>OY728120.1:1555806350-1560806350 GCA_963277665.1 Viscum album
ATTGAGATCCTCTATCCATTCATGACCATAGGTAGATCCAGGAATCGATGTGACCAACTCCACTAGGCGTCGATCATCTACCTAGCAGGTGAATCTGGAAGAGCCGCAATATCCTCCATGGCCCTGGAAGTGATCCTCTTCTATGAATCGTGATATTTCTCACACAATAGTGTGTCTCTCATAATGAGTGTATATATATATCATGATCTTTCCCACTCGTGAGTATGTCTCCCGTAATGAGTGTATATATCTCTTGTGTATTTTCTCGGTGAATAATACTTTTCGGAAAAACTTCGTCAGATTTATGAGACTTGTGGAGTGAGTTCTACCTGAATGAGTGCTTTGTGGAATCTTTGAACTCACTCCCTAGCGGGGGTATGTGGTTGTGCGACTTGTCTCTAGACGGTGGGTCTGGGATTTGAGTATATCTAGTTTGTGATTCCCTGTTATATGTTCTGCAGACATATACTATGTAGAGATGATTGTACCTTTACTTTGTGTATTGCTTTGTGGTTTTTGGGGTCCTTTACGGATTATTGTTATACTCACCCCTGCATGGGCTTTGCACGCATGTGTCATGTCTTCTGAAGATGAGCAGCCCTTTGACAGAGTCTAGGTCAGACCAGGACATTACCGATCTTTCTGAGTTCCCTATAGGATGAGGCGTTCCTATTGCCATGAGTAGTAATCCGAGTACCTCTTTGTGTTTATAGGTGGGACTTTGCAGTTTTCAGACTCATTTTTGGGTTGGCTTATATTCTAGCCAATTTTACTATTTATTACTTTTCATTTCTATATACTCTGTTGGTTGGGTTTAGTAGTATGCATGCATTTTTGTTCCTTTGTGGTTTTTAATTTTAGAATTTGTGGGATTTGAGAGGTTTGTGTGTGTACATGTACTTAGGAAATGCCTCCCATGTTAGTAATATGCCTACTCGGTGCTAGTCACCATCCTCTGGCCTATTGGCGGTGGTCTTGGGGAGTTTCGGTGTGGGCCCCACAAAGACGGTTCATGACAGAGTGGTATCAGAGGGGGCCAGTTTTACCTTAGGACCAAGAGTCTGCAAAATTGGGTTTGGGGAAACAGTGTTAAGGGTGTCGAGCTCGGCTTTCAGGCCAAAGACTCCAGTGTTGGTGCGGGCGGCTGATGTATCCATTCACCAGGACTATGATAGCCTACTTTTGGACTCGTTACATGGAAACACTAGTTGAAGGGAAGTAAACGAATGGTACATGCATCATATAAAAATGGGTTGTGTTTTACATGTCCTTTGTGTCACCTATCTAGATATTCTCATTGATAATGGTAATTATTGTTTCCCTATAGGATGCCTCCACGATGCATACCCGCTAGGATTCTATAGTGCGACCATGAGGATGACCCCCTCAGTGAAGAGGCTGCGATACAAGGACCAGTTCCCTAGGCATTGCCACTAGGTGTTGCACCTACTATGAAACCACTAGTGGAGAATCCTGTGGTACCTGCAATATCAAAAGATGAGGGGCACAAGCTTATCTTGCTCCATGGGTTCCTGAGACAGAGACCCCTCATGTTCAAAGGTAAGCTTGACCCTCAAGATACAGAGGACTATCTTGAGGTGGTGACCATATTTTTTTGTCTTATGAGGACTCCAGCTAACCAGATGGTGATCCTAGGACTGAGATTTCTTTAGGGTTCGGCAAGATGATGGTGGATTATGACCACACAGACTCACGACGAGGAGACTCTTTCATGGATGGAGTTTGAGAACCACTTTAGGGAGGTGTTCTCTCTGGTTATGCAGAGAGAAGTATCCATCTAGAAGCTTCTTCAGCTCCAGCAGGGCATAATGACAGTAGGTGACTATTCATCAAGGTTCACCAACCTCTCCAGGTACTCGATGGATACGGTCAAGGATCTGTAATTCAGAGCTCAGAAATTCAAGTTAGGACTATGATGATACATATGATCTAGTGTCGTGCCTCTATTAATTTCAACCTATAATGGAGTACATGAGCGGGCCATGGTGATTGAGAGCTTCTTGGCGGAACAGAGACACCCCGCGATAGTTAGCAGTAGACATACAGGTGCGGAGACCTCTACAGTAGGGAGCCGACATTAGGCACATGGACCTAAACATGGGAAACCTCATAGGAGGACCCAGGATAGAGGATAGATAGTCCAAGCCTCTCAGGATGGATCTAGTCATCCTAGAGAAATCGATGTTGCATGTTCAACGATAGGGGGCATCTTACTAGAGATTGTCTGACCTGAAAAGATGCTGACAGGGAGGTCATGGATGGACCACCAAGGATGATGTAGAAAATGGATTAGGTAGACCTTCCAGGATGAAAATGAGTTAGAGGAGCTAGGAGAGATGTAGGTCGTGGTAGACACTTCGATATACTTCCACCACCACCCCAAGGATGTCCGCACTAGGCTTAGGATGCTGGGGGATAGGGGTGGGAACAACTTCATGTGGTCGAGGCGTACGACCCAGGGGCTCCAGGGATGATACGTGGTAAGATCTATTTCTTCTCTACCTTATATGTCGTACTTATAGACACATGTGTCAGTCATTCCTTCATAGCCACATGTCTTGTGCAAACCCTTGAGATTTTGGTAGAACCATTGACTCAATCGTTACTCTTGGAGACACCAACGGGAGGAGACTCCACAATCACACACCTTTATAGGTTGTGAAATCTTACCCTTGGAGGAGAGATTTTCAGTTGTAACCTCTTGGTTTTAGCGTGAAGGCCTTACGATGTCATTCTCGGTATGGATTAGTTATCTTCGGTCCATTCCGAGATTGACATTTTTATATGAGGAGTGTGGTGTGTCCGTAGTGATGGGACAAGTTTTCCATTGTTGGAGAAATGGAGACCCAGGAAGAATAGAATGGGCTCATTCAAAGGAGGGTGTAGTCAGTCACTCATGATTTGGCTAGCCTTGCCCTCGATGCAGTAGATCTTATCAGCTCCCTGATCCCATCAGTAGTGGAGAAGTATGAGGATGTCTTTCCCAAAGATGTTCCAAGAATACCTCCCAGCTGGGAAATTGACTTCTGCATAGACTTACACCAGGTGATGGCATTGATTTCCTCACCATCATATCGGATGGCTCTCGTAGAGCTTCACGAGATGAGGGTGAAGTTGGAGGATTTAGAGAGAAAGGGTTTCGTGAGACCCAGTTTTTCACCCTAGGCGGCCCCAGTCTTGTTTTCCTAGAAGGAAGACAGGTGTATGAGGTTGTTCATGGATTACCGTCACCTGAAATATGTGACGGTGAAGAAATATTATCCACTGCTGAGAATCGATGACCTCTTCGATCCGCTGGGAGGGGCACATTGGTTCTTGAAAGTTGAACTTCGATCAGGTTATCACCAATTGCGAGTACAGGATGAGGATAAACTAAAGACAGATTTTAGATGCCTCTATGGTCACTATGAGTACCTAGTGATGCCTTTCATCATGAAAAACGCCCCTGCAGTGTTCATGGGACCGATGAACCGAATCCTACAGATGGTTCAAGACATACTTCGGGAGCACCAAAATTATGGAATGCTCTCATAGTGCCAGTTCTAGTTTCAAGAGGTCCACTTTCTGGGACATTTAATCTTAGTAGATGGAGTAGCTATGGACCCAGCCAAAGTGGAGGCAATGTTAGCATGGGAGCCACCTCGAAGTGTGATAGAGGTGTGAAGCATCCTTTGGTTGGCAGGATATTACCAGAGATTCATTCCTAATTTCACCCGAATATCAGCACAGATGAAAGATTTGACTAGGAAGGGGAAACACTTCATATGTATGGAGAAGTTCCAACATTCTATTGAGAAGTTGAGACAGTGTTTGATGGGCACACCAATTTTGAGATTGCTGAAGGCGGGTGTCGAGAACGTCGTTTTCTGCGACGCATCAGGGACCTGTATGGTTGTGTCTTGATATAGAGGTAGGAAATGATTACTTATGGTTCACGCCAGCTTAGTCCACATGAGTAGAACTATGCAATCCGTGATCTCGAGTTGGTAGTGGTAGTCTTCACATTGAAGATGTGGAGACACTAACTTATGGGAAAGCGGTCCATCATCTACTCTGACCACAAGAGCCTCAAGTACATCTTCTCACAGAATGATCTGAATATGAGTTAGAGGCATTGGATAGAGTTCCTCTAGGATTATGATTTCAAGATCCTCTATACTCGTGGGAAGGTGAACAAGGTGGCAGATTCTCTTAGTAGAAGGTCGACCTCATAGCTGTTGAGTGAGGCGACGGAGCAGTTATCCATGTTATAGTTATCCTTCGTGGATAGAGATGGTGCATCTTACCTTCAGTTGAGGGTTTTAACCCCTCCACTCTTACAACATCTTAGGGAGGCACATCTTGGGGATGTTGGCTATGAGGATTTATATTCTTAGTTGTCGATATGACTTGCTCCTGATGGATATTCGCAAGTTGGGGATCACATACTTCTTTTTAGAAGACGCACTGTTGTACCAGTATCATTGAAGGAGGAGGTCCAGGGGGAGTTCCATACATCCCACATGATGGTAAATCTAGGCATGGAAGTGATGTATCAGAATCTCTGATGATAGTTCTGGTGGTCAAGCATGAAGAAGGCAGTAGCAGAGTTCATTTCTCATTGACTTACATGCCAGTAGGTGAAGGCTGAGCACCAGGTTCCAGTGGGATTAGCTCACCCCCGGAAGTCCCAAAGTGAAATTGGGATGGAATATTGATGGACTTCATGACAGGCTTACCACAGATGTCCCAGGGACCAGATTTTATCTAGATGATCGTTGACCGACTCACAAAGTCGGCCCACATCCTAGATTTCAAGGAACAAAGTTCTGTAGAGAGCTTGGTATGCCTCTATGTTCCGAAGATTGTTCAGATTCATGGAATCCCATCAATTATTGTCTTGTACCGAGATGCCCACTTCACATCCCAGTTGAGGAAGGTATTGCAGGAGGTCTTTAGGACTCATCTAAGCTTGAGCACGACGTTCCATCACTAGACCTATCGTCAGACGGAGAGGACCATTTAGGTTCTAGAGGATATGTTGTGAGCCTGTATCATAGACTTTGGTCGCAGTTGGGAGGGCCACCTACCACTGGTGGAGTTTGCATTTAATAATATCTACCACTCCACCATTGGAATGGGAACTTTAGAGGCTTTATATGGGAGACACTGCCATTCACCACATTGCGGGACCAAACCCGAAGAGTCAGCACTCATGGGTCCAGGGATAGTGCGAGCTACCACTGAGAAGGTAAAGATCATGTGGGAGTGGATAAAGACTACACAGAGCCAGCAGATGTCTTATGCTGATAGGAAACAGAGACAGTTGGAGTTTGAAGAAGGAGACCACGTCTTTCTTCGGGTCTCACCTCGTTGAGGGTTACAGATATTTGGATGAGGTAACAAGATATCTCTGAGGTTCATCGGACCATTACAGATATTGTGTAGAGTTGGCGAGGTGGTATACCACCTTTCTTTTCTACCACAGTTGCATCAGGTACATGATGCCTTACATGTGTCGCAACTGAGGTGGTACGTGCATGACCCATCGCACATCATCGACTGGGGCGAGCTCGACATCGAGGATGGAGTGACCTTTGCTGAGTACCCTATGGAAATCAAGGATCTGCATGAGAGGATCCCTCATGGGTGATCGATTCCCTTGGTTTGCATTCAGTGGCAGCACAGAAATCTTCAGGAGAGCACATGGGAGCGGGATGCTCAGATCCGTGCCCAGTACCACCATCTTTTTGAGTTGCTTTGTTTTGTATTTTCAGGGACGTAAATCCCCAAGGTGGGGAGAATTTAATGTCTCGGATTTTCCATGTATTATTTTTAAAAAATTATATGGAATTATTTCAAGACCGGGCGCAAAGACGGCACATCATTCCGAGGCCAAGTGTGCCTGTAATAATGGTTTGAACTTTTTATGTTAAGTGAGTCGTCACTTGTGCACGGTTGTGGATGTTTCCAAACAGATTCCCAGATTAAAAATCTGAGGGCATTGTTGCATCCGGGATGACGACTTTACCTACGAAAAAGTCTAAACTCGACCAGCGTGGGTCAAGGAAAAAAGTCAATTTTCAGAGGTTTTTATTAAAATAAAATAAAATAAATTCATTATGTTACTTTTATATTATTTTGGAAACTTCCACTCTAGTACAACGACCGGGCAGATGTTTCCTCAAATTAATTCCATGACGTAATCACTCTAAAAACTGCAACACTGACTCTTTAATACCGTATCGTAATGGAATTCCGAAAAATGTTTCCCCATTTTAATGGTTTAATCAAATGTTAGACTTTGACGGAAGATTGAGAGAAAACTATGGAGAATCAATGGAGTTTTGGAGAAAACTCTCAGTGACAAATGACAATGAATCGAAGCTACGAATATTTGTACCAACGAATTAGAAGGATCCCGCCATCAAACACAACGCAAAGATCAATCCCTTCTTGATGTAGGGGTTGTTACTGTGATTATCCTTTTTCCCATTTTTGAATTTAACCGATGAACGCGGATCAAAAACGATCATGTTGATCCATAGACTCGTATTTTCTTGTGGGAGCATATTATTGGGATAATTCTAGGGAATTGATCAATGTTGAATTGGTGTTTTTTGATTCTTCCCCATTTGATCCTACTAATGGGAGCAGATCAACGCCATGAAAATCGATGGCAGAGGTTCGTTCCTTGATTTGTTCATTGCATTTATACCCCTTTCATTTCTCCGTGCGTTCTCCACATTCTTCATAGGGTGTGGAACAATGGATCGTTGTGCATCCTTTTTGAGACACAATTATCCCAGTTTGATGATTTTACATAGCAACAACCTTCAAGAGGTTCCACGATGATAGCGGACGATGAATCAGACAGGATCAGGAAGGGCCATCCTTCGAGCATTCATTGCGTGGCTAGATTGTTACATGTCATTAGAGCCGATCGACGGTCCAAAAACAATGAAATCAGCTTTGTGGTGTCGGGGATACCAAAATCATGGAGTTTCAAGGTGATCAGATGGCCGGATCAGCGAATGGGACATCACGAAAGGCGCGATGGAAGAGGTTCGTGTTTCAGGAAATTTCAATAAAACACAGCTAGTATCTCCGAAGAACACGTCGTGTGGACTGGCTCAGTGGCGGCTAACGTTTCAGGTGTCAGTCAAGTATCACACAACATGTGACCCCAATGACATGGTTTTTTGGACCTTCCCCGAAGCTCGACGTGTATTCATGGAAATACACGGACATGGGATGGACTACACGGCTTCAGAACACAGCATGTAGACCATACGCAGTGTGGTAGAGGCAACTACGTGGGACTCAGTGTGTATCTAGGGGATACACAGACACGTGATGGAGTACACGACCATGTACTCCACCACAATGCCAAGCGAGGCCAGTAACATGGGTAACCATGTGTACAGAATACACGGGATGGCATAAAAGGGTTGAATCCATGTACAGGCACACGACCTCATACATGGAGCCGACCCCAGATGACTCCGACTCTATGTGTACTCCGTACCACATGCTGTGTGCTGACTTTTTTACACAACCAGCCTTATGATGCATGTCGTTGTAAAATTTCTTTATATTCATTTCCACCGAATATTGGACATTTTTCTGTTGGGTTACTTCCCCTTCTTCTCGTTCCACTAAAATTCAGGCATCGTTTCCTTCTACAGGAGTATGATCCCTTCAATAAGACTTTATGTGATAGAGTCAGGCATCCATCCAAGCGGCCCGGATCAAGATCCTCTATCCATTCTTGACCCTTGGAAGAGTCTGGAATCGACATGACCAAATCCACTAGGCATTTATACTCTACATAGAAGGTAAATTTGAATGAGTCATAGTATCTTCCAGGGCCTTGGCATTGATCCTCATCTTTGTATTGTGATGTTTCTGACTCAATAGTGTGCCTCACATAATGAGTGTATATATCTATCGTGATCTTTCCCACTCACGAGCGTGTCTCCCATAATGAGTGTTTCTATCTCTCATGGCTTTTCCCGAAGAATAGTACTTCCTGGATGGACGTCATCAGAGTTATCAGACATGTTGAGTGAGTTCTCTGGAATGAGTGCATCGTTGAATCTTAGAACTGAATCCCTAGCTGGGGTATGCAGTTGTGCGACTTGTCTTGAGATGGTGGGTCTGGGATTTGAGTATATCTAGTTTGTGTTTCACTATTATATGTTCTGTAGACATATACTATGTAGAGATAATTGTACCTTTACTTTTTTTATTGCTTTTTGGTTTTCATGGTCCTCTACTGAGTATTGTTATACTCACCCCTGCACAGGCTTTTCCTGCATGTGTCATGTCCTGTGCAGATGAGCAGCCTTTTGACAGAGTCCTGAGCGGACCACGACAGAACCAAGATTTGTGAGTTCCATAAAGCCCAAGGCATTCCTTTGACCATGAGCAGCAGTCCCAGTACCTCTTTGTGTTTACAGGTTGGAATTTACCATTTTTATACTCTTCTTTTTGGTGGGCTTGTATTCTGGCCCAGTTTACTTTTCAGTACTTTACCTTTTTTGTACTCTGTTGGTTGTTTTTAGTTGTATGCATGCATATTTGTTCCTTTGTGGTTTTTACTTTCAGAATTTGTAAGCTTTGAGAGGAGTGTGTGTGTACAGGTACATAGGAAATGCCTCCCATGTTAGTAATATGCCTACTCAGTGCTAGTCACCAGCCCCAGGCCTATTGGTGGTGGGCATGGGGAGTTACGACGCAGGCCCCATTGGGACGGGCCGTGATAGATGCACCCCTATAGCGATGAAAAATTGATCAAATATATCATTGTCCAAGAAGTGAAATACCAATGATATCTCACTAACTTGATCCTTTTCATGAAAAAGGAATGTTCATATTAGGGTCTTTTTTGATTTCCAGGGCCTTAACTATCATTTCCCAAATTATGATTTCTCATTTTTGATCACATAACTCTTGATCGATGAAAATGATAGCTTTTATGAACCTTCCTTAATTATTGGGTATTTAGGGTTCAATAAAATAAATATGGCCCATGAATATGAATAATCCACTCCCTTCCATGCTTCTAGGTATATTTTTCTATATGGTCATACTATTTGGATTAATAAATTTTGGTTATACAAATCAACATGACATGCATAATATATTTAAACCCATATTTCTAAGAATATCTAAATTTTATATTGATACCAGGTTCGTTAAATACAAACAAAATGTGATCACATCATGCATCTTCAAAAAAATTTCAACAACAAACGAAAATATAGTCTGGAGAAGAATCCTTTGAAATTCACTTTTGGGGAAACATCAGGGAAGTATTAGGTCTTTGTGGAACATTATTGTGGCAATAAGGATGTCCCAGAAAAGGGAGGGTCAGTTCTAGAAATTCTAGCCTCCAGAAATTTGAATGAACTAAGGGGACTCTAAGGGAACCGTTCCTACATTCAGTGATTCATAATCAACTAATACAGAAAATATCATCCCTTAACTAAGATAATGAAGTAGGGAATCTCTTATCAGATGGATATGGTCTTCCAAGAAGGATTTACGAGTTTAAAATAGTACATGTTTCACCCACAAATCATGAATCCTCTAGTGGATGGAATGTTTCTCATCATATATGGGAATGATATGGTTCCCTCATTGGGAACCCTCCTTTCATATAAAATCGATTCAATAAGTGAGAAAAGTCTCTACTTCCTCGGTTGAATGATGATAGGTACTAAGACCCAATATTATGATTTTGAAAAGAACTCCCTCACACTAATATTTTTATTTAAAAATATGAGGAATTACATTAAGAAACAAAAATTCCACCTTTTCTCGCATATTGACACACTCATGTAAATTATTGGCCATCCCATGTAAATTGGGAATTTGGCCCAATGGGTAGTAATTCTACAGCTGTACGAAATCCAATTTGGGTAAGAAAAGTGAGTGAAAGGGTAGGCCCTAGCTGATCTCTTCATAGCACATCCATTCTTGGAATATACATCAGTGGAAACTGAACATTAATATGAGGATGTTTTCAATTTCCATGACACCCACCGAACATGGGAGATGTATTTTGATGGAGCCCCATGAAGCCCTATTTGAAAAATAATGGAAGATCCAAAGATTTACCTGTTTGGCATAGGGATTATATTTGTCTTTCCAAATAAATTTTTTCCACTCTTTCTCAATATCCAATGGCTATTAAAATAATTATTCCAAATACAAAGGCTTCATTGTAGGATTATAATGGGCACTAAAACATAAAATAACCAATCTAAATGTAAAAATGTTATTTAGAGTTGGTGATAAATCCAATCAATTTGGAATATGACATTAAAAAGTAATAAATAATCCTTCTCACTAGATATGTGAGGGGACTAATAAAGGGGTTCACTTTTAAACCAATTATGCAGCATGTCCCCCAATCAAATATTTATCACACTAATGCATTGGATAATGCATCCACAATCTTGGTAGACTCAAATCAGGATAAAGTAATCTTCTAAATCACACATTTATGGATGGTATCATAAAGTATCATTTGTGACATGGAAGAAATCAATCACGTCAATACCTCCACATAATGTGATGAAGTAGTATCCACCTATTGATGGATGGATTCCATAATTCATTATCTATTAAATGGGACTCTCCCAACCAACTAATCCAGAAGGGAACATATTAGGCACAGAGTAGTGAGATTTACCCTATGGGGTGGTCCGAATGAGTAGGAAGACCTCTATAAGAATGGATATTATGGAATTATCCTCATATGCATAAAATAAAGAGATATTATCCAAAACGTAGAAGAAGTTAACACATGATCCTATGAAACCCATCAATGTAGGACCACACTCTCTCACCCAATCTGAAGGCCGGGTTACTAACAGAAAATCATGATACCTGATTGTGTGATATTCAATAAGAAATTTACTATGTTTTAATTCCATTAAAACTTCATCGACAATGCCCCGAATTTATAAATAGAGCTAAATATTCCTGGACATTTTATGTATACAGAATAGGCATTGTGGGATCATATCCCCCTACGATGGTTAAACAATTCATGTATATACTTAATGTTTTCAACTAATTTTTTAAATGTGTTGATGAAATTTCTGTAAAAAAATTAGATAATTAATATTATAAAATTCATAAATTCCTATATCTTCATCAGGTTTAGAGTCCCTCAGGAAATACTTAGGGACAATGGCGCTAATTTATGTTGTAGGGACTTGAACAAGGAGTAACACTTTGATTCCAATCACTCATCCCACTATCATGTAGTAGAAAATGGAAAAAATAGAATCATTTAACAAGAATATGTAAAATATACGCTAGAATATTGTAGAGAAGGACAATATTCATTGGCTTGACAAGCTATTCCTTGATTTATTGGCATATCATACCACTATGTGTACTGCTATAAGAGAAACTTCATATTCATTGGTGTGCATGACCAAATCAATATTTCCCATCGTATTATAGCTACCCACACATATAATAGCCATTTTCAGACAACTCTCAAATGTAGAGTAATCGAAAAAGTGGCTAGGGGATCTTTATTTGCTCGATGAGAAAAATATTCATACATTATACAACCTTGATGCCCATTAGAATTAGATCAAATGAGCCTTCAATAAAAATTATTTCATCTTCTCATTCCTTTGAGGATAACTATTTTTTGTTCTCATAACCCCAATGATGCGAGGAATGAATCATCTAAATCTATATCTAAAATTGGATGGGAATTATACCATACATATAGTTTTTAACAATGGATCAGACTCACTTGCTGCAATGGATTGGGAACACGTCACATCCACCAACGCAAGGTTTCTTAAGAAATGCATTACATGGATTCCATAAAACATCTCCCATTCTGACTACATGGTGTTCAAATATAAAGAGGTCATCCTAAAAGAATGATGATAAATTTCATAGTGTCATTATTTACCATGTGACGTTAAAATATTTTCATGTTCTCCCCACTGCATGACAAAAAACTGCACTGACCCAGTACATTCAATTTCTCATACATTTGGTGACCCACTTCCTTACCACATGATGTTAAACTAAATGGATGATATCCTATAAACATTACAATAAACTGTACTATTTTCCTGAACTACCTATGTCTTGATTCTCATTTAAAATGAGGTATATAGGGCCAACCAGATTCTATATCTTGGCCCAGATATCGCAATATACAAAATGCCCCAGTCCTCTCCATAATAGTCTCTTTATGATGTGAGGAACATTTTATACTCATGTTTTCTCACACTGATAATAGATCACATGAGATTAGGAATTTTGTTTAGGGTTTCTCCAAACTAACAAGGGATAATAGTGCATGCCGGATTTATTATGGTCCTAGTTGAAATACATTAAAAGGAACATCCCACGTCCTTATTTCAGGATGCTAAACTACATGGTTTTAAAATAACTACACGGGGATGTATTCCAATCATCAAAGGATATGTTTTTTTGTTTGGATATCTAATCCAAGTTTTATAAATAAAAATCAATGGGAAGAATTCCCCCTCTCTATATGGGCCAAAATGATCATTGAGATTTTTGTCGTTCAAAAACTACATGTGGCATGATTACTACCATCATGGGATACATAGTGACACCCATATATATAATCTTGGGACTAAATATAATAATTGAGAAGAATAATTCCCCCTATTCATAAGGGAAATACCTTCATAGAGAATTACCCATTCCTTGGATACATGGATATATAGTGAATCCCAGAGCTCCATTCTTGACCCCATTCACAACATTCCCTTTACATATTGGGGATTCCACATCCTTTTCACATGAAATTAGACAAAATGGTTTCTCAAGAACGGTTTTTTATTGATTCCTTCCATCACAAGATATATAGTGATTCTCGAACCTATAATCCTAGGTCCAACTACAATAGTGAATGGGTACAATGCACCCCTCTGTGACTGGTCCAAACCTATCTTGATACTTTTTCACTCAAGAATAATTTGTGGCTGGATTCTTATTGACACTGGACATATAGTAATGGAAAATATTAAATCATACTTTTTACTATAACAACCAATACAATAATTCATACCCATATTGATAAGGGTTGATTCATAAAAGCACAATTTTCTATGTATGAGTCTAATCAATGTACAGCTTGTCTGCACATGTAATACGTCTTGACCAATTTGTCGCATTGGATACATGTCATTAATGCTGGACGTTAAACAAAAATGAAACAAATATGTACCCACTACATAACAACATAATGTGAAATAATCACCAATTATCATCCCTCAACAAAATACCACACGATTCTAACCCAGATCAACCAATGCATGGGGTGCTTCTATCATCTGTTAAGCCCCTCATCCCATAAATCCAACGTCACGTTTTCTGCACCCTAGGATGCTGCAAACCATTATTTTCCCCTATGATGGATTGGTATCACTATATTTCACAATTAAATTTATTTTTGATGGCTCATAACTAAAAATTAGTTACATATATTCCCTATATGAATGAATTTATTACCCTTTGATCAGGTCATCATTGCGTTAAAAACCATCACTAAAGAGTGTTATAGGCCATCACTGACATGATTTTCCTATAGCATTACTTAGTACATGAGAACCTAGATCCATTATATACAAAATTTTCATCACCCAAATAGAATGATGTTGGAGAACTCTGGTCTATGGGTATCCTAATTAGGATCTTTTGAAATATTCCCCTCATATTAGGTTCATGTGCATTATGACCCTAAACCACTGTCAGTTAGGAAAAATATGAGTCAACATAAATTCAAGACATTAATGGTCCATATCAAAAGACCCTAAAAATCGTATAAATGTGTCAAAAAACATGTCATGTTGAAAAATTTCAAGGGGAGTCCTGATAAAAATTCAATTCTCCACTCACTAAACTCTTCACCTCGAGAGTTTATGAAAAATTAAGTGTACAAATATGTTAGGTATAAATATCGTAGGGAAATTTTGAGACCCTAGTAAATGTTGATCCATGATCTCTAGACCCCCAAGTCCAGAGAAAATTTAGAGTAAGGGGTTTTCAAATCTCCTCACCCAGATAATGTGTTCATGGGGCAGTGACACAATATTTGGTGTTCTCAAACCCTTCTTGAATCAATAATATTCAATAAATCACACTTCGTGATTTTGGAACTTGGTTCTCTTCAACCATTCCACAACCCTTATAAATTAAAATAGATATAACTATTTGACCATGTTATCAATTTATAATGGCTCAGAACAACCACCCAAGGACATGTTGGCCATATAAAAATGGATTTGTTATCTTTATGAGCCATGAATTTACCATAGAAGAACCAAGTATCTAGTGGTGTTATGTGACATTCTTGGTTTTATTTACCCTATCTTCCTCATGACTCAAGCACTATGGGACATGATTTATAATCCCATTATCCATAATATTCAAGTGTATTCTACATCGTCAATGTTGTGTCACCATGGTTTCTACCCTTTGTCAAAGATGAAATGTGAAACTCTATTATTGACCATTATATGACCCACACCTTGTGACATGAAACCATAGACCATAGGGTGTGTGGTCCCCAAAAAAAGATAAAATATTCTTGGGTTCCATAACCCTTAATAGATGAACATCCTCCATACCCAACTACATCATACAGATGCTTGAGTCCTCATAAATCTTTTATAGACCATGAGAGAGAGCAGGGAAACCTCCATTTGACCATGCAACCAATGTATAAGCTATTTTACTTACTAACTAGTGGGATCCCCTACTTTCATGAAAGTATCTATAATCCATGTGATCCCTATTAACACCATGGTGGATCTTGACATCTCATAATGTAAAAAATTATCCCCAGAATTGTTTTCCCATTTTATATTCCTTGACTCAAAATTTTGGGTTATGACATACTCAACCCACACTCCAACTATCTAGTTAGACCTATAATCCTTAGTGTTTCAACCTCAACTAATTTTACCCCCATAAATATTTCATGACCCTTGGAAAAGATAATAATAAATTATTTTGACCATGTTGGTGATGCATAAGTGCTTTGACCACTAACTAGTGGAATCTTCTCCATATAAGAAAGCAAGTCTAATCCTCATGATCCTCTATAAGACTGTGATGGAACTCAGCACCCTATAGTGTTTTGGTTCATCCATGGTATGTCTAACCCAAATTCTATATTCACCAATATATTCTCTAAAAGTAATACTCTAAAATGTATGATATCCCAATCTCTAAGATTAGAGACCCTAATCTACAACAACAGATAGTTTGAGCTTAAAGACCATAAACAACAGTTAGAGACAATCCATGTTAAAAAACCCTTAAGGGAAACAATAGAATAACCAAGATGAAATCCCCTAGTATAAGAAAATAGATGGTCTAAGATAAAAGTCCCTAAACTATAGTAGTAGAAGGTCCAACATAAAATAATCTAAACTATAGTAATAAATGGTTCAAGATAAATGAGCCTAAAATACAAAAATAGATGATACTAGTTTAATGGTAGTAAAATAAATTTATAGATGGTCCAAGGTAAAGGAACCTAAATTACAATAATAGATGGTCCTAGATAAAAGTCTATACACTAAAAAATATAATTTCTAACCTCAAATCACATTAACCACATCACATCAATGATCTAGTTTGGAAGATCAAAAAATAGGGGGAAAACCAGTCTAGTCAAAAAATCATAAGCTGGTGGACTGAGCCAAATCCAAATCCACACCCACCATGTATTAGTCTATATGAATCATAGTAATAATATAGGTAAATATAAATAAATTGATACGAATATTGTGGTTCCTATCATATGGAGTTGTAAATGATAAATTTATTCTCGCACGTTCTACTAACTTAAGCCAAAGATATAGAATTCCCCCTATGGAACATATATTATACCAAAATTATCCTTTTGTAAATCAGGTAATCATAAGATAGATGGAGTATATTTATCAACATGAATTCTCATATGGGAGGAAATTTATGAGAATTGTTTTTTAAGAATATATTATGAATTAAAATTCAAATCCCAGAATTAAGGTTTACATGACATTATGAATTGGATGGGTATAATCGATGATTTATGAAACATCATATCAGTGAAATGTTATGCACATCAAAAATAAAATGCAACCGGATAACAACCATGAAATTTCATATGATTTATTCACCGATAGAATGAAAAAGGATGGATCTCTCCATTTCAGTTCCCATCAAAGGATTCATTCGAAATGGAAAACATTTATAAATTGATGATGAAAATATAATAAAATCTGATTGGATGTGGTTTCCCTACAATCAAGAGTTTGATGAAAAGCATTGATTGAGTTTCTTCCACTACTACCAGAGGAAGAAGGGTATCACTAAGAGTAGACAGCTTCTAAACTCTTTTCTAAGTGATTTTCTATGAGCATGATGACAATGAAATGTCAGAAATTTACTGATCTAATTTCTCCTCATATCTCCATATATATATATGGTCAAGACATCTATTCTAGAATACAAATCCGACATGAACTTATGGATCCCCTCCAATGACTTTGAATCATCCCTCATCAGTTTATCTATGGGTGTTCCATCTTCATGATCCTGCAATCCCCTTTCTCTAGTAGCCAACGTATTTTTATTTAATGTTAACTTGCCACATTATCTCAAATAATAGATGACAGTAAAATCCATCCTCTCATAGGTTTTCAAATAGATGGTAGAGATTAAATTATTGATCAAAAATATTTATAATTGTGTTTTTGTGATCAATATTTTGATATTATACAAGATCATCTTATGTCATGTATTATTATCATTTGTAGATTCTTGAGTGGGTACGTTAAAAGAGAGATAAACCGCTTGAGAAAGAAAATAATAGAGAGTGGAAGACTCATATATTCTTCCCACAATATATACACATAGCAGTTCTCTTATAGGAGGTCGTGACTCTTCAAAATATTTGGCCTCATGGATGGGATGATCATTATTAGGGATAAAATACTTCCTCGGAGACTCTCCTGAGCCTTGAATCAACGCCATCATTACTAATAACAAGGGGATGGTGAAGAAATATGTTTATAAACATTGAGGACCATTCTATATAGTAGAAACAATGTGCAGGATTCTACCACATCCTAGCCATAATGATAAGAAATGTGATAAATGTAGCCTACATGTTGAGTAATAATATCCAAATTAGTGTCATCATGTGCCAATGACATCAAATACTCATGGATAATCCCAAGATTTTACTCTCCCAACATGCCAGAAAAGGGAAGAGAGAAACCATTTGAATATAGAAATACGGACATGTGAACTTGAACATGGTATTCATCTCTTAAAGGATTATGTCCTCCATACATTCATTTAGAACCTCATCCAAGCGAGAGATCATGTAGGACCTTTCAAAAAGAGTGTTTTTTCCATTGTCAATAATTTGACAGGTTGGTACAAGATAAGGTAATACTTCATAGTGATCAAATCTAATGATCATATCAGTTACCTCACTAGGTCCAAATACCATGTCCTCAACTACGGAGAGGTCCAAAAATCTAGGGAGAAATTGGGGAACATGAATCATGGTAGTGTATTGATATCCAAAACAGTGGATATTCTCCCCAATATAGCAAAATAAAAATTGGGAGTGGTCATTGATCATATAAGGGATGTTTCCTTATAGAATATGGCCTTGAATCTAGTAATGTTGTATAATATTTCCCATAGGTAGTTTAAGAGGGAATCCCTCTTCCAACCATATGGGAATCACCAGTATGCTGACCTGGATTCCCAAGAACATGTTCACATCTAAGAAAATACATTTTTTTTCTTGAACATAGGCTCCAAAACCGTAAGAATAAGTCTCATGGATATATCCAGCCTCATCCTATAACCCCATGATATATATTCTCTATCATCCAAGATTTTCCAATATGAACCATCACTGTCACGGACCTATAGGTAAGGGCACTTGTGAGGCTGTATAATGGTATCATATGCACCACTTTGATAAAGAAAAATATTGAACCAATATATGAAAGAGATTTGAGAGAACGTAGTAATATCCATTCTTATATTTTCTTTCCCAATATTGAGCATGTCCCTCTCCAAGAATGGAGTTTGTGTAGAGTCATCCCAGACATCCCTGGAAGGAAGGAATTAATCATAAATTTTTCCAAGAGGGGGCATCTCACCCAGTCGATAGATATCCCAAATGATGATTCCCCTATCACCATGTGACAGATGATATGAATAGGTACCATAAAACCAATGGATAACCATTTCTAAAGGAAGATCTGACTAATGATAAATGATAAACAGGGAATCCCATATATCCTTATCAAGATGGTTGACATGTGACTAGGTGGTAAAGACTAAGTAACACGGAGTCACCACGAATGGACATGCCCATTCATCAGAGAAGATTCCACTAGGTCAAAGAATTCATTTTTACCTACATCTACAAGAAGAGTTATTAATAGAAGAGAAAAATATAATCAAGTACTCTTGAGCGATGGGCTTGTGGGTAGAATCGAAGCCACGTAAACCTAGTGGGGAGGTATCTAGTGTAAAAGGAAACCGCTAGGACTATACTAAGACTAGTAGGTAAACCTTAGAATCCCTCATCTAATAAAAATATATGGAAGTTAACACCCGACCAGATGGAATATTATAATCTAGACTGTGTAAGTAATCGTTATCCAATATTCCAAATCTATACAGGGGAATCCAGTGTGATAAATGATAGTTATAGATTTAAAATGGGAGAACCCTTTGTAAAAACATTATTTCAGATCTCACAAGATATTTAGGGTTAGCATTATGGTTACAATTTCTCCAGGACCTCTGGATAAATATATTAAAAGATGCACTAGATCTAGAATCCATATAAAAAAAGTAAGTGTCATATGTCAAACAATTGAAAACAAAATCTTAATAAATTAAATTCAATATTTTGGCCCCCATATATGCACCACATGAACCATTAGTGGATTTGTGGTCATATATAAGAATTTTGAATCTTCTGGCCCATAGATATTTCATAGAACACATAAACCCCTAGATCATCATGAAACCACTCAACCTCTCCTGAGACTCATGATCACATAACCACGACATTGTCATGTGATCATTATATTAGTCGAGTAATCATCTGAATGAACTATTAGATCATACAAAATGAAAAAAATTAACCATGTAGTAGTATGTAATAGGCTGAAGAAATTATCAAAAAAAAATTATAATGGATTTCAGAAAACACTAGGGAAAAAACATATATTACAAAATGGATCTTGTAGAGTTTTCCTATAAAAAATATACTCGGATCATCTCTAGGGGAAAGATCTTGTGAATAGGTCTCATGATAGGTTTGTTTGGGAGGTCCTGTGAAAGGTTTCTATGAATGAGGAATATCAAAAGATATTAGAAAATTGGGAAGTCATGAAATGGGATTCCAATTATTTCACTATTTATTAGGTCTTCCAAATAGTAGCAAAGGTCACCCAAGGGACCAAACATCCCCCAAGTCACAGATTGGAAACAATCCAATGACTCGGGCTAGAAATCACTTTATTCATAATCGAGACCATTTCCCCTTAGACATCGCTCCTAATGGGGTTCCATTTTTGATACTCTCTAAATGGAAACCTAGAAATATACAAAGGATTAAATACCTAATAATGGGTAATATTTTCTCTGCAATGAAAAGGATGAAAGATATGGGAAGAACTACCTTGTTGTGTGAACTAATAAAGAATATGTGGTTCATGCATAGCACATGACCTCTAGAAGATCACATGGAGCCCTTTGAAAATCCATTTTGTTATTTATAAAGAATTTGAGACGTTCACTTATCATATAAAATAACCCATTTGAGCTCCCCCATGTCATGTGACTAGTCAAGAATAAAATGCCTAATCACCATACAAAAATCAGTGTAAAGGAAGGAGAAACGTATACAAAAGGTGGAATCATTTCACAATTATAAATCATTATGGGATGTGATTAAGTATTTTTCAAGACCCATTAAATTATTAGTGACATATCCACCCTATGGAATAATATCCCATTGGAATTTCACCCTCATAATGAAAAGGGCATTGGACATGTCTAGGAATTCATGTGCCTCCCTTATGTTCCAAATAAAAATAGAATGGTTTTCCATTTTAATGTATTTGGATACCCATATGACCCTTTATTGTTCACATGATTCATCAAAGATGGTGGGACCGATTACCTTTGACAACACTAATAAATACTTGCAAGATCCCCATCCCTTGAAAAGTAAACAAGAAAATAAAGTAAATGACAAGAGCTTCTTACAAGGGGATGATATGCTGATTTAATGCGAATTGATTTATATGCACCGGAAAATCACATTTGGTCATGTGAAGATCCACAAGATGAGTTGGCACTATCTTGCAAGACCCCTTAGAATGAAAAATTAATCTTGAAAAGGACGTAAGTAATGTCACCTTTTTCTGCCATAGGGTCCCCGATGAAGCATTTTAGATCATGAAAAATCCATTCACTAGATGTCTTAATCTTGTGAAGACCCCTAGACGTTTTTCCTAATCTTATGGAAGCTCCAGGGAATAAAAACAACATTAGGAAAATTTCCAATGATTTTTGAAATTCCAATAAATGGGGTGTTTTTAGGGAACTCATTCTATGATTGAAAGTCATATGATTCCCCTAGGATGAAAAATAGTAGGATCTTACAACCTTCATGACACCAAAGTCCTCCACCGACTCCATCTTGAATTTGTGAGATATGTGATTCACAAGTAATGTACAATGAGGGTGGTGGTCCATATAAATCCCTCCCCCATTGTACAAAAAATTCATACATGATCAATCTCACATGGGAGCCAAAGAGTGGACTTCTCGGAGCAGACAATCACATGATTGTGAGGTCTTACACCTGGTAAAGTCATTAGAATGTCCTATTAAATCGCCCAACATTCGTAGGCTCATCGCATGATCACTCCTAAATCATAAGAAATAATTATACAATGGAATTAATATTATGTAATAGATATCCCACATATTGTATGGGTCATGTGAAACATAAAAAATAACCTAACATTGGATAATCCTATTGAACATATGTAAGAAATTTCAGAACAAAGACTAAAAAACGTTAGACTTATGTGAAGAAAGTATTTAATGATCCAAAAGTACTTCACCTGACTCATCCAGATCATGTTACTATACTATGAAGTTTTACCCACGTCATGTGACATCCCCTGAACATACCATTTAGATCATGTGATGTACTCTAAACATGATAATAATGTCACATGACACCCTTCGGACGTGCCACCAATGTCTTTTGAATCACTCTAGGATCGCCATCCAGATCTTGAAATTACCTCATAAATATCTCCCATATTATATGAGGATAGTAGTGTATTTCATCTAGGTCTTGATAATCCCTCAGAGCATATAAAATATATATTGTAGAATCATCCAAGTGTGTCTTCCATGTTTCATAGTTTATATAGGAAAACCCATTTAGTCCTCCTTATAACTCCATGACATGCTCACCCAGATAATGAGACGTCCTTTGAAAAAAATTATCGATGTCATGTGACACTCTCTGGACATGTCAGCCCTAATCATATTATTTCCTTCATACATCCTCGGCTGGTTCATGTGAAATCTTATAAACATGTCCAACTTGATTATGTGATTGTGTTAAAAATATATATAAATCCCCTGACTTGTTAGGAAGACAACCTAGACAAGTCATTTCTAGTCATACGATGGCTTCCAAAAATTCCATTTAGATTTTTCAACAACCTTTGGAACAGTCAACTGGATTATGAAATTGTGTTTAGGCATGTCTTCTAGATAGCCAGGATACATCTAGACATCATTAGATACATATTCAGGAATTCTTAAACATATCAAGAACATAAGCAATCCTTATAAAATAGAATCTAATGTCATGATAATATTTTCAAGTGTGCATATAAATGAAAAAAATCAACGTGTAAACCATGATAATAAACATAATAAGATATACCCACTATAATGGTAATCCTCATTGGGTATGTACCAAAAAAGAAAAAGTATGATGAATATGAATCCTAAAACAACAAGGATACATATAACTCCTTTCTATGGATCGGGATCAAATAAAAATTCACTTTGGTGTGTTTTCCCCCATGTCTGCAACATGTCATCCATCAAGACCCAATCTCTCCCATGGGTTGATCATTTTACTCATCCACCACTGGACTGATAATTGAAAATAACTATAATGAATATGATTCCTTCCATAACTACGATACATATGACACCTTATTATGGCCTTCGGTCCATAGTAAACATCGAAAGGTTTTTCCTAATAAATTTTCCCACCATCCTCATAGAGTGAAACTGATTTCTTTTTTTTCCCTTGTTTCTCACAAAAAAAATACCTTACAAGGGATCAAGTAGTTTCATTTATCATATCATATGTATCAAGAATCGACACTAGTATGTTATGCCTTAGTGTATAATCCTTGATTTGTGGCACGATATGACCACCTCTATATAAGGTCATCAACATTGGGGTATGTCCCAAGGGTGAGATTGAACTATTTTAACTCAGATTCTTTTTAAAACCTAGAAATGTAGGATGCGTCCATGAAGCTCAATCTCAATAACTGGTTCCTAAGTTCTACTATATATGTCTTTTCCCCCTGAAGTTAAACTACACTAGTTATGAACTATGTAACTTTTGATTCCTATTGCAATCATGATATATTGGACACCTCATAGCGATCCAATCCCATCCTTGACCTATAAATTACCTCTTGGGATGAAATCACATTATAGAGTTTGTGGTGATACAGATTAAATATATAATAATGTATGCATAATGAGAAATGGATAATGAAGCTCAGATACATATAAATGAATTCACTAATAGCTCCCCCTTTATATATAAAAGGATTTATCCAATGATCATTTTGTTCGGGTAACTTGTCTCATATCAAGATTAGGAAGATATTCACAAAATATCTTAAATTAATTTGAGATTCCTGGATTTTGAAATAATTCTACCCAAAAGGGTGTGATGAGCCCAAACTGTCATCCTCTCAAACAAAGGGAGTTCCTAACTGTTGTTGGGTATAAAAACCCAATTGGATTCTTGCCTTTGGAAAGAAGGTATTTACTTAATTATCGAAGTTATAACTATTTGAGTTTTTTTATCAATGGTCAACATGAATGGTACACTTTATGTGAATTATTTGTTTGACATTCAACCCCCCGTAATCAAACTGTCAAACAAACACATCCACACATCTTTCTATGAAACAATAATGTTTTCCATTTTAATTAACTAAAATAACCCCTAATGATAAATGATTTAAATTAAATTTATATATTATATATCAATGTGAAAGGATTTGAATTCATATAATGGTTATTTTTAGTCGTAGAGTTAATTTAATATCATATTTTTCTTAAAAACTTCACTTTCCTAGAAAACCACTTTTTGTCGCGCTTTGCGGGTTCAATTTTAAATTACATTATGAAGCCTATATGAATTAAATTTTATTAAATGAATTCCATAATTTAAGACAAATTAATTTATATAATTTTATCATTTTACCTTAATTTATGATCATTAGGAATTGTGATAATATTAAATAATTTTCACCTCGGTAAAAGTGGTAATATTGGGTCAAAACTATAATATAAAACATTAAAATTACACTAAAACATGAATTTATCCTTTTTTGTGAGTGGTATTTAACCAAAGGTATTGTGAAGAAAATAATAAGTCTATTTTATTTCATTAATATTAAATTTATAACCCAACCATGACATTGGTGAATATAAGTTACATATTTTTTCAAATTAGAACTATTGTTGTGTCATTGAATTTAAAATCCTGGTTTCAAGATAAAATTAATTTTTTATTCAAAAACAAATATAAAACCCTTAAATAAATCTTATTTGAACAAAATATTTATGGAATCAATTTTATTACTCTATTTCAACATTTAAATTTTTTTACTCTTAAAACAAATATTTTCCTAAAAACTGTTTTTATTTGTTTTGTGTTCTTATAATAAAATAAATTCCTCCAAAATATAAATTTAATATCATAAAATTGTTTTAAATTTTAGAAATATAATTTCCAAATTTCGTTAGATGTATGACTATATTTATTCTCATATAATTTTTTTATCATGGTAAAAATATAAATGATCACGGAAATGGTTAAAATGGGATTAATGTTGTTTAACTGGAAGATAAGGCTTTAAATGATTCTAACACATATAAAAATTTGATTATTAGAGTTTATTTCAAAACTATTATATATCGTCTAATAATGTGGGGTGAATTTTCCCCACTTGACATGACCATGACTATAATATTATGATATTTTAGAGTAAATACAATGTTCAATACTATACAAGATATGAAACAATGAGCTTGATGGAAACAGAAAATTTTATTGTATGAATGTTATAAGAAACATTAAATAATTTTGTATGTATAAGATTAAATAATTTTTAAAAATAAATATATAGTTTCTACTCCAAATTAATTTATTTATTACTTCTTTGAAAATAATCAAACAATTTTTATTAAGGTCATTTTATACATAAAAAATAAGTTTACTCTAGAAATTAATTTTCTTTTATTCTAGTGTGAAAATAATATAATTAGTTTCTATATGTTTTATAAAGGGTATTTTATAAAAGTAACATCAATTTTTAAATGATCATACCAAAAAAAAATTCATATTAAATTATGATATTATTATATAATGATTGTTTTTTCAATGAATATTAAATAAATAATCATTTTTATTGAAAACTACATTTTATTTTAAATTATCTATTAAGCTAACTTATATTTTTATTTGTTTTAAAATTTAATTATATTATTATGTTTGAAAAAAATACAAAATTTTTCCTTGAAAATAATTTTAAACATTAATTTGGTATAAAAACCTTTTCATACTTAAAAGTCATTTTTTCTGAAAACCAGTTTATCATCACATTTTTATGGTTAAATTTTAAATTATATTATAAAAAATTTACATTATTAAACATGAAAAATTGATTCCAAATTTTTAATTAGGAGTTCTAAATTTGTTAAATAATTCCCTTTTTTATCATTGTTAATAGAAACCTGAGTAAATTTACGTCACTTTAGTGTGGGTAATTTGGGTAATTTAGGTTTAAAATAAATTTATAAGGACTAAATAATTACAATAACACTGGAATTGATTTTAATGAATGTTTATATCTAAAAAATAAACACCAAATATCTTAATAAATGTAATTATGTTTCCATTTTATCATGAATTTTTCTAATATAATATTATATAAAATGAAATCTAAACAAAATCATTCTCTTTGTTTTACTAATTTTAAATTTTTTACATAAGAAAAAATATAGTATATGTTTTATTACAATTTTTTATTTTAAATATAAATTATTTTTTATGATGATTTCTTATTTAAAAAATTTATAGATAAAATATTTACCATATGATCTCATACAATGCTAATATAGTAATTATTTATTTAATAGAAAAATAAAATAAATGATCTTAAAAATGTTAAATGTAATTTTGTTTTAATAAATCATTTTGTACATAATTTTTTTGATACTAATGAAATATTTTAATGGTTTTAATTCATTGTATTTGAATTCCATTATTTTCAAATAGTTATAAATGTTAAATTAATATAAATGTTCTGAAATTGAAATTAACGTTATTTTATAATAAATTATATTTTATAAAATAGTGTAAAATATATAAAAATATTACCCATTTATAAGTGAATGAGTTATGGTTTTTTAAATTAAACATTTCCCATTTATGGGTTACTTATCATTTTATAGTAATTATACTTACCCCCAATTAGTAAAAATATCTATTTCATGGTAATACCTAGAAGGGGTTATCAGAGGGTTAGAATGTATATATGGGTCAAAAAATCACCTAAATATATTTAAATTTTAATATCAAGGATTATGTTGACCTATAATATTCCTTTATCCAAAAATAAACACTATGGATCCATTAAATATAATATTAATTTAAATTATTTTAATATTTTAAGAAATTGAAAAAGTTCCCCTCCCCTCTCTTATAGACGGCCACTTATTTTATTCATTCATAAACAATTAAAAATTCATATTTTTAAGCCACGATATTTCAAAATAACTTAATAACAAACCTAATTAAAATGTAGATGTGATTTTTGGAAGAATTATTACCCTAGAGGGCTTAATGAGTAAAGAAAATCAGGAATCCCGAAGAAGAGATATAGTTCTTACCTAATCATTTTGGTTTTATTTATTTTTACACCTCCCTTAAATATTCTACAACCATGATTAGATAGTTAAATAAATTAATTAAATATAATTATATTTTTTATTTTTCATTATTAGAACCTATATCCATCTCTTTTTCCTTCAAATGGAAAACAAAACCACCATTCATGTGTACTGAAGACAATTGCCGCATAAACATATGTAATTTTTTTCCAAAAATAATCTTAAATATGGTTGAAATGATGGATTTATTTTAAATATATGATATTAATTACATATTTAACATTTTTTAAAATACAATATATCATTTAATTTATTCATTTTTGGTCACTAGAAAATTATAGAATTATTTTTGTGTAGGTATAGACTACATCATCCATGAAGTGATGTGATTCGCTTTTCATCACCACATCACTTAGATAATAAATATAATTTTGTTGGAAAAATGGTATTTAGGATATAATTATCATTATATAAATAAAAAATAATAATTTACTTCTTCCATAATGATCACTGAGAAATGGAAATGTTACACATGTGTACGTATGACCAACCTTATCCATGATTGCAACAAAATTAATCTTTTCATAACAGTATTTAATGGTTTATAAAGGTGTAACTAATATATAAAAATCATATTAATTTCATTATTATTATTATTGATATTATGGTACAATGGCCCCTTTAACCATGTTAAAAACACCAAAGTTGCTTTGAAAGATTTTACTAAACTTCATCAAACTACATAACATTTACTTATCTGATTATGTAAAGTCATAAAAAATTAAAATAAATGGTTTATGTATAAGGTATTAAACCCATAAATATTTCTTCCACGTTAATAATTTATATGTTCTTATTATATAGGTTCTAAAGGATAAATATAGGTTTTTGGGACTCAAGGTAAGTGATTTCGTTTGAATATATTTTCATTGTGGAATATTTTAATGTTAATAACCTACATTATTTTATGAGGTGTATATAATTCCCCTGTCAGATGTTATAAATTTAATCCTTTATAACTCAGTGTATTTTATGTTTTAATTTTAAATATTTCAGCCATGCTTATTTTACACGAATGTTACCAAGTGGTAAGAGTTTCTTACCTCAATTTTAATTCCTTTGTTTATGTAACTTATTTTATTATTAAATTATTCAAAGATTATGTGTGAAATGAGATCTTCATGATTTAGGTTGTATATTAAATAGTATTTTATGTATTTTAATTTTTAACACATAATATCTTATTTGATTAATATGTAATTAAATTTTATGATATGTATATCATTTCTTCATCTTAAACTAACATTCTTGGATACATTACTTGCAATATGCACCTAATTCATTTCAAGAGGTGTATATGCTTACTATTGGGATATTATATCATGAATGAATAATTTATCAAGATATTTTATGTTCCTTTTATTTTACCTTTCTCATTATATATTAATTCATAAGATATAAAATATGTATCAGTTATCTTTATCTTGAACCCATTTTCCTGATAGATGATTCATGTCATGAAACATGATTTCATTTTATGTTGTACTAAATTCTCCATGAATAAATTTTGGAATATAAATTCTTAAAATTAATTTCATTAATTGAACAATGTCATATATTTTTGTTTATTTAATTTTTATTCAAAATATTATAATATTAGTAAAATCTTTATGTTACAATCAATAATTTTCTAAGATTGTTTATGGAAACTGACTGAAAATTGACTTTTTATTATTTTAAAACATAAAATTTCACCCCATATATCATGGGGTTGATAAATAATGATGTTTGAGGGGAAACCATTCAAAATTAACTTATAATAATCTGCAAAAGACCCTACGACATCATAAATTTTAATATTCTAGATTGGTATCCCTTTTTCGGCCTACATATCATCCACAAAATTACCTTCTCTCTAAGTATGACTGAATGGGTTCCCTAGTTGATAAAAATTATATAGTTCCTAAACAATATAATCTAACATTGATGTATACCAGTTCCTCCCATGATGAAACCCCACCATTATAGAGGAATTTTATTCAACTAGAGTGATTTGAATATGGTTCCTCCTACCTAGCATAATACTAGTTGACAAGGCCCATGCCTCCACTAAAATAGAGTTTAATTCCCCATAATAGGAACTAAAACTCAACATCATAGCACCCTTATTATCTCTCACAAGTCTTCCACCACTCATTTTCCTAGAATGGAATGATAAATCCACATTATGTATCATCCATGTGTTTTGGGTTTTCCATTGAATCTCTCTACCATACATGATTCTCCTTATATTCATGGAATAATATATCCATGACATTGAACATATAAAGGAAAGAGCTGAGAACACAACTTTATTATGGACACAGTGATATTAAACAACCTCCTAAACTCAAAATAGTAAGAAGGTTAGTGATATTCTTATCCCTTATCTATCATTTTTTAGCCTCTCATAGAGTCCATCATTCTGCTAAAATAATAATTTCACATGTCGTCACCTCAAACCCTTACATGCCAGAACATGGAAATGAATCATTGAAGGCCTCATGAATTTTTTTCCATCAACATTTATATTTATGTTGAGAAGTAGTAACATCTAGATCTTATCCACTTGGTTACTATTAAATAATAAATTACGTGATTACACTTGTTGGAAAAAATCAATATAGTGGAATTTAAGAAAAAAAGACGTCTTTCTTTTGTACATTATCACCCATAGGGAGAGCCTTGTTTCTCAGTCTCCAAACCAAGAAATTCATATTGAGTAAAATCTCTTCACACCATGATTTTTTCCCAGTAGTCAATCTCACATCTATGGATAGAATTATGATATATTTTTATGGGATTCTAATTAGGCTATAAAATGACACTGTTCATCCTAGAAACATTTAGAATGGACGATCAATGAAGGTTGGACTTAAATATATGACATTTAGGAAGCCATTCCATCCATGTAGTCTAGAATTGGGTGGGATATTATCATATGGAATATATTATGGAAATAATTCATGAGGAACATGTATGGATAATGTTGGAAAAAATTTCTAGAACACCATAAATCATTCCAACCACACACACTACATGGTTTATCACATGGAGGTTTTGGAAGGAAGTCTTGATGGGATATCATTTATAGTGATATAAAATTTAGGAAATAAAAATGTATGGGTGAACATTTATTTATTTTATATTGTGGTTTATGAACCAATTCCCTTTATTATCTTATGGCTGTGAATGTGGCTCACTGTTTTTATTTCTATTTACTCCCTTGTTTATTTAATAATTATCATGAATGTTTTTTGTATGAAATAACAATGTTGAAACATCCTTTATATATAGAGTCATTCTCATTAATGTATAATTTTTCTAATATTTTTTCAAGTATATTACATTCTAAAAATGAATGATTTCATAAATATGTTTTAACTGATCTTCGACCTTCTTTTAAAATGATTCAAAAGAAAATTTCTTATCATTTTTTGTATTGGTAATTTTTACTCTCATTAAAAATATCATGAAAATAAATTTTACTTTTAATATGAATAAAAAGAACATATTTTCCCTCTATCATGATAATTATTTTCATTGAATACTTAGTTATAATATTACACTCTTTTTATAAAAAAATATTATATAAAATTTATGTTTTTAAAAGTGATTTTCAAAATGAAAAGGAAATTTCCATCAAGAATGATTATAATGGTATTTTAATGTTATCATCTGTCGTCAACTACAAAAACCATAGATGTCATATATGACCCACTAGAAATATTATCTAATGAAACTATACTTATTATTTCTTTCAATGGATTATGATTGTTTCAAGGTGATTTTCATGGATCCAGTTTATTTTTCACAGGTTAATCTAGTTATAGATGTAATACGTTATGTTATAAACCAATTATAGGTGTTTTATTGAAAACCAAGGATGGATTTTGACATTATAAACTAAGGATTATCGGGTCTGTGATAGTCCTCTAATGCATTGGATAATTATATAAGTAATTTTCTGTATGGATATGTTAATTTTAAAGGCTTTTGTATGTATTCTTTAAGGGTTGTATGAACATAATGTTCCATGATAACCAAAAAATTTATTTATAATTTATATGGGATAATGTTTTTACTTTGACCAATATTAAAATCACATGGATCATGATTATTTATTCATAAGAATCATTCCTATGATAAATAGTTTTTCCATATTTTATGATTTGTGATCTAGGTATTTATGGGTATAAATTATCTTATGTTATACTAATCGAATTTAATTAATTCAACATACCCTTGTTCACATTTTATGATCATTTAATATAATCTATTATTAATTATTATATTTTACCTAACTGGGCATTTGAGCTAACAATTCTCAGGATTCCTTTTACCCATGTTATGATGAATGATGATAAATGATTTGAGTCTAAAAGCTTTTCAGCTGTGAATAAATTTTTGGGAAATTTTTAATACAGAATATATATTATGAAAATCCATGTATAGTATTAAAATACACTCTTGATGACATGAGTTTTGTCTTTGTAATATTTTTTCATAATTTTCTGAAACTCTAAATCAAAGGTTCCTAGTGTTTATATGTGATTCAAAATTTCATTTTGATGTTATATGTTTCTAATAGAAAACATTGTTTAGAATTTATTGTTAAAAAATATAAAAATGTATTGTACAAGATTTTAGTGTGGGATTTATTAGTGAAATTTTAGGTTCCTTACAATGATATATAAATTGTTTAATCTTTCATGTAATTCCATGTGTGTCCTTTCCCTCTCTTATAAAATGATTCCTCATATCCTCCATTACCTACACATAATTAAACTTATATCTCATAAAATACATAAAATTATACCTTCTTAACTTCCTTTCCCATATTTTATAGATACTAGTCATTCCAATAGACTTTCTTTTCATGTCTTAAGGTATTTGGAAAATACATTTTCTCAATGAAGAGGTATAACTCTTAATCAAGCATTTTAAATATTATTTCATATGACACCTCCTGTAAATATACATTATATTTTATAAAATAATTATTTTAATATCAGGAATATTGTTAATTTTTTTATTGTTATGGGATGACTATTATCCTCCTTCTTTTCATCAGACATTAAAAAAAACCTAGTGCGTACGTACAACTTACGATCTCCACAGGGTGATGTAAATCATTTCTCATCACCACTACACTATAACTATTATAATTATTGAGATATATGATATATATGAAATAATAATTATTCTTAAAAGTATATTTATTATTTACCATTATTTTATTCTATCCTTTTAAAAGGGATTCATCATTCATTCCTACATACGACCAACTATCACCATGTAATGTGCAAATCATTCATCTTTCCCCAACATTTATGGATCACTCTAAATATGTATATACTAGATATATAGGATATTATTTCCATGAATAATATTTTTTTTGATTATAGAAACATGATCAATGTACAAGGACTAGTACTTCTGAACTGAAACATGAGTGAAAATGAAGTAGTTGTCACCGAAAATAGTGATTTTGATAAATATTTATTAATGAATAGGAGATAAACTGTTTTTAATTGAATAATAAATGAAATTATATATATCATTATGGTTTAGGAATTTATTTATAATAAATATATATTTACCATACTATAGTTTTTAACTTTTATGAATCATTAAAAGACATAAGGTAGGGGACTTTCATCTCACTTTTGCTTAATTGATACTTTTTCCATATTCACCACTTGATTCTTTTATGTGGTTTATATAATAAAAATGAATTTATTTTATTATTACTCTCCTAAAAATTATGCGGATATATATATATATATCCATCTAATTTTATTTCCTTCTAGATGTTTTTGATTTTGAAGTTAACAATATGGTATGATATTTACGTTAGAGTCTCATTGTTGTTCAATATTTTTTTGTTCATGATTGTAATGATGAAATTTTATGTCTTATATATCATGAACCCAATTTTTTTTATTATGAAATATTTATTTCAAGATATTACATGTTTCATTTCAATATTAACTATTTATGTACTCAATATACTAAAAGGATATTTTTTAAGAAGTTTGACTTTATTTCCCTCTTCAACCAAAAGACTATTTTATTCCACATCTATGTTTTATAAAAATGTTTTCAGAAATGTTTTTTATATTCTAATATGATTTTTTATAGTAATTTAAACCACTAATTGAATTTTTATAAAATGGATTAAAATAAATTTTATTTTTTTTCCAAAGGATGTACTTTTCCTTTTTACTAAAAATGTGAAAAAATATATATCTTAGCATCCACATCTTGAATGATATTTTTTATATCATAAACATCAAATGATTTAAAGCTTACATTATAGGTTTCCATGTTTATTTTAAAATAAAAATAATTTCCTTAGTATTTGGGAAATTTTATGATTCTAAAGATGGGATTTTAATGTTAAAAGGTTATTTTCAAAAATAAATTATACAAGACATATAATAAATCAAATTTAATATATGATGATATCCTTTGGTGTTAATTTTGTTTCAGAGGTATATTATTTGATGAAACTATCCATATTCTTCCACCTAGTGATTTATTTTTTTGATGATAAGACACATTCAGAATCTATTTTCATTTCTATAGTTTAATTTATGATTAATTACTAAATGTTTTCTTGGTCATATGGTGTATATATAAATGGATTTTGATTATATGACGGGTGGGACCAATATATCCCTCAAAGGCATTATGAAATGATGGATAACTCATGAGATATATATTTTATATTTTAACCTTATTTCATGTTCACAATTTTGAATATGTACTTGGTTTTCATGTGTATAATATTATGTATGGACCTGGATTTCGTATCGTTGAGATTATGCATGGACCTGTTTGGCATGTGTATAGTATTATGAATGGATGTTACTTTCATGCCCACAATATTATGTATTGAACTAGTTTTTATGTCCATTTGATTATGAATGGACTTGGTTTTAAATTCTATTAGATTATTCATGGACCAAGTTTCATGTCCATATGATTATGAGAGGGAGTAATTTCATATCCTTAACAAAATGAATGAACATGTTTCTATTTATACATGTTCACACTGTTATAATCTTATGATATTTTCATATTCATATGTTTATGATATTCTCTAATGTCTCATGAATTAATATTGATAATTCCACACTAGTATTAATGTTTTCATTTATTATAAAGAATTTATATTCCTAAAATATTGTTAATGATCTATGTTATATTGTGTATGAACATGTAAATTTATGATCATGATCTCATACCAGTTTTTTTATCTTATAATGACGAATTATAATTGATTTATATGTCATATGTTTACTCTTACTAAGAATCCAGGCTCACCCTATCTTATGTTTTCCATCACTAGGTTAACAATGGATGGTTTTATGTATCGTATACCAATGAAGCATTATATGTTGGAAACATTTTGGATATTTCATGAAGATGGAGGATTATATATCTAGACATTAATGAAAATTATCATTTATGATTCTAGAATATATTTAAATGTTATGAAACAAATATTCATTTAAATATATTTAATATTATCTATAAAAATAATGGTTCACAATAGACTTCAAGTTAATAGTGATATTTGGTATATAAACACATCATCTTATGTATGATAATTTGATATATACAAGAGAGGGTTAACCAAATGAAATCATTTTTCTCACCAAATATTTATATTATATATATGTGTCTAAAATTTGTTAAGAGATAACATAAGATGGTGATATAATGTGCATGTTTCTTCTAAGGAGGGAAAATTATCCAATGATGGGTCACAGTTTAATTTTATTAATTTTTATATAAAACTAATTCACCATACATATTAAGTGTTATATAGTAATCCATTGGCTACAACTATCACATTAACAAATTATTTAAAAAAATATTTTTAATTATTCTAGAATGAAATTATTATTATAATTATATATCAAAAATATCTTTTCAACACGCTAAAAATGAAATCTTTGTATTCAGGTTTTATTTCTAACATATTATATAAAATCACATTTTAGGGGCATTGTTTCTAGAAATCAAAAATTACATTCCACCAATAGAAAAGTATTTATTGTACTCATCTCATTACACTTGTGTTATTTCATAATTTTATACATCCCTTCAGTTTGGGTGTTGATATATTTTCAAATTTTCTTCTTTGAGGATCCCTAGGTGGAGATCAAACTTATTCTCCTAACACTCAATTAATTATATCATAATATTAAAGACTCAAAATGTGTCATTTGGATCTTTGAGGTTTGTTGTCATCCCTGATCACACAAATTTAAATACATGATATAAAGAGCAAAATAAATGTTTGTTCCACCAACTTCATATATTTATAATAACCATTAGATTTATTCCAATTGATTGAATCTACCAAGTCGATCTGGATCTATCAAATATAGAAAACCACCAAAAATCTATATAGATATAAGATAGTAAAATATAGAGACAAATCAAAACAATATTATTAGGATAAATCTCTTCTCTCTTCCATATACTCATTTATAGACATAAATCCAGATACTGGTCATTTATGAGAATTCTATACATATTATATATATATATAGTGGAAGGAATGCTGTTATAGATAGAGGGAATCCAAACTTTTCAGTCCCATAATCTACACCCTAATTTTCTTTTATTATATATTTTATATTTCTATACAATGTCTTTTACAACATAACATTTCATAAGAGTAATGATTATAATTACAAAATATTTTTTTGAGGAATTTAAATAAAATGAAACAAAACACCCACCATGATTGGTTTAATTTAGTCCTTATCATGGCCCATCAACGGATTATCTATGCCCATGACATACTCAATAAATGTTCAACTCAAAAGAATTTATAAAACATTAGAGATAAACTAATCATATTATTAATTTTATTATTAATAAATATAACAATATTAATAAAAACTTTAATAAAAATAATTATTATACCATGATAATAACATAAATTTATAGAAACTTAATTCTCCCCTTAAAATGACCTTTTGAAAGATAGATAACCATTAGGGTGAGAGGGGAGTTAAATAAGGGTTTACTAAGAAATAATATATAAAGTAATTATTAACATAACTAGTTAGTTAATATTACCCTTTAAAAATAATATTGAAGGATAAGTGGGGAGGGATAAAACATAAAGGATATAAGAGATTTATAGGGTTCCCATTCTCCTGCTCTCAGGGGGATGATCTTTGGTGTATAATGTTTGTGATCACACTACCCACATTCATATCATACTGTTATAAATAAAATGGAGTTGGAGTATGAATATGGACCCTAACTCAAGGTATAAGGATGATCTAAATTATAATCAACGAGTTGATAAATATGATGCTTTCATATTCACATGCCTCTGGATAAAAAATCAAATGTGTCTATTTTTCTCTCTCATAAATCCTAGAAAAAACCACTACGAAATGATATATAGAATGTATAGAACTGAATATCAATGTGCTATAATTGTTTTATAATTAAAACATCATTTCTCAAATACCCCACACAAATCAAAACATGGTTACTATCAGTTGCGTTATGAAATTAAGTCAACCTGAGATCTGAAAACTTTTGATAATGTCTCTTAATTTTATATTCCAAATAATTATTATGATCGAAATACTTTATATCAATATTTAAATAATTATATAATTACATGAATGATTTATTTATAATAAATTTATCTCCCTAATAACATGATGTGAGAATATTCCATGGCCTAATACCTTATAGCGTGAATTCCTCAATTATATCATAATATCCAACATTAATGTCTCAAAAACTTATTTATATAAAACTTCCCCACAAAAATATTTTGTATACTATTATGCTATAATACACATGTAATATAAACCAATATTCATTAATGGTATCACTATGACAGCACTCACATTGATTTCACCATGATTCTAACTTACAAATAAATAATCTCCTTATTTTAGGCCAATACAATACAAAAAAGTACCACATCAAAATGTGAATTAATATTTATCATGAAATCATTATCCATGATCATGTTAGTTATAAATAAAACCATAAAGGCCTTTAAAAACTCATGAATGAATCATCTCATGAATAAATTCTTCACATTATCCCAATGATAGAGTTATCAAAAAACCAAAACATTAGAGAGAATAATGTTTTTGAGATTTCTCCAACCCTTTGAGTCAAGATCATTACTATATTGAACATCTCTATATTAATATCAAATTATAACTCCCCATTTATCTATTAACTTAATGATGGATTTTCAATCTCATCAATAATCAAGGGATCGTAATTATCTCCCTTTTTATGTTATAAAAACATCAAAAAATACATATTCTCTTCTATAAGGTATTTTTTACCAACAACACATGTATCATAACCTAAAACTCATTACTCCACCTGTAAATAAATAGTTTAACTATCTTATTTGACTTCATTATCACTTATAAAAATAAATTGAGTCTCTCCCCCATTTTAAACAGACATTGTTTTTGTATTTTTCCCTTTTTTCAACAAATAGAAATGAATAAAATATGGAATATAATAAAAATAACATATAGATATTTTCAATGGTACCTAACTCCATAAAACACTCCCAAGTTCTATGATAAATTTCTTTTAAAGGATTTTTCTAGATATATACCACCTACTCATTTTATGAAACATATTACATTAAATATCGTATCTGTTTTACCGTCTCTATGGTGAAGCGGTAATTAATATCATCATACTTAAAATTTTAAATTAATTCTGAAATATTTTAGTTTATATTTACTTTTAATTAAATACTATCTTAAAAAGGTTCTTTCACATGCAATAGTTAATATATAAATACTATGTTACATTTTAGTTAGATATAATTATAAGTATTTAACGTGACAATTTTAATTTAGTCATTTAATTGGAAGGAAAATAAATAAGTAGATGAATTATGATATATATATATAATCCAATATTAGTGTTATTTTTAACATCAATTCATTGAAAAATTAAATTACTACCACCTAATAAAGAATAATATCATTTTAGGCTTAAAACTGAATTTTCATAAAAGTAATGTTTTAGGTTTTATAATTTTTTATTTTAGGAAAATAAATATATTTTGCTTTGATAATGATATAATATAATTCTAATATTGTTAATATATTAACAAAAAAATAAATAATTGATAGTAAATAAGTGTAAAAGTAGTTAATATTTAAAAATTCATATTCATATAATATTTTCAATATGTTTTTTTATTTTAATTTCAAATATAAATCCCTAAAATTTAAGATATTTATTTCAAAAAAAGAAATACTTTTTTATATTCATTAAAAAAATATTATCTTAGTAATAATTTTTTGGAATAATTTGGAAAAACAAATTTTTACTTGATTAATCAAAAAACAATTTAAAAAATAAAAATGAATTCATGAATTCATTAGGGTCTAATAATAAATTTAAAAACTAATAAAAACATTCATACTCAAAAAATTATTTTAATATAAAATATGCTGATATAAAATATTAATTTTAATTTGTAAAACTACGATTAAATTTGGTAATAAAAGAAATATTTTTTTTAAAGATTGTTTCTATTTGTCAAACACATAGTATTTGAAGATTAATTTTTATCATATTTATAAATTTAACATTATGATATAGTATTAGTAATTTGAATCATATTTCTCAAGTTATATAATAATTTTAAGTTTATTTTTATTCATAAAAAGAAATTACCAATTATAAAAAAGGGTGATTGTTGTAAAAGTTAATTTTGGTTAAAAAGTTCAAAATAATATGAAAACACATAAAATAACTCAAATATATCCTAAATTGAATTTTTTAGAGGCTTATTCCCAAAAACATGTAAACTATAATATCTTTAACTTTTTTATCTTATTTCCATGAAAAGTGACATGTCATTTCAAATAATTAATAAAATTTCAGTCCCTTAACTTGTCAAAGGATACTACCACCACCCCTTTTAAAAAAAATAATTTAAATTAATCATATTACTTGTTTTTAGTATCATATAGAATTATAATAGGGTTTTCTCCCCTATATCTATGAAAAATCTATGAATCCTCTATTTTCAAGAGGTACTCGATGAGAATGGTTAAAATCTCGAAGTATATTCTTATCACTTCTTATGTTTTTTTTTCACAATATTTCTCCCCAAAATAATTTTTTAACATTATAATATAAATACATTAATTTCATTAATATACATATATTTTATTATGTTAATGGTATAACCATTATGTACCCATCTTTTAAAGAAAAATGTGAACACCATTCCTGTGTATATAAAGACTACCACCTATACAAAGTAGCGTAAATCATTTTTCATAACTATATTAAATGAATGTATTAAAAAGAGTATTTAATGAATGAAAAATTTATTTATAAAACTATTAAGATTATAAAAATATAAGATTTTTAATACATTCTTTCTTCTCTATGGAAAATGGAATCATTATTTGTGTGTATGGCGAACTACCACCTCCATGGAATGATATAAATCATTTTTCATCACCATCTTACTTAAATGGTTATAAGAATGTAATTTATAAATAAATATGATAAATATGATATTAATAATTTTATAAAAATATATATGAGTATTTATATTTATCACCCTATCGATTATAAAATGAAATATTATCTCTTGTTACTAAAAGACTACCAACTCAATGGACAACGTGCTTGAATTTGCAACACCGGATTCATGAATAGTTATAAAAATAATGTTATGGATAATTAAAATTATAAAAAATATAATATAACTAATTTAAAATTATGTAATTATGAAATAAAAATTACCATTTTTTATAATTTTTCATGTTCATATTGGTAAATTACCTGAGATATGCTCGTCACTGATTTCATCTTCTAGAATCATGAAATAAATTCTCATGGTATGAATTTAAAACATTATAAATCAATATAAAGAATATATTTTCATAATTTGGATAATATAAGAATGATTAAATTGATATTTATGAATGATAATTCACATTAACATTTTAAAACACTCATGAATGAATCATAATTACAAACATTCGATGATGAAAATAAAATATAATATATTAATATATATATATAGTAAATTAATATAATTAGAAGATTTATATATAGAAATAGCTGTGAAAATAATTTTTAATTGGGTTATTAATATCGTTATCTTAATTAAAGATTCAGTTAATGATATTTTCTGAGATTTTAGAGTTAAGGTTTGGGTTTCATCCCAAATTTCCTTTAGTGAGACATATTTTGTATTTTGAAACAATTTTGTTCATATAGTGAAATTAACACCAATTGGAGATATTTTTCCACAATTATATATATATTCATGATATTTTACATCTTGTTTCTTATTTTATCAATCAATTAGGTTTTAAATATGAGGGTTTAAATGTTTTAAGATGTTTTTTCCTGAATCAACTTCATTTATTGATTCTTAATTATTCCTTTTTAATTACAGTTTAACAAGAGTGTTTTCTTATATTATATTATGATATTATAATTCAATGTCCCCTTATTTTATAGGGAATTAAATTTATGTATTCATTTCATTTTAAAAGTTTTTAATGTTAGAAATAATTCCCATTGCCTATAATTATTCTCTTTTCCTTCCATATCCAATTTAGTCAACTTACCATTGTCCTCCAATATTATTTATTGATCTATATATATTTTATTTATAGATATATTAAAAATTATCTTTCCCTATTTCCAAATCGAATATTTTCCAAAATTTTATGTGGTGGGATTCAATAATGTTATTTTTAAAAATATTGAAATTGTTTTTCATACTGAATTAGACATTTTATCTTCCATTATAATGACCCTAATAGTGGTAGCCTAGAGCCCGTCTCTACTTTATTACAATAGAACTAGATACAAGTGATTTCATCTGGATGGATTGAACTATTTTTTAGTCTTGTTAAACTAGATAAAAAAATAATTTCCATATTGAATTTTAATATATAAATTAAAACATTATTTTTTTGCGAATATCATTATTCCCTATTACATATAATTGCATATCATAATTATTACACATCCTGGATTCATGATAAGGGAAAAAAATAAGAGTGATATAAAATTATTAATGAAAATTAAGTACATAAAAATCTATAATGAATAAATTATAAAAAAACATTGAATGGTAAATACATCATCAAACATTCTATTTAAACAACTTGACTATCAGGAAAATATAAGTCTTAGTCAGTATGGAATGTTAAATATTTGTATACACCTTCCATTTAATAAATCATATTACTATCCTAACTATGTAAGGAATAATAAGAATGTAAAGATAAATATTTGAACAAAAAATCCATTTAAATAACATGACTATTAGTAATAAATAAGGCTTAATAAATATGGAATGGAAAAAAAACATTCCATTTAATCAATAAAATGAGAATGAAATCCATATAGAGATAATATCATTATGAAATTATCATAAAAAATAAAAAATAAATTCCTAATGAACTAAATGCCTAATTATTGGACTTATTGATCTCACACATCAAGATAAATATAACATGAATACCTTTAAAATATGGTTTAAGCCTATAGGTGTAAATCTATAACATTTGACCAACTAATTTGTCTCATTAGACCTATCAATGCATAGAGGGGATATAAAATTAAAGACTCCACCTCTCAATGTTTTCCCATATAATTCCTCATATTCAAAATAATATATATAATTCATGAATAACATTTCATTTAAACAAAAATACTAATTCAGTAATGAACAAACAATTATTATTGTTTCCCTTGTTAATAAAAAACATTCAAAGTAAAGAGTATATATAAGAATGATATATGATTTAGAAAATATTCATATATAAGATACAAATAAAATGGATAAATTTTATTATAAACATTGACCATAGTGAATGAACTTTTATTAATGATAATTAAATTAATGGGTAAGTACATAATCCATGTGAAAGTTAATGGGTTCATTTTAACTAATATGTCTAAAAGAAATGGAAATTTAAAAACAAACCTTCCAATGATCATACATGGAAGTATGAATTAATTAATGAATATATTATGTTTATCAACATTCAAAAAACATCCAAAAAATCAATGTACAATATATGATAAAAAAATTTAGTATACACATAATATTATAATACCATAAAAAATACCGATTTAATATAACCTAATGAAAAGAAATTTAGTTAAAAAATTCCATACCACTTGATAAGATTCATATAAAACAATTATGGATGAAATAATTAAAATTAATACCTAAAATAATATAAATTATGAAGTATTCATGAAATTTCATGTAAAATGGACAATATTTACACCATATAAAAGAAATTATCTTTAAAATAATAAAATATTCCTCGATGAAGGTTAATTGAGATGAAGTCACTTAACATGCACTTTATTTTAGTTGAAAATTATTTAAACTAATGTATAATTGTTTTAAGAGTGTTTTCAATTTATAGAAGAATGATTTACATAGTTATAATACCACATATTATCCTCTTATTCCATTTTACCACCCATTTTTTATTAATATTTAATTATGTTAATTGTTTTTGGGGTTAATTTTCAGGATTTATCTTTGGGGTTTTATCATGGAAGTTGTATTTCAATTGTATATTATTTAGTTCCATAATCTATAGTGTTATATTATTGTTTTAAAAATAATTATTTTCATTAAAGAAATTTTTAAAATCATTATTAATATTTTAACAAGGATAATTGATCACATTACATTGTGGAGATGGTATACTATACAAACATACGAGCGACAATATCATTTCCATAACGAGTAAATGGGTAAAGAAGTGGATGGTATATTAATTTTTTAGAATAAATATCATTTCATATATATCATATTTTTTCAATAAATTTATATTTATTACATTCCATGTAAATATTATGTAAAAAAATAATGACATTGCTTCACGAGGCGGTAGTCTACCATATATACAAGCATTGTCATAATATGTTAAATGGAATGGAATCTAAGAATGTATATGTGATTATAAAATTAAATAATTATAATAGTATTATAAATATAATATGAATTTGTTAAATTCTACGTTATAACTATCTTTGAATGATGGTGGATGAAAAAGAGTTACATCAACTCATTAAGTGGTAGTCCTCTGTATATACAATTTACAGTTTCATTTACCATTTTATAGAATTTGGGATGGATATAAGTCATGAACTTAACAAAATAAATTCTTAGAGTTTGAGAGTTACAAGTGTTATTAAACTATAATGTTTAAATAATATTTTTATGATGTGTAATAAAAAAATAAAATAAAAAATTATCATTTATGAATGTTATCTCTTCTTCAAACGGCCACTTTATGATTATAGCAACAGAATCCCTATGATGGAATTATGATAAAAAAGGGATATTGGTTTTTTATAGATTATTATGTTAGTAATTTGGTCATGTATTTTCCAAACCAAATGGATTTGGATGTTTGAATAGGAGAGGATAAGCGGTGGCCTTTTATATGTGGGGGAGAGGTCAGGCATGGAAGTTTTGAAAATAATCAATTACACTGACATTTATATCATGATAATTGTCTAAACATTGGTAATATTGAACCATAATGAGATTCATATGGAAATATTTCAGTCCAATGGGTTTTAGGGAACCATTTAGTTCATTTTAACCCTTAACATTTTAGTTTAAACACTGGTAAATTAGTTTCTACCGTAATAAGAGTAATTAATTTTTATTTCTGTTACTATTCATATTGGTCAAAAATTAAGATCAACTAATTACATAATATAAATTATTATAATTTATAATATTTTATCAATTTTTAAAAATTCAATTCAATGATGTGGGAAATCCATTTTAATATTGTACCTGTAGACACGACGACAATGCGAGATTCCAAAAAGAAAACTCTCAAAGGTATAGAATGATTTAATATCAAAATTCAATTTGAAATTGATTAAAACTAAATAATTTTATTTAAATTTTTATATAATATATCAATATTTACATTAAAACCTATTTATAATCTTATTTATCCATGTAAATATTTTAACAAAAAAATGGTATAAAAAAAAGTAGTATTTTTAAATATTCATTAAAAAAATTAAATATTTGAGAAAAATCCCAAAAAATAACCCTAAAATATATTTCTATACTAATTCTAAAAAATTACTTTATTCAAATAGATTTTATAAATATTTGATGGTATAATTTTAAATTTTGTGTGAAACGCGTGGCGAAACCTCATTTTTTGAAAGTGCAATTTTCAGAAAAAAAAATTATTTGTCTTAAAAATATTATATTTTTTATTTATTATCAATAGATAATGAATTAATTTTTATGGATATGTTTAAAACATATAATTTTTATATTTTATTTATTACTATTCACACCCGGTGATAAAGCTAGAATTTTCACATATTATATACTGTATTTAAATGTTCTAAATCCCTCCAATGTGTTATTTTATGGGCAATTGTCTCATTTTTATGTTTTAGTGGTATTTTGAGGTCAAATGAAAAAATGGCTTAATTTTGGGGTTTATCTATTTTATTTGTCTTCATTATTTCGACCATATAATTTTCTACACTGAACCAAATTGTGAAATTCCCTTTCTGTAGGTTTCCTTATATCATGGGCCGAATTGGATCCTTCGGGAGGCCCAGTTCAATCAATCATTTGGAGGCCCAAAATCAGCTCACAATCCATTCCTTAAAAACTGTGCGCAGATCCAAAATGTTTTAAATATGATATTCTATCTCGAAGTATGCCAGTTATATGGAGATGAAATTCAACAATAAGATGGAAGAATAATTAATGAACATATTTCATTAATTCTGACATGTCTGAATTCATTGTTTACAGGGTAATTGTGGCATGGGAATTTGGAATTGTGGAAGACGAAGAGTCACCTGGAATAATTAAATCTGCCACACCAAAACAACCATAACTCCTTCATACGTGGACTAATAATTGCATAATATAGTCTTACGGTTGTACATTCTCTTCTAATAATGGTTTTTCATTTCACCCTAGATATCAAACATGATGTTCCTCTTTTAAAATATTGGGGCATCACATTCTACCACATTTAATTCATTACACACATGCAATTTAATCTTGATCTCGAAAATTTTGGTTTTTACATTTTAAAATATTTATAATATAAAAACACATCCAAAATTGTTTAAAAACCCTATTAATAAGACCGAAGTGATGGAATATAGTACAAAGGGTATAACAAAAAACTACATTTTAAAATATAAGAACATTGGTGAAAAGTAATGATATAGACATAGAGTAAACGTGTAAATAATTATAGAGACTGAAAGAGTTTGTTGGTCCCAAGAAATTGAATGATCAATGGATTGGTAAGGACAAAAAAACCTCAAATACAAGATATTTTAGATAACCATTTGATTCATAAGATTTGATTTTAATATGATAAAACATCACTTTCAAGTTCTTTATCCTAGATTTGTAAAATTCTTTTATTCTCTAAGAATACCATGAAATATACATGATATAATTATATTTAATAAGCATAATAATAACTTTTGTTTGTAACTAAATAAATTCCCAATTCGTCCCTTACTCTATGAAATGGGTATCAAAAAAAAATTTATCCCAAAAGATATAAAATATACATTTAATATATCATAAGATCCATTAAAGACTGAAAATGATTTTTTTTGTCTTTAACTATTTCCCAAAATATATATGATTATAAACATTTATCTAATATAGTAGATTAATCTTGGAACCTCAATAGTCACCCTACTGGTACATCATAAATATTTGTTCATCGAATTTAAAAAAATAATGAAATGTTAAGTAGACGATCATATTGGCCATTGTATGTCGTATCACCCTCATCGTCGTTTGGATAGGTATTAAAGCCCCGTAGCCTTTCCAGATGTGATGGGTTGTCACCCAACATGAGAGTTGTCCCTTTTTTCATCAATGTTAATATCATTTCGGTAAAGTTTTCAAATTGTAATTATCTACAATTTCTAAAACATAAAATATAAGACAAACCATAAGGGTTACTAATAAATTTAATCATAATTACAAAAAAAATAAAGTCCATCTTCCATATATATCTTTTTCTTATTCTAAAATAATGGTTTGTCTTCCTATAACGGTTTTCCTAAAATATCCTTATTCATGTTACATTCCTAAAAAAAATTAAAAGGGTGTTTAAGAATTTTAACTTATGATCAATCCATAAAATCATTCACCAATTATAGTTTCTATAACTATTTTGTTAATAAAGAAATATTTGCTTCTAAAACACAATCCTTTTATGATTCATGATTCATATAAAAAAAATTAATATGCTAAAAATATTTCATCACTGTAATAATATTTCTTTATAACTGATTATAGATAATTATGATATTCTTTACTATCGTAATCTTCCCATTGTTTTCTTATTGTGACTTCATTGTCCTTTATATTTAATGTAAACATGAATAGTTTAGGATTCAACTATTAACTAAAACCAAATTTTTTTTTGAGGAACAATAATCCTAATGCGTAAACCATGTAATTATTTGTAATATTTCTAAATAGTGATACCTTATTTTCAACATATTACACCTTATGTATAACCTAGGTCATTCATTATCATAATCTATTCAAAACCATAATAATGTTTGGTAAAGAGAAAATGAATTAACCAAAATCATTTCCCTAAGGAGTTTCAAAATAGATGCACAGTATGTCCTATTATTGTGTAAAAGATAATGCTTGAGTCAATCCAAATGTTCCTTTTTAGAGTTATTTCCCCTAGTTTTATCTATTCCAGAACTATTTCCACTATTAATATCTATAAATTCATGTATTTATATGAAAAACACCTAATTTATACCTTATAAAAACATTAATATGTTCTTGTATACTTATCCTCATAGAATATCATTGGTTATGTTCCCTAATATATGATTTCCTTAATCTAGTTCCCATTGTTTCTATAAAACGTCCACTAATACAAATTTTAATGACCCTGACCAAAATAACCCTGAGCTAATGTCTGTTTTATTTCACTAGAACTAGATAGAAGTGATAGAATCTAAAAGACCTTAAAAACATAAGTTATTATGGTAAACTATATAAATATATGATTCCCATATTACATTATAATACACAAATTAAAAATTAATTTTCTTTGTGGATAGAATTATACCGTATATAATATCCTTATAAATTATTCATAGTACACTCCATGGATTCCTAGAAAATAAAAAATTATTATTATTATCTCAAATGATCTGTAATGGTTAAGTACAATGGATTTTATTGTTAATAAATAAGTATAATAAATACAGAATGTTAAATAACGAAACACATATTAAATTTTAAAAACATGACTATCATGAATAGATAAGTCTTAATTAATATGGCATAGTTAATCTCTAAACACACATTCTATTTAATCAATTAATTGAATATCCTAATTTGATAAGGAATGATAAATAGTGAATGTTAAATATATGAATACACATTCCATTTAAATAACCGAACATTAATTAATAGATAATTCTTGATATATATATCAGGTTCAATAACTGAATATACATTTAATTTAATTAATAAACCAAGAATAATACACATCCATAGATAATATTGTTAAGAATAACCCAGGGTTAAAAATATATAAATTTCCAATGAAGGAAGCACTTAATTACTTGAAATAATGATCTATGTAATCATGATACCTAAACAATCAATACCTTTCATAATACAGTTCGGAACTCTATATTGAAACCCATTTTATTTTGATTACTAATTTTTCTCTTGTGACCTATCGGCATATTAAGGGGGTTTATAATTTTGACCTCCATCCATCACTATGTATAGAAAACATTTATCATATATTGAAAAATTTATTTTATTCATGAATAAATAGGTGTTAATGATAAATACCTCAATGGAATACTATATACAACACATGAATGTTAATAGGTGCATATTAAAAAAAATATATCTCAATGAAATTGAAAATGAGAGAAAATCCCATATTCTGATTATAACATTGAAGTGAGTAATAATAAATTCATAGTATATGTATATTAATCTAGAATAAATATATAATAAGTCTATATACACCATAATATATTCCAAATTCATTATAAACATAATCTTATTACATCAATGGAATATGAAGAAGTACTACAGACAAATAAAAAAGAAATTGAGTTATGAAATTATTTACCTTTAGGTAACTTTCATGTAAAATAAACTTGAAGGAAAAAATTAAAATTGGGACTTAAAATACCATAAATTATTTATTATTCATGATATTACATGTAAAAAGGGTATTATATACATCATTTAAGGAAATTATGTGCATAATAATAGCATATTCTTCAATAAAGGAAAACTGAGATGAATTCCCTTACCAAACACTTATTTTAGTTATAATTTTTTAATCTTGTGTATCATGGTGTGATGAATTTTAATAATTTATATTAATACCATATACATATTTATAATATCATATATTATCCCATTATTACATTTTACCACCTCTTTGTTAAAAATCTCTCATTATGTTCATTGTTTTCTGTGTTAATTTTCAGGTTTTATCATATATGTTTGATTATGAAAGTCTAGGTACTTGTGCATAAAAAATATTTTCATCATATAATGAACTATATTAATGTTTTTAATATAATTTTTTTTATTATATACATTTTTAATCATTATTAAAATTTTAACGTGGATAATGGATCACATATCTTCTTTAGATATGATAGTTCGTATATATGCACAAGCTGCATTATCATACCCATAACAACTAAATGGTTAAATAATTTTATGGTGTATTTATTTTAAATAATAAATATAACATATATTCAATAAATATATCCATAATATATTCCATGTAATGTGTAAGTGAAAAAATTCACGTCGCTTTGCAATATGGTATTCTACCGTACACACGAGCTACATTATCATATTTTAAATGGAATTAAATGTAATAAGATATATGTTACATTAAAATTACAAAATTATAATAAAATTATAATTTTCATGTAATTTTTTCAAAAACACCATTATATCTATCCTTTAATGGTTGTTATGGAATACAAATTATGTCGGTTCGTGAGGTGGTAGTCCATCTTACACATGATCAGCGAATTTGTTTCCCATTTGATGAAAGTGGGGATGAATATAGTTCATCAATTTCACATAATATAATCTTAGTATAGTGCGTACATATATTTAAATTAAACTAAAAATATTTATTAATATCTCAAGAAGATGGAATATTAAAAAAATGCTTGTTTAAGAATGTCACATCTTCTTCCTATGACCTATATATGTTTGCAACATAATCCATCCTAGGAATTATTGTTGATTAAAACAAGGGATATACTATGTTGAATGGGAAATAAGTAATTTATTTGTTAGGGTATTTGTATAATCAAATGGATTTTGAATTATTAATAGGAGAAGATATGGAGTGGCGTTTTATAAGTGGGGGAGATGAAACACAATGAATTTTTTGAAAAGAATCAATTACATCAATGTTTTTATCTTTAAAAAAGTCTATAAAATGGGTAATAATAAAAAGAGATAGAGGTTATATAGAATAAATGTGTATAAAATAATGGGATTTGACAAATTGGTGCATCATTTTATTTTTTACTGTAATTACTAATCATAATGGAAAACAATATGTTGAAATTTTTATATAATGTAAATTATTCTAATTCAAAATATTGATTCCATTTTTCCTAAATAAATTCATAGAAGTGGCATAATACAATTCAGTATTATACCCGTAAATGAAATGAGAATGTGGGTTTCCAAAAAGAAAACTCTAATAAGAATAGAATGTTTAAATGTAAAACATAAATATTAAATTTATTAAAATGACCTAAATTAGTTGACTTTTAATAAAGTTGAACAAATTTTAATTTTTTTTACAAATATAATATAATTATTCATTGTAAATTATTTAAATGAATAAAAATGTTTTCAAAAAAAATTCACTAATCATCACAAATAGATATATTTTAGAAAAATAAAAAAAATCACACATAGATTGTTTTTATATGATTATAAAAAAAATTAAGGTTTATTTGTAAAATAAAATTTATATAATCTGTAAAAAAATAATTTCAAATTATGTTTGAAAAGTGCGACTAAACATATTTTTAGAAAAAAAATACAATTTTTTCAGAAAACATTTGTTTTTCACTAAAACAGTTTTTATTTTTATTTATAAAAAATATTTAATGAATTAATTTTTTATATATGGGTAAACCATATAATTTTCATTGTTTATTTAGTATTATTAATAAATTCTGACATAATGACTAGGTGATAGGGGTCATGTTTTTAATATTTATATTTTAATAGAGTATTATGTTTAAACAATCATGGTGTTTGGTTCATCACAAGATATTGAAGAGACTGCATTTATTTAAAAATAATTATATTCTAATGTGCTATAGTGTTATATTCTATTCAAACATGGTGTTTTATTTCATACATTTTATCAAAAGTGATGTTACTCTTTTAATATCTTTGGGTTTTAAATCCAATCCACATTTTTTATGTATTTACATTATATCATTTTAAAGGATTAATTGTTGTGTTTAGATTAGAAATATTTTTGTCAAAAAAATTATTGTCTACATCCCAAAAAAAGAATTTTAATAAAACCATAAATTTCTTTTTAATGATTGTGATAAAAATGTTTTCTGATATTTATTTACCTAATTTCGCATCAATTTTAATATATAACTCCAAAATATATATCTCTTATTGAGTTATGTTTTATAAATCACATTCTAAATTATATAATTAAATAATCCATCTGGGTGATTGAATTTTTTGAATCTACCAATCTACTTTTAAAATCCTATTATGATTTACCAATTCGATATTATATGAAATCCATTTTATGTTCAATGATTTTTATGATATGAGGAGTTATTGATATATTATGGAACACAAATGGATGGTTGTTTATAGGTGGGGTGCTATATAATTCTAGAATTCATTTGATAATATTTTATATATCACTATATAATAATTCAATTTATATAAATTATGGTTGTATAAATCATGAATTGTGGAAATTTTGATCGTTCACATCACAAAGCATGGAAATTAATTTGTTTAAAACATGAAGAATGTAAAATTTTCTTATTAACAACATGAATTGTATACAGTTTTTGTGCTTATAACATGATTCGTAGATATGTTTTTTGCCCAAAATGATGTATGGACATTTTTTTATTCATTATATGATGCATGAACATGTTTTTTATTCAAAATTAATATACGGAATTGATTGAATTTACTCAAAATTTTAAAATTTATTAATTATATTGTTTTGTTCCATAATTCATTGTTATGCACTTTTTATGTGCTTATTTATTAGTATGCCATATGCCTATGAGTATTCTCTATGGGTAGTGTTTATTATCTAAAAAAATTATTCCATGGAATATGTTGGTTCATTTGAGATTTCATATCTTTTGTTTCATTAATTCTGGGAAAATAGTATTGTTAATTTTTTTTTAATAATATATTTGACATATTCACAAGTATCTCATATGATTATGATCTATCCCTCGATAACATATTCATATGTTTTTTCCAACGTGATCATTTAAGATCACATACTTATTATGGTATCCATGCATGGAGTTATAATGATGAGTGTATCTTATATCAAGTAAGTGAGATTATCTATTTTGGATATATTATGGTAAGATTTTTTAAATTATTGTAATATAGTTAACTTGTATAGAGCATCCTCAATGATAACAAACATTTTGTTCTTAGGATTGTTAAATTATTGTGAGATGGAATGTTTACAATATGAAATTAATTTGTAATATATGAATTTTTAGTTTGGTAAATTACACTTGGTATCAAATACAACAATAAATTATGTTATTTTAGATCCAAATTTTGGGTTGTGGGTCTGGGGAACCTCATTTGTTGTTTTACTAGATACATTAAAAAAGTTGTCACACATTTATTATTCCACATAAAAATTAATTTATATGGATCATTCACCCTCTTGAATTTATGTTGTGATTTCATCGACCTCATATGTATTGTTTATTATGAAACCACAACAAATTTAGCATTCATTATTCTTAAGGTGTATAAATTTCTACTCTTCAAGGGCCAAAAAATAATCATTACTTTTGTAAATAATAATGTAATAAATTTAGAATTTTGATCACCAATGTTACTTAAAATTTTTTATTAGGATAACCATAATGGTATAATAATATCTCTTCATTATACCAAAAGATATAATCATGAGTACCATATTATATAGTGAAATATTTGTTTCATGACAATAGGATTAGACTCTATAGTATTTTTGGGAATCATTCATTTATTGTAATTAAAACTAGATTTTGGAATAGATAATATCACGTAATATATACTTCCATTGATATCCTAAAACTCCTTCTGATAAATCCATATTTTCAATCTAATGAAAACATTTTCCCAAATGATATTTGGGTGGAAAAATCTTTATGATTCATCAATTATAAACTTATTTGATAACTCATGTGTATACATCTTTTCTGAGAGAAAAATAAAAAATATTTTATTCATTAATTTCTAACAAAAAAATAATATTATCTCAATTTTAACTGAATTAACAACATATTTTCTTATTAGTGTAGAAACATTATCTTAGGTTTTCTACATAGTTATGGGAAAATTTCATTAATTTATAAACTAATAATATGTGAATTTTTCCCATCTCTTTTGGAATAGAGTGTGATTTCCATCGTAAATTTCCTAAACATTATACAACTTAAACTTCTATAATTCATAAAATACCCAGAACAAGGATGATTTTATTGCCTATATAATTATTCTTCATATATCAAACTCTATAACCATAACCATGAACTATAAAACCTTTTGATTTTTTAATGTAAACCTCCTCCTCAAGATTCCCATTCATGAACATTTACATCACTTCTGTTTGGAACACATTATAATTTTTTAAATCCATATAATGTTAATTATTATATTATAGAAAAATTCCACATTCTAGAATAAAATTATTTATTACAACATATATACTCACACATAAAAAATATTGTATATAATTATGATATAATACATGAATGTTTTATAGTGATAACTTTAATCTAAAATATAGTGGATGAACAAATCCAAATCCAAAAATCCAAAAATCTATGTATATGTTTGGATTGAATAAAAATAAATCAATAAATATGTTTCCATTATCTGTTAATATTGATCCTTCAATAAGGGTCAATTTATATCACAAAGAAGAAACAAACATGTCTTTTCCATATATGGTATCCATGTGTTATAAAAGTCACCCAATGCGTGGAAAGGATCCCCCTTAAGCAACAATTCTCTAAAACCTTTATTTTAAAGAGAATGAGACAAATGTGATGACATTAATATCAATAATAATTATTTATAACATTTATAAACTATTATATATGTATCTAACCTTATTATATAGGTATCCCAATACGTCAGTATTTGAATTATATCAATTTATTCATTTAAAACAATGCTCCAATGTCTCGACTAACATAAAATTATGGTTCAATCCATTCATTGATTGTTCCTCATTTATAAAATCATGGAACAGTTAAATGAACCTATTATAATAATTTCATGATTATAAAAATTGTGTATTATAGCTGGGAACTTGAGAAACATCATGTCAACATGTTCATACATTGTCTACCACTTTGTAATTTCCAAAATTAAATTGTCTTTAATCCCAAAAAATTACAAAATTATTGTATAAAAAACCATGCCATGGTATTTCTTATGTAACACCCTTAACCATGGTCATCTTGATCAAGTGGTTTCTTTGTTACATGGTAATCATTTTACATTCCAAATATCAAACATCAATAATCCTTAAGAGACATGATACAAAAACATTAAATTAAAACACAACATATTAAATCATTTGAGTAAAAAATTTATTTCATAAAACTACATATAGATCAAATCATATATATTATTTCACATCATTTCCTAAGGAAACATTAAAAAGTAGAGAGATCACATTCTTATTAATGGATAATGTATAGTGGAAGAAAACCCAGAATAATAATGGAATAAAAAATATAGAGGGAATGGATATAAAAATGAATCCATACCAATTGATACATAATCATAACTTAGTCTATGGATGGAAAAAGAAATAAATAATTAACCAGATTAGATTAAATATTATCATAACAGTGGAAATGTCAGTAATATATAATATTGGATATCATAAATTAACCATCAAGACCATGCGACAACACATTATATATAAAGGGAAACATAACTCCAAATGATGTACCTTATTTTTCTCATGATACCCACTAGTGCATTGAGGGGATAAAAGATTTTTTGTGCCACCCATCACAAATAATTCCAATGCAATTTATTATATAATAAAATTCTATAAGGAATACATGGAAGAATGTTTAAAAATAAAAAAATACAATTACAAAGAATAATTTCCCAATAAAGCTAGTATTATAAGATTTCCCCAAATAGAAAAAAGGATTATTCATGAATTTCAATATTTTTATATAGTTAATTAATTATTATAGATATCTAGGAAAATTAGCCTGAAACTTATTAAATATAATTAGGTATTTCGAATATTCAAATTAGAACCCTTACATGGTGACGAAAATGGAACAATAGTAGTCAATATCTTTCAACGTTTAAGATACACAATGTGTTTGGTTATATTTGCATATAATATAATTAGTTTTTAATAACACATATTAGATACTCTTCAAGGATATAAAATTTTCTTGATGAAATACTTAAATTCAACAAAATTATATAGAAAAGGTGAACTTGTGCCAAAATAGAGTTTAATCCACTTGAGATTTGATAGTGGCTCCAACTGAAACACATTAACCATCCTTAGAATAATACCACATTTTGTAAATTGTATATCCATTGTATTAAAAATATATACAGTATTTCGTGATTTTTGATCGTGGTGCATTATAGTGTTTTATGAATATTTGGAAAATATTGATATTAATCACATTATAGATGGTGTATAATGTGACTAAAATGGTTTGTAACCAATATAGAATGTCATCAAGAAAAAACATACATTGATATTTGAATAATAACTATATAGGGAATTGGAAATGGGAATGTAAAATACTATAGAAATGTAAATAAGAATTTGAAATATAGGAAAGGGAGATGTACTTCTCTTAGGGTTATTATCCAAGACACAACCCTTAAAACCAGTGAAACTCATCAAGATTGAAGAGATATATTATGAGAGAATTCGTGAAAGAACTATAATGTGAAAACATTGCGCTTTGAGTCAGAAACATGAGAACAGGGAGTTGGTATTTTCTTGTATAGTCAGTATAATATAATGAATTATTCTATTGTATATTTTATTTTTCAATTATTTTATGTGTTCCACTATCCCCTATAGTAACCCATTTCCTTATTTAGTGATCTCCTATAATGGTTAGTGAAAAATTTACTCAAATAGAACTTCCATGTCTATGTTGATCCATGATTACAAATATATAATGTCGTATTTTCCATATTTCCAAATTATTTACCATATGTTACTAATTTCACCAAAAATTAAAATATTGTACCACTTATATAATATCCCAATCCTAATTATAAATATGAAATTTATTTTATAAAATTTATTCCATAATTATATAAATTTTTTCTTTTATATAAAAATGTTATATTTGATAAAAAAAATTATATCAGTGTAAATATTATCTAATTTATTAAATAATTTACGTTATAATACTAATTAATCCTATGACACATAACCCCTTAGCTCATAATCATAATACATAATGGTAAGGTGTGAAATGGTGGTAATTTTAAGGGTTTGTTTAAGAAACATTGATCAGGTTCTGATTTTTCTAAACATGAACATCTTCTATAGATGATTTCGCTCAAACCTGAACTGTTTAAATATTTCTTCACCTTGGTCAATGGTGAACCCAATTATTGCTACATCCATCCAAAGATCTAAAAATTGAGCTTTATAATTGATGTTACCATAGTTTAAGGCCATGGTTTATCCCATTTGAATCAATTTGATCTAGTCGCTATCCTTAGCATACATGAATTGAAATAGCTACATCAGAACCACTATATCACCAATGGTCATAACGATCACTAGTAATAATTCCCAATGGCCATAATACCTAGTCATTTTAATTACAATTAATCATAAAACTAATTGGTAATGATTCCAAATGGTTATTTATTTTTCAAATTTACATTTTATAAATTCTTTCAAATCAATCCCTTAAATAATAATCCTCATTTGTAATTAATTTTATATGAATATTTCGTTGATTATGTTATTTTTTTACTCTTCTTTTTATAAATTTCATTTTTATTTGTGGGGATGAGTTATGAGACATATATATTACTCTTTTATTGTTTATTTTTTTCTATAATCCATTATCTTTTATATAATTCTTGAGAAATTTATACATTTAATTTTTATTACATTATTTAAGATTACAATATGCTTATTTATTTCTATAATTTCTTATGTATTATAGTTCATCATTGTAAAATGAATCCAATAATCTCAAACCTTTACTAAATCCTTATATACATAGTGTATTTTCACCTTATGTAACATCATATGAAATAACTTTTAATACCATACCCAAAACTACATTGTGTATTTCAAAATGTTTCATAGAGATGATTATTATTCACCAAACCACAATGATTGACCCCTTGAGAATTTTTATAACTGAAAAAAAAATATTTTTTAAAATCTATATGTGTAATAAAATGGTGGCCTCTATTAATGAATCAATTCTACACAAGATATATATGAATTTGATGTCATTCCTACCAATCACATATATGTATATAACTGTTTCCACAATCTAAATTATTTAATAGCTTTAATTCTCTTACAATCCCTTTATCAAACACATTATGTAGAATACAACACAAATTATGTCAATCCCATATTGAATACTCATTTTTTCATGATTATTTGAGAATATATAGAATAATTGGACAAACTCAATAAATGTATGTCACCAATGTTTATATTTACCTCACATACCCATAATAAAAAGAGATAAAAAATCACATGAAACTTATCAAGGAATATAAATACACTTCCTCAGTATATCTGAATCGAGGGTCTAAATTTCATACAAATTATAAGAGAGGAAAATATCATATTTGTTAAACCGGAAACAAATATACGTTAAAAACAAAACAAAACACCATATAATTATCTTAGTATCCAGGATGGTATATGAAATATATCAATGTTTTATTTTACTATTGATGTGTATATTGATAAACTCAAAATCTAGGATTAATTATGAAATTCAAATCCAATACATATGAATTACATAATGAATGGAACTCGGTGTTGTATAACTTTCGGGTCATCTGGTTTATAAATTTCCTTTTGTGTTTCATGAGAAAATCCCAATATCTCTATATGTACCCCACTCACAGTAATTTGAGTGTTACATCAAAAAATATTTTACATCATGATGGTTTTCATTTTGATATTACATGGAATTATACTTGTAGAGATCTCTTATTATTACACCTCATGAGTATATGCAACTAGCATGAAAGAATGATAAAGAGGAGGAAACATTTTGTATTACATGATAAATATTTTATTCTTAATATATTTTATGAATATTGAAAAAACTAATATGTAACACCCCTATTATAATATATTAAACTCCAGGCTTCCAGAGAGGATTTATGTTTGTTAGACATTTTTGTTTTGATAAAATAAGTACATATATATAAACATCTTTCCTTATCTATATGTGACCATCTGATGAAACCCTATCACTTATATTATTCAATGAGTAAAATCTATAAATAAATAATTTTTTTAATATTGGAAATACATAGGATTCATGTCCCTAATGTCCAACTCATTGATAATAGTATTCATACATCATTACTTCACAATATCCAATTTATCAAATTTAATAAATTCCAGTTAATATTTAACTGTCACACAACAGTTTGTGGAACCAATTACAAAGAACTATTTTTTTTATATTCATTACTTTATTCATTTTTGAGTTCAAATGTTTTTTTGGGATATTGATGGTAGAAGGTGGATATCAGAGAGCACGTGAAGGGAAACACCTTTTCTATGTTGGATGGACGAACATTGGCTGGTTTGCAGGTTCTATGGACCAATAGGTGGAGTGCCTATAGAAAAAAGCATTCAACATGAACCCACCAAAAATTTATTGGAATTATTATAAGGAGAGACATTCTTCTTACACATACTGTATAGCTAGTGAGGACCAATAATAAGTTGGGGATGTTGTGGGGCATACAGTCTTGAAAGGGTGAATATTTTATATTCACATGGAATAATGTTTCCCCCATATTTTGACCCAAATGTTTCATACTCAGTTTTTCATAGTTTAGATTCTTCAGTGTGATAGTATTGGATTTCTATTTCTCTCATGTGCTGAATCGTGTAACCAATTCATATCTTAGGTCTTCTTCAAGTGTAATTAGATAATTATATCCTTTATAAATCTTTTTCTTATCTTATTCTCCATTTTTTGTGGTATTATAAGACTATATCACTATATCTAGCATTAAATTTTATAATTGATGTTGTTTCCCTCCAAATTTAGGTTCTCTAGTATCTGATATCTTCATCACCCAACATTAGATAAAAAAGGAAAAATTCATTTCATTAATCACGTGTACATTTCATAATCTTATGGAGTAACCCTTAGAATGCCTCAATTTCATGGGATTACAATTAATTTTTTTAAATGAAATCATTATTTCAATTTCAGGATAGTTGATTTGATCTTTAAGGGATATATAATTATTCTGAAAAAAAAGTGTTTTATAGAAACCATTTGAGACATAGGTAGTGTTTTTTTAATTTCATCAATGATGATTTTTGAAAGAAAATGGGTTTTCATGTATTGAAAGTGGCATGGATCACTATGGATTTTTTGGACGTTTGGGCATGAATTTGAAATTTATTTTTTCATTTGAATTTTTTGAAACATGGTTTTTTCTTTAATGTAATTATGATATACTCTACATTGGGGATTCCAGGGGGTATCAAGAGAAACTAAACATGGAATTCCCTAGTGGATTTATCCATCTTCGGGGTGGTTCCCTTGAAACCATGAGGCTAGGGGTTAATTTTTCCTACAGATCTATGTTATTGAACATTTAGTGTCATGTATAGTTTATATCATCCGTTTGTGTATCACACATTTTTTAATTGTGTAAACCCACACATCATGTATTTCCCAATTTATTTTCTTGGATATTAGATTCTGTGTATGATATTTCATTATGATTATTTTTCCACATTATCTAGATGTGGATATTAAGAATTGAGAACAATTTATTAACCTATTTATGTTATTGGATATGTGATATGTCATATTTCCTAGATTTTATAACTATGAAATAATTTGAAATAGTATGTAATGTTATTAAAAAAGAAAACCAAAGGTAGTTTTATAAATGGAAATGATTGACTTTTCTTTAAATACATTTGGAATTAAAGATAATGGGTGTATACAGTTAGATAGTCTATAGATTCCTGGGTGAATCATATTGGTGTCTTGAGAATAAAACATTCAACTTCCATTCATAGATTATAGACTTTGTTTTTGAGGATATAATTAAATTGAAGAGAATCATATGGGGGAATACTCTCCCAAATTTTGATTCCTTTATATTGGGTTGGTATAGTGGTGGAATTATGTCACAGAGAGATACACCCATAGGTTGTTTCAGGTTTAATATTTATTATGTCCTTTCTATTGTATGGTGTAACATTGTTATCTAGATAATTCATGTGAACTTTTTTCTTTTTCTAATATATGAAATATTCTAGTTACCTAATGTGACGATATATTTTATTCAATCATATCATTTTTTAATGGTAAAATCATTCTCATATCCTCTTTATATTATACCAAGGTGATTTTCAACTACCTGAGGTAACAGGAACATAGTTTGGGTCATTTTTTGGCCTATTTTGGGCAACGTTACGAATTAACATGGCTTTTCTATTACATATTGGTACCAAATTGTCAGGTACTATTAAAGCCTATGACCATACTTTCGCACAACCCTTTCATGTGGAGAGTTAATGATTGAATATAAGTAGGACTATAAAAACATGAGAGGTAGTATGGGAGTCTTCCTCGAAATCTCAAATTCACGGGTATCCTGGAGTTACATAGGGGGTTTATGAGGTTTTAAGATGTTCTTGTATTTTATTTTAACCTTTTGGATTCTGTTTTTTACTTTTTTTTGATAAATGAAAAAAAATTATTTAAATAATTGTTTATGTCCTAAAATTGTATATTTTATGGATCCACCAACTATAATAGATCATACTTTTAGAGAGGAAGAAGTAGTGAGAAACCCATATAATAATTCTTTATTTGACCCAATTTTGGTTGAAACTATCTTTTGAATGATCCAGTACATGGAAATCCACCAATGAAGAAAAATAATGAATGGTGGGTCATGATTTATAATTCTTTAAGAAATATAAAATAATATTTCATGGTGAAAAGGGTCCATAGGAAGTAGAGTAATTTATTAAAATGATTGAGAAGATTCTCTACTTTCTAAAAACTAAAAAACACTCCATGGTTGGTATCTATATACATATTCTCGAAATTTTAGAATGGATGTGTTGGGAATATATTATACTATAAATGATTCAAGAAGAACAAACCCATTCTAACATCATGAATTACTTTTATAATCAATTCTATACTGATACAATGAGAATATAAAATGTATAAGAGTTTGTCATATTGTAATAGGGGGATAAATGTTTCATGGAGTATGCTACTTGTTTTTTTATTTTATACCCCAGTCTACATATCATGTACCTATTAATATATTAATGAACAAATTTTTCAAATGGGATTAATAGAATATATTTTTTTCATGCTAATTCTTATATTCATACTCACCTATGTGGGGGGGGGGGGTTAGGAAAGGATGTTATGGACGAGGTAGTGATACTTTGGATGAAAGGGAACTTTGGGGAATTAGTGATATTTATAGGAAGCCATAGTATTATTTTCGGTCAAGTAAAATAGTTGTATGACTGGTTACCATGTGTTAATAGGAGAGGAAAATTGGGATTAGAGAAGATTTAGTTGGTTTGTTACTACTGTAATAAAAAGGGGAACCTCAAACCTGAATGAAAATTTTCACCTCGGGTGTGTCTCACTTATGGTAAATTTGGAAATATTTCATGTTTATTTGATAAATCATCCTAGGGAAGTAGATATAGATCAACCATCAACACGGGATATCAGTTTAAACCTGGCATAGAAAAAAGGGGGATCTCTGCAATGTGCCAAGGGTGACTCGTATGTTGAGAATAAAGGGTGAGATGAGGCTCGGTGTATGAACATAGTAGAGTTTCCACCATAGAATATAGAGGTAGGATGAACTACCTAGAGTGGTGTAGTATTTATATTATCTTATAAGTTTATTTATATATTTTGTATAGGTGAAACTTATATTACCAAATATTATCAATTATTTTGTCTTGTGTTCAGAAATTATACATTTCTTGATTACTATTTCCACTGTTTTGGGGAAGAATTTTGAATAGGGGTTTGTATTAAATGAGTGTTAGGTGTTGAATTCTAACTATGAGTCCATGTGGGAATATTTGTTTTATAACCTTCACATCATTTCTCTTATCATTATAAGGGATTGGGTGTTTAGTTATAAATCACATATCGATTGTTTTCATTTATGGGTATATTATTTTTCTCCAAATGGAGTCACCCATGTTACCCATGGTGGGTGGGATCTGAGAGAAAGAAGATCATTTCTCATCACTCTTAATGAATAAAATTATCTGGTGATAGTTTTTATATTTTTTTCTGATTTTGTTGATTTAAGTATTAACATTCCTTTTTTAAGTGTGGTGAGTGAATATCCTATTATTTTTCTAGAAAATATATCTAGTTGACAAACACATGTGGAAGTCGAGTTCTATATAGACATTAATCAATTTATGAGACCCATTTCTACAAATTCATACCAAAAGAAAACCAATGAATTAAAATAATTAATATTTTATCTTTATGATTATGAGGATGAGGTATTTATTCAACCTAGAATTTCACCATGGTCATCACCCTTGCTCAATAAAAAGACGGAAGATGAGATTATAAAACTTTTAGTGTATTATTAAAAACTCAAACTGTGGATATTGACCAAGAAATATCACATTCTATGTGTTAATTACTTGTTTGACCAGTTTATGCAGGCTTAGTTGTCTATAAAAATTGATCTGAGACTTGGGTACCAACATCCTAGGTTCCAAAAAGAAGATATTGCTTTGAATAAATTCAAAGGTTTGTATGGGAATTTTGATTGTTTTTATTCAATTTTTCCTTAATAACCATCATGTTGTGTCTGTGCCATTGATGAAATAAATATTTTTTTGGTTCTTTAATTCCTTTGTAGTTATCTTCCAAGATTATATTCTAGTTTATTCATGATTGGAGCAAGACCAAGCGTAGAATTTAAATATCATCCTACTAATCCTAAGAGGAAAGAATATTTACGGGAAGCTACAAAAAGGTTATTTCTATATTCAAGAGGTGAAATTTATCTTCTATGTGATTCCTATGAATGATTTCTAAGTTAATACTAAGAATATCTAGAAGATGATGTCTTGGGAGGATCCATGATGTGTGTTTGATATCTAGAGTTACTTGGGATTCAATGGTTGTTATAGATAAATTATTTAGGAAATCTAGAATATTGTATATCCTAATAAAAATCTTACTAGTAAGGTTTTATAGTTTCTTTGGTGTGATCATTTCTAAACATTTTTTAAGGAGTTTAAAGAGATATTTACTTGCACACCAATGTGGATTCTTCATGACCCGAGTGTTGGTTATGATGTTTTCTACAAAAAAAATATATGGGTTTGGGTTTTATGGTGATACAAAGGAGGCATGTAATATATTATGGATCATTTTTACATATGATCTCTTGATGAGGACTACACAAATTATGATTTGGAGTTAGTTTCAATGATACTCGCACTTTAGAATTAGCACCACTACCTCTTCAAGGATTAGTTTAAAGTGTATTCCGACACTAAGAGCCTAAATTATATCATTAAATTGTGGGATATCATATTTATATAGAGAGAGTGTGATAGTAAATTAATAACTATGATTGGGATATTTTTTAAACACCCATTAAATGAATTTTTTTCATACATGTATTGATTTGAAAATTATCAACTCTCGAAGTGAATGAATTTGTGGAGGAGTGATTCTTGGTGAGCATGTTTTCTAAGATGTTTCTGGATAAAGGGATAATTGGAAAATAATTATACCTAGAATTTACTCAAGTAGTATTGTATAATGAATAATATATTTTAATTAGATAGACTAATTATAAATATTTTCCATGTTTTAATAGGAATATTTGTTGTGCGGTGATTTTAGGTAAGTTTTTTTGATCTCTAGAAGGAGTTTTTTTATTTCAATGTTGAAGGATTTTCCTGAGAGTATTGAGGATAGAGATGACGAATAATGGACACTGATCATGTTTTTCCAGGCACCAAGGAGATAAAAATATGTACCATGACATGAGACATCATTATTGGTGGCCATAAATTAGATGATTAATTATGGGTTCTATATCTTGTCCCCTCACATGACCCAAAATTAAGGTAAAACAACATAGACCAATAGGTTTTCAATAATATTTACACATTATAGTTTATAAATGTTATGATACATTCATATAAATTATTTTTTGGACTACCTTTTAATCCTAGTGGAAATGATTTGATTTTAGTAATTATTTATCGACACATGAAATTTTTGAATTTTCTACCAATATTGAAGTAAAAAAGGTATTGGGGCATCGAAAATTGTATGTTTTGGGGATTTTTGGACATTATGGTGTGCCATTAGAAATAAATTTTGATAAGGAACTTGACTTTACATCCTAGTAATGGAATAAATTATAGAGAGTGATATATTTTTTGTGGTAGATGAGTATGAATTATAATCCATAGATATGTATAAATACTAAGTGAGCCATCCAGATTCAGGACAACATGATCCAGGAATGTTTACCTAAATTTAGTGGATATTTGGAAAAAAATATACCCTTATTTGAGTTTAATTATAATAATAATTTTCTAGATTTTATCTAAATGGTTCCATTTGACGAACTGTATAAGAGACCATGAAAGTTACATCTCTATTAGGATGAGGGTGGAGAATGGGCCTCAGTTGGACTGAGTAATGTTTATTAGATGATGAATATCATGTAGTTGATTATGAATGGGTTATAGATATCTCAGAGTCATTAGAAATATTAGTCTAATCATAATCTTCTTCCATTCTCTATTGAGGTAGATGATTGGGTATTTCTCTGGGTATCACCTCGATTGGAACATAAGTGTTTAGTAAAGATGGGTATGTTAGCACCTAATTTTTATTGATTGTTTGAGATCATTGGTAAAAATGGGGGTGTATTTTATTTTCTAAATTTCTACTCATTTTATTTCTATCCACAATGTGTTCCATGTTTCTCAACTGAAGAAATTACGAATTGGTTTTTCAAATGTGATAAATTTGGAGGATCATGAAGTAGAACCTAACACCATTGTGGTTGAAAAACCTACATAGACAGAGGACCTACAAGATAAGTTTCTTCATGGGAAGATGATCCAATTAGTTTTAGTTATATTGTATTGTGTTAGTGATATCCATGAGGCATGGGAGCATGATTATTTTAAGAAGTAGTGATGACCTTATAATTTCATAGGTTTGTATGCTTGAGTCTTTTTGGGGGAAAATTGGTAGGCAAGATTTTCACAACTAGGTTTTTGAATGTAGGTATAAAGATATATATTGATATTAAATTTTCATGTTTTGGTTCATTACTAAGTTAAAAATATTTTTTGAGTAATTTTTTTGTAAAAGGATGCTATTGGTTGTCTATTACTAATTCTAATAACTTTTTAAGTTTGTAAGCGACATTAGTCAACATGGGATCTTCCCAGAAACCACTATGGAGTTCTAAAATGTTTCAGCATTCTATATGCATACACAAGAAAACAAGTGAAATGATTATAGGTACAAGAATTATTTTTTTCACCTACCAACTACCCAGTAAGGGATATTGTCTCATTGGTGCCACAGTTGAGCATTCATTCTAGTGAGGCTGAAAGCTTCATTTTCAAAAGAAATACATTTTTGTGACACATTTGGTGATTATAATGTATCAAACATGTATTTTATTTGTTTTGAGGTTCCAATGTTATATTATTTTCTCTTTCCTTATCTATTGTGGATAATCATGTCTCTAATAGAAATCGTGGGACTCCATTCGGTGTAATTACATAGGAAGATCCATTAAAATCCATTTTCTTCTCTTCATCTCCACACATTAGTTGTTTTATAAGACCGAGTCACTAGATTATTTACATAAATAGATAATTTATTTCCTTTATCCATGAAATAGGTTCTCAAGGATCTTATATCCCCATCACTATTGACCTATTTAAAAAAGGAAACATCATTTTCATCAATCTAAAGGTAGGTTTCTCTATCCATTTTATAATTTTTGGAATTCCTTGTGTATTTATTATTACCATTAGTTTTATAAATTCAATTACGATTTTAATTTAATGGGAAATAATTTGATCATTGATATATATCTAATTATAATCCAAATTGGATATTTTATTATAACCAATTAAGAAACATTTAGTGTTTATTTAACTATTTCAAATAAGATTTAAAAAAGGAAATGGTTATTCAATCAAGGAAAAAAATGTGAATCCCTAGAAAAAATGTTGATGAAATGGTGGTCCTTAAATCGAAAATAATTTTAATATAGAAAATGTATTATATAAAATTACTTGAGTTTATTTAATCCAGTGATGATATAAATCACATTGGGAGACCTTGGTGTATGGAAAATAACTAAGATTAGTAAATCGCTAGTAGTTTTATCTATTTCTAGGGGATTTTATCTTGGTTCAATGAGGTTTGGGTGTATCCTTTCCAAGGGAATTTATTTCTTAGACAATTTGAGTCATGGTTTTGGATAATTATTCTTTTTGTATCTTAGTGGTTTTTGTTTTTTATACCCACACATCATGTATTTAACTTTTTGGTTGATTTTTTATTCCAGTATGTGCTTGATATTTTAATATTATTATTTTACAATATGATATTTATAAAGATTTTGATGTTGGAAAACTTTTTATTTTTCAGTTTAAGACATTGGATATGTGATATGAAATATTTCATTATTTACATGATTATGAAATTATTTTTAAATGAATGGAATATATTTGGAAGAGAGACCAATATACATTTAATAAATTTAAAATTATTTCCCTAAAGGTATTTTTGAAATATATTTCATAAATAACTAAGGGATGAATGTGGTTAGGAACAGTATAGATTCTTAGTGGTATCCTATGAGTCTCTTACACTTAAACCCTATATATTCCATTTAGAATTTCAAGCCTTGGTTTTCCAAGATACTAGTAATGGGAAGATCATTAGGTTAAATAAGGATCCCTAGATATTGTTTCCTTTATTGTTAATTGGGATAGTGGTGGAATACGATTACATAAATATGGACCCATGGTTTGTTTTTGGAACTATGCACATTGTGGTATTTCTATTCTTCACTGAGACCATGTAACATAGATATTGGATGCGAGCATTTCGGTTTATTATTATATCATACACTATATTATAGTTATTTTCTTTTATATAGTATTCTATTCTGTGAAATTGTAGTTCAATTGAGGGTGAAAGTGTTCCCATCCCCCCTTTATATGATACTCAGGTTATTTTAGCCAACCTGTGGATATTGAGAATGCACTTCAGGTCATGTAGGAGGATATTGTGGGAATTGTTTTTGGTTGACATGGGTGGGATTTTTAATTTATAACTCTTTCTAGCTTCACCATTATTATTATTCATTAAACATTTCAATTTTATTTTTCATTTGACACAATTTTTTAGACAAATATAACTCTTTATATTAGTCTTTAGCAATATAATATAAAATCTATTTAGGATAGTAAGTGACCTTCCCTTCATAGTTTTACTGAAATTATAATCTATATGTCATGCATAAAATAATATGTGTTTTAATATATGTTCACTTTCCACTTAGGAACTATATTATATTCAAATTATTATTCTAAGATATAAAAACACTTTTGGTTCCAGAAGTAATACTCATTCCTAATACACGATATATTTAAGAAATAAAAACTAATAATATAATATTATGTTGTATTCTATTTCTTTGAATATGTATTCTAAAAATTATAATTTATTCTAAAAAATATGATAGTAAAGCTGTTGGGAACTCATTCCTTCGCATTTTAAAAAATTTCTCACATAAAGTCTTTTATCATGGATAAAAGTCAATTTAATTATATCATATTGTAAAAAACATGTCATGGAATTTTGGTGAATCATAAGTCAACTGTATCAAACAATAATTTAATTTATTCAAAAATAAACATTAATTTACATACAGTCAAGAACATTTAAAATATAAAATTCAAAAAACAATGGCCTATGGGTGTATCAAGAAGGAAAAAACCAACGTCACCGTTATTCTATCATCCCACCCAATCTTCATAAGGTCACACGGTTCCAAAAGAACACGCCATCTCCACCGAACTCAAATTATCATCATGCAATTAAGGATTTCAAATAAACTTCGAAAACTATAATCTTTATAGATGAACTATATTTCGATTAGTGAAAAAAAAATTGGATCTAGTTGACCACCATTGATCCTCCAACCATAACCACCAAGCTGTAAAATGGATCCACCGCTCAAAACATATCAAAAAAATATATAGATCCATCATCGTCAATTCATCATATTTATTATTGATTACATGACACTATCACATGATGAGAATGGTAACTAATAAAAAGAATGTCCAATTCCACCAAAAACCACACCCATGAAAAAAACCCAATCCACCTGAGACAAAACATCAGTGATGACTAATAAAAATCCTGAGGTTCAAGTAATATACACTAATACATCAAGCTTACCCACTAAACCATATAAAAATACTACCACACCAAATTTACCAAACACATATAATTATTCATCTTAATTTACTCTTCATCTTCGTAATCAATGATGAGCTACCATCACTGGACTAATAAGAGCAATGCTAACAATACCATAAAATCTCATTAGAAACAATAACCATGAATATATCTATATCTAATTGTTTATAATTGTGATTCATTACGTATAGATATTACCAACACCAAAAGGATACACACAAATAGGAAGAAGAAAAAATATAACCACTTTAGGGCCCTCAAAATCCATATTATTAAATGAAACTAATGTTTGATGAAATTCAATGAACACCATAAAATTCAAGACTAATACAACCCAAAATATCTGTAAAAAAACAAAAAACAGTAATGAAAAGTGGTCCATTGTAAAAAATCATCCATATATAACATAGATTGAAGAATAATAAGTCCTATACTAGATACGATATTGATAATTAAACACTAAAAAAACAAAACCTAAACCCCATAAGATGAATCACTTAAACAAAAGCATCCCCTTTACCATTCTAGTATATCAATAGTAATGTTTTCACAAGGCAAATGTTGTAGTCTGATGTGATGGGATTGAAAAAATAGTCTAATAGCTTATATATGAGAACTATTCTTGTAAATAATTAATCACACTAATATAATAAATTTTATAACCTTATAATGAAATATTGAGAACTATATTAAGAATAAAATCCATAAAAAGGGGCAGAAGGATAATAAAAATAATAAGTGGAAGAAATTACCAGTAGAAGATGATGTTTAAACATATCAGGATGGAAGGGATATTTATATATGTCCTCTAGGAGATAAACGAATAAGACCTTGTATACATATTGATAAAAATATTTAATTATTGTTTTTTTAACAGGTAAGGCAGGCGCCCATATTATAAAAAGAGAAAAAAATGAGAGACAAAGAGAGATGGATGGGGTCACACAAGAAATTATGCCCTCATACCAATGGAAGATAACATCAAAGATCATAATCAAATTGATAAGAAGAGTCATAGTCCCCATACTAGTCTGATTCTGAATCAATGGGTCCCTGAGACCTAGTAACCATGGTTGGCTTAAGATATGAGTAGTCTTTTTTACACCTTTATTTCCGAGGAGGTACATGTCGGAAGCCTTTATCGTCCACAAGATCATTCTTTCCCTTAGACAAATATTGGAGAAAGGAAATCTTTTTTGGGGAACCATCCTCTACGTCATCCCATTTTACACTAATACCTCGTGTGTCACTTAATATATTGATTTCCACCAGGATCTTTGAAAGATTTTCAATATTATCTCGATCAGGGAGTTCCTCTGTTACAAGATTGATGGATTACGTAACCGGTTCTCCTTGCTTTGGTCCCCCTAGCCCTGATTCATCTAAATCAGGTTTTTTTTCCTCAACCACATGGTTTGGCATCTCTTGTTCATTAAATTGATCTTCCTGAGCCACGATCACCAACTTTTGAGGAGATTTATCAACCATTTGAATAGAACCATCATTGACATGCTCTTTACCCCTATCAGTAGGGGGTTGCTTTCCGCCAACAGAAACCACACTATTCTGCATTTCTTGTCTTTTTAATTTCTTCCTACAAGAAGCCTCAGAATGTCCTTTTAATGAACAAAAGGAACAGACCACATTCTTGCTACAGATATCCTTCACATGACCAATAACCTGGCAGTCTGGAAAATAATCAGGCAGTCTATCATACTCCACTTTTAGAGATATATCATCATCCAATGCAGATATTATTATGTTATAAATCAGACAAGAGGTTAAGTCTACCTCCACTAAAATTCAGGCATAGTGACCATATTTGGCAGTCTCAGTGGTCTTATCCATTTTGATGCGGATTCCCACAGTAGAGGCTATATCAAATAAAATTTTTGGATGCCATAAGATCCAGTGAAGACCAAAAAAATTTATCCATACATGGGCTCTAGTATTTTTTATTGCAAATGGATTGAAATGAAAATCCCATTCTTGAAAACAAACCATACCTGGTTTTAACGCAATTGATCAAATCCCTCAAGCTTTGCATTTCATATCATCTGATGGGGAAATGATGTTATAATAACCTTGACCCATTGTAATACATCTCCAATTATAGGAACTCCATTTAGAAGTTAATTTTCGAACCAAATCACCAGTTTTCCAAAGCTCTCCTCCTACAGGTATAACAACTCTGGCAATAATAGATTGCCTACAGATCTTGAATCTGTCAGGAATGGCATCCTTGTTGCCGATCACCCAAGCAGTGTCTCCCTTATTCACAACCTGTTCTCGAACATCATCTTTAATAATTGAAAAATGCCTTCTGTTGAGTTCTATTTCAGCAGAATGAAGCGGCACCATAGCTGCTGTTATACCACCATATTGGTGCCTACCCATTTCATCAACCAAATCAGCCTTAGGTCGAGGATTAACCCCACAATAGGCTCATAAACAACCGATCTGAGACCATCTTGTGAATCGGGTGTGACCTACACCGCATGCCTCAACTCGGATCGCCTTAGGTCGGCTATCACCACCGAAGGGCGAAGCGATCCCTCGGTCACTGATGTCGTGAACCGCCGAGCCCCATTCGAGTTTTCTGTCGCAACAGCCTTTCTAGGTCCAAATCCTTCTTTACCTAAACATGGATCACTCATCACATCCATCACCACTGCAGATCATTGCTTTCTATTCCCCGCAGTCCAATCTCCGGACAACTTTGAAGAACCTGTATCAAATATCCCGACACATGGGCCCAATGATATTGAAAAAACCAATATCACGACACATGGGCCCAATGATCTTGTTTAATGTTCCTCAATCCACTACATATTTAATATATTTTGTAAAAACAATTAAACCACTAATTTTAGACTTCAAAATAATCTATTTTGAATATTTAAAATAGTTATTTTTGATTGAATTCATTTTCTAGATCAAGCCTTAGAGGTGATCTCATGCACATTATGTAATTGGAATACATAATATTACTAATTACATGAGTGGAGATAGAATTATATTATATCATATTTCACTAAATTTTTAGTGAACCAAGATAATAAAATTGTAAATATTATATTAATTTCATGATTTAGATAGTAGATCTAAAAAATTCACACAACTCGATGAATAAATAGTTTATATTTTGTTGATTAGATATATAAGCATATTAATCGAAAATCAAATACCTATAAATGAACTCCGTGACACTCCCTTCAAGATTTCACACAACTTATACTTATCTTTATAACCTGGGGAGGTTAAAATTTATGAAATGGTTTAGATTAAATGATCATTAATTGAGATGTTTTGAAAATTTAATCAAATGATTGATCATAAACATATGAGAAAATATGGGAAAAAGAGAAATTTCTTTTCAAAATGACATTGGATAATTATAATTATACAAAATTCAAGATAATGTAGTATGTAATCTCAAAAGAACAAACATATACTAATAAAAATGTATGCATAATCGTGATACATTAAACATTATTCAAGGATTGTAATCATAAGAACACAATTATGAAATAATATATTTTCATAAACATAAGCATAAATCCTTTTGTCAAGGATATACACCAAGACAGTTATCTAATAGTAGGATTAGGATAACCACCCATAGTCCATCATGGGTTTTGGATATTCCTTCCATGTATCCTTAGGCTCATTATAAATCTTCTTGTGTAATCTCGTGTCTTGGTATAAATTCTACCATGTACCATTTTTTCCTCATGGAATATAAAAAAAGACCAGTTAATTAGAGGGTGATATAGAAAACCACCTACATCATCCATGCATATGTGTGTGATAGAAAATAAGTCATTATCCATACACATGTGTTCCACAAAAATATTTCATAAAATTAGTATTTCTAACCCAAGGAAATAAAAAATTTTTTATATCCCTTTGATATGGAATCACATAAGGAAACCATTTCTAATTAAAATAAAAATAAAAACATTATATACATATTGAGAATAAATTTGGATTCAAATATCATTACTAACTCTATAAGAAAATATCATTCAATAAATATGATATAGAAAATGGTATTATTACAGGGTATAGATAAAGGTTATATGGAAATGTCAATAATTTTTCATGTTAATATATATATATATATATATATATCTTCGTGAACACCCTTCCATTAGAGGAATTTAAAATAGTGTATTAAGATAGGAAAGGAATCAGAAATAAAAATTAAGGCTGTAAACTTATAATGATTAGGGAAGTCCAATTAAGTTATAAGTAATTAATCTTATTTAGATATAACATTTATCATTTTTTAATAATTGTTAAGGAATCTATTTTCAATATGAAAAATAATTTTAGAAGAATTATATGTATGTAATTTGAAAATCATTGTGAAAATATCCCATTTTTGATGAATATCATTTTAAATAAAACTCATAGCCTAAGAGAAAAATAATCTAATTTTTACATACATGGGAAATATGTTTTAGAATAATGAAGAATATATTCTAGTGATAAAATTTTCAAAAGAGGTTTATTTCCATATTTTTACAAATAATGTCTAAATGAAAAAGTCACTAGTTTCTTTTGAAGAGATGTTTTCAAATATAGTTGAAAAGATAATTTTTATGAGATGTGAAATCATTAATTTTCAATAAATAAATAATAATGTGGTAACGAATAATTATATTATTGTTTTATAGAGAACATATATGGTTGAAGATAAAAAAGTAGATTTTTAAATGATGGAAAACATTTTTATTATTTTGAAATATCTTTGTTTTAAACCACATAACCAAATAGGATTATAAAACGTACAATTTAAAAGAAGATAAATTGGAAAAAAATTGAACCACGTATAACCATAAAGAAATACAAATTATTGTTTTATTGGAATTAGATATATAAAAATCCCCTATATGTTTTATCACATTTGAGATATCTCTATTTTAAAATGATAAAGGGATATAAAAAATTAATGTTTAAGAGAAATTTAAATCAAAACCTCTTAATGAGATAGAGAAATAAATTGATCTTATAACACCATTAATTATGAGAGTATCAATGTAAAATATATTAATGAGGTAGTATATAAACCACTCTAAAACATGATTTATAATAATAAATATGTCTCCATTTTAGAAAACATAACATAAGAAACCCTTGTGACTTGGGTAGAACTAAAATTTGAATGTCAAATAAATAAAGGAACTAATTATGGATTTTTATAACCCAAGAATTTGATATAAAATATATTTTAAAAATACATTCATGGGATATGATTTATAATAATTCCATATGAAAGTAAAAATGGTTCGTAAAATTAATCATGCCTCGAAGAGTGTGAATTTAGGCCAAGAATCCTTTACCAAAATTACTAACTTCCAATAATGAACTTGAATCTCATGTAAATTAGAAATATATATCCTAATAACCTATTTAAATACCTTGTATATATAACCATTTATAAAAATCATCAATAATTATTCTCTACATATATATATATATTTAATATCAGGTTAGAGTTATATTGATCATTCTGATCTAGTTTCATAAAATCAATGTTGATATTTTTTCTTCACCAAAATTTCATCATTTACATATAAAATTTTGTATTGAAATTTTATTTTAATTGAATTTTTTATTCATCTATTTTTATTTTAAAAAACTATTAGTCCTAATTAATGTAGATGAAATTAGGAACAAGTATTCTCCATTGATCTTTGAAAAACAAACAATGGAATATTAATTAATTAATTTAGTATTAATGATTCCATTACATAACCAAAATAAAATTATTATTTACTAATTTATATAATATATCATCAAAAAATTATAATATTAATTCATGATATTATTTTCAATAATTGTTCACGTAGATGGTCTGGTCAGACTGAAGCTAAACAATCCTTAATTAATGAATGATTACTATTATAAAAGTTGTTTATTTTTTAAACAATAACATTATTAAATAATCATAAAGATATTATTTACATAAATTTAACTTTTTTAATCATATTTTATCAATTATAATAAAAAATAAATAAACTAGATGAAAAATGAGATATATTACTTAATGGGGGAGGTTGTCTGCACAACGCACATTTAATCTTATCATCTTTCAGAAAATGTGTATGGATTATGGTAGGTTATAAATTATTATTTCATAGACCTAATAATATTAATAATATAATATTATATTATTAATTGAGCCTTTATTACGATCCATCTTATGTGGTTATGAAAAATCATACATGTTGTTCATTGAGACAGTAGTCCACAGGTATGCATGATGATATTTTTATTTTTCAATGAATTAGAGGGATTGGAAAAAAATATGAATATTTATTTTTATAATCATAATAAAATATTTTTACATGGGAGGTTCTATATATTTATGATAAAATTATTTCCCCATTTTTTATTTTCACAGAAAACTCAACATCTATTATTTACAGTGGTGTATGTAAAGTTCTACTAAACATTTGTGATATGAATGAATGTGTACAAATAGAATTAAGAAGTATGTTTCTATTACTGAAGGAATAAAAAGAGATCCAATCACCACATTATTATTAGTTTCCACATTAGCATTGTTGATGGAAAAATATCAGCCTTGAAAAATTATAGGTTGTTTGATTTCTCTGAAAAACCATATCTTAATGCATTGGTCTGAAAAGAGCCTTTTCTCCTTGCAGTTGAAAAATTAAAAATGCGTTGAGGGCTGACTGGGGAATTTCCTTCCTCATTGAAATTATTGGGTTTCTCCAATCAGAAACCTCTAGCTATGTTTCCTTCCATACCACAATTAAAACATATTTTCATTCCCCTTAGGCAATTTTCGGGGTTTTTCATCCACACCTAGGATAAGTGGTATGTTGAAATTTATTAATACCACTATATTTCTATATAGGACCACTGGAGTTAAACTCCACCTTATGCTTTTTATCCCCTTCATACCCATGAGATTATTTTATCACCATTTCAAATTTGAGGGCATATCAGACAATTTTGTCATAGCTATCAAATTAACGGATCACAAGAGAATTTTGTAGACTAGTTTTTATCCCAAAAAAGAAGAGTTAAACATTATATTTTGTAGTACTGAAAAATCAAGAAGAATATCATGCATGTATTATTATGTTTTCCATGTACACCATGATAAACTCATTGTCCTTTTTAATGATTGAAAGGAAATATCACTCCATATTAAGGCGGAGAGTGTAAGGAAAAATATTTATTAAAAAATCTGGAATTCTATCCACACCAATTATTCGATATGTTCCTTAGGATTCATATTATTTTTCAATTTACACTACTAATTATCTTATAATTATTCTATTCTTATTTTTCTAATGAGATATCAATATTTACCCAATGCATCAGGGGGAGGTATAGTTCTCACACTTCTCATAATGAAAACAAAACATATGTTTCCAGTAAGATCATATAACATCCATTTTAATAAAACCAATGAAGATAATTGGTTTTTAAGAATATTTCATCATATCATTACCCTTGTAAATGAAATCAGTTTCAAACAAATTTCATCATTTCATCAAAACATAAACTATGGATTTGAAATGGGTTTTATAATAATATTTTCATAATGAAGGGAAACCATCCAGAGAATGAATAAGGTCGGTATAATTAGATAATATCCCCATTAAAGTAAAAGTTAAAACATTTTTTCTAATCAATGAATATAAATATAAATAAAATAAAATTAATAAATATTTGAGGAATAACATTTCTATTTATAAGTCACTTATTAATAAATATAATAAAATATAATGGAAACTTTTTTAATTAAAATGAACAATGTAAAATTATGAAGGAATATTCAAATAAAAACTTATTCCTAATGGAGTGAAATTTCGACCATGTTTCATATGATAAAAAAACATTCCTTCCACATTTTTTTTTCAAAAAAGTCACAAAGTACCTCATTTGGAAAACTATAAGAACATTTTTTTAAAGATATATTTTCGAAAGTCAAAAAAAGGTGAAAATGAAATTAAAAAACCATAGTGGAATAGTAAAAACATTTTTGGAGGCATTTTTTTAAAACATCTATATGGAAGAAAAAAAATTAAGCGAAGAGAGAATTGAAGATGATTTTCCATAAAAGATTAATTTTGGTATTTGGGTAAATAAATTGGATGAAAGTAATTGAATATTTTTTTTTTGAAAATAATAGTCCAAGATATTTCAGAATATTATTGATAGAAATATAATAAGACATCATCATTGAAGTAACAGACATAATAAACCCGGATAAATAATGAAATTATGACATAAAACCCTTTCATCAACTTCACATTGCTTCAAAATACCTACAAACTCTTATATAGTAAATTTAAATTTTTTAAAATTATTTAAAATAAATTTCATACTTATAATATCATAAATGATCCCTTTATGACATTTCAACACCACATTTTATTAATAATTACTTATTAAAATCATTACATCCATCTGTTGATTGTTTCGTTTATTATGAGTATTTCAGCCAAGTAGTTCCAATTCTGGTAAATTTATCTTGATTGCTTCTAATAAAAATATTAATCCGGATATAAATATAATATATATTCATTTTAAACATATTTATAGTCATCCATAAAATTTATAGATGGGAAAAAAATTACCCCGGTCACGGAGATAGTAGGTCGTACATACGCTTGAACATTGTATTAATTTTTTGAAGGAAAGAATGAAAGAAAGGTAAACAATAATTCCACTTTAAAGAATTATTTTATTTATATATATTAATATATATTAATTAATTTTATAATTATAACAATCTAAGTAAAATTGAAATGAAATATTAATCTCATCACTACAAAGATGTGGTAGTCCACACATACGCGTAGACGACATCATCGTTTTCCAAAGGAATGGAAGGTAAGTATGTAGATGTGATATATTAATTAAAAAATAATAATTATTACATAAATATCATATATTTTAATATTAAACCATTAATAATACCGATCCATAAATATGGGGAAGAAAATGAATTGTATCACTACATCGTGACGATAATACATAAGTACACACGAGTTATACTTTCACCTCTGATTTGAATGTAAAGAGGGGGTATAATTGTGTTTTACATAATCATAATATAATATTAATATATTTAGGATAATTAATTTATTATTTTATGATAAATACCAGATATTTATATGAGTTAAAAAATAGTATAACAGAAGGTGATCAGTTATGGTGACTTCCAATAATTTGAAAGGACTCTTTTAGATATCCTCTAAATGGATCTATAGATGGCCTTTCCAGAATAATAGAACATCATGAACGTTTCATGGAATGTCTAGAAGAAACATATTTCTATATTTTGAGCAAGAAGACTCAATATTCTATGAATAAGTGAGGGAGGAGGTTCTATTTTTTAATTAAGTTTAGTATCACTTTTGAAATTTCTCTAAAGATTAAATTATAATACATTATTCCCAAGAGAAATGTCTCTAAATGTACAAGTATTAAAATAAATGGTTTCATTGGGTTATTATTTAATTTTAAATAGTATTTTGAAAAATTTTAGTTTTACTTTCCTTATAATTTTGATTAACCCTTAGATAAAAAATATTAGTTTTAACTATGGTAGAAAACTTTTCTATATTAAATAGTTGTAATTTTTAATTATACTGAGAAAATAGTCACATAAATGGAAAATTTTGGACATTATAAAATTTATCATATACACCTTATCTTATTAAATGATTTTTATTATTTCTAAATAATTTAACCAAAAAAATTATTTTTTTAAAATATCGTTATTGTCAAGTATGACACTGTTCATTTCATTTAAAATAAAAGAAACAAAAAGACAAATTTGAATTCTAATATTTTTTTCTAAACATTACTATTTCAAAATTTCTAATAAAATTAATAAAATAATATAACATAGTCAAATTATATCCCTTTAAATATTTTAAAAATATTTTATTTTATTTTTCTATTAATTGAATAAATATTGTTTTAGCATTATGTACAAATTTAATATAATTATATAATACCAGAAATTTATAATTAATATAATTTCATTATGCACAAAATTACTATTATTATTAATTCATATCTATCTTTTTTCTATGTGATCAAGGAAATGATATTTAACACTAAGATAGTGACATTTTGTAACATTCAATGATCTAAATACTATATAATTCATTTTCATGGATAATTTTTAAGTAACCCACTATATTTAGATCCAATAGTGATAAAAGTAGAATTAAATTCATTCAATTTGAAGTAGTATTAAAAAATTATGGACTTATTGCTTATTTTTAACTAAGAATAAACTGATTTATCCTCTATAGTGGTGATAAATTATCCCACAGTTACTATTCATATTGAATAAATATTAAAGTGTAATATTTACCCAGTTTGATATCCAGACTATAACTATTTAAATCATTTTATCTAATTTAATATCTATAAATTAAAATTTCCAATTTCAATTTATGTTCACCAAATATGACCGAACCTACTTTTATAAAAATTCATTTTTATGCATAAAACTGTATTTATTCTTATCCTCTATCTATAAAAATATTTGGTGAATATTTAAAATATTTCATCAGTTAAATAATATAGATATAGTTTTTAAAAAAATAATTAAAAAATTATGGATTAGTTTAATTTTTTAATTTAAAATAAATTTCATGAAAAAAATAGAAAAAATATAACTTTAATATTCAATTATAAAGATTTTTAATTCAAATAATTTTTTGACTAGTGGATTTATTTTTTAAATGGTCTAAATAAATATTTTTACATAATTTAGTAATTACTATTTAAACCCACCAATCCAATGCCAGGTGATACTATAAAAATATTAGTTTAATAATGTTTCAATGTTTGTCTAAAATCGATGTTGCGTGTATCCCAAGAGATTTAATAAATAAAATTATTTAAATAGTAATTTTTAGATAATTATCAGGTTGTTACATTCTAACCCCCATAAAATGAATTTATACCTAGAAATTCACCACTTGGATACAAATAGACTAGTATTTTTCTACCTCAACACATCCTACAGTTCCCATATAGCTTCCTTTAACTGGTGGTTCAACCATAACATATTATCCAAGTGACTGGTATTATTACATAGTACCTTCACTCCATATTCCATAATCTCAACCCGTATAACTCCATAAAAATATCATCCTCCATCATTATGAACACTGATTTTAGTGCATTTAAATTTAAAATATATAATTCATCAAGATATATATAAGGTATATGTCATGATAATGGGAGAGATTCAGTGGAAGAGACAATTGATGAGATATCATCCTTATATAATCAATAATTTCAAAAGGAAGAATATACCATGTCATTAGATTTCTCTTCAATCTATATCTTATCAACCTCTTCTAGGGAGATATCCATAGGAATAAGTTTTCACCAAAATAATACTCAAGACCTTTTTGAAAAATCTCATCTTATAATTTTTTTCAACTCCGAGCTACTCTCATATTTTATTGAATGGTATTAACCTTATATAGAATATACCTTGCTCCATTAGGTTCTAATAGATTTATTTCTATAACTTCATATTGTCATGTTAGATTTCATCATTTCCTACTTTACAGAGCTTCATAAGGAACCCTATGAATGCAAGGTTTAGTGATATTATTGAATAAAAATTACACAAAATGAGCATGTTAATTCAAACCACCATTGAAATCCATAGATAAATCCATCAACATTTCTTTAGGAGTGTGAATGGTCCTCTCAGAATGAAAATATGTTCGAAGAAAATAAATAGGGATGATACTAAAATCTATATCTGGAGTCATCTAAATAATTCTTTAAAAAATCTATGTAAACCTTGGATCTTAATTAGATACAATTAATAGTAGTACACCAAGAAATATCACCATGTACATAATTTAAAACTATGTATGTTGAACAAGAGAGGAATATTATATAATGTAAATGAAGTGTAATAACTTTGTAAGGGGTTTAATGATAACCTAAATAATATTATGCACATTATATTTTTTCGGTATTCGGACAAAAAAATCAATTGTTATGTTTTCCCATTTCCAATCCGGAATGGGTAAGTGTTGTAACAAACCCTTAGAATTATAACTAAAAGATTAAACTGGCTAACATACCAATCCCATTGAATCATACTTTGAAATGTATCTCATTATTCAATCCCACCAAATATACTCAATCAAATTTCAATACATACTCACACATCCATGAATAATAGATAATTAAGAACTATGAGCTCCGTCTGCCATGTCTTTCTTTAAGTATGGTACCAAAGGTACACACAAAAGGATCATAGACATTATTATTTCATCATAATCATGGATGAACAATGAATAATTTCTCACCGACTTTGGTATAACTACATCTTCCTTCCACACCTCTTTAATCATCATTAACATAGTTGGTTAAAGAATCATTTGATAAAGATAACATTTCACCCTTTCCAAGATGATTTCCATAACAATACATCGAATAAAAAATAATTGTATCTTTTTTTATCCTCATAATAAATAATGTAGCATTATTATTTTGACTTTAATTAACTTCGACCTTGTTCACTCTCCAATGGTGGTAATTTTTTGAGTAGCCAGGATCATTAATCAGATCCAACCATCTTCTTTAGTGCATGTTCAGTTCTTTTTGAGTGAAAAAGTAATTTAATTCTTTTGATCATTATATACTTCACAATTGAGGCTATAGATATAATTCCTCCAAATCATTAATTCAAAAGGTGCGACAACTAACTCCACATCCTGAGGTGGGTACTTTTTCTCATGGATGATCAATATTCATGATGAATAAGCTATAACCATGTCATTATACGTGAGGAATTATCCTAGTCCATTTGTTGATGCATCATTATATATTAAAACCCCATCTCTATTAATTGGTAGTGTAAGAAAATGTGTGATAACTATCATTCTCATTAGTTCAATAAAACATTCCTTACATTCTTCCATATCAATGAACATGGATCCCTTCTAAGTTAACTTGATGATTGGATTCGATAGATATGAAAAAATATCCACAAAGAACTGAAAATATCAATCCAAACAAAAAAAATATAGATATTAATCATAGTGGTTGTACTAGGGTGATGTTCAATAAATTTAATATTTTAATAGTCTACTAATATAGCATCACTTCAGATTATATTACCAATCAATGCAGCTTTTTAAATCCAAAATTCACACTTGATAATTTTATATAAATATTATCATTCAATATGTTCTTTATAAAAATTATCAAATTCTCTTCATGCTCATTCATTATCATCGACTAAATAATAATATCATTGATAAACCTTATCATATAGTATTCGATGTTATATATAAAGAGATAATTAATTAAATCCATTAATATAGTAACGGAATTAGTAAGCAACAACAGAATTCACTATAAAATCTTATTTTAAAAATAATATAACGAATGTTTTATTAGAAATATCCTCTTTGTTGACACTCGATTGATGATTTATAGAATAAGGATTAATATTGGAAAAGTATTCAACTTCACAAAATTGATCAAACAAATCAACCATATGGGGTATACGCTACATTTTCTTGATATTGATCTTGTAAATTTCTTGATAATCAATAAAAAGTCTCATTGTCCATTATTTTCCCTAAAAATCATAATTTGTGCACCACAAAATGACACACTTATAAAATTAATCCCTTTTCAAGACTCCCAGGGAGTTTCTTCTTCAATTCTTACTAATAAATCGAGTCACACTATATGGAGTCTTAGAAAAAGGTGTAACACTAGGTAAGATATCTGTTTAAAAAAAACTTCATGTTTCATTCAAACACCATGAAACTCTTCATAAAAGACAAAAATAGAATCTCCAAAAATAGTAATATATTTAATATTTAATTTCTCCCCAACCATATAAGATAAAATACCCATTTAGGAGGAATAATGAACCATACAATAAATGTTATTTCCATCAGAAGTTTATTTTTCCATCAAATAGATAGGTGGTTATAAGTTGGTTAAAAATATCAAATGTAACATACCTTCCAAATAAAATTATGTTAAATTTATATAAATAATTATAATCCATTACCAAAATTAAATCTAATTCAACTATATGAAGAATGACCTGATCTTTCGAAACATATGCCCAAATACAGAAATAAGAAAATAATCAATGAATTGGATTTAATTATTGCATCATTAGGGGTTTTTAATTCAAAATCAAAATATAATTTATGATGTGTACAATTATACCCTAAATTTTTTTTAGATATAAAAAAGTGGGTAGATCTATAATGAAAAAAATTACCAGTTCTAGAGTGGACGAAAAGGGTACCTTTGAAAACATTTTTATTACACCCACCATCATAAATAGTGATTTAAAGGGATTTCCCTTTTTCTATAAGATTAATTTGTTCTTGATGTTGATCATCATCATTAAATTTCGGTTTTTGTAATTGGTTAATATAATTCACATAATTCTTCCATTCAAAAAACAAGAGTGTGGGTGGTACATTCAATAAATACTTATCATTATTTGTTTCATTAAATAACTTTTCCTATGACTTTTGAATTTAATTTCATGATGGCCCTCCTTCACAGACATGAAACATTTACCAGTTCCATTACAGAAATTTCCACTCTATTTTCTTCCAAACATAGATAATGAAGAAATTATAATAACCTACAGCGTATGGCTTTTAGAATTTCTATTGACATACTTTTTAATTTCTTAACAAAAACATGGGATTAATGGGTTACTCTAATATCCATCTTCTCCTTCAGATAACATCAAAAAAATTCTTCATATCTATTGAAGTTCCATATGGAAAACTCTTTTTAGAAACATGGTTTTAATCCACTACAATATCGATCAATGTTTTTTTCAGGTAGGTTGATAAAACTAGAAGCATGCCTTGAATGTATTGTGAAAATTTCCATATAAGAACAAAACTATTCATTATATTTATCATTTAACTCAATTAACTCATTCTCTATTTTAAAATGATGAACACCACGAAATTAAATTTTAAAAAATATGTTTTCAAATTTTTTCCATACCTATGATTAAATTTCTTCTTTTTCTACCATGTTCTTTTTATGAGTCCATAACTAATGGTGTTACCCTTTTAAATGATATAAAAAAATATTTTCATGTTCCAACCACTGATGTACATAAAATATCTTCTTAATGGTACAAATCCATTTCTCAGTAAATAGTAGATCAGTGGATGTACTAAAAGAATGTGGATGGTTCCTCATGAATGAATTAATATAATGGAGTTCCCTATTTTTCTCAATTAGTATATTTTTATTATTCAAGTCATGTGAATATTGGGTGTGTATAAAAACAATATTCTTCATTCCAAATTCTACAAAATTATTTTTCTCAAGAGTAAAATCATTTCATTATATATCTCATTCATCATTTACATGATCACTTATGGTTCAATTAATTGAATAAAACCCAAAACCATACAGTGAGAAATAATAATAATTTAGGGAAACGCCATAATCATGAAAAAAACATTTAAATAATTTCTAAATAATTACACCCACATATATTAAACCTTAGGTTTATCCTTTTTCATTCACAATAATATCAATAAAAATTAGTTTTTTAACATATATATATACTTATACCTAAGTATACTACTAAACATTTCTCTTTAGGTTTCCTAAGTGTAAATAAAATTTTATTCAAAACCGACTATAGTGACCCATAAATTACACACATATATATTACATATTAATACATGAATACACATTATAAAACAATTTAATATATCCCAAAATCATTCAGTTCTTGTATATTCAGAAACATATAATCATTATGAACACTGTAATAAAACATCTATATCTTATCCCACTTTTTTCTTCCAAACTAGAACCCTTATTAGACATATCATACTTAAAAAATTTATTCATAAACTAAGTAAAATAAATATATGAAAAGGGAGAGCTCAGATGTTTATTAAGGGTAACAAGAGAGATATCAATGATTAAATAAGAATTACATGATCATAAGTGTATAAGGATGTGATCTCAATTTTTAAAAACAATAACCTGAATATAATAGAACATAATATTAATTCATAGAATAAATATTAGTCAATAATAAGACATGAACCATAAGGGAATAAATGAATCTGATACATTAATGTTTAAAAATTGTATAATATATTGATTTCTTGTATATAAATTAAAATACAAAATCATTTCCATTATTTTCAAGGACCATCTCCAAGGCTATCATAGTGGAATGGTTTCACTCCCAAAACCGTTATAGTAGTCATGTTTCACACCCAACTCTATTATAATTGATATAATGCCTTACTAAATAGGTATCACTCCCTATTCTAGTCCTATTTATCTCATAAGATATCAATTTTTTACAAATTCATAGAAAAGATATAGAGGTATCACCCAACATATAATGAAAATAACACATATGTGTGCCCCAAGATCATAAATAATTCGTAAATATTAGAACCTTAAAAGATAAATGAGATACATAAGATTTTTATCATAACATAACCCCAAGAAAATAAATGGGTTTTATACATATGTCTTCATTTAATCATAGCAAAACCCATAGAAATGAATTACATCTCACAAATATCTTATCATCTCAAAAAAATCATCCAGAAAACAAATAAGGATGGTATAATTGTATCATTCCCAAATAAATAATATGTTATTTCAATTTTTTTGTCTTTTATTAATATAAATACCATTAAAATATCATAAAAATTCATTAGGAAAATTAACATTCCAATTAAAAATAACTTATTAAAAAAGCAAAAATATAAATATAAAACAATATTTTAAATGACCATTTTAAAATAGTAAATGACGAATCAATAAAAAATTATTCATAATGGTAGAAAAATACATTCATATAGTATAAGTTAAAAAAATTTCTTCAAAAAATTTTTTTTAGAAAATCCCAATGTAACTTTTCTTGTAAATTCCCAAAATATTCCTCTAAAACCATTAAAAAAATAAATAATGATTAAAAATTAAAATAAAAAATAAATGTATAATACTAAGATCATTTTTAATCAATTTTTAGAAATCATGGATATAATCGTGAAATGTTTTTAATCCAACAAGTGAAATGAAGTCAACCTTTCTTTAACATATATTTTCAGTCATTTGAGTACATAACATGAGGAAAATTAAAGTAAACCAATTAATTTGATGTAATAAATAGATGGTAAAAATTATATTTTTCTTAAGATAAATATAATAATAATTCATCATCAGATGTATAGTCAAAATGAATCATAATAGTCTATATTATTATGACTTAAAACCCCTACCTCAAGTTCTCTTTTCATAAAAATCACTCTAACATTCTGTAAAATAAATTTCTACATATTATAATTCTCTAAAAAAGTAATTTTAATACATATAATATCATATATGATCTCTTTATAACATTTCAACACCTCGTTTTATTAATAATACCTTATTAGAATCATCATTTCTAGGTGTTAGATATTTCATTTATCCTTAGTATTTCAATTTAGTTCTTCAAGTAAATACACATTTATATTTTTTAAATAATATTAATAATATTAATAATTTTATGAATATAATAAATATTTATTTTATAAAAAAATATATTCATCTAAAAAACATAGAGTTAGAAAAATGAATTACACCATTCATGAGGACGATAGGTCATGTGTACACCAAAATTTTGTATTTACTTTTTAACAAATGGAATAATAGGACGGTAAATAATAATTATCATATTAGATAATAATAATCTCTTTATATATATCATATAAATTTATTAAATATTTCCTTATTACAATCTAGGAAAAAAATTAAATGAAACATGATTCACATCACTTTTTGTAGGTGGTAGTCCATACATACGCACGAGCAGTGTTAGCGTCTTCAACATATTACAATGTGTGTAGGTAGATGTGATCGTTCAATATTATAATAAGAATAAAATCATAAATAGTATATAAATATATAACCATAAATACCATCAAAATACACAAGCATAAAATATGGGGTAGAAAAATGAATTGTAACACTACATAGAGATGGTAAGATCTAAACACACATGAGTGATACATTTACATAAAAATTTATGGTAAAGAGGGTTCATAATGGTGTTTTCCTAATCAGAATAATATTAAAGAATTTATATGATACTTAATTTATTATGTTATTATGAATTTCAAATATTTGGATTAGGTAAATAAGTGTAAAAAAAATAGACTGGTTAATGTGATAACCGCTTCATTGAAATTGGTCATTTATATATCCGGAAGAGGGATGTAGGGTTAAATTTTTGGGAAAAAGTAACCATAATAATGTGTCAAGGGAATTTGATATGAAAAATTGGTCAGTTTTTTTCGAGTTTTAATGTTCAATGTGGTGTGAAGAAGTGAGAGAGGATGTTCCATTTTATAATTGATGTGAGGGGAACTTTTGGAATTTATCAAAATATTAAATTATAATATATTATTAATCAAAAAAAATTCTTTAAAAAGGATATATAATCAAATATAATATATTATATGGTTATAATATCATCAAAAAAAATATTTATATAGGTTTATCTTGAAATTTTTACCTTATCATTTTGATTAACCCTTAGTTATCTAGTTTTAATTTTAACTATAGTAATAACTTATTTCGTATTAAATAGATGTAATTTTTAATTTATAATGTGAAAATAGTCCTATAAGTGTAAAATTAATGAAATTTTAAATTATATAACAGAGAAATTAACTTATATAAATATTTAATGATTTTTAAATAATTAAATAAAAAGTTATTTTGACAAAATATAATTATTTCCATATTTTACACTTTTCATCTAATTTGATTTAAAATAAATAATGAAAAAAATTTGAATTAAAAATATAATTTAATAAAACAACATTAATATGTAATATTTACCTATATAAGTCATGGCACAATATAACATACTCATATTTTATCATTTTTAATATTTTCATAATCATTTATTTTACATTTACATTAATTGAATAAATATTATTTTGGTGTTGTGTTAAAATTTAAGGAAAATATATAATAATTAAAATTTATAAATAAACTACCTTTATTAATATATTAACTTTATACACCAAATGAATAATTATATTTAATCAGAAAAATATTTTTCCATGTATGAAACCATAAAGGATATTTAAATCTATGATAGCATCATTTAGTAACATCCTTTGATTTCAGTAATATATAAGTAAATTTCAAGGAAATATATCCATTAACAAATTAAATTTATAATATAAGGGACAGTGTTCAAATTTTCGTCATCAAATATGAATTATTTTACAAAAACTACGTCCTTTTGACTTATTTTTAAACTAGATTAACCAAATTTATCATTTATCGGGGTGATAAAAATTACCATTGTTTCCAATCATATTGATCAAAAATAAAAGAGGAATGTTTTCCAAATTTTATCCAAATGATTCTAAATACATAATTAAATTTATTTAATTCAATTTCTATAAATGGAAACAATTAATTTTAAAGTGAGTGAACGAATTAAAAAAAACTTATTTTTTTAAAAAATATATACTAATCAAAAAACTAAATTTATTCATTCTTATTCCTAGAAATAATTTGATACGTGTTGAAAACCATTTCCCAATGTAAATAATATATAAATTTTATTTAAATAATTAACGAATAGTTATTAATATATATTTTTAATATAAAATACATTTCAATCATAAATACTATTTTTCAAAAAAAACATCACTTTCACATTGAAATAACATTTTGTTTTTAATTATAATTATTTTATAACTAATGAATTCATTTTATAAATTTATAGAACATATATTTTTTAAAATGTAGTTATTACTATTCATAACACCCAATCTAGTGTCCAGGTGATAACTGACACATAATATTTTAAAAATGGTTCACGGTTCATCTAAACTCGATATTGTATGATTCTTAAGATACTGAGGAAATTAAATTTCATAAAGTGAAATATTTCATAGAATGCTCGGTGTGTTACAACACAAGATTGATTTACTCAAGAATAAGTTATGACTAAACCCTAGAATTTATAGATCTGACGAGAATCTGCCACAAACCCTTGGTCAACCAAATTGAGTTATTATGATTATCCTAAGAGGAATAATCTAATACATCAAAATATTTTGAATCATCTAAAAAATATAATAAAACAAGCTGAAAATCTTTTATTAGCCAGATATTCGTGGCCGCCGATGGTAGAATTCATATTTGGACCTTTAGCCACTTAATCAGTTATCCAAAAACACCCATCAGTTAAAGAATCTCCCATTCTTCAGATTTTAGAGTGCCTAGTGATGTAGCCTCAAGACTTATGTTTGGATCCAGATTCATTGCCACCACCAATATATGTGAATTGCGAGATCATTATTAAGGATTTAAAAAATTCTCCATATTATAGATTATCTTCATAGTAAATATAGTTATCTGACCTTCCAATTTAGTAAAATAGGCCTCCCCTAACTGGGGATCTCTAATTTAGGGTCGTTCCCTCTTGATAGGTGATCCAACGAAAAATTTACCTAAAAAATCACATAAATTCCATTTTTATGAAAAAATTAAAATGAAAATTCAAAAAAATTTAAGATTCAAAATCAAATCTGATTCAAAGATCACATGTTTAGATTATTAAGATACCTTTATTTTATAAAATGACTATCTAAATGAAATTCAATGAAATTTTTATTTTTTTACATTTAAATATTAAAATAGTAATTATTACTAAAAAATAGAGCCAAATCTAATTATTAAGCAAAAAACACACAATAACATGAAAATGTGAATTTTACCTATATTTGAAAATTGTTTATGGGGATTTTAATGATGATTTTTTATAAAATAAACATGAAAATATTTTCTTATCCAAACTGTAGCCACAAACTTATAGTGTTATCTCATCCCCTTAACCAAAAACCACATACCATTATTATATTCCATTAGAATATAACTACACCATTTCTGTAAGAGAGAGAAAGAGAGGGTGAGTAATCACCCATATATATCACCAACATCCTCGATATTGGGGTACACATAGAAATACAAACCTTATATAGAGTATGTTAGGTTACATAGGTCAAGTGTTCGTGTGTAGGAAATAACAGAAGATAATATATATGTAGATATATGTATACAAAATACTGTTTTAAGTTTCTATATCCTACCATAAAACCTCTATAACCAACCCATAGGGCCAAAATACCACTGCAACTCAATAGTTACTACAACTATCTATAAAAAACAAACAAAAAATCAACCACAGAACATCAACATGTCATTTTCCCATTTTCATAAAAATCAGTGATTCCCACATTAATCATCTATTAAATATATCTTTTTAATAGTAACAATATATTTTAATCCCTAATAGTTACTACCGATTTCACCATTCCGACTTATTTTACTCAATGATTTTCTAATATTATCTTACCATATCCCTCAAATAATTGTTTTTATCAAAACAACCTATTCCAATTACAATTTAATTCAATTCATTAATATATTAATTTTTTGAGCTGCCATACCCTAAGGATACTATAACATATTGAACACATCAATGTCACCACAACACTATATCAAATACTATAATAAAAACACAAAACATCATTTATACCGTTATCACAATAGATACTCTTCCTAATCCATGCAAATGAAATAGAAAATATATTTACTCTTATTCACCACAATAAGAAAACACATTAGTTTATTCCACAACAACCACTTCAATTTTCTCATATAGAAAAAATAAATATCTATTGGATCATATTTTCTTATAAAATTTCCACATAATTATCTAAAAACAAAATTCTATAAAAATAAAATAAAAAATTATATATTTATTCTACTTTTAGTCATTTTTATCATCAAATAAATATATTCATTTAAGCATTGATCAGTATATGAGCAACACCATTAAAAATATAATAGCATTCATACATTAAATAAATCAAAAAATATCATGGGTATAATATAAGATTAATATTAAAAAATTCATGACACTTTGATGGTTAATTTTTATTAATCTATTATCATTGTTATGAAAAATAAAATCCATAACCAAATAAAACTAAATGATGAATAATATAAAAATATTAGAAAAATAAAATAGTCAAAATCTAAATCCATAACTCCGAACTGATACCTAAATAATCAAAATAATAAGATGAGAATGATTTTATGATCTAATATAACCACAAGCATATTAATATCTGAAAACCCCAATATACATCATATCCTCGTGAAATACATGAAAATTTTCATTTAAATATAAGATAAACCCTATTATGTTATATATATAAGAAAGAATAAGATATAAATAATTGGATGAAAGCTAAATAAAAGCAGATTATATCACAAGATATGAATCAAATAAATCCAAGGAATTAAATGATCACAATATACATTTAAGGTCATAAAAAAAGAAAAAATCGATATGGTTCATTGAAATAGTAATGAAACAAATAAATTTATTGAAAAAGATTGAATTAATAATAAAAAGAGAGATGAGATGAATAACATAAATCCAAATTACTTTGTGGTGTAATTATGGTTATACATTCGAATCTTCGAAACCATTATAATTTAATTTTATCTCTCCCTATTACTCATGCTCAATAACCCTCTAAAATTTCTAAAAAATGTATATGTAATTTATAATGGACCAACCCTTTGAAATTTGTTTTTCAAATGTTACCTCTCTTCCTAAATTTCAATAATATCTTTTCAAAACCATGGTTAAACAATAAAAATCATTGAGAAACCACAAAATCTATAAGTAGTAAAAAAATAAATTCCAAGCTATTATTGTGTATTATAACACCTTGATACACAATATAACACACCTTATAAAAATTGTAATATCAAAAAAGATATGGATGACTCTTATTCTCCACCCAATGTGGGAATCAAAACATTATGCAACAATGTGATGTTATGGTTGAATTACCATATCTATTAAAATATCATATGTAATTTTTTTTCTCTTCCAACATAAACCTCCCACATAAATAGGATATGCTTTAACACATAATAACCACAAATAATCCTAACTAAAATTTATTGGCCTCTGAATTAGATACAACTCAAATAATTCTCATCCTAAATAATAAATAAAAAATCCTAAAACATTAATTCATCCAAAAAACCAAAAACCCCATGAGATATATACTAAACTAGAATATCATCATCATAAAAACGATTACATAGTGTTAGATAAAACAATGTCAATAAAATAATTATAAAATAAATCCAAATATGTCAACAAGATTCTAAATATCAAAAAAATTCACTATATATATTGATATTTTATCTATTAATCACACTTCCATGTTTCTTATTCAAAGATACTATTCCATTACAAGATATGATCTTTGGTAAGAACATGTACTTTTAGAAAATTACAATTATAATCTTGAACCTCAGTTGGCTTATCTTTAAATTTAACATCATCCAAAATGAATAAATAACTATAATCAATGACTTCAGAGTCACTATGAAGTTTTATAGAAATGTATGACACCTGCAATACATCATATATTTAGTTTATCAATGGGGGATCATCCATCCCATACACTAAATATCTACTATTTCTAACACAACTAAAGATTCAATAAATAGAGGGTAAATCTTACTATATATATCTAAACTATGCAACTTATTATGTGCGGAAACATTCAATAATATATGATCATCACCCATGAACACCAGAGGTATCCTCCTCTAATAATAATTATACTTTAAATGGTCTTCTGTAGCTTTTATCTTCAAATAAACCACGTTCATTTTATTTCTCTTGATTTTCACCAAATATAGACTAAGAATCATGGAATCTTTTACCTCAATCTATCACAATTGAGATTTTCATGGCCACCCATACAATGATTTAAATAGATCTATTCCAATTGAAATTTGATAGCTATAACTTAAGGAAAACTCAAAAAAAAATTAAATTATTCTCATATAAAGCTCCAAAATCCGAAAAACATGAACAGAAAAAATCCTATACCATTTGGATAATCTTATCTATCTTATCAATTTTTTAGGATACAAAATAGTTCCTAGAAATAACTATGATTAAAAAAATTATTTTATAGATATCTACACGTTTATGCGAATAGAAATATTTTGATCAATGATAATCAAACTTGGTTCAACATAATGAATTACTTATTCCACCTCATAAAGCCTCACTAAATCATTCAACATGTATGACTCCTTAATCACAAAGGGTTTGTCTTTATAAATCAGTCTATATTCACAATTATAACATTACATACACCCAAATATCAAGATATATATGCTATAAAATGAATTAATTTATTCTCCCATTCACCCTAGAGATCCTCTAGTGAGAATAGAAGACCTATCGAAACTCTACAATCACCTTTCATATAAAAATAAAATAAATACCAAACGATGAACCCAACCAAAAACCCCTTTAAATAAACCACTAGAAGTAATCCATACTATTATTATACATCTTGGAAATAAAAAGTTACATTGCAATTATATTTTATTAATCTCGTGGAAAATATCAACTCGCCTCATAAATAGGAAAATGTTCTTTCCATAAATTGAGACCACATAAAAACTATCCCATAACAACCCCTTATGAACATATTAATAGAAAACATGATCTCTCTACACCTTTTACACATTATCTCCCAACTAAGACACTTTCACCTGCTATAAAAATGAAGGATGAAAAATTGATTGATATAGATTAACCCCACCACCACTTCCTCTGTATATTGATGCAATGTTAATAAATCCTCTATCATACTCTATATGCTTCTCCAAACTCATAGAAAATCTCACCAAACAATTTCCTGGTGATCACATCACCTCCCAAAAAACATTGAAATAATATTTAAGAGATCTCAAATTCATAATTCTATAAAAACCTGCCTATATTATATTATGTAAATTCAAATTACAATATTTGGGACAACATATTAATGATATGAGTCCACCAAAATATAACAGTAAAATGAAAATTGACTTTCTTGAGATTATGGGAAGCATAGATAAATTTATAGGGATGAATATTCAAGGTCTATAAGATATATCTTCTCAATAAACTATCATTATACAACCTATAATATGTTTATAATCACAATAAAAACATCAAAAATGAATATTTCCTCTAAAAAATAATCGTGTATATTAATAAGATTCGATTGTAGGTAAATAAATACCTATTGGCACTACTATATCCATAAAAAACTATGTACCCAATAAAATATCATACATTAACCTCTTATAATTTATTTTAGGACAAAAGAAACAATACACATCAGATATGTTCTTAGGTATTGTCCAAGAAACCACATAATTAATATTTTATAAATCGAATGATGCACCCTACTGGCATATACCATTCCCAATTAAATTCACCTCCCACATCTAAAACATACACTAGAATATTTTATCATACATATTATATTATCAATTTAATTTAATAATATTTTTTAAATAATTTTCATTCCTTATATCTAAACTATAAACAAGAGAATATTGTCAATAAAAACAACCATAAATAGATATAGGATTATATTGAATATATATTTCCTCAATCCTAAAAATACTAATTTTGAATTCAGGACTCCAAATGGTATAAACCTGAAATAAATGTTTATATAATCCTTCACCCTTGATTGAATATTTCTATACAACAAATATTTCCTTAAAATAAAATCTAGATCCTTTCAACTGATCAAATATATCATTAATTGATAGAAGGGGATGATAATTATTCACTTCCACTTAGTTTAACTGGTGATAATAAATACACAACTGAAAACTACTACCAACATTCTATGCAAGGAAAACAATATCACCCAATAGAGATACACCGATATGGGTAAAACCATTTTGAAATAAATACTCAATATATATCTTTTTATCACATAGCATGGAACGTTTAATCTTATAAGGAAAAATGGACATTAGAGGGACACTAAGTGAAAACACTATCCAAAACTAAATTTTATATTGAGGGTTAATTTGATAACATATTTTGGAAATACATTTATAAAATAATACAAAACAAAATGTCATAATATTCTATATAATTCAATATCATTTATAATAATTGTCATGAAATACCATCCAAACACTTTTCATTTATTCGATTATCCTACTCACCAACGAACACCGCATTCTTTCAATTTGCATTGAATGAAACCAGAGTGTCCTGGAAGAAATCAATAACAATATGAATACAATACATCTAATATATGAAAATAATGATATTTCATGGGTATAAATGAAGTATTAAGAAATATCCAATAAGCTGATATTTTCACTTTATCAACTCACATCGTTGATATGGTTTATGAAAAATATATTGACCTCTGATTGGGATTGATAAAACTAAGGGAACCAATTGTATATCATTTTTAAGAATGATCACATAGACTATAGGAGACATAAATAATAACTATTAAACTCATAAATAAAAAAAGGCCTAGGCAAGGGTAGAATAACAAAAAATTATACCTTTAATGATCTATGTCCCTCTTGGATTTGGAAACTCCATGGCATGATGATGATCATACCCTTCAGCTCAATATAACTACCCCCAATGGTTCGACCACTTTAAAAATGATCAGCTTTAGGTCTTTCAAGATATAATGTACTGTGGGATATCGTATACCAACTTCATCACCTCATTACTGCAAAAATATTTTTGACTTGACTAAGGTTAGCAATGCCTCAAAGGAATGTTCTACTATTTTTGTACCACAATAAAAACCATGTTCCATATGATTCCCACTAAGGATAGAATAATACATAATAATTGAGACTTGAACTCCATTAATAAAAAAAATACACCATATATGAAGATATTTTCTCATGAAAAATCTACATTATAGAAAAAAGGATAATATATATAAGATGGAATCATTACTAGTTGAAACCATTATAACCGAAAAAAATGATAATTCATTCCATAAAACTACTCCCAGTGATATTATGTTGTATCACCTATTGAAAAAACCAACATCAAATTTAGTTTCTTCTAAATCACATAATAGTTCATCAAAACCTCCAAATATGTCAACATTATGAAAGTGGTTCCCTGCCACTAGATTTTCAAACACAAAGACCTCTCAAAATTCTACTCCATTTCATCCTTTTTTACAAGATGGTTAGGACATCAACAAAAAAAGGATCAAGGATTTAAATCAAATATCTTGAATACATAGTGTCACAACCCCTCTTAGAGGGTTTCATTTTATGACACCACAATCCTGCCTCCAAAAGGCCAGGGGATGATAACTAGTGCGGAGTAGGCATATCACTAACATGAGAGGAATTTCCTATGTACCTGTATGCACTAACAGAATGATGAAAGTAAAAAACTAAGTGAACCATGCAAGAAAAACATTAATGATAACACCACTAGAGTTCAATATAATGTAATGTACCAAAAGGTTGACCTAACCTAGAATATAATCCCACCAATAATGGAAAGGTTTTTAAAGAAAAAAATAGTGTTTATCTCCATAAAACCCTACCTGAAGGGTAGGTGAAGGAAATATTTATGAATTCGTAGTAGTATTCGGTATTTGTCTGATATCACTAGGCACCACCTAATCATGGGAAACCTAGGTATCTTCCAAAATCCTAGTCATCTGTAGAGGACAACACACATTCAGGAAAAGCCCATGCAGGGGTGAGTAAAATAGTACCCAGTGAAATTCCTCAAAACCATAAAGGAAACCCATAATGTATCGTATGTGAGAGGTATAGTTTGGTCACAAAAGTATAATTCTAATTCATGAAAAAGAAATATTACTTGATGTAATCACATAACCATTAGTGTTTATGAGGCACCTAGTCTTGATGATACTCTCAACCCTAATGATACGCTTAGACATGATGAGTAACATAGACCGTATGAGTCACATAGACATGATGAGTCACTTAGACCCGATGACTCACTTAGATGTGGAGAGACATATTCTTGATGTAACATATACATCTTCTCATATAGACTATGTATCATAGTGAGCCACAAGATTCCACTCATAGCATGCTTATTATGATAGAACCTACTCATCCTTCCAATGTTTGTATGTTGACTTCAATGAAAACCTACTTAGAGTATCTCAAGAGGACCACCTTGTTGCAAGGATCCCAATGCCAAAAACAACTCAAGAAATAAACAAATAGTTTTAAAGTTATGGGAAATTTTGTAAAATGTGGTCAGTTGTATCCGGGTGTGGTCCAACTCAGTTGGGTTGACCCGACCCGACCTGGCCAACCCATCTAGACCATCTCGACCCAACCGAATTTAGCTGTCTCGACCCAACATGATTGTGTTTGGGTTGATCTGAACTGTACTAGCCTAAAGGTCATGCCCATTGGTCGACTGGACTGCAGCCCATTAAGAAGTGTGATCCAGACCTCCAGGCCTCATAGTGGCACGACTTTCCCCAGCCTAGTCCATTAGGATTGGCCAGTTCATATAGTCAGGCATGGAGGCTATCACACCCCTCCCTCATGGTGGATGCAGTTAGGTGACCGTGTGTCAAGGGTCAACGCAGACCGGCCGGGTGGCACGCGGTCCGGCCGTGTGGCCAGCTCGCACCCAAGTCATAATCGTGGGTCTACTGTCATGCATAGCTCGGGGAGCCACATCCCCCCAGTGATGCGGCCTCCTACCACTAGTGGCCATTTCTACCGCAGGTGTCTCTTTCACTGATCGTTTAGTCGGCGATCCTCAGATGCTAGGTGGTCGCACCACCGCGTGCCACCACCACCAGCGTCCCTCCTTTAATAGGTCACCAATATCATCGTAGTGTCCCATTTTCAAACTATGAGCACTGTTGTGATCCATGGGTCTCTGTGTCTACTACCACAAGCGACAAATTTTCTAGATATGGGTTTAGGGGTCCTGCAATGTTCGGATCCTCCTTGCACGAATCCAATGCAACCATTGGAGTCCTTAGGCAAAGAACAGAAGAGATAGAGAGCTCCATGAACACACAAATAAATAACATCATACTTGTCCATTTGGTCTTCGTTCGGCTCATCAAAAGGGAGGAATGAAATAAAATTTATAACAACTAAGGTGCACCCCCTTCAAATCCCACAGCAACAATATCCATCCCTCATGAACGACCGATCTATGAATCAACAAGTTAGTGGGTTGATCTGCATTATTCATTCAGAAAGAAAGAATGGGGGGGATGAAATCACATAGAAATAAACCCTAACTGGGATTGGATCATTTTCTACTATGGATTTGTTGTCATTGAAGATATAATAAAGGGAGATCTTGATCTTCATCTCTATAATAATTGGAGAGGTCCTTCGATGATGAGCGGTTGTTCATTTTCATTGTTGATTCATTGTTCATCAATGTTATTTCTCCAAATCCTCAGGAAATTCCTCCAAGATTGTGCCCCCGATCTAGCATCCAGGTTTGGATAATAATTGAATAATTTAATTTTAGCATTGTTCTTACACTAAGTTGATGCATTTCCACGCTATTTGATTTAATATTTGAAACAGTTGACTCATTGTAGTGTTATAGCATCGCTGTGTTGTAGCATTGCTGCAGGGTTTTTAAAAAAAATAACAAAAAATAATGTCAGATGTTTTATTTTATTTTCATCTTTTAAAACATCAAAAAATTAAGTTTTTTCCTCAAAATGTGATGGTTGAGATTAAACCCCTCATAAAGTAAAGTCGTCATTCCATATTCAATAGTGCACTATGATTTTTTATCCAGACACCAGTTTAGATGTTACTAAAACCAAGCACACATTCTTAAAAAATTAAAAACAATTATTTCGGGAACCCTGGTCCTCAGATTTTTGTGATGCCTTAGCGCATGGCTTTAAAATAAGCTATTTAATTTTAAAAATACATCAAAATTCAAGGACATTAAATTCTCCCCACCTTAAGGATTCACTTCCCTAAGAGAAAAATCAAGGGCCAAACAATCAAATGGGGGTACTGAATATGAATTTCAGCCACCCTCTATACTATTCTCTCTTGGGGTTTCATGTTCCGCCACTGAATTTGAACCATAAGAATCAACCATCCACGAAGGACCTCCACTAGTTGTTCATATATCTTGATAAAGAAATATGCAAATTTTTCTTCATTGCAAATTTCTATCATGCCCCATTAGATGAATTGAAATGGATCATGCACATTCCACCTCAACTATGACACATCAAAGACGCCATGCACCTAATGCATCTTCATGGGTAGAGCTATGCAGTATGCCAATAACTCTGGAACTATGAGTGCTGACTACCTTGGATCTATCCAGCATAGCAATGACCTGCATGGTCACCCATACATGGCCTCTAATAGTTCTATACCAATGGTGAAGTGATACTTGTTGTTGGATAAAAACTCCACCAGATGTAGGTGATCCTCCCAACTACAACCAATGTCCATGATACATGTATGTAGATGTCCTTTACAACCTGGATGGTCCTTTATATCTTTCCATCAGTTTAGGGATGAAATTTCATGCTCAAGAAAAAATGATTCTCGAATACCTCATGAAATACCCTCCACAGTCAGGAAGTGAAGTGATCATCACATCCTAAAACGAACATCCAAGGAACTCTGTGAAGCTGAACTATCTGCTGAACATAGAGGCATCCCGAGATCTCTACCGAACAAATTTCACAGATTGGTAGGAAGTGGTCCAACATGGTGATTCAGTCTACGATCATTCAGATAGTATCATGCCCCCTGGATGTGCATGGTAAACCTTTCTTTATGTCCATATTTATTTCATCTCACTTCCACACTGGCATCTAATGTGGGTGAGCCCAGCCTGCTGGTACCTAATGCTATGCCTTCACATGCTGAAAAATGAGGCACTGAGAACCAAAATCATCCACAACCTTCTTCATTGAAGGACTCAAAAAATACCATCACAGATCCTAGTAAATGTTTTCCACAACAAGATGTATCACCAAACAGGATGTGTGAAACACCCTCAAATCCTCCTCTTGTAATTATTATGGTAAAACAGTGTTCCCTCTTAAAAATAATATGTGCTCCCCGCCTATCGAATATCAATATTACGATTTCCCTATGGATAAATAACCACGTCGGGTCTCACAGTCGACATCCCTAAGTGGTTCCTCCCTAACATTATTTACGAGTGGAGGATTGATAACCATTGACTAGAGGTATGATTTTCCATCACCATCCACAAATGATATCTGCATCATGTCCAATTTCTCTAATGCCTTGCTTAAAAACTACATGTCAGTTCTCCTAATGAGCGGATATTCCACCACATTTACCTTACCAAGATTATATAAAATTTTAAATTCATAATCGTGGAATAAATATAGCCACCACTTAGGTCTAAAGTTCATGCCCTTCTAGGATAACATATACTTCAAACATTTTTTGTCAGAGTAGATGGTAAACCACTCACCCATTAAGTAATTCCTACACATATTCAATGTGAATACTACTACTGCTTACTCTAGATCATGGGTCATATAGTTCATCTATTGTTGTCTGAAATTTTATGAACTGTTGGAAATCACCACTTTCCCCTACATCTGGACACACCCTAGTCTAGTCCATGATGCATCATTTAACACTACATACCCAATTCCCACTTCAGGTAGTCTCAAGCTGGGGGCGCTCGTCAACCAACTCCTCAACTCTTAGAAACATTTTTGGAACTTCTTATCTTATAGGAAGGTCTGTCCCATCCATGTTATGGATGATAAGGGTTCTTATACCATTGAAATGTTAGTAATGAACCTCTGGTATTACCCAGTCAAACCCAAGAAGCTCTTCACCTCAGTTACGCTCCAGGGTAGATCCCAAGCAACCACTACCTCTATCTTCACTGGATACAATACAAGTCCAGCCCCTAAAATGACATTTCCAAGAAGGTGGACCTCCCTAATCATGTAATGACACTTCAAGAGCTTCACATAATGTTGGTTCTGTTAGAGTTTCTCCCGGACTATCATCATGTATGTTGCTTCCTCCCTCTCAAATGCTGAGTACAACAGGATGTCATCCCTAAATACCATGAAGAACTGGTCAAGGTAAATATGGAAGATCATGTCCATGAGTCCCATGAACATGGTTGGAAAATTGGTCAGGCCAAATGGAATCCCCAATAAATCATAGTGGTCATACTTACATCTGAAATACATCTTCGACACATCATAATCTCATATTTGAAGAAGATGACAGCTTCATTTTCACCTTGTTCAGGAACCAATAGTCCACACACAGTCTTAATATCTCGTCTTCGTTCTTGGCAAACAATACTGGGGCCGCCTAGGGTGAAACACTGGTCCTCAAAAAGCCCTTCCTCTCTAGGTCCCCTAGCAGTACCTTTAGCTCACGAAGCGCTACAGATTCCATATGATATTTCAGTTTGTATATCAGTGATATCCTAGGTTACAATCCAATGCATGAGTAGACCTCCCTATGAGGAGGTTGTCTGGGAACATCTTTCGGAAATATTTCCTCGTAATCATCAACCACTACATGAAACTAAGGACTTGTCTCGTCCACTACACTGAGGTTCATTCCAACCAAATAATGTGGGATCATCTACACCCTCCAACATATGAGTCTATCATGTAATTATTGTGTATCCCTTTTTCCGAGAAAGGAAAATCTTTTCTCATCTCCACAGACACACCACACTCTCCACCTAAAAAAATCAGTCTAGCATGGAATGTGGAGAACCAGTCCATACCAAGAATGATATCGTATGGCCTCAATGACACTAATAGGAGATCACATCCAAATATATCACCTCCAAGAGTAATCTCACACTACTATCACCAGTGTTTGATAGTATAAACCCCTCTCATAGTAGTCTCTAAGAGTAGAGAGTGAGCCAATGGCTCCACCAGAATCTCTAAGCTCCGGACAAGGTTTGTGGCAATGAAAGAGTGACTAGGACCAGTGTCTATAAGAATTTTAGCTAGGGTGGATAAGACATAGATCATACCAATAATCATCTCTAGGGAATTAGGATCAAAAGATTATATCGCCTAAAAGTGGGCCCATCCCTATCCATTGAATCCTCGAGTGCGTGGTGGACCACCTTTGGGTGGTGGTGGTAGTACCTAAAACCTTCGCCCACCACATGCCGCTCTGCCAACTCCCCTACCATGACGGCCACCATGTGGACCACCCTACTCGAACCTCTACCTTTGTCTCGGTGGAACCTCAACTGTCTACTGATCGTCTTTATGGTGAGTTGTTCAGTCATGAGCCATGTGCCCCCGACCACTGTATGTTAGAAAAAACTTTTATTTTGCTGACCCACTATTTTATAGGAGCCTTGTACCACCGACACTATGTCCTAGGGTCATCCCCTAGAAGGCTTGAACCTCTTGGATTCCTATGCCTACTGCTTGCTACCCACTACTGGAGACTCCTCTACCTGGGGTCTACTGGTGCCTCCCGCTACTGGTTCATGCTCCATTAGGAAGCTATATACATGTACGGCTCACTCTAGTACCCCAGCCAACGTAGGAATTCTAAGGGGTATTATGGTTTCCCTGATCTCTCGGATCAGTCCCTGTTCTAAGTTGCAGACCCTAAAGAACAACTCTCACACCATGTCAGTGGGGTATCTAGAAAGATCAGTGAATCTTGTTAAGTACTCTACTACTGATTGGCTACCCTACTGGAGGCGAAGTATCTCCTGTACACGCACATAGTGTAACATAACTAAAAATTTATTCTCCCTAATGTGGGGTTTGAATTCATCCCATGATAAAGTCATCTGGTCATGTGTCTAAATCATTAAGCTCCGCGACCGTCCCATTGAGCCCTGTAGAAGGCTTGCGGCTTGTGAATCCATTTAATGGTAGTGCGGGAAGCAACTATTGATTGACAGGTGGTGGAATCAATTGTGCACCACATGGTGGGGATATCTCATGTACTAGTCCTTTTACCAATGATTCTACTCAAGGAGAATCATCCTCTTGGTAATGCAACAGAATCATGGTTGGCTGGTTGTGTAGAGGAATCCTAAAATAGATCAAAATGAACCACAATCAATAGAGAATACCTGGTGAGAATACTCTGGAAGGACAAGAGGGCTCACTTAAAATTATATATGATGCGGGTACCATTTATTTCCACATAATTATGGTTTCCAGGTACCATGTCAGAAAGTAAGTTTCTAGAGTCCTGCTATATGGATATGACATCCTACGCACCAACACTAGAGTCCCTGGCTAGTGAGCTGAACTCAAAACATTTAACACTTTTTCCCTAGACCAACCCCACGGACTCCCGGTCCCAATGTGGTACCAAACCTATCACTCTAATACCACTATATCACAACCTATCGTAGAGTAAATCTTGTTTTGACTCCCCAATCCTGACTATATTTGACCAGGGGCAGGTGTCTAGAACTAAGTTGGCATATCACTAACATGGGAGGCATTGCCTATGTACCTTTACGGACGGAAATATTGCTGAAAGTCAAACACTAAGTAAAAAATGCATGCATATGACTAAGGATAAAAAACCTGAGTGAAACATAAATTAATGTACAAAAAGGGTGACCTAGGACAAAATAAATGGCCACCAAAAAAATAAAAGTTTGTAACACAAACCTTGATGCTCGTCTGCAAAAAACCCTACCCGAGGAGTTGGTGAAGGGTAGCTTCCTGAAGCCGTAGGAGTAATCCGCATCTGTATGATCTAACTAAGAATTACATGGTATTGTAACATTTATGTCTCTATCAAAACATCAGTAATCTTCACAATACAATACATGTGCTGGCAAATATCATGCAGGGGTGAGTAAAATAGTACTCCTTAGGATTCCCTGAAACCATAATGGAAAGACCACAAAGGAAAGCACACGAGAAGTATAGTCAAATCACACACGTATAAGTCTAAATCATGAAAGGTAATATTAACAAATGTAATCCTATAACACTCATTATATATGAGACCCCTAGTCCCAATGAGACTCTCAACCCTGATGAGTCACTTAGACCCGTTGAGTCGCTTAGAACCGATGTGTCACATAGACCCGATGAGTCACTTAGACCTTGAGAGAAATAGTCTTCAAGTCATGTATACTTCTAGACACATAGTCGATGTGTCATAGCCATCGAAAACATTCCTCTCATAGCATGATTATTCTGGGATAACCTACTCATCATGAAAAATCTCATTTATTGACTTCCACTAAAACCCACGTAGAGTATCTCAAAATGACTACCCCATCATGAGGGTCTCAATGCCACAAATTGTTCATCAGATGGAAACATGTTTTCAATGTTATGGGTAATTTTTTGAAAAGGGGGTCCTTGGATCCGGGGCCGGTTTGACCTGATTCAGCCGACCTAACACAACCCGATCAGGTCTTGGCCAACCTGAACTGGCCAGGCCCATTGGGCCTCTCAGAGGCCTGCTTTTCCCTAGACCGATCTGGAAGCATGGGCCGGTTCGTCCAGACATGTTGGGAGAATTCCGTGCCCTCCCTCCTTGAAAATGTGGCTGAGAAAATGAATCACCCAGGTCCACGCAGACCGACCGCATGGAACGCGGTCTTGCCGCCTGACCAGCTCGCACCAACAGTAGAGCCCTGGGTCTCTTGTCCGATGTGGCTCAGGGGGATGCGTCCTGCCAGTGCTTACACCTCTTAACGTGCAATGACCCAAAAATTTATTAATAGAAATTACTCTTGATATAATTAAATGCATCTTTATGTAAAATTCTTATATAAATTATGCACTTCCTTGGTTTCATATTTTTGGATTTCAAAATACCATTATGAATTTTTACCGTTGTATTGCCATTGAACATTGATCACATGATTAGTATAAATATTGGGCTTTAAAAAATCCAATTTACTCAGACAAAGTAAGATATGTTCTCATCTAGTAGACTAGCCTCAAACGATGCCCATTTTCCAGAGCTCAGAAAGGAGGTGGTGTCATTGGTCTTCGCTCATGACCAATCCCAAGCTGAGCTTCAACACGTTAAGATCAAACGAAACTGCCTATGGGAGAAGTGGATGTTGATAGAGATTACCACCTGAGAGATGTTATTCGAGCAACCCCAATAGTCTATCACCGTCGAACACATTACCCTTCAGTCCTGTACGGGTGTTATAAGGGGTTATGTAACATGACTATAGCACTATGATTAAGTGCCTTATTTTTTAGAGAGAATATACATTCATTTTATTGTTGTTACTTTGTAATAGTTTTTAAAGCACAATTAGTATTTTTTGTTGATATTCAACTATGAAATTTATTTTTATGAATTACAGGATTATTGTATTAAATAATATTTTAATAAAATATTATTATTATTATTAAATTATCTTTTATCAAATATAAATGATCATATAATTTTATGAATGCAATTATAATTTTTATTATGCATTGAATGCTGTTTTTGTCAAAACCCATTACTTTTTGATAAATATAGGTTTTTATTTTAAAATTGAAATTCACATATTTATAAAACTATTTAGATAAAATGAAGATTATTTTTGGAATTAGGATGTAAAAATTATCCAATGGTGGATTTTAAAGACCCGTAAATTCAATGTATTTTTTTAAAATTATATAAGAATTTTACGATTCCGCGAAAATTGACGGCACATGATTCTGAGGCCCGGTGTGACTAGAATTAATTTCTCAACTTTTTTTCGGTTTGGATCAGTAAAAGTGCAAGCGTGTTTTTGTATCATTTAATCTGGTGCTCGGAATTGAAATCTGAGGACACTGCTGAACTCGCAGTTCCGGCATTCACTTAAGAAGTCCCTCACCCTGACCGTAGTAGGTCGGGGGTGAAAGTTAGTTTTTGTGATTTTTGTGGAGGAAGAAGAAAAATAAAATAACAAACTTTTATTTTATTTTCGAAACCTATCCACATGGGTTATGGAAGAGGGGACCACCCGAACTAGAAAAACCCCAAATTAAATTCTAGCTGTGGGAACCACCCGAACCCTCTTAATATGAGGAAAACCTCTCAACATCCCATTAATTTATTCTCCATTTTAATTGATCCAATTTATTGTACAGACAAATTAAATAGTTAAACTTAATTTAATTTAAATGGGATACCCTCCTATTTTGAGAGGATTGGTTAGGGAAGTATTGGAATAGGTGAGAATTGGGAGAAATCTGTGGAGAAACTCTCCAACGAAGAACGCTTCTCCTACGAAGAACGAGGAACCGACCTCGAGCCAGGAATGGATGCGCCTTGCGGAAGTGACGAACTCCGACACTCTTCAATGACTTCGTCTTTTTTCCTCGCGCCTCCACTTACGGAATCTTCAAGGTAATGGTTTTGTTGTTCTTCGTGGTTATTGTTAAATATATTCTATTTATCTTCCTACTACCGATCTAATGTGGAGGGTGCGGGCCAAATGAACACTGACCAATCCCACCGTTGTTCTTCATGATTGTCCTTTTCTTCATAGAGGAGAAAGGTGGAAGCCAGCACCCAGGCCAGCCGCACATAATCGGGGTGGTGTGCGTCCGCACCGCCAATAGAGAAATAGGACACACAGAGACTGGAGAAGAATTGAATCCCATTGTCCATCGTGGTGGATAGAGGGCAGCCAGTGTTCGGCCAGCCACGAAGAGGCGATGCACAACACGCAGCAGGGAGGCAAAGGGGCCAGTCGTTATGGTCGGGCGAGCTGGACCAAGCGGGAACCGCGGCAGGTCCCAGTGCTGCTGCTGACCGAATGGCTTTGGAAGTTTTGTGTTTGAGGGTGGGGGAGCATGACTCCCTCCACACCCGCATGTGGCAAGGTCGGGGCACCCAGCGCGGGCCAGGCCGGGCCAGAACCAGCAGGCTGGGATGACCCGAAATGGGTCGGGTTGCTCGAGGCCGGGTCGGGATGGGTCTGATAGGACTCGGACCAGTTTTGACACTATATGTTTTTTCGACCATCACATTAGCACTAGACATCTGTTTGATGAACCGTTTTTTGTGACAGAAGCCTTGGAGAAAGACAACCCTTTTGGAATACCCATGTTCAGATTTGAAAAGAGTTGGGGTACGGTTGGGTTGGGTTTAGCATGAATCCAACAAGGTCCTCAGGACAAAAGGATAATAACTTACAGACCATGCGTCCAATTGATGCACCATTTGTTGCATTGAGACCCGTTTTACCTAGAGGTCCTTTTGCATAATTCATCATGGGACTTCGTGAAAATTTGAGTATCGACCTGTAGCTTGTGGAGAATACTCTCTCAGAGACAAGCAAGCTTAGTTCGAGTACCATGATGCTGGATCTGATGATGTACGAGGATCCTATGTGGGTCTGTGGTGTACTAGGATCTTTTGTGGGTCTGACGATCTACTAGGATCCTATGTGGGTATAACGATATACTAGGATCTTGTGTGGGTCTGGCGATATACTAGGATCCTGTGTGGGTCTGACAATGTACTAGGATCTTGTGTGGGCCTGCTGATGTACTTGGATCTTATGTGGGTGTGACAATGTACTAGGATCATGTGTGGGTCTGACGATGTACTAGGATCCTATGTGTGTCTGATGATGTACTAGGATGTTGTGTGGGTCTGAAGATGTACTAGGATCCAGTGTGGGTCTGACGATCTACTATGATCATGTGTGGGTCTAACGATGTACTAGGATCTTGTATGGTTCTGATGATGTACTACGATCCTATGTGGGTCTGATGATGATTTAGGATACTACGTGGGTCTTTCCTTTAACAGAGTAATATGATTTAGTAGTTATATCTAATCATCTTTATTACCATACCTATGTTATACCCGGTGTGAGCTGAGTCCATACCTGTGTGGTACTTTCCTTCATGGTAATACCTTTGTGGTATTCTTCTGTGTGGAGTACCTATGTGGAACTTCCCTTCATGGTATTCCAACCATTGTGGAATAGTTGAGATTTTGTCTTTTGGGTTGGAACCAGTGTTTCCTCATGATTGAGATGGGTATATATGATAACTTCAGTATATGTAAGGGCATATACCTAAGTAGGGTTGTCTGTTGATTTTATGCTTTGTGGTTTATCCTTTGTGGATTTTGTGAGACCTTGAGGGTCTTGGGGTCCCTACTGAGTATTGTTATACTCACCCCTACACGGGCTATGCCCACACCTTGTTATGATTGGTGCAGACGACGAACAACATTGATTGAGGCCAAGGGTACCAGGACTGGACGGTACCTGGAGGTGGACCGTATGGCGTGTTGGTTCGCGGAAGAGATAGGTGGATGTGTAGTGCTGAGGAGGCGATCTATACCTACCCTTCAGGTGGGAACCACAGAGGATGACCTAGTAGATGTCCTTCTCTTTCTTCAGTTGTATTGTATTTCAGTCGTACTTGTACTATTACTGTTGGTCTTGTATTCCGACCCCTCTTTCATTCAACAATCTTTTTTCAATATAGTTTACTTGTGTTCATATCTTTATCTGTGCTTGGTTGAGTGTGTTTACTGGTTTTGAAGGCAATGCCATCCCAATTTTAGGGAATATGCCTTTCGGTGCTAGTCGCCAGCCCCTAGCCTTTGGAATGCGGGCTTGGGGTAGTCAAGGCATGAGCCTCAGGGGACGGGTCAGGACAAATTTGTATCAGACGAGTTGGTTATACCATAGAATATAGGACTCTGATTTTTTTAAATGAATATAGTGTTAAGTGTAGTGCTTGTGGATATCAGTATAGGTAATCCAGTGATGGTGTGGTGGCAGATGTATCTATACACCAGGACCCTAACCTCTGATCTCCGACTCAGTGCATGAGAACACTGATTGTGTGTGTGTTTTTCTTGAGTTTTATTTGCGATCTCTATGATTCCTATCACAAGGTAGAACGTATTTACCGTGGCACACCTATTTCTTTTCAGGATGCCTCCACACAGATATCTAGCTAGGGTTCTAGGTAGAGTACACGAGGATAGCCCACTGAGCGATGAGCCCTCGGTGCAGGGACCTCTTATAGTAGAGGCACCATCGGAGGCACCAGTGGAGGCACCAGTGGTACAATTACTCGTTGGGCCACTAATTCCCCCAGCCCTAACAAGAGATATTGCATGCCACATGAGCGTTTTACATGAATTCTAGCGCCAGAGGCCATCCATTTTCAGGGGAGATATGGACACCCAGATAGTTGAGGATGGGCTAGAGGCTGGGGTGAGAGTCTTTCAACTGGTAGGGACACCAACTGATCTCATGGTGATCCTTGCCACCATTCTTCTACAGGTAGCAGCAGACATATGGTGGAGCTTGATGGTCCTGGTTCACGATGAGGTGACGCTTCTCCTGGAAGACCACGAGAGCCTATTTCGGGTCGAGTTTGTCCCAGTGACTCTTCGCGCAGTGTGCACATAGAAGCTTCTTCATCTACAACAGGGTAGCATGACTATGGCTCAGTACTCAGTGAGGTTCACCGACCTCTCACTCTACTCAACTGATATGGTGCGAGACCCATTATTTAGGGCCTGGACCTTTGAGAAGGGACTCAGGCGAGATATCAGGGCTTCGATGATTCCACTCATCATCCCCACACAGGAGGGGGGCTAGAGAGAGCCATGTTTCTAGAGATTTTTCTTGGTGAGTGGTCATCAGTGTCAATATCCACCACCGTTCATCACGTAGTGGAGTTTTCTGTAGCTGGAAGTAGACAGATATCACAATGGTCCAAGAGAACCAGACCTACAAGAGGACGACCACAAAATTCAGGGTCGGTTGTGTGGGGTACCTTAGACATAGCCAGTCATGCTAGGAACATGCATATTTCACATATGGCGGGCATGGTCACATGGCTCGTGACTGTCTGACCCGCCATATGGATGATTAGCAGATGGTCGAAGGACTACCCAGGCAGAGATAGTGGTTCAACCAAGGAGTTCTATAGGGAGCAGGCGGACATGGCAGAGGAGTTGGCCATCAAGCTGGCGGTGGGTGATGATTCGAGGTGTTACCGCCACCACCACCAGGTGGTCCACCATGACCACAGGCTGCAGGTGGAAAGTGGCGAGCTCAGCTCCATGCAGCTAAGGCCTACGACCATGGAACTCTGGAGATGATTCGAGGTATGATCTGTGTCTACTAAACCGTATCTATAGTTCTTATAGACATAGGTTCCAGTCATTCTTTTATTTCCACTTCCCTCGTTCGGATCTTGGAGATTCCCATGGAGGCGTTGGCTTGATCTTTACGGTGTGAGACTCCTACGAGAGTGGATTAGACAATTTCACATTGGTGATAGTAGAGTGATCTTACTCAAGGAGGTGAGAGCTTCAGCTAGGATCTCCTAGTAGTGGCGTCGAGGCCTTAGGACATCATCTTGGGTATGGACTGGTTATCTACAGTCCATGATTAGAATGACTGTATTAGGTGCAAAGTGTGGTGTGTCCACATGAGTGGGACCAGGCATACCTTCACTGGCGATCAGGGAGCCTTTACAGCATAGGATGGACTTACCCGGATGAGATTGCAACCGATCACTCATCAGTTGGCTGGCCTTACCCTTGGTGCGGTTGATGTGGTGAGTCTGAGTTATCCTACAGTGGTGGACCAGTATGTGGATGTCTTCCTTGATAATGTTTTGGGTCTATGTACTCGCAGAGAGGTGGACTTTTACATTGAATTGTACCCTGGGATAGCACCGATATCTACATCAGCATATCGGATGGCTCCTGCAGAGCTTTGTGAGCTGTGGGTATAGCTGGAGGACTTATAGGGGAAGTGATTCATTCAGCCCAGTGTTTTTCCTTGGGATGCCCTGATTTTTTTTCACCAAGAAGGCAGATGGGATCTTAGGACTTTGTGTCGACTATCAGTGCCTGAACCAGGTGACCGTGAAGAAGAAGTACCCACTTTCTAGGATTGATGACCTCTTTGATCAGCTGAAGGGAGCACAGTGGTTCTTGAAGATAGACCTCAGATCAGGCTTCACCAGCACAATGTGCGAGACGAGGATGTGCAGAAGATGTCTTTTAGATGTTGGTACAGACATTATGAGTCCTTTTTTATGTTGTTCGTCATAACCAAAACTCCAATAGTGTTCATGGGACTCATGAACCAGATCTTCTAGCCATACCTTGATCACTTTGTATTAGTCTTCATCGATTTCATTCCGATCTACTCTGCTACTAAGGAGGAGAATGCATATCATTTGTAGATAGTTATGGACACACTTTGAGATCACCAGATTTATAGTAAGCTCTCGAAGTGCTAGTTATGGATCTGAGAGGTTCACATTCTAGGAAAAGTCATCTCAGAGGTTGGAGTTGTAGTGGATCCATAAAATATTGAGGTGGTACTTGCTTCCGAGCATCCCTGGAGTGTGATGGATGTACGGAGTTTCCTAGGATTGGCTAGATAATATCGAGGGTTTGTGCTAGATTTCTCTCGAGTTTTAGAACCTTTACTAGCATTGACGAAGAAGGGGCAACCCTTCATGTGGTCGGAGAAATTTCAATGGAGTTTTCAGAAGCAGAGGCAAAGGGTGATTATTTCCCCCAGCTTGAGGATTCTAGAGGAGGGTGTAGGGTACGTAGTCTACTGCAATACATCAGCGGCTGGACTCGGATTTGTCCTGATGCAGGATAGAGTAGTGATTAGATATGGTTCTCAACAGCTAAGAAATAATGAGTAGAACTATGCTACTCTTGACCTAGAGTTAGCAGCAGTGGTCTTCGCCATGAAGATGTGGTGACATTACTTGATGGGCGAGCGTCTTACAGTATACGCAGATCACAAGAGTCTCAAGTATATCTTTTCTCAGAAGGACCCTAACCTAAGACAAGTATCATGGATTGAGTTCCTCTAGGACAATCACTTTGAGATAGTCTATACTCCTTGGAAGGGGAACATTATAGCAAATGAACTCAGTAGGAGATCTGTTATATAGATTCTAGGTGAAGTGACGGAGCAGCTGGCTGCTTTACAGATATTCTTTGTGGATCGAGATGGATCAGCTTTTCTTCAGTCCCTTATAGTCACTCCTCCACTTCATTAGTGAGTGAGGGAGGTGTAGCATGGGGACACTAACTGTGAGGCTCGACGTGCTAAGATATCCGTAGGACATGCACCTGACAGATTTTTGGAAGGTGGAGAGCACGTCATCCTCTTCAGGGGACGTACCATGGTACCAGTGTCACTTCAGGAGGAAGTGTTGAGGGAGTTACACACATCCCCTCTAGTGGTACATCCATATGTAGCGAATATGTCTCAGGATATCCGATGATAGTAGTGGTGTCAAGGAATAAAGAAAGAAGTTGCAGAGTTTGTCTCTCAGTGCCTCAATTATCCACAAGTGAAGGCAGAGAATCAAGTACCAGCAGGCTTAGTTTAGCCTTTAGAGGTTTCAGAGTGTAATTGGGATGGGATATCCATGGACTTTGTGACAGGACTTCCACATACATCCATGGGTCATGATTCTATCTGGGTGATCATCGACCGACATACCAAGCTGGCCCACTTCCTACCAATCAGAGAGTTAGGCTTAATAGAGAGCTTGGGATGCATCTATGTGAAGAAGATTGTGTGGATACATGGATTACCCTCAATGACTGATTCTGATTGTGATATATGATTCACTTTCCGGCTATGGAAGGGTTTACAGGAGGCTTTCGAGACGTATCTTAGTTTGAGCATTGTCTTCCACCCTCAAATGGATGGGCAGACTGAGTGGACCATTCAGACCATCGAGGACATGCTTCATGCTTGCATCCTTGACTTCAGTCACAGCTGGGAGGATCACTTGCCTTTGGTGGAGTTAACATACAACAACAGATCTCACTCCACCATTTCGACGGAACCTTTTGAGGATTTGTATGACCGACCATGCAGATCGCCTTTCTGCTTGACTAACCCAGGGGAGTCAGCACTCATGTGACCAGATATGGTATGGGCTACCACAGAGAAGGTGTAGATCATCAAAGAGCGGATGAAGACTGCATAGAGCTAGCATAAGTCTAATGCCGATAGGAGACAAAGTCCTATGGAGTTTGAGGATCGTGACCACATCTTCCTACGAGTCACTCTCCGATGAGGTTTACAGAGATTTGGCCAGGGCAGAAACTTATCTCTAAGCTTCATTTGACCCTTCTAGGTCCTTAGCAGTGTTGTTGATGTGGCTTACAGCTTACCACTTCCCCCTCAGTTTCATTGGGTGCATGATATTTTCCATGTATCCCAGTTGAGGAGATAAGTGAATCACCCATCTCACATCATCAACCACGGTGAGCTGGACATCGATGATGGGGTGACATTTTCTGAGGTTCCAGTAGAGATTGAGGATCGACATGAGCAGGTCCTTCGTGGGTGGTCGATACATCTGGTTCATGTTCGTTAGTACCACGGGATCCTCCAAGAGAGCACGTGGGAGTGAGAGGCTCAAATTCCTGCTCAGTATGTCTACTTGTTTTCCTAGTTTTTGTGATGTGGCTTTCAGGGATGCAAAGCCCTGAGGTGGGGATAATGTAGACGCCTTGAAATTTCTTTTATTTTTTTAAATTATATTGGAATTTTAAGAGTCCACAAAAATTTATAGCATATGATTTCGAGTCCCGGTGTGGCCGAAATGAATTTTTGAACTTTTTTTTCGGGTACGTTTAGTAAACGTGTGAGCAGGTTTTTTATCTTTTGAACTGGTGCTCTAAATTGAAATATGAGGACACCGTTAAACTCATAGCGACAGTATTCACTTAATAAGTCCTTCACCCCGACTGCAGTAGGACGGGGGTGAAAGATAGTTTTTGTGCATTTCGTTGGGGAAGAAGAAAAATAATATAAAAAACTTTTATTTTATTTTTGAAACCTCTATACATGGGTTATGGAGGTGGGGACCACCAAAACTTGAAAATCCCCAAATTAAATTATAGTGGTGTGGACCACCCGAACCCCGTATAATGGGGGAAGGAATCTAAAATTCCCATTAATATATTATCCCTTTTAATTGAGCCAAATAATTGTGCTAACAAATAAAATTGTTAAACTAAATTTTATTTATATGGGCTTACCTTCTGTTTTGAAATGATTGGTTGTAGAAGTATTGGAAAAGTGGAGAATAGGGAGAATGATGTGGGGAAACTCTCCAACAAAGAACTCTTCTCCAACTAAGAATGAAGAACCGACCCTGAGCCCAGAATGGAAGCACCTTGCAGAAGCGACGAACGCCGACGCTATTCAAAGACTTCATCTTCTTCCCCGCACCACCTCCTACGAAAACTTCAAGGTAGGGGTTTTTTTGTTCTTCGTAGATTGCGTTAAATATATTATCTTGATCTGCCTGCTATTGATATAATGTTGAGGGAACGATACAAAAGAACACGGCCTGACCCCTCTGCTGTTCTTCAGGATTGTCGTGTTCTTCGCAGCGGAGAAAGGTGGGGGTCGACACCCGGGCTAGCCGCACGGAACCAGGGAAGCGCGCATCCGCACCGCCAATAGAGAAATAAGCTGCACTGAGACTGGATAAGAGTCGTGGCCCATTGGTCGCGGTGGTGGAAAGAGGGCAGCTAGCGTTTGGCTGTTCGTTGAGGGGCGGCAATATACGCACCGCCGTCGCAGCAAGAGGCCACGGCCCGCAGGGCTGCGACGGATACCGGAAGGCAGTCGGTGTTCGGATGGCTGTAGAGAGGTGGAGCATGATGTGCCATCGGGAGTCAAAGGAGTCGGCCATTACGGCTAGTTGAGCTGGACTGAGTGGGACTCGTGGCGGGTCCCTCAAGATGCTAGATACCTAATGGCTTCGGTCTTTCAGTGTTCGAGGGCGGGGCCACGCGACTCCGCCCCGCATGCGGCCCGGCCAGGCTGCCAGGTCGGGTCATGCTAGTAGGCTGGGCCTGACCCAGTGTAGTGGGCCAGAACCAGTGGGTTGGGTCTACCCGACCAGGTCGGGTCGGTCAGGCCGGGTCGGATTGGACCCGGACCAGTTTCGACCCTATACGTTCTTTCATCCATAACTTTGGCACTAGGTGTCCATTTGACAAACCGTCTGCAGTTCTGGAAACTTTGGAGTGAGACGGTCCATTTGGTAAACCCCAGAAGAGATTTGGATAGAGTTGGGGTATGGTTGATTTGGATTGATCACGAATCCTACCGGGACCTCGGGACTAAAAGTCTAATAACTTACAGACCGGGCGTCCGATTGATGCACCGTCAATTGCGTTGTGCACCCTTTTACATGGTGGTCATTTTGGATACATCTTCGTGGGACTTAATTTATGTTAGAGTATTGATCATTATCATGAGGATCAGACTCTTCCAAAGACTAGCAAGCTTAGTGTGGGTACCCTATAGCTAGCTCTGACGATGTACTAGGATCATGTGTGGGTCTGATGACATACAAGGACCATGTGTGGTTCTGACGATGTACTAGGGTCCTGTGCGGGCCTGATGATGAACTGGGATCCTGTGTGGGTCTGGAGATGTACTAAGATCCTGTGTGGGTCTGACGATGTACTAGGATCCTATGTGGGTCTGCCGATGTACTAGGATCCTCTGCGGGTCTGACGATGTACTAGGATCCTATGTTGCTCTGACAATGTACTAGGATTATATGTGGGTATAATAATGTACTAGGATCCTGTGGGGGTCTGACGATGTACTAGGATCCTAGGTGGGTCTCACGATGTACTAGGATCCTGTGTGGGTCTGATGATATACTAGGATCCTGTGTGGGTCTGACGATGTACTACAAACCTATGTGGGTCTGATGATGATTTTGGATCCTACATGGGTATGCCACTTAGTAGAGTAAGATTATTCAGTAGTTATATCTAATCATCTTTACTACTGTACCTAAGTTATACCTGGTGTGAGCTAAGTATGTACTTTTGTGGAACTTTCCTTCAAGGAAATACCTTGGTGGTATTCTTCTGTGTGGCGTACATGTGTGGTACTTACCTACGTGGTATTCCTACCATTCTGGAACAGTTGAGCATTGGGATTTTGCTTTGGACCATGTGTTTCATCATGATTGAGATGGGTATACATGATAACTTAGGTATATGTATGTAGGGTCTCGGGGTCCCTAATGATTATCATTATACTCACCACTGCATGGGTTGTGCCTGCACCTTATTGTGTTTGGTGTAGAAGCTGGATAGTGATAATTAAGGGTGAGGGTAACCAGGATGGATGGTGCTCAGAGGTGGACCATACGGCGCATTGGTACGTAGAGGAGACGGGTGGACGTGGAGTGCTGAGGAGGTGATATATACCTACCCTTCAGGTAGGAACCTAAGAGGATTACCCAATAGGTGTCTTTTTATTTCTTAAGTTGTATTGTATTTCAGTTGTACTTGTACCTTTACGGTTTGTCTTGTATTTTATCCCCACTTACTTTCAGAACTCTTTTTGATATAAAGTTTACTTTTGTTCGTATCTTGTTGTGTGGTTGGTTGAGTGTGTTTACAAGTTATAAAGGCAATGCCTTCCCAGTTTTAGGGAATAAACCTTTCGCTACTAGTCTCTACCTACTGGCCTATGGAAGGTGGGCTTGTGGTAGTCATGGAACGGGCCCCTGGGGATGGGTCGTGATAAAAAAAATTCATAATTTTCTATCACAGTCAATTTTTTTTTTGTAAAAATTATATACCATTTAATTATATAATGTGTTTTATGACATCATAATGACCCATTTGTGATGTAATAAAATACTATGAACACTATGTTCCGACATTATATTATTTACCATTAAAATTATTTTATTTTAGGTTTATTTGATTTATTTTACAGAGCTTTAGTGGACACTTCATGACTTCTAAACCATTTTATCTTTTTAAATTGTTTTTTCTTAAGAATGTGACTCACCTCCACAAAAGCAACCATATTATTTTAAGAAGTTCGGACATTTTCCTTATAAAATTTTGTCTTCTACTCCCCTTTGGCAAAAACCTTGGGCAAAACCTGGGATTGTTTGTGTTTTTTATTAGTTTTATGTCTGTTGTCCCAAACCAAAATAATAAATAATTACCTCTTGTTTCGTATTTAAATCTATCCATTATCACACTTCCTCTTCACTCAAAGAATTTAGTGGTCATACAACCTCGGCCCTCCTCTCTCTATAATCCTCCCAAGGTTCCCCAAGCTCCCATGAAGCCTCTCTCAAGCCCCTCCCTAGCATTTGGGATCACACGTCAAAGGAAGAGACTCCATCCTTTCTAATTTTATTCATGTTTTTTAATATTGTTATTCCCTTTTATTTTCAATTATAAATGTTTGGGTATGATTTGGAACCTCCCCCATACTCCCCTATTTATGTTTTAATGATGATATACCCATTTCACTATCATTAAATCCTTCAATGTACACCCATTACTATAATGAAATTTTCTAATGAATTTCTATCTTCTCATTTACCTTTAAGAAATTATTTTGTAATATAAATCTAAATACCATTTCATATATTGGGAAATGTATCTTTATGACCCACATAATTTCCATTTCATGTACGTATAACGAGACACATCTTTCTCTCTCATTAACAATTTTTAATAATTCTTATGTCAGGTCGTTATTTTGCTGAAATTTTACCGCAATTTTCCAAGCCAAAGTCATTGTGTTAGGAATACCTTTCCCATTTATCAATCAAGGGTATTCACCTTTATAAACATTTACTTATTGATTATATGGTTTCATTTATGAATTTTACATTTTTTTTATCCATTAATATATGATGATCTTTAATGATTATAGGTTGTATGATCTGTGTGGCACACTTATGCATTAAATGAAATGTTAAAGAAGGGTGAACCATGACAGTGCTCCAATTAATTGGTTAAAGATTAGTATCATGATATATCAAGTGAAATGAGGATTTAATAATGCTAATTCATGTTTAATGAGGGTTTACTCATGCTCCATGTGCAATGAGCCCTGGCTCATGCTAATTCCATGTTAAGTGTTGCTGCCACATTTCCACGTTATGATAATCATGTTATATCCTGCCTTTATGTTCATGTTTCTTTGTGATCCATTTATATACCTATTGACTAAAATGTATTGTATTCTTCATGTTATGCCCTTTTTACTCCCTTACGGAGCTTTTTATCTCACCCTTTTGTTATGAATGTCATTAGGTTATCCCATGTAATGCTAAGTACGAGGGAATATAGTGGTCATGTAAAGAAAGTTTTCAGTAAGATGTTGTCTTTTATGTTTTACATTGTTATGTAATGTTCCTATTACCCAATGACACTAGACCTCCTGATCTTCTATGTTTTATCATGTGGATGTTTTATGTAATAATTTATATTGAATTTGTAATAAAAAGAAGGTTTGTTATAGTTGATATCAAATTATATGTTTAGTTATTTTTGGGATTAGGATTAGAAAACCCTTGATAATCCATAGAGATAAGAATAAGTATTATAAAAATATCCCTAAATTTTGGTGAGTATTGAGTTTGTGGTTTATCAAGAAAATACATCCAGGTCTTGATAAAAGATGATTGAGATGGCTCTGGCACAGAGGTACCTATGTGTGAAAACTTTGAAAAGGAGTTTCAAGATTGGCCCGACGTATCCTGGTACACAAAAACGGGTCTAGATTGAATATTGGTTACGACACTCTCGGGGGATAGGATTCGTTAAATTCATAAGCTTAATATGAACCATTATTAAGAAAATAAAAAAATCCCCTATGAATATATGTTAGAATATAGATCATGGATAACATAGATTGAAGACTATTGATTCATATGTTAAGGAAATAAAATTAATTTATAAGTTATATGTTTTGTCCTTAGGTTACCCTTTAATGGTTACCACAAACATTACTTTTATTCCATCCAATGGCCCAAAAAATGAGGACTCGGTCTTACAACCAATGAGAAGATCAATGTGATGACACTTCTAATGAGATGACCAATACAATGGGATCGGGAATCACGAAGTTTTTCAGGATACTCTCTCAGTTAACTCACACTTTGAATAAATACATGGGTCAAGAGGAACGTTCAACCACCCCTATGAAAGAAAAAGTTTCTATGAAGAGCTTAATGAGACAAAGGCCTCCTACTTTTAATGGATAATATGATCCCTCAATCTCCGCATGATTGATCAACTCTATAAAAAAGATCTTCTCCATCCTTCAATGTTTTGAACAATAGAAGGTTTTTCTGGAAGCTTATCATATGGAGGGTGAAGCTGATCAATGGTTGACATTGATAAAAAAAGGAATCATGAGGAGGAGATCAAGGCGTTGGAATTAAAGGATTTATAAAAAATGTTTTTCTATAAATATTTTCCTTGCACCCTCTTGCTTATTATTGAAAGGAAATTCCTTTCCCAAAAGAAAAAGATGAGAAATCCATCAGAGCGTATGAGGAAAACCTCACAATGATTGCATGATACACCTCTAGCTTTCTCGTTACCCCTGAATGCAAGGTTGACCGCTTCTTTGGTGGGCTGAAACCAAGCCTACGGAAAGCCCTAGTGATCTGTGACTTCAACACCAATGAGGAAATTGTGTAATGTGCCCTCAAGGTCGAAATGGAGATCATAGAATCTCAGGGGTATCTTGGGGATATGAAGCATAAGGTGGGCTTCAATTCTGGTAGTCCGATGGATAAATCCAGTGGTTCTATGAAAAAACAACACCCCAATAGCCAAAGGTGTGGAAAGAAGAATCTCTAAAATTTCCTAAATAGGATGAGGAAATGCATTAGGTGTGGAAGAGAAGGGAACCTAGTCATTAACTGCTGACAAGAAAAAATCAAGTCTACAACAGAGAAGATGAATGATCCATTCGACTCTCAATGTGTTGTTAATTGCGTCAACAGCAATGAACCACAATATCTTACATATTAGTTACCTATTCCAAGGGATTTTAGAGGTATCCAACAACCTCCAAGGAAAAAAGGGTGATATTTTTCCATCACTACTGCCGAAGTGAACTTCTATAATGAAGAGGTGACAAGTACACTAGTTATTCATTAAATAATAGAAAATGTAGTTTTTGATTTTGGATCTACGCATTCATTTGTATCCCAAAATATTAGTAGAACAATCCCAATACAACCAAAAATTTTAGTAGCAAAGATGTCGATGAGTATGGAAAATGGGGAAATTATTGAATCCCTTGAATATAACTCCTCCCCTATCATAATTTGTATATTTAACTTCCTAGAAAACCCCATCATACTCCCAATTGTGTTATGTGATATAATTCTTGGCATGGATTGGATTTACCTATATAGAGCTAACATAAATTGCAATGAGAGGAAAATCACTCTTCATATGGAGAATCGACCCCCTATTCTATACATGTGCAAAGAAGAATAAGATGAATCTTATTTAGCACCATCATCTCAAGTGTGGATACTACTACCCTATGAGCCTACGTATCTGGATCAGATTCTTGACTCTAAGGAAGAAACTATCCTCGAATACATGCCTATTGTAAGGGAATTCAATGAAATGTTTCCCGAGGAATTTCCTAGTCTTCCTCCTAGAATAGATTTTGAATTATGAATTGATCTTATACCTAAGGTGTTGGAAATATCCAAGACTCCATGTATAATGGATGTTTTGGTACATGGGAAGCTGAGGAAACAACTACATGAGAATCCAGATAAAGGGTTTATATTCCCAAGTTCTTTACCATGGGGTGCACCAGTCCCCTTCATTAAGAATAAGGATGGGTCAATGAGACTTTGAGTTGATTATCGTGAGCTCATCAAAACCACTATAAAGAAAAAGTATCCTATTCCACGAATTGATGACTTTTTCGATCAGCTGCATGGAGTACAATACCTCTCCTTGGTGGATTTGTAGTCGTGATAATATCAATTAAGGGAGAAGGAGGATATCCCCAAGATTGCTTTTTGTACTAGGTACAAGCACTATTAATTCAGAGTAGTGTCTTTCAGACTCACCAATGCTCCAAAAATCTGCATGGATTTGATTAATATAGTCTTTAGAGATTACCTTGAAAAATTTCTATTATAATTTATAGATGATATTCTAATATAATCTGAAACCCACAAGGATCATGAGGAGCATCAATGAACTATACTAGATACCTTTGATAATGGGTAATATCTATGAAAATTATAGAAATTGTGAGTTATAGTTGAAGGAGGTATCATTCTTGGGTCATATCACTGTAATAAATTGGATATCAGTGGATCCCTCTAAGAAAACTGGAATTGAGGGACGGTTGGGGCCAACATCGGTAATGGATATCCATAGCTTCTTCGGTTAGTTGGATATTATCACTGATTTGTGTGAAATTTCTCTTGATTGTACAACCATCTTACCAAGAAAACATCGAATGGAGTAAGGTTTTCATTGAGTGATGAATGCGAAGAGAGCATCAAGGACTTAAAAAGGAGGCTTATCCCTGTGCCCATTCTCTCATTTCCGATGAGTGGAGAACTTTTTGTGGTTTATAGTTATTCTTCAAAGAAGTTAATGGGTAGTGTGTTGATGCAGAATGATAAATTGATAGTCCACGCCTTAAGGTAGTAGAAAATACATGATAAAAACTCTCCCACAAATGATCTGGAGTTTGTAGTTGTTTCCATTGCGTTGAAAATCTGGCGGCATTATCTCTATGGGGAGAAGTGTGAGATATATACTGATCACAAGAGAGTAAAATATATATTCACACAAAAAGACCATAATATACGCCAATTAAAATGTGTAGAACTCATCAATAATTATGAATTATTATTCCACTTTCATCCTGGTAAGGAAAACAAGGTGGAAGATGCTCGGATTAGAAAGGATTTGACATCTTTATCAGTGATGATAATTGAAAAGGATCCAATATTCTTATATTTGTAGTGAATGGACATGGGAATAATTAATGAAGGAAAATAATAAATCCTTTCTCAAATGATTTCTCAACCATAACTCAAGTATACAATAAAGGATCCTCAAAGAAAGGATGTAGAAATTCTGAAAAGGGTAGAAGTTATCAGGATTGGGAAATCCCCAGAGTTTGTGGTTGACAATGATGGAATTGTGAGATATGGGTGATGATTATGTGTACCATCTAATCTAGAGATAAAGAAAGAGGTTTTGAAAGACACACATAGATCAAACTTCTCTAATCACCCCAGGAGCACAAAGACGTATCGAGATCTCCAAGAAAACATTGGTGGGAAAATATGAAAAGGGATATTAATGAATATACATCAAAGTTCCTAGTAAGTCAGAAAGTGAAGGCTGAGAGGAAAAAGTATAAGGGGTTGAGGAAACCACTCCCCATACCAACATGGAAGTGGCAAAACATTACCATGGACTTTGTCACTGGACTGATAAGGACATCCAGAGGAAACAATGCTATATGGGTCATTGTGGATTGTCTAACAAAGACATCTAACTTTATCGTGATTCCAGAGGACCTCTCATTAGATCAAATCGTATGGATTTACATCAAAGAAGTCATAAGGATACATTTAGAACCACTATATATTGTATCCAATCACGATCTGAGATTCACCTCGATGTTCAGGAAAAGTCTCCAACATTATCTAAGCACTAAACTAATCTTCATTATGGCCAATCATCCTCAATCTGATGTCCAATATGAATAAATTATTCAGAATCTAGAAGATATGTTAAGATCATGTTCTATGGATTTGAAAGTAGGATGGGACCAACATCTTACACTGGTTGAATGATCCTATAATAACAACTCCCACTCGAGAATTTGAATGGGACCATATGAATCCCTTTTTGGGAGAAGCTGCAGAACACCAGCATGATGGGATGATGTTGGTGAGCGTAAGCTTCTAGGACCTAAAATCGTTAAAGAAATGGTGTAGATGGTGAAATCCATTCAATATCACATCAAGGCATCCCAAAGACGATAAATGAGTTATACAGATAACTGTAGATGAAATCTTGAGTTCATGTTAGAGACAGGGTATTTTTATGCATATCTCCATGAAAAATGTCATGAGGTTTGGAAAGAATGGGAAGTTAAGTGATCGGTGCATCGGCCCCCTTGATATTATCGATCATGTTAGAGCTTTGGCTTATTGACTAGAACTTCCATCCACCATGGACAAAGTACACGATGTCTTCCATGTATCCTTATTAAGGATGTACATACCAGACCCTTCACATGTACTCTCTTCAGAGGTAGTACCGTTAGAGGATGATATTTCATTCTAGGAGGAGCCAGTGAAGATCTTAGATCATAGAGAAAAAGTTCTATGAAATTAGACAACGCCCATCATCAAGGTGTTGTGCCAAAACCACAAGTTTGAAGAAGCGGTGTGGGAATTAGAGGAAGTGATGAAGTGAAGTTACCCACATCTATTTTAATGTTGTAAAAGGTAATTTTGAGGGTGAAATTTCGTAAGGTGGGAAGATTGTAATGACCCAAACTTTTATTAATTTAAATTAATATTGATCTAATTAAATGTATCATTATATAAAATGGTTATATTAAATATGCACTTCTATGGTTTTGTGTTTTTGGATTTTAAAATACCATTATGAATTGTTACCATTGCTATAATATTTATTGAACAATGATCACTTGATTAGTATAAATATAGGGCTTTAACTAATCCAATTTACTCAGACAAAGGAAGTGATGGCCCCATCAAGTAGACTTTCCCCGTACAAAGCCCATTTTTCAAAACATGGAAAGGAGGTTGCGTAATTGGGCTTCACTCTTGAAAAATCCAAAGTTGAGCTTCAAGACGTTAATCTCGAATGGAATCGCCTATGGGAGAAGTGGATGTTGATAGAGACTACCACCCGAGCGATGTTATCTGAGCCACCCCAAGAGTCCGTCATCATCGCACACCTTACCTTTCGATCCTGTGCAGGTGTTATAAGGGGTTATGTAACAATACCTTAACACTATGATTATGAGCATTATTTTTTTAATATAGAAATTACATTCATTTTATTATTGTTACTCTGTAAATAGTTTTAAAGTGAAAATTTTATTTTTATTTAATATTCAACTAGAAAATATATTTTGACGAATTAATGGATTTTTTAATTAAATAATCTTTTAATAAAATATTATTATTATCATTAAAATAATTTTTATAAAATATAAATGATCGTAAAATTTTATAAATTCAATAGTAATTTTTATTACGTTTTGAAAGTGATTTTTTTTCTACACCCATGATTTTTCAATAAATGTTGGTTTTTCTATTAAAAGTAAAATACACATATTTATAAAAATATTAAGATAAAATGAATATTATTTTTTGAATCTGGACATTGAAATTATCCGTTGGTGAAATTTTCATAATTTTCTGAGACAGTCGATTGTTTGGGTAATAATTAAATACCGATTAATTATATAATGGGTTTCATGACATCCTAATGACTCAATAGTGATGTAATAAAATACTATAACCACTATGTTCAGAAATTATCTGTTTTGGCATTAAAATAATGCGATTTTGGGTTTATTTTATTTATTTTGCAATGCTTTAATGGACCCTCCAAGACAAATAAAATATTTTATCCTTTTAAATTGTTCTCCATGAGCGTGTAACTCACCTACACATAAGAGACCCTATTATTTTAAGAAGTTCTTCCATTAGCCTTATAAAATATTTTATTCACTCCTTTTTGGCTAAAACCATGGTCTGCTTTGTGGTTTTGATTAGTTTAATGTGTGGTGTCCCAAACCTAAATAATAAATAATTCTTTATCCTTTCCTATAAAAACCCACCCAAGATCCCACTTTCTATTAACTCAATTCCTTTGGAGTTCGTCCGATATCTACACTCGCTTATATAGAATCTTCCCACGGTGCCCCAAGCTCCCAAGAAGCCTCTCTTAAGAACCTCCCAAGCCTTTGGGATCACATATCCAAGTATGGGATTCCTTCCTTTCTCATTTAATCCATGTTTTTTAATATTTTAATTCCCTATTATTTTCAATTATAAAAATTGTGGTATGATTTGGATCCACCCCCATAATTACCTATTAATGTTTTAATGATTAGAGACCCATTTATCACTCATTAGTTCCTTCCATGTACACTCGTTACTATGCCAAAATTTCGTAAGGAATTTCTCTCTTCTCATTTAAATTCATGAAATTATTTTGTAATATTAATGTAAATCCAATTTAATATGTTGGGAAATTTTTCTATATGACCATATGACTTTCCATTTCTTGTACATATTATTATAGATCCCTTTCTCTCTCATCATCCATTTTTAAGAAATCTTTATGTCACTCCGTTATGCTGCCGAAATTGCATCGCGGTTTTCCATGCCAAAGTCATTGTGTCATGAATACCATGCCCATTTCTCTATCAAGGGTATTCTCCTTTATACACATTTTATTATTGATTACAATGTTTTATGTATGAATTCTACATTCCTTTATAGTGGAAGAAATTAATGTCTTTAATGATTCCATGTTGTATGATCCATGTGGCTCACTTATGCATGAAATGAAATGTTTAAGAAGGGTGCACCCTTATAGCGCTCCAATGCATTGGGTAAAGATTAATATCATGATACATCAAGTGAAATGAGGATTTACTCATGATAATTCTAGTGAAATGACTATTTACTCATTCTAATTCATGTGCAATGAGGGTTTACTCATTCTCCTTGTGCGATGAGCCTTGGCTCATGCTAATTCCATGATTAGTGTTTCTGTCAAATTTCCATGTTAGGATAATAATGATATATAATTCCTTTATGTTCATGATTCTTTATGATCCATTGATATTCCTATGGCCTAACATGTATTGTATTCTTCATGTTATGACCATTTTACTACCTTATTGAGAATTATAGCTCACCGTTTTCTTATTCATGTCCTCAGGTTATCCCATTCAATGATAAGTACGTGGGAATGTAGTGGTCATGTAAAGGATGTTTTCAATATAATATTGTGTTTTATGTTTTAATTTGTTACGTAATGATCCTAAACCCCAAAGGCACTAGACCTCTCAATATTTTTGGTTTAATCAAGTGAATTTTTTATATAATAATTTATGTTAAGTTTATATTAAAAAGCATGGCTGTTATATAACATGGCATGTTGCTACCGTCACATGAGGCTGCTGCCCTTGAGGGCACCTCCTACACCGATCATCGAGCCAGAAGTTGTCTAATGGTAGGTGTCAGTGACACTGCGAACCACCGCTGGTGCGACCATGCAGTGCCCCCACTGGAAGCCCTATATTCGCAGGTCACTACCATCATCGTGGTGGCCCATTTTATGAACTGCCACCACTCTTATTATCTATGGGTCTATATCTCCACTACTATGTGATCCATATTACATCTCTATCGATCCAAGGGTTTTCAATATTCATAACCACCCAAAAATAATATAACGCAACCATGGGGGATCTATCAGTGAATAATGCAAGAGAGATATGGAGATTCATGAATACCCATGGAATGAAAGTCGAACATGTTCATTTGGACTTCGTTCATCCCATTAGAAATAGGGGAATGAAGTCATACTTGTAACCTCTAAAGTTTTCCCCTTCAATTCCTGTGGAAACATTATCCATCCCGCATGAATGATCAATATGCGGATCATCCTGTTAGTGGGTTGATCTATGTTCATCGTTTAGAAATAAAGAATGAGTGAAATGAAATCCCATAGAAATAACCCCTACCTGGGAATACATCTACTCTTTTCATGGATTCATTTTCATTGACGATCTGCTAAAGAGGGATCTTGATCTATGATTCTTCCATCGTTGGTGAGATCCTTAAAAAATGAGGGGGTATTAGTTGTTGTTGGTGATTCGTTATTCATCAATGTTATTCCTCCAAAGCCACAATGAATTCCACCAGGATCATTCCACTGGTCCCATATCCATGATAGGATAATAATTGAAGACACTCTTTTTAGTTTTTATATTACACTGAGCTGAAACATTGCCATGATGTTTCATTTAATAAGTGAAGCATCTGACTCATCAATCAATTGTAGTGTCATTGAGGGACATTTAAAAAATTAAAATAAAATAAGTTTATAATTTTTATATTATTTTCATCTGTTAAAACATCAAAAATTAACTTTTTTCCTAGACCTGTACCGATCGAGGTTAGACCCCTCCTAAGGTAAGAACAACATTCTGGACACAACAGTGCCCTTAGATTTTTGATCCAGGAACATGTTTAGAAAATACTAAAACCATGCACGTGCTCTTAAAAGAAGATCACACATTCATTCTAGGAACCTACGGCCTTATAATCTCAAATCATCTCATCACCGACCTTCAAAATAATTCATTTATTGTTTAAAAATGGAAATTATGTTACATTACACATTGAATCCCATTAAGAGAGAAATAAACTCATAACTTGACACCATATTCAATTTCTTTGATAAAAACTAGGGTCAAATTGGATTCTGAAAAATCTCCCATGATACCATATACTAAAAACAAACAACAAGAAATAAAATCCACCATAAATTATTATCTACTCATAATATGAAAATAAAAAATAGAATCCAGTACTCCATACTTGAATGGATAAAAAAAGGTAATCTCAACCTCCTCTATCCACCACCCTATCTCTTGAATAAGGATAATATCATTATTCTTTCAAAAAATAATATGTTCAAACTTGTATAATTAATTCATTTAATAATCATCCTCATTTATATCAACCAACTAATGATTGTTGGAAATATACTACTAAACCTCACCAAACTATGACATATAATGACTCTTAACACCAAACATATATAAAACACAAAACAATACCTCTTAAGACTAGTATATGGATTTAATTTAATATCATTAAATTTAAAAAATAAATTCTGAAATTTATAGAATGATATAAACACTAATTTTGTATGCACCACACTTATGTCTCCACTATAGAATCATTATAATATCGCTTGAGTATGTTAAATAATATTATGTTTCCCAAATCATATAATGGGGTCCCCATAAGTATCTTATATGTTTTATCGTACATAAATCAGATACTAAGCTGGAATGACAATATTTCCCTACATAACCCAGGAAATTAATCACATATACCCAAATCATAATGTTGGGATTTCATGCATCAATATTTGATCAATTTGTATATAAATAATACGAAATAAATAAATAAATTGTCATCAAATAGATGAAATATGAACTTCAAATATAATATAAAAGTACACCTGGTTCTTTTTTGCAGTGGCACTATACTTATTTATTGTGGGGTTAAATATTGAGTAAGATCAATAAAAAAGTAGTAAAATATATCACAACTAAAAGGGGGAACAATGGTAATTGAATAATAATCTCTATCAAAGGATACTTCAATCTCTCAAAGTGATGTTAATGCCTTCTCATGATATATTAATGAGGATTTAGGAATAAAGATCGTGTAGAGTGATTTAAAAGATATTTGTGATAACTGTCACCCTAGAATTAATGAATTAAAAGGTGCACACAAACAAGAGGTAACTATGCTCCTTTTATAGGTGATATACAATGAATGAAAAAAGATATGTAATAATTTTGATATTATTATATAATATCCATGAAATTTGTCCCATTTTTTAATTTCATTCAATGTTTCAATAAAATGATTTTAATCAATTAATAATGGATTAATATTTAGAGAAACCACACATGGATTATACTATAACCATATGATAGTATATTTTACTTCACCAAAAGAACACATCCCCAAAATTACATGTACCTCATATATGTATTCTTGATGCATCATATGCACGACTTAATGTAAATTGTTTGTGTATATATATTGATTATCATATATAGTATAAAAATTATATGAATCATATGAACAGATGCACACACACACACACATATATATATAAATATTATATCAATTTACATGCATCATATGCATGTATATTTTATTTTACATATCCAAAAACCACCCACATTTATTAAAATCCTATAAGGACTTACTACAAAATTTCACAACCCATTTTGAATCCTTCCAAATTATTTTTGATGCGATATCATTAATCACTCTTTAATTTAAGAAAAAAATATTCCAACAACAATATCCATATCCATGCCCTAAAATCTATGACCTTATAGGCCTTATTATAAATTATAAAAATATTAAATATTTATTTCGTTGAAGTAAGAAAAGAACTTCATTTAGGAAAAAATCAATGCTATTAATGATACTAAGGGGTATGGGTGATATCCATAAAGTAAAATCATACCACTCTATAAACATGTCCACTTTCTGATATATGTTATACATCGTATTCATTCTTATACAATAATTTTTTCCATGATATAGAGTGACCACTTGACAGAGAACATGTCAATCTACACTTCAAAAACAATAGGTATTGGAGGTGCTTTATTATTGGTGGTTATAATAACTTATGCTAAATAAATAGTATTAAATATATTTTATAGTATAGAGGTGATTTAATATGAATTAAAGATTATTTTTTTTAGATTTACTATTGGTTTTATAAAAATTGTCACTAAATAATTAAAATATACCACAAATATACCCCTCCCCCACCCCGACCGGATCCACATGTCCCCCTTATCCCCTTATCCACAATCCCCCATGCTCCCTGACAATGACCATCCCCCCACCCCACCTCTAATCCCTGTGAACATGAACCAACCTAATCCAAGACAATGACTACCCCTCTCCACCCTCTGGTCATTGTAACCCCCATCAGTGATTATGACAACATTTTGATCCCACATCTCCTCAATAATGACCCCCAACGGTGGCCCCTCTTCCGTTTTTTCCAACGACTGTGACTCCCGATTGAAACAATATCCCAAACCCCCTTATACCAATGACATCATCTTCCACCTACCTCTTTTTCAACATGATTCACCCTACCACAATCCATTTCATGTCCCATCATCTTAGAAAATATATTACATGAAATATGAACATATTATTGTGAGTTGTAATATTTTTTCATTTTGGATGTTTATAATTTTAAAGTGGATTTAATCATTTTAATGATGAATTTGTGTTCTTTTGAATCAATAACATTCCCCTTTCAACAATATAGTTTTGATAAGATTATTTTTTTTTGTAATTTTTTGATTAAACATATATATTCATATATGAATGTATAGAGAGAAGAGTGACAAAACAACATTTTTGGATAAAATTTTGATTAATTTACCTCAAAAACACCTATGTATGCCAGGGATATAGATTATTTTTTACTTTATTCAATTTCAAACCAATTAGTGGATAGTAAAATAAAATTTCAATGTACAAATTGATAATTATTGGGAAGGTTGAACAAAAATGATGTAAATGAGCATTGGGTATTGAAATGGTTTCCTTCTAGATATGTATATTGGATTTTACACTATGAATAAATTGTTATAGGAAATCATAATAATGAGTATCCTATCAATGAAACAAAAAAGTGAGCTTTTATAGGAAAATTATGTTCAAAACATGATAAAAGATGCTTTTAGATTAATCGAATAAAATGTCCATGATTTTAATATATCAACAGAACCTACAGTTTCTCCTAAGTAGTTTAATCTTTATCATCACCTTATTGACAAAAAATGAGTTAAATAATTAGATGATAATGGATAATAAGAACTATATGAAGGGTATTACAAGTATTTGATGTCTTCTTTTGTACTTGTGGTGTCTCATAAAAAGTGATTTTGTGGAATTATTTATAAAGAAATATCTATGAATTTAGAGTTGATCCACGATGCATTTAGTGGTTCTAAGATCCATGCATCATTATATCAGCTAAAGGAAATAATCAAAAAAATGTGACTAGATTATACAAAGATAAATTCACTCCCAAGATATTGTATGTTTTACTTGGAAGAAGTTTCAGAAAAATAAGAATAAATAAAATTTCATACCAGAATGTGTATTTCAATGAACATAATTGGGGGTAAAAATAAATGAAACCCTAGGAAGAAATAGAAGAAGAAAACTCTAACAATGGTATCGTGTTACTTTCCTATGAAACTGTACTACCAACGACTATTTGTGTCATCTAAAATAGCATACGTCATGGAGAGGAATCCTTGGGATAGTAAAAATGATGTCTTTATGTGACATCCAAAATATTGAACATCATGGAATGTGTTTGATTAAATATATCCCAATTTTTATTTATATCTATGGAATATATGGTTGGGATTGGATTCTAATGTTTCTACCCTTTTGGTGCGTTAATAATTAATTATTGAATTTGTCCAATTGTTTTGATCCCCTATAATCCACCTTAGTGTTTGTGTATGAAGAATAATTCTTTCATTATTTTGGTGATTATTCCTAGAAATAAAATGTATGGAAAAGATATTGATGTATATCGTCATCCTCTAGTTAATCAATTTTAAGAATTATGTGAAGATTTAATAGAATAATATGATGATTCAATAAGAAAACTATTCAAAATTCTTGTTTCATTAATGTGGAAAATTAGTGACTTTTATAGACTCAGATTCATATCCAATTGGAAAACCTGCACTAATTTGGATTATTTAGTTTTTAGTTTTTATTTTTAACCACAATAGTAGTCTCATATTATAAAATTGTGGTTTTTGATCCATCATCATTTTCTTAATGCTTCTCATGAATTATATATTAACAATACAAGATTCAATGGAGATATTAAATTGAGAAATACAACAAGGGTGTTAATGGTTTAGAAATCATAGCATATTTAAAATAAGTCACTATAAATTTGGAAAATGTAATTAGTATAAATAAGGGGAAATGGAATGAGGTAATGTATTTGATTAAGCTGGAATAAAATAGTTGATTAAAATAATTATATTCTTTAGACATACTTATTTGGAGTTAAATTTCATATCTCATAATCTTGATGTAATGTATATCTTTAAGAACTTCTATGATAATAAATTTTTACATTTCATAATGACCAAAGTTAATTGAAGGATCACTATAATAATCATATGGAATTGAAATCATGAAACATAAAGAATGTTTTTTTAATTTTTATGGAAAGTATCCTTCAGTTATTTTTTCAATTAAAAATCAAAATAAAAACATTTTCCTATGTACATTAAAGTATGATAAAATTTCAAATGGAAATTCAAGTAACGTTTAATGTTTTTTTGACATAAAACATTGAATGTTACAAGAATTGAAAATAAATGAATTATATTTTTAGTAGTATTTTTTGTCCTTGGAATTGTGTAATATGTTACTTAAAAAATAAATGTGCTTTTAGATATGTTTTGACCAATTTTTTGTTATATTTTTTGAAAAAATCAAAATCAAAATGATCTCGATGAACATTAAGAAATAACTTTTCTGACTCTTTTTCATTTTGATATTTTACTACCCCTTCATTCTACATAGTCATGATACATTTGACCATTAATTTAGTTGAAGAATATAAATGTGTTGGACTAGTACACAATAGATGGATATATCCAATTAAGAGATATGTTAATTTTTTTTGATATTTTCATTTATGGATTCCATTTTAACAAATCACTATGTAATATTTTTAATCTGTTTCATATTTTTTTCAACAAGCACTTAGGTAATTTGAAATCATATGTGAGGAATAAATCTACACATGAAGGATATATTTTTGAAGGTTACATATTAGTTGAGTTCTTAAACTTCTGTTATAGGTATTCTGGTGAGATTGTGACTATATTAAATTGTATTAGATGTGATGATAAAATATATATTAATTATCATTCTTAAAACCAATTATCGGTATTTCAAACTATTGTAAAAAAAATTGGAAATTGGTCAAATTTTACCCAGACTAAATTGGAGTTACTATAAGCACAATGATATGTACTACTCAACATTCATATAATTGATCCATTTAATAACAAATTTAGATTTCAAACAAAAAAAGAGGTTTCTATGGGTTTGTGATCAATGTGAGTTGGAATTAATAAAAGTTACAAATAAGACATTTAAGAACTGTTCACCCATCAAGTAAGATATACTCATTTTTACATTATTGATATTTTGTTATTTTTTCTATGTTTAATGTAACACATTATATCTTCTTGTTGAGAAAATTAATGTTGAGAATTGATCTGAAATATCAAATGATTTGAGGTTTTTTAATCAAGGTCCTCTAAGGAAGGATGTGAGATTCAATATATTAAATATTCCTGGACACATGTTTCTTAAAAAATTTCATGAAGAATATTTGGATAATCAAAATTGTGGTATATTTACCCAATCATTGGTGGGATTTTGTGGAAATAAGACTTATATAATCCATGAAATTTGTCATTGTAAATTTTCAGTTGAATTTTTCAAATTCAAATGGGTCAACATTGAAAGGGGTATAATGAAATGTTCGATCTATTTTACTTATGTAAACTTCCCTTTCAGAATCTATACTGGTGAGCATGAAGATCAATATCAATATATGTTAGCTTCACAAGAATAGTTGTTTTATTATTTGGTTGATGAAAAACATGATGGTTAGAGTGTTATTTTAAAATTAAAGAAGTGAGACTCATATGACATGCTAGATGAAGATCAATTGGTACTTTGTGATAGTGAAACTCATTAACCACAAAACATTGAATAATTTCTTCAGTGAAACAATAGAAAATGAAATAGAGGTAGAAAATGAAGCACTCATCCTAATGGAGGTTGATAACAAATAATAAAAGGATGATTTGGATACATGAATGTAAAAATTGGTAAGGAAACGATATTAAAATTTATCATTTATAAGTGTTCCATAATTACATACATTTTTCTATTTTTTATTTTTATGTCAAATTAATTTTCATTGTCATTTTTTATGTATTTAATTTATCAAATTTTTTTGAATTTAATGAATTATGATAACAAAAAAATTAAAGATCCTATAATATCATCATATTGGAGAACATCGCCAAACACATCACCTTTAGTGGATCTGAGTGATAATGATATACCAGAGACTTATAGTAAGCCAGATGTTTCCCAAGATATTGTTAGTATCCCACCATCTAATGCACCATTAGTGATGGTGTACTTTATCACCCCTCCATATAGGGGATGCAGGCGATTTACCATAATTGGTAAGTATTTCATTGTACAAAATGATATATTTTATTAATTATTTACTCAATTTTTGGTATATATATATAATAATTGAAGAAACAAAAATTTTAATAATAAATTTGTTTCCGACTTGAATGACTTCAAGATTATAATTCTATTTGGTGAGTTTGGGGTGCCTACCAAGGATGTTGTCTAATTCTATGGATATATTCATAGGAATCTTTCATGTGAGGTTGTGATATTTCTAATTAACTATAAATATTGGTATCATATTATCATAACATGAAAAAATTATGTCCTTGATAATCAAGTATAGGTGATAATATATTAATATTTATTGAAAAATAAATTAAAATACAAGATAAACTTTTTTAATATACTTATAAATTGTTATGTTTTTTATTTCTTGGTTTTTTTTCATTTTGATGTACCTAAATCTATTTCACCCATATTTATTCTAAAAAATATGTGTAATAAATAGATATATTTTAATTTGATACTATATAATTATATTAATTTCTCATCTCTAAACTCATAAAAATTTAATGGGATAGTGTCTGAAGGTGGTTCTCATGGCCAGTTGAAGATGTTTATCAACATTAATATAGAGGAATATCATGACATAATTTCATATTTTAACGTATCAAAATTTCATAAACAAAACTAAATTTTAATTTTTATTAATGTTGTTATCTTTTTAAAAATTATCTAAACAATAATTTGAATCGTGAGAAATAATTCCTTCCTCGTAGCACTGGGTCTCAATTTAATTTGAGAAAAATAACAATCTTGGATTATATTTTATCCATTTTTATTTATATTATTTTTTTATAAAACAAGGACTTTTCTAACTTTTTTATATATTTTTGTAAATGATAATGAATTACGTCAGTTTTTTGCCTAGATATTGATCTTTCCTATAGTACATAGGAATTCTAAATGTATTTCGGTAAATTAAACTAAGAAATAAATTTGAGTAAGAAACTTTCATTTATATTTAATGTTATTTAATTAAAATAAAAATATACTCAGGAAAAATAATATTAAATTAAAAACAAGACTTCAACATAATTAAATGGTGTTATCTAATTGGATAAAACAATTACAACTTGGCACCATTTGAACTATATAACTGGTCCCAATTAATTGACATTATGGATTATTTTTGTTATAACTTTTTTTTATTTTTAGGATGTTATATTATTTAAATAACACTAATAATAAATTATAAATATATTATATAAATAATATTATGAATTTTTTACAATTTAAAAAAAACTGTTAATAATTTGTATTAAGAGGATACTATTTAAGAATCCTTGGATGATGACACATTAAAATCATAATCATTTTCCCATAATGATACAGTAGCAATCGTTTTTGGGAAATATCACCTATATCATGTACATGTTATGGGTTTTGGACATACTCCATATATTTTCATTACTAGGGAATCATTATCATTTACTGATACATTTAGTGTAGATTCAGGAAATGATGTTGATTGTAAGGCACCAAGAGAAATTTATTCGTTTAAAGAAAAGGTGAAAGAACATTACTCTTATAGAAAAACAATGGATCAATTGATTTTTTTAATGGAAAATGGTTTAGTTTTTATTTTATAGATGATAAAATGCATGAGTCCTGAGTAAATTTCTATCCTTATAGCTCATCATGTTTTGGTAAATTATAAACTCTAGAGATCATTTACACATTTTAAATGAACACATCAAACATCCATAAAAAACAAAAATAAAACTTTTATATTGAAAACATGCACTTTGATTCATACTAACCACATTGTGTGTTGGATACTCATGTGGTCAATTCCTTCACATAAAAACGAAGTATGGATAATTGTCTTAAATTATTGAAAACAATACCACCTATTTTTCTCTATTTTAACTATGTGAAAAGTGTTCTAAATTTAAGTTACACTTATATTGGAAACACAAAAAATAGATTTATACCTCTCACTTACTATGTATGTTTTAGGTTATATTGATTCCTACTCATGAAAATGAATTAAGGATTATTTTCATAAAATTTTAAATCAATATATGATATTATTCTTGTTTTTTTCAATGTGATAGATGTTTTAAACTAAAATTAGACTTTTATAATTAAAACATTTAATTTTAATCTTGCCGATCACCTCGTGGGTCTAATTAACATTTTTTAAATTTTTACACATTAAAAATAAATTATGGATCATTTTCCTAATGTTTGGAAACCAAATGATCTATTTTCCTATGTTTCATCTCTAGGATTTTTTACAAATACCAAAGTATTTTAAAATGTTTTTCGGTGGGTAAAAACATAGAAGATAATGGAAAATGGACACGAAATCAGAAGTCAATGACCAAAAAAATATTTTTTTTAATTATAGGATGTAATGAAACATCATTCAATTTAAAGGTATTATCAAGATGCCCATAAATTCATTTTTTGTGTTTTAAGACACTAAAATGTGTGTGTGATAATAAAAACCACATTAAACGACCATATATTTATATGAAATCATGGTACAACCACCATTGAATTGTTTTGGATAAGTATGCATAGGTAACACATCCTTACAATGTGTGTTGCTCTCAGAATGACATTCAAATTTTTTTAAATTTGTTAAAGATTTTAAAAAACATGTGTTAGGGGGTACAAACTAGGAAAATGATGACATAAAGATACAGAATCTGAGGAAAATGACCACAAATTTATTTTTTAAATGTAATAATTGAAAAATGATCAATTTGAACAATTATTATCCTTGGATGCATGTAAAAAAGTTTTTATTGTTTTAAAAAACTAAAAGGTTATTCTAATGGTGAAAACTATATAGAAAACCACATATTGATGTTAAAATCATGTGAACCCCTAAAATTAATTATTTTTGATCGTATGCATAGAAAAAATGTCCATAAAAGATGTGGTATGCATGGAATGACTCAATAATCAGTTTTTGAAGATACCAAAGTCTTCAAAAACGTGTAATATGGGATCAGCACATGGAAAACGATGTTTGAAAGGCAATAAATTTCTAGAAAACAACATTATACTTATTTTTTAAAGGTTTTAAATGAAATTACTCAATAGTAATCTTTTGAAGATATAGAAATGTGTGTTTCATAGTCAACCCCTTAGAATACGACCTCAGATTGATGTTAAATAATGGGAAAGCATCATTGATTTTTTTTAATTTTATGCATAGTAATCATGTCCACACTACATGTATTATGCCTTAGATTACTCAATAAATAGAATTTAAAGAAACCTTTGTCTTTATAAACTTGCATGAGGTGTTAAAAACTAGAAAATCTATGTTAGATGTCCATGAAATTAGAGGAAAATGACCATTTTCTGATTTTGGAAATGAAGGAATTGATTAAATCTCCTTTTGAGTAATGGTTTTCCCATGATGACTATAAAATTTTTTTAAATGTTTTAAAACACTAAAACGTGCATATGACGATCAAAATCCAAGAAAATGGCCTGAAATTGATGTGAAATTAGGGGATTCCAATAGTTTAATTTTTTTATCTGTATGCATAGAAAACATGTCAATATGACATGAATAGTTCTCAGGATGACTCTATAAATAGTTTTTAAACATACCAAAGCCTCTAAAAACATGTTTCAAAGGGGTAAAAAACAAGAAAAGAATATTGGATTTCCATGAAACCATATAAAATTACTATATGTTTATATTTGAAATGTATGAACCAACTACATTTTATTATGAGTAATAGTTTTACAAGGATTCTACTAAATGTTGTTTTAGTGTTTTAAAACATAAAAACATGGATGTAATAGTCCAAACCATAGAAAAAGACCTCATATAGAATTAAAATCTTGGTAAAACAAAATTTCAATTATTTATTTTTGTACACAAAGAAAAAACACCCATTTGATTTGTTTTGTACTTTTAATGACAAAATAAAGTGTTTTTAATGATGTCAAACTCTTTAGAAACATATTCCATGGGATCAAAACCCAGAAAATGAAAGTTGTTGGCCATTAAATAAAAATGTAATGATTAAATATTAGTTTCTAAAATATAGGAACTAAATAAACATCATTATTTATAAAGGATTACATAAGATACCTAGAAACACATATTTAGTGTTTTAAAACACTAAAATGTGAATGTGATAGTAAAAACCACAGAAAAAAACTCATATTGACATGAAATCATGGTAAAAGCACTATTAATTTATTATTAATGTTTACATGAATAATTCAAGTCAATATAATTTTTGGTGTTATTAGAATGACTCAATAAAGAAAATTAAATATAGTAAGGTCTTCAAAACGTGTTTAGGGGGTAAAACTAGGAAAATAAAGTCATGTGGTCATAAAAGCATATAACAAGGAATGAATATTTTTTTTGAATGTTTTCAACTAGTGAAGTTTCATTCTGATCAATAGTTTTCCATGGATTCCTATAAATATGTTTTTAGTTTTTTGACACACTAAAACGTTAATTTAATATTACAACCCATATAAAAAAGAATACATATTAATGTGAAATCCCAAGAAACCCACTTTTAAATTATTTTTGATGTGAATCCATAGAAATCATGTCAATCTTATATGCAGCGTGTTTGGAATGACTCTATAAATAGTTTTTAAAGATACTAATGTCTTTAAAAATATGTATCATGGGGTTAAACCTATGAAAAATGGTGTTTGATGGCCATGAAATTAGTGGAAAAGGGCTGTAGATTTATTTTGGAAAATTAGGAACAAAAGGAAAATCATTCTGAGAAACGGTTTGTCTGGGATGCATGTAAACACGTTTTAGTGTTTTAAGACACTAAAATTATCATATAATGGTTAAAACCATATAAAAGGACCTTATATTAATGGTAAATCATAAGAAACCCACTAGTGAATTATTTTTTAAATACTGTACATGTTTCCAAATCATATCCTTTTAAATTTTTTAATTAATTTTTTTCAGGCACATCACACATTGATTTAAAGAATGATTACACTATTATATATATGACTATTTTCAGTTTCATGTATTGAATCATATCTTAAATAAGAAGTTCTATGTTTTTAAAGCGTTCTGATTGATATATTTTTTGTTGTAAGTTTAAATGTATTTTGTTTAATTAAAAAATTGAAAAATGATATTTGAATCATTCTAAATATATTCTGTTTATTTTCCCTCTCACATTTCTTCTCTAAAATGTTCTAGATTTTATTATAGGTGACATATTCTGGAAGTAGGAAGGAGGTTTCCCTCTCTGATTCATGAATTTTTTAGATGTTAGTTATGATGGTTCATTGTTTTTTATTATGTTTAAATATTACCAATGATTCCCCTAAAATTATAATTCATTTCATCTAGTTCTAGTTTATATCTTATTTTTTGTTCCAATTGATGAGGTTATGTGGTATGTTCCATTTTATAAGATGTTGTGGAGATAGGTGGATGAAATAGATTATGTGGTATGGTTATACATTGTGCATGGTTTGTTATTATTGGAAATATTTTATATGTATATATTGATGACTGAGGTACGGTTTGAATGGGGTATGGGTTGACTGGGGTTGTATAAATATTTGACTATGGATTTTAGATGGTGTAAATATAATGGGTTTATTTTTAATTTATGTTTTAATTTATTATTTTTGTGAATATATATATATATTATTATTTATTTATTTAAAAAAATTAATCTATTTAGTATTGATTAATGATAATTTCTCCTGAATGGATACAAGAAACTCTATTCAGAAATGGTTGTCAAAAACTACCACTAAACATAACTATGTCTACAGTATATAGTTGTTGTAATGTCCATTTCCTTTATTTGATTATAATACTTTTTTATTAGAGAATAAACCACAATCATATTAATTGAAAAATTCCTCTAAATGATCTAAATAATAATTTCATAAAAACCAGTTCTAAATATGAATAGTCATTGATAAATGATTGTTGACCCAGAAATATGGAGCTATTTTGTGAACTAACACTATACTATGTACCAGTAGTTTAAACCATAACGTACAAAGAAAAACCCACCGCTAAGCTCCCACATTTTTGTAGTTCTAGTATATCAATATTAACTTTTCCTGATTCTCATAAAAATAATCACCAGGTTAATGAATACATCATAAGTAATTCAGCTAACAAAAGAGCACATCACATGATCCTCCTCAAAGTAGCTAAATACAACAAATGTTACTCAATTAATAATATCCTTTAATTTTGTCATTCGCATTCATTTAAGTTTAAAATGTATTTGCTTGTTGTAGAAGTTGAAAAATATCATCTTGGTTTCACTCCAAACTATGACAAAATCAACAACATAACCAACCCTCACCCATTAAAAATTTTCATTTTTCAACTTCCATAAGTAGTGTATCAATTTATAGAGGTTCTAAATCTTGGTTTCTCACCAACTTATGTATGGTATATTGGTAATAATCATACAACCGTAATTATATCAATAAGTATATGAAATTTCTTGAGATATACATTAGTGGGATAGTCTAAGTAACAAGTCTTTTCTTGTTTCCCAATTAATATATTCTTCATATCTCTTATACTACTATTTGTAATGGGTATAAGAATATATTCAAGTAATTATTAACATATCAACAAAACCTATAATACTCCCTAATATTCATCGATTATGGAATCTCAATGTCATACTTTGAGGATATATTATCATTCAACCGTACTTGTAAAATAAATTGTGTCACACATGAATTTATGATAAATGTATATTTAATTTATTATAATGACCCCATTGGTTTATAAAAACCATAAATAATATCTTAAGTATTCAATATGGGGTGATTTTACATGAATCTCAGGTTTTTTCTTTTTTAATTTTTTTAATATTATATCCATATTTCGTTCCTATCACATCCATATATGACCATCCAATAAAATACTCACACCAACCTCTTATGTAGTGACATTAATTATATAATATTTTTTGAATAATGGTGATACAAAAGAATCATTATTTATAATGTTCTTCTCTTTGAACATATATTTATACTTCATAACTTCACCATAAAAAATCTTATAATTGTTTCTTTTATTGTCTATATAGAACACTTTATAATCTAAGAATCATAATCACATATGAAATTGTGCCATCAAACAATATCCTTGAGTTCAATGTAACCATTTCAACTATTTTTAGTGCATCCTAAGCTTCTTTAGATTAAAGTGACATCATCATCATTATGATAAAAAATTTAACCATTTACATCTCCCTTTACCATTATATCCTAAAATCCTTTAGGATTTCAAGGGTTCATAAATTTTTAAAAAAATATGAAAATTGTGATATTCATTTTATACAGAAACTAAATGAAACTATTCATTTTATTTACATTTTTCTTTTACTATCAAAAATATTAACTAATTAAAATATTAAATGAATTATCATTTAATTTTAAAACGGTATAATTATTTACATTTTATTTTTCAAAACTTCTTGATTCCCAAACATACTTTATAGCCTCTTAAACACTATATAAATATTATAATATCTTTATTTGAATCAACATCAACTATTTTTTTATGAAATAATACTTATTTCCACTTACATGTAATTTATAAAGTGTGTATGATACCAACTAACTCTATAACTCCAAGATCTATCATTAAATTATTCTCTTTAGTTACTATTGTAAATTTAAAAAATTTAAAATATATAGTTGGTATCATACACACTTTATAATTTATGAAATTAATTCTATAACATTTATAAAAAGGTTTTTCTCAAAAACATTATTCTTATAACCCTCAAAGTATTAAAGATAATTTATTATCTACTATAAAATGTTTCCAAAATGATTTTATTATCCTTATTTCTTTTTTTTGACATAAATGGTGGTGTGCACTACTCACATCCACTCTACTTTAATTTAATTCCAAAAAATTACCCCTTTTAGTCGTATTTATATTGAAATATATCCTTGACATCCCTTTTCCTATTTATCTATTCTCAACATATTGAGGAGTTATGGTAAATGTTTATGGAATTTTTTCATATTATAAATAAAAAACTATCAGAACCTTTTTGAAATTAAATTTAGAATGAAATACAAGTAATTTTCATCTTTAAATGGTGAACCCAACCTCTATATGTCATTTACATACCCTATAATATTACCTACATATGTTGAGAATGTGGTTCCATCCACTTTTATAATCCAATTAAAAGCCATTGAATCTTATGCCTTTCATGAATTTATTATTCTTAATAGGGAATCTTTAGGTTGTTCATTTTATTTTTATGCACCCATAAAATCATGTTGTATTTTCAAATCAGTGTCCATTATAACAATCATATATATGGAAACCACCAATGAGTCTTTTTTAGGATTTTGTAGGAATATAACTCATTTTGAGGTATATCCTTACCATTGGGGTTCTCCAATAATGGTTGTTCTAAAAGAAAATATTTCACCTATTTCTTAATAAATATTTTAATCTTTCAGAACCAATTGATAAATTTGGGTCCATTCAATTTTTTATCACTTAGAGTACTCCTCGTTGTCAAATTCGATGATGATAATTACATAACTTACAAGAAAATATTTATTAAATGAATATCATATCTTATATATTTTAATTAATTACTTATAATGATAGTGATCTAACTAAATTTGATAACCCTGTAAATCATAGAAATTTAAGGATCCAATATCCATATTTCAAAATTTAATGACCCCACCTTTTTAGAAAATAAATACATTTGTCATTTATGTGTAGATTCACCCAAATAATAGTTGTTGCGACTCTTGGATAATTGAGTAAGTAAATATTTATCCAAATCCATCATATGGAAAAAGTAAAATATATTTGTAACAACATAGTGGTTTACAGAATAGATTTTTCATATTTAATACTATTCTTTAATTAAGTAGATAAAATAATTATAGTATGTAATTATTAAAATAAATAATGTTATCAAACCCATTTATTATAAGGTTATTTATTTAAAAAAATAATTTTTAAATTATATATTTTTAACTTTAAAAATTTAATCACATTATTGATTTCAAAATGTTCAAATTATCTTAGTATTCTTTCTTGAGAATTTTAAGAAAAATTTTAATTTTTAATAAATAGTAAAAAATAAAGTTTTTTATAAAATATGGTATATTTAGTGACATCATCCAAAAAATATTATTATATAAAAATTCATTTATAATATGTAATAACTAAATAATGATGTTAAAATAGGATTACTGTACAAAATTAATTTAGAATATGAATTTTATATTTTTTCATGATTAGTGTAAAAACCATTGTGAGTGTCGATGTAGTGCTTGCGTAGCGCTGACAATGTAAAAAATTGTAACTTATATATAATAATTGAGTGATAAAATTATTTTCATGACTTATATTTTAATTTTATTGTATTATTGATTCATTTTTTTCATTTATAATTTTGGAGATATATAACCATAGTCATATCCAAATTCCAGTGCGTGGCTGGCACAAGGAAATAAGAAACAAATTTACCAATTAATGAAGTGTTTTTTGGCATAGATATGAGTAAATGATCATAATGAAAATATATAAATGATTATTTTTGAAATAATTTATTTATTTTTACAATATTAATTCAATATTAATTTTTAAAAATGAAATAATTTCCATTAATGCGTTGTAATGTTAATTAATTACTTGTGCACGAAAAAGTAAAATAAAAAACATAAATTAAAATTATAAGTATAATTAAATGGAATAAAAAGTAACTAAATATTTGTACATGAGACATTCTCCAACATTATTTGTTTTTTATTATATTTCAGGATATTTTGGACCAATAATAATCACATTAAGACATTTAGAATAATTTATTTAAATGTAACGCATGGTGTTCACACTATAAACTTTAGATTGTATAATATTTCAATTTATGGTTTTCGAGATTATTTTTTCTGAAATAAATAGTGTTCGGTAATTTAATAATATTAAATTTTTGAGGTAATTTATTTTTCATTTTAATGGAATAAATAACTACCCTAATGGATGGTACAATAATGTTGTTGTAATTATTTAACAATTGAATAATTCAAATTACAGATATTAAAAATAATAAAATAAATCTATTTTTATATTTTTGAAAAAAATTCTGAATTCAATAGATTAATATGATAATTATAATATATTATAAAAAATTTATTCTGATTTTAAACCAATTATTGGTTGTTTATAAATTAAAAAGTTATGAATAGTTTATAATTTGAAAAATTATTTTTCTGAATATAATATTTAACTAAAAAATTTAAAAAGCATAAATTTATTGAAAAAGTCCAAAAATGTAAGTATTTTGTCTTAAATGTGATATCCTATTATTTTTTTCCCCATTTAAATTATTTAACCCTTTATAAGACTTAATAGGATTTAATATTTTATGTAATTCCTAAATTACATCTCACCAAAATTATAGAAGGAGGCTCATTCCATTACATATTTTCATCACCATCAGCGTTATTTCTCAAAACACCCATGAAAAATTCCCCAGTTCTGATATCATTTCACATTTTATTACTTTCGGTATCACAAAAATACCTCTTCAAAGATACTTAATGAGGTTAACAAGGAGAAATTTTCAAGAGGTTAAATTCCTTCTTCTCCTCTTTTTAAATTCTTCCTCTCTTCTACCATGGTATTTCATATATCCAAGGTTTCATGATTACTATAGATTTTTATATATACTATAATTTTATTATGTTAAATATTATACTCATCTTTTAATCTCAAATTTTTTTCTTTAATTTTTTAAAATAAAATTTTCTTACATGATGGGTCAGTTCACCACCTTCGTGGATAATGATTTATCGTTTCCTAATACCACAATCATTAGAAGTTTAAATTCATTGATAATTATTTAAAAATTAATTATATTTAAATATATAAATATATATATTCTCATATATAGAGTATTATTTACCATTGGAATGAAAAATCTATAACGAATCGACCATGGAAACCATCAAAAGAACACACTGAAACAAAGGAAATAACTAAATATTTTTTATAAATCAGTGGAAAATATTATAAGAACGACATATAAGGTATTATAAAAATTATTATAGTTATTTAATATATCAATAACACTATACGAACAATTATACCTGAGTTTTGAACATGTTTAAATTAAGACAAACATGATGTAAGGGAATTCAAAACCCTATTTCTATTATTTGTGTTAATATTCTACTTCAATGATATGGTATTAGTAGTATTATTTATGAAATGTGTTTTTATTATATTATGATGTATTATGTGTATTCGCATTTAATATATATATTACATTCATTTTATTAATGCTTTCTTCAATGACATGTTATATTAATGGGGAATTTATTTAAAATCATCTTTCAAATTCTATTTTAACAAAATTCAAAATTAATGTTTTTATACAAGTATTATTGTTTAATTAATATGTTATGGTTCTTGTGAATTGTTTTTTATGAAGGCTGGTTCCTATATCTCCCTACAATTCATGGGGTATTTTTATGTTGGGGGTTGGATGTATGGTTACATTATGTGAAACTGTGATGGTTACACCATATGGTAGTCGTGAGGGTTACATTCTAAGGTATCCGTGAGGATTCCAAATCATAATATTTTCATGATGGATAAAATATTCTATACGTGATTCCACAAGTTACCAATATGTTTTATTTATGTTTGGATATGTTTTATGCAAACACATTTTTCTACAAGTATTTATATGATACATTATGGGTGAGAAGTATGTCTTTGTGGAATTGACTCATATTCTTATAAGTTTTTATTGACTTACAATTTCACTCCCTCTTTTTATATCCCTCATTAATATTTTATTTTGATCCCATGTTTTAAAATGTATTTCATAGATTTTAGGGATGGGTAAGAGAAAATAATATTCCAAGATGAATGTTATGAAATTTATTCATGAAAATCATTCATGTTTTATTAAAATCATTTATATTATTTAAGAAATGGATGTTCTTTAAGTACTACCCAAATTTTATGCATTTGGGTTGATAATTATGTATTATTTTCTAATTATCTAAAACATTAAACCTAAAATATTGTTGGCAATGTAAGAAAATGAATTATATTAGAATTTTCTAGATTATATAATCATTAAGGATGGTTCCTAATAATATTACTTTGGGATCCCTACCCTCTATGTTTCCCAAAATTCTATAACCCAATGTAGATACCAAAAAATATGATAAAAATGGGAAATATAGGGGGACCTTGCTTTATCATGAAACCACTAAAGGATATTTCAGTATTGCTTACTGCTTTCTATCCTTATAAAATATAATCATTGAAACCCCTATTTGGTGTGGAACAACATGGTTAGATGACAGAGGCCTTTAAAAGTGTCACTTTGGGTGGAATCTCACACTCAGTATTTTAAGGTTTTTCATTTTATAGTCTCACAAATTTAATACAGAGAATATTCATATGAAATTCATAATTATTACATCATATATAATCACTATCTTCAAAATATTTTGTCCTTTTGTTTATGAATTCTTCTAACGATTTTGTTTTCAAAATAACTATTCCATCCAAAAAATTAATTTGTCCATACCACATTATTGTGTTTCTCAATACACAACCTATAGTATGTGTTACTCACACAAAAATATAATTAAAACATATTCAAACATATCAGAATATTTTTTGTGTATATGTTACGTGAAATATTCTTATAATGATATCGAAAAAAATTATATTTATATTCTCAACATTAGTAATCCTTGAGTAATAGGTAGGCAACCTCATTCAACTTTCTAGAATAAGACATAGGCATCAATGAAGATATGTGGTTCGACCCTAATTCCCTCTTTGTAGAGATACTTTACTCAATTGAGAATCCAATTCATAATATATTTATCACCTAATATGAACAAAAAATTCCCAATAACTTAATACATTATAATGAGATAAGTTAAAAAATGAGGTCAATATATATGAAAACTAAATTATATGGAGTCATGCCTCGTATGAAATGGATGTATCTACCTCTTAAAAGTAGTTTAATTGTTAAACTAAATCTTATGCATTCCTAATTTAAACAATTTTATAACTATGAATAAACATTATAATAATATTAAAATAAATTAACAATATACGTATCTAGACATTAGATAATAATTTTTCAACAATTCTTAAATAGAAGCTAACTATAAATGACATTATAAATCTAAAAACCACATGGAAATTCTTTATTTTTAAATATTAACCCTTTTATACACAATCATATGAACCCTTCTCAATTATTTATTACATGTAATTTTATATTATTAGTTATTCCATTAACCATTCTAATCATCAAACCCATTTTTTATGTGTCTTAAATAATATCTTTAAATTTTATGCATTTTAAATTAAATAGTTTCAAAATAAAATATTATGAAAAAATCATAATTATAAATGTGAAATAGTTTATGTTTTATTTTATTTATGATATTGATATACTATTTTATAAATAATTTTTATATAATATTTCAATAAACCAATTAATTAATGATTATAAACATTCTATATAATTTTATTTAATAGGTATTTAATAACCTTTATTATGATTTATAACTTTTTTAAACCATATTAACACAAAAATAATATTATTATTACTAAATAAATAATATTAAATGAATATTTGTAGTAATTGTTTCAAATACACTTAATCTATTAACTATAAAAAATTTCTACTTAGTAAATTTATAAAATATCTTATAATAAATTTTATGAAGATTATATAATATCTTTTCATGATTAATAAACAATTTATAAAAAAAATTATTCAACTCATAATTGAATTTTCATTATAAAAATAATTCATTTATTTATCTAAATATTTTTTATAATTTCTCAAAATAAGGATCATTTTAATTTGAAAAACATCAAATTAATTATTTATTAATATTTCATATATATAAATATAAACTTATTTAGATTTTGGCCTTATATTTTTAATTTATAACCCTTTGTAAAGAACCCCTCAAGATTTCAAAATATAAATTTTATTTCACTATCACATGAAATAAAGTATAATTTCCTAAAATGTATTTAAAAAATTAACACTTATTATTTAAACATTTTTTTGAAAAATGTTTAATTAAATTTTTTAAAATTAATTAAAAATTATAATTTATTGACTTATAATCCTTTTATACATGAAAATATTCTTAAAATATTATTGTCTATATAATAAAAACATTTAATAAGTCATATAATTTTTTTAAAACATTATTTTGTTGATATTTTTTATACCCTAGTCCAAAATCCATATTTTATGTAAAGGAAATCTAAAATAACCCTTAGATAAATAAATTGATCAAGTTTAGTGTCCCCTAACACTTAAAATAAAAATCTATATAAATTTAAGAGCCCAATACCCTTATGTAGTAGAAATATGCATAAGGGTATACTAGAAATACATTTATGCATTAAAATCTACAAACAGATATTCTGAAACTAAGTTGACACAAAACCATCAGTGTAAGGGTAAATAATTTTTACCTTTACATGAACCACTCAAATAAGTGTTGCTCACAGATTCCATTTTCATGAATTTTAAGAGGATCTAAATCATTGGTATCTATTCTGAAACATGATTTTCAGTTTTCAGAACAAATGATTTAAACATTATCAAATCATGAAGAATATCAACCTCCCAATCAATATAATAGATAAACTCAATAATTCTAATGAAGTAAGTAATTTTGTTATCATATAACTAAATATCCACCAAATCAATACCAGTAACATATTGTTTATCATCTTTTCATAAAAAATAAATATTACATATTGATTGGATGAGGAATTTTTCATTGATATATATTTCAATATTTCATAAATCATCAAACGATCATTTATATTTAATAACAAAATATTTTATGACATTATTCTATTTAAATAAATTTCATTTCATTTAACTTTTTTAATAAAAACAAGACTGATGTTAAATAAACAATGATATAATTTAAAAATATTAATATTTAATGTGGTTTTTATCACATAGATATTGCATTGTAAAATATGAATAATAAAAAATAAATTATTAGAAATTTTTGTTTTCACATGTGTAAAATAAATTCATTTATAATTAATTTATTATAAACGAAAATAGAATCATTTGAATGTTAAATAGATAGGTTTCTGAAAAACTACAGAGTGTGTGAAATATATTTTATCTTAATAAATTACATTAATTACTACATTTGAATGATTTTAATTAAATTTCTATAAATTATATATTTAATCAAATTTTTTAAAATTTAGCCTCGGTTTTTTTCTATGGATGAGACTAGAATATAACTAGTTTAATGCATAAAACATATTTTTATAAAAATTGTTTTTTGTGTTATGAAAACATATTCTAAAATGGATTTATTCTGATTAAAGAAATTGAATATTGAAAAAATATTCCATATTTTTAATCGTTATGATTAAATTTATTTATTAGTTTAATTTTATTTTTGTTCACTATAAATTATAACTTTAATAAATATTTTTCACCTTGGTAAATGTAAAATAGTTAAAACAAGGTTACGAATTTGGAATAATTATTTATGATTTATTTAAAACTTTTTTATATCCTATTGTATGTATGTAGTTTTTTCATCTCATCCATGTTCTGAATATATAGTATATTGATGCAATTTTCCATCGATTATGACCATTATATTATTTCATGAAAGGGATAAATACATAAGATCTCTTTATTGACTTTCAAAAATGTAATATTTTTTCACAAGGATAAAATGTGTTTAATTTTGATTCTTAATATTTTTCAAATTATTAATTAATTTTTTATCATGTTAATTTAATTTTTTTAATTAATTAAATAATTTCCTTAAATACGTATCCAATGTTGACAGAGTATTTTTCATGTAATAGAAAAAAATTATTTTAAAAATATTAAAAGTAATAAATTTGTGGTGAATTATTTGTTTTGACATATTTTATAGATAAAATATCATAATATTGATGTTTAAATTTTTTTATTCAAATTCCATTTTAATCATGTTGTCACTAAAGTCAAACCATGTGAATAGTCTTAAAAATTACTTTAATGATACCTTATGTAATATAATAATTTATTAAATGAATTAAAATTCATAGAAATATTATATTCCAGAAAATTATTGGGTTAATGTTGATCAAATAAACTATTTTCCACTTACGTGTCATGCATCCATTTATAGTATCATTCTTGACCCTTAATTTATAAAAAAATAATATCACATTATTCTTAAAAAGGGTTAACATGGGTTACAACTAAGAGAAAATGGGTAAAAATTAACTAAAATGATATAAATATTATTTAATGAAATTAATTAGACTTATGGTCATCGTGGATTAATAAAAATATCAATTTCGATCCACATTAACATCAATGTTAATTTATATTATTTTAATACATTTAGTAATTCCAATGGATCCCCTCCCTATACATTTTAAAGGACACCTCTTTTATACCATTATTCATAATGTTTTATCCTATTAGATCAAAAAAACCTATCCAATTATCATCTTATTTTCCTTTCTCATGTCCTAGAGCTTTATTTAGTTAAAAAATACCATAATTTCATGGATTATTGTTTAATTCAAATGAGGTTTCTCAGTGTAGAAGTATAACTCTTATCCAACTTCTTTAAATTTTATTTATACTTTTACCTTTTTTAAATTGGTGGAATCCATTGAAAAATAATTACTTCAGTACAATAAATATAAATAATGGTCATTATGATGATTTAAAACCTATTATTCGCCTTTATTCCATCACATGGGAGATGAATGTATTACTCGTGCGTACGTGTGGACTACCACCTCTATGAAGCAAGTATTTCATTTTTCATAACTATTTCACATTAATGGTTATAATGATGGATTTACTAAATATATGTTATATATATGATATTATAATATTTCTATACAAGTGAATTTTTATTTACATTCTCTATTATTCCAACCATAGAAAAATGGAATCATCAATCACATTCACATACGAACTACAATCTTCATGAAGTGGTGTAATTCATTTTTCATCACATCATTATCTGAATAGTTATAAAAGTGTTTAGAATGATTAAATATTTCAATCATGAAATAGTTAAAATTTAGGATATGAATGATACATGATCAAACTATAAGGTCTCATATTACAAAACTGAAACATGCATGAAAAAGGAAGCAGTTATCGCCTAGAACAGTGATTTTAATAAAAAAAATGTTAATAAAAAAGAGATATGATGTTATTATTAAATTATATATGGTACAATATATATGATTATGGTTATGGAGTATATTTATATTAAATTTACATTATTTATAAAGGATGTTCAAATGTGAATGAATAAAGATGATACTTGAGTTATGGGACTTAAGTTTCAATCCCATTATAATCAATATTATTTATTCTTGAAATTTCATTGAAGAAATTATATAATCCTTATCTGATAAACTCTAACATCTCAATATTATAGAATATATATTTTATAATTTATTATATTTAGTTTTATATCATTCCTCATACACACTAAAATAAAGGTTGTGATACATTTTTTAATTAATGTAATCATCTTTATAATATCATTATGAAAAAATATAATATATCAATATATGATATAAAATGTTCAAAATTTTAAAATTTTAAAATTGGTGAGAAATAATATTATAAAAACTTAATATTTAATATGGTTATTTTTAAATTAATGAATTTGATATTTATAATTTCTATTTTTTTATTAATATAAAAATGAATATTTCTTAGAAATTGAATGAGATAAATTTAACTAAATTTTTTATTTTATAATATCAAAATTTACAAAGTTTGAATTTTTTTAATCTTTTATGAATATCAGTTTTTAGTCATAAATAAAAAATTTTACAAATATATATATATATATATATATATATGACTTTATAAATATATTTTAATAACCAAAATGGTCATAAAACCTATTAATTGATCCAATATGAAACTAATAAATAAATAAATGCAATTTTAAATATTATTTGAACTTATAAAACCCATGCCCAACATTTTTAATACTGAAGTAAAAGGTTATGTCAAAAATAAAAATGTGTTATCTATTTTAAATTAATTAATTATGTTTTTTTATAGTTTTTTTATAATTTTTTTATGTCTTGATTTGTTTTATACAAAATAAATTACTATCATGAAAATTAGTAACCATAAAAAACAAATCTTATATATATGTTTAAGGTTTAAAAACTATCATTTATTTAATAATATATATATATATTCTGTGTGATTAATTGAAAATCATATTGTCACAAATATATAAAAATAATTATCCTAAATGGATCCCAATTTCAGAATAAATATGAAAAAATTTGTGAATGAGTTTTTAATTATATTTATAGTAAAAATATTAATTGATATGGTAAATATTTAATTCAGAGTAACGAGTATTTAAATGAATTATCTTAGAGGCCTCAATTGTTCACAATTTAACATGATCCATAAACCACCTAGAAAACATTTTTCAGGTTTTAAAGTCTTAAACACAGTTCCAAACTACATTAAATCTCATGAGACACTTGACTCTCATTCCATTCCATTATTACCCCAAACATACCATTATATTAAATGAAAAGTCCATCTTCCTCACATATAAATGAAGGAACACATCCACCCTTTCAATATTCCTATTATATTTAGAATGTTCCTTCAAAACCATCCCAATGTTACTATATATGAATTCTGTTACACTACTATATTCTTTGGCTAACCCAAAGTTATCTAAAGTGTCCGAAATCGAAGTTCCTCTTCAAGAGGAGGTTCATGGTTTCAACATAGGTAACAAACCATTCATAACATTTCCATCCTATTCATTCCACTATAAACCTATAATAACCAAATTATAATAATTACCTCAATATAATTACAATGTTTATATGTTATTAGAATAACATTAAAACCATAATTTATACTCTTTCATCAACAATGAAAAACAAGAATTATCATTTTTGTGTGTTCAGATTAACACCTCTACGAAGCAACACTTTCAATTTTTCATCACTACCATTCAGGGATGGAATTAATGATTGTATTAATGAAAAAATATTATTTTTTAAATTTTTTTTATAAATACATGCTCAATTACTATTCACCTCTACCCCTCTCATTTTCTGAGTAAAGGGAAATGCTAAATTTGAATTCCACAGACTACCGTGTACACAAAGAATCATTTTTTGTTTCTATTCAAGGTTTTCATTCTCTATCAAAAAATATTAAAATACTTTTCACCCTCATAAAAAATATCAACAATATAATTTTTCAATTTTATAATTATATTAGGTTAAAATAAAACCCTCATTAACCATACTCACTAATCAAGTTAATTATTTTTCATGATTCTTTTGGTTTATCTGCCTATTAGAAAAATGACATGAAATTTTTTAATAGATGATTATGAAATATTATTTTTTCATATAATATGATTTAAATATGTAAATAATTATTTTTTATTGTTTACCTAATTAGTGGAATGATATTGAAATCCTTAATTTTGAGAACACACTTTGTAGGTGGAAAATCCACAAAACATCGTGGTAGATTTCATCTTTGAGGATAATGATTAAAGTAATCATGGATGGATATTTATTCATAATAAAAAATTATAAGTATTATATTATATTAAATTTATTGAACATGTAATTATGAACCTTATAATATTGTAAATAAAATACTCCTCCTATGAAACTATTGAAAATGTAATAAACTATAAACACCTGCTGTGAGAAAATAGAAAAACCGACATATATACATGTAGATAATCATTATAAATGTAAATTTTAATTAGTTTGAGTTTTGAAAATGTTTGTAAAGTTATTCATTATGATATTTATGTTTTTCATTTAGGATATTTTTGTGCATCCAACTAGTCTAGGAAATAAGGTAAGGGTTTCGTCTCAAAAAATCCTTCTTTGAGACTTATGTTCCTTTATGCACCAAATTTATTTTAAATTATATACATACTATTAATTGAATATTTAATATCATTTATGATACTTATTTAGGGTATTTTAACCAAAAAATTAATCCATCCTTCTTTTAAGTTGTTTTTATTAGAATTTTCTTATACTGTATGTGATTTTTGTCTCAAATTCCTTACATTGAGACACATTTTACATGATGGACCAGCTTACATTCATATGGTTCATATACTACCTAATTGATATTTTAAAATTAAATTTATTTTATTCATGGTTTTTTGGGTTTATATTCTATCCATTTATCCTTCAATGAGTTTGATTGAGATGTTACTCATGTTGTAATTGTTTTCTCGACTCATGTTCTTTTTCCTGTGAATCATAAAATCTCTTCTCGATTTTAATATTTCATGTTTCTATTTTATTTCATTATTGTTTCAAATGTTATATTTACATTATCTATGAGGATATTACATCTATTAGATAATATTATCCACTTGGATAAAAATATTTCTCAAATAATATCATGATGTTAATAAGAATCAATCATATAGTTTCTAATGGAAATTTTTCATCCATGTCCATTTTTTACCTAACAAAAGTGTGTTAAATAAAATTAATATGTTTAATCTTTTAATTTCTTAACATAAGTGACACACATCAGTATCATGAGAAAGTCGGTCACCAGACCTCAAGCGCACCTACCAAGATTCTAGAGGTTGTCAACTTACAGTGATTTTCTAATATCAATCATAGAGAGACTATACCATGTTTATAAAAGTAATACACTAGAGGAAAATAAATCAACTTCCAAAAAAATATATCACGATAACAACAAAAATATAGAATCACTAGATGAAAAAAATAAAATATCCAAAATAAATAGTAGATATGCCATGACAAAGTATTTTTCAAGTGTCAATATGAAAACCTAAAATAAATAATGACATTGACAACCCTTGAGTGGGTACTGAATCACATCAGGTTCCCTAATCCATAATTAATCATGAATCAACGATATAATATAGTACCATTACCCTTATCATGTCCTGAAATAAGGAAATATATTCAGATACCGATCAGGGACCTGAGTGGGGTTTGACTAAAATTTAATAGGCCACCACCAACGACATCTCAAAAAATTTCCATTTAAACTAGTTTATGTGGTTGTATAAAGAATAAATAAAATAAATAAAGTAAATATTTTTCACTTATATAATTAATCTTAATTTAACCACAAAATACCCATGTTCTGAAGGACACCCAAAATCTCTATACCTACTTCATCCCTTACCGGCCTCTAAACTATCCCCAAGGGATATAATAACTCAGAATTCAGTTGTCTCCATTCTCTATCTCAATTCACATATGAATTCCTTTGTAATTATTCATCATTTTAACTCACATATTAATTATTTTGTTACCATTCAACATTTAAAATCATATATGAATTTCATTGTTACATTAAACATTTCAAGTCACATTTGAATGTCATTATTACCATTCATCACTTCAAGTATCATATGAATGTAATTGTTACCATTCATAATGTTAATTAACATATATAACAATATCACATTAACTAATTCACCAATTACAAATAATTTTCCAAAATTGCATATTCACATCATTTCATTAATTAATTATACAATTAATTAATTAAATAAATTTCATTAAATAATTAAAAAATTAATCAATCCCCACTACCCTATTAATTAATTAAAAAAATAATTAATCATATAAATAAATTTCATAGTTGAAAAAATAACCAACAATTAATTCGATAATTAGTTATTCCATCTCAAGGATTTCTCTAAAGCAATAACTAATTCCAAATTTTTTTATTCAATTTCAATAATATCAATCTCAAAATAATTAATTTGGTATTTAATTATTTCAAATCAATAAATTTTATAATCCCAACCATTCTGATTAATTACTTTAATAGTAAATTAATCACATTCAACAATATCAATGACTCCATAATTAATTCATTAATTATTTATTCCATTTCACAATCCCAGTATTCCTGACATCATAATTCACTCAATTAATTAATTCAAAAAGTTAATTAATTCTATCTAAGAAATAAATTTATAATACTAAAATATAAATTTTATAATTACATACACATAATTAAAATAAGGACTTAGGTATTTGGATTATAGACCACCAACATCAATTTTGATGTAGAATGCTCACCAAATAATACTCCAAAATTGAAGCAGATCAATTAAGAAAGCGATGAGTAATACGATTTAGAACTAAAAACTAGATCCATAATTAACGAGATCAAGATCAATCAAACAAATATCTAGATCTAGAACCAACAATAGATAAATTTCCTTGTTTCTTCTAGAAAGAGAATCGAGAGATAGAGATAGATATAAATGGGAAGAAACTATATACCTAGGTGTTTCTTGTCATTATTTCATGATTTGGGTCTCTAGGAATAGAGAATAGGAGGGCTTGGAATCCATTTGGGAGACTCCAAAAAAGGGAGGAATCTATTATTTCCTAATTCAGGTTGACTGGGGGTTAAAATGTTGGTTTGAGTATTTTTAAGTCTAATTTGAGAGTTAAACAAAACCATGAGAATAATGTACTAGGTAGGGGACCACATTTTTCTAAACCTTCTTCCATAACTATGATCCTCTTCTGGGAGGGGGGGCATGGTTTCCCCAACTATGGAACGTGGTGTGAAAAGCTGTGCCCCATTCAAGAAAAACTTCCCTTTCCATGGTTCACTATTTTCTATTCTAGTGTGTACGGATTGGAAAAAATGTGTGCCAACCATGCACATTACCTCCTCCTACAAAAATTATCAATTCTCACCCAAACAACCCCATGGTAAAGACAAAAATAAATGTACTCAACATAACAAAAAATTGTACCTATAAATCAGATCGATATCTCTCCATAAATGTTTGGAATCTTACAATATCCCCACATTATAACAACTCGTCCTTGATCTGTACTCCCAAGCATCTCAAATATTGTGAGGTCAAAGGATCGGGCCACTAAGATCACATATTCTCTTCTCACTCCCATTTTTCCACTAGCACAATAAAATGTTTCCACGATACACAAACTATCGAAATGGTATTCTCCCACAACACCTTCTTACTTCAGACCAACACATGTAATATATGGTCATTAAAGTATGAATCTATACCAAGATCAGAATCACCCACATCCCTTACATGAGTAGGGATAGGGTGATACTATCATAACTGTGAAACATTAAATACATTATTCATAAAATTTTATCAATTCATTTGATTTAATCAGTATTCCATTAGCCAGTTTCCTAGAAAATAAGTTCATTATCTTCCAATAAGCACTAGACTACAGAAAAACCTGAGTATGAGTTTTCAATCTTATATAATCAGTAAAAATATTTCATTTTCATAGAATATATTATAGATCCAAATCTAATTACTTCATAGACTCAATCTACCTCTCCTATTGGATATTCAAAACCCACTGTGAAACTATATACTTTAAGCTCATGTAATCTATATACAGAGTAATCATCTCACTCAACTGCTAATATTGGAACTATTTAAAGCATAAACCATTGTAGCCAACTCCAAGGTAATATATACGGAAGTTCCACTCATGTGGGCTCATCTACTGAGAGCCAAATGCAACAATGTGAACACGTAGCATCAAAACTACTCCAATACCTATCCTAGAAGAATCAAAAAAACCATGTAATCCTTACCTAACTTTGGTTGGATTAATATTAGTGTGGATTTCAACTACTTCTTCAACTCATAGAAGTCATTCACACATTCTTACAACCACTAATACATTATCTCCTTATTGGTCAAGCCTAAATGATGTGCTTCCAAATGGGAAAAGTCATTAATGAACCTTCTATAATATTATACTATCCTAAAAAAGATAGGGATATCAATAAAATATTTTGGATTCTCCCATGAAAAAATGAATCAACCTTCAATGGGTCTACTAAAACACCTTACATAGAGATAATGTGACTGAATAAGTGTAACTAATCAATCCATAACAGACACATTGATATCTTAGCTTATAGATGATGGTCTCTCAGTGTGCTCAAGATGATGTCAAGATGTTGGGCATGATCTTTATGTGTCTTGGAGTACTCAAATATATAATCCACAAGAACTACCAAAAACTAATCTAGGTATGGATGGAAGATTTGATTCATCAAGGTTATAAACATTGCAAGTGCATTCGTCAATCGGAACAACAACAAGACGAACTCGTATTGGTCATACATTCTTCTAAATATAGTCCAAGGTATATCAAATGCTTGAAATCTCAACTGATGATACCCTAATCGCAAGATGATCTTGAAAAAATGATAAGCCCCTCTCAACTGGTAAAATAGGGTATCAATATGCGAAAGAGGATATTGATTCTTCACATTCATCTGGTTTACCTTCCAGTAATCAGCACAAAAATGTATAGTCCCTTATCATTCGTAATAAACAACACTAGAGAACCCCAAGGTGATGTAACCATACAGATAAACCCCATATCCTCCAACTCCTTAAGCAGAGTCTTCATCTCTTGAACTCTGTTACTACAATTATATATGGTGGAACATAATCTTTCTCAACCCGCTGCATGATATAAATTGTAAATTCCACAACTCCCTCCAGTGGAAACCCAATGATGTCTTCATGATACACATACTAAAACCTATCCAATGCCGGTGGAAAGACATCATAATTTAAACCTTCATCATCTAAAGAAAATAACAACAAGGGAAGTAATCTCTCCTAGTTGCTAGTTAACTATCCCCTTACGATCTGCCTTGATAGCCCATTCTCAACTGTGAATATACTTGTCACCCCTATGAGACATAAAGGTTTCTATTCTTTGGTAATAATCTATTTGGGGTCAGAATTATACAAACTAGTCCATACAAAAAATTAGTTCGAATCTTAACATTCCAAGGATTTAAAGGTCCCACAAAATATGATACTCCCCAACATTGAGAGAACACCCATTTCACAAACCAATGTATCTTAAATGTATTCCCAGAGGTTTGTCTATCATCAACACTCCGCTAAAAAACATCACCTCCAAGCTCAAACCATTGAGAAGTTGTGAAGAAATAAAATAATGAGATACCCCAGTATCAAATATTGAACTATCTAGCATAGAAGCAACAAGATTAGTACCTCTCACTATTGATGGATCAGCCACACTATCCATAAGTGTAGGCTGAATGACATGAAACTTTACTACCCTTATTACCTTCAATTCATTCCGAGTCTACTAAACTACACCACTCTATTGATATGAGTGCTCTTTTTTTGAAGAACCACATAATCATCATATAATTTCATTTCTAACTGAAATACTGCTTCAATACTAATATGGTGAAAAATAATCCCTCATGTACCCTTGTTTTTCTATCTCCTCTATCATTACCCATCAATCATTGGTTTCTACAGAACTATTGTAGATCTACCATCTTGCCATATGATCTGAACTATACTGCTGGTAAGAGAGAGTTTCTATGACAGTGGGTCAACCTATCGCAGTGGTGGCATACATTCCTTATATGTTTTTGTGTGACTGGACCTTCACCCTGGCCACTCTTCTTGTTATCCCCTAGACAACATTCTTGTGTTATTGCATCCTACTCTTAGAAGAGGTATCACTTGATCATTTAGTATAAACCAGCTGTCTTTCACTGGAATCCTCCTTCATTTTCCCCTTATCTATGTGATCATGATCTTCCACCTCCTAAAACTTATTTAACTAAAATATGTTAACATGGGAATTAATCTCATATATAAGTCTATTCTAGAAATGCAAAACCATAGATATCTCACCCCATTCCAAATATGGAGAAAAGTACTAAAAATCAATAAAGGGTACATAGTAATCTATCACATAAATACTCCCCAAAGAAAACCTCATGGACTCAGGTACTCTCTCCAACCATAATGTGTTTAAAAGTAAGTGCTCCAGGATCTTCTCTAAGAATTCATTCTATAACATACCCTCAACCTACCCAGACCAATCTTGAATGTCCTAATAACACTTCATTAATCCTCATGGCATGTATGTTGATAACATGACCATCTTATCTATTATATTCTATAAATATTCAAGTATCATCTACATAGACCCAATCAAGAACTCAGATCCCTTAGATCCACCCTCTCTATGAAAATTAAAAGGGTGATGCAACTGATAATCCCTTTTCAAGTGAGATGTGATCTTTACAAACCACTCTAAATTTTATTCCATACACAAAATGAAGAAATAATAGATCACTTAGAGCTTATCACTTACATCCAAACCCATCACAATTGGTTCCTTAAGTTTCACTACTGGAATATCATCTTCAACCATATCCTCATGCCATCCTCAAAATTAGAATCATCATGGAGGAATATATCTAAAATGATAAAAACACATCTCATGACACATATCACCTCTTTAACACATTTAACATGAGGTATTCACAATAAGTCACAACAAGTCATTTTCCCAAAACCTCGCTACATGGTCAAAATTGAGGCGCTATCACTGCCCTAAACCATCCAAAATCAATGTCATGGTTAACAAAGGGTAAACTCGTTTTCATATTCATGTTTATCATTAGAATCCCATTATTTTCATATTTTATCTTTTTATAATTTACAATTTCACATTTGTAACATTTTTCAATTCAAATTGATAAGAAAGGAATACATTTTAAGTTTAACAACTTAACCATATCTCACTTTCCCATGCATGCTTATAATGATACATTTCACAATAATCCATGAGTACCTAGAATGATGAAAGAATACACAAACATAATTCCATTATGGTCAATGAGTCAAATCAAAAAAAAATCAACATCAATTTTTACATGGCACATCAAGTGTGTCACCCAAGGTGAAATAACATCCAACTATAACAAAAAATACCGATAACAACATCCCACCTAGGGTACTTGGGTTTTCACACATACATGGGTTAGAAACACCCATGCATGAGCTGATAACCATGGCCCAAATCATTATAGTCTCATATCTACGATTCCCAAATAGTATAAAAAAGATAAAATGAAACTACTCTAATAAAACATTGTAACATCCCGACCCAAGTGCCACACACCGGTGCCTAGAGATGGTCAGTCACAACACCTCAAGTCTGCCTCCCTATATTTTATATGCTTCAAAAAATAAGTGGGGGTCTAATATAAATCATGGGGGTATTATACCCTCTTTATCATTTTAATACACCATAAAAAAATAAATCAGTAGGAAACAAAATATATTATTATAACCAGAATAATACCAGAATCCAAGATTACCAAAACAAAAAATAAAATATCAAAACAGAATAGTAGATATTCCATGTCAAAGTATGTTTCAAGAGTCAATATGAAAATACCAAAATAAATAAAGACACTAAAAACTCCTGAGTGGGCCCAAACCATGCATGATTCCCTTATCCATGCTCCATACCAGCACTGCTATATAACATTAGACCATTTCCCTTATCTTTCCCAAAAACTGTGAAATCTATTCAGGTACCAATCAGGTAGCCCGATTATGGTGTTAGTTCAAATCATTTGGCCACCACTAACAATGTCTAAAACAATATCTATCAAATTAGTGTATGATGTTATATAAATAATAAATAATGGTCATAACTAAACAAATTAAACTTATTTAATTACTATTTATTTAACTACCTAACAATCATGTTTCGGAAGACAACTAGACTCTCAATACCTACTTTAGCCCATGATGGAATGTGAATTATCCCCAAGAGATGTCATTTCTCAAAATTTCATTGTTACAATTCATCATCTCAATTCACATATGAATTACAGTATTACCATTTTCATTTCAATTCACATAGGAATGTCATTATTACTATTAATAATTTCAAATAACATATGAATCCCATTTTTACCACTCATCACTTCAAGCCACATATAAATTTCATTATTACCATTCACCATATCAAGTCGCATAAGAATTCCATTATTACTATTCATCTATTAAAGATTCATAGGAATTCCATTATTACCATTCATCATTTAAATTAACATATATTGAAATATTACAAAAATTTAATTCACCAAGAAATTAATAAAATAAAATATTTACATATTCACATCATTCCATTAATTTATTAAACAATTAGATAATCTCATCAACTCCATTACTTAATTCAAAAAATAATTAATCACCTCAACATTATTTATTAATAAAAAAATAATTAATCATCTTAATCAAATTAATAATAAAAAATTCATCAATTAATAATTCAAAAATTATTTATTCCAACTTCAAAATTTCACTTTAATAATAATTAATTCAATAATTAATTATTAAATTCCAATAACCTTAATCTTGTCATAATTAATTCACAATTAACTATTTCAAATCAATTAATTTTGTTATCCCAGCCATTAAAATTAATTAATTCATCAATTAATTAATCAAGTTCAACAATCTCAATAGCGCCATAATTAATTACAAATTTAATTATTTCAATTCGCAATCCAAATATTCCCAATTTCATAATTTCCAGACAAAATTAATTCTCCAAATTAAATAATTATATCTTTGAAATTATATAGAAAATGAACTAATATAAATTATAAAATTACATAAAAATAAGTTAAATTTTAAATTTTTTATTGGAATTATGGACCACCTTCCTTATGTTTGAAATAGAACACTTGATAACAATATGCCCCCAAATTGAAGTGTATTAATCAAGAACACGATGAAGAATTTGATCTAGATATAAAAACTAGATAAAAAATTTAACAGTTCAAGAACTATTAAATCTATATATTTGACTAGAACCAACATTAGATAAATATTCCTATTTTATCTGGAAATAGAAGTGAGAGAGAGAGAGAGAGAGATCGAAATGGGAAGAGACTATATACCTGGGAGTTGTAGATCTTCAATTCTGACTATGAATTTCTAATAATAAAGGTTGGGAGGGCTTGGAATTCATTCTAGATTCTCCAAAAAAGAAATGAATCAATTATTTCCAAGTTGGGGTCAATTAGTTGTTAAAATGGGCGGTTCAATTATTTTTAAATCTAATTTCTTCATTATTGAAAATAGAGAACATGGTTTTCTCAATTGGGGCATACATTTTTTCATGTCATTCATCTTAACCATGAACATCATCTACGGGGTGCACAGTTTCTACTAATTGGTTGCACAGTTTGAAAAAATATTTGACTTTTGTGAAAACCCTCACAATCTAGGGTTTCATGGTTTGTTGGTTCAGGGCTCGCGGTTTGGGAAAACCATACAGAAACAGTGAGTGTGCCCTCCTCCTTCTAAAATTCTCAATTTTCACCAAAACGTACCCTAAGGTAGAACTGAAATGGAAATTACTCAACACAAGGAAAAAAGATTACCTATATAATAGCCCATAACATCCCATGAAAAGTTTGGGATCTTACGTATATAAAGTTACCTTCAAGTTTATGTCCACCTATTTTCAAATGAATGTTTGATTATTATAATTTATTTTTTTTTCATAAACATTTTTAATGTTTTCTACATGGATAGTTTTCAAAAAGGTTTTATGTTCATTTAATGTTATAAAATTTTTAAAATGCTCCCATAATGATTTTTTTCAATCTTTTTCATCAATATTGACATGTTATAAAAAAATGGTAAATAATTTTAATATATTCATCATGCTTTCATTTCAATACAAGAAATATCTTTTACATGTTTCCATGTTATTGTTTCATTCCCCCACCTTTTTCCTTTTTAATGATTCTTACGCTCTTTGATTTCAATTTCGTAGAATGTAAATTTTTATTCACAAGGTTTAATAGAAAATTCATTTTTAACCGCTTTTAATGGATAGGAAAAATTATTTTTTTATAGTAAATATTATAGGTGGTTCTTAGAGTGTTCTTCACCTAAGTCATATACTTTATATAGGATATTTTTTAAATGATTCTATATAACTTCATTATCTAGATGGATTATAAAATTATTTTATTATATATGGTATCATCCATCACTAATTTTGTATTTCTTAATCATCCACTTGTATAGGATCATTTTTATTCCAATTCTTTCCTCTCTAATTTATATATCTTCCATTACATGATTGAAGGGTGTTCACTTAGATTCCCAATACATCAGTTTATTGGGAAAATTATTCTTTAAAACACATATTTTTTTCATGTATAGAGTAATTATCATTTATAATAAAATTATTTAGTTGGTATTTACCAAAAATGATGTTCAATGTCCTTGGATAAGAATTTTTATTGGTTTTTTCATGTAATGTTTATTTATTAAATATTGAATGCTTCCTTAGGGAACCATTTTAAATGGAAATGAAACCCACTTTATCTATTTTGGTTTCTATTATACATTTATTGAAATATTTTTCCACACATATTTTTTATTTTTCATTATGTATGACACACCCATATAGGGATAAAATGAATTTGGTAATGTTTATGTCTCAGGAGAAGATATTAATTAGATTGACGAGGAAACCTAATCCATATTGAAGTTATCCAGAGTAATGTTGGGCATATGATTATGGATTATTAATTATTCCTCAGTATATTATGATGAGGCCTAGGGATTAATCCTTGTAATATGATTTTAATATCATTTCTATAATTCTTCCATATTCTGATGATTATATTCTTGTATGTTATGATCATCGTTTAATTTTATGATATCATCTCTTAATTTAATGCCCCCATTCATGTGATCATTCTCATTATCATATCATGTAATTCCTCTAGAATTTTATAAATTGTTTCACCATTATGCTTTAAATTGAATATGCACTAGTAAACTTTTAAGCTCACCCATTTGTATTTATCCATTTCTCTAGGTTATGAAATAATTTGTTAAATATTTAAATACTAGAAGAGTATCAGAGGTGGTGGTTTTATGGGTAATTTTCAAGACCTATTATGGATTTATTATCATCTTATTTTGTAACGCACCAACCATAGAAGCCCAAAAGCGGTACGTAATTTTGATACATTGGAATGATTACAAGGACCCAAAACCTAAAAGACCGATCTGTTTAATAGTATTTCAATACCATATTACATTCATTATCCCATAATATATTAGGAAAATAAAATATAACATTTTAGTGTGGTTTATGGAAAAATATTAAAGGTAATTTAAATAAAAACTCGAATACTTTTTTATATAAATCCAGAACTGAACCAACAAGGTTTTCATAATAAAAATTTTATTTTAGAAAAGATATAGTGGCTCATGATATAATATAGAGTCTATTTGAAAATGTGTAAGAATTCAAGATGTTCTTTTGAAACATAATTATTTATCGTGATGAATTTTTGAATGATCCTTTTAAAAAAATATAACATCCCATAAAATAAACAAGAATTCTAGATGGAACAAATATATAAAAAATTAAAAAAGAATTTATGATTATTGAATGTGAATAAATTATAATTTCATTGAGTTATGTAAAGAATAAGACTTACCCAAATGGAAATGGAGGTTCGGGTAGAAAACCCTTACCACTTGGTAATCAATCGAATCATATTCCCCATAATTAATAACCATAAAATGATACATTGAATAAAAAAATAAAGTGATTCATGTTATGAAACAACAATTGGTTGTATACATTCCTTATACAAAAGAAATGGTGGTGAATATGGAATATCTCACAGAAATGGACGTGAGATGAGAAACCCCATACATTATGTCCAACTGAGTTCTACACTTGACCTTAATGTCCTGAATAATCAAATAAAATCCATTAATTAACTAATTCAGAACCTTTTATACTTATATTTTATTCTTTAATTTTTTATTCTGTTTATTTATATCCTTATTGATACGTTATGAAATTTAATTCTATTGTTCTGGAGTGTTTGTTTCCTTGATTTCATGAACTGTTCACTTGGTTATAAGTAATCGAGTTTATGTGGAATGGACTTAATTCTCCAGAATTTAAATTAAAAATTATTTATGAGCATATATTTGTGTAAATTTATTTATATATCACTTGGTTACATCGTATGAGTATTATTTGTTAGATAGAACATTAGTGATAACCTTTTAGATTATTTTTGTGATATCTCGATTGTTACAAAGTAGTTTGTCGTATAAAATAGTATTATGTATATATACTAGTTCAAAAATATTTAATAGGTAATAATAATAATATTATAGTCTTTTCCAAATATAAAAATTGTTTCATGACCGTCAATGAAAAAATTAATAGAAATTGAAAACCAATCTTCCATGAATGCGATAAATTAACACGTTTTATAACAATAAGAATGTGTTGTTTCATAGAGACTCAGTATTGTCTGCATATAGGCTATCGAATGAATTGAATTTTTTTTTAAGGAACATATAATAAAATCTTCGGGTATCATATTAATAGTGAATATATTTTTAACAAAATTTAGTATTTTTAAAAATAATTATAATAGTTAGTTAAAATATTAAATTAAATAATATATTGATAAAAATGTATTTTGTAATAAAAAAATCTAATACATACATTCATATTAAAATATCCTTTTACACAAAATAATAATGTGAAATAGTTTTTTTAGGAAATTAAATTAAAATTATTTTGAAATCTATAAATTTGAAATATAAGTATTATTAATTTTAAAAAATAAATTTAATTTATTATTTTTAATAACTTAATGTATGTATGATTATAAAACAAATTACAAGGGTGTTATACTATTCCCCCTAAACAAAATTGCATCCTCGCAATTCAAAATTGCACTTCCAAATATTAAGCTTGATACGAGAAAATTCCTCTTTGGAAAACCCACATCAAAATAGGATTAATAAAATATTTTCTTAATAAGGGGGAAAGTGAAATGCATAGGCTACCAAAAATCTATGCATTTAAATAGGATAACATTAGTAATAAGTGAAAATATATAAATAGATGAATAATCTAACCATCATGTTCTTAAAGAACGTTATAGATAACATGTTCAGATGAAAGTTGATTACCAAAAAACCATAATATAAAATTATGAAAAAGAAAATTGATATCAATAAAAAAAAATTGATAATTAGACTCCATTTTTAGGGCCCTTTTCCTAGAGGTGAGGAATTATTTCACTCTAGAAGAGTCTAAATATACAAAAAATGTATCCATGGATTTCACTTAGAATTATCTCTACTTCATCACATTACACAAGTTGTTCCATATGGTGAAGAAATACATTAACCTCTAAAATCTCGTACAACAAAAGAATAAAACCATTCATAATTTGTTAAACATTCCAAAATGAATCATCACTTTAGAAATATGGTCTCTGCATTTCCAATATGAGATTTCCATTTTCCTAAAATCAACATGATGTAGCCCAATATTTCCTCATTCCAAATTACCATAAAACCTTATTGGAAACATTCTCTCTTTCTTAATCCTAAGGTAAGATACATGTTATTGGATTTATTCCATAAGTCCAAAATTATAGTAAAATCCTTCTATTATAGTATAGACCAGTTTTTGACAAGTTAATAATAAATTCTAATGTAGTCAGTACTTATCAAAATCAGCTATTTTTATCATTATCTCAACATCAAAAATATTTATAGTTTTTTATTTTCACCCATCATGCATTTTCCAAAAAGATTAACTTTCCACTAAATATCTTTTCTTGTTATCATTAACCATAGGGTTTCAAATACTTAATGAAATATTACTACAGTACAATCCTTATATATTCCATAATTCTTATAACCAATACATTACAGATAAAATAAGCAAATGAAATGATTATTTACAATGCTTATTTATCATTCTACTTTATTTGCATCAACATCATAACATAATCATTACCAAGTAACCTCATTTGGGTTATATTCCTTAGATGCTTGGGACAGTGATTCATATAGTGTCTCATCACCTTGAAGTTTAATCATTTACGTTGGAAACAATTTTCATAGCCTTATAATCATGAACATGGTTTACTTTTTCATTATACATATAACAAACTCTCATTCCCTTCAAACATATTTCAGGGTGATTTTTCCATAGTTATCACATGTGGGAAAACCCTTCATTCCCTTCTTCCCTTTATCTATATTTTTCTCTTACATCCTCTTCTTTTTTTTCTTCCCATAAAATCCATAGGACATATAAAATTCTTTACATGCCTTTTTAACACATAATATTATTTCATCATATTATGAGAATACTTGGGAGACTATTTTCCATTGATATGAGAGATTAAGACTGTAGAATATATTATCATTCTTACTATTTGAATGTTGTGTGTTGGTGTAATTCTCATTCCTTCTACTATGTTCCATGTAAAATGAATTCCATATACAATGTTAACTCATAATGTTATGAATTCTCTATAACTCTAAACATGGTAAAACACATCACATAAATTTATGCATCATAAATCCTAGAACCATATACTTTGGTTACTTTGGGGGCATAAATCCTTCATAATGGTAGGTAAATTAAATGTGAATTTTTTTCAGAATATCCCTCAGGAGTGTCAAATTTTGTGTGCAATAAGTTTAGTTATTATGTACCAGGTTACCCCGAGTCAAGGTCGGAACACCTTATTGGAGTTTTTACTCCTAGTTCTATATGTTCTAGAACCATGTTCATTGGTAGTATAATTATTGGGATGTGTTTTCTTAGAAGAGCTACATAATCTCTTCCTTAAAAAAATTATAGGGTTTTATTTTATTCTTATCCTTAGTTTCTATATTAGGGTTTTGTTCCATAGTCGACATTTTCAAAATCATGTTTCCATGATTTATAATAAACTTATTTTGATACCAACAATAATGCCGTGACCCCAGAAACCTGAAGTCAGAGCATTATTTTAATACATTGTCATGATTACAAGAAAAAAAAACTAAAAGGACCAATTTTTTTAGTAGAATTTTACCAAAATATTTTATCCATGATCCCATAATACATTGGGAAATGAAAATAAAACATTTTAGTGTGGTTTAAGGAAATATATTTAATATATTTTAAAATAGAATATTTTATAATATTTTTGGTTAAACTATAATCCAACCAATACTATTTTCATAATTAAATGAGTGATTTTATAAAAATTATTGTGGAAGAAAACAAATTATAGGGTTCAATTTAAATTTGGTAAGAATTCGGGAAGTTCATTTGAAACATGATTATTAATTAGGAATAATTTTTGAAAGATCCTTTTTAAAACATGTAACTCCCCATAAAATAAAGAAGGATTCAGGTTGGTATTCATATATAGAACATTAACACAGAATTTAGGTGTATAACATAATAATATATAATAATTTCATTGAATTAAGTACATAATAAGAGTAAGCTACATAAAAATGGAGGGTTGGGTAGAAAACCCTAACCACATTGAAATAAATAGAATCATATGCCCCAAAATTAACAAACATCAAATTATACATGGAATACAATGAAAATAAATAGATTCATTCTATGATAAAAAAATTTCTAGTATACATACACCATACACAAGAAATGGTTGTTAATAAGAAATATCTCATAAAAATTGATATGAGATAAGAAAACCCTTACCTTATGACTGAATGAGTTAAGCACTTGACATAATGTCATTGAAAATAAAATTAAATCCATTAATTATCTAATTCATAACCTTATACACATATATTTTATTCATTAAATATTTATTATGTTCATTTAGGTCCCTATTTATATGTTATAAGATTGAATTCCATCATTCTAGAGTGTTCGTTTCCTTCATTTCATGATCAGTTCGCTTGATTATAAGTAATGGAGTTTTATGGAATTGATATAATTATTTATAATTGATCTTATATATTATTATTGAACATCAAGAAGTGTAAATACTTATATATATCACCTAGTTACATGGTATTATGATGATTTATTAGATATAACATAGTGATAACCATTTAGATTATTTTGGTGACATCTCGATTGTTGCGAACTAGTTTGTCGTATGAATTAATATTATATATATACCGATTCCATAACATTTAAGAGAATATAATAGACATATTATATTCTGGTTCAACCATAAATGTTTTTTCATGAATACCCATGAATATGATAATAGAAATTAGAATCTCGACGTTCTTGATTGTAATAAATTAACACATCTCGGACGTTGTTTTATTCTTTTAATAAAATGGTGAGAAAATCAAGATGATGATGAATTATTACCTAAAAAATTTCTATTATATGAAATTAAATTTATTTTTTAATCCTTTTAGATGAGGCGAGTTGAGTTGATAGAAATTAAAGAATGTAACTTGAATGAAAAAAGGGAAGTTGTGAAATATCTTATGAAAATTTGGCAACCTAATGACATCACTTAAAAATTCATAAAATGTGTTCATGAGAGAAAAAACGGTTACATCATCATTTTTACATAATATATGTAGTAATTTATATATTTAATGACATATCTCAACATAATACAATGGAAATTAAATGTAATAACATAAAAAGAGTGATTGAAAAAGAGAGTGGTAGTAGATTCCCTTACATTGTAGAGTAACCCCTAAAACATTAATGTTGGGAACTTGGGGGCTTGAAGACACCTTAGGAGGAAAACTAAGGAGATGTAACTACTAGATCATCAAGGATGATTAATTTTGAATAAATGAAAATGAATGATTGGGTGGGTATTTATAGTAAAAGGGAATGAGAATTTTATTATCTTCCAAGGACACCTCATTAGTGGTATTTACAAAACCGTGATATTTTCCATCGTATCTCCCATAGTATTGGCCACTTGGGACACCTAATATCATATTTTTCTACTCAAGAGACTACCTAGATTATTACATCAGTATTACATCCCTAATGAAATCGAATATTGAAAACTGTATTTTTACTAATTACTAAAAACTAATGTATTTTATAAAATTCACATAAATTTTGTGTAACCCAATATCGATGTTCTGAATTAAAAAACAAATTTTATTTTATTATAATAATTTCCTAAATATAAAACTTTTAACATGTATCTATGAAAATACTTATTTATTTAAAATAATATCTGATATAAAATGCATAGTAATGTTTTTGACACTTACAAAAATTATTTTATCCTTTGTAATTAAAGAGGATAATTTTTATAATACTATTTCACTATAATAAACATTAACAAAAAATTAGTTTGATAAACTAATTTAATTCTCTCTGAAATGTACATTTTTTTACCTAAAAATCCTTTTATCAAATTCAGCGTATTTTTTAGAAAAACAAACTCAAAACAGAAATGTTTGGACGAAAAATTTATATATACATTCATAGGTGAGGTTATTATTCAATCGGCCATATTTCTATTCCTAAGGGTAACATTACCAATCCAAAGGGTTAAGTTACTATTCACTGAAAAAATTAAGTTGATCCTGTCACACTCTAAATACCTTACTCGACGCAACTGTGTATATTCATTTGTCAAAACTCAACACAAAAGTGGAAAAATTATGTTTAACGGCTAGTTTATAACTATCAACAAGTCTTGTTTAGCACAAAATCATTTTTTGTGCATATAATACATCAAATGAATTGAAATTATTTTTTAATGAACATACCATAAAATAATAGGGTGTCATATTAATAGTGAATATTTTTGTTACATAATTTAGTAATTATCAAAATAATAAAAATAGTAAATAAATGTATATAATTAAATAATATATTGATAAAAACTGTTTTCTTATTGAAAAAATAAAATACATGTATTCATAATAAATTATAAATTCAGACAAAATAATACTCCAAAATAGTATTTTTTTGAAAAATAATTTGAAATTAACATGAAAGATATAAATTTAAAAATAAGTATTATTGATTAAAAAACAAAAATTTTAATAACTATTTTCTTAACTTAATGCTATCAAAATTATAACACAAATTTCTGTGGTGTTACATATATAATGGAAAAATTATGTTTCCATTTGATTAGATGACTTCAAATTTTTCCGTTACTATTTTCTCCAAATGCTCTAAAATTATAAACTAAATGTCCATTGGACAATAAATTTGGGAATGCTATTATAATATTATATGTATATCTAATCTATTATTTTATGTGATGTGTTCTCAGCACCAAATCTGGGTGCGCGTTTATGGGGGTGGGGGATACAGTTGGAATGAGTGGAGTTTTTTGATAACTTTATTTTCCAGGATTCTATTTTTTGGGGATGATTCAATATTTAGGAATAAAATAAAGTGTTAAATATTTAAGAACGATCATCATTTCAGTATAATAGATAATAATTTTGATTGGAAATTTTAAAAAAATTATGATTTTTTGGGGAATAGAATAAGGAAGATTTTTCGAAAACCCTTACAATTATTCAAATTATAGAAGAAACTCTTGATGTTTGCATCAGTGTTTGGGTACAACATGTGTAATGTGTTTTTGAATAGATTTATCTCAGTGTAATATCTTTGAAATGAGTCAATCGAGTATATCTAATCTATTATTCTAGGGTATGGTGAATAGGTTCTTACTGTACTCCTAGTTTAATACATTCTCATTAAAAACCATTATAATGTATTTGAACATATTATTTTATGGTAGTTAATTATATTATAAAACATAATTGTAAAATGACAATTGGATATCCTATAATGAAGATAATGTCCCCAATTTTATTTTATGAACATATTTTAACAATTATTTCCTCTAATGTCATAGTTTTAAATTTTTAAATTTTTAATTTTTTGTATTATCATCCCTAATATTTCATTTAAATTAGTCACTAGAGAATGGAGGAACCAAGATAACAATGGATACAATGGAAAATTTGTTTATTTCCCTAAGCTAAAATATAATGGTAAAATAAATGGGTATGAGATATTGTTATTATTCCAAATAAAGTATCCAAAATTATAATTAAGAAAGTAAAATTTTTGAATTCCAAATCACACCAAAGAAGATATGGATGTAGGTTTTTAAAACATAAGGTGTAAATGATGATAAAGTAAAAAAAATAAAAATTCCTTCACATCCTACTTGGGAAAAAATACATTTTATAATTTCTCAATAGAGTTAGAAAATGTTTTATTTCTGGAAAATGAGGTCATAAAACATTTAACTACCAAGGGAAAATGAATAATTCAATCAAATTGATAGTGGATAAATATTTCCCTTATAGTTTTTTAAGATGTTAATATACATATTTAATTTGAATTTTTATCTTTTACCATGTAAATATATTTTATGTAATTAATTAATTTTTTTCTATAAAAATAGTGTGGGCGCAATTTATTTTAGGGGGAGAGAATGTAATATACCAAAATTTCAGTATATGCATTTTCCTTTAAATAATAATGAGTTTGATATCCTTCTTCTCACATAATAAGACACATATCATGATTCAATATTAAATTATATTAATAATTTTAATAATATTATTATTAAAAAACGTCGTGTTTAAATATGATATAAAATGTTAAAAAAATTAAATTATAAAACCGGAATGAAATATCCTTAGACACACTTAATATTTAAGAAGTTAATTTATAAATAAATGTATATGATTTTTATATTTTTAATTTTACATTAAAAGTTAAATAAATAATTTTTGAAATATAATTAGATATAATTAATATTAGTATTGAATTTAAATATATAAAATGTTATTTAGTATTAAATTTTGATGATTTTTTTAAAAATAAAGAGTTTCTAGTAAAAATTTATGTTTTCTATAAAATTATAATTTTCATGAATATATGAATATGTAACAATTATATAAAAAGTCCAAAAACTATTTTATTTTTTAAATATGAAACTATGGAAAAATATTTTTCATTTTAATATATTTGATTCCATTGAAAACCCCAGCCCAACATTTTTTAAACTAAAGTATAATGTTACATTAATAATAAAAAATGTGTATTTTATTTTATTTTAATTAATTAATATTTTTAAAAAAAACTGGTTAAGAATTTATTTTTATTATAATAAAAAATTACTATTATTAAAATTAGTAACTGTAAAAATAATTTATTATATAAAAAATTAATGATTAATAACACTCTTTTATTAAAAATTATTTTTAAGTGGTATGTGTGTTTAATTTAAAATCTTATTTAATCATATTTATGAAATTAATTGGGATAAATATAGGAAAAATTATAAATTATAATTCAAAAAATTTGGAAAAAAGCGTCTATTAATATTTTTAATAATAATTTAATTGACAGGATTGATATTTAAGTAAGAGTAATATGTTTTTAAATGAATAATCTAATATGGAATCATTTTCCCTAATTTTGCATGACCCTTTGGCCTTTTATAATAAATATTTGGCATTAAAGTATTATATACATGTCCCATAATAATAATTCACCTAACTCCCCAAAATGTCATTCCATTTCATTCCTACACCTTACATAACATTATTTTCCATGGATAATTCCCTCTTCTTAACTTATAAAAGGGGGATCACTTCCACCTTCTCAATACTACACTAATATGTATAATTTTTCATCAAATAATTCCCAATTTTACTCTCCATTATTTAATTTCCATTCCCTAATTCCCCTGGTCATAAAAAATTAAACTAAATCTCTTCAATTGAATGACTTCTTCAAGATAATGTTCACGGTCTCAATGTAGGTAACACATCCTTCTAAAAATTTCGTTCTTAATGTTTTCATTATAAACGAACCATAAAAATAGTATAATAATTAACTCATAATAATTAGTTTTTTGAGATAATGTTATAATAATGGTACAACTATTATTTAATCTCTTTCATCTACTAAGAAAAACAAGATCCATGGTTACTACTTGCGTGGGGATTACCACCTCCTTGAATCAATGCTTTCTATTTTCCATCAACACCACACATTATTGGTATTAATTATGGTAGTGAAAAATTAATAACTTTTAAATAATTCTTGTATTATTATTAAATTATCAATTATAATCCACCTTTACCCCTCTCATTCGTTGAGTAACGGGAACTGGTAATCGTGTATTATATGCACTGCCGCCTCAACAAAGATTCTTTTTTCCTAGTATTTCATTATCTTAAAAAAATATTATTTTCTATATTAAAAACATAAAAATAATATCAATTTAATTCTACTATAATGATATTATTTCAAAAAACACTTCCTTTACCATACTCACAATTGAAGTTAAAATTTGTTCAAGTTTAGGTTAGATTGAACACCTTGATGAACAATTCTATAAAAAAATTTCATGTATTGTTATGAAAACATAATTAGTGATATAATATGCCTTAAATATATATATATATATATATAATTTTTATTGGTTCTATAATAAATAAAATGATATTTCAATCATTAATTAATAAAAAACCAATCATAGGATGAAAAATACCAAAAAAATCCCTGTTTTATTTCTTATTCTAAAAATAATATTAAAGTACTCATGGAATTAATTTTTTATATAATAATTCACTGTATGTAGTAAATTATATTAAATTTAATGAACATAATTTTTTAATTTTTAAGAGTAAAAAATACTGACACGTATCTTATGAAACAACTACCAAGAATCTAAAATATAAATACCCAATGTGTGAAAATAAGAAAACACTAACTAATATACATGTAAATAATGATTATGAATGAAAATTATAAATATTGTATGGCATGAATATGGTTATTAATTAAATAATTAAGATATTTATGTATTTTATACATGATAATGGTGTGAATCCAACTAATCATTGAAATAAGGTAAGGGGTTTGTCTCAAAAAATCGTTATATGAGATACATGTTCTCTTTTGCACCTAATAAATTTTCAATGGTTTATATTCTTCCAAATGGATTTTAAACTAAATTATTAGACTTATTAATTTTATTTTACCTCTAAATTCAATTTATCCTTCTTTTAATTTGTTTTTATTTGAATTTTCTTAATCCTTAAGATATTTGTTTCACAAACTCCCTTCATTGAGACACGTTTTACATTATAAACTGATTTATTTTTTTATTTTATATATGGTTCCCAATAGATATTTTGTCATGGAATATATTTTATTTATTATACTTGAGGTTCATTTTCATGACCAATCTCTATCTATGGTTTTGATAAAATTGTTAATCAACACATAATGTTTTTCTCTGCTAAAGTTTTTTTCTCAAAAATCGTGAAATATCATTTTGATTTTGAGATTACCATGCTATAATTTGTACATTTTTCTATTAAATGGAAGATTTTATTGTTTTTAGAAGGATATTACTTCTCTTTATTATATCCTAACATTTGATGAAACACTTTCACAAATAAAATCTTGATGTTGATAAGAATTACTCATATACTTTCCAAAGGATATCTTCTTCCATGTTAATAATTTACCTATCAGTAGTAAAATATATAATAAAAAAATGTTTCATCAAAAGTAAAGATTTATTTTACCTTCCTCAATTTTCAAATTATTTTTTTATTATCCTTTTTACAATTTGGGTTTCATAAAACGTTTTTAATAGATTTTTAACAATTCAAAATATATATTTTTCAAAAAGGGTTTTCCGATCATGTAATATTATAAATATTTTAAAAATACTTAAATAAATATTATTCTAAATTTATATTATACTACATAGATATTATTTAATAAAATTAAGGGAAAATATTTTTATTGTTTTTCAAATAGGTTATTTTTTATGTGAATAGTCTCTTTTATATGATTCCTTGTGAAGGTATATTTACATCACCTTTGTTATTTTCTAATAGGATTATTCTCTGTGATTTCATGTTTTCAAAAAGATAATTACTGTTCTTATTTATAAATAATTTATTCCTTTTTTAATGTTTTCAAAGGGAAAAGAAAATTCTTAAATTTAAATAACATTCTTAAAGATTTTTATTTTATTCTTCACCTATGTCATATGATTAATCAATGGCTTCTTTAAAATATATCATCCACATTATTTATCTATATGACTTATGAAATTATAATTTATATATTATTTATGATCCGTCAATAATTTTTTCATACCAAATTATCCACTTCTTTATGTTTGATTTAATTCGAATTATTTTTCTTTGTAAGTTTCAAACATCCAATTAGTAAATTGAAGGGTGTTTACCAAGATAACCAACAAATCTATTGATTATAAAAAATATTGTATACACCATATATCTATTTCCAATACTTTGTAAATTCTTTATGCATTATCACCTTTTCGGAATGGTCTTTACCATGAGTGTTTCATAAATTCATAGTATATCGGTTTATTTTCCCAGGTTTATCGAGTAATGTTTATTATTAAAATCATGAATGCTTCCTTTGGGATCCACATGAAAAGGATATTAAAATCATTTTAAATCCTTCAGTTTTTACGATATTATAATTTAAATCATGTGGGAACATATTTATTTTTTTCATCATGATGGGTGCGACCAGATAAAAATATAATTCATTGGGTAATGTTGATGTCTCGTGAGATGATATGCAAGGGATTATGTACTAATCCTAATCTGTATTTTATATTTGGGAGAAATACATGGTATGTGATAATGGAATAAGATGATATCCCAGTAATATGATGATGATTTCCTAGGTTTTAGTCCTTATGATATCATGTTTTTATTGTTTTGATATTCTTATTATTCCTTTCTCTTATGTCATAAACATTATTTGATCATATGAGATCATATCTTCCCTTTATTCCCTCATTATTGGGATCATTCTCTTTAAGATGTCATTTTATGCCTCCAAAAATGTATAAGTCATCACAACATTATTCTTTATTTTGATTATTCCCTTGATGTGAATATAATATCACCCTTTCTAATGATTCCATTCCCCTAGGTTATAAAAGAATATATGATGTCATTTATGTTTAGAAGAGTATATTATATGGAGGATTTTTGGGTGATATTAAATACTTCATTTAAATTTATTATCTTCTTATATAGTGAAAAAATAAGTGTCCATTTGATTAAAAGTTATAAAACTTTTTATTTTGTGTTTGGTCCTAATTCTTTAACACTATATACTAAAAGGTACTTGGATTTTAGATGTTATGATGATATTATAATCATATATGTGTAGCAATTTTAGGGTTGTTTGTTATGGGTTTTGGCACTGAAACCCGGATTGTGAGTCTGGAGGGTTTGACATGCACCCCCCTTTTATTTTCATCACCTTTGGTAATTTATTAAATTTTTATGTTGTATTATAATTTTCCCATATTTTTTACATTAAATTCATTATAAAGTGTTTTGATGAAAAGATGGCCATATTTATCCTCTTTCAGTCTGAATTGATTATCTTCCATATCGATATTTAATAAAATATTTTGAATAGTGTTTTTTATGATTATGCAGAGATTGTTTAGATTCATTTTTACCCATGTTTGAATTTGTATAAAAATATCTATAAAAATATTCTCATCATTTTATGATTGAGGTGCATTTTACTGAAGGTATGAATAGAATATTTATTTTAATGGTTTCAAAATGACCAAAATTTTTTATTGTACTGACTGATCAACACATTAAGACATAATTTACATGTTAATATGGTAATTTTTAGTAGATATGTTTTCCATAATATTTTTGTAAATTTATAGATTCATTTTTTCAAAATCAAAAGCGTATTTCCCTTATAAAATATTATAGTGACAATTTCAAAAATTATCTGCATTCATAACATCATTGGATGTTACTTATGATAAACTAAAGATATGATCCAAGGAAAACATAATTATTACTTAAAAATATAAATTATGATTATGATTATGACATGTTTATGATACTCATTCATTTTCCATATTTTAAGCTATGATGAAAAGAGGAATTTTTTATGAAATCCATTTCATTCTTTGAGTTATGATATGTTGATAGGATGAATATATTATGATATTATATAAAAATATGTATAACTTTCATTATGTGATGTGTGGTTAATTTAAATACAACCAATCCATTGGGTATATCCGTATATATCAAGATATAATTATGGGAAATGAGTTGATGTGCTCAATCTATTGGGGGAAATGTGTAAGAGATGCCTAATACACAGTGATATGGTAAATAAGTGTTTGTTCCCGATCCATTATGACTTGGGGAACATGTGTTGATACCTAATACACTATCATAAGATGGTCTCAATCATCATTATTGAATAAAGATACGGTTTATATTGATATTATGGTTCCACACTCAGGTGAATCATTTTTTTAATTATGATTTAAACATATTGTTCTTGATTGATGATTCCACAATTGTATGGATCATGTCTGTTGATATGAAATTTTTTTATTCTAGGAAGTCATTTTATGATCTATATGATTTTCGGAATGAACCTTGTATGTTACTATCATAATCATATGCTCTTATTCTTACGTTATACTTTCAAATGATCACTAATTAATATCTCCCATGTTTACAGTCACTAAGAATCTAATATCAGACATTCTTATGGTACCTTTCCCTAGGTTATGAAGAAATTAATTAGTTATGGTAAGTTAATAAGGGTTTAATGTGAGAATAAATTTATGATTGATAATTAACATTTCACTTAAATATGATGTTTATGTTTCATGTTTCTAATTACACTAAACAATTATAGTTTCAGGGTATATTGTTAATAAATTTATTTAATATGCATCAAAAAAGGTGTAATATTTATATTCAAAATTATTGTTCTCCTCAGTTTGTATCATAATAGTTTTATTTATTTCTAATGATCAATATTAGAAAATAATGGCTAAAACCCTAGTGATGATACTATGTACACAAGACTATAATATATTATGTTAAATAAATGACTTTGGTTTTCCTCGAAAATAAATCCCCATATGGATACTATAAGGTGGATGCAGTAGTGGTGCCACTGAAACTAGGGGTAAGAAATTTCCAATATGAATATTGGGTACTAACATGAAATTCATCATTACATGATGAATGAACCTAAGAATATTCACATTTCTAGACACACTTGGGCATATACTTTGGTTTATTCAGATTTTCTATACAACGGTTTTAGAAACATTTGAATAGATAATGACAATGAATGACATTGGTTAAACACAATGTGTCATAGATTGAAAATAAGTGGTATTGATCTAGACATCCTATGAATTTTTTTTTGACAATTATATGTTTTCTCATAATCATTATTGTATCTTGATGCCTACACTATGATTCTTGGTTTTAGATGATGTATGTAACCAAAAGAAATCAGGATAATAATGAATGTGATGGAAAATTTCATGATTTTCTTCCTAAAATCCAAATTCTATGGGTACTTGAATGAGGATTCTTATTTATATGCTCATGAAACATTTGCATGACTTGAATTATGTTGAAATGTTGAATGATCATGGTAGGGAATAACTTATTATTGATTACTTAATGTCTGTTATGGATCAGATGTATCTTATTCATATTCCGAATGATAATAATTATTTAACCATTTTTTTAATCATCAAATGAAATTTTTTTTGAATGGATATGATGGGGAATGAATCACATCGCGTTCGTGGAGATTGTAATTCGTACGTATGCACAAGTGACAATATCATTCTTTTGATATTAAAATAATATATAATTGGAAGTTATATCATATATAAAGAATATTTACCAAATTATATTTATTATTTACATCATTTATATTCATTTTTATACCCATCCAAATGATGTAGTGTTTTCATAACAAACTACACCACGACGTGGAGACGGTAATCTGTACGTAAGCACGTATGGTGACTTTGTCATTTATAAGATGGATAGAATAATGAATATGGTTGTACCATTTTTATAATAACATCATATTATATAAAAGATAACGGAGTTATTATTTTACAATGGAAACAACAAAGAAATAGGAAGTGGAAGAAGAAAAGAACTTGAAAGTGGTGATGAAATATTTACCTCTTCTTCAGGTTCTTCCTTAATATTTGATCAAAAGGGATCCTTGGGATGGCTTTCTAACTAACGGAAGGCCTCTAGGATTATGGTAAGATAGTTGGGAGGGTATTTGGGCCAGTTTTGGCTGATCCAAATGGCTTTGAAGAAGTGAATTGGAGAGAAGGGAAAGTTCCCTTTTATAAGAGAGGTGAGGGGCACCTTAGGAAAAGATTGAAATATTATTTTATAATAAAATCATATTAGGTTTATAATAACTCCAAAATGAATTATTTAAAAAATAAGGTGGGTATGGGTCGAAAAACTCTCAACCAATATGTTTTATATAGGTTTGAATCACTATATTAACCTTGTCTATTAGATTTATCTCTTAGTTAAATTGATTGACATTTACCATGTCTCTTTGTATTTTAATATTATATGGTTAATAAACATACAATAAACTTCCATGCAAACCCCAATTGAATCATTAATGATATAAAAATCATTATATAAGTCTTTTATCTGAACCATAGGTTTTTAAGATTATTATATCAGCCAATAATATTGTATTTATTTTGAAAACTCATTTATGTCAATTTTGACATTATTTAATAATTTATTTTTTTATAGTCCAAACAACTTTATTAATTTGAACTAAATATATTTAATCAACCCTAACATGTCATATTAGTCTTTAAAATTAGTCGAATTCATTAATATTATAAGGACCCAACCTTAAAACATTACATAATCTTGAATTAAATGAATAATTCACATTGATTCAGGTTTAGAGTTTAGAGAATTAGGACATAACTATTACATCTCAAGAGATTACAATGTAGACAATACTACTATAACCAATTTTTCACAGCAATAAAAATCCTTAAATAAAACAAGATTCCTTTTCTTGATATAAATCTTCTTGAATACTTCCTTTCTCTTACCCTTCCTCATAACCTGTGAAAAACATTACAAAAACATGGGATGAACATAAAAACCTCAGTAAGGGTTATAACATAATTAAAGGAAACATTAACCCATCAAAAGTACAGATCGATGAACACATAATTTTCAATCATAACATACCTTCTGAAATCATAATATTTTGGAATAACACATAGTAATAACAATTCCTAAATTTAAATTAAGGCATACATAACATACTTACATTGTAGCTATCATAGCTACATAGGAAGTCACATATCGAATACCCATCACAGTATATTCAGAAAATCTCTTTGTAGAAACATTCACGTTTACCTCCTTCACATTACCCAATGCATTGTAGAGCTATCTCGGGCTCACTTACCCTAGGTTTATCATGGAACCACCCGTATACATAGCAATGGCCGAGAACCATAACATTATCATAACACATAACTTAATCATAAAGGAAAGATAAGATTCCCACATTTCAATAACAATATAACATTTTAAGATATTGAAAATCCATTCTTAAAACCCATTTTCAATACCAAAATACATTAAAAGAGTGTATGGTATTTATTTTTTTCCTTTGGAAAACATTGAGACTTGTTAAGGAAGCCATAGATCAAATAATACTCACGACGGCGGGAAAGGTTATTGTCACCGCTTATGTTAAAAAAATAAACATTCCTTTTTGACATTTTCTAAAATGCTTCATAGAGAAATGATTCCCTTTGAATGTAATGGAAGTCAATAGGGTTTTATACACCATATAAAATAATATCATGTAGAAATCAAAATATGCCTCAATGAAAGGAGATTGAGACGAAGTCCAATACAAAGATGGTATCCTTAGATTAAGGATAAATCAATTACATAATTATGTGTGACAAATACAAATACACCAAATATAAGTGGATATTAAGTGTAAAAAAATCATAGGTCATCCTCACATATTCATAGCACGACATAATCAAGAAGTATAGGTTTAACCCGAAGAATTGAAATTGGGTTAAGAAGTTCCCTTACAGAAATTCGACAGCCTAACGGCGTCACTTTAAAATTCAGAAAATCAGTTTATAAGAGATAAAAAGGGTATCTCATCACTTGGACATAAAATTTATAGCAATAAGGATATATAATAATATATCCCAACATAAGAAGATGTAGATTAAAATACCTAACCAAAATAAGTCTTTTAAAAAGAGGAGGGTGAAAGGTTCCCTTACCGATTTGGGTAACTTTCAAAACGTACACCCCATGAAAGAAGGGTCAAAAAATTAAGATGTAAATACCCATAAATTAAATTATATTACAAAAAAAATACAATCATTGGCAGTAAATACACCACAAAAAAGGAAATAGTCTCAAATGTAGCATGAATCTCATGGGAATAAAAAAGTGAGATAAAACCCCCTTACCTCGTTGGAATCAATCGAGTCGTATGACCAAAAGATAATAAACACCAAATTAATCACATAATACCATGAATATAAATAGAATAATAATAATATATACGAAATTTCAGTACAAAATACACCACATGAAATAAATAAGTGGCTAACAACGGAAATCTCAGGCAATTAAAAGTGAGATAAGAAATCCCTTACGAAACTTCGGCAGCCTAACGGCACCAATTAAAACATCCACAAAAATGGATTGATGAGATCAAATAGGGTCTCTTATTATATGAAAATAAAAATTACAGTAATATTATTATAAAAGAACATTCCCCCAAAATAACAAAGAGGATCTTAAAATAAACGACATAAAAGAGAGTAATTAAAAAGAGAGAGAGAGGTAGGATCCCTTACCTCAAGTCCGACTTGTCTTGTTTGTTTCTTTATATTCCTGAATAATAAACATTGGTCATTTTATAATTTCTTAAGGAGCTAATTTAAAGTTTATTATTCAATTAATATCACATATTATAATTTTATAATAATTAGTTAATTATGTGAGTTCATATCAGACGTTTTTGTCGATTTTCGGTATATGAGTAAAAAATGAACCTGTTTGAAAAGAATTGTCCCTGTAGTTATAAGTACACCATATCCATAATATTATTAATGATTTAAATATCATATATATCCAGTATATATTCATTTATACTATTACATAACATTTGGATATTAAAAAAATGAAATGCACTGTTCATGGAGACGGTAGGCCGTACGTACGCATGAACGCTACATTCATTTCTTTGTCACATTAATGGAATTAAAAATAAATTAGATATATATATATATATATTATAATTAAAGTATAATATATATGTTATATAGGTCACATAATTTCATTAATTTCATTCTTTACACATTCCATGTATTGCATGAATGAGTCACATCACTTGAGGGGGCGGTAGTCCACACTTCCTCAAATGAAATTATCGCCTTTACACAAAATGAAAAACATAAAGTTATGTTTTAAATATAAAATAAATAAGCATAGAGAGGAAATATATATAATATATATCATAAATAAGTATATTTCCATCATAATGTCCACTATGATAGGTGGTAGGAGAAGATAGAACAATCATCATTTTGTGAGGCAGTAATTCGCCATCCATGGAAACAATATGTTATTTAACCGTTAGATGGTGGTGTGTGTAAGTGTAGCTATAATAAATCTCATAAAAACATCCTATTATATTTAAGATACCTGTTTTGTTACAAAATAAATGAATAAAAAGAGTTTAGGGGGTTGGAGAAGCAAAATAAAACAAAAGGACATAAGAGAAGACATTACCTTTAAATCAGGTAACTCCCTTTGGTTTGATCCAAAAGAGTTTCTTGAAGAGCTTTATGACTAAGGTAAGGATTCTCGGATGAAGAGAGGGATGTGGAGAGATAAAATGAGCAGAGTTTTTTCAAGCCAAAGGCTTGAGAGGTGTGGGTAAGGGGGTAGAGGTGGGGGCCTTTTATAAGAGAGAGGAGGGGAACTCTTGGAATGTTATAAAATGTTACTTTATTATAAAATGATTCTCGGATTTTAAAGGTCCCATAAAGATATATTTGGAGGATAAGGTGATAATGGTTCTAAATCCACCCATACAATAGGTTTTATACCAGTGTATGTCTTATATTTTACCTTATCGTTTCATTTTACTTAAATCGTTCACTAATGAGGTAATCACTGCATCATCTAGGTGTCATAAATAAATTTATTTATTTAATATCTAAAATTTATAAAACAAAATACCATGATGTAGGAAATATTTTTATCTTTACAATTAATATTTATAGTCTAAGATATCATTTATTTAGACAAAATTTAAATTGGTTTACTTAGGTTTTATATACTTTTGTTATATTTTCAATTCTTTAAAAATAAAATGATAAAATTTCACTATCACCCAAAAGTGATTCCATGGGGCCCTTAAGTTGGAAAAAGGAATCCCATGGTCGTCCATGACACAAAAAATTGAATTAGGACACATGTTGGGGTCATTTTATATTATTATGATATTATTTAATTTCCCTTAACTACCCGATTACTAATTAATCACGATAATTAAATATAATTACCATCGTTACTATTCATAATGTCCAAAAACAAGAGTCTTAATTACATAATTTGGACCTTATGATTCCAAATATGGAATCCATTCCACCAAATTACAAACACATAAATTGACATAATTAATTTAAAAATAATTCTCGTTGTTAAAACCAAAGATGGGTTTTTAAGAAATAAGATCTATCAAAAGATTGATTTGTTTTTATATCCAATTTAAAAGTAAAATTACATAAAATGACCAAAATTGTATTAAATGATAAAAACATAATTAATTTACATCTTAAAAGTAATTATAATCACAATCTAACTATTTAAATAAATTGGATGAAAAGGCAGTTTTGAATTAAAATGCATTATTTTTTACTATTCATTAAAAATGTACATTTGTCATAAAAATACCAAAAATTCACCCTAAGGTATATTTTATATTAAAAATTAAAAAATGATATCAATTTTACCAATTTAAAAACATATAAGTTGGATCAATTAATTTTATAATCAATTCCTATTGTCAAAACAAATAGCGTGTTTTTAAGAAACAATATCTATTTAAAGATTGACACTTTTTAATGTCCAATTTCAAAGTGAAATTAATTCAAATGACCACCATTGGATTAAATGGTAAAAATCTATTTTTATTATACTTAAAAACCAATTAAAAATATAATCTAACAATATAAATAAATTATATTAAAAGGAGGTTTTGAATTAAAATAGAGCATTTTTCACTAAAATTGATCTTTATCGAAAAATAACAAAAATTTACCCAATGTAAATTTTGATGTCTTGATTCTAAATAAGGATTTTATTTTGTCAAATATAACATATAAAAGTTAAAAAATTATATTTTAAAAGGTTTATCCATCAAAAGGCGGTTAATCGGCCTTTTAAAGAATATAATAATATTTATTCTTAAAATTGGATTTTTAAGCCTCTATGATTTAATGGATAAATGTAAAAACATTTAACAAACATATATAATCATATTTTAGTTAGTTCTGTCCATTCCCTCTACTCCAACAGCTAGACGTTATCTACCATTTAAAATAATATTATTATATTATTAGTGTGCAACGTAAGATTTCAAAGGAACTCATTGTTGTGTATGGGGTACGCCATTGAACATAGAATTACCTTTAAAGTAATATTAATATTTTATTCACAAATATTTATAAATATGAAAATTTTCATATTCTTTATTTACCTAGGTTGTTACATCCTTCCCCCATTTTGGCAATTGCGTCCTCACAATTTTTAAAAAATTGGACTCAGAAACTTCATTGAAATCCCCGCATCGGAAAAGGATTCAATAAAATTATCACTTTAAAAGAAAGAAAGAGAATACAAAGGTCACCCGAGTTAACCCATACTAGGATTCCATGTAGGAAAACATGGATATGGAAGAGAAAACAACAGGTCACGTTCTGATGGAGAGTGATAGAAAACATGATTTGGAGAAAGTTAACGACAAGAAGATCACAAACATGTGATGGATTAAACGGTATTTGATTCCCCAGTAGGAAAAGTTAATAGACAAAATTTTTGTTTAAAGTTACTGATCATTAAGGAATTTATTTATGATCTTAACTAAATCCTAATGAAACAAATGTACTTGTCATGTAGACTTTCATCTCTTACTATATTTCTTACACAAAATCATATTTTCTAAAAACAATGAGTATTCAAGATGACTTGTTTGCATTAAGAGCCCTAAAATCAACTTTGATAGAATCACATAATCCATAAAAGATGAACTGTATATTTCCCATGTCTTTAGACATTAACCAAAACCAAAATGGTTAGTTCAAGATTAGATAATCCCCAAAAAGGGTAATCTTTCACAAAAAGAAAAACTACTCTTAATCTCCAAAAATTTTCCAATAAAACCCAAAATTCATCAAAGACCATTCAATAAACAGATATCCATAACATTATTCAAAGAAATCCAAACTAATATTTAAACCCAAGTCTCCAAATGATTTAATCACATAGTCTTCCAAGATAAATCTTAACATTTGTCTCCAAATAACATTAGTTTCTCTTAAAGTCTCATATTGAAAAGTAATTAACCTAATCACATATCCTCCATGATAGGGTAATCATTTCCACAGATAACCCAAAATAAACTTATTCTTGATTCATAAAATCATCAAAATAAAAATAATAAGTCATACTAACCCGGGATTTCATGTAGTCTAGTGGTAGGTGATAAATACCAGTCGCACTTTGGTTGTGGGTTCGATTCCCACAGCTTGGTCCGGCACGACGGCTTGTCACACGGTCTGCATGTTGTTCCTTTTTCCAAAACTATATAATTCTTAAAACATTGCAAAAAAAGAGATAAAATCATCAAAAATAAACATAACATAAATAAACCTCAGTTCTATATCATGCCTTTCATTTTCCATCATATAGTAACCCATAATTACCTCAAAAGTAAGGATCATATAAACCATAATGGTTACCTTTATAATTATTACCTGAACTTCCACATCAAGTTGGTTCTCTCATACATGATGAAATATAGAACTCAAGAAGGTTAAAGTGGTTAATCATGACTCCTGGTAGTTGGTATAGAATAAGCACAAGATTTCTCATTGAATCCCCCATTTCATCCAGTCTCTTAATCAAAGAACCACCACAGTTTCCTTCAAACCCATTGTCACATTGATTCCTGCTAGATCCATCCATTTACTAAAACCAAAAATGTCAGTGTGACATTGTTAACAAAATCATCATGTACTAATGATGAAGATAAACACTAAGATATACTTATCCATGTTATCTGAAACTCATTCCAACTTTCAAAAATAACAATGACTCCATCTAATATACTAACCATTGTGCTTATACACAACATGTCACTTATGCTTAAACAACACTCTAACCTCTAAAGTTATCTAAACAGACCTTTGATACCAACTATAATGACCCAGCCTTAAAACATTACTTAATCTTGAATTAAATGAATAATTCACATTGAGGATCTTTCCAGGTTTAGAGTTTTAGAGAATTTGGACATAACTATTACATATCAAGAGATTACAAAGTAGACACTACTACTATAAATGATTTTTCACAACAATTAAAATTCGTAGATAAAACAAGAGTACTTTTCTTGATATAAATATTCTTGAATACTTCCTTTATCTTACCCTTCCTTATAACCTGTGAAAAAAATTTCAAAAACATGGGATGAGGAGAGAAACCTCAGTAAGGGTTATAACATAATGAAAGTAAAAAATTTACCCATCAAAAGTAAAAATCGATGAAAACATAGTTTTCAATCATAACATACGTCTTAAATAATAATATTTATGAATAACACATAGTAATCATAATTTATAAATATAACTTAAGGAAAACATAACATACTTACATTGTAGCTATCATAGCTACATAGGGAGTCACATATGCAATACCCAACACAGTATATTCCCTAAATATCATCAGAGAAACATTCATGTTTTCCTCCTTCACATTACCCAATGAATTGGAGAGCTATATCAGGATCACCCACCCTAGATTTCTCAAAAAACCACCCGTATATGTAAAAATTTCCAGGAACCAAAACATAATCATAACACGTAACTTATGCATAAAGGAAAGATAAAATTCCCACATTGTAATAACAATATAAAATTTTAATATATTGAAAATACATACTTAAAAACCATTTTGAATACAAAAAATACATTAAAAGAGTGTATGGTATTTATTTTTTTCCTTTTGAAAACATTATGTATTATTAAGGAAGCCATAGATCAAATAATACCTGCGGCGGTGGAAAAGGTTGTTGTCACCGCTTACGTTAAAAAAGAAACATTAATTTTTGTCATTTTATAAAATGCTTTTGAGAGAAAATATTCCATTTGAATTTAATGAAAATTCAAAAGGGTTTTATACACCATATAAAATAATTTCGTGTAGAAATCAAAAGATTACTCAACGAAAGGAGATTGAGACGAAGTCCCGTACAAAGAGGGTATCCTTCAATTAAGGATAAATAAATTACATAATTATGTGTGAAAAATACAAATACACCTAATATAAGTGGATATTAAGTTTAAAAAAATCATAGGTCATCCACACATATTCATAGAATAAAATAATCAAGAAGTAGATGTTTAACCCAAAGAAATGAAATTGGGTTAAGAAGTTCCTTTATAGAAATTCGACAGCCTAACGGTGTCCCTTTAAAATTCAGAAAATGAGTTGATGAGAGATAAAAAGGGTATATCATCACATGTACATAAAATTTATAGAAATAAGGATTTATAAGAACATATCCCAACATAAGAAGATGTAAATTAAATGACCTAACAAAAAGAAGTCTTTTAAAAAGAGGAGGGTGAAAGGTTCCCTTACTGATTTGGGTAACATTCGAAACGTACACCCCATGAAAGAAGGGTCATAAAATTAAGAAGTAAATAACCATAAATTAAATTATATTACATAAAGAATAAAATAATGGGAATTAAATACACCACATAAAAGGAAATAGTGGCAAATGTAGCATGAATCTCACGGGAATAGAAAGTGAGATAAAAACCCCTTACCTTGTTGGAATCAATCGAGTCGTATGACCAAAAGATAATAAAAACCAAATGAATCACATAATACCATGAATATAAATAGAATCATGATAATATATATGAAATTTCAGTAAACATTACACCACATGAAATAAATAAATGGAGAACAATGGTAATATCACGGAATTAAAAGTGAGATAAGAAATCCCTTACGAATCATTGGCAGCCTAACGTCGCCAATTAAAACTTAGAAAAAAAGGATTTATGAGATAAAATAGGGTCTCTCATCATATGAAAATAAAAATTACAGTAATAGGATTATAAAATAACATTCCCCCAACATAAGAAATGGGATCTTAAAAGAAACGACATAAAAGTGAGTACTTAAAAATAAAGAGAGAAGTATGATCCCTTACCTCAAGTCTGAAATGTCTTGTTTGTTTCTTTATATTACTGAATAATAAACATTGGTCAATATATAATTTCTTAAGGACCTCCTTTAAATTTTACTATTCAATTCATACCACATATTATAATGTTATAATAATTAGTTAATTATGTGAGTTCATATCAGACATTTTTTTCAATGTTCGGTATATGAGTCAAAAATGAACTTGTTTGAAAAGAATTGTCCATGTAGTTATAATTAAACTATCTCCAGAATAGTATTAAAGATTTAAATATCATATATATCTAGTATATATTCATTTTATACTATTCCATAACATTTGGAGATAAAAAAATTGAAATGCACCATTCATGGAGACGGTAGGCCGTACGTACGCATGAACACTACTTTCATTTCATTGTCACATTAATTGAATTAAAACTAAATGAGATATATATATATATATATATTATAATTATAGTATAATATATATGTTATATAGGTAACATAAGTACATTAATTTTTATTCTTTATACATTCCATGTATTGCATGAACGAGTCACATCACTTGAGGGGGAAGTAGTCCACACTTCCTCAAATGAAATTATCACCTTTTCACAACATGAAAAACATAAAGGTATGTTATAAATGTAAAATACATAAGCATAGAGAGGAAATAAATATAATATATATCATAAATAAATATAGTTCCATCATAATGGCCACCATGATAGGTGTTAGGAGAAGATAGAACAATCATCGATTCGTGAGGCAATAATTCACCATCCACAGAAACAGTGTGTTCTTTAACCATTTGATAGAGTCGTGTGTAAGTGTAGCTCGAATAATTCTCATAACAGTATCCTAGTATATTTAAGATACTGCTTTTGTTACAAAAGAAATTAATAAAAAGAGTTTAGGGGTAGGAGAAGGAAAATAAAACAAAAGGTCATAAGAGAAAACATTACCTTTAAGTCAGATAACTCCCTTTTATTTGAACCAAAAGGGCTTCTTGATAAGCTTTCTGCCTATGGGGAGGCTTCTAGAATGAAGATAGGGATGTGCAGAGATAAAAGGAGAAAATTTTGGTTGATAAATATGATTGAGAGTTGTGGGTAAGGGGTAGAGGTAGTGGCCTTTTATAAGTGGGAGGAGGGGAACTCTTGGAATGTTATAAAAATTTACATTATTATAAAATGATTTTCGGATATTAAAGGTCCCACAAAGATATATTTTGAGGCTAAGGTGATAAGGGTTCTAACTCCACCCATACAATATGTTTTAGACTAGTTTTAGTCTTAGATTTTACCTTATCATTTCATTTTATTTAAATCGTTCATTAATGAGGTAATCACTGCATCGTCAAGGTGTCATAAATAAATTTATTTATTTAATGTCTAAAAATTATAAAAACAAATACCATGATGTAGGTAATATTTTTATCTTTCCAGTGACTATTTATAGTCTAATAGATCATTTATGTAGATAAAAATAAAATTGGTTTACTTAGGGGTTACATATTTTTGTGATATATTACATTCATTAAAAATAAAATGATAAAATGTCATTATCACACAAAAGTGATTCCATGGGGTCCCTAAGTTGGAAAAAGGCATCCCATGGTTGGACATGACACAACCTATATCATTAGGACACATTTTAGGGTCATTTTATATTATTATGAAATTATTTTATTACCATTAACTACCTGATTGCTAATTAATCACGATAATTAAAGATAATTACCGTCGTTACTATTCATAATGTCCAAAAACAAAAGAGTCTTTATTACATAATTTCAACCTTATGATTAAATATATGGAATACATTCTACCAAATTCCAAACATATAAATTGCAGTAATTAATTTAAAAATGATTCCCGTTGTCAAAACCAAAGATGGGTTTTTAAGAAGTAAAATCTATCAAACAATTGATTTGTTTTTATATCCAATTTAAAAGTGAAATTACATCCAATGAAAAAAATTGTATTAAATGATGAAAAAATAATTATATTACACCTTAAAACTTTTTAAAATGACCATCTAAATATATAAATAAATTGGATGAAAATGCAGCTTTGAATTAAAATGCATTATTTTTCACTACTCTTTAAAAATGAACATTTGTCAGAAAAATACAAAAAATTCACCCTAGTCTGTATTTGATATTCCAAATTCAAAAAATATATCAATTTTAACAAATTCAAAACATATAAGTTGAACTAATTAATTTTACAATCAATTCATGTTGTCAAAACAAATAGCGTGTTTTTAAGAAACAATATCTATTAAAAGATTGACACTTGTTTATGTCCAATTTCAAAGTGAAATTAATTAAAATCACCCCAATTGGATTAAATGGTAAAAATATATTTTAATTACACTTAAAAAAAATTAAAAAGATAATCTAACAATATCAATAAATTATATTAAAATGAGGTTTTGAATTAAAATACAGCATTTTTCACTAAAAATGATCTTTATCGGAAAATAACAAAAATATACACAATGTAGATTTTGATGTCTTGATTTTAAATAAGGATTTTATTTTGTTAAATATAACATATAAAAGTGAAAAAAAAATTATATTTAAAAAGGTTTCTCCATCAAAAGGTGGTTAATCGGCCTTTTAAATAATATTAGAATATTTATTCTTAAAATTGGATTTTTAAGCCTCTAACATTTAATGGATAATTGTAAAAACATTGAAAAAATATATATAATCATATTTTAGTTATTTATTTTTATTCCCTCTATTCCAACGGCCAGACGTTATCTTCCACTTAAAATAATATTATTATATTATTACTGTGCAACGTAAGATTTCAAAAAACTCATCTTTGCGTATTGGGTATGCAATTGAACATAGCATTCCTTTTAATGTAATATTAATATTTTATTAACAAATATTAATAAATATGAAAATTTTCATATTATTTATTTACCTGGGTTGTTACAAAAATTCTCAAATTAAATTAGTTTGAATATTTATAACATCAATTATTTTAATCTTTCATTAATATGGTAATTACAACAGCATCATTGTTTCATAAATTAATTTATTTATTTAATGTCTAAAAATTGTAAATAAATTACCATCATGTAGGAAATCTTTTTATCTTTCTAACGAATATTTATAGTCTAATTTATATTTTGTGTAACCCTATATTAAAAATGGATTATTTATTAAACTTTGAATTTAACTCTTTTAACACTTCTTTAACTAAAATAATAATAAATGTCTTAATCTAACACAAGTGGACCCAATAGGTTCATATTTTATTCCTAATGTTTTTTTATGTCGAATTAAAATTATCCAATAAAATTAAGACATGTTTTAGTGTAATAATAATATCATTTTTCCCATAATTTCCCTATTTACTTTTAACCGTGGTATATAAAAGTAAAAGTTACTATTCAACAAAAATTATTTTCTTCTTATTGAACCCCATTTTACTTATTAATATCAACTGTATCTCTCGTATTATTTAAATTCAACTCATATAAGTGGAAAAATTATGTTTTATACAAATTTGGAAATGCTCCTAAGAGGTGGGTAAAGGACGGTAAAAAGTTCGAAAAACATTTATATATCTAAGCTCATTATAATATGACTCTAATGAATTACATTGAACTTATATAGTTATTATGTATCTATTTTGACCTAAAATAAATTTAAATAAAAAAATAATTATTTAAATAAAAAGTTTGTTTCAAACAATAACCAAGTGTTTTTCATTATTCATCAAAAATTGAAAGTTTTCAAAAAATACAAATAATTCACCCTAAGAATATTTCAAAATTATAAATCAAAAAGAAGTCTATTTACAAAGAGAAAATTTATAAAATTTCAAAAAGAAGGTATTACTATTCATAACGGCTAGTTTGATTGGTCGTGGTGTGTTAGAATCTTGATGTTGCGAACAATGAAAGCTATTGAATTATTCAAAGGGAAACATACCGTGTAAGATTGGGGTGTTACATTCTTCCCTCCTTCAAATAATTTTGTCCACGAAATTTCTAGAATATTAATTCATAAAATTATTTGGGTGGTTATTCATCATAAGTTCCTCAGGTTCCCACGCTGCCTCTTCTATCTTATGGTTTCTCCATGGAACTTTTACCAGACGAGTAGTCCGGTTTCACAGCACATGTTCTCTGGTGTCAAGAATTTTGACAGGCTCTTCCCAATAAGACAGATCATGTTCTAGCTCAATTTCCTTATATGTGTGTACATGCGTTGGGTCAGGCATGTATTTTCTCAATAGTTATACGTGGAACAGATCGTGAACTTTGGAGAGACTTGGCGGCACTTCCAACTGGTAAGCTACAGCCCCAATTCATTCTAGAATTTTGAAAGGTCCAATGTATTTGGCACTTACTTTATCATTCTTACCAAATCGTATAACTCCCATCCATGGTGATACCTTCATGAAAAAATGATCTGCTACCTGAAATTCCAAATCCTTCTTTCGGTTAACGGTATAGCTCTGTTGCCTACTTTGTGTTGTTTTGATGTGGTTTTGGATAACCTTCACCTTTTCCATCGTTTCCACAACATGTTCTGGGCCTACGAGTTTTCTTTCACCAACTTCATCCCAACATGTTGGTGTGCGACATCTCTTGCCATATAATGCTTCATATGGTGCCATCTGAATACTTTAATGGAAGCTATTTTTATAGGAAAATTCTACCAGAGGTAAATATTGATCCCACTTACCTCGAAAGTCAAGTGAGAAAGATACCAACATGTCTTCTAAGGTTTGAATAGTCTATTCTGATTTTCCATCGGTTTGAGGGTAGTAGGCAGTGCTCAAACAAAGTTCAGTATCCAGGGCATTCTGAAGACTCCGCCAGAATAATGATGTAAATTGGGGATCACGATTAGAAACAATTGATAGGGGTATACCAAGGAGTCTCACAACATCATTAAAATAAAGTCTTGTGAAACGTTCATGTGGTAAATATTATCTTATAGTATGGAAATGTGCTGACTTGGTGAGACGATCAACAATTCCCCATATTGCATGATTCCTTCTTGGAGTCTAAGGTAGCGCCATGAAAAATTCCATCGCAATGTTAAACCATTTCCACTAACATATGGGAAGATATTTCATGACTCCCCCAGGTTATTTCCTACCAGCTTTAACTTGTTGACAAACCATACATCTTGACACAAAATCAGCGATCTCCCTCTTCATGTTGTCCCACCAAAAATGTTCCTTCAAATCATTATACATCTTAGTGCTACCAGGGTGTATAGAGAAATTGGGTCTATGTGCATCATCTAACAATTCCATTTTTTGATCAGGTATATTGGGAACCCAAAGTCTCTTCCCAAATTTCAAAATCCCGCCATCATATATGAATTCACTAAATCTCCCGTCATTCACATCTTTAATCTTATTTTGAAACTTTTCATCCTCAGTCTGAGAACATTGTATCCTTTATAATAAATATGGTTTGAAAACCATTTGAAAAATAATTGATGATTCACCTTCAATGCTTATTACCATATCCATCGTTACTAGATCCATGAAAATAAGAATCCTTTCAACTCTGATCTTGTTCAAAACTCAATGATTCTTTCTGCTCAAAGCATCTTCCACCTTATTTTCTTTCCCTGGGTTGTAGTGTATTGTGAAATCATAATCCTTTAGTAGTTCAATCTGTCTCCTTTGCCTCATGTTGAGTTATTTTTGTGTGAAAATATACTTCAAACTCTTGTGATTAGTATAAATCTCAATTTTTTTTACCATATAGATAGGGTTTCCATATCATGAAAGAAAATATTATAGCTACTAACTCATGATCAGGAGTAGTATTGTTTGGTTCGTGAATTTTTAGTTGTCGTGATGCATAGGCAAAAAAATCTATCATTCTGCATAAGGACATAACCAAGTCCTTTCTCTGGCATCACTATAAATAATGAACCCATCATTCCCCGATGGTAGATTCAATATACGAGCGTTGAATAATCTTTACTTCAATTCATCAAAACATTCTTCACACTATTTTTCCAATCAAATTTAACCCCTTTACATGCGTTCTTTGTTAATGGGATATCCAACTGGGAAAAATTCTAGGCTAAATGTCGATAATATCCTGCTAAACCAATAAAACTGCATACCTGAGTTATACTCATCGATGCTGACCATTCTTAGATTTCCTGGTTCATTAAAGGATCAATAGAGATTCTATCCTTAGAGAAAATATGGCCATGAAAAGAAATATCCTGAAGCCAGAATTCACACTTGCTAAATTACCCATATAATTCATTTATTCTATGAGTTTTTAGAATAACGCGCAAGTGATTTTCATGATCTTCGTAGATTTTGGAGTATACAAAGATAGAATTAATAAATACCGCTACAAAGTCATCAAGATATTCCTTGAAAACTCTATTCATTAGATCCATGAAGATAGAGGGTGCATTAGTCAACTCAAAAGGCATTACTGTAAACTCGTAATGCCCGTTCTGGGATCGAAATGTTGTTTTAGAAATGTATTCCTTTTTTATACACAACTGATGATATCTAGATTGAAGGTAAATATTTGAAAATATTGAGTTCCATGAATTTGGTCGAATAAATCATCAATGTGAGGTAGGGGATACATGTTCATCGTTGTTATAGTATTGATCTCCCTGTAGTCAATGCACAACCTCATAGATTCATCTTTCTACATAACAAAATGAATAGGGGCTCCCCATGGAGAAACACTTGGGCGAATAAATCCCTTATTACTCAATTCCTCTAGTTGTTTCTTTAGTTCCACTAATTCCATAATGTCCTTTCTATAAGGGGTCTTAGATATGGGCCTTGAACCAAGAATTAAATCAATAAAAAACTCAATTTCTTGTTCTAGAGGATGTCCAGGTAAATCTTATGGAAACACATCAACATATTCTTGCACAATAGCTACATCCTCTATTTGAACATTCTTTTCCTCACCCATAGTTATTTCATTCTCTTCCTCCCAAATAATTGAATTTAGTTGATCTACTCGGGAGAAGCTAGATAAGAATGATGTGGTGATGTTTCTGCTCTAATGATAAGGTGTTATTTATCATCGTCATCAGAAATCAAAACTTCCATCTTCTTAAAAAAATTCATCATGGTACGAAATCCAATCCATGCTGAGGATTTTATCAAATTAAATCATGTGTATGACGATGAGATCAGCAGATAAATACCATTTATGTGCGTTAATAAGGACTGATTCACAAAACATTGTTGCAATGATTCTTCCCTTTGGAGTTTTGACTGACAACTCCTTTCTTCAATAAAATGGGAAATATATAATTTTCTAAGAAAATTGGGAAGATATGAAACCATGCAAAGATCTAGAATAAAAAAATCATTTGAAAAACATGAAAGAACCCAATAAATTACCTTCTACCACGTCTTTTGGAGCTTCAACCTCAGCAGTAGTGATAACATAATCTTGGCCTTGATCCCTTGGCCTTTTCTGAGGAAAGTTTCATAGGTTATTAGGAAATTCATTTTCATAATGCACCCATTCAATACAATTGTATCATTCAACATTGACAGCCTCTTTCTTCCCCTTTCAATCACGATCTTGGTGGCCTTTCTCACCACATTTGTAACAGACTCTCATTCCCTTCATGAATGTACTGTGGCGTTTCTTCCCATATTTACTATAGGATGGATATTCATCCTTTCCCTTATTCTCCTTATTTCCATTTCCAGATTGTTCAGTAGATCTCTTCTTCTCTAGATTTTCTTTAAAATCGTAACACATAGAGACTTCCTTTTCTGTCTTGATAGCACATTAGGAAATATATTCTTATGACAAGAAGGATTGTGAGACTAATTCTTGCTAGAAAAATGGTTTTAACCCATATAAGAATTGATCAATCTTAATCCTTGGGTTACATATATAATCTGTTTCATGCCTTGCTGTCCTTGTAAAGTTAGCCTCATACTTTGTGACATTCTTATCATCATTTTTCCTCAGACATAGAAATTTCCTTTCCATATCCACTCAATGGCCATGAGGAAAGTATTTTTCTAAAAAAATCTCTTCAAACTCCCTCCATTCCATATTTGATACTTCATCATCTTCCTTTGTGTTTTGAATAAATGACCACCTTTGATCTACACCTCTTGTGAGGTGATAAACTGCCATGAAATCTTTTTCCCTTTCACTTCCCCCCAAACCGTTAAATATTTTTTCTAATGAGTTTTTCCATTGCTCAGCTACTAATGGATTTTTACACCCATTGAGTGTTGGAGGTTATTGCCTCATGAAGCGGTCTAACATTGGTCCTCCACATTTTGGATCTGGGTTCTCTATACAGGTAAGGTTATTATTCATATCCTGAGTGAGTTGTCCCAGTATGGTGATATGCTGATCAGCACCAGTTGCTTTACTAGCTCCACTATAATTATCTTGAGTAGGACGCAAATCCCTACATAGATTGCGTGCATTGATACAGTTTCCATTCCTTCCACTAGGCTCCATTTATAAACAATTTCATTCACCATATTAGTTTATGAATCATAATACATAATTCCTAACATGTAAAACTGTTAACATAAATTGAACAGTTTATGGATATAATCCATAATCATAAGAATGTTTTCTTTGAGAATGTATATACTCATAAAACCTTCATAATGTTTTTTAATGAAAATGAGAATTATCCTAAGCATATCCCCCCAGAGTGTCGTGACCAAGAGTGCAGCAAGGATCATTTTTTTTGCACTAGTTCCAGTTCGAGTCTATCTCAAAGTGGTGTTTTTTTGTTTTACCACTAGGTACATCTATGCCAGAGCTACCTCTACCTTATCGTACCCAGATAGGGATGTATTTCTTAGAAAACTCACAAAATCTATACATTACGAAAATTCAAGGAAGTTCTTCTTTAATAATTCTCAAATTCAATCTTAGGATAATGTGCTCTAATCAGAGTTTTTATAAATGTAGTTTCCATGGTTTGTACTAAAATTCCTCTGATACCAACTGTAATACCCTAACCCTAGTTACCTAGAGTCGGTGCATTATTACATAACATTGGCATGATCACAAAAGATCAAGTCTCGAAAGACCGATTAGTTTAGTAGCCTTGGAAATACTAGATACATTAATAAGTTTTACATTACATTATAAAATGAAAAACTACAACAACATAGTCTACATAGGCCACACTCATATCCCATATACTATACCTGCAGGTCAGTCATAATATACTTCTTCAGATCTTATGGAAAATAAAACTTAGAAAGGGGTGAGCTCAGATGCTCAGTAAGGATAAGAATATAGCAGAAACTTTCATAAATAAGCATAAAAATTTAAGGCAATGTAACACTAGAACAAAAGCCTTTTAAACATGAACTTCAGAATAATATGGTAAAGAAAAATTTGAATAATTCCATTTACTAATTCAGTTTTATATTCTACTAGTCGAAAAATTACATGCAATATCAATAGTCACATTCATAATGATTGAATGCATAATGCTAGACTTCATAACCACATAGTCAATGCCTTGTTCCAAGACTAAAAATAAAATTTTTTCAAGGCCGTGTGCCAAGACAGTAGTCTATCTCATGAGACCTACCGATGCATCGAGGAGCTATAGCGGACTCCACCTGTCGCTAACTAAGTCGAATGCATTCCTCACATCAAAAGGTTCAAACATAACATAAACATTCGTATTACAACTAGCATATGAAATTTCAATACGTTCTCCATAATCCATGAATGGTGTGAAAATAAAAAATCCATAGTCAAACATATAACAAAACCTTAAATACAATATGGAAGTTTTTTATAACAAATCATCTTCAATTAATCTTAAAATCCATCAAATGATGTTGACATAGATGAAATCAAAAAAAAATTAGAGAAATATATCTTTCTGTTTTGAAATAATTTATAAGTCGTATAATTATAAAAAACATTTATTTTGATAATATTCTTATAAGATTGTAAGGGAAGGTTCTACGATGTTATAACGGCAAAAAATATCCACACCCGTCGTATATGTTAAAAAACATTCTTACCTTAATTTTGTCGAAAAGGTCATAAGGTACCTTGTTTGGAAAACGACGGAAAGATTCCTTTCAAAAAAATTTATAAAAAGTAAAACAAGAGTATAAATGACTTTAACCCATATTCAATTAAAGAGTAAAAATGTTTTGGAATACATTTTTAGGAAACATTAATGTGGATGATAAAGAGGTCTGAGTGGATACATTACGTAAAAACAATCTCAGATAATAAAGGGATTGTGAAATTAACCCTTACCTTGTTCTTTTCCTCGGTCGAGGGTACGGTAACTTCCTATATAATAGTCAAATCATTGTTATTAAATTAAACAAGAACAATATACATAAATATTATATAATTTATGATCTTATAATATTGATTTGTTAATGATATTTCAGTAGTATCATTGTTTCGGTTGTTAACTGATTCGTCTTCCTTTATATGATTTGTTACGTAAGTAAAGTTTGTAATAGACCAGATGTATCTTATTCATATTAAGAATGATATTAAGTATTTAAAAATTATTTTTAGTCATTAAATGAAAATTATCCTTGAATGGATATGATGGGGAATAAATCTCATCGCGTTCATGGAGACGGTAATCCGTACGTACGGACGATAGACAATATCATTCTTTTGATTTTAAAATCATATATAATTGAATGGTATATCATTAATACAGAATTATTATCATAATATATTTAATATCTACATCATTTATACTCATTATTATATCCATCTAAATGGTGATATGTTTTAATAACAAACTACACCACGACGTGGAGATGACAATGTGTACGTATGCACATATGTTGACTTTGTCATTTATAGGATGGATAGAATAATGAATATGGTTGTACCATTTTTATAATAACATATCAATATATATATATAATAAACTAGATTTATTATTTTATAATTGAAAAAACAAAGAAAGTGGAAGTGGAAGAAGAAAAGAACTTGAAAGTGGGGATGAAATATTTTTCTCTTCTTCGGGTTCTTCCTTTTGATTTGATCCAAAGGGCTTCTTAGGATGGCTTTCTGACTAATGGATGTCCTCTTGTATGAAGTGAGGATAATTGGGATGATTTTTGGGTAGGATTTGGCCGATATAAATGGCTTTTAAGGTGTGAATATGAGAGAAGGGGAAGTGTCCTTTTATAAGATGGTTGAGGGGAACCTAAGGAAATGATTGAAACATTATTTTATAATAAAATCATTTTCTGTTTCTAATGGCTCAAAAAAGAATCATTTAAATAAAAAGGTTTTTATTGGCCAAAAACCTCTCAACCAATTGGTTTTAGATAGGTTTGTGTCACTATATTAACCTTATCTTTTAGATTTAACTCTTAGTTAAATAGATTTACATTTACCATATCTCTTTGTATTTTTATATTATATGGTTAATAAACATTATATAAACTTCTAAGAGAGCCCCAAGTGTTTCATTAATGATTTATCTATCATTATATAAGTCTTTTGGCCGAACCTTATATTTTTAGGATTATTATATCAACCAATAATATTGTATTTTTTAAAAAAACTCAATTATGTCAATTTTGACATTATTGATTAATTGATTTTTGTTCAAGGCCTTAAAACTTTATTACTTAGAAATAAATACATTTAACCATCACTAGCATGTCATATTAACCTAGAAAATTTTTGGAATTCATTAAAATTATCACATTATATTTATGTGGATATTTATAATATCAATTATTTTAATCATTCATTAATATGGTAATTATTGCATCATCATTATGACATAAATATATTTATTTATTTGAAGTATAGAAATTATAAATAAAATACCATTATGTAGGAAATATTTTTAAATTTATATAGAATATTTATAGTTGCATTTATATTTTGGGTAACCCAATATTAAAAATGGTTTTGTTATTAAACATTGAATTCAACTCTTTTAACTCTACTTTAAATTAAATAATGATAAAATTTTTAATCTAAAAAAAGTGGACCAAATATGTTAATATTTTATACATAAGGTATTTTTGGTCGAATTCTACATATCCAATAGAATTAGTACATGTGTCAGGGTAATAATAATGTCATTTTTATCCTAAATTACCCTATTTACTTTTAACTGTGGTAAATAAAAGTAAAAAAGTTACAATTCAACAAAAAAACATTTCAACTTATTCAACCACATTTTACTTAATGATATCAACCATTCCTCTTGGATTTTTGAAATTAAACTCATAGAAGTGGTAAAATTTTGTTTTATACAAATTTGGAAATGCTCCTAGGAGGTCGGTAAAAGACGGTAAAAAGATCGATAAAATTTTATATATCTAAACTCATTATAAAATTACTCTAATGAATTAAATTTAACTTTTATTGGTATTATGTATCTATTTTTAAATAAAATAAATTTAAAAAAATAATAATTATTTAAATAAAAAGTCTGTCTTAAACAATAACTTAGTGTTTTTAACTATTCATCAAAAATTTAAAATTTTCAGAAAAATTCCAAAAATTCACCCTAAGTTAATTTCGATATTCCAAATAGAAAAATGAAGTCCATTTTGAATGATAAAATTTATAAAATTTCAAAAAATGGGTATTACTATTCATAGCAGCGGGTTTTATTGGTCGCGGTGTGTTAGAATCTTGAAGTTGTGTACAATGCAAGCTATTTCATTATTCAAAGGGAAACGTATTGTTGAAGCTTGGGGAGTTACATGTAAATACCCATAAATTTAATTATATTACACAATGAATACAATATTGGGCAGTACATACACCATGTAAAAGGAAATAGTGGAAAATATAGAATGAATCTCATGGGAATAAAAAGTGAGTTGAAAATCCATCACCACGTTTTAATCTATTGAGTCTTATGAACAAAAGTTAATAACAAAAAAATGATTCACACAATAAAATTAATATATATGTAATGATGATAATATATATCAAATGGAAGTACACAATACACCACATGCAATAAATTAGTTGTGAACAATGAAAATCTCACAGAATTAAAAGTGAGATAAGAAAGCCCTTACCTCGTGTCGGACTTGACTCGTTTGTTCATTGTTCTTTCGTAATAATAAGAATAAGTAAATTTATACTTTCATAAGAATACATTTCATGTTTATTATTCTTTTTATATCACATATTACCATATTATGAACATTATGTAATCATTGAAGATAATAACTTTCATTTTGTCGATATTTGGTACTTGAGTCAAAAATGAACTTCTTATATTTACTAGTTGTCTACGTTTTCAAAATTCCATTGTCTCCAGAATGATATTAAAGATTTATATCTCATATATATATTATATATTGTGTGTATATATGTATTTATAATAGTACATAACATTTGGAGCTAAGAAATGAAATGCACCGTTCATGGAGACGGCAAGTCGTACGTACGCACGAATGCTACTTTCATTTCTATTTCATATTTAAAAGAATTAAAACATAATTATACATTGCTATGTTATAGTTCTAGTACAATATCATATTAAATATCATTAACCCCATCCTTTATATGTCCCACATATGGAATTAATGAGCCATATCACTTTGAGGGGGTGGTAGTCTGCACATCCACAAATGAAATTATCGCGTTTACTCATAATGGAAACCATTAGAAATGTAATGAATTAAAAATACTGAAGCATAAAAAAATATAAACATAATATATATAAAATATAAATATATTTCCATTATAATGGCCACAATAAAAGGCAGTAGGAGAAAATTGAACAATCATCGTTTTTTGAGGCGTTAGTTTGTCATCCACAGAAATAGTATGTTATTTACCCAATAGATAGAGGTGTTTGTAATTTTACATTGAATCATTCTCATAAAAACATTTGAGAATATTAAGGATAATGGTGTTTGTATAAAAAAACAGTTTATGGGATGGATAAGTAAAATAAAACAAAAGAACTTTGGAGAAGACGTTACCTTTAAATCGGGTAACTCTATTTGGTTTGAACCAAAAGGGTTTATTGATGTTCCTTATACTAAAGTTATGGCTTCTAGGGGGAAGAGAGGGATCTTTAGAGATTATTTCTGTAGGTTTTGAAGGATCCAAGGGGCTTGAGAGGTGTGAGTAATGGGTTATAGGTGAGGGTTTTTTATAAGGGGGTGGAGGGGCTCTTTAAGAAAGTGTGAAACCAATATTTTAATATATAATGATTTTTGGTTTCTAAAGAGACAAAACATATTAATGGAGAAGATAAGAGGACTTGTGGTCGAAATAAAATCATTCCATAAGAATTGGAAAGCTTTTCGACATTATTTTAATCTTAATAATCTTATTTATTTAAATATTTTATTAAGGAGGTAAACACTGCAACATTATTGTGTCATGAATAATTTAATTTATTTGATGTCTAAAAATTATAAAAAAAATTACCATGATATAGGAAGTCTATTTAGTTTTATAGAGAATATTTATTGTCAAAAAGATAACTTATATAATCATATGTAAAAATTAATTTACTAAAATTTATTTGTTTATGTCAATTTTTCTTTACTTTAAGTTAATTAAAATAAAGTGTCATTATCACTCCCATGTGGCTCCATGGGGTCCCAAAATCAACCCAAAGATGCTCAGGGCGGGATATGTATCAACCAATATGATTAGGACACATGTTAAGGTAATTTTAGATTTTTATAATAATATTTTAATCCTTAATTACCATATTTTCCCATTAACCATGGTAGATAAAATTTTTACTTAAGTAAATATTCAAAATGTCTAAAAATAAAATTTAACTATTATACAATCTAAACCACCTGATTAAAAATATGTAATAATTGTTTAAAAATCAAAACACAGAAGTGGCAGAAATTAAAATAAAATTAATTCATGTTGTCAAAACAGGAAAATGTGTTTTTAAGATATAATAACTATCGAATGATTGACACATGTTTATATCAAATTGCAAAGTGAAATTACATCCAATGACCATCATTAGATAAAATGGTAAAAATATATTTTAATTACACTTTAAAACCAATTAAAAAAATAGTCCAACAATATAAATAAATTATACTAAAAGGCATTTTTGAATTGAAATACAGTATTTTTCACTATTAATTAATAAATGAATTTTATAATAAAAATACCAAAATTTTACCAAAAGTGAATTTTGATGTTCCGATTCTAAAGAAGAATTTTATTTTTTCAAAAAGAACATATAAAAGTGACCAAAACTATATTAAATGAGGGTTCACTATTAAACAGAGGTAAATCAACCTTCTAAAGTAAATTAGATTCATTCACATTTTTAGCCTCTAAATTTTATTGGATAAATGTAAAAATATTTTTCAAACATGTATAATCATTTTGTAGTAATTTATATTTATTCCCTCCAGTACAATGACTAGAAATTAACTACCATTTAAAATAATAATAAAATTTTTATTTTTTCAGTACAACTCAAGATTTTGTGCAACATATGATTTCAAAGAAACACATTATTGTGTATCAGGTATGCCATCAAATATAGCATCCCCTTTAATGTAAAATTAATAATTAATTTACAAATATTAATAAATATGAAAATTTCATATTCTATATTTACCTAGGATGTTATAAAACCATTATGCCACTTGTGTTTTTTTTGTGATGAAATAAATAAGAAAATTAAGGGGAGATAGAGAGGGAGTGAGAATAAGAGAATAAATTCACCTTAAGCAGTGAAAGAGGTTTAAATAAAAAAGAGATAAAAATATAAATTGGGTTATAAAATGACCTACACATATTCAAATCCATTATCTGTTTCAATAATATTGCTACTTGGTTCGTATAATGATATGGATTTCAAAGGTGGTTGGGATTAAAAAATTTCTATTGTTGAATTTTCGTACAATAATAACTTTTTCTCAATTATTCAGATGACTCCTTATGAATCCCCATATATCAGGAAGTTCCAGACTCTAATGATTTGGGATGGAGGTGGAATTGAAATCTATTGGGACCTAATCTATCTTAGGATATGGAATTGTATGTTAGAGACATTTTATTACACATTATAGAAGCTCAGAGTCATTAAAAACATTGTGTAAAAAATTTCTGGTGAGATCTAGAGTTCAATGTTATCGACAAGGTATTCCAATAAATATTTCCTTAAAATAGGATAATGGGTTTTAGAATGAAGTCAATGTTGGGACCTAGATATATCAGATCCTTTGAAATTATTGATCGTATCCAAATGGTATCTTATTACTTGGTGATTCCAGCAAATCTCTCTCAAGATCATGATGTTTTCCAAGTATATCTCCTGAGAAAGTACATATCAAATATTTCACATGTAATGAATGCATTTTTCATTCCATTGGTGAAAAATATCTCTTGTGAGGAAGAACCAGTAGAAATTTTTTATCATTTAGAGGAAATGCTAAGAAAAAAACTACTCATCATGCCAATGTTTTGGGGAAAAACCATGTATAAGAGGTAGCATTGTGGGAGCCTGAGGATGTAATATGGTAGATTTATCCTTTATAGTCTATATCAAAGTAATGAAAGGGATAAATTATAATATTGTGGTAGAATGTCACCCCAAAATATTTTATTAAATTTTTTTATCCATAAATAAATTTAATTACCTTGGAAGCTTTCTTTACAAGAAAAACCAAGGTTAAAAGAACCATCATTTACTATTAAAATATTATTAATTAAAGTAGAAGTTATTTCTAAGACATTATATTAGAAGGTATGAATATAATAGTATAATATGAGAAATTTTATTTTTTACAAATATATATGATTAATTCATAGGTTATAAATTGATTATAGATGAAAATAAAATCATTTGAATGTAAAATAAAAGTTTTCTCAAAAAATGGTTTTATGCACGCTAAGTGTTTTTTCATAATAAATTAAATAAATAAATTTTTTTGAATGATTTTATTTATATATATATATATTATTTTTAATCAAATATTTTAACATTCATCCAATTATTTTATCTAATAATGGGATAAGAATAAATCATGTTTTATACATAAAAATGCATTTTTCTAAAAAAACATTTTTTAGTGTTTTACATTCTTATTTAAGAAGGATTCTAGTACTATAAAAGGAATCATGAAAAATAGTTTCTATATTTGGAATCAGGAGAATAAAATTTGTTAAATAGTTACATTTTTTTGTCATCGTGAATAGTAACCTTAGTAAATATTTCTCACCTTGTAAGTGTAAAATGAGTAAAAGTGAGGTAATACATTGTGATAAGTCATTAAAATTTCTATAACACATGAATATCTCATATTGGATTACTCTAGTTATAAATTGTTCATCCATGTTTCTAAAATATGGAAAATTGGTTTCATTTTTCTTTACATGTGACCATTATATTTTTTTAAAAGAAAAAAACACAAAATGTAACTCTCTTAAATTTAATATATATTAATATTTGTGAGAGGGATTAAAAATGATAATTTAGATTCAAGATATTTGTTTGAAATATTAATGGAATTTTTTATCATGGTAATTTTTATTATATTTTGTGATTGAATAATTACTTAAATACATACACAATGCATACATAGTTCATTGATGTAATAGAAAAAAACAAAATTATTTTAAAAATATTATATGTTTAAAAAAATTGATTGAAATATTGGGTTAAAATTTTATTATAGGAAAAAATAACATTATTGTGTTTTTAAAATTTAGATTTTGAATTCCATTTAAAACATGTATTCTCTACATACATACATTTTGAATAGTCCCCAATATTAATGTAATGGTTTCTTATGTTAAATAATATTTTATTAAATTAATTAATATTTATAAAAATATAATCTTCAAACAAGTGAATGGGATATGGATGAGAATATCAACCATTAAGCACTTATCAGTCACATGTCCTTGTACAGTAACATTTTTGAACCGTATTTTGTAAATAAATTTGATATCATGGTAATTGTAAAAATAGAAAATGTGGTCTAAAACTAAGTGAAAAAGGATAAAATGTCACCTAAAAGTTTATAAATAATATTTATTGATAAGATTATGACATATAATAATCTTATATTTGAAATATATCAATTTAGAACCATATAAAAATGAAAATTAATTTATATAAATTTAATACTTTATGTAATTCCAAGGTTTCCCATGTGATATCTTATTATTTCAAAATAAATTCTATGTTCTAGAGAAAGGAAAATATATAACACCCGGCCTAACAGGATAGAAAAATATTATTATTGAAATATTACCATTATAACATTACCCTTGAATTGTTGGGTATGGATATTAATAATTTTTTATGAAAAATATATTATGGTTCTACACATTACCAAAGTGTAAATTAATTCTTAGGAAATAAACCCTCAGTTTTAGTAAAGTCATTAAATTCATCAAAAATAACTTTTCATGGAAAATTGATTTTCTCTAGATTTATTACTGAAAATTATAATTAATTTATGAAAATTTTAGAAAAAATATTTTATAAAATGAATTTATTTTAAATTTCAACATGTTAAAATTATATTAGGATTAACTTTTGTGAAACTTTTAGAAAGATAGTTTTTTCAATGAATAGAAGAAAATACTGATTTTTATTTAATATTCTATTTTCTTTTCACGTATTTTGAGTAAAAATTATATTTTTATTATATGTACAATTTAATTAATTCATTTTAATTTAAAAAAATAAAATTATTATTTTTAAAATGAATATTATAATTTAATTTAATAAAAAAACATTTTATATTAAAAAATAACAAATTTTGGAAAACCCGTTGTTTATCTCATTTTTCAGTTCAATATTAAAATAAATTAAAAAACATAATTTTTACCAGAAAAAATAGATTCTATATTTGTAATAAGGCTTATGAAATTTGGTAAACATGATCCATTTATTTTTAGTCATTTATAAAATTAATTTTACTAATTATTTTTACCATGATAAATGGTAAATCTTGTAATTAAGAGTTAAATGATTATATGATAAGTCCTATAAAATGACTCCAACACTTTACATAATTTTATTTTCTGAGTCTATTTTATCCTTACCAATCCATGAAATTTTTGTATTACCTTTTTCCATTCGAATATTATTATGACCATTTTAATTTCTATATAATGGAATTTCAAAAATGTCACACTATTGTTTTTAATAATTGTAATATTTTTAACATGGGAATAATATAAGAATAATTTCTATTAAAAAATTATTTCAAAATAAAAAATTATTATCTTTAATATGGTAATTTATTTTAAATTATTATTAGAGAAATAATTATCTTCATTTCTTACGAAATGATGAAATAATCATTCAATTAATGGAAGAATAAAATAAATAATATTAAAAATATTAAACGTTATATAATTTGAAACAATTAACGTGATCCATTAATTTTATAGATAAATATAAAATTTTAGGTATGTATTAAAATATTTTATTCAAGTTTCATTTGTTTTCTTGATGTCATTAAAGTAAAACTAAATGCATTGTTCTAAAATTGACTTTATGTATATTTTATGAAAATTATATTATATTAAAATATTTAAAATCCTAAAAATATTCTATTAATCCATGTGAACGTTATATGTTTTATAATATCTTAAATTTTCCATTTATGGGCCCTTTTCATTTACAGGATCCTCCTTGGAATCCAAGAGACCCGGGTTCAAAACCGGGTGGAGGTTAATTTCCGGGTACTACAGCAGCACTGTAGCAGTCACTGTAGTAGTTACTGTTCGGTACTATAGCAGCCAGAACTATTCACCCGATTTGGGCCTTCGGGCCCCCGGTTTGGGCCTATAGGTATCCAGGTCCTTTGGGTCATCATAGGCCTTCTGGCCATAGGGCCTTCGGGTCACGTAGACCCTAGAGTATCCTAGTTCACACAGAACAGACCCCATAAAAGGATTAGAGCAACAGGAGTAGCAGCCACCAGATGTAGAGCAAACCGGATTGGAAGAATGAGAGGGTATGGCAGCCGCCATCGGGACCAGGCACTGTGCAGCTTTGTATGGGGCAATTCTATCTGATCAGCTATGCAAGGTGGAGAGCTAGGTGATCAATGACATAGAAAGCTGGGGAGGGGTAGTTCAAGTGGGTTGGGCCTACGGGTCATGTTTGGGCATGGTATGCCTCTGGGCCTTCAGGTCATGTATTGTGGGTTTTTCAGTCCTAGTGACTTAGGCCTACGGGTCATGTACGGGTTCCCCTTTAACCATTAAAAGGGTTATTATCCATAATAAAATAAAAAATAAGGCCTTCGGGCCATTCGGGTAATGAATTAATATCCATGTGGTTATAGTATGTGTGAAAATAGTTAATGAAGTGTTAAAAAAATATAATGTTAAAAATGTGATCCAAACATGTAAAAATCTAATTTCTGTGATAATTTACACTAATACTCTTATTAAATTTCATTATTACACATTTTTATCCATTTTCATATAGAAATTTATTTATATTAACTTAATATTTCAAAAAATTCCAAGAGAACCCCTCACCCCTCTTATAAAAGGGAACCTCTTCTTCTCATTTTTTAACATTTAATATTACTTTTTGGTTCATAAAATAAATTAATAATTCCCTTAGTATAATCCATACTTTATTTATCTATGTATTGGTTTTGGTATAATACCAACCATGGAGAGATTAAGGTGTTATGTAAAGGAGATTTTCTAAAGAAGATGTATAGATTTTAACAATATGTTTTAGTTTTATTTCATCTCTAACTTACTAAAAATATTATTCGTACCTATTTATATAATTACATAAATTATATATCATATACTAATATTTTATTATTTTAACTAAATAACCTATATCCATATCCATCCTCTATCAAATTGTAATGGGATCTATCGTTCATATATATGGCAGAAAACCGCCATCAGATCCAATGTAATTATTTTTAGATCAATACCTCTTATGAATGGTTATAATGTTAGATTTAATATACAAATATATATATGATATTAAATATAATATTTCATCGATTTTCTTACAATTTTATTCACTAAAAACTGATAACATCATTCTTGTGTACATGTAGAATACGACCATTGCGAAGTGATGTGATTCATTATTCATCACCACAACACAAGAATGATATATATCTGTATATTTGAAAGAAATAATATTTTACTCATTACATTACTCTCATTATTTATTTAAAAAAAAATACTTTCCATATTTCTTTAATGATCGTTGAAAAATGGAAATGTTATATTTGTGTATATATAACCTACCTTCTCTATGATTGTAACATAACTCATTTTTCTTAACCATAATTTAGGATTGGTTTTAAAATTATAATTTTTGCATAAATTGATAACTATGTCATGATATTTATTTTTTATATGACTAAATATTGATCTATTAGACCATAGTCATCCAATAGAAGTCATTTTTGACAAATAAGCCAAATATCATCAAAACATTTGATGGGAAATTAAATGATTAACTGATTGTACATAAAATGGTAATAAGTGAAATAATAGGAATAATAAAATTTCAAAAACTTATTAATAATGTAAATAATTAATACAACATTATTATTCCAGAAGATCAATGTCATACGTGACGAGTCAAGCTCAATTTAAGGGTCTTTCTTTAAAAAATCATCTTTTATTTTTTCCCTTCGAAATCATTTTCTTCTAAGTTCATATTTTTAAATTTATATTATCAATGTATTTATATTAACATAAATGAAATATATATAAAATTTTATGTCTCTTTTTACTTTAAATAAATATTTCCCAAAATAAATCATTTTATGGAATGTCTAGACTTTCTTTACAAAAGAAAAAAAATGAATTTTCTATTTTTATATATATAGTGAAAAAAACATTTATCATCCCCATAAAATTTATTTTTTTCAAGATTTATTTAAATTAATTAATTTTTAATTCAGAAAAAAAAAATCATTTTTATGAATATTATGTTTTTTTAAAAAATTAAATTAAAAGGGAATTTCGATATTCAGAAATGTCTTTCATATGGGTTCAAAAGTGTTTTTCTATGGTTTTATGGAGAAAATAAGCAAGGTAAATAGTTTATTCAAGATATGATAAATGATAATTATATATGAGAAATGGGTGGCATAATACAACTTATATGATTTTTGTTTCCCACTTGTAGCTCAATAAAGAGCACGGTATAGCTTAGACATTTGGTTGAGACACATTGTTGGTAATGGGTGATCCCGATACAACGTATATGACGAGTTCAGCCCCATTATTGATCATAAATTTTTGGTGATATAGATATATATTATATGAATGGTGATCCCCATTATATCTCTCCAATACAATGGGTAAAGATTATGTTATCTGAAAAATTATATTGGAAGTCGATCGTATGGTTTTCCTATTGTAAGGTTCATATAAGTGTTCAATGAATATGATTCTCTATGTTATCTAAAATTAGTTTCCAAATTATTAATATTTGATTTGATTTTTTTCTTTGAGTAAAATGGTGTGTTTTTTCAAATAATATTTTTAATATGTTCAAAGAATAGTGAAATAACAGTAAGCATTTTTTGGTCTTTTCTATTTTTTTAACTTGAACAATGGATTTATTTTTAATTTCCCTTACTTGGATATTTTTTTATCCCATGATCAAATATTTTTCAAAAGTTTTAAATGAAAATTTGGCACAAGGATGATGTTAAGATGAAAATTTCTAAGAAGGGTCATGAAAAGAAAACAAGTTCCTTTTTAAATGTTTTGTTTTATGGGAGAAATTGATACTTAGTATAATTGTCCACTTCTAATGTATGGTTTTATTATGTATGAATTATGAGATATTTATATAAAATCATAAACCTAAAAGATAATAGTAAATTAAGGAAATTGAATTCTAGTTAAAATTTACTAAAATATGTAATTTTTAAGGAAGATTCATTATTGTTGGCATCAGAGTAGTGATTAGATATCTTTACATCTTATGATGTTATTTGAGAATATGTTAAAGGTTCAATAAAACCATAAATGGTTAGTATGTTATGTATAATTATGGTTATTTTTTTAAATTGAAGGATTTGAATAGAAAACTATATTTTATGGGTACCCTTTTATTTATCCTCCTCAAAATATGGTTCCTTATGATCGATATACCCACACAAATTATTTCTTGTTTTAGTAAATAGATGGTAATATTAGGAAATAAATTCAAAATTGATGTAAAGAACATTTTGGTGGTATCCATACGGAAGAACTAAATGAAATAGTAGTTATATAGAAAATAGTTTGGATTTTATTAACTAGATTTCAAAATTTATAATTAAAAAACTGACCAAGTAGAATTTTCCAATGCATCCAATAAGAAAAAATTGATGCACCATGGATTTTTATGTAGATAATGGTTATAAAGGTAAAAATATTTAATGGATTATGTGTCATGAATGTTGAAAAATATATAGTGAGGAATTTATTAAAAGAACCTTGTAATTTTTTTATATAGTAAAATAGTTTATACAGAAATAATATATCTAGAAAAAAGGAAGTGTTCATTTAAATCTTTAAATACGAATAAAGTTCTTCATAAGGAAATAATTTAATTCATTAAATATGGGATTATGGTAATTATAAAAATCGATTTTCGTGGTTGGAATCTAAAGAATAGTATCAACAATACATTATAGATTAATTTAATAAATGTCTAATGCCATTATTTTTTAATATGAAGAAACTATAAGTCACAAAGGAAAGGTATAGATTATATCATGAATTATGTTTTTATATTATTGAAATTTAGGAAATGATTAATATTTTTGTTTATTGGGAGGAAGTATTAAGTAATAATATGTAAAATCAAGGTTAATGGATTATGGAAAATGTTAAATGATTAAGGATTCTACATATATTGATTCAAGAGTAATGATTTCATTTTTGATTTAAGGTTTTTCCTAAGTATAACAGCTTAAAAAATTTTGGTTTTATTTAATTTAAAAACATTTGGTGACATTCATTGGGTGTTAGTAGATGATTAATGTAGATGTAAACCATCGGTCTAACAAGAAATATCATTGGAAGAATAATTTCTTCACATTTAGGGGACGTATGATTAATGGTCTTGATAACATTTAGGGTTTATATGATCTTGGATATTGAGGTAATTATGGTTTATTATAATTTGGGAATCTATGTTTTATAAAAAATATAACCATAGGATTGAAAAGAGATTTAGGGATTAAGTGATTAATGTTATTTTTGAAGAGTACCACTACAATTATGGTGAGAGTAGTATGACTAAAGTAAACAAAATATTATGTGATTTTATTTTAGGAATAATTTTTGAATTGTTTTTTAAAAGTATATACGATTTTAAAAAGGGTTTTTATTTATTCCAATTATTTATAAAAATTATTATCACATCTTGAAGATCATATGATTAGGGAATATACAGTTTGTAATAATTATTTAGGAGTGGTTGGGGTTATTTGGAGATAAATGCAAAATTTATCTTGGAATAATATGTGATAAAATAATTCTAATAATTGGGTTTAAATATTAGTGGGGAATATACAGAAGAATATTAAGGATAATTATTTATGTAATTATTTATTTTAAATTTTGGGTATTACAATTGAATTTTCGAGATTAATTAATTATATCTTTATATAAAGGTTTATTCATTCATGGAATTGTCATTCATTGTGATAAACATTTTGGTTTTGGATAATATTTAAATATATTAGAAATATATTTTTATACTTGTGAAAGTATGTGATCTCATGGAAGTTTATTTTAGTGCTTCAAGCATAAAAATCATTTTGAATACTAATTTTTTTGGAGGAATAGATTATATTGTAGTGGAAATTGATTAAGGGATAAAATTATATAAACCATGTAAGTATATTTCATATTGATTTTAGTCTAGGAGGTAATGTAATTCTTCATATCTATGTAAAAGTATCTTGAAAGAAATATCATATTACTTTCATTTTTGATGAATTGATGGTCACTTCACCCATAACAGATTTATGAATTTTTTGTTCTTAACTTTATTCTAACCATGGTCTCATTCATTCCCTATTAGTACTTGGGGTTAGGTATATCTTATATTTCTATTTTTTCACTTCCCACCAATGTATTCTGACATTAAAACCTATTTATTTTTTATTGTAGATTACCTTCATAATTCACATTAACTTTTATTAAGATGAATTTTTATTAACCCATTTATTATGTGGGTTTTCACAAAGTAATTTCAAATATCAAACCTATGATTACAAATAAAAATATCAAATTATGAGAACACAATTTATTAAATGTGGTATAGTGTAATATCAGGTGATTATAAAAGTTGGATTATACACAATTACATGAAAAATATGCAACACCAAGCATAAATAGACCATCAAATATTATTATTTAAATATGGTAATTATAACCTATCTATTGAGTTAGTGGTTATAAATAAAAATATATAATATATGAAATATATGTGATTTTCTTACTCATTATCAAAGTATTTGTTAGTTGTTAGGTAAAAATTAGTCAACATTATTCAATTAATTTTATTATTAAAACCCATTTTCTTGAAAAATAACATTTCATACTTTTTATGAGTGATTTTTATAATTAATAAATAAAAAATCTAGGAAAATATTTCATAAAAATATTTTAATATTTTAAATAATAAGTTAAAAGAACTTAGGATTAATTTTTATACTCTTCTTCAAAGATAGATTTCTCATGGAATAGTGGAAAATGCATATTTTTATTCAATGTTGAATTTTCTTTTCATGTATTTGTGTAGTGTCCTGACCCCAGAAGGCCAAGATTTGGTGTCTAATACCATTACATTGGTATTATTATAAGTAATCTAATCCAAATGGACTAAATTGATTAGTTGACTTTGTAATTCAGATACATACTTGTGTCCTGTTTTATAAATGAATGCACTAATTAAAACATAACATTTTCATTCGAGTATAACTTTATTAAATCTATTGTATTTTTCATATAATTATTACTAAACTTTATAGATTAATGGGGAAGGGAAACATGATATGGGTGAGATAAAATTCATATTGAGGCTAATGTATAGAGGAAGCATTAATGAACAAATGAGAATAATAATTATGGCATGGTAAATAACTAAACACACATACCATGTGATTAACAAATGAGATAGAAGGGAATAAACAATATGGAAAGGTAATGACTACAAAAACTTTCCATTCAAAAAACTAGATAATGGAAATTCAATAATGCAGGGTAAGAAATTGAAAATAATTCCATTTAATCAATGAACTAAAAAACAAATGTACCCATTGATATGTTCACCCAAAATCTCATGGATGAACAATAATTGAAACTAAAAGAGGGAAATGCATATTTATCAGCTTCTATGTTTTCTAGTTACATGGAATAAATACCATCAAGACCTTTCACAATATAGTTTTTCATATTAATTAAAAACTCATCTAAAGTGTCTAGCCACCTGTCTTGTTACATGAGATTGTTGATGTATCGAGGGGAAATCTATAAATGGGCCCCACCCATGCTGTACCTATCGCAATAATTCTTTATATATTGAATAATCTATTTAACAATATGGCTTATCAAATGTCCTTATGGAGTAGATGATGTAGATTTATCAATATTTCCCCATGTAATCAAATAATTTTCAAAGTAAACTCCTTATGATAAATGGTATATGGTTTAAGAAATGAAGATATTCTTGATAAATGATATAGATAATTAGGGTAAATTAAATGTCTAATGATTATAGGAAATTGAATATTTCAAGGGGACTAAAAAATGAATAAAGGAATTGAATATAAATAATATCATATAAAAATGAATCATAAACCATCAATAGGAAGAATATTGATGGTATCAATACAAAATATCCCATGTAGAGTAGACACATAGGGTTGTCTTTTTTGATGAATAGAAATAAAAAGAACTTTTACAAACATTCTTGATGAAAATATCCTTTTCAGTTTGATCTTTTATGAAAAATTCATTTCTTCTAAAATCACTTTTGAAAACGTTATTTTTAAATAACCTTTTAAAAATTAAATAGTAGCTTTAATGAAAATAAGATGGTTAAATACGTATACACCAAATGTGGTAAAAAACATATTTCATAGTAAAAAGGATTGAACATTTCCTTGTTTGAAAAGAGGCAATAACATTACTTTTAAAACATTTATAAAAGAAAAAATTTTAAAAACATATTTAATTAATAATTTTTATAAGGATAAAATCATTTTTTAAACATTTAAAAATATTATAAGAAAAGAGGTTCTCTGAATAAAGAGAGAAATAGATTTGGGTTATCTTTAAAAAAATATAACATGTTGAGTACTAATGTGTGAAAAAATGGTACTAATACTTGATAAAATTGATTTATAATCATAGGAGAATAAATTTAAAGTGTTTATTAGACAATTATAATACAATTTACTCTTATGGAGATTCAATTGTAAGTAATCCTAAACAAAATTATATAGTAAAGTAAACCCTTGAAAATATTGTAACGTTAGAGTAAAAATAAATCAATGATTTGAATATGAATATCAAACTTAAATAAACAAATATAAGTGTAACAACATAAATTGTAATTCAAATTCATTATTAAAATAATCATATAATATTAATGATAATGATGAAGTAACATAACCCCATGAAAACAAATTGGGTTATGAAATTAGTCTCCACTTGTTAACATTTAACTCAAATACTCTTAAATGAAAAATTCAAATTGAAACTCAAAATATCATTAATAATGAATGAATCAAGATATTATATAATTAATCCTTCAATTAAATATAAATTTGTCAACCCAAAAAAGATGTGATATTTCAAATTTAATCATTAAAAATGATCTCGAATAGAATAATATTTAAACATTCCAAAATGTCCCATTCCTCTTTGAATAATTTGAACCCTAATATCCCTGAAGTAATAACATTAATTGAAACATTTATTATCATGATAAAAAATTGATTCAGGATATAACATGTCAAATTGTAGTATATACACAAAAAAAAAAGGTATGTGCAAACAAAAAATAAGTCTTAATCAAATGTAAATTGAAATGAAATCTCTTTAGAATTCATTTTTGGGAGAACATCCTTAAAATACATGTATATTGTTTTTAAAAAATTAAATCACTTATTAGAGAATAATATTAAAAATTATTATATCATATATGATATTTCTATAATATCTTTTTACTAGTTTGTTTATAATCATTCATTATTCTCACTATTCAACTTGTTAAATGTCTCATTTTTCTTAAATGTTTTGACTTGTTATTTGTTATAATTCAAACATAGATCAAGGTTTAATCATATATAGAATGTAAAAATTGATTTTTTTTTATCATATATTTCTTATATATATGAATTTATAATAATTCATGGCATTTGAAGATAAGAAATAAAATGCACCATTCATGGGGACGGTAAGTCGTACGTACACATTAACACAGTATTCATTTAGTTGTCGTATTAAAAGAAGAAATGAAAATAATATATATATATATATATATTAGAATTACTAAAAATATATATGTCATATATTTTTCATTTTTTTATTAAAAACGTCATTTATAGGTTCCATGTATATTGTCAATGAATCATATCACTTTCTGGGGGAAGTAGTCCACTCTTCTATAAACGATGTTATCGTATTTACAAAAAACGGAAAGAATAAGGGTATATATTTTATAAAAATTAACAAGTAATAAATATATTATAAGTATCACATATAAGATAAATAAACATATTATCCATCGCAATTCCCAACCTTGATAGGTGTAATGGAAAAAAATGAACAACTTCATTTTGTGAGGTGAAAATTCATTGTACACATAAATGGTTGGTTCATTAACTATTTGATGGATGTGTGTTTCTATGAGGGTCTAACTATTAACATGAAAACATTAAAATATATTTGGGATAATTATTTTTTTATAAAATAGATGAATAATAACAATTTAAAGAGTCAAGAAACAAATAAATATAAGGATCTTGAGGAAGGATGTTACCTCTTATTTGGGTAACTTGTTTTGGTTTACCCCAAAAGGATTATATGGATCTAATTCTGAAAAAATTGAGGCTTAAAGGATGTTAGGAGGGATGTAAAAGAACTATCTGGGTAGATCTCCGTTTAAGAAAAAAAAATTGAGAGGTGTGATGAAGTAGGAGGCTTGAGAACCTTTTTATAACGGAGGAGGAGTGGTGCTCTTGTAATTTTTTGAAAAGGGAATTCTACCCACATTTGTTTCATTCAAATTGGATCCCTTAATAGACTAAATTATAGAAAATGGAGTCTAGGTTTGAAATATCACCATAAAAAGGGGTTTTAAACGTTTTTAGGTCAAATTGTCCCAAAAGTTTAAGGTTTACTCCCCTGTAAATATTAATTTCACTTTATTCTTTATGATTAATTTTAATCACATTCACTAATATTTTTCATAAAAATAAGTTTAAAATTATATAAATTATATATTTTAATTATTATAAATATTTAATACAATTTTCTAAATTATAATCACATAATTTTTTGAATACAATTTAAATTTAATCCCATATACGAGACGAAAATGCGCCTTCTTAATGTAAAAAACGTTCAATAGTTAGCCATGTTTTTATATTCAATTTATATATGAATCCAATTAAAATGAACTAAATTATATTAATTTATAAAAAAATAAATCTATTTAATAATTATAAAATTAAAAATAATATTTATCCTTAAAATTAAATTTGACAAAAAATAGTTTTGAGTTAAAATTCAATATTTTTAACTATTCATTAAAAAATGAAACTTCGAAGAAAAATAAAAAAATCACCTAACCTAATTTTTATGTTCTGATTTAAAATATTAATTTTTTTATTTACTTATAATATTTATAAAAGTTCTAATTATAGGATTTAAAATATATTCCCCATTAAAAGTAGGTAAAAGTGCACTAACAAATTTACAAGTTTTTTATGTGTAATATTGGGTTTATTCTTATCTTATGACTATACAATATATTAGATAAATGTAACAAAATATTTTTATTGAATATATGATATAAATATTAAATTAATATCACTCACTAAATGTAATTAATTTAATTTATTAGGATAAAACCACTTTGTGGGTATGAAAATAGTTTTTGAAAAAATATTCCCTTTATATTGAATTAGTTCTTATATTCATTTATAATTAATTTTTTTAAAATTAAATCATTTTTTATTTTTTATAAACCCCATATTTTAATAAGTTAGTAAATACTATTCATGCCCACAAATTTAACAACATGGTTATATCTTATTATATTAAATTATAATAATTTAATTATATAATATAGTTTGGTTAAACTCGATCTTCTGTGAAAAAAAATCGATTAAAGAAACTCGCTCTTACTTGAGATGTATACTAACTTAGTGTTGCTTTCAATTAAATTTATAAATTATATGGAATTTATTTAAAATATTATATATTTTATAAATTCTCAGGATATTATATTCCATTATGTGTTTGGTGTTGTCTGTCATACATAATATCAACTAAAATGTTCATACATTATATTTTTGGGGTGTTAAAATCTCAAAACCATAATTAAATTGTGTCCTATAAATTTAAACTGGGTCTTGGTGATTTATTTTTTTATTACCTATGTTAAAAATACCACATCATGATAAGTGTTTATAAAAAATCCTCTAGAAAGGAGAGAATGGGAATTAAAATGGTAACATAGACTAACATGAAACTTGGTCTCTAAGTAGGATAACATTAGTGGAATGTGGAGATATGTACATAGAGGAAAAGTGTAAATTTTTATTGGGAGTAATTGAGGTCATAAACAAAAAAACATTTGAATGATTGATGGAAATTTGAGGGCCTCGAAGCCATAAATATTTGATGATTTAAAATACAATTTTCTCCAAACAAATTAAGGTACATGGAAAAAAATTGAGATCCTTTTCCTCATGTTGAGAAATAAATTTCCTACCTAAGAGAATAAGGGATTTTATATACATGATAGATTTTAATTTCATATGAACAATTCCAACATTTGGTCATCCCTAAAAAAATTATAATTCATCCCTTAATTCAGGAAATGGATATCCAAAAATTTACATTGATCTCTAAAGCACTAAAATTAACATTTAATGGATTATACCCACAAAAGAGTGAAACGACATCAAATTAGTCTCTAACTATTCACCAAATCACATATGGTTACGTTATTAATATCTTAACCAAATAAGTTACACCATTGGATCATCATTAATATTTATTAATCCAATTATTTAATAAAATAAAATTGCATATTAACTAGGACATTGCGTAGGCTAGTGGTTGGCGTGATAACCTTAATGTCCTTCAGTCATGGGTGAAATACCCGCATCCATGGCAGATTGGATTGGTTGTCATTAGTTATATATTTTATCATTTTCTAAACCCATTTTTATATAATTTCCAAAATATATATTATGGACTTCCTTGGAATAGGGTTAATCATAAAAAATCATGTAAAATATGGTTTTCAATACAACCTTAATACATAAATACTTCATCTGATTTATTTCAAACTAGGACTGTTCTTATTCAATGGTTTTTCCTAGTTTACTCTTTATCATCCGCTATTCAGATCCTTTATAATGATTTGTAATGAAAATGTGAATTATCATAATCATATCCCCTGGATGTTTCAAACCAGGAGCACAGTAAGGCTCGTTATTGTGTACAAGGTTACGTTGAGTTAGTCCTAATGCGCCTTGTTGAAGTTATTACCCCCTGGTACATCTATTTTAGAACCATGTCCACTTATACTATATACATTTGTATTTATTGCAATATATACCCACATAATCTCTAGTTTACCAAAATTCTTGGGTGTTATTCTATACTTGTCCTCAAATTATACCGTAGGTTTATGTTCTCTAATCTTCATTTTCCTAAATCTAGTACCCAATGTTTCTACTAAAATTCTTATAATACCAACTGTAGTGACTTGACCCCAAAAATCTCAAATTCAGCATCTATTAATATTAAATTTCAATGATTATAAGGAATCAAATCTCAAAGGACTGGACAGTTTAGTAGTCTTGATAAATCGGATACATACATGAGTCTTAAATTACAAATGAATACACTAATTAAAATATAATTTTCTATTTATAGTATATCATTATTCCATATAACATATCCTTTCATATCATTCTTAGTATACTTCTTGTATTCTAGGGAAATATAAACATAATAAGGTTGATCTCAAATGCACAGTAAGGTTAAAGCACAGAGGAAGTAATAATTAATCAATGAGAATAATAGTGATGTCATGGTAAATAAAAAAACACACATACCATGTAATCAACAGACTAATACAGAATTTTATAAACAATTAGGAAATGTAATAATTGGAAACACATGCAACTCAAATAACTAGATATGGAAAAGTCAATATGTAAAGTAACAAACTGAAACCCATGGAGTTGAATCAATGAACTAAAAAAGAAATTTATCAATAGATGCAATGACAAAAAATATAAATGATGAATAATAACTAAAATATAAGTATAGAAATGCTTCATTATTGGATTCCATGTATCCAATGTACAAGTAACCATTACCATCATGACCTTTCACAAGACAGTTTAGCATATTGAGTGAAACATCGTTTAAGTAAGTTATCCAACTGGCTCATCCAATGAGAAAAGTAATGCATCGGGGGATATCTATAACTGGTCCCCACCGATGTCATACCTATCCCAATAATTCTTCATATATTGAATAATCAATTTAGCAATCTTCATTATCAAAATATATATGTAGTTGAAGATACTGATTAATCAATATTTGCAAAAATAATCAAATAAGATTCAATGTGAACACCATATGAAAAATGGTATATGAGATATTAAATAGAGACCGACATGATTAATTATATGTATAATTAAGGTAAATACAATGTCTAATGGTAATAGGAAATTGATTATTTCAACGGGACTAAGAAAGGAATTAAGGAATTAAATTTCAATACTATCAACAGAAAAAGTAATCATATACTATAAGAGGAATAATAAGGATGTAAGAAACACAAAATATACCAATTGGAGTAAAAATATATTTTTTCCATTCATTAATATAAATAAAAGATATTTTAAAAACACTCTTCCAGAAAACATTGTTTACATTTTAAAAAAAAACTAAAAATACTTATCTTTGACAATAACTTTTGAAAACATTTTCATTAAAAAATAGACTTTTAAACATGAAAATGAATCTTCAAATAAATAATGGGGGGTAAATTAGTATATTACAAACTAGGAAAAAATTAATATTCATCATTCACGGTAAAAAGGTTATAGAAATGACATATTTATAAAGAAATGAAAGAGTCCTTTGAAAAAAATCAATATACAAAGAAGGTAAAAATTAAATTACAAAATCATTTTTAAAAGGTTAATAAAATTATAAAACGTTTAAATAAAACATGGTTTTTTGGAATAAAACATGTTCTCTGATTGAAGAGAAAAATAAGGTCTGTTTTTCATAAAAACATTTTGAGTACCAAGGGGAGGAAAATTTACTAATACTTGATAAATGTCATGAATAATCTGAGGATAACAAAATGTAATGGTTTATTAAACAGTGATAAAATAATTTCCTCTGATGTTAATTCAATTGTAAACAATTCTAAAAAATTAGATTGTAAAGTAAACCCTTGAAATGAATATAATTTAGGTGTAATAATCAATCAATTATTAGATTATGGGAATCAACTAAAAAAACCAACTTATAATTGGAAATACATCAAAAGTATACTCAATGTAATTAAATACATAATCCTATAATATTAACAATAATGAGGAAGTAATATAACCTAATAAAAAAATTGGGTATTGAAATTCTTTTCAACTTGGTAACATTTAACTTAAATCCACTTAGAAAAAATAATTAAAATTGAAACTCAAAAAATAATTAATAATGAATGAATCCTGATATCAAATAATAAATTTATTTTTTCTAGATAAAGTTACAAATACCAAAAAAAAGTTATATTACAAATAAAATCACTAAAAACATTATTGATGAGAATAATCTTTAAACATTATAATGTGTCCCATACCAATTTGAAACATTTGAATCATAATATTTATGAAGGAATACCATTTAATGAAATTTATAATATCATGATAATATATATATTCAAGATATAATATAATAAATGGTATTATATAAACCATAAAAAATTATCTAGTTGCATAAAAACAAATAAGTCTTCATGTAATATAAATTGAGACTCAATCTCTTACCTTATGTTTCGTTTTTATTTTAACATCCTTTAAAATATATTATAATTGGTTTAAACATGTAACTAACATTTTCCCGAATCATATTAATATTTTTTATATCATATATTATCTTCCTATTATATCTTATTACTCATTTGTTAGTAATCATTCATTATTTTCACTATTTCAGGTGTTAATTGTCTAGTTTTTATAAAATGTATTTACTTATTACTTGTTGTTATTATTATCTAGATAATGTTTTAATAACTGATATAATTTAAATAATTTTTTAATTATCATGTATATATATTATATATGAATTTATTATAATTCCGAACATTTGGAGACCACAAATAAATGCACTGTTCATAGAGACAGTAAATCGTATGTACGCCTGAACTCTACTTTCATTTATTTTTATTATTAAAATAAGGAAAAGTAGATTATATATACATATATTATAATTCTATTGTCTTGTATATGTCATATATATTAAATATTTTTATTGAAACCATCCTTCATATCGTCTATTTAATGTGTGAACTAAACACTTTGCTTTGAGGGGGTAGTAGTCCACACTTCCACAAATGATGTTATCGTATTTCCACAAAATAGAAAGAAAACAGAAATTTATGGTATAAAAATTAAATAGGAAAAAATATATTATAAATATAATATATATAAAAAATAAATATATATTCTTTAATAATTTCAAACCACGACAGGTGGTAAGGAAAAAATGAATAACTTCGTTTTGTACGGTGGTCATTCTCAATACGCATAAATGGTAGGTTCGTTACCCATTGGATGGATGTGTGCATAATTTCATGTCGAAACCATAACATAAACACATAAAACTATATTTATGATAATTATTATAATATATAATCCTGTAATAATAAAAATTTAAAAATTGGAGAATGAAATAAAATTAAATAGCTTGAGTATGGATGTTACCTTTTATTCTGGTAACTCTAATTTTTTTGAACAATAGGGCTTCCATTGATTCAATTATAATAAATATTGTAATATAGGATGAGGGAAAGTATTTTGATGAGATATTTGGGATGATCTTGGATAAAAAAACATTTATTGAGAGGTTTGAGGAAGTGGGATGTTTGGGTACCTTTTACAGTGGTGGAGAAGTAGCAATCTTATAAATTTTGGAAAAGTGAATTTAACCCACATTTTTCTCCTTGAATGTGGATCCAATAACATAAAACATAATATAATAAGTAGTATAGGGTATAAATAGGAACATCAAATGTATTTTGGACATGTTTCTATGTCATTTTGGTCTTTATGTTTATGGTTTATTCCCTTATAATTATGAATTTCTTCTAAATCATTGTAATTAATTTTGATCACATTCTCAAATAATTATAGTAAAAAAATAATTTTACCATAATATAAATTATAAATTATCATTATTTATAATATAGAATCCTTTTTTAAATATTATAATCACAGATGTTTCGGAAAATAATTTAAATTTAATCCTGCAGATAGGGTGATAATGTGGGTTTTAAGAGTACAAACATTCAGAAGTTTGCAACGTTTTTATATTCAATTACAAAGTGAAATTGATTCAAATGAAATAAATAGGATTAATTTATAAAAAAATTATTATAATTAATCTTCAAAAATAACTACAAATATAAAATAACCTCATAAATAAATTATATGAAAAATCTATTTTGAGTTAAAATTCTATATTTTTTCACTATTCATCAAAAAATGAAACATCGAAAAATTTTCCAAAAATTCACCCTAATATAAATTTTCTGTTCCTATTTAAAATATTCCCTTTATTTTTATATACATTATTTATAAAAAATTTGATTATATTATTTAAAATATGTTCTCAATTAAAAGGCGTTGAAATTTCTTTAATGAAAATATAGGGTTTTTATGTGTAATATTGGGTTTGTTATTATCTTATGTCAATTAAATATATTGGATAAATGTAAAAAATATTTTATTGAATAATATAAATATATATATATATATATTAAATTGACTTCACTAACTAATTTTAAGTAATTTAGTTCTCTTGAATAAAATAGTGTTGTGGGTTTAGCAATAGTTTTCTATTAAAATACTCACTTTTTATTCAATTAGTTCGTATATTCAATTCAAATTATTTTGTAACAGATAAAATTATTTTAAATTTTGTTTGAACCAAATTTTTTCATAAGATAGTTAATACTATTCATAACCACTAATTTAATGGCTCGGTTATATTTTATAATATTTAATAATAGTATTTTAATAACATATTATTGTTCAGTAAAAATCAGTCATGAGTGTAATGCAAGTGACTGAAGAAACTCATTTTTGCATTTGACATATTATAACATATAGTCAAATTCATTGAACTATATGTTTTATATTTAATTTATCTAAAATAGTAAATATGTTATAAATTCTTAGGATATTATATTACCTTATGTGCTTAGTGTTTCATGTCATACACTTTATCGAATCTTATGTTCCTACTTTAGAATTTCCAGGTATTATAATTTCCATATTAAAATTTTAGTTTGCATTTATTTTTTAATTAAATTATTTTTTTATAATTAAATATAATCCAATTATGGTTTTTGAAATTAATATTACACTTAAATTATTATAAAAAACATTTATTTAAAAAGATCAGATTTTGAAAAAACATTTTTTTGTCACATTTTTCGGTCTAATATAAAATTAAATTATTAAAATATTGTTTTAATCTTGGAAAAAAATTAAATATTTTTAATAATGGGGTTTAATGTCATTATATAGGTCCATTTTTTATTCATTATGAATAATAATCAATGTAATATTTGTAACCATTGTAATAGGTAAATCAGGTAATTAAGGGTTAAAAAATATTATAAGTACTATAAAATGATCATAACACCTGCATTAATTTTATTGGATAAGATAATATTATATATAATCCTCCATTATTAGGTTATATGACCTTTTATTTTCAATTAGATGTGATTATGACCTTTATAATATTTTAGGTTTTAAAAAGTTAAATATGTCTCTCACTTATTTTTAATAACTATTATATTTTTAACATTGGGATAACCAATGTATATGTTATATTATTAATTTTTTGGAATCATATATGTCTTTTATTAATATTTTTATTATATTTTTAATTATCAATGAATAAATAATCACCTTAAATGTTTACACATGATGGCATAATAATTATTCAATTATTATAAAAATTAACGAAATTATATTAATAATATTAAATATAATGTAATTTAGAATACTTATTAAGATCCAAGAATATTAAATATAAAAATAATATTTTATTTATGTATTAAAAGATTTTATTATAATATCAGTTGTTGTATTGTTGTTATTAAATTCCAAGTAATTGAATGGTACTAAAACTGGAATTATTGATATTTTAGGAAAATAATAATTTATAAAATGGTTTAAAAATTATATAAGTATTATAATAGGAAACATAAAATTTATATGCTTTATAATATTAATCATGCAAAATTTATGTTCCCTTTTTCCATTTATAGTAATAATCTTGAACCTCAAAAATTAAAAAACCTTGTTTTTCAATAACTGTGAAAAATGGTAGATGAATTGTTAAAAAAGTGACTAGGGTAAAAAAGTTATCCAAACATCTCTAAATTTTATTCTATGATATAATTTAAAATTATACTCATTATATCATTAAATATATTATTTTAAAGACATCTATACATAAAAAGATATATATATTAATTTAATATTCTATGAAATTCCATGAGTTTCCCTTCCCTCTCTTATAAAAGGGAACATCTTCGTATCATTTATTCATACTTAATAATAAATTTTTAAGAACTAATGAATAGAAAAATACCTTCTTATAATTCCAATACTCCTTATTGAGTTCTTTTATTAGGTATAATATCAACCATAGATGGATTATGGTGTTAGGAAAATAATATTTTCCAAATAAGAGGTATAGTTTTTTACCATAGGTTTTTGTTATATTTATTCTTCCACATCCATAAAATATACTTTGACCATTATAATATAATAACATAAATTTATCCCATATAATTTGAAGTTATTATTTTAATTGAATGTCCTTTATCCATTAAAAACCTCAATCAATTGAAAAGGAATCCATCGCTCGTGTGTACGTTGGACTACCGCCTCTCGAATAAATGTAATTCATTTTTCCATCAACGCCTATTAAAACTTGTTATAATGAAATATTTAACATATATATATATATATATATCATTCATGAAATATTTATCATTCTGAAAACATAATATATCATTTAATTTCCACCCTTTTTATTCACTAAAAATGATAATGTCGCTCATGTATATGTGTGGATAACGACCTCCATGAAGAAATGTGATTCATTGTTCCTCATCAAAACACATGGATGATATATATATATTTATATTTATATTTAATGAAATAATATTTTATTACTAATAAAATCATCATTATATAATAATAAATTAATACTTACCTTTTTTCCACAATGGTCGTCAAAAAATGAAAATTATACTCATCCATTCAAATGACCTACCAAATAAATTGTTTCAATGTAGTTTATTTTTTATAACCATACATAATTATTAGTTTTAATAGAATAATTGATATATAAAAATTTTAATTATTCCACTATTATTATTCTAGAGATAAAGAAATAGTGACCAATTTGACCATAGTCAACCTACTGTTGTTATTTTGGGCATATGGGCCGAATATCATCAAAACATACGACAATAATTTAAATGATTAAGTAATATTATATAACATTGTAATAAGTAATATAAAAGGAATAATAAACCTCAAAATTTATATTTGAAAATCAAATAATTAACATAGTATTTTTATTTATGATGATAATGAACATATGTGACAAGTTATATGCAGGGTATGAGGCATTCATTTGAAAATCCCCTTTTAAGGTTTCCCTTGTAAATATTTTTCTTCCATGTATATATTTTTATAAATATATTATTAATATAATTACATGTAAAAAATGAAATATAATTGAGATGTTATGTATTTATTTTACTTTCACTACTGGAAATACAGTATTTCCCAATGGTTTAGAACCGTTGGGAAAGGCTGCAGAACCATTGGTATATGTTATACCAACGGTTCTGCAAACCGTAGGGAAGTAAGCCATTGGGAAAGCTTTTCCCAATGGTTTACAGTGAACCGTTGGGATAGGGTGGGGAAAAATTACCCTATCCCAAAGGTTCTGCCAAATCGTTGGGAAAGCTTTTCCCAACGGTTTACAACTGTTGGGATAGGGTGGAGAAAAATTACCCTATCACTACAGTTCTGCCAAACCGTTGGAAAAAACCCAAGGTCTCCTCTTTCCCAACGGTTCATGGAACCGTTTGTAAGACAAAACCCAGATCTATGAAAACGGTTTCAAACCGTTGGCATAGCCTATACTGGGAAAATTGCACAGCAGCTCTGCAATTTTCCCACTAGTTCTCATTTTGTGGGTTCCCTCTCATTTTAAATCCAATTATTGTACCTGTAATAAACTAACACATACATATACAATTATTGTACCTGTAATAACCAACTAACACATACATATATAGAACAAATTCATAAACATTTGACATATAATGCTGGAACTATAAACATCCATAATTAAATTAAAATTCATAACATAATTATAAACATACATAATTCATTTATAATTAAATTTAAAATTTAGATGGAAATTATATGTGGAATCCAGAATTCAATTCATAATTTGATCGGTTTTTTGTATACCATATATTTTTACCTGAAATGGTGTCCATTTTAAACAAAATACATACACCTGGAGTGCTACCGGCCACACCACGCCTCGGATTGAGGCAGTGTTGACTCGTACACGTCACATATGACCCATGGTTTTTTTGCTAAAGTATCGACACAATCCGAATGTGTTTGGTCGGTCTTCCATATGCCAGTAGATGTTTTTCAATTAAAATGACATCCTTTTGAAACAAAAGGCAGACACTTTGAGTGGTGCCGACCACACCGCATCTCAGATTAAGGCGGGGTTGATTCGTACACATCACATATGACCCATGGACCGTTCTCCTAAACTTTAAATAGAACCCGAATGTGTTTGGTCGGTTTTCCTGATGTACTTAAAATGTTTTCCATTTTAAACAAAAGAGAGCCTCTTAAAGTGATTCCGGTCGCACCGTTCCTCTGATTAAGGTGGGGTTGACTCGTACACGTCACATATGACCCATGGATAGTTTTGTTAAAGTATCGACACAATCCGAATGTGTTTGGTCAGTTTTCCGTATGTCAGTTGATGTTTTTCACTTAAAATGATGTCATTTTAAAAGAAAAGACAGACACTTTGAGTGGTGGCGGCCACAATGCGGCTCAGATTGAGGCGGGCTTGACTCATACACGTCACATATGACTCATGAATCGTTGTGCTACAGTATCGACACAATCCAAATGCATTTGGTCGGTTTTCCGTATGTCAGTTGATGTTTTTCAATTAAAATGACGTCCTTTTGAAACAAAAGGCAGAAACTTTGAGTGGTGCCGGCCACACCGCATCTCAGATTGAGGCAGGGTAGATTCGTACACGTCACATATGACCCATGAATCGTTCTCATAAAGTTTCAACTTAAACCGAATGAGTTTTTTCGGTTTTCCATATGTACTTAAAATTTTGTCCATTTTAAACAAAAGAGATCCACGTAGACTGATTCTGGCCACACCGTGCCTCCGATTAAGGCGGGGATGACTCGTACACATCACATATGACCCATAGATCATTGTGCTAAAGTATCGAAAAAATCAGAATGTGTTTGCTCAGTTTTCTGTATGCCAGTTGATGTTTTCACTTAAAATAACGTCCTTTTGAAACAAAAGACAGACACTTTTAGTGGGGGGGCTGTCCGGGGGATGTTCGGGGGGCTGTCCGGGGGCTGTTCGGGGGGTTGTCTAGGGTCCAAGGAAGAGGGTGGGGGGCTGTCTGGCGGGGATGTCCGGGGTCCAGGGAGGAGGGTGGGGGGTTGTCCAGGGTCCAGGAAGGAGGGGGGTTCCCAAACATACAACCACTAAAAGACAACAATATCCATAAAAATAGATAATATATAAAAATAACTCAACTCCAATACTATAATATGAGTCTAGATAAAACCAACAACTAGAATAGATTAAATATAAAATCTCAGTAATATCAGTCAAAAATGTAATGGATCAACTGGTCCCACATCACAATCACCATCATCATCACCCTCGTCCTCATCCACATCATCATACTCTCCCTCCCCGCCCTCGCCCTCCTCCTCGCCCTCGCCACCCCCCTCGCCCTCCTCTTCCACATCAGAATCCTCGCCATCATCATTGTCAGGATAGGCATCGTCCTGACCACCACTAGAACTGCCACCTAGTGCACAATATATATAACGTATCGACGACATATACTCATCAAAAGCTGGGCTGGCCTCTGCTGGAAGTGTTGGACGTAGAACTTCAATAATTTTCATAAACACACTATTTTCCCTAGCAGACTATTCTTCAGTATTTGTGGCCCTTTTCACAGCCTGTTCTATATGTACCCTAACTTGTGGAAGCTTGGTGGCACTACAGCTCATACCTGAGGAGGGCCAATACCTCGTCGGGGCTATCATCGGTCGGCAGCGTACTCTGGCAGAATGCTCCTCTCCCAACACCTGATGTCATTGATCTATTGGCCCAAAATTGTCTGGTTCTTGGGAATTGAGGGCCTCTAAATTAGCCTGTTACAAATATAAATATATCATTAAGTTACAAAATAGATATTAAAATATAAATTCAATAGATTAAAACTTACAATCTGTTGATGAGTTGTTTCATTGATGGCACTTCCATCCTTTTTCCATCTACTCGAGAAAAACAGTTTTGCTCAAGGCACACATCCTTCAATATTTTGTATTTTCCTCTTCAATGACATTGAAAATTAATGTTATATGAAAACTTTAGAAAACTATTAAATAATTGAGGAAACAAAAGAATGTGTAAGTCATAAAGAAAACTTATAAACAATTTTCATACCTGCTTCCTCTCATGATCAGGCATCGTAGTGTGTCCCAGTGTGTGGAGGTATTTTTTTGCACCAATGTTATTTTTATTTTTTACAGATGATTCCAAAATAAAATTCTAAAATTAAATAGATAGTATTAATGAAAAACATGAGAGTTATTATTTAAATACCTCAAATGTTATTAATACCTTAAACTGGGTACTCTTCTAAGGAGTAATCATCTGATGATACTGCTCTATAGGACAATCATCCACCACCAGTACTGCCTCTAACTCAGTGCCAACTCTAGAAACCCAGCCAATAAACAACTCATGCATGTAGGCTCTCCAAAGCTCGCATAAATCCTTTAGACGTTCCGGTCGTGTACCCTGACCATAGGGAAAATTAAATCGAAGCTGAAATCAAAATATTAATTCATATAAATAAAAAAATAATTCATGGCATTAAATAGAACAGATTTTTTTACCCATATCTCTTCCCAAGCTTTATCCTTGACCTCATGTGGCAAATTTCTCCATGATAGTGGGCTGACGGGAATGATGTCAGAGTATTTGGAAGGCATCGGCAAAAAACTCCGACATTGCTACCCTGTTTTCTCAACCATTTGGTTGTCTTCATTATAATCCACCATAACCTGTGTGCAGTGGTTCCACACTGAACGCATGCGTGTACGCCCCAGCCCATGCCTCCTGTCAGTAGATGTATCTGTCATGAAAGAAAAATAAATATTTTGTCAAAACATGTTATAATGAAAATAAATATTGCTATAAAAATTTATTAGGGTTATATAAATATACATGTGTCGGTATGATCGCTGAGAGCCGCTGGATCCACAGAAACTGATGGAACACCCAGTGGTGGAACAGGAGTCGAAGACGATGGAATATAGAAGCTCGTAGAGACAGAGGTAGAAGGAAAATAAGATGGGATATCTATCTGACCGAATGCTGACTGGGGAGTGGGAATCATCATGGGATGTGAAAATGATGGGCCAGAAGATGCAGAAGGTAGCGAAAACATGGGAGGCCTAAATATCCCGTGTGTCCCTAACGACACACCGGGATTAGAATGTGGGAAGGTTGACATGTCAGTGGGAGGGGCAGGGTCTAGTCGGGTACGCGCAGCTGCTCATCCACCTCTAGTATGAACCCTCCTCATACCACCGGCCTGAGTACTAGGACCAGTACTAGGCTCCTCTTCAAATTACTATCAACGTATAGGTGGATCCAACAAAAATGTTTACAAAAAAATTAATCACATGACTTTATATATTCTTTAAATATATCAATTTGAAATAAAGTACTCACTGCAGGTACTAATGATGGAATTCCCAACTCCTTCATTCGACGATTGTTCTCCATCATTTTTTTCCTTCGTCTCTCTTCAATTAGCTTCATTTCTTGCTTTTGAAAACAAATATGTAATTAATTAGAAAATAAAACTAATGTGTAACCCAAAAAACTAAATATATTATGGAATAGGGGGATTCATTGGTAATTTAGCTATCAATTGTTTTAGAATAGCTTAAATGGATTTAATAAATCATACAAGTTGTAATGTTCACCAAGTTAGAAATATTGTTTGACTATGTTTGAATACAGTTCAATTCCAAATTAGAAAATGCAATTCAAATAAAAATTCAAACAATAATCATTGAAAATTCACAAATGGTCAAGTTAGCTATCAATTATTTTAGAAGAGCTTTAATTGATTGAATAAATCATACAAGTTGTAATGTTCACCAAGATAGAAATATTGTTTAACTATGTTTGAATACAGTTCAATTCCAAATTAGAAAGTGAAATTCAAATAAAACTGCAACCAATAAACATTTAAAATTCGCATAACGTTCAAGTCATCTATCAATTGTTTTAGAAGAGCTTGAATGGATTTAATAAATCATACAAGTTGTAATGTTCACCAAGATAGAAATATTGTTTGACTATGTTTGAATACAGTTCAATTCCAAATTAGAAAATGAAATTCAAATAAAACTGCAACCAATAAACATTGAAAATTCACATAATGGTCAAGTCAGCTAAAACATATTTGTGATCAATACTAAATCAATTTGAATATTACCAACCTTAACAACCCAACTCAAGGTAAACCAAAAGAATTGTGAACATGGATGAATGATTCTATATATTTTCAACCACAACTTCATGTTCACAATCAACTCTCACAATTGAGCTATTTGAGTCATCAAAAGAAATAAATGGATTGGTTCTAATGGCACTATGGACAGTGTAAATTCCATTATCACCACCATCAAAAATATTTCTTGGAGTTACTTCAACTATGAAACCAAATTTAGGTCGAAGTTGTTCTTTGACCTAAAAAACTTGTTTAGACATTGATGCCAACACTTATGGTTCTTCGGTAGCAAGAGTGCGAGTCATATTAATTACTCGAAATCCACAATCATCAATAAATGTTTCATGTCTCGTCATCAAATCAAACCAATGGCATTTCATCATTGTGACTCGTCCATGAGAGTAATAATCCAATATTATTATTTTCTCAACAACTCCATAATAACCCACATTTTCAAATCACAGTATACTATCTGATGCACTGGAATAACAATCTGATGTGATAGTAACCATAACACCATAATGTTGTGTTCTCATGTTCTTTGCTCATTTACTGACAATAAATTTGTACCCATTGATAACAATTGATTTACAGTCACGAACCACGGTATTAGGTCCAAAAGCCAAAGCTCTTATTTCCTCAGAGACAGAGTCAGTAGACAAACTCAATACCAGCAATATAAATGACTATTAAACTTAATTAAATATTGATATAACTATTTTAAACATTAATTTTTTTATACCTTCAATTTTAACCATGCAGAAAACTCTTTTCTTTACAAAGTCTCTCTCCTTCTCAAAGATAAAGACCAATGATTCCTATTTATCATTGTTTTATGTTCCCTGTAGATAAAAAATATGAATAGTTTAACAGATATATATATGTAAGATATACATAATCAATTTAGTTACCTGATATAGTCATCGAACAAATCACAGTTGAACAAAACTGTGCGATGTGCCATCTCCCGCTCTTCATGGATTAATGTCTTCAATGTATATGATCCAGAAATTCCTCCTGTTTGAGGAAGAGATGGAAAACTGGGTTCAATTTTCTCATACTGTTCTTCGTCATTTTTCATTGGTCTGTTCAATATTGTAGTAAGATCAGACAAATACATCAAGCAGAAATCTATACATTCTTGAGCCAAGTAACCGTTCACGATAGAACCTTCGGGATTATTTCTGTTTCAGACATAAGACTTTAATGTGAACATATTTCTTTCAGTTAGATACATCCAACAAAAAGAAACAGGTCCTCCGAGAAGTATTTCAGTGGGAATATAGATAGTCAGATGCAACATGCATGTGAAAAATGATGGAGGAAATATTTTCTCTAACTCACACAAAATTAATAGGGCATCTGTCAACATTTTTTTGCAAGAAATACTTGGACAACATCTTACCACAAAGATATCTAAACAAATGGCACAACCGAATAACAGTCACCCTTACATTATTGGAAAAAATATAACGGATTTCTATTGGAAGCAACTCATGCAGTAGAACGTGATAATCATGAGTCTTCAAAGATTTTAGCTTCAACTCTCTTCTATTGACCCATTTAGATATATTTCTTGAATAGCCATCAAGAACTCTAATAGTCTCTAATATTTCTAGAAATTGTTTTTTTCGTAGGTTTCATCACATAAGAAGCACATAGAAGTTTCCATTTATTTTCACTGATACGCACAGGATGTAATTCTGGTCTGATACCCCAATCCACCAAGTCACGCCGAGATCGTAAATCATCTTTTGTCTTCCCCTTGACATTTAGAAGAACCAAAAGCTACATTTTTCATATATTCTTTTCAATATGAATTACGTCTAAGCAATGACGTAACAAATTGGTTGACCAATAAGGAAAATCAAAAAAGGTACTCCTCTTCCTCCAATTGTATAAGGTTTCAGTGGAAACATTCTTTCTCTTTCCAGATTTCATTTGACCCTTCACGAACGAAAAACTGAAATCTTTCAATTCATTAAGCATGTCAGTTCCAAACATATGCTGAGGTGGATCATCAGTCTCTATGGTATTATCAAATCTTCGACGATTCATTCTATATGGATGATCCTTTGGCAAGAATCATCGATGTCCCATAAAACTGAAACTACAGCGATGTTTCAGTCTTCTGGATCATGTATTCTTCATAAAAACTGGACATGACAATTTTCCCATCGTGCTCCATCCATACATCATTTCATAAGCTGGAAAATCATTGATCGTCCACATAATGTCTTTCGAACATGCATCGTATGTGCGCACACCCACATCTCAAAGAAGTTTCAAATCTTTTATTAAAGGTTGCATGTAGACATCAATATCAATGCTGGGATCAGAAGGACCAGATATGTGTATACTCATGAAAGTGAAAGGTCTTTTCATACACAACCATGGGGGAAGATTATAAATGTGTATAAAAACTAGCCATGTGATGTGCGAAGTAAGCATCTGCCCAAATGGATTAAAACCATCGCATTAAAGACCCAGCCTCACAATATGCACGTCAGCTGCAAAATTAGGATGTCGAGCATCAAATCTCTGCCATGAAAATCCATCTACATGATGAACCAACTCAACATTAGTCTTCTTTATCTCGGTATCATGCCATCTCATTTTTATTGATATGTCATTTGAAATAAAAAGATTCTGGAGTCTAGGGATCAATAGAAAGTGCCACATTACTTTCTATGGAACGCGGGATGGTGTTCCATCATATTTTGACTTCCAGTAGGATGTACCACATTTTATACAATCATTTTGTTCAGCGGTTTCCTCCCATAATAAACTGCAATCCTTTGGGCAAGCATGAATTTTGTTTCTTGAAAATCCAAGTTCCTCAACTAACTTCCCATGAAACAATAGGATTAAAAATCATTTTATCACATTGTTGATATACTGGAGACGTGGCAGCGTCATTCAATTTTTTTCACCCTATCAATATCATCATTTTCACTAGATGCATCAGTTGTTCTCATATCGAAGTCTTCTTGAGTCGAAATCCTTTCTTTTTCATGATGACAAATAAATGGAAACTGATCATCTAACGAATTCTCCATTCCAGTCTTTTCATTTCGATCATCACCAATTTGAGATTTCATTTTCTCCCCATTGTGATACCACACAAAGTATTTTTCTTGAGAACCATTCTTGGTTATGTGGTAGTTGAATTCTTCATGGCTCAACCAAGGTCTACCAACATAATTGGGACATGGGCAGTATATGCGACCACTATCTGAAGCATTGTGAAATGAAAAATCTATAAAGCTCTCCAAATTGTTTTGAAAATCGCTTGAGATCCGATCGGTTTCATACATCCAACTTCTGTCCATTCTGTAAAAAGAATTTATATAAGTCATTTTGTCATAAACAATTCAATAGGATTGAACTTTAATAGAAAATACATTTAAGTAAATGATTAAGGAAGGAGTTTCTAGTCAATGTAGTGAACTATTAAAATAAAGTAAAGAACAAGTACTCATAAATTAAATTAAAAATTATTTATATTCATTTTCATTAGGTCTATAAGATGCACATGCCTTAGGTCCCATCATGTGTTATAGTCATCCCAAATCATTCACTCAGGTTCAATAACTCATTATTGACACCTGTCCATACCTTTCATTACCCAATTACTTCCCCAAGTCAAGTGCACCCCATGGGTGAATAAATTTTAGGATTCTACACTAATAGGTTGTTCATGGCCTGTAAAAAGATTTGATTTCATTCAGTATAGACAAAAACATTTATTTTAAAATTTGAAATTCTTAATAAAGTATTTCAACGATAACAACATTACTGAATTAAACTTGTGACTTATCAAACATTTTTATGGTTGTCTACACATGCCAGAATGGGTAGTGAAAAGCACCGCACCCTCATAAAAGTGATTATTGGCCAAGAAGGACACATAATATACAACGTAAAATGAGAACCATATTTAGTTGACCCTAAAGTTATATTAGTACAGTCATCTTGGTGGAAATCGAATATATGATCATGGTTAACTGATGAATTCAAAACCTCATATTCCATATGTTGGACACTATATAAGGTATGAAATCATGTGAGGATGGGTTTACATCATTCAATTTCTTACATGCTAGTGAGAATGAAGGCTTAAATTAATGACTTGAGTTCACTGATACCATGTCAACCGTTATACACACCATGTGAACCCTTATACACACCATATGAACCCTTATACCATATCGTCATTATTACAACCATTAATAACAACTTATTAAATAAAATCACATGTTAAAGATAATCAAATTGAACATAAATCAATAATAATATTGGATATATCAAGTAAAATGAAGTCACACTGTCTTACATCCTAAATGACCACCCACAACCATGATTAATGACCACAAAGCTCCCCTTTCGGCCAAATCAAAAGTGAAAACAAAAACACATAGTTGTAGAAAAAAACTTCATTTGTGTGAAGAATAATAATATCATGGTCCTCATGATATTTGAACCACCCAGTCATGATTTTTGAGATGAACTTGTACCCATGAAACCATATGAGAAACACGATTCAATACATGCATTTTTCTGATTTTCCCAAGCATTTTGAGGAACCCCAAATTAGTGAAAATGGTCATTGTTTTCTAAAAAGGTGATTGAATAACACATGTATGATGTAGAAGGTAGAATGATTAATGGTTATATTAGAAAAACTAATATTCACTAATATTGAAAATTTGGAATTCTATGAATTAGTTTCATGAAGAAGGAATAATTACTAATTAGAGACCACATACTATTTGGAAAAGTTCAAGAAGATACTCCATATGTTCTATTTTGCAAAGGATAAGTGAACATTGTGTCATTATATATATATATATTTTTTGATAGATACATGATACATACTTGCTATGTAATACACAAAGTGTACAAAAATTAAGATGAACAAGATCTTCATGTTTGGCATGATCTTAATGAAAGGAGTGATTTTCATGAAATAATATCAATAAATATTACAAACAATTTTTTATTAGTTCATATACATGAATTTATAATATTTGAAGCAGATTAAAAAAACTATGAATCTTCAAAATTAGAACACAATAAAGAGACACCATTCCCTTATAAATGGAAATATGTAATGAAAACATTAATTGGACATACACCTATATAGGGATTTGAGTAAACAATTCGTGGAACAATCATAAAATTTTACAAAAACCCTAAAAATTGGGAATAATGAAATCGTTGAGAATAGAAGGATATTATTTATAAGAGGTGGAACTATATCCTTAATAAAATATGGAAGGATTCTAACCTAATAGCTACTGATCTGATGGAAGAGGTGGGGATTCTAAAGTGCTTTTGCCAAGGAATCGCTTCTAGAGACCAGCGGAAGGGTTCTAGAATCGTGGGGAGGCCGATGCCTTCATTTAGAGAATTTGGGGATTTTTTTTCCAACGGTTTTTAAAAACCATTGCGAAAACTCAATATTTCCCAATGGTTTTATGAAACCATTGGGAAAACTAAATTTTTCCCCATCTTTCCCAACGGTTTCCTCAAACCGTTGAGAAAAGTGATTTTTCCCCACTTTTCCCAACGGTTTTATGAAACTGTTGGGAAAAGTCACTTGTTCAAGGTCTTTACCAATGTTTTATGAATACCGTTGGTAAAGAAAACATATACCAATGGTTCAAAGAACCGTTGGTATAGAAATATTGGGAAAAGTCCCCTTTCCAGTAGTGTTTAACTAAACTTTTTCTCAAATGACTCTTTTTACATATTATTTTGAATTTCATTAAAAAAGAAAAACATAATGTTATATTATTATGTATATGGTGAAAATGACATTTAAAACCACCATAACCATTATTTTATTTTTTTATTCCCTTAGAATATTTATATTTTTTTCATAAAAATATATGTTTCCTCATATCTGGGTATTTTGGTTTTCAAAATGGGGTTTTAAATGTAAAATGTATTTCTATATTTGAAATTTTTTGCATATCTGATCAACAAGTTTTTTAAATGGTTTTATGATTGAAATTTGAAAGTAAAAATGTTTTATTAGTGATACACTACTTAGTAATTATATATGTGAAATGGTTGATCCTGAAATAGATTATACGTTGGGTTGATCCACATTATAGCTCATGGGTGAGCCTGATATAGCTTATACAATGGGTTGGTCCCTAATAAAACCCATTAAAAACTTCTATTCCTAATTTGTGGGCCCCATTATAGCTCTATAATGAATTGGGTAATGAATGTGTTCTTCGAATAAATATATTGAAAATTAGTTGTGTAGTTATTCCAATAATAAGGGTTCTGTAAGGGTTCATTGAATATGATGATCTAAGTTTCCTAAAAAGGGTTTCTAATTCCATTCTACATGTATTAGTATTATTTTTAGGCAAATGGTGTCTATGTTTCCAATGGAAATGATTTATTTTACACACTGAAAGGATAATGGCATAAAGGTAAGTACATACTAGGATTTCATGTTTTTTAATTGAACTAATGTGTTTCTTTTTTTTATGTTCCTCACGGTGCTTTTGTGCCCGTTAAACATTTTGAAATGTTTTTCATATGTTTTTAGTGATGATTATGTAAAATGATGAGGTAAATATAAAAATTATGAAGATATTTCATAAAATGAAAACATGTTCAATTTTAAAAGTTTATTATAGAAAAAATAGATATTGAGTAGAAATGTACACTTCAAATTTATTGTTTTATTATATATGAGTTTTGATCTAATTATATTAAACTATAAACCTTAAAATTCTCTAATAACTTAATAAATTTAACTCTATTTTAAATTCACTAGTATATGTAATGTTTAAGACAACTTCCTTATAATCCCTCCGAACAAATATAAAAGAGAACCTCCAATCCTCTATTTTTCTAAAAAATGATCCTACTAACTCATCCAATCTATAACCTAATATTACCTTATATTCTATAGACACATTAAAGTGATTTGGTTTTATAAAAAGACCAAAGTTTTAATGAATGAATTTTAACCCAAATGTAGGTTATCAAAGAAGACGTATAACTCATAATCAAGTGAATTACATTTTATTTATTCATTCACCTCTTTTAAACCTATTTTATTAATTATAGAATAACATATTAAGTAACTTTATTGTACATAATTGTTATTATAGTGATGGAACAACCGTTTTTCAACTAAATTATATCAAATTAGAGATTAAAGTATCACTCATGTGTACGTATGGACTACCTCCTCCACAGGGTGAAGCATTAAGTTTTTCTTTACCCTTTAAAATTGATGGTTATAATGATTTATTTACTGAATATATGTTGAATTTTCGATATTATTATAGTTATATAATTTTTAATTGTTATATACCTTTCATTTTTTACATCCATCAAAAAATAGACTCTTTACTTATTAGTGTGTACGAACTGCCACCACCACGAGGTTATGTAATTCATTTTTCTTCCAAAAATTATTTATATAGGTATAATGATGTGTATACTGATTAAATATGATAATAATGAAATTATTTAAATTCTATACATGATGAAACCATGATCAAATTACGAATACAAGGACTACTGAAAAGAAACATGCGTGAAAAACAAAGAAGTTATCCTCAAGAATACTGATTTAAATAATAAATTGTTAATAAATAGGTGATAAGATACCATAAGTAAATCATAAATGGAATGATTTTAACACCCCAAGATTTCATAGGACGTTATTTCTTCCAAGTAATTTAACAACTTCCACTACACGCAACACTGAGTTCTAGCGCACCATGACTTACCAAACAAGCTGTTCAAAAGCGGGTTTGAATAGTATTTACTGAATTTTGGACTTTATATAATCCTTATGATTTTAGAATCCATATTATGAGTTTCTTAGACATAATGTAAGAACAAATACATTTTTTCAGATAAAAGAATTATTTTTCAAAAAATGCAATTTTACCGCCTTTTAATGGAGAAGCCTTTTTAAATCCAATATTTATAACTTTTGTATATTCAATTTGACAAAATATACTTCTTCTTTATAATTGAGACATAACAATTTAGTTGCAATAAATTTTTGGTGTTTTTCTGATAACTTTCATATTTGGGTGAATAGTAAAAAATACTATATTTTAACTGAAAACAACTTTTTAAATCAAAATAATTTATATGGTTAAATTATAAATTTTAATGGTATGGAAGTATAAATATATTATATTTTTACCATTTAATCTAATGATGGTCATTTTGAGTAATTTCACTTAGAAATTGGACATAAACAAGTGTCAAACCTTTGATAGTTATTATTTCTTCATAATACACCTTATGATTTTAATAGCGGGTATTAATTTTAAATTAATAAAAGAAACTTTTATGTTTTAAATTTTGTAAAATAGAGTTAATTTTTTGATTCTTAATATCGAAATTATCTTAGGGTAAAATTTTGTCACTTTTTTGATAAGTTTCATATTTTGATGAATAGTGAAAATTACTAAATTTTAATTAAAAACAACCTTTTTAATCGAAATAATTAATAGTGATAAATTATGAATTTGAGTGATTTTAAAGTATAATTAGATTATAATTCTACCATTTAATCAAATTTTGGTCATTGGACATAATTTCATATTTAAACTGGACATAAGAAAGTGTCAATCTGTTGATAGTTATTATTTGTTAAAAACACACTTTTTGTATCGGCAACGGGAATTAATTTTAAATTAATTTCAGCCACTTCAATGTTTTGAATTTGTAAAAATGGATTCCATATTTTTAATAAGGATATACATATTTGGTAAATAGGTAACTCTTATTTTTAGACATTTTGAATAATTAATTCGATAAATATTTTATTTACCATGGTTTAATTGTAAATCCGTTAAATAAGTGTAAAGCAATAATACTATTATAATAATAAATTACCCTAAAATGTGTCCTAACCCTATTGGTTGATACAGGTCCGACCATGGGCATCTTTGGGTCAATTTTGGGACCCCATGGAGCCACATGTAAGTGATAATGACACTATATTAATTAAATTAAAGTAAATGCAAAAATGACATAAGCGTATATCTTTTAGCAAAACAATTTTTACATAGGGTTATATGTGTTGAATTTTTGACAATAAATATTAATTAGAAAGAAAAAACTATTTACTACATAATGTTATTTTAATTATAATTTTTAAAAATTTAATAATTAAATTTATTTATGACACAATAATGATGCAGTATTTTCCTTATTAATGAAAGAATCAAATAATTGGTATTATAAATTTTAAAATAAAAATAATTTGAAAGTTTTGATGACATAAATTAATTTTATTGGTTAATATGAAATTATATTATTTCTTAAATGTATTTTTTTCTAACTAATAAAGTTTTTATGACTTTAACAAAAATCAATTATTAAATAGTGTCAAAATTGACATAAAAGAGTTTTGTGAAAAATATTAAATAATTAATTGATATTATATTCCTAAAATTCTATGGTTCGGCCAAAGGACTTGTATAATGGTAGTTGTATTATTAATGGACCACTTTGGGGTCGCTTTGATGTATATAGTAAGTTTATTTACTATATAATATAAAAATAAAAAGTGACATGGTAAGTGTCTAACTATTTAAATAAGAGTTAAATATAAAAGATAAGGTTACTATAGTGACCCAAAACTGTCTAAAATATATTGGTTGGGTGGTTTTCGACCAATCCCCACCTTATACTTTTAATAATCCACTTTGGAGCCATTAGAAATATAATATGAATTTATTATAAAATAATACTTTATGTTTTTCCTAAAGAGCCCATGCTCCCCCTTATAAAAGGACACCATTTCTAACCAATTCTTCACACCTTCATAGCCTTTTGGTTTGACCAAACCCTGCCCAAATATTCTCTAAACTTCTCTCAATTAAACCTAGAGGCCTTATTTTGATCATAAAGCCAAAATAAGGAGACCTTTTGATCAAATCAAAAGGAAGAATCCGAAGAAGAGGTAATGTTTTCACCACCTTCTTTCAAGTTCCTTTCTTCTTCAACTTTTTCTTTCTTTTTTATTTCCATTATAAAGTAATAAATCTAGTATATTCTATATATTGTGATTTTATTATAAATATTGTACAACCATATTCAGTATTATATCTATATTTTGAATGACATGTCACCATACGTGCGTACGTATGGCTTACCATCTCCACGACGTGTTGTATTTGTTATTCAAAACATTATTATTTGGATGGGTATAATAATGATGTGTAATTCATGTAAATAATAAATATAAAACGATAATTATTCTATATATATGATACACCATCCAATTATATATTATTTTAGTATCAAAAGAATGATATTGTCACTCATGCGTACGTACGGACTACCATCTCCATGAACATGATGAGATTAATTCCCCATCGTATCCATTCAAGACTAATTTTCATTTTATGATTAAAAATAATGTTTAAGGATTTGATATCATTCTGGATATGAATAAGATACAATCTATCCCTAACAAACATGGCTTATGTAACAAAACATATAAAATAAAATGAGTAAGTTAACACACGAAACGATGATAATACTAAGACATTATTAAAAATGAAATTTTAAAAGATCATATATGATATAATATTAATGTATATGATTCTTTTATAATTTAATAACAACTATTTCACAATTATACAGGAGGTTAACCAACCCTCAACCAAGGAAAGGTACAAGGTAATGGTTTATTTCACAATCTCTTCATTATCCAAGGTTTTTTATACGTAATTATCTACTGCGACCTCTGTATCATCCACATACATGTTTCTTAAAAATGTATTTCAAAAAATTCTTACTATTTTACAGAATGTGGGTTAAATTAATTTATACCATGGTTTGACTTTTTATAAGAAGTTTATAAAGTAATCTTTACGTCATTTTCCATACAAGGACCTTTTTAACCTTTTCGACAAATTAAGTTAAGAATGTCTTTTTTTAACTTATACGGAGGGTGCAGATATTTTCCACCATTGTAAAATCTTCAAAGATTCCCTTACCAGCTTATAAGAATATTTTCAAAGTAAATGTTTTATTTTATAATTATGTGACTTTTAAATGATTTCAAAAAATATATATTTCTCTCAAATAGTTTTGATTTCATCTATGTCAACATCCTTTGATGGATTTTAAGCTTATTTAAAGTTGATTTATTATGATACAAAACATCCATATTATATTGAAGGTTTTGTGATATGTTTGACTTTGGATGTGTTATTTTTTATACCATTCATGGTTTATAGAGAATGTATTTATATTTCCAATGCTAGTTTTAATATGAATGTTTATGTTATGTTTAAACCTGTACATATGATAAATTCATTGGACTTAGTAAGTGATGGGTGGAGCCCGCTATAGCTCCTCGATGCATCGGTAGGTCTCATGAGACAAACTAGTGTCTTGGCATGAGGCCTTGGCAAAATCATATTTGTAGTCTTGGCACGAGGCCTTGGCTACGTGGTTATGATAGTCTGGCATTATGAATTCCATCATTATGAAAGTGGTTATTGATATTGCATGTGATTATTCGACTAGTTGAATATCCATGTGAATTAGTAAATGGAATTATATCATTTTATATTTTCCATATTATTCTTAATTTGAAGTTTAAAAGGCTTTTTTTTAGTTATACATTGCCTTAAATGTTTAAGTTTATTTATGAAAGTTTCTTCTATATTGTTATCTTTAATGAGGATCTGAGCTCACCCCTTTCAATGTTTTATTTTTCCAAGGATGTGAAGAAGTATTTTATGAATTACCTGCAGGGATAGTATGAGGGGATATGAAGACAATATGTTGTTGTTTTTTTCAATTTATGATGTAATGTAAGACTTATGAATATATCTAGTGTTTCCAAGGCTACTAAACTAATCGGTCTTTTGAGACATGATCTTTTGTGATCATGACAATGTTATGTAATAATGCGCCGACTCTGGGTAATTGGGGTTGGGACGTTATAGTTGGTATCAGAGAATGTTTAGTAAAAACCATGAAAGCTATATTTAGATGTACTCTGATTAGAGAACATATCCCTAAGATAGACTATGAGGATTAGAGTATAAGAACATCCGAGAATTTTGGTATTATAGAGATTTTGTGAGTTTTCCAAGAAATACATCCATGTGTGGATACGAGCAGGTAGAGGTGGCTCTGGCACAGATGTACCTAGGGATAAAACCCAAAAACACCGCTTTGAGCTAGATTCGAACGGGAACTGGTGCACGACAACGGGCTTTGCTGCACTTTTGGTTACGACACTCCCGAGGGATATGCTTAGGATAATTCTCATTTTCTTTACAAAACAATATGAAGGGTTTATGAGTATATATCTCCTCAAAGAAAAACTTTTTTTATTATGGATTATATATATAAACTGTTTAATTTATGTTAGGTATTTAACATGTTTGGAATTATGAATTGTGATTCATAAACTGACCTATTGTATGCCATTGTTTAGAAATGGTTCCCAATAGGAAGAATGAGAACCCCCACAATACGTATGATCCAAAGAGTAAGAAGGATCATATCTTTCACGGTATTAAGCAAACTTTAAGAAGAGAAATAGTCTCCCATGTATTCTCAACATATGAAGATAATGTATCATGTGTTAATAAGATAAGTAAAGAATTATCTGAGTCCTATGGCTTTGATGGGATGCAAGAGAAGAAAAGGATGGAATAGATAAAGATAGATAAAGGGAAGTGGGAAAAGAAGAATTTTCCCATATGTGATAACTATGGAAGGAAACACCCTGGAACTTGCCTGAAGGGAATGGGAGTTTGTTATATGTGTGGAGAAAAAGGACACCATGTACGTAACAGCAAGGGTAAGAAAAAGGTTTCAAATGTACAATGCTTCATCTGTAATGAGTTGGGACACTACAAGAACCAATGTCCAACTCATTAGATTATGCCCCAAATGATACTATTGGATTATAATCAAGTTCTGATACTACCACAGATGAGGGGGAATTATTAGAGTTCTTATGTTGTTATTAGAGAATTATGTTATTTGAGTGTTATATCAACAATGTACTGGTAATAATAATTATAAAGTATATAAGGATTGTACTATAGAACTATTTCATTAAGGACATGAGATTGTGTGGAACAAAAAAAAGTGACTCAATATCAGGTTAAATTTTTGGAAAATATATGGTTGAGCGAAAGATGAACCATAATATGGTTCGGATACCGAGGTAGCGATTTTGGAATAATAAAGGATTTATTTGGATAAATTATATTGGATATTCTTTACTACCTTGAAACGGATTAATGATTTGAATATTCTATCATTGTTGGAGTTTAAAACAATTTTTGATAGAAGGAGTATATCCAGTATTCTATGAGTAATAAGGGATCATGATTATAATCAATAAGGTTTTATGGTATCTGAGGATGTTGTAGTGTTTTAAAAGAATACACGATGAATTTGTTAACTTGCTATTACATGGAAAAAAGGATCTTCATTGTGTTTACCTACCTTATAAATTTTGGACTCTAAGTTTGGACAGAAGTATTTTGGATAAGTCTAGTTTGAGATTATTTTTGGATTTCCACAAAAAGGACAACCCGGAGGTCGGGCGGCAACCCGTCGCATCCAGAAAATCCACAAAACATGAACCCACAACCGAAGGGCGAAAAAGGTGTATCACCTACCACTGACCCACGTGATGTCTCGGATTGAATAATGTAGTTTTTTATGGTTCATATATATGAATTATAAATTCATTTTTTTAACCCTATACGAATAGGATAAATAGAATATTATTTTTAAGTTCTATAATCTTTTAGAGTGAAAGATGAGTTTGTGGTAGAACTTAGTTAAAGGATGGAACTCTAATTGTCAAGTATATATTTTTCTTCTTCTCTTATTCAATGAAGAAATTAATTCTTATTCTTTAGAGAATAGATCTTAAAACAAAAAATGTGTTATCCTAATACCATATGTTTTGTTGAACTAATGGTATTTTAAATCATCATAGATTGATGAATTTAAGGAACTCAATTTTACACTTGTTTGTGTTTGATGGCCTCAATCACTACCTATAAATATTTTTGTTTTTTCTCCGATTATATGTCTCTAATTGTCACCAATGTTCACCTAATCAAGATCATAATTTGGTGGTGACCCTTTTATTTACTTTTCCTCTTATTAAGACAAAATTTTATTAACCTAATTTCCAATGTGGGTTTTCCCAAATGTATTTTCTATTTTCAACCTTTTATTTTCGAAAAATAATTTCAAATTGTGAGGATGAAATTTATTGAACAGGGAAGAATTTGACACCCCAAGATTTCATAGTATGTTATTTCTTCAATGTAATTCAATAACTTTCACTACACGCAACACCGCGTTCTAACACACCATGACTTACCAAACAAGCCGTTCAAAAGCGGTTATGAATAGTATTAACTGAATTTTGGACTTTATATAATACTTATGATTTTATAATCCATATTTTGAGTTTGTTAGACATAGTGTAAGAACAAATATAGTTTTATAGATAAATGAAGTATTTTTCAAAAAATGCAATTTTTCCGCCTTTTAATGGAGAATCCTTTTTAAATCCATTATTTGAAACTTTTATATATTCAATTTGAAAAAATAAACATTTTCTTTAGAATAGGGACATAAGAATTTAGTTTCCATAATTTTTTGGTGTTTTCTGATATTTTTTATATTTGCGTGAATAGTGAAAATACTATATTTTAACTCAAAACAACTTTTTAAATAAAAATAATTTATATTGTTAAATTATACATTTTAATAGTATGGAAGTATAAATAGATTATATTTTTACCATTTAATCTAATGATGGACATTTTAAGTAATTTCACTCTCATATTGGACATAAACAAGTGTCATTCTTTTGATAGTTATTATTTCTTAAAATTACACCTTTTGATTTTAATAGCAAGAATTATTTTAAATTAGTAAATGAAACGTTTATGTTTTGAATATGGTTAAATAGACTTAATTTTTGGATTCAGAATATCGAAATCAGCTTACGGGAAATTTGGGTACTTTTCTGAAAACAATCATATTTGGATGAATAGTGAAAATTACTAAATTTTAATTAAAACATCTTTTTTAATCGAAATAATTAATAATGATAATTTATGCATTTGAGTTATTTTAAAGTATAATTATATTCTAATTTTACCATTTAATCCTATTTTGGTCATTGTACATAAATTCATATTTATAATGGACATAAGAATGTGACAATCTTTCGATAGTTATTATTTGTTAAAAACACACTTTTTGTTTCGACAACAAGAATTAATTTTAAATTAATTTCTTCCACTTCTATGTTTTGAATTTGAAAAAATGGATTCCATATTTTGAATCAGGATTTACATATTGTTTAAATAGGTAACTCTTATTCTTAGACATTTTTAATAATTAATTTGATAAATATTTTATTTACCATGGTTAAAGGGTAAATCCAGTAAATAAGGGTAAAAAATAATACTATTATAACAATAAATTACCCTAAAACGTGTCCTAACCCTATTTTGTGATACAGGTCCGACCATGGGAATGTTTGGGTCGATTTTAGGACCCCATGGAGCCACTTGTAAGTGATAATGATACTTTATATTAATTATGTTAAAGTAAATGCAAAAATGACATGAGCATATATCTTTTAGCAAAACGATTTTTACATAGGATTATATATGTTGGATTTTTGACTATAAATATTCATAAGAAAGATAAAAAGATTTCCTAAATAATGGTATTTTATTTAAAGTTTTTAGAAATTTAAAAATTAAATTTATTTATGACACAATAATGATGCAGTATTTTCCTTATTAATGAAAAAATCAAATAATTGGTATTATAAATGTTAAAATAAATATATTTTGAATGGTTTGATGACATCCATGAATTTAATTTCTTAATATGACATGATATAATTGCTTAAATATATTTTTTTAGAATTAATAAAGTTGTTAATACTTTAAAAAATCAATTATTAAATTGTGTCAAAATTGACATAAAAGAGTTTTTAAAACAAATATTATATTAATAATTGATATTATATTCCTAAAATTCTAAGGTTCAGCCAAAGGACTTTCATAATGGTAGGTGTATTATTAATGGACCACTTTGGGGTCTCTTTTATGTATATAGTAAGTTTATTTACTATATAATATAAAAATAAAAAGTGACATGGTATGTATCAAACTATTTAAATAAGAGTTAAATATAAAAGATAATGTTACTATACTGACCCCAACCTATCTAAAATCAATTGGTTGGGTGGTTTTCGAACCATAACAACCTTATACATTTAATAATCCACTTTGGAGCCATTATAAACCGATTATAAATTTATTATAAAATAGTACATTAATTTTTTCTTAAAGAGCCTCTCCTCCCTCTTATAAAAGGACACCACTTCTAACCAATTATTCACACCTTCAAAGCCTTTTGGTTCAAAAAATCCCTACCAAAATATTCTCTCAACTTCTCTAAATTAAACCTAGAGGCCTTAGTTTTATCAGAAAGCCAACCTTTGGAGCCCTTTTGTTCAAATCAAAAGGAAGAACCCGAAAAGGAGGTAAGGTTTTCACCACCCTCTTTCAAGTTCGTTTCTTCTTCAACTTCTTCTTTATTTGTTATTTCCATTATAAAGTAATAACTCCAGTTTCTTCTATATAATTTGATTTTATTATAAATATGGAACAACCGTATTCAGTATTATATCTATCTTTTGAATGACATGTCACCATACGTGCGTACGCACGGCTTACTGTCTCCACATCGTGGTGTACTTATTATTATTCAGAACATTATTATTTGGATGGGTATAATAATGATGTGTAATTCATGTAAATAATAAATATAACATGATAATTATTCTGTATATATATGATACACCATCCAATTATATATTATTTTAATATCCAAAGAATGATATTGTCACTCGTGTGTACGTACAGACTACCATCTCCACGAACGCGATGAGATTAATTCCCTATTGTATCCATTCAAGACTAATTTTCATTTTATGATTAAAAATAATTTTTAAGGACTTGATATAATTCTGTATATGAATAAGATACACCCTATCTCTAACAAACATGGCTTATGTAACAAAACATATAAAAGAAAATGAGTAAGTTAACACCTGAAACGATGATAATACTAAGATATTATTAACAAAGAAATATTAAAAGATCATATATGATATCATATTAATGTATATGATTCTTGTATAATTTAATAACAATTATTTAACCATTATAAAGGAGGTTAACCTATCGTCAACCAATGAAAAGTACAAGTTAAGGGATTATTTCACAATCTCTTCATTATCTGAGGTTGTTAATATGTAATTATCTACGGGGACTTCTTTATCATCCACATCCATGTTTCTTAAAAATGTATTTCAAAATATTCTTAATATTTTACAGAATATGGGTTAAATTTATTTTTCACCCTTTTTGACTTTTTATAAGAAGTTTATATAGGAATATTTAAGTCATTTTCCAAACAATGACCTTTTTTACCTTTTCGAAAAATTAAGGTAAGAATGTCTTTTTTTAACATATATGGTGGGTGTGGCTATTTTCTACCATGGTAAAATATTTGAAGCTTCCCTTACAAGCTTATAAGAATATTTTCAAAGTAAATGTTTTATTTTATAATTATGTAACTTTTAAATGATTTCAAAAAAAGAGATATTTCTCTCAAATAATTCTGATTTCATCTATGTCAACATCCTTTGATTGATTTTAAGCTTATGTGAAGTTGATTAATTATGATACAAAACTTCCATATTGTATTTAAGGTTTTTTGATATGTTTGACTGTGGATGTGTTATTTTTTATACCATTCTTGGTTTATGGAGAAATTATTAAAATTTTGTATGCTAGTTTTAATACGAATGTTTATGTTATCTTTAAACCTCTTCATATGAAAAATGCATTGGACTTAGTAAGTGACAGGGGGAGCCCTCTATAGCTGCTCAATGCATCGGTAGGTATATGAGACAAACTAGTGTCTTTTCATGACGCTTTGACAAAATCTTATTTGTAGTCTTGGCACGAGGCCCTGGCTACGTGGTTATGATAGTCTGGCATTATGCATTCCATCATTATGAAAGTGGTTATTGATATTGCATGTGATTATTTGACTAGTAGAATATACATGTGAATAAGTAAATGACATTATTTCATTTTATCTTTGCCATATTATGCTAAATTTCAAGTTTAAAAGGCTTTTGTTTTAGTTATACATTTCCTTACATGTTTATGTTTATTTATGAATGTTTCTGCTATATTGTTATCATTACTGAGCATCTGAGCTCACCCCTTTAAATGTTTTATTTTTCCCAGGATTTGAAGAAGTATTTTATGAATGACCTACAGGGATAGTATGAGGGGATATGAAGACAAGATTTTGTTGTAGTTTTTTTCACTTTATGATGTAATGTACGACTTATGAATATATCAAGTGTTTCCAATGCTACTAAAATAATCGGTCTTTCGAGAATTGATCTTTAATGATCATGCCAATGTTATGTAATAATGCACCGACTCTAGGTAATTGGTGTCATGGCATTACTGTTGGTATCAGAGGAATTTTAGTACAAACCTAGAAAGCTAGATTTAGATAAACTCTGATTAGAGAAGATAGCCCTAAGATAGACTATGAAGATTAGTATAGAAAAACTTCCTAGAATTTAGGTATTGTAGAGATTTTGTGAGTTTTCCGAGATTTACATCCCTGTTTGGATATGAGCAGGTAGAGGTGGCTCTGGCACAGATGTACTTAGGGGTAAAACCCAAAAACACCTCTTTGAGCTAGACTCGAACGGGAACTGGTGCACGACAACGGGCCTTTCTGTACTCCTGGTTATGACACTCCTGGGGGATATGCTTAGGATAATTCTAGTTTTATTTACAAAACAATATGAAGGGTTTATGAGTATATATCTCCTCAAAGAAAAATTTTTTATTAGGGATTATATCCATAAACTATTCAATTTATGTTAGGTATTTTACATGTTTGGAATTATGAATTGTGATTCATAAACTGACCTAATGTATGCCATTGTTTATAAATGGTGCCCAATAGAAGTAATGAGAACCCCAGTAATACATATGATCCAAAGAGAAAGAAGGATCATATCTTTCATGGTATTAATCCAACATTATGAAGGGAAATAGTCTCCCATGTATTCTCAACATATGAAGAAAAAGTATCATGTGTTAATAAGATAAGTAAAGAATTTTCTGAGTCCTATGGCTTTGATGGGAAGAAAGAGAAGAAAAGGATGGAAGAGAGAAAGATGGATAAAGGGAAGAGAGAAAAGAATAATTTTTCCATATGTGATAACAGTGGGAAGAAACACCCTGGAACATTCCTGAAGGGAATGGGAGTTTGTTATAAGTGTGGAGAAAAAGGACACCATGTTTGTAACTGTAAGGGTAAGAAAAAGGCTTTAAATATACAATTCTTCATCTGTAAGGAGTTGGGACACTATGCGAACCAATGTCCAAATCATCAGAGTATGCCCCAAATGATGCTATTGGCTAATAATCAAGTTATTATACTACCAAAGATGAGGAGGAATGATTAGAGTTCTTATGTGGTTATTAGAGAATTATTTCATTTGAGTGTTGTATCAACAATATACTGGTTATAATAATTATGGAGTATATTAGGATTGTACTATAGTACTATTTCATTAAGGACATGAGATTGTGTGGAAGAAAGAAAAGCGACTCAATAGTAGGTTAAATTTTTGGAAAATATATGGTTGAGAGAAAGATAAATCATAATATGGTTCTGATACCGAGGTAGGGATTTTGGAATAATACATAATTGATTTGGATATATTATATTGGATATTTTGGACCACCTTGAAACTGATTAATAATTTGTATATTCCATAATTGTTGGAGTTTACAACATTTTTGGATATAACGATTATATCCAGTATTCTATAAGTAATAAGGGATCATGAATGTAATCCATAAGGTTTTATGGTATTTCAGGATGTTGCAGTGTTTTATAATAATACATGATAAAGGTGTTCACATGCTATTACGTGGAAAAAAGGATCTTCATTGTGTTTACCTACCTTATAAATTTTGGACTATGAGTTTGGACAGAAGTATTTTGGATAAGTCTAGATTGAGATTATTTTTGGATTTCCATAAAAAGGACAACCCGGAGGTCGGGCGGCAACCCATCGCATCCGGCAAGGCCGCAAGACTTGAACCCACAACCAAAGGGCGACAAGGTTGTATCACCTACCACTGACCCACGTGATGTCCTGGATTGAATTATGAAGTTTTTTTATGGTTCTTATAGATGAATTATAAATTAATTTTTTTGAACCCTATTCGAATAGGACAAATAAAATATTATTTTTAAGTTCTATTATCTTTTAGAGTGAAAGATGAGTTTGTGGTAGAACTTAGTTAAAGGACGGGACTCTACTTGTCAAGTATATATTTTTCTTCTTCTCTTATTTAGTGGGGAAATTAATTATTATACTTTAGTGAAGGGATCTTAAAACAATAAATGTGTTATCCTAATACCATATGTTTTTTTGAACCGATGGTATTTTAAATCATCATTGATTGATAAAGTTAAGGCCCTCAATTTTACACTTGTTTGTGATTGATGACCTCAATCACTACCTATAAATATTTACATTTTTCCTCCAATTATATGTCTCTAATTTCCACCAATGTTCTCCTAATCAAGATCAGAATTTGGTAGTGAACCTTTAATTTCCCTTTTCCTCTTATTAAGACTAAATTTTTTTAACCTAATTTCTGATTTGGGTTTTACCAAAGGTATTTTCTATTTTCAACCGTTTATTTTCAAAAAATAATTTAAAATTTCAAGGACGCAATTTATTGAAGAATGGAAGAATGTAACACCCCAAGATTTCATAGTACGTTATTTCTTCAAAGTAATTCAATAACTTTCACTACAAGCAACATCGACTTCTAGTGCACCATGACTTACCAAACAAGCCGTTAAAAAGCAGTTATGAATAGTATTAAATGAATTTTGGACTTTATATAATCCTTATGATTTTTGAATCCATATTATGAGTTTCTTAGACATAATGTAAGAAAAAATACATTTTTTCAGATAAAAGAAGTATTTTTCAGAAAATGAAATTTTAACGACTTTTAATGGAAAATCCTTTTTAAATACAATATTTGAAACTTTTATATATTCAATATGAAAAAATAAACTTATTCTCTAGAATCGGTACATAAAAATTTAGTTTTAATAAAGTTTTGGTGTTTTTCGGATAACTTTCATATTTGGGTGAATGGTGAAAAATACTATATTTTAACAGAAAACAACTTTTTAAATCAAAATAATTTATATTGTTAAGTTATACATTTTAATGGTATGGAAGTATAAATAGATTATATTTTTACCATTTAATATTATTATGGTCATTTTAAGTAATTTCACTTTGAAATTGGACATAAAAAAGTGTCAAACTTTAGATAGTTATTATTTCTTAAAAATACGCTTTTTGATTTTAATAGCGGGAATTAATTTTAAATTAATAAATGAAACTTTTATGATTTTAATTTGGTAAAATAGACTTCACTTTAGGATTTGGATTATTGAAATTATCTTAGGGTGAAATTTTGGTACTTTTCTGATAACATTCATATTTTGATGAATAGTGAAAATTACTAAATTTTAATTAAAAACAACTTTTTTAATCGAAATAATTAATAGTGATAAATTATGAATTTGAGTTATTTTAAATATTAATTAGATTATAATTTTACCATTTAATCCAATTTTGGTCATTTTACATAATTTCATATTTAAACTGGACATAAAAAAGTGTCAATCTTTTGATAGTTATTATTTGTTAAAAACACGCTTTTTGTTTAGACAACGGAAATTAATTTTAAATTAATTTATTCCACTTCTGTGTTCTGAATTTGGAGAAATGGATTCCATATTTGGAATCAGGATGTCCAAATTTTGTAAATAGTTAACTCTTATTTTTAGACATTTTGAATAATTATTTCGATAAATATTTTATTTACCATGGTTAAATGGTAAATCCTGTAAATAAGGGTAAAAAATAATACTATTACAATAATAAATTACCCTAAAACGTATCCTAACCCTGTTTGTTGATACATTTCCGAACATGGTCATCTTTGGTTCGATTTTCGGACCCCATGGAGCCACTTTTAAGTGATAATGACACATTATATTAATTAAGTTAAAGTAAATGAAAAAATGACATAAGCGTATATCTTTTTGAAAAAAAAAATTTTAATAGGTTTATATATGTTGGATTTTCAACTATAAATATTCATTAGAAATATAAAAAAATTTCCTACATAATGGTATTTTATTTATAATTTTTATACATTTAATAATTAAATTTATTTATGACACAATAATGATGCAGTATTTTCCATATTAATGCAAGAATCAAATAATTGGTATTATAAATGATAAAATAAATATAATTTGAAAGTTTCTATGACATACATGACTTTTATTGGTTAATATGACATTATAGGATTTCTTAAATGAATTTTTTTCCAATTAATAAAGTTTTTATGACTTTAACAAAAATCAATTATTAAATAGGGTCAAAATTGACATAAATTAGTTTTTTTAAAAATATTATATTAATAATTGATATTGTATTCCTAAAATTATAAGGTTTGGCCAAAGGACTTGTATAATGGTCGGTGTATTATTAATGGACCATTTTGTGGTCACTTGAATGTATATAGTAATTTCATTTACTATATAATATAAAAATACAAAGTGGCATGGTAAGTGTCAAACTATTTAACTAAGAGTTAAATCTGAAAGATAAGGTTACTATAGTGACCAAAACCTGTCTAAAATATTTTGTTTTTGGTTTTTTTCGACCCATACCCACCTTAAAAATTTATGAATCTACTTTGGAGCCATTAGAAACCGAATATAAATCTACTATAAAATAATAATTTAAGTTTTTCCTAGAAAGCCCCCCCTCCCCCTTATTAAATGACACTACTTTTAACCAATTATTCACACCTTCCAAGCCTTTTTGTTTGGCCAAAACCTACCCAAATATTCTATCAACATCCCTCACTTAAACCTAGAGAACATAGTTTTATCAAAAAGCCAGGCTAAGGATCCCTTTTGATCAAATCATAAGGAAGAACCCGAAGAAGAGGTAATGTTTTCACCACCCTCTTTCAAGTTCCTTTCTTCTTCAACTTCTTCTTTCTTTATTATTTCTATTATAAAGTAATAACTCCAGTATCATCTATATACATTGATGTTATTATAAATATGGTACAACTATATTCAGTATTATATCTATCTTTTAAATGACATGTCACCATACGTGCGGGCGTACGGCTTACCGTCTCCATGTCGTGGTGTAATTGTTATTCAAAAAATTATTATTTGGATGGGTATAATAATGATTTTTAATTCATGTAAATAATAAATATAACATGACAATTATTCTTTATATATGATACACCATCCAATAATATATTATTTTAATATCAAAAGAATGATATTATCGCTCGTGCGTACGTACGGACTACCGTCTGCACGAACGCGATGAGATTCATTCCCCATCGTATCCATTCAAGAATAATTTTCATTTGATTATTAAAAATAATGTTTATGGACTTGATATCATTATGGATATGAATAAGATACAACCTATCCATAACAAACATGTCTTATGTAATAAAACATATAAAATAAAATGAGTAAGTTAACACCCAAAACGACGATAATACTAAGATATTATTAACAAATCAATATTAAAAGATCATATATGATATCATATTAATGTATATGATTGTTGTATAATTTAATAACAATTATTTCACCATTATACAGCAGTTTAACCTACCCTTAACCAAGGAAAAGTACAATGTAACGGTTTATTTCACAATCTCTTCATTATCCGAGGTTGTTTATACATAATTATCTACTGGGGCCTCTTTATCATCCACATCCATGTTTCTTAAAAATGTATTTCAAAAAATTCTTAAAATTTTATAGAATATGGGTTAAATTCATTTATACCCTTGTTTGACGTTTTATAAGAATTTTATAAAGGAATCTTTACGTTATTTTAGAAACAAGGACTTTTTTATCCTTTTCTACAAATTAAGGTAAGAATGTCTTTTTTTAACTTATACAGCGGGTGCGGCTATTTTCCACCGTTGTAAAATCTTCAAAGCTTCCCTTATAAGATTATAAGACTATTTTCAAAGTAAATGTTTTATTTTATAATAATTTGACTTTTAAATGATATTAAAAAAAGATATATTTCTCTCAAATAGTTTTGACTTCATCTATGTCAACATCCTTTGATGGATTTTAAGCTTATTTGAAGTTTATTTATTATGATACAAAAATTCCATATTGTATTGAAGGTTTTGTGATATGTTTGACTATGTATGCGTTATTGTTATACCATTAATGGTTTATGGAGAAAGTATTTACATCTTGTATGCTAGTTTTAATACGAATGTTTATGTTATGTTAAAACCTGTTCATATGAGGAATGCATTAGACTTAGTAACTAACAGGTGGAGCCCGCTATAGCCCCTCGATGCATTGGTAGGTCTCATGACACAAACTAGTTTCTTGGCACGAGGCCTTGAGAAAAATCTTATTTGTAGTCTTGGCACGAGGCCTTGTCTACGTGGTTATGATAGTATGGAATTATGCATTCCATCATTATGAAAGCTGTTATTGATATTGTGTGTGATTATTAGACTAATAGAATATCCATGTGAATAAGTAAATGGAATTACTTCATTTTATCTTTTCCATATTATGATGAATTTACAGTTTAAAAGGCTTTTGTTTTAGTTATACATTGCCTTTAATTTTTATGTTTATTTATGAAAGTATCCTCTATATTTTTATCCTTACTGAGCATCTGAGCTCACCCATTTCAATGTTTTATTTTTTCCAGGATGTGAATAATTATTTTATGAATGAACTATAGGGATAGTACGAGGGGATATGAAGACAACAAGTTGGTGTAATTTTTTTCACATTATAATGTATTGTAAGACTTATGAATATATCAAGTGTTTCCAAGTCTACTAAACTAAACGGTCTTTCGAGGCTTGATCTTTTGTGATCATGCCAATGTTATGTAATAATGCACCAACTATGGGTAATTGGGGTCGGTGCGTTACAATGATATATTTTATTATCATTACAAAATAGATTTAGAAAAAATCTATATTAATTATACATTAAGTTCATATATGTATGATGATTGAAAAAACTTGGACTATGAGATTTATGTTTCAATGATATTTTAATCAGGATAATTTAAGATTGAATTTCCATTGAATAAATTATATGATCCCTATCTAAAAAACATATTTAATTTTACAATGAATTTTTTATTTATTAAATTTTAATGTTTTAATTACATTATCCCCCATTTTTTATTATAAATGGTTTTGAAAATGTTTTTAAGAAAATAAAGCCTTATTTATCCTCTTTTGTTCAAAGAAAAATTTTATAACATATCCATATCTTCAATATTATTTTGAATAATGTTTTTGAAAATTATAAAATGATTTTTTAAATTCATTTTTAAATTTTTTTAATTTTTTAAAAAAATTAAATTATTATTCCCATCATTTTCTGAATGAGTTACATTTTACCTAAAGTATGAACAGAATATTTATTTTAATGATTATGTCCGGAAAAAAATTCCTCATATGAGGTTCATTAACTTATTTGAAGAATTTTTAATAATATTATTTTATTCTCATAAAAATCCATAATATTTTGGGAAACATTAGATAATTGAGGGTAAAATGAATAGTTTTTTTCCTTAAGAAATGTTCCATTGATCATTTGAATACATTTTTATTTGTGATAGTATCTTATGATATTAATTATTAATTACTGTGGATATGGTCCAATGATATCATCCTTATTTTCTATGAAGATATTTTATAATTATAATGATGAGATGTTTATGAAACCCATACATTTCCCACAAGTTATTGTTTGATGAAATTTTTATGAAATCAATTTTTCCCTAAATTTTCCTATGATGAAATAATTACTTTTTATGATATTTTGGCACATACATGCATAGTGTTTACTATATGATTGGTGGGTATGTTAAATACCTCCAATTTATTGGGTAAACATATATATCTCATAGTATAATTATGAAAAATGATTTTTTGTTCTTGATACACCATAGAAAACATGTTAGGAATTCCAGATTCACTATAATAAGGGAACCATATGGTGATTTCTGGTCCATCATGATATGGTAAATAGGTGTGGATACCTGATCGACTATGTTATGATAGTATCAATATTTAACCTAGAAAATGATATTGTTTATATGCTAGTAATGGTTCCAAACTCTTATGAAATTGTTTTATAATTATGAATTAAAATTCTGGTTCATGGTTGATAATTACTCACTCTTATTGTTCATAACATTTGAAATGATGAAATTTTATTTCATGACTTGTGTTTATGATAAGTTATATATTGGGTATGATATTTGTAAGTTATTATCATGATCACATGATATTGTGATTATCTCATACTTTCATATGATCATTGACTGATATCTCTAAGGTTTACCCATACTAAGAATCTAATCCCACCCTTCCTTATGTTTAATTTCCCCAGGTTATGAAGAAAGGTTTTATGTAGGGTATTTTATAAAGGGTACAATGTTGGAAAAAATTTAATGAGATATTTTTAATATTGAACATATATAAGATATTTTTATCTATTATCTAAGTACACTAAACCTTTATAGTTATTGGTTGTGTATTGATATTATATATATTAAATATTAATCGAGAAGAATGTAATAATTTTAATTGAAATAATTTTTCACAAAATTAGAATTGGATGAATATAGAAATACCATAGAACTACCATAAAATAAAAGAAAAGTACCCCATAACTAAAATAAAAATATATAAAAAATCATATCAGTTTATTATTTTTAGCAACTTTATTCTTCTTCGAAACAAGAAAAACTCTTATGGAAGATCACTCAAGCAACAGACAATGATCTCTTATCACCTTGGGTGGAACACCATCTACAACATACAGATCTTTATTAGATGATACCCAAATCACTTAAAGGTTTGAGATAACCTTCATGGGATAGTTTAATGAGGCAACAAGAACAAGGCTCTTTGAGAATACCTTTCATAAAAATGATGACCTTTATCTTTATGGAATTAATTCTCTCAAAGGTGAAACTAAAAGGGGATAACATCTTCTAATTTTGTAGGAAATATCTAATTTAGGAAAAAATGTTTGTAGTTATTATAATATTATCATATAATATCCATTATATTCACCGTGTTTTTTAAATTAATTCAAATTTTAATTAAATTATTTTAATCTATTCATAGTGGATTAACATTTGTGGAAACCGTGAAAAGAGAATAATAAAACTACATAGGAATATAGCTGATTTTATTGTATGTAATCTACTAGAGAAATAATTATATCTCAAGCATGTATTATACAGCCATCATATGAATGATTTCATATTATTTATATATATATACTATCATATACTATATACAAAATACATTCATCATATACACACATACACACACACACATAAATATAGATTTATATATATACTATATCAATTTATATGAAACAAATGAGATTATATTTTAGTACACATATCCAATACTTAACATCATCATAAATCATAACTAAAATCTAAGATACCACTTTTTCATGATATGTTTCCCCTAAAGTCCCCTCTTGGGCTAGTAGTGAAGTTTAGTGTGATCCCCAAGACCCACATCCAGTAAAATATGGGAGGATGACTAACACTGAGGATATAAACACATATAATGGGTGATATTTCAATAATAAATATGATGAATACTATTAAAAAATTACTAAGTAAACTCTAAATAATAATATATAAAAAAACATTATCCCATAATATATGTAATTTCATAAATAAAAATAAGATTTTAATTTTTTTTATCCATCACCTAAAATAAGAATTCTTGAAAAAACCCCCAATCATTGTGAACTAATAATGTATAACCTGATTGAAAAATTAATCCCATAAATCTGAAAAATAAATATATAAGTTAAAATAGAGTATACAAATATTCTCAATAGGTTCCTCTATAAAAATCTCATGAAAATATATAAGAACCTTTTTAATGACTCGGTGAAGAAAAATCGAAACTTGTTTTTTACCTATCTTAAGATTTACTGCATATAAAACCCTTGAAATTCTCACTCGCCAACTCAATATACATGAATAATAATATAATAATCATGAAAATACATTTAACGGTACCCCACACCCACTTCATCAATTTTTTAGTCACCCTCAATTTCTAATGAAATCATTTCTAGAAACCCTATAACATATATATATATATATAACCACTTACCATGAAACCGCATCACAACTATATCTATATAATTGTATATACATTCTATATACTACAAAAAAAATATCTATATTATTAACTTGTCCCCTTAATACCAAAACACATTATATAAATGTATGTCATCAAAACATTACCACACCACATTTGGATTAGAGAGAATGAGATGGGATTTAGTAAGACATCCACATCCCCCATATCCTATATGTTAGTGGTATTCCCATTAACCATATCCTCATATATCTTTTTGAGAAATTACATGACATTGGTGGTGGTGCGTATACAATATTAATATAAAATTGATATGTGTGTGTGTGTGTGTGTGTCGTTGTGTGTGTGTGCACAATCCCATTCTAAAGGATTCACTTACTCTCATATTTCCTCCAGAACAACCATATAGTGACACATTACTACTATTTCATAGTAACTGTAGATACTCTCTAACTATAAATAATATATCATGTCATCCACACAACAACCATGATTAATTTTCTAATTTTGCAAATCATCAACAATTTATAAATTAATAATATTTGAATCACATTTATTAATTAGAAACAATAAATTCCTCCTCTAAGATTTACTATATATTTCATCACTGGCAATTCTTTTACCACATTATATTATCACCTTCCTTACATCATTAATTTAGAAAAGATAATTCTCATAACACCAATACTCGATTAATTTATTAATTAATTCCATAAAAATTCAATATCCCATGGTAATTATAACATATAAATCACTTTAACATCCCTTTATCATCTATTCCCCAAACCAGAATAATATCCCACAATATCCCCTCCAATACTTTAACAACTAATACCCAGACTACGATTCATAAACAATAAAAAATTAAATAAATTAATTATCAAAAAAAAGAGACACCATATTAAATTATTTCACAACTATAATAAAACATCAATATCCATATAAACAAAATAAATCACATATAATAATATTTTCATATGAAATTATGGCATCATGATCACAAAAAAGATTCAAAAAATATCAAATGATAAAATAAATATTTATTTTTTTCATTTTTGATATCTTGAAATGATGTAATTCAATTAATCATGATTCTCCATATCAATAGCTAAAAGGAATGGGAAACAATATTTTTACACAAACTCACTCAACAAAATCATGTCAAAAATAAGTGAAAGAAAGTAAGACATGATTGAATGTCTTCCTAATAATTTTAATATAATTATTATATTATTTAGGTAAATTACATGTTCTTTTCAAAATAAAAATTAATCATGAATTATTTAAATCAAAAGATAAAAAATAGGGAATCAAAATCCCTTATCTCTATCTAATGCTTAAAAAATCACAGCACCAAGATGATAAGTAACTGATGATAAAACTCCATCATGCTTACAAAAATATCACCCCAAACCAATAATAATAGTCCCCTCATAAAAATATTAATCAAAATACCTCAAAATCAATCATATACATTTTATATAACCTCCTATGAAAATGAAAATCAATAAAAATAGAATAAAATGATAAGAAACACACCTTAGATAATAAGAGATCAACTATATGAATTAAAAGGATTGATTGATCACCATAGATTATCAATGTAACTAATACTAAGACACAATACACCTATATCTTGATGAAGGATGCTGTAATAAAATGGAATTATAAATATACTCAAATTATGATAAAAAAAGAAAGATTGTATGAATCATTGTGTGGAAAACATTGTTATAAGGAAATGATGGTCAGTCAATCAGATCTCCTAAAACAATATTTGTGTCACCTTATATCCCCCCATTACTCATGGTTAATAAAAATTTAAAATCAATTATGTTATGGCACATTATAGTTTAATGGGTTTTGTCCCAGAATAATGATCACTACTAAAAAATTTCTATAATAAACATTAATTCCATCATGTAAGCCTTATAACCTATAAAAAACTATGAAATGGTGATACATATCATTTCTTAACAAAAAATTAGAATAAATAAAAATAGCCATGTAAAATTTATCGTGGAATAATATGGAAATGATTATTTTAGTCCAACACACCATGGGGGAACGATTAGGCTCTAATGATTAAACATAACTCTTCCTCAACAACTTCACTAGAAATAAAACCATGGAATATCAGTAGTATGTAATCATTTTATTTCCTTACCATATGAAATTGTTGCTATAATCCCTCTTCTGTTCCACCAACCACCTCTAAAATAATTCCTAACACTTCCAACCCCTAAAAAAATGTATAGGACCAATAAATTACATCGCTCAACCTATTAGATGTAATGATATATAGAGGTTATACAAGTAATTTCTTGTTAGTTTTAAAAAGATAATAATCAAATCCCATTTAAATTCACTGATTATCATTCAAAAACTTATTCATGGAGTGAATAAGAGGTCATTATATGGGGTTATATCATTGATATGTGATCTCACTTGAGTCTAGTGTTTTACATATATATTGAAACAATAACCAAGAATATATAGTTAAATTTATTATTTATGATACAATATTATATATGGTTTAGGAGGTTATTTATATTTAAATGTCCATTATTTAACCAAGGGTTTGTAATGACATGAATTAGATTATACTAACTCTAACCCAAGGTAGATTATCACAACACACCAAGTGTTCCTCCTCATTTTCGTGCTTTTATTGACTAGTAGTGTGGGATTATATAAGTAATTAGTTAAAATATTCCCTTACAATTTAAATAAATAATAATAAAATATGAAATTAAAATTCAAATAATGGAAGATACATAAAAACTGCATCCCCTATTATCATGAACTATATGAAATATAAATAAAATGATTAATGAATAAATAAATCATGTTATGTCATGATACATAATATAGATATCTATATATTTTAGATCAAAATTAAAAACATATAAATAATACCCTATCATATTCTTTAACAAATGATGCACACCGTAACGAAAGACCCTCAAAATATTTATCCCCCAATCCTATAATTCATTTTTAACCATATACAAAAAATCAAAATAATGAAATATCCACAAAGGTTCACAATTTGGGTGTGGGTGAAGATCAATGTAGGCACTGTGATGATACCCTAATCATGTGGTGTGATATCCTTGAGTACGCATGTGATCATTTCTTTAGAGCCTATGAAATGAATACCTAAATCAATCCATATATATAATAATAACACATCCCAAAAAATAATTATATCACTTACAATACCCAATTGATCAACAAACCTACATTTAACATGAAAAACCAGTCTTTAAAAAATGTTAAATCACGCCTCCTTTAGACCATGTCATTGAATTATAACTATAATAGTGCCCAAATCCATGGAATAAGAAATGGAATATATAATCAACTATATTTTAATCTTAATAAAAAGTATTTACAAAATTATTGGCCATATTTATGATATAAAAATTATCTTCTAAAATATAATCTATGTGATTCATGATATTTAAATTGGTCCCTATAATATAGCTAGTGAGATTTGAGACATAGTAGTTACCCAATATAAAATTATAACCTCGATCCACTACATAGTAGCTATGTTTAAGAATTAGTAAGATCCATGATTAGGGAATTAAGGGGACAAAATAATAAAATAAGGAAAGAGAGTGAATAAAAAAATTTCATTTAACATCTATCGACCATTCTATTTATCACACCTTAAAATCACACATATCTATTTCTAGAGTTTTTAATTTTTTTCTGAATTCCGGGATGTTGATTCTTATACTTAACTAACATATGATTCAATAAATTAGAACACTACATGGTTTTATTGTGAATTTTCTATCTTATCTCAATTTTTATTCTAAAATAAAGAATTACATGTGAATAATACCAATTCCATGTTATAATATGCCACTTCCACTCCCAATCTACTAATATACTACATAAAACAATAATTTCATTTTATTCATGATCCATTTAGGGATGTAATCAGTAACATTCTGCCTATTGATGGTCAAATCATTCAATAGTGCTTATAGTAGTCTACATCATTGATATTTCAAAACCTATAATATTTACCAAATTTAACATTGAAAAAATATTCTATTAATCAAATAAAACTCACATTCATCCCTAAAATGAGTATATATGATTTTTGAACATTTAATTTACCATCTCAAATAAACTGATTTATCCAAAATTTCATGATAAACCTATACATTATAGTGTTTATACAGACTTTTTAAATGTCAAAATTTTCAATATTCCATTTCCCCCATACCGAAAAATCTATAACTCCTTATGAATAAGATAATTAAAATCCCTCAATATGATCACAAAGATGTGTCCCATTAGTATTATCCCCTAGTCATGTTGATTTATTAAGATCACAATATACTTTAAAATTATTTCATGTAGTAAATTGATTGAGTACAAATTCATTTAATACCTTAATCATCCAAAGCAAACATTGGTGAGGACATTTTACTATTCACACTGATTATGAATCCCATTTAATATTACACTACAAGGCATTGTACCACATAACATACTCCTCTAATATGTTATAAAATATGAATTATTTTATATCCAAAAAAACATCTATATAATTATCATAGAATAATACCCCTTTGAAACCCCTCTCAGGGCCTTAGATGTGATGATAGAAAAACCTACGTTATAGAAACTATAGATGGACAACATACAGATCCCATCTGTAGCTGATAATATTATTCAATTTACGAACAACATGTAATACCTAAAAGTGATTAATGGTGATATACCTAATAAAGACATGAATATTAGATATCTAAGATCATGTTTTAGAATATAAACTCCAAAATATATTCTATTATAGATCTCCCAAATTCATGATGACTAACTCTTCATTCGTCAGCCACTTGAATCAATATTATGTGACGAATGGTTTTTTTTTTCCGAAATATGATGGCCATACATCCATATAAAACATAAAACATAAAACCATCATATATAAAAAAATATACCATCATGTTATAACACAATATATCTAAATATATATCAAAAAACATAACATCATATCATATATCAATTATAACATTATATTATAAGAATAGATTCATATATATACCTATTTTCAGTTAAACCAAATCTATACCAAAAATATGTAATTTTTTATGTTACATAAATCATCACATATAAATAATTAAGTAGAAATCAATTATTTATTACTGATAATTTAATTAATATAAAACACTTTCCATTTTCTGAAAATATCAAAATGAACTACACATCCCATCATCTCAATCACTATTGCATATATATTCTATGATTGGTATGGGTCTATCCATAATCCATGAGTCTGAACATAATTATCACCATCAGTGGGGGAGATTTAAATAACATAAAAATTCAAAATATACTTGGAACACTCCTAAAAAATACCAACTCCCAAACCCCCTTAATAAATTTATATTATTCTATAAATAAGACAATCATGTCTATTTATATCACACCTATCAAGTCCTAAACTATCATATCTCCACCATTATACATTCCTACATAGTCAAATATCTCTTTGATACTATTTTATACTTACCCAACATAGATTAATTTGACCAAAACCAAAATTGGATCACGACCACATATCATGTGGACCTCTACATTTTTCAGAGGATTATAACTAATGGAAAGGGAAACAACTATCATTAGGGAGACTATACACTAGGAATAATAATAAATAATAATAAATAAAAATCCTCATTAGGTAACTCATAGGAAAAATAAATCTATTATCAACAGACACTATAATAAAAACAAATAAAATACTTTAGGGATAAATAAATAATTTTATGTTATTCTATGTAATTACACTTGAATTTTATGGTAGTTTTTTAAAGGAAGTTATATTTATTTTGCTTTTAGAGAATATAATAATTTAAAAATTAGTGGTTAAATTATAATTATAAGAGATTTAATATCATTGGAAGTCATTTTTGGAAGTTTTCGGAGTCTAATGATGCATTTCAGGTTCTCAGGTGAATATCAGAGTAGGGTCAGTATAATTTACTAGCTATTCGGGAATGGAAATTTAGTTTTTATGTTAAATTGACTATGTTTTATTAGTTACTTTTAAGGTGTTAGTGGTTTTAATGTAGGGAAATAATTTTTTCTTGATAGTTGGACTATACTTAGAACTAGAATTAGATAGGTAGTATAAGGCTATGTAACACTATGAAAATTTAAATTAGGAAAATTGTATTTGATAATGTGTGTGACACGCAACATCAATTGCGTACTAGAATATAATATCCAATGAATTTATAATATATTTAAATTTTAAATAAATTAAATATATTTTATAGGGTTCAATTCATGAAACACTAAGTTATCATATGTCTCACGCAACAACAAGTTTCATTGATGGGTTGTGTTATCCAGAAGACTAAGTTTTACCGAACATTAATATATTATTATTTAATATAAAAATATATTACCTACTCGTTAAATTAGAAGTTATTAATAATATTATCTAGATTATGAAAATACATGTTTTAAAAAACATAAAATGAATTCATTGGTTACAAATTAATTAGAAATTAATATAAGAACTAACTGAATATATATGGATTGTTTTTATAAAAAACTAATTTTAGGCTCAGAAAGATGTTTTATCCTAATTAATTAAATTAATTATAATTATAGAGTGATATTAATGTAATATATATATATATTATATTTAATAAAATATTTTTTATATTCATCCAAGATATTTTGTAGGTATAAGATAAGAATAAACCCAATTTAATGCATAAAATACTACATTTTATTATGGAAATTTTACCACCATTTAATGGATGGCCTATTTTAAATCCAATTTTTTGGATCTTTTATAAAACGTCTATGTCAAAATAAAATTAATATTGCAAATAAAAAACCTAAAAATTATGTTATGGTGATTTATTGGTATTTTCGGTGATGTTTAATTTTTTTTATGAATAGTGAAATATATTGAATTTTAATTCCAGATATCTTTTTAATCAAATTTACTTATAGAGTTAAATATATTTTAAATAGTTTTTAAAATTTAATTAAATCATTTTTTATAAATTAAATCAATTATTTTAATTGGAATCAATTTCACTTTGAAATTGAATGTTAAAACTTATAAAACTTTTATACATTTTTTCTTTAATACCTCGTATTATCGTCCTATCTTCGGGATTAAAGGTAAATTAATTTCGTCCACATCTGTGACTGGAATTTAGAAGATTGGATTCAATATATCGAATCATCATAATATATAATTTTTATTAATTGAAATATTGTTTTTTATAAAAAAATATTTGTCAATGTAATTAAAATTAATTATAATGATTCAGAGAAAAATTAGCTTAACAAAGCACTAAACCTTAAACATAGTGGATCCAATGACATAGAATATTGTCCAAAAGCCATTGTATGGAAATATTTCGACCATAAAATCCATGGGATTGAATTTTTACCACTATTGGAGACACATTAAATTGAAAAAACATGGTTGGAATTCCCTCTTCCATAATTTACAAGAGTCTCACTCCTTATCCACTATAAAAAGGCCCCTCTCCTACTACTTCCTCACAACTATAAATCCAATTTTTCAGGACCAATATATTTAAAAATAGATAATAAAATTCTCTAAACTAATCATATATGACTAAAATTGTTAATAAATCAATTTATGGAATCCCTCGGGTGCAAACTGAAAGGACTTACCCAATGAAAAGGTAACATATTTCCTCAAACTCTTTATTTGTATTTTGTATATTCACCACCTCAATGATTATTATCCCCTGAATATATAATAACACTAGTATAATAAATATACTAGTATTTTTTAATGTTATGGTTTCATCTAGAAATTATACACAGTTCTATCTAATGGGTAATGAATATATTGTTTAGGTGTGTGATGAATTGCCGCCTCATGTAACAAAGTTGTTCAATTTTCCATTACCAACTTTCATGGTTTGGAATTATGATAGAAATCCAGTTTATATATTATATGTATGATAATTATTTTTTTTCTTATTTAATTATTTTATAACACATACACTTATACTTTCCATTTTTTTTAAATATGATAACGCTATTTGTTGATGTGTGGACTACCGTCTCCTCAATGTGATGTGATTTATTCATGAAATACATGGAATGTATTAAGGGTGATTTTAATTAAACTATGTGAATTAAGGGACATTAATATTACACTGGAGTTATTATATATATATTTATCATTTACTAACAACTTTTTGAATACTAAAATGAAATTATTGTAGTGTTCATGCGTACGTACGACCTACATTCTCCGTGAACGATGCATTTAATTTATTATCTCCAAAGAATATGGATTATTTTGGATACTTATGTACTGAATATAAATGATAATTAAATCATTATTTACATTCTTTATGTGATTAAATCATGATCTTAGTAATATTAACAACATGTAATAAGTTAAAACATACTCAACCAACTAAGAAATTAATACATGAAATTGTGAAAATAATGGAAGATTTTAATTAAATGGGTACTAATATATTATAAGTATATAATATATGATATTATAAACATGATTAATTTATTAAATACTTTTAACACCCTTTATACAGACAGTTAATGGAAGATCACAGAAAAGGAAACACAAGGTAAGGCATTTCATCCCAATTTATATTCTATTGAGACTTATTTTTTGTTATGAACCCAGTTTAGATGATATGATGAATATTCTAAACTTTGAAATGTTATATCATAAATATTAATATTTTTTTGATATTAAAAGTTTAATTTAATATTGTTTCTTCAGGAAGATTATTATTCAAACCTATCAATGTGGTATTGGGCACCTTGGAATGTTTAATTATTATTATCCTCGTGAATAATTTTAACAATATTTCATATCCATTCAAGGAAATAATATGACCATTGATATATAATAGTTCTGATATTACTATAATTTGGTTATTTATGACCTTCTTCAAGTTTTAGTACAATTTTTCACTCATTGGTAGTTAATATGTTTTATAAAATGTTTTTAAGAAAACTCGACACCACTGTCTCTTTAGTAGGAGAACTCGTTTTCTTCTAAAAAAGATTTCAAATATGGTTTTAAAAATAATTATTTTTTTCATTTTCAAAATGATTTGTTAATTAAATTTTTACCCTTTTTCCATTTGATCCACATTTTAAATGGAATCTTCTAGTCAATTCCCAAACTAGCCATTTTTATAAACATTTATAATAAAAAGGGATGTTATCTTTATCTCGTAAAACAGGTAAGAAATTACCATCCATCATTTCATCAAATTATCATTTTCATTTTTCAAAATAATATTTTTAAAGAAATTTTTTTTCAGAAGTGATTTTCAATGAAAATTATTTTCATAACAAAATTCAAAACCGAAATAATATTTTACTCAATAATTTTTTTAAAAGATATTTTATTTTCATTCCAAAATAATAAAACCCATATATTTTTACTCCAATTGGAATATTTTGTATTAATACCAACCTAATTTTTCCTATGGATGGTTTATGATTTATTTGGAAAAGGGTATTATTCACATTCATGTCCTTGATTCCTCTGTTAGTCCTGTTAAAATATTTAATTTCCACTGATCATTGAATTTACCCTAATTATCCATGTCATTTATCTTGGGTATTACTATTACATAAACCATATACCATTTTACATACAGTGTCTACATTGACTGTTATTTGATTATTTGGCGAAATATTGATAAACACTTATTCTTTATTCAATCAATATATTTGATCAGTCATATTGTTAATTCGATATGATGAATGATTAGTACATAAAAGACACTAGTTGGGGATCATTTTATTGATTTACTGCAGGTTGGGGATAGGTTAATTTGAGCCCCTAGATGAATTGGTAGTCTCATGAATCTATATTTTTTGAAAAAAATCTTTCGAGTTTGCTTCTAAGTAGAATAGATGAGATTTAACCATAGTTTTAAACTATTCATAGGATTGATATTAATAGTAGAAATTTTCATGTGCCTTAAACATGACTTCCAATAATTATTCATTTCATTAATTTATGTTCAATTAATATTTATACATTATATTTTTCATCGACATATCTATAGATGCATTTCATTCTCAGATCATTTATTAAATGGAATATACTTCAGTTTTTTATATTTCAATATTTCTAATTCCTTATCTTGTTATTTTAATGTCATTTTTCTATTTAATTACCTTTTCAATTTGATTATTCCCATTGTATCATAATTTCTTCTAATGTACTTTACCCAATATTTTCATTTGAGATCACTAATATTATTTATCCTTTAATTAGTAATCCAATAGTGTACTAAGAATGATGTGAAATGAGAGACTAGATAGAATAATTTTATCCTCCAAAATAAACTATGTTGTAATTTGTGTATTCATTTGTAATAAAAGACTCATGTATGTATCTGGTTTACCAAGACTACTAAACGGATTGGTCCTTTAGGAAATCATTCCCTATAATCATGCCAATACAATAGTAGCAAACACAAGCTCCTAGATTTCTAGGGTTAGGGTGTAATTTTTGGTACCAAAGGGAGTTTAGTAGCTACCATGGGAAATAGATATTGAAAAAATATTTTAAAAAACATATCTCTAAGGTATAATTTGTGGATATTTATAGAATAGTGTTATAGAGTTTTGGTAATGTGGAAATTATGTGGGTATTCCTATAAATTCATCCCTATCTGGATACTATAGGTGGATGTGGTTCTTCCATAGATGTACCTAGCGATAATAACACTGAAAAGGTGTATCAGGAATAGCTTGATGTAACTTGGTATATGACATCATTATTTACTACACACCTATTTTGACACTCAATTGTAATAACCATATGATAATTCACATTTTTTTACAAACCATTATAAAGGATTTTTATAATGAATGACCTCAGTTAAACCTAAGGTGCTTTAGATTGAATATAATGTGTCATGATTTGTAAATCCTATAAATTATATTATGGATAAACCCTAAAATTAGGAATAACCTATGTGGAAATAAGTGTATAAAGTATTCATGCATTCAGGTCATATTAAAAAACACAATTAAAACTTTATTTAGTGATTAGCCTTTTTTCAAGGATGTCAATAATATTTATATCAGAAATTAAATTAATATGTTTTTGGGAAAAGAAAATTTATATATCAGGTGACAACCAATAAAATTTGGTAAGGCCATGGGTCCTAAATCAATGATTAAAGGATGATAAGGGTGTCAATCCAACAAATGACCTATGCAATGTCCTGGTTAAAATGCCATTGTTTTTAGTTAAAAAAATATGACAAATAAATATTAATTTTGAACCGATGGTGTATCTTTTAGGATTTAGAGAATAATTTTTTAACCATATCCACTTTTCCAAAAAGTTAGAGAAAACTATTTAGACACTCCACTCTTTTATATTCCTTAAGATGTATTAATATTTTATTTTAGTCCTTTAGAAATAAAAAGTCAGTATTTAGATAACCATTTCTTGAATTAATGGATGAATTATAATTCGATCATAGAACATACAAAGGATGAAATTTTTTTTAGAGAAACACTTTATGTAATTTTAATAACTTATATTATTAGATAGTAAAATAATTACTCAACATAGTGAAAAGGATAAGAAAATTTGTCCCAATACCTTAATATCTATTGAACTGATGGTCTTTTAAATCACTATAGATTTATGGCTTTGAGGCCCTAAAATTTCAATTGATCATTCACTTGTTTGTGATTTATTACCTCAATCACTCCCTATAAGTATTTACAATTTTTCTCTAAGAATTTATCATTACATTCCACTAATGTTTTCAAACTTAGAGACCGATAAATATATTATCTCATGTGACCTTTGTACATCCCATTTTCTCTTTTCAAGAGGATTTATTATGAAATATTCTCTCAATGTCTGATTTAAACATAGGAAATATAAAAAATTGTATTTATATGTTCAAGAATAAATTGTAATGACACAATTTAATTATGCTGGTGAGAATGTGACACCCTAAAAATATAAATTAAGAACATTGTGTTTGATAGCATGTATGGCATGTAACACTAAGCGTGCAAGGGAATATTATAACCCCATAATTAATAATATGTTTACTTTGTTACATAAATTAAATATATTTTATTTCTTGTAATGAACCTGACACTATGTTTTCATATGTTTCACACAACAATGGGTTTCTTTGATGGACTGTGTTACCTACGAGACCATGTTTTACAAAAAATATATATTATTAGAAAATTATTATTTAATAAAATTACATATAACCTAGATATTAAATTATCATTTATTAATAATATTATCTAACATATGAAAATCTGATGTTTAAAAAAAATAAAAGGAATTCATTGGTTAAAATTAATTAGAAATGAATATAAGAACCAATTGAATATAAATGAAATGATTTTATAAAAAATAATTTTTATTCTCACTAAGTTATTTTATCCTAATAAATTAAATAAATTATAATTAGTGGGTGGTATTAATGTAATATAAATATATATATTATATATCAAATAATATATTTATAATATTAATCGAATTGATTTTAAAGGTATGATATATGAACAAACACTATTTTACTCACAAAATACAATATTTTTTTAACGTACTTTTACCACCTTTTAATTGAGAAAATATTTAAAATAAGATTTTTGGAAATTTTATAAATGTTATATGTAAAAATAAACATAATATTTAAAATTGAATCAAAAAAATACATTATGTTGATGTTTTAGTATTTTCCTGTGAATTTTTATTTTTTAATGAATAGTGAAAGATATTAAATTTTAATTCAAAACTAATTTTTCATCTAATTTATTTATATGGATAAATTATACATAACTTTTTTTTAACGTTTAGATAGATCATTTTTTATCAATTAATCTAATTTATGTCATCTGAATCTATTTAACATTGAAATTTAATATTAAAAAATAATAAACTTTTGAATGTATGTACTTTAAAAAGCTACATTATTATCCCATTTACAGTAATACATTTAAAATAATTTCTAACACTTAAATGATTTGAATTTTTTAGAATGGATTCCATTTTTTTAATAAAACTAATTAAGAATTTATAATAGGGAATACATAGTTTTTTACCCAAAATATTGTTGAAATTAATTAAATTTAATTAGAATGATTAAGGGAAAAATTAGTTTAACAAAGGAATAAACCTTATACATGGGGTGGATGACCTAGAAACTTTTTTGTTGGACTCATCAAGTGTTAATTATGTTTTAATTCTGAAAAAACTTGTTATTCTTGTTTAATATATCACAAATCATGTGTATTGATTTTTGGTTTCCTTGTTCTTTAATTCTTACAACTCATGGTATAAATTTTTACAATATATTGATTTAGAATCTTATAAATCATGTTTTAATATTGTGCAGTACGATTGATCTTTTTCAATAATATTTTATTTTACTATTGATTATGTATAATTTATTCTCTGAATATTATCTCTTAAGATAGTTTTATAGATATTTGGCTAAGTCTGAGAAACTATAAGTCTTACACCAGTTCAAGATTTTGGCAAAGTCCCTAACACCATAACCTTGACATCGTAACCCTGGCACTGTAACCTTGACAAAGTAACCCTAATACCGTGAGCCAGACATCCTGACTGAGACATCGTAACCAGTTTTTGATTTCATAATGTATGTGACACGAGTTCCTTTCTACCATCACCAAGACACCGTTCAATTTTTTGACAAAGGACTAGACACCATTACCTGAGACACCATGATTGAGACACCACATTTGGGATACCGGTTCCTGATCTCAATGAAACTATGGCACCATGATTTTGTCCCCATTCAAAGGCAAATGGGAAGTCACTATTTCCAGTGACACCATTTCAAGACATATTTTGACACTGATCCTTGCCTTTTGTCTTTCTCAATTTAAATTTAAATGTTATTTAAAATGGTTTTATTTGATTCATTTAATTACACTAAAATATTTAATGTTGCTTTGTAGACATTTCACCTAACAGTTTGAGGTACGAGGTGTAGAAATATTGCTTCCTGTCGGCTCCAACACATGCACCTCAAAATAAAAATAAAATCATGAGACTCATAGATATAGTATAAGTGAAATATACTTAAGAACATTTTTGAATCTCATTAACCTACTGCTAACTCAAGATAAAAAGGAAGAAAACACGAGAAAATATAAATCAATATGTACATTGAATCTAAAAACCTCTTCATCGTATCAAATAAGGAGAAGGATATACCTATAGAACCATACTTGTTCCTGAAAGCTAGAATACGACACTCGGTTTTAGTGTTATCTTCCAGAAAGAGAGTAAATATTCATCTAAATTACATCTAAGGAGTCTATAACTGCATCTCCAATAAAAAAAGATCCTTCAACATCCTATCTTATATTTATTTTCTCAGGTGTGTGCATTTTTACATACCATTGAGAAGGGTGTGTATAGGTATATTAAGAACACATTATCTCCTATATCAAATTAAAGGAAACAAGATATTCATCCACTCATATCTTCTTACATGTGTTTACTCCCATGAATAAGTGTGGAAGGGGTCCATGTATGACCTTGTAGTTTATTCCAATGAAGAACAGTGGAAGTGTTCATGTGACCTTGATAGTCTTGTGTACTATTATTAACCAAAATCCAGGTTTTGGATCAAGTTTATTAATATAAACTCCTTGGGGGAAGGTGATCACTAAGTATAGTGGATTAGGTCTCGGCATGATACAAAACCAAATGTTTTATCAGCTGTGTGTTTCTATTTAGTATTTCTCTATTTTAATTTAAATTTTAGAAAACTAAATTTTACTACGATAGCTAGTCTTGGAGAGTAGTTAACATTGTCCTTCCACATTTGAATTGTTTAAAAAGCTATTTCAATGTCTCATATTGATACTACTATGAATTAATCAATATTTTGGGAATAAAATTGAATAGTAAAACTATTATAGTCTTATTACCTTGATTAAATCTCATGTTTTAATTTTCATTGTGTGAATATTTTATGTAAACCTTTTTAACAGAAATTTTTATAGGATGTAAATTGACTCCCCTATTTAGTGTAATACTCCATTCAAAATCTTGTATCATAGGATTCTCTTAATTCCCTTTTTTCAAAATTTAAAAATTATTAATCTTTTTAAAATATTTTTCTACATTTATTTTAGTAGTGTTTTAAAGGACATAAAATTTCGGTTAGATATGACTTTTTTTCCCTAAAACAAAAATTATACACTATATTCTCTAACTATAGATAATATACCAGAAGGTGTTGCTACCAACAAACCATCATTCTTTAATGTAACCAAATGTGCACAATGGAAAATTAAAATGAAAAATGAACTAAGAAAGTATGGGTTTTGAGATTTGGTCCTCAATTTTAGATGAATATAAGATTCCTAATACTGCTAGATCCACTTGGGATTACCCAACTAAGTATTCTTATAAAAAAATAATTGTAAATCCATGAAACCCTTATACTGTTCTTTAAGAGATGAATAATTTAATAGAATTTTTTCTTGTAAAATTACCAATGAAATTTTGATACTTTTTCTATTTCTCATGAAGGAACTTCTAGTGTTTTTGAAATGATACTTAATATGTATACTATCAAATATGATAACTTTAAAATGAATCATGATGATCATATTTAAAACATGTATCTCAGGTTTAATGAAATAGTGAACATTATAATCTCTCTAGGAAGAGATGTTATGAGCAAAGAAAAAATTACAAGGATTCTCATATGCTTACCCAATAGATGGAGAGGAACATATGTATCCTTTAGAGAATCATGTGATATGAGAAAATTACATGTCAAAAGAACTCGTTGTAAAATTGATGATGTATGAAGAAGAGTTGAAAGTGAACAAGGAAGAAGAGGATGAAGCTATGAGGAAATACATAGCATTCAACACTACTACCCCTAAGAACAGGGAAAAAATAAAAGGTGTTAGACTCTTTGAGAGATCTAGTAATGATGAATTGACCTCAGATAGTGTTAAAGAGATGGCTCAACTTTCTAGAAGATTTAACAAATTATATAGAAAGAATATGTTCTTCCAAAATTACAATTATAAAGAAATATATGATAACAAGGGAAAGTGGATAAAGGACTAGAAAATAAATGAATACATAGAGGAGATTTTCTAGTATGAATGTAAGATGAGAGGACATGTCAAATATGACTATCCAAAATTAAAATCTATAAATAAGTATAAAAAAAGAATTATAATAAAGCTATGAAGGCCACCTAGAGTACCCATGAGGATAGCTCTAGTAAAGCAGAATCATCTTAGGATGGGGAAAATAAAATAGAAAATATGTGTTTTATGAAAAACACATCTAAGGTAACCTTATATTCTTCTATACAAAATGTTTACTATTCTGGAGATGTAATTGATTATAAAAATATGAAAAGTGATGAACTATTGGAATATTGTAACATGAGGGAAGATACATGTAATTAACTAAAAGATAAATATTGATATTTAAAGAAATAGCATGCTCTTACTATAACTATTATGTCTGGACTTACTACTAAAAAAGAAAAATAATGCTCTACTCCTCAAAGAATGAAATTAACTAAAAATGTCTAATGGGAAATTGATGAAAGATCTATAATAGTTTACCAATGGAAAAAATACTCTTATTGAAATTATTTGTAAATAGATAGCTTCTAAATACACTTTAGTATTTGGATATTAGTCTCTACAAAGAAATTTTACCAAAACCAAGTTTATAACTAAATTTGAAAAATTAGTTTTTCTACCCAAAAATGAAAATCAAGCACCTAGTTCTAGTTCTAGACAATCTTTTACAACCTCTAGTTATTCATTTCCAAATAGAGTTTATTTTTAAAATATATTATATAGTACTTATAGGAAACCCATGAACAAATTTTGGGTACTTATATCACTGATTACTAATGTCATTGGACCCAAACAAGTCAGGGTACCAAAATATGTTCTTGTTTGATTATTTTGTAGGAAAGATTTCTACAGAGCTCATGTAAAAGATTATAGTACTTGGATGGTTGATGTTCAAGAGACATGACTTGATATTATTCAAGCTTCAAGAACCTAGTCGATATTGATAATGGGAATGTCACCATTGGTGATAATGGTAAAGGAAAAATAATTGGCTTAGGCTAGATTGGTTACTCCAACACTATTTTAATTTCTAAATTACTTTTTTTTATGAACTAAAATATAATTTTATTAATATCTCACAATTATGTGATGATGGATTTCATTTTTTTATTTGAAAATAATGCTTGAAATGTTTTTTACTCTAAAATTGAATGCATATTTTCTTCTTTTAGAAATGATAATGTTTATGCTATCAATATAGATTCTTTAATTTCTCAAAATGTATTATGTTTTATTTTATTTCAAAAAGAGTATTAGGTTTGGCATAGATTATTAGGACACTGCAATATACACTCTCTCAGGAAGCTTACCCGAAAAGGCTTAGTCAAAGACCTACCCAAACAAGATTTTCCAAATGATAAAGTCATTAATCCTTTTCAAAAGGATAAACATCACAAGATATCATTCAAATCAATGAAATAATATTCAATTTCTCATCCTCTGGATTTGGTTCACATGGACTTATTTGGACCATCTCAGGTTTCTAATTTAAATGGGAAGCACTATGTCTGTGTTCTTGTAGATGACTCTTCTTGGAATACATGGACATATATATTAGCTCACAAAAGTAAAGCATGTACTTATTTCACCAAGTATGCAAAAACATTGGAAAACATAAATGGGCATAGAATAAAATTCTTAATAAGGGATCATGGCTATGTGTTTTTCAATCAAGACTTTTAATCTTTTTTCTCACACAGTGGTTACAGTCATATATTATCTGCCTTTAGGATACATTAACAAAATAGAGTTATGGAAAGAAGAAATATGGCCTTATAAGAGATTTATCGAACAATGCATAATGAGTGTGACCTACCTGTTTACTTTTGGGCTTGAGATTGAATACAGCTTCCTACATAATCAATAGAGTCTTAATTAGACCTATCATCAAGAAGACTCCTTATGAGTTTTGGAATAATAGAAATCCCAAAGTTTGTTACTTTAATGTTTTTGATTTCAAAGACTATATCCTTAATAAAAGGTAAATCTAGAAACATTTTCATCCATGAGTGATGTAGGAATCTTCCTAAGTTACTCAACATGTAGTAAAGCCTATAGAGTCTTTAATAAAATAACCAATTGTGTTGATGAATTTGTGAATGCCAAATTTTATGAAACAAATACACATGATCATAAGTCCCCCATAGACAACCTTAAAGATGATGTGCTAGATCATGGCCTAAATAAAAGGTCACATAATCCTCTTTTCATGAAATTTGATAAATCAAAAAGTTCTAGATATTATTTATAATCTGGATATGAAGAATTTGAACCTATAAATGAACCTGAAATGACTAGCCACTCCTTCTCTAGACTAACTAGAACTCTCAAGAACCACCCTTTAGATGCAGTTTTTTGAGATTTAGATAAAGGAACAAAAACTGGAGCTTCTATTTAAAATTATATTGAACATCCATATTTCTTATCACATATTGAACCTAAAAACATCAATGATGCTATTAGTGATGAATTTTTGGAGATGTCCATGCAATGGTATCTGAATCAGTTTGAGAGGAATAAATTTTGGAAACATGTGGATGGACCAAAAGACACCTTTCCATAGGTGATAAATGTGTGTTTATGAACGAAGTAGATGAATCTAGTAATACTGTTAGAAATAAAGAAAGATTGGTTGAACAAGGTTACAGTCAAGAAGAAGGCATTGACTGTGAAGAAATATTTTCACATGTTACTAAACATGAAGCCATTAGAATCTTTCTTTCTTATGGAGCACATATGAATTTCAAATTATATCAAATAAATAATAAGAGTTAATTCCCAAATGGTTATATATTTGATGATTTTTTATGTTGAATAGCCCCTGGTTTTACAAACCCTCAATTTCCAAATAATGTCTTTAAATTTAAAAAATCATGATATAGTTTAAAACAATATCCAAGAGCTTGGTATGATAGATTAATTAGTATTCTTATTTCCAAAACTATTAAAATGGTATAGCAGATTCTACTCTTCTTATAAAACGAATTTCTAAAGATATCTTAGTTGTAAAATATATGTCGATGATATTATTTTGTGATATTCATGAAATTATTTATGTACTGAGTTATCAAACATGATGGAAAATTAATTTGAAATGATTTTAATGGGTGATCTAAATTTCTTTCTTGGTTTTAAAATCATTCAAAATAAGGAAGGTATTATTTTAAATCAAAGTAAATATTCTAAATATCTTCTAAAACATTTTGGATTCGATGGAACTAAACGTAGTGGTACTCTAATGAGTACTAAAAAAATTGGGATCTTGATGAATATTGTAAATTTGTTGATCAAACCACTTATAAAGGAATTATTGGATGTTTTCTCTGCTTGAATACTAGTAGGCCAGATATAATGTTTAGTGTGGGTTTGTGTGCCCATTTTTAAGCTAATTCCAATGAATCTAGCATAAATTTTATTTAATGAATTTTCAAATACCTCAAACATACTGTCAATCTAGTTTTACTTTACCCTAAAGGACAATCATTTGACATAGTGAGTTATTCTAATACTAATTTTAGTGGATGAAAGTTAGATATAAAGGGAACCTCTAGGACATGTCACTTTTTGGGAATGTATTTGGTTTCATGGTATAGTTAGAAACAAAATTATGTTTCATTATCTTCTACTAAGGAATATTAAATAGTTGCAGGTAGTTGTTGTGCAAAAATTTTATTGATGAAGCACATGTTACTATACTATGGATATCAATTCAGACATGTACCTACAAATTGTGACATTACAAGTGCTATTAACATTTCAAAGAATCAGGATTCACACTATAAGACATGGAATATTGATGTAAGGAATCTCTTTTTGATATATCAATATCAAAAAGGTGATATCACTGTGGAATTCATTGGCACTGAACATCAGCTTCCAGGTATATTAACTAAACCATTAATTTCTAAAAGGATAAATTACATCATACATGAGATAGGAATGATAAGTCTTAAATAAAAGATTTTTGGTCACGAATTTTCTATCTCATAAATATTTTTTCATAGTTTCTGGTTTCTTGATTCATTGTTTCAAAAGTAAATGTCTTGGAATTACTGTCTCACGTTTATAGTATCATAATTACTATCTCTTGGTTACTATTTCAATAAAACAGTTGCACTATTTAGAGTCCCACTGTAATGATGACTCCGTAACAACCTATTCTAGTGTCATTGTAATGACTCAGATTTCTATTTTTAGATTTTTATTTCCCATATCACTATATCTATTATTTAATTTTTTTATTCTATGTTTTTGAATTTATAACATTTGAAATCCCAAAATGATAATAAGTCCATATTTTTCACTCCTCTCATCACCGGAGATATCTTATCTTAATACTGAAACACTTCTCTCTCAAACTATTAGTTCTCTTCGAGCCTTACATCTTTCTCAAATATCCATTGAATGCACAGAATTAAGCACCCATCTTCATCGACCCCTATGAAGCATAGATCTCAGAAGAAATTTAAAAAGGCATCGAAAGTAATGTCTCTAGGACCATTGAATCCAAGTCGTGCTAATAGATTAGTAATACCAGAGAATTAAGTCTATCTTATGAGGTTCCTGACAAGTAAGTGACTCATTTAAAAAGTAATAGAAAATTAGTGATGGCAGAACTAGTTCAAACAATTTAAATGGCCAATTTATCCAAAACGTTTTTCTCAGTTTTATTATTATTTTCACCAGAAAACACGTCCCCAAAATATTTCAAATGCTTCCATACATGATCCGAGATCATATCCCATTTCACAAGATTCAATTTGGTAGGTCGTAGGGCCCAGGCAAAGTTACAGATTAAGAGTTATGTGCATTTGAAGTTGGGCAGGAAAACTGGTTTGCGAAGCTCCCTCCATGATCGCGGAGCCAAAGAACTTGACTAAAGCCCCAGGTGCCTCGTGGCCAGTGCAAAGCTCCCCCTTCGCAAAACCTCTATAGAGAAAGGAGGCGGGATGCTCCACGAACCCAATTGACATTCGCGAACCTTCTACAGAGCAAATAGGTGGGATGCTCTGTGAACCAATTTGATATTCACGAACCCGCTGTAGAGTAATGAGGCAGGATGCTCTGTGAACCGATTTGAAATTCGCAAACCTGCAGCAGATAATACCCTATATTCAAGATGAGTGATCTCTACTTTGCAGCACCTCTTTCCTATAAATTCATGAATCACCCCCCTTCATACGAATGGTCATGCTGCCTCTTGGGTGGACGATATCCCATTTCACGGAGCTCATATTTCCTTCGCGATGTTTCTCCATGAGTCCATGTTTTGTGATTCCTTGCTCCATGAGTCCATGCTCTGTGAGTCCATGCTCCACAAGTCCATGCTCTGAGAGTCCATGTTCAGCGAGTCCATACTCCACGTGTCAATGCTCCGCATGTCCATTCTCTTTGAGCATCTTTCCTTCGCAAAACTTCTTTGCAAGACCCCATTATCTATGAGCACCTTTCCTCCGTAAATCTACTTCATGAAGAACTATCATTTGCGAAGCTCCTAACTTCGCACCCACCGGTCCATAATGTGGGAGTGCATCCCCCGTAGTACTCTCAGAATAAGTGACGGGCATCGTTCCTATCCCTCTATGATTGTCCCTTCGCTACCGTCATGGACCCCCTAAAAATTGAGAGTTATACCGTGAAATTTTCGGGTTGGGCTGTCGGCATTTTTCATTTCTCCCTTATACGTACCCACCATCCACATATGGAATATCATGATTTGAGATACTCCTCTGTACTCCATGAAATAACTAGTGCCTACATATTTATCTTGGTCCCTTTCATATGTTGTGAGTTGATATTCTCATCATCAATTCCCCGAGTACCTTGAGTCGAACTATTTCTCAAACAACTCATCGAAACCCCATCACCTGATTTCTATACCAAGTTAATCCAGAAAGGTTCTCCCTTGCATAAGTCCAAACAGCAGCCATTTCTAGGTGCCTTATGCCTTATAGTCATATCTAAAAGACTATAAACAATACTACAGTCTATGTTCCAAATATAGGATGCCTTTAGCTCCAAACAAGAGATTCCTTAAGCTCCAAGCATGAGATGACAACACTCTTCTCAGCAAGACTCCAAACTGTAGTACACCCTATGTTCCAAACATAGGATGTCTCTTCCTACAAACAAGGGATGCATTATGTTACGAGCAAGAGATTCCAATAGTTTTATCTACATGAATATAAACTGTATTACACCCCATGTTCCAAACATTGGACACCTCTTGCTCTAAAGAAGGGATTCCTTATGCTCCAAGCATAAGATTCATATTTCCATGATTACAGCAGAATAATTTCAAGAGTGTTCAAATTTCTTCAAACATTCCATCACTCAACCACACACTTTTAGTGTCCTTAATTCTAATCATCATCATATCCCGTATCTTAAGGGACCCCTAATGTCCAGGTCCCATGTTGCATCAGCTCACCTACTGTCCTGGGACAACGCCCTGTAAGACTTTGGACAACACATCGAGTCAGGTCCTTTGTTTTGAACACAGTCAGTAGTCAACCCTCATTTTTTTGTCCCCATTTCAGGCTAACATGATATGGATGTGTTGTTTCGAACATGGTCCATGGTTATCCTCCATCGCCATGCCACCCTTATTGTGTTCCAAATGTAAGGCAGGTGATTCACAGTTTTCATCTCCCTTTGTTCGGATAGATTACAACTCCCCTTTGTATTATCCCACATTCGCACTTATGTATAGGGGTTGGCCCCAATTATATACCTCAACCAACTAGTGAGTTGAGATGCCCTCATGGAAAGACATGAGAAAGACACTATGGAAAGATTCCTTGCGTAAGCCCCATTCACCATTACCGCTACTTAGCGGTACCATGGAAGATTCCATGTGTAAGAACTATTCACCATTACCGCTTCATAGCTGCATTCAGGTAGCTTCCATTCATAATCCCCATTCACCATTTCCTCCTCATAGTGGCACCTGTGAAGCATCCTTGCATAAGCCCCATCCACCATTTCTACTCCGTAGCGGCACCCGGGAAGCTTCCTTGCCTAATCCCCATTCACCATTGCTGCTCCTTAGAGGCTCCCGGGCAGCTTCATTGCATAAGCCCCATTCACCATTGTTTCCCCTTAGAGACACCTGGGAATCTTCCTTGTATAAGCCCCATTCACTATTGCCACTCCATAGCGGCACCGGAGCAACTTCCTTGTGTAAGCCCCATCCACCATTTACGATCCATAGCAGTACCAAAACAGCTTCCTTTCCTAAGCCCCATTCACCATTGTCACTCCATAGCGGCACCCGAGAAGCTTTCTTGCATAGGCCCCATTCACCATTGTCACTCCTTAGCGACACCTGGGCTGCTAACTACGTGGAAGCCCTCATTTCCTATTTTGGTCGCTGTATACGTGTAAGCCCCATTCCACATCCCACGGACGCACCTTCCATAATGTGATCATTAGGCCTTTTCAGCCTCTTGTTTCTCACACCGAGCATGACTCATGTGGTCTTAGAGTAGTAGGCATCGACCATGACATCCTCTTTGGGCAGCCTAGAGTGTAAGCCCCAACCACTATCTTGAACTGCATGGTCTATGATCCTTACCAAGGTAAGGTACGTAAGAAGCCTCCTTAAGGTTCAAGCCCACCACCCATTGGTCCTGACCATCTTCACATCAGTTCCCACTCTTCCCAAACTACATGGAATTTGATCCTTTCCAAGGAAATGTACGTATGAAGACTCCATGAGGTTCAAGCCCAACACCCATTGGTCCTGAAAACCTTCATGTCGGTTCACTAACACACATCCCAAACTATATGGGCTTTGATCCTTATCTACAAGAGAGGGTATGTAGGAAGCCACTATGAGGTTTAACCCCATCCAGCAGTAAGACATTGTGACCCCATCAAGTGGTAATCCATTGTGACCACATCCAGTGGTAAGCCGTTGTGACCCCATGCAGCTGTAATTTGTTGTGACCCCATTCAGTGGTAAGCCATTGTCAACCCCAGTCAGTGGTAAGACATTTTAAACCACATTAGATGGTAAACCATTGAAGTCCCCCAATAAACAGTAATCCATTGAAGTCACCAATCGATGGTAAGTCTTCATCATATGAACTACGTGGATATTGATTACATGCCATGGAGATATGTAGGAAGAGTCCCTGAGGTTCAAACTCATCACCTATGTCTCATCTTGATCTCTCCGTCAAGACTATGTGTTCCGGGATGGTCATGACCCAACATGGAGGTTATATTTCCTCCAGATCCCATCCATGCATCCATTCTCATGGGTCGCATCCTAGGGTGTCCCATCATCCCACCGAACTATGCAGACTTTGATTCCCTACCATGGGGATACGTAGGAAGTCTCTTCAAGGCTCAAGCCCAAAATAATCTTTGTACTCATGTCAGTTTCATCTCATTCTCCCTCAACTTCATTTAACTATCCATCATACATCTTGATTCTTACCCAGGCCGCCACATCCCGGTGGGATCATTTCATCCACCTCTTCACTACTCCTATCAATACATGGCCACATTCCATGCATAAGCCCGAGAATGTATCATTATTTTTGTGCTTTCTGTACACCCTAATTCATCACCCCTTCGAACCACGTCGGTTTTGATCCTTGTCATCTACATAGGGTACATAGGAAACCTCCGTGAGGTTCAATCCCAACCAATGGTAAACCATGGTGTTTCCCCATTCTGGGGTGCACACACCCTAATCCACCATTTTTGGTGTACAGATCAACCTTCACAGTGTGACATCTTCCCTTTATGGGACACACCATCTTGGGTATACTCTTATTGAGTGTTCTAATCCATCCACCCAGTAAACACTCCAGGTACTCCCTCCTAGGGATGTCCCAATCTAATCCATCTTTATATGATGTTTTGATCACCCGCATTCTATCTCGACAAGACGTTAAACTCATGGTCTACCATGTGTTAAACTTGAGATGCCTGAGGAAACCCTCAGAAGACACACCTTTTGTGTAACCGTCTCCTCTAGAAGTTAAACTCGCGACATACCATATGTTAAACAAGGGAATCTGATGAAAACCTCAGATACATGCCTCCGACATAAGATAACCCAAGACTTACGTGGGATTCCACGGTTTATGCACCCTTGAGATGCCCTCTTATGAGGAATAATACAGGTTCCCCAATGTCCACGCATCCAGATATTCCCTGACATGCATGATGTTGTCATCTACTCCGACTGAAGGTTGCTACCTTGTCAAGACCCCATGGAATGTCTTGATGGAAGCTGTGTAATTAACTAGTGGCCACAAAGATATGGCACCAGAAAGAAGATTCACGAACCACAACTTAATCATTAAGGGGGACCCAGATGAGGTATTGAGTTCAGAGGAGGACTCTACAGAAGAAAGAACAAACATCCCATCATCCTATTTCGATCAAGGAGAAAACATCCCTGAATAGGTGATAGATGTTTCCCACCTATGAAAAGTAGGAATGCGGGGAAACAGTTTCACACCCTCCAAGGATGGATGTGTGTGCCCCGACGAAAGCATCAGAAACAATCATTATGTTCATTTTTCATTCAATAGAGAAGATGACTTTGTAGTAAGAAGTTCGATTAATGGTCAAAGGTGTAAGTTTTCTTTGATGTTATCAAATGGATGCCTTAGGATACTGTTTCTGGCACTTTCTCCGGGGTGCGCATGCATCCGTCTGCAGAGGAGGACGCGCTGCATTGTTGCCCCGCATTCCCTCTTTCCAAAGGCAGGCGGAATTCGCTCCTTATTCAGGGACGTCTGTACCTTGATCTAAACAGGATGATGGTATGTCGGTTCTTCCTTCCATGGATTCCTCCTCGGAACTCATCACCTAATCCGGGTCTCCCTCATAGATTTAATACGTTGTTCATGAAACTCTTCCCAGGGCCATGTTTCCATGGACGTCGGTTAATTACACTGCTTCTGTTAGGACATTCCAAAGGGTCCGGTCAGGGCAGCAACCTTTAGTCAGGGGAGTAGTCACATCGAGGCATGAGTAGCGTGTCTGGATGCTGGGGAAATGGTGTGTCTGTCTTTTGTCCCTTGTCATGGGGATTCTCGAGGGCATGGAAGCCCGAGGTATCTCACATCGAGCGCGGAGAATTATATTACATAGACATATATCTGAGGTTTTCCTTATCTTCCTGTGTTTAACACAGGGTATGCCGCAGGTTTAATGTCCAGCGGAGACGGATCAGCCCATGGGCAGCTGCGAAGAGGAGCGGAATGGTATGATCTTGCCGGGATATGGCAGTCTGGGTGAGAATCCGGATGGGTGATGGAGAGTTGAATGAAGTGGAGGGGGAATGAAACGAGACCATCACAAGGGCAATGGTAAATTGGGCTTGAGTCTTGAAGAGAAATCCTACGTATCCCCGTGGTAGGGAATCAAAGTCCGCGTAGTTCGGGATGGTGTCAGTGAACCGACGTGAAGGTGGAACTTGGCCCTATAGATGTCGTCAGCGAACCAACGTGAAGGTGGACCTTGGTCCGATGCGTCAGCGAACCGACGTGAAGGTGGACCTTGGTCTGATGGCCATCGTCAGCGAACCGACGTGAAGGTGGAACTTGGTCCTATGGTTGTGGTCTTGAACCTCGTGAGGCTTCCTATATACCAAGCCATGACACAGATCAAAGACCATGTAGTTCAGGTGTGGACGTCGGAAGGTCGACGTGAGCGAGGACCTTGGTCCGGATGGTGTGGGGCTTACACACTAGGATGCCTGGGTGCTGGTGAACCGACATGAAGGAGGGTCGGGATAACCAATGGATGGTGGGATTGAACCTCTGGGAGGCTTCCTACATACCATATCGTGACATGGATCAAAGACCTCGTATTTTAAAGGGGGGCTTCATCGGCGAACCGACTTGGAGGTAGACCTTGGTCCGATGGGTGGTGGGCTTGAACCTCAGGGAGGCTTCCTACGTACCATGCCTTGACATGGATCAAAGTCTTCATAGTTAAAAGGGGTCACAACGGTTTTCCATCGGACTGGGATGCAGTTTAACGTCATGCGGGATGAGGATGAAGTCGACGTGAATAAATGATGGGCGGGCTTTAACCTTAGGGAGGCTTCCTACATACCATGCCATGACATGGATCAAAGACCTCGTAGTTCAAAGGGGGCTTCGTCGGCGAACCAACGTGGAGGTGGACCTTGTTCCGATGGGTGGTGGGCTTGAACCTCAGGGAGGCTTCCTACGTACCATGCGTTGACATGGATCAAAGTCTTCGTAGTTCAAAGGGGGATTCATCGGCGAACCGACGTGGAGGTGGACCTTGGTCTGATGGGTGGTGGGCTTGAACCTCAGGGAGATGCCTTGACATGGATCAAAGTCTTCGTAGTTCAAAGTATGGAAGTCATCATCAAACCGACGTGAAGGTGGACCTTGGTCCAATGAGAGATAGGCTTGAACCTCGGGGAGGCTTCCTACATACCTGCCTTGACATTGATCAAAGTCTTTGTAGTTCAAATGAGTGTACAGTTTAATGTCATGCGGGACAAGGGCATACAGTTTAACGTCTTGCTAGATGAGGGTATACAGTTTAACGTCATGCTGGACAGGGGCATATAGTTTAACATCATACTGGACGAGGGTATACAGTTTAACGTCATGATGGATGAGGGAATATAGTTTAACGTCATGCTGGATGAGGGAATTTCCATGGCCGATGCTTACTCTAAGCCCACGTGAGTCATGCTCGGTGTGAGAAACAAGAGGCAGCAAGGACCTGACGATCATGTCGCCAAAGGTGCGTCCATGAGAAGTGAAGAGGGGCTTATGCGTTAGGCAGCCCATGGTGCTGGGACTTACTCCAGGATGGAGGCCCGAAGTGCGGCAAAGCGCAGCGAAAGAGGGATTTGGGACCAATGATGGGAGGTGCCTCGTTCCCTATCCTGCCCTCCACTGACCTTGGTAGTGGGGAAGTACGGAGATACTGGGGTGCAGCCTTCCGCAAGAGGGGCTAGGGTCTTACACCAAGGTGGTTGCCCTTCTCCCATGGGCATACGCTACTCCTAGAGGGAGGATATCATCCCTTGTGGAGGGGGTGACCCCGTCTCTGTGGAGATGGGTGGTGTAAAAAATGTTCGATCTGGGGGGACCCTGCGTGCGAAGCATGGGGCTGGATCACAGTTTACCGTCGTCTGTTGAGGACGAGGTGCTTGGTATTTTAACGTCCTACAGCTTGGACGAGGTGGATTTATTCCACAACCCTAGGACTTACATAACCGGTACCTTCTGTTCCTTGGGGGAGGGAAGGTACTGGAAAGGACATGGTCAAGGGGGGTCATAGAGCGATCCATCGAGGGGTCCATGTTAGCGTGGCTATGCGAAGAAGCAATAGCCGTTAGCGTGCCTATGCGAAGAATAATTAGGCGATGCAACGCTACAAGTGGTGTTGTCCGTGGGACATTGAAATTACATCGTGCAGACCTGGAGGGTCGCACGGGGAGAGGAATCGCCAAGCAGAGGAGTGTGCTTCGCGAAGTGGAGTGCCTTGGCCTTAGCATGGGGCAAAGTTGTGAGTGGAGAGTGCTTTGCAAAGTGGAATAGTATTCACAGAGCAATGCCTCGTGTAGAGGATGTGCCTCGTGAAGCAAGGTACTGCGAAGTAGTGTGCTTTGCGATGTGTAGCGATCCTGCCTTAGCATGGGGATCACTAGTACAGGATGGGTGTTTCGCGAAGCATAAACGCTACGCGACTGCCCGGGTTCCCTTGGGAATCCCCCTTCTTTGCGAATTCCCTTGATCTTCACGAAGGGAATCCCTCTCGGAAGAGGGGCTCAAAACGAGACAAAGCGAAGGCGTCACGTGAAGTAGAAGTACCTCGCAGAGCTCATGATTCTCGGGGCAAAGGGTGCTTCGCTATTCGGGAGTGGAGAAGCCAAAAGGTCTTATTGTCCATCCTTTTGGACTTAGGGGGAGCCCGGTATTTATAGGCAAGGGGATCCGCGAAGCAGAACTCACGCGGTGCCTCTGGTGCTTCACGGAGGGCCCGCGAACGTCAGGTCGTTCGCGGAGAGGTACCACCTTCGGTGCTTCATGGCGGGTGCGCGAACGTCAGGTCGTTCGCGGAGAGGTACTGCCTCCGGTGCTTCGTGGCAGGCGCGCGAATGTCAGGCCATTCGCAGAGAGGTACCGCCTCTGGTGCTTCACGGTGGGTGCGTGAACGTCAGGCCGTTCACGGAGAGGTACCGCCTCTGGTGCTTCGCGGCGGGCCCGCGAAGGTCAGGCCGTTCGCGGAGAGCTACCGCCTCCGGTGCTTCGCGGCTAGCTCCCGAACGTCAGGCCGTTCGTGGAGAGGGACCGCGCTGCTCGGGGGTGCTTTGCGTCGGTGCTTCACGCGGCATCGTGCGGGGCTTCTTTTTCGTCCCTTCCTTGCGTGCAATATTTTGGCGCCAACAAATTCCCCCCCCCCCCTCCGACTTGGAGCCGCGGAGGGATGAAGGGTCGAATTCTGAGGGAAAATCACCAAAATTGTCGCGGTTCGTGATGTGACATCGTGAAGGGGGCCCGCAGTGCTGACCGCGGCCACGGGATCCAGACGCGCCATGATGCTCCGCGCGGGCGGGGCGCGCCGCGAAGCTCCGGGGTCGCCGCCTATAAATAGGGGGCCAACCTCTTTTTTCTTCACGTGATTTTCTTGTCCTTTTGCGCTCTCGATTTCGCGAAGCTCTATGTACTCCGTGCCTGATCTCCGCGAATCGATCTTCACGGCGAACTGCGGGTCTCCGACTCTGCGACCACGCCAAGCGAACTCCTGTTTGCCAGCCTCGGTCAGACTCCGCGGCTTGGTTTTGCAACTGATCTTCGCGAGTCGGCTTCGCGATCCAGCTTCGTGATCCTTTCTGAAAAACATTCTTTTCTGAATTTCGGAACCGAAATGGCCCATAGAGAAGCTGTATTGGGGGGTGTTTGTAGATGTCGCCCATCGGGATGAGATGGCCAACTGTCCGGGCCATGGGGAGATAGTCTAAAGCCACTCAGACCACATTTCTTTGACAGAGCTACTATCAAAGGGTCTGAATAATTATCTGCAGTGCAAGAAGCTACCATTGTATGGTTTCGGGTTGAGGGATGATGTCTTCATCCCTGAGGCGAGTAGGTATGAACCAGCTTGCTGGTTTAGGAGCACGCCATGTCAGCACCAATGGTTCAGGGCGGCCGATGGTCATGCACGGGAGGAATTCACACCCATCACTGCCGACTGTCTCTACAACCATGTGAACAATATTTACGGGAAGCCATTGCAACCAGAGACATCGCCTCCTCTCCACCGTACCATGCTAAAGGCGGCTTTGCTGGATTCGAAGAAGGGGTGGTCCAATGAGTGGGACCTGCACCAGGGGGGAAACTTTACTGATGACTGGTCCTGGGCCAACTGGGTAGGTGCCTCATGCGAGGAGTTTGGGGCTGAGCTGAGGATATTGGGTTTATATGAGGTGGCATGGGCCTCCCAATTCCACATTTACCAATTGAAACAAATGATGCCGGAATTGCTGAGAAGATGGTCATCTAGGACCAATACCTTTCACCTGCACCACGGGGAGGTGGGCATCAGCATGTGAGATGTCCACCAGATTTCGGGGGTTCTGATCTTGGGGGCCATGTATGATGAGTTCCTCCCCGTCATGAGCGCGTGGTAGGATACAGAGCAAATGATGTGACTGGCGTCAGCACTGATGGCACTCATCCTTGGAGAGGACAAGGAGGCAGTGAGGGGGTGTGCACTTTAAGAAGTGGTTCAAGCACTTTTGGAATTTCCCAGAAAATCAAGAATTCCCTCTGAGGCCTCGAACTTGTCCGAGGGAGGACCAACGGGGTAATGAGCACTTGTATTGGCGGGTCTTGGAGGACAGCCAATGGAAGACTTGGGGTTTCAGTGTCAGCACCGAACAATAGATGATAGTAAGGCTAGCGGCGTTCATTGCGGCTCTCATCTGCGATTGGATCCTACCGGTGATGGATACCAGCATGGGGGTGCGGCCCAGCTCGTTTATCATGGCGGTCATGCTGGCTATGGGGAAGCAGGTCAATCTGGGGATTCCAATGCTCGCTAAGCTGTACAGAATGCTGCGGCACATTAGCGAGGGCAAGAATCCGCCAAGGATATGTGGGCCCTTCCACCTCTTGTATGGGTGGATTGTGGTGCACATCAGGGGGATCTATGAGTATCCAAACCCTATCTCTCCGCCGGGATCAAAATTCTTCCCCTCCATCCTAAATGCAGTCGAGAGGTTCCTATTCAAACTAACCGTGTCGATGGTGCTGAACCGGGTGTGGAGGGTGGATGAGTTTAATTTCCACCCCTTCCCATTGCTGACGGGTATACTCACTGACGACGGGCGGGGAACGGAAGAGCATCGGGCTTACCTCCTGGCCTTTCGAGGTGGAGTTTTGGTGGCACGAGTGGATCGTGATCCGCTCTGCGAATCGTACACCCCGCATCTGTTTGTGAGGCAGTTCCGGTGCCTCCAGCAGCTGATCCCACAGGTTTACTGGGAGGTGCGTCACGAGGAGCACCCGTGTGTGATGAGTCAGTTGTGGCTCATGTTCACACGGGAAGATGGGAAGATGCGAATTGCATTGCCTCCATTCACCATCGCTTTCGGATTGGTGAGGGAGTATTCCATTAGTTGGGAGGATGCTTACCCAGGGGAGATGCTGAAGCAGCCAACTATTCTAGTTGGTGACGGTGGGCCTCCTCTATCCCGAGATCAGGGTCGGAGGGTAGCTAGGGACTATCACGGTGGCGGGGCTGCCGTGGCGGCGAGATCCGCACCGGCCGAGGGTGTGGCAGCAGCGGCGGATCTAGTGATTCCGGAAGAGCAAGGCCATCTGGAGGGGTGGCAACCGAGGGGATTTCGTAGGATATCCACTCAGGCTCCGGGGAAGTAGCTGCGTCATATCGACATGGCAGAGGATGTCGTCTTCCTGGAGGCCTGGGACATTTGGGATGTCAACCGGAAATTCCTCAGTCCACCCGAGATATAGGCGCACCTGAATCACCTCAGGATGGAGTTATCAGGCATAGGCCCAGTCCAAGCTAGTTTCATGGCGTCTCCGGTGGAGGCAGAGCAATACTTAGACGAGCTGGAGGATTACGTTCACTACAGTGGTGTCCCTTGCCCAATGACAGACCGGGTGAGGGTACTGCTGGATCAAACTGTACCCCCATAGTTTTCAGCCTCCGATCTGAGGGATCGCTTCCCCCTGCTGGAAGAATCATAGGACTCCTCTCGGTAGGATGAGGCTAGAGGAGGGAGCCCGTTGGAGGAGGGAGAGGTCAGAGATCAAGGCTCAGATTCCGACGATTTCGCAGAGGCTCTCGAGGTAGCATTACAAACTTCTTCTTTTATGGTCCATTCTTGGGCCATTATGGACTTCTCATAGATGTTTGAGCCATGCATGAGGAACTTGTACGCAAGCCTCATTCTTGCCCCTCGACGGGTGATGATGCAGGACCTTCCAAACCCACGCCTATGGCTGCGTCCAGTTTCGCGTCTGGTGGGACCAGAGCACCCGAGGTGGCTCCTCCGGAATCTCCAGACCTTCCAATAGTATACGGAGGGCCTCGCCTCGGGGTCCCATAAGTATCGGCTCAAGAGCAGCACCAGGAGGTCGATCTTTGTATGTTTCCTCTACAGATTTCCTTGTCGTCATATGTAGACTATGCCCACTAACGTTTATGTCCCTCTCTATCGTACAGTTCTCCGACTGGCGTGGGCTGATGCGGCAAGGCTATTCGGGATGTCTGGTGGCATCCCTCCTAGGGGCATGCTAGTGATGGTGGCGATAGTCCCCCCATCTCCCCGAGCTGCAACACACTTCATCACTAGCGGGACCACCAGCAGGGTCATGCCTGAGGTCATTGAGGTGGACTCCGATGAAGAGGATCAACCGGCCGATCCCAGTCCTGTCGCACCTGCTTCGGCACCAGATGTCACGCCGGATTCAATGCCAGACGCAGATCCTATCGAGGACTTCCTGCGGGGGTATCCTGCGTATGAGCCTTCCAATCCTGCAGACTGGGATGAAACGGCCTCCGACGAGGAAGACAACAGCATAGTCCGCCACCGGTCATGGAAGCTAATCATGCGCTTCATCAAGGACACCCCCAAGAACTATGGCTGGACGAAATGGACAGACTTCGCTTGTGGCTGCGTGAACTTTGCATTGGGGGAGTGGATGTCCAACGTCCTCACGCGCTCTTCTGAGATCTTATGGCTGAGAAGATCTGGGAGCATGATCGTGGGCTCAGCATGGGCTGGAAGCGGAGGAAGGCGACAAACATCAAGAAGCTCTAGGAGGCTGAAAGCAAGGTCCAACAGCTACAGACCCGGGCAGATGAGCACTCAGCCTCTCTTAATGCACAATCTGAGCTGATCTCATGGTTGAAAGCCCAGCTGGAAGATGCAGAGGAGTATATGAGGCAGGCTTATGGAAAGATGGTTTCCATTCAGGTTGGGGTAAAGAGGGCCAGAGCCAAGGCTGACGAACTTCACCCCGCTGTTTCTGAGGAGGAGTGGGAGCTAAGTCAGTGGAAGCAAGCCTTGGACACCACAAGCTGAAGGGTGGCAGAGCTGCAACAGTCTTTTGACAGGGTCAACCCGTCCATGGGGGGAGTCGACCCCCGGGTACTGTAACAAACTAAAAACCTTTTATTGGTACTTTTGTGCTTCAATTTCTTCCTTCTTTATTTTGAATGTCGTATCACGCAAGATTTCCACTGTTTGAATCGGCTTGTTACATCCCTACAATGTTTGCGGGACGTTCGACGATAATTCACCAAGCTCACGTGGGTCAAGCCCGATGTGAGAAACAAGAGATAGTTTCCTTCTCGTCCTAACTAACATAGAAGTGGAGACCAAGCTCCAGGCATCCGGGATTTGGATTACCAGTCCGGATTTCTGAATGATGGGAGAGGCTTGGTCGGAGAAAGAATTTCTCAAAACAGCCAAATTACCATTTCTTTAGCGTGTCCTCATGCACGAACGGTGCAACGCCAGGGGCACTGAAATCGGTCCGAACAGACGGAAACGGGAAGCGTGAATTACGATGCCCATGATTCAGAGCACTGTGGGGATGGCGTGACAATAAATGATAGTTGTTAGCCATGGAGGAGAAGCGGTATCCTTACTGCGTTAGACTGAAATGGGGACAAAAAATGAGGGTCTACTATTGACTATGTTTGAAACACGGGACCATGTCACAAATGTTTTCGTTCAATCTTTCGGGACATTGACCCAGGATAGTTGGAGGACCATGGGTCGAGCATCCATACTGTTAGGGGGTCCCTCCAAACATGACCAGTCTTCTGGAACGTTGGACCAGGATGGTAGGTGAGTCGATGCGGCATGAGACCAGGCCGTTAGGGGGTCCCTTCAGACATGAAAGGGGATGAGGGTCCGAATAAAGGGCACGCAAAGCATGGAATATGGAGTGATGGTTTGTCCGAACAGAATCCTACACTTAGGTAGTTACACCACCGTGGTGGGAGTACGCCAAATGGGCTTGTTGGTTTGGTCATGGATCCTTCCTTCTTTGGGACACGGACACTCTAGCGAGGGGTTTAACCAGGGGGTGGAAAGGGAAGGATTGGATTAATGAGTTCTATGGGCTGGACCATAGGAAAAATACCAGGGTGTCTCTACGTATCCCATGAGGATGGGAATCAAGCCATACGTAGTTCTGGAAGCGTATTTTAATGTCATGCGGGACGATGAGAAGCCTGGTCGTGTTGATACACATCCTGCCAAAACTATTAAGCCCACGTGAGTCATGCTCGGTGTGGTAAACAAGTAGTGGTGGGACATTCCCGACACAGAAAAGGGCAGGTTAGGGTGGAGAGATGCTTGATGAATACCGGCCCCATTATACTAACATTCCCATGTGGCGCACTTAGATGCATGAAGAGATAGAGCCGAATATGTTGGAATTCCACTTGAACTTGAGGAAGTGGAAATGTGTGAATCCTGACGCTCGAGATTTGGATCACAATGATGGCAGTGTGATGATAGAGGATAACTGTTAACCATGGCAGAAACGTAGTGTCCATATCGCGTTAGTCTAGAATGGGGACAAACAAATGAGGGTTGACTGTTGACCATGTTCGAAACATGGGACCATGTCGCAAATGTTGTCAAAGATCCTTAGGGACATTGGCCCAAAACAATTGGAGGGCCCTTAGGTCTAGCATCCATGGAGAGCCCTTAAGCCTAGTATCCATGTCGTCTGAGGGTCCTTTTGGATGTGGAAGGGGATGAGGATCCAAATAGCGAGCTCACAAAGCTTGGTCTTGGGACGAGGGGAATGTCCCCATGAAAATTCCACACTTCGGTCTCTTTGTCAAAAAAACATCTGAATACGACAACGAGACGCATTAGATAGAGGGAGCAGAGTCCTTTTCAATAGGGAGATCTTAGATTAGGGTCGTAGAATTCGGACCATGGATTGGAGGAAACATATGAGGAACACGGTGGATTAACTCAAACACCTGTCGTGAATGGGAATAGGGGGTGCGTACAATGCGGTGAAGAACCTGATGTAAATGAGGACATAATCCCATATCACACCGCATGACCCCCTTGGGAGAGGTTTTAGGTTATGGGACCGAAAGCGAAAGTTAGGTTGGGCCCGCAGGGAAGTGCCCGGGGGCTCCTACGTATCTCATAAGGATGAGAATCAAGCTGAATGTAGTTCTGCAAGGTGGAATGGTAGGGTACCAATGCTGGGGAAAAAGAGGAGTGTGGGCGTGGCCCTTGCACTAAAAGAAGCGGAATTTGGTAAATCTTATTTTTCCTTTAAGGTGAGTGGTTTTTTTGAAGCAACAGGCCTAGGGTAGCAGGTCCTGGTGTCGCCACAAGAATCAAGCCGTGATAGGCGTTGAAAAATGGCATGGCACATGACCAATACCCAACGTGATGTCCTCTACAACGAGGTCATCACAATGCAGTGTTGTTTTTCATCATGCGGCCAGGATGATAATGTCACAGTTTAGGGTCGTGTGATAGGACCAACCATGCATTTTAACGTCATGTAGCACAGACGTAGCAGAGGCGATGCTAGGCGGGGAATGTGCGCCGTGTCATGAAACACAATTGATGGAGACATGATCCCACATCACAATGTACGCCACTCCGAGAGGGAGACCTCAGGCCGAGGGGCCTATATAGAGGTAAGAGGTGAAAAGAGGGGGGGAGACTAGCTCCCTAAATGGGTTGGACCCGAATACAAGGCATCTGTGTGGTCCTACGTATCCCATGAGGATGGGAATCAAGATGAATGTAGTTCTAGATGAATCTTAGTTTATGGTCTTAATGCTCGAACCACGAATGGTGACAACTTCCCGAGTAAGTGCAGACGTCAACCCGATCCCTAAGCCCACGTGAGTTAAACTTAGTGTGGGAAACAAGGGGGGGATCCTTATCACAATACTTGGGACATCCATGAAAGGGGAGTCGGTAGAGAGCCCCGAAGGACACCTTTGACAGGACTTGTTCGCCCAACACGCAGGCGTGCACAGAGGAATAGTACCAAGAGTTCTGAGACTCTACTTGGACATGATGAGACTGGAGAAGGATGTGAATCGTGTAACCGACATTTTGGGCTTAATGGGGTTGGCGTGGCGATAGAGGAAATCTGTTAATCGTGGAGGAAAAAAATGGTCTCCATATCGCGTTAGCCTGAGGTGGGAACAACAAATGAGCATCGACAGCTGACCATATTCGCAATGTGGGATTTTATCGATTTGTTGTCCGAAACCCTCAGGGGCGTTGGCTCGTAACGGTAGGAGAGCCCTTGGGCGTAGTATCCAGGTCGTTCTTGGGGGTCCCTCCAGGTGTGAAAGATGATGGAAGCCCTGATGCAGGGATACAAAAAGCCGGGAAAGCGGGTGCGGACATGTCTGAGTAAAGTTTGGCATTCCAGGTAATAAACCAGAGTACCCTTAGGCACATTGGTGAACTGCTGAAAAGGGCCGATGGAATAGCTCGGGAGGGAGATGTACATGGCGTGGTCATTACAGGACCGACGTGAATGAGGATATAATCCCATACCACGCCATATAAACCCCTCGTGGAGGAAGGGAAGGCAAGAAGCCAAGATGGGATGGAGATTCCCAAGAGATGGGGCTGGACCCGAAGCATAGTCATTCGGGTGGTCCTACGTATCCCATAAGGATGGGAATCAAGCCACGCATAGTTCTAGAAGATACCCAGGGGCAGGATACCCTAAAAAGGATGTTTACGATGCGGCGAGTAGCCTGACGTGAATGGGGACGTAATCTCGCACCACAAAGCATAATCTTGTGGGAAAGAACCTGGGCTCGGGGGCCCAGCAAGGCCAAGGGGATGGAGGCTGGGCCTTGGTCAGGAAGTCATGACAAGTTCACAGTTTAACATCTTGTAGTGAGGAAGAGGGTTGGGGAATAGGATTACCTGGACAGAGAAGTTGTATGGTACGCTGAACAAACTGACGTGAATGTGGACATAATCCTTCACCACACCATACACTCTAGGTAAGAGCTTGGGCTAGGGCCTGAAAAGGCCAAGGGGCCTGAGGCTAGGCCCTGGTGAGGGAGGTATGAGGCTGGGCCTCGGTCAGGACAACCTGACTAACATGCGGTTTAACATCTTCCAGAAAGGACGGGGAAAGAGATAACTATATCTTGTCCGGGGATGTGTACAATGCGGCAAGTAACCTGCTATGATAGAGGACACAATCCTACACCACTCCGTACACACCTTATAAGAGAATCAGGGTCGTGGGCCCGACCGCTGGCACCACCCGGAGGGAATTTTGTCGTTACAGGATGGGGCAGAACGAGTTACTGCACTTGATGTTTGGGTCATCTCGGGGTGGACTCGAGGATCCAGGACACTGTTGACCATGTTCGAAACACATCGTTCCTATGGGGACTTGATATGGGAGCAAAAAATGAGCATCGACTGTTGACAAAATTCACAATGCGAGACTTATATCGGCTTGTTGATTGGAAACCCTAGGGGGCATTGGCTCGTACCGGTAGGAGAGCCCTTGGGCGTAGTATCCAGGCCGTTATTGGGGGTCCCTCTGGGTGAGAAAAATGATGGAATCCCAGTCAAGGAGTGGGTGAAGCATATCTGTATCCATCCATGAAAGAGGCGAACATCTCCAGGGGGCGTGCAGCCGGGTCGAGGCTTGCTCGATGTGAGTTGGGGCAAAAGTGTGCACCCTTCCATATATCTTGACCCAAGGGGATGATTTTGGATTTTGGGCTGGGACAACGGACGAAATGCCCAGGCGTTCCTACGTGTCCCATTAGGATGGGAATCAATCCATACATAGTTCTTGAAATCCATGAAGTTTAACGTCATGCTGTGAGGATGTGGGAGGGTAGAAGAACGAGAGTGGGCACATGGTGCAACCATTACAATCCTTGTATGAGCGGGGCTGTATCAGCGGGGATAAGAAAGCCTACTCCTCGCTATGCAAGGAACCTCAAAGGAAACTATTCCCTGGGGGGATAGTGGGAGAGAAGTGCTTGGGGTTAGGCTCAAGACGAGGCGTCCGAGCATTCCTACGTATCCCATTAAGATGGGAATCAAGCCACACGTAGTTCTTGAAGTGCAGTTTAGCATTGTTCTGGACGAGAAATGTGTCTCAACTGGGTATATGTACGGTATGAAAGGTAACCCGACGTGAATGAGGATGTAATCCCACACCACACCGTACAATCCCCTAAGAGAGTCCGAGTCAACCCAACGTGAATAATGATGTAATCCCACACCACACTGTACAATCCCATAAGAGATTCCGAGTCGACGAAGGACAAGGGGCTCGAGGCTACGCATTGGTCAGGGAGGCCTGACTGGCTTTCAGTTTAACGTCTTGTAGTAAGGACGGGGGCCGGGGGGCCGAGGAGGCCAAGGGTCTTGAGGCTGAGCCTCAGTCAGGAAGGACTGACTGGCTTGCAGTTTAATGTCTTGCAGTAAGGATGGGGGCCAGGGGCTCAAGGAGGCCAAGGGGCCTGAGGCTGAGCCTCAGTCCGGAAGGCCTGACTGGCTTGCAGTTTAACGTCTTGTAGTAAGGACGATGGGAGATCTTAGTTTAAGTTCGTAGAGCTCGGACCATTTTGCAGTTTATCGTCCTGTAGGACGGCGGTGCAGTTTAAGGTCGTGCAGGAACATACAGTTTAAGGTCGTGATGGACCATACAGTTTAAGGTCATGTTGGACCATATAGTTTAAGGTCGTGTTGGACCACACAGTTTAAGGTCATGTTGGACCATACAGTTTAAGGTCGTGTTGGACCATACAGTTTAAGGTCGTGTTGGACCATACAGTTTAAGGTCGTGTTGGACCATACTATTTAAGGTCGTGTTGGACCATACAGTTTAAGGTCATGTTAGACCATATAGGATCAGACGAAGTACTGCTTGAGGAACATGTCATTGGTGGGAGGAGTTACGCGCTCACCATCCACGGTCACCAAAGAGTGCGCCCCATTGGGGTAAACCTTATGGATGATATAAGGCCCTTCCCATTTGGGTTCTAGCTTGGGCGATTTCCTACTGGGGATCATTGGCACTTGAAGGGCCAGCACTAGGTCGCCCTATAGAAAAGAATGGAGGCGAACCTTCTTATTGAAGGCCCTCGCTATCTTATTCTAAGGCCTTTCTAGATTGTGCAGGGCATGAAGCTGGTTCTCGTCCAGTGCTTCTAATTCAGCAAGAAGGATTTCAGCCACCTCATCTGGCGCCTGCTGGTCATAGACTATAGTGCGTAATGATAGAAGCTAGATCTCAATGGGTAGGACGGCCTCAGCCCCATACACCAGGGAATATGGGGTCACCTGGGTAGAGTTGCAAGTCATCATCCGATAAGCCCAGAGGGAGTTGGGGAGCTTGTCCGGCCAACTTTTCTTATTCTGACCAACCATCTTCTGCATAATGATAGAGAGGGTTTTGTTGAACGCCTCGATCTGTCCGTTTGCCATGGCGTGATAGCGGGAGGTATGGTTCGAACGGATGTCATACTTGGAGTACAATTTCATCAGCTCAGCCGCTCGGAAGTTGGTGCTGTTATCGGTGAGGACAGCGCAAGGGACCCCAAACCGGTGGATAATATTGGAGCTCACAAAGTCGACGATGGAATGGGCCTTGACCTCTTTGAGTGTAACTACCTCTGCCCACTTTGAAAAGAAATATTTAGCAGTCAGGATGAACCTACACTGGTGGGATGTTGCTGGTGGATATGGTCCCACTAAATAAAGTCCCCATACTGCAAATGGCCAAGAATACTTGGTGGGGTGGAGGGGCTCCGACGGCCGATGTAGGAAGTTGGCGTGAACTTGGCATGTGTGGCATCTCTTGGCATACCCAATACAATCGTGGATCATAGAGGGCCAGAAGTACCCCAACCTCCAGATTTGATGGGACAGCTTTGGCCTTGCTTGATGGGCACCATAGGAACCGGCATAGAACTCTTGCATAACTTGAGGAATCTATACTCCTTTAATGCAAAGGAGGAGGACGCCATCGAAGCTCTACTTGTAAAGAATATGTTCAAGACTAGGGCCACTCTGGAGGGTAAATTGCAGCGCACGGCATCGGATTATCTGGCGCTTGGCCCGGTCGTCCGGGAGGCGACCATTTTTTAGATAATCGACAAAAGGTGCCCTCCAGTCGGGAGCTTCCTCGGCCGCTGTTTCTGACGAACCCAGGACCCCTGACGTAGCAAGTCTGGCAGTGAGATGACTTACCCGCGTGCCGTCATTGTCTTCTTGGGTGACAAGGGAGATGAATCTCCGGTGTGCCACATGAATAATCAAATCATCTTTCTCGGGTTCCATGAGTGATGCAGCTAAGCCGTCCAAAGCATCAGCTCAACCATTCTGTGACCGAGGGATGTGGGTGACCTCTGGCTGAGAGGAGAACTGGGCCATTAGGCGGAGGGTGCACTCCAGCAATGGCACAAGCTCTGGCTTCCTAACTACATAATTTCCATTGACCTGCTTGATTACCATCTCGGAATCTCCTTTCACATGTAGATGGGGCACATAGATCTCGAGGGCCAACTCGATGCCGTTGATGAGATCCTGATACTCTTCCTCGTTGTTAGTACAGCCTTATGACAATAGGAACGAGTATGGCAGGACGGCTTGCGCCGGGGTAATGAAGACAATATCCAGGCCCACTCTGTTGAGCTTAGGATCATTGAGCCTCCTACCTGTGGGACTCCAGGAGGCACCGTCGAAGTGCATTTTCCAACATGGGATGGCACGATCGACTGATAGGATCATCTCATCAGGAAAATCTAGGTCCAGGGATTGATTTGCGGAGGTTGGATGGGCAGCTAAAAAGTCTTCCAACGCCTGTCCCTTATTGGCCTTCTATGGCACGAACCTGATGTCAAACTGCTGGAGGATCACTGCCCACCGTGCTAGTCGGTCGGTCAACATGGGGAAGTTCAGGATGTACTTCAGTGGGTCTACCCGAGAGACCAATTGTACCTCATGGTGCTGCAGGTAATGCCGCAACTTTTTTACGGAAAAGACGAGCGCAAGGAAGCTCTTTTAAATAGGGGAGTATCTGACCTCTGTATCGAGAAACATGCGGCTGAGATAGTAGAGACTATTCTGAGTACCCTCGTTATTCTTCTGGGTGAGAATTGCACTGAGGGACCGTTCTAGGGTGGTCACGTAAAGGACCAGCGGCTTTCTGGAAACAGGTGGCATCAAAACCGGAGGTTGTAGTAGATATTGCTTGATTTCCCTGAAGGCAGTCTGACACTCCTCATCCCATTCGTAAGCGGTGCCTTTCTTCATGAGCTGGGAAAAGGGCATACACTTGCCGGCCAGATTCACGATGAATCGGCGTATATAGACTAAGTGGCCTTGGAGACCTCGAAGTTCCTGAATATTTCTTGGGCGAGGAATTTGTATGATGACCTTGATCTTCTCTAGGTCAATTTCAATGCCTCAGTATCTAACAAAAAATCCAAGAAACTTCCCATAGGTGACCCCAAAGGAACACTTCAACGGGTTCATCTTCAGGTGACATGAACGGAGGAAACTGAACACTTTCTCAAGGTCTTTGAGATGGTCCTGGTGCTGACATGATTTGACCACTTGGTCATCTATGTAGTATTCCACCAGCATCCCGAGAATCGGCTTGAATATGCGATGCATGGCCCTATGATAAGTGGAACCTGCATTTTTCAAGCCAAAAGGCATAACCTGGTTTCAAAAGATACCTTGGGGATCCCTGAAGGCAGTGGACTCCTCGTCCTCGGGGGCCATCCGGATCTGGTTGTACCTGGGATACCCTTCCATGAAAGAGAGAGCTTGGAACCTGGCCATGGCATCAATCAATAACTCAGTCACCGGGAGGGGGAAGTCATCCTTTGGGCAGTGGAGATTAAGGTCGCGAATGTTGATGTGGACTCTGATTTTCCCATTCTTCTTCCTGACTAGAACAATGTTGGAAAGCCACTTGGGGTACTGGACTTCCTTAACGAAGTTGGATTTGATAAGCTTGTCAACATCAGCCTCAACCATAGCACCATGAGAAGGGTGCATCTTCCTGGGAGGCTGCTTAAACCCACGATGGATTGCCAGGAGGCCCAGACGGTGAATGACTACTTGAGGATCTAGTCCTGGAATCTCACCGTAACTCCAGGAAAACACGTCATGGTGTTGTTTGAGAAAGTCTACGTACCTCTGCTGCTCCTCAGGGGAAATAGCTGCACTAATCAATGTGGGTCTCGGATCTGCCTCTCTACCAAGGTTCACCTATACCAGTTCATCAACCGTGGTAGACGCCTTCCTCGAAGGCGGGGGGGAGCATCCTCCAGATCTTCCTCTCCACCCGTGGAGGGGTTCCCCATAAAGAGAGCTATTTCTGGGCCATCAAGACCTGAGGGGAAGCTAGTGCCAGCGTGGGCAGCAGTGGTCATCATATCAGGAGACTCACTCGCCATTGAGACCATAGAAATGAAGGCAGTCGACCCTATACCATCTGGCCTTCGGCCCAAAGGGCCACGTTTTATGACATCAAAGCAGTGGTGACGTGTCGGCCTGAGTCTGTTGATTCCAGTCTGGCGGAAGAGACACGTATGGCGTACCGCCGTTGTCATAAACTTGACATTCTAGTACTGCACAGGGGTAGGAGGCTCCGGGATCACCTGATCCTGGTTGGTGTAGGAGTACGAGGTGATTTTCCGCCGTCGCTTGGACATGGGAACATGCCTTCCTTTCATACTTGAAATAACAAAACATTGCCCCATGTCGGGGGTCGTGGCCTCCAATCGGTGGATCGGGAGGATGTAGGTGTCATCCATGCTTGCCCAGGGATCACTTGTGACTGGTGTGGGTTCATCCTCACTTACTAGGATTTTTCTTATCCTTACTCTTGTAATAATCAGCATCCAGATAGCGGGCCTCACAAGAGGTGAAAGGAGACGCATTTCTTTGGAGCACGCCTACTCGACCATTGAGGGAGTATTTGAGGCACCGGTGATACGAAAAAGGGACTCCTGTGTGCAGATGGAGCCATGGCCTACCCATCAATGTGTTGTAGGCGGTGTCCTGAGAGACGACCATGAACTCGGTGCTGGCAATTAAGCCACCAAACTGAGTCTTCAGGCGGATCTTGTCGACTAGGGTTTGCTCATTCCTGTCGTATCCCTGGATTCTGAGGTCAGAGGGAGTTAAATCATCTTCAGACTGACCCAGCTTTCGCAGTGTCCGAGTCGAGATTAGGTTGATTCTGGAACCCGTGTCAACGAGGCAGTGGCGGACTTCCACACCATTGAAGTGGCCAGTGATGTACTGCAGGCGAATATGCCCCTGTATAGGAGGGTCCTCATCTTCACCGGAGAATGGGATAACCGCCTGACATTCGGCATTCTCAATTGCCTCGACATGGAAGGCTTCTGCAGCCACCACCTTCGTCTCATACTAGAGGGGGCTCCTTAGGGCCTCGGCAAGTGCCTCGTGCATTTCAGACAATAGGCTAAGGGCCTCAAGGATAGAAACCCTTGCCGGAATGCTGGCCAGGTGCTTCAGGATATCATACTTTCGTGCTAAACACGAGTCTCTGCTTACAGGAGGTTGTTCTGTAGTTGGGGGCATAGAAGGCCCTGCCAGTTGAACCAGCAGTTCACTAGTGCTGGGCACATCCCGTTGCCTACTAGTTGAAGCCTGGAGAGTAGTTGTCAGACTAGGATCGGACAGCAAAGACTGGCCTGTTTCCGGGCAAGAATGACTGTGATACGAACGAGGCAGTACTGCCTGATCTAATAGCACAAACGGTGGTGGAGGTAGAGCTGAGGGAGTCAGATGGGGTTGCGCATGCTGAGCTCTGCACCGAGCCTATTGTCTGGTCTCAGTAGCGTGCACGGCCTGGCTGAAAGTGCCTGTTAACGTGCCTCAATGACTGGCTTGGTTGCGGTTCCGCTGACATTTACGTCGGCTGGAAACGTTAGGGGGGTTCACCTGGCGTTCCCCCTCGTCGAGGGTCATATAGGGCTTTACCAGTTCCACGGTATTAACCGAAGCGTACCCCTGGATGTCGCTCGACGAGTCATCCTCCACCGGGCGGATTCTGGGAGGAATCACCATTTCAAGGGGCATAAAGTTACCAAGAGTGCGGGATGACAACGACATCGGCGGAGCGCATTGTTTCTTATTTTGTCGTCGCTGCTTTCCCTTTTGTGAGGAGGTCGACTGTGAAGGCGATGTAGAGGTACTGGCTACTTCTTCTGAAGGTTCTGGCTGCTTCAGGCATGCTCGGATGATACCATGGGCACAGGAGATAGTTTTTTGAGCCGTCCAGTCATCGTATTTCTGGGACCCACAGCTGGGAACCTGCTGTCACTCTCCTTCGCTGTCGCTACCAATCTCTGACCCTACAAAGACACCTGCTACTTGTGTCGGTGCCGGGCCCAACCTGACTATGTTGTTGTTGACCTAATCTTGAATTTAGTATTTAAACACATAGCATTGCTTGAGGGTGTGCCCCAGAATCTGATGATAAGGACAGTAGTTGGGGTGATCGGTAAGATTCACCTCCGCCGGCCTTCTACACTCGGGTAGGCGCACAATCCCTTGCTCTATAGCACTTCGGAAGTAACCAGGGACCTGATTCTCGTTGAACGAATAATTCTGGTGCCTTTTTTCCGGATAGGGGTCCCTGGGGGCCTAGCCCTGATGAGGGGCTGGAGGGGCCTGCCGAGGAGGCGGTGCCTGATTGTCTCGCCTAGGTAGGGGTGGTGCATTGTGTGGGGGAAATTTTCGGTTCTGAGGCGGTCACTGCTAGGCAGGAGCCTGCGCTTGAGGTGGAGGTCCTCTGCGGGGTTGCAGGGCTGGTGCCGCTGGCAGTAATTCCAGCTACCTGGGGGCTTCTATTTGGGCCACCGCAACGGGTTCGGCTCTGGCAGTCCTCCTAGATGGGATCATAGGGGGAAACTAACGTGCCTAACTAGCCTGTTGCAGAGCCTCCTCAAGGCGCTGAGCCTTATCTGAAAAATCCTGGAACTCTCCAGGGTAGTTCTGGGAGATCAGGGAAGGTACCAGCTCCGTTTTAACGTTCCATACACACATCGTCAGTAATTTCTCTTGAGTCAGTGGCATATTGAGGGATTATGTAAGTCCCTTCCACCGGGCGATGAAGTATGTGACTCGCTCAACAGACCTTTGCTTGCACTTAAAGAGGTCTGCAATGCTGGTCTTTTGAGTGGTGGAGCTGAATTGGTATAGGAACTGCTGGCGGAGATCCTCCCAACTGGTCACTGATCTGATAGGGAGCTGGCTGTACCAGATGAATGTGGGACCTTCCAATGTCTGCACGAAACATCGGAGCTTGGCGGCTTCTTGCTGGGCCGGATTCCCCAGCATGGGTCCACACCTGGAAGAAAAATGGGCCAAGTGCTGCGGTGGGTCCCCTGTCTCATTGAAGGGAGAGAAAGTGGGGTTCACAAAACCCGGGGGTGCAGGCATATCATCCACCCACGTGGGATATGGCTTGCCATCCGGTGGGACTTCCACCTGCCATGTTTCCAACGCTTCGAGGCCGGCTATGTGTACCGCTATAAGATCATCCGGATGGGGGTCCCTGTCTTGATGGGGATCCCTAATCTCAAGTGTGTTGTCAGGTTCTTCGACACGATAGATGGCTTCGGCGGCTCGTGGAGCGACTGGCGTAATGGCCTGTGGGGCGAATGGGAGAACCCGGACGGGATTCTTCTGATTGCCCCGTCGTTCAGGAGGGTTTGGCAAGACGTATCGCACCCTCTTGTCGTATGTTCCGACTTCTGCCCTGTCTGCAGAAGTAGCATGATCAGGGTTTCCTAGAGGCATCTCACCGGGGGTATTGTTCCTTCCCCTGCTGCCCCGGCATGGGATTACCATAGTCAGGTCGCCACTCTGCAGTGTGCTCGGCCAAGAGTTTGTCAACCAGCCTCTTCTACTCAGCAAGCTACTGGCATAACGCGGCATTCTCGGGATCTTCGTCCAACTTCTGTACATAGGCGGACGGGTCGGACTGCTTGACAGTTCCGACGTGATCCTTACCCTTACCGGCATTTCAACTGAGTACCAGCGACTTGGTGGGTACAGGGAGGCCTAGAAGGTTCCTCTGCTGACGGGTAACCCTCCTTGATGGGTCCAGCAGTGGCAGTACGCCCTCGGGGGGTAAGTCTCCATCGAAAAATTCCAGCTCGTCTTCTTTGTCCACTACATCAGCCATGTGGACAGCGACCCCTCTCGAGGGCATGTCCTCAATGTCGCATAACGAATCAGGCTGATGTCGGATAGGGCTGAAGAGGAGTGCGGCATAGTGTCCCCAGCCATGGACTTGCACATGGGGGGGTAGCTTCCCTGATGACTCTGCGGAGTACTTTGAAACTCTGAACACATTTCCGTTGAAGGGTGCTCTGACGGCCTGGTGACTCAGTGTGCTAGGCCACAGGGAGTGCGGCCAAATCGATCAGGCGGCATTGATCGCTGATTTCTTCAAAGTGCTCTCGACTTCTGGGGTACATAACCCGCTCGTAACGAAGGCAGAAGTGTGTCGCCCCTAGGGTTCGGAAAAATCACCCCACTTCTTCTGGGGTAAGGGACTCTGGTGCGTGAAAGTTCGACGCCTCCATCAGCCAGAACTTCTCCAGGAAGTGATCCGCTGTGAGAATGCTCCAGAAGCTCCTGGGTTCGGACTCGAGGTGTGGCCCTGTATTGCCCCACTAGTCAACCGGGGGCGGCTGAGGGACCGGTAGCGGTACCGAGGCGGACCTCTGGGACAGTAAACATGGCGGCGAAGGATACGACGAACAAGCTGACTGGATGCTAAATTCTGGTCCATCCTCTGAAGAGTGAAGTGACCTGACCACGATATCACGATACGATGGGATGATATCCATAGCTTCAGGCGCAGGAGTTGCGGTTTCCGGTGATAGGTCATGTCGTTGCTCTACCACTGTTGGTCCCCAAAATATCTCTATGTGATCTCTGGTAGAGGTAGAGGGCGCTTCTGGTGAAAACGGTGGTGATTGCACGGTCGGGACCTACGGAATTTCCACGATTTCTTACTCCTGGATGTACCTGCGGAGAGAGGTGGGAATTCGGTGGACCTTGCATTCCGAGAGAATGAGGCTGATGCCCTTGGTTCCTGCCCTAGTCCTTGATGCGGAAGAGTGGGGAGAAGGTTCCATCGTTGAGTCGCATTCCGCTTCATAATCCGGGAAACGATCCAGTTTGATCTCCACCCGCTCCCCCCCCAGGATTCTTCCAATGGCGGTGACGACCTGCTCTTCTACCCCGGGGTGGCTATTTGGGACAGGGTTGATTCTCAATATGTAGTCTTGGGGCGGAACTGGCGCCATGGCGGAGAGGGCCCCCGCTCAAGGTGGCCGGGGTACGAGGGGCACCAGGGAAAATGTGGAAGGGTACATGGGGAGGACCTCCATGGACAGTGCAGGCGGAGCGAGGCTGACCTTCACTCCTCAAGTTTTCAGGGCGAAAAGGACCTTCGCCAGTTGCAGAGAGGACATAGGGAGGACCCCCATGTTGGAGAAGTACCGTATGGATAGCGCCTTCACATCGGCGGTCAGGGCAGGAGAAGGGACTCCATACCTTGTATTGTGGGCGTGGGAGAGGTTTCCACGCCGAGCATCACTGCCGTAGGGCGGGTCTTCCTTCGGGATGGGGGTAGCATGAGGCATACCACTGTGACGAGCTTCGGAGCGGGGAAAGCCCATGCTCTGTGTAATGGTGGTACGGAGAGGACCTCCGTATGGAGTGACGTTACTGCGGATTGGTTTGCGGCAATCATCGCTTGGGCCTGCGACCCCGAGAGTCAACCCAGCCTGCCAGTGGGGCGGCTGAGGCCTCGATCCCAGTTGGGTGAAGGAGTGACCCTGCTCAGTGTATGCAGGAACTCCATGATGGACGTCGGTGGTGTCTTGGGCCATAGTAGTTTTTGACGTCGACGTATCTTGGAGAGCGTCCTCAGCCCGGGCCCAACGCTGACGTCGGGTCAGACGAGCTGGCGCAGGTGGTGTAGGGGCATAGCCTACCTGCTCTTCCTGCGAAGTCGGACGACAGCACTGACGCGGCCTAATGGGAGCCCTTTCCTAGAGCCCCTGGATCAGGACTCTGCGCGGGCCGAGCCGGACATCACCCGTCTCATCAGCATAAGGCGAGGAGTCGTCGAGGCATTCCGGGAACAGGCTCCCGAAACGATTGAATGTTGGGGTGGGGAGAATGGGCTCCCTTCATGGCCTATTAGGCTGGCTTTGATGGCAGGACCTGGATGCCTCCAGGTCCAGGCGGGCCATATCCTGAGTTGGGTTGACCCCTTCCTCCTCGTACCTGCGTACAAGGCTGCTGATCACCCTTTGTTGTATGATCTCTGATAGGGAAAGGGTACATGGGCACCCCGTATTCGCGGATGTAGAGGCCGTTGTGGCGGAAATGGAGCCACAAGGGGTGGTTGTGCCGGCCTTTCCCCCACCCCTGCGTAGGTGAGCGGGCGGGGATCGTGTCTCCACAACAGCAACTCGGTTCCTGGGAAACGGAGAGATCAACTCATCAGTACCTTGAGGAATAGGATTGACAACCAGTGCCCCAGCGTCATTCCATTCTCCACATCTATAAGAAAGATCCACACCAACACATTGCAAAACGTAATTCCCCACGCTCTACTGCCCCATCTTCTGGTGAGTTTCACGCCAGGCCTACCATTTTCTTGGTGGGACCCGGCACCGGATATCTGGATCCGGTAACACGTCAATCTACTGGTGTCTCGAACACTACTAATCTCCACATTGAGGAGAAGAACTTCACATCGGTTTCACCATTTCTGTTTATGATGCTTTCGTTGGGGCGCACGCGCATCCGTCTGTGGAGGAGGACGCGCTGCATTTTTTCCACGCATTCCCGCTTTCCAAAGGCGGGCGACATTTGATCCTTATTCAGGGACGTCTTCACCTTGATCGAGATGGGATGATGGTATGTCGGTTCTTCCTTCCGTGGATTCCTCCTCGGACCACGTCACCTAATCTGGGTCTCCCTCATAGATTTAATACGTTGTTCGTGAAACTCTTCCCAGTGCCATGTTTCCATGGACGCCAGTTAATTACACTACTTCTATCAGGACATTCCAAAGGGCCCGGTCAGGGCAGCAACCTTCATTCGGGGGAGTAGTCATGTCGAGGAATCAGTAGCGTGTCTGGATGCTGGGGAACTGGCGTGTCTATCTTTTGTCCCTTGTCATGGGGATTCTCGAGGGCGTGGAAGACAGAGGCATCCCACATCGAGCGTGGGGAATTATATGCCATAGAAATATATCTGTGGTTTTTCTCAGCTTCATGTGTTTAACACAGGGTATTTTGTAGGTTTAACGTCCAACGGAGATGGATCAGCTCGATCATAGCATTAGCTGGAATGGATCAGATTGAGGAATTTCCCCTGAAGGGGTGCCGATACCGGGACCAGCCCATGGGCGGCTACGAAGAGGAGCAGAATGGTATGATCTTGCCGAGATATGGCAGTCCGGGTGAGAATCAGGATGGGTGATGGAGAGTTGAATGAAGTGGAGGGGAATGAAATGGGACCATCACAAGGGCGACGGTAAAGTTGGGTTTGAGTCTCGAAGAGGCCTCCTACGTATCCCAGTGGCAGGGAATCAAAGTCCGCGTAGTTCAGGATGGTGTCGGTGAACTGACGTGAAGGTGGACCTTGGCCCGATGGATGTCGTCAGCGAACCAATATGATGGTGGACCTTGGTCCGATGCGACAGCGAACCGACATGAAGGTGGAACTTGGTCCGATGGGCATCGTCAGCGAACCGACGTGAAGGTGGACCATGGTCCGATGGTGGTGGGCTTGAACCTCGTGAGGCTTCCTACGTACCATGCCTTGACACGGATCAAAGACCACGTAGTTCAGGTGTGGACGCCGGAAGGCCGATGTGAGCGAGGACCTTGGTCCGGATGGTGTGGGGCTTACACACTAGGCTGCTCGGGTGTTGTTGAACCGACATGAAGGTGGGTCGGGATGACCAACGGATGGTGGGCTTGAACCTCTGGGAGGCTTCCTACGTGCCATGCCGTGACATGGACCAAAGACCTCATAGTTCAAAGGGGGGCTTCGTCGGCGAACCGACATGGAGGTGGACCTTGGTCCGATGGGTGGTGGGCTTGAACCTCAGGGAGGCTTCCTACATACCATGCCTTGACATGGATCAAAGTCTTCGTAGTTCAAAGGGGTCACAACGGTTTGCCGTCGGACTGGGATGCAATTTAACGTCATGCGGGATGAGGATGAACTCGAAGTGAATAAATGATGGGTGGGCTTGAACCTCAGGGAGGCTTCCTAGGTACCATGCCATGACATGGATCAAAACCTCATAGTTAAAAGGGGGATTTTTCGGTTAACCGACCTGGAGGTGGACCTTGGTCTGATGGGTGGTGGGCTTGAACCTCAGGGAGACTTCCTACGTACCATGCCTTGACATGGATCAAAGTCTTCATAGTTAAAAGGGGGCTTCGTTGGAAAACCGACGTGGAGGTGGACCTTGGTCTATTGGGTGGTGGGCTTGAACCTCAGGGAGGCTTCCTACGTACCATGCCTTGGCATGAATCAAATTATCGTAGTTCAAAGGATGGTAGTCGTCATCAAACCGATGTGAAAGTAGAACTTGGTCCAATGAGAGATGGGCTTGAACCTCAGGGAGGCTTCCTACGTACCATTCCTTGACATGGATCAAATTCTTCATAGTTTAAATGGGTGTACAGTTTAATGTCATGCGGGACAAGGCAATACATTTTAACATCATGCTGGACGAGGGTATATAGTTTAACGTCATGTTGGATGAGGGCATACAGTTTATCGTCATGTTGGACGAGGGTATACAGTTTAACGTCATGCTGGAAGAGGGCATACAGTTTAACGTCATGCTGGACGAGGGAATTTTCATGGCTGAGGCTTACTCTAAGCCCACGTGAGTTATGCTCAGTGTGAGAAACACGAGGCAGGAAGGACCTGAAGATCACATCGTGAAGGGTGCGTCCGTGAGAAGCGAAGAGGGTCTTATGTGTTAGGCGGCCCATGGTTCTGGGACTTACTCCAGGATGGAGGCCCGAAGTGCGGCAAAGCGCAGCGAAAGAGGGATTTGGGACCAATGATGGGAGGTGCCTCGTTCCCTATCACGCCCTCCACTGACCTTGGTAGTGGGGAAGTACAGATATGCTGGGGTGCAGCCTTCTGTAAGAGGGGCTAGGGGCTTACACCAAGGTGGTTTCCCTTCTCCCATGGACATACGCTACTCCGAGAAGGAGGATATCATCCCTTATAGAGGGGGTGACCCCGTCTCTTTGGAGATGGGTGGTGTAAAAAATGTCCGAGCTGTGGGTACCCTACGTGCGAAGCATGGGGCCGGATCACAGTTTAACGTCATGTGTTGAGGATGAGGTGCTTGTCAATTTAACGTCCAGTAGCTCGGACGAGGTGGGTTTATTCCACACCCCTAGGAATTACATAACTGGTACCCTCTGTTCCTTGGGGGAGGGAAGGTACTGGCAAGGCCATGGTCAAGGGGGGTCGTAGAGAGAACCATCAAGGAGTCCATGTTAGCGTGGCTATGTAAAGAAGCAATAGCCTTTAGCGTGCCTATGAGAAGAAGCATTAGGCGATGCAACGCTACGAGTGGTGTTGTCCGTGGGACATTGAAATTACATCGTGCAAACCTGGAGGGTCGCACGGGGAGATGAATCGCCAAGCAGAGGAGTGTGCTTCGCAAAGTGGGGTGCCTTGGCCTTAGCATGGGGCAATGGTGTGAGTGGAGAGTGCTTTGCGAAGTGGAATAGTATTCGAGGAGCACTGCCTTGCGAAGAGGAGGTGCCTCGCGAAGCAAGTTACTGCGAAGCAGTGTGCTTCACGATGTGTAGCGATCCTGCCTTAGCATGAGAATCACTAGTACAGGATGGGTGTTTCGCGAAGCATAAACGCTTCGTGGCTGCCCGGGAACCCTTGGGAATCCCCCTCCTTCGCGAATGGCCTTGAGATTCGCGAAGGGAATCCCTCTCGGAATAGGGGCCCAAAAAGAGACAAAGTGAAGGCGTCACACGATGTAGAAGTACCTCGCGGAGCTCATGATTCCCAAGGCAAAGGGTGCTTCGCGATTCTGGAGTGGGGAATCCGAAAGGTCGGATTTTCCATCCTTTTGGACTCAGGGGGAGCCTGGTATTTATTGGCAAGGGGCGCCGCGAAGAAAAACTCATGCGGCACCTCCGGTGCTTCGCGGTGGGCCCGCGAACGTCATGCCGTTCGAGTAGAGGTATCGCCTCCGGTGCTTCGCGGCGGGCACGCGAATGTCAGGCCGTTCGCGGAGAGGTACCGCCTTCGGTGCTTCACGGCGGGTGCGCAAACGCTAATCCGTTTGCGGAGAGGTACCGCCTCCGGTTCTTCTCGGTGGGCACGTGAACGTCAGGCCCTTCGCGGAGAGGTACCGCCTCCGGTACTTCGCGGCGGGCGCACAAACGTCAGGACATTCGCGGAGAGGTACCGACTCCGGTGCTTCGCGGCGGTCACGTGAACGTCAGGCCATTCGCGGAGAGGTAACGCCTCAGGTGCTTCGCGGAGGGCCCGTGAACGTCAGGTCGTTTACGGAGAGGTAACGCCTCAGGTGCTTTGCAGCGGGCCCGTGAACGTCAGGCCGTTCGTGGAGAGGGACCGCACTACTCGGGGGTGCTTCGCGTCGGTGCTTCGCGCGGTAGCGTGCGGGGCTTCATTTTCGTCCCTTCCTTGCGTGCAATATTTTGGCACCAACAGATACCCCATGAAGGAATATTTGAGGATTACCAAAGAGGCCCTCCTACTCTAAGTGATGTTTTTATCTTAGAATAATCCTTATGAAGTTTGACTATAAATAAGAATAAAATAATGGAAATTTCTACTAAGTTAGATGGTGAGACAAGGAATCTATTTTTGTTTTTCCAAAATCATATTTTCCCAAGGGAAGGATATGTTTCTCCTCTTAAGTATCAATATGTATTCTTGATACATCTTATGAAAAATGGGCACAAGATCAACCTGTGAAAGTATATTACAATTCACCTGTGTGAAATGATCTAGAAAACATCGAAATCCACCTCTCTATTTTATTCATGACTAATCTCTACAATGTTTTCTACCAGATTTGTAGTTGGCCTGAATGAAGAAGTGAATGAAGATTATGAGTTCTCTATCTCAAATGATACAATCAGAAGGATGAAAATTTCCTTTAATCCTTGAAAATGTCAGTTTTTGGAAGATTATGAAAGGTTGTATGAAATTTTAATAAAGTTGAGAATCATTCAAGACATAAGAACAAATCTTACCCTGGTTTGTAACTAGATTAAGTTATTGATTATTCGTATGAAGGTGCAGAATATGTAGTTTCCGCACTTAAATAAGGGAATGTCTTAGAAAAATAATATAGCAGATTAACTGTTCCACAATAATTCATTGTAAAATATGTATATGTTTCTTAAAGAATTGTTGAATTAATGGAAGAACTTACTTTTGAAAAATATTCTATCAAAGAAAAAGAACTTGATACTAGTGTAGAGAACCAATCCATTCATGAGGAGCATTTAAAAGAACATGTTATTGATGAATAGGCTGCTATTGGGGAACAATCAAAAGAACAAGTTGAACCTGAAATAACCCCACCTATTGAGGAAGGAATTGAACATGCCTTTTAGCAAGCTAGAAAGTAAATGGGTGATCCCGATAGAGATGAAAGTTTTTATATGGGTCAGGAGACTTAATCTCTTAGTCCCAGAAGAGATGCACCTATTGAGGTGGAGAATCACCCCAATTTAAAAAGTGTTCAAGTTCCCAATCCTATTGATAAAAGCATTGTGGATACCTGGAATAAGTTTCTTTCCAATTTTGATGTGGAAAAGACCCCAGAATCCCCATTTAAAGGCATAGATTGTTCCACTATGTTTCAATTGAAAACATTTTCTATTCTAGATGTAACCTCTGGTAAAGAGATTCAACCTGTTTCAGCTCATCTTCCTGACCCTGCACAAAAACCTTCTGCATCTGTGAGTCACAGTGATCAAAACACTTTTAGAGATACTTTTTTATTTTGATTTGAAAAGATAATGAAATAAAAACCTATCCCTATGACATTTCTCAGAGAAATAGGTGATGCCTTGTTGTTAGAGAAAATATTATGACTAATTAAACTGAAAATGCTTCATGAAATACAAGAAGTTAATATTGAGAATAAACAGTTGAGTGATGATGTGAAGTCTCTGATATCTATGATTTAATATATGAAAAATTGTTTCAAACTATACAAGATCCTACTACTCATAATGTTAAGGATGTTAGTGATCAGATCCCATAAAAAGTTGTATCACTGATTATACCAAATTTTACATCAATATATGACAAAGTGGCTTAGAGAAACCTCAAGACAGTAAATGAAATGTGTGATCTTGGTGTTGTCCTTGACAAGATGACTTATTAGTATAAGGGATGTTTAAAAAATGTTCTAAATTAGCTTAATTCACTCACATAAGCCGTTATATCTTCAAATTCCTCTAGACAGTCATCTCAACCTATAGTTTGTGATATGATTATAACTATTGTAAAATAAGAACATCATTTTATGTTATGTGGTGTTAATAAGGAATATTTATTTACTATCATTAGAAATAGTGACTGAGTACTTGATCTAGTGAGGATTCATTCAATGATTTCTAATGATTCTCGGGATGATATTACTATGAAATTGGATTTCTACATTAATAGAATTTACTATAGGCATGATTTGACCAATAATTTCAAGTATCTTGTAAAGAATTTGAAAATTTCTCTTATCTCTCAATACTTCAAAACTCAAGTTAAAATGATGAATGATTCCACTCCTCTATTGGACAAGTTCCTAGAGAACAAATATGATTTTGAGACGTCAATTCAGTGTGGTGGTGAGATCATAACTGATTTCATTAAGTTTTCAAAACCTTATCTTCATGTGAAAAGCACAGCCATTGTGTCTCCTTCGGTTTCCCCTCTATGGCCTAGCCCAACCCATTCCTCATCCACTGCTATTTATTCTACATCCAGGTCTGTATCTCAGGCTCTAAGCTAGATCAGACCTATTATCATTGACCTATCCTTGCCTCGGTATTCAACCATACTATATCTGGCACATTCTATTTTTTAAAGGAGTCCATCTTCCTTCTCAAAAAAAATTGCTCAATCCCTTCTCAAACCTCTACTTATTCTCATGTGTCTCCTTTTGATGGTTCTTCCAAGGGAAAATAAAGGACTATTGGTGTAGAAGAAAAGTGAAGTACGTATATTGATAGAGTTGTTTTTTATTTTTCTTCATGACTGGAATGACTTCTATCTTTCTATCCAATGTAATGTGAACTATTGTTGTTTCTTCTCTTACATACCATCATTCCATGTTTGTTTTATTTTTTTATATTCTTTTTGATAATCCCAAATGGGGGAGAATAAGAAAATGAATTTAAACCATTGATCATTGATCATCAAAAATGAGGATATTGTTGGAATCCTCATGTGTTAATCATGTTTTAATGATCTTAAATCATGTTAACCTTGTTTAATCTATCACAAATAATTTGTATAGTTTTTTGGTTTCCTTGTGCTTTAATTCTTACAACACATGGTATGAATTTTCACAATATCATGATTCAAAAAATTATAAATCTTTTTTGAATCATGTACACTATGTTTGATCTTATTCTATAATGTTTTATTATAAAAATGATTAATTCTAAATCATCATGTGAATATTATCACTTAAGAGAGTTTTATAGATATTTGGCTAAGTATGAGAAATTGTAAGTCTGCCACTAGTTTCGGATTTTTGCAATGTCCCTGACACCGTATCCATGTCACCATAACCATGACATCGTAATCCTTACACCATGACTCATACACTGTGACTCAGAAACCACAACCAGTTTCAGATTTCACAATGTATGTGACACCGCTTCTCACCAAGACACTGTTCAAATTTTTTAAAAAGTACTAGACACCATTACCTAAGAAACCATGATCCATACACCACATTTTTTCTACCAGTTCTTGATCTCAATATAGATGTGTTACCTTGATTGTCTCACCATTCAAAGGAAAATGAGAAGTCATCGTTTCTGATGAAACTGTTTCAATTCATAATGTGACACCGTTCCTTAATTTCTGTCTTTCTCAATTTAAATATGAATATTATTTATATTGGTAATATTTGAGTCATTTAATGAAACTAACATAATTTATGTTTCTTTGTAGACATGTCACCAGATAGTAAGTTATAAAAGTTGTAGAAATCTTGCTTCCAATCAACTCCAACACATGCACCCCCAAATAAAAGTCAAAGCACGAGACTCAGAGATAGAGTATGGGTGAGGCATATAGAATAATATATTAGACTCAAATGAAACTACTGTGAACTTAAGAACAAAAGGAATAACACATGAGGAAATATCAATCAAGATGTACACTGAATCAACAATCCTCTTCCACATATCTAAGTAGGATAAGAATATACTTGTAGAACCATACTTGTACTTTGAATCCCGAATATGAGACACCATTTTAGTGTCATCTTCCGGAAAGGGACCCAAATTCATCTCATATACATCTGAGGAGACCATATATGCATCTGAAGACACATAAATCCTTCTACATCATCTCTCATTTTTATTTTCCCTAGCATGTGCATTTTTATATACCTTTGAGCAGTGTGTGTATCTTTCTGTTAAGTACCCATTGTCTCCTATATCAAACTGAAGGATAAAAGATATTCTTACACTCATATCTTTTTATATGAATTTACTCCCATGGATAGGTGTGGAATATTTCCTACTGTGACCTGGTAGTTTATGCCCATGAAGAATAGTTTAAGAGGTCTTGTGACCTGTACAATCCTGTGTACTATTCTTAACCTCAATCCAAGGTGTGGGTCAAGTTTATTAATATAAACTACTTAGTGGCAGGTGATCACCAAGTGAAGAGAGTTACATATCATCTTGAGAATAATCCACTTGTTTTATCCTCTGTGTGTTTCTATTTAGTCTTTCTCTTTTTTAAATTATATTTCAGAAAACTAAATTTTACTTCAATAGTTAGTCTTGGATAGTATTTATAACTGCTTTTTGTATTATAATAGTTTCAAAATTTAAGTAAATATCATATATTGATACTAATGAGAATTAATAAATCTTCTTTAAAAGATATTAGAATATTCAATCTATTATAGTCTTATAACCTTGATTAACTGGCATGTTTTAATTTCAATAGGCATAATCATTAAAGAAAAACTTTTTAATAGAAATGTTTATAGGAACTCAATTCACCCCACACTTGAGTGTCCCAGTCTGACCAAAATTTTCCAAAATTCAGTTTATGTAATTATTTATACCCTATACTACAGATTATGTAATTTGGAAAATTATTGGATCCAAATTCAATGGGAAAACATGGGGGAATTCCCTTTTCGAAATTTTACAGGAGTGTCACTCCTCCTTCACTATAAAAAGGCATCCTCTCCTCCCACATCATCACACCTATGAAGACACATTTTCTCAACCAATGTCTAAACCAATAACTCCTCACTATCCCTCCACACATCCTATATGCAATAACGTTTTTAGGAATCCATCCCAGGAATCCCATTGGTGAAAACAAAAACGAGTTACCTAAAGAAGACATAACATCTTTCCCTAAACTCTTTAATTTATTCCCTTTTATCGGCAACTCATCTCTTTTTATTCAATGATTATATCACTAAGAAAGTATCATAAATATAATATTATGTTGTTATTTTAATGTTTCTACCCTCACTTACACACACATCAATCTAATGGGTAATGAACATACCGTTTATGTATATGGAGAATTACCGCCTCATGAAACGAAGTTGTTCATTTTTTCCTTTACCACCATTCGCCATTATAAATTCTGATGGAAACACAATTTATATATAATATATATGATACTTATTAATTATTTATTCTTCTTTAATTATTTTATAACACATACCCTTATCCTTTCCATTTTGTGTAAATATGATAATGTCGTTTGTGGAAGTGTGGACTACCGCCTCCTAAAAGCGATGTGATTCTTTCACACACAAAAAGGGATCTATTAAGTATGATTTTAATAAAATTATTTGATATATGTGACATTAATATTATAATAGTTTTATAAAATACATATTTATCATTTATTTATAACTATTTTATTCCTAAAAATAAATGAAATCATTTTTCATGCGTACGTATAGCCTACCATCTCCAGGAACTCTGCATTTCATTTCATATATCCAAATATTATGGATGATTATAAATAAATATGTAAATAAAATATATGAAAATTAAATAAATATTTACATTATGAAAATGATGAAATAATTATCTATGTAATATGAACTACAAGCAATAGGTTTAAACAAACATGACAAACTAGGCTATTAACACCCAAAATAGTGAAAATATTGGAAGATTGTTATCAAACTGGTTATTTGGTATTATAAGAATATAATGCATGGTATTATAAAAACGAATAAGTTATTAACACTCATAAAACCATTATAAATGTGTTCAAAGGATGATCGCCCCAAATGATATGCAAGGTAAGTGATTTTTTTTAATTTACATTCCATTAAGACTTATTTATTTTTATACTGGAAGATTATTTTATGTGGTGTTTAAACTGCACATGGACATGTTATATAATGAATATTAGATCGGAAAAAAGGATTTTATTTTCTATAAATGTTGTATGGGTTTTTTGTTAATCCTCACATGGAAGTCCAGGGATATTTTAAGGAAAGGTATCATACAGTTCAAGCTGAAAGCAGTGTAAAACATGGCATCATTTCCCAGTGTGTGCCAAATTTTTGGAGTCCAAAATTTGGAATTTGGATTTCAATGTGAAATATTGTTTTACATGAAGGCCTTATGAAAATATGGAAAAGTTATGAGTTTTGTGAAGATGGTATTAATGTGTTGAATTTCTTGAAGACAAAATGTTTTTTGATAGTGTCCTTCGTGGTTATGACAGGATTCACAATCGAAGATGGATTTATTTCTAATAATGAGTTTTGGATCTTTACAGTCATTGATGGAATGATTTTTGAAATTTATGGGCACTACAATGGGTTTTTTACAAAATACTCCATGATGATGATTAGCTTTGCGAACAAATAATTTTCATGGTTCTCGGTGAAGGGAGGAACTCTGCGAAGATGATTTCGATGATCCAAAAAATCTTCAAAGAGGTGGTGGAGCTTCACAGTCGGCTGAGCCTTTAAATATGTGGATACCTATATTCATTTGAATCAATTTTTTGAAGGAAACATCCATAAAATCATTGATATTTGGAAGAGAATCGGGAACTTATATTTCTCTATAATATTGAGCATTGAAAAGAGACAAAAATCCTCAACTTATATTCAATTATATTGTTTATGGGTACTTTGTGATGATGGAGTATATTGCATTGAAACAGTGAACTTCATGAAGGTTGTTCCATGAAGGAAAGGATGTTTGGAAAATAAATTTTTTTTCTGTGAAGGAATGGATGTTTCAGAAAGACAGTTTGTTTTGAGAAGGAATACAAGCTTCACAAAGATAGTTTGTTCCGAAAAGGTTGGGGTTCTTCTTAAAGGAGTGTGGTTTGCAAAGGGGCTTCATAAAGGGATGTTTTGAAAATTTGTTTTAAGGAGATAATGATTTCAAAGAGTATCAACTTAGGTGTATGGTGAAAGTAGAGTCTCATGCTATGTTAGAGATAAAGACTTTAATGCCAAATCATTGAAGTGCCCTTCATGTCGATAAACTCAGATAGACTTCTCTCAAATCAGTGAGCTACAGGGATTCAATGGAAGTGATCTGAGGGAAGCTGTGTGCTACCCCTAAAACATTATAAAGGTATTGAGCCTGACACATAGTGACTGTGGGCGAACCTTTATATTCCACATTTATGGAAGTTTAGTGTATTTTGGTTTGATCGACGCACTATCGTTGTATGATACTTGGATGTAGACCTTAGTGGTGAACCATTTAAAAGTTTTTTTGTCACCTTTAATGTGATTATTTGACTGTTGTTCTTATATTCCATATAGGTTTTATGACTTCTGACTAGCATGGGAACAAGATCCATCACTTTAAAACAAAACATAGACACCCTGATTCACCCCTCCCTCTTAGGGTGTTCTGGGCTCCTACATATTCATATTTTCATTATATAATAAGTTTCATTTAATTTTTTCCTTCTTGTAGATTATGATTCAAATGTATCAATGTGGTATGGGACACTTTGTAATATTTAAAGATTATTTTCCTCAAGAATAATTTTATTGATCATTTATTTCCATTCAAATGAATTATATGAAAATTGTTCAATAATCCCATTAGTTTTCCTCTCTTTTGGTTATTAATGACATTTTTCTAGTATTATTATTAATTTTATACTATTTGGTACTCAATATATTTTAGAATTTTTTTAATTAAACCAGACATAACTCTCTCTTTAATCACAGATCCAATTTTCTTCTAAAAAACCTGTTTTCTAAAAAGGAATTCTATAAAAAAATAACCATCTAGAAATTATTTAGTAATTCCATTTTTACCCATTTTTTCTTTTATCTATGTTTTCAATGGAATATTATTGTCACTTTTTGAACAATTCATTTTTTTAATATTCTACCATGCAAAAGATGTTCTCTTTTTACCTCATACGACATGAATGAATTTACCCATATTCACTTATTACAAACTTCATTCTCATGTTTTAAAAGATTAATTTTAAATAAAATGTTATTCAAAAGTAATTTTTTAAGAAAATTATTTTCAAAAAATTCAAAATTTTAACAAATGTTTCCACTAGAATGTTTTTAAAAGATATTTTAATTTTATTCATCAATTAAAACAACCCTCTATTTTTATTCAACCTGGGATATTTTGTTTTGACTACACCATAATTATTCCTCTAGATGGTTTATGATTTATTTGGCCAAGTATTTTATTCACATTCACTTCCTTGATTGTTTTTTAGTCCACTTGAAATATTTAATTTCTTATGATTATTGAATTTCTCCTAATTATTGTTTTTATTGATCATGGATATTACTATTTCCTAAACAATATACCATTTTTCATAATTTGTTTACTTTTATAGTTATTTTATTATTCGTGGAAATATTGATAAATCAGTATTCTCTAATCAATACAAATATTTAATAAGGAATATTTATTATTCGATATGAGGAATTATTAGGATATTAAAGACATGGGTTGGGGATCATTTAAGGAATTCCTTATAGGTTGGGGATCGGTTTGTATATTCCCCTTGATGCATTAGTATTATAATGTGATAATACTAGTTGGATAAAAATCCTTAGAGTTTCTTTCCAAGTATAATAGATTGGTTTCTTCCCATTGTATTAATCTATCTGGAGGATAGATCATAATAGAAGAGGTTTTCATGTGCCTTAGACTTGACACCCAAAAATTAAAAATTTACATCATTTTGATTCAGTTATTATTTATCCATCATATTTTCTATCGACATATCTATGGATTCATTTCATTCACAGATAAATAATTAAATGTAATATATTTCAATTTCTTACCTTTTCATGTTGATTTTTCCTTATCTAGTTATTTGAATGGAATAGGTTTAAATTTAATTACTTTACCATTTTATTATTCTCATTAATTCATTATTCTTTCCACTGTACATTACCCGTACAGAGAATTTGAACTTTCTATTATTATGTTTTTTACTTAGGAATCCATGAAGTGTTCTAATAATGATATTCAAGGAAACGGTAGACAGAATAAAGTTATCCTCAAAATAAAAAAATTATGTTGTAATTAGTGTATTAATTAAAAATAAAAGTCTCATGTATGTATTTATTTTTCCATGAATACTAAACAGATTAGTCATTCAGCATTTTATTCCAAGTAGTAATTCCAATATATGGGTTGAAGACACCAGTATCAGGATTTCTAGGTTCAGGCTTCTACAGGATAAAAGATTTTATTTGTTATGGATTTATTGTTTATTGTCAATTTGAAGGCATTTAGAGAAGGATGGGATAAGTCTAGAAATGTTGGGGCTGAACAGTTTTTGTTAGAGTGTATTTTTTATGTCCCCAATTATAAAATTAGATTATATGTATTCTAAATGTTAAAATTTTTAAACTAAATATCCTAGGGAAAACTATTTTCTATTTAAGTGTTGGCGCTACTGGAAGGAGATAATTTTCCAGCCTATTTTTCAATATAGAGAATTATGGTGGAGTGATGCAGCCATGTATTGGATGTTTGTAAATGGATCCATCAAAACATGATCCATTTGATGTATATCCATCTAATGTTGAGTTTGGTTGGAGGGTGGGCAGAGATAGAGAGTACATGCAAGATGGTTTCCCAATGCAAGTGTAATGGTAAGTAAACAAGAGGTTAAATCTGGAATCATTCATCAAATTATATGAAATTTGAAATACACGTGATATGTTAGGATTCATCCTATAATATATATGTTATACCCAAGGATATGTATTGGTTAAATCCAATTTAACCTAGGATATATTGGAGTACTCAAAAGTGATACCTAAGAGTACCTTGATGGGTAAAGATTTGATAATGTCATGAGTTACATTTATATTTGTAAGGTTTAACTCCATGATAAGTAATGGTCACCCTATACATAAGGATTATCCTGTAATGGTGACAATGTATATAAGGTTTAGTAGAGTTTTTCAAACAAATGGTTAACTGTGGGAAGCCACTATGTTAAATAAGGGATGATCCATAATACATAAATTTTGATATCTTATTATATGTAAGGGTTTCTATTGCTAATATGTAAGTGTTTAAATATATTTTTGATATGTAGGAGTTGAAATATTTGGGTTGTAATATTCCAGAAAAATACAGTGTGATGGTCTAGAAAGAGAAAACACACTATGAGCCTGAGGTTTATGAAATCATATTCTATATCAAGCAATATTTAATAAATTATTGATTTGTAAGGTAATGTATATAAAAGGGAGTTTTCTGTTAATATAAAAATTTAGTGAGTGTGATGTAATTATCTTTTCTATCACATCCTTCTTCACCTATTATAATCTATTCGCTAATTAATTTATGTTCTTTCTACCATTTGTTGTAGGGAGTAGTTCTGAGTAAGGATAACTTCTCATTGGTTATTATTTCATGATTTTATCCTAATATGATTATCTTATAATATATGTTCATTAAACTATGGATTTTTATTGATTATTTCATTTATTTAAATCGATGTATGATCAACCTGAGTTTCTCAGTGAATGTAGTTCTGCTAACATTGAATGTGGTAGTTGGCATTTATATTATAGAGACTCTTGCAGATTTAGTGATTCTATGTTCTTGTATAATCATTGTGGTTATTTAGAGAATTTTTTATGATTTATGTGATTTATCACCATTAATTGGAAAGGGATTACATCTGAAAATTAGTCAAAAAATACCACTTATATTGTGAAGTTTTTCAATAGTGGTACCTTTGTTAAACAATTTTCAGTGGCCATATTATAGATTATTTGGTTGTGTGGGATAAATTATTTAGTGAAAACTATTTAATTTTTCATTATAAATTTATAAAGTTTGTTTGGGTGGATTTATTTATATATAAAATTCCATCAAAGGTAATTTCATAGTTAATGGTGAGATTTTAGGTAATGGTTTTGAAATGGTATTTAAAAAAATATAGGATTTTTTGGAATGTTTTCATTATGATTTTGAATAATAGTATCCTGTCAATAATGAAGGCATGTGATGAAATTAATTAAAAGATTAAATTCATTTTTAAGGGAAATATGAGAGGTCATGGTTTGATAATTTTTTGTTCATTACTTAGTGGGAATCACATTATTTTTTAAAGTTTGTTTACTTGTTGTGCTTCCTAATTGTGATTGACTATTATGTTCATATTATTTTATTATGATGGAAGATTATATATGATTCCCATACCATGTTAAGATGTTTATAAGAAGTTTCATCAACTTTAATGCATGAAGGTCACTGAGTTGGAATTATTATGTAATATTATTGGTATCAAGTGCCTATGTTTGGTTTGAATTGATGTAATATACCCCTTAGTGGGTAGAGATGGTTGATATTTCTTAGGTTTGATGGAACTGTACCTAGCTCATTGTAGTGAGGTGGGTTTATCCTATTAGGTAAATTCTTCTTATTGTGGGATTTTTGGTCATTATTAATGATTGGGAGACATATGGGTTTTTTATATGGGTTTAGAGTAAGAATCCACTATTTTTAAAACTATTAGGTATATGAAAATGATAAATAAAGTTAACCTAGATGGTTGGTTTGGGATAATCCTATGGGCTAACCATGTGGTTTTTTCCTTCGAATGTTCTCATATGAAATTTTAAGAAGCACTTTGTATTCATGATGATTTAAATTAACTAATTCTAGATCTCTTATAAGTTACCCATTAAATATAAGATACATATATATGATGTTGTGTAGATACCAAGGTCTATGGATATGATCTATAAATTCCATTTTTCTTATTATTATGATTTGGAAAGTTTGTTTCTTAATAATGATCCCTCACCTTGAGTGAATGGTAGAGGTATGTGATGTTAACTAATATAAGGTACCTGACATTGTATGAGTCGACACCTTGAGTGAGGCACTAGATGTATGTAATTTTGTATGAGCCCCAACCCTGAGTGAGAGGGCGTGGTCATGGTTTTTATGTGAAATTGATTTATGACAAACCAAAATCGAGAGGATCTGGTTAGGGACATGATGTATAAATGATATGTCCTCATGTGGAATTACCATGATATATTCTTTAGTCTTAATGTGTGGGTAGCTATCAAAATTCCCTCCATAGATCACTTTTTTTCCAAAGTATGAATATTTTATTAGCAGTGGAATCTACCTTAAGTTTTTAATGATCATATTTTTTTGTTATTTTGGCTATTTTAATGACCTTATCAAACCACTTTTGATGAGTCTTAATATGTAGGAGATCATCCAAGAGACCTCACATATGAGAAGTGTGTCGGTTAGTCATGTGTGGTAGGTTTTCTATTGAAATTCCCTCTTAGACCACTTCTAAGTTTGATTAGTGAAAATGATATGTGGCTATAGATTCTTACCCAGTGGGGATTTTCCCCTCTTCGATAGGTTGGATATTGATATTCCTTCCTCATATTTATTATTGTATGATATGAGCCTCTAATATGATTATGGTTGTATGTAGTGATGCCTTTGCATAATTGGTTTTCTGTATTCTTGGGTTTAGCAATTGATATTTTCTTCCTTAATAGCATTCCTTATATTATATCCATCGTATATATATTAATCCTATTGGTTAATATAGGTGGGGTTATGTGTCGTGGTGTCCTATAGTTCACCCAATGACTATGAACATTTTATTTCATGTGTATCATGTCATATATTTCTCTATGGGTCTATTACTTGAGCATAAATTAAACACTTTATATGTTTTTCATGCACATCTACTTGATTATAAAAACACATGTTGTTCTATGTGAAGAAGGAGAATCCAACTTGGCCATTAGACTCATCCTTACTTGCATACACGACATAGGTTTCGATGTACATAGGTAAACCATAATGTTTCCCTTTAGTAATATGTATTTCTTGGAGTTATAAACATGATTCAGATCTAATAGTTTTTAGAGGCCTAGGATTTTCTACAGTGGACTATTTGAGTTGAGCTATAGGTTTTGGTTACATTCGTTTCAGTTATGTTTTTGATATGTACCATTCAATACTCCCTGTAATTATATTTTTTTGATGATGTCTTTCATGTTTAATTTAGGTAACAACTCTCTTGTTCTGTGATGCATCATACACACTATTTACTACTTTTCTATTATGGGGTGCAGGGGACCCATGGAAACTTATTCATGTTTATATTTTTTTGGGATGTTTTCATAAAGATGGGTCATTCTAAATATTTTCTTGGCTTTGGAATTATCCAATGGATTTAATTATGAGAGAATAGGTTCCATGTGACTATTTTAGGTCCTCATTGCTAGTAATAAGAATATATAGTGTGTGGTGGAACAGAAGATGCCTTGTAACATTCTCTCTTGGGTATTTTTTTGGGTGATATGGGATGAGGTGTTAAAAAAATATATTAGAGAATATGTTTATATGGGAAAATTTTAGTTTGATGTGTATTTATTTTTTCTAGACTTAGGAGGTCGATATATAGAATTCCTAATGTAATGACCTAGTATTTTCATAGATATATATCAAATATTTTTATGAATATTTAATAAATTTCATAAAAAATGATTGATGATTGTAATTGTTTACTATCTTTGAAGACTAGAAACACAGTCTTATTATTTCATGAAATATATTACACATCTCCCATAAATATCTTCTCATATAGAAATCCTCTTAGTCATTCCCAACAAATAAAATTCATTATAAATTAGGGAAGGAAACATAAGAAAGATTGGTCTTAGATGTTGAATAATGGTAAACATGGGAGATGTCAATCTATGATCATACTAAATCATAACAGAATAATAAGGTTTTGTGATCATGAACATAACCTACAAAGTTCATACCCAATTTTTCAGTGATCATAATCATTAGGCTTGGAATAAATCATTATCATTTTATAAAACATGGTACATAAGTGTGATAACTCATCATAGATCAATCATGAACCATAAGATCAGGTCATAAAAGTGTGTTGTCATCCTAAATATAGAAAAGTATTTAATATTTGAATGGTATCTACAAAAAAATCAACATAATATATCAAAAATTATCACATATTTTCCATTGTGGATCAGGATGCACCTACATCCCATAATAGATCCGTACACTCCTATTTCCCATAGTGGATCAGCGTGATCCAATTTCCCATAGTAGATTTGGATTCACCTGTTTCCTATAGTGGGATAAGGATCATTGAATTGTTTCCCACTACTATCTCATGTGGTATTAAGAATTTCCCATTTAATTGAAGGGAGATATAGGTCACATCCATTACATAATTAAAACCATACATATGTGTTCCACAAGTTCAATAATCATTCATCACTACATAACTCATGAAATGAAAAATATTGAACAAAACTTTTAATAAATTATAAAGCATGAAAATGGAATTATATTATCCAATATCATTTTATTATAAATATAAAACATCAAGATAAATAATAAAGATGGTATCCTTGGATCATATTCTTAGTAAATCCTAAGTCTTAACAAATAATGTTATATTAGATGGAAACTGATTTTGAAAGATCACCTGGAATTATTCTTGAGTAAAATAACAATTCTATCAAGAAATTACTTCTTTTATTAAAAACATACACACTTATAAATGAAAAACTTTTGTTTGAAAAAACTTCACATTACTATAAAGGATTATTAAAATCATTATTATTTCATGATAGTGGAAAATATTTTATGATTCAACTTATAGATGTTGAACAATCTCTACAAATAAATTGTTCTTGTTTCATGGAAATTTATCTATATGATCTAGAGTATCTCCCAGCAGTTCTCCATAAGAATGATATTTCCCAAGTGGTATAAACTTTGAGTTTAGTAAAAATGAAGGATCAGTTATTTATTTCTTCAAGATAGAGTTATGGACATATCGTGAGCCTAATTTAGTTTTACTGGAAGCATAAAATGAAAAGTCACTATCATGATATGATCAATTATTTCAATGTAATTGATAAACCTAGGGAAATATTTTCCCTTATTTCTTCCATAAATAAATTCATAGAAATACTTTCTCACCAACTTCAAATTATAGATCATTTTGATGATTATCTGTTTAACATTGATATCAAATTTTTCCTTTATTTATGTGTTTCTAAATGGCTCCTATCTTCTATTCCATTTAATCATATTTATTAAGTCCCAATATCAATATTTATGTGACTTCATTATTGTACATTTTTGTTCTACACTTATTTTCTTAAATGGATTCAAAAATATCCTTATGATTTCTTTAGTGAAATCTATTGTTTCAATAAAATTCAACATGAGGAAGATTTTGATCTCAAGCACTGGTTGAATCCATAGAATAATATATTATAATATCCTCTTGGGTTTGAATTATTCTTTTATAATGACTATCAATCTATGGATGATACTGAGTGTTGAAACTCACCTCTGTATAAAGAGCATGTGTAAGACTTCAAAAAAACAATGAGGTAAATATAGGATCCCAATTAGATAAAATTCAATGTGGAACCCCATGAAACATTTCCAATTAATGTATATTCTGGCCGGATAATCCATAATTAAATCTTCTATGATGGAAATGAAGTTTTATGAATCAATAAGGTGATCATCTACCACACATAATTACCTAAACATCAAAGATAATATAAACAGTTATGTTTACCAGTACTTCTAATCATATATCTACAAATTTTAATGGAATTCCTCCTTAAATAATTTTTTTACAAAAACATATACAAAACCAAATGGTTTTATTAAAATAAATATATTTTAAAATATCTTCAATCTTGATAAACATTAATTATATAAAACCTAAAAAGGGGAGTAAATGAATTTAAATTTTTATCAACCTTGAACACATTAACCAATGATGGTATCTATAACTCTTAAGTTGATGGACACATATACACTTCCAAAATTTAATTCACCCTTTATTATTTATATATTATCTTATATTATACATATAAAATTTCATTAGAATTTTTTGTTCATAATTATACCAATAGATTATAAAATGTCATTTCATAATTCTAGAATCAAATTATATGGAGATAATTACTTTAAATTTTAGTAAAGGATGAACAATAATATTTTTATAGCATACACTCATATAAAATAAAACATGAGACTCCAAAATAAGGATGGTATGATAAGTGTTCCTTAATTATCAGGATTCATTTCACCCATTTTTTTTGAATAAGATTTCCATTTTTCCCTTTTTCATCAATTGTTTTGTGGATTATCATCAATATCAACACATAGATTGTGGAATTGATTCACCTTGATCCTAAACTACTTACATTTGAAACATTGCAGTTGTGTGGTGCATTAGTTGTCATCCCCTTCTCATTCATTGCATTAACCAAAACAGTGATCACATTTCTATATTGATGGGATTTATGACCCTCATTTCCAAATTTGAAGCACCTCCTAGTTCCTTTCATGAAAATCCCTTAATGATTCATCCCAAAATTCATGCATGAAAATGTCTAAAATGTCATTCTGTCATTCTACTTTTCATGATACTTGATCATCCTTTTCATATCAAAACCATAGGATTGGTGGGAATATATTACTTTCATTTCTACCATTAGTGAAAATTGACCAACATCATCATAGCTAATAAGGTATTTTATATCCAATACTTTTGAACACTTGGTTTTACTCCACAAAATAATCAATCAATTTTCCTTCATAACTGATGATTAAACTAAAAGTTTTCCAAGAATGACATTTAAAATTAACTTCATGGGTACTAATAGATTAATTAACTGTTTTACATAAGCATAAGTAATTAATTCTATTTTTTTGAATATGAGGTATGTACTTACTGAGAAATATACCCTTAAACTAATACTATTCCATATATTTAATTTCTTCTTATTACCTTGTGTTCTCAATAAGATTACACCAATTATATTATTTTCATTCCAAGTAATAAATATCTTGGAAAAAATTTTCAGGTCTTTATCATTTAAGAACATAAAAAAATTCTTAATGGTTTAAATCCATAACTCATCGACTAGTTGATTGGAATATCCACTAAAATAAGGTGGACGCATCATCATGAATGATTTAACATTGTGTAGTTCCCTCCTTTATTATTTAGAAACTAGAAATGTTACATAGGATAAAAAAAATTAATAAACATACCCATAAGATTCTTCATTCATACTGCAATAATGTTTGGTGGTTTAGGAAGAAAATAATTTTATATTCTGTCACAATCAATATTAAAAAGGTTCCTTTAGGTTCTAGCCATTGACAAATACTAGAAATCATTGTGTGATAATAAATAATCATTGTGTAAAACCACATAACAAAAAATATATATAGGATGTATGGATCATTAAAAAATATTTTCTATCTATGAAACCATAGGCTTAACTTATGTCATTCATGGATCCAATATGATGGTTCTTAAAGTGTTTTTGAATTTCCAACGAATATCCCCCATGAGTGTCAAACCCGGTGGGTATCAAGGAATATTATAGAGCACCAAGTGGCGATCAAGTAGATCTAAATGCACCATTTTCATATTTATTACCCTTAGGTACCTATATCTCTAGGCCATATCTATTTGTAGTATCCATACATTGATGTAATTACTTCGATACCCCTTTCTTTATCCTTCACTAAAATTCTAGGATATTTTCATAAAGATTGAATTTTAATTATAATTATCCTCACTAATATCCCTATATGTATACCAATACATATTCTATGTTATATACCTATGTATCTCTCTAAATGTTTTCTAATAGTAGTATCCAAATACTGAATAAAACATTCCTCTAATACCAACAACAATAACCAAATATTTTCATACATAAATATTATAACTTTTTAGATGAATATTAAATAAATATCATAAACATATGACTAAGATCCATAATAGTTTAGTGTATTTAGTGGCCATAAGAACAATAATCTTATATCATGAAAGATTTTCAACATCTCTCATGAAGAGCTTCTCACATAATACTCATCTTATGAATAACCTACCAAAAATTTCTTCCTAACCCAGGGAAGGAAACATAAAAAAGGGTGAGCTCAAATTCTCGGTAAGGGTAAACATAGGAGATATAAATTTATGATCATAAGAAATAATAAGATAAGAATAGGGGTGTCTAATCATGAGCATGACCTTTAAAGTTAATACCCGACCTGTCATATAGCATAAACATAAGTCAGGGAATAAAACATTATCATTTTATAAAATATAGGCCATAACAGAGAAAAATAATCATAAATAAATCATGAACTATAATATCATTTCATATAATTGTGGAACAATAATAAATATGGAATAAAATTTCATATTTCAAGGTTAACTATCAAGACGATCAATATAGAATATCATGACTTATTACTTGTTTCCCATTTTGGATCAGGATGAACCTGTTTCCCAAGTATACTAGGATTCACGTGTTTCCCCTTGATGATTATGATGTACCTGTTTCTGTCACGACCCAACCCTACCCAGGCTTGAGCCACAACTACCCCAAGCCCGCCTCCATAGGCCAGGGGCTAGAAACAAGCGCCGAAGGCTAAACAACTTGGGGAGGCCTTTTCCTGAGTACCTGTACACACACACACAGCACACTCAATGAAAAAGTGTAGAGTAAAAGAAAAGACAAGTAAAGAAAAGGGAAACTGCTATATATATACCACAATAGTGCATAGACCTCTAAATAATACAAGCAAGTGCTGAGGTAAACAAAAAAGAAAAGGGGAAAAACACGCGCCCAACTAGTAAAACGTGACACAACCCGGCAATAGGTAAACAAAGGGAAAATAGCTGGAAGGGTCCCCCACATGGAACCGGACTCCGACCACCGCACGTGGTCCAAGCTCCCAAACTCCCAAGCTCGGCTGAAGTCACGACCAACCTATTCATCGTCTTCAAGGGCACACCAAGTGCTGGAAAAGCCCAAGCAAGGGTGAGTATAAAAATACTCAGTAGGATACCCCGAAGGCTCGAGGGAGCAACAAAGGAGGTACCGAAGGGTGATTAGTAGATCGAACAGGGGAGATTAAGGAAGTAAAACAAGGAGTGCAGTAAAGAGTACAACTCAACCCAACAAGAGAAAGGTAGAAGACTCTTCCTAACACAAGGATCTTGGAATGGTGAGAAGATGAACTTCTCATCGAACATTCGCTACCTATAGCAGGAGAGTAGACTCACCCAACCACGAGAAGCTAGACACGGAAAGTACATGGCATACCCCGCGCGTCTTCGCCTCTCCTGGAAGGAGAGTAACTAAACCCAGGAAGTGGGTACTAGAACAAGGTATATACAAATACATATGCTCAAAAAGAAGCCTGAACAAGGTCATAAGGGGATATCCATCCCATAGCTCAGCCAAAGAATGGGAGTCACCAACAGTCCCAGAAGTAAACACCATCGATTCCCAACATCCCACACATCTTCCCCGAACTGAAAGCCAAGTGGCTCAAATCACCGCACCTCGACACTATCCGCTTTGGGCAGCATTGACTCACCCGCATGGTTTTAGGTCGCATAACAAGACGCGTCTCGGTGGGGAAAAATGATCCTCATACTTGAGAGTTCTGGGGGAACGTCAACCACAACTTGTCACTGCCCCGCATTCGAGAGGTATCCTCAAAGTCAAGGTCATTCCATTCTAACCCATACAGCCAAGGGCCTCGCTCCGGTAATCATGGATGAAAGCCACAGACTAGCCTAGTAGAAAGGACTGGGTCTAAAATACCAACGGGTGTCCCACTACCCAGCCCTACTGGAGGGTAATTCATAATAAGATATCGGGTGACCCACTGCCCAGCCCTGCTGGAGGGTAAACCCTAATACATCATCAGACGACCCACTGCCTGGCCCTGCTGGAGGGTAGACCAGGAATAAGTCGACAGGTGACCCACTGCCCAGCCTTGCTGGAGGATAGACCTGGAACTATACGATGCACGACCCACTACCTAGCCCTGCTAGAGGGTATACCCTGAGAGGTTGTCGAGTGACCCACTGCCCAGTCTCTGCTGGAGGGTAGACCCTAAGTGGTCATCGGGTGACCCACTGCCCAGTCCCTGCTGGAGGGTAGACCCTAAGTGGTCGTCGGGTGACCCACTATCGAGTCTCTGCTGGAGGGTAGACCCTAAGTGTCGGGTGACCCACTGCCCAGTATCTACTGGAGGGTAGACCCTAAGTGTTGGGTGACCCACTGCCCAGTCTCGGTTGGAGGGTAAACCCTAGAAGTCAGTGAGCAACCCACTGCCCAGTCTCTACTGGAGCGTAAACCCGGAACTGATCTGGCCATCCCTACTGGATGGTACAACACTGGCCAACCGAACATGGAGTGGGTATCGTGCAACCACCTGACTCTGGAACAAAACCAGGGGAAACCACTCAACCCTGCGGATCAAAAATTGGAAACCGAGGGACCCTCTACGTCACGAGGGGTCAAAAGTATGCAAAGAAGAACATGACATGCACCTGGGGACCACACGATGTGTGGCCCTAAGTCATACCCAACCAAGCGCACAAACGTTCTCAGGTACCAACATCCACATTTACCTCCCTGTGTTCTCACATACTACCAAAGTATGCTGCATCTCAAGCCAAAAAGGCTAACGTGCACACGACACCCAACATCAACATGAAGGCGTGAACGTAACAACTCCAACTTGCAACCTCAATGTCTGAGGCATGGCCAACCACATCTCTTTAACCACCAACATCACTCTCCCAAGAGTGCACGTGATCACTCGCCAAGGTTCCTCTGCAAACACGGTAGAAGAACAGCCACCAGGGCACCTTTCCTATTTCCAGATTTAATAATATCATGTATGAGGCTTCGCTCGACTGAATATATTACACTGTTGTAATCCCTACAGAAAAACACGCGAGATAGACTACTTACTCGCCCGAAACGGTCAACCAGTGAAAAAGATACTATTCACTGTAACCAACCCATGTGGGGCCCACACCCCGACTCCGATACTCATCGGAGGAACTGCGCCATCGTGATGCTGTCAGAAAAACACGTGGAAACGACTACTCGAACGCCCCAAAAAGACGCCCGGTGAAAAAGGTGTGAAAACACTACACATAGCTCAAGAGACGACCAGTGGGGCCCACGCTTCATCTCCGGCTTCGATGCCTGAAACCATGCTGGTCAATTTTGCCTCGATGACAGGGTCACAACGCCATTGACGGCGCCTGAAACTAATTCTGAGTGCAGAAACTGCAACTCCTCACTTTATACGCAAACGAGGACCCTGTGGGGCCCACAACTCGGGCCTGAATTCAAGCAGACGAATTGCACCATTACAATCCCCTCAAAAAAACACTCAGAAATGATTACTCAAACGCCCCAAACGGATGTCGGGTGAGAAAGTGGCGTTTCACCATAAAACGTGTGAATTAAGCCCCATGGGACCCACACCTCATCTCCAACCCAAACACTACGGAAAGCTCCTAAAAAAGTCTGCATGAGGACTGGGGTCACGCTGCCGCTGACGGCGCGCCAATCGGAATCCCAAGAGGGAGTTAGGTCTGATGCAACAATTAATTAATTAATCAAATGATTAACTAATAGTTTTCATAAAGCGTTTCGTGCCAACCAGCAACGAAACCAAACCGCAGGGGCTCCGAACCAACCTTGGAATGGTCGGCTCAGATCTGGGGCCCCTGCGCCTCTAACGGCGCCCAAAACGGACGTCGGATGTGTCTGCGCCGCCTAAAACAAGAACCCCTGGAGAAAACGTCATTCCACTTAAAGCACACGTCGTGCTACCAAACTCCCGTCCTGGTAATTAAAATTTCCCGAAACCATATCAAAACGTTCCCCTCGATCTAAGGAATGCATCGCCGCAAAAGACACACAAAACAGGCGCCCGTAGCAGAAAATACGGGTGTCCGAAACCTGAGCGGCGAGGCCCCTTGGGCTGGACCGGCCGGTCCGCTCGGTCTGGGCCCGCCCGCGCTGGCCGGCCCGGCTCGCCACGCCTAGCCCGCGGCTTGGCCGTGAAGGATGGTGGTGGACCCGGTCCACCGCTTGGCCGACCAGCTGAGGTCGGTCGCCACACGACGACCCACGCAACGCAGGTCGTGCTCCCCCGCGGGGTCGCATGCTGCGACCCCGGTCCACCCCGGAGCGTCGCGGGCGTCCGCCGCCTGCCGCCTGAAGCGCGACTGCCGTGGTGAGAGCCACCGCTGCCTACCACCATGGATTCCACTTGTGCCAACCGCCCGACCAAGGGACTCCCGCCGCAGGAACCACCGCATGCCGCCGCCTGGGCCTCGCCAGACCGCCGGAAAACCCATAAAACTTACGAAATTCCCGCAAGCTTTGCCGGACTGCTGCGGCCTCCTCCGAACTCAGATTTCAATTTCAAAAGATGAGATGGGAAGAAAAAATTGTATACTATAGGACCATGGGATTTTTTCGAAGATAAATCAACAAATCGACGCTAAAATTTGGATTCAAAGAGGGGTTCGGGATTTAAAACTCAATGAGAACCGCCTACCTATTGGGCGTCGCCCGACACTTCCCAGAGGGTCCGCCGCCGCGCCGCTGCCTCACCGGAGCCACCTCTCCGGAGTAGAGTGGGAGAGGAAGGGGCTGCCGCCTGCCGCTATCTAGGCAAAGAAGAAGAAGAGGGAGGGATGGGTTAAGTGTTTAAATAGAAAACACTTCAGCCCAAACCCGAACTCCCGACGGGGTCGGGATTAAGCCTCCCATAGGCTAAAACCCAAACTTAGAACGCAACGGTGGTCTCGGAATTTTAATCTGAACCCTTGTTCAAAAGTTATTAAACTGAACACCCGAGGCCGCCAACTTACGAAAATGCCCCTGGGTCATTTTTCACTGATGGCCCGCACCCATGAAAATTACACCCCTCCAAGGGTAAACGACACATTACGAACTCAACGGTGCCCTCATTTTTCCAATCAGAGCCACCGTTTAAGAGATACTTGAGTTTAACCATTAAATGAATAAATTAATTAATTAATTTATCTGTTTAACATTCCGAAAGCGGGTGAGGGGTCCAAACATCCTGTGCTGACATGTTTTATGTTGTTCCTAGGGTAAAAAATCCATTCTGGACCCATCCGTACACTTGGGTCCCTGATCCAAAGCATTGTTTAGGAGTTATCCCATTTATTTTGCGTTCTTAGTGTGAATGCACTGAAAATTTAATTCCGGCCACTCCGGGGCTCGGAATCGCACACTGTCTGAGGGTGCTACTCTGGAATAACATCAAGAATATTCCAAAGTGTTTCGTAGAAAAAACAGGGTTCTTACGTCATTCCCTCCTTCAAGTTTTTCGTCCCCGAAAAGCAAAACCAGGGAAAAACTCAGGGTACTCAGCCCGCACCCAGCTCCTCCGTACCCATAAGAACTCATGCACAGCTCTGCGCCACTGCACACAGACCAAAGGAATGATCCATTCACGCGAGGTATACCCTCGCCGATTTCGTGCATAGGAGCACGCACACCTCTTCTTGGGTGAGTCACGTGGGAGACGTCATGCACCCAAACCCGCCTTTGGGGTTAGGGCAAGGCAGAAGGGAACCTCTCCATCCCTTCGCACAGTCCCAAACAGCCTGACGGCTCTCGGGGGTAGCTCACCTCCCCGACCAAACCTCTACATCACACACCGCGACTGGAATCACCGCCTGCACCCATGACAAGGCCCGGTGATTCCCTCCTTCAGAATATCCATATGGTGAAACACCCAAGGATATTTGGTCATGCAAGGTTTCAAAGTCGATTTCCTACAACCAAGGCTCTCTTACACGCTTGAAAGGCAAATGATTCGACACCATCGACTAGAGAAAAAGGTCTCATGCCTTTTACCTTACCAACACAGGGTTACACCCGACGCCCTGCGTCACCCGGGTAACACATCAAACAAGGAGAAGGGGGGAAAGCATTCCACACGCAGAGTCTAACAATTCTACTGAAAAAAGGTAGAAGGGTTGTAGAGCGTACCTCTTATCACCTCATGCTCTGCAGGGTCGTAGAAATCCAAGATCATGGTTGTCCGCCTTCCCAACTGTCAGCTCCCGGAGCCTGATGTGGACTGCCTAATGGTGATGAGAAGACCTTATAAAGTCATCCCCCACTACCAGCTCCTCCTGCTCCTCTACTAGCACCACCTCTTTGGGTTCTACTCTAATCATGGTGCTGCCTCCGTCGTGGTGGTTCACTTGCTGCCTGCCCGAAGCTCTCTGCATGCCTGGTCTGGCAGTCCCATGCCAAGTGACCTCACCCGTCACAAGAATAACACCGAATCTCTCTGGGATACACCGGTGCCCTCCGGTGCCACTGTGTTTTACGACCACTCCCCTGAGTCCGGTTGTCAGAAAACCACCTGCGTCGAGGTTCTACTTACTGATGCCCACTAGCTGCGGCAGACGTCTCGGCTCCGACGTGCCAGATGCCACCACCAACTATAAAACGTGACAAGAAGCCCTCTACCACCAGTGCCTTCTCTCGCCCCCCGACATATGTGGAAATGACCAGGGTTACAATGACAGCACGAATCTCTCGGCGGAGACCCCGCTCAAACTTCCCCGCTCGAATTTTGTCATCATGGACCAAGTCTGGGTAAAAGCGTGCACGGTCTACGAAACTAGTCACGTACTCAGCCACCGTCATCCCTCCCTGCTGAAACTGCAGGAGATCCTGAATTTGAATGGAGCGAAAGAAGGAGGGGAAAAACTCCTCACGGAACAACAACTGAAATTCTCCCCACGAAAGCGACAACTCTTCAAGAAACTGAGTCACCAGACTCCACCAACGCCAAGCCGCTCGACGAAAAAGGTTGGTGGCCAAAGCCACCACATGATCTGTCAGTGTCTGCACAAGCTTGAAAAGGTGAACCACTGTCTCTAGCCAAACATCTGCTGCCTGAGGGTCTGGCTCACCACTGAACCTCAGCGGTCTATGCCCCTGGAACTCGCAGAGCGCACTCAACCTGTGCTCAACCTCAGCCTACTCTGTTGAAGCTGTCTGCTGCTCAACAGGTGGGGGTGCTGCTACCAGCCCACCCGGAGAAAGGGGCTCGCATGATGGGTCCTAGACTAAGGCCTCATTGCTCACAGGGTCATCTTCATGAACCAAAGCTGGCATCCTAGCTGGCTATCTTCGCGGATACATCCTGAATTTTATCAAGGAGTTCCGCGGTCAGATGAGCATATATGTATATACCAACAATAACAACGATGGGGCAATGACTCAAGAAGGACAGTAAAAGTCTCAATCCTATGTGATTCACAAACCAATTTTCCCTGCAACAAATGTCTTACCATGCCGAGTCGACAAGTGGGTTATCAGGTTCTTGGTGATTGGATACATCAGCCGTCTCACCATCACTGGACACCCTGGACTGAGAGCCGCTCTCGAGACACGTTAATACTATTGGCCTAGATCCCAACCAATTCCTTTTATTTTAGGGACATCTGAACAGCGTCCCAAGGAACAAACCACCTCTGATACCACTATGTCACGACCCGACCCTACCCGGGCTCGAGCCGCAACTACCCCAAGCCCGCCTCCATAGGCCAGGGGCTGGCAACAAGTGCTGAAGGCTAAACAAATCGGGGAGGCCTTTGCCTAAGTACCTATACACACACACATGCAGCACAATCAATGAAAAAGTGCAAAGTAAAAGAAAATACAAGTAAAGAAAAGGGAAACAGCTATATATAAACCACAATAGTGCATCGACCTCTAAATAGTACAAGAATGTGTTGAGGTAAACTGAAATGAAAAGGGGAAAACACACGCTCAACCAGTAAAAAGTGCCACAACCCGGCAACAGGTAAACAAATGGAAAACAGCTGGAAGGGTCCCCCAGCTGGAACCCGACTCCGACCACTGCACGTGGTCCAAGCTCCCAAACTCCGAAGCTCTGTTGAAGTCACGACCAACCTGTCTGTCGTCTGCAAGGGCACACCAAGTGTGGGAAAATCCCAAGCAGGGGTGAGTATTAAAATACTCAATAGGATACCCCGAAGGCTCGAGGGAGAAGCAAAGGAGGTACCGAAGGGTGATAATTAGATCGAACAGGGGAGAGTAAAGGATTACAACAAGGAGTGCAGTAAAGAGTACAGCTCAACCCAAAAAGAGAAAGGTATAAGACTCGTCCTAACACATGGATCTTGGAATGGTGGGAAGATGAACTTCTTGTCGAGCTTTCACTACCTATAGAAGGAGAGTAGACTCGTCCAACCACGAGAAGCTAGACACGGAAATCACGTGGCATACCCCGCGCGTCTTCGCCTCTCCTGGAAGGAGAGTAACCAAACCGAGGAAGGGGGTACTAGAACAAGGTATATAAAAATACATATGCTCAAAAAGAAGCTCGAACAAGGTCATAAGGGGATCTCCATCTCGTAGCTTAGCCCAAGAAAGGGAGTCTCCAACAGTCCCAGAAGTAAACACCATCGATGTCCAGCATCCCACAGGTCTTCCCCAAACTACAAGCCAAGAGGCTCAAATCACCGCACCTGAACACTATCCGCTTTGGGAGGCACTGACTCACCCGCACGGTTTTAGGTCGCGTTGCAGGTATGCATCTCTTTGGGGAAGAATTCTCCTCGTACTTGAGAGTTATGGGGGAATGTCAACCACAACTCGTCACTACCTCGCATTCAAGAGGTCTCCTCAAAGTCAAGGTCGTTCCATTCTGACCCGTACGACCAAGGGTCCCGCTCCGGTAATCACGGAGGAAATCCACAGACTAGCCTAGTAGAAAGGACTAAGTCTGGAATGTCAATGGGTGTCCCACTACCCAGCCCTGTTGGAGGGTAATTCATAATAAGATATCGGGTGACCCACTGCCCAGCCCTGCTGGAGGGTAAACACTAATACATCATCAGGCGACCCACTGCCCAGCCCACTGGAGGGTAGACCTGGAATACGTCGACAGGCGACCCACTGCCCAGCCTTGCTGGAGGGTAGACATAGAACTAGACGACGGACGACCCACTACCTAGCCCTGCTGGAGGGTAGACCCTAAGAGGTCGTCGGGTGACCCACTGCCCAGTCTCTGCTGGAGGGTAGACCCTATGTGGTCGTCGGGTGACCCACTGCCCAGTCTCTGCTGGATGGTAGACCCTAAGTGTCGGGTGACCCACTGCCCAGTCTCTACTGGAGGGTGGACCCTAAGTGTCGGGTGACCCACTTCCCAGTCTCGGCTGGAGGGTAAACCCTAGAAGTCAGTGAGCAACCCACTGCCCAGTCTCTACTAGAGGGTAAACCCGGAACTGCTCTGGCCGTCCCTACTGGATGGTACAACACTGGCCAACCGAACACGGAGGGGGTATCGTGCAACCACCCGACTCTGGAACAAAACCAGGGGAAGCCACTCAACCCTGCTGATCAACAATTGGGAACGGAGGGACCCTCTTTGTTGCGAGTGGTCAAAAGTATGTAAAGCATAACACGACACGCACCTAGGGCCAACACGATGTGTGGCCCCAAGTCAAGCCGAACCAAGAGTACAAACGTTCTCAGGTACCAACATCCACATGTACCTCCTAGTGTTCTCACATACTCCTAGAGTATGCCGCGTCTCCAGCCGAAAGGCTAACGTGAACACGGCACCCAACGTCAACGTGAAGGCATGAACGTAACAACTCTAACTTGCCACCTCAATGGCTGAGGCACGGCCAACCACATCTCTTTAACCACCAACATCACTCTCCCAGGAGTGCATGTGATCACATGCTAAGGGTCCGCTACAAACATGGTAGAAGAACTTCTACCGGGGCACCTTTCATATTTCTACATTTAATAAGATCAGGTATGACGCTTTGATCACCTGAACAGATGACACCATTGTAATCCTCGTGAAAAAACACGCGATATAGACTACTTACTCGCCCGAAACGGTCGACCGGTGAAAAAGGTTTTATTCACCATAACCAACCTGTGTGGGGCCCACACCCCAACTACGATACTCATCGGAGGAACTATGCCATCGTGATGCTCTCGGAAAAACACGCGGAAACGACTACTCGAACGCCCCAAATGGACGCCTAGTGAAAAAGGCGCGAAAACGCTGCACATAGCTCAATAGACGGCTCGTGGGGCCAATGTCTCAACTCCGGCTTCGACGCCTGAAACCATACCGGTCAATTTTTCCTCGATGCCAGGGCCACAACGCCGTTGACGACGCCTAAAACGAATTCTGAATGTAGAAGCTGCAACTCCCCACATTAAACGCAAACAGGGACCCAGTGGGGCCCACACCTCGGGCCCAAATTCAAGCGGGTGAATTGCACCATTGCAATCCCCTCATAAAAACACTCAGAAACAAGTACTCAAACACCCCAAACAGATGTCGGTGAGAAAGTGGCATTTCACCGTAAAACGTGCGAACTAAGCCCCATGGGGCCCGCACCTCGTCTTCAACCTGAACACTTCAGAAAGCTACTCAAAAAGTATGCACGAGGACTGGGGTCACGCTGCCGGTTACGGCGCCCCAATCAGACATCCCAAGCGGGAGTTAGGTCTGATGCAGCAATTAATTAATTAATCAAATAATTAATTAATAGTTCGCATAAAGCGTTTCATGCCACCGAGCAACGAAACCAAAACTTAGGGGCTCAAAACCAACTTTGGAATGGTCGTCTCAGATCTGGGGCCCATGCACCTCTGATGGCGCTCAAAACGGATGTCGGATGTGTTCGCGCCACCTAAAACAAGAACCCCCGGAGAAAACGTCGTTCCACTTAAAGCACGCGTTGTGCTACCGAACTCCCGTACCGAGAATTAAAATTTCCCAAAACCTTCTCAAAACGTTCCCTTCGATCCAAGGAATGTGTTGCTATAGACGGCATGCAAAACGGATGTCCGTAGCAGAAAATACTGGCGTCCAAAACCTGAGGGGTGAGGCCCCTTGGCCTGGACCGGCCTGGGCCGGCCGGTCCGCCCGGTCTGGGTCGGCCTGTGCTGGCCGGCTCGGCTCACAACGCCTGGCCTACGGCTCAGCCGCATGGGCCGGTGGTGCACCCGGTCCCCCGCTTGGCCACCCGGCTGAGCCCGGTCGTCGTGGAACGACTCGCCCGACGCGGTTCGTGCTCCCCCGTGGGGTCGCATACTGCGACACCGGTCCACCGCGGAGCGCCGCGGGCGTCCGGCGCCTTCCGCCTAAAGCGCGACCGCCGCACTGAGAGCTACCGCCGCCAACTTCCGTCGAGGCCGCTCGCGCCGACCACCCTTCCGAGGGACCCCCGCCGCAGGAACCACCGCACGTCGCCGCCTGGGCCTCGCCGGACCGCTGGAAAACCCCCAAAACTCCTGAAATTCCCACAAGTTTCGCCGGACCGCTGCGACCTCCTATGAACACGGATTTCAATTCCAAAAGATGCGATGGGAAGAGAAAAATGTATACTACATGACCATGTGATTTTTTCAAAGATAAAACAACAAATCGACGCTAAAATTTGGATTCAAAGAGGGGTTCGGGATTTAAAACTCAACGATAACCGCCTACCTCTTGGGCGTCGCCCGACGCTTCCCGAAGGGTCCGCTGCCGTGCCGCTGCCTCGCCAGAGCCACCTCACCAGACTGGAGGAGGAGAGGAAGGGGTTGCCGCCTGCCACTGTCTAGGTGAAGAAGAAGAAGAGGGAGGGGTGGGTTAAGTGTTTAAATAGAAAACACTGAACCACCCGCCCGTCGGCCCGAACCCAAACTCCCGACAGGGTCTTGATTAAGCCTCCCCTAGGATAAAAACCACGCTATAAATGTAACGGCAGTCTCAGAATTTTAATCTGAGGCCCCGTTCAAAAGTTATTAAACTGAACACCCGAGGCCTCCAAATTACGAAAATGCCCTTAGGGCCATTTTTCACAGACGGCCCGCGCCCGCGAAACTTACACCCCTCCTAGGGTAAACGGAAAATTCTGAACTCAATGGTTCCCTCAGTATTCCAATACAAGACACCGTTTAAGAGATACTTGAGTCTAACCATTAAAGGAATAAATTAATTTATTTATTTATCCGTTTAACGTTCCGAAAGCGGGCTAGGGGTCCAAACATCCCGCGCCGACATGTTTTATGTCGTTCATAGGGTAAACACCCCATTCCGGACCCATTCATACACTCGGGTCCCTAATCTGAAGAACAGTTTAGGATTTATCCCATTTGTTTGGCGTGCTAAGTGTGAACGCACTAAAAATTTAATTCAGGCCACTCCGAGGTTCGAAATCGCACTTCGTCTGAGGGTGCTACTCGGGAATAACATCAAGAATATTCCAAAGTGTTTCGCAGAAAAAACAGGGTTCTTAAAGTTTCCCATAGTACATTATGAGACACATTTTTTCCCTATTATGACTATTCCCATGGACTAGTTTCCTATTTTTATCACATGATATATTATGTTTTAACCAAATCATTGGATGATGATATAGGTCACACCCTTTATATAAAGGATTGTATACATATATGTGAAACAATATAATAAAACCTTTATCATTAAAGAACTCATGAAATATAATATATTTCAAAAAAATCATTAAAAGATAAACCATGGAAAATGGAATGGTTTTAACCAATATATTTTCATCATCAACATAATCCATCTATAAAAAGAGTAAATATGGTATCTAGAGACCATATACCCTGTAAACCTTAAGTAACATTTATGGATTAAATCTTAGATGGAAAAATATTTTAAAAGATCACATATAATAATTACTGGGTAAAATAACATTTCTATTTTAAAATAACTTATTTTTTAAAGCTGGACACTAATAAATGAAGCAATTTTTCCAAAAAAAAATTTTAACATGTAAAGGATAATTCCAATCATTAAGGAAACTTTCTTGTAGAAAAATACACTCCACCAATATATATTAGAAAATATATTCCATTATTATTTTTTCATGAAAATTTATGATGTACCTAATATAGAAAATGAAAAAATAAATTCTGTCAGACAATTTTGTTAAAAGTCAATCATGGGTAAGAATGCCTTTAAAAATTATAAGAGAATAGAAAAAAACATTATAAAAATATTTTTTGAAAACATTGAAATGAAATAAAATATCCCCAATGGAGACTTAACCATATTCAATCCCTAATAATGATGAGATTGTGAAATGAACCCTTACAACTCTGGTAACTTTTGAGTCACAAACCACATGAACTAAAGAACATCATATGGATATGTATATCCCATAATTTTCATGATAATAATCATAAGAAAAATTAATTGGAAGTATATACACCTCTCAAAAGAAATAAGAAGTGTATAAGTCATGTGTACCATAGAAATAAAAGTGATATGAAAACCCCTTATCTCAAGTCTAGCCTTTTTTTTGTTCATGTTAAAACCTCCTATTCTTTGTAATAAATCATTTATATCTCTTCTAAATGGATCTAGGTTTGGTCTTTTGGGAATACAAGCACCACTAGAATGTGTTTAGGGAAGTATAGAAGATAATTTGGAAGAGTATGGTTGAGTTACATGGCTAAAATTTGTGAAATTATGTGATGTATGATGTTTCCTTTTATAATTGAGGTGAGCGGCACTTTTGGAATTTTTCAAATATTTAAAATATATTAGTAGTATTCTAGATCCAAATTATTCCCAATGTATAATAAATGCCCATGGGATTATATTTCAGACCATATCTTATCCCATTTGTGTTTATTTAATATTTTTTATGTTTTTAAAAAAATTATTAATATATTAATCCCATGATATAGAATTATTTTCATTTTAAAACATTTCATTACTTTGAAATTAAAAACATCAAAAAATAAACTGATTCTCAAACAAATATTTTTTTAATATCCTAAAAATGTCATGGTAATATATATAATTCCTGTATCACCTTATATATCTCAATTTATCTTAAATTTCATATTTTTTATATCAATTATTTTATTTTTCTATTAACTGAATAATTACCTAATCATCATTTTGTCAGAATTTAAAGTAATTATTACATACCTAAAAATTAAAAAAATTCCTTTATGAAGATAAATATTTTATATTTTATAATACTATTTATAATTTAACTCAACATCTCTATAGCCCCATATTAAAATATTATTGTTCTTAACAACACGAGTGTGACATGTTTTTGTTTTCTTGAAATAAAATACTATAAATTTAATAATCTCATCCAAATTGCCACAACATGTCATAAATAGAACATTGGATGTGTAAGGACGATATTAACTCATATAATAAAAATTATTCTTGTTTTTGGGTTATTAAATACTCCTTATCATATTATTTTTAACCTAAATTACTAGATTTTTACATATCGTAGTAATAAAAATACTCTAGTTACATTTCATAATAATAAAAAATAAAAGGAAACTATTTACCAAATTTGAACACAAGGATTAAAAATTTAGAATCCATTTTTTTATATCCTATGGAAAAATTGGACAAATTTAATTTCAAATTAATCCCACAAAATGTTGTGAAAAAATTAATTTCTTGTAAAATTGTGTTTTACGTTCAAAAATGAACTTATACCAAAAGAAGGTACAAGGAAGATTAAAATGTAATTAATAATACTATATCTAACTAAATTGAAATTAAGGTTATTTTAGATCAAATTAAATTCATAATGTTACATTTTAATATAATGAAAATGTTAGTTTTCTAGAAATTTGTACTTTTCACTATTCACTAAAACAATATTCTTTTCAGAAAATTCCCAAAAAATAGTCATAAGATAATTTTGAAATTTTTAATTAAAAAATTAAATTAAAATTTTCATATAAATTTTCTAAAAATTTCATAAGTTAATTATAATATTCACTCCCAAGAAAAACTTTTTTTAGAAAACATATTTTTGAATAATTATTTATGTTTGGTATCATTGAAATGTTATGAGTTAGTTTGAATAAGAACTCGAACATATTTGAATTGGGATGATGGTGAATTATATTCTCTTCTATTGTGTCATTTTTGTTTGGAATAGTTTATATGAGACTGATGAGATAGAATTGGTTTGTTTTGGTGTTTGGTAAAATAAATTGATGCTTGTCTGGATTAAGTTTACTTATATTTTAGTGGATTAATAATATTTAAGGGGGAGTTCTAGTGGTTTCTATAGATGTTATTCAATGTTTTTTTATAGAACCATTTATAGTTGGCACGATGGATTTATGTGGTTCGTGGCCTAGTGTAGTTGGATGTTAGCTTTTATGATTCCACACATTAGACTAGTTAATTATGGTTTTAGTCAGAGAATACTGTATTGGAGAGAATTATTATATAGAATAGAAAATCATTTATTAATCCTTATAGTGGGGAGAACCATGTACCTAGATATAGATTAGTTTTTTTTAAATTCAGTGTATTATAATAGATAATTTTGGATGAGAAAAACACTGATGCATGTTGATGGTGAAGAGTGGGGAACTCGTGAAATAGATTTCTGGATCCAAGAAAGCTTATAGTTAGAAAGGGTGAAATAATTCCAATGAGATAATTTCAATTAAAATTTTATTTGTGGTAATTTTCTATAAATTTTTTGGGTACTTTCATGAGTAATAATCATTTGTTTTTGGAGTTACATTACAGAAACATGTTTTATGTCCTTAGATAGAACAAGACAAGTTAGTAGTGAATTGATGATCGAGGATGGTGATATAGATTAATATTTCATTAATTTTAATTTCTAATTTAATCATTTTATTCATCCAATTTTATATTTTTTTGGTAATATTCCTATATTTAGTTTTTTAGAATAAATTCATATTTGTTGTGAAAATGGCCAAAAATGAGATTTTTAGTTATTTTAACATTACTATATTATTAATATTTAAGGCCACACGTTAAGATATGCTATTTTGATCATTTCCATATATGTCATATAAGTATGTAGAAATATTGGATATATATCTATAGTAGGTGTTTTGGAATATAATAAGAATAATTAACATCTAGAAGTTTTCTAAATTAATAAAGGACCTCATGAAATGGTCTGGAAGATATGTCTAACATACAAATAATTTCCAAAGGATTAAAGGTCTTGAAAAAAGGGTGAATTTTTTGAAAGCTAGTGGAATTTGGTAAATTAATGGTAAATAGTAAAAGGAATATGTATTATTTATATAAAAAATTTTAAGATTCACTTTGAAAAACAATAGAATAATTGGTATTGTATATAAGATAGAATATTAATTTTCCAAAGATAATGGATGAGGTGATTTGAAAAGTAAAAGGCTCTTATATATGAATATGTAAGAGTAATTTGGTTGATTTTTAAATGTCCTGACCATATACACTAAAAAAAGTAAAATTTTAAAGATACTTTTGTATGAATTTCTGAGTCATTTTTAAAAATACAAATGTTTCCTTGAGCTGGATAAATTGAAAATTTTGAAAACTATTTGTAGTTCTTCCCTTAGATATGTAAAATTTATTTTTTCCAAAAAATAAATTGATCCCTCAGTACCCAATATTCAATAAAATTATTTTATAGATATATTGATGATTCATATGTGTCCTATATTTATGATAAACTAGGATTCTCACATGGGATTAAAATAAAGACACAGAATGAGATCCATGATGAAAAAAAATGCTACTTATAATTAGCTATTTTTCCACACTAGTCACGTCAAAGTCATCAACTAACATTCACATGTGATTAAATTTTAGGGTTAAAGACTCTTGTGAGAATATCAAGAAACTCATGTATGATTATTTCCCCTATCCTAGAACTCACATAAGGTGACATCAATGGTACCACAGATATAAATTATACCCTACTCATGTCATTTTTTCCAAATCATATAGAATCTCACACCAAGTGTATGGGACCACATCTATATCTATATAAAGGGAATCTATTGTGAAATTCAATACATCCATATAAATATTTTTGCAGCATTGAAATCCTTCCACATATTATTTCTATGAATATATTAAATATAAAGGAAAATAGGAAAACAACATTTGTTAGGGGAATTAAAGATCATGAGATGAATTAAAAGATAAAGAAAATGACACTTAAACCACCTATTATTTTTCCACTATCCACACCATGAACATGCTAAAGGAAGCACCACTTTTATTTTAAACCCTAATCCACTCCATTTTAAGGGGGGTTTTATTGAAAAAGGGGTTTATTATAAATTAGGTTTTTTTATTATTTTTTATTTTATTTTTTAACAATTTCTTAATTTTAATAATTGTATCTCCCTCAATCTTATGTCATTTTATTAGTATCTATTAAATTTTTCTTTTATTCTCTATGTTAATAGAAAACTATCTCATATTTTTGTTCTAAGTAAGGAACAATTAATTCTTTAATATCTATATGTTTTATTATTTCCAGTTTCTATAATCTGATGTTGAAATTGATGATTAAATTGATTATGATTTTCAGTCACATACTTTTCATTATCTATAATATTTCTTCTTCCTTATTTGTATATTTTTATTTCCTTTAGTGTTTAATTAATTCATTTGGTTTATTTTTTCTAAGATATTAATTTTCAAAGAAGTGGTTTCTTATCTAAATATAGGAATAGATTACTTCTATAGACTGAGTTCATATTTTAGGATAATAATATATAGAATAGGTGCATGAATGGTGATTGGTTTTTAACTATTCATTGAGAAATAGAGAGTGAGATAAGGAAATTTTAAGTTCATGGAACTATGATTGGAATCACCATGAACTCCCAATGGAAATATTTTTCTATTATTAAGATAAAGAATTTGAAATATTTTTTTCATTAATTTCATTTGTATATATTTTTATCACATGTATTTATGAAATTGTACTATTTAGGATTAGTTTACAATTTTTTGATATTTTATTTAAATATAAATAATGATAATAAAAATTATTTTTTGTGAGTCGAATCCTTGAGGTAACAACCTAAGGTATTTTACTATGCTTAATTTATTGTTTAAAAATAGAAAAGGCTAGAGAAAATAATATTTTTTTGATTTTACACCATTTATGGGGAGTATCATCACTTTCATGCAATGGTCTTCGTAGAAAAATATGATAAATAATCATAAATTTCCAAAACCAAACTAAAAAATAGAACATAATTTTCATAGAATTCATTAAAATATTAATCCTTATATTTAGATAATTTAGATTAGATTAAAGATAGAGTATCATAGTTATTACTCTTATTATTATCCTATTAACCAAAAATTAAATGATTCTTGAGTAGTGGATTTTTTTGGGGGAAAATGATTAATAAAATATTAAAATTATTGAACAAGTTACTAAGAATGTTTATATTCATTAAAACTCCTTAAATGAATTTAAAATAGAGCCTCATTAAAAGGAAAGCCTTATCGCACCAATTTTATTTCTATTGAGGAATATTGTGAGGGTGAGTTGATAGTTGAGTTAGATTTAATTTTATAAATTGTTAGGTTAATGGAAAACATTAACAAGGACTTATTAATTTATTTGGGTGTATGAGACTAAGAATTATTTGAAAATTTTTAGGGTGATTTTGTAATAACTAAAATTCAGTATGTGTCTCCAATACTTTAGAAATGATCATTCAATAATAGTGATCACTTTTACGGATAAAAAGAACACTTATTCGGAGTAAAAATAATTCAAAGAGGGGATAAAGTGTCCATTTATTACACTAATAAAAAACAATCCATTAGAATTCATTCTGGAGAAAGATATCAACAAAAAACTACCTAAGGGAGTATAAGTTTCTTATAAATACTTTTTTTTATAAATAAAATTCATTTTCACTCTTTCTTTCCTAGCCTATCAGATCTATTAGAGCCCACAAATTCCTTGTATAGTAATGAAGAACATGATATTTCCATCTTGGAGTAGAAAATAGTCTTAAAATGTACATAATTCCTTTTTTAACTTGAAGAGGATGCTCCTGGGATTTTTCTAAATCCCATGCTCACTCAACATGTTCAAGTCTATCATATGGATGGATAATCAACAAAAGAAATGGAGACCCCTTACACAATTTTTCCACCATTTATGTTTTTCTCATCTTTTGGTGGTTGGTGTACAATACATTCCTCGGAGGGTAATCAAAGACCAATTTACAGTTATAAAAATTACTAGAAAATATATATGGGGGATTCCATCAAAGAATCCTAACCCACCTTATGATTGGGGTTTAAACAGTTAAACATCCTAATTATAATTAGTTTAAAGTGATGTGGTTCTTGTGGGATTATTCCAAATATTAACTTTCAATTTTTTTTAGTTAGTTTTAGTTTAATAAAATGTTTTTATTTTCATAATGGATTATAGTGACATTATGATATGATATTTACTCAAGGCCACTAATACCAATAATTTTAGTTATATTACCTCTTTTCCCCTAATGTTATTTACTTCCGAATTTAGTACTAAACTAATATTGGGGCATCAATTTTTTATTTGATTATTCAAGATACCAAGATCTTAATTGAATTATTTGAGAAAATTTAAAATAACATAATATTTTTGGTTAAATAATTTTTTTTTCATATATATGGATATATGTAATTTCCAAAACTTCTTTTATCCCTTGATTTCTATTTTTTCATTTAAGGATGTTTTATCAAATATAAAACCCATGTGCACAAGTATCACCTAATTTCAAAACGTGTAAACTCAAGAGTTTTAAAAACAATTGTCATATATTTCTTTACATAAATTTTTGTGAGTTTGGAGGGATTCTATGAAATCTATAATTTTTTATTTTTTCAAAAAAATTCAAAAGTGTTAGATTTCACGAAATGTGAAAAAAATATTGTGGTATCATTTTGAAAATTTATTTTAAAATCCAAACACTTTTTTCTTCCCTAATACCAGGTTTTTTATTTTAATAGCCTTATAATCCATGAAATACATTCTATGTAGGCACATTACAAGCTAAGTTTCCTCTCCAACCCTAATCCTATGTAAATTACATGATTACATAAAAAACAAAAGTCAGAAGATGGTGTTTTACAGGATTAATGTGTGGATTGATTTTATAATTTTTAATATTATTTGGGTGTGACATTAATTTTGGGGTAGGATAGTTCACATCATTCATTTTAACACATCATGACCCTGTTTCTCTCTTAAAAAATTAAAATGATAAAAAAATCGATAAAAAAAATTGTAGAGAAATAGAATAATGATTCACTCCTTTATACTAATTTACAGATCTCCATCATGAATGGGGTAGTGTTGGGTCACTTGAATCAATTAAAAGTTGTTGATAAAGGCATGTTATATTTATTAACCAATTTTCTTAATCACATGTAGATATTGTTAGTTCCAAACCTCGTAATTATGCCTCCAAATTTTTTATATGTTCAACTTTCCAACCATAACTTATTGAGAAACTCACGTAAAGTCCTCAAGATTTACATTAAATTATTACTCTATGATATAGATATATTACCAAGGTATAATACCATATTAATGGTACACATTATAGAGAATGATAAAAATAACATTTTAAATACCTTTAGTGAATGTAGATACACTTCATAGGATGTAGTTGACTAATACACATGGTATTAACCTGAGATTTAATCAATTATTATAATCCATGAGGAACAATGGAGTTGAGATCAAATAAATATGAATGATATTTCTACTATTGTTTGAATTAAAAGGATCTATCTTTAATGCAATGATAAATTTAATTTTACAGGATAATTTGGTGGTGTTTCAAGTGTGAAATGTTTACTTATAGTAGATCGATATAAATCAACATTTCATTAATTTTATATTAAAAATCAATGAATTAATTCCATTTCATGATCCAGCCTGGGTACTCTTGTAACATCATAACTAAGTCAGCGCTGACATAGCCTGAAGGGAATTCTTGATCCCCATGGGTCAGCGACTAGCACCTTACATAATTAAAAAAGAATGTGGGAACAAATTTTGCACAAAAATTATGGAATTAGGAATATAATTTTTTATGAATAAAAAAGAAACTCCATTATTATAAATTTATGAGATTAAAAACAAATATAAAATCCCAAAGTACAATAACCAAGTACTAGAAAATAGGGAAAAGTGGTCAAGTCCCAGATCTGATGCAACTAACCATGTCAATGGATTGATAGATAGAACCACCTCGAACTAGGGCTTTTTACTTGCTTGATCCTGGAAGGAGGTAATCTAAAAACCAATGAAGGAACAATTAGGTTGTGATCCAAATCCTAGTAGTATTTCACCCAAAGATTCCATAAAAAGATTCCAATATCAAATAAACCATGAAAGTGCTCTCAATTATCAAATAAACAAGTTTTTAATTTAAAAACAATATTTAAAAAAATCAGAGTTTAAATTTAAAAGGATGATAATAATAAATAAATTCATGGTTAACATTTAAATTTATGGAGATACAGTTCAAAAGATGGAATTCCATTTAATCAAATGGGTTCTTTACAAAAATGACACTTTTCACAAATAGATTAAACAACTAATTTTATTTAAAATAGTTTATATAAATGAAAAGTCTTGTAAAATAGTTTAATACAATGGAATATATTTATTTGAAATTAAACTAGTGAGAAACATGGTCATTTTCCTAGTATGGTATGATATTTCTTAGGTATAAGTACATGAAACTATGAAACTGAAAATATATACATATGTCTCTTTAAACCAAGGCCAAAGAGGACTCATCACAATCCCCTATTGGATGGGATGTGATGATATTATATTTTATAATGTTGTTTATTGTAATGTGTCGAACAATAACTAACTAACTACCTAAGTCTTGTATGTGATCTAATAACAAAACAATTATGGGTAATTTATTTTAAGACATCTAAAATTACAATTAAATCCCATTATCTATTTCAAATATTCTAATTTTCCCTTTACAAACTGTAATGGTTTTTTAATCAAAAACATGAATTTTCCCAAGATAAAACCCTATGGTTTCTATCCTAACCATTTTTTATCCATTTCCAAATATTAGGATTTAAAACCAATTCATTATTCAATTTTAATATATAGTTTCATTATTAAATTAAACAATTTAATTTTCAAACAATTCCATCAATTTCATCACAACCCCCCCCCCCCCCCAATTTAATGTAATTTAGGGTTTTCACAATTTTCTATCAAATCAATATTTTCGCAATTAAAATCAACAATTTAATTTAAATAATTTCCCTAAAAATTTCAATTAAAATTTTAATAAAATTAAATTTCCACAAACATCCATAAACACTCACACATTTAATAGAATTGGGGATTTTCCAATTTCATTCCAAAATCCCATTTTTTTTTTAAAACTCCAATCCAATAGAATTTAGTTTTTCTAACAATCCAATCCAAATCCATTTAATTAAAATCAAACAATTTCAGTTTATTCAATTAATTATAATGAATAAAAGTTATTTGGGGTTAATAAGATTTAGGCATCATAACGGAAACACCTACCTCTAGATCAACGGATATCGTATCACAATGTCATACCAAGAAAACACTTGTATGGAACAATGGTAATGGTTTTATATAAATCAGACCAAGGTTTAGATCCAAAAATGTGGGCATCATATCCACAAAACAATATGAGGATCCAGGTAAACCTAGTAAGGATACAATAGATTGCATGATAATGTTATCCGGATGAGGAAACTAACTAAAATAAGATTAGAGGGTGTTCCTCAAGATTCATATTTCATTTGGGAGGGATCCAAGGTGAAAATTAAGATCACATAAAATAATATATGTACAGTTTCCGAGGAAAGGTGCATCGTTTAGCCAAACAATGCACAATTTTTGCACCTTTTATAAATGGACCACATTGTTTCTCCTAAGAGGGATGAAATCATGACAAATCATGAACCAACTATGAAAAATCCCACAACCTTGGGTTGTATTGTTATCTCTAAAATGGGGCACAGTTGGGGAAACCTGTGCGCCAACCGTCGAGTAGCCCAGAATTTTCCAAAATTTTCAATATTTCACCCAAAGATAACCCAAAAGAATCCCAACCATATAATGGTAAAAAGAGGGTTTTTTAATACGTGAAAATAGTGACAAAATGTTACAACATCCCCACCATAGAAACTTTTTGTCCCCATAAATCCTATAAAGAAGCTTCCAAGAAAAACATTTGAGGCCAGTGCTCTCTCAATAGTTCCCTCCTATCCCATGTCACGTAAAAATAAGAACCAAATTGCGATAGCACACAATACAAAGGTATCATCCTCCCATGAAGTGAATTGGTTTCAGAATCAACTATCCAGACTAGTTGTTCAGTCAGAGAAATATTAGTTTCAACATCAATATCATTCCAACTCAAAACATGAGATGGATCAGATAAATACATTTATAGCTGAGATACACATAACATGATATGTATTGATGTCATATTTGGTGGAAGTTCTAAACAATAAGAAAACTCTCCTCAACTACTCAAAAATATCAAAATATCCCACAAGATGAAGGTAGAGTTTCCCATTCCTCTCAATCCATTGATGATCAAACTATGTTGAAACATTTAAGAACACCTAGTCACTAACTATGAATTTCAAAGGTGTGTGCTGATGATCAGAAAAAGACTTATATCAGCTTTGTACCATCACCATTAACTAATGAATCAACTGGTTCTTTTTTATCATCTCCTGAACCTAAGTTGGTTTAACCAAATAACATTCTACAGTATCTGACCAACATAATGGATATTTACAAGGCCTATCATACAAGACCTCTAAAGAATCCATTCTAATCTTGGACTTGTAACTATTGTAATAATTAAACTCAACCATTCAAATATGTTCATCCCAAGATCTACCAATGTTGATAACACATGAGCGAAACATATCCCTAAGAATTTTTATAGCTCTTTTTGTTTGTCCATACAACTATGAACGGTATGTCAAACTCAAATGGATGCAAGATCCCAGTGCCTCCTGATGGACTCTCCAAAAAAAGTTATGTGAACCAATTATCCCTGTTAGAGACTATAATAGATTGAACTCTAAGAAAATTACCATTCTCTTCCACATAGAAATTTCCAAACTCCTCAACATTGGTTGTATCCCGAATGGGTATTAATTGAGCCAATTTAGTTATAAAAATGATCACAACCCATGTCATGTTCTTATTTCTTTGGGTAAGTGGAAACCCAACCAAAAATTCCATTAATATTTCATCACATTTCAAAGTAGGGAATAGATTTTACTAATGAAAAACTAATGTTTTATGAGGCTCGGGCCTCACTTGTTATTATATATAACAATGAGTGACAAGATCTGTGATGACTCATCTCATACCTAGCCACCAAAACTTCTGCCACTAGGGATATCACATCGTTCTGGTTCCTGGGTTCACAGAACACTGGGATCTATATAAGTCTCCCATAACAAATTTCATTACTTCTAATGGCACACACAAAAATGTTTCTAAAATCATATAATGTCGTCTTCGGAGTGTGACCACTCTATAACTATCTCCCCATAATAAAGAGTCTCTAATTCTATGGAACTCATCATCAAGCTTCTATTCCTAAAGAATCATTTTGAGAAGAGCAGATTTCAACTGACCATTGGACAAGGAAAACTCATCCCCTAATTCCAAGACTCCTATATCAAACTATGTAAAGAGATCCATCAAGTTCCACTCTTATGATGATTCTTACACTTCCTAGGATAGAAGTTTCCAGCTCAAATCATCTACAATAACATTTCATTTCCACATGGTAAAGGGGATGTTGAAATGGAAAGACTTTAGGTATTCCACCCGACACCTATGGATGATATTTAAATATTTTTTAGAGAAGCTATAAATCAATATCTTGTGTATGGAAAACATGGTAAGACATTCTCCATAAATGTAATAAAACCAACACTTATGTGTGTGTTGCATAAATGTATGTTCAAGTTTTTGGTATGGATAATTCTTCTCATGTGGCCTAATATCGAAAGATACATTGGCAATGACATGATCAGATTTCATATGAACATACCAGAAACCTAAACCCAATGCATCATAGAAGATCACATAGCCTTGTATATCTTTTGGAAGATTCAACACTCACATAGTAGTAAAAAAGACATTTTATCTTCACAAAATATTTCTACTATTTATCATTCCAATAAAAATTAATTCCCATATATGTTAGTGTTGTTATTAAAGAATCCAACTTTGATAATTCCTTTTTGAACTGGTGATAATAACCATCTCATCCCAAGATTCTTTGAATATCTAAATCATTATTTGTTACTCACATGACATACCACTATTTACATTCTCAGGATAAACTGAAATACCTTGTTCTGGCAGCACATGCCCTAAGAATTTCACCTCTAGAATCCAAAAGTCACACTTCAAAACCTTGCATAATCTCAGGGATTTAAAAAAAATGACATAGAACTATTATCATATGATGCACATGGTCCTCCTCTAATATAGAGTAAACAAGGATGCCATCCAATAATAAACTCACAAAAGTATCTAGATACTCATTGAAAATCATGTTCATTAACACCATAAATATATTAGGAGTGTTTCTCAAACCAGAGTTCATAACAAGGAACTCATAATGGTCATACATACACCTAAAGGAAGCTTTCTGAATTTCATATTCTTTTATCCTCATTAGATGGTAACCAGATCTATGATCAATCTTCGAGAACCGCTTTTCCCCTTTCAACTAATCAATAATATCATTTATCAATGGAAATGGAAACTTGTTCCTTATCGTTACTAAATTGATCTTTCTGTAATAAAAACATAGATGAAGTGAACAATCATATTTCATAGCAAAGATAACTATCACTACCCAAGGTGACACATGCGGACATATAAATCCGTTCTCCAAAAAATCGTCCAACTGGGACTTCAACTCTTTTAGTTCAGATAGTTCAATTCTATAGGAGTGAATATAAATTGATTGAGTTCCTTGAACAAATTAAATAGAGAACTCAACCTCTATTACTATTGGAAAACCATAGATATTAGAACAAACAACATCATTAAACTCAACAACAATTATAGGGAGATCACCTCTCAAATATTCTTTCTCTACATCGACAGAAAACATTGATATGACTTTCCCCAACAAAATATAAGATGTTTCGGCCCTAATGGACCTCGGGTCCCATTATCCTTAAAATGCATGAGGCTCAATGTAGGGTGTAGTAAAGGATTCCCATCGATTGTAACAATCAATTCATGATTTATTAGTAATGATCCAAACCATCCCAAATTTTATTCCAAGAGGTTTCATGTTGAGAACTAAAATACTCCGTTCTATGTTGACTTATAATAGAGAGAAGATAGAAGAAGGACTATGAAGACCATGCTCTCTCGTAGTATGAATGGGTGTATAAATATCCATAAAATAAGACAAAATATCTATTGAAATACAATTTAGATTAACAATATGGGATGTAATAAACGAATAAGATGCACCAGCATCAAATAGGGTTGTCACTAATGATGAAGTTGGAGTAATGGTACATCTCACAGTCACTAGACCCATATCCACTTCCTCTAGAGACATGTTAACTATTTGAAGTACATTTATTCTAGTAGTTTCTGTCTTGAATCCTTTAAATGTGAAGCCTATGGTTTCCCCACTATTTTAGGGGGAGTTGATGATCTTGTTCTACTACATGGAGTAGAATAGACATGGAAGAATCTCTGTAAGTGCCTCGATCATCCAAAGAATCCATAGTTCTTAGGTGACTCAGGGTAAACCCTCATTGAATTTTTAAGATTACCATAATGGTAGAAAATAAATGGACCTCTCTCGGGTACATTAGTATGAATAGAATTACCATGATATCATGAACACCCATGAGGATCATCATGCTTCTATTTTCCATAGACGGAACTCACACTACCATTGGGTTAAAAAGATACTCCTAATAACCTTGAATTTTCATACTCGTATATTTAAACCATTAGCGCTCTATCTAGAACATAAATATATGAGGGAAGCTTTAGAAAGAAAACCTATGAATTAATATCTTGATAATTTCTCAAATCAAACACTAAATATTTTTTCTTCTCATTTGACACATTCTCATGTGTGAAATTCATGAACTCATCATATTGGTCTGCATACTCATTCATAGTCCTAGTAGGCTACTAATGTTTGTAAAACTTAGTGGACATGGCCAACATCATTGACTCTAGATAGAACTTGTTAATGAAAATAACCTTTTTGTATTTCCACTCTAATCCCTCATGTTCCATTTTCATATCCATTGTGTCACGTGATATCCTGCTCGGTCCTTCCCGCATGATGGTGGAACACATTTCCATGATTCTGTCAAGTATGTCCATGACCCAAAAAAATTGATCCATTCTGCTCAACTATTCCTTAGTCTACTGAGGATCATTTGGGTCTTTGAATGGTTTTGTCTCTTGGTGATAGAACTATGGAGGATAAATCTTGAGAAAACCCCTCTATGGTTCCATAGTAATATCCTGAACGGGAACTGTAAGTGGTTCCTGTCCCAAAGCATAGATATTGTGCATATACACCTCTACCAAATTCAGATCTATAATAGGATTCGCTCACTAAGGTTTAGTATTATAATCCACCTAGATCTAATTCAAACATCTTTTCAGAGGTGTGATGCAAAAAAATGTCAGTAGAAAACATAGAAGACACCAGGTTACACTCAAAAATAGAAACATGGTAAATTAATCCAAAAAAATTGAAAAACAAGATTTGGATTTTAATATTATACAAATCAAAAATATGGGAAATACTAGAACTAATCCTTAAGATGTCTTTCCCTAACTCCCTAACCACCCTTGGTGAATTATTTTTCATTTTGGTGAGATATGGATAGTCACTCAATCACAACTACCTCCTAAGTGTGGATAAGATTTCATATTTCATACTAACTTTAAGACAAGGAGCTCATCCTCAACCTTTGAGGCCACTTTATCACAAACTATCCTGGGTACCCTAGAAAAAGATTAACCTATCCGGATATAACATAGCATTAACGTTGTTCCTGATCCCCACAGGTTGGAGACTAGCACATAATATCATACAAAATTAAAGTGGGAATGAATTTTCCACAAAAAATGTGGAAGCTAGATTAAAAATTAGTATTCATAAAAAATAAACACCACTGGGGTTAATATACCAGAATTCAAATAGGGATAACAACCCAAAGTATTACAACCAAGTACTATAATATTGTAAAAACATATACGTCCCAACTCATATGCAACTCACCAAGTCCATGGACCAACAACTAAAAATCCCTACAACTGACTCTTTTCCATTACTGGATCCTGGAAGGATGTAATATATAGACACCCAAAGGTACAAGTATGTTGTGATCCAAATCCCATTAGTATTTCACTAAATGATTCCATAAAAAGATTCCAATATCACATTTACCAATAAATTAATTTCAATTTTCATATAAACAGGATTGGTATTTCAAAAGAATATTTTAAAAAAAGCATTATTTACATTTCATTGGATGGAAACATTTTATCAATTCATGCTTCACATTTTAATTGATGGAAATACATTTAAAATAATATAGTTATATTTTATAAAATGAGTGATTTTCATAAATGTAACTTTTCAAAAATGGATTAAATAAATAACTTTATATACAACTATTTATATAAATCATAAGGATTTTAAAATAATATACAACTATGGAATATATTCATTTGAAATACAGAACGGGAGGAACATCCTCTTATTCCAGATAAAGTATGATAGTTCCAACCTATAGGGACATAAAACTGTGAAACCGAAAATATATACACACATCCCTCTAATACAACATTTTCATGAACCATCTTAGGTTACCAAGGTACCCAAACTAGTTTGTAACATTCCCGCTAATTTTATATTTAATGGGAAATTGTGACAAATTTAGTTTTTAGAAATAAATTGAAAATTATCATTAATATGACATAAATTTTGATTTTTATTTATTTTATCTTTATTTTATTATTAATTGTCCTAGATAGACTTTAACATGCACGGTTTTGATGATTTTCAGATGTGTTATCAATGTGGGTAAAAAGTTAAGATGTTGATCTAAAGGAGATTATGAAGAAAATAAGAACAATAATATTCAAGAATCTATCTTAATTGAAAAATGACCTCATATGAAAGTCCATTAGATTCCTTAAATTTCCTATTAATTTATAAAATACACAAGTTCTATATAAAAATAAGGTGAATGTTTTAGAATCCATTGGAAATTGGAAAAATTATCCTAAATAGAATAAGAAATACATAAGAGTCTTATAATATTTTCTCAGTGTAATTTTGATGAACTAAAGAACATTTGTATAGTATAACGAAGAAATAATGGTTTCTTGTAGTTACATGTTGAATATATTTACAATTTAAAAAATATATTATATAAATATGTATGAGTAATTCGAATGATTCCTAAAGGTCCTATACATAGTGACTGATAAAAACATCAATGTGAAATACTCTTCCTTATATATATAAGAGTCATTTTTATAGATATATAATGATCCTCCATCTAGCTTTAATTGAAATTGGGAAAATCCTCAAAAACCTATTAGATATATGTAATAGTAATTTAAAATGATAAATAAAGGTAACCCCACATATGAAGATTCAATTACATTTATACGTGGGTTCAATTATAATTTGTAAGTATACTCTATATATGGTTAAATAGGAATCTCTTATCTGATTAAATAGAGAAACACATGTGATTAAAATATTTTTATAAAAGGATAGATTCGATGGAACAAAATTTTTGAATGATTAGTGGGATCACCCCACTACTTCTGTGAGAATCATCAACTAGGATACTTATGTGATTAAAATGTAGAATTTAGGGTTTGGGAAGCATGATTGTTAAATTGTATATCATTCATCTTCAGTACTCATGTAAGGTGACATAAAAGGGACCCCATTTATGAATATAACCCTTCTCATTCTATATTCATCAAGCCATTTATAATCTCAAGTCAGGTGAGTTTAACTTTATCCAAACATGAATAATAAGATTCTTATTTGTGCTCTAAGAAATCCATCCAAATATTTTTAACCATTTGAATTATTTTACATTTTATTCGGACATATTCCTTAAATAAAATATAGAATTTGGAAACAAGACCATGTTTAAGAATTAATGACCATGTGAATAATTTAATGATGAAAAAAAATAATTCATCCATGTGGAAACTCAACAGTTCCTACCCCTTGTGCATATCGAAGTCACCACTACTGCCTATTAAATCCCTAAAACACTCCATTTTGAAGATTCAACTATTGTCCATGAACAAATTAGATTTCAGAATTGGTATTTTCTTCTTTAATATTTATTTTATAATTGATTATAAATTCTAATAACATTATTTTTTCCTCTATTATATCATTTTCACTGTTTTTCTTCCACTTCCCTTTTCTTCTGCATACTAATAGATAACTGCATATTTTTTTTCTGTTTTAAAGGAGGCATAGTTGATTCACTATGTAATTTTATTTAATATATCTATTTTTCTTAATATATTTTTTAATAAATTTTAAACTAATCTGGATTTTATTTTCTTAATTATCTACTGAAGTTATATTTCTTCTTCCTTAATCATATTCTTTCCTTTATTTAGATATTAATTTATTCAAATAGTCGAGTTTGGATTTAATATTTATGTATATTTAATTTATTTCCTAAATTAATTCTGGAATATATTACTCTTATATTCATTGGTCTTTTTAAAGGATTATCATCATTAGAACATGAGGTTGAATAGTGAATTATAGTTAGTTTTTCACTAAAATAGAGATCTTGAGAAATTTTATCTTTATTTTACTCGGACTATAATAATTTTGAACTCATAATAACAATAATATTAATCTTTTTAACCTCAGTCTATTTTTAATTTTTGAATACTTTAGTTTTAGTTAAATATATATTTTTATCACCTTCGTTTATAAAACCCAAATTATTAGGTTAGTTTTTCATCATATCGTATATTTTAGTTAAATATAAAGGCTGACAATAGAGAAATATTTTTTTTTGAGATCACTTATTAGGTGGTCGACCTAGGGTAAATTATAATGGTCAATTTATTTTTTAAAAGAAAGTAAATTGGTTTTCAATAAAAACATTGTTTAAGTGGTTTGATGTTATTATTTGAAGGACCATTGATGATTCTTCAGGATGTGAATCATTATGGTGGGGTGTTTGTATTGACCCAAAAATTATCAAGTCATTTTTATCAAATTAAAATTAAATTTTTGGTCCTAGACGAGGGAATGTCTTTTGAATTGGGGTTCATATCAAAATTTCAATATTTTTAACATCCTAAAGAGGTGTTTTTGGATGTGATATGATACTTTGTATGTCTCATGAGTTCTTAGGTAAGTGTTATAGCAGGGGTGGTATAATGAACCTAGTATTCATGAATGGTAATTTGGGATAGTTATAAGATCAAAAATCATTATTTAGACAATACCCTGGTGTCAGAGGTGTCATTGTAGTGCAAAATAAAGTCTTGGGAGTTTTTTTGGCCCAGGTATAGAATTTTATTATTGACAGAAGACTATATAATTTTTTGGAATTGATTTTTTATCAATTCTATGTCTGGTGGAATTTAAGGAAGGATATAATAAATTTAGAAATTTTACTGCTGAACAAGTTGGGATGGGGAAAATTCGTTATGTTCTAATGCATAATATTTTATATTAAGTAGTATGGAAGGTAAAATTTTGATACTAACTATCTGTGTGAAAACCTTTTTATAATATATTGTTTAACTATAAGAGAGAGAATTAGAAAGTCTAATTTATGATGATGAATGATGATAGTGGAGTGTCATAACCAAGGTCTAGATGTTTTAATGAATAACTATCATAACTAGATCCCAAAAAATGTATAATCTTGTATAATAGAATTTTGAGACAAAAAGAATTAACATAAGGTTCCCCAGTGCATGTATAAGTGTACTCAAATACAAGGGTAAAGATATATTATTTAGAATAATTGACTATGAGTTAGAATTCCTATGATATATAAGGGTTAAACTTTTTATGCATAAGGGTTACCATGGGATATATCAATGTGATTCACCCATATGCATCTTTCAATTTTCACTGGTGGAAATCAGTTAAGAAATTTATTATCCCAAAATACACTTACTACGATGGAGTAGTAATGTTTCAATGCTGGGTCAAATCGATGATGATCTTTGGAAGGTCAGAAACCGATCAAACAAAAACCTTGGAAAGGATTCCTCACTTTCAATATTCATGTTAGGTTTTTAATAAAGCAAGGTATTTTGGATTTTATTTAGATAATGAAATAAGGGATCTTGTTCTATTTTAGGTCTCTTAATAGAATATAATCCTAGTATTATCTTCGGATAGTCTTATAGATTAAGTTATGATGTGGCACATAATTAACCAAATGGTTTTGGTCAAAATAATTAGATCTCCCTTGTTTCAATTATAACATGGTCTAGGTTTAGGTGAAAAAATATTTTTATTACAATTAAATTCTATACAGAAAGTGTCACTGGCTAATGTTTATTGTTCTTCTCAACTCTAATAAGGTTAGTTTCATTAAATTTCACTTCCCATGGACAATGTCGTGCAAAATAATGGGATAAATTTTCGTAAAGAACCTAATTACAAGCCATAAGTTTACCAATCGTTAATCTATAGATTCATTACAAACATAAATACCCCTACTATCGACCCATAATGCTATCTGTATTAGTCAGACATTGTGATGTTGATAGAAATATGAAAATATTAAACATTATATTTATGATCATGAAATAATTTAAAAATAAAATAAATATTAGAATAAATAAATTAATAATCGACATCAAAAAAAATAAATTCAATGAAATTGAATTTAAAAAATCCTTGCACACAATGAAACCATGATTAACTATGCAGAGGTTGATGAAGAATGGAGAATATTGATGAAACTGATGTCAAAAATGAAGGAATGACTTAAATGGATGTAGAAAAGGAGTAGAACAGAAGTGGATTAACAAATAACTAAAATGGAATTGAAAAAAATAGAGGAATTAATTAATCGACGTTTGTAAAGATAAAAAATGAAAATGGGAGAGATATATGAATGAAAATTAGAGAAAAATTAAATTCACCAAACATTCTATATGTGAAGGAGTGTTAAAATATTAATAGGCAGGAAAATTATATTATGTGTATGTCATGAAAATACTTTATTTTATAATGTGAATTGTTTCCCAAAATCTTAAAAATGTGTATTTGAGACCCACAATTCTCTCTAAATAATCGGCTCATATATTTAACTAGGCAAGCCTTTAAACATTTCATGTCCTATAATCTCTTCATGCTGAATATGTGTTTCAATTTTAATGTGATTCTGATCTATGAAATCAATACTTCACGTAATGAATGTATATGTCGTGTACTAGATTATTGTCATATGAAGAATTCAATGGCTGTTTGGTGGCCTTATAGTCATGCTTTTATTGATGTGAAAAAGTCTTGTATATGATATTAGGCATGTAAAGCCTGTTTTGTGAAACTTTTTCACTATTTCTTCCCTTGAGTATAGAATTCCTAATTCTCATTGAATCAAACCGTAACCTCGTGTATTTTTCAATAAATCATAAATTATCGTTGAATAAATGTATCCAATATGTTTACATAATTTAATCTTATCAAATTTCCCACACTAAAACAGTTAATTGTCCTTAAAAAACTCAATAAGGATTCCAAAAGAATGAACTTTTAAAATTGGAAACATTTATTACAATCATGAAAATAAAACTAAGTGTATGAAAAAAAATGAGTCATCCAGAATCAATTCGGTAGTTAAAATGATTCATGAATCATAGTTTAGTTCTTCAACTAGATTATTTATTCTTTTAATTAATATTTCATAATTATTCCTTAAATTCTATAACTATTTTTAAATTTACCAAAAGATAAATCTCCTATCATCTCTCAATAGAAAAGTAAAATTGGATTTGTGGTCATAACTTGAATGTGTGTTCCTAACCATAGTCTTGTATTGGTTCTAAAATCTCCACTTAATAAATACAAATAATAATTCAATCATGAGGGATTCAACAAATGGGATCAAATGACTCTGCAGTTGAGGGACGGGGGTAGAAAGTAAAAAATCATGTTCAAAATGAGGGTAATATATACATTATAATGCATGATAACCACTCATAGTCCAATGAAGTATCTCCTCCATGATTAAATGGTGTCCATGTTCTAACAACTCAATGTGGGTCCTTTAGTATATGAGGAATGTATCAAAATATACTTTCTTCTTATATTTTTTCATTTATTAATCCAAAGTAATGGTCAGTCTATTACTCACATCTATCCCATAACCACATATGATCAATTAGAGGTTTTTTTAGTCGAGAAATGGTTACTTTTGACATTCCTAACACACAAACCAATGCCTTTTTTAATTTTTATTCTACATATTTTTTAATGGAATGGGGTTGGAATAGAAAATTCCAAATTTAATCATAGATCTCATCATATCTATATGACCAATGTGTCCTTGTACATCTCCTCAATAACAACATCGCATGTCCATCAATGGTGAGAATTACCCATAAATTTTCAATGTTTAATCATGCATAATAACAAGATAAGTGTGGAATGGATTAATTTTCACTAAATAGATCCATGCTGACAATATTATTCATAGATACTATGGGCCAAAGATGCAATGATGTGTAGGTTGGTCTTATGAAAAATTGGTTCAACAAATATTTCCTCATTCATTTTAACATTTAATTTTTTCAATCATATCCTCAATCTGATCTCAATGAATATTTTTATAGGTATACATACCCTAGGTGTCTCCCAATAAATATTCATAGAAAAGAATTTGTAATCGTGGGTCCAAAATCCTATGATGAATGGGGGTATACAAAAATAAATGGAAATAACATAGGGTATAAAATCATGTAATATTTCAATCAAAATAAACTAAAAAGGTGTATAATTTGAATTAAATTACTCAACTCTTGATTCATTCGAATAATATAAATAGGAGTAAAATATGGATTTTAACATTATCAAACCAAAATTTGACTTCAATTTAAATTGGGTTTAATGGGATCTCATGTATAAATAATTGTTCATGTGAAAAATGCATCCTAGATTAGTGAAAAAATGAAATAACCCATGTGTGTCAATATTAACCCTCATTAAAAAACCCCACATAAAAAATGATATAGTTTATGCACTTCCATGGAAATAATTTTGGGAGATATATCAGTAATAATATAGAAAAAAATGAATTGAAAATATTAAATTGAATGTTGGGAATCGAGAGCTCCCTATAGTGAATTGAATTCCATGATAAAACATGTTTTATTTTGAATGTGATTCATGAGACCTTAAAATGTGTTATGAGAAAAACAACTTCTCCATATAAAACATTAGTCAACCTAGTTAAAAAATTTGGAAATAGAAAAATGAGAAGGTGTATACAATCAGAATCAGGAGAAATAAGCTCAGATAAATGTATAAATGTGAGTATCTGTTAGTTCAAGGATGACCTAAGAATAATAAACATATAAAAAACAAAATAAATATCATAATAAAATGAGGTAAAATAAAGAAAAAAATAAATATGGGTTGCCTCCCATGAGTAAGATGGCAGAGATGGGTATGGAACTTAAGTGGTCGTACCAATGGTTGTGGTAGTGGTAAAAATTGGTGGAGTGGTGGATGATGTGGAACTTGTGGTAACAGGGGTTGTGGTTATAGTTTAGGTGGTACTAGTGGTGACTGGAGGGTTATAATCAGGGGAGACTAGTGTGGATGGGTCTGCGGCATGCTGAGTTGGGGCCTCATCAGCATCCTCCATAATCATTGGTGTCAATCATTAGACACTTTTTTCCTTCACGATTAGACCAATATTGTAGAGTAGTAGTAGGATTATTCCCTCTATAGGGATGAGTGAGGTGAGGGTTGGGTAGTCTCAAAGGTACCAAGATTCCTAGCCAAATGAGTAATGAAAGACCCTCCCTTCAATGAATTGTGAGCCGTATTTTCTATGGTCCTATAGAACTCCCTGAACTGCTTGGCCATGTGGAAAACTGGTCCACCCAGGGTTTATACAAGAATGACGACCTCGATCTAGCACCCCCTAATGGGAATCACCAAAGCACTTCTAGGAATGAGATATGTCCATGTGTATGATTCATAAGGAATCATCATGGAGCACAGTTTTATTCATGATGTATGGATCATATTCTCCATAATGGTCTATGGAGATCCTAGCATAAATTCATCCATCCTTAACCTTGTATTGATTGATTTGAAATTTCAGGAAGATGGAGAAGTTACATAGTCATAGTAATAGATACCTAAACCAATGTAAAAAATCAATGAGGGTGAGTTCCCATGGCCTACCTCATAGTCTGAAGTGTACTTAATCGATGATCAACTTGAAGGAGGAAAACAACTCATAAAAGAGCTCACTGGTAGTCTCCCCTAAAACCTGGGTAATCAGAGAGTGGTGTAGTTATTTAATGACTTCAAGGACCTAATAATGAATCTAGATGCACTCGAATACATCTAGGTCCAATGTATTTTTGGTCCGATTTGACGTGGCGTGGATATGGGACAAGATAATCTATTATAGAGGGTCAGTATTGTGGAGGAAGGGATGAAGATGAGGATGGGAAGGGACTTCCCACCTACAATAATTCAACCGGGAGTCCCTAGAATAATAATAAGATGTTGAGGTAGAAGGAAATGATTAGGTGAAGGGATCAGTAGGTTGTGGAATTGGGGAAACCTTCTCCCATTTGGGTGGTGGAGGTGTGTCCTCATGATTGTATATGTGGTCGATGGTCCAAGTGAAAACCATTCTTTTTCTAGCTATCTTTGAATGTTAAGAAGGTTCAGAAGAAGGATATGTGGGTGAGGAGGGGATTTTGAGGTGTGGTGTCCGGCATAAGGGAAGGGAGGAATTCTGGTGAGGGGGTACAGCTTCAGATATGGTAGATTGGGTGAGGGGAGGCATCACATTGAAGGAGGAGCATTGGGGGGAGTTTTGTGTAAAACCAATGATCATGGGATTTTAAAGTCACTCTAAATTTACATGTCATGTATCTATTACATGATGTGTAATTTTTGAATTGTTTATTTTTCATGTGCCTGACATTTACAGGTCGTGTATTCATTACTCTGTGTGTAAATTTTATTTTATTCCCATTTAGGTGCGAGGTTCTCTAAACAAGTAGCTAACATCTATAAACCTTCCAAAATACTAAACTACCCTATTTTATCCTATTTAAACTACCATGTTCTACCTCCCAATAAATGATTTGTCTATTTTATAGATCTAGAAATATTTTTATGAAGAAAACTTCAATTATAAAGACACTCCCTTTATATTATGATTATTCAAAACATAGGGTATGAATGGTGGGATAACGTCCCTTGTCAGAGGTGTAGTGAAATTTTCATTCTTGTGAGCACTAGTTTTGTTTTCAATATGAGGTAGTTCAGTATTTTCCCATTAATTACCCACAATATCATCTTCTTTATTAGCAAGATAGGTGGTTTGAAAATTCAATGAATTCTTTCTTTCCTCAGCTAACTTCTCCGAACCGAACACAACATGTTGTTCAAAAACACTAAAAATCAATCTCCTCAAGTTAACATCAATAAATTCCATTCTAGTTGGGAGAAATGTTATTCTTAAAATTAAGGTAATATCTCATTCCTTTTCCATATTCATAATAAGTAAATACTTAGGGAAAATGAATTTTATGCCCTTTACTAAGATGTCCTTGAGAAATCCCTGATGATGCTTGACAGAGTGGTTCACAAGAAGAAGCTCCACCCAAATTAGTTTCAATTACCCATGTCCCAGCTTATTTTAAACACTCATGGGAATGAGATAGATAATTTATACCAAATCACCCAAGGATAACTCAAAAGTACAGGTCCTAATAGTGAAAGGGATTGATAAACATTTGGGTTCCTGCATTTTCATAGGTAGATTCTACTATAAAATTTTGGATCTTTATTCATTTAGAGAGAAAACTCAAAATTCTACCATTTTATTTTTTCTAGAAAATATGTCCTTAAATAATATTTTTTAAGAGGGTACTTTAGAAATTTCTTTTATAAATAAAATGTTGATGTGTAATTACATAAACATCTATAGAATTTTTTAAATAGTCCCACATTCGTAGATGGTTTCATCCTCTCAGGAAAGGGGAGTGGTGTCTTGTGTATTGGGGGTCCTATATCAATTTCTTCCTTTTTAGGATATTTTTTTGTTAGATATTTCTTTGTTGGGTCTACCTCTTGATTTTTCCCTAACTTGACTAATCAGACCCTATTAACTAATTTTTCTAAACACTATTTGGTGGCGAAAAATCATGTACATATCAACTTTTAACAATGTTATATTAATCCTCTTCCATAGGATGAGCTTCGGTATTACTATGAAAAGTACTTGGTATCTGATCAGATAAGGTCTTAGAGAACTTTTATATTTGATTCTACAGTTTTCCTAGTGCATCCTTGTGGTTTTTCATCTCTATTTCTTGGGTTTTTGTCCTTTAATATTAATTATACATTATAGTAGTGAGTAGGTTTTCATGATTACTCAAGATAGTTCGGGCATGTTGTCATGGCCTAAATAGATCCTTTGGAAACTGTTTTTGTCATGGACTTTGTAACTATTGAGATGTATAAAAGGTTGTAGCAATTGATTGTGAGGAGGATGAGATGAATATTATTATGATTAACTAGGTGGTTCCTAATTACATGTATGAATGTTTCCCCACCAATAATGATAGTAAAATTAATCTTACTATTGAGGCTATTGATCTGGTCTTTACTGATATTTTTGTTACTGTACATATTGTTGGTTCTATTTGTATTATTGGCCTTATTTATAGTAATTGACATAATTAAAATCTGGAGAATGGGGTTCTTTCATCCCTTCCCTTTACTGTATTAAAAAATGTGGGCATCCCCACATATTGCAAGATTTAATCTACATTACTAGAGAAAGAGGGGTGGTAGCATAGAAAGTAATTAAAATGACTCCAACATCTTTTCCAAAGCCACTATTTGAGATTCCGAAAAGGTAATCACTTCCACTTGGTGGAGTCCATGCTTAGGTGGTCCTTTATCACTTTTCCGAAGACTTGAATTATGGGAAGAATCATATAGAATTTCATGGACAACTTCCATCAGCTTGATCATGAGTCCTCCTTTCCTAGTGGCATCTACCATAGTAAGAGTAGTAGGTTGGAGTCCCAAGTAGATGTCTGGATTTGTTTCCACACAACTAGTCCATGATGTTGGAACTTTTTTATTATCTCCTTAAATATATCCCATGCTCCTTACATTGATTCTCAATCATACTAGGTGTAGTTTTTAATGTCATTCTAGAGCGTCCAACTCTATATTTGTGGGAGGTATTTATCTTTAAATATCTTTATAGATTCAACCCAAGTCGTGATTGACTTAGGATCTTGACAAATATTCAAATCCTTGGCTCTATCACAAAAGTAGAATGGGAAAATCTCAATTGAATGGAGCCTAATGATATGCATTTTTTTGAAAGGTTTCTTAAACCTCATGGAATTTTTAAATATGTCCATGGTGGTCTCCACTAGGTAGTCCACTAAACTACACCATGTTGTGGATCATATGATTGAGTAGAAGATTAATTTATAAGGTGGGTACATGAATTGGTGGGTGAAATATTATGGTCACAACACCACTAATGGAAGAAAAGTCATAATTCATTATATTACGCACATATAATTCTAGTCACTCATCCTAATTTTCTTGTGGTTCATATTTCATATTTTGTGGGGGTAGTCGAACAAGATCATTATGCTCAACCATTTTTAAGAGGTGGCATGCAAGAATTTCCCTATCAATCATGGGATTGAAAAAAAAAATTATTTTGCATCCAGGATTATAGAATGAGTCAAGGGTCACTATCTCATACAGTACCCAAGAAGAAGAGAGATAGAGAAAGGAATAACCCATGTGTCACAAAGGATAAAATTGTAAAAATTAAAATGAGGGCGAAAAAGGAAAATATGGTGAGGTGATCCACGGTTCATTTAATTGTCACTGTGCTTGATTAATAGTAATCACTAGAAAATAAACAAAAATGTGATGTTTCAACACATTCTATTTAATTTTTTTCAAGAAGTTATCATATTTTAAATTTATATTCCCAAAATACAATTACCACAATGGTGTATTAAAGTGGAAGTGAGAGGTAGAACCCATGAAGATCATTGGAAGGATAGTAACCAATCAAAAAAAACTTTGGAAAGGATTCACCACTTTCACTTTTTAAAGTTTGGTTTTTACAAAATATAGGTATTTTAGATTTAATTTATATAATGAAGGTTGGTATTATAGTTTATTTCATGTCTCTAAATAGAAGATAATCCATGATTTAGCTGGGGATAGTCCGACAACAAAGGTTGTGAGGGGGTGCAAGATTCGCCAATTGGTTTTGGTCAAACTAATTTGATAAACCTGTGTCAAAACAATTTCATGTTCTGGGTATATTTTAAAAACTAGGTGAATTATTATCATATTTAATATAGATAGATTCATAAGATAATTTAAATAATCCTACTCAACTCTAATAATGTTAGGTTCATTCAATTTCATTTCCCTTTGTCAAGGTCATGAAATGTAATGTGATGAACTATTTTTATTAACCAAGTTACGAGAAATAGGTTTTCCAAGGATCAATTTATAGATTTATTAGGAAATAAAGCACCACTAATATTAACCCCTAAAACTTGGTGGCTCACTGTGCATGGTGGTGTTGATCGAAAGTAAGGAAATATTAAACATGCTATGAATAATGATGAAATAGTTGAGGAAGAAAAAATCCAAGATTAAAAAAATCACGATCAAACAATTGAAATCAATGTAAATACAATAAAAAATTCACTCTACATAAAGAAAAAATGAGTAGATATGTTGGCTTTGATGATGAATGGAGAGCGTTGATGAAACAAATGTCCCAAAAATGAATGTAGAATTGCAATGGATGTGAAATCAATATAAAATATGGGTGGATTAACCAATAACACAAAATTAATTAACAAAAAAATTAAATTAATTAAATAAAATTTGTTAGGAATGAAAAAAAAAAGAAAATGGGAGGGAACTATATAATAATACGATAGAAAATAAAGTGACCAGAATGTTTTGTAAGTGGAGAATAGAAATATTAATACGCTGTAAAATTACATTACGTCATGCATTTTATGTAATGGATAAAAATGGTCATGTGTGGGAATAAACTTTGATATGTATGGGTTTATTTATGATAAATAATGTTTTATTCCATATGTTACATAATGGTAGAACTTAATAATATGTAACTATTAAAATGAAAGGTTTGATATATAAGTATCAATACATAATGGTTGTATAATTTTAAAAAAATAGTGTGGTGGTTTGAATGGGAGAAATTTATAATAATAAAGGGTGTACACCATGATATTCTATATCCATTTTTATGGACTATCACACTTGTGAGTGCATGAGTTGGCCTGCCGATGTTCTACTTTTGGTATCAAGATTATGATTTTGGTTGTAATTGTTGTAATTTACACCTTAGAGTGAAGATATAGCTGAGATAGAATGGGTTCTATGTAAATATTTCACTTTCTATGTAGTGTGGTAGGTATTTCCTCTTGGGAAAATTGGAATTAATGAGACTTATACTGGCATGATTAAGCCTTAGGTGACCTCTTTTTTTGACTTATGTTTTTTTATGAGGAATCCTTCATTTTTGGAGGAGTTGAGTGCATGAACATAACTACTGTGGGTAACCTATAAGGTTTTGTTTGGGAGAAGAATCCAAGTTATGATTGTAGTGTTTTTTGCGTGGAATTTTTTGTTGGGATAATGTATAAATATCAATCATTTTTTAATTATTTGACGTTCCAAATTCCTTTTTATTTATTTTTTACCCTCTTGTTATGAGATGTGTAGAGACGAAGGTGTGTGGATAGTTAGGTGATATGATAAAGACTATGTCTAAAATATTTTATTTAATTATTCTTTGACCGTTTTATATAATAGTTATAAGACATCACCTTAAATGATAGGGTAGAGGTATATGGTGGTATGTAATATGTGGTACGTTTTGGGTTACAATTCCTCATTCTATGGGATGGTGTGGGGGGTATGTATGCGGTATGAGACTCAACCATGAGTGGGAGAGTGTTGTCAAGGGCTTGATATAGAAATGATTTGTGACCAACCTTGAGTGAGAGGGTGTACTTGAGGACTTTGAGTGGATATGATACATGCCAATGAGGCCTTACACTAGGGTGATTAGTTGACATGTGAAAGAGTTTTACTATTGATATTCCCAATAATGATTACTTATTTTCAAAATTCAAAATATTAAATTATCCATGTGAGGTACTTTGGGGGGTGGCTTTCTATAGTGGTCTACAATTGTGAAACCCTCTTCATTCCACTTCTGATGATGCCCCAATCAACCATGGGGAATCTTCTATGAATAAGGTGTTGGTTATAAATGTGTTAGATATTGTCTATTGGAATACCTCCTCATACTAGTAATAATTTTTACTGGTGGATATGATACAAAGCCATACATACTTACCTTGAGAGGATGGTTTGGCTAGAGTTAGAGGATAGTTGTCAAGATACCATCCTCAAATTACTTGTTATATATAATGAGTTTCCAATATTCTAGGGATGGGCTATTTTAATTCCTTCCCAAAAAGGATTTATATAAACCAAATATTCTCTATTAAGAATCATTTCCTTGATGATATTATTTATTTTATGACTATGATAGCAGTATTATGTTCATTGCCTGAATGGCCCGAAGGCCTTCTTTTTTATTTTTATTATAGATAATCCCCATTTTTTATTTTTATGTTCATTGGTCGAAGACGATGGGCTTAGGTTTCTTAGTGGCCGGTTTAGAATGGGATGACCAAACATGCTATCTATCATGTGAATCTTGTGTTTTTTTTCTAGGTGGGTATGTTGTAAGAAAATGAACTACACTCCTTCTATATATTTAATTCACATTTACCTGATCATAATAATACATATTGTGTTAAAGTGATTGGGGAATCCTACTGGGCCATTAGAGTAATCCACTACCCCTGCACATGACATGGGTTTTGATGTACATTGGTAGAAATTCATCTATTTTTCATAAGTATCACATGGAGATGGACATGTAGATTGGGTATAATGGGGTTTTTAGGTCTAGGGTTCATAAGGGAAGATTATGTGAGTTGGGAAATTGTCCATTTTTTGTTACTATTCTGTTGTGTTTTAGATTTGTATCATCCAGTGTGCCCCTTATTTATTTAATTTGATGATACTTTCCTTGGGTATATACATTTTAATCTCTATTATATGGATTTACATCATATTTTTTTAATGATTTTCTATTTTAGAATGAGGGGGTTGTCTTGGCTCCCTGTTTATATATAATCATTTTGGGTATGTCCATAATAGAAATGGTTTGTTCTTAAATTATTGGTATACTTAGGCATGATGTAACACCCCAAGTTTTCATAGTACGTTATTTCTTCAAAGTAATTCAATAACTTGCACTACACGCAACACTGAGTTCAAGCGCACCACGACTTACCAAACTAGCCGTTCAAAAGTGGTCATGAATAATATTAAGTAAATTTTTAACTTTATATAATCCTTATAATTTTAGAGTCCATATTATGAGTTTCTTGGACATAATGTAAGAACAAATTCCTTTTTTTCAGATAAAAGAAGTATTTTTCAAAAAATTCAATTTTACCGCCTTTTAATGGGGAACCCTTTTGAAATAAAATATTTGAAACTTTTATATATTCAATTTGACAAAATAAACTTCTTCATTATAATCAGGACATAAGAATTTAGTTTTATGAAATTTTTGGTGTTTTTCTGATAACTTTTATATTTGGGTGAATAGCGAAAATACTATATTTTAACTAAAAAAAACTTTTTTAATGATAATAATTTATAGTGTTGAATTATACATTTTAATGATTTGGAAGTATAATTAGATTATATTTTTACCATTAAATCTAATGATGGTCATAGTATTTAATTTCACTTTGAAATTGGATATAAACATGTTTCAATCTTTTGATAGTTATTATTTCTTAAAAATATGCTTTTTGGTTTTGACAATGATAATTAATTTTAAATTAATTAATCCAACTTCTTTGTTTTGAAATTGTTAAAATATAATTTATTTTTGAATTCGTAATATCAATATTATCTTAGGGTGAATATTTGGAATTTTTCTGATAACTTTCAATTTCTGATGAATAGTGAAAAACACTGAGTTGTTGTTTAAAAATGACTTTTTATTTAAATAATAATTTATTTTAATTAAATTTATATTTGGAAAAAATAGATAAATAATACCTATATAAGTTCAATTTAATTCATTGGAGTTATTTTATAATAATTTTAGATATATTAAAATTGTATCGAACTTTTTACCATCTTTTATCCACCTCCTCGGAGCATTTGCAAATTTGCATAAAAACTAATTTTACCACTTATGTGAATTGAATTTCAAAAATCAGAGAGATATGGTTGATATTAGTAAGTAAAACTTGGTTCAATAAGATGAAAATAATTTTTGGTGAATAGTAACTTTTGACTTTTATTTATAGCGGTTAAAGGTAAATATGGTAATTCGAGGTAAAAAGAATATTATAACAATAAAAAATTATCTTAACAGTTGTCCTAACCTTATTGGATGAGTCATGTCTAACCGTGGGTATCCTTTGGTCGATTTTGGGACCCCATGGAGCCACTTATGAATGATAATGACACTTTATTTTAATTAACTAAAAGTAAAGGCAAAAATGATATAAACAAATATATTTTAGTAATAAAATTTTTAAATGGGATTATATAAGTCATATTTTCGACTATAAAGTTTAATTGGAAATATAAAAAATATTTCCTACATAATGGTATATTATTTATGTTTTTTAGTCATTAAATAATTTAATTTATTTACGACACAATGATGATGCAGTAATTACCTAATTAATGAAATATTAAAATATTTGATATTATAAATATCCAAATAAATGTAATTTGAGACTTTTTATGAATTACACTAATTTTCATGGTTAATATGACTTGTTATGGTTAGTTAGATGAATTTTTTTCGAAGTAATAATTCTGTTATGAATTTAGAAAAAACAAAATACCAAATAGTGTCAAAATTGACATAAAAGAGTTTTTAAAAAAAATATTATATTATTCATTGATATTCTAATCCAAAAAATCTAAGGCTCAGCCAAAATAATTATATAACGATAGGTGTATCATTAATCCACCACTTGGGGTTATCATGGAATTATATAGTAAGTTTATTAACCATATAATATAAAAATACAAAGAGATATGGTAAATGTCAAACTATTTAACTAAGGGTTAAATATAAAAGATAAGGTTAATATAGTGACCCAAATCTATCTAAAACCTATTGTTTGAGTGCTTTTATATCCACCCCATCATAGCCTTTAAATAATTCAATTTTGAGCTATTAGAAACCGAAAATTAATTTATTATAAAATAATAATTTTTGTTTTTCCTAAAGTTCCCCTCACCCCTCTTATAAAAGGGCACTTCCCCTTCTCTCATATTCACACCCCGAAGCAATTTGGATCTACCAAAACTGGCCCAAATATCATCCCAACTATCCTAAATTTTTTCTATAGGCCTTCCTTTGTTCATAAATACTACCTATGGAGCCCTTTTGATCAAATCAAAATGAGGAACCCGGAGAAGAGGTAATGATTTCACCACCCTCTTTCAAGTTCTTTTATTCTTACACTTACTCTTTATTTGTTATTACCATACCAAAATAATAAATCGAGTACCTTATATATATTGTGATGTTATTATAAATATGTCATAACCATAATAATTATTCTATTCATCCTATGAATGATAATGTCACCATGCATGCGTACGTACGGCTTACCGTCTCCACACTGTTGTGTAATTTGTAATTCAACACTATGTTATTTGGATGGATATAATGATGCGTAATATGTATATAAATAATTAAAATAACATGATAATGTCTCTTTAAAAATAATATACCATCCAATTCCACACCTTTAAGGAAATGATATTGTCGCTCGTGCGTGCGTACGGATTACCGTCTTCACGACGCGATGAGATTCATTTCCATGTTCATCATTCATTGATGATTATAAAAATATATATTACTAATAAGTATGTAATATATGACATAATAATTCTAATGGAGATATTTGTGTGTGTTTTTGTGTTTTTTTTTACTTATGTACTTACATATATCTTATTCACTTACTTCCGTTCAATACGATATAAAAATAGAAACAACGTTTATGCGTATGTACGGCATACCGTCTCCATAAACGGTGTTTTCCATTTCATATATCTATACATTATAAATATTTATATTATAAATATATATGATATATGAATCAAGGATTGTATTCTGTAATTATTTAAATCATTATCTAAATGATACGGTCAAGAATAACAAGTTAAAATAAGTACGATAAAGAAAGCGATTATTACCCGAAATGTTAATTTAACATGAAAATCATTATTAAATGGGTAGTATAAAGTCATAGCTGAATCATGTAAGATATAATAAATATAAATATGGTTCTGGTATAATCTAATAACATACAATGGTCATTACACTGTAAGTTAAATGTACCCTCGACCAAAAGAAAGTTATAGTTAAGGGTTAATTTCACAATCTCTTTATTATCCGAGGTTGTTTTTACGTAAATATCTACTGGGAAATATTTATTATCCATGTCCATGTTTCATGAAATAGTTTTCAAAGGAATTATTTTAAGGTAATTTTTAACTAAAAATATCATTTTAAATTTTTTAAATATTTATTCCTCTAAATCATTCTCATTAATGTCCATGTTTTCAAAATGGTTTTTAAAGATTTATCTATATAGACATGAATTTTTTTTAAATGTCAATTCATTTTAAAAGTTTCAAAGTGGTATGGGACACTTGGATTCAAAAACTTCATTATATTTCTTCCATTCTAAATTTTGTGACTTTCAAATGTTTTCATAAAAAAGGGATATTTCTCTCAAAGAGATTTACAAATCATTTTCATCTATGTCAATATCCATTGATGGATTTTAAACTTGATTGAAGTTGATTTATTATGATACAAATATTCCATATTGTATTGATGTTTTTGTGATATGTTTGACTGTGGATGTGTTGTTTTTATACCATTAATAGTTTATGGTTAAATCATTGACATTTATTATGATAGTTTTAATACGAATGTTTATTTTATATTTCAACCTTTTCATATGAAGAATGTATTTGACTTATTAAGTGATTGGTGGAGCCTGCTATAGCTCCTCGATGCAATGGTAGGTCTCAAGATACAACTAGACGTGGAATTAGCCAAGGCCTTTCCTAATTTGATATATGGTTTTGGCAGAGGCCTTAATCATTTTTAGACGCCTTGGCTGAGGCCATGAAAAAAAATTTCAGAATGTCCGGCATTATACATTCCGTCGTTATAAAAATAATATTGATGGTTCATGTGGTCATTAGACTAGTATAATACCCATTATTATGTTTTATTATGGAATTATTTACTAAGCTTATATTATTTCCATAAAAGTGTTCATGTTTATTACTGGTAAAGGCATGTGTTTTCAATTATTCACCATGTTTAATATTTATGTTATCTTCCACTGTATAGCTTACCCTTACTGAGCGTTTGAGATCACCCCTTTCTTATGTTTCATATTCCCAGGATTCCAAGAAGTGTATTATGATTGATAAGTAGGGTTAAGCTAGGGGTTTAATAGAATTCTCAAAAGATCATTTATGTTTTTTTCTATTTTCTAATGTGTAATGTAACATTCATGTATGTAATCTATTTTCCAATACTGCTAAACTGATCAGTATTTTGGGATTTGATTCCTTGTAATCATTCCAATGTATTAAAATAATGCAATGAATCTGGGTAACTGGGGTTGAGGAGTTACAGTTGGTATAAAAGGAAGTTTAACAGTAACCTTGGAACCTAGATTTAGAAAAACTCTAATTAGAGAACATTACCCTAAGATAGACTTTGAGGATTAGTATAGAAGAACATCCAATAATTTTGATACTGTAGAGATTTTGTGAGTTATCCAAGAAATACATCCCTGTATGAATATGAATAGGTAGAGGCAGATTGGCACAGATGTACCTAGGGGTAAAACCTGAAAACACCGCTTTAATCTAGACTCGAAGGGGAACTAGTGCATGACAACGGGCCTTACAACATTCTTGGTTAAGACACTCCCAAGGGATATGCTTAGGATAATTCTCATTTACTTTACAAACCATTATAAATGATTTATGAGTATATACTTCCTCAAATAAAATATTTTCATTATTATGGATTATATCCATAAATTTTTCAATTTATATTAGGTATTTTAAAAGTTTGTAATTATTCATTGTGATCATAAACTGATCTAGTGTATTCCATTGTATAGAAATGGTACCTTGTAGAAGGAATGACAATTCCAGCAATACACATGATCGAAAGATTAAGAAGGATCATATCTTTCATGGTATTAAGCCAACATTTAAAAGGTAAATAGTCTCCCATGTATTCTCATCATATGAAGAAATAATATCATATGTTAATAAGATAAGTAAAGAATTTTCTGAGTCCTATAGATTTGAAGGGAATCCAGAAAAGAAAAAGACCTTAGAGAGAAATATTGATAATGAGAATAATGGAAAGAAAGATTTTCCCATATGTGATAACTATGGAAAGAATCACCTTGGTAAATGCTTAAAGGGAATGGGATTTTGTCATAAGTGTGGAGAAAAAGGACACCAAGTACGTGATTTCAAGGGTGAGAAAAAGGTTTCAAATATATAATACTTCATCAATAAGGAGTTGGGACACTACGTGAATCAATGACCAAATCATCAGATTATACCCCAAATGCTGCTGTTGGATTAGAATCAAGTTATGATACTACCGAAGATGAAGAGGAATGATTAATAGTTCATTTGTTTTTATTAATATATTATGTCATTTGAGTCTTGTATCAACAATGTACTGGTTATATGAATTATGGAAATAAATAAGGATTGTACTGTAGTATTATTTCATTGAAAATTTTAGATTATATGGTTCTATGAAAAGTGACTCAATAAAAAGTTAAAACTTTTTGGAAAATACATGGTTGGAGGAAAGATAAACCTTAATATGGTCCTAATACCAAGGTAGTAATTTTTGAATTAGAGATGGATGAATTGGATAAATTATATTGGATATTCTTGACTACCGTGGAACTGATTAATGGTTTCTATATTCCTTCATTATTGGAGTTTACCAAATTTTTGATATAAGGAGTATATACATTATTCTATAAAGAATATGGTAGCATGAAATTAATAAATATGGTTTTATTATAATTCAGGGTGTTACCACGCTTTAAAAGAATACATGATAAAGGTATTCAAATGTTATTACGTGGAAAAAAGGATCTTCATTGTGTTTAACTTCCTTATAAATTTGGGACTGTGAGTTCGGATAGAAGTATTTTGGATAATTCTAAAGGTTAGAATAGATTATGTTTGAAATTGGATGTTATTGTTAAGGTTATTTTTGGATTGTTATAAAAAGGACAACATGCAGACCGTGTGAAATTTTGTCGCGTCGGACAAAGTTGTGAGAATCGAACCCAAAACCATAGTCCGATTGGGATTTATCACCTTCCATTGGACTACGTGAAGTCCTTGGATTGTATAATATAGTTTTTTTAAAGTGTCTGATAGGTGAATTATAAATTCATTATTTATGGAACCATATACGATTAGGATAAATAGAATATTTTTTTGAAATCTTTTGGAGTGAAATATGAGTTTGTGGTAGGAATTAGTTGAAGGATGAAACTCTACATGTCAAGTATATATATATATATATAATTTTTTTCCTCTTATTATATGAATAATTTATTTCATAAACTTTAGGGAATGGATCTTAAAACCAAAAATGTGTTATCCCAACACCTTATGCTTTTTGGAACTGATGATATTTTAAATCATCATTGATTGATGGCATTGAGGCCCTCAATTATAAAATTGTTTGTGACCATGACCTCAATCGCTCCCTATAAATATTTACATTTTTCTCCAATTATGTGTCTCTAATTTCCACCAATGTTCTCCTAATCGAGGTCATAATTTGGTGGTGACTTTTTAATTCCCCTTTTCCTATTACCAAGACTAAATTTTATTAACCCAATTTCTGATGTGCGTTTTCACACAAAGGTATTTTCTATTTTGAACCTTTTATTTTCGAAGAACAATTTTAAATTTCGAGGACTCAATTTATTAAAGCAACGAAAAATGTAAAACCCAAATATTTCATAGTACTTTATTTATTCAAAGTAATTCAACAAGTTGCACTACACGCAACACTTAGTTCAAGCTCACCACGACTTACTAAACTAGCCATTAAAAAGCATTTATTAATAGTATTAACTGAATTATAAACTTTATATAATACTTATAATTTTAGAATCTATATTATGAGTTTCTTGGACATAATGTAAGAACAACATCATTTTTTTCAGATAAAAGAAGCATTTTTCCAAAAATGCAATTTTACCGCCTTTTAATGGCGAACCCTTTTTAAATCCAATATTTGAAACTTTTATATATTCAATTTTACAAAATAAACTTCTTCTTTAGAATCGGGACATAATAATTTAGTTTCAATAAATTTTTGGTGTTTTTCTGATAACTTTCGTATTTGGGTGAATAGTGAAAATACTATATTTTAACTGAAAACTACTTTTTTAATCAAAAAAATTTATAGAGTTTAATTATACATTTTAATGGTTTGTAAGTATAATTAGATTATATTTTTACCATTTTTTCCAATGAAGGTCAATGTACGTAATTTCACTTTGAAATTGGATATAAACAAGTGTCAATCTTTTGATAGTTATTATTTCTTAAAAATACTCTTTTTGGTTTTGAAAACGAGAAATAATTTTAAATTAATTAATGTAAAATCTATGTTTTTAAATGGGAAAAATTGAATTCATTTTTGAATTCCGAATATCAAAATTATCTTAGGGTGAATTTTTGGTATTTTTATGAAAACATTCAATTTTTGATGAATAGTGAAAAACACTAAGTTATTATTTAAAACTGGCTTTTTATTTAAATAATTATTTTTTATATTTAAATTTATTTTAGGTAAAAATAGATACATAATACCTATATAATTTCAATTTAATTAATTGGAGTCAGTTTGTAATAATTTTAGATATATAAAAATTTTATCGAACTTTTTACCCTCTTTTACCCACCTCCTAGGAGCATGTGCAAATTTACATAAAACATAATTTTACCGCTTCTGTGAATTGAATTTCAAAAATATGAGAGACACGGTTGATATCAGTAAGTAAAATATGGTTTAATAAGATGAAAATAATTTTTGTTGAATAGTAACTTTTGACTTTTATTTACTACGGTTAAAGGTAAATTGGGTAATTCAAGGTAAAAAGAATATTATAATAATAAAATATTACCTTAAAACTTGTCCAAACCATATTTTATGAGTCATGTACGACCATGGGAATCCTTGGAATGATTTTGGGACCCCATGTAGCTACTTATGAATGATAATGACACTTAATATTAATTAACTTAAAGTAAAGGCAAAAATGACATAAACAAATATCTTTTAGTAAATCAAATTTTACATGGTGTTATATAAGTCATATTTTCTACTATAAATATTCATTGGAAATATAAAATGATTTCATACATAATGGTATTTTATTTACATTTTTTAGACATTAAATATTTTATTTTATTTTTGACATATTGATGATGCAGTAATTACCAAATTAATGAAATATTAAAATATTTGATATTATAAATATCTAAATTAATGTAATTTGAGACATTTTATGAATTAAAATAATTTTCTAGATTAATAAGACATGTTAGGTTTGTTTAGATAAATTTGTTTTGAAGTAATAATGCTATTATGAATTTATAAAAAACAAAATACCAAATAGTGTCAAAATTGACATAAAAGATTTTTTTAACCAATATTATATTATTAATTGATATTATATTCCTAAAAATCTATTTTTCAGCCAAAACACTTATATAATGATATTTTTATCATTAATGAACCACTTTGGGTTATCATGGAAGTATATAGTAAGTGTATTAACCATATAATATAAAAATACAAAGAGCCTTGGTAAATGTCAAACTATTTAACTAAGAGTTAAATATAAAAGATAAGGTTAATATAGTGACCCAAAACTGACTAAAACCTATTGGTTGAGTGATTTTAGACCCATCATAACCTTATCCTTTAAATAATTCATATTGGATCCATTATAAACCGAAAATAAATTTATTATAAAATAATATTTTAAGTTTTTTCAAAGTTGCCCCTCACCCCTCTTATAAAAGGGCACTTACCCTTCTCTCAAATTCACACCTCCAATGAGATTTGGCTCAGCAAACCCCTACCCAAATATCCTCCCAAAAATCCTACCTTTATCCTAGAGTCCTTCCTTTGATCATAAATCCATCCTAATTATCCATTTTGATCAAATAAAAATGAATAACCCGAAGAAGAGGTAATGATTTCACCACCCTCTTCCAAGTTCTTTTATTATTCCACTTAATCTTTCTTTGTAACTACCATAAAAAAAATCCAGTACCTTATATATATTTTTATGTTATTATAAATATGGAATAACAATATTCATTATTCAATCCATCCTATGAATGATAATGTCACCATGTGTGCGTACGTACAGCTTACCGTCTCCACGTCGTGGTGTAATTTTTTATTCAACACTATGTTATTTTGGATAGATATAATGATGAGTAATATTTATATAAATAATGAAAATTATATGAAAATGTCTCTGTAGAATTAATATACCATCTAATTACACACCTTTAAAGAAATTATATTATCGCTCGTGCGTACGTACGGATTACCGTCTCCACAGCGTGATGAGATTCATTTCCATGTTCACCGTTCATCAACGATTATAAAAATATATATTACTAATAAGTATGTAATATATGACATAATAATGAAACTTTATATATGTGTGTGTGTTTGTGTTTGTGTGTATTTATTTATGTAGTTACATATATCTTATTCACTTACTTCTGTTCAATATGATATGAAAACAGAAACAGCGTTTATGCGTACGTACGACCTATCGTCTCCATAAATGGTGTTTTCCATTTCATATAACTATCTATTATAAATATTTATATTCTAAATATATATTATATATGAAAAAAGTTTTGTAATCTAGATTTCTTTAAATCATGATCTAAATTATACGGTCAAGAATAAAAAGTTAAAATTCGTACGATAAAGAAAGTGATTATTACCAGAAATGTTAATTTAACATGAAAATAATTATTAAATGGGTATTATAAAGTCAATAATGAATCATGTATTATATAATAAATATTAATATGGTTCTGGTATAATATATTAACATACAATGGTCATTATATAGGAGGTTAAATGTACCCTTGACCGAAGGAAAGTGCAAGGTAAGGGTTAATTTCACAATCTCTTTATTATCTGAGGTTATTTTTGCGTAAGTATCTACTGGAACATATTTATTATCCATGTCCATGTTTCATGAATGAGTTTTCAAAGGGATTATTTTAATGTAATTTTTTACTAAAACATCATTTTAAATGTTTTAAATATTTATTCCTCTAAATCATTCTCATTAATATCCATTTTTTCAAAATTGTTTTTAAGGATTTATCTATATGGACATGAATGTTTTTAAAATTTTAATTACTTTAAAAAGTTTCAAAGTGGTATGGGAAACTTTGATTCAAAAGTGTCTTTAAATGTATTGCTTCTTAAATTGTGTGACATTTAAATGTTTTCATAAAAAGGGATATTTCTCTCAAAGAATATTACAACTAATTTTCATCTATGTTAACATCCTTTGATGGATTTTAAACTTGTTTGAAGTTGATTTATTATGATACAAATATTTCATATTGTATTGAAGGTTTTTTGATATGTTTGACTATGGATGTGTTATTTTTATATCATTCACAGTTTATGGCTAAAGTTTTGACATTTTGTATGCTAGTTTTAATTCGAATGTTTATGTTATATTTCAACCTTTTCATATGAGGAATGTATTGGACTTAGTAAGTGATGGGTGGAGCCCGCTATAGCTCCTTGATGCATCGGTAGGTATCATGAGACAACTAGACGTGGAATTGGCTAAGTCCTTTCCTAATTTGATATATGGTTTTGGCCGAGGCATTAATAAATTTTAGACGTCTTGGATGTGGACATGACAAAATGTTTTAGAATGTCCGGCATTATACATTCCCTCATTATGAAAATAATATTTATGGTTCATGTGGTCATTCGACTAGTAGAATACCCATGATTATGTTTTATTATGGAATTATTTACTAACCTCATATTCCTACCATAAAATTGTTCATGTTTATTACTGTTAAAGGCATGTGTTTTCAATTATTCACCATGTTTAGTATTTATGTTGTCTTCCGCTGTATTGCATACCCTTACTGAGCGTTTGAGCTCACCCCGTTCTTATGTTTCTTTTTTCCAAGATTACAAGAAGTGTATTATGATTGAAAATAGGTTAAAGCTTGGGGATTAATGTCATTCTCAAAGGATCATTTATGTTGTGTTTTATTTCCTAATGAGTAATGTAACATTCATGTACGTAATCTATTTTCCATGAATGCTAAACTGAATGGTCTTTCGGGACATGATTCCTTGTAATAATTCCAATTTATTAAAATAATTCATCGACTCTGGGTAACTGGGGTCGGGGCATTACACATGATCCTTGGGATATGATTTTGAGGGTTTCATCACCTGATGATCTTTTAAACCGTTTACACTAGTCATAATTCTGAGGTATATGATGCAGTAGGACTTTGGCCTTTTAGTTCCCATAATTGTGTGTCATTTGGGAGACCATGGTTGAGGATTTGGAAAATGGTATCAAATCATGTTCTTGGATGTGACAATATTAGTTGAATGTAAAAACATGTTATTGATACTTTAGAGGTAGACTGTTAACATACCCGATTTTCTAGAGGACATCTAGTGTTGAGACATGGAACTCCACGATGAGGGAGGTTCTAGAATGATAATCCCAATTTGATATGGGTGATACACAAGGTGAGTCATGGAGTATCACTGGGTTCCAAAGACCTTGTTCAATAATCTTGATTTCAGCATACTTAGGATACAATACACAGGCCTATTGGTTTAATAATTTTATATATTTCCTTATTTAGTTCTATTATTAATGGAAAAACATATAATAAATTTTTTGATTTCTTAAATACATTATAATGGTTGAATATATAAATATGGATTAGCTGGGTTTGTTTGTTAGTTTTTTTATTCAGATTGTTTGGCCTTTATAGGGCGATGATTTTTCTTGATTTTAGTATAGGATAAAATCATATTTAAAAATTAAAACATATTTGATGGAATGAGGTGTGCATGAAATAGTTTTATAAGTCATTTTTACTTGAAAGGGAACCAAATTTCAATAATTTTGAAAGGGTTTATGATTTTATAGATTTAAAAAAATATGAGGAAAGTGGTTTTTGAAACAAGGATTTAAAGTGTATTTTTAAAAAGGGGTTAGTTTTTATGAAAATAAAGGACTAGAAAGGTTGATAATTTTAGGTTTTTGATTTTGGTGAAAAAACAAAAGATTCCAAGGGTTGTTTTGAAAAATATATTGTTTTTTGGTTTCTATAAAATATTCTAAGATAGTTTGAATAATAAATTGGAATGTATGTAAATTGGTCATCATGGATTTTAGTTTTTTTTCAGGATAGAACAAGATTTTTAAATTTTGTGCCCAGTTAGTGTCCATTTTTTTCTAAAAGAGCCTAGTGGGGTTGGGGGTTTATTAATTTGATCTAATATTTGGAAAAACTAACCAGTTCCTCTGTAGAAAATATTAGATCAGTTTTTAGAGGTTGAATAGTGTAACAAACTTGACACAGATGCCACCCAAAAGTGACCGAATACCGGTTGGCCACATGGCCTCAGATTCATCTCACCAAATTCTATAGGCTTCTGACTAGCATCGAGAGCATTGGTGTGTTAGTTGGGAGATTGTTCCATCATCACCAAAGTGTAACATAGTTTAATATCAATAACTATCAAATAGTGGTATTAGATGCAACAACAAGACAACTAGTAAATAAAGAAGACTGAAATATATAACAAAGAAAAAAGAGTCTCATATACAATGATGATGATACATGTATCTATAAATAATTCAATATAGGTACATAGTTTTATTGTACAAAATATGTATCCAAAAAAAGCCCAAAAATTTCTTTCTCTAAATAGAATCACAATCCTTAGCATGATCTCATTCTCCCCTGCATCTAAGCATGGTGGAAAATCAACCATTGAACTATGGGTGTTTTCCATAGTCTATACCAACATACAAATAGTTTGTTCAGGTACACCACAACAGCCTAAACAGGGTGTGAGATACCAATCCGAGACATTAATCACCCAACGATCATTAAAATTCTAGGATGTGCAATATATTAAGCTATGCAGTGTGCAGGAAATAGGTAAGTAGTAAATGAATGTAAAGATGTTGGTGGAAATTAAACTACTAAACTAGATGTATGAAATATCCTCTAAAGGATCCCTATAATATATGGTCAAGATATTAGACAAGTATCTACAATAAAAATAGAGCATGTACCATGACTATGTCATACAAACCAGAGAACCATATCAAATATGGCCTTTCCATATAACCAGAAGGTTCAAAACAACCACTGCCAAGCTGTTAAACCAATAATAACATATTACACACAGTCATTCATATAAGAGAATTTTCAGACCATTCAGGGTTAGATATATTTTGTATGAGACCATGGCACACTCATTGTTTCTCAGGAGCATCTTGATCAAAAATCGTTCAGTTACTTGTTGGATCCCTAGGACCATGTCATACTGAACTTGTCTAATGAGAGTCCAAGAAAGCCGAATCCAAGGGGTAGTAAGGCTTAAATAATCCCAAGGAATCATGACCCATGGATTGTACTCTATCCAATGTGTCCACAACCACATCAATATCCAAGTACTAACATACAAGGAATCTAAATATATCATTTACCATTAAATATATTTAGTACACCCACTTAGGTAGTCATTTCACATTAAATTACACCACATGAGTATACCCACTCACATATCACAATTTAAATTGAAGAGAAAACAATGATAATACCAACTCATTTAACCAAAACATTTACAATTCAACTATTAAAAAATTAAACATCAACATGTTATCACATGGTAATGGATGCATCCCATCTCTTAAATATCTCATTTGATTCAATTCATTTATAAAATGTCTCCCTTTATCTTGGATAGCATCAAATAACCCCTTGAGTGGTTTCACATGGTTTAAAAAAGAAGAATTCATAATGCACACCCCATGGGAGGCCACGGTTGTGGAATGAACCTGTATCTCAACTCGAATAAACCTAATGGAATCTATAATAGTTCATATTCCAATTAATTCAACAATAAATTTAGTTTTGGGGTCGTGTTGGGAATTTTGATGAGAGTTATAATAGTAGCTAGGTCTATAAATATCCAAAACAATGATAAATGTATAGATCACCTATAGAAGATCAGTTTTAGAGTGATCATCCAGTATCAACTCCTAATTTGACTCATACCATGAGAAAAATGAAGAATAAACAAAGAACCTGAAATTTGGGTAAATCAGCTTGCACATAAATATAATCGTTGACAGGAATAAGAATAGCGAATAGATAAAAAAGAATTGAGTGCTCACCTATTTGGATCCAAAAATACATTTCTCATTTGAATTGGATATTGGATGGAGGGAATACCTCGAATCCAGGATTTGTCATCAAAGGGATCTCTCAATAGGGTTATTTGTTATGTGGGAGTAAGAAAATAGTTTTTAGGTTAAAATAGATTTACCATTAATTTAAAATTGAAAAATTAACCCAAATTAAAGGGTTTTAATGGTCTGGGCATTGGTTTTGAGAAACTATCCATCAACTATGGATGGTTATATATGCATGAAGGGAACTTTCATGGTTACCTCACACGGTTTGACTAACCATGGGGAAACCGTGAAAAAATCCACTTTTAAAATTTCAGAGGTTTTTGCCTAACCATGAATCCAACATCACATGGTTCCATATGAATGTGTGGCTGCCCAATGCTCTATACCCTTACCTCCCATGATTTCTGAGACTGTGTGTTCTACCCTTCATGGTTTGAACTAATCATGCAACTATCCATTTTCACCCCGAAACATGGGTTCCGAGCACTGAACAAGCCGTGTACACCCCCAAATAACTCATTATCTCAAAATTAAATTCACATTTGGCAATATTTAAGCATTAAAACAGAAAAAATAATGGATTTATACCTCATATAAAAACTTAGGTTCCAAAATTCATCCCCCCTTAAAACAATTTTTTCGTGAATTATTCTATGAAGGTTGGTCATGATTAGTTTGAGATCAAATTTGGCCAATGTGAACATACTTCTACCTCCCACTCCATTGCCCCATCCATTAAAAAGATGTTCTTCCATAGCACCAATACTAAAGGAACTAACTGGAATTGGAGAACCATTATGCTTCAATCACGGAAATCAATCAGATTCTCCACAAAAAAAATCTTCAACCTATAGCACAACCACCTTAGGATGAAAATAATGAGATGGGTTGGAGTGATAAAGGAATAGATAAGATGATTTAAATATGTTATGCATGGCTTGGTTCCTCTAAGTTAACTACAACTGATAGGTTATCGGCTCGACTCTACAAAGAATATCAAACTTCCCAACATATCAGGGTGGGTGATCACCCTGTCTCCTAATCCATTTGTGTCCTAGACTCTGTGAAACCTATAAAATAACTTGATCATTGACCACAACCTGTAGAAGTTTTCTACATTGATCAGTGTAGGATTTATATCTAGAATGTTTCATATCCATCTAATTATTAATCAACTAGACTTGTGAAGACGTCTCCTACATGATTTGTTTTCCCAGTAAAGCTTCATCATCTGCCTCTAACCAACACTGAGGCGATCTGCTTGTCCTACCCTAAAAATCCTCATATGGTTCCATCTATATAGTCACATGAGAAATATTTTTTTTAGGTGAACTCAACCAGGGGGATATGCCTCTCCCAAGAGCCCTCAAAATCAAATACTTATGCTTGCATCATGAATTCAAGAACCTATATTATATGTTATGAGTAGCTACTAGTCTGAGGGTGGTATTTTGTTCTCAAAAGAAAATATGTACCCAGAACCCTCATTCAAAACTTCTAGAAATGAGACGTAATGAAGTTTCCCCTATATGAAATGATAGTGCATGGAAATCGGTGAAGTCAAATTATCTCTTGGATACACAGCCTCAAAATCTCATCCACACTAAAGGTCTCCTTGATGAGTAAGAAATGAGAAACCTTTTTAATCATGTCAACAACAACCCAAACAAAATAATCACTTCAAGGATACCTTGGTAAACTTTTCATGAAATAAATTGTGATGTCATTCCATTTACACTCTATAATATGTATCTAATCTAAAAGTATGGTTGGTCACAGATGTTCTTCATTCACCTACTAACAAGTGGAACCCCTCTTAGAAAAACCAACTACCTCACATTTCATACCTAGCCCCTAGTGTTGGTGACATAATTCACAGTACATCTTGGTGACTATGAGATGCACCGCCTAAGCTGAGGTATGAAACTCTCGCATCAGCTCCTCGCTTAAGTCTACTAAAACTAAAATGTGACCATGGATACAAAAAATATAATAATATCCTATGGAAAAATATAGAGGAGGGTCCTCACCTGCCACACTCTCATGTAAGATGAGGCCATTAGAATCGGATAGCTACCTCATCCTCACTATATCCAGTAGAGTAGTGGTCACAACTAAGCATTAATGATAAGTCTTCCCCTGACTATCCTAAACCTCTAAGTGCATCTTAGAGAACAATTCCATAAGATACCACCCACAACTAACCTTCTGAACTTCCTGTATCGGAGTCCTTCTACTCAGTGCATTGGCCACTACATTTCTTTTACCATGTATGTAAGAAATCTTGAAGTAAAAAAGACTATAGGTACACCACACACCTTTACTACATTATAATCAAATCATGATATGAAAATATATACATGAGGATTTTTTGGTATATGTACACCAAAAAATGCACTCCCAGAAACTAATGACACCAACAACACAATGTGTGAACAACTAAAACTAACTAGATATTGTGTGTCGGGTAATACCTATCATGTGACCTCAACTGACAAGAGTGGTATGCCATGAATTTATACCCCTACATAAGGATACTCTTATCCCAATACCTGATTCACCATAATACATAGTGTATATCCTTCCTTGCTCAACCATTATTAGGACTAGTAATAATTTTAATATCTCTTTCAACTCCTGAGAGGACGTCTCATACGAATATGACAATACAAAAATCATTCCCTTCTTATTAAAGCCTTTCAACGGTGTTGTTAGGTATGATAATTCATGTATGAAATATTTATAATATCCATTTATCCCTAATAATCATCATGGGTTAAAAAAATTCTTGGGTTGTTCCCATGAAATAATCGCTCTCACATTCTCTGGGTGTACTGATACTCTTATCTCTGAGATAATGTGACCCTGGAAGTGAATTTCATCCATCCAAAAGTGGCACTTTCTGATCATTTCATATTTTTCATTCTCTCTTATTGCATCCAAAATGATCTCATGATGTTTGGAATGGTCATGTTGATTTTAAGAATGCACTAATATATCATTCATGAAAACCACCAGAAACAAATTTAATGTGGATAGAAGACCTAATTCATTGACACGATGAGAACTACTTGTGTGTTCATGAGAATGAATGACATTACTAGATACTCATATAGACCATACATATTACAAAAGGTTGTAAGGGGTATGTATAGATTTTGGACAAGTACTTGGTGATATATGGACCTCAAATCAATTTCTGATAACACCCAAGCTCATCAAAGATTATCAAACAGGTCATCTATCTATGGCCACATATACTAGTTTTTTACCATCAGCTATTTCAACTTATTATATTACATGAATAACCAAACGGTATTGTCCTACATTTTAATTAAAAGGATAGATTAACCCCATGAATAAGTACTGGGTCTAATGAACACATTTTCCTAAAAATAATCTAGCTACCTCTTGAGCACATGGAGCTCCATAGTAGCCATCATGTAAGGAGGAATGGATACAAGTGAAGCTCCTGAAAATAGATCTATCAAAAAATAAACCTCTCTCTCAGATGTTAAACTCTAAAATTCATCTCAGAACACATCATTGAAACAATCAACCAGTGGAGTAAAGTCCTTCTGATTCACTCGTTGACCATCTTGATAAAACCTAATATCTGGGTCATCATCCCTCCCATCCCATGATGACATAGTCCTTCTTGGATCACCTGGACATCCCAATCAACCTAGTGAGTGTAAAATAAACCATGTTACAATGTCAAAGTTACCCTCCATTGATAGAGGTAAACATAATATCGATAATATAATATCTATTCCATCCAAATTATTATGTAGAACCCTTTTATCTTGAGGAAAATAGTTCCCATATGAAGTGACAGCCACCAACCAAAAGGGGGAACTCCCTGCACTAGAATAAATCCTCTATTATGATTCAAAAAAGAGTTTCTAGAATCATAATGCTCCCATAAAATTTTATAATGAGCCCATGATTTTCAACACTGGTGCATATATGAAACTATTTAATGCACCTATATCAAGCAGACATGATGTAATAATAGATGCTACTAAGATCATACCTCTCTCCATAGATGGTCTGCAACCCTAATCCTAGGGGTGGTTTGTATAGAAAAGATTAGGCCTAAACCATAGCCTTGTGACACAACCTCAATGCCTAGAGTAGGCTCGCACTAATGTCTCAATGTAACTGGTGTCTAGAAGCCACATCCAAGACAACCACTACCACATCCTGGTTGACTGGAACTACTCCAACTCCCTACCCAGCATGGAGCTAAAAAAACTTTCTCCTGAACCTGGTGTAAAAGCTGACCCCCTAACACTCACTATTTAAGGGAAGGTCCTACAAAACTCTTGTACATGGCCCATCATTCCACAAGAATGGAACTCAACTGGGTCATGCTCTCATTGATTCTTCATGTGGACATGTCTTCCACACTATGTAATGAAGACCAATCCACCAGTACTACTAGCCTAATGGTTACTCATCTCTTGAAAAGCCTGAAAATGGTACTTCATGCCTGAAAACATTGAACTACTTGGTCGATAGACTATACTTCTCTGATCTATGCCCCTAGTTTTCCTTATTTTTCTCTCTATAATCCATGTCTTATTTCACATTTTAGTAATAGAGATCAATCATAATACATTGGCATGATATTTTTTAGCATATCATAAACATTCTTCGAAGTGTATCTCTCAATATATATCTCAGTAGAAAGTTACATCGGTGAAAAAACCTTCAAATCAATAAAGTTTATCGAGTACTCCATAACGTTCATAGAGTCATACTCTAGATGCATAAACATGGTATATTTATCTTCCCATAGAGACTCGAGGTATAAATATTCTTATAACATTGTTGGGAAATCATCTAAAACCATTCTCGCAGCAGGTCATCTTGGTTTAGAACATAAAAACAGTGCTTTTCTACTCCATAATGAATGTAATTTATGAGCTTCACTCTCCTATCAGGAGTATTTTCAAGGTGCTCGAATATCGACAATGTTTTCTCTTTCAATATGTCATTAACATATAGACTACCATACCCCATTAATGTCGTAGGCTGTTGTTGCAAGAACACAGGTGTCAACTCATCCTAAAAAATAGAGGCTGGGGTGATCCCTAAAAAGTCTCCATGAAGTGATATAATCTCTCTTGGAACTATTCCTCAGAACCAATGTCAATAATAATATTTGGTGCAACAGTTGGAACTAGAGGAATATCCAACAATAGCCCATGGCTCACTGTCATCGAGGCATGTTCATCGCCCCCCTCTTGGTGCACAACAGGAGTTCTTCATGGTGGAATTGCTCTAAAATTCCAAAAACAAGCCTCAAAATAGGACATCATAAATCATCATAGCCAAAAAGCATAGGATAGGTCAAAAAACACCTCAAACTGGGTCATTTCACACATCTTTCTCCTAAATCTAGGAATGTAAAAAGATCAGTCAACAAAACCACAATATACACTACCTCTTTCCCACTCAAAATCCAAGTCTAGGTTAAGTCTCTATTTATCATTTCAATTTTCCATTTCAATTAAAATTAATTTTACATTTAATTTTCATAATTAATTTATCCAAATGGTTTAACCTATGGCTCACCACGTTTTAATCATGGAGGGACCATAACTCCACATGAGCCCAAGCACAGTTCCCATATAATCCATACCATATCAAATCCACTTTAAATAATTTAATCAAGAGGTATGTCTCTTCCGAGTCCATAAGAAACTATGCTCCTTAGGAATTCAAATATTGGCTTACTTCCTTATCAACTGCACAAAATATTTCACAACATAAATTACATCTATCCCAACACCGATCATAACAACAAGAAAACCTGCATTGAATCCTATATGGAATGGCATGAAGTATGGGATGTGATTCCTATAAAGTGCCTATATGATGCATGAATTGGAATACCCCCAACCAATAAGGATTAAATGAAATAGAAACCATATTAATATCAATAATAACATCATAAATCAAGTGCATCGGTCAACGTGGAAATAAAATCAACTATAAAAGTAAAAATCTAGAAAAAATCAATTAAATTGAAAGGTGTTTTGATTTTTCTTATATATGGTGTAGCTACTCATAGGGAAAACTCAATACCAAACTCCAATAACTTCTTATCCCTCTCTAGTGTCACCAAATAGTAAAGAAAAACAGAAAATAATGGCCTCCAATACCACTTTGTAACATCTCAGACCTGGACACCACTCAATAGTTCCCCGAGCCTAGTTGGTCACGCGACATCAACCAAATATCTCCAAACGTCAAAGGCTACTAAATATTAGCGAGGGCATATGCGTGTCAGTGGGGAGACTATGACCTCATCCCCAATGTGTAATGTAGTGTAATATCAGTAACAATCGAATAGCGAAAGTAGATACATCAAGTACATAACTAATAAATAAACAAGGCAAGAATATATAACAAATCTAGAAGTGTCTCATGTATAATGATATTGATACATGTATCTAAGAAGCGTAAAAAATAGTTACATAGTAGTAAAATATAATTTAATTATCCAAAATATCAAAAATTCCAAAACAAATTATCTCAGAATTGCATCAGGGGTCTCTAATCAATATTGTCCTCCTCGGCTACTAATCATGAAACAAAATTTACCATCATATATTGGGAATTTTCACCTATCTCTATCTACATCTAAATAGTCTATTCGAGTACCCAATGAAAAACTGAATAGGGTTTGGGATAAAAATCCTAGTATATAACTACCTAAATATCTATACAATTATAGGCTCTACAATATAATTATCTAAGTAGTGTGTCAGGAACAAGTAAATAGAAAATGAAAGCAAAGATGACCATGGTAAGTAAACTACTAAACTGGAAGTCTTGAATATCATCTCAAGGCACCTTACAAAAGTTCTTTAAGATCCTATAAAGGGTATCTAAAAGAAAAAGAGTTCAAGCAACATGGACTCTCCATGAAAACCCGAGAACCATATCAACAATGACCTTTTCAAATATCTATAAGTGTCAAAACATCCAAAGTCGAGATGTTCAACCAAGAATAACATATTTTTCATGGTTGTGTCATGTAAGAAAAGTGTTTGATGCTGAAGGGTAGGATTAAAAGTGTAGAAGAAGAAGGAATCCTTATCGATTCCCAGGAGCATCATGATGGGAACTCAGTTAGGAATTGGATTGGTTTGGAGAATCATTTCATACCGAATATGTTTTACATGAGTCCAAGAAAAACGGATCTAAGGGCAAGTATGGTCCTTGTCATCCCATAGAATCACGACCAAAGGATCATAATCTATCCAAGAAATCCACTACAATATCAATATCCAAGTAGTAAGGTAAATAGAATCTAAAGAAATTATTTACCATTCCATGCCATGATTACACCCACTCATGTTGCAATTTCACATTCAATTATAGATCATGAGTATATCACCTCAAATATCACAATTCACATTCAAGATAACACAATGATTATACACCGTCATTTAACCAAACCATTTACAATTTCACCATTAAAAATTCAACATAAACATGTTAACACATGGAAAATGAGTCACCCCATCTCTTAAACATCTCATTTGATTCAATTCATTTATTAATGGGGTTCCACGCTCTATGAAATTATCAACTCACCCTTGGTGTTTTAACATGTATTAAACAAGTTAAATAATTAAGGAAATCCCCATGGGTTTCCATGGTTGGAAAAAACATCCAAAAACAACAAGGAACCTAAGGGAACCCCTAGAAGGTCGAATTCTATTTAATTCAATTAATTAATTTCATTATGGGGTCATGTCGAAAAGTTTGATGTGAAACATAACAGTATATAGGTCTATAAGGCACATAAACAAATGGGAAAATTATAGATCACAAACCCTATCATTGTAGTATAATGATTATCTTTAATCAACTCTAGATTCAATGTTGATTGGAAAAAATTTAAGAAAAAATGAAGAACCAAAATTAGAGGAAATCATCTTGTTCCTAAAGTGTCTCATTTTAGTGAAGAAGAATGATGAATGGATGAAAAGGAATTGATTGCTCACCAATGTGAATCAAATGAGATATTTTATGTTTAAATCAAAGATTTAATAGAGGGAATACCTTCAATACATGCTCATTCATCCAAGGGAGCTCTCGAAAGGGTTCATTACAATGTTGGAGAAAGAAAAGTGATTTTAGATTAAAATAGATTTAATATAATTTAGAAATTATAAAATTAATGAAAATTAAATGTTTTGAATGGTTTGAGCATAGGGTTTAACAAAACATTCACCAACCATGCACGGTTAGGTGTAGGTAAAGGGCACCCACACAATTACCATGCACGGTTTTACTAACCATGAAGAAACCATGAAAAACTCTTCTGTTAAAATTGAAGACGTTGTCATAAGATTTTGAATCCTTGATCATATGGTTTTCTAAAACTATGTGGCCTCCCATTCTTTATTCCCTTACCTCTCATGGTATATCAGACCTTGTTTCCTAGCCCGCACTATTTTAATTAATCATGTACGAGGATATTTTCACCGCAAAAATATGGTTTTAGAATCTGAACAAGACCTGTACACCCTAAAATCACCCATGATATCAAATCTAAATTCACTTTTTCCATATTTATGCATTTAAATTGAAAAATAAAGGATTTTTACACCAAAAAAACTCTGTTTCTTTTATCCATAACTAACTAGGGTGGTTTTGTGGTGTATGTGGTAGGTATTCTATTAGTGTTTTGGAAAAAATTATTTTCCATGAATCAATGAATGGATATTTTGTTTAGTTTGGTTTCTATATGTGATTTTTTTGGTTGAATTGTTTGGAATCGTTAATTAGGGATTATCTAAGAGATTATTTTGGTGTTGAGAACCATTATTCGAAATCAACCATTAGTAGTTAGCCCATATGGTGGGGATTTACACAAAAATGGAGATATGTAGACTATCGAAATTCTAGTTTCTTAGTATTTATTGGTGATGTTGAGTGGAATCAAAATATCTCGTGATGGTGATTAGTGGGGTGCTCAAAAAATTGGTTTTGGGATTCAAGAGAATTTATGTGTATCTTTGGGTAAAATTATGTGAGTGAGATGATGGATATCATGGTTTGATTAGTAGAAGTCATCTACTTGGGTAGTGGGCCCTTTGGTTAAAACTACACATTGATGGCTGTAGTAGTGTATTGAAAGCATAATCATTATTTTTTGGATAGATTATTGAGACCGAGGAGGGTAAATATTTGTGGTTAGTGGACTATTGTAGTTTATTAAGGATGAGAATCATTATGTTGTAGAGTTTAAAATGAACCTAGAATTTATTGTTTTTTTTGGAAATTTTATTCATTGTTCATAGAGGAGGGAATGTATTGAGAATTAGATATTATATTGGAATTATAAGGAATAGAACATCCTCAGGTGGTGATATTGAATGTGATTAGAGGCCTAAGAGGTGTCCTAGTTTCCTAGATTAGTGTTTAAGTAGGTTCAATATAGTATATCAGGTAACTAGTAATTGTAATTTGGGTTATATATCCAACAAACAATGTGTATTTAGACCTTTTCAAGGTTTCATGGGTGTTTTTGTAGGGTGATAATCAAGTCATAAGAGTTAGTTTAGTTTGGGGATAGAATTATATAGATGTGTATAAGTTTGATGGTGTTTTGGGAATATAATTTTTATTAATAAAACGTCTAGAGGTGTTTACATGATCATAGGATAAATCTAGAAATATTATTTATAAATAGGATGAGATAGAATAAATTAGTTTAGTACCTGTGGGTAGGAGTAGATCTGAATTTGTCTAGACGTTAAAATTTTTAAACGAACCATCCAAGTTGAAACCATTTTTTTTAGTGTTTAAAATATAAGGAGAGAATCTGGAGTCTGATTTCTGCTATTGGATAAGAAGAGTGGATAAGTGTTGGAATGGTCTTGAAGATAAGAAATAAAACCATTGAAAGTAGATTCATTGGAAGAAAATACATAGAATGATTATTCTAATTAGAGGGAGTGTAGACACACATTGGAATTGTGTGACGGTTCCCCAGTTCATGGATACGGGTACTAGATATCATAGTTTAATATTTTTATTTTTAAAAAATATATAATTTTTGGAATCCCATTCGATATGTAAGGATCAAACTTGTGATGTGTAAGGGATACACTAGGATATATAACTGTCAAGTGTAAGTTACACTATGATAACTAAGTGAATCTGAAGGGATACCTAAGAGTATCTCTAAGGCTTAAGATTTTATAATCTATTTGGATACCCTATGATATGTAAGGATTAACTCCATGATATATAAGGGTCACTATATATTTAGGGGTTAATTTGTTATGATCACACTATACAAAATGGTTTTCAGAGTTGGGTTGGAAAAATTATAAAGAGTCGTAAGCCACTATGATGCATAAATGTTGAAATACGATTTATAATGGTTCATAAAATATGATATGAAATGGTTGGTGATGTTTCTTTGGTTTATACATAAGTGTTTGAATATAATATTTTATATTTAAGGGTTTGTATATAATAGTTTATTACATCTCTGAAAAAATTGTGTTTGATGGTCTAGAGGCGGAACACAGCATGAGCATGAGGGTCACTCTATTATATTCCTTGACCAATTGTAATTAATTAATTATTTAATTAATTAAAGTATATAAAAAGGGGGTATTTTCATTTTTTCTTGAAATAAAAGGACCACACCCAAACTCATTTTTCACTCATATCCTTCTTTCCCCCATGGAATATCTTCATTGATTATTTTCTATTCTTCATTCAATTCGTTGTAGATAGTATTCAAGATTAAGGCTTACTACCCTTGGTTATTTATTTCTAGTTTCTCACTCAATTTCATTATTTTATATCATTTCTTCCCTAAATCAAATACTTTTCTATATTATAAATTACTTCCAATATTGTTTAGATCATCTATAGTTTCATAGAAATAGGAATCTTTCTAATTCCAAATAAGGTAGTTGGAAATTACATTACTATGTCACTTTCTCATTTAGTGATTTTTTTTGTTCATGTGAAATCACAAGGATTATTTCCACCATGTTTTCATAAAGAAGGTGATATATCCCTATAAATTAGGATAGTATCACATTGTGCTAACTATTGGTAGGGGTTGCATATATTTCTAAATGGTACATCGGTGGTACCTTGGTTGAATGGGTGTTGGTCAATATCATTATGGAGTTTTTAGGGGCATGAGTTATATTCTCATGTAAATGGGTTTGATTTTATAATGTTAATTTAAAAAATAGTTTTGAGAAAAAAATATTTCTAATTGAAATTGTTTATAATAGAATTTGATAATAAATAGTGTGATTTTATGTGATGGTTTTGAAATGTTATTTGAAGAAAAATATGGTTTTAAAGTAATTTTAATTGGTATTTTGGTCAAGGACCTATCCTAGGTATAAATTTTATGTGTTGTCATATCGAGATTGTTTATAAAGAGGATTAAACTTAGTTTTTTAGATATATCTAGGAAATACGAGTTTGAGATTATTTTCGTCTCATTGACCTTGTGTTGTAAAATCCCTATTCTTAAATATTATATTAATTTTTTTATTTTTGGTTCTGATTCCCAAGTACGTTATTCATTTTTTTTCATTGAGATGGATCATTATGTAGGAATCACTAACCATGTTATTATATTTTTAGCTAGTAGTATCAATTATCTTGAATGAAGTTGCATAAATTGGTATGATGATGTTATGATTTTGGTATAAAATTCATTAGTTTGGTTTTAATTAATTTTATTGACCACTTAGAGGTTAAATATGGGTGAGATAGTATAGGTTTGATGAAACTTTTCTTTGTTCTATGTAGTGAGGTGGTTTTATCCACATGGGTAAATTGGGATTAGATTGAGTTGTTTAGGAAAAAATATGGCTTGGTTAACTTAGGGGTTTTAAATTTGTGATTTAATGATGAATACTTTATTTTTATAGGTTTCAATAGCATGACCATGACTAGTGTGGGTAAAAAAGAGGTATTTGTTTTGTAGAATATTGGGGGATATTCTTTTGGTGTTAAGTTATTCGAATATTTTATTGGTAAAACATATGAGGATTTAAGTTTTTATAAGTAATTTAATCCCTTATATCTTTTTGATTATGTTTTACTATATAGATATTATTTAAATATAGAATATTCTATATTTCTAGACAGGTTTTAGGATTTGGTATTTTTCCACCATGTTTTCTTGTAATTATGAACTAACCATGCAATGTGGTAGTCATGATTCCACTCCCTGAGTGAGAGGGAGGCAGAATGTGATGTGAACTAATATTTGGTTTGTGAAGTGGTATGTGATGTGGTACTAGAACACACATTGAGTGAGGGATGGAGGAATATATTATGGTAAGATACCCAACCCCGAGTAAGAGGGTATGGTCGAGGACATACTGTGGAATTGATGTCGAACCAACATTGAGTGAGGGGATGTGGTCTGGGGCTTGATGTGAACATGAAATTTGATGATCATACCTTACCTAGAGGTGATGGTTCGACATGTGTGAGAGTAGTATTTTTAGACTCCCCACTTCGATCAATTTGTATTTGAGTTATGAATATTTCATTATCTATGGAATGTACCTATTGTATGGGTATTTTAGATCATGTAGGAGGTTAACCATTGTGATTCCATCCTCTTACCACTTTTGATAATGCCTGATATGTATGCGATAATCTATGGGACGTCAACTCTAAGGTGTGTGTTGGTTTATAATGTGTGGTGGATTGGATATTCTTATTCCCTCCATAAAATGAGGTCGTTGACTTGGGGATATGAGACACGTCTATGAGGCCTTACCTTGAGGGGATGGTTCATTCAATATATTCTCTTATCAATCGAGATTCCCCTCTCATATTTCTTGTTTTACGTTATGAGATTCCCATTTTCATGAAAAAATCTATTATGATTCCTTTACCTAATGGTTTTCCTATATTATTTGTAAAGAAATAACAAGGTTCAACCAAAATACACACCCAATTCAGTCATCACATGGTAATTTGAAGCATGAATAGGGGAAAATTCCCAAATATAACCAAATCAAGACATTAAATAAGAGTATAAATTAGAAACAATGGAGAAAAAATCATCTATATAACCAAGAAAATATTATTATCAAGTAATTCAAGAATAATACAATAATAGAAGCCTCCATGTGACTAAAAGTCCCCTATAAGCCAACCCAAATAGATGGAAAAGACCAAATAAATAGTTTAAATGCAATAAAATTCCTTCCCATTAAAATATATCTTGTAATACAACATCTACAACAACTGAAAATAAAAAGTATGGTTTCATCACAATTCCCATTATGATCTACATAGTGTTTATGAAACATCTAATAATAAGAATGAATCTATAATAGCTTTTAAAATAAGAATAGTTTTAAAAATCATTTTTTTAAAAACCAATTCATTCTTAAATAATTTTCCCATTTTTTTCAAAAAAACATTTCACATTATCAAACCATAAATATGAAAACTATAATTGAAATAATAGGATATCATATATATGCATAAATAGGTAATAAAGTAAACAAATAACTATGAAATAACCCATCATGCAAAGACAAATGATATAACATCATATAAAAACATATTAGCAACAATCCATGATAAAAAATTGTGATGAATAACCATAAAAAAAAGAACCTCCCAATAGGACCTAGCCTATAGAATAATTAAACAGGATACTTGAGATCCTAAACATGAATAATGTTGGATATAACAAATATAGAGTCTCTCCATAGTCCATTGATACCCAAAATATTACCTTCAAGTGGTTCCACAAACACTAAGGGTACTAGTGTCTCTTTACTAAGGAACCTAAGGTTCCCAATGTGCCAATTATCAAAATAAATTCTCAAAAACATGATCAATATTTTATAAAACATTTAAAAATCTATGAAAATCGGCTTCGATGTTTGAAAATCCATTTCCAATATAATAAAAAAATTTCATGTAACACCCATTTTTGAAAACATTTTATTTTCTACTCAAACATTTAAACAAACATATAACCTCAAAACAATGAACAACAAACATTTATTTACCAAAAAAACATGAAATTCATTTCATTAACCCATTTTATTGAAATGAAATATTCAATCCTATATAATCCTTTCCGCCTTTGACAACGATGATTGAAACCATGAGAGATGCCTTGGAAAGACAAGGAATGCCAAGAAATTGAAATATATCAATAGAAAACAAAACCCATACAAAAATTTGAACACAACTACAATAGTAATAAAAGGAAAATAAGAACTATATTGAATTATAACTTTGGGAAACACAATTCAACTGAAATAATGATCATTCATTAAAAAACAAATCTTGAATGGTCAAAGATCGCCAAAATCTCCCATGAGAGATTCTAAGTTGAGAAGGAGAGGGGCTGAAAATGAAGTAAATAGGAAATCAGCTATGAAGCACACTAAAAGTCTAACTTCTGTTGATTACTCAGTATGTAATCTCATTACACATCTTGTAATCCAAAAATCTCAAGTACACTAAAAACACATCACCTTTTTACTAAAAATATAATTTTTTACAGCTCATGATGTGAACCACATGAATAGTGTATAAACCCTTCATTCCTGAAACCTATTTCTTGCCATCTCCTTATAAAACAATACATGACATGTAATGACCTTACACGGTGTTTAATCTCATAATAAACAATCTAAACTACAGTTTTTAAGAAGAAAAACACAAAGAACTCACTTTGAGAACTCTCATAGCTTAGGAAGAACCCTCATAAGGAGTTTACATGTTTATACCCAAACTCCATTAATTAAAATAAACATAAAACCCTAAAATTCTGGTCTTTTTCACCAGTAAGGTCTATCCTTCCTCAAGAATCCCAAAAAAGTAGTGAAACTCATATGATAAATATAACATTTACAAGGGAGTTCCTGAAATGTGTAAAAGGTGGTCATAATCTCCCCCACCATAAATTCTTTCTACCCCCAGAAATCCCTTAGATTCTTAGATTTACAAAAATTGAATGCCACTACTACCTCATCAACAATTCCTTATCACATGTATCATGGCTATCCCATCCACACTACCATAGTACCTGAACCAAAGGAATACTTTTAATGAGTAATACCCTCTCTTGGTGATCCATAATTTGAACCACCTGCTAAACCAAGGAGGAGTACGTATCAAGATCAACATCCTCACATCCAATCACACGGTAAGGATATTGTATATATCTCCTCATTTAGTAAACATAAAACACAAAATGTATTTAATTAAAACTATATAGTAATTCTAATTGATATACTACATTACCCAGTCATCCAATGATCCTAAAGGGGCCTGCAAACCTCAGTGTGAACAAACCATGCTTACCCAAATGATGATGTCCCAAACAAGATGAAACTATATGAAAAACCTAATCACTAATCACAAACTCCAATGGACAATGACGACGATATGCATAATATTTTTTGATGAATCTGTGCCGTGACCAATATTCGCTGGATCAAGTATCCTATATTTATCATCTCCTGAAAAAGTATCAACCCAACCAAAGAATTCATTCCTAAATCTTACCAACATAAGGGAGATCTACATCATCAACCAAAATATCCTCAAAGGGTGTCATCATAATCAAGGCCTGATAACTATTTTTAAAGTAAAAATCAACCAGAGGAAAATTATTTTCCCAAAATCCTCTGAAATCAAGAACACACTCCTTTAGAATACCCTTAAGAACCTTAATAGTTCTCTATATCCCTCTATCCATTTGAAAATGATATTTTTTTTATCAACATAATATAATAAACCATTTCCCCCTGTTAACCATTCATGAACATGGGCATAAACCTAGAATATATGTTAGATACTACAACTATGGGATCCCTATTAATTCTCTCCATCGCTAACATAAAAGACTCCAAGATGTTCCACCTTATTAATCTTATTAATATGGAGGAAATGCTCTGATTTCATTATTTAATAAATGATCACTCAAATAACATCCTTACCGATAGGATTCCATTGAAAACCCAGGATGAAGCCCAAGAAAATCACAACCCAATTCCAACTTGGAATTGGTAAGTGTTGTAACAAAACGCCATGTCTTTGGTCTTCCACCTTAATTCATTGACAAGTAAGACACTATGGTTCAAAACATGCAACTAACAACCTCATCATGTGCCACCAATACTAATGTATCAAAACATCATACGTATTGGTAACCCTAGGGTGAATGGACCCCAAGATTGGTTTCCACTATCTCATAACTCTTGCATCTGACAAAATGTAATAGCCAACCTACCATGTAAGCACAAAGCACCACAATGAGACCAAGACCACTCATCTGAGGTCTCCCCATCATAAATTATTTTACTAATGTGTTGGCACATATTGACTTTTATGTTCTCAAGTCAAGCTCACTCAAAAAAAAGAGAATTTATATTTCATCAAATCAAATAAAAAATATCCACCATCCCCTTTGGAACGCCCCGACCCCAGTTACCCAGAGTCGGTGCATTATTACATAATATTAGCATGATCACAAGGGATCAAATCCTGAAAGACCAATCAGTTTAGTAACCTTGTAAGTAATAGATACATTCATAAGTTTTACATTACATTACAAAATCAAAAAAAAACAATAACATTGTCTCCATTGACCACATTCATATCCATTAAACTATCCCTTAGACTATCCCTGCAAGTCAGTCAAAATATACTTATTTACATCCTGGTAAAAATAAAACATCAAAATGGGTGAGCTCAGATGTTCAGTAAGGATTACCATATAGCGGAAACATTCATAAATAAGCATAAAAATTTAAGGCAATGTATAAGACTAAATCATAGGCCTTTTAAAAATAATCATCTATATAATATGGCCAATATAAATCAAATAATTCCATTTACTTATTCACATGGAGATTCAAATAGTCGAATAATCACATGAAATATCAATATCCAATTTTATAATTATGTAATGCATAATGCCAGACATCATAACCACAATGTCAAGGCCTTATGCCTAGACTAAAAATAAGATTTTGTCAAGGCCTTGTGCCAAGACACTTGTTTCTCTCATGAGACCTATCGATGCATCAAGGAGATATAGCAATCTCCACCCATCACTTACTAAGTCCAAGTAATTCCTCATATTAAAATATTTAAACATAACATAAACATTCGTATTAACACTATCATACAAAATGTCAATAATTTATCCTTAAACCATGAATGATGTAAAAATAACACATCCAAAGTCAAACATGTCCTCCTCCAAATCCATTTTTTTTAATTTTCTGAAAAAAAATTTAAGATAAAGTTTGAAACTTCACAAAATTACAACACATCACAATTCACTAAAAAAAACCCAAAACCCAAAAAACAACCATAACTATGCGCCGAAGTAAAACAATTTTGAAATTCAAAACACCTCAACCGAATGTCCGTGCTTTGAGAACTACACCGCACCGCACCTCCTCGATTCCAGAACCACCAAAACACTGACATGAGGGTCACATTCCACAACTATGGCACCATCATTTCTCCACCAATGTTGTTGCCATCGACAGCACCATCATCCATACCAATCGACACAGTTCCATTCACCATCCGGAACGAACACCGGCTGGATCCGTCACTCCACTAGAGAAAATCCCACAATCCTAGAAAATCAAGAGACACCACAATCATATAAATCAAAGAAAAAACCACCATCATCATCATTCGAGAACCATCGTTTCCATTTTAGCATGTTGGATGCACCTCACGAAGACCACTATCTGCTCGAACAACACATCCCAAACCATCCATGAAGATCGCCGCACCTATCGACTTGGAAAGCAGCATTGGACCAGGACAGCAGAGTAGAGTATGAGTGGAATGAACCACCGAAGGCATCCACCATAACAAATAAAGATCAATTTGGATGTTTTGTATCATAATAAATAAAATTCAAACAAGCTTAAAATCTATCAAAGGATGTTGACATAGATGAAATAAAAACTTTTTTAAAGAAATATCTCTTTCTATTTTGAAATCAATTAAAATTCATATAATTATAATGGAAAACATTTATTTTGAAAATATTCTTATAAGCCTGTATGGGAAGCTTTGATGATGTTATAATGGTGGAAAATAGCTGCACCTACTGTATAAGTTAAAAAAGACATTCTTACCTTAATTTTGTCGAAACGGTCATAAAGTACCTTCTTTGAAAAACGACGGAAAGATTCCTTTAAAAACATATATGGTTAAATAAGGGTATAAATGAATTTAACCCATAGTCTAGTAAATTTTAAAAATGATTCAAATTACATTTTTAAGAAAACAGGGATGTGGATGGTAAAGATATCGCATTAGATTCTTACGTAATAACAACCTCAGATAAGTAAAGAGATAATAGAATTAACCCTTACCTTGTACTTTTCCTTAGTCAATGGTATTTTAACCTCCTGTATAATAGTTAAAACATTGTTATTAAATTATACAAGAACTATATACAAAAATATGATATCATATACGATCATCTAATATTGCTTTGTTAATAATATTTCAGTAGTAACATCGTTTCGAGTGTCAATTGATTCGTTTTCCATTATATGCTTGGTTATGGAAGTCATGTTTGTTATGGATAGGATGTATTTGATTAATATAAAGAATGATATTGTGTCATAAACATTATTTTTAATCATGAAATGAAAATTATTCTTGAATGATTACGATGGGGAATTAATCTCATCATGTTCGTGGAGACTGTAATTCATACGTACGCACGAGCGACAATATCATTATATTGATGGTGAAATAATATGTAATTGGTTGGGGTGTTATAAATACATAATAATTAACATGTTATATTTATTATTTACATCAGTTATACTCATTATTATAGCCATACAAAATAATGAAGAGTTTGAATAACAAACTACACCACGATGTGCAGATGGCAAGTCGTACGTACGCACGTATGGTGACATTGTTGTTAATAGGATGGGTAGAAGAACGAATATGGTTGTACCATATTTATAATAACATCACATTATGTAGAAGTTACTTGATTTATTATTATTTTATGGAATCAATGAAAGAGGAACTGGAAGAAGAAAATACCTTGAAAGAGGGTGGTGAAATTATTACCTCTTCTTCAGGTGTTTTCTTTTGAGTTGATCAAAAGGGATTATTAGGATGGATTTATGATCTATGTAAGGACTCTAGTAAGATGTGAGTGAATTTGGGAGGATATTTGGGTAGGTTTTGGCTGAGCAAAATTTCTTTGGAGGTGTGAAATTATGAGAAGGTAAAGTACCCTTTTATAAGAGAGGTGAGGATCACTTTAGGAAGAGCTTGAAATATTATTTTCTAATAAAATCATTTTCTGTTTATAATGGCCCCAAAATGATTTATTTAGAAGATAAGGCGTGTATGGGTCTCAAACCTCTCAAAAAATATGTTTTAGATAGGTTTCGGTCACCATATTAGCCTTATCTTGTATATTTAACTCTTAGTTAAATAGTTTGGCATTACCATGTCTCTTTGTATTTTTATAATATATGGTTACTAAAATTACTAAACACTACCAATAGAACCCCAAGTGGTTCATTATTAATATATATAACCATATCTAAGTCCTTTGGCTGAAACTTAGATTTTTAGTAATATTATATCAATTAATAATATAGTATTTGTTCTAAAAATTCAATTATGTCAATTTTGACACTATTTTGTATTTGATTTTATTGACATCCATAAAAACGTTATCACTTCGAATAAAATTTAATTAATCAATAATAAAATTTCAAATTAACCTATAAAAACATTGGAATTAATCTAAAGGCTCAATTTACATTTATCTGGATATTTATAATATCAATTATTTTAATATTTCATTAACAAGGTAATTACTACATCATCATTATATCATAAATAAATTAAATTATATAATGTATAAAAATTATAAATAAAATACCATTATGTAGAAAATATTTTTATATTCCTAATGAATATTTATTATCAAATTTATATTGTTTGTAACCCTATATTAAAAATGGTTTAGCTATTAAACTTTTAATTTTACACTTTTAACTCTTCTTTAAATAAAATAATAAAAAATATCTTAATCTAATCCCAATTGAAAAAAAGGATCATATTTTATTCCTAATTTTGTTTATGGTCTAATTACAGTTATCCAATAGAATTAGGACATGTTTTAGAGAAATTATAATATCATTTTTACCCTTAGTTTCCCTATTTACTTTGGTAAATAAAAGTCAAAAGTTACTATTCAGAAAAAATTATTTTCAACTTATTGGACCACAATTTACTTACTGATGTCAACTGTGTCTCTCATATTTTTGAAATTCAACTCACATAAGAGGTAAAATTCTATTTTATACAAATTTGTAAATACTCCAAGAAGGTTGGTAAAAGATGGTAAAAAGTTCAAAAACATTTTATATATCTAAAGTTATTATAAAATGACTCCAATGAATTACATTGTACATATATCGGTATTAGGTATATATATTGAACTAAAATAAATTAAAATATAATAACTAATTATTTAAATAAAAGTTAGTTTTAAACAATAACACATTGTTTTCCACTATTCATCAAGAATTTAAAGTTTTCAGAAAAATACCCAATATTCACTCTAAGATAATTTTATATTCCCAATCCAAAAAAGAATTAAGTTTTGAACAATAAAATTTATAAAATTTTAAAAATTGGGTATTACTGTTCATAATGGATACTTTGATTGGTCGTGGTGTGTTAAAACTCCTAGTTGCGTACAACGCAAGCTACTGCATTATTCAAATGAAAACGTATCGTGGAAGCATGGGGTGTTACACTCTTTCACTCCCTACCATATCTCATAAAAAAACTAGTCAGAGACCACTTCTAAACCGATTTCTTCAAAGCTTATGTCGATAATTTTCTGCTCAATGCATCGACAACAATGTTTATTTTCTGAAGAATGTATGAAATATAAAAATAAAAATTATTAATATAATACCCATAGAATGTCCATTTCAGGTTAATATGACTCTTATTAAAAATGTAAGTCATGATTTTATGATGTGAATACACTATAAACTTCTCCCCAATGATATTGTAACACCAAATTTTGAGTTCATACATAACCACTTCTAACTCAATATCTTGGGTTGGGTGGTTATTCTCATGAGGTTGTAAGAGGAGTGAGCTATAGGCCCCACATGTTTCCACTGCATCAACACACATCCCAAACTCATACTATAAGCATCACAGAAAGTGACATAATCAGAACTTGGTTCCAAAAGAATAAAAACATGTGATGAATTCTAACTCATCATTATTTACTTAAAATATCTCTCATTATTTTCATTCTAGTAAATCTTTACACCTTTGTAGGATAATGTATTCATAAAAGATGTGATCTTAGAGAAATCATGAAAAACACATCTATTGTGATCAGCCCAACCCAAGAGGTTCAAATCTCAAACTCATTTTAATATTCTCCTAGGACATCATTGCCTATATCTTTTCAGGATCTACTAAGACTCAACTCTCAGATATCACATTTCCTAGAAACATCTCATCCTGGACCCAAAAATCTCATTTAGAAAGGTTGCCATATTTTTTATGTTCCTTCAAGGTTTGAAGAATGATATACAAATGTCATATTTCATCCTCCTCTGACATAGAGTACACCCAAATATCATCCATGAACACAAAAACAAGAGAGTCCATGAACTAAGGAAAAATCTATTTCTTCAAATCCATAAACCCCATAGGAGAATTATTCTGACTGAATATCATAAAAAGAAAATCAAATTTCTCATTCTAGCTCCTAAATGTTGTCTTAGGTATATCCTCCTCTCAAAATATCAACTGGTTATACCCAAACTATAGGTAAATATTTGAAAACCAGAATTCCCTGATAAGTTGGTAAAAAAGATCATCAGTCCTAGGAAAATGAAATTTATTCTTAACGATCACCCTATTTAACTTTTAATAGAAAATATAATGTCTGAAACTCTTGTATTCCTTCTTAGAAAATAGGACATGTGAATACCATAGGGACACACTAGTATTAATAAATCCTTTAAACTCTAGATCCTCAATATAGATATTAAGTTCCACCACATAAATAGGTTCAATTTGATAAGACAACATACAAATAGGTATATTTCTAGAAACTAACTCAACATTGAAATCAACCTCTATTTGTGGTGGTAATTCGAAATAATCATCGATAAAGACATCAAGTTATGAACACACCATTGAAATAAGTCCACCACTGAAATAAGGGTTAACTGTATTATGAAACATCTCAGTTAAAATGGCATGAGATTAACCCAGCATAAGAAACAACATGCCCTGCCCTTGCCAAGCTGGAGTCTCATTCTCCTTGAAAGATATGCATGACCCCATTGGTAAATAATAACTATACTCGTAGGTGATAGAACCATATTTATTTCATAATAATGATCATTTAATCGATACTAATAATCAAGTCTAATATTTCAATATCAAGTATGAAGAATCCCCATTCTTTCTCAAAGATGGTTACCATAACCTAACACATGGGACACTTGAAACCTTGTTTGAACCTCTTTCCCAATGTTATGTAAATATCCAATAAGTACATCATAAGTTTTGAATTAAATACTAGCACCTTAACTAAATTTGATGATATAAAATAATGAATATCACCTGTATCCAAAAAGGTTATCACCATAAAAGATGAAATCAACATTGTACCTCTAACAGTAGTTCACACTAGTTCAGATTCCCCATACGTAGAATCATCTATATAAAGACATCAGTTCTTAGCCCCATGAATATCCACTTAGCCTAAGGATTTGACCCACCACTCTTAGAAGTGCTACTATAAACCTATAAACCCTTCGTAATATCGGACCATTATTTAGAATCCTAGGAAATCCTTTCAAAAAAACTCATCAGATGGACTAATAATTTTTAAGGATGAAATGTCTTAGTTTCCTTCAAATAGTTAGTCTCAGTATGATCCGACTACCAGTGATAATATTAAAACAACCTTCTTCTTCCCCATTTAATCCCCTAGAACTATTTGTATGGAAAACTGATCACCCTTTCACTTACTGTTTTGTTTAAAAGATACATCCCATATAAAAACTACACCAACTGAAGCTCCTAAAAAACTAATCATCCCTACTATGTCCACCTCCTACAAATCTACCCTTTTTATTATCTTCATAAAGGTAAAACAACATATTAGAATCAACATCAACCTAATAACAAGCCTCAATTACAACTCAACCCTTTGTACCTTAAGGTTACCATTTGTAATATACTTTGGTTCAAGATACACCAACTCAACAAATTGGGAAGAATACTCTAGAAAAGTATGCTCCTTCTACTTCAAGTTTAAAAACTCATTGGACTTTTCCACACCTAATATATCTGGGTAAAAGAAATTATTAATTATTTTCCTGAAGGAAGTCCATGAAAGGTTCTTTTGAAACTAATCTTGAAAAATATCGTCCCACCATCTCCTTCCTAGTCCTTGAGCACATACATGGAAAATCCACCATCAATTCTTCAGGAGTCTTCATGAAGATGAATATCCTCTCACTTCACTCTTTCCAATACTTAGATTCAAAGGGTATTTTCACCATGGAAGATGGGTGGGTGCTATTTAGTAAACTGGGAACCAAGATCCACCTCACATCCTATGTTCTTGAAACCTACTTAAACTAATTTATTAATAGTGGAGACAATACATTCAACCAATTAATTTTCCCCAAGAGTATTATCCAGTAGAACCAATATTTCTGTTTCCTCTCCCAAATTTGGAAGATATATTCTCAGAGACTTTATATAATAAAGGTAAGAAATAATTAGTTATAGCATTATAACATTCTATATACCTTAATACCACATCCAAAATTAAAATAAATGATATAAAACAATATAAATATAAATAAATTAATAATTATATCAATGAAGAATATTTATGAATAGGAATAGGTAAAAAAAAATTAAAAATCCCATATTGTTCATTAAACAAAACCCAAACCCCAAGAATCTAACCTTGTCAAAGCACCAATCCACCCATGGTAACTCAGGTTTTGTTATGGATGTGAGTTTTCCATGCTAATTTTCCTCACATACACTTTAATTCTAATAGTCCTAACTCTTGTCTAACTAAGACATAGAACCAAACTCGATAAGTGTCAAAAAATATTATGTCGATCCTTCCCTCTGATACCAAATTTTAACATACCAACCCAGGTCAAACAAACTATTCACCTAATCCAGCTATCACTTCATGAGGTGGAGCAAGAAAACAAAACAAGTCACAAGTAAAACAATAAATACATTCAACCAAATTATAATGAAAAAAATAAGGACATACAACCATCCATACAACCAATAAAATAGGATAAACTCGTAATTTATGGATGGGATTAGAAAACAAGACTCCGTGTGACTAACAGTCACCTCCAAACCAACCTGAAATGAAGGCAAAGACCACATGAAAATTCAACAAGCTACAGGTTTCCCTTCCCCATACCAGTATCCGATAATAAAACTTATAAAATTTCCTAATGTAAAAAAGTTGTGTGTGAGAAAAAATCCTAATAAGGTATCGTCAAAATTTCTATATAATGTCTAATAATAAGAATCAAACAGTTCTAGATTTTAAAAAAAATAGTCCTAAAATTACTTTTCATAAACCCAATTCATTTGTAAATAATTTTCCCTTTAGTTTTCATAAAATCCTTTTATATTTTGAAAATATAAATATGAAAAATATAATTGATATAACATGAAATAATATCCTTGAATAAAGAGGTAATCAAGTAAACACATATCCATGAAATAACCTATCACTTGAAGCAATGAGATAAGACATCATATAAAAACCTATGATAAAAAATCTATGACAAAAAACTATGAAATAAATAATCTTAAATGAAAAATCAACTCACATTAGGTTCTAGTATATGGGAAAATATATTCTAGTCACTGTAAAGAGCCTAAATAATCATAAAATTGGATCAATCCAATATCGAGTCCTTCCATAGTCTATAGATATCTAAATGGTTTCCTCCTAGTGGTTTCATACACACTAATTCTACCTGTATTTCTTTCTGGATTCACCCATGGTCCCCAATTCTCACATTTTAAAAATAAACTTTCAAAACCTTGATCATACTTTTATGAACCATTTTTAAAGAAAATACAATCCACTCCATTGTTTGAAAATCCATTTCCATGTCAATAAAAAATCCTAGAAAAATAAATTTTTGAAAACATTTTCCTTTATAATAAAATCTTTAACAATAGATATCACTTAAAAATTTGAGAAACCCAATGGGATTTAATAATAATAACAACAAATTTATTACATTAAACCATTTTATAGAAACACATACTTGAAGTTGGTATAAATCTAGATGCCTTCAACTAAAATGATCAGAATCCATGAAAATGGACTTTGAATTACAAGGAATGCCAAAAACTGAAATAGATCAATGGAAATACCTTTCCAAGCAAAAATATGAACATAACCATGACTAAAACAAAAGACAATGAAGTACCATAAGGAACGTTTTCTCATAGAAATGCACAATAACAACAAAAATGGTTAATCACTGAATAAAAAATCTAGAAGGATATGAGTTCTCCAAATCAACCTTGAGATATTAGAGGTTAAGGTGGAGAAGATATAAAAATAAATAAAATAAAAAATTAGTAGTGATGCACATTAAAATGGTAAATCGTGATGATTACACACTGCGTAATCCCATTACATGTCATGTAATCCATGATGCTCAAGTACGTTGAAAAGCTCATCACAAAATTTTTTATAGTTCATGACTTGAATCGTATACCCAAAATGTAGACCATTCATTCCATGAACCTATTTCATGTAATATTGTTTCAAAAAATTACATATCATTTAATGAAATTATATAGTGTATAATCACCCAGAAGACCGCATAAGCTTTAGGTTTTAAGAATATAAACTCAAAGACACCAATCTGAGTGATCTACAATCTTAGGATGAACCCATATTAGTATTTGAAAACACTACTACCAGAATCCATTAACTCAAACAAACACAAATCCCTAAAATTTAAGTCATTTTCCCATTAAATGGCTCCCCATCTCCATAAATCCCACAAAGACACCCAAACAAGTATTCTTTGAAAAACATAAATAGTGGAGTACCTGAAAATCATAATAGGGTGTTACATTCTTAGGAATGGATGTAAAGGTTCCTTTCCTTGATTGGAATCTTTGTTTTGTGATTATGATTTACATATAATTATCATTTCCCAATGATATTGGGGTTTGGTGTTTTAGTGGTCTAGTAAACAAATGATGACCAAAAATATTTGATTACAAGTGTATTTTGTGTTATGTTTGCAGAAGGTTATGTTTATTAAGAATGAAATTAAAAACCTTTGTCTATTTCCTACACATCCACATTATATGGAAACACTCAATGTGTCTTGATGAGTGAGTAAATCTAATTGAGTCTTTAGACTCAACCACCACTTCTGAACATATCAAGTGATTTGATGTATGTGGGTAGACCATCTTTTTATATTTTAGGAATGGGTTTTACCGAGAGGCGGACTCATGGATCATTTATATTTGGTTGTGGATACTGAGGATTTGATAAGGGAGAATATGTGAATATTTATAGAGGCCATTTTTCATGATTTTTGTCTATGTTTTGGATATGTACATGCTAGTGAACTCCATATTTTTTTACTTTGATGGAACCTTCCACATGTATTTATTATTGCTACTCTGTTATATTGTGATCAAACATATAAAATATTTTTTTTTCTATTATATACTATGGAGAGCACATATCTCCCTGTTGATATCAATTGGTTTTTGGGGCCTTCGTTATATGGATGGTTTATGCAATTTTTTTGGTAGACATGAGCAAGGACCTTGGGGTTTATTTATGGTTTTTAGTCATCCCATGACTTTTAGGTCCCCACATTTAGTTAGTACCCTCCATAATATTGGGAAGCACACTCGAGGTCTTACAAATACCATACTCATGTCATGTTTAGGTGATCCATCCCTAGGTGTTACATGATAAATAAAACAATTATCACTTTCAATATGGTTATAATGAAATAAAGTTGTTGATTAAAATGAAAAAATATAAGTTATCCTTTTTTTAAGCTACATGCTAGTCCTATAAACCCATAATATCTTAATCCTCACAATATATTATACTTGTCTGATACCATAGTGAATAATAATACAACTACATGTGTGTTGGGGTGCATATACAAATATTGGTTATGAGGCTCAATATGCACTACCATGATATACTAAACATATGTAGTGATGTCCTTATGATATATTTCACTCATATTATGAAATAACCTGAAATGGATACCACAAATTATAATAAATAATGTATAAAAACGTATAATAATTGAAAATATTATCCATGTTATTTATTTGTGGGTTTACCAGGCTTCCGTAATCCTTGAAAAAAACCTTTTTCATCAAATATTGGATCATTCCTACTTTATACAATGAAATTTAATCACATCTATCACTGTGGAATGATCGTTAAAAAATAATTATCCTAGGTAATTTATGATATATGTGACTTATGTGTTGTACCATAATATATAATTAATGAGATATATAGTATAACAACTGCCTGGTATAATTATATGAATTGAATCTATTACATAGCTTCCATCTCATATAATATAATTAAAAACATCTGTGGAGTAACGATGGGGTCATATAATACAATCACTATAATCTATGATATAGCCAATATCCACTATAACCCAAAAATTTATGAATAAATAAAAAGATGATATAAAATATGTTCTATCATGCTGAATCTTTTTCTATGAAAAAATTCTTAAATTTTGTTCAATTAATTGATGAAAAAACCCCTATAAATTAGATCCATGCCTTAAATAATTTTTACCTATATAGTATTGGAATACTTTTACGGTGAACTCTCATGTCCCATTAAAATTTCACTCTACATAGAAATAAATTTGAATGTCAATTCGAAAATTTTTCAAGATTATATTGTTGGTAAGTGTCATTCTATATCTATACTAGAGTATATATCCTCCATATTACATGACACAATCACAGGATTCCTATTAAAATGCGGTGATAATATGTATCTTCCCATTACACTTATCTCCCCAGGATTACTATTCACCTCAAATAGTCAACCGTCCTTTGGAAAAATACTCAAAAATAAAATGATTCCATTTCGTCCAAGTCACTAAATATTAAAGGAGTCTCACTATATTAAATAAATTAAGTAAGTCAATCAAATTAGTCCCAAATAATATTTTAAATTGTTTATGTATTCATAAAAAACCAAGTAAATCATATAAGGACTGTCTAGAAGAATAATAATCAATATGTTACCAACTAGATATAATATCGTAGTATTACACTATAACATTATTATCTTAACCCATGTAAGTGATTATCAAATATCCAATATCACATTCCATTTTTAGTTCTTTATCATGCATATCACAGGAGAACACAATAAGTTATATAGTTTTATCAATATTTAAATATCCAATTCATTACATATAACATGATAATAAATATTTTATGAAAAATAAAATTATCATCAGTACTGTTGATAATATAATGATACTCATAAACATAATAATATACATATTAATATAACATAAAATAAATAAATCTAAAATATAAATACACATCTGGTTGTTAATGAGAAACCATATTCCTAGTAAAGTAAGTTCACATTCTTCTATATGGATAATCTTTATCTCACACATCTCATCACCTCTGAGATTTATTATAATTTTTTAGATAACTAAATTACATGTGCTAAACCTCTTTTTAAATAATTTTTATATTGGTTCTATAGAATAATCCATATTTGGATACTCAAAATAAATATTCAAATCATCCCAATATGACCAACTCATTTCTAATATATATTATAAATAATTTAATAATATTTTAGGTGACCTAAGTTCTGGTGATAATGTATTTTCAAATTATTTTTCTATGATTTTCTAAATTGACAAATATTGTATACATATGTACGGTATTGAATTTTTTTCCAAATTTAGATAGATTAGTTAAATATAATGGGCGTAACACCACACAAATATAATATATAATTACATTTAAATAAATCAATATGTATGATATATTTCACTACACACAATAATGTACTTCAATGAAATAATCTTATTTTTAGATATAATATAAATGTTTAAGTATGTTTGTTAAAACCTATCCATTGTATTAGCAGTAAAAAATAAGAGTAACAGATTTATGTAATATATGTATAAATAAAATAAAAGGATACTTTTAAAATGAATTGAATTCAATTAGTTTATCTAAAATTACCCATAAGATCATTTATTGTTTAAAAAATTATTTTTACAAAAATGGATTTTATTAAGTGATTTGATTTTATATTTGATGAACCATGTGATTATTGATGATAAATTATGTATTTATTTATTAATTACTAACAATTATTTTTTTGTTAAATTTTAATAAATAAGAATAATAACTTTTGTTATTTGAAAATATCATTCTCTTATAAAAACTTTTTTCATTATATTTTATGTTTTTATTCAATAATTGAATCAATAAATATTAGAATTTGAATTTGAAATTATGAAAACAAATTATTTATAACACTAATATTTTATTATTTTTAATTTTATAATTTTTCCAACAAAATTAACTTTTAGTTGAAAATATGGTCTTTGAAAAAATTCACATTTTTATGATTTAATCATTATGTGAGATTATGATCGAAATATAAAAAAAATTAATTAATAAAAACATTATTTAAGGAGTAACGTTATTAATTTTAATATATTATATGAACTTATAAATCCTATGTCCATTATTTTTATAACAAAATTAAAATGTTATTTTGATAAGAAATTAGTTTCTTTCTTTTCTTGGAATCAAGTATTTTCTTGGTGATATTCAAATTTTAGTTGAAATGGAAAAATCATAACTTTTATTTGGATTAAATTAAACCAAATATTTACCTCTAATTATTTTTTTTAACAACTATCCATTACACCTAAATTTTATTCTAAATAACACACTTTTACAAAAAAAAATTCCCCTGTAATGTGTGCCAACCATAAAATAATCTTTTTAAAACCCTTGAAAATCTTTTTGATTAAATTATTTACAAATATTAAAATCATTATTTTTAAATTTGTTAAAGGTTTTATTTCTATTTTTTCAATAATATTAATTACACTGTTTAAAAAATTAATTACCAATTTAAAATTAAATTGTGGTAAAAGATAAAAAAATTAGAGGATAAATAATTAATATGCTAATGTTTTTTCATAAATGTGTGCTCTTTATGATTGTATAACCAAAAACTATTTGAAATAAAATTTATTAGAGTTTGGATCCACTAAACTTTCAATACTAAAATCACATTATTGAAAATGGTATGAATGATTCCAAAAGTTTCATTATCTTCACTTATAAATGGGTAACACTTCCTTGGCTTCCAGACTCACCATAACATAGAATTTATCATTGAAAATTTTAAAAATTTATCATACTATAACCTTATTACACTTTAAATATACTCTTATCACTATTAATTAGCATAAGGTACTTATTTCAATGGATAATTTCTATCTAATTTTCCAATCCTTGATATGAGTATCCACTAATTCATAGTCTTTACTTCTTATATTTTACAGTACTAACATTCTCTAATCATATGAATATAATTAAAGAAATATAATTAGTATAATAAAATTTAATTATATTAATTAAACCACAATTATTCATTACATTACATCAACTATGAATAACCAAAACATTGATCATGCGTACGTGTACACTCTCCCCTCCACGGCATGATGTGGTTTGATTTTTGTCAAAGTCTCTAAATGCTGGTATCATGAATGGTTTTTTAATAAATATATTTTATATATCTATTAACACTACATTTTTTAAGGGAATTCAAATTTTATCAAGATAAAATTAATCATTTTAATGTTATAAAGATCAATAAGGAAATAAAAAGTAATTTTCCATGTTAACCTATGCACACACACCCATGAACATTATAAGGCCCCCCTTGTATAGAACTAAAGAGCATGTCACCCTTGTACCGGGAACCTATGTTAGGAACCTACTCTGTGGAACTACACAGAGTAACTTCTTCAACCAAGCTTCCTTATTCTCCAATAAATAGTACCCTGGGGCTCCCCATTTGTAGGATTAGAAAATAAAAAGAGTATTACAAGCTTCGGTCGCCAAGCCCCATTGCCCAGGTCTCTAAAAATTCCTAAGGTAGCTCTCCAAAACCTAAGAGAATAGATGATTAAAGGTAATTAGGGGTATCAAAGTCCCTTTACGTTTTGAAACACAAGACACCTATATCAGAACCCATTTCTACCATATTGGAAGACCACATTCATGATCCCCCTCCCTAACTAGGGACCTATAAAAGCCTCATCCAAGAAAACCTATTGAAACAACTATTTACCATGTGTTGTTTCCATGGTAGTTCATTTCCCAATGTATATTCAACTCATGTAGGCCTATACCCCTGCGTGAAGGGTTTCAAGTTCCTCTAAGTCCCTATGTGAGCCACCTCTACCCATCCAATGAGTAATTTTTTAATCCTAACATTTATCCCACTTCCAAGACACCAATGGCAGGTCTCCACTTTCATTGGATCCATTGTTAGAGAGGTTTCAATTTGAAACCTCCACCAAAGCCTCCATACTTGAAAAAACAAGAAGAGGGGAACACCAGCATGCCTCCAATTTGAATTTTACTTACTATAGTCATAGGTTTGCCTCACATATAAAACCTAATGGTTAGGGTCCTCAGGGTGCATGTGGATTTTCATTTCCATGATCATGAGGACCCCAACCCTAGGTCCAGTGTTAGAGAGTTACCAGTCTTGTGTACTAGGGTTAGGACCGTGTCCTTCCAAAGTCGTCTCTAAGACATGGAGCCTATAATTCCATGTGGTGTGGGTAAATATCACGCTTGAATTTCCTTTTGACATGGAATGAAATATTACTCTTCTTAGGTGGAACCAATATTAGGGTTACCCCACTAGAGTTATCCCCTATATTTTCATTTAAGAGGTTACATTATTGCTTCTATTTTCTCCCCAATGGGCTGTTTCTAAATTGGTAGTCAGACCTGACAATCCTGGACATGCAATGGTCAAGGGAATTGGAGAATCCAAGCCCCTTTTTTTATCCTATCACCTCATCCCCTTCCACTAGTGTGAGTGGAGATGTGTGTTGTTTTTTTGATCTTCAACTTAATCTTTTTTCTCACATTTAAGAATGAATCAGCAGAACCTATGGGATTAGGGGCTCTGTATAATCATGGAATCCATATAGTTGGATTCATGCTTCAGTATAGAATATTCTTACAAATATTCCTATCTTCTTCATTTAGAGTGACCCTAATAGAATGGTTCCTCAAGGACATATATCTAACATTAGGGACAATCAGATGGTATGGTTTCCCTGATCATATGGTTCCTCTTATTTCTCACACTGAGAAAGACCTACTTGGGCTTAAAGGTTAATGGTGGTTATGAAATCCACATGATCCCAAACCTTTTGGGCCTCGTTCAAAGTATAATCCCCAGCCAACCAGGGAATCCACCTCTGGAATACTCTCTGAATGTAAACCTTTGGGATTCCATTTTAGAAATAAGCCCCAACCATATCACCACACTCATCCATGGGCCTCCTCCTCAGGTGTAAGCCCAAGGAAAGCCTTAAAATCACAATGAGTCAAGATGTCCCTCATGAACCCTTTCACAAGGAATCCATTTCAGGGGTAATCTATAACTTTATACTCTCAGAGGGTCATACTCCCCTGCTTGACTAACCTTTTATGGTCTTCTATAGGCATAGGCCCTTATCGCAAAATTATTCATCCTTAAATTTCCATCCAATTCGGATATGAATGAACCCTCCCTGAGTTCCAAACCCAACACCCCAAATCAACCCTATTCTCTATTGGACACATTAATTTTTGGGTCTTATTCATCCTGGATATCTATATCCCTTCGGGCTTCACTGGGATACATTGGCATAAGTCCCACACCAAACTTTGACTAGGTACCTTCATCCAAGACATCCTTACTACATTACACCAAACTTCATGGTTTGGTCCTTTTCCTATAACATTAAAATTTATGATGTGTTTCATTGAGTGGAACCAAACTATGTGGGTTATGATTCCTTTCATTAAGATATGTAGGAAGCCCATCCTTGGGTCTAATTCCAACTTCAGAACAACTCATATCTCCCCAGATGATGATACAATCCAGAGCACCCAACTGTGTCGCTAGAAAACCATATTCATCAGAATAATTACCCAATAATATATAATTGGTATATAAGAGGATAACATCAATGGATAAACTTGGATACATGGAGATATATCCATTGATGAGGAACCTCGGATTTATACAGACGATTCTAAGATCCGCACATGCTAATAATTGACTGATAATTCTGGACTGATCAACGCCAAACTTGGGAGTTAATGAAGCATTCATGAACATATATTAAATATATAAGAGAGTGAATGGAGTAGGCAATAATTCCCCCCATAAGGGTGTGATGAGCCCAACATACCATCCTCTTAACCAAAATGTGTTATTAAGTATTATTGGCCAAACTCCCCAACAACCGCCAGCATTTGGAAAGAGGATCCCTCAAAGATATAGAACTTTTGGTTATTTAAAGTTCCATGAAAAACCTATTAGAAACCATTTAATAATATTGAGCCTAACATGAATGATTGTATGAAATTCAACCCCCTAAAAACAATCTTCGGGCAGCTGATTTTTGTTGAAAACAAAAAATTGGGAACCCAATGTGAATCTGTAACCAAGATAATAGTGTTACCCACATCTTAGGGACTTTTAGATCATAAAATGAATGAGGGAAATCTAGGAAAATCACTCAATCATGTTTTCATTCAAATGATATTCTTATTTTAATGGGTTTTATTTTTTTCAATTATTTAGACACATTCTATAAGAATTACCATTGATCCAATGGAGTCCTTCCACGTTCTCCTTGTGTACCCCTAGGCTATGGTTCATGAAAGGTCTTTATTCAAGAAGAGGATTTCATCACTAACCCAGAATCATCAACACTGGGTATCAAATGCACCATTCTGGGAGTATCATTAAAATAGAAGTATCCTAGTCATATAGGATACCTGACATGCCCTCTATCTCACCAAGCCCCACTGATTGTCTAGTCGTTGAAGACTGTTTATTCAAAAGTAGATGACACCAATCATCGTCTTCAAACATTTATAGAGTTTATCCTCAATAAAATAGAATAAGTAACTCCCTTATCCCAAGGAGGTGGATCAATAGGACACACATGGCCTCATCTAGAAGATACAGGGTTCCTTCTTAAGGTAACCTTACAACAGTCATTGTTGACTACGCCACATGGTAGTTAACCCTCAATTTGATATTGGTGTCTTCTATAGCTAACCGTCCTAGGACATCCAAACATGTGCTTGTAAGATGGCCCACCGGGGGTAGTGACCAGTCAACTGGGAGTAGAGACACACCCCTCTCCCTTTTGAATAATCCCATTGATAAAATTCAATGGACAACTATGGGAAGGAACATACACCTACCCACACTAATAAAGAATTCCATGAGACACATTTGGCAGCACATAAAGAATCCCTCCAACCATTTTTGGTGGAAAACTGAAAACACACACACACACACACCTATATGCATTCACCAAGACTGGAATTAGTTTTGTTTGGCAGCATGGGAAGAATTTAGTCTAAAATTATCAGTGATGAATGGGGAGTATACCCAACTCTCTTCCCACACACATGAGTACTATCAATATCCAAATAATGAAAGGTAGGATATGAACATTCACATACACCAACTCTAGATAATTAATGGCCATATATCCCTATTCCAATTTCAAAAGTCTCCAAGAATATCTAGGAAATTGTGAAAAGGAATATGAAAATCCTTTCCCACATTTAATATACCTATCAGGACATCATTATAATGACAACAATAGTTATTGAGGGACAGATACAATACTCAACCACACAAATGGAGTGTCTCATCACCATGCCACCACAGAGTAGACACACACCTCAACTCACATCTATGAGGGTCATGGGGAAAAACATTCGTGATATATGGACAACCAGATCAGGAACAAACACACATTTCAAAAGGAGGTAATTGACCCATTCCAATGGCCACTCTGAGGAAGGAATAAACCCTTTAAAAATTCTCTAGGCCTATCAGAAAATTCTAGTAGAAATAGGAGAGCTAGTTAAACAAGATTTAGTTCTTGAAAACCAATTCTTATCACAACTTTTCCCATTTAGTCATAAGAATTAATCCATTAAAAATCATTACCAAAGAAAACTAGAAGAAAGAGATCTAATCTAGTATCCCTCTCTACTTAATGATGGATTTATTGAAGCACTCACATTCATATCTATGGAACATCATCATCTGATCATCCTATTTAAAATAAAAGGTGTAGTAGTATTAATTCCCAAGTTCTTTCATGGAAAATTCATCATGAAATCATGCTTCATGACCATAATTTGATCGATCTCAAGATCCCATATCCAGCTGGAAATCATGGAAGACATACACATGGCCAGAAAATCAAGAGTAAGTGGTTATCCCTATTACTTTAATCCACCATCTTAATCCTTATCATGATAGAACTCACTATGAAATTTATCTCCACAGTAGTACTTCTTGTTTCCAAGGAAATCCTCTACTTTGAAATTTAGTGCTGAGAAATACCTCTTATTGTGAGGCACTTGAAAAAACAAGGCCAGTCATGCATGATTCCTTGTCATTGGAAAGAGAAATAATTTCTCAAATTAACAACATATGAATGTTCCATTCATTCACCGAACCTCCTTAATATTTCTTTCCTTCCAGCATAATTGATGAACTCCCTAGAAATCTTGTTGTTTATGATAAAGCAGCGAGAATGAATCCACTCTGGCCAAACTAGGTAGATGCTCCCCTAAAAAAATATGAAGACGACATGCTAAACATGAGGAAATATCTAGATAAATATGACATACCAATCATGTTATGGCCAATATCCACCCCTAAATACTACATTTCAGTGGTGTTTTTGGAATATTGTGTGGGTGAAATTCACCTCAACATAAGCAAAACTCTTTGTGACTTGAGAGAATAAATATTTATCTATGTTGAGTATCAAAGTCACATCAAGGTAATAAAAGGAATTCAAATCCAAATGGAATTAGTGGATCCCCTAGCTACATGAAATATAGAGAAATATCCAGGGGCCCTTCAACACTCATTCCTCAATGTGTTTAAAAGCTTGTGATACCTGATCAAAAATTCCCCATCATGTGTTTGTATAATAGGATGGGGTCAACATGGAGAGTTACATTTAACCGTTCTGTAGGACTTGAAAAATACTACTGAATGAATTGTCATGTTATGTTATAACTTCAGGATGGCTTCAGAAAGTAGACTATATTCAAAACCAAAGATGTTCACAAAAAAATAGGTCGCATCAAAATCATGTTGACGCCGGTCTAGAAGAGATCAATTAATTGGAATAATTTATCACCAACAATAGGAAAAAATTTTAAAAGCCTCCCAATTTGGAGAATTATTCCACTTGATAGTGAAAATGTTGGAAATTTTACAATGATATTCAGAGGTGGTTGATTCAAGTGCATACCAGATGATGTATCCAACTCATGTTCAGATAAAGTTCCATAAAATCAGAAGGGAAATCATGACAGTAGAAACCAATGTAGTTCAAGAGAAACCCCATCTTGTCGTGCTAGGGTATTTTTTAACCCAACCTTCATGGCTAGAAAAATATCCCTAAAGAGTCATGAATGTGGAATGAGAACATTCCCATCCCTCAAGGCTAGGGTCTTTTTCACCTCATCAACCCCCTTCTCAGTGGAAATCAGTCTTCTCTTGATTATAGAAAATACCTCAAAATGGATCCTCCCAGTTATTCTTATTCCGTGATATAGTACCTTAATTATGGACATGCATGAAAAAACATTCTAGATATTTACTTCGAATTAATAGTAACTAAATAGCTTTAATACAATCTATAAAGGAGAAGAAATGACCTCATAGTGGGGGGTAAAAAGAGGCAGTCTCACAAATACACTAATAGAATTCCTATAATGCATTATGAATTAATGAATTTCATTAATACTATTCATAGAAATCTTACAGAACATGAGGTCAATTCAAGTAAGAGTCAGAGGAGGAAACTTTGGTTCATGATGTGGTTCACATAGAAATAATTTAAGGAGTTTTAAAAACCTAGAAAAAAATAATTCCCTGAATCTGGGAATTACCTTAAATAATATGGAATTACCTCAAAAGGCAACAAAAGAGGAAAAGGAAAAGGTTGAGATTATGCCACCCATCCCTCCTAGGGAGGATAAGCCCCTTTCAAATCAGGAATGATTTTTTCAGAAGGAGGAAGAGATGAAATAATATAGGATAATAAATGAGGAATTACTCTGAGGTAGCCTCGCTTCTAGATTTACTCTCAAATAAGATCATCCACTTGTACCCCAACCAGAGTACCATAGAAAAAATGGTTTTCGTAGTAATTGAAGGGGATATGGAATGCCTAATCAATGTTGGATTCCAATAACCAATATACTTGGATCCCACAACAATATATTGGGAATTCCATCTATTGGGTGAATAACCAAAATAGGGTAAGGACTTTTCTTACTAGCCTACCTCTATAGGATACCCATGGTAGATACCAGTAGTCTTTCCACCTATGGCCCTACAGGCTACCACACCTACTCAAGTTCCCTCATAACCATGCATTACCTAAGGACATGTGAATTATATTGAGACAATAATGAATCGACTGAAATCCATGGAGGAATGGACCACACCAATACAACTAGAAAATAACCCTTACTCAAAATAGGTAGATCTGAATCCTCCCCCATTATACTTTGGGAACCCAAAATTTTCCATTTTTAATGATTTGGGAGACCAAGAGTAGTATCAGATGCATTTTTTATCTCAATATGATCTCATGATGGGGACCCTTAAACAATAAAATATAGTGTAACATAGATGAATCATATAATCACTACAGTAGATAGCCTTGGTATGATATACTTGCTTATAAGCTCAGTCAATTAGGGGGTGTGATGACCTCCATCAGATGTTTATCTTCTATTTTATCTCGATTCTACATAAGATTATATTCCTTTATCTCTTAAACTAAAAATATTGGGAGAATGAAAGGGTCTCATATTTCATCACTCGGTATAAAGGATTGAAATTCTCTCAAACCCACCACTCCCTCATGAATACTTTTTTCCCATTTTTATAGTGAATCTTCATGATGAGTTATGCCAGACACTCATCCATGTAAAATACATAGGAGGTTTATGATAACTCTCACCATCATTTAAATAGTGTAATAATCTATCATAAAGATTAGGGAAAAGTCCTGATTAATTCTATTGACTAGGGTTTGGAGAATAGAGAATGAAGAGGATGTAACTATTACACATATGCAACCCCCTATACCTGATCCTATTCAAAGTCCTACACCATATCGTGCGGCCGAACCTCCTAACCCTCAACAAAAATTTCCTCCTCATCGAGATGGTCAATTATAGAAAAGGAGAAAAATTTTTGAGGATATTAAAAAGAAGGTACATTCTTTTGGAAATGACTAAGTTGCTGACTTCTTAATATCGGCATCGAAAAAGAATGTGATCTTATTGTCAAAACCCTGGAATCCTAGTAAGGAGGGTGATGAAGATATCCTTAATTATTTCCACTTTATTAATGCTATATGGAACTACATCAAGGAGTTATTTGTTTTTAATGGAATCCTAAAAAAGATTGTGGACTCCAAGAAAGTGAATCATAAAAATTCACCTGCTCAAGTATCATGTGTCTCTACTACCGATCTAAAAGGAAAAAATGAATTGAAGGAAGTTAATACCAAGGACTGAAAAAAATTATGCGATTGTATGTTCTGAAATACAATCAAAATGAACTCAAGCTATCCTATGAGCACAGTTGCAGTAGACGATTGTGCCTCTGGCCACTTCCACTACAACGTAACAAGCTCCACCCAAAGCATTGTCCTATGTAAGTCGGTATTCTAAATAGAGATATGGATAGAAGATCAAGAATAAAATGTATAAAAATAAAAATGTGCACGTCCTAGGTTATCCTTGACTTTGGTGGACTTTATTCCAAAAAATCTCAAAATCATGGGCACTGCCCTACTAAACAGTAAAACAAGATCCTACCCACCATGAGGAATCTCCATCATATGAAGAGTTGATCATTTGTTCCATTAATATTACCCATTTAAGGGATCCTTTTATGGAATATGAGAATGATTATGAACCTGAATTACCTACACTTGATTGGGGAACTGGGGGAAGAGACCATCAAAGTCCAAGATATATGGGAACACATGGTTTCACATGAAGTCACTATTATAACAATGCATTTTCTCAAATTGTTTACATGATCAAAACTCATGGAGGAGATCTGTGGTGAGATCAATAGGAACATGTATATATCCCCACACATGATAGGGTCTGCCCTGACATAATCATCATGTAATATTGGTTGGAGGAAACATATTCACCTAATCAACCTCGGCATATAGGCAAACCTAGCCAACTTAATCCACCAAGAGAAGAAACATCATCGTCTCCTATTCTGATTATTGATCCATCCACATCTAGTTTTTTAGCTCCCAAATAACTAGAAAAAGAACAAACCCATGTGGGGAAATGAATTCCATTGGACTGGAATTATGATTCTTTTTTAAGAAACTAGCTCTAGTACCTGCTAAGTTATCAATCACAGATGCATTGAGTCTGTCAAAATACATTCTAGAAGCACTTATAGAGGCATTGTCAAGCCTCAAGAATTTTTTATTGTGGTTTTTGTTGTCGATGTGTATTGTGATAAGAATGATTCTGAAAAATTTCACATGATCATCTATTTCACAGACCATGACAAGGATTTCATCATATTGGGGAACTTCAAGCCCTTGTTTATATCTTGAAGGATAAATGATATTGACATCAAATGAGATTTCATCAAAAATAGTTCAAGAGTCAACATCATTCCAATACAAACAATTCTTCAACTCGGTTTCAACGTATCTCACTTATCCCCGTCCACTCTAATGTTACAAGGTTACGAAAAGAATGAGAAAAATCACCTTGGTGAAATCAAACTCATAACTCAATTAGGAGATCTCATATCTGACTCATAATTCATGTTTGTTAGGTAGGATACAACATTAAATATTCTACCGAGATGACCATTGCTGCATTAGCATGTGGTTATCCCCACTTAATACCAAAAAATACCTCAAATATTGTATCAATGGTAAAATTGGTAAATTTCATGGTGATATAGCCCCATTTAAATCATGTGAGTCGTAGTTTATTGATGAAGATTTCTATCATAAGGAAGGGAAGTCGTATGTGGCTTATGATGTCACTCAAATCAATGAAAAAAATGGTCTTTAGATGATTCTGGATGATCCAATCAAATAGCTCAGTGTAGAGTATGTACTCCCCATAAACAAAATCAAAGAGGTGGGTCCAAATGAAATCACATGTTAAGAGACTTTGGTTATATCAATTGTGAAATATAATCCTGATAGCATTGGATAAGATGACAACTCTCTAAGAAATAATGAAATCTTGGATGAAAATGTCTTCATTACAAACACTTAGCCCCAAAAAAATTAATGTTCCATTACCTTGAATGGAATATTGTTTTTTATGTAAATAGAATAAAATGAAGAATCTTATCTTAAGTTCCTCATTTTCCCTCCAGACCTCTAAGAAGGCCTCATACCAATGAGAAATCCCGAAATGGTTTCTTCATCTTCATGATGTAAAATGTAAACACCTATCTTAACTCCTAGAAACATGATTAATGATCTACTTCCCATTAATAAGAGGAAGAAGAATAGTATGGGGAAAATTAATAAGAGGAATCCCTTGGGGATTCCACTCAAGCATTAGATGAATGTTTATCCACCATTATTGAAAATATCAATGAGATAAATATGGGTACATAAGAAGATCCAAAACACACCATGATTAGTGCAGCCATGAGTCCCAAATACAAGGATATGTATACTTCCTTCCTATAGAAACATCGAGATGTGTTCACCTAGAATAACAAAGAAATGTCAGGCATTGACCCCAAGGTGGCTAACCATCCCTTGGGCTTTCTATAAGACCATCTATGATATAAGAATGTAGCCATAAGGACACACCTAACTCATGCCTCTAAAACTATGGATGAAGTGGACAAACTCGGCATGGATAACTTCATCCCGAAGGTATAATACACAAAATGTATAGCAAAAAATTTCCCTGTGAATAAGAAAAATCATAAAATCAAAGTTTTCATTGACTTCATAGATCTCAACTGGCATTGTCTGAATGATAACTACCCAGTTCCAATCACAAAACTCTTGATTGATGTGAAAGATAGTTATCAAGACCTATCATTCATGAATAAATATTTAGTGTAAATCCAGATACATATGGCCTAAGAAGGTGAATAATACATATCCTTCAGAGCTCCCTTGGGACTATTCTTCTAGGAGGTAATCCTTTTTGTCTTGAAGAACACTAGTTCCACATACCATTGTTCCATGAATCACATCTTCAAACCATTCCATGGTATGTTTTTTGAATGTTGGTTTGATGATCCAGTGTTCATGTCCCAAAACAATTTTGACCACTTTTCCAAATTCGAGACCATCATTGGCAATATACGACAAAATATCCTGAAGATGACCCCCTTAAAATGTTCTTTTGGGGTAATATCAAGGTTGTTTCTCAGAATCGTTTTACACTATCACAGAATTGAAGTTTACCTTAAGAAAAAAATATATCATTATCATGTCACCACATGAAAACCTAAAATACTTAAGATATATTCAAGGAATGTTGTCCTCCATCTAGAGATGTATATCCAACCTCCTAGGAAAGTGTTTACTCTTCACTAAAATAATAAAGAAATGGTTAAAATATCAATGGTCAAGTGACTATTTTAAATCATTTGAAAACATATAGATATACCTCTTAATTCCATTTATATTAATGATTCTTGTTGATGGAAACCCACTCTTTCTATATGTGACAGACCTAGAGTGATCATTTGGGGACTACCTAATGGAAAAGAACAATTGTGGGAAATAAAATATCTTATATTATCTCAGTCTAACCATGCTCAATGTTGAGACCTTTTATTTGAATATTGAGAATAGATTTATGGAATATATCTTCTTTCCACAGAATGTAGTGAAAGTCCAGTCCTTGGATGATTTCCTTTAGAAACTCATCTATAAAAACAACATTGTTAAATACTGAATTTCTGGATGAGGATTTAATCTCTATACAAGCCAGGGCCCAAAATTGTTAAATGTATTTTTATAGAACCTTAATAATCCAAATAAGGTGGATAATATAAGACCCTGAGCTTAATAAAATTGGGTTATGTATTATTCTAATTTTCAAATAGAGGTCAGTTTCACTTTACTCCTTGTTATCGGAAGGTTATACAAATAATGAGGTGGAATATCTGGCCATCATTAGAGGTCTGGAATGAAAACACCAAATTCTAGTAGACTATCTTTAAAGAATTCTGACTTAGATTTGGTAATCAAAAATATCAATGGGGATTATTCCACCAGAAAATAATATCTAATTCACCTGCATGACATTTTCTGAGGGTCAATGGTGGAATTATCCTTAGAGAAAACATTGAATAAATTCCAACAGTCACATAATTATCAAGAAGATTCATTTTAAAATATATCTATAGAACTAGAGGATCCAAAATGGGATAAAATGGTCATTATTATCTTCCATCACCAAACGGTCTCACCTTTCATTCAAATAGACACGGAAGAGAATAATGAAGTCATCCATATTTATAAACTGTATGGTCCTAAAACTAGGTGGATGATTACTATAATGGAATACCTCCATGATGGATTACTCCCATTAGATAGAGCTAGGAAGTAACAAATTTCATGGAGAAACATACAACGTCACTATTTATGATGGCCCAAATCACCAGAAAGTCCACCATAAATGAGGCTTTGGTGGATTCCTTCTTATATATATCTGTAACACCCCAAGATTTTGAAAATAAATATTGAATGCATTTTATAATCTGGCCATTAAAGACAACTTTTCCTCTATTATGTTTGGAATTTCAATAATCATTCATCTAGAGTTGTGATTAGTAAGTCATTTGGAGTCTGTTAGAACAAACTTGGGTTTTTTGGTGAATAGTAAAATACCCTTATGAATAGTAATATGACCCTTATGAATAGTAAATATTAATATTATTTTATTTTATTAAGCCAATAAGATAATGAGATCTTAATTAATTTTTCAGTGTGATATAAAACTAATTGCACCTTTAAAATTTTTATTTTAAGAATTAACTAAGAATTTATTCAAAAATTAAATTAATAATACATAGAAAATTAATTTTGAAAAATAGATTTCACTTTTTAATTCTACACTTTGAAAAATGGTAGTGGTGAATTTTTGGGATTTTTCTAAAATACTTGAATTTTTTGTGAATAGTGAAAAATATAGTTTTGAGTATTCATTAGCTTAATGACATCATAATGACATAATTATTAAAATACAAGGATGTTAGACTTGTTTACCATAACATATGACATGAGGTGTCCCAAGTGGCTAAAACCATGGTTAGGCCCATGGTTTGGCAAAACCCACTAATGAGGTGTCCCATTGAAATTATTAAAAAACTCCTCTTTTTCAATAAATACCCACTCATCCATTTGTATTATTTCATTACAAATACCTCATACTCAAATATCTGGTGGGTTTACCTCTCAAAGATTTCTCCCAAGGTGTCCTTAATTCCCCAAGGTCCAAACCTTCATGTTGTAAGAGTTATTCTACAAGGTACGGGAATCCTTCACCCTCCACTTTTAGTCGACACTTATTTTATGTTATCACTTTGAATTTTCCATTCTAATATGTTGGGTTTTGATTTTATGTATTATTCTTACTTTTCTTTTGATTTTAATATGACTAGGTACCCTTTTTCTATCATCATTTCATTTTATTAAATTTTAAGCGATGTTGTTAGGCTGCTGAATTTTCATAATGGATCTCTCACCTTTTCTCTTATTTTCCAGATCATCACTTTATTTTTCTCTCCTCGCATCCTCTATCCAAATGACCATGATAAACTCCAGTATATTCTATCTACTATAATAATATCTTGTGAATGTAAGAACCATCATCAATATTTTTACTCCCACCAATTTATTTTTATAAACGAAATCAACGTCCATGAGGTTCCAATTTATAACCATCATGGACGAAGAAGATTTGTTCTTCACTTTCTTCTTCATTACTGGTCATGAAACAATTTTAATGGTAGAAACAGACTATAATACATGTACCATAACCTAATTAATATTCAGGAACTAGTATATGTACATATTATTAAATCATATCACAAAACTAGTTCAGAATAATCCAAATACCGCCAAATAATCGAAGTGGTTGTCATCTAATGAATCATCATCATTCCATGTAAAAAAATTATGTACATGACCATTAACAATTATGTATGCTCATAAATAATATTTAATTTCAATTATGGATATTTACAACCATTCCACATGAATTTCATTACTTAAAAACAAGTGAACCCATTATGAAAATCCAGAAAACAAACACTCCAGAACGATGGAACTCAATATAATAACTTATAAGTAATAACATAAATGAACTAAACATAATTATGATAAACTGAATACATGTCTATTATGTTATTAAATAAGTTATTGATATTTATAATTTCATATTCTTGGACCTTAAGTTCCATAGGGGAACACATTCGGACTTAAGGTAAGGGTTTTTTCACCTGAACATCCATTTCAATTCGGGTTATTTTCATTGTCTAAATTACCTCAATGAAATTCTTATGTATTATTATATACTCATCATAAATTCTGTGTGAGTGTTCTATATATTTACCCAAACCATAATCCTTCTTTATTTTAGGGTTAGTTACATTCTTTAAAAGGATCTTCAAATTGTTCTGAAATACAAGCCTGATTCAAGGGAATATCTCAATTTCTTACCTATTATCAAGGGAAATCTCAAATATGTTTTTTTTGGAAACCATTGTATATATAAAATCACCCATTTTTAATGAAAATAATATCTTACTTCACTTCTAGTTTCATAAAAATATTTTTCCAAAATAACTCTTCTTTTCAATGTAAAAGAGTATTTATTTAAAGGATTACTCGAAGATTTTATAAGAGTATATTCCTCTATTTCAACACTCTTGTTGATTATTAGGTATTATTGGGATTATTTTTCCATGTTATCATCTAACGTATTCAATTTAATGTTTTATGATTATTTTGGATATTGATGTGCTATCTTAAAATCGTTCATTAGTTTACTTCAAATGGTTAGTGTTTTTGCTTAATGTTTGGGGAAATCTATTTACATTTAATATATTGTTGTGTATGATGTTTATGTTTATCCCCATTCATATGTGGAATTCATTGAACATAGTAAGTGTCGGGTGGGGCCTGCTATAGCCCCTCAGTGCATCAGTAGGTCTCATGAGACAAACTACGGTCTTGGACCAAGGCCTTGACTAAATGATTATTTATGGTGTTGGCATGAGGCCTTGACGGTATTGATAGGTTGTCCTGCATTATGAATTACCTCATTATGAATGTAGTATTGATGGTTCCTGTGGTTATTTTACAAGTAGAATACCCATGATTATGTTATGTTATGTAAATATTTACTCAGCTCATATTTCTACCATATTATGTTCATGTTTATTTCTAAAGGCATGTGTTTTCAATTATTCACCATGTCTAATGTTATCTTCCACTGTATTTCTTACCCTCACTGAGTGTTTGAGCTCACCCCTTTATCATTTTTCAGTTCCCTAGGGCAAGAAGAATTCTATTATAAATGACATGCTCAAATAACCTAGGAGTTATGGAAGTTGTCTAAGGAGTTTCTATGTTGTTGTTTTTCATTTCTAGTTGTAATTATGAAATTATGTATGTATCTTGTTTCCAATAATACTAAACTACTCGGTCCTTTGGGATGCTTATTTCTTTTTTGTGTGCCAATGTAACCAATAAGGCACCGGCTCCAGGTAACTGGGGTTGGGTCCTTACAGTTGGTATTAGAGGAAGTTTAGTAGAAAACATAGAAACGTTGATTAGGGAAGAATCCCTAAGTGAGTCATTGAGGATAAACATACAAGAACGTCCTGGTATTTTGGTAAGGAACAGATTATGTATATCATTTAAGCAATACATCCATGTCTGGATATGAGCAGGTAGAGGTGGCTCTGGCATGGATATACCTAGGTGTGAAAGCTCTGAAAAGGAGTTTCGGGCTTGACCCAGGGTATCCTAGTATACGACAACAGTCCTTGCTGCACTGTTGGTTATGACAGTCCCGGGGGATATTCTTAAGATAATTCACGTTTTCTTTACAAGACATTATGATAGATTTAAATGTAATTTTTTCCTCAAATATGTCATGTTTATGATTAATAGATTAGCTATGAGTATAATTTCAATTTATGCTTAGTGTTTTCTACATTGAGATTATAAATTATGATTCATACCTAATCTATTGTATGCCATTATTTAGAAATGGAACCAAGTGGGAGGAATGGGAACTGCATGAATGCATGTGTCCCCTATAGGTAATTCCCTCTTATGTAAGATAATGAGGTTGGCTCTGGTGTTGAGCAACTCATAAGAATACTGGGACAATTTACTCAGGTTATGAATAATAACCTTACTCGTATGGTGCATCCAGATTCTCCACATGGAGAAGCTATGTTTGATCGCTTTATATGACAACAACCTCCATCATTCAATGGGACTACAAACCCATTTGTATCAGAGCAATGGATATCTTCCCTTGAGAAGATATTTCTCTTTTTGGGATGTAATGAATGAGAGAAGGTTGTCATGGAAGTTTATCATCTAACGGGTGATGTGAATTAGTGGTGGTATTTAGTCTAAAACACAAAGGATGTGAAAGTAATAGAAGAGATGGAATGGAAGGATTTTTAGGAAATATTATTAGAAATATATTTCCCTCATGAACAGCGAGCAGATATGGAGAGTCAATTCTTGAATCTGAGGTATAAGGAGGATGAAAATGTTTCGAAGTATGAAGCCAACATTTCAAGGTATGCAAGGAATGCTGCAGACAACATACATAATCCAAGGAGCAAAATTGATCGATTCTTTGATGGTTTAAAACCATTACTCCTAAGAGATATTTTCCCCCAAAATTGGAATCATATGAAGATATAGTTTCAAGTGCTATCAAGACAGAAAATGAATTCTCTATGTATTATGACTTCAAAGGAAAGAAAGAGAAGAAGAGGGCATCTGAAAACTCTAGGAAAGAAAATAAGGAAATGGGGAAGAAGGGAAGAGTTGAATTTCTATCATGCAGTAATTGTGGGAAGAAACACCCTGTCATTTACCTAAAGGGAATGGGAGTATGTTACAAGTGCGAAGAAAAAGTCCACCTATCTCAGGATTGATAGGGGAAGAAAGAAGCTACAAATGTTCTGTGCTACAATTGCAGGGAGATGGTACATTATGCACATGAATATTCTAAGCATTAGGGAAATATTCCCTAAATAATGCCAAGAGAGCAAGGCCAATCTTAAGCGGTTACAACTGCAGAGGTTGAAGTTCCTAACGAAGTGGTGGAAGGTACATTTATTATTTCATACAACTTATCAATTTCTTTATTTGATTCTATATCATTTCATTCATTTATATCTTCCCAATTTTATAAGAAAATTAGATATGTCCAATTTTATTTTACAAAGGAGTTATCAGTCAAAACCCCTAGTGGAAGTATCATTGCAACAAAGGTGTGTCGATTAGTCCCCCTCGTGACACATAAATGTGCATTAGTTGATAACCTTATCATCATACCAATGATTGATTATGATATAATTCTCGGTATGGATTGGATATCATATTATGATAAGAAGATCTATTGCAAGAAGAAGGAAGTTACAATTTTTGAGAATATTGTATAATCCCTTATTTTTAGAGTAGAAACCTCACCATGTGATTTTCATCTAGATCCACCCCCAGTAGCTCTATTGAATTCAATTATCATGGAGGAAAAGAATTAAATAACTATTGGTGAATAAAAGAATGTTCAAATAGAATATGTACCTATTGTGCAAGAATATATTGATGTCTTTCCAGAGGATTTACCTGGACATCATCCAGAGCGGGAAATTCAGTTTTCCATTGACTTAATTCCTGGTTCGAGGCCTATATCAAATAACCCTTATAGAATATCCACTATGGAGTTAGTGGAGATAAAGAAACAACTAGATGAATTGAGTGATAAAGTATTTATTCGCCTTAATGTTTCTCCATGGGGAGCCCCTATTCTTTTTGTTAAGAAGAAAGATGGTTCTATGAGGTTGTGCATTGACTATAGGGAAATCAATGCTATTACAATAAATAATAAGTATCCTCTGCCAAAAATTGATTATTTTTTAGATCAAATTCATGGAGCCCAATATGTTTCGAAGATTGGTCTCCGATCTGGATATCATCAGTTACTTTTGAGGAAATAAGAAATTCCAAAAACATCATTCTGAACTATGTATGGGATATATGAGTTTACAGTAATGCCTTTTGGACTAACTAATTCACTATCTATTTTCATGGATTTGATGAATAGAGTTTTCAAGGAATATCTTGATGACTTTTTGGTGTTGTTTATTGATGATATACTGGTGTACTCTAAAATATATGAAGAACTTGAAAATCACTTATGCACTATTCAGAAGACTCTGAGAACAAATATATTATATGGGAAGTTTAGCAAGTTTGATTTTTGGCTCCAATTAGTCTCCTTTCTGGGCCACATTATCTCTAAGGATAGAATATCTGTTAATCCTATGAAGATAAAGACTCATTAAGAATGGCCTACTCCAACGAATGTAACTGAGGTATGTAGTATTATTGGTTTAGCAGGTTATTATCGGCATTTCGTTCAGAACTTCACTCGTTTAGCCAACCCAATGACCATGCTCACACGAAAATGGGTTACGTTCGTATGGAAAAATGAATGTGAAGAATGTTTTGAAGAATTGAAGAGGAGGTTAGTGAATGCTCCGATCCTAACCCTACCATCGGGGAATGATGGGTTTGTTATCTATAGCGATGCATCAAAGAAAGGACTTGGTTGTGTCCTCATGCAGAATGATCAAGTGATTGCCTATATATCTAGATAGCTAAAAATTCATGAACAAAACTATCCAACTCATGATATTGAGTTAGCAGAGGTAATATTTTCTCTGAAGATTTGGAGACATTACCTCTATGGAGAAAAATGTGAGATATATACAGATCATAAGAGTTTGAACTATATATTCTCATAGAAATAAAATCAACATTAGTCAAAGGATATGTATTGAGATACTCAAAGACTATGATTTTACAATACACTACCACCCGAGGAAGGAAAATAAGGCAGCAGACGCTTTGAGTAGAAAGGATCGTGGAGTTCTGAACAAGATGAGATTTGGAAAGGATCTTTTGTTCATGGATCTAGTAAATATGGATATGGGAATTATCAAGGAAGGTAACACATCACTACGTTTTCAAATGGTATCCCAAAATTCTTTACCGGAGAGGATAAAAAGTTTTCAGGCTGATGATGAGGAGTTTAAAAAGAAAATTAATGCTATAAATGATGGGAAGTTGACTGAATTCGCATATGAAGGTGGTATTTTGAAATTTGGGAAGAGACATTGTGTTCCCTCTATTCCTGAGATAAAGAGAGAACTATTGGATGATGTAAATAGATCTAATTTCTTTATACACCCTAGTAGTACAATTATGGATCATGATCTCCAAGAAAACCATTGGTGGGACAATATGAAAATGGAGGTTTCTAAATATACATCAAAGTGCCTGGTATGTCAACAAGTGAAGGATGAGAGGAAAAGTTCTAAGCGGATGATGCAACTACTACTCATAACAATATGGTAGTGGGAGAACATTACCATGGAATTTTTCACTGGACATCAAAGGACATCCAAAGGAAGCAATGCTATATGGGTCATTGTGGATCATCTTACAAAGACAGCTCACTTTATCGCGATTTGAGAGGACTTCTCATTGGATCAACTTTCACGGGTTTACATCAAAGAAGTGGTAAGGCTGCATGGAGTAACACTATCTATTGTATCTGATCATGACCCTAGATTCACCTCGATGTTTTCAAAAAGTCTCCAATATGCTCTAAGCATTGAACTGAACTTCATTACGACCTATCATCCTCAAAATAATGGCCAATCTAAGCGGACTATTCAGACACTAGAAGACATGTTAAGAGAATGTTCTATGAAATTCAAAGGAGGATGGGACCCACATCTTCCACTAGTTGAATTCTCATACAACAACAGTTTCCACTTGAGCATCTGAATGGCACCATATAAAGCCCTTTATGGGAAAAGGTGTAGAACACCGGTGTGTTGGGATAAATTCAGTGAGCAAAAGCTGACAGGACCCGAATTGGTTGAAGAAATGGTGGAGAAGTTGAAAACCATTCAGTAGCATATCAAGGCAGCCCAAAGTCGATAGAAGAGTTATGCTGATAATCGTCGATGAGACCTTGAATTCAAAGGTGGAGACCTGGTATTTCTATGCATATCTCCATGGAAGAATTTCATGAGGTTTGGGAAGAAAGGAAATCTAAATCCCAGGTATATTGGCCCCTTTGAGATCCTCGATCGAGTCGGAGTTGTGGCCTATAGACTAGAACTTCCACCTACCATGTCGAAAGAACATGATGTATTTCATGTATCCCTCTTAAAGAAGTACATACCAGACCATTCACATGTACTCTCTTTAGAGGTGGTATAGTTTGAGGATGATATTTCCGATGAGGAGAAGCCAGTGAGAATCTTGGATCATAGAGACAAAGTTCTACGCAACAAGACTACTCATCTGGTCAAGGTACTATGGTGAAACCATAAGTATGAAAAGGCGACATGGGAACTAGAGGATGCAATGAAGGAAAAGTACCCCCACCTATTTTTGGCCTAGACTGTAAAATGAAATTTTGAGGATGAAATTTTTGTAAGGAGGGGAGAATATAACACCCCAGGATTTTGAAAATAAATATTAAATGCATTTTATAATCTATCACTTAAACACAAATTTTCCTCGATTGTGTTTGTAATTTTGAGAAATGGTCATCTAGAGTTGTGATCAGTAAGTCATTTGGAGTCTGATAGAACAAACTTGGTTTTTTGGTGAATAGTAACATACCATTATGAATAGTAATTTGACTAGTAATATAACCCTTATGAATAGTAAATATTATTATTATGTTATTTTCTTAAGGCAATAAGATAATAAGATCTTAATTAATTATCCAATGTGATATAAAACAAATTGAAACTTTATAATTTTTATTTTTCGAATTAACTATGAATTTATTTAAAAATTAAATTAATAATACTTAGAAAATTAATTTTGATAAATGGAGTTCACTTTTGAATTCTACATGTCGAAAATTGTAGGGGTAAATTTCTAGGATTTTTCAAAAATACTTGAATTTTTTGTGAATAGTGAAAAATACAATTTTGAGTATTCAGTAGTTTAATGACATCATAATGACATAATATGGGAAAATACCATGGGCAAGCCCATGGTTTGGAAAAAACCACTAATAAGGTGTCCCTTTGAATGTATTAAAAAACTCTTTCTCTTTTTATATGAACACCCACTCATCCATTCGTTTTATTTCATTCCAAATCCCTCATCCTCGAATATCTAGTTTTTTTACCTCTATAAGAGACCTCTCAAGGTGTCCTTAAGTCCCCAAGGTCCCAACGTTCATGTTCTAGGAGTTACTCTACAAGGTAAGGGAATACTTCACCTCCTCTTTTAGTCAACACATATTTTATGATATCTCTTTGAATTTTCCATAATAATATTTTGGGGTTCAATTTTTTGTATTCTTATTTCCATAATTTTGATTTTAATATGATGAGGTACCCTTTTTCTCTCATAATTTCATTTTATGAAATTTTAAGCAATGTCGTTAGACTGCCGAATTTCCATAAGGGATCTCTCACCTTTTCTCTTATTTTAAAGATCATCACTTTTCTTTTTATCTCCACGCATCCTCTGTCCAAATGACCGTGATAAACTCCAGTATCATCTTTCTACTAGAATAATATCATGTGAATGGAAGAACCATCGCCAATATTCTTACTCCCTCCCTTTTATTTTTGTAAATGAAATCAACTTCCCTGAGGTTCCAATTTATAACCTTCGTGGACGACGAAGTTTTGTTCTTCAATTTCTCATTCATTACAGGTCATGAAACAATTTTAATAGTTGAACCATAATATAATACATTTACCATAACCTAATTAATATTAATTAACCAGTATATGTACATATTATTTAATCATATGAGAAAACTTGTTCATAATAATCCAAATACCGCCAAATAATCGAAGTGGTTGTCATCTAATGATTCATCCTTATTCCATGTAAAAAAATGATGGAAATGACCATTAATAATCCTGTAGGTTCATAAATAATATATAATTTCAATTCTGCATATTTACAACCATTCCACATGAACTTCATTACTTAAAACTAGTGAACCGATTATGAAAATCAAGAAAAAAACACTCCAGAACGGTAGAATTCAATATAATAACTTATAAATAATAACATAAATGAACTAAACAGAATTATGATAAACTAAATAAATGTCTATTAGGTTCTTAAATAAGTTATTGATATGTATAATTTCATATTCTAGGACCTTAAGTTCAAGAGTGGAACACATTCGGACTTACGGTAAGGGTTTTTTCACCCGAACTTCCATTTACATTAGGGTTATTTTCATTGTCTAAATAACCTCAATTAAATTATTATCTATTATAATATACTCATCATAAATTATGTGTGAGTGTTATATATATGTACACAAACCATAATCCTTCTTTATTTTATGATTAGTTACATTCTTTAAAAGGATCTTTCAAATTGTTCCGAAATACAAGCCCGATTCAAGGGAATATCTCAATTTCTTACCTATTTTCAAGGGAAATATCCAATCTATTCTTTTGGAAACCATTATATCTATAAAATCTCCCATTTTTATGAAAATAATATCTTTCTTCACTTCTGGTTTTATACAAAGGTTTTTTCAAAAGAGCTCTTCTTTTCAAAGAAAAATAGTATTTATTTCAAGAATTACTCAAAGAATTTATAAGAGTATCTTCCTCTATTTCAACACTCTTGTGGATTATTATGTATTATTGGGATTAGTATTCCATGTTATTATCTACCATATTCAATTTAATGGTTTATTATTATTTTTTCTATTGATGTTCTATCTTAAAACTGTTCATCAGTTTACGTCAAATGGTTAGTGTTTTTGCTTAATGTTTGGGGAAAGCTATTTCCATTTAATATATTATTGTGTATGTTGTTTATGTTTATCCCCATTCATATCAGGAATGCATTGTATATAGTAAGTGTCAGGGGGGCGTTATATCCCCTCGGTACATCGGTATGTCTCATGAGACAAACTACGGTCTTGGCCCAAGGCCTTGACAAAATGATTATTTATGGTCTTTACACGAGGCCTTGGCGCTATATATATATTGTCCCGCAATATGAATTCCCTCATTATGAATGTATTATTGATGGTTCTTATTGTTATTTGACTAGTAGAATACCCATGATTATGTTATGTTATCGAAATATTTACTCATCTAATATTTCTACCATATTATGTTCATGTTTATTTCTAAAGGCATGTGTTTTCAATTATTCGCCATGTCTAATGTTATCTTTAGGTGTATTTCTTACCCTTACTGAGCATTTGAAATCACACTTTTATTATGTTTCATGTCCACAACGCAATAATAATTCTATTATAAATGAAATTCTGAAATAACCTAGGAGTTATGGAAGTTGTCTATGAAGTTTCTATGTTGTTTTTTTCATTTCAAGTTGTAATGATAAACTTATATATTTATCTTGTTTCCAAAAATACTAAACTACTCGGTCCTTTGGGATGCTTATTCCTTGTTTGTATTCCAATGTAAACAATAAGGCAACGACTCTAGTTAACTAGGGTCGGGCCCTTACAGTATCAATGAGGAAGAGACAATGGATATTATGGAATAAGAACATAGGGGAGCCTAATATTCCCACCAGTCATGGTGTGGGCTTTCTGATCAAATTCCAATACTTGGATAGTTCTAGTCATTGATGACGCAATATTTTATAGAATTCACCAGGAGATTTCATTCATTCCATGTGTATTCCAATGTCATCCATCAACCCCCAGAGTTTCTACATATATCCAAATACTCATAGACATTTTTCATATGGGGGATGGATGTTTCGGGATCATACCCACCAGTTACAATTAATAAGTTCAAATACATCTTAACTACTACTGATTTCTTCTCAAAATGGGCCTAGGAAATACCCCTCAATGATTTTGGTTCTAAAATCATTGTCGACTTCCTAAAAACCAACACCATTACAAGATTTTGTGTCTATCATAAAATACTAATGTTAAATGGAAGCAATTACTATTCTATTGTGGTAGAAAAACTATACCAATAGTTCAATATCTATTTGACCATTTATCCCTCCATCATGCAGTGACTAATGGGAAGATAGATGCCTTCAACAAGACCCTATAAACAATTATCTAGAAGATTGTGGATAAAGATAAAAATTATTTTCCTAACATTTTCTTGCATTACTTATGGGATTACCAGAATATAACCCATACAACAGCACATGCGACACCATACTCACTGGTATACAGAACAGAAGCACTCATTCCCATCGATGTTAAGTTTCCATCACTCGGTATTCTCATTTGTGATTAGTTATCCACAGAAGATAATTTCGTAAATGACTGGATGAAATAGAGTGACTTGATAAAAAAAACTCACACCTTTCATCACTTGGATGTCTATCAAATTTGGATATTGTAAACCATTAACAAGAAGTTTTTCCTTTGCTCGTTGATCCAAGGATAATATGTATTAGTTATCATTACTTTGATGATACTAGTAAAGAAGGATCCTAATCATAATCCAAAGTTGGAGGGACCTTACTCCACACACAAGGCCTACACTAACAGAGCATATTCATTGATATTAATGGATGGATCGGTCATTAAAACCCCAACCAATGTAATATTCTTAATGAAATACTTAAGGTATTCACATTAATAAATTTTCTCGGATGCAATATGTTAGACTTCATAGTTTTCATTCTCTCATGAACTTAAAAGGTATGAAATAACATCTTTTCAAGATATCGTTAAATGGAATAGAATCATCACCCTTATAAAATGATGATAAACTTCTTGACATATGGTCCTATTCATATAACCTAAAACATCATGTCATTATTCATCCTCGCTACATGACATTACATTGCATGGTTAACATCCCTCTCATTCAACATTAATTAACCCCCAAAATTCCATGATCTAAGAAACTCCTCATGATCCCTTAAATCCAAGAATCTACCTCAGGTATAATTCCTAACCACATACTTCTAGCCCCTCAACAGTTTGAGATTCCTTCTTAGTTTGACATGAGGAAGAAAGTATGGGAAGCTACCATTATTAATCCCCAATGACATCATCAGCAACCTATAGTGGAACATGAGCACCTATTATGGGTACAAGTCCAACAATATCACATCCTTATTTCATGAAAATAAAGTGTATGAATATATCTAGAACTATATGTTTCTAGATTCTAATTCTAATGAGATATGTAGTGATACTCGGAACTCCCATCCTGGGTCCCTCAATTATTAAGGAAAAGATAACCACCACTTAATTTCATGTGTATGAATAAAATCTATACAGTCAACTTTCCCAAAATATATGGTTCAATTCTCATAACAAAAAGATGCATCATGACACCTAGACCTCATGTCTTGGGTCCAACCATCATTCTGGAATGTATTAAATCCCCTTTCCCCCATGTCAAATCATGATTAATGTCGGGAATAATTCATCAAGAACTATGTGTGGCTTGATTCTTACTCCAACAAGATATGTAGTGATGATCAGATCCTATATCCTGGTCCAACCTGAATACCCCCTTTTCAAGTCAGTAACCCTATGTCCTTGATGCATGACTTGAAAATTTACAGTTCATCAAGAACAACGTTTTTCTTGATTTTTTCTATAGAAAGATACATTATGATGCCAGGATCTCAAATCCTAGGCCTAGCTACAGTAAAATATTAGAAAATTCTCCCTCCCTTTTCATGGGTCAGACTACCACATGGAATCTGGTAAGAAAAACATATGGATTTATTCTCAATTCCAATGAGATGTGTAGTGATTCCCGAATCTCCAGTCTCAGTTCGATCCACAATCAAAAAACCCACTCTTTGTATACAAATCAAACTTGCAATGAGATCCTTTCAAGAACTATGTGTGGCATGATTCTCATTCCAGTGATATATATAGTGATGCCCATATTTCCACCTCTAGGCCCGACCAAAACATGTACATCCTTTCATGACGGTTCATCTTCATCCCTAATGTATAACATTAAGCTGTAGGGGATTTTGAGAAATATGTATATATTTATTCTTATCCTAATGTGATATGTAGCGACACAAAGATCATAACTTCTAGTCCATCCACCATTTAATATAAATTCACATATCCTTATATTTTATTTCCATTTACCATGGAAGAAACCATTTTACGCTCCTTGTTTCTCACACTAATCATAACACATGTGGGATTAGGAGTTTTATTAAAGAATTACATGTATAAGTAAGGCATATCAATTCAAATTTGGGTTATAATGGTCCTATATGAAATACCTTAAAAGTCACCCCCAATTCCCTCATCTCATGAAATAGTACTACATGATTTCTTCAATAACTCTGTGTGTCTTGATTCTTATTTCAATGAGATGCATAGTGATGTACAGATCATCAAACCTAGACCTAGTAGCAACATGATGTGGGAAATACCCCCCCCCCCCTTACACTCTCCCATGTATGATTCAGATCTATATGAGAGAATCCAATATGGGTTCTCATACTACGCATGAGTCAATATTCAAAAAAACCCATTTACCCCACATATGAATTCATAAAATGTGGGAATTTTCATTTTAGAACTATGTGTGTCTTGATTCTTACTTCAACAAGATTCATAGTGATGCCTAGGTCTTATAACCTAGTCCATCCAAAGTCATATCATGTGACCTTCATCCATACCACATGTTTTTAAACTATATGATTAATGTCCTACTCACAGGGTTTTATACATCCCTCTATCATGCATACAAATAATTATCGACACAAGATCTTTTAAGATGGGTCTCCTCATTAGGGGATCCACTATGGAAACAATGATATCCCCTTTCTACATATGAATCAAATTTATGAAAGGGAATTCTCACTTTATGGACAATATCAGTGAAAATTATTCATTTGTTCTCATACATATCCCTACCACACATCATAGTCCTACTATTGGACACTTTTGGATATGCATAATCATTCTACCACTCTAGGTTATAGAATATCTGAGACCTGAGGACACATTTTCCAGACTATGATGAATCATTCCCTAGATGGATTTTCATAAAGTATCCCACAAAATGGGTTCATCATTCAATGGATTCCACTGTTTCACTATGTAGTAATATTACCCATTTTCAATACATACAATAGACCAAAAATGGGTTTTCAACATGTGGTAACTTTTTCCTTGGAAGAAACCTCTTCTATCCCCGTAAGCTTTGATGAAATTATGTTAGAACCCCTTATTCAAATTCAATCTACAGTCATCCCTCTCATATATTTTCCATATCCTTTCCCGTGATCATAAAATCCCCAAGACCTTGGTTTATAATATCCTCCACCATTTCCAAAAGTATTCTGTAATGATCTTGTTCTGGTAGGAAACATATCCCCTATCATTTCTATAATTCTATGGTCCTAGGCATATTTCATAATACTAAAAGCAGTATATTTCCCACGCATGGTTTGGACCAGTTTAGGGAACCTTTTCCTCCAATTATTATGTAATTTTGACTTAGGTTTTCCTCACATATTCACGTACCTTCCTCCAAAAAGCCAAACAATCTTCTTGGGAAAATAGGAATCTCCAAAAACTTCCTTCGGTCATCAGTAATAGAATGTAAAAATTACTAAGAACGTATTTTCCTAACTAAGTTGTAACATGCCTCAAGTGGATTTTCATAAAGAATCCAACAAAATGGGTTTTCATCCAAATAATTCCACTATTGACTATGTTGTAAAATTCCATAGTTGGATTTTCATAATATATCCCATAATAATTTTTTTCCAACCTACGGTAACTTCATCCCCAGGAGAGACCTCCTCTATCACCATAATCCCTTTTCCTATACCACTCTTCAGATCTAGAAACCCCCATACTAAAGCTTACGAAATTCCATTCCTCATAAATAAATATTATTATATGTTCTGGGATATATTACCCAGAAAAAATAATTTTTATCTATACGATCAAAGCTAAATATCATAAATTGTATCCCCACATTTTGTACTTATTATAAGACTTTAAACTATATAACATAATATCCTTATTATACAACCATAAACTATATAAAATAACTTCCTTATTCTATGAAATCAAATATACTAGAATAATATCCTAGTCGTAATACATTAAACTATACAAAAACATCCTTTACATAATACATTAAAATACATAATCAATGTCATGGTCACATGATATTAAATGGAAATATATTTCCATTTTTGTGTGGAATCGGTATTCCCCTACCTAGAATTATTCATATATCAAATATAACCACCTCCACACAAGAAAAATTCATATAGTAGAATTATACCATTTACGTCCAATGATAATACATATTCTCTCTTCATTCTCAAACAACTTCCCTTGTAAAACCCACTAATCATGGTATTAAAAATTCTAAATCTCTATAAACTCACTTTGTCCAGTAATAGGTGAATGTCATAATTCTTGAGAACTCATATTCTTGGATAAGTTATAATGTACCCTAGTTGGGAATGCATATGTCACCAAAAAAAGGGCATGTCCACTTAATGATGCCACTATCTGGCTAAGCAATAACACAACCCATCTATCTTTGTATAAATTATCCCACAAAACATATTTTACCAACCAATTGTAACTTTATCTTCTTGAGAGGCCTCATCTATTCATGTATATCATTTTTCAGACTTAAGAACCACAAAATATGGGCTCAATATTCCCCATAGGGTATTTGAAGAATGATATAACATTCTTGGCCCATGATACCTATTTGAGTAATCATTTCAAAACTTTTGGTCAATGTTGCTTGACCTAAAACACAAGTATCATTTGTACTTCTTTAATGAATATAAACTATCAACAAAAATATACACAAAAATCACTATATTGAAAACCCACAAAGGGAACTCTAAAAAAATGTTGAGTATCTGGTCACTAAGCATTCACTCTACGTTGTTTTGGAAAAATATTGGGAAGTGAAAAAAATAGGCATAAAACATGTTAGGATGAAAAACCAAAAATGGATGTCTAATAAATATCTATGTTTCACCTAATCATTCTTCCTTATATTGGAATTATGAAAAATAATTGGGTGATAACAAAAAAATACACAAAGTTTGTAAGGTTTGTTCATATACCCTTAGAAACAACCAATCTAAGCTTGCTTGGCCCCATGGCTTGGGAAAAAATTAAAGAACTCTCTTATCCTAGTCATTATAATTATAACATGATTAAATTTAATCAAATGAGACATTTTTCTATGTTTTATAATGATTAAAATATGGATAGACATGAAAGAACAACATATAGGGAATAAAAATTCCTTTTCATTTATGTTTCAAATTGTAGGGAACTTCAACATGTTTTTGCCTCTCTGCCTAATATTAAAATTTATCCTCAACAATGTATTCAAAAAGTTGAACTGTACCCTGATAAATTTATTTAGCTTGGAAAATCTCAACCATTTATGTTGAAATAGCCTCCTTATCTCTATAGAGCATCTCTTACTTGGTGTCAATGGAATCTCACTCTTATTCCAATTCACCATCTAGCAATCAGTGGAGTTTGACTACCTCTTACTTGGTGGAATTTATTTCTCATATGAGAAACATTATTTGGATAGACTTAACATAAAATTGATCTTTTAACTCCTCCACCCTCTTGTAGTGGATAACCTCACCTTGGGTTATGGATGGTTTGAGTCCCCCAAATTGGCCCACTAGTTGTTCCTCGGCTTGCTGTAATCTTCACTAATCTTCAGTTTTCCTAATGACCAATATCACTGGTTCATGGATCTCATAGTGATTAAATCTTACATATCCAAATTTGGAAATCTTGAACGGATTATGGTGATGTCGCAACATCATATCTTCAAGTGGTGTATTATGATTATCCTCCAAATATCATGCCATAGTACAAGACATATAGTTTAGAAATCCTCCAATATCTCCAAATCAGAATCAGAGCCACTCTTGGAGGGAGAGACATAATTTTGGATTAATGAAATCAATTATTCTTGTTCCACTCTTTCCAATATAGCCTAACATTTGACTATCGATATTGGTGGAACCAATATGGAAGCACCCAGCTTAAGCTGAGTTGTCGAAGTTGATGGCACTAAATAACAGGTGATGCTTATAGTCAACATTATTTGGTCACAAGTAGAAAAGGTAATTATCTCACCAAAATAGTTGATGATACTCACCCATTTTTTGTCCGAAGGTTGGAATAAATACCTCTCCAACACCCACAGACTAAACTCTCTAAGAAGGGACCTCCTGACAAGGAACATTCTGTCGAGTTTTCTCTGAATATGGGATCAAAGGCTCTTGAGAACCCCCCATTTCTGGATTCCTAGCCTTCCAACCTCCGAAGATAGAAGTAGGGTGTACTTTTATGAAGTTTTCATGAAGTGCCTTGGAATATTTCTCTATAGAAAAATCTATACAATTTGAGCTTGTATGTGTAGAAATAACCAAAAAAATACAGTTGTTCTTAATTAAAGAAGGATAAAGCTCATATTAATCCAATTCCTTATAGAAATTTCCAAACTCTATGAGGGAACCAACATTATCAATGTATGGATTAATTAGATCAATCATTTCATGATATATTTCATCAAGTATCATAGAATCCTCACTAGTAGGGGTGTCCAAGAGGCATTATTCAGGACTCGAATTGGTTCCATCGTCGATCCCCCTTGCTGACTTCTCCATAAACACAAAACTGTAAAGTCATATAGAGTTAGGGTCAACATCAGCCCCTTCCTCAGACCATCAGAGATCCTCATCATCCCCTTCAAGAGAAATAGTTGGAAAATCATTTAATTCTTCTCGGCCCTATGATAGAGGAAATAGATCTATAATATCATGAGATGTGTAAAGTCATAAACCACACATGACATACAAAGTAGTGAATATGACATTACCATGGCCCTCTACCCTCATGATTGGAAAAATGGAAAACATGTCTTAACGACCTGATACTTCATCCATAAAAATAATAGATTTGTCTACATGGTTCTACACCTCCCCTAGGGAATCCTCATAACCCCTTGAATGATCAATTCCAGACACCTTGATGGAGGAAAGTGATACAAATTTGGAAAAAGATACGTTTGTTTAGAAAGAGTTTTTCAATAAAGTCATGATATCAAATGTAAAAAATAATAATTTCTGAAGTTCATGTGTTGGTCCAACTTTAGTTTCCTCATTCACTTCCTCTCTTAATATGGAGAAAGCTCCACCTGAGTACTCTTGACAATAGAGACTTTAGGTGACGGTTGAGAGTTTTTCACCACCATCTCCTCCATCATGGTCTTCTGGCCCATGGATAATTATGGGGACCCATGGGCCTCATCCACTTCCTTAATGGGGGTTTCTAAGGTCCCATACCTTGGAAACCCAATTCTTTATATTTCTTCTCCTTCTTCCCCTTCTTCTTCTTCTTATCTTATAAACTGCAAAATAAAATCACTAAATGATTAATTACATAAGATGAAAGAGTATAAAAGGGAAGTGAACAAAGAGAAATACATTAGAAAGGTTATGGTAGATTTCTCATTCCCTATTAGTATGGGAAGATGTTCCCTCAATCACTCCTCGATCCAACATATCAAACACTCACTTTGTGACTAGGATCAGATCGCCAGTTTTATATATTGAAGCCTCCATCTCCTTAATATATTTATTGACCTGAACAAGATCACTATTAGGGTGGACATTAGAGTGTTATATAATATCTCCTATCTTTTGGATTCACATTCCGTCCTGGATAAATTTCCATGCATATCTGACATCCTGTGTTATGCTCTCCCATGATCGGATCACAATGGGTCACACAAATTTTTTTTCTGTTGTAGTTTAATGTGAGGAAGGTCATCCACCTTTCTACATAGAAGGATCCTCATGAATATTTTCTATAATAATAGAATGAGTTCATATAACTTGATTCTCCTACTGAGGATAATGATTCATGTGCCTTGGAATAATAGGTATGTTTTTCTCAACCATATCGTACTTAATGGTATTTGATCGAGATCACTTTAAAGGCTTGGGTGCTTAAAAATTATCATATTTCTTCCATGCCATTATACCATGAATAAAATGAATGGAATTTGTTTTTTCCATGTCATGATAAATTCATTTCTTTAGTGACCCCTAATAGTTTGAAGAGATCCATGACTTTTTATACCTAGCCTCCAGCCCTATTGATGAATCAGGCTGAGAAACCATGATTTACATTTTGGATACCTCCAAGACCATCAAGATCCTTAATTTTAATCCTTCCATTGGATGTTTCTCAATATAACATTCATATGGAGGAATATACACGACTATTACAAGAACATCTAATGTAGAGAAAATTGATATGGAGCAAAAACCTCGTAGATTATTTCACTGTCAATATGATTCTCCACTCTTTCACCATTGAATGCTATCATATAATACTTGAGCTCATAATTATTTTACTTCTACTCATCAATAAATTTCCTTGTCAATGAGATACCATGTGGAAAGAAGTTTAATTCTCCAAACATTTTCATCAACCTAATCACTTCATTGTACATCCGGTTCGGAGGTTGAATTCCAGAAATAGCCTGCTCAAATCAGTGCAATCAGCTATAAAGGATTTTAACTTGGATCAACACCACATGTGAACTAAAGTCTATTAAAAAACACCCCCATATTTCATGAAAAGGACCTATAATACCAAACAGGTCCTTCTCATTGTATGTATCTATCCAAAAATAGTAAATTTTTTCTGAGACAGGGACACCCAACCACATGTAACACCCCATATCTAATTTGGTCGCGATAACAAAAGTCTCTAGATTCACATAAATATTTGACTCACAGACAAAAAGTAGATTAATTTTTATCCACATAACAAGGAAGCCATCCAGATGATTCTTCACATCATCCTTAAGATTGACTATGTATCCCCAATGGGTAAACATGTCCTTCTCTAGTGTGGAAAAAAATGTTCTCAAATCACCCCAATTCTCTATAGTGGGGCATAGTGTAGGGATACTTCAAGTGGTACCTTCCACTGCTGATTATTGAAAATTACTCATTCATGTTATTAGATGGATTTAATCCATAGTTTAGGATCATTATTTAAATTTGTTCTCAACCTTAAAAATTTATTGCTCCAAGGGAGGTGTACTTTCAACGTCATCCCACATTTTATTTAGTGGGATGAACTCATCATACATTTTCCAAGAATGGGAGTTCAAAAAATTCTATTGGCATCCCACAACCTATTTCCAACCCCACTGTGTGTTTGGTGGAATGATTTTTAGTGGACTCCATCAGCTCAGAATATCTAGAATGATCTATGAGTTCTTGTAATCATATTTTTACCTTTATGAATAGCCTTATAGATAAAGACATCTTGCATCTCTTTTTTTAATTCCACACAATTTTAGAACACAAATTATTCTCACACCTTCTCGTACCAAAATCCTTCTCTAGATCAGAATTCCCATTCCCCCTTCCATCCTTACATCTGATTTATCTGTGACGTGTGGAAAGTAGAGTCATAATAATGAAACTTCAATTCCTTGATATATAGCTTTATATCTGTAGTGTTTTTTGTTTTGATGAATGATATATCCAATATGAACAATTCCTTAATTAATGTTCACACCCTTGGATTAAATGTTTTTAAAAGGGAAGTTTTTGTGCTTTACAACCCAATACTACATGAATTATCTCTAAATCCTAGGGACAAATGCATCCCCCAAAAGTCAATGATTATAGTACAGCAGGTAATCAATTTGTGGGTACTCACATTTGCTATTTTACCAAAACATTTAATCAAATATGGGAGATCATGCTTGATCACATCATTGTAATCAATCCTAATAGCTTTGACCATCTCAGAAGAACATATAGCAGGTCATTCAATAGAATTCATTAAAACCGACATTGAAACCCTACAAGAAAACATCAAGTTATCCCATTATGTTAAAATTTTAACTTAAAAATTTATATTTAGACTTGTAATAATTTTCATTTTTAGGAATTAAATCGTGCGAGACCTTTGACAGGGTCTTATGTGCATCCCCCTCAATAAAACATATCTCACAAGCCCCTAGACTAATTTCCTAATCCATACCCCCCATCTTGGTAAGTCCATGCAACACCATTTAACATGTGCTTGTATTGTAGGGAATTCTTATAGGTACCTTCATAAAATGAGAAGTGCAACATAGTTTGGTAGATGACTAGTGTGGAAAGAGAAAAAAATCACAAAACACAGAAATTGAGGGAAACAGAAAAGTATCCAATGGTATTTATAGATGTCGCTGGCTTCTGCACTGGACCTGCAATGAGTATATTCATAATTGACTTGTGCACTAGTCATATACCATTGTTCTATGAAAATTCCTTATTTAGTTGGTCATACCCCACCTTTATAATTGTTTCCATGTTCTACCTCAAGACTAGACCTTCTTCTTTCGATCAGATCCAATATAGAGGGGGGGGGGGGATTTTGTTGACCCTCCATTTTGTCGAGGGGGGTGAAAAGATTATGAATAGAACCTTAAACATGTTAAAGTGCTAAATATATATAAGAATAATCAAAGGTACATGAACATGCTAATTTCCACACAAACACCCCTATTCATTTGAAGGCTTAAACACCCCCCCCCCCCCATGTGTGGCATCAAAGGGTAGCCAACCAATATGCTGGGAACCTACATTGTGTACTGACATTAGTTAAATCCTTAAACAAGTGTTACCTATTAACTAATAAATACTAACTTTGGGATCCTCCTTTTTAAGAGTAGAAAATTAGAATAATCCTCTAACTCTTGCCTTGTAGGCCCTTTGACCAAGTCTCCAAAAAATCATTAGGAAGGTCTCTAAAACCAGAGAGAAGAGTAAATTAAGTGGAATTAGTGTGATAAAAGTCTATTTAGTTTCTAAAACACAAGACACATTCCCCAAAAACCCATATACTATAGTAGAAAGCCACATGTGTGAGGCACCCTCCCTAATCAATGACTCGGGGGAGCCTCATCTAGGACCTCTTGAGAAGACCCTTGGTGCATAGGATAAAACTGTTCCCATGTTTTGTAGCCCAGTTGGTTCATTTCCCAAGGCATATCCAACTTTCACAAGCCTATACCCCCTTTACACGAATCATTTACAGTTCCCCTCAATCCATGTTTGAGGAAACATGGCCCTTTAAACAGGGACCTACGTGAACACACCATTGGGAACTCTTATATGAAACCAATGGTGGGTCTCCTCTTCCTTTGGATCCACTATCATAAAGACCAATCTGAAACCTCCACTAAAGACTCTGGACTTGAAACCCCACAAAGAGGGGAAAACCATTGTGTATCCCCTTTGTATTTTCATTCCTATAGTCATAGGATTCATGTACTTGTCCAACATGGTTGTTAGGGTCCTCTGGGTGTATGGGGATTTTTATCTCCATAGTCATGGGGACCCCAACCCAAAGGGAAGTGTTAGAGAGTTCTTAGTCGAGGGTAATAGGGCTACCATCATTTCCTTCCATGGTCACCTCTAAGACCCATATCCTACAATTCTATGTGGGGAGGGTAAGGATCAATGTTAATTTTAATTTTGACATGGAATGACATCCTCCTATCCCACTATTGAACCATATTTTTAGAATACCCTAAAAAGTAATGCAATACACTTTCTTGCATTACGTTTCACACTTTCTATTATTTGTTCCCTAGGTCTATGTCCATATACGTAGTCAAACCTAAGTATCCTAGATATACAACTGGATAGGGAAAAGGAACATTTGATCCCCTTTTTTCCACTCATTTCCTCGTCCCCTTCCACTAGTGGAGGAGGATATGTTTTTGTTCTCCCATATATATTTTCCCTCTTGTTTCTCACATTCAATAATGACTAATCATGGATTGTGGGATTAGGGGATATCCATGATCACAACATCCACAGAGTTGGCTGAATTCTTTGGTATAGAATCTTATTTTGAATCTTCCTCTTTCCTTCCTTTAGATTTCCCCAACATTAATTGGTCCTCAAGGTTATGTATCCAACCTCAATGTAAATAATATTGTATGGACTCCCAGATCATTTGTTTCCTCTTGTTTCATACACAGATCATGACTTAGGTGGTCTTAGAGGATGATGGCGTTCCTGACATCTTCATGATCAAAAACCTTTTGGGACTCGTTGAAGTATAATCCCAAACCCACCAGGAAATCCTCCTTAGGAATAATCCTTGAATCTAACCTTTGGACTTCCACTTTGGGAATAATACCTAACCATATCACCACACTCATCAATGGGCCTCATCCTCTTGTGTAATCCCAAACAAAGCCTCTGAATCACCACGAGTCAAGATATCCCTCATGTCCCCATTCACAACGAATCCTTTTCAAGAATATTCCCAAACATAATCCTCACAAAGGGCCATACTCCCCTATTATAAGAACCTTGTAAGGGCCTCCATAGGAATAGGTCCTTACCACTGAATTAGTTGACTTAGATTACCTTCCAAATTATATATGTAGGAAGCCTCCCTGAGGTCCAAAACAAAGACCCTACATAAACATTATTATCTCTGGGCACAATTCATAGTATGGTCTTATTAAACATGGAAATATGTCTCCCTTCTAGGTTCACTAGGATACATAGACATATGTCCCACCCCGAACCTTGACTAGGAACCTTTTACCTAGACATATTTTCTTCATGACTCTAAACTACACAGTTTGTTCCTTATCAAATGACCTTAAAATGTATGACGTGGCATGTTAAGTGGCACTGAACAACATGGGTTCTTATTACATTCATAAGGATAAAAAATAAGATCATCCATGGTTCCCATCAAAAAATTAAAATAACTCTCGACTCCTAGGATGATGATATACTCTAGAGTGCCCCGCTATGTGGATAAAAACCAAACATAAGTATAACAACAAACCAATAATCTGAAATCAATATATAAGAGGATAACATCAAAGGAGATCCTTGGTTATATGCAGATATCTCCAGTGATGAAGAATCTCAGATACATACAGATGATTATAAGTTCCACACATTCTAATAATTGATTTTTTGTTCAAGGGTGATCAACGTCATACTTGTGAATTAATAATGGATTCATGAACATATCTGAAATCTATAATAGAGTCATAGAGTATGGAATAATTCACCCCAAAAGTGTGTGATGAAACCAACATCCCATCCTATCAACCAACGTGAGTTCTTAAGTATTGTTGGCCAAACTCCCCATCCAGCATCTGCATTTGGAATGTAGGTCCCTCATGGATATAAAACCATTGGGTGTTTTCAATTCCTTGAATAGAACCTGTTGGAAAATGTTCAAAAATAGTGATCTTAACATGCAAGATTGTATCAAATTAAACCCATGGATATCAATTTTTGGTCTCCCGACATTCATTGGAAACAATTTCACAAATACAATTCTGAAATGATCATTTTTTTCATATACCATAAATCCATAAATTCATAGAGAAATGATGTTTTTTATTATGTGCACATATAGACTACCATCTACATAAATACAAAATTTCATTATCATGACCACCCATATTGTATGGTTTTGAGAATTTATTTATAGAGAATATATGATGATTTTGTCTTTTTTTATCATTTTAATATATAATATTGTCATTATATACTTAAATTTCCTTACTCATGAAAACATTATAATATGTTGTCATTTGGGTTGGTTATACCACCAACATGAACAATGATATAATGACTAAGTCATAAAAGATTATGGTATGTAATATAATGGTATTATACTATAATATTAGTATTTGTATTTTCTTTAATATTTTTGTAAATGTTTCATTAATATTTAAAATATTAATTAATAAATCTTTATTTGATCATTAAACAAGTCTAAAACTAATTTATTACAAATTCCATTTCACAAGCCAAGATCTTGTATTAAAAATAATGAAAATGGGAAATAAGTAATCATTGAAAAAAACTTATTTTTATATATTTAATGATCTGGTAATGGTGATGTTGAATACACTTGTTAGAAATTGATCCCGCCTTCTAGAATTTTTTATAAAACAAACAATTGAATGTTCTAACAATCGATGATGAAAATAAATTATAATCAAAGAATATATTTGAAATATGTGGTTATAAATAAATATAAAAGGTTTTTATTGGTATATTAATGTTATAATATAATTTATTATGATTTTAAGTTCATTATACATGACATTACATCATGGTCCAATAAGCGAGAATACAAGGTAAGGGTTTTATCTCAAATCCATCTCATTGAGACATGTTTGGTTTTATGAACCTAATTTCATTTATGTGGTGTAAATAATAAATATTTTATATATCACATCATGAATATAATTTAAATAATAGTATTTTATTTTCAATGATAATCACTCTCTTTCAAGAGATTTTAATTATAGTGTTTCTCAATCCACAAGAGTTTTCTTGGTCTCAATTCTAATTATTTAAGACATGTTACATGTTATGAACCATGATTCCTTATACAGTGTTATATTTATTTGGAATACCATGAATGTTTTATAATTATATACCTTTTAATTAATGGTATAAATGAATAAAAATATTATTTGTTTCATTATATGTCATTTGAATCAAATGTTTCCTTAATCTTAAGAGATTTTGGAAACTCAGTTTTTATTCATTGAGTTATGGTCATTCACTTGAAATTATTTCATATAACTAGGGTAAATTCTTCCATTTTATTATAATTTGAAATTATACCATTATTTATATTTTTTCCAAATAAACATATTTTAAAAAATTTCATACTTCTTGAAGAATGTTTCCCCTAAGTGATATTAATAACTCAAATATCTTTTTGTCGAGTATTTAATGTTTCATATTGAACTTTTGATTTCCATTATTGGGTTATACCACTCTAATATTTTATAATAAGGAATTTTATAGTCCTATTTTGTAAAATTATGGTTTAATACAGAAGAATTTCATTTAAATATTCTAACAATGTGATTTTTGAACAATGTTATTCTGAAAATAATAAAAAGGATTCCCCTTTAACTTTCAGTTGTTTTATCTTCAACTCATAATTTCCTTGTGACAAAATTTATTTCATATAAAGGATCCATTATTGGAGGTTTTATTTAAAATTAAATGTTTCAAAAATATTTCACTTCTCCTTTTCAAAAGTAACATTTAAATGAGATGTGAATTTTTATTTAATATCAACGATGACAATGTTTTCTAAAATATATTTTATGGTTTTTCTTCCATTTTCCTTATCATTTTAAAAATTATTTTCTATAATGTGATTAATATTATATAACATATCCCACAATATAAGTATTTCTCATATTTTTTATTTAACTCATGTTATCAAGAACTTTAATTTTCGATCTATTCTTTGGTGAAACCAGTGAAATAATTCTTTTAGGGGGTGATTTTCATTTCTGTTGACACCCTTATATGTTTTCTTTTATTAAAATGGGGTTATGTTTTATTTAAAACATCAAAATTATTCATCTAAATGGATTATTATCATGTTATTCTATAATTGACTTAATTTTATACTAATACTCCATATATTTTTAGATTGAGATATGCTTATATAGAAACATATTCCATTTAATGATTGGGAAACTATTGAAAATAAATATATTTTTATCTAAAAATGGATTATTATTGATTACCTAGGAAAATTAACTTTATATCATCTAATAATCCACCTTATTTCTTTGGATGAGTTATGATCCTATTATTCCACTTAATGATATGAGGAAAAATATCGGTGTTTGATATATTTTTATTACGATATGGATGATTATTGGAATGTGGATGATATATTTTTTGATCATCCATATTCTCTATCTATATGGTTTTTGATCATGGGATCCATTTATTGGAATGGGGAAAATTATGTACTTCCTTCAACATTATTGACTACTACTGTATGTTTATTTTTTATTGGCATTTCATATTTTTTCATTATACATGTAACCATATTTTTCTTTATCTATATGTTTTTTATGGAATGTTTAGATTTTTATTTTTGAATATTATAGTGAATTAATTTGAATTAATCAAGTAATAGGAAGGGCCCAACATTATATAGCCCCTCAATGAATCAATTATTCTCATGAGACAAAACATCATGTATTTTGGTGTATGCCTACCCACATATCAATATAGTGGTTTGGTAAAAGGCCCCGGAAACTTTTTTTGAGGTTTTTAATTATGTATTATATAACTATGATATCCACCCTACTGATAGATATTTTTTATTTTCTTTCATGAATATATCATTCTCTCAGTTCAAGATGATTATGGAAATATTATGATTATTTATTCCTATAAAATTAAGTATACCTTATTTATGTTTTTGGTAGATTTAGTTATATACTTCTCTTACTAAGTGTTCGATCTCACCCCTTAGTTATGTTTTCATTAAATTGGTTCTGATAAAAAGTTATACATATGACTTGTTTATAGGGACAATTGGTGTGAAATAATTTTTGGGAGATGTTGAAGACTCCTTATTGATTATGTAGTCTCTTATATAGTGGAAAAATATATTGGTTGAGAAAGGTAGGGTTTTTAGATTTTTTGTTTTTGTAATTCTATAAAGATCTAAAACTAGAAATTCATAGGAATGTATATAATGAAATATTTGATTTATTTTATATAATTATGGGATATTCATCTTTGATAATATATATTTTTTATTCAATCTATTATGTAATTTATTTTTTTATGTAATAACTCAAATTTTCCTAGTTTTATTTTTAGAAATTAAATGGGAATATTTTGGGAGCATGTGCTGAGACGAGGTGAAATTTAAATTCCCAGTGTGCCTAGAACAATCCATCGAAAAATGTTATGTTTTTAAATAGTGTGTGTGTGTTGTTTTCATAAAAAAGGGGAATAACTTCTAAATGGGTGCCCATATCAGAAATTTGGGGCATCGTTGAGCTCAGAGTCATGAATTTACCCAAGGAACAACTTAACTCTAGTTAGTGTGGGTCTTCTGTAGAAAAACCCAAAAAGGACATAATCGTAAATAAAATAATTAAATAAAATTATTTTATTTTGAAATCCTAAAAACTCATAAATGGTAACATGGATTGGAAATATGAACCCACTATTGATTTTGTAAATTTGTGTTTTCCTTAGGTGAATCCTATCATCGACCGGCATGGGTCAACTAAGAAAGCTAATATTTCAATGTTTTAAGAATAAAATAATTTCAATGAATAGTTTTATTTTTAACATTTCAATGTAACACAACAGTGTTGCAATGAAGTGACTAATCATTGCTGGAACTTAGTGATGTGACAATGTTGAATTGCATTTAATATTGAAATGTGTTTAACACTGAATCACATATTCCTTCTCTAACCATTGGTAGGAACATTTTATTGGGTGGATGATCCTGGAGAATATCCCATGGAGCGCTGGAGAAGAGCCTTAGTGAAATCCTCTCGTGGGTAAAGGGCAGACGATGATGAGATGACAGATCAAGATCTCTCATGGACGGATCACCATCAAGGACGAATCCTCTTCTTTGACTGGTCCAAAAATCGGGTAGGGTGTTGTGTTTTGATTTCCTTTCACCTCATTCTTGATATTCTACAACGAATGCTGACCAATCCACAAATAGATTTTCCTGCATATCGGTTGTTTTTGTAGGATGGGTATTACCTATTTTTGGGGATATGGGGGATTAATATTTTATTTCTTTTAGGATTATATTTACCATTATAATGGAAAAAACCATGATCACAATGAAAAATGATCGATTTCTTTTCCCCCTAGTCATTTCATGCTTTTCTTTCTTCGATTTTCGTTTGGCATGTGACTCGACAATTCGTGATCAATTGATTGTTACACACTTGATTCTTGGTCCAATGACCTGATATCAAGAATCATGGATGGACACAACATGAATGAGTTACGACAATGATGATGGAGAATGGATCAAGGCAGTGCAGGAGATATCCCTTCGGGAATAACTTTACACTGGGATGGATCGTGGAATGGATTCGAGCTTACGGTAGTGATGGTTGTGACCTGAGGATCGCATTAGTGGCTCATTCTCAAAAAATGGAGTAGCAAGGTGATGGTGGAGGCTAGAAGAAGAGGAGTTTATGTCGTCGGCACATAGTGGTGCCTGGGTTGGGGTACAGCGGCACAACCACCTAGAAGAAGGTGGTCACCTGCTCGACAACCCGTGGCGGAGGGTCCCACGGCAGCGTGACTGTGGGAGGTGATGGGAAGTTGCAACAAGGGTGGGTTGTGGTGGTATGGATTGGAGATGCAGTCAGGCGCCGCATCAGAATGGATGGAACATGGTACGACAGACCTCATATGCGAGGAGTGGCTAGCTCTTCGACCGACTATGTTGGCGAGGGAAGACACGGAATCTGCCACATCCGGGTGGACCGAACTGGTCCACATTAGGTGGGTTATGATGGAGAGAGTCGTTTGGGCCAGCAGTTGGCTGGGCTAACAGAATGGGTTGGGACAACAGAACAGGCCTGGGCTAGCCGGGGCGGACCAAGCCTTATCGGTCAGGTCGGTCAGGTCAGTCCGACCGGTTCAGAATAGACCCAGACCCAACTAACCCCTTTTTACTAAAAGACCCATAACATTCAAACTGTAAGTCCGGATGGAGAGCAGTTTGTACAGTTGGAATCCTCCTGATGAGGAAGTCCTTTTTTATGGATTTGTGGGTTTTTAGTGACGACCAGCAAAGGTGAAAAGCTTCCCCTTTGTTATTTCCATGAGGGTTCTATAATACATTGCATCCAAATCACTGGGAAGCAATCCACTGGAGTGGATAGAGTCTCAGATATATTTTTAGAAACCTCCTTGGGAATGGAGTGATACTCTATCACCCCTGATGGTATTTCTTATGTACTGATGTGACCTACGAGCATAGGGCCTTAATCTTCTATCCATTGGGTTGTATCGGTAGGGTTTATAGTTTTCATTGAGGATAATCCCCTACATTAGGAGCTGTATATGTAGGATTTCTATTATTCTCTTAGAAGAATCCCCTATTTTGGGTGTTAATATAGATAGGGTATATGGTATTCTCTAAGGAGAATCCCTTATCTATACATCATGGTATATTGACTAACATTTTCACTTTCGGTAGGGACCAAATTAGTAGGACCTCTTGTAAGATTCCATGATGACTTTAATGATCGAGGAGTGGGTTCCCCCAGAATATGAGTACCTTGGGAAGAATCATACGATAAAGGATTTGATGTGATATAGAAACTCCTTGTCATAGTAAGACCAAATGTCTCAGGGAACATCATGACATATCGATACCAAATGTTCTCTCAGATACTTTTGGTAGACATGTTCTACGTGCTTACTATCAGATAGCTCAAGGAGTAAGATCTCCCAGAATTGAGCATGCTATGAACAAAACCAAGTGGATGTTAGTGGATGAGACCTTGAGTCTTGGAATTCATTATGATTATACATGGATTTTCTTGTTATATGTGTTTTTGACATATAACTATGTTGAGCTAACTATATCTTCTTAGTGGTGTTCTAGTTGTGGCCTTTAACTTTGTGTTTTGTGGTTCCCTATTGAGTGTAGTTTTACTCACCCCTACATGGCCTTTTCCCGCATGTGTAAATTATTATGTATATGGTCAATTATTTGATGGTGTTCCAGGAAGACTAGGAACAATTGGGGCCCAGTGTGATTTGAAAGACCGAGGTGTGTTATGGTGTCTTACAGATAGTATTTCAGTGTCGTAACTTGCAGTTGGATCAGGTGGGGTTTTCTCAAGACGAACTTCAGTACATGTGTTACAGAATCTTTCTTTTTGGTGGGATAGTATTCTGGCCAGGTTTTACTTTAATACTTTACTTCTTTCATACTATATTGTTGGGTTGTAGTGGTATGCATGATTTTTCTTTACATCGTGTTTTTACCTTCCTGTATCTTTTGTCTTGGAGCTAAAAATGCTTCCCATTTGTGGGATATTCCTTCTCAGCACTAGATTCGAGCCCCTAACCAATCGGAAGAAGGCTTGGGGTAGTCACGGCAAAGGCCCCAGGTGAAAGGTCATGATAGAGTGGTATCATAGGCGGGTTGGTTATACCTTAAGAACCCAGAGTCTATGATTTTGGTTTGGGGAAATAGTGTTTTGTGTTTTGACTTTGTCTTTCAAGATAGGGAATCTAGTGTTGGTGTGGATACTGATGTATCCATACACTAGGAACATAAATTCTTCTTTTTGACTTGGTACATGAAAACACTAGTTGGAGGAAAAAACAATAGTACATCCATCATAAAGGAATGGGTTGTGTTTTCCATGTCCTTCTTGAGTCAACTCACCAGGTATACTCTATTGATCATGGTATATTTTTTTTGTTTCAAGATGCTTCCACATAGACAGACAACCGTGATTCCACTACGTGATCACGATGATGATTCGTCGAGTGACGAGATATGGGTATTGGGATTTGTACCAGATACTGCACCTCCGGGTGGTGTTCCAGTTATACTACCACCTATAGAGTAGCACATGGTACTCATAGTACCAGTTGATGATATGCGCGTTATGAGTGCACTTCACGAGTTTCAGTGATAGAGACCCATCGGGTTATGAGGAAATCTCAACTCTCAGGTGGCCGAGGACTATCTTGAGTTGTCGACCAAGTTTTCAGTGCCATCAGGGCACTAGCAGATCAGATGGTGGTCCTGGAAGAAACCCTACTACATGTCTTGGTAGGGAGATGGTGGGGTTTAGATTACCCGATATTATGATGAGGTGACTCTTCTTTAGACTGAGTTTCAGAACCTTTATTTGCAAAGGGGATCTCACCAAAAAATATAACGTAGATGCATTCCCAAGAGCATCTATAGTTCTAGTAGGACAACATGTCTATATCTGAGTATTCATTGAGGCATACCAACCTTCCCAATTACTCAATAGATATGATACATTACCATTGTTATAGGGCTTGGACCTTTGAAAAGGCATTCTTAGGTACATCTGATCCACCATTGTTCCATTTTGCTTTCCTACTTATTCTATTGTGCTAGAGAAAACCATTTTGGTAGAAAGTCCATTAGATTGTAACATACAACCAGTGGATGGCAGCTACAAGAAAGCAGGAGCATAGACCTCGAGATCAAGAAGCCAACAGCGGGCTCAGAGACTTGGATGTGCGATATGTTCTATAAGGAGGTACCTCGATAGATGATCTACAACTCAAGGATCATAGGGTGAGTCCCGTCATCCTAGATAGAGTCAATGTTTTTCATGATATGGTAGGGGAATATCACAATATATTTTCTATCATATCTTGGTGCTGACAAGGGAATATTGGATGGGCCATCGAGGTAGAGACAATGATAGGATCGGATGAATCTGCAGGGAAACAGACGTGGTATAGAAGTAGAGTGAGCTGTAGGATGTGGTATACATTTAAATATGTTACCACCACCACCCCCATGACGTCCTCACCAGGCTCAAGGTGCTGGAGTAAAGAGGAAGGGATAGCTGTATGCAGTTAAGGCATATGGCCCAAGGGATCCATGAATGATTTGAGGTATGGTCTAGGTATTCTCTTAATTGTCTTATTAAAAGACATAGGTTCTCTCCATTATTCGTTGTCAAGAATTTTTTTCAAGACCTATTGTTTTTGGTTAAACCATCTAATTGAACATTATGTCTGGAGATACCTTTGGGATGATACATGATAATCAAACTTATTCTGATAGTGTGATATAACCCTTTGGGTGAGAGTTTAGTTTAGAACCTCTTGGTGGAAGTATCGAGGCATTACGATTTCATTCTTAGTATAGATTGGTTATTGATAGTCCAGGCTCAGATTGACTATTTTAGAAAAAAGGGTATGGTATGTCCACAGAGATGGAACATGGTTTTCATTTATCAGAAGAAGAAAAAGGAAACCAAGATTGGGATAGACTCATTCATAGGAGGGTAAAACCAATCACTCTTGAGTCAGATATACTAATCCTCAGGTTAGTGGATGTTATGAGTTTTTAGTTCACAAAAGTCGAGGTGGAGTACAAGGACATCTTTGTAGAAGATTTTTCCCTATTTACCTCTCCGTAGGGAGATATAATTCTATATTGTTCTACACCCTGATATGGCACATATATTATCATCAGTATATCGGATGGATTTCACAGAGCTACACGAGATGAGGGTAAAAGTGGAGGACTAGTAGAGGAAGGTCTTAGCACAACCCAGTGTTCGAGGTTATGTATGGATCACCGACACTTTAATCAAGTGATTGTGGATAATGAGTATCCACTACCAAAGGGTTGATGAACACTTCAATCAGTTGAAAGGGGAAGCTTTTCACATGGATAGAACGATACCCCACAAGATTTTTAGAAGTTAAGATAGTGTTTGATGAGTGCCCCGATCTTGAGTTTTCTAGAGGAGGGAGTCGAGTATGTAGTGATCTGTGATTCATCATGGACCAGACATGGTTGTGTCCTAATGGAGAGGCAAGCAGTGATTGAATATGGTTTACACCATATGAGACCACATGAGTAGAACTACACAACACGCAATCTTGAGTTGGAAATTGTAGTCTTCACATTGAAGATTTGGTTACACAACCTGATCGGTGGGTAGTTTATCATCTACTCATACCAAAAAGAGTGTCAATAATATCTTCTCATAGAAGGTTCTAAAATTCAGACAAAGGAATTGGCTAGATTTCCTCTAGGACCCTGACTTGGAGAGAGTCTATACTCCTGGTAAAGAAAATGTGGTAGCAGATGCTCTATGAAAGAAATCCATTTCTTAGTTGTTGAAAGAGGCAATAGAGTAGTTGTCCTCTTTGTAGTTATTCCTCAAGGGTAAAGATGATTTGGCTTACCTCCAGTCATTGGTTTTTACCCCTCCCCTCATATAGTTTGTCTGGGAGACATCTCAACAATACTGATGGTGAGACTTTTTGTGCTCATTTGTCCATAGTTAATTCCCCAGATGGATATTAGAAAGGTGGGGAGAACATTGTTCTTTTCAGACAATGCACAGTAGTAGACTTGGACTACAAGAGTGGATAGATGCATTAGGATATGCATGTGTGTGTGATGGTGGATATCGGGGACGATGGAACAAGTTGAATCTGGGTTTACCTATTGATATAAAATCAAGGTGCTTGTTTTAGTTTTTTCATGGTTTTTCAACACACCGTGTCGAGCCACTATTCTTGGAATGGGATAACCTTTTCTTCCTTGTGGTTCTTGGAAGGTCGTGGGAATGGATATCGATGGACTTCGTGATGGGTTTATCGCGTACATCAATGGGACACGATACCATCTAGGTGATCATTGATCGAATCACCGAGTCATCCACTTATTAGCTTTTTGGGATTAGAGTTCAATAGAGAGCTTGGAATTCCTCTACATGCATGAGATAGCTTGACTCCATGGAATCCCATAGGTAATAGCTTCTGATCAAGATGATAACTTTTAATCCTGTTTTCGGATATAGAGGTCCGGCAGGAGAGGACCCTCCATAGGCATTCAATTCCTTTAGTGTGTGCCCAGTGGCAGCACAAGAATTTTTGGAAGAGCTCATGGGAGCAGGGGGCTCAGGTTCGTGCTCGTACCCACATCGGTTTCGATATACCTTGGTTTGGATTTCCAATATTTAAATCCTTAATGTGGGGAAAAAATAATGACTTTTCTTTTCTAGTTTTTACTTTTAGAAACTAATTATGAAAATTCTGAGACCAGGTGCTGAGAAGGCATGTGATTCCAAGGCCCGGTGTGCCCGAAACGATTCATCAAAAAATGTTAGGTTTTTAAATAAAATGCATGAGTAGTTTTCCTAAAAAAGTTGAATAACACCTAAAAAGGTTCCCCGATAAAAAATATGGGGGCACTGTTGAGCTCGGCGTAGTGGCTTTACCCTAGGTGTAACATAAATGTAGTCAGTGTAGGTCTTCCATAGAAAACATCGAAAAGGATGTAACTATAAATAAAATTATTTTATTTTAAAATCCTCATAACTCATAAATGGAAACTTGGATTGGAAATATGAGACCACCGTTCAATTCGTAAATGGATGTTTTCCTTAGGCGGACAGTAACATCAACCGGTATGGGTCGATTGCAAAAGATAATTTTTGGACATTTTAAGAATAAAATAATTTCAAAGGATTATTTTATTTGTAACATTTCAACATAACAACAACATTGTGATGCACCGACTCAAAAACATTGTAACTTAGTGACGTCACAACACAGAAATGTGTTTAATGCTGAAACACATTTAATGCTGAAATGTGTTTAACACTGATTCGTGTTTTCCTTCTCTAACCATTGGTAGGGACACAATATTGGGTGAATGGTCCTATAGGATGTCATTGGGAGTGCTGGAGAATAGCCTTAGCGAAATCATCTCATTGGTGAATGGTGGAAATGATGAGATGATGGATCAAGATTTTTCATTGACGGATCACTGTAAATGATGAATCCTCTTCTTCAAATGATCCAAATTCAAGGTAGGTTGTTGTATTTTTATTTCCTCTTCCCCTGTTCCTGATATTCAACAATTAACATGGACCAATCCACAAAAAAATTGACTTGTGGATCGATCGTTGTTATAGGATGGGTTTTACAAGTTTTCAGGGTTATGAGATAATAATATTGTTTTTTAGTGGTTTACATTTACCGTTCTAATGGAAACAGACCACGATCTCCATGAATAATGATTGAGGTCTATTCCCTCTTTTTGTTTCATACTTTTCTCTCTATGTTCTTTTTTTGGACCATGAATCGACAATTCACAGTCGATCCATCATTTTGAACCTGATTCTTGGCGCAACGATCTGATATCATGATCTAGGATGGACACGACACGATATAGGTGTGACGATGACGGTGACAAATGGATCGTGGCAATGTGGATGATATCACCACTCCAACGACTTTTCATTGGGATGGATCTTTGCATGGATTTGAGCCCACATCAGTGAAGGTTGCGACCTGAAGATCACAATTTTGGGTCCTTTTCAAAAAAAAACAAATTAGTATGGAAATGGTGGAGGCTCAGAGAAGAGGAGCCTCCAGCGGTTGTGTGTGGTGGTGTCAGTGGTGGGGCATGGTGAAACGGCCTCCTAGAAGCAATAAACCATCGGTTCGATGGTATGTGGCATATGGGCCCACAGAGGTGCGGTCGCATGTGGTGATGGGAAGATGTAGTAAGGTCACAGTGCGGCCGTACTGAACAGCAATGCGGTAGGGCGCCACATCGTACCAGCTAGCATGCGGTCCCACGTGCCGTGTGTGGGAGGAGCGATCAGCCACATTGGTTGGGAAATATGTTTCATCTCCTGCATCCATGTAGACTGTACCGGCCTGCATTAGGCAGGGCGAGCTGGAATTAAAGGGTCAGACTGAGCCCTGTGGGTCGGGTCGGTTGGATAGGTCGAACCCCATCAGACTGGACACAAACCCAATTGGTGCATTTTTATTAAAAGACCCATAACATTCAAACCGAAAGTCCATTTGGTGAGCCATTTTCGGTATTGGGGACCTCACGGAAAGGTGAGCCTTTTTAGATGTCTTACTGTGTTTTTATTGAGGAGCATCATAGCTGCAAATATTTCCCTTGGTTCTTTCCTCAATGGATCGGTATGACATTGTGTCCACTTAACTGGGAAGCAATCTCCTCAAGATGATAAAGGCCCAGATAGGGTTGTGAAAACCTCCGGGGGACTAGATTGATATTCTATCACCCCCGATATAGTTTCTTGGGTATTGACGTGACCACTGAGTGATGGGAGTTAATCCTCCATCTATTGGGCCACATCAATAGGTTTTACATTATTCTCTGAGGAAAATCCTTAATATTACGTGCTGCATAAGTATGGTTCATGGTATCCTCTGAGAAGACTCCCCTATATGGTGAGTTAATTCATATTGTGTTCATGGTATTCTTTGAGGAGAACCCCCAATCTGTATATCATGATCTACTGACCAGCGTTTTCTCTTTTTTCACTACACAAATTAGTGGTACCTCCTATAAGAGTCTTTGATGATGTCATAGCTCAAGTAGTGAGTTCTATAGGAATGAGCATACCTTTATTAGAATATTGTGACCAAGGATTCGATATGATATCGAGACTCCCTATCTTATCGATTCCAGAACTCTCTGGGAACTTTGTGATGTATTGAGACTAGATGTTCTCTCAGATACTTTTGGTATACTTGTACTACATTCTTACTATCAGATAGCCCAAGGAATGATAAATACTGAAATCAATCATGCTAAAAATAGAACCATGTGGCTGGAAGTGGATGAGACATTGAGTGTTGGAATCCTTTATGAGAATAAATGGAATTTCTTATTATAGGTATTTTTGAAATATACCTATGTTGACTATAATATATATTCCTAGTGGTGTTCCCTTTGTGTAATTTTACTTTGTGCATTTTGGTTCCCTACTGAGTATTGTTTTACTCACCCATGCAAAATATTTTCCTGTACGTGTCATTTATTGTGCCAACAGTCGAATCTTTGATGGTTTTCTAGGTAGACCAACACCAGGTGGGGACTAGTGTGATCCTACAAACTGAGGTGTGTTCTGGTGGCTTATAGAAAGCAATCCAGTGTCGTACCATGCAATTGGATCAGGTGAGGTTTTGTACAGATGAGCTTCACTACTTGTATTACGAGCACTTTCCTTTTGGTGGGCTTGTATTGTAGCCTGGTTGTACTCTACTTCTTTGCTTCTATTGTACTCTCTTTTTGGGTTGTATTGGTATTCATGCTTTTTCTTTACATAGTGTTTTTACCTTCCAGCATCTTTTTTTCTAGGAGTTGTGTGTGTGCGTATAGGTTCTTAGAAAAATGCCTCCCATTTATGGGATATTCCTACTCGACGCTAGTCTCTAGACTATGGCCAATGGGAGGTGGTCTAAGGGTAGTCGCGACACAGGCCAAAAGGGACAGGTTGTGATAATTTTTGGAACTGAAGCATTGCGTGCAGGTCTAAGAAATCATAGTGTATGACTATATATAATGAATAGGTTGAAAATCATTGTTAATTAGGAGGTCATGTGGTTGAATATGATTGTTGAATGTGGTGATTAGGGAAAAAAATAGAAGGGGGATATAAAAATAAACCTAAAGGGGATACGATGGAAGACCATTGAGAAATTTTAATTGAATATTTTAATACATTTATAATTTTTTTGAAAAAAATTCTTGAAAGTATAGGTATTAAAATTTTCCCATGGGTATAGAATGAATTAAGGATTCCATGGAATAATAAGAAATGTCAATAAGTCATCAATCTGGGATGTTTACATGTAACGTTCAAGGATATATCAAATCCACACATGGAAAACTAAATCAAGTAAATATCATTGATGGAGTATATTATTGATACATGATAAAACTAGTTTTAGAAAATAATATAATAATCTGATAGGATATTTCCATGGGTGAATATATCTAATGGATGGGTGAAAAGATAAAGAATAAATGTAATTTAGCTGATGAAATTTTCTAAGTAGTGGAACAAACCATAACCAAGGAAAACAAGATTGAATCCAATATTTTTCCTATAAAAACATAACTTGAAGAGAGGTTAAAATAAATAAAATAGGATGGTTCAATGATGTATTATATGGATACTCAATATATGGAGAAATATTGGAAAATGATTTTCAATAAATTGTACCTTAAATCCAAAAGTGGAGAGAATGAGATCCAAACTATTAGAGCCTAAAAAGGTAGAGCACAAAAAGGAATAAGAATTTAACCAATGGGTATATAAATGTTTTATAGTAAATAAATAATTGATATTTCTAAATTAAACGTGTTAATGGAATGATATTATTTTATACTAACTAAATACCCCATGAATATGTGTTTACAAAATAAAGACCTCAAAAAATAATGAAAAATTCTACATTATCAAAAATGATAAATGAGTACATGAGGTATTAAATTATCAAGAGAGGTTTTATTCATAATAAAAAAATTATTTACAATGTCATTATAGAAATAAATATGATAGACATTCCAAGACAAAAACCCACATTCACATGTCAATGGGGATTCATGTTCAAAATGAAGAAAAATATTTTACTTTGATATAAATATTTATAGAATTACATGATTATTTGGATTAAAATAAATACATTATAAATAAATCACTAATTTTATCATACACCAGATAATGATCATGGGAAGAAAAAAATATGAAGGATGAAGGAGGAAGAATCCCCAAATGTAAAAATTATGGATGAAACCTTAAAGAGATATTCATCAAGGATAAATAAGTCTATGTTTTTTTAATGGCTATCGAGGAGGGAAAGAATGGGTCATGTCTAAGAGGGCTTATAAATAATATTACACATCATGTGAGAAATATTTGAGCTATATCCCTAGTAGATTAAACATGATGAAGGATTTAATTATGAAGTATAATTGGATAAAACAAGTATAAGATGGATTAATATAATAATGGAGATGTATTCCAAGAAGAAAAACACATACAATGAAAAATAAAATACTTTTTAATAACTTTGTATATGTGGTGTTTCTCAAGGATGAACCATAAATAAGTCTTGTAATTAAGTTGTACACAAATGGATTTTTTTAACATGACCAACCACATTTATCTATGTGATAATGTTCAGGGATCACCCCTCTCCTAGACAAAACACACTAAATTTGAAAAATTGTTAATACATTGCTGGAAAATGAATGATACGTGTGATTTAATAGTAATAAAATGTAGTATCAAGACATGGTTTAAAAATAAAATTTGTGTTAGAGAAATTTTAATTAGTATAAAAGAATAATATTTAACATTTAAATGTTATATTGTTTAACCTATAATTGGAAATGTTGATTGAGTTGTTCAAGTGATATTGATCCAAATATTAAATAAAAGTTGTATCAAAACCCAATATAAACAATAAAGTGATATTAGAGAAAATATAGTGGTTAAAAAGTAGTCGTGAGATATAGAAAGTTGTTTCAACTATTAAATAAAAAAGAGGTTATCTCAATTATTATTAAAAAGTAAAAAAACAAGGAATTTTGTGTTTTAATTATTTTTTATCTCAATATGTGGTGTCATATTTTTTGGGTGTTCTAGTTTTTTTAAGCGTAACTCTTATGATGTAGATGGGGTATATAAGTTTACCAATGGAATTTAAGAGAAGATGGTGTGGGTTATTAAAAGGTTTCATCTTATAAAATAGAAACACTCAATGAAATAAGGAATATCATAGACTATTGGTGGTTTATGAAGTGACTATTATGGGCCACAGTAAAACAAAATCATTAAATAATTAATAAAAATGGACAACTGGTCTACCAGAGTCTTCCAACATAGATCTAGGCCAATAGATTCACTACTCAAGAACTTATGGTTTCTTTTTTATTTTTTCATATATTGAAATCAATTCATAAATTGGGTTTGATTCTTAAAAAACATAAAGTAAAATATTGTTATATAATATAATGTAATCTAATAAAGGAGACACAATTGGATTTTCCCTTAGTGACCCTTTATTATCTCATAGCTTTTTTCTAAAAATCCTTCTCTATGTGTGTTCCCAAATGGATACATGCACCCTAACTATATATTTTTCATGTATAAGAATAACACTCATTAATTATACCATGCAATTTGAAAATTAATATCTCAAATGAACCAAAACTTTGAGTCCATAAACCACTAAAACTGCTAGTCTCAACATACATTGGTGGTATGAATTGTGGTAGACAAAAAGATTATAATAATGTTAATGGAATCAAGGGGATAGAAAATCTCATGGTATAATTATCTCCTTAGCCTCTCAATATCCTTAAATGCATAGAATAAAATGGAAAATGGAATGTTAGGTGTGTTTACTCTAGAATCACTAGTTTTCATCATTTTGGTGACCCTTGAGTTATCCTTTCATCATAGATGGGTTCTTGAGAATCATATAAATATAAATAAAAAATATATGAAGAAAAACAGCAAATTTTAAACAAAATTAAATTTTATTAATAAAATATATACAATACTAAAATTACTATTCTAAATCCATCTAATGTAAGAGGTTAAGGTCTCAAATAATTTATAATGAGGAAGGCATTTAATATTTATAAAAAATGTTGGTTTCTCCTTCCTCCTCCTTGTGTTCAGTTTCAAACAATGAACACCCATGACCATCAAATGATTTCCCCATATACAACATGGGGGGTCAAAATTCTTCACTTAGGAACTTTATTGATGCCTCCAATATTTTTCAGTCTTCCCATGATAAAGGTTTTATTATTTAGCTATATGGGAGTCATATGGAGCTCTTGGAGGAGTTCCTATGGATTTTTATAAAGCAGAAAAATAAAGTTTTATTTAATGTTTATTCCTTTTCCATATTTATAATTTTCAGTTTTTATTCCATAATTTATACAATTTAGCAATTTTTTATATTCATACTGTGTGGTGGAATTCTTAAGAGGAGGTTTTGAAATTCATATGAGTGAATTAAATTCGTATATCTGCCAAGTCATACGAGATATATCTGATGTATTATAGTTTTTGGGATTCATACAAGTGTCCTATAAAATGTGATTTTAATAGTTACCAAACATAGTCTTACAAGAAGCCATTCATACATGGCCTAAAGTATTATGGTATAATAATTCTTACACACCTCTAATGAGATTTATATAAAATGACTAAAATAATATGAATTCCCCTTTAACTCCTTAATTAATATAAAAATTCATTGGAACTGGACCCTTTGTCACATCCAAAAATATAACTCTTCGAAATCACATATACCCCACAAAAATAACTAGTTATGTTTTAGGAATGTCCAAGTTTATTCAAAAATTAATTTTAAAAATGAAAAATAACAATTAAAATCCCTTTTAAAATTTAAACCAAAATTTTTATAACGTTATATATTTTTCCAATTTAATTAAAAAATATTAAAAATAACTAAAAATCATGTTCTAATCTATTTAATCATTAAATTCTATATTTATACAAGTATCTACAATCTTTTGATTTCCTAATTTTTTTTATGAATTTTACTGTTAATTTAAAATGAAAACCATATTGAAATTTTGAAATTATTGTCTCTCAAAACTCCCCCATATGTATACTATTTCACTCCTAGAGAATAAAATATTCCACTAATAAAAATTTTATTCTACGTAATTATAAATAATAATACCAGAAAATAAGAATACAAAAATTCAATCATCATTGAAATAATCATGACTCTTATATAATTCTATCCCATTATCCTACTTCAATTCAATCCAAAGTTCCTATTCTAGGATTTTAAATAGAAAATATTTAATTTTAATTATCAATTTAACATTTATAATTTATTTTATCACTATTTAAAATGTTTCATGCAAAAAATATCGAATTACTACTTCCTTGATACAACTCAAATTAAATTTTTATAAGTAAATTTTCCTTTTGTCCTTTGGATTCAATATTCCAATCATGTAAGTCCATTAATTTTATATAATTATGTACTTATTGAATATCTCTCATCAATGGGATGTGAAAAAAAATATTAGATATACAAAAGTATTTTATTACCCACTCACCGAGTGCATAATTATATTAGAACATTGTGAGGGATCAAAATTTCCAATTTTACTATAGTTTCAAAGGACTTCTATGAATGTATTTTGAGTTGGATCCTTGGGGAGTTATTTTTAAAAAATATGAAATGTTACTTCTTATTATGTTCGAAATTCTTGATGCCTTATGTTATAATTTGATTCCAATAAAAATTTCCCTGTTAAAATCATTTAAAAATTTTAAATTAAAAATATTCAATAATGAAGAGGAAAACTGATTCATAAATCATAAAAACTAAACAATTTTTAACTAGTGAATCCCGCAAGACCAACATAACAATATTCATGATGAATTTAAATATTCAAAATTAATATTTCAAAATTATTTACATAAAAATCAAAAACACAAAGAAACATTCAGGTGGAATTTATAATTGATTCATAAAAAAAGTTCTAAAATGGCATCAGGAAACTTCCAAAATAGGTTTAAAACTCCTCCCATACTTATCTAACACTACTCATTATTGATCATAAAAAGGAACAAAATTGATGTGTTAAAATTAATGTAATATGATTGAAAATATTTTTTATTTAATGGGTGGTTTCTTTAAATTCTCTTACATTCTTCCCCAAGATACATCCCCTCTTAAAAACATGAAAAAATAGTTTTTCATGTATGAAATTTATTTAAACTATATAAAATTCAAAAATAATGAGGAAAGGGAAAGATTATTGGGGTATCCCTCCTGAGAGGGGATATATTTGGCATGTATATTAATGGAAATCCATTGTATTATCCCCATATTGATGGGGGTCATGTTTATTTAATTGAAACTAAACTATTCTTACCAATCTAAATTTCATTTCATCTTGATCATTTAGGTGGTGGAACCTTTTGACTGATTTCTTCATATCTATCCCATTAATATTGTATTAAAGAATTAAATGTGGGGCTAGATTGATGATATACGAGAGATCCAATTTTAATTTCTTTCAAATTCCGTATATTCTTCTTGAAATTATTTTGGGAGATCTTTATATGTTATATCCACAAGTTCCCCTAGTTTTATAATAACTAAATTAGTGGATTCCTCTAGATCTTGCAGGACTAAGATGTTTCATTTCCTTTTATCTCCCCTTCCAATTTAGCAACCACTCTTATGGAATCTTCTCCAAAATATTCAAGTTCTTATTTAAGCATATTCTAAAAATATTATTCATTATTTTCCTTTTAAACTATTTGTACACTCTAAAATTTAATTTAATGTGTGACAATGACTTTAAGAAGTTGATTTTCATCTGTGTTAATTTAAACATATTTTTCATCACGGATGTACTCTCTAATTTAATCGCCTACTTCAAACATAAATTTCAACTAGGGTATGTATTCCATTTCATTTTACATAGCCTATTTATCTTTTATAAGGGTAAAAAGGGGTTATCAAATATTAAATTTCATAATAATGGAAATTGAAATATAGTTCATGATCAATGAAATATGAATGAAATGTTTTTAAAAACAAGAATCCCCCATTAATTATTTTATATTTATTTTGTTATTGTTCATGAAATACCCTTGAGATTTCACTTGTAATGATTCTAGTATATGATTATTCATGTCTATGTTCAAAAAAGGATCCATCAAGTGTGGATTTATCATCATCTAATATAGGAAAGGTTTCAGTCAAATGTCTAAAATTAAAACTATAGAGATAAATGGGTATTTTATTTTTTAAAATATTAGAATAAAATTTTTATAGTTTATATGTATCCTCATATTCATTTTTATCATGTTTTTCCCTTATCTTAAGATAATTAATCTTGGATGTCTATTAATATGGATGGGGGAAGCAGTGGTTATTCTATCTTTTTCTCAAAATTGATCTAATATATTCCATATATATCTTTATAATTCATGGTCTACAAACATACTTCTAGATTAAAATTTTCATAATAATCTAGATAAGTAAATAATTCAGTTTTAGTACATTTAAATATGGATAAGTTTAAACTGAATGAGTCCCTATAAAATATATCAATTTTTTATCCATTTAAAAAATAAATTTCTACTAGGAAAATATTTTAAGAAGTAAACAGTTGAGGGATTTTTTTCTCAATATCTTATTATACCATTGTTATTGATATTATCAAGGGATAAAAATCATGTTTATATTATTTTATGAACTCTTAATATCATATTTCTTTTAATTACATTGAATTATAAATTTTCTATGCCACTTGATTAAACCGATATTGAGTTCATCCATGAAAATTGTTTTTTTATCATGTTTTTTCAACCCCTGTGGATGGAGTTATTAGTATGTTGGAATTTTATCAAGTGGTTGTTTGAACATATAAATGAGGTTATCAGTGTTTTCAAATTTTCATTATAAGGATACTCCATTATAAAATAAATTGACTACACATTTTACTCAACCATATAACTAGAAAAAGAAATAATTAAGGAATAAAAATGGAAAATGAACAAAGAAAGAAACATTATAGGAAAAAATAAATGAATGAAAAAAAAGGCTAACTACATATGCAAAAAAATAATTAAACACTTTTACATATTTCTAGAAATGAATCTATGTTGATTGTGTTATATTCAGGGGCCATGGTCAAATATAATTAGTAAATAAATAGTGAATATTTCATAGTAGTAGAAAAGGGTCATCTCTTAAAAAGATTTGACTAGAGGATCACTATTAAAATATGTATGATTATTTTTTAAATTTATAAATTCAAGATAAAAATGGGGTTTTATGTATAAAAAATTGAAATGAATATAAAGACACAAAATATATTGCAATTTATCAAAGGAGTCATGATGGGATTCAACCTTAGTGATACAAAATTGTATCTTATCATTGAAACAATAAGCCCACCCTATTGGTGTTTCCAACTACCCACACATAATCGTACTACAAAAATTGTGTTTATGAACATCACACTCAAGAAATATCCTATGTGAACTCTATCAAATCAACCACAACCATGAGTCTATCCCCCAATCAAATTATTTGTCCCATCATACATAAATGATCCAAATAGTGGGAGAGGAAATGATTTTTGAAATGATAAGGGATTTTTTATAAAGAGAATATTGAAGTTCAATCAGTTTCTATTCCCATCAATCACTCAAAATCTATAGAATAAAATATAAAATAAAAAATCAAGTTTATCAAATTTATAATCACTGGTTTTCTCCCAGTGTGGAATACTTTTTTAACTAATCATCATATAGGGGATCTTGAGAAAAATATTACAATGATCAAAATGGAATAGGGGTAGAACACTTGAACTATTTGAATAAAAATAAATTTTATTATCAAAAATAACGAAAATAATGAAATTATGTGGCTAAATCACGATCAGGATGAATGAAAAGGTCATAAATTCTTTACAATGAGGAAGGGTAAAATATTTATAAGCAACTATAATGTATTCATCCTCCCCCTCTTTACTTTTAGTTCTAGTTAGAAATAACACATAATACTTGGATGATTTCCACGTGTACAGCCTCAGGGCCTAGATTATTTAGGTGTGAACATTATAGATATTTCCCATATTATGATTTTTCTCTATGATTAATATTTTATTATTCAGATGGATGGGAATCATATAGAGTTATGGTAAGAGTTCTTGCATATTTTGACATAATAGATAAATTTACCTTGATTTATGGTAATCACCTTTTCCATTTTGGGATTTTTTTTATTCCATATGGCTTTAAATTTTTCAAATTTCAAAAGTAATACACTATGGAGGAAGTCTTACAAAGTGGAAGGGAAATTTATACATGCCAACTGATTTCATATTCACATGAATTCATACACGATGAATCTAGAGTCTTATTGACCATGTGTTTTATAATTATGGCCTCTCATAGCTGATTTAATGTCTTGCAGCTAGAGTCATGTGAGTTTCCTTTCAAATGTTTCCCATAGTCTTACGGAACATCATGTCTTATGTGCCTCTAGAAAAAGTCATGTGTAATGACCCGTTTCATAGGTACCACTCTACAAAGTCATATATAGGCTAGGAAGTCATAGGGGTTGTCCCATTTTTCTTATCCATCCCTAAAACTCTAAAAAATAAAATTAAACCAATTAAAATCACTTGATAAGTGTAGGAATATACATTTTATTAAATAATTAAATTGAAAACAGAAAAATCATAATTAAAAACCTTTTAAAAAATTTAAAAAAAATTCAAAAACCAATTTATAGGTTTCCCATTGAATTTAAAAATGATAAAAAACAAAAAAACATAATCTAAGGAATTTCCTCATATAATTATATATATATAAATGCATCAAAATTTAAAATAATTTCCTATGTTTTATCTGTATTAGGGGATAAATTTATAATGAAAAATATATTGAAAAATTGAAATTATTATCTCTCATTAGTTTTATTATGAGTTTATTGTAACAATTTGATTCAATTAGTTCAAAATTTGGAATTATTCACACACTTAGTGCCTTATTGATATTCATTTGAAAATATTGTTCAAATGTGATTGAGATCATAGAGAGGTATTTGAATGTCATGAACCAACCGGGGTCAACACTGAACCGGTCACCGGAGCTGATCTATGGCAAGGCTTGAGAGGCATTCTCGATCCTCCCGGGTAGGTGACGAGCTCTAAAGGAATCATAAGACACAATTATAATGGATTATACTAATAAAATAAAAAAGGAAACTAAATACAAAAAAGAGAAAACTAAAATAAATATGATTTCGAAACATTACATTCCTTACATTTACAATTAAAGAAACAAAAAAATCAACAACTAAAATACTAGAATAACCAGACTGAACCTGACACCCAAGATTCCACCATTTTACTCTTAGGGTCACTCTCCAATCCAAAAAAATCTATCACCTAATGCAATTGATCACTGGCCCAAACCTGTAGAATAAATTAAAATACATAAAACATTAAGGGTGTGAGTATTAACACTCAATAGGTAATCCTGAATAATTCTTTTCACAATGCTCATTATAAATATAAAGAAACATTGATTTTAGGTTTGAAATACATTCAATTAATGTAAAATAGTCTACTCATTTCATATCAATGTAACCCAAATCATAATCCATTGCCATCATGATTTTAAAAAAGGTTCCAAGGGGAAAAGGGAAAAGGAATCCATGAAAGTAGCATTCATTTTTTATAAAAGTGGAAAAGGGAATATTACTTCCTCTTTCAAATGACCTCATAAAACCTTTTGAAATAAGACCCACCCATTATCCATTTTCCATGAAAACACTAAAACTCAGTAAAATTGATATCATTCCACATAATGAGGGAAAAGGCATTAATAGTACTAGTATCAGAGAAACATTGAAAAACCTAGGAACTTAGAAGAGAACCAGATCATACTATACTTGTGACTAATCCTAAAGGCATACCCTACTTGATGAAATCATAATGACCAAATGCCTGATCGTCGCCCTACCTAGCCTGACCGAGGGGTCTGATCCCATAGTAAAGTCAACAAAATAACCTCCTGCTATGGGACATTAGCTAGTGCAATCACCAAGACTAGTTCAGAAAACGTTCTCAGAATTTCTCGATTCTATGCTAGGTTCCCATGTTATGTTCAAAAGGTGGTGTGCCAAGAAATATCAAGTAATAATCCATACACATATCATGATACATATAAAAACTATTGGCACCACCCCAGCCACCTCAAGGATTATACCCTTTCTTTAAAAAAAATATTTACATGAGTGGAGTCCCAAACTGGGGACATTCCAACCCCTTTATCATCCAACAAGGAAAAGTCTCCATACTATAAGGGTTTTTTCAAAAGATACCATTTCACAAATTCCAAATAGGAATCACATGATTTATGCACATCACGCATTTTCATAAATAACCATATTCAAAACCTTTTTAAAAACAAAAAATTTTGAAACTCCTTTCAGAAACACCAGTCTTCATGGTAAATCATCAAAAATACATTAACAAGATCAAACCATTCTTTTAAAAATTATTACCCACTTGTTATGGACAACCAAGCTATTTATCAAGCACATAGTGTGCACAACGTCAACAGACCCACACCACATATTAAAAATTACTAATAAAAACACTTAATTTCACATGGAAAAAATACTCTAAAAATCATAAGTTTTTATTTAACTATCAAGGAGGGTGTGAAAATCAAGAAATCAATGAAATATAAAATTTTATGGAAACATACAGAGGGATCGTACCTCAAATGATGAAGAACTTCCAGAATCCAGTGCGAAATCTCAATCTCACCTCTACCGCACCCAAAGGAAGACAGATTTAACCTAAAACATCAATATTGAACCTAAAAATATAGGATTCAACCCCAATAACTGGACACTAGCAGGTTTATTTCATCAAAAATAAAAAAAACTCTACTAAGGGAGAACCCCAAACTAAGAGGAGCAGGATGAGAATACTCATCATAGGGGGTGTCGTTTCCGAAGGAGGGGGAGTTGATAAGGTCACCTACTGGAGTGGTGGGCAGTACCGGTGGGGTCTCATGCCAAAGAGGAGGCCAACGCTGATGTGGTCGGATGTTGCAGAGGAGGACTCCGGCTTCCAAGGCACGATAGAGAGGAGGTCGTCAGTGGGGTCGGATGTCAGAGTGGAGGGTTGGCTGGGGTAGGGTATGAAGGGAGTGGGGGTGACATGTAGGTAGAGGGTGAGGAAGGGGAAATTTAGTGTTTTATTTTATATCTTTTTATTAAAACCCTAATAATAAAGTAATTTAATAATAAAAATAATAACATAATTATATTAATAATATTCTTAATAATATTAATAACAATTTTAATAATAATAATGATAATAGAAAGAATTTAATAATATTATTATTATTATCTATAATAATAATGTTGTTATTATTATGGTTAAAACATTCACATTAATTTATTTTAGTTTATATCACATTTGGATTTTATTTTATTTTATTTATTTGAATATTGGGAAACCACAAGGTCTACCCATGGCTCCAGATACTTTTCACAAACCGTGTAGTAGCTTCTGTCCATTCCAAAAGTAGCCACATAGGTACCTAGGCAGATTTCATTGTTTCTGCTGACCGTGCAGTTCCCATGAACCAGCCCCAAACAAACCAAATTTTCCAAATGTCAAAAATTTAAACTCAATTTCAAACCCAAACCTCAAAAAAAAGACTCGAGACTAGAAAAAGAATAATAATTAAAGAGTGGTTGAGGTTTGGGTGTGGCAATTATCCCCACTACTGACACTTTATGCCCCCAGAAAGTCACCAAGGCCCAAGATATCCAAAAATAGAATGCATGACCAGTCAAAACTAAGAGAAACCATGAACCTCAGGGTCACCTTCCACTACACAAGTCACACATGTCTGATCCATAAGAAACCACAGAACAAAAGAACAGGAGAACATGAGAGGGTTATCTCAAACACAAGGATTCATCTAACATTAAAAAAACCAAACACAACACCCTGGGGAGGGGGACAACCTGGGAACTCCCAACCCAAACATACCTGACTTCTCCACATGAGTTAGACACCACCATTGATAAATAAATAGAAAACCCCACTACAAGTAACCCAGCATACAAGGACACTGGGAACTGATAGAATTTCTCCATACTAGCTTAACAATTCCCTCACCGCTTCCGAGAAATCGGAAATTTGCAACACAAACTAATCCAGTTTCTTTAGAACAAGTGCAACAATAACACTAACAAAAATAGATGTTTCCTACACAAGATGATACCCCCAACACTAGGTAAAATACATGATAAGAACTCAATAAAAACTGAGATACACAATTTACCAAATCCAATAAAACCCAAGAACTCACATCACCAAACTAGCACTACTGGAAGTGAAACCAACTAATACAAGGGACTTCCAAAAGATGCCTACGCCTGGTGAGACACAAAAACTAATATTTTAAGAAAATTGGATAATTAATCCGCTATATACAAAAGGGACAATCTTACACCCAAATAGGTCACAATGTGGAAACAAGGTCCACAAGCCACATTCCACCAAACATAATCAATTAAAAGGGGATAGCTATAACAGAGGCCTGAACTACCTTAATCTTCCATTCCGAGGAAAAAAATAGACCAAACCCTTTCACGCCACTAGGGTTTTCCTGATTTTGTTACAGCTTCCCTCTGATACCTATGGAAAGAGATCTAATGTTTGAAGCATCTTCTTCATCATAGTTTGTCATTAGAAACCTGCAATCATAAATCAAGAATTAGAATTTCAAAAACACACATTCAATAAAACTGAAATTTTGAAAGGTTCAAAAAAATAAATCTTATAATAGAAAGATAAAGAAACACCACAAATTCCACTAGATACAGCTATTACATCAAAGGAACATTATTGAGAGAAAACCCCCAAATTGATCCCAAAAATCACCCTACTCCTAAAAATGGGATGGGGTGACCATTGAATACATGGTTATGGCTTCACATAACTTCATATAAATATCATGAGATAACCACTAAAAGTGACCCATGTAGACAAAGGTGTGTTAGGTTCTTGGATAACTCAACCACGATGGACTTTTGTGACCAAGCTTTCCACACTGATGAAAAATTATTCTATTTCACCCTAAAGAGGTATGTGAGAGGTCTGAAGGCCTCCTAATTCCCCTACTAGCACCACTGGCATCAGGCTACTTCCCATAATTCTTAATGTAACACACTTAACCACTTCTAAAAAGTATAATAAGATTCACCATCTCAATCCCTCCTACTTACTCAACTATGGAATGAAAGGCTTGCCTTACCAAATTGGAGAAAGTGGTTAAGTTAGGATCTTCCACCTTTGTCTGCAACTCAAAATGGATCCTGAACATGAAATTTCGAGCTTTCACAAAATCATTTGCAATGTACTGAGGATCATATGGAACTAGGTCTAAGATGTGTGTATAGAACTCCCACATTTATCTAACACCTTTCTGAAGACCACACAACTCCATTTTCCTCCTCACCATTTCTGTCTCAAAAAATTAATATTGGATCAATAAAGACCTGAAGAAATCCCATGTAAGATGTTCTCAGGGCTTTATCTGATACATGGAAATCCACAATTTCAATTCTGTACCTTCAAACGTAAAGGTATCAAAAAAATTGAATTTTTTAAAATAACTTTTGAAAGGAAAACAAGCTTAAAGGATAGTGCACCGACCAATGGTATTCCACGGATCCTAACAATTGGACATCCTTGTTCTATACTGGGAACCCATCCACTTTTCACATATTTCCATGAATTTGGTCACTCACAGAAAAATCAAAGGTCAATAAAAAGCATTTCCACTTTCCAAAAAAACATTTAACCCATTTCAAAACACTTATAATTACACAGCAATGTCCAATTCATCAATACCAATTTCATTAAAGCTCATTCATTTTTGTTTTAAACAAGTTTCCAAAACCCCTTTCCGAAAATAAATTCTCCTTTTCCAATCAAAAAACTCTTGATAAATCGAAATATTGTTTATAAAAACCCAATCTCATTTAAATTGTTCTCTTTTTTACACCAATATTATTTCATGGGAATCCACCATTCCAGTGCTTCTTTCAAAAAAAAATTTGAAAATCCATTTTACACCTTCCAAAAAAAATTCACCTCCATTTTAAATTTAGATTTTCACATTTCAAAAGTAGGAATTTTCAAACCAATTATTCATATATAAGAAATACAAAATTGATCCATGAGGGGAAACTAGTGGTTTTGGTGGTGCTCGAATATATGGTTGGCATCTATATGCCAGTTACTCAACCATCACAAAGAGAATTCTAGGGTAATTTCCCAAGATCCACAAGGATTTCTAGAACCTATGAGATCATGGAGGCCACTTTCCCAACTCCATTTTTATTTCCCAATACATAACAATTCCCAATAATCAAAGGACCCCAACAAACCCGAACATCCATTGGTAACCTGAGGTTCTGAACGAGAAATTGTTCATGATGTATGTTCCATTCCTACATCATGAGCCCAAAAAATACTACTCCTTATACCTAGACATCCTTAGGTAATGATGGTTGCTCTAAAAAGCAAGTTCCACTAAAGAGATGACCTCCTTTGATTCCATTTTTTCATGAACCAACCTGGTTCGACCCTGAACTGGTCTCTCAAGAGGATCCATGGAAATGCCTTAGAGGTGATACAGATCCTCCTAGGATGGTGATGAGTTCCAAGGGAATAATAAGACCCAATGGGAATATATTACCCTAACTAAATAAAAAAATAAAATGAATAAATAAAAGACAAAACCAAACTAAAAATGATTTCAATACGTTACATTCATTAAATTTACAATTAAAGAAACAATAAACTGAACAAAAAATAATACCAGAATAACCACACTAAACCTGACACCCAATACACCTATATGTGGCCCTGAGTGTCACTCTATAATCCAAAACCAACTATCTCCCAAGGATATCGAACCTGAGCCATAACCTGTGGTAGAAACTAAGAACAAGAAAAAACTATAGAACTGAATATTAAAACTCAGTAGGTAAGGCTGAAAATTTCTATTCCCCATGAACATTATTTAAATAATGAAATATTGATTTCATGTTTGAAATAAATTCTATAAAAGTAAAACATTCTTCTCTTTTCATTTCAATGTAACCCAAATCATAATCCATTTTCGTCATAATTTTAAACAAGGTTCAAGTGGAGAAGGGAAATGGAAACCAAGTAAGTAGCATTAATTTTTTATAAAAGTGGTAAAGGGGAGATAACTTTATCTATCAAACATCCTCATAAAACCTTTTGAATCAAAAACCATAGATTCTCCTTTTGTGAAGAAACACTAAAACTATTTTTAGTGGATATTATTCCACATAATGAGGGAAACGACACTAATGGTACTAGTATCGTAGAAACACCAGAAAATATAGGAACTTGGAAGAGAACCAAAAAATACTGTACGTGTGACTCATCCTAAAGGAATTCCCTTATCGATGACATCATAATGCCCAAATGCCTGATCATCACCCTACCTGACCTAACCCGAGGGGCCCAATCCTAAAGCAATGATAACAAAATAACACCAGATATGGGCCACTAGTAAGTGAAATGAACTAGACTTGTGTAAAAAACACTCTCATTGTTGCTATTTATTATGATAGGTTCCCTTGTTATGTTCACAAACGGGTGTTCTAAAAAAGATCAAGAAACAGTCTCTAAAAATTTAATCATACATATCGCACAAACTAGAACCACCTTGACCACTCAAATGAGTGGCCCCTTAATTTAAAACAATACTCACATGAGTGGAGTCCCATGATAAGAACATTCCAACCCCTTTATCATCCAATATGGAAACATCTACCCTAGAAGGTTTTTACCAAAATAAACCATTTCAGAAATTCTAAACGGGCCACACATGATTAACACACATCACATATTTTTATAAATAACCATACAAAAACCATTTATAAATCAAAAAAATTTAGTAACCCATTTGAGAAACACCAATTATCCTTTTTAAACCTCAAAAATAAATTTACAGGATAAAAACATGGTTTAAAAAATCACAATCCACTTGAAAAGGCTTACTGGACTATTTATCAACCATATAGAGTGCACAACTTCAACAAACCCATGCCATATATTCAAAATAATCATTAAAGAACATTATTTCACATGGAACAATTATTATAAAAATTATTGTGTCACTATTTAACTATCAAGGAGGGTGTGAAAATCCATAAATAATTGAAATATAATATTTAAAGGCAACGTACAAAGGAATCCTGCCTCAAATGATGAAGAACTTCTGGAATCTGGTGCGAAATCTCAAACTCACCTCAATTGCACCAAAAGGAAGCTACATCCAAACAAAAAAATCAATATTGAATCCAACATTTCAGGATTCAACCCTAAAAATAGAACCCTAGAATCTAGGGTTCATCCAAACCAAAAACCACACCAAGGGAGAACCCCAAACCAGGAGGAGCAGGAAGAGAATACCCACTGAAGGGGGAGCCACCACTGGAGGAAGAGGGTGTTGGTGCGGTTGTGCATCTGAGAGGGGGTGGATCCAATAGGTTTGTGCGCCGGAGAGGGGTTCAGCACCGACGGGGTCATATACTAGGGATGAGGTCACCAGCTGGGGCGGTGTGCTTGAAAGGAGGCCATCGGCAAGGTCAGGCACCAGAGAGGAGGACGGGTAGGGGTGGTGTGCACCGGAAGTTGGGGGTGACACGTAGGGAGAGGAAGAGGAAGGGGGAACACATAGGGGGTTTTCAATTTATTAAAACAATAATAATACCAAAAATTAATAATAATAATAATAAAAAAAACATAATTATAGTAATAATATTCTTAATAGTATTAATAACAATATTAATAAAAATAATGACAATAAAAAATTTAATAATAATAATATTTTCAACAACATATTATTATTATTATGGTAAAAACATTCTATTTTTTTATATTAATTTAACCTATTTTTTCTTTATTTTATGTTATTTATTTGAATACTGGTAAAATGTGAGGTCCGCGCACGGCTCAAGAGACCATGTGCAAACCGAGAAGTAGCTTCAGTCTATTCCTAAAGCAACCTCATAGGTACCTAAGCTGACCGCATGGTTTCTACTAACCGTGTGATGCTTGTGCACTAGTATAAAACCCACCCAAATAGACGACCAATAAAATTTTAAACTGGTTCTCAAACCCAACCCTCGATGAAAATACTTGAGACTAAGAAAGAAAATAAATAAAAAAGAGTATCTGAGGTCAGGGTGTGACATTGAAGGTACATTATGATCATGTTTCATGAATTCATGTAATTTGGTTAGTGAAATAGACAGTATTGATGGTTTTAACTTATACTCTTGTTTCTTACATTGAGTTCTAACAAATTGACATGTATTATTTATTGATAACTCTTTAAAAATTGTTATATTCACTCAATAAAAATCATTAAGAGTGAAACTATAAGTTGAAGTGTTCTTAATCATGAAAGAAAAATATAGATTTTTTCAAAATTAGTTCTAAAAGAGATCCTAATAGCATAATTATTGGTTTAAAACAATGATCTAAGGACAATCAGTATGATATTTATTTAGGAAATATTTTAAAATTAATTTTCTTTAATTCCATAATTAGTTAACAAAGAAAAAAATTCAATGAACCAATGGAAGTTAGAGATAAAAATGATGTACTAATATAAGATAAAGCCAAGAATTTATCATAATATAGTATTTGGAAGAATAAAAGGATATAAAGAGTTATTAACATAATTGGTAGTCAAATTAATTGAATCTACTTTTTTGAACTAGTGGTGATAGTGAAAAAAATAAGTATTAAGTAATGATGAAAATATATAATTTTTGAAAGCACAATTTTTATTTTAATATCGAAGGGAGAAGTAAATTAAATATAAATAAATATAAAATGTTTTGGATGCATAGATAAATGGGAGGAGTGATCTTTTACATATAGAAAATAAATAAAGATGCATTTAGGGTAATTTTATAATAAAATCCAAAGGGAGAGAATGTTTCAACCAATGGTTGTGTGTTGGATTATTTGATAACTAATGGTTTATTTTTTATTAATGAATGATGAATATAAATGATGAATATATTTTAAATAAAAGTTAAATGAGAGGTTATGTGTTGGAATATGAAGAATAAAAATTGTTATTAGTGGAATGACATTGTATTGGAAAAAAAAAAGAAAAACCAAATGTGACATATAAAACACCATAGAGATATGATAATTTTTCACATTGGAGTATATAATTTATGAGAAAACATTAGATATAAAGTGATGTATTAATAAAGATGAAGATAGTTAATATATATGGAAACCATACTTGGTGACCGATTCTTGATATCAATGTTCATCGAATTGGATAATTAGGATGATTACAGAAAATCAGGAATGAAAGCATTGAAGTCGTTATAGTGACTAAATAGAGATATGGAAAAGACAAAGAGAAGATGGTTATATCATGGATAGATTTGAAAGATTTGAAGAGATGAAAATTAAAATAAAAATTATGGATTAATTTTGGTTTTATGAAAGTTATGATGTGTAAAATATTATCTATCCCAGATCTAGAAGTAATTAGAGGAAGTTTGAACTTTAATTGAAGGAGTATAGAAAAGGATATAAGTGTTTTTTGTGATGGAAGAAAAATCACACTACAGTACATTGGGTCATGCCATTATTGTTTCATAGGAATGAATATGATTTATGTATGAAAATTTATTCATGAAGACAAGATACTATTATAAGGACCCATCCAGAAATATTACATAATCTGGAATTTTAGACAAGAATTTACATTCTTTTATATTGAAGATCTTTTCATGTTTAGTGTTTTATAGAATTAATCAATATCTAATACATAACAAAACCACATAATAAAAATTGGACACTTCTGAATAGAACCCATTTTTTGCACCATATAAAACTTTTAAAAAAAATAAATCATCATATCTTGAATGAAAACTCTACACAACAATTAACTTGACACAATAAAATCCATTTACCATCATTAAATCATGTGAAAAACATTTAAAAATGTTGGATGAGCACAAAAGGCACATTAATTGATAGAAAAATTAGGAAATTATTAGTCCATTAATAAAAATAAAAACTCATGAATACCCCTTTCTTGAAGACATAACATTTTACACAAAAAAGTAAATATCATTATTTAATAAATATCATTTATTTTACCTTTTTGAAACAAATGATTTCCAAGAAAACTCATTATAAAACATATAAATATCTTGTATTTACCTTGGTATATCATCACATTGAACCCTTATAAACCCTTTATATATTTGAATAACCATATAGTTGACTTCCAATAAAATTTTGCAGAGATTATAATCATTACCAAATGCTTTGGAGCACAATCTGGGCACACCCATCATTTAATCTATAATGGGATCACCTTGTTCTATCTGGGTGCACCCATCATTTATAATGTCCATAAACCACAATATGAGGTAAAAAATTTCAACATTTGAAAACTCTTTTTATCATGTATGAAAATTAGTTTTAGATATTAAAAAAAATCTTTTGAAATTCCCATTTTCAATAAATAATATGCATTATTTTTTAAAACCCATTTTCTATAAAAAAATACCAAAAAAAAGATGAAATAGGGTTTTTCATTTATGAAAACCTTAAATATTGAAAAGGAAGCTAAAAAATAATGGTCATGGTGGTGGAAAATTCATTTTCATCATGTGAATTAATAATAGAACATTCCTTTTGTTGTTTGTAAAAATGTTCCATATAAAACACATAAAAATAACTTACATTAAGTTAGACTTTTCATGATTATTATTATCATCATGAATAATAAACATCACTAAATTATTTACTTTATTCATAAAATTTTTAAATTCTATCATTAATTTTATTTCACTCCTTACAATGTTTTAAACAACTACTTGAAAAATTAAGTGTACGTCAAGTGTTTTGACCATATTCAGTTTATGTGTCAAAAACGACATTGGTATGTAAAAAATTGGTCCAAGGGTTAATTATATACACATATATATAATAATAATCCTGAAATAATTATCATATTTATACATAATATAAAATTTTAAAACCAATCATGAATTATGTTTATGAAAAATAAACTGATGTTACAATCATGGAGACAGTAGGTCATGTGTACGCATGATTAATGTTATCATTTTTTCAATGATCAATATGGAACGAAGGTAAGTAACATTTATCTTTCCATAATGATCACTATATCATAAATAAAAAATTATTTCATCATATATACTTTTATATATAATTCTTGTGATGTAAAATGAATCACATCATGTCGAGTAGGCCGCAGTCCACACGTCCACAAATGATGTTATCACTTTTACTATGTGTGAAAGGGTAGTTAAGAAAATGATATATTATATTTACAGAAATTTAATTATGTCCTGAATATAATATTTATTTTTTGTATGTAACATATTTTTAATTAAACCCATCCAAAATACATTCCATGTAATGTGTGGACGTATCAAATCACCTCGAGGAGGCGGTAGTCCACAAGTCCACAAGTGATTTTATCCTATTTAAAGAATGGAATGAAAGATAATATGTATAATATAAAAATTAAAAAAAGTATTAAGACAATATAAATATCATATATATTATATAAAAACAGTGTTTCCATCATAATTCTCAATCGTGATAGGTGGTAAAGGAAAAACTAACAACAATGTTTGGTGAGACAGTAGTTTGCCTTAAAAACAACGATTATATCATTACACATTTAATGGAAGTGTGTGTAGGTGTAGGTAAATTCCTTAAAATAAAAAAGTATAAGTATATTTATTATTATTATGTTATTATATAAAAATTTAATAGTAATTATTTAATGGTCTTAGAATGAAATAAAACCTAAATTCATATTGAATAATGTTGCCTACTTTTTAGGTAACTCTTTTGGCTTTGCACTAAAGGACATCTTGGTTGGATTTAAACATATAGTGTGGCCTCTAAGTTAAATTTAGGTATTTTGGGAGATTAATTTGGTTGTGTTTTTATGATCCAAATGTATTTAAAGTTATGAATAAGTGGGGAGACTGAATGCCTTTTAATAGTGGAGGGGGAGGGTCGGTCTTATAAATATAAAAAGGAAAACACTATTGGGAGGTCTCCCTTACATAATGTGCATCCAATAAAGATATAAATTAAATAAAAGAGGTTATATGGTTGAATTATTTCCATAAATATGTTTTTTGAAATGTTTTGTGGTCATATATACTCTTAAGATTAAAGTTTAACGACTAAGTAACCACATTTTTACCTTAATCATTGTAATTAATTTTAATTAAATTGACTAATATTTTCGGTCAAAAAATAATTTTACCTTATTGTAAATTATAAATTATGTTGATTAAAAATTTGGAATTATTTTTTCCAAATTCCAATCCCAAAATTAGTTGAAATTAATTTCAACTTAATCTCAAAGATGGGGTGACAAAGAGGGTTTTTAATGTATAAATGTTCAAAATCTTGCAAAGTTTTCATGTCTAAATTCAAAGTGAAATTTTCTCCAATGAAAAAAATTGTTTTAAATGATATAAAATTTATATAATTATACATTAAAATTAACTAAAAACATAATTTAACTATATAAATAAATTATATGTAAAAAGAGTTTTGTACTAAAACTCTATATTATTAACATTTTATCAAATTAGAAATATTCTTAGAAAAATACAAAAAAATCACCCAAAGAAAATTTTGATATATTTATTTTATAACAGAAGATTATTTTGTCATATAAAAATTATTAAATTTTCAAATTTTATTTTTAAATTAATACTTCCATTAAAAGGAATCAAAACAACCATATTTAATAATAATATTAACATTATATTATTGTTCAGTATAACTCAGTCTTTCATGAAATGAAGGATTTTGAAGAAACTCAATATTGATAGTCTTATAACCTATTGTCTATAGTGTCCCTTTTAAGGTAAAAATAATATTTAATTCATAAATTTTAATAAATAAGGAAAATACTTATTCTGCCATTTCCTAGGATGTTACATCCTTCCGACCTTTTAGAAAGTGTATCCTCTCACTTTTATTAACTTATAAAATTAGTGGGCATATTTTTACCCCATATAAATTTTCAATTCCCATGATGTATCTTAAATCATATGGGTTTTTCATGAATCCTTAACCTAATAAATAAAATTTTTCAAAAAAACATTCTCTATATGGTCAAGATCCTGGAATGGTTGTTCCTCATCTGAAATATTCACATCCAAATGAACTACATTATTTCCCCAAACATGAGATGAATATGGTACAAACTTCATTAAAATTGTAACATGAAATATTTTGTGTAACTAGGATAAATTTTATGGTAAATACACCTTGTAGGAACCTTATCCAACTTTATCTAGGATTTCATACGGTTCAATGAACCATGGACTCAGCTTCCCCGTCTGACCAAAAATGCATCACGCTTTTTTATTGAGAAACTTTTATAAAAACATGATCACCTACCTCTAAATAAAGATCATTCCTCTTGTTATCTATATAACCTTTTTCCTTCCCTAGGCTACCCTCATGTATTACTAAATTACCTAAAATTTATGTATTGTTTCCTCTACTAACTCTGGCCCCATCAACTTCCTTTATCTTACAACAACCCAAAATTACTGTGTCTAACACATATAATGGAAGAAAAGCTAGTATTTGCTAGAAATGGAGTTTGGTTTGGGGTTTTTTTACAATCCACACTGTTTTGATCATGTATTTTGAAATATAAGTGATATTTGAGAACAATATGACAATTGTGTTGAAGGTGGTGTTGTTTCCCAATGTCTTCCAAAATTTTAGGATCAAAATATTGAGGAAGGTCTAGCATCATAAAGGGTTGTTTTCTAGAATCAAATATTCATAGATATAGTAAATACATGGGTTTTACGAATACTATGACATGGTTTTCAATGATTTTGGGAATCATGAATAGAGATGGTGTTATCTGTCATTACGATAAGTGTATCATTGCAAGTGCATGATGGTTTGATGAAGATGTTCACGATAATGTCAAATCTCAAGGGAGCTTCATGAATATTGAAGGAAAATGAAGATGTTTTTGAAATGTACAAAAAAAATGATGGACGGGGTGTAACATCATTAACGGTCAAGACTATAAATATAAGACTATGCCCACATCACACGACATGAAATTTTTCCAAGAAAATCTGGAATCACCCTAATTTCATGAAGCTACGGAGTTCCAAAAATATGGTTTTATATGCGATCTAGAGCATCTCAAAAAGATTTTTTAAGTCTTTCCTGATTACGATTTGTTTGAGTAATGGACAATTCAAGATGACTTGGTATCCTAGGTTTACTCAGTGAGCTTCACAAATTAGGTGTATTCTGCGAAGGCAGTTAGCTTTGTGAATGCTGAGAGATTCATGAAGGAGCTTCAAGAACAATATCTCTAAACATATTTTTTAAGTGAACAATGAATTCAAAGTGAATAAAATCTATTCTACAGTGCAAGATGATTCTCATGCTTGATATGGAAAAATATGTTAATGTCCATCCATTAAAATGAACTTCTTGTTAATAAACTAAGTAAGACTTTTCTCAAATATGTGAGATAGGGGAATATAAGGAAATGTTCCAAGGGAAGTAGTGTGGTATCCCAATAATCTAGTAATGCAAGATATCTATGGATAAAGTGACTATGTTTGAACCACTATATTCTTAAACAAGTGAATATTATTGGATTTGGTTATGACTAGAACATTTTCATTGTATGCTCCTAAGACTATCCCTTAGTGATGAACTAATTAAAATTTATGTGGTTTCTCTCTTCATGTGAATGTTTTAATTATTTCACATTTCTATCTGATAGATTTAACAGGTTCCTAACAACATGTGAACAATATCTTTCATAATAGAAAAATATTTGACAGCTTGATTCACCCCTCCCCTTTTAGGGTGCTCTGGGGTCCTACAATAGATTTCTATATAATGCATCTATTAGACCCATTTTTATACTAGAATGAATAATGTTATTATTAGAAAACTCAAGAAAATAAATTTGTTAATATCAAGATTCTTGGTAATCTATTGAGAAATAAGGAAGAATATCTTCCAATATCTTAATCATTTGTTTAGATTGTCCATCATATTGAGGAGGAAAAGTTTTACTGATATTTAATAGAGTACACAACAACTTCAGAAGTCCTTTCCAAAAAATTAGATATGAACCTAGGATCATAGTCTCATAAAATGGAGAGAGGCACACCATATAACCGAATAATCTCTTTTTGAATACATTATAGAATTTTGTTCTAAAGACAATGTATCTCTAATTGTTATAAAATGTGTATATTTTTTCAATCGATCAATAATAACCCAATTTTCATTATTTTCCTGAGAAGTATTTTTTAATACTACTAGAAAATACATTGTTATATTTTCTTATTTCTACTCTAGCATTGGGAACTTATGAATAATACCCTTTGATAACTGTTATTATTCATTAAAATAATCAAAATTTAAACACTTAATGGTAAATTCAACAATGTATCTTTTCATTACATGCCACTAGTAATACACCTGAATGACTCTTCACATATTAGTGCTTCCAAGATATATGGAAAAAATGATAACTATGATCTTCATTCAGAAATTATTTCCTCAACTTTGAATAAAAAGGAACAGATAATGTTTTTTCAAATAATAAAACACCTTCTACAATGATATTAAAATAAAAAAAACATACCATTCATAAAGGATTATACCTTGACTTTTAAATATTGATCCAACTTTGGAGCCCTCTTTATTCTTTCTCTAAAATACAACTACACTGAAACCTGATAAAAACAGAGGATGTCCCTTCATCCACTAATTTTAGGATAAAATTCATAAAAAACCTTAACCAAATGTTCGTGAGCTAAACAAAAAAAAGTTAATGTAGAATTAATTTTTTGACTCAAAGCATTATCCACTTCTTTTTCTTTTCCTGGGTGAGAATGAATCGTGAAATCATATTCCTTGATTAATTCCATACATATTCACTATCTCATGATCAATTATTTACAAGTGAATATATATTTCAAAATTTTTTATCATTATATATTTCACACTTTCGTCCATAAATAGATGACACTAAATTTTTAATGAAAAAACAACAGTTGAAAATTCCAAATCATGTTTAGGGTAATTCTACTAAGGATGTTTTAACTGGCATGAAGCATAATAAATTACCCGATCATTATTTATTAGGATACAACCAAGTCTATTCAATGAAAAACTATTTTATATGATGAATTAAACATTTTTGGAAAGTAAGGAAAACATAGGATCATTCAACAGTATTATTTTCACTTCCTAAAAAAAGTCATCACATTATTTTTTTAGATGAACTTAACTTATTTTCATGTTATCTTAGTCAGTATGCTAGACAACTGGGAAGTTTTATCAACAATCTGGATGTAGTAACCCATTAATCCCAGAAAACTATGAATATCGGTGATATTTTTGGGTCTTTTACATTCTTAAAAAAATTCCATTTTAGTAGGGTCAATATTTATCCAATCTTCAGAAAAGAAGTGTTGAAGGAATGAAATTTTTTGCAACCAAAATTTCCACTATCCTAATTTCCAATACAGTTTTTTTTTTATTTTATGGTTTTCAAAATAGCCCTTACAATCCTTTAATCTTTATCTTTACTTTTCAAAATAATTAAATTTCATCAATAAACACAACCACAATATTATCCCAGAACTCATGAAGAATTTTATTCATAAGATCCATGAATTCATAAGGTTCTTTTGATAACCCAAAATTCATGACTACAAATTCATAATGGTCATATCCAGTTCAAAACGTAGTCTTTGGGAGGTCAACTTCCTTCACATTCAATTGATGGTACCCCAACCTCATATCAACCTTTGAAAAATATTATTCTCCCTAGAGCTGATCAAACAAATCATTGATATGAGAAAAATTATACTTGTTCTTAATGGTGATTTTCCTTGAGGATATGTAATCAATTCAATGTATCATTGATCAATATTTCATTATAAAAAAACAAAATAATAGGATCCCATGGGGAAGTTCTAGGTCAGATGAAAATGTAATCTAATAAATCTTACAATTTCTATTTCAAATTTAAAATTTCTACTTAAGACATTCGATATAGGGGTTTTGAAATAGGTTAAGCATCGAGTACTAAGTAAATAGTAAAATAAACCTCTTGATCGGGAATTACACAAGGAAATCATCCAGAATGACATACATGTATTCATCTACTATTGGAACAACACTAATTTAAATAGTTAATTTATTTTCAATAATATAATCTGGGTAACTTTTATTTCCATATCTAAATAATTTCTTAGCTTCTTGGTAAGTTATCAAAGGAATGAAATCATTGAACGCAACTTTATTATCACTATAATCTATCTTATCATGATAAAATAAAATCCAATATATACAAATAAGGATATCAAACTCTACTATATTCAGTTCAATAAGATTTGCAGGAAACACCATCCTGTTGTTAAAAATAAAAAGATTCTTATAAATCTTGGTTTCTTTAATTCTTCCACTCTTAGTTTTTTTCAAAAGTTATATCTTACTTTTATTAGGTGATATTCCCAATTTACATTAAAATTTTTGATAAATGAAAGAATTAAAAAATCATAAGTCAAACTGGGTATCGGAATAATTTGAATACACAAGTAACATACATGCAACCACTTCATTTAATGGCCCAACATTAGATATAATAGTAGAAAATGACCTTGTTACACCTTTTTGTTTCTAATCATGAAATTTCCATCCATTGAAGCAAACTTCGGACATGAATTAGCATAATGACCCATCTCATTGCTACTAAAAAATTACCGTTGGATACCTATCAGTTACTACATTCGTTGAATCATCATGATTTTTCCCTTACATTTGTGGGCCTTGTGGCAAAAAATTATACATCAGTAACACTTCCTTTTCTTCTTAATACATTCTCTAGGGTGCTTTTTATAATAGATAATACAGGATTAGAACATCATTCTCTTACCTACTAATTTATTTTTTGAATGTTTCCCCATTTCAGTCTATTCTGATCACCTATTAATATCATCATCTTCATGAATATATGAGTTAAAATCTCCATCTCATCCTTTTTAGCACAATAGAAAACTTTCTCAAAACTTTTAAATTCTCACACAGCCATCAATATTCATAAACTCAGTTTTAATCCTAAGTGAAATATATTAATTTTTTTTCATTGTCCAAAATAAAATACATAACATACCTTACTGATCTTGTGAAGTTTCATTCATTTGAATCTTTGGAATATTCATCTTCTTTCAATAATTCTTGGAATTTGTTTCTATTCAGAGTCAAACAACCTTAGGGAAATATTTATCAAGGAATTTTTCTTTGACTTTTTCCATTACATTGAATCAAGATCATCTTTATATCTAGTATTTATAACCAAATACCACCATCGATCATTTTCACCTATAAATAATAAAAGAAAAGGGTTATATTTTGATGTTCTAAACATCCCATGAAATCAAATAAATTTTTTAGAGAACTAATCCATCCTTTATCTACCACTGGTTCAAATGATCCACTAAATGATGGGGTATATTACCTCATGAAATTCTCTCGAAAAATAAATTTTCCTTTAGAGTAGATTGTGTTTCTCTACTGTATGGATACCACCAGCATTTTTCACATGAGTAAACAAATCCATCACTACAACAGACTATTTTTTTCTAATTCTGACTATCTTGGGATGCATATCTGTAAGGATATCTTCCTCTATGTTCCTTCCCACAATAACTTACCTATTTCCTCTATGTAAAACCATTCTGAATAGAAATAGTTTAGATCTAGAAAAATGTAAATATTTAAATACTATAACATTTGAACATGAACTTAAGGTAAAATCATTCAAGGGTATGTAATTAATATTACCCTAACCTCTAATGTTACCTAAACCAAATATTGATACCACCTACAAGGCCTTGGCCTTGAACATTATATAATCAACAGTTTTAGTCAATAATTTAATTTATTTCACATTGATGATATTTTTAGGTTTATAGTTTTAGATAATTTTTCCATATCTAATAAATAACAATACCATATAATACAAAGTGAACTCTTCCTAATAGTATCCATTTTTTCACCAAATAAATCATTTAAAAAAATAAACCACGATCTCAATTATGAAAAATCATCATGAAAATCCGCCTGACCACTTACAAACCCTTACCCATCATTAAATCCTTGGAAAAAATAAAAAATGTGGGATGAACATAAAAATATCATCAAGAAACACAAAAAGATTGAAACCGTTAATTCATTGATAAACATTAAATCTCATGAAACCCCCTTTATTAAATTCATAAAATTTTACCTAAGAAGGTAAATATATCTATTTAATAAATATAATTTATTTTACCTTTTAAAAACAAATGATTTCCATGAAAACTCATTAATAAATATTAATAAATCCTGAAGGCTCCTTGGGACAACATCACATTGAACCCTTATAGAAACATTATATATTTAAATAATTATATAACTAATGTAGAATTTAATTCTCCAAAACATTTAATCATTACCCAATGTATTGGATATATATTTTAGCATAACCATCATTTAAAATACAATGGGCTCACTGGGCACTATCTTGGTGCATCAATCATTTATAATGTCCAATAACCACAACCTGAATTAAAACATTTCCTAATTTAAAAAACACTTTTAAACATGTCTAAAAAATACTTTTAGATATTAAAATATAATTTGCTTTAAAAAAGCACATTTTTAATAATAAAAAAATACACCTTTATTTTGAAAAAAATCATTTTTAGTACCAAAATAACCAAAAAAATATGAAATAATATTTTCCATTTAATAAAACATTCAATCTTGTGAAGGAATCCAAAAATAAAATAATTTCTACAATGGATGAAAATCCATTGTTACTATGTACGTTAAGAATAGAACATTACATTTATCGTTTGTGAAAACATTCCACATAAAACACATGAACATAAACTTTTTTAAAAAAAATGAATGAAATACAAAATAAAAATAAATTTTCTTTCATAATCCCTTTATTTAATTAATATCATGAATATTTAAATAGACAAAAATATAAAAAAATTAAACCCTTAAACATTCAAAGTGTCTCTCACAAATTCAAACATTTAAATCATAATACCCATGATAGAATAACATTTAAAAAAATTAAATAATGTGAGGATAGAAAAAATATGGATATAGAATTTCAAAGGGTTTGTATATACACCATATAAAGGAACAAAGGTGCATATCATCCTGAAATGCCTCAATGAAAGGAGATTGAGATAAAATCCCTTACCTTGAGTCTAAATTGTCACGGGTGTCTTTATCATCCTGAATAAAAAAATTGTGTTAATTATTTAATTTCATCAGAACCATTTTAAATTTAGAATTACTTTTATTTTACTTATTTCAATATTGTACGAAACTACTTAAACCATTAATTGTACGTCAGCTATTTTGAGCATATTCAGTTTGTGCGTCAAAAACGACTTTGGTATGTCAACAGTGGTCAAAGGGTTCATTTTATAAACATATCCAAAATAATAATAATGACATAAATATCATATTCATACAAAATTTTTTCTTTTTAAACCAATCATGAAATATAGTTATGAAAAATGAACCAATGTTACAATCATGTAGACGGTATGTCGTACATATCCATGAGTAACATTCTCATTTTTTAATGATCATCATGGAAAGATGGTAAGTAGAATTTATCATTCCATAATAATAATTATATCATAAATACTATATTATTTAATCATATAAACTTATATATATAATTATTGAGATATAAAAGGAATCACATCATGTCGAGGAGGTGATAGTCCACAAGTCCACAAATGATGATATCACTCTTTTAGTGTGTGAACGGGTAACAAAGAAAATGATATATTGTACTTATAGAAAGGTATTTATGTCATCAATATCATATATACTTTATTTATTTCACATATTTTAAATTAAATAGAACCTTTATAAATTCTATGTAATGTTTGAATGTATCACATCTCTTTGAGGAGATGGTAGTCCACACATCCACAAACGATGTTATCGTATTACACAAAATTGAAATCATGAATATATATTTTATATAACTGTTATATAAGTATTATGAAAAAAAATATAATATTTACCATATAAAAATAGTTTTTAAATATTCATTCCCAACCATGGGAGGTGGTAAAGGAAAAAATGACGGACAATGTTTCGCGAGGTCGTAGTTCGTCATACACGAACATTAATTTCGTTACCCATTTGATGGAAGTGTGTGTTGGAGTAGTTTGAGAACTTTACAAAAAAACAAAAAATTATATTTATTATAAATATTTTATTATATAATCTTGGAATAATTATAAATTATGGGGTGGAGAAATAAATAAGACATAAACAGACATTGATGAATTTTACCTCTTTTTAGGATAAATACTTTTGGTTTGCACCAAAGGACTTATTGGTTCAATTTATTCCAAATGTTAGGACACTAAAGTTATTATAAGGATTTTGGGTGTGTATTTTAATATGTTTTTTATGATAAAAATTGATTTATAGGTATGAATGAGTGGTGAGGGTGGTTTTCTTTTTATACTGTTGGGGGAGTGTCATTCTTGTAAATATTAAAAGGTAAACACTATTGGGAGGTCTCATTTACATCATCTACCTCCAATAATTATCCCAATTATTTGAAAGATGTTATATGGTATAATAATTTACATAAAATTGATTTTGGAAAAGTTTATAGTTCATTTATACTCTTATGATTAATGTTTAACAACTAAGTAACCACATTTTTACATTAATCGTTGTAATTAATTTTAATTACATTCACTAATATTTCAGGTCAAAAATTAAGTTGACCTTATTATAAATTATAAATTATTATTATTCTAAGAGTGGAATCCATTTTTACAAATTCTAATCACATTAGTGGAATAAATTAATTTAACATTAATCTCGTGGATGGGAAGACAAAGAAGGTTTTTAAAATAAAAATGTTCAAAAGTATGCTATGTTTTTATATCTAAATTAAAAATGAAATTGTTTAAATGAAACTAATTGGTTTAAATGACATAAAATTGATCTAATAATTCTTAAAAAACAAATAAAACATAATTTAAATGTACAATTAAATTAGATTAAAAATCATTTTGGAACTAAAATTCAGTATTATTCACTATTAATCAAAATATTTAAGTTCTCCTAAAATACCAAAAATTTACCAAAAGTAAATTATTATATTTATATTTTAAAAGGAATTTTATTTTTTCATTTAAAAATAAAAAAATTTCCAAAATTTAGATTTAAATTAAGTATTTTGTTAAAAGGTGGAAAAATGGCTATATAAAATAATAATATTAATAATATATTATTGTTCAGTATAACTCAGTCTTGTGTAAAACATAATATTTTAGAGAATATCATTATTTGTTTTGCGTATGATATTTTATGTAGCATGAGTTTTAATTTAAAATTACTAATTAATTCCTAAATATGAAAATACTTATTTTATCATTATGTGGGATGTTATAACTGTAATTAGAACCCCTCAAAAATATTATATGACACTGGAAGTTTAAGGTAGTGATATGAATTCAGAATAGGTAATATCACAAAAAACATATAAGTGACGTTTAATTGAAATAAATATCCTTAATGAATAGTACTCAAAGCACTGTGAGTAAGTTTTTTACACATATAGAGTAAAAGGACATTAAATTTTGGTGTGACATTGGTTAGATGATGTAGAATTAATTTTTCTATAAAGCATATAGACTTTTTATAAAATAATCTAAATTATAATATCATGAAGAAATATACCCAATGATCATTGTATTTTTAATTTTAGTCCATATTTTTTTGGGTAAATTTTGTAACTACAATATTTCCCATTGTAATAAAGGGTATTGTTATGACCAAAATAAATTGAAGAACCATAATAAGAGGTGAATCAATTTGAAAAAAAAAATTAAACTTTTACATATTTAAAGTGAACTTTCCCCTAATAATAGTGTACCCTATTTTGAAGAAAACTATTATGTCTCAATTTCAATAATTATTGATCACATCAAATGCTAAATATGAATATACTGAAAGGCAAAGTAGAAAAGACTCAAATATTTGACGTAGTTTCCCACTAAGGTCTAATCCTAGGAGCATACACATAGAGGTGCACCAGTGTACTATAATCCACTATCATGAACTTTTTAGGGGATACATCTTTTATTTCATGGTCACTCTGTTCCAACACCCATTTCCAATGCATTTTTAGAAATTCTCTTTATATATCCAAGGGACATCACTTTTTCTCTTATACACACTACATTGGTGAAGGGTAAGTCATTTTATAGATGTAAATGTCTCTTAAATATTTTATAGACATGATGGAATCTTCAATATCAGTATAAGGTACTAATTCACCTTACCTATTCTAGTCCAGAATATAAGTGACCTTGATCTTTACTTTTCCACACTTCCACTTATTCAGGCCAGATGAGATCAACTCCTTGATGTGACAGTCTAATTTAGTTTCTTCCAAAAATAGAATGAGAGTGTCCTAATAATGTGAGAATTTAATGTTTTTATTCTACATGAATGAAACAATAATAACGTGTTTCTATAGATGAATATAATCATTACTAGAATAATATTGTTATTCTCTATCGTCTCCTTCAACTTTCAGGTATATCAATGGATGCCCTTCTTCTTCTGCAAGCCTATGCTCTTTATAGTTCTATATATGTTAAAAAAATATTCATCGTGATTTTTGGTATCATTTTTAAAAAATCATAAGTATCAATACATTCAAAAACATACACCATGCCTCCTATAAAAAATTTTCATAAGAACATTCAAGATTTCAACCCATGATTTAATGTTTGGGATTCATTTCATCTTTCTCAAACTATTTAAGACTATGAAATGTATCTAAAAAATCTATATGTAGTGATTTTCTTACAAATGATCAATGTATATCTCCTACAATACAAAAAATATATTGGCTTTTTTAAATGAAATCTTGATCTTCAATATATTTTATAAATAATTATATAGCAATATGATACAAATCATTGTGGCACATAAACCTAGACTCTAGCTATCATGTTGTGAAATAAAATTCACTACGGAATTATTATATATCAAATAGAAGAACTAAAAAATTATATATATATAGTTTAAAATTATCCCAATGCTGGTGGTGTGATATCCCAAATATTTTCAAGTTAATAATGATCTTGAACACTTTCTAATATGATATTATGCTTCTTGAAACTAGTTCCTTCTCACTCAACTATGTATATTTTCCATTTTAATCCATATTTGATTCTTCCATGATGAAAATACTATGTAAAAACATGGTACACCTTAGTATTAGACCAGTTGTGACATGATCTGCCTATTTTAGTGTGAACCTCTAATCCACCATATTCCAGACCCACACTTATTTCTCTCTAATCCACATTGTAGCAGGGGTTCATCACATGGATCTCTCCCCACCATTCTATTTATTCTTAAATAACATCTATTTATATATATTTTGTTCATTTCATGGAATAATTTCCTAAAAAACATCACAGTATAATCTATTATACCAGTTGAGTCAATTTGGAAAAGGTTATGCTGGTTAATCTCTTATAGAATTCAAAATTGTTCAAATCATTATTAAAATAGATCCTTTTAGGGTGTAGCCTATTACATTATGGTTCAATATACTTCCACTAAATTATATTTATGTTTCATTATAAATAAATTATCTTAGGTGATACCTCTTACAACATGGCCCATTATTCTATGATGTAGTCCAAAAATATTCATTTCAAGATGAATCATTAATATATCCCCATTGTAGCATGGGTAATTCCATTTCATCATGTTTTTCTTCATTCACTAAAACTTATTCTATAATTTCTCAAACCATTCTATCCATGAACAAACATCCTCTAATGTCGTATTGCATTGGAATAATTATTTTTATGAACACAATTCCTTCCATCAATGATAGATTTAATATTACACTCAAATTAGGTCTTTATTCCATGAACTTGATGTATATAAATAGCAAGGTGTCTTGATTCACAATATCAACTAAATATCCTAGACATTGACTTTAATTATTCCCCACTAGTTATGAAATGATAATCTTAAAACTCTAATTATTTGTATGTCATTTCTATTCTTTCTCAACAGCCTAAATTTGATTCCCATATTTATATTATCCATATTCACTCCTTTATCCTTGTCACCATGTCTCCTTAATTATTTCATAGTCTTGTAATATAGTCATTAATTAAAAACAACTCCAATAGAAGAAGTTAAACTACATATTTCCTACTTAAAATCATCTTAAATTTTACATCATCTTAATTCTTTGAGATCTATCGATTGTAATTAATTCTTTTACTGCATTTTTCTTTGACATTTCATCTATGTGGTTTGTTATAGAAGATATTAACCTTATATTTATAATTATTATTTGTTAAATCTCATGATATTGAGTTTCTTACAAGCCTAAAACCTATATTTATATCCATTGATAAGATTATAGAGTATATTAGGGATAGGTTTTCCTCATATTTAGATACATTAAAAGTCAATGATGTTATAGGTTTAGAACTTGATACCTTTAGATAGGTCTAAAATAGAATAAGACAATAGGGGACTAGGATACCTTGGTTTAATTTTATTGTACCACCTTATTATTTGGTTTGAAAGAAAATAATTTCTCTAATTGGAATTTTGTGGTAGTAATATTTTTAAGGGTTTTAATATTAATATCCAAAACTCCATGAATTTTTGTCAAACTGATTTTTTCATTTTAATTTCAACCGAATTATTAATTTTTTCATATTTTGTTTATATTTTATTTTTTAATTTTACATGGTATTTTAATTTGTTGTATTAATTTAGTTTGATACATTTTTTTGACCATAACTTTAATTTTCTAATCAGATGGATAACTGGGGGGAAAATTATAAGAATACATTTTTCTAATATTAATTACCCATCTTTTTGTTCTATATCTTTAATATATTTTGGAAACAAATCTATATTATGGAATGTCTCATGATATTTGATCTAGACTCTTTATTAGATCTGGTATCTTGAATTTTATATTTTACATTTTTTATTAGAACATATATGTTTCCTTAGATTAACTATTTTGTAAAGTAAATATATTTTTATTTTTATATAGTAATGATTCTAATAAAAACAATTGAAAATTTGGATCCTAGATAATCGCATATCATTTATGTGGTATATGATGAATATAAAATGAAATTATGAAAACCATTGTTATCAATAGGGGAGTAGAGAGTTTTATGATGATGACTGTAAGTTATAAAATTATAGATAATGAATTATTAGTGTTTACTCATGAGGATAAGTAGTTTCTAGGAAATATTAATGCTTAAAATAATTTGTTATGCATGATGTGTAAAAAATATATATAGCCAAATTTAGTTATATGAGATTGTGAACATAATTTAGATGTTTCTAGAAATTACTCTATTTAGAACTTCTCATGTTTTTTACACTCAAAGGGATATGTTTTTTGTAGATTATAGGGAATTTTTCTATCTACCTATAGAATCATTGGAATATATGAACTAATGTTTTTTAAATATAGTTAACAAAATTTAACTTATTGGGGAGAAGGATTTACCATATGATCAACTTGTTAATATTATTATTTTTCTAAAGGAGAGGGAATCTAAGATGGAAGTTATAGTCGACACTAGACATATTATAAAATGGTGTCTTGATGATTTAATTTCTAATTTGATTCAATGTTATTATCATATATAAAGTATACTACTATGAAGAAGTAGTATTATAATCAGTCATACATTTTAAATTCAAAATACAGTTAAAGCGATCATACATATTTTACATGACAGATGAATAAGACAATTAGAAATAAGATCTTGTAGTGTGATTATTGGAAGAGAAGGAATGATAGACACATGAAGAATGAATCTCTGGACACTATTAGTTATTAGTGAATAAAACCAAGGAACATATAACCAAATTATCCATGTTTAAAGAAGAAAAATATGTTTTGAAAATATTCAAATAGAAAATTGATAAAATTTATTAATTTTTAAATGATACTTGGAGTGATATTAAATATCCATAATTATTTTAGGATAAAAATGATTAAAATTGTGATAAAAACCGGGAGACTATGATTTTTTTCTAAAACATCTCTTGATGAAAATTTTTTCATATGAATTATTACATGAAAATCTCTTACAAAATTTTCCATGAACTCAATGCTTACTTTTACTTATAATGATGATAATAGTTCATCTTATTCAAAATATGAGGATGATATAAAATCCTTAGAAGAGATTAATAGATATATGAATGGAATATAAAATAAAATTTAAATGAAAAATAAATAACATGAATTGGGTTATTATATATTTTGTTTGATGAATTTAATAGGATCATGAAATTTTGATTACCAAACAAGTATTCTTGATTATTTCAAAAAAATAGAATGAGTACCAAGAGTTGGATCATCTTTTGCATTTGATATATTTTTTCTCACTACATGACATTAGAAATGTCTTATTTGCAGAACATACAAAAAATTTCTGGAAAATAGATCTCTTTTACAGATGATGACAAATGTCATATTATTGATATTTGAAATTTGGTTTTTATGATAAATATTTAATTTTGAAATGTTCTTTAAGTTTTTTCTTTAATAAAAAATATTATTATCCTTATCCAAAAATTATATAAAGGTTACTCTATGAAATCTGATAAATCATGAATACACAATGATAATTTTTTTAATGATTTCAAGTTTTAACTATTGATAGGTGTGATAAAATTTACACTAATAATCGTGATGATATTATTTATTTTAACTTACTTTACCTTATTGTGGTAAATCATAAGTCTTGTATTTGGTGTATAAGGTTAAGAAACATCCTAGTTTTTTACACAGCTATAATTTCCAGAATGGAATAGTAAGGGAATAACATGAATATAAATTTGATTCATCTTGATTATATGGTCCTTATCAATATGTTATGAAACATATTTCATGTATAATTTTTATTGGTGATGTCACAACCTATATGCCTTTACAACAAGTTCATATGGATATTTTTAGTCCATCAAAAAATTGGATGTCTTAATAGAAAATTCTTTTTTAATGTCCTTGTTTACAGGTACACCTGATATAATTTGGTTATTTTATTATTTTTTAGAAATAATCCAAATTGTTTTTCAAAAAAATTATTTTATTCAAAATGAGATGAATTTAAAAATATTTACTATTTAGAGTGACTATAGTGGAGATTTTATAAATTTGGATTTTAAAACATTTTAATGTAAAAATATTATTCCTCATAAATTTTCAGCAACTCAAACTCTACAAAATAATAACATATTTGAATAATGTAATGGAAACCGTCTAAAGATTACTCTAAATTTAGTATGTTAATATTAGGTTTCTAAATTCTTTTGTGTATAATATATGAGTACTTATTTTACACAAAAAATTACATTTTACTTGATAATATATTTAATAAAATATATTTTTAATTTAATACTCAGATAAAAACTAAAAATTTTAACATGAAAAAAATTTGATACATGATATACAGCTTGAATATTAAATAAAATATTTATAAATTTTGTCTAAAAACTGATGGAGGTAGATATATTGGTTACCCTACAACTATTAAGGTGTATCCTATTTTAAAAAAAATATACTAAATATTATTAATGAAATTGTGAAAATTAAATTTTATGTGACCAATACTTATTTGAAATCAAATTGTCCAGAGGATTACTTTCTAGATTTAAGTTTTGAAACCTATTCTATTTTATTTCTATAGGTTTTATCCAATTTATTAGAAATGAAAAAACTATAATACAGAATAATAAAATCTAAACTACTTGAATTTAGATAAATGGATGTTAATAATTTAAATAATAAGGATTAACATTCCTTATACTAATAAATTTTTCGACCACAAGGAATTATCCTAGTGATAATATCGTTAGTGTTGTAGGTGAAATTGTTAGATATTAATGCTCCATATAAAATAAAAGTTAGAATCTTGTATTATTATCTGAGTTTTAACATAAAAGGGAATATGATGACTTCAGTGTAATGAGTAAGGTAGTTTATATGGAAGAGAAGCTTATCCAATTTGAGCATAATAATGTTTAGAGCTTTTTTGGATGTACTAAGGATATTTTAATTATAGGAGCAAAATAGGGCATCAATAATAAGTGTGATGAAAATGGAATTACATTATGAAATATAAATAAACTGGTTTCTAAGGGTTGTAACCAAGAAGATGGAATATATTATGGAGAAAATATTTCCCCGATATCTAGGTTAAATTCAATCCATATTACACTATCCTTCACAAATAACTTTAAATTTACTATATTTCAAATGCATGTAAAGAATTAATTATTTAAATAATATGTTTAGGAGGTGTTCTACTTTGAAAAATATCTTGGTTTTTTGAAATATAAATATTTGGGAACATGTATTTACACTTACCAAATAACTTTATGAAATAAAACAATCATCAAAAGCCTATTGTGATCTATTTTCAAAATACTTACTATGAAATTGTTTTATTAAGGGAATTGAAAATACAAATATTTTTATCAAGAATGTTTTTAGGTACACCATCATTGTTCAAATTTATGTCGATGAAATCATAATTGGTTCAACTTATAAAACTGATAAATAGAGTTTTTTAGGTCTTATACAAACTAATTCCATGATGATAATAAAGGGTGAAAAAATATTTTTATTTATTTAAAATAAAAAAATACTAGAAAGAATATTTTTATCTCATTATAAATATATAATAGATTTAATCAACTCTTTTGGTTTGGAAAATTCTTTAAGTATTGGTATATAAATAGGTTACTCATATAAACATGAACAAGGTGAATCCTTGAAACTAGAAGATCAAATGATGTTTACAGGGATGATTAAAAGATCACCTTACTTTATGAATATTTCATTAGCCATTGTTTTCTCCGTATTAATATGAAATAGATTTTAAGTAAATGTGAAGGAATCTCATCATAAAGAAGTCAAAAACATCTTTGGTTACCATAATTGAACTATGGAACATTATAGTGAGTGAGGCTATTCATACATGGATATTATATAATTTTACATGAATGTTAAATACATTACACAAACACACACCAGATGAATGTAATAGTTTAGTTACTTTAGAAAATTGAAACATAGTATTTTTAATTCATAAAGTATCATCAATGACTTCCATATTTATTTTCTCCTTTAATACTCCTGCTTAAAAAATTTCTTCATAACCTATGGAAAGGAAACATAAGAAAGGGTGATCTCAGATTCTTATGAAGGGTAAATATTAGAGATATGTAATCATAACAATAATATAATTGTGTGAGAACTTGATCTTAACATTTTAATACCATACCTAACATATCAAAGATCATAATCTTGAGTCATGGAATAAATATTGGTAGATCATAAGACATGAATCATAAGGTAATCAATTGAGATGATCCATTAGAGAATAAAATTTTCATAAGACAGGGATTTGAAGAAATCACGTAATCTTATAACATTGTGAACATGTATAAAAAGGAACAGGTTCACTCAATTAGGTTAGGAAATGAGATCTGTCCCTTGTTTAAACAAATGAAAAAGAAACTAGGTCCAAAAATAACATTATAGACACAAAATAAAGTTCCATGAATAACAATGTGAACATGGAATTAGGTTCATTCTTAACATTTGGAATAAGTAATAAGATTCATTCATAACTTTGGAAACATGTAATTAGGTGTATGAATAACATTATGAACATATAATCATGTTCACACATAATATATTTACTAATCAGTTATCCATATTAACCCAATGAATTTTAGGATGATATAGGTCCCACCCATCACATAATGAAACCATATTTTTGTGTTCCATTATATTTTAAGAATTTATCATAACCTAAGCCAAGAAATGAAATGGTTTTCATAAACAAATGATCATATCATAACGTATGGAAAAGAGACATGTTTTATAATAATCATTCCATCATAAACCTAAACCATGTAAAAATCATAATAATTTTATCCTTGGATCATGTCCCAGTAAATCATATGTAACATCAATAGGTATCATCTTAGATGTAAAATAATTTGGAAAGATCATTTAAATTTTTTCTTGTGAAAAATATCATTTCCACATTGAGAACCACTTATTAAAACATAAATTTTATTAAAATAATATTGATTTTTAAAACCTTAAAAACATATATAATTTAATCTGAAAATAAAATCTTTTTCATAAAGATGGATGTTTAATTCATTCCGTTAATGTTAACAAAAAATATTCCTTCCACATTTTTGGTAAAATAAAAATAGAATTTTTTTGATAAATTATGTGAAGATTGCTTTCATAAATAAATTTAAAAAGTTATATATGGGTTAAAATGTATTTACTAAGTAATTTTTAAACAAATTTAAAAACTATTTTTAAAAATAATTATAAAACATGTTTTTGGGAGAAAAATGTTTTTCGGTCGAAAAGAGAAATAATGAAATTTTTCTTAAAAAAATTATTTTAAACTCATGAGTATATAGACAGGGAAAAATGAGTGGAAAATATTTAATCTCATTAAATAACAAGATGATAAAAAATTTATGAGTTTCATGAGAGATATATTATAAATTTTCTCATTAGAATCATAATCATAAACAATCCTTATATATGATGAGATTGTAACATAAAAACTTTACCTCTTTGCTAACATTGAAATATAATCCCCACAAAATAATTTCATTAAATTAAACTTATAATATCATAATATTAAGTAAATTCCTGATAATTCATGTCTATGGAGCTATATATACATCTAATAAAAAAAGATAGGTGCTTAATAAAACATATGTCTCTGTGATGGGATATTGAGACAAAAATTATGTACTGGTTTGGTAACATTTGAACCATAATCCCCATGAAAGAGTGATACTAAAATTTATATTTAAATAAAAAAAATTATTTGTTATAATCATAAAATACATTAATGGGAATCATATACACCATATAAAATAAAAATGTGGCGAATATGGAATTTGTCTCATGGAAAATAAAAGTGAGACATAAATCCATTACCGTAAGTCATGACATCCTTCACAATCATTTGAACCTCATTTAAATTAAATATAAGTTTTTTATACCAATATTATTGGACCATACATATATATATCATATTATATATTATTTACCAATTTCTTTTTATTACTTGTTTATTAATAATTCCTTGTTAAAGTCACGTTTCAAGTTATAATAACTTTGTTTTTCATATAAGTTTTGATTTTTTTATTTTTTGTCCTAATGAATTGATCATGGTTCCATAATATCTTTAATTTTAATAATGATATAAAATAAATATATTTTAATTATATACGTATTTATTGTAATTTATAAAATATAGAGACGGAAAATGAAATACACCATTCATGGAGATGGTAGGACGTACGTAGCATGAACATTGTTTCTATTTTCTCAACATATTGAAAGAAATAATGGTAAAAGATATAATATCATTCCCTAAAAAAATTTATGTCATATATATCACCTATTTTCGTTATAACTATTCTTATTACCTTTTATGTAAATCTTGAATTAATCACACTACTTTATAAGGCACTTGTTTTTCAAACACAAGAGTGATGTTATTGTATTCTAAAAAAATTAAAGAATCATGTTATGTGTGATTTAATAATTATATAAGAATAATAATATCATAAATATCATATATAAATAATAAATCTTTCATTAGATCCAACCGTGAGAGGTGGTCCTGGAAAAAACGAATGACATCGGTTCGCAAGGTGGTAGACCACCGTGTACACAAATGATGATTTTGAAAACCATTTGATAGAAGTGGATATGGTTGTAAGTAATTAAATTAACATAAAAACATATTATTATATGAAATATATTTGTTTATTATATCATCATGTTATGATAATAATTTAATAATGTGGAGGAATAAATAAAACCAAAATACTATTTGATGAACGTTACCTATTCTTTGGGTTGCCTCCTTAGGTTTTCCCCAAAATCCTTCATAGGTTGGATTTATGAGAAAACTAAGGCTACTATGATAATATGAGGTAATTTTGGAATTGATAGGGGTAGGTATTTTCTAAATAAAATGGGTTTGAAGGTGTGAAGAAGAGAGGAGAGGTAGTGGAATTTTATAAGTGAGATGAGTTTCACACTAGTAATATTTTTGAAATAAAAAATTACACCCATGTTCTTTTCATATCACAAGGATCAAATAGTAGAATATTACAGATAATATAATGTTAAAATAAGAAATATGTCCATCAAAAGGGTGTTTACAATTTTTGGGTCATTTTTGACCCTTATCTTTTTAGCTTAACCCCCGATAAAACCATTTTTACCTAAACCAAAATAATTAATTTTTATTAATTTCACTATTTATTTTGGAAAAAAATTAAGTTGAACTTATTGAATAATATAAATTATTTTGATTGAAAATATGGAATCTATTTTCCTAAATTCAAATTTGTAACAACCAATGTTTTGAGTTAAGTTAATCTTTTTTTGTAATTTGAATTGTGATGTTTAGTGGATGGGTTGTTCATTGAACTGAGCATATAAACATAATTATGAGGAGTTAAATCACATTTATGTTTTTTTATACTTGATCAAAGTCCCAGGGGGGGTCACTTGGGTGTCTCTTTGAGTTTTGGGAGCATAGGACCTTAGAAATCTTAGGATTGTAGGGTCTGCACTACGCGCACAGTTTTTCTAATATTGAGCGGCCCTCAATAAAAATTGTGCATCTGAAAAAATAGATAAGAAATTCCCCAAATGGGATGAAAATGGTTTACCCAAACTATGTTATTAACCCGCATAGTTAGTTCTAAATGGATAGTATGCTCTTACTGTTCATTACATGGTTGGAGCATGTTTTGGCTAACTCTGCGACCCTGATAGTGTGTTGTGTTTTTTTTAAGAAACTAAAATAATTAAAATATAATAAAATAAAATATATTAAAACCTAATCTAAACTCCCTCTTATCTTATCTCGCATGATGCACCCCCCCCCCCTCCTCGAGCCTCTCAGAAGCACATGACACCCTTCCTCATCCTCCTATTCGTTCATGTATTTTCACAAGATTTCATCCTATTTTTTGTTTGGTCTCTAGAGGAAAGACCCCAAGATCCCTTATCTTGACTTAGATTGGCATTTTTCTCTTCCTAATAACCCTACCTAGCTCAAATGAACCCTAATTATGGGGTTTATCCTACATTTTGTTTTTTCCATTATTAGGGATGTGGTTAATCTCTGAGGGATTCTCCTTGTATGTTTCGGTATCCGCCGCCGAATGTGAAGAACTTTGGGTAATTTGGGTTCACCCTCCATAGATTTTTTGTTAGTTTTCATCAGTCATTTAATTTGACCTAATTTTATTTTGGTATTATGTAATATTTTGATTCTTTATAATATTTGTAGTGTATCTTGGTCATCCTTGAGGAGGGTTCATGTCACTAAAGTCGAAGAAGACTTACCTACATATACATAGGTTGGAATATATATATATATAAATATATATATATAATTTCCCCTATTATAAAAATATTCACCCATGGATGCATGAATATATATATATTGGGTCTGTGTGTGCTAATGTATATATATGAAAAATTCATATTCTTGTGAGTGTAAATGGGTATATACATATATGGGAATATATATAAGGATCACCTAGTACATGTTCATGGCCATGATAATATGTATATATGCGCTAGGTGTCATTTTGTATTTGAAAAGTTCCATATGCTTGAAGTCGAGAGAAGAGAAACTTTGAGTGGTCTTCGATGAAAACACCATGTGTTGTATTGTTCATATTTTCCTTCTTCTTGATGAGGTAGGATCCCTTTACATTTTCCCTTTAAATTTATGAATTCTTTAATTTCTCACTTTTTACACCATCCATAGATATTAATTAGGTTGGTGCTATTCTTGAATGAATGGTTTAATATCCTGAATGAATTGTTTTAAGAACATTTTCATATTTTTATAATAAAAACCCTCGATGGAGGTTCATTGTATTTTAAAATAAAAAATATTTATTAATGATATATAAAATTATTAGCAATATGTATTGGTTTTCCTCAAGGAATTTATTCCTATGTTCTGGATATTTTTGTTCCATGTTTAGAACATGTACCTTAGAGATGTCCTTAAATGATTTTCCCCTTTAGATTCAAATTCTTAAATCCAGCTAACCCTCAGTTATCTTCCAAATTGAGTTTTAAATGAAATTTCCATTGAGAAATAAATATTAAATAGAAGAAAAATCACCTCTTAGGTGTTTGACCCTCTTATAATCAGAATTTCCCAAGTAGTAAATTGCCTTGTTGTTTATGTCACCTCCTAAGTGTCCCCTTGACCCTTTTGAATTGTTTTCCATGTATTGAGGAATTAAATAGTTTAATAAAATGGAGTGGCTAATGCATGAGGGTTACCCTTATTTAAATTAATTAGATTAATTAAATTAAATGGTTATGAATTATGGTAAGGTCTTTTCTTTAAATTATGCTTATGAATAATTTTATTCATTTATGTGGAATTAAACTTTACTAAGGGTGCATATGAGACGTTTTTACCACATGTGTTATGCTATGAATATGAATATTCATTAATTATATTATCACTCCTTGAGAACATGTTACATCAGAGGTAATGCCTTATGTTTTTAATTACAAGTATGTACATCTCTCTTATATATATATATATGTATGGGTTGGGTAAAAGAGATGGATGGGAGGTAATGACTCATGCCTGTTATATTTGTAATGTGCCTTTTTAGAGGATACAACATGATGGTAAGGGACCAGTTGATCTGGAAATATCATGTTCCCTTACATCAGATGTTGGAAATCATGTCTCACACCAGTGATATTATATGGGTGTTGGGATTTATGTTCAACATTAAATGATTAGAGTGTTTCCATAGAGGCACACTCTCCATGGTAAGTTTCATCCATGATGTATCACACTATATTGGGATGTAGGTAATGTACCCTATTTCATGAGGGTATATATTCATTATACTGGTTATGGATGTCTGTGTTATGCCCTAGTCTAGCCAACAACTAGTATTCCAGGTATATGGTCATTAGGAATCTGCCTTAACTTGGTGCATATAGTTGGATAAAATATATAACTATACTATTTATATGTATATATTATTACTTTATATATTGTTCCTAATCATGTTTTCTATTTTCGATAATGATCCAAAGCACGTAGAGTCAGATAGGTGTCTGATTGGAACCTAAGACAACCAATATTATTATTTTATTTCTATTTATTTTTTCATAATACTTTCAAACTACTTAATTTATATTGAATTAAATGGATTATCCTAGACACCATAGTTGTCGACATCTTATGATTTTATCTCACAACCTACTTGGGCACCACTGGTACCCAAGTAGACTTTATGTCTATAGGTATTAAAGAAGGTAAGCAGCTGTCTTCCAATGTTTTGATTTACTTTATTATGATAGATATGGGATAGAGGACCGATCTAGTTCTTGATATTCTCATGGAGCTAGTCTTAGGGTAGATATTCATTCATTACATTATATAACTTATTATAATTTTTAATTCTTATAATTTCAGCATAATCTTTCATATATTCATTGTTGTAATTTTGTACTAGCCACTTCTATTTCCATTTATTATATTATTCTTCCATTGTTTTATATTTATTATTATTTCCTTTTGTATTTTTTATTGATTTACAATAGTTATACTATTGTGAGACTCTGAACATGAGGGTGTAGTCTTCCATCATACCCCCATTTGACACTCACTACTAGTGGGAAGCCTCTAGTGTATGGGGAGGAACTCTTGAGGCCATATGGTAACCATTTTGACTATTGTTTCCATATTTAGTGAGGAAGGGATGTTAAAAGGTGTTATTATAGGGGTAAATTTTCTTTTGTATTACTATTTTGGGCTTGTATATGGGAGGATATGGATGTGTCATTTCTTCATATATAATTTTTTTTGGGACTAATCACTCAACCCATGGGGAAAAGACCAAGTAACTAGGGCTAGAATTGAATTTCATGTTGTTCTCTATTACGATTAATTATTTTTTCACTTTAATTGAATAGTGTACTTTCCAATGTGTGTTGATTTATGAATTTATGGAATTTTTCCCTTAGATCAGTTAAATAAGGATAGATCATTTCATGCATTATATTAGGAACACATAAATTCACATTCCATATATATTTCATTCCATGTAGTTACATTTTTATATTTCCTATTAATTTGATTGTGTTCCTTGAGTTTTATGCCTGGATTTTGATCATTATTATTTTTGTTTATGTATTTTAATTACATGATTATATTGGTACCTATTTAGGAAATTATTTATCATGCCTATTTATATCACATGATTATATGAACATATACCTTGCTTCCTACTTATTTTTCTAACATGCATGTGTATCATGATTTTTTCTTATTATCATACTCTCAATGTTTACAGCTTATGATAACATGATAGTTGTTTTTTATGTAATTGGTTTCATGGTTTGAAGTTATTGGTTTCAATTAAATATGAAATGGTTTTCATTTTTAAGGCACATGGGTGCCTTATAATTGTGAAAAGGTAACCCATATACTTGAACCATCATTGAGCTTTAAATATGTTTTTCAAATATTGATTAAAATGAAAAAATGTTTCTAAAGTTAAATGTTAAAGTGAATTGGTTGTGATTAATGGGATCCAATTTTCAATTTATGGAGTTTATTGGTGCTTTATGAGTTGGGAAATGGAAACCAATATAATTGTACCTTTTTATATGATCATGGTACATAATTTTAATTGTTATTGGTTTTGATTAAATTGGAGCTAGGATTTCTCCCATAAAGTAGATGGGCACTTTTTAATTTTGGGTGGTGGAAACCCATGTCATCAAACCATTGTTTGTATGGCCATCAGATACTTTGAAATGATTATGAATGTTAACAATGATTGATTTTAATTGTTAATGAATTATTAAAATACTTAAATGTAGAATTTGGACCACTTCAGTCTATAGGGGCATGTTTCTTATGAGATAAATTTTTTGGGTGATTATAATTTCTAAAATTAAGAAACTTCTATTAGGTTTCATTCTAATGAACCCATTTTAGCATAATGGGACCTTCATAGGTCTCCTTTTATATTATTACTTTAACAGTTCTTATCTTATTAATTTTATAATTATGATGGTATGTCTAAAAATGTTAAATGTTTAAAAATTATGTTTGATAAGACTTTTTTATTTGAATTTGAGATGTTGGTTAAATAAAGTGACAAATGTTTTTGTATTATAATTCATACTCTTATTTCATTTTAAATATTTTAAATGTTTAATGGTTAATTTGAATCAGTTTAATGACTTAAAATGTAACCCTAGGTGGTTTCCTCTATTTAAACCCTCGTATAAGGGTAGATGAGCTTTTCTTTGAGTTGGCTTGGAATAGAACCGTAAGAATGTTCCATTGGATTCCTCTTCTCTTTTTATTAATGGATTAAAATATAGGATCTTGATCTAGTGACTGATGTTTGATGTTTTCAAGTGATAGGGTCAGTGTTTTCTCATTCGTAAGGGGTTATCTCGAGGTAGGGAGCACCATTAGATCTTTAGTGCCTTACTAATGCTATGTTGTTTTTGATGAATAGTGTCATTTGGGTGTCTTTGTACCTAGTAGAACTATTATCCTCCTAAAGAAACCCTTTTTCAGATGGGAAGTCATTTTTTCTTAGCCTTTTTTGTGGCTGTGAGCATCATGTAAGGCTTGATTTTAGTTTGTTATACATGCCTTGGTCATGGTCATCCACTTCATAGGTCGTGCAGTCCTTTATTTTCCTCGGTAATGGACGAACTGGTATGTCATCATCCAGGTTAATGGTTTTATGGGAAAATACAACTTCAGGTCAAATATCTTGTATAGGCCACCTGATAATTTAATGTTTAGGTGGCACAACCTATAGATAATATTCAGGATTTTCCAGTTACTTTTGTAAACTCAGGGTAGTAGGCATTGATATACGCATTACCCATTGAGTAGCTAAATGATGTAATGACCTAGTATATTTTGGTGTAAGTGTTTTGCCTTAGGCTATTGAGTGTGTTCTCAGGTAACCATTAGAGTATAGTGACATGTGAGTTAGATAATCAACATTTTCCCAATTCTCGAGATGACTTTTGAAGAATATTAGTCATTTTGACACACTATTCATGTTGGTTCTCGATTTTATACCAAATTCTTCGCTGTTGTGACTTGGTGAGCATGACTTAGAGGAGAAACAAAAATACACTTAAGGTGGATTTGACTTAATGTTCATTTTATCAGTTGGTCTATCACTTCATTCAATGACTATGACACTCATAATGTGGGGAACATCACATCAACTCTGTTAAATGTGTCCTTACTGGTAGAAGGAACACTGCCAAGAATGACCTTTTCAAAATGGTCGGTCTTTCTTGAAGGCCTTTTTCAATTCCATGTTTTGAAACATTTCAGTGCTTTCTAGGAAGCACAACATTTTTATGGTAGTATATGTGCATAACCCCTATGAAACAAAAATGGTCTTGGGGGAATTTGATGGTCAATCTTGAATGAACATGAGAATGACTTGGATAGTGAAGAATTGGGATTGGTATGTGATTGTGTGTTAGTATGTGAAGCTAATATTCTTTCAAATGAATTCAACCAGTAGTGGTTCTACTATTTTTGTTCTGGTTTTCATTGTTTCCTCTAGTTGTGCTCTTCCTAAAGAGATGAGAATATCCCCAATCTTAACTTCATCCTTGGTACACTAATATAGTGTCGGTCTTATGCCACACAAATGTTTTAATGCCATTGGTCTTGAGATGTGATCTCTATCTGGTTGTACACTGGATGCATGGTTTTCATCATGTTTTGGATAGTACTTAGTGAAATTGGTATTCCTATAAAGAAATTACATGGATGGAATCTTGGATGTCAGTTGTTTCTTTTAACTTGACTTCCCATAGGTTGCCTCTTTGGGTTTAGTCAATGATCTTGATGTAGGATGTTTTTCTTGTACTAATGTCTCTCTCATAAGTGATGAATTTGGTTTTACTTGGGTGATATCCTTGGAATCCATTTATTAAATTCAATGTTATCACAGATTTCTTTTGGTCTCAGAATGAGTTTTATATCCTTGATGATTCAAATATGTTGGATCGGGAATGTTTCTACTTTTGTGTTGGGGAAAAATAGCTTAAATGATTTTTTGGTCTAGAGGAATCATCGAAAATAGGTTATGGTATTCGGTGATCTTTCTCAAAGAAGTTTCATGGTGCCTTTTTTAGAGGCACTGGGTCTAGATTTTGAAATGCACCTGCTATTTAAGTTGGGTGCCTTGAGGGTAGTCCGTTGGGGGTGGTGTGACTTCATACCCCTCCTTTGTTGTATGAAATCAGTGAGGAACCGCTCTTGATCTTGTTTAGTAATATGGGTGGAAGGTTTATTTTGATATCTTTTTTTCATGTAATTGAATCCATGATCAGTTTAAATTGGTTTGGTATGAAATCTAACATTTTTTTTGGATTTTCTCTCTTTTCATAAGAACTGTTGAAATTCTATGGGTATGTCTTCAATGGAAATTATGACGGTAGAGATATCATGATTCAGAGTTGGCCCTTAAATTATCGAACACATGGTGGGGAGCACCATTGACCCTATGTTTAATGATACGAATATGTGATCGTTTCCTTAGATGATGGGCTCTAGTAAGGGATGTCATGATTTTTCGATTTAGAATTGTATCGTTTACTCGAGTTTCAAAAAATTATGTGTCGCATCATAAGGTGATGCTCAAAGGAGTGTAGGGATTTGGGAAATCTGACATGGTCATTTTGAATGAGAAATCATGACTCAATTATGTTTATTGATGTTCTAGTAATTTTACCAAGGCTTATCAAGGACGAGAAGTTCTATGGTGGGGAGGTTTTAACGACCTGTGTTTTAAGCCATGGTAATCTTCTGTGGAAATTTGAATTTTGGAATGTAATGGATGGGTAGTTCTTTGAACTAATATTCAGAATAAAATTCAATTATTTGGAACACATTTGTGTATTTCATAGACTAGGGTAAAGGCTGAAATGGCCCCTCAAGTGTCTCATTGAGTTTTGGGAGCACCGGACCCTAGAAAACAATGATTTGGAGGGTCTTTATAGGGTTCTTGGTTTCTCTGATACTGTGAAAACCTCAACATAAGACCTTGTAGCAGCTAAAATGGATCCGAAATTCCCCACATGAGTTGTGCATAGTTTACCCAAACTGTATGCCTTACATGTGCAGTTAGTGCCGAATGGACAGTATGCTCACACTGTTCGTCACACTATTGGTGAAAGGTTTGGATATTCATGCGACGGAAACCATGTTATATGTTTTTTTGTGAAATTAAATTAAAATTAAATTAAATAAGATTAGAATCTAATCTAACCTCCCTCCTATCGTATCTCTTGTGACACCCCCCCCCATGAACACCTCGACCGTGTGCAACACCCCTCCTTGACCTCCTCGTCATTCAACGGTTTCCACCAAATTTCTTCTAGTTTTGCATTCAATCCCTTAAGGTAAGACCCATAAGTCCCACTTCTTCCCCTAATTTTTTGTTTTTCTATTCCTATCCCCCCCCCCGACCTAGATTGATTATACCCTATGGTTGGGGTTAATCCAAAATTTTGGTTTTTCTTCCATTGTTTGGGCATGCGGTGTATCTCTTAGGGCAACTCCTTCCACGTTACTATGTAAACCACTGAAGGCGAAGCACTTTGGGTCATTTTGGTTTTCCCTCTAACTATTTGTGGTATTTTTTCATCTTCCTTTGCTTTTGGGCCAATTTTAATTAGTTATTCTATAATTTTAGGGTTCTGAATAATTTTTGTAGTGTGTCTTGGTCATCATTGAGAAGAGTTCGAATCGCCAAAGACGAAGGAGACATGTCTGCGTATGCATAGGTAGGAATATATATATATAAATATATATAAGTTCCCCCATTTTATATATATATTCACCCAAGGGGTAATCAATATATATTTTGTTGTTAGGTGTTTTTATGTATATATATGAAAAATATATATACATGTAAGTGTAAATAGGAATATGCATATATAAGAATATATGTAAGGATATGCCACAACATGTTCATATCCATGGGATTATGTACCTAGGGGCTAGGTTTCCAAATGTATATGAAATGGTTCATATGCTCGGAGGCAAGATATATCATATTCAAGTGGTATTCGAAGAAAATGTTAACTGCAGAATTGTTCGGCTTGTCCATCTTCTTCTTGAGGTAGTTCCCCTTCCCATTTTTCTTTTAAATATAAGAATGCATTAATTTCTCTATATTCTAACCTTCATTGGATATTAATTAGTTTTGTATGATTATTGAATGAAATTTTTTATACGCTAAATGAATTGTTTGAATAATGATGTCATGTTTTTATAACAAATCCCCTCTGTGGAGGTATGTTGTCATTTATACTAAAAATGTATTTATTAATTATATAAACCACGTTGAGGTAGTTACATTGGTTTTCCTCTATGTTTTGATTTTATTTTTATGGATATTTTGGTGGCATGTTAAGAACATGTCCCTTAGGGATGTCCCTAAATGAGTTTCCCCTTAAAGTTCAAATTAATAATGGCCTAGAACCCTTAGTTAGCTTTTGTCTTATATTTTAAATGAAATTTTCCTTAATACATTAATATTAAATAGAACCCAAAACACCTCTTAGGTGTTTTTCCCTCCTTTAGTCAGACTTAACCAAGTAGGAAATTGCATTATTTTCCATGCCACATCTTAAGTGGCCCCTTGAGCCTTATGAATTGACTTCCATGACTTAATGAATTAAATTTTTAAATAAAAGGTAGTGTCTAATGCATGATGGTTTCACTTCAGTAAACTAATTGGCGTAATTTAATGAAATATGACATGAAGTATGGTAATTCCATGGCTTTAAATGATGCTTATGAATAATTGTATTTCCTTGAGTGGAAAAGAACTTATATAATGGGGTATATGAGATATTTTTTCCTTATGTGTCATGTTATGATTATGAATATGACTCAATTATGTTGTAATACTTGGTGAACATGTTACATAAGTGGTAATTTATAAAGTTTTTAATTAAAAGTATGTTCATGTATCTTTTAAATATAAATATGGGTTGGATAAAAGAGATGGATGGGAGGTAATGCACAATTACTATTATAATTATAATTCGCCTATATAGAGGCTATGAAATGATTGTAAGGGACTAGTTGATCATGGTGGTATCATGAACCCTAATATTAGGAGTTGATCATGATGCCTCGCACCGGTGATACTATATTGGTGTTGGTTTTTACACACCATGTTCCATGATTAGAGTGTTTCCATGGTGGAACACTCGCCATCCTGAGTGACATGCATGACATCTCACATTATATTGGGATATAGGGAAGATACCCTATTGCATGAACTTGTAGTCTCATTTAGACAGGTTATAGAGGTATGAGTTACGCCCCGGTCAAGACAGTAGCAATTATTCAAGGTATAACTATTTTAGGAATTGGCACGCACATGGTCAATATAAGTGGATACAATATATAACTATACTACATATATATATATTACTATATATATATATAACACTCTATATATATAGTTTTTGATCAAAAGTTTTCATTCCAAAAGTGAGCCGAAGCAGGTAGAGTCTGTTAGGTGTTCGATTGGAATGTGATATTGCATGTGTAATTATTTCAGTACTATTTATTATTTCATATTACCAGTACACTAATAAATGTATATTGCATGAAACATATTGGGTTAGAAACGTTGAGTTCTGGCCTACTAAGATTGTATCCCACACCCTTCTTGAGTGCAATTTGTACCTAAATAGACTTTTTGAATGCATGTATTGATGAAGGGAAGAAACCAACATCCAACATTTTAATTTAAATTACTAGGATGGAGTTGCGGTAGTGGAAAGAGCCGGTGCTCGAGTTTCCCATGGATCTATTCATAGATTATTTATTTTTTCATTACATTGTATTTAATATTGTAATTTTTACTGCTATACTTGTATCATCATCATTCCTACATGCATTACAATAATTCGGCAATAAAAACTTTTATTTTCATTTATTATATTATTAATTTTTTGTTAGGTCTATTATCATTATTTAAATTTCTATAATATTATTGATTTAAACTAGTTATATTGTTGTATGACATTGACCTAGAGGTTATAGTCTCCCCACTATACCACCATTTGACCCTCGCTGCTATTCAGAAGCCCTTGAAATGTGGGGAGGCACACCTGAAGCCATGTGGAGACCTGTCTAGCTACTGTTTCCATAGTCAATCGGGCATGTATGTTATACATTCACTAAAGGGGAAAATTTTAAACAAAAATAAATCCGAGAGATATTATGAGAGAACAAGTTTTCAAATAAAAAATGTTCAAAAGTTTACGCAGATTTTATATCAATTTTAAATATGAAATTGATTAAAATGACTTAAATTAGAATAATAGATATATAATTGAATGAATTTTTCTTTTAAAAAAATTAAAATATAATTTTACTTTGAAAATGATTTAAACAAAAAGGCACTTCTCAATTAAAATTCAATATTTTTCATTATTCATCATAAAATTAATCTTTTCAGAAAAATCTCGAAAATTCACCCTAAGATATTTTTAATATTATAATTTTTAAAATTTAATGTTATTTTTTAAATAAATTTCTTAATATTGGAAAAATTATATTAAAAAATACAAAAATATAGTGAAAACAATTGTTTTTGAAAAGTGTAATTTTTTCAAGAATAATATGATTTATATTAATTCTACTTATAATAATAATCAATGTAATAATATCAATTAGAATTTACTAATATATTATATATAAATTTAATTTAATCCATTACAAATTTGGTATTATTTTAACCAATTAAAATGGTGAAACATTATAAACTTTAAAATGTGTTTTACAAAAAAAACCCTTTTTAATCCCAAAAATAAATTATACTAAAATCCAACATAAATTTGATTAAAAAGTAATATAGTGTATTAAATATAAATAAATAATACTTAAGTTATTATAAAATATAATGGGGCATTTAATTAACTAAATTTATTTAAAGGAACTTATAGTTCTACAAAAAATAGTATTTTTCACTATTCACTGGAAAATCATAATTTTCCCAAAATCTCAAAATTTCCCAAAAATTTAATTTTAATAGTTTTATTTTAAAAATAAAGTTATGTTTATCAAATAAATTTTATAAAATAAATTTAAATTAATTATCATATTTTCCCATAAAAATAAACAACTGTTTTTAAGAAATCTTATTTTTGATGAATTTAATTAAATTACTAAAAATTGATTGATTATTTTATAAGAATTTATAAGTAAATTTATACTGAATAGGATATTTATCTGTATATTTTATAATTTATTTTGTATTATTAATGTCAGTCAAATTAATAGATAGTTTATATTTTAAATATTTCAAATGATATTTTTCATGGTTCACTGAAGCATAGTGTCATGTGTCATGAATGATGTCATTATTATCTGTAAAAAGATATAAACTCGGTGTTTCATATAATAAAATCTATAATTATTATTTCAAGTAATTTAATCTATAATAAGTTATTCTTATATCGAAAAAATATCAAAAATAACAAATTTAACTATAAAAAATTAAAAAACTCTCGAGGTGTTGCATTTTACCCTCCTTAAAATGAATTACACCCTAGAAATTCAATTCAAACATAAAAGGTTTAACATTTGGAAAAAATTTCATAGAAACTCAAGTTATAAAAATGGTAAATAAAACATCCTCTTAAAAATATAAAGTTTTTTGAGAATTTAATTTAAAATAACACATACTAGGTTTCCAAATAGGAGAAAAAAAAGTGGGAAGTGAAAACATGGGAATAGAATAGAAAACTAACAGCCAAATACTAATGGATAGTGATAGAGAACTTAGTTAGGGTAAAGTTAATGATCATAATTCTATAAACTAAATAGGCCTAAAAAATTTCATTGACATCCTCAAAAATGATGATAAAAATACAAAATTTTATTTCAAAATCCTTTTCCTAAAGTTGAAGAGTTTTGACAAGTAGATACACTAACTTGATATTATTCCATTTTTTAAGAATAATATCATCCATTGGTTGTACCTTGATCAATTTCAAATTAATCACTAACTCAAAGAAATAAAGGTGAATTTTGTGTCCTTGAAGAATTAACTGATCATAATATCTATTAATAGAATGATAAGTCATTATATTTATCATTAGTTATCATCACAACAAAATGGTTAGCATCGATTTTCTAATATGGATAAATATTTATATGGTGAACTAATACATTAATATATAAATCAATATCCAAATTATAACTTAAACCATTTCATAAATTGTTTGCCTAATGACCCTTTAAAAATAATGAAATCTATAACATTAAGGAATAAGGTCACTAAATTTCTCAAAATCAACTTAATGTTAATCCCTTATATATTATAAAGTGGCTCTAGATTATCATGTGAAAAACATGTGTATATCATTATTATATATTCTCTAAATTCTTGGTAATGACAATAATTTCAATAAAACCTCAATAAAAACATATATTCTTCCTTATTACTTGAATAAAACCATAGATTATTGAACATATTTTTGAAATACAGTATTGTTACAAACTCCATCGAGGATAACATAAACAGCTTTGTTAACAAATCCCTTATTAGTTTTTTGGTCATCAATATAGTCCAATTCAATTTATCAATATCCATTATATCTTTACCCATACTAAACATAATTTTCTCAATATCAGGAACATATTAATGATTACCTACCCATAATCAAGATATCACTTTACAATTAGTTCACTTTTTTATGCCATCAATTACATTTAATATATTCATTAAACTAATTAATACAAAACTAATATGTAATAATCCATTGATGTTTCATGATTATAATAACCTAAGTACCACAAATAAAAATATAATTCTTTGAATAAGAATACATAAATATTTCAATCAATCCACTTTCTTCATACTCCATTAACTAGGATTCCTCATATTATACGTTAAAACTTATTCCTCTCATATGTTATTTGTAAACTCTCCATCATCAGAAATATAACCATTACTCATATATCCTTGATAATTTTCTTGAATAGAATTCCCTTTAGGACATATATTTGCATAATAACCTTATTTTCCACATATGAAACATTCAACCATCAATGATACCTTAGGGAGACAATTATTATCATTCATAATTCTAACCAAATTTTTCATTTTTTATAATTTCAATTTACTTTCATTTTTTACTTCTTTACAATACCCCAAACCTCTTCCAATCCATCTAATACCTTCCCTTCGGTGCTTTTCTTCCATTCTTAACATATAGGAAACTGTATCTTCTTCCCTCCTTGTTATGTACTACACAAACTCTTATGGAAATCTATACTTCACATTATTGGTATGTTTTAGGGTTGTTTAAACTGTACATTGTTAATAATGTTTCATGATAACTTATTAAGAATAATCACAACTTATTTCTATCCAGTCATCATCCCTTTTGACTTCTCATCAGAAAATTGTTTTTCATATTCATTATTAACCTAGTTCCTTTTAGATCCCACCACTAACTAAAACAAAAAAAAATCAAATTGTGAGAAACACTAATCATGGTGGGAAACCATATAATCCTCAAAAATAACTTATAGGATGTATAAATCCTTGCTCCATATTTTAATAAATGACACATTAGGTTTATCCTATGTCATTTACAATCATAATTTATTTAAATTTATCATGATGGTTCATAACTAGTTTTTTAATATACAATGAATATCCCCTAGGCGTTTCAAACAAGGTGTGTAGTAAAGCCCATTGTCAGGCACTAGGTGATGATTGAGCCCAGCTCTATATTCCTTTTTTAGATTTATTACCCCAAGGTAACTCTCTTCTAGAGCCACATCCACTTGTTGTATCCAGATAGGGATATAATTTCTTGGAAATGACTTTTTCTATCATTTACCAAAATTCTAGGACACTTTACTAAACATTAACTCATATATATAGATATCCTTAGAGACATCCCTAGACATATCCATTGGGAACTCAGTAAAGGTTTCTCATTCTAGTTTCAAAAGGATAACTATACTATTCCTATATTACAAACTATAGCGGCATATTTTTTCATACATAGATATTATATCTTTTTAAATGAATATTTATGTTGTGCATAAAAACATGTCTGATGAACGAAATTTATTAGTGACTTTGGAAGTATAAAAATAAATCTTATTAATTCATGAAATGTCCTTAATGCCTCAAAAATAGATATTCCCATTTATTTATACAATATAAAAACTTTCTTCATAACCTGGGGAAATGAAAATTAATAAATGGTTAGCTTAGATGCTCAGTAAGGCTAAACATGGGAGATACATAATCATAACATGAATATAAACGTATGAGAACATAATCATAACATTTTAAAACCATACCTTGAATATCCAATATTACAATCTTGGGTCAAGGAACAAATTTTGGAAATTCATAAGATATGAATCAAAAGCGAATCAAAAAAACAAGACATGATAGCATAAAATTGGCATAATACATGGAATCGTGGAATACACATCAGCTTATAACATTATGAACTATAAAATAGGAACAATTTCAATCATTAATTTAAGGACATGAGGTCAGGCACATTCATAAACTTATATACATGCAACTATGTCCAGGCATAATATTGTGGGCATGAAGGATGGGTCTATGCATACCACTATGAATTATTTAATCAGGTTAATAGATTACATTATATATATGTAATTAGGTTCAAACATAACATTATGGACACATAAAAATTTTGATGTATAACGTTGTGAAATTTCAATCAGGTTTAATAATATCATATTTACTCATGATCTCTCCATAATTACCCATTTCATTGGATGGAAATATAGGTATCACTCATCTCATAGTAAAAAACATATTTATATGCATTAAAATATCATAAAAATGCACTATATCATAAACCATAAAATGATATATGTTTCATAAACATTTCATTATTTTATAACCTGTGGAAAATATATATGTTTCATAATAATTATTCAAACATAAACATAAAACATTAAAAGAAATAAGAATATTTCTATCCTTAAATCATATCCTAGTAAATCATTGGTAATATTAATAGATATTATCTTATATGGAAAATAATTTTGAATGGTCATTTACAATGTTTCTTGAGGAAAATATATTTTTCAATTGGAAAAAAACATTTTAAAATATAACCATTTTGAAAATACTTTTATTTGAAGGTAAATTTGAAATATTATAAATTAATCCTCAAAGAAAATATTTCTTGTGATGATGGTAAGTTTCATTCTTGCCATACACGTTAAAAAATATTCTTTTCACATTTTTGATAAGAGCTAAAGAATTATTTTTTTGAAAACAACATAAATATTCCAATAAAAATATTTCATAAAAATTAAAACATGGAGAAAATTTTATTTGAAAAATAATTTTTTAAAAATTAAATTCATTTTTTATATCATTTTTAGAGAATATGGTTTTCGAAGAAAACAGGTTTTTGACCAAAAAGATAAATAGATAAAAAATTTCATAAAAATAATATTTTGAAGTCATGGTTACATAGAGAGTGAAAAATGAAGAAACAAATTGGTATTCTCACGAAATAAATATGTGAGAATAAAATTCATGAGTTTCATGATAATGGGATCCAAATATTTTATCATCAAAAACATAATCATAAACAATCCTGATAAACAATGAGATTGTAATACAAAACATTTACCACTTTGGTAACATTGAAAAGTAATACCCATAAAGGAATAAGATTAAATAAAACATAAAATATAATTATTATAAAGAAATTCATTATGTTACATGTAAATGGTTATTTATATACACCTCATTAAACAAGAAATGTGAATAACATAATATATGTTCCAATGAAGGAAAATTGAGACATAATTTTCTTACCGATTTGGTAGATTTTAAACTGTAAACCCCATGAATGATAGATACACAAATTTATATTTAAATAACAATAAATATAATTATAATAATGATAAAATAAATTCATGGGTAGTATATACACCACATAAAAGAAACATGTGTTGAATGACATTTGTCTCACCAAAAATAAAAGTGAGTTGGAAATCCCTTACTGTAAGTCTTGACTTCCTTCGTAGTAATTAAAAAATCATGTATAAGAAATATAATATTATAATACATATATTAAGTAACCATAAATACATAAATATCATCCAATATATTATTTACTTAAGTAATTTTATTACGAATTTATTAAAAATTCCATGTTAAAGTCACATTTTGGGTAATAACGGATTAATTTTTCATATATGCCTTGATTTGTTATTTTTGGCCTTCTTAATTTTATCATGGTTAAATAAAATCCATAATATAATAAAATTAAATAAATATCATATATATACATTATAAATTTATTTATAGTAATTTATAAAAGATAGAGATATAAAATGAAATACAACGTTTATAGAGACGGTAGGGTGCATGTATGCCTGAACATTTTTTTTCATTATCTCTATATATTGAATTAAATAAAGGTGAATGAAATAATATAATTTCAGAATAATTTTTTATTTTATTTTTATCACATATTCTTATTAAACCCATACTTATTAACTTCCTTTCAAAGTTTTAATGAATCATGTTGCTTTGCAAAGTCGTAGTCCACCGAACAAACGAGTGACAATATCGTGTTCCCTAAAAATGGAAATCATAAAGGTATGTGTGAAATAATAATAAAATAAGTATAATAATATAATAAATATTATATATAAACAAAAAATACCTCATTATTTTCAACCATGAGAGGTGTTAATGGAAAAATGGATGACATCAGTTGCCGACACGGTAGAGCATCGTACCCAAGAATGATTATTTCCTAACTCATTTAACGGAAGTGGAGATGGTTATAGATCATTAACTAAACATAAGAAAAATATAATTATATATAATATAATTATTTTATTATATCCTCAAGTTATAATAATAATTTAATTAGGTGGAGTAATAAATAAAATAAAAACTCTCGTTGATGGGTGTTACCTCTTCTTCAGGTATACTCCTTAGGATTGCACCAAATTCAATCCTAGGATGGATTTATATACTAAATAAGGCATATAATATGAGATTATGGATATTTTATGTTATTTTATAAAGTTATTTTGAAAGAAAAAATGTTTTTATTTTTTGAATAATATAAAACAGGTGGTGGCTTATTATTAGTGAGGTGACAGGCACACATGTAATTTTTTGAAAATAAAAAATTTCACCCCTTTTATTTTCAATTAAAAAGGGTCCAATAACATACCATTGTTGATAATATAAGTTATAATTTATAAATATTTCCATATTATTTGTTTTTTAGTTTTTTTGTAATTGTTTACACTTATAATTTTAGTTTAACCTGCATATAAAACTATTTTTACCTTAACCGTGATAATAAATTTTTTCTTATTTTCATTATTAAATTTTTTCAAAAATTAAATTTTCCTAATTAGATAATATAAATTAATCTAATTAAATATATAAAATTAATTTTTCCAAATTAAATTCACATAAGTTTTAAATTTTAATTCAAAATTACTCCAGTAGATGCGATGAGAAAGTGGGTTTTCAAAAAGAAAATTTTTAAAAGTTTATAAATTTTTTATATCCAACTTAAATATAAAATTTATTCCAATTAGATAAATTTTATTAATATATTTATAATTTAACTAAATTCACTTTAAAAAATAAAATTTATTTTATCTTTGTACATAAGATAAATGAAAACACAATTTCCAATTACAGTTCGGTATTTTTCCATATTCATCAAAAATTTAACCTTCTCGGAAAATTATAAAAAATTCACCCTTATATAATTTGGAATTTTGATTTAAAAATGATCATTTATTAAATATTTTTTATGAATTTTGTAAAAATTAAATTTTAAAACAAAACCCAGAGATGCGATGAATAAGTTGGTTTTTAAGATGTATATTTTTTCAAGCTTAAGATGAATTATAATAAAATTATCTATAATATTATTATTATTATTATCAATAAAAACAAGGAATTTTGGATATATAATATATAAATTTTATTTAATACATTACTCATTGGGGATTATTTTAATTAATTAAAATGGATAAACAATATGCACATTAAAACAGTTTTTTATAAAAAACCCTTTTAAAACCCAAAAAAACGTATATTATAATAAACTATAACAATGATTAAAAAGAAATTAATTTTATTAAATATAAATAAATAATACTTATATAAATTTAATAGTTAATTTTAAATTTAAATTACTTAATTTATTCAATAAATGTTATAGTTTTATAAAAATCTATATTATATCTATTCACTAAAAAATCAACATTTTCTAACAAATACCAAGATTTCACCATAAGTTAACATTGATATGTTGACTTAATAAATGAATTAAATTTTATAAAATAAATTTTTTAAAATATCAATAAATTAAATATAATATTTTCTCATAAAATGAAATAAACATTATTTTAGAATAAAACATATTTTTGATGAATATAATTACACTACTAAAAATTGATTGATTTTTTACTAGGAATTTAAAAGTAGATTTATATTGACTAAGAAATTTATATATATTTTTTATAAAGTATTTAAAAAAATTTATACCCACTTATTTAACATATAGGTTATAATGTTCATATTTCAAATAATATTATTTCATTGTTTACTGAAGATTGGCCACACATGTCATCTGCACTATCATTATTGTGGGTAACAAAAGTTAAACACATTTTTTCATATAATTCATGATATACTGATTATTTAATGTAACTCAAGCTAAAATAAGTGTTTCATGTAATGAATTTTTTTTAAATATTATATTTAATTGAAAAAAATTAACAAAATCTTGAGGTGTTACATTCTACCTGCCATTAAATGAATTTCACCCTCAAAATTCATCTTAGTCGTCAAAGGTTTAACATATGAAAAATTCCTTCATAGAAACCGACGTCATAAAAGGGGTTAGTAATACATATTATTGAAAAATTGAATAGGATGTGTGAAATTTATCTAGAATAACACATCCTATATTTCAAAATTAGAGAACATATGTAGGATGGGTAAACATTAACATAGAAGAGAAAACTGACATGCAAATATTGATAGAGGGTGATAGAGAACATGTTCTGGAGAAAATTAACGACCACAAGGACATAAACCAAAGATTCCTAAAAAAGTTCATTGATATCCAAAGAAATGATGATAACATGATAACATTTTATTTCACAATCTATTTCTTAAAGTTAAATAATTTTGATGAGAATATATATTTGGTTTATTTAATTCTATTTCATAAGGATAATCTAATCCATTGGTTATGCATTGGTCAATTTTCATTTCATATATTATTATGATAAATATAGTTTCATTTGTTTTTACTGAATGACTATAAATCATCATATCCATAAATATAATGATAATTCATTTTTTCTATCTATAGGTATCATCACATAAAAAAATTGTTAGTATAAGTTATCAAATATGGAAAAATCTTCATATGGGGAAGTAATACATTAATATCTAAAGCCTCATCCAAAATTTAATCTTAAACTATTCCATAAATGGTTAGCCTTTTGACCCTTTAAAAATATTAAAATCTACAAATTTAGAAGGAAGGTCCAGAAATTTCACAAAATCAACCTATCAATAATCAACCATATATCATGAAGTGGATCTTGATTGTCACATAACAAACATGGGAATGCCTTTATCGTATGTTCTCCAAAAGCTTGGTAATAAACATAATTACCATAAAATATCAATGAAAAAATTCATGCTTCCTCATTTACTGAATAAAAAAATATTTTATTGAAAATATTTTATAAGTATAATAATGTTCTAAACTCCATCAATGATAACATAAACCACTTTTTTAATAAATACTTCATCAGTTATGAGGTCAACAATTATATACAATTTTTATTATCCATATCAATAATCTCTTTATCTAAACTAAATACCATTATCTCACTATCATGAATATATTATGGGTTACCTTACCATTCTAAAAATATTACCTTGACATTACATCAATTTTCTACACCATCAAGACCATTTAACATATTATTGTAACTCCTTAATGAAAAACTAATGTGGAACGATCTATTGATGTTTCGGGATTCTAATAACCAAAATTCAACTGATAATAATTCAATTTATTGAATCCTAACACATAAATACATCAATCGTTCCACTTTATTCATTCACTATTAACTAGGATTCATTTTTTGATTCATAGAACACTATTTACATTCATATCTCATTTGTAGTCTCTTCATCATACATTGTTTCAACCTAAATTTTCATTTTTCCCATTTCAGTTACTTCTCTTTTATCCTTCCTTTCCACATGAAAATTATCTTCTAATCCCTTTAATACATTCCCTTGAGTTCTTATTCCCACATTCTAGATATATAAGAAACTATATCATCTTTCATCCCTAGTCACCTCTCCCTAAAATCTTAGAAAACTCTATCATTCTCTTCTTTGGTGAGTTTGAGTTTTGGTTTAGGTGCATGTTGTTAGTCATGTTTCATGATAGCTAATTAAGAATAATCACTATATCATTCAATTCAGTCATTATCCCATTTGACTACTAATCATAAAATTTTCCATCACATTCAATGTTATCATAGTTCCATTCTTTTTCCCACCATGGACTAAAACCAAAAAACATTGTGTGAGAAACACTAATAATGGTGGAAAACCACATAATCATGAAAAATCAGATATAGTATATCAAAATCATGAAACCGTGTTTTTAATCTAGGACACCTCAGTTTTATTGTAGGTCATTCATAGAAATCATCTAATTAAATCCATCTTGATGGTTCATAAATAGTTGGTGAATTTCTATAGCATTTCCCCTGGGAGTATTAAACTAGGTGTGCAGTAAGACCTATTATCATGCACCATGTGACGATTGATTCCATGTCAATGTGTATTTCTCCGAGTTATTACCCATAGGTGCCTTTTTTCCAGATCCACACCCACTTGTAGTATCCATACAGGGATGTAATTTCTTGGAAACCACTTTCTCAATCCTTTACTAAAATTCAAGGACTTTTTCCCAAAAAAACTCACTTTAATACTTATCCTTAGAGATATCCCTATAAATTTATATATAAATATCACTAGGGATTTCACTAAAGGATTCCCATAAATGTTTTTGAAGGATAAATAAACCAAACCCATGTTCCAAATTATAGTTACCCAAGATTTTCATACCTAGATTTTACATCATTTTGGATGAACATTCAATACATTATATAAACAAACACGTGGGACCATAATAGTTTCGTTCCTTTGGAAACAAGGAACAAAATATTCTTAATTCATGAAAGATGTTCAATGTATCCCATAAATACCATCCCCTTTTGTACTACTAATTGAAACATTTATTCATGACTTAGGGAAATGAAACATAAGAAAAGAATATCACAAATTCTCAGTTTGGGTAAACAATATATATGTATAAGCATAACACGAACATAAGAGTGTGAGAACATTAGAATAAAATTTGAAAACCATAACTCACATATCAAAGATCATAATTTTAGTAATTTAATAAATAATGTCAGTTCATATGACATGAATAATAAGAGAATCAAATAACAGGATCCATGAGTACATAACATTGGCATGAGATATGAAATTTTGGCATGCACAACATCCTATAAAATTGTGAACATTTGTAAATAGGAACAGGTTCACTCATTAAGTAAATTAAATTAAATTATCTCCTCACATAAAATTATGTACATGCAACCAAGTACATGTATAAAATTATAGACAATAAAGGTAGGTGCACACATATAACTATAAATATGCAATAAGATTTGCACATAACCTTTTGAAAATGTAGTCAGGTTCACATATAACATTTCTTAACATGTAATCAGGTTCATGCTTAAAATTATGAACATGTAAAATGATCAAATATAAACATGTGAATATGTAATTAGGTTCACGCATAACATATTTAATCATGACTTATACATATTTACCCAATGCTTTAGTGGGAGATTTGGGTCCAACCAATCTCGTAATGAAAAAAAACAATATGAGTTCCATAATATCATAAACATTAATCATGTCATAACCCATGAAATGGAATGGGTTTTATAAATATTTCATCACATCATAACCTATAGAAAAGATACAGGCTTCATAATCATCATTCCATCATAAACCAAAACCATTCATGTAAATAATATGAATTTTTTTCTTGGATCATATCCAAATATAAAATAGGTAACATTAATAGATATCATCTAAGATGGAAAATAATTTTTAATGATCGTTTATAAACTTTCTTGATGAAAATATCCTTTCCACTTGAAAAAAAATAAATACAAAAAACATTTTAAAAATCATTTTATTTGAAAAAAAATTATAATTTATAAATGAAGCTTCAAATAAAATATTTTTCATTATGAATTTACATTTTTAGTAAAATCCAAATAGACAATTTTTTGAAAACTATGTGAATGTTCCATTTAAAAAAATTAGAATGTAAAAAATGGGTAAATGTTCCTTTACAAAATCATTTTTAAAAATTTTTCAAAACATTTTTGAAAATATTTTTAGAAGAAATGATTTTTGAATAAAAAGAGTTTTTTATCAAAAAGATAAATGGAGGAAATTTTCATAAAAACATTCTTTTGAAATCATAGGTAGATAGACAGAGGAAAATGAAGTGAAAAAAATGTATTCTCATGAAATAAATACATGAGAATAAAATTCATGAGTAACGTGAGATATGGATCATAATACTTTATCATTGGAACCATAATCATAAATAATCACGATAAATGATGACATTATAACTTAAAATTTTTACCACTTTGGTAACTTTGAGATGTAATCCCTACGGAATAATATCATTAATTGAAACCTAAAATATCAGGAAGATAAATAAATTAATGAAATTACAATTCTATAGGCATGTATATAATCCTCATAAATGAATGTAGGTTCATAACATTACATATGTCTCGAAGAATGGAAATTCTGAAAAACATCCCATACCAATTTAGTAACATTTGAACCATAAACCCCATGAAAGAGATTTCATGAAAATGATATTTAAATAAAAATAATTTTATTTATGATAATCATAAAATAAATTAAAGTTAATTAATTACACCACATAAAAGAAAGATTTGGTGAATATGGCATTTATCTCACATAAAATAAAAGTGAGATAAAAACCCCATACTGTAAGTCTTGACTTCCTTCACAATCATTATAGCCTCTTATATAATAAAAATAGTTTTATTATACATATATTATAGAACTAAACTTATATATAGTACTATAGATTATTTTATTAGGTTCTTTTATTACCAATTTACTAACAATTCAATCTTAAAGTCACGTTTTGCGTAATAACTGCTTTGTTTTTCATATAAATATATATTTTTATTTTCATTCCTCTTACATTGATCGTGGTTTAATCATATATATAATTTTAACCATGATATAAATATAATATATTTTAATTATATATTTATTTATTGTAATTTATAAAATATAGAGATAGAAAATGAAAAACATCGTTCATAGAGACAGTAGATCATATGTACGAATGAATGATGTTTTCATTTTCTCAACATATTGAAAGAAAGAATGGTAAATGATAAAAATATCATTATAGAATCATTTTTATGTAATATATATCATCTATTTTCATTAAAACTATCCTTATTATCTTCCTTGTAAAGCATGAATGATTCACATCACTTCGTGAGGTGGTAGTTTGTCGTACACACGAGAAACTTTATCATATTCCCACAAAATGGAAAGCATAAAGTTATGTGTGATATAATAAGTATGGAATAATAATAATATCATAAATATCATATATAAATAATAAATCCATCATTATTTCCAACTATGAGAAGTTGTAATGGAAAAATGAATGACATCAGTTTGCAAGGAGATACTCTGGAAAACACATGAGTGATTAATTTGCAACCCATTTGATGTAAGTGGAGATAGTTTTAGGTAATTAACTTAACATAAGAATATATTATAATATTTAAAATATATATTTTATTGTATAATAATTTTATGAGTTTAAGTAATAAATACAACAAAAACACTTGTTGATGAATATTACCTCTCTTTTCGGGTATCCACCTTAGGTATGCACCGAAATCCTTTTTAGGTTGTATTAATATCCAAAATAAGGATTATTTGATGAGATTAAATAATTTTCTTTGTTAATAGGTTATGTATCTACTACAATAATAGGTTTTTAATTTTTTAATAAGAGAGGATATGTGGCGGTCTTTTATAAGTGAGGTGAGTGTTACACTGGTAATTTTTTGGAAACAAAGAATTTCACCCATGTTTTTTCAGGTAAAGAAATCTCCAATAAAAGAAGATTTTAAATTTTAGAAGTTATAATTTATAAATATGAATATAAAATAGTATTTTTGGATTTTTTGGGTCATTGTTTTCCCTTATCTCTTTAGTTTAACCCCCAGTAAAACAATTTTAACCATTACTATGATGATTAAATTTTTTATTTTCACTATTAATTTTGGTAAAAATTTATGTCTACATTATTACATAATATAAATTATTATTATTAAAAATATTTAATCCATTTTTCCAAATTATATCCACATATTTTTAAATTTTTATTTTAAAATTAATTCTGCAGACGTGATAAGAAAGTGGGTTTTTGAAGTGAAAATGTTCAAAAATTTACAATGTCTTTATTTACAATTTCTATATGAAATTGATTCTATTGTACTAAATTTTATTAATATATATGTAACTAAACTAATTATACTTTAAAAACAATTTAAAATATAATTTAACTTTGTAAATAATTAAAATAAAAATTCTAATTTCAATTAAAATTCTGTATTTTTCACTCTTCCTCAAAAAATTTAATCTTTTCAAGAAATTATAAAAACACAACCATAATTTAATTATTATATTATGATTTATAAAATTAGAATTATTTTTACAAATAAATTTTTAAAAATTTAAAAAAAAATAAAAACAAAACCTACATGTGAAACAAAAAGGTAGGTTTTTAATAAGTGTAATTTTTAAAGCATAATATGATTTATATTAACTCAATGACTAATAATAATAATTATATGAATATAAATTTAAATTTATTGATATATAATATATTCATTTAATTTAATAAATTTCTAATTTGTTATTATTTAAATTTATTAAAATGGATAAACATTGTGCACTTTAAAACGGTTTCTAGAGAAAACCCTTTTTAACCCCAAAAAAACATATACTAAAATACAATATAAAGTTGATTCAAAAGTAATTAGGTGGATTAGATATTACTAAAGAATAATTATGTTACTTTAAAACATAATGGTGAATTTAAATTACTTTATTTATTGAAAATAAGTAATATTTTTACAAAAATCGTTATTGTTTATTATTTATCGAAAAATCAACATTTTTTGAAAAATCAAAACTTTTTGAAAATCCCAAAATTTTAACATATTTTGATTTCAATATGGAGACTTAAAAAATGAATTCAATGTTTTTAAATAAATTTTCTAAAATCTATATTAATTAATTATATTATTTTCTCAAAAAATCAATAAAAATAATTTAAAGAAAACATATTTATGATGAATATAATTAAATTATTAGAAATTAATTAATTTTTAACTAAGAATTTATAAGTGAATTTATAATGACTAGTAAATTTTTATGTATATTTCAAAAATTATTTTATACTATTCAGCCCTAATATTTAACAGTTATTTTTTTCTCAGAATCTCGATACCTTTTGTCATGAACACTATCATTGTAGTGTGTAACACAATACTAAACTTGATTTTTCATTTAACATGAGCTATAATTATTATTTCAGGTAATTTAAGATAAAATTCGTGCAGTTTTTAAGGAAAAAATATCTACAAGATTAAATTTAATTGAAAAAAAAACACAAAATCTCAGGTTGTTACAACCATGGAGTATTTTATTTCTCTAGAATCAATTTTATCCCTAAGTGTTATTCTAATACTAAATTTTGTCGATATATAATTGATTAAAAATAACTTCTTATGGTTTTTATTTTCTTTGATATGCATTATTTTTATATTCCGCCAACAAAAAACACTCAGGTACCCTTTCCATCATTGAATCTGAATATGGGGCGGTTGTAAGATATTGCACTCAAGTCTTGTATATACAATACACAATCATAAATTTCAGTTTTATTTTTAGTCAAAGTAATATTATTTTTGATGATACAAATTTTATCCCTTTATCTGAGAGAATATTCTTAAAAAACTAGTTCCATTACGATCACTCACTAAAAAAGGCAAATTATCCCCATGTCTGTTGGCAAGGAAAATTATCCTTTTATTATTTTTACAAAAACATTAAATTTTGATATCCATGAATATATTAAATAAATTTTTGGTATGATCAATGAAAAGTGATCATAATTTCTAAATCTTATTCTATTATCTCATTAAATTAAAATAATTCTTTAGAAAAGAGGTGTAAATTTCATATTTAGAATTTTTTATGTAATCATTCTGGATTGATATGTTATATGGAATTTCAATGAATTGAACTTAAAAAAATTCCAAGAACATTTACTAGAACTATTCCTAATTGAAGTTACCTATATAGATATGTTTAGTAGAAAATAACTAATAAGTGATATCATTTACATCATGTTTTAGTCTACCATAAATACCCAATCATTTATTATTTCATTAATTTCTTAAACATGAAAATAAAAAAAAATATTTTTCTCACATATTCAACATTAATATATCTAATTAACCCGTTAAAAATGGGGAGTTTCATTTTAAATATATGCATAAGTCTATTCATTAATTTTAATGAAAGATGATGTAACTCATTATAAAAATTCTATGAAACCATCTTTATTAAAATATGATCATTTATAGTAATTATGAGATATCCTCTAGAAGGTACACTTTATTTATTGTTTTAATTAATTCATAATATTCTTTGAATAAATTTATATATTCATTACTTCCAAAGGTAGAGAAAGGTTTTATTTTTAAAATATCATGTTTATATAAAATGATAAATATATATCAAAGATAGAAAATTAAAATTAGAAAAGGAATTATAATTTTTTATAAATTCTAGGGGAAGATACATTTACTGTACATTATATAAATTTTATTTAATTTAATTTTTTATTAATCTCTTAAATTATTTCTTTATAATGAATCATTAATTTTTTTTTCTTTACCAACTGAAAGGGTTATAATTTATATGTGTTCATATGAATTGTATGTTCTCCATTCTTTTAATTATAGGAAAATTCTAGAGATGATAATATTAATGGAGGGAAAATTGAGTAAGGGGAGGATTTATTTTAAAGGATATATATTAGTGATTTTTGGATATTCACTATTTCAAATGAGATATGTTATTTCTGATCCTATGTGATTCTCAAAGGAGAAATTTTAGTTTTCTTGAATCCCATATCCAAGGCAGGTTAATCAAACATTATTAGGAGCTTTCATCAAAAATTTACATCAAATATATCTTTTTTATTGGGTATTATGATTTTTAAAAAGGCGTTCATTATTGATACCATGAACCTTCTTCTTATCATTGGTTTTGAATTGTCACAATACACTTTTTTTATTAAATTTGGAGTTGGTTGATTGAGTATTGTTGTGTGAAGTAATATTATCTGATCATGGGTTTCATTGAACTGATATCATCATTAAATATACTATAACATAGATAGTTGTCATATGGAAAATAGATTTTAACTCATCATGTATCCTGACCAGCCTAATATCACTTTTAATTCTCTTTTATGGGTCACTACTAGTTATCTAGCATGCCACCCCATACACCAAACATTACAGACTAGTAGTGAGGGTCTATGGGGTGATTGTGGAGAGATAACACACATTAACGATAAATAATAATAATTTTTATAATAATGATAATGATAATATAATTATTAATAATAATGACACAATGGAAGAAGATAAAATTAATTGCAATAAAAATACTAATATACCCATGTAAAATAAAATAATATCCACATATCACACTTGTCAAACAGTAGTAAACGTGATCAAACATTGGATTATAACATATAAATTTACAATATAACTGAAAATATCCATCATCTTTGTAATGGGTAACCACTTGAACCATCTAAAAAATAATGCCTTATATCTCATGCATCGTCTATAGACCACCATCCACTAAGTTATAGACATCTAGCCTTTTTTCATTCCTATAACAACAACAAGAAATTATGCATGAATATTGGGGGGTCCTTGTTGGGTATGAGTATAAATTCAATAGGCCACCACCAATGGTGTCCATAGCTTATATCCATATATATACCAGTGTATGAAAAACATTACAAATAAAATTCAACATATCACACAACCTATTCACTTAAAACTCAAACATCTAAAGTTGATCCTTTACATGATTTATCCAATGTCATAGTTAAATAAAATAATCTACAGTTTTTTCATACTATAATATCCCTTGTCCTTACAAAAAAACATATACCACATATTTAAACACCAACCATAACCACATAACCCTCAATAGTCTCCAAGACACCCCAAAGTAACATCTATAACCCACATCATAAGACAAAAAAAATATGAATCTATTTTCTAATTTCAATATCAGTAGACCAACACATCCAATGCATGATGATATGTATCCTTACATAATATTGGCCCAATAGCCCCAACATTAATCAATATCCTCAAACCCCATATAATTTTTTAAACTACCACCAAATGTAGAATAGGGAGAACCTCATTTATATTAACAGTTAACATAATCCCTTATTCCCTTTAATATATATAGGCCTCCACCCACAATTAGTGGATAAAACCATCTCATGTCTCAATGCCTATGTGTACACAACCCCAAAGAAAATCTTATCCAAACATTTTGAGTGGAATCACCAACATCATAGGTTGCACCATTGTAAAACCACTAAGACCACTAATGAATCACAACACCAACTCATGGTAATGTTCAATACCACACATGTCATTCTGGTGAACCATGCTTACACACATATGATTAACAACATCACCCACAGTCACATGAGCCATTCTAACATGTTCCACTAAAACCTCATCAATCATCACATACCAATAACATCATCCATGATCATAGTAATTATTACTTAGAAACCAGAAACCCCACATCACATATTTCATTCCATAATATGCCTAAAATCACAATTTCACAAATAAGACCACTCTCTAGTATATCCTAGTAAAAAAGTGATCCCCTATTGGTTCTATATTCAATCACATACAGACCACCATACTAATGCAAATCTATAATGCATCACAATACACACAAATAAGGTAAATACCCCAACTCTCATAGCCCATAGTCAGTGATTAAATTATCACTAGATACTAGGAATCACATCTCGAAGGGCCTAATAGTTTAGTAGTCTTTGAAAAATTGAAACATAATTTAATTTCACATCATAATTGAAAACATAAAATATAACATAGTTTTTTTTAAGTACATAATCATTATGTTTATCATATCCCTGTATATCAACCACAATACAGTTCCTAACATTATGGATAAAGGAAACATAAGAAATGGGTTATCTAAAATGATTAGTAAGGGTATGTGTATTTAGGAAGCTACCTTAAATAAATAAGGCATAATAAATATGGAAAGATATATAATTGAAAACACATTTCATTTAATAAATTACTGGGATAAAATGATTGGATAAGGTATATAAAGGTAAATAAATGAACGCACATGACATTTACTTAATATCTTGAGAAGAAAATGAATTCATAGACAATATGATAATCAAAATATCATGGATAATAATAACAAAATTCTTGATGAAGGAAATGAAAACTATTCGATGTCATGATTTTTGAGATCATGATATCTCTAATATCAAGACCATGCAACAATATAGCTTAAAACTTTGGGTAAATACCCAATTAATTTGGCTAACTAATTTTTCTCATGAGACCTTCTGATGCATCAGGGGTCTATATGATTCTGGGGACCACCCATCATTTAATGTCTAATGTATCCCTCATATATCAAATGATTGATTTATTTCATTAATAATATGCCTTATCAATAAATATATATATTTAGTAAAGAATATAGATTTACCAATAATTCCCCAATCAATCAAATATTTTCAAAAAGTGAAACCATGTATAGAAATGGAATTTTGATTAGGCTATAATCATATCATGGATCCAAGAATATAGATATTTAAGATAAACGAAATATCCTATGATAAAAAATAAGTGAATGATTCAAAGGATTGTATCATTAAAATATATACCCAGTGCGGAATAATTAAAATGAATGGTTTTTTTCATTGATGAATAAAATTATTATTAAAATATCAATAAAATACATTTTTTTAGGAAATTAACATTTTCACTTTGAAGTTTACTTTTAAAGAAACAATGTGAAAGTATAAAGGGGAAAATTATTTAAAAATAACCTTATAAACATATAATGTAATATTTAAAGATTTAAGGAATTATTATGGTGTAAAAATTGTCTCATTCCCTATAAGATAAAAATAATTTCTTCTGTATTGTTTTTCAAAAATTCATAAAAACCACATTTGGAAAATGTTAAAAATATTCCTTTCAAACTATTTTGTAAAATTGAAAAAATGTGTAAAACTGAATTTAAAAATTTTTAGTAGAATATAAAAAAGTTTTTAAAAGTATTTTAGAAAACATGGAAACTGATTAGAAATATTCTACTATTTGTACTTAAATATAAATAATCCTTAATAATGAAGATATTGTTAAATAAACCCTTGCCGCATAGGTTTCTTTTGATCTGTAAGACCCCTGAAATAAATTACATCAAATTAAATATTAAATAACATGAAGATAAATATACTCATGATATAAAAAAATAGAGGGGCATTATATAGACCACACAAAATAAATAAGGGTTGAATTTGACATAGGTCCCGTATAAGTAAAAGTGAGACGATAAACCCTTACCTTACATTTATCTTGAATAGTAAGTGATTTTAACCTCATGTATCATAAATAAAATTTTATTATACATCTATTACCATTATTATATGTATCATATGATCTATGGTTTATTTATTTTATTATAGGTTTATTAACAATTATTTGATAAAATCACCATTCCAGGTAATAACTACTTCATTTTTATATATGTTTTCATTTGGTAGTTCTGGTTATTATATTTTGATCATGTTTTTATAATCTCCAGAAATTTAACAACGAAATAAATATAATATATATTCTTTATATATATATATAGTTGTTTATAAAAGTTTTATATTGAAATTAATTACGCTGTTTATGGAAACGGTAGGTCATATGTACGCATGGACACTGCTTTCATTTATCAGTGGATGGAACAAATTAAAGGTAAATAAAACTCATCATTTAAAAAATAATTATTATAAAATATAAATCACATATATTAATAAAATCCATCATTGTTACCTTATAAGTAAAATATAAATGAAAAGGGAATCAAATTGCTTCGTGGTGGTGGTAGCTCAAACATACACATGGGAGACATTATCATTGCCTAATATATTGGAAGGTAAGAAGGTAGATATGATATTATAATTCCAGAAGTATAATTATTTTTAAAATATAAAATATTAATATTACACACATCATAATTATCATCCAAAATATATAGTGATGAATAATTATTTTTATCGCTACGTGGATAGTATAAGATGTAGGTATACATGAGTGATACTTTAATTTTATATTTGATGGGAAAGTGGGTGTATAATCATTGTTTCATAACCATGATAAAATTTAATTATATTTAGGATACTTATTTTATCATTTTATGATAAATTAAATATATTTATAAGATTTATAATAAGATAAAAATTGAAAGATTTCAGGTAATATGATTACCACTTCTATAGGAGACCATATTTAGATCCTTTCTTAAGGGACTTAAGGTTCATATTTTGTGGAGACCAAACCTAAATAAGATGGATAAAGAATTTTATAATTGTAATTTTCAAGAATTTTTAAAGCTAGAAGGATAAAAGGGATGTTAAGAAGTGAGGGTGGTGGTTACCTCTTATAATTGATTTGAGGGGAACTTTTGAAATTTCATAGAAGATTAAAATATAATAAGACTATTCTAGAGACACATTATTCCAAATGGAATATAAATTCCTAGGGTATGAAATTTTTGAAAATATATTATCCTATTTTTTCTTATATAATATTTTTATGTTTTTTAAATAATTTAATAAAATATTAATCATATAAAATATCATTATTGTCAAATTTGATACTATTCATTATTTTGTCTTTAAAACATTAAGAAAAAAATAAAAAATAAAACTTACAAATTTTATTATATACAAAAATTTCATGGTATACTATAAAATTCATTGATCGCCTTAACTAACTCTAATTATGTTACTTTTAAAATTTTAAATATAATTTATTTTATTATTAAATTAATTAAAAAATTACAACATTAATATTGTGTAAGAATTTAAGTTAATTATTTCTTCAAGAAAAATTGATAATAAATTAACATGTTACAAATAAATAATTTAGATTTAATTTTACTATTTATAGTCTAAAATATCCTTTTGATAACACCAAAATAATAATATTATAGTTAATAAAAGAAGGGTGTGACATGATTGACTTTTCATGAAATAAAATACTATAAAGGTCATAATCATATCCAAACGTCCATAAAATTTTAAATTAAAATATAATGGATACCTATGGATGAAATTTAATCAGATAATAAAATTTAATAATGTTTTAGGGTCATTTTATGGAATTATAATTTTATTTTTACCCTAAATTACCTGATTTACCCTTATTGTGGTAATAAAATTACTATAGTTACTATTCATAATGATAAAGAATGGTAGGGAAATATTTAAAAAAAAGTTGGGCTAATTTATTCGAAATTTGAAATAAATTTTTCATAATTGAACTCATATAATTGGAAGAATTTATTTTAAAATTAATCATTCTAAACACAACGAAAAACAGTCTTCTTCAAAAATGCATTTTTATGCCCAAAAATAAATGTACACCAAAATAAGGTATAATGATGATTAAAATGAAATTAATTAGATTATATATAAATAAATAGTAGTTATGTTAATTTTATATCAAATTCATAACATCAATGTGTTTTTATCAATTTAGAAAAAATGATATTTTTATAAAAAATTGTATTTTTGTACAATTCTATTGAAAATCAATCTATTTAGAAAAATCCAAAAAAATTACCCAAAGATAATTTTAGTATAATGATTTAAAAAATTGTATTGTTTTTATAAAATAAAATTAATATAACTTCCAAAAATGTATTATAATATTCACACATAAAAAAGAAAGAAACCCCATTATTGAGGATAATGTATTTATGAAGCTTAATATAAAATTACTAAAAATTGAGTACATATTTCATGAGAATTAATCAATGAATTTTTATTCATTTGATTCTTTATCTATATATATATATATCATTATTTGGTTAATAATATTCATAGCCACAAATTAAATGGCTAGGTTATAATAGTAATATTTAAATAATAAGATTTTGGGGTTTGTTTAAGCTCAGTGTTACATGTTGTATATGCTATCAAACATAGTGTTCTTTTAAAATCTTGGGGTTTTACATTCTCTACTCATTTAATAAATTTTTTTATTCCAATTTGAACTTGTGATTGTTAATTAAGTGTTTGAAATTTTAAAATACCATTTTCAAAAAGCCACATTGTAATAAGTGTTAATAAAAAATCCTCTTGATAAGAGAGAAAGAAATGTTAGTAGGTCCTCTAGAATAATAAAATAACTACATTTCCAAGTATAATAATATATGTTGGAAGTGAAAACATGGATATTGAAAAGAAAAATAACTCCCTTTTACTTTTTGAGAATTATATATAATATGTTCAAGAGAAATTTAACCATCACAAAACCATAAATATGTGATGGGTTAAAATGCGATTGATTTCTCAGTAAAAAAATAAAAGGATAATGTTTTTGTTTCAAGATAATTTTCCAACATTTGTGTAATTCCTTTACCATTTAGACTATGAATAAATAGAAATATAGTTACTTGATATCATTCTATTTTATAGCCATAATTTCATCCTTTGATGTTCTTTGATCAATTCCTACTTCCTCTCTTACTCCAAGAAATGAATATCCGAAAAGAAATATTATACCCAAAAACACTAAAATTAATATTTCATATATAATTAGCTCAAAAATATAATTTCAGTTTCTTACTCCTATATATTGATATTTTCTAAGACCAAAATTGATAATAAAATTATTTTGATAACACCCAAAATTCAACATAGTCCACTACAAAAATTGTTAAACTTATGAATCATCCCAAATAAGTCTGTCCAAATTCAAATTCAAAATATTTATAAGTAATGTCACTAAATTTACAAAATAAATATTAAATTATAATCCCCAAACAATATATTTTATATCTAAATTTCACATACCAAATATATGAATACCTTTAACACTATAAAGCATAAATAAAAACATGCGCGCTTCCAAAAATAAAATCATCAATTGTTGAATATATTCCATAAATACAAACGTGTATAAAACTCCAGTAAAGATATAATAAACCATAAAATCACTAAAAAATTATGTGATCTCCAATAATATCCCATAATCACATCTTTATCATTATTATATCATCATTGAGCACATATTAGGGGTTATATTACCTCAATCATTTGTTTTCTAAAAAATTTACTTTCCACTAAATCAATTTTATTAGTCATCAGTACCATTCCACATATAATCTCAAATACATAATGAAATAGTAATATAGTATAATTCTTATATATTTCATTTTTATTAAAACCATAATTTCATTGATAAAATACATCAAAAACAAAATTATTGAATCTAAACATAAGAAAATTAATCCTTTCACTTCATTATTAAAAAATTAACTTGGATTAATATTCTTATTCATTAATACCTCCTTATTATTAATCATATAAAACTTTTTATTCCCTTAAATATATTTCTCCCTAGAAAATTATTCTGAATAATTCCCATACATTGCATATTTCAAATATTAAACCTTTAAAAATAATTTATGGAGACCATTATTTGTATCCATTACAAAAAACCGACATTTAATATTTCCTAGGAAATTAAATTCTTTTTTTCCTTCATTTACACACATAAAACATTTTCCTATTCCTAAGATCCACTCTCCTTGGTGAAAATTTTCACATTTTAGACATGAATGTAATCAAGACTTTTTTTCTCCATGGTCTCCACTATTCAATCTATTATTTGACTCCATCCATCTCTTATTTTGTGAGTTTGGATGTTGGTTAAGATGAAATTTGTTAATTATATATTGTGATAACTAGTTAGGAATAATCACAACATATTTCACTCCAGTTATTATACAATTGTATTCTCACAATCACCACATTTTTTTTATCAAATTCAGTGTCAGCATTATTCCTCCTAATTCTATGTTATCCTAAATCTTATTCCAAAGGTTTCTATTAAGAATTATCTAATTCCCACTATTATAATCCCAAAATCTAGTAGCAAAGGGTTAGTGGTTACTTTATTACATTGGAACTAGATACAAGAAATCACATCTCAAATAACCAAATGGTTTAATAGTCTTGTAAAACTAGATATTTACATGAATATCACATCGTAATTGAAAACATAAAATGAAACATGGTATTTTCATTGAGAACATTATTATTCCATTTAGAATATCCCTATATATCAATCATAATACACTTCCTTTAATTTTATATAATGTAAACTTTATAAAGGGTTGCTATTTAATTCTCAGTAAGGGCATGTATATATCAGAATCTATCATTAATAAATAAGGTATAATCAATATGACAAGGTAAATAACTAAAAACACATTCTATTTAATTAATAACTTGACTAACATTATTAAATAAGTCATTGAAAGTTAAATAAATGAACAAACATTCCATTTAATTAATATCTTGGGAATAGAATAAAGTCATTGATAATATATTGATGAATATATCATGGATAATAATAACTGAATTCTTGATGAAGTAAATTCATACTATTAGACATTATGATTTCTGATATCATGAAATCTATACTACCAAGTCCTTATGCCCAGACAACTTAAAACTATTGTTAAAACAACATTTAACTTTCTCAAATGATTTGTCTCATAATACATGTTGATTCATCTATAAGCTACATAATTTTCGGCCCCACACATCAATTCATGTCTAATTTATTCCTCATATATCTAATGATCAATTAAATTCATGAACAATAGTCCTTATCAACAAATATAAATATTGAGTAAATAATACATATTTATTAATATCTCCCCAATCAATAAATTATTTACAATATGTAACACAATATGTAGAAATTGTATACAACTTCGGTAATAATGATGTCTAGGATATAAGAATATAGATATTGAATAGATATTAAAAATCCAATTATCAAAAATAATTGAATTATTAAAATTATGGTTTCATTAAAAGATATACCAATTGTTTAATAATTAAAATAAATGTTTTTTTCTAGATTAATAAAATTACCATAAAAATATCATTGAAAACATTTTCGATGAAAATATCATATTCACTTTCAAATTAATTTTAATGAAATAATGTGCTAGTAAAAAGGAAATTTTTTAAAAAAAAATAACCTTATACACATTTAAACGAATATTCAAATCATTAAGGTCTCATTATGGTTGAAAACTCCACTCATTCATTATAAGTTAAAATATAATCCTTTTGTATTATTTTGGAAAAATCACAGAGTACCTCATTTGGAAAACAATAAAAAGATTCATTTCATCCTATTTTGTAAAAATTAAATAATGGATAAAAATTAAATTAAATAATTTATAATAATATTGAAAACCTTTTTGGAAACACTTTTATAGAACATGATCATGGAATATAAATATTCTCATGTGGACACTTAAATATAAACAATCCTAAATAATGAAGAGATTGTGAAATAAACCCTTACTAATTGGTTTTATTTTGATTTATAATCCCTGTGAATGAAATGAAATAAAATTAGAAATTAGATAACATTAAGATAATTATATTCATGATATAAAAAATTGAAAGGGAAGTATATAAACCACATAAAAAGAAATAAGTGGTGAATATGACTTATGTCTCACAGATATAAAAGTGAGACGAGAAACCCTTACCTCATGTTCATCTTGAAAAATAAGATATTTTAACCTCCTGTATAATAAATATAGATTTATTAATCATATATAAAAATACATAGATATATCTTACCATATATTATTTACTTATTTAATCACCCGTTTATTAACCATTCTTTAATAAGATCACTATTCTGGGTAATAACTACTTTGTTTTTATGTATTTTTTGGTTTTATACTTCAATTATTTATGATTTGATAATGTTTTAATAATATAAATAAGTTAATTATTATATAAGTATCATATATTTTCATTATATATGTACTTATATTTTTTTATAAAATTTTGATATTGAAAATTAACTACACCATTCATTGAGATGGTAGGTCGTGGGTACACGTGAATGTTGTTTTAATTTTATGATGGATAGAATTAATTAATGTTAAATAATAATTATCATTTAAAAAAAATATTATTATATCAAATATGTGATATATATTTATAAAATCCATCTTTATTCCCATCCAATTAAAGTATAAATAAAAAACTAATCACATCACCTTATGGAGGTGCTAGCCAACTTGTACGCATGAGCAATGTTATCATTTCCCAATGGATTGGATATAAAGATGATAGTTATGATATTATAATTGCAACAGTTTAAAAATTTTTAAGTAAAAAATATATATTTTAAAAACATCCTAACTCCAATCCATAATATAAGGTGATGACAATTTAATTGTATCACTGCATGAAGATGTTAAGTTGTACGTACGCACGAGCGATATTTTCTCCTTCCATTTGATGGGAAAGTGGGTGGATAATGGTAGTTTCATAATCATGAAAAAAGTTAAATATATTGTGGATAATTAGGTTAACATTTTATAAATAATTCAATATATTTATAATTGGTAAAAGAAGAATTAAATTGAAAGAGTTCAAGAAAGACAATTACCTCTTCTTCAAGGGACCTCCTTTAGATCCTTTTTTAAGGGAGTTCAGGTTTTCCTTTTAAGGATACCAACACCTCAAGAACTTGGATAAAGAAGTTGGTAAGATTAATGGGTATTACTTGGTCTATATTTAAGGAAATATTTTGTGTCAATATGTTAGGGAATAGTTTCTCTCTTATAATTGAGGGGAGGAGCACTTCAGGAATTTCTCAAAAGTTAAAATATAATAAGATTATTATTGAATTAAATGCTTATAAATGGAATATAAATGAATAGGGATGAAATTTTAGAACATATATTATCATATGTTTTATTATTTAATTCATTTATTATTTTTAGATAACATAATAAAATATGTGTCCCAAAAAATATCAATATTTTAAATTCTGATACTATTCATTAATTTGGCTTTAAAAACATAAAGGAAACGTGTAAAATTAGAAAAAATATATTTTAATATATCATAAAAATGTCATGGTAATATATAAAATTCATTTAACACCATAAATATCTCAAATTATATTACTTTTAATATTTTTCATATCATTTATTTGATTATTCCATAAATTAAATTATTATTGCATCAATGTCGTGTAAGAATTTAATTTAATTATATCTTCAATAAATATAAAAAATAAATTACTAGTATGTATAAGTTATTTTTTAAAAAAAAATTTTTATTAATCTAAAATATAATTTGGATAACTCCAAATTAAAAATATTTTAGTTATAAAAACAAGTGTGACTTGTTTGACTTTTCTGAAAATAAAATACTATAGTGGCCATAATCATATAAAAATGGCTATAAAATTTCATATAAACTAATATTTGATGATAATGGAAGAAATGGACTCATAAAATAAATTTTTACAAATTTTAGGGTTATTTTATAGTCCTTATAATTTTATATTAAACCTATATTACCTGATTTTCCCATACCAGGGTAATAAATTACTATTTTTACTATTAATATTGACCAAGAATAAAATGGACCTATTTAAAAATATTAGACCCAATTATTCAAAATATGGAATATATTCTTCAATATTCAACTCGTAGAAGTGGAAAATATTAATTTAAAATTAATCCTGCAAAGTGCAACATAGAAAAGTTTTCTTGAAAATTTCATTTTTAATCCCAAAAATGAACTTATACTAGAATAAGGTATAAGAATGATTGAAATATTATTAATTATATTATATATGAAAAAATATTATTTATTTACCTTGAGATCAAATTAAAATCATAAATGGACTTTTAATATAAATAAAATTAGAGTTTTATAAAAATGGATATTTTATACTATTCACTGGATAATCAATCTATTCATAAAAATCACCAAAATTCACCCTAAGATAATTTTAATAATGTGATTTAAAAAAAATATTATTTTTATTAAATAAAATTTATATATGTTCAAATAATTAATTGTAATATACACTCATAAATAGCAAGAAAACCCATTTTTGACGAAAAACGTATTTTTGATGCAAAAAAATATCTTTTCTAAAAATTGAGGACATATTTAATAATAATTAATAAATGAATTTGATTTAAATAGGTAATTTGTTTTTGTATATATATATATATGATTATTTTTTTAATACTATTCATAACTGCCAATTCAACGGCTAGAATATAATGGTAATATTTAAATAAGAATATTTTGGGGTTCGTTTAAGCTAAGCGTTGCATGTTGTATATGATATAGAACATAATTTGTCTTTTAAAATATTGTGTTTTTACATTTAATTTAAGAATAATCTATGAACCATGTACCATTAAATCATAGAAATCGACATTTTGAATGTAAAATACAGATTTAATCTCACATGATGAGAATTTATAATGTATGAAGATGGCCTAAAATATTTCACAAATAGCCTCCAATGTCGTAAAAATAAAAAACTACAAAATAATACAAATAATTATGGATGATAATTTTTATCATTACCTGTAGAACTCCCACAAAAATAACATAACTTGAATCTTATAAGATTTAGTGGATAAATCACTCAAATATTTAAGGAATGAGGAGAGGGAGATGGTAGGGAAAAACTCTAGTTGAATAAGTTGAGAAAAATATGGGGTTGTGGGTGTTAAATTCATCTAGGAAAAATTATTAAATTAAATATATTTAACTAAAAGTTTATAATGCATTATTTTCCACGAATCTTAGAAATAATTGCACCAATAATGTGGTTCCCACTATTAAGGGAACCAACACCCAGTATGGTTTTTCTGCATTGTTTTGTAAACTTTGTGAAAATCACGATACAATATTTGAATTAATTTTCCTCTTTTCACAATTTCTTAAAATAGACTACCTTGGTTTTATAAACCATACAGTGGTAAAATTACTCCCATTATAATGTTTTTTCCTCTCCCTCCAAGTACACCTCAAAAATGACCTTGATTTCCCCACTAATATCTCAACCATATATACACAAATAAAAAATATCATAAGGTTTGACAAAAATTTAATCATTTTCAGACATAAATAGTGTTTAGTGTTTTACAACTTCGTCATCAAATGATATATCCTCTCCAATCTATCCTTTATTCTTTTTGACCTACTCATATCAATACCTTATCATATTTCCCTACGTATTCCCATAACAATGAGATGATGAATAACATTTTTTTCACTTCCCAACATATAAGGGTTACCCCAACTACCCAACATAATTAAACTATTATATCTTTGGGAACTCCTAACCATATAAATCATATACCTAGTCTCATGTCAACCCAACTAATCAATATGATGATGAATTCACACTGATCCATTCTGTATGCACCAGTTATCCACACATAGCTACCAGTCCACATCCATCACCACCACACACCATCATTATGCTTACATTTCATACAACATCATACTCTATGACCACTTTTACCCTACATCGTACGTGATTCCAACTTTTAATACCCAATATCAACACATTCCATATTTACCATGCTTTATATTGGATTCTCCCATATTAAAAATCATAGGGTAAATCCATTTATCACATATAAACCATGTACAATAGTATCCATCAAACATTTCAAAAACCATAGTTACACACTCATGAAATATCTAGACCATCTTGAGCTCTCTATAATTCTCTGATTATGCTATATTGACTACTTAAATCCATCCTTATGTTGACTTCCTAATTCCTATCCTCTATATAGATCTATATACCCCCACTATCTATAATCTCAATTTTTGGTATCTCTATAACTGAAAAGTATTTAACATATAATAATATTCCAAATAACATCTCCTGGTACCACTATAGTTTATATATTGGATACTTATACCTACCCTTTCCTATTAATCTCTCTCTCTCTCTCTTTTAGGTTCCTTAACAAAATATCTTGAAATATTCTATCTAGAAACATTTCAAGAACTCATTTGAAGGTTGATCCCATTATCCCTGAACATATCACATTTTATCAAACTATAAACACATCTTTAATGTTTCACTCAGTTGTGGAATATTTTAACAACTTATTTGACTACCCTTCTTAGTATCTTCATGGACCCACTTTCCAACACTTGTAGCTCTTCCACTTATCTATTCAGAAAAAAAATTCTATCTTTAAATGGTACCATAAATAATTTCTTGCTTCTTTATCAATACTAGATTTACTAAATTTGAGAGTTTGAAAATTTTGAAATGTTTACCTACTCACTAATAGTGTGGTTTATAGTGAAATTCCATAGTAATCTATAGACCAATAGGATGGTAGGTGTGTATCAATTGTCATAAAAAAACATTTAATAATTACAATTTTTAATTAAACCTCTTAAATTATTTATATTATTAATCAAATATAATTTTAATCTCATAGTCTCACTTAGATAAATAAATAAATTAAGTCACAATGAAAAAATGATTTACAATTTTCATCTTGAAGGCCTACTCAATTACATGATAGATTATTCACTCTAATTATGGTTTTGGAATTATAAATAGTCAATGAATAAAATGAATGGTTCTTCCCACACCTGTATAGAATCTAATTATCCATAATGGTTCCTACATCTCAAATGAAGTGTCATTTTAACTTCTCACTAGAATTATACAAAATATTTTCACTACAGGAATAGAGTTTCATAGTGATCTCCCAATATACCCTGAGTCACACGGGTTCTATGTATTCACACAACGTAAATTTATTTTAACCTTTAAAGAACCTACTAAGAATTCAATCAACATTATAGAACAAGATGTATCTACGTCTCAAAAATGATCTCTTCCCTCTTATATATTATCATCATATATCAGATGGTGTTCAGAAACAATACATAAAACATGATATATTTTCTTGTTCAGAATTTATTCTCTTTAATAAAAACAACTCACCTTGATTTCTGTTTTACTAATCATTGAAATTATCAACACAAATTGATAATATACATAAATAGTTGGCTAGTCCATCCTCAAATATTTTTTCTTCTTTTTCTTTCCAATTTGGCTTACCGGAACTACACTCAGAAGTATAGGTCAGTGCCTTTTTCTTCCATTATATTTCATACCCAATAGACCCTCTTCACAATTTTATATCAGTTCTATTCTTATTGGTTAGTTTTTCAATATCTTTAAATACAAAAAACTCTTAGTTTAACAGCTTACCATTGTTTATAACATTCTCCCATTTATATTTTAATTTTTAATTATTGGTCACATCATATAATATTATATATATTTATAATATATATCACATAAAATTCACTTCAAATAATATTTTTAACCTTTTTATCTTATTTTTCATACAAGGGTATTCCCATGATATCATTTTCCCTTTTTCCTCCCATGTTCATTCTCCTATAAAATTATAGCGATGACCTTCATTTATCTCTCTATCCTAATTTGTATTACACAAGAAAATATTCTAGAGTATTATTTTATAGCATGATCGTGTTTCTCATATTATTATTCTCAAAATATATCAATCAAACACATATATCAACATTTCTCATTATTGTATATAAATCATACAACATTAATAATTATAGAAAAATCATATTTTTGTGGCATTAATGTTTCTAATTTTCTAATATAGGTACCAAAATATTGATTGATCATTAGATACCTCCATAAAATGACTATATAAACCCAAATTATGATTTTTAATATAGTAATTTTATTATAGTTTTTTAAAACAACAAATTCAATATCTTATATCTTTATATGTTTCATTATTTCTCGAATCAAATAAATTAGTAATGATATAATTTTAACATTAAGACTTAGATTGCTTCTCATAAATTCCTCATGATCTCGTTAACAAATTTTCTCAAACAAATATCTCGAATATTTTTTTTATTGTTCACATCATTGAAATCCACCATCAAAATGATCATATATTTCATTAATTAGAAACTCATGGTTATGGAAATCTTGATTTTTTTCACTAAGAAAAATACTTTGTAAGATTCATAGAGTATTTCCCATTACATAAAGTTAGCACTAGAAGCTACAAGTATCATATGAGATAACATAAAATACATTGGCCCAAAATATATTTCATGTATCTCAATTATATTATGTGTAAATAAATTCTATTATAGGATTATTAAAATCTCTTATGGGTTTATCCATTTCCAAAATTCTACAAATTCTAATATCATATGCTGAATCAAATCTCTTACTACTAGATCAAATCTCTAATTCCATAGTAAATGTATTATGACCATGTAAAGTTTATTTTATCTTGTTGAAATATTATACTCCATATAAAGTTTTTCATTTTCCAATATTTGAAAACTAAAATGTCAAATGAGCTTCAAAAAAACACTCACGAGCAACTCATATAGATCAATTCACTTACACATAGAACAAATTACTTATAAATTGTATTGAATTTATTCTATGTATATAAATTCTTTTAAATATTGGAAAATTTTATTCTGTATTGATGAATCCACTTATTTATAGTAAAAATAACTTTAATCATTATCTTCTTTAAATGACACATACAAAGTACATAATCCACTCATACACAGGTCATGTCTTCGCCAAATTTTCAGGTATTAACTATGAAGAAACATACATTTAGTGTAAATTTTTTCATATAGACTGTGGTGAAATGATTTTTAGACTACTAGTACATAGAAAATTTACTTTCATTTTTCTCTCTGTGACTCATGTGTAGAGTATAATACTTATCTAAATTTTTATCTTCTAACTATAAAATTCCAAAATTATTTACGGTAAATCCAAGTCACTCTAAACCATATCATGATTTCTATATACTTTATCCAAGAGTTTTTGAACACCTAACTCATCAAATTAAAAATTATAAACTATAATGATATATTTCCTCAGCTTCAACTAGTTATTACTAAAAAATTTGAACATATTTTTAGCATTTTGAATCTATCTTAAAATGATGTAAAGTTGTGTTCAATATCCATATTCTCCCTTAATGTTATCCACTTATTTTAAATTATTTTAGACAAGATTTCAAAACCTTTAGTACTTTTCTAGGACATAAGTATCATATCTCAAATAATTTAATGGTTTCCTTTGACATTTTAAATAATGGAATCATCTCACTCCATTAATCTTGTAGTAGATATCACGATCATCTTCAACAACACTAGTCTCTAATTTATTTGAATATTAACATAAAAAATCATCTATGTATATATGATATCATAGAAAATATAAAACTATATATTCTAATAGAACAAAAATTATTTCCTTTTCCAAAAAATTATAGGTTTCTCTTACTTTTTTAGATAAGTGGAATCTCACTCCATCACCGATATTCATCACATTCCTATAAACATGTTCATTGATAATCATTTAAAATAATTACAACCAAACACATCTTAGGGTACTTCAATCTCCCCTTTTGGGATTTCTTTTAGTACTATTGAACCACTTCACTTCAATTCATGTCACTAGTAGGTCACTATTCCTCCTGCATGTAAGGACAATAAATAAAATAGAGTGAAATTTGTTTTATTATCCCCTTATTCATTTCCTAAATTAAAGGGAGTGACTTCTTGGAGAAAATATTCCACTCCCTATATCTCATCTAAATTCAAAATCTATAATCTCTCTATTGATAATTCATTTCCATTAATCGAGGTAGAAGCCATATATTACTTAGCAATGAGCCTTAAGTAATCTATCTCCAAGACTTTTTAGTCTTTCCTAATGTAGAAAAATAGGGTAGTTTACCCAAGCATCAGAGATTTTTATATTTATTTCTCAGTATGGAACCAACATAGAATTCATTATCTAGGGATATTTAATAATATTTACATGAGAAAATTTTGATCCTACACACATCCCAACAAACTAATAAAAATAGATCATGTGAAAGTGATATAAATTACAATTTTTTCGACAATCACCCAATTGATAATATAACTACTATAGAATAAAATTTGGAATAAGTTTTTAAAAATAATTCCTCATTCTTGATATTTTGTAGGGATATATAGATGTTGGATTTCAACAAAAATGAGTGATTATTTTAGCCTCAATTACTTTAGTATCTCCCACTTAAGGGATTCACTCCATACATAATCACAAATACAAATTTCTTCCAAAAATAAGATCCATGCAATATTGATAATAGTCTGATGTCAGATTCTAATAAACAATTTATACCAGTTGAAATTCCCATAATGATAATCTATTATAACTATATAAAAATCATTTTATTCCTCGACTAGTCTCTTTTACTTCCATAAATACATATATATATATATATAAATAACTCCACCAATGATGTGGGAATAAGGTGGGTCTTCTCCAGTTCTTCACTTGTATCACTAGGGTTATGATCTTGTTTCAACCTAACATAATTCTTATATAGCTCTAAAGTGTCTTATTTTATTTATTCTTACATCCTTTTAAATTTATTATATTTTTTCACTATAATGAAGTATGTTTTTCTATTTTTCTTGAGCTTCTTCTTAACTGGAAATAGCGTATTCATTGGATAAAATATAACACTCATTTTTTCATCTTTTTCATTTCATTAATCCTTTTCCAAAAAATTATTCCATATAATAAAACATTATATAGCCATGTGATCTTCCATATTTATCTATATAGATATCTTTTTTATAAATAGTTTATGAACATGAATCTATAGGTTATTTACCCTTTTCAATTTTATTATCCTTTTTTATTAGGTAGTCATGTCATTCATTTATTAATTATGGGAACTACCTCATGGAACCTTCTACACACTAAATCATCTTATGAGTTTTATTTATTATTAATCCTTTAAAACTTAACATTTGTGAAGTATTCAGCCATGATAATATTCTTGGAAATATTTTTATTGACATCCATGTTTGTCCAAGAATACTCTAATAAACATTCTATGTCCTGATGGATATTATTCAATGGTATTGATGTAGGTTTTTTACCCCAATAGATGCATTATAGTCTTTTTAGTGTGATATCTTTCACAAAATTATTCTTTGGTGAAAATTATTTAGATATATTCTACCATTTCTTCCCCAATGAAGAATTGAATTCATCTCTCTCTTTTTATATTGTGGCATCCTTACATCATGATATTAGATATGCTTGTTTGAATCATACAGAAATTCATTGTATGTGTGGCCATAAAAGTTATAGTACTCATAAAAGATGACAATTATTTCAAATATATTTCTGAAAGAAATATTCTTTTCATTCTTGGAATTCTATCTTGTAGGTTTTCCTTTTAATTTATAATTTATTCTTCTTGATTCTATCCTCCTGCAAGTTGTATAGGTTTAAATTTATTCTAACAATCAATGGAAATATACCCAAACCTCCAGTAGCACCAATATCTATGACCAAGTATTGTTCCTTTAATCTTGTATACAGGTTATCTAGATTTTCCAAATTTATATCCTTACTAATTTTGGGTTGTAATCTTACTCTTTTTGGATTGAATTTGGGATTTGATTTTCTAATATGTTATTACATTTATATTTGATAACACGGTAGAATTGTTATATTTTAGTAACTCATATTTGTACAAATCTCTATTTTTTCATTATATTTTTTTAAAATAGATTCAGTGAATTCAACATTATTTTGAATGTGGGTGATGTTCATCCATGTGCTTTCTATAGATTATTCTCTAACAGGATTCGAGATCTATTAGTCCCAAATTTGAGACTTCATAGAACCAAGGCTCATACCTTATATATCGATGATTAATCCTTTATTTTCATTTATTTAGGAATTTTTATATTTGGTTGATTTCATATAATTTATATTTATTCTAATTTCAAAGAATTTCATGTTTAAGTAATATTTCATTACCTCAACTGATTTTCATCTCACTTCTAGTTCTGATCACGTTCATCAAGTATTCTGTTAATATCGTATAGTAAATTTGAGTGTTACTTTTTTCTTTTTTCTTTCATATATAGCTATGTATTATTGAAATTCACTGTAACTATTTGAATATTTTCTAATCTTTGAAAAACATCAACAACAACAACCTTCAAACATACTTATCAAAAAAATTCAATTTTTTATCAACCAAAGAAATATTATCAGTGAAAATTGAAACTATTTCTCCCTTAGATTTTACCAGTTTTAAGAGGGTGTTGTATCTTCCAATTTATTTAGCTAATTCATCTTCCATGACATCAATTTCCTCCAATATCTATGATTTATGATAAAAGAGTTCCATGATGAAATTCAGAATGTATGATACAACTTCCATATGAAATTTCTTCATATAATATATAATATATGAATATATGTATTAAAATATCTTGATATCTTCATATAATCTAATCTGTATACTAGAGTAATAAAAATTATCTTTATAAATAAAATCAATATATTCACACATACCACTTACAATAAATTCAAGAAGCATTTTATCCTAATCCTTTTACATATTTTTTATTACCTTATCTTCATCTTTATTTTTTCAATCATTTAAATTCATGAATGAAATAGTCATTTTTCATTCACCAATGACAATGATAAACATCCTAATATGATACTATTCTTAAACCATCTAAAATTTTCACTTCATTATGATTCATCTTGGATATTTCGTATGGAACCAAGGATTTTATATGATTCCATTTATAATTTTATAGGGATTTCAGGAATATTGAGTGTGTATTTTGAATTAGTTTTAAATTATAATGTTTATGAAATATTATTTTTATGTCAACCTCTAAGAATACTTCTATTCTCAAAAAAAACCTTTTTTATGCCTCACAACCATAATTAGATAATGTAAAAAATAAAGGCCTAAGAACATAATGATTTTCAAATTTTAAATCAATGGAATACTCCTTACCATGATGGGTTATTTGACAAAATCATGGTTTATATAATATAATAAATCGATGAATATAATGGATGGTGCATCACACACCTACACATAGTCTCACTATGCATACATATCCCGAACTCCCATAGTAACTCTCATGATAGATTTTCATTGGACATTTCTAATGGATTCTCATTGTAGTCACAGAGTCTCATTATGATATCCCTACAAACTATATATAACATAGGTTCCATGGCTTCAAACCATGTATATGAAATTTTTCCTTTCTGGGAAATACTTTAAAAAAGATCAACATGTTAGTACTGATGTCTCTAGATCCATGAATTGTATCTTTCCTCTCATATAGAATCTATAAATTCCATTTGATATTCAAGAAAAATACCTGAAACACAATCCATGTTCTATATCTGTACCAAAACTCTTCAATATAAACTTCTCACATAGATTTCTCATTTTTTAATAATTGAAATGATCAAAACTAGATGATAAGAAACATATATTGTTTTTCAGTCTCTCCTCATCTGTTCTTTCTTCTTCTTCTAAATACATAGGCTCATTTTAACAAAACTCAAAACTATAGTATTACTCTTTCTTATTTATTTATATTTTATACAAATCATATATTCTACAAAACATTGTTTCATTTCTCTTCTTCTATAATAGTTATTCAATATATTTACATAGTATAACTCTTGATTTCACTACCTGACTTCTAGAACAGAAATATATTAATCAAAATTTTCTTTATATATATTGGTTATATAAAATTATATTTTCTATAAATAGAATATATAAAATACAATGAAATTTTGATTTTAATGATATTTTCTCATTTTTTCTATCCATTTATATATTTGGTTTCTTCCAAAATCACATTGTGTTTTTCTCTAAAAATAGTTGTCTCTTATAAAATTATATTTATACCTTTTCTTTATCTCTTCTTCCTCATTATTTTCGGTTATGAAAATATTCAAGATTTTTATTTCAAAGCAGGATTATGTTCATCATATTTTTATTATTAAAATATCTCTCAAAAATAAATATGTCAATATTTTTTATGATTATATCTAAAACATAAAACATCTATAGTTGTGACACATCTCTTCTTATTATGGTATCAATGTTCTAATTTTCCAATGTGAGTTTTACATTATAGAAAGATCATCAGTTTATTCTATAACATGAATTTCCCAATAATAAACATCAATATAAAAAGTGTTATTTCAATAAATTTTTTAATAAAATGATTCATAACTCATTTATCTTCATAACATTGAACATTTGAAAAATTAAATAAATCTTGAAAGACCTCATTTTCACATTCAATATTAATTTATTTTTCATAATTTCCTCCTACATTCATATTCCTCTTTTCTCAAAAAAAATAAATTGAATCAAATATTCTTTTTTATGATTATTTCATTAAAATAAATCATCAAAATCAATAGATATTTCTTTAATCCTAATATAATGATTATGTAAATCCCCTTTTCACTGTGGAATATTTCTTATGGGCTTTGTATGATATTTCCCTATACCTCATATCATCATTAGAAGTCACAAATATTATAAATGATAAATTTATATGTGTTGACCTAAAATTCCTTACATATTGATAAATTCTATTAAGAATATATCAATTCTCTTATGGGAATATAAAAATTACTTATTGGGTCTGATTTTACGTAATTGTGGATAAATAAAATATAATATGCTCAATCAAATCTATTATGTTCAAATAAAATACCCTATATTAGAAAAAATGTATTATAACCTTATAGAATGTATTACAATCTATTAAAATTTCATATTCCATAGGAAATTTTCCATTTTTAATTATTTCAGTCTAAAAGGTTACATGGGCTTCACAAAATATCCTACTAGCAGTTTGTACAGTTGATTTAACTTACGCATAGGAAAAATTACTTAGGTGATGGCCAAAATTTCTTCTATATTGAAACATTCTCTTATGAACTGACTAAATAACATTAGCATAAACCCAAACATGTCTTTGGGAATTTCGTAAACCATTCTCAAATCGTCACACCATGATGATCTCATCTTCTACCTCGGATTATATAAATCAAATTAGATATTTTAAACTCCCCACATAATCCCTAACAAAGGTAACTCCCTACTACAAGTTAATGAAATTTTGGGCTCATTCCTCCCTTAGAATCTTAATTAAAAAATTTATGAAAAATATAACTTCTATGTCCTTCCATGTATACCCCTCATGTATGGATTCCTCTGCCTAAAAATCCCGATGAGACCCAATTAATATTACATCATTTTAGAGAAATATTAAATTGAAATAAAATTAATACAACCCAAAAACCATGAAGTATTTATATATTTGAAGACTATATACATATTTAACTTATTTCTAGAAATATCATCAACAACTCCTAGAAATATAATCTTACATAATACCATTCTTAGACATACCCTACTTCAAACCTTTCTTCATAACCTATGAAAAATAAAATATAATAAATGGTGTGCTCATATTCTTGGTAAGTTTAAACATGGTATATATTTATCGATGATCATAAGAGATCATAAAATAACTATACAGGTATGAGAACATGATCATAACTTAAGAAGACATACCAATCCTGTCATATAAAATAAAAAATCATTCATTGAATAATGTTTTTTAAAATAAAATACATCATACATAGGAGATTTAAATAATAAATAAATAAAAATGAGATATTAGATCATATCATAATCATAAAACATTTGTTTTTGGGATATAAATAAGTATATAAAATCATTTCCTTAATCAAGGATCACTAACAGGGCTATCATAGTAAACAAAGTACCCTAGTGGATTGGGTTCACTCCAGATTCCCATAATATCATTATTAAGGATCATTACCAAGTCTATTATAGTGTAAAAAATCCCATAGTAGATTGGTTTCACTCCATATTACCATTATTTTATTAGTCAAGGATCACTACCAAGACTATTATAGTGAAAAGAGTTCCATACCGGGTTGAGTTCAAATCCCATTCTAGTTTATATTGTCCCATGAGTCATAAATCCTTACCCAATGAATTTTTGGGATATATATTTCTAGTCCCACCCATCACATAATGAACATCACGCATAAGTATGCTACTAGATCATAGAAACATTATTTATTTTGTCATATCACAATTAACCCATTAGAATGTAGTGACTTGCATAAATCCATAAAACATAATCATAATTATCCATCCAGATAAATAAATTTAATCATATAACAAGAGAATAAATAGATTGAATCATAAAAATACATAATGGATGTTGATAGAGATAAAAAATCTCCTTTATAGAATCATTTAAAATATGATTTTAAAAAACAACAGAAAATATCTCTTTAATTTTGGTATCTTTTACAAACTAGAATTCATAAAAGATTGGAATATGGTTTTTAATAAACCTTTAAAACTTATAAATGAATATTCATGATGAAAGAAATACATTATGGCAGGAAAATATGTTCATGTAATATACATTAAACCAGATCATTCTTTTCACACTCTTTTAAAAATTAAAATATTACTTGTTTCAAAAACATTAAAATAATGCCTTTTAAACCATTATTATAATGAAAATGTAGTTAAAATTAATTTTTCCTAACATTTACATACACTTAAAAACATCTATAAAATAATTTTAAAATCATGGTTACAGAAAAGATATATTATTGATCTAATTATTAGAAATAAGGATGGATTTTATTAATAACATTTTCTCAATAATTTTAATAAATAAAGAGAGCATAATGAACAGAAAACATGAAAAATACAAATATTAATATAGGATATGAGAATATATTGGGTTTAATTGATGAAGATCATATAATATACCACTTTTAAAATTTGACATACTCAATCCAGAAAATAAATGAGATTGTAATATAAACCTCTACCTCAAGTCTTGAATTTATTTATACATGATATTAACTTCCTGTATAATAAATATATTTTTATTATAAATAAACACTATATTTTTTAAAATTTCAGGGTAAAACCCACTTTTTACTAAAAAAATAAAAAAAAACCTTTTCAAAATTAGTGTTGAGAGGTAACCCTAAGTATGAACTAAAGGCCTAGTGGCTCGAAGGTAAAATATTGTATGATGTCCTATAGACCCAAATCGACATTGCCAGAAGACCTAGTGGACCGAAGAAAAAAACATGTATTGTGCCGTCAGTGATTAGCTTCTAACATGTTATGCCACATGAAAAATCACTCACCTCCTCACTTCTAGTTAACCTCACCAAATGTGTCTAGTACGAAGAAATAAATACCCCTACCTTAAATGGTACATTGTGTTGGGAAAATGAAACAAGGAAGAGCACCCCTCATACAACTGTGTGGGATAAGGGATGGATAATGGATTCCATAACACCTGTATATTTTTCATGTTTTCCACTTAGTGATTCCTGCATTTCCAGAACTTTCATCCCCATATTGTTTCACCACATCTTCAAACCAGATCCAAGTGAGAAAATCACAAAGAAGACCACCCCTCCAACCTAAAATGGGATAGAATATGGTAAGATGAACATCAACACACCCACCCTTAAAATTGAAGCTTCCAAACCAGAATTTCCACTAAAACTAATACAAAACATGGTTTATCCAAGACCACATATTTAACAACACTATCTAAATGTGCAATTAAATAACCCCTTTATTATCGCTTGAAAAGGCATTGTTAAAGGGGGGCCTTTATTAGTGCTTATTTATAATCACTGATAACCCCATGTTTTCACTTTTAAAAAAGAACTGCTAAGGGGGGGGGGAATTTATCAATGCTTGAAAACAAGTGCAAATAAAGGGTGGCCTTTATTAGTGCTCATAATAAATCATTGATAAATGGGGTCTTTATTGGTGATTTTTTAGAACTATTGATAAATATCCCCTCCCCTACTATTATTTTTTTACTAGCACAGAAAAAAAATTAAATTTTAAAAAAAATCATTAAAAATAATTTATAAATATATAAATATACTTATTTTGATTTAAATAAAATAAATATTTTTTAAATATGTTTTAAATAAGGATGAATAGGTATTTGTACTTAATATATAAGATATTTAGTGAAAATGGATTATAAAATATTTAAAAAAATATTTTTAATTAATACTTTTTAAATTATTATATACTAATAGACATTTAATAAAAATTTAAAGATAAAAAAATAAAAAGATTAACAAAATATTTAAAATAAGTTGCAAATGTAATGTGAACTTTAAATGGGCATAAATTTTTATTGAAGTGTCTATTTGGGATATACCACAAGTCAAATTTAATCTTACTATGGCCTTTATTCCCTTGTGGTGATGGGAAACCCACGTTACATTTTTTTAGGCCAAAAAATGCCCAGAAGGCCTCCAATACTTAGTTTTTAGTCGGCGTGCTCTAGTTTTTTAACATTCAATGGAATTTAAACCTCATTTAAGGGATTATTTTTTTCGGTTTTCAATGGGGGTGAATTTATTCCTAGCTATGACATTCATATTGATATTATGGTTTTTAAATTCTATCATTTTTCTTATTTTACTATGATCTATAATCAAATATATATAAATATATACATATTTTTTTATATTCACACATAAAAAATTAATTTAATAAATAAAAATTTAAACATATTTAAAATATATTTCACAATATATAAACCTCATATAAATAAAAAATAATATCCATTTTATTTAAAATAAAAATGTATTAATATTTTAAAACCTATATATGTTTGTATGTATGTATGTATGTATGTATGAATGCATATATGTATTTATAAACACACAGATACACACACACATAAAAAAATATTTTATATATCTATTTAAATATATATATATATATATATTTGGATAAAAATGTAAAAATTATATATATATATATATCATAAAAAGAAAAAAACCAATATAAGGTAGTGGAAAAGGTGTTGGTGTATGAGTTATAAATCCCAGGTTTGAAACTCACTGGAGGCAGGGGTGTGTGTGTGAGGGTGGAATTATCTAAAGTGATGGTAGGGGAGTGTTAATAAAGGGGGTTGGAAGCATTGATAAAATTTGGGGAGGAAGCGGTTCCAACAAAAAAATTATCCCCCTTTATAAGTTATTTTTTAGCACAGATAAAAGGGGGCCTTTAATAGTGCTAAAAGGTGATGATAAAGGTAACCTTTAACAAAACTAAAATATTGATAAAGGCCTCCTTTATCAGCTCTTAAAAAAAATTTCATAAAATTTCTGTTAATTAGTGGTTTTTTAGCACTATTAAAGGGGATATTTAACATTTATTATTATGAGTACTATCAAAGAAAACTCTTTAACATTCCTAATATTATCATCACTTCCATAGTGTTGTTAAAGGCAATATTTATATTAGTGAACACTACCTTCTTGATGCACCAAATCCATCATAAGATACCATTCATGCCATCTGCAACCCACGGAATATAATCTAGAGGTCCTGAGGTCTGAAGATCAAGAGAAACGCTCAAAGTGCAAGCATAGAAGAAATCCTAGGAAGAATAAATGGTCTCGATTAATTATGACCAGATGGTCTAGTGATGTCCCGAATTCCCAAGGGAAATGAGAACCCATTATTGACCACCAAAATTAATCCCAAGCCACCACCAACCTATGTTCCTACCACCAATACTGAGAGAGGTTTTAGTTCTAGGTTTAGTTTTGGTTGTATTTGTTTTTAATAGATCAATATGATTATTATGTTCAAGAAAAAATTATTTTGAGAATATTAATGGAAATATAGATTGATGAAAGTTGTGTGTGAAGATGAGAATCATATCTAGAACCATATAAATGAAGATTATACTCACCATCATAATCATGAAGATTTTTGTTTCATGGGTGATGTTTTTTATTATCAAAAGAATGAAATAACCTCTCTTTTTAAAAATACTCAGGTGAGGACTGACCATCTTATTTAGAATATCAGACTCACAATGATTAATAAATTCCATTGGATTTGGAAGATTCTTTCTGGAATAAAAGGATCATCTGACTCGCCTTGGGTTCGGAATGAGGTTATGATCATAATGTGGAAGATAATCAAATTCAATATGGATCTAATGTAAATCTGATGATTCTTTATTATTTATTATTTCCCTGAAATCATAATTATGTTGTAAAACTTTTGGTTTGAGTGAGAAGAAATAATGGGGGAGAAAAGATATTTCCAATGGTATTCAGGCCAATTATATTGAGGCTATTTGGAAAGAAAGAAAGTTTTTGAAAGAATAAGAAGTTATAAAACTTCCTAATATATATTATATGATGCTGAAGCTGATCTTAAATGTTTTCAAATTCATGAATAATTAATTATTTCATTAAAGATGATGTATAATAAGATTTTTTGTCTAAACAAATCTTTATGGTCTTAGTCTATCAATATGAGATTACTGGGAAAAGATTTGTTAAAGGCTATCAAGGATGGTCGTAATGAGGGAATCTGAAGGTATAGGTTTTTATACAGAAAAAAATACAATAGATTTAATCTTTGGAGAAATAAATTTATGAGTTTTTTTATTCAAAAAGATAATGAATTTAAGTGTTTCAAGTTCATTGGTATCATATTAAGAGACATTTTTTAAAGTAAATATTCTTGAACCAGTCCATCGGACTCCGAGTTCCACCAATAAATCGAACGATGGATTTTTCAAATTGAGAAATATTAGGACAAATGAAAATCAAAGAAAAGAAATTAATTTTTTGAGACCAATGTAAAATCAGATCAAAGATAAATCAATAATATACTCAACTATTTTCTATCAGGATTAATTGTAGGATTCTTTTTGAGTGGGTCAAGAGAAAGAAGAATTTCCTTAACAAGTTAGTCAAGAATTAAAATAATAACTCTAATGTTATTTTAAAGATTTTTTATTTATATGTGGGTCAAGATCCAACATATTGAAGTATATTTTTTCTTCATCATAATGAAGAAATAAGAATTATTAGAATTGTTTTACAATTGTTATAGAGAAATGTAATGGGATGTCCTCAATTTTGATTTATTTTCAAGTGGGTCAAGGAAATCAGAGTTACCCAATGCCCTCATCATAATAAAGAAATCATAATGGAAAATCCAAATTAAAATCAGACTGATGTTTTCTAAGAATATTTAATTTATCCATTTCCTCATATATACAAGTGGTAAAAATCATCAAAATGAATAAATCATATTGGGAAATTGGAATAGAGAATCAGATTTAGATTGATTTTTTTTTGGAAATCTTAAGTATTTAATAAGTTAGATATATCTGAAATTCAAGGGAATTTAAATGTGCTAAACAAGCCAAATAAGGACCTGATATTTAAGGAATATTGAATAGTCTGTATGTTTGGTAATGTGGGAAAACCTTTCAATAATCTAGCTCAAAAATTTTGGTGTGTTTATAAAAGAAGGAAAATACTTTTTGTATTCTAGGATATTCATTTTTTCCAAAGGGGATAGAGAACCTCCATAATTTAAGTAAGAAGAAGTTTTTGGATTGTGTTTTCTTGAAGAATTTATCCATACATAAGAAGAATAAAGAGGAATATTGTATTCACTATTTCCAAAACAGTATAAGAAGTCAGACTGGGATTTTTAGATTAAAGAATAAGAATTCCAGAATTGTTCACATAGTATTATGATAGATTATTATTTCCTTATTGAGCAATCAGACTTGGGAATCATATGCAGAAATTGTTCAAAGTATCATTACAATGTCCTGAAAGTTCATTCCTTCTTCTTTGTAAGAAAATGAATAACTTTTTTGAAAGATCATATTTTTGAAAGTTGATCAAGAATCACATTAATATGTTTTCTACACAAAATTGTATTACATCATTTGTTAAAGAAGATGAATACACACTAGTGTATTGCTTACATCGTGCTACATGCATGAAGGGGAATATTCTACCTATTGTATTCCATAGAAAAGGAATTTTTTCTATTGGATTGTGTGATATTGGATTATTTCCAAACCATACCAAGGACATAACTAATCATACTAATTATTGAAACTTATAAATTCTCGTGTTCCTATTAATATGAATTTTATATTTTCATTAGGGAAAGAAATATTTAACCTGAGGAAAAGTTTGATTCATTAGTAAGGAAACATAAAAGAAAAATATATCACTAATTCACCAACCCTCCCTCTCAGTGACACTTGGAACCAATCTGGGCACTTCCTAGTGGTATTAGAGGGAATGTTCCCTTTTTTTTATTATTTTTTGAAATTTTTTATAAGAATTTTTTATGGATAATCTGATTTGTGTGAACAATAAGGGAATTATGATCCTAAATGACAGTAATTATCATATCTTGAAAGTCATAATGTTTACATATCTTATTTCCCTTTGGTATGATTTTTTAAAAGATTCAACATATGGTTTTTCTTCTTGTATTGAGAATTATCCACTTACAAATGTTGATAAGGAAAACCTTGAGAATTATGTAAGGGATAAGAATGATTTACTCACATCACTTTCTAAAAGTGAGTTTCTAAGAGTAAAAAATAGTTTCCACTGCCAACGGTATCTGGGGTAAGTTGAACAGCATTTATGAAGGCAATAAAATAGTGAAGAAGGAAAAATTTAAAATCTTGAGATTGAAGTATGAATATTTGAAGATGGGAGATTATTAATCCATTGTTTTCTTCTTTACTGGGGTGAATGAAATTATTAGCGTTATCAGATTTATTGGTAAAAAGTTAAAATATTATAGTGTTTTTTATATGATCTTGAGAATTCTTTATGAAAAGTTTGATGTGAAGGTTTCTTCATTAGAAGATAGTTATCATGATATATTATCTCTAAATGATTTGTATAGTACCCTCATCACATATGGGATGTGAAGGGAAAACATTATGAAGGTAAAAACTAAATTTGAACATGAAATTTCTTTTAAGGCTACCAAGAAAAAAAATACGAAGAATATTTTTGAAGAAGAAGAAGCTCGATATTCTAATTCTGAAAATGAGGTATCTAAGAATATGGATGAAATTCTATCCTTGTTTTCTAAAAATGTAAAAATATGTACAAGAATTTATAACTGTAAACATTCCTTAATAAAATGTATATGCATACCCATTGGGAACTATGTTCCCAATATTACTCAAATAAGTGATAAAGAAAAAAGTGATGAAGAAGAAATTAATTAAAAAGAGATAAGGTCAAGAAGATCATAGAAAAAAAGGGGTAAGAAAAATTCACATTCCAAGAGAAAAGATAATAATTTCTCCAAATCATAAAGGAGAATATATTTTTTAAGTATAATGGTAGTAAATAATTTATAAATGGTGTGGATGGAAACACATTTATTGTAATTATTATTGAGGAGTGTTTTTTTAGTTGTGAAAGTGTAGTTATTCTAAATAAGAAGAAGAAGAAGTCAGATAAGATAAATATTAAAAATTCACTGAGAATGATTGTGAGAATACCTTCACAGTTAACAATGAGAAATTAGAAAGTTGAGGTTATGAGGAAGAAGAAGATGCTCAATTAAAATTTCATCTGAAAAAAGAATTGAAATAATATCTAAGATAGATTGTGAGGCTTGAGAAAGAAGTGTGGAAGTTGAAAAGTGGATACACTTTAACAAACAATAAAGAATGTATTAAGGATGAGAAATTCATGTTAATGGAATCAATTTATTACTAGAATAAGTCTCTTAAGAAAGAAAAGAATCATAATTAACATCTAGAAGTAATGTTGAAGGAAAATGGAGAAGAGTTTGAACTTTTCCAACAAAAACGTTCTAAAGATTAAAAGAGGGTTAAAATATTTGATAGTTCTATCTATGAAGCAGGAAAAATTATTTTTAAGGATGATCCTATTAAGGATCAAAAAATTTACCTTCAATGGTTGATAATAATTAGGGAAATGGTTCTAATATGAAGAAAGCTGGGAAGGTTATATATGTGGTCAAGACCAAAAAATTCATGAAGTTAGTGGTTTCTAAAAATCATGAGTCTGGAAAAGATTTTGTTACATTTGGTTCGGATAAGTTGAAAAATAAAACCTAGTTGGAAAAGAATAATTTGATTGATAAAAAAATGTTTGGTGGTCAACAAAGATCTCTTAAGAAAGATGAAACTGTTGTTTAGAAACATGTTAACAAATCCAGAAAGTATGGATGTTATAGAAGAAGATATTCCTTCTATGGGTACGACTAGAATTTTGGTGGATTCCGACATATGGCTAATATGTATTGGTTTAACCAATAAAATTATAACTATTCCACAAGTTATAGAAGGAAATTTTTTAGGGGGAGACAATCCTCTCAATGTAAGAATCCTGATAAGGATATTCAAAATAATTCTAAGAAGAATACTTTTAAAGTTGGGAAAAGTAAACAGGCTGAATCTATCAAGAAATAGTTCTTATTCAATTAGACAGAACACTTAAAATTGTATTGAAAGTTGGAAGAAGCACAAAAATCATCTAAATATATGGGGAATAAAAATGTTTCTGAAATTGAGAAAAATTTTGATAAAAATTTAACAATAGATTTTGAAATAAAGAATCAAAAACGATGTAAGATATTTGAGAAAGATGAGCATGTTACTAAAAGTTGTTTATCTATCTTTCCATCCCAAGGAGAAGACATAAAGATGGTTTTAAAAACTAATCGTAAAAATTATGGCAGTAAATTTGAAGATAATAAGACTAGAAACTCAAAAATGAAATCCAAAATTTCAACCATGTTGATTTAGAATCATATTGGTAGTGGTGGGATCGCTTTAAGGAGCTAACGCAGAAGTTCCCACATCATGGGCTTGATGTGCGGATACAACATCAAACATTCTACTAGGGACTAAAACCTATTGTATACACTATTGTAGACATTATCTCTAATAGAGGGCTCATGATCAACAAGCCTAAAGTAGGTAGAGTACTATTATATGAGATCTCCCACAATGATTATCTTTGACAGAGTGATTAAAGACCACCCCAGCATACAATCCATCAGGTGGAAGAGAACACCCACCTCTCATAAAAAAGTTGAATCTCTCATTAAGAATCTTGAGTCTTTCTAGATGCTTGTTATATCACCACCCCCTCATAACCCTATTATGGAGATCCAATCTTATGAAATTTATAGAGGAATAAACCCATACAAGGAGATAAAAGAAGGAATATAGGAGCCTCAAACAAATATTTTAATTACATAAATTAAAATTAAAAAATTATAAGTTTCAACAACTTCAATAGAACAAACAATAGTGTTATCATCAAAGTTTGGCTTAATATATGTAGTAAACAAATCAATGTTATTATCAATAGAGGAGTAGTAATGCATGACCATGGGGATTTGGGACTACCTACGTATACACCAAATAATACATCTCCTCGATCAAAGAAACAATGTCAAAAACGGACGTATTCTCCTAGAACTCAAAATATTCCACAAGCTCAACAACATAAATTTTAGTAAGCTCCACCTAGAAAGTAACAACATTCTCATCCTATGTATTCTAAACATAAAAATCTACTTAATTCCTTTTTTTAAAATTCATATTAAATTATGAATAACCAAGATAATAAAAAAACTAAAGAGATAGCCTCTAAAACATTAATCACTAAGTTATCCCAATATCAAAGATCATATCAAACCGATTATCAAGTACTTTTCCGAGTAATAATGATAATCATATATGAAATGAGTTTAAATATTTCATTATTAGGAGTGTAATAATTATGTACTTCCCTAATCCATGAATAGATGAGGAAATTAAACTTGAAGAACCTGAAATATGTGATTCAATCATCAATGATGATGATGATGATGATGACGATAGAACAAATAAAGCTAATAAGATGAAAAAACTGGAATTTGAACCTATTACAAAAGCTCCAACTCAATAGAAACCAGAAAAGGAATAAATATATGTTGTTCCATCACTATAAAAACCCCCTCTCTTATTTCTCGAGTGGATGAGAAAATCCAAAATAAAGGTATAGTAAAAAAATTAGTGACATATAAAAATATTGTACGTCAATATCCCCTTTGCATAAGTGGTCACACAAATGCTTTCTTATGCCATATTTTTAAGGAATTACTCTCAAATAAATGGAAAATGGAGGATCAAAGTGTTAACTCCAGACATGAACAATTCTCCATAGTTTTTCATCAGAATATTCCACCCAATATGTGATACCCCATATTTCTTTATTCTTGCACTATAGGGACATGTAATTTCAAAATAGCCTTATGAAATCTTGGGGAAAGTAACAATATCATGCCTATAACTGTATTAAAAAAAATGTGGCTTAAATAATTGAAACCAATTAGATATTCACTTCAACTAGATGACTAATTAATCAAGTATCCTCGAGAACTTCTCTAGGATGTCTTAGTCAAAGTTGGAATAATCATCTTTCAAGCAGACATACTTATCATGGACATGGAGGAAGAGTGTTACATTCCTATCATACTAGGGAGACCATTTATCTACAATAGAAATGTGTCTATTGATATAAACCAAGGATGTTTGAAATTAATATTTCATGAATAAAAAGTTTTTTTCGACTCTGTAAATGTTGTTAAAAAAGATGTGAGTCATTGGATTGATAATTCGACTTTATTTCTGATAAGGAAGAGAATTATATAACTAGTGAGGATAACAGAGAGAATATATCACTAGATAAAAATTAATGTATTTACTATAAGGGAATAAATTACACTAAACCTCAAAAGGAGGATATCATCCCACCATTCATACCCTCATTCATTAGACCTTCGATGCAGGAATTGAAACCTCTGTCGAGTACACTAAAGTATTCATTCTTAGAAGAAATAGTGGAACTGCTAGTCATTATTAGTTTATAAATAACTCAAATATAATAATAGAAACTCATTTAACTCCTGAAAAGGTATTAGAATTCAATTTCCTTGGTATTGGTTGACATGAATGGGATCAACCATATGATATAAACTAATAATATTTTATTGGAGGAAGGTAATAAACCCAAACATCAATCCTAGAGGTCAATCACCCAACTAATTGATGAGGTACTCAAAAAGTACATTCTAAAGCTTCTTGATGTTGGTATATTATTTTCAATCTCAGAAAGAAAAAGGGTGAGATCACTGCAAGTAGTCTTGATGAAAGGTGTCTTGATCGTTGTTAAAAATAATGAAAATGAGTTGATCTCAACTCAAACCATCACTGGGTGGTGAGTGTGTGATGATTATAGATATATCACCAAGAATGATCGAAAGTATCATTTTCGACTTCATTTATTGGATCAAATGATAGAGATACCAGTCGATCATAAATTCTATAGTTTTCTGGATGGATATTCCATATACAATCAAATTGAAAACGACCTGATAGATTACTCTACAAACAACATTCACATGTCCTTGTGGGTCCTTCTCTTATAGATTTATTTCATTTGGAATGTCAAATGCACTGGAAACATTTCAAAGGTGCATTAAACACATCTTTCAATATATATATAAGAGGAATTATTAGATATTTTCATGTATTATTTTTCAATGCATTTAAGATCCGTAAAATTTTTCCAAAATAATTAAGACTTAGTCTTAAAGCACTAATTATTTCTAAATTAGGAGAAGTATCATTTTATAGAGAAATAATTAATATTTCCTAGAAATAAGATATCCTAGAATGTAATTTAAGTTGATCTTGTAAAGATAAAGGTGATTAAGACTTACCTGAACCTATAACGGTTAAAGGAATCTTGGGTTTTCTGGACCACATGGTATTTTATCACCTCTTTGTAGAAGAAATTACTAAAAATTGATCACCCACTAACAAAAATTTTATCAAAATAAATTCCTTTAGAATTCAATGAAGAGGATTGGTAGGTGTTAAACACTCTAATGAATGTCATTCTGGATACTCCTGTCATAATATCACCTGACTGGGATAAGGATTTTGAATTAATGTGTGATGCCAGAATTTTTATTGTGGCCAATGTGTTAGGATAGTGAGTTGGACATATAATGTGCCCCATTTATTATACCAATCACACACTAAATTAAGATCAAGAAAATTACATGACAATATAAAAATAGTTTCTGGAAGTCTGCAATGCTTTTGAAAAGCATCACTCATACCTTGTTATTTATAAAGTAGTGGTCAGTATAGATCATTCAGTAATGTAATAGCTTCTAAGAAAAATTGATTTCAAACCATGATTAATAAGGTTGATCCTACTACTGAAATAATTTTACATCATCATTGAGGACACAAAAGAGATTGAAAATGTCATCATTGATCACTTATCTAGACTTCCACTATAATTCATTGAAGATTATGAGAATCTAAGCATTCAAGATTAATTTCCAAATGAAATGGTTTTTAGTAAAAATATGAAATCCCAAACATGGTTTTATGATATTACAAACCATCTTTTTAAGAGAACCATTTTCCCCCACTTCTCCTACAATCAAAAGAAAAGATTATTGGTCGAGGCCACACACTATTACTAGGATAATCTACTACTATATAATCATTGTAAGGATGGATTAATGTTATTGACCATCCCAGAATATGATTTTCAAATCCTACTCAAGATGTGTCACACATAACTAGCTGAAGGACATCATGGTCCTAAACACACTGTGTATAAAATCTTACAAAGTGGATTATTCTGACACACACTCCATCTGGATGTGAGGAGTTTCATTCAAAATAGTGATTTGTGCCAATGAACATGCACCATTGTAAAAATAAATGAAATTACCTAGAATCCCATTATGTAATATGAATTCTTCCCCATATAGGGAATCTATTTTATGTGTTCATTCCCAAATAATCATTGGAAATTTAGATCTTGTTCAGTGTAGATTATGTTTCAAAGTGAGTAGAATTTCGGGCAACCACCCATGAAAAAACTACATTGGTCGTGAAATTCATAAGTAAAAAAATTTTATTGGGATTTTTATTTACGCAAATTCTCATTAGAAATCAAGGAACTCACTTCTCAAATAATGACATGAAATTATTGCTCCGAAAATATGGAATCTGTTTTAACAATGGATCTCCCTACCACCTCTAGAAAATAGTTAAAGTTGAATTGTATAATATGAAGATTAAAAAAATCAATAAAATATAGTGGCTATAAGTATAAAGGACTAGAATCTCAAATATGATGATTCACTTCAGGCTTATCACATATCCTATAAAACACTCATTAAAACTGATGTGTTCCTTCTTGTTTATGGGAATTCATGTCACTTATCGGTTGAATTGGAGTATCTATATTATTAGGAAATTAAGAAACTAAACATGGAAGATCAAAATTCAAAGAAGTTAGAATGCTATAAATTTATGAGATGGAAGAGATCAGAAGGGAATCTTATGACAATTCCCATATTTATAAAGAAAAAATGAATAAATGGCATGACTAACTCATTTCATGATAAATCTTCCCACCATGGGATAAAGTTATTATTTTTAATTACTTATTAAAGCTACTCCATTGGATACTAAAATTCTGGTTGTCAGGTCCTTTTAAAGTAACTAGTGTGTTACCCTATAGGGAAATCAAAATTCAAAACGTTGAATGACCACTCTTTAAGTTCAATGGAAAAAGACTAAAAATTTATCAAGAAGGGTGTGCCCATTATATAATATTCATCTCTTTATTTTATCTACCCTTTTGGGTGATGACAAAATTATTTCACTTTATGGGAGGCAGCCCATATTTTTCTCTATGTTTTTGTTATGTACATAGGTTTTTATTTTTAATTATCTAGTGTTTAAAATTCTTTATGAGTACAAAAACGCATTATAGTCATTCCATGCATTTATCTAAGTAGATTTCTTATACCATTGACTTTGTTCACCTTCCCATATTTCTTCTTAAATATTTTTTAACACCTATAGACTAATAGTTTATCTTTTGAAGGTATTTTGTTTCAAATAGTTTTTTCAGGTTTTCTAGTTTCCCTTCACCATCCAAAAATTTCCACCATGGAATGACTTTTAATACTGGGAGTTCGTGATTCCTTATTTTAAAATTATTAATTTCCATTTCATAATTGCCTATTTTATACTTTAAATATCTCCAATATCCTTTTCATGATTAGTGTTTACACTATCACATTATAAGTGTGGGAGAGGATTTATTGAGATTCATTGTCTATACACTTGGATTTCTTCTTGTTTTCATTAGTTTATGTGACATTTTTTCTTAAAATAATTATTTAACAAGAAATATAATTACAACAATTTGAATAAAAAAATTGGTGTTTGTTGAAATAAATTTTTATTCCTATTTAGAATTTTATCATGATTGTAGAGTTGAGTAATTTAATTTTAATTATGAATTCTTATAATTGATTTTGATTAACTTATTATTATATACCATTCCTTGAGTGCATTACAATTATTTATTATTACCATTCCTGATAGGATTCCAAACCTACATTGTCATATTATTTCCCAATAATATTTCTCAATAGATACATGGGTCATGTAAACCTATTAAAACGTGCATTAGAATCTTATTAAGGCTATATTGAATAAATACACTATTGAAATGATTAAGGAAATATTTGTTGAGCCAGTTTTCTTGAGACCCACCAATATATGTATCCATTATTTTCACATAGTATCAATTAATGACCTCTTAAGGATGGTGTTTTTTCAATCTTATTATCCCTTACTAACCAACTCTCGATGCTATGTATGATTGTATTTTAAACAAGTTTGGGGGATTTTTCCTCTCTTCCATACATGGGATATTGATACTAATGAAATTTACGGTGTAATTTTCTCTATATTGATATGACATGGCTCATTATTAGCTTCATAATTTTCTATTAAAACCCTATTTCTTTGAATAAAAATAAAAAAATGGGTTTTGTATTAGGAAATTCAAAAATCACCATTACAAAATTGATGGATCTTATGATGGATCATATGTGGTAAGGTGATGGATATGAGATTTGGCCTAGACATGATTTTTTAAAAATAAATATAAAAAATAAACAGAGTAAGGTGAGACATTCTTTGTTCTCTCTAACATTTTCATGAACCCACATTGATCAGTTTAGAGAATGGAGACTTTTTGTCTAGGAGGAGTTACTTCATTTCACATTTCTTAATTTTAATGCAATACACTTGAGATTTTACCCACCTTTTTATCAATATTTTTACTATCTACCTAACTAACCCCAACCTCAGAGTCATTTGACCCTTATTGATTAATCCCTTGTGATTAATTTTTTATTTTTCATTACAAAGTGGATATGTTAGAACCAAAATAATACTATGGTTATGAACATGTATTTAGGGAATATGAATAAATCTAGTTTTATTTTTACTTTTGTGATGAAAGAAAATTTAACATGAGGTAAATTGGGAAATTGGAATAGTATCTATGGAATAGTTATGAAATTGTAATTTAAGGAAGAATGAATCAAAATAAAGAACTAAACTATGCGACAGGACTAATTTTCTCTATAGGAGTGATTTTGGAGGAGTTTTTTTATTCTAATAGTTAGTTTTATTTTCTTGGTTGTAATTTATATATTCTATTTAAATTTTTTTATTTTAAATCCCAATTAATATGATAGTTGATTTAGTATGGTAAATTGTTCCAGTGTTGGGGAATTTGATAAGCTAATTAATACATATATTTTGGATATATTCCATTAATGTTTAGTCATGTGTTATTTTATAATAAAATGGGTTTTGATGATTATTTTCAAGGAATATGAATTTGATACTCAAGGGAGGAGATAGTAGAATGAAGGACCTTTTAGGATGAAGCTATTTTAATCATATTATCCCTTCCTACCCTACTTTTGGTATTATGCATGATTTTATTTTGAACAAATATGGAGGATTTTTCATCTCTTATAAAGAGGATGTTGATACTGAGGATACATATGGTGTCATTTTTCACATATTAATATGACATGTTTCGTGATTACCTTAGAAATTTTATATGCATAACCGATTCCTTTGAAAAAAAATCAGAAGAATGGGTTATGTATTAAGTAGTTAAAAAATAACCATTACCAGATGGATGAATCTTATCATGGATCATATTTTGTTAGATGGTGGATGTGAGATCTGTCCTAGATAGCATTTTAAAAAAGTAAATAATTAAATAATGGAAAATGGAACATTATTTATACACTCATAACTTATTCATGGACCCACTTTGAGTTATTTAGAGTATGAACAATTTTTTTTCTAGGATTATACATTTCATTGATCTTTTCTTGATTATCTAGAATTATACTTGATACTTTACACTCCTTTTTTTGATTTATTTTTATTATCGACCAACCTACCCTCATCCTCAAAGTCAATTGAACATTATTACTTAAGACCTCATGATTAATTTTTTATTTTCCTTTATGAAGCAGGGATGTTAGAACAAATGAAATACTGTAGTTAGGAACATGTATTCAAGGTATAAGAATAAATCCAGTTTAATTTTACCTCAAGTGATGAGTGAAAATATATCGTGAGGTAATTTTCAAAATGGGTATAGCTTATAAAGAATAGTTATGAAAATGTAATTAAATGAATAAAGAATCTAGATAAAGAACTAAACTATAAGACATGGATGATTTTCTCTATGGGAGTGATTTTGGAGGACTTTATTTTTTCCACTAGAACTTAGTTTTATTTTCTTATTTGTAATACATGTTTCATGTTTAAAAAATTTTTATTTGAAATCCCTGTTGAGGTGTTTCTTACATGAGGAAAAGTAATTATTCAAGTGTAGGTTAATTTGATAATACAAATTCATATATATATTTTGGATATATTTATTTAATATTTAATAATGTATTATTCAATAATACAATGGGTTTTGATGTGTTTTTTCAAGTAATAGCTATTCAATACTCAAATAAAGAGATGATTGAAAAATACAAAAATTGGACATTACACATCCTAAATCTCAAGTACACAATGTATATTCCTTGTGTAGATAACTTCTATGAGTTTATGGCCAACTTGTGAATCTAGAGTATGAGCTGTGAAAAATGTACATGATGTGAATCTAGAATGCATGTCATGAAATAATCAAATTTCAAACCTAATGAGGTACACGACATAAACACATTGTAAGGCATTAAAAGTTTAAATTGTGAATCCCATTAAAGATGCAGGCTATGAAATGCATGAAATCCAATATATTTAGATACATATGTATATATGAAGTGCACAGTGTGAAATAAAATTACACTCGATGAAACCCTTAATGCCTAAGTCACTTAATTCATGTTCATGATGTGAATAGGTTTCATGTCATAAACTACTCAGGCTCTATAAATATTTTGAAAATCCGAAAAAATAGGATATCCTATACACATAAACCCTTTTCCTCCTTTCATCTATATTTATTTCCCATTTTATTTCTATTTTTTATTTATTTATTTTTTTCTTTTATTCATTTTTTTTACTGCCTTCCAATTTCAAGACACATTATTTGTGTGTTGCTGTCCAAATATTGAATCCAATTCCATTTGTCATTAAAAATCAATTTGTTCTATGTTATTCATTGTTTCAAGATTCAAGTTAGCATTTTTTCAATCATGAAATTCATTGATTTGAACTATTTATTTACTTTGTCGATCATGTTTCCATCTGTTTCCCTACTTTCATTTAATACTACCATCTGTGTCTAATCTTATTAGGGTTAGGGGTTAAGATTAAGGGCGGATTTAAACCTAATTAATATTTGAATCAAAACATGGTAACCTTCAAGCTAGTAATTAAGTTAAAAACATTTTTAAATCTTATTCTTTTTCATCTACCTTGACTATCAAAGATGCAATTAAAGGACCCTGACCCAGTTGGAGTTGACCAAGCTATGACCAATATCCCATTTTATTTTCTTCCTAGAGGTTGATCTTTAAATAATTATTCTATTAACTATATATTTATCGAGGATTTGTTTCTATATTAGGTAGCTACAATTGGTTGGAACAAGACCATTTAGATACATTTGAAGAACTTTCTAGCCTAATTCGAAGGTCTATTACAACTGATATTTAGGATTATCTTCTATCAAAACCATAAAATTGGAATTTAACCCTTCCTTTAACTTATTTAATACCCAAGATACATAGTTCTTTAGAGAATCCAAATCTAAGAGAGATCATGTTGAATCCTACCAAAAGGATATTACCACATGGTTTCCTTCCTACCAACTATCGTTGTGGGTTCGAACCTGCACTACCATTTTTCTATACCTTAGTAGATGAGTGTATTTTGGGAAATATAAATTCTAATATGATCAATGATTACTCATAATCAATTATGTTTTTTGAGATAGTCAAAATTATTCTTATAGATAGGACAACATAACCAACAAGAACCACTTTTAATGGTAAATCTAGATCAATTTAATGTTGGGATGAAAATTATGTTAATACAACACCATTATATCAACAAAACAATAATTATCTATTATATCATGAAATAATCCATAGATCTATCCATCATAGATTATTTATATGACTCATATATTTATAAGGAGATTGTTTGGGGAAAAACTAAAGAAACATAGCATTTGGGATCCAACAGATTGATCCAAGCATGAAATGCCAATGATAGGGGAAATATAGAGCAAATTCTAGTGGATGGAATCTCTCCGGGTCATTCTGGTTGAATGGATGTCCAATGAATAATATGTGGTGTCAAAAAAGAATTTTAAAATAAAATTAAGGAGGATACATTAATGGTCAGGCAATCTGGGCACCACTTGTAAGCTAGTAGATATAATCATAAGAATCGGTTACACCCTCTATAACTAGGGATCTAATTTTTCTATATCGGATAGCTGGTGACAGATCGGTTCATCTGGGATTCATCCTCCTCAATCATTTAGACATTGGATCTGTACCAACTAGCAGCTCTATGATGCTGGTTAGTTCCCCCAACTCCTCTACTTCTGACTTCTATCATCATAAATCCCACAAACATGCCTCAAAAATCTATAAATACACATCAAAGATACCCTAAAATTAAATTTAATAAACTTTGAAAATAATATAATGTCATAAATCTTCCCCCTATAATGACTTAACATCCTTGAGAGGTGTCTCTAATTTTATTTCTAGAAAAACATAGTCCATTGTACTCATACATCAGACTCTAGCCACCAAGACTCAGATTGGATTATTACAGGATGTCATAGAACTCAAAAAAGTTGTACCATATTCCCCCTTAGCACCTTCTCACTCTAGTCCACAATCGTTATCATTTTCTCTATAAATGATGCATCTTGTTCCAAATCAAAGTTCTCATTGTTGATCACATATATAATATTGGGCTTGAACCTTTGAATATGTAACTCATGGAAAAAATTATTCATACCATTATACTATAGAGAGATTTATAATCAATAGTAAAATATCATGGTAAGCACAAAAATGTCCAAAAGTTCCAAAAATCACAATTTCAAATTCCCCTATATTCATAAATATTGATTCCCTAACCGAGATAACACTCACAAGAAAACTTGATCACCCATAACAAACATCAAATATGTTAGCCTCTAATTTTCATATGTGTGTTGCCTACTCTGAGTAGGAACTGACCACTTCCAAATAAATGAGACATAATAAAAGGTCTCCTACACCATACTCAACCGAAAAAACTACTTCCTAACATTCCTCATACTAATATACAAGTGAACTTGATAATCAACCAAAATGATCCTCGAACAACCCTATCAGAATCCAAAAATAGTATTTATTATTGTATGAAAACCCTTCTAGTTCAATATGATCATCCACATCTACACCAATATATATGATTCAAGCCTAAAACATATCTTATAAACTTTGGATAATCCACTCTGACTTCCCATATATCAATAAATGAAGCATCATGACCAACTTCAACTGATTCCCCATTTGTTTTTACAAGACATTCAAAAACAATGACTTGAAATGAGAATCATGGTCAAATACTATGCTCATAGGAACTCCAAGATGTTATATTATCTCTAAAATATAATTTTTTCTCAAATCATCTATATAAATAGACACATAGATCGGTAGAAAACTTTCTACCTTCATCAGCCTATCAAAAAATACCCACACAACATCTCGACCACCCAGGTTCCACGAAAACCTTGTACAAAATACATTGTCATATCCTACCAATTCCACATGATCATAGGAAGATACTGAAGTAAATCAAATGGTCATTGATACTCATCCTTGAAAATCTAATAGGTAACGTAACAAGGGACAAAACAGGTGATGTCCCTCTTTATACCTAACCATACAAAACACTATATGATGTCACAATACATCATTGTAGATCTAGGGTGCACCACCTACTATAAATAATGATATCCCACCATTATCTCTTTCCTCTTGGATACAGGAACCATAACTCTCCCATTAATTTAGATCACATTGTCTCCATCTAAATAATATCTGGGAACTATGCCATTTCCCATAAATCATTCTTGTGTCACTAAACACTCAAAATACAATTCATTTTTGGATTTCACCAGGTCAACCAAGGCAAACATGATAACTGAGGGTGCACATTTCATCATCCCTTGGTCCATATATAAACACACTAACCATTCTAAGAACAAGATCTTTAATCTTTATTCATTATTTGACGGTCATTCTCTTAGATCCCATGTCTTCCTACTTAGAGAACCTGAAACTACATTACCCTTTGTAGCTGAAAAATCCAAATTAAATTCCAAATTATATAAATACTAAACCAAACACCTCTTCTAGATATTAATGTTCCACTAAGATAAGATATATCATAATCCCTTGTGGTCTATGTAGACAAAAAACTTTTCACTAAAAATATAATGGTGTCAACACTTTAGGTCATAGACAACGTCTCCCAGCTCTAATTCTTTCATAGGGAAGTCATTCTTATGATATCACAAATTTTTAGACCCATAAAGAACTAAATAATCACTCTACATCAAAATAACAATAAAACCAACTCATTAGGCATCATAGTAAACCATATATCACATCCCGGGTTCTTGTAAGATCAAGATTGTAGCTGATTTCAATATCTTATTTTTCTTTAGGAAGTCCTTTTAACATTATTCTTTCTACTAAAAATTCAAACATTTCTTTTTAATACAAGTCATAGGTTCTACTAAATTAATAAATCCTAAATGAACCATTTCTAGTACCTATAAAAACCTAGTAAATTCCTGATCTCAAAAATGTTCAATTGGTGTTACTAAGACATCACTACCTCTAAATTTTCATGAACAACTAATATCCCCAAATCAAAACTCATATTCCAAATAAGAAAATCTATTGAATAAAAAAGATAAACATTGAAAGCATGAAATAATTTTGATGTTCTATAAGTGTATTCCACACAACCTCAAGGTTTCTAACATGCATCTTTGGTGTCTATAACTATATTTTTTTATCATCAATTAAAATAACAACAAAACATTTATGATATGGATTGAATATCATGTCTATGAGTTCCATGAACATCATTAGAGCATTATTCAATCAAAAAGGCATAAAAATATACTCATATTATCTATACCTATTCGTAAACACTTTCTTTGGTATATCTTATTCTTTAACCAAAAGTTATTGGTAGGCTAATTGGATGTCAATCTTAGAGAACCACTAGGTTCCCCACAATATGTCAAATAATTCTTCAATCCTCGGAAATGGGTACATGTTCTTCATCATGACTTGATTCGGATTTGAACAATCTATGCACAACATATGGATTCTGTTCTACTACTTAGTGAAAATAAATGGAGAACCCCAAGGAGAAGTTAATAGTTTAATAAATCTCATCACCTCTAAATCCTAAAGATGTACCTTGAGGTCTTTTAACTCAGTCGATTCATTATGATAAAAATGGATTAATATTTTTTATGTTAGAATAATGATTTCAATATTAAATATAATTTATATATCATGAGGAAGTCTTGAAAATTTGTCATGAAAGACATCATTATAATCGTCCAACATTGGAGGAAATGTGGAGAGAGATACTACCCAATCTACCATAAGAACCATGCTTGTTAAATGCACTTTAATATCCCTAAACTGGGTCAATTCATTTCCCATTTTATCTTCTTTAATATCACATTCATTGGATAGTGAAAAATTATCCCCCTTAGGTGTGTGAATGGATACCTATATCTTCTAGTTGTCAATGTGCCCAATAACTATTCAACTAGCCCATGCTAAAAACCCATAAATATATATAACCAGTAAAAACTATAGAAAAACCTAGGAATATCTATAGATAGTATAAAGTATTCCATAAGGGTGTATCAAGTGAAATAATATTAGTAGACAAATTAATCGAGAAGTCTAACAAAACAATGAATTAAGTAGATGTAAAAAAAGAATGAGAAGCTCATATATCAAACAATGTAGTAGAAAACCCATAGGTAATCATAACCATACTTGTAACTATTGATGGATCCAAAACACAATCATCCAAAGGCTTGTATATGGAATATAATACTCTTGTGTTGGTCCCGTGACTTTATACCTAAAATCCCTTATCCAATTTACTTACTAATCTATACAGAATCTAGGAATGCTTCTAAGATCCCATGTCATTCCCTTCACTAACAGCTTAAATCATCCCAAAATAACTGTTGAAATCAGATCACATTTCCCTCAAAAAAATCACTTAATATTCCCTATCATTGCACATTGATGACACTTATTTTGAGATTTGAGGAAAAACATGTGATAATATCCACTCCATCAGTAATTGGTGCATATGGTAACACCTCCTTCCTAGGAGGGTTCTTATAAAAACCTATGTCACTCTAAATGCCTATATCCACCCTGTTTTTCCGCCTCGACCTTCCACTTATTAATACTATAAATGGTACTCAATGCATACCTAGGAATCCCACTCATCAGTGCTCAAAGGGTTGAATGAAGACATACATATCTATCCTACTCTAGACACTACGTAGTCATTATGGCCTTATACAGAATCTAGGGATGTGTCATAAAGTCGGAATTTCTGACCTAGAACCTCAACTCCATTTGAAGGATGATATAAAACTTATGTACCTTTTTCTAAACATTCCATACAAAAAGAGGATCAAAGTGAAACAACTCCCTGAAAATAAAAAAAATAGGAATATACTAAAAATGTTCCTTACTAAATATATAGAGACTCCTGAGATCAATATTTCTTTGGTGTATCCAAGAAAAACTAATTAAAAAATAGATCCTTGAAGGTGTCCCAAGTTATACCCTTACGTCTCCCAACCAGGTTCATAACACCACATTATCTCATCAAAGGTCCTTGAAGCATGAAAGAAGCCATCTAAATCTATTGATCCTATGAAGTCTCCATTAGATCAAAGATTCACTCTATGATATATACCCAATACTCAGTATCCTAGGGTCCTCATGTACCCTATAATGATAGGGAACACTAGATCTTAAAATCCTTATCCTAATAAACCATAATCTAGTGTTCTTTTCAACCTTTGATAGGCACTATCTGAAAAATTCTAGGATAATTTTTTTGTCTCCTAAACTACTAGAGTGACTATTGGTGAATTCCCTACTACACCGTTCTACATCTCTAAAGGGACCCATGGAACTACCACCCATGAAAGAGAATCATGACCAACTTCCCTAAGTGTTTCTATAAGATTAATTCATGGAGGAATTACATAAAATGTAAAAACTAACACATATAAATTCCTTAAACAACATAAAGGACTACCCCATCAAGAAATTATAGTAAAAAAATCACTATATGAAGACTCATCCTAAGAGGTCACCCATTTATATATGGAGAAAACCACTTATTACTACCCAAGGCCTAACCCATGCTTCCAGTACCTTCATGTTTGTCATATTTTTACACATATAATAAACATATCATGCTCAGTTCAATTAATAAAAATATTGATATAGATATATCATAGAAATACATTTCACATATTTCTATTGAAATTTAATTAATTGAATTACTATGTATAAAAAAGAAATCATATAAATGACATGTAAACCTATGTTCGTAGTCATGATTCATTAATTCATTGAATTTTGATAATATATAACAACACAGCATTGCTCAAGATCAACATGAAACTTTAACACCACAATTAGTAATATCAGTCCAATCATTGGTCAACCGGAGGTAAGTTACATAAGAGCTTTCCAGAAACATTTATTGAAAAACCCACATAATTTTAATATTAATTCAATTTCATTCATTTTTAATATTCATTAACAATATTTTATATATTTATATTCACAATAATAATATTAAGTGATTTTTCAATCAAAAAGATAAAAGTTTTATTCTTACTAAATTTGTTTACATATATTATATGATTTTATTTAAAAAAAAATATTTTAAAAAAATTAATTTAATTTAAAAAAATTAATTTCATTTTTGAATTCAAAGTCGCAAAATAATATTAAGATTAATTTTTGATAATTTTCTAATAAGTTTTATTTTCTGAATGAATAGTGAAAATACTGAATTTTAATGAAAATTTTCTTTTATTTTCATGTATTTACAATTTCACATTCTATTTTAGAATAGTATTAAAATTTCAGCTGTTATTGTTGATTAAAAGTTTCAGTAGTTAATTCCAGCAGGTGTCGGGGCTTCCTTTAGGGACGTCCTCAGTGGCCCGGCTCCAGAACCTCTTTGCTTCTCGGTGATCTAAAAGCCATCAGGGCAGTATTCGTGCGAAGGTAACAGTGTTTAGCTACACGTTCCAGAATCCTCCTTCGAGGAGGCAAAGTCCTGCCTCAAATGGACCCAGGTGTCTTGCTTTGGGGTGGCCAAGCCGCCGCTTGTAGTCTTCTGGCGTTGGCTCTCGTCCGGGGGTCTCCAGCTGTAGGCACAGGTCTCGGCCCTCCACAGATGCTATTTTTTTATCGTCCTTGCCTCCAAGGCATTTTTCTTCACGTCTGGTGAAAGATTCTTCCGCGCGTGAGTCGCTGGGGTTTTAGCCTGGAAAGATGTTCCACAGATTCCCACAGAGGTAAGGAATCCTCATTGGCGACTGTATGGATTTGCCTTCCAGGGCTGCCGATGCCATTCCAGAATGAAGGTTTCTTGAAGATGATTGATGACTCCTTTAGGACTTTTTTGTACTCCGATGACATCACAAGGAGAGGCCTCTCGGTCTTGGGGGCCTGCATTTCTGTTGAACTCGACATCACTCATACCCTACTAGAGAAGCTCGACATTTAGGTTGAGGATTCGTTCTCTTCGGGTCAGGATATAGTTTACCCGGTGTATCCCATGTTCTACTCGCATTGCCCCCTGGAAGGTCACTCTCCCCAAATCTGTCGTCGTAGTGGGAACAAGGGCCATAAATATTTCGGGGTGGCGGCTCGGGGTGATGGTAATGATAGGTCTCATCCGTCGAGTTCGTCTGAGAAGGTCTCGGTGGTGGATATGGGGCTCTTAGGGCCCCTCCCTTTGTCTGAGGATGCCTCGGTTGTCTCTTCAGTATTTGTGGCATGGGACATTTTGTAGGATTACTTGGCGCTCATTCCCTATATCATGTGCAGTGTTTCAGCCATCCGGGCCTCCCCCTCTTTATCGGGTCTGGTCAATCTCAAGCAGGTCTCAGTAGTATGTGGCCTTGAAAGTTCGAATCTCCTGGGGTCTCTGTTCCCAGCCCCTCTCGGTGCAGTCTCTTCGAGTAGAGGATCAAAAGTGTATTCAAGGACCTTGATGGTGTTATCTCATGTCTCATGTTAGTCCTCTGGGGGATCTCTGCCTCCTTCATCGGCATCTTTACCCAATATCTTACAGCTTCCCTCCGAGGGATCTTCCCCTGCCCAACGGGATCTAGTGGGAGTGTGTCCTGGTCCACCGCTCACCCTAGAAGGAAACGCATCACGTTAATGAAAATCAGTCCTCTGTCTCCCACAGGGGCACTGGCTAAGGAGTCAGGGATGCGTAAATGATAAAAAGTTATGTTGATTCAAGGGTAATTCTCTTCCCACTTCACGATGGAAAAGGGCTCTGGAGCCAGTCCCAGGGAACTCCTCTTTAAATGATTTTGTTGTTAATTTGGAATGATCTGGGGATTGGCGCCAGGGTTAAGTTAGACATCCTTGCTTCTAACATCTCCAGTCATAAGGTTGAAATGGTGGTATTTCTTGAACATAAACAACAATCCTCCAGAATCCAGGATTTTCCAGAAAACTGAGGTTGGATGGCAGCTTGCAGGATGTCTCGGTTAATAAGCATATTTTTTGTCTTTTGGAATAAGAGGTGCACTGTGGACTTAGTCCAAGTGGAGGACCAGTTTCTCACTGTCAAGATAACCCAGGGCCTGGTTTCCTTCTTCGCCACTATCGTGTATGGGAGCAGCGATATTCACATTCGGGAGTCTCTGTTGGAGGAGTTAGGAAAGTTTGACCGTAGATCTGAACCATGGATCATGAGGAGGGACATCAACGTGATGGCTGATCTGAATGAAACGAAGGGTAGAGGCTCATTTACTAGGATGGCTAGCATGGATGATACTCATTTCGTGGAAGTTAAGTTTCTCTCAGACCATGGATTTGTGGGAGACCATATACATGGTGTTGAGGATCAGGGCCCGAAGCAACAAGTGCGGAACATTGCTCCGGAAGATCCCCCACAACTTCGGTGTCCGGAACTGGGAAGTCCAGGCACCCCAGCCACCTCCGAGTCATCCTTGCATCTGGTTTCGGTTCTCAAAAGATTTTTATTCATAGCAATCAACAAGCCCACAACAAGCAAACATGCATGCAAGTACAAAGTAACACAACATGATTACGTGGTTCGGACTTTCGTCCTACATCCACGGGAGAACGGCACCATCACTTTCATTATATGAGGAGGAACATCTAGATTACAAGAATTTCTAACATTCGGAACTCTACCTAGATCACCATAGGATGTGCCACCAACATCATTCAGTCGTCGCATCTTCTAGCTCCCTCCTTCTGGTCTCCGCCCTTGCGGGTCTCGACCTCTGCCTTTGGCTCCGTTGCCTTTGGCTCTTCGTGTGCGCCCAGGTTGGCTTCCCCGGAAGGGGAGCCACCTCCGCCTTTGTCAGGCCTTGTCTTTTGCTCGTCAGTTGTAATCAACAAATGTCACCACATCCATTTATATAGACCCAAGGTCCATATCTCCATTAATGCAGTCAACATTAAATTTTTCATCCATTAATATTGAGAATAAACTCTCCAATAATGTTGGGAGAAAATCCTCTATTAATGTTGAGATAAATCTCTCCATTAATGATTTTCTCTCTCTCCAGTAAATGGGGTGGACCCAAATCAATTCTTCCTTGAGAATCGTTTTCGCAGGTTGAGTCCAACACATGGTGTAACATCCAGCGGGGGCCATGTTGCTCATGGGGCCCTTTAGATCGTTGCCTGTCCAACAGGAAAGATATTTTTATCTTCTCCTGTGCGAAGGCGATCCATATGGTTAGGGTAATCTCAAACCATTAACCACTTCTTGTCTCTTTGAGTTTTCGCAGAGGCCACAGGAGGCGTTCAATTTTTCCCAGTGCTGGGTGGACAGCACGGGTTACCATGCCCTTGTTAGCTTGGTGTGGGATTCCCCATATCAAAGTAACAAGTGGTCTATAATTCATGGTAAACTAAAGAGTATGAAACTTAAGCTACTTTTGGGATCCCATAACCTTGTTCCCCTTGAGGAATCTTTAAATGATGTCATGAAGGATGTCGACCGGCTTGAGAGTTGTTGGGAGGAGAAGTGGGATGAAAGGGTCTATGAGGAGCTATTAGGGAAGAAGGGGATCATGGAGGACATGATCTTCAAGTAGGCATGCTTGGAAAGAGAGGGAGCTTAGATTAAATGGCTTAAGGATGTAGACAGAAACTCCACCTAATTTCATGCTTGCATCAAGGAGAGGAGACGACTAGTCAAGCTGAATATCATGCCAAAGGATGGATCATTCACTGATGATAGAGAAGTTGTGGGAGGCATGGCTAACTCTTTTTTCCAGGATATCCGGATCGGTCCAATTGAATGAATTCCCAATGTGTATCCATCAGAGTCCATATACTTATTTGAAGATATTCCAAGTCTTGCGTCTGATCAACTTAATGACAGCCTCGGAGCAGTGCTTAATGAGTTGGAGATCAAGGACGTTCCCTTGCAATTAAACCCATATTGCATCGCGGGTCCTGATGGGTTCTTGACTTCTTTTTATAAGTTCTCTTGGGATATGGTGTAGAGGGATTTGATCGATGCTATTAAGGATTTCTTTCATGGGAGTAGTTTGTCCCGAGTTTCCAGGGCCACTACCCTGGTTCTTCTGCCGAATATCAAGAACCCGTCTTTTATCTCTCACTTTCGCCCGATGAGTATGTGCCACATTCCGTATAAGATATTGGCTAACATCATTAACTCTAGATTGGCCTCACATTTAATGCGGTGGATATCCTTGGAATAACACAGATTCATCAAGGGGTGATCGATACATGATTCCATTTCTCTAGTGCAGTAGATGTTCAACGACATAAAATTCAAATCTCGGGGGGTCTAACATGGTCATTAAACTTGATATGAACAAATCTACGATTGGGTTGAATGGATCATCATTTATAGAGTTCTTTTAGGTATGGGTTTCAGCTCCTAGAACATCGATATTATATTCCTTTGCATTAGTCCAGTGGGTGAAGGAGGTATTAATGTGTGCAACCTGAAGGATACCCTCTTCTACATGCATACAAGGCTAGCATGGGGAATTCTGGATTGATGTAATCTATGGGGGAACACCAAGCACATGACATCATTGTGTCTTCGTGGCTCTATGGAGGGTTGTATTCCTTCCATATGGTCGATGATTGGTCCCATTGTCAATGTGCTTCGTCCCTTCTCTCGATGGATGGTTGGGAAAGGGGATTCTTCATTCTAGCACTAGGATTAGGGTGGCGGCATACTGGGGTTTCTAGGTTGTTCATCCACCAACATCTCGTTCAAGGAGGCCAGCCTCTACACTGAGTTCATCAATGCAGTTTTGGATAGGAATCATTTTGAGTATTTTCACTTCATCTAGCTTAATGAAGAAGAGGAAAAATGCATTTTTACCACTTTCTCATTGGGCCTTTTCTCTTCGAGGGAGGCCCGGAGTCTTTTTCGTGACCAGGCATACTCTGGGGGCTAGGATGAGATTTTTTGGGTGAAAAATATCTCCAACAAGTTCAACATTCTCACTTATTGTATTCGAAATAGATCCCTCTCTACTAATGACAATATCTGAAGATGTGGTGTCCCCCTTACGTCCAGGTGTATGTGTTATAGTGTGCATAAGGAGGAGAGCACTACTCACCTATTCTTCAGTAGTGAATGGGAGAGAGAGTTGTGGAATATAAGAACTCGGTTTTTGTTATAAAATACTTTGGATTTTTTTGATGTTATTCCAAAGCAGCACTTTTAGATGGTGTACGATTCCAAACCCCGATTTGGCCGGAATTAAATTTTAAGTCTGTTTGCGCTGGGCACGCCAAATAAATGGTATAACTCCTAAAAAGTTTCTTGGATGAGAAAACTGAGGGCACCATTGAGTCCGGAGCATGTCGTTTACCTTATGAGGGGTGTAATTTTTGCGGGCACGGGCCTCCTGTGAAAAATCACACCAGGGGCATTTTCGTAATTTAGTGGTTCCAGACATTAAATTAAATAACTCTTGAACGAGAACTCGGATTGAAAATCTGAGACCACCGTTGAGTTTTCAATATAGTGTTTTACCTAATCACAACGTGAAATGAGAGGGCGCGAGAGTTTTGCATACCACGACTTTTGGCGGGTGTTGTTTCACAGTTTAGCATTAACCTAATTACATGGATATAAGTAGGTGGTTATAGATTCTTGATTTGGGGTTGCCTCCTAAACCACCCACCACACGAAGCTCTCTCCCTTTGGGCGGATCAACGACGAGCCTTCAACGATGCTTTGGCGGGCGTGTTTTTCATCGTCAAGGGATCCAATCCGGAGGTAGGACCTTGGATTAATTGTTTTTGCTCTCCCCACCCCTTGTTTCGTTCTTTGTAAATTTGTTGATTTAGTTTACGACTCCATCTCACATATTATAGTTTGAATACAGAAACATGTTAAATTAATTTCCCCTTTGGTATATTTTAATCTGTGAAATCATCCTCCTGATGTTGGAGCCTTTTCGCCATCCGTTTCCCGTATATTATACATGCATTTCTTTTTTGTGTGTGCGTTATTTGGTGCTATGTCAAACCAAAGTGAAAAAAACCGAAATCCTTTCGGTGTAGCACTGGTCGAGCATGGGGAAGGGGTGTGCGGCTTTGGTAAGCCGCGGCGGTGATCCAAGGTGGCGGGGGGGTGGCCGCAGACGAAGAGGGTAGATCCGGGATCTACGGGTGTAGATCTGCGGTTGTGGTGGGGTGAGAAGGAGCCGGCGGGCATGCATCAGAACGCTGGAGCAGTAGGATGTGTGCCGAACTGGGACAACAGCGGCAAAGTGTCATGGGAGCAGGCCGGCGGTCGGTGTAGTGGAGGTGGCCGGAAGGCGCTGGCGCATACAGTGGTGGCATAACGGCGGGGTGACAATGGTAGTAGGTTGGATCGGCGTGGCCGGGTGACGACAGGCGTGTTTCGGAATGGTGTAGTGGAGTGGCAAGGTGAGGTCGGCGGGGTTGTGAATGGAGGCCACAGATGACTCAGGCGGAGACCCACAGAGCGGGTCTGTGTGTTTGACGGGATAAAGTTGAGAAGATAGGATTTTTTTTTTAAATACGTTTTTTAAAAAAAATATTTTTTAAAAAACGCCCAGGTTAAAAATATTTTTAAAACTGCCCCTCAAAGGCGGCAGGTGCGATGCCGCCTTTGTGTTTCGGGGCAAAGGCGGCATCGCGCCTGCCGCCTTGGGCCTTTACCCGAAAGGCGGCATCCGCGATGCCGCCTTTCCCCTAAAAAATTTTTAATTTTTTTTTTGAAATTTTTTATTTTTATTTTTATTTTGTTTTGTTTTGTTTATATATATATATATAAATAAAACAAAAATTTTCAGCAGAATTTCTCTCCTACTAAATATCCAGCGGTACTGCCATTACAGCAGTCTGGATTCTGACAGAAACTCTCACCCAGACCTCCCTTTTATAAGATGTCTTGCCCTGGAAATCATTCTGCATTTTCGATGTGGGATTCATGTTCTCTCTTTCCTGCGCAGTACATTCTGCATTTTCGATGTGGGATTCTGTTTCAAGTTCGTGACTTTGAAAGACAATAAAATATAAACTATAAGACCAATATAAATGAAATTTTAAATATTGATTAAACATATAAGAAATAGTTGAAAACAAAAAGAATTTCCTTAAAAATGATGATGTAAAATAATTTATAAGGTTTCAAAACCGCTTACCTGAAATTTAAAAAAGTTTCAAGTACGTAAATTTGAAAGACTATAAAATATAAAATATAAAACGAATATAATTGAAACTTTAAAGATTGATTAAAGATATAAGAAATAGTTTAAAACAAAAGGAATTTCATAAAAAAGGTTGATAGAAAATAATTTATAACCTCTCAAAACCGCTTACTTGAAATTTAAAAATGTTTCAAGCACGTGAATTTGAGTGACTATAAAATATAAACTATAGAACAAATATAATTGAAACTTTAAACATTGATTAAACATATAATAAATAGTTGAAAACAACAGGAATTTTATAAAAAATGTTAATGGAAAATAATTTATAAGCTCTCAAAACCGCCTACTTGAAACTTAAAAACGCTTCAAATACGTAAATTTGAACGAGTATAATTATATAAGTAATAATTAATAAGTAATAGTAATAATTATAATGAATAATAATAATTAATATTTATATAACTTATTAATAATTAATAATTAATAATTACTAATTACTAACTAATTAATTATAATTATTAATTATATTACCAATTAACTAAATAATTAGTATATATATAATAATTAATAAGTAATAAGTAATAATTATTAATTATTAATTATAATAAATAATAATAATAATTAATATTTATATTACCAATTACAAATTAATAATTAATAATTAATAATTACTAATTAATTACTAATAATTATAATGAATAATAATAATAATTAATTACTAATAATTACAAATTAATTATTAATTAATTACTAATAATTATAATGAATAATAATAATAATTAATATTTATATTACTAATGAACTAATTAATAATTAATTTGTAATTAGTTAATTAGTAATATAAATATTAATTATTAATTAGTTAATTAGTAATATAAATATTAATTATTATTATTTATTATAATTATTAGTAATTAATTAGTTAATTGGTAATATAAATATTAATTATTATTATTCATTTTATATGTAATAATTAATAAATAATTATTAATTAGTTAATTATTAATTAGTTAATTAATAATTATTAATTAATTACTAATAATTATTAATTAATTACTAATAATGATTAATTAATTACTAATAATGATTAGTTAATTATTATTAGTTAATTATTAATTAGTTAATTATTAATTAGTTAATTAATAATTATTAATTAATTATTAATTAGTTAATTATTAATAATTTTTAATTAGTTAATTATTAATTAATTATTAATTAGTTAATTATTAATTAATTACTAATAATTATTAATTAATTACTAATAATGATTACTTAATTATTAATTAGTTAATTATTAATAATTATTAATTAGTTAATTATTATTAATTACTAATTAATTATTAATTAGTTAATTATTAATTAGTTAATTATTAATTAATTACTAATAATTATTAATTAATTACTAATAATGATTAATTAATTACTAATAATTATTAGTTAATTATTATTAATTAACTAATTAATAATTAACTAATAATAATTAACTAATAATTAGTAGTAATAATTAGTAATATAAATATTAATTAACTAATTAATAATTAATTATTAATTATTAATTAACTAATTAATAATTAACTAATTATAATTATTAATTAATTATTAATTAACTAACTAATAATTAATTAACTAATTAATAATTATTAGTAATATAATTAATAATGATTAATTAATGATTAATTAATAATTATTAATGATTAATTAACTAATTTATAATTATTAATTAACTAATTAATAATTATTAATTAAGTAATTAATAATTATTAGTAATATAATTAATAATGATTAATTAATTATCAATTAATTATTAATTAATAACTACTAATTAATAATTAATAATGATTAATTAATGATTAATTAATAATTATTAGTAATATAATTAATAATCATTTAGTTAATTAGTAATATAATTAATAATTGTAACTAATTAATTAGTAATTAGTAATTAGTAATTATCAATTATTAATTATTAATTAGTAATTGGTAATATAAATATTAATTATTATTATTATTTATTATAATTAATAATTAATAATTATTACTTATTACTTATTAATTATTATATATATAATAATTATTTAGTTAATTGGTAATATAATTAATAATTATTACTAATTAATTAGTAATTAGTAATTATTAATTATTAATTATTAATAAGTAATATAAATATTAATTATTATTATTCATTATAATTATTACTTATTACTTATTAATTATTACTTATATAATTATACTCGTTCAAATTTACGTATTTGAAGCGTTTTTAAGTTTCAAGTAGGCGGTTTTGAGAGCTTATAAATTATTTTCCATTAACATTTTTTATGAAATTCCTTTTGTTTTCAACTATTTCTTATATGTTTAATCAATGTTTAAAGTTTCAATTATATTTGTTCTATAGTTTATATTTTATAGTCACTCAGTTTCACGTGCTTGAAACATTTTTAAATTCCAAGTAAGCGGTTTTGAGAGGTTATAAATTATTTTCTATCAATCTTTTTTATGAAAATCCTTTTGTTTTCAACTATTTCTTATATCCTTAATCAATCTTTAAAGTTTCAATTATATTCGTTTTATATTTTATATTTTATAGTCTTTCAAATTCACGTACTTGAAACTTTTTTAAATTTCAAGTAAGCGGTTTTGAAACCTTATAAATTATTTTGCATCATCATTTTTAAGGAAATTCTTTTTGATTTCAACTATTAATTATATTTTTAATCAATATTTAAAATTTCATTTATATTGGTCTTATAGTTTATATTTTATTGTCTTTCAAAGTCACGCACTTGAAACAGAATCCCACATCGGAAATGCAGAATGTACTGCGCAGGAAAGGGAGAACCTGAATCCCACATCGAAAATGCAGAATGATTTCCAGGGCAAGGCATCTTATAAAAGGGAGGTCTGAGTGAGGGTTTCTGTCAGAATCCAGACTGCTGTAATGGCAGTACCGCTGGATATTTAGTAGCAGAGAAATTCTGCTGAAATTTTTTGTTTTATTTATATATATATATATATATATATATATAAACAAAACAAAACAAAATAAAAATAAAAAATTTCAAAAAAAAATTAAAATTTTTTTAGGGGAAAGGCGGCATCGCGGATGCCGCCTTTCGGGTAAAGGCCAAAGGCGGCAGGCGCGATGCCGCCTTTGCCCCGAAATGCAAATGCGGCATCGCTCCTGCCGCCTTTGAGTGACAGTTTTAAAAATATTTTTAACCTGGGCATTTTTTAAAAAATATATTTTTTTTAAAAACGTATTTAAAAAAAAATCCTGAGAAGATAGGTTAGATTGGAGAGAGGGAGAATGATTAACAAAATAAAATAAATAGAAAAGAAATATAAAAAAAAGAATTTGAAATTGGGGGAGGGTCTTGACTCGCGTGAGAGTTAAAGTGGGGGAGGCACATGCGCCCCAACTTATTTCATTTTGATTGATTTAAAATAATAATAATAATAATAATAATAATAATAATAATAATAATAAATATTATTATTATTATTTTGGATACCAATTATTTGTGCATCCATAAATATCTCATATGGTGTCCGTTTGAGGTGTCGTCAAGGGCGTTGTGACCATGGAGTAAGGGCGAAATTTATGAGATAACTTTCGAAGGTTTAAACCGAACATAAGGCGTGGGCCCCATGAGGGCTGGTGCACGCACGATGCGACGAACACAGCTTTTGCTTCGGGTGCCCATTGTAGGTGAATGAGTAGTCATTTCTGGGTGTTTTTCCGAGAGCATTGCAGTGGTGCAATCCGCCCTCTTAAATTCAAGACGGTGTTGTGGGCCCCATGTGGGCCGTGTTGGGAGTTGACGGTGAATTTTATCTTCTTCACCGGGTGTCCGTTTTGGACAAGTGAATAGTCAATCTTTTGTACTTTTCCGAGAGGATCGCAATAGTGCGATTTGTTTTTAGCGCTTCAGGACCGTGATGCGGGTCCCACCAAGCATTGCTCATGTACGGTACGGTGAAATGCATCTTTTTCTCCGGACATCCGTTCCACGCAAGTAAGCAGTCAATTTGATGTGTCTTTCCAAGGAGATCGCAACGATGTGATGCACCCGACTGTTTTCGGGATTGAGGCTCGGGACCACGGGACGTCGTTCGGGCGTAAAGCACTGTCGGTCGACTTCTTCGTCAGATATCTGTTCTAGGTGAGTAAATAGTCGATCTCGTGTGTTTTTTTCATGAGGATTACAACGGTATGATCTTTTTTGATGTGCGGAGCCTCGTCCGAGATCTTATTAAATGTAAAGACATAAAAGGTGTACTGGTGGTTGTTATTCCTGCTGTGTTTGTATAGAACTCTTGGCGTGTGATTGTGTTCACTCTTGAGAGAGAGAAGTGAATGCTTAAAGAGATGTGGTAGGTCGTGCTAGGGTCGTGGAGGAAGCAGGTTGGCGAAGTTACATTTACGCCCTTTTGCGTTTACATTGGGTGTTGTGTGCACGATATCCCTAGGACTGGAAATGTAGTATACTCTGGGAGTATACGGGAATGATTGGAGGTATATGTTGTTGTTTGTACCTGAGAACGTTTGTGCACATGGTTTGGAGATGATTTGGGGCCACACGTCGTGCGGGCCCCATGTGTGTGTCGTGTTCTACTCTACGTACCTTTGACCTCTCACGACGTAGAGGGTCCTCCTGTTCACAATGGTTTAGACTAGCAGGGTTGAGTGGTTTCCTCTGGTTTTGTTCTGGAGTTGGGTGGTTGCGCGATACCAACTTCGTGTTCTATTGGCCAGTGTTGTACCATCCAGTAGGGATGGCCAGAGCAGTTCCGGGTTTACCCTCCAGTGGGGCTGGGCAGTGGGTTGCTCATCGATTTCTTCGGGTTTACCCTCCAGCGGGGCTAGGTAGTGGGTTGCTCATTGACTTCTTAGGGTTTACCCTCCTGTGGAGACTGGTCAGTGGGTTACCCAATGACCTCTTAGGGTTTACCCTCCAGCAGAGACTGGGCAGTGGGTTACCTGATGAAGTCATAGGGTTTACCCTCCAGCAGAGACTGGGCAGTGGGTTACCCGATAACCTCTTAGGGTTTAACCTCCAGCAGAGACTGGGTAGTGGGTTACCCGATGACCTCTTACGGTTTACCCTCCAGCAGAGACTCGACAGTGGGTTACCCGATGACTTCTTAGGGTTTACCCTCCAGCAGAGACTGGGCAGTGGGTTACCCAACGACTTCTTTCAGACTTAGTCCTTTCTACTAGGCCAGTCTGTGGATTTTCTCCATGACTACCGGAGCGGGACCCTTGGTTGTACAGGTCAGTGATGTGACAGATTTCACCTTGAGAAGACCTCTCGACTGTGTGACAGTGACGAGGCGTGGTTATACTTTCCCCAGAACTCTCAAGAACGAGGGGCACTTTCCCCACCGAGACGCATCCTTGTGACGTGACCTAAAACCATGCAGGTGAGTCAGTGCTGCCCAAAGCGGATAGTGTTGAGGTGCGATGATTTGAGCCCCTTGACTTGCAGTTCGGGGCAGACAGGAAGGATGCTGGGCATCAATGGTGTTTACTTCTGGGACTTTTGGCTACTCACTTTCTTGGGCGGAGCTACGGGATGGATATCCCCTTACGATCTTGTTCGGGTTTCTTGATTGAGTATATAGATATGTATATACCTTGTTCCAGTACCCACTAATTGGGCTTGGTTACTCTCCTTCCAGGATAGTGAACACGCGTGGGGTATTCCAGGTGTTTTCCGTGTCTAGCTTATCGTGGTTGGAAGAGTCTACTCTCCTACTATAGGTAGCGAAGTTTCGACGAGATGTTCATCTTCTCACCATTTCTAACTCCTGGTTTTTAGATGATTCTACTTCTTTTCTCTTGTTGGGTTGGGCTGGACTCTCTATTGTTACTCTCCTGCACTCTCTATTGTACTCATTTACTTTTCCCTATTCGATCTACTGCTCACCTCTTTAGTACCTCCTTTGTTCCTCGCTCGAGCCTTCAGGTCATCCTACTAAGTATTTTTATACTCACCCCTACTTGGCCTTTACCCGTACTTGGTGTGCCCTTGCAGATGATGGATAGGTTGGTCATGACGTTAGAGAAGATTAGGTGTTCGGGAGCTTGGACCACGTGCGGTGGTCATAGTTGAGTTCCAGGTGTGGGACTCTCCCAACTTTTTTACTTTTGTTTACCTATTGCCAGGTTGTGGTACTTTACTAGTTGGGCGCGTGCTTTGCCCCTTTTATTTTCATTTTACCTTTTGCACTTGCTTTGTACTCTTTAGAGGTCGATTCACTTTGTGGTTTATTTATAGCAGTTGGTACTGTACTTTTCTTTTTTACTCTGCACTTGTGCATTGAGTGGGTTGCATGTGTGTGTATGGGTACTTAGGCAAAGGCCTCCCTGAGTTGTTTTGCCTTCGACGCTTGTTGTCGGCCCCTGGCCTATGGAGGCGGGCTTGGGGTAGTTGCGGCTCGTGCCCGGGTAGGGTCGGGTCGTGACAAAGTAGTATCAGTGGTGGTTCATTCCTTGGGATGTTGTTTGGACGTCCTTAAAAGGAATTGGTTAGGATCTAAGGAAATAGTGTCAATGTGTCTCTAGAGCATCTCTCAAGCCAGGTAGTCCAGTGATGGTGCGGCGGCCGACGTATCCATTCACTAAGACCCTGACAACCCGCTTGTCGACTTGGCATGTTGAGACACTTGTTGCAGGGAAAATTGGTTTGTGCATCACATAGGATTGAGTCTTTGACTGTCCTTCTTGAGTCATCTCCCCATTTTTGTCACTGTTATATACATATATGCTCATTTGATCGTGGCACTCCTTGATAACATTCAGGATGTCTCCGCAAAGATATCCAGCCAGGAAACCAACTTTGGTTCGTGACGATGACCCTATGAGTGATGAGGCCTCAGTCCAGGACCCATCATGTGAGACCCTCTATCCAAGTGGGTTAGGAGTAGCACCCCCACTTGGTGAGTAGCAGGTAGCTCCAGTAGAGCAGACTGATGTTGAGTGTAGGTTGAGCATGCTCCGTGAGTTCCAGCGGCAGAGACCACTGAGGATCAACGGTGAGCCAGACCCTCAGGCAGCAGAGGTTTGGCTTGGGACAATTTTTCACCTCTTCAGGCTTGTACAGACACCGACAGATCAGATGGTGTCTTTGGAAGCCAGCCTTTTTCCACGGAGAAGTGGGGTGTTGCTGGAGTCTGGTGACTCAGTTACTCAATGTGTCGTCGATTTCGTGGGATGACTTTCAGCTGCTGATTCATGAGGAGTTTTAACCCTCCTACTTACACACCATTCAGATCTTGGACCTCCTGCAGTTTCAACAGGGAGGGATGACAGTGACTAAGTACACGACTAGTTTTGCGAACCGTGCATGTTTTTACCCTGACTTGATCCATGACAACAACTTCCAAGTGCGGAAGTTTGAGCAGGGTCTCCGTAGTGAGATTTGTGCCATCATAGTACCCTTGTGAATTTCCACTTATTCCAAGTTTCTAGAGCAGGCGATGGTGACAAAGAGCTTCTTCTCATGATCTACAGTTGGTGTTGGTATCAGGCACGATAGAGCCGAGACGTCTATCGCAGCTAGCGGGTGTCGGTAGACAGAACATCGACGTAGGTGGATTTCTGATAACCGGACTCAAGGGCGTGGTCGTACACCACAGTGACATCGGAAGGCACCAGTGCATCCTGGAGAGTGTCAGTGTTATTCTTGCGATGAGCGAGGTCACTTGGCATGGGACTGCCCTACCAGGCACGCTAAGAAGATTGGGCAGGCAGCAGGTGCACCACTGCGGCAGAGGCTGCGTCGTGATCTGAGTAGCGCCCAGAGAGGTGGTGCTAGCGGAGGAGCATGGGGAGCTGGTAGTGGGGGATGACATTATGAGGTCTTCCCATCACCACTAGGTGGTCCACGTCAGGCTCCGGGAGATGATAGTTAGGACCACGGACAACCTGAGCTTTGGATGTCTACGATCATGCAGAGCATGAGATGATAAGAGGTACGCTTTACGGATCTTTTACTTTTTGCTGTAGAATTGTTAGACTCTGTGTGTAAAATAATATTTATCCCTGCTCCTTGCTTGAGTTGTTACCAGGGTGACGTGGGGCATCAGTGTAACCCTGTGTTAGTAGAGTAGAAGGATGGTAGAACTTTTCTTTAGCCGATGGTGTCGACTCCTTCGCCTTCCGACTGTGTAAGAGAGTCTTGGTTATGAGACATCAACTGTGAAACCTTGCGTGACCAGATATCCTTGAGTGTTTCACCATACGGATATTCTGAAGGAGGGAATCATTGGGCTTTGTCTAAGGTCCAAGTGGTGAATCTAGTCACGGTGCGTAACGTAGAGGTTCGAACGGGGAGGTGAGCTACCCCCAAGGGCCTTCGGGCTGTTTGAGACCATGCGAAGGGATGGCGAGGTTGTCTACCACCTTTCCCTAACCCCAAAGGCTGGTTTGGGTGCATAATGTCTCCCACGTAAATTACCTGAGGAGATGTGTGCATGCTCCTATGCACGTCATCGGCGAGGGAAGACCCCACGTGAATGGATCAAATCCTTTTGTCCATGTGCGGTGATGCAGAACTGTGTAGGAGTTCTTCTGGGTATGGGAGAGCCAACTGTGGGATTAGTACCCTGAGTCGTCTCCCTAGTTTTTCTTTTTAGGGATGAAAATCTTGAAGGATGGAATTATGTAAGAACTCGGTTTTTTCTATAAAAGACTTTGAAATTTTCTTGATGTTATTCAAGAGCAGCGCCTTCAGACGGCGTTCGATTCCGAGCCCCGGTGTGGCCAGAATTAAATTTTAAGTGTGTTCACACTGGGAACTCCAAATAAATTGTATAAATCCTAAACGGTTGTTCGGATGAGAAAAATGAGGGCACTGTTGAGTCCAGAGCATTTCATTTACCCTAGGAGGGGTGTAATTTTTGCGGGCGCGAGCCTCCTGTGAAAAATGGCACCAGGGGATTTTTCTTAATTAAGTGGTTTCTGATGTTAAATTAAATACCTCTTGAACGGGAACTCGGATTGAAAATCAGAGTCCACCATTGAGTTTTCAATGTAGTTTTTTACCTAAGCACAACGTAAAATGGGAGGGCGCGAGAGTTTTGCATACCGCGACTTTTTGCGGGTGTTGTTACATAGTTTAGCATTAACCTAATTACATGGATATAAATAGGTGGTTATAGAATCTTGATTTGGGGTTTCCTCCTAAACCACCCACCACACGAATCTCTCTCCCTTTTGGCGGATCAACGACTAGCCTTCAATGATGCTTTGTTGGGCGCGTTTTTCATCGTCAAGGGATCCAATCCTAAGGTAGGACCTTGGATTAATTGTTTTTTCTCTCCCCGCCCCTTGTTTCATTCATTGTAAATTCGTTGATTTAGTTTACGACTCCATCGCACATCTTATAGTTTGAATACAGAAATATGTTAAATTAATTTCCCCTTTGGTATATTTGAATCTGTGAAATCATCCTCCTGATATTGGATCCTTTTTTCCATCTGTTTCGTGTATATTATACATGCGTTCCTTTTTGGTGTGTGCGTTATTTGGTGCAATGTCAAACCCAAGTGGAAAAACAAACATAAATCCTTTCAGTGTAGCACCGGTTGAGCTTTTGGAATGGGTGTGTGGCTTCGGTATGCCGCGGCGGTGAGCCAAGGTGGCTGGGGGCGGAGGCCGACAGACGAAGAGGGTAGATCCGAGATCTATGTGTGGAGATCTGCGGTTGTGGTGGGGTGAGCAGGAGCGGGCAAGCATGCATCAGAACGGCGGAGCAGTATGCTGTGTGCCGAACCGGGACAGCGACGAACAAGTTTCGTGGGAGCAGGCCGACAGTCGGTGTAGCGGAGGTGGACGGAAGGCACTGGCGCATACAGCGATGGCTGAACGACGAGGTGACAATGGTAGTAGGCTGGATCGGCGTGGTCGGGTGACGATGGTCATGTGTCGGAATGGTGCAATGGAGTGTCAAGGTGAGGCTGGAGGGGTTGTGAATGGAGTCCGTAGATGACTCAAGCAGAAACCCACAAAGCGGGTCTTTGTTTGATGGGAGAAAGATGAGAAGATAGGTTAGATTTGAGAGAGGGATAATGATTAACGAAATAAAATAAATAGAGAAGAAATATAAAAAAAGAATTAGAAATTGGGGGAGGGTCTTGACCCGTGTGCAAGTTAATGTGGGGGAGGCACATGCACCCCAACTTATTTCATTTTGATTAATTTAAAATAATAATAATAATAATTATTATTATTATTATTATTATTATTATTTTGTATACCAATTATTAGTTCGTCCACTAATATCTCATACGGTGTCTGTTTGATGCGCCGTCAAGGGCGTTGTGACCATGGCGTAAAGGAGAAATTTATGAGATAACTTTTGGGGGCTTAAAGTGAAGATAAGTCGTGGTCCAAATGAGGGCTAGTGCACACACGATGTGATGAACACAACTTTTTCTTCGGGTGCCCATTACAGGTGAATGAGTAGTCGTTTCTGGGTGTTTTTTCGAGAGCATTGCAGTGGTGAAATCTGCCCACTTAAATTCCAGACATTGGTGTGGACCCCACAAGGGCCATGTTGGGAGTTGACGGTGAATTTTATCTTCTTCACCGGGTGTCTATTTTGGACAAGTGAATAGACAATCTTTTTTACTTTTCCCAGAGGATCGCAATGGTGTGATTCGTTTTTAGCGATTTAGGACTGTGATGGAGGTCCATGAAGCCCCGATCGTGTGCGGTACAGCAAAATGCATCTTTTTCTCTAGACATCCATTCCATGCAAGTAAAGAGTCAATTTGACGTGTCATTCTGAGGAGATTGCAATGGTGCGATGCGCCAGACTGTTTTCGGGACCGAGGCTTGGGACCACGGGACGTCATTCGGGCGTAAAGCGGTGTTGGTCGAATTCTTCGTTGGATATCTATTGGAGGCGAGTAAATAGTCGATCTCGCGTGTTTTTTCACAAGGATTACAATGGTATAATATATTGGGATGTGCGGAGCCTCATCTGAGATCTTATTAAATGTGAAAGCATGAAAGGTGTACAGGTGTAGGTTCTTCCTGCGGTGTTTGTAGAGAACCCTTGGCGTGTGATCGTGTTCACTCATGGGAGAGTGAAGTGAATGCTTAAAGAGATGTGGTTGTCCGTGCTAGGTCCATGGAGGAATCAGGTTGGAAATGTTACATTTACGCCCTTTTGCGTTGATATTGGGTGTCGTGTGCACGATAGCCCTTGGGCTATAAATGTAGTATACTCATGGAGTATACTGGAATGCTTGGAAGTACATGTTGTAGTTTGTACCTAAGAACGTTTGTGCGCTTGGTTTGGAGATGAGTTGGGGCCACACGTCATGTGGGCCCCATGTGTGTGTCGTGTTCTACTTTACGTACCTTTGACCTCTCGCGACGTAGAGGGTCCTCCTGTTCACGATGGTTTAGACCAGTAGGGTTGAGTTGTTTCCCCTGGTTTTGTTCTGGAGTTTGGTGGTTGCACGATACCCACTGCGTGTTCTGTTGGCCAGTGTTGTAGCATCCAATAGGGATGGCCAGCGCAGTTCTGGTTTTACCCTCCAATGGGGCTGGGTAGTGGGTTGCTCATCAATTTCTTCGGGTTTACCCTCCAGCGGGGCTGGGCAGTAAGTTGCTCATTGACCTATTAAGGTTTACCCTCCAGCGGAGACTGGGCAGTGTGTTACCTAATGACCTCTTAGGGTTTACCCTCCAGCAGAGACTGAACGGTGGGTTACCCGATGACTTCTTAGGGTTTACCCTCCTGCAGAGACTGGGCAGTGGGTTACCCGATGACCTCTTAGGGTTTACCCTCTAGCAGAGACTGGGCAGTGGGTTGCCCGATGACCTATTAGGGTTTACCCTCTAGAAGAGACTGGGCAGTGGGTTACCCGATGACTTCTTAGGGTTTACCCTCCAGTAGAGACTGGGCAGTGGGTTACTCGACGACTTCTTTCAGACTCGGTCCTTTCTACTAGGCTAGTCTGTGGCTTTTCTCCATGACTACCGGAGTCGGACCCTTGGTTGTACGGGTCGGTGATGTGACAGATTTGACCTTGAGAAGACCTCTCTACTGTGAGACAGTGACGAGGTGTGGTTAGACTTTCCCCAAAACGCTCAAGAACGAGGGGTGATTTCCCCACCGAGATGCGTCCTTCTGACGTGACCTAAAATCGTGTAGGCGAGTCAGTGCCTCCCAAAGCGGATAGTTTCGAGGTGCAGTGATTTGATCCCCTTGACTTGCAGTTCAGGTGACAGGTAGGATGCTGGGCATCGATGGTGTTTACTTCTAGGATTGTTGGCTACTCACTTTCTTGGGTTGAGATATGAGATGGATATCCCCTTATCATCTTGTTCGGGTTTCTTGATTGAGCATATGGATATGTATATACCTTGTTCCAGTACCCACTCTTTGGGCTTGGTTACTCTCCTTCGAGGAGAGGGGAAGACGCGCGGGGTATGCCGCGTGCTTTCCGTGTCTATCTTCCCATGGTTGGATGAGTATACTCTCCTACTATAGGTAGCGAAGGTTTGATGAGAAGTTCATCTTATCACCATTTCTAGCTCCTGGTGTTTGGATGACTCTACTTCCTTTCTCTTGTTAGGTTGGGCTAGACTCTCTACTATTACTCTTCTACACTCTCTGTTGTACTCCATTACTTTTCCTTGTTCGATCTACTTATCACCTCTTTAGTACCTCCTTTGTTGCTCCCTCGAGCCTTCGGGGCATCCTACTGAGTATTTTTATACTCACCCATGCTTGGGCTTTTCCCTCACTTGGTGTGCCCTTGCAGATGATGGACAGGTTGGTCGTGATTTTAGAGGAGATTAGAAGTTCGAAATCTTGGACCAAACGTGATGGTCATAGTCAGGTTCCAGGTTTCAGACTCTCTCAACTTTTTTACTTTTTTTTACCCGTTGCCGGGTTGTGGCACTTTACTGGTTGGGGGCATGTTTTGCCCCTTTTATTTTCAGTTTACCTTCAGCACTTGCTTTGTAATATTTAGAGGTCAATGCACTTTTTGGTTTATTTATAGCAGTTGGTCCTGTACTTTTCTTTTTTACTCTGCACTTATTCATTGAGTGGGTTGCGTGTGTGTGTACAGGTACTCAGGAAAAGGCCTCCCCGAGTTGTTTAGCCTTCAGTGCTTGTCGTCGGCCCCTGGCCTATGGAGGCCGGCTTGGGGAAGTTGTGGCTCGAGCCCGGGTAGGGTCGGGTCGTGACATGGAAATACCTAGGGGAATTATCAGTGGGTCTTTCTCTGAATGAGGATATCCTTTCCTTTCTGGACAAATGGTTTCATGGCTCTGAGGGGAGAGGACCAGAGAGGGTGGCCCGATCGGTGGTACTACATGCAGGATGCTGGAGTCTTTGGATATTACCGAACAAATCAAAGCATGAGGGCAGGGATGTGAAGGATCATTTCATTACAGTCTGGGAAAAAAACATGTTACTCGACCTGAACATGGCGGTGAGATCTCTAAAGGAGGCTCCTTATTTCCACCATTTTCTGGCATGATCCAAGGTGTGGTTTCCTTCCTCTAATAGGATAGGAAACTGGGTCAGATGGCGACCTCCTTCGGGGGGCTTGAAACTTAACATAGATGGATCTTGTGTCCAGTGGAGTATGCGTGGAGGAGAAGTGCATCATGATACCAACGGATCGGTGTACATAACCAATTCACCCAGGTAGGGCAAGGGAACTTCCCTCCAATCCGAGTCCAAGGCTTTGCTCACAGGCCTTAGAGTTTGCAGGAAAAAGGGGTTGGAGGTATCTAAATTTGAAACCGACTCTTTAATTGTCCACAATGCCTTTAAAGGATGCGGTTTTTCCCCTAGGAAAATTTGTTATGCTATTAAAAAATGTAAATGTATTTTCAACAACAACATTAGTGTGATCCATACATGGATGGAGGGGAATAAAGTTATGGACATCTTGGCCTCACTGGAGTTCCCTATCATGGTGGAGGTGTTCCTACACACGGTTGGTAGCATTAAACCCAATGGGGTTGATTTCATTAAAGGGGGCACACTCAGTCTTCACTATTTCAGACCACCTTGGTCTCTTTCTTGGGGTTTTTTTCCTCCTCTTTTTCTTTCTCCCCCCCTTTAATAAAATTACTTTAGGATGGAAAAACAATTTTTATGTCTTTACATTCAATGGAATGGTTAGAAAATTATATTTTATTTTTTCATATTCTAAAATTATTTTAAAATTCATTTTTTTATTTAACCAAAAATATTTTTGGGAACCAACTTATTACTTTATTTCAGGGTAAAATTATTTTCCTACTTAAATAATCTATTTTCCTAAAAAATATTTCAAGATTTTTGTTTTCTTATATTAATATTAATTTATTTCAAATTTGGAATATAAAAATGATAAAATGGATTCAAAATTTTGAATCATAATACCTAATTTTTTTTAGATGGACCCTTTTATTTTTATCAAATAATTAATTTATCATGGTAAAAAGTTATGTTGTCACGGTTAACGTCAAATTGAGTATAATGTTTTTTAACGGGGAGATAATACATATAATGTATCCAATACTAGTATAATGGTGAATTTTTGAGTTTATTTTAACCATATAACATTTAATATTCAAATTTTGGGTTCCTTGGTTACACTTGACAAGATTATGATTTATATATTGTTAAATCTTTCAAGAAATTCCAACTGTGTCATTTCCCTCACTTATAAAAGGTAAACTCATCTCCTATCTTCCTCACACACACTGAGAACTCTATTTTGTCCAATACCTACCCATGTATCTTAAAAACTTCCATCCACACCTCCTATATTTGATCTTTTTATCATAAAACTGTCCAAGTAAGTCTTTTGGAATAAACCTAAAGTGCTTTTTCGAAGAAGAGGTATTGTTATTAATTGAAAATTTTCATTTTTTCTTATTTTACCAACTTAAATTATTATTAAACCATAAAAAATAATAAAATAATAATATTACATATAATTATATGTTATTATTTTAATTTAATAACTTATATCAATCCCCTCTTCAGTCAAATGGGAAATGAAACAATCAGTCGTGTGTACGATGGATTGTCACCTCACGAACCGATGCAATTCATTTTCCATCACATCCTCACACATATGGTTATAATTATGGATTTTATGTGTATATATTATATTAATTAAATAATTTTCATTATTTATAGATAATATATCACCTATTTTATTACCATTCAATCCATTGAAAAATGATAACATCATTTATGTGTGTGTGGATTACCACCTCCATGAAGCAATATGATTGATTTTTTATCACCATAGATCATGGATGGTATATATATGTTTATTTAATTAGATAATATGATATTTATTATATAATAATAATTTTTAAAGATAATATTATACTTTCTTTCCCTCATGTTCATTTAAAAATGGAAACATCCATCATGCGTACATACGACCAATCGTCTCTATGATTGTAACATAATTCATTTTTCATTACCATATCTCAAGGTTGGTTTTAAAATTATAATTAAAATATAAAAATGATAATTTTTTCCTTATTATAGTTCTATTTATGATGTAATAATGACCACATTGAATTCATTTTGAACATATGAATCGAACAATCGTAAAACACATGACATGGACTTAACTGATTAAGTAATTGAAATAAATTATATAAAAGGATTAAATGATAAGGTATTAGGCCTATAAGAGTTTATCAAGTAATTAAATAATTGGTAAAGGTTTATTATATAAGAGATAAATAACATACGTGACAAGTCATACTCATGTTAAGGGGCACATAACATTAAAACTCATTTCAAATGTTTAAAATATTTATTTTTTAAATACTTTTCTTCCAGGACAATTTTCTTAAAATAATTATTGAGATTTATTTATATATAAATAAAATAATTATAAATTAAGTTTTATGTCACTTTTTTCTATCTTTAAATGGATTTCAAAAGGAGTCTTTCTACATATGTAATATATAATATTTTCAAAAAAAAGGAAAATGAATGTTTTATTTTATTTTATATGACGACAATGGTTTCTTCCACCACCATAACCATTATTTTATGTTTTTATTACTTTACATGATTCAATTCATATTGAAAAGAAAAAAAATACTTCCCTCTATTCTAGGTTATTTCAAAAATGGTTTTAAATGTAATGGATATTTCAATATATGGAAATGTTTTTCTAATGGGTGAAAAAATATTTTTATGAGTATAAAATCATTCTTATGTTATGAATATGTTATGGTTCACGGTAATATTTTATGATGATTGGGGCACCTAATATAGCTTATAATTCTAGGTTATTCTGATATATCTCTCTAATAAATTGAGTAAAGTGATGAAGTTAGTAAATTATACATTTCTCCTAAGACATTATTCAATTTTACTTCATTATATATTCTATTTGTAAGAGTGATTGTAATAGGGATATAAAAATGATGTCCCAAGTTACCTACTTGGTTGAACTATGATTAATATTTGTTTTTATAGATATATTATGATTTCACAAGGTAATAAATTGATATTAAGTTTAAAAGGGAAGTTTATGTTGATTCTTTGGGGGAAAATGTATACCTTTGTAAAAATATTTTTAAAAAATTTTCATTATTAAAAAGAAAACATTATTATTATTAATTTAATATTAAGATTAATTTTGAAATTTTTTAGGAAAATATTTTGGTAGTGAATTTTATTTATTAGGTAATAAATGGTTAATTTGAGATTAATGATTATTAGGAAAAAAGAATATTTTTAATGAGTACTAATGGACTAATGGGTTTATTTTTTTATTTTTTTATTTTTATATGTCCCTTGCTGCTCTTTTTGTGATCATAAAATGATTTGAAATGTTTTTTCATGGTTTTAAGAATTATTAGGGTTAAGGATGATGTCAAATGAAAATTTTGAATATAATTAATGAAAATAAGACTTGTTGTATCTTATAAGTTTTGTATTTTTTGGGAAAATGGATACTGGTTTGAAGTGAGCACTTTTTAATTTAATATTTTATTTTATAAGGATGATTACATAATTATATATAAATATAAATCTAAAATATCTTCAATAATTCAATAAAATGAATTATTGTCAAAGGATTCAATTTACCGAATATTTAAGGTCAGGTATGTATAGTTAGTGTTAGAGGAAAAGTTTAAATAAATTTATAGGATAGGATAATGTAAGTAAATTCCACTTAAAGATTATGGGATATTTGAAATGTTTGAAGTATTAATCCTTTATCAATTTAAATATTTTTTATATTATCAAACATATTTATTTATATGTATATAAAGGATTATAAAGAACATTTTATGTCTATTTTTAAGTTCATTCAAATGTTTTGAAAAAGAAATATTTTATGGTTTTTTTGTAAGGGTTAATTTCATAATCTCATTATTATCTGAGATTGTCTATACGTAAGTATCTACTGGGACACATTTATCATCCTTGTCTATATTTCTCAAAAATTTATTTCAGAATATCATCGACAATTATTTAATGAAATTTTTACCCATGTTTGAATTCTTATAAAATTTTTTGAAATAAATATTTTTATCATTTTCCAAATGATCTACTTTATGACTTTTTTAAAATATTAGGGAAATATTGTTTTTTAACTTATATGGTGCGAGTGACTATTTCCAATGTAATGACACATTAATGTTTTGAAGATTCCTTTACAAGATTACAAGATTATTTTTAATTAAAATATTTTCGTTTCAAATTGTTAATCATTTTAACAAAATATTTTCAATAAAAATAGGGGTTTTATCTAAATAAGTTTTTAATGATTTTATTATATTACTTCCATATATGTCAATATCCTTTGTTGGATTTTATGCTAAATTGAGGATAACTTATTATGATACAATCTACCATATTGTATCGAAGGTGTTATGATATGTTTGAATGTGGATGTGCTATTTTGATACCATTGATGGTTTATGGGTAATGTATTATCATTTTGTATGCTCGTTTTAATATGAATATTTATGTTTTGTTTTACCACTTTTATAAGAGGAATGAATTGGACTTGGTATGTGACGGGTGGGTCCCTCTATATCCCCTTCGATGAATCGGTATGTATCATGAGACAAAGTAGTGTCTTGGAATGAGGCCTTGATGGTATGGTTATGTATGGTCTTGGCATGAGACCTTGATGATATGGTTATGATATCCGACATTATGCATTCCCTCATTATGATATTAGTTATTTATATTACATGTGATTATTTTACTAGTATAATATCCATGTGAATGTTTAAATGAAATTATTTGACTTATTATTGCCATATTATTTTCATTTTTATGTTTTAAAGGCTTGTGTTTTTGTATTATACTTTCCTTAAAAGTTTCATTTTATTTATGAAAGCTTCTGATGTATGGATTAAACTTACTGAGCATCAGATCTCACCCCTTTCTCATGTTTTATTTTTCCAGGATGCCAAGAATTGTTTTATGATTGATATGTAGGGTTAATCTAGGGGAATAATGGTGTTATCAATGTATTTTATTTTTTGTATTCTATGTTTGAAGTTGTAATGTAAAGTTCATCTTTTTAATCTATTTTCCATGACTACTAAACCAATCGGTCCTTTTGGATTTGATTCCTTGTAATCATGTCAATGTATTAAAGTAATGCACCAACTCTAGGAATCTATGGTTAGGGTGTTACATATATAATGGTGTATTTAATGAATATAATGTATTTTCATAAATAACCAAACAAGTTCCATGTTTTAATGTGTTATATATGTTTCCATGGACCATATATCTTCCCTCATTGTCTATATACTAAAAGTTATGTCTCATATATTATCACATATCAAATTATTCCACAAGTCCAATGCATGTATATGATCAAGGTTAATAACCAATCTATCCACAAGTCATTCCATAAGGCCATTGCACCCATGCCTCAACCTTAGGTCAAGACACATGGTTAGAATTCCCCTACCTACACTTAGTTGGGCCATAAGACCATCGTACCATACTCTTTAACCTAGTCTAGTCAATAAGTTCATCATTCACATTCCTCAATATTGGGTTAGGACACATGGATATCATGCCCCTTCTCTATCTCTAAATCACATTATCGGCATCATCCCATATCGCACTATCACATGCTCTCCATCTAGGGTCTAACTAAGAAAAGAATGTCCACCTATCATTGTGATATCATATAAAAACCTCCATATTCCACGAATTCACAAAAAATGAAACATAACATAAAAGGGAACAATCATAACACATATAACATTAGACTTATGGGCCACACACACTATATATATAAAAATAAAAACACACCATGTCACATGGTGGTTCAAATAGCTATTCATACATGCTTGATCATTCCAATCATTCCAAACATCTTTACAAAATATTCTTATGTGGTAAGGACTTCCTACCTCAAGTGTGTTGAAGTTAAATACAAATAGGTAGGATCGAACCATCTCTACACACCAATGATTCCTTGAACTAATACCAATTCATCATAGTCTTTATTATAGAATAAATATACAAGTATTGGAATGTAATGTTTCATTAGCTATAGATCAAATTACCTAACGATACCCACCTAAAATGGTATATCTAGATCCTTTCAAGGTTGGTAAGAAAATTATATAGATTTGATGTCAAAATTTCAATCAAATGATAATTATTTATTAGATAAATATAGAATCGATATATCTATCTAATATATTTTAGATCTATGACTCATCTCAATATAATTAGAGTATACATGATAGAATTCATAAAACTTTTTGTTTGGGATCCAATAGACAGATCCAATATTAAAAGGACAAATGGAGGGAAAGGAGATAGTTAATTTCATCAAAATAGATATTATAGGGTCGTTCTGGTTGAATGTAAGGTGAAAAGGCATAGGGGATCTCAGAAATGTGTATTAGAACAAAATTATAGAGGTTCCTTTAATGATCATACAGTCTGGCCACCACCGGCTAGCTAGTGGATTCCAACCAACTAGCTAGTAGATACTAGCATGAGCCAAGGCTCTTGCCTTATCCATCTACTGGATGATGGTTCTATAATTGTTTTCCTGTAACTCTTAGGTTCATCCTGGGATTCAACCACCTACACTAGCTAACTGGTGGAACTATATTAGTTAGCCAGTGGCACACCAATATCTCCATGATGTTGCTTGGTTCCCATTGATCATCCACTTCTAACTTCCATCTTCTAATATCCGAAAACATGTCTCAAAAATATAGAAAAATAAAACCAATATATAATGAACCTAAACATAACATGTCTCGGCCCATCCCAGAGGGGCTCATGCCATGATTTCCCCAAGCCTACCTCCGATAGGCCAGGGCCAAACTACTAGCTCTGAGTAGGAATATCCCGCAAATGGGAGGCATTTTTCTAAGTACCTATACACATGCACACATCTCTAAGCCCAAAATGTTGAAATGTAAAAACGCTAAGTAAATAATGAATTTATACACTAAAATACCAAACATAGAGTACGACAACAGAAAATGGAAAGTAAATGGTGCCAAAATACAAGCCCAACAAAAAGGAAAAGTACACGTACAAGTCCAAGGAACTCCTTCATAGAAATCCCTACCAAAAGGGTAGGTACATAAATAGCTATATAAAGCCATATAAGCACACCTCATTTGTTGGGTCACTCTAAGTATCACCTGGCCCCATTCCACCAAGGACTCTGTCAAAGCGTTGATCATCTTCACAAGACATGACACATGCAGGAAAATCCCATGCAGGGGTGATTAAAACAATACTTAGTAGGACACCTCAAAACACAAAGTAAAATAACACAAAGAAAACATCACTAAGAATATATAGTTAGATCAACACAGGTATATGTGAACAAACCATATAACAAGAACATCTATCTATACTCATAATGGATTTTAGGACTCAAGATCTCATCTAATTCTAGCTACATGGTTATGCTCGTAGCATTATCATTCTAGGAGATCTCACTCCTCAAGATATCAGATAGTAAGCATGTAGAACAGGTCTACCAAAAGTATCCAAAAGAACACATTGTCTCAATAATTCATGTAGATTCTCTAATACATCCAGTATCGCTAGGACACCAAGTGTCGGTAACACACATATTGTCGGTAACACGTGGAGTGTTGATAAGTCATGCAACACCCAAGTCATGTAATCATTAAGACACAGAAAAACATCAACCAATGTAAACTGCCCGAAGCATAATCAATTATGAGAGAAATCAATCCTCAAGCCTTGATGTCATCGAAGACTCTTACAAAGTGGTCTGACTAATTTGGGCCCTGACGAAAGAGAAAACACTAGTCAAGATCATGGTATACGGAGAAGGGATCCTTCCCAAAGGATACCGACAACCCAATATATATTACCCCGCAATATAAAGGATATTTCATAGAGGATACCAACAACCCTATAGATTCATCTCATAACGTAAGGGGTCCTTCTAAGAGGATATTGAAAACCATACTAATAAGGCCCATTGGAAGGAGGATTAACTCCCTATGCTCATAGGTCACATCAATTCCCACAAAACTCTATATGGGGTGATAGAAGATCGCTCTAGTCCCAAGGAGGGATACTAAAACTCTATCTAGGACATGAACTCTAGAGGGGACAATTATCCAGTGATGTGGACGTATTGTCGTAGTAAACCCTCGAGGAATGAACTAAGGGAAATTTCCATATATACTAATCCATCCAAAAAACCCACAAATCCATCTCAAAATGACTGAATCGTCACAAGGGTCATAACTCCATAGACATCTCACCAAACGGACCACCCTTTTGAATGTTACATCCATTTAAGTGAAAAGGGATCTCGCCTAGTTCAGATCCGAGCTGACCCGACCAGGTTTGGTCGACCTGACCAGACCAGGTCACTTTGGTTGTATGCTTGAGGTATTTAAAAATTATTTTAACATTAACCAAGTGTCAATTTTTAGGGTTTTATTGAAAACGATCACACATACACACACTCAACATTATATCAGGTCAGCCAGTAGTAAATTAGAGAAGACTACAAATCATACCTCTGTAACTAGTTTGACCCACTGGTTTCATATCTTCATCAAGATCCAATTTATTGGTGGTACTCATAAGAGTATCACTACTGTTAGTGTTATCTATGTTGAAATTTTTTAAAAAATATCTTGTATTTTTAAATTAATTTAAAATAATTCCATTCTTATTTTTGAATGATTTTAAATCCAAGAAATAATTTTAGTTCACTTATTAAACTCAATTAAATTTCATTTTTCATCATTTTGGAGAACTAATTACATAAATAATTTCTTAAAGATCCAAAAAATAATATCATCAACATATATTTTTACTATTAATGCATATTTTTAAATTCTATTTATAAAAAGGTTAGGATCAACTATACCTTTTGAAAACCCATTTGAAATCAGAAAATTGCTAATCGAATCATAACAATCTCTAGGTTTCTATTTTAGAAAATATAAATCTACTTTTAATTTAAATACTTGATTTTTAAAATGGAGATTTTAAAAACCAGGGATAGTTCAACAAAAAAATCCTCAATTATAAATCTATTCAAGAATGTACTCTTAACATATATTTCATAAATCCAGAAATCCAGATGTTCTAAATAAGTAAGAAGGATTCGTGTCGAATCAAGTCTAGATATAGGTTCAATGGTTTCTTCATAGTATATTCCTTCTTCCTAACTATAACCATGTAAAACTAGTCTAGAATTATTTCTGACTATAGTTCCTGAATCATAAACTTTGTTCCTAAACACACATTTAGTGATAATATTCAATATTTCCTTGGGTATATCTATATGTTCCCAGAGTTTATTTCTATTAAATTGATTTTTTCTTCAAGCAATAATATTACCCAAAACTCATCATTAATATCTTCATTTAGGTTCTTAGGTTCATCTTGAGACAAGAATGTAAGATGTTCAACTTCATTTATTAGAGAAACTCTAGTTTTTGTACCTAAATCTAGATCTCCGACAACCAAATCTAAGGGGTGATATTTAAGAGTTCTAATAGCTCTAGAGAAATAAGTTCTGGTCACTTTTGGTTCTACAGTTTCTTTTTTGTAAGTTCTATCAATTCTCTAGAACTGTATGATTTATATAGATGTTTGACAGCAAACTATAAAGGTTTAGAATTTTTGTTCAAAGAAGACAAATCATCCACATGGTTTTATAGTGAGGTATTAGGATCATGTGGATCAGTCTCATAAAATTTTACATGAACTAATTCTTCCACAGTTTTGGTCTTCTTATTAAAAAATCTATAGCATTTTATAGTGATTTAATAACCAATGAAAATTCCTTCATCAATTTGGATGAAAATTTGTCCAAATTGTCCTTATTGTTAATAATAAAGGCTTCACAACCAAAAACACTAAACTAATTAACTTTATTTTCTTTTTATTTAAAATATCATAAGGTGTCTTCTTAAGGATAGGTCTGATCAATAATATATTAATAATATATCAAGTTGTAATGATATCTTATTCCCTAAAATAGATAGGTAGGTCATACTCATTCAACATGGTCGGAGCTATCTCATGTAAAGTGTCACTTCTCCTCTCAACAAATCCATTATACTGAGGGGTCCTATGAGCAGAGAAGTTATGAGTGTAACCATTTTGTGATCCAAAGGATTCAAAATATTGTTTCTCAAACTCATGGCCTTGGTCACACCTTAATGTCTTAATTCTAAGTCAACTAAGATTTTTTATAAACTTATAATATATCATAATGTTTGAACAAGATTCATTTTTGTGAGGTAAAAAATATATCCAAGTACACCTTGAGAAATAATCCACAAGAAAATTAAAATAGTTCTTCACATTAAGACTAGAAAAACCATAAGGTCCAAATAATTCCCTGTGAACCAACTTTAGATTTTGATAAGTTGACACTTCTTTCATTAATTTAAAATAAACTTTGTGCCATTTACATTTTTGACAGGGGTTATGGACATTATTAGTTGGGAACTCAATCTTAGGTATATCCCTAAATAACCCTGTGATAGTTATATTACTAAGTGAGAGAATGTTTTGATGGCCTAGTATCCTATTAAAAATCCAATATTCATTTTTAAGGTCACTTAAGCATGAAAAGTTTTGAGTAACTAAAGAATTCAAATCAACAAAATAGACAATATCATTTCTCAAATAAATAAAAATTAAATCATTTTTAGAATCATAAACCTTTAAATAATCATTATCAAATGTGAAATGAAATACATCATCACACAAATATGAAATACTAGGTAGGTTATACTTTAAACAAACAAAAAATAATACCTTATAAATTAAAATTGAAATATTGTTACTAATTTGGCCTAGGTCGATGATCATTCCTTTTTCATTATCACCAAAGGTGACTTGACCACCATAAAACATAATAAGGATCTTGAAGCATGAAAAATATGAGGTAATATGACAAGAAAAACTTCTATCCATGTACCATGGAATTCTATTGGAGGTCATCAGGTAGTTTTTATATTAAACAATTTTTGAAAAAATAAATGATTTTGGTTCCCAAATCTGTTTGGGTCCAGAAATGATAGTAATTAATGATTTGGGAACTGACAATTTCTTGATGGGTTTCTTGTAAAAAGATTTCATAATTTTTTAAATAATTAATTTTTTAGGTCCTTTAGAAAAATAGTTTTGCATAATAACTCTCTGTTTTGGATTTAGTTATAAAACTACTCATTGTTATTTCCGTATATCCTAGTTGATATTCAATTCTAGTGACATACTTAGGTGTAACTTATTTACCCAAAATTTTTCTGAGTCTCTCTCTAACATTTGTCGATTTTTCTAGGTCCTTATTCAATTTATCATTTACCAGATTAAGTTTAGTATTCACTTTTAGTAGTTTTGAATTTTTCTCTTTTTCAATAAAAAGTTCAAATTTTTTATTTGTAGTTAAATCATGATTTTTTTAAAACTTTGTATTTATTAATATAATTAAATTTTCCTTCTAACATTTTGTATTATTCAAATAACTATTAAATTGATATATTATCATCATTATTTTATTCATTATTAGAATAATAAAAGTTACACATAGGTAGGATATTAGAAACAGTGGGTAAAGTAGGTACCTCATAGAATTTAGTAGTGAAACAAATGTTTTCTCTATCAGGTTTCTCCTCAAGTGATGAATCTAAATCACTGGATCCTTCATCTGAATCTCTCTATGTGGCCTTCATATCATTTTTGGGACTTCTATCCTTATCCCCATATTTCCTTTTATGCTTGAACTTTGGATAGTCTGATTTTATAAGACCTTTTCTCTGACATTAATATCAGACAACTTCTTTTCAATCATCATCCTTATTCTATTCTTTCTTCTAACTTTTTTTGGAGTCATATTTCCTTTTCTAGATTGGTTTTTTGAAAAAATTATTTTTTCTATAATTCTTATTGAACCTTCAAGATAATTATTTCATATCCTCATCACTTTCTCATGTAGATTCATTATCACTTGAATCTATATCCAAGACTTTATCATTTTCCTTCTCCTTATCCTTATGTCTGGATAAAGTAGTCTTGAAGGCTTATGATTTTATTTTAGGCTCTTAATATTCTTCGTGGTTTACCTTAAACAATTTTTCATACATCATAATCTTTATAATCAATTCATTTACTAGAATCTTTCTAATATCAAAAGTTTCTCTTATTAAAATAGATGTGCATCTCCATTTTTTAGGTAGACATATTTTAAATCTCATAATCTATTATTTATCAGATACTGGTTTTCCAAGAAAGATAATTGTGTTGAAAATCTCATTAAACCTTAGGTACATGTCCAAAATAAGTTCATTATGATTTATTCTAAAGTTATCATATTTAATATTATTATTCTTAATCCTCGTCCCCTTAACATTTTTAGTTCCCTCATGGGAATCAGACAAAGTGTCCCAAATCTCATAAACAGTTTTACATGAACAAATTCTGTTAAACTCTTCATATCCTAGTGCATAGTAAATGGAATTCATATCCTTACAATTATTATTGTAAGATAACTTTTTTGAATCATTATATGTACTTCTACCAGTATCAGTTATAACATATTCATCTTCTATAGCAGAACAAATATAAAAACCTATACTTTCTATATGAGTTTTCATTTTAATCTTCCATTGATCAGAATTTGTACCATTGAAAAAGGGAGTTTTATTAGTATCATAACCTTTTTTATGATTATCTATTTCAAAGAACTAAATTTAGAAATAATAGAAATTTAAGATCATAAAATATTAACTAAAATCATAGTTCAAATGATTTGAAAACTTCAATACAAAATAATTTATCTCCTCAAATACCAAATGTTGGTCAGAGTGAGTATCTCAAGAGGGGGGGGGGGTGAATTGAGCACTAAATAAATTCTTTTTGTTAAAAATGGATTAATTTGAAATCCCCCAATTTGTTTAAAACAACCCAGTTAACCAAAATAAGTAGTATGATATATATATTGATCATTATAATCATTTATTAAATATTGATTAGGACTCAGATGAATAATATATAATATGATTCAAACCTTTCAAATAAATTTATATGATCAAAGTACTATAGGAACACTAATTAAGATAAACTATAAAAGTGAATATTTTGTTTATAATTAAAAAAAATTAGCTTTAAAATCATAAATAATGTAAAAAAAAGTGGAAATTTGAAATAAGAGGTTTAGTCTCAAGCTAAGACTTAGTCCTCTCCACTTACTGATCACCTGCCACCATGAAATTTATATAAATTGAAAATTTTGATCCCCAACATGGATCAGGTTTTATAAAGGTTTACAAATTTTCCTGGTCACACATGGCCTCTTCCATAGTTTTATATTGGAGTATAAACTAAACAAACAACACCGAGGTCTCTACCACTTTTATCTTTGTGAAAAATAGAAGTAATTTGAGAATATATCAAGAATCCTCAAATTTAACATAAGAGACATGTGTGTGTGTATTTGTGATAAAATAGAGTATGTACACACTCTTCTCATAATGTAATAATAAGTGAACAAAAGAGAGTACTTCGAATGAGTAGAGATAGAAGTGATTAGTCTGTTGTAGTGTATCTCGTGACTCTTTATTGGATTATGCATTGAAGCTTGAGATGGGTTCTCTGGAAGAAATTTAGAAGAACAAAGTGTCTCAAACACAAGTTCCTGACTTGTGGAAGTAATTTGATGTGATGATGTGATTTTTCTTCCCATTCGAGTGTAATATCATCATGTTTTTTAAATTGGGGTCAACTCTGTGTGTATTCGGTAAGTGTGGGCACTCAACTTGCTATCATTATACTAATGACACACCGCACGAGGGAGTCTACTTCCTTTCTTAATAGAAGCAAAATGAAGAATATCCACATGTATTTTGATATCTTTCATCCTTGTATAGTTCATCTGAAACTTGTCCATGATTACATAGAAAATCATTAAAATAGATATCTCCATTAACTACGCTAATATAGTAATTACCAATATTTTGAAATAAGTACTAGTCAGGAAAATAGTGATGGTGTATTAGACTAGTGGTGATTCATTCTAGTTGTGTCTCCTTACAATGGTGAAAAAGGGTTGGTTTTGTCTTGTACTTATCCAAAAATTCAATTTGATAGAAATATCTCATCTAGTAGTAGGTCATCTTTCTAGAGATGACTCCTTTGATGATAGGTTAGGATGTAGGTGTTTTAGACATTTCCAAATTTATGTTATGGAGACATGACATCCTCACGCTGTCTCACAATTTACTAATTTCTCACTCTGGTGGTATGTTCTCATAAAACATCTCAAAATTAGTGATATTTATATACTACTGGTGTCTTAACATGATGGTATCTCATACTTTGTCAAAAATATAACATTGTGGTGACTTATCCTCATCGGTGTCTTGACCTTAATTGTGACTCATACATAAGAATTTTTATCACCTGTATCAAAATATATGATACTTAGAAAGAAACGTGAAATTCCTTAATATCATTATAATCATGATTTTTTTATCATTAAAACTAGGAGGTCAATAGAAATGCTAACACAATTCTTGTGAAAATAGAAGAAAAATTAAGTGAATAGTTTTAAAAACATTAAAAGTAACATATTTTTTGATTATTTAACATGATTCAAAAAAATTTTAGATAAAAAATTATTGGTGATTAAATTAAGTTTATATATGAACTACATTACTTTCTTGATATTTTATTAAATTCAATTATGTGAATAGTCCTGAAAATGGATTTAATGATATTTATGTTAAATAAAATTTTATTAAATGATTTAAAATTCCTAAAAGTATTATCATTGACCAGGTGAATGGAATATGGTAAATAATGTTAACCATTTTCCACTTATTTGTTACTTTTCCTTTTATTTCAGCTTTCTAGAAACATAAAATTTAAAAAAAATGATATCAATATTATCATCAAATGGGTTAATGACAGGTTAAAACAAAAATATAATGGTTAAAACACTATCTAATCCTATATAAGTATTATTCTAATATATAATTTTTAATTATATTCAATCTATCATATAAATATATCAATTTTTTCCAATTTATAATTAAAATTACATTATATTAATTTAATATTTTACATAATTTAAATGGTGCTCCTCTCCTCTCATATATTGGAGTACCACTTCCCCTCTCTTTATCGCATTTATTAAGCCTCTTAGCACAAATAACCACTTACAAAAAAACTTCTACACTTCCTAATAAACATTCTGGTGGTTTTTTTCTTAAAATAAAACCCCTAGGTTCCTTAAGGAAAGATCTAAATTTAGTTCTTCTAAGAGTTGGTAATCGTCTCAACCAAAAATTTTCTTTTAACTTATTATTCTACCTCCTTTAATTCTATATTAACCATTCTAATGAAATAAAAACTATTTATCCCAAATACTTATTTGTTGTTATATTAATATCATAGACTTATCTATCTCCTTTTTTATCAAATGATAAATGAAACCATCATTTGTACGTACGTGCAGACTGTCACCTCATGAACCGATGAATTTCATTTCTCATCATCGCCTTTCATGGATGGTTATCATGAGGGGTTATATATATATATATATATATATATGTGATATTCATGAAGTAATTATGATTCTATAAATATAATTTCTCCTCATTAATTTTACAATTCTAATAAAAAATGGAATCATCACATGTGCATACGTACAGACTATAGTCACTACATAGCATTGCACATCATTTTTCAAAAACTGCCTCCCAAGAATAGTTATGGGGATACATTTAATGAAATTATTTTATTTTTATAACATGATTATGATTCTGTAAAAATAATATTTTATTTTACTTCTTTATTTTAAATCAAATTAAAAGTAAAAAACATCAATCATGGGTAATTAAAGAGTACCGCCTCATGAGTCGATGTATTTTGTTTTCCTTAATGAATTTTTAGGGATGAAATAAATTACATGTGTTTGATATCATAAATGACACAAAAATTATTTTTTCTTAACCAATTATGTAATTAAATATTTCATTTAAATAAATGAAATAAATGGTTAAATGATAAGTTAATAAACCTGTAAAGTTTTATTGAACAATTAAAAAATTAATATGGTTATATTATATTGGATTTCAAGGACATACATAGCTAGTCGGGACCTGAGGTAAGGGGTTTCTTAACCAATTTTCCTCTCATTGGGTTATAACAAATTAATATTGAATTTATTATGCCATGATTATGTTTGAATTAATCCTTAAAGTTTTTATGCAATATTTCCAATTGTTTTGCATGGATTTACAAATGAAAACATAATCACTAAATGGATTAATTATAACATTAATTGTTCTGATTTTGCAATGGTTTTCTTTATCTTGATCTTATGTTCTTGATAAATTCTTCATATCATGAACTAGGAATTATTTTTATGATGTTTTTTCTTCCCCATGAATGAATTTTTACATATTAATTCACGTAACTCGTGGTCTTTATAAATCCATATCAAATTATTATTTTAAATAACTTTTTATTTTAATGTTTCCAATTTGTTAACTATTTTATATTACAGTCTCATTTCTTTACATAATTGCTTATGTTCAAGGTTCATTTTACGGAAATTGTATGATCATAATTTCCATAATCATATAACAATTCTTCTCAAATGTTTATTTTTTATTTTAATATGATTTTATTTAATTTTCCTCTCATTGGTAGTTAAGGAGATCAAAATAATGTTGTTAAGGAAAAGCTAACCATATATATCATTTTTTTAGAAATATTTTCACTTCCATATCCATAATCTTTAAAATGTTCTCAATAATGATATTTTTTATGATGACATTATTATTTTAAGTAGTTTTAAACTATATATTAATTTATTTTTAAAGGTTTAAATAAAATAATTTTTTCATTTTCTAAATACAGTACTTTTGGTTTTTTCCAGAAATGTAAAAGGGATCTTTGTTTTAAAGTATACTAAATGAATGGATCTTACCTCTTATTAAACTATTCTTTTCATTGATGTTTCATTTATAATTTTAAATGTTTATTTTCAAAGAAAATAATTTTCTTCATATTCATGGGATTTTTATTTATAATATTATTAAAATTAAAGGATATTTTTTGTGTTTTCAAAGAAATTTATTAAATATTTTTTAATTTTTTTTCATCTATAGAAATATCCTTAATTCGTTCCCATTATTAATTTGGGATATGGTCCAATGATACCGTCCTTATTATTTCTCTAGATGAATTGTGATTTTTTTAAAATATAATATCCTGGAAATCATTTCTTTTCCATAAGTTAATCGTACTAAAATTTAATTATGGTTGTTCTCAAGGGTAATGTATTGAAAATTGGAAGATTATAAATGTTTTTTACATAATATAATACTTCAACATATGTATGGATGATTTACAAGTGGGTCTGTTATAAAATAATGAAAGGTGGTTATATTATAAACCAAGGATATGTGGTTATATTATAAATCAAGGATAGTTAGTTCTATTATATCACTATAATGCATTAAGTAAAGTGATGAATCTAACTATTTGAGGGTACTCCTAAGAGACGATAGAGTTAAAAATTTTAAGTTACACCTAATCGTTCAGGAAGTACATTAAATTTGACAAGCTCTTAAGAGACCACATAATTAACTATTCTAATTCACTCCTATGATAATTTTGGAATTTCCTATTTAGGATATTCCATGATGAGTGTTTTCATTGAATGTTACTAACATAGATTAATTATTCCTAAAATAAGATCAAATTATTCCTTTAATCAAGGATTATTTTCACATGGCTCTTTATAGTTAACTCTTATATTTATATTCTTCTATTAATGGTATATCCCATGTATCATTATTTATATTCTAGGTTTTTATAGGTATGAATTCTCTTATTTTTTTCTCCAACACTGTGAATATGTTTTCATAACCTTAAGGACGAACTTTTCTCATTGAATTCATTAAATTTTCAATCACTATGTTTACCCCAAATGATAATTGATGTCACCCTTGTTATTTTTATTTAAAAAGGTAATAAAGAAAGATATTAAGTTATATGTGTCTATAATAGATTCATATGGGGAATATTAAATAATTTTTTATTAAATAAGAAAAGCTAGTAATATTTAGAAAATGATCACTTTAATACATGGGTATGTTTATGAAATATTTCATCATAATCCTCTAAAATTCTAATCTAAAAAGGTCTCCAGGTATGTAAGTTGTCAAATTTTTTTCCCATATGTTGTATTTTTTAGAGAGATAAAATTTGGTCACATTTATCTCTATCAAATCCTAAATTTTAAAGATTATTTTTTCGTCACTAGATCCATGAGTGTTGGTTTTGAGATTTTATTATTAGAATTATGTTGGGATTTAGATAAATTTTTAGATTTTGATGTTTTATTGGGAGTTAACTTAAGTGTTATTGATACCATCATGGGTTTAAAATTTGAAGGTTTTTTATAGGTTTAAAATAATAGACACCCCTTTATATTTTTTAAGTTATTGTATTTTAAAGTGATTAATGATATTTTGGGTGAAATTTTATTTGGATTATGCACAAGTAACACTTAACGGTATCATGTGATTTAACGTGAAGGATTACATCTAAATAATTACATTAAATTTATAGGTATGTAGGTGGAAAGGTTTGAGAAAAATTTTGAGGTTAAAAAAATATTTAATTTTAAGGTTATTATGGTTAATTGAGATATATTTTTAATTATTTATGGAATAATCTAAGATGATACAAGTTAATAATGTAAAAATTTTGGAGTTAAATTTATTATTTATTAACATGAATGTTTATTCAATTTGGTTATTATATTACCTTATGTTAACCTTGTTTGAAATACTAAATCATAATGATTATATTTTAATCCTTTTTTATTTTCGATGATCCATTAAAATTTGATTTTTTAGTCATATGAAATATTTATGATAGATACTCATTGCTTGGAATATGAGACGATATAAAGGTGGAAACTTGTTAAAAATGAAACTAAAGGATGAAATTTTGTGTATTCATTGGAATAAAATCAAGTAATTATATTTTCCCATGTTCTTTATCTTTACAATAAAAGGATCCATCACCATTAGATAAATGATTATGAAAATTAAAATGGTTTCCTTTATTATAATCTTTTGAGATTAATTGATGGCCTTTTTCTAATCTTATTTATGTTTTTAGGGTCATCAACTTTCTCATGATCATTAATTTTCTGGTGATCAATTTTATTTATCACTAACCATAATTATTTAGAGATTATTGTTATTCTATATGTATATATTTTCACTTTCTAATAATGTTCCCCTTTTTGGAAACCTATTTATTTTTTATTCTAGATGACCTTCATATGTCCTTTTCCTTATATTCAAAAGGATGTTTTACTAACCCTTTTTGAAATAATGGTTTTCAATAAAGGGATTTCAAATTATTAAAATATTTAATTACTGAACTCAATATAAAATTACGAAGACTCAATTTATTTAAGATTTTTAGTGTATACCCTGAGATTTTATAAAAGAAAACTAAGATCGATGGCATATTCGACACACAACATTGAGTTGAAACAACTCATGAGATATCAAACCATTAAGACCTAGCTATTAAATTGATTTATATTAATATTATTAAATAATTTATGAAATATATATATAATTTTCATAAAAATTATAAATTATTGGAAAAAATTTAGAAAATAGTAAATTAATTTTTAGTAAATTTATTTTAGTTTAAAAAAAATGTTTTCTCCAAAAATAATTTTTAACGGTTTTCATAAAAACATATTATAAATAATTTTTTAAAATTTTATAAAATTTATTGGATAATATAAAAAAAATTGAAATAATCATATCAAAATTAATAATTAGTGAATTTTTTTTCATAAAATATTGATTTTCCAGTGAGTAGTGAAAATTACCAATTTTTGTAAAACAATAATTTCTTTTCAATAAATTAAGTAATTTAAAAGTATATTTATGTTTTAAATATTATTTAAAGTAAAATATATATTATTTTGTAATATTTAATCCACTTAATTACATTTTGATCAAATTTATGTTGGATTTTAGTAGAAATAATGTTTTCGGATTAAAAATGGGTTTTTAGAAAATGGATTTAAAGTGCATAATTGTTCTCTATTTTTTATGTAAAAAAACGCTAATAAGGAATGTTATAATTTAAATTTATAGATTATATTTGGATAAATATTAATTTATATTCATAAAATAGTTATTATTAGTCATATATTTAACAAAAAATCATCATATATAAGAAAAATACAATGCATGGAAACCATCTTATTCATCACCTCTGGGGGTTTAATTTTAAATTAAAATTTTCCACTTATATAAGGAACTGGCATTAATCATTACATAATCTATTTAATTAAACTATAATACACTTATTACATTACCAAATATCTATTCAGTTTATAGTTTTACTGAATTAGGTCATAAATCATACATAACTACCCACAAGAATACAATGTGGATACTACTTAAATAGTGTCCATTTCATTAATAATACAAATTTTTTTAATTAAACATGAATTAGTTTCATGAAAATCCATCACAACATTCATATTAGATTATTCTTTTCTCTATCCAATCCTCAAACCCTATGAAAAACATTTTAAAATATTGAATGAACACCAAAATCTCACTTAGGGACATAAAAATAAGGAAAGAAACCCATTACTCTATTAATACATACAAAAACATCAAGGATAAACTTCTCACCCTTAAAAGTAACCTAAAATTACTTTGTGAAAACATACAGTTTCTATAGAAATAGAAAATATAAAAAAACCATGTAGGTAACTTGGGGAGTCATTTTCTTATTATAAATACAAAGGATTGTAACCCTCATAGTTATATTTGGATTTTAAACCCTCATCAATACCTTGTAATGTAACCCTCACAACCACCTTATGATTTAACCATTGTTGTTAAACTTGGAATAATCATTATGGTCAACTTCCAACATAAACATACCCAATACATTAGATGGCTATCATAGACCCACATGAAATCATACAAAATGCCCAATAACCATAAAATAATCATAAAACATGAATACTTGCATCATAAAACATTCTATTTTTATTTAAAAAAAATAAATTTAAAAGATGATATTTAAATAAAAGTCCATTGCCTATGGTTTTACTTCCTTTAAACATGTTCAAACCTCATGTGTAATGGTTTAAAGGTTATTATTAATTTATTAATGAACTATATTAATATTTATAAAACCTTATATAATCCTTTTATAACATATTTCCACCTATTTATTACAAATATTTTGTTATTTTCATTGTTTTGGGTGCGTTAATTTCTTGGATTTCATGGTTGGTTCATTATAGATTTTCCTGTGAAATGGAATAAAAAATCCAAAATTGGAATTAAATGGTATTAATGTGTTTCCATAATTTTAAAGGATAAAATATAATTTTTTTTTGAAATGATGATGATTATTTAGATAAAAATTTAATGATAAATGTTTGGTTTATTTTTGGCGGGTTTTTCAGACCATCACAAACTAGTTTCATTTTGTGTAATATTATCTATATAAATTAGTTCTAGAAAATTAAATATGTTAAATATACATATTAAAATAATTTTTAACCATGATAATGGTTTTATAACAAGCCTTGAATGAGTTAAATGAAAATGGAAACTCATTATCCATGAAGGTGGTGAATTGACATGTCACAGATGATGTTTTAATTTTCTAAAATAAAAAGAGGAGAAGAGAGGTTTGATAATGGATCTTACATTAACACAATAACATTAAAATATATTTAATATACTATATTCATCATATAAATTTGGATAGGGGTGAAAAATGGATAACAAAAAGAAACTAAAATAAAAGAGGATTTTACCTCTTGAATTATCCTTCTTGAGAACCTCCTTAGAAAAATTAGATTCGGTCTTTCGTTGAGACAAAATGATCTTGGAAGTGTAGGATAGGTTTGGGAAGATTATTGGGAATAATTTGGATAAGATTCAAGTATTTTGAGGTTTGAGTATAAGAGTTGGTGAGGGGTGGTCTTTATCGTGGAGGAGAGGTGTGTTTTTTTATTATTTTATTCATTTGTTTGTTATTTTGGCTCCAGAATATGAATAGTTTGAGAATTATCATTAAATAAATTAAAATAATTAAGGGGACTTTAACATTATGGTTATTACATCATCAATTACTTAATGAATTTTGTGTTTAACTTATAATGTATATATACTGTAAATTACTATATTTTACTATTCACTAAAAATTCAAGTATTTTAGAAAAATCCAAAAAATACACCCTAGCCATTTGTTCATGTGTAGAATTCAAAAATGAACTCCATTTTATAAAAAATAATATATATTGGAAATTTTAATTTTTAATAAAAATCATCATTTATTCAAAAAAATACTAATTTTAAATTATAATTGATTTTATGACACATTGAAAGATTTATTAAGTTCATATAAAATTATATTATAATCATAAGACAAAAAAAATATTAATATATGAATCTATTTCATGAAGATAATATTTATTTTAATTAATTATATTAATTATAAAATTTTAAATAAATATTTATGCTTCACAATAATACAAACACATGATTTATCATTTTTAAAATATTTATTTACTTATTGAATTATATTAATGTATCATATTTTCCCTAAAAAGATACATCAATTTATTTATACTCTCATAGTTAAGGTTACTATTCTATTAGTATATATTTCGTAATTTTTTTAAATTCTATTTATTTCCTTATACATTGTTAATGAATTTAACTATTTAATTATAGAATGAAAATAATTTGTGTTATAAGTACTTGGGTTGTTACATTCTCCCCACCTTTTGGAAATTTTATTCTCTCAATTGTTATTTACATATTGAATAAGTGAGTATACATTTTCCTCAATGAATTTTCATATCCCCATGTTGCATCTTCAACCTTGTGGTTTCTCCACAAAACCGTAACCTCATGAATTACCATATTCTATAATATTTTCTCTCTACTATCAAGAATATGAATATGATTTTCCTCATATGAAATTTTTTCTATTAACTGATCAATCTCAGGGCTCAAAACATGATATGAATCTAGAACATGATTTCTTAACACTAAAACACAAAAAACATTATGTATCTAGGACCAAAATGGAGGCCAAACCACTCAGTAGTCAAATGACCCAACATTATCAAAGATTTAATATAGTCTAATAAACTGTGGACTCAACTTATCCTTCTTACCAAAATGAATCATAAATTTCCATGGAGATATGTTGAGAAAGATATGATCACCTACCTCAAAAGAAATATCCTTCCTCCTAATATCTGCAAAACTTTTTTCCCTGCAATGAGATTTCCTCATATATTTTTGGATCATATTTACTTTCTTAGACACTTCCTCCACTAATTCTGGTCTCATCAACTTCCTTTACATGACTTTATCCCAAAAGTCTAGAGTTCGACACCACTTTACTTATAATTCCACAAAATATGTAATATATATACTAGAATAAAAACTGTTATTATAAAAAACTCAACTAAATAAATATGTTGATCCCAACATACATTGAAATAAATTGTACTAGAACATGGAATGTATTCTAAGGTCTGAGTTGTTTGCTCCTTTTTTCTTCAGATTGGGGATGAAAGGTTGCGCTGAAATTTAATTATGTTTCCAATAACTTCTGAAGGCCTTTTTAAAAGATATAAGTACATCTAGGATCACGGTCAGATATAATAGAGAGAGGAAATCTATATAACTCGAATATCTCTTTGAGTTATAGTCATGAAAGATTATACAAATAAATAGTATCTCAAATAGGAAGAAAATGTGAATATTTAGTCAATTGATCTATAATAACCCAAATTTCATTGTTTCCTCAAGAGGTATTTTGTTTTCCCACAAAAAATCCAAGAATATATTTTACTCTTTCCACTCTGGAACTATAAAAGAATGAAGCAACCCCTTTGGTAGTTGTCGTTCTTCTTTAACCTATTGACATGTCAAGATTTTCATGGTAAAATAAAAAATATCTATATTAATTTTATCCCAACATTAATACTCTTGATGTTCTATGTATATATTAGAGCTACTAGGATGAACTAAAAAGAGAGAACCATGTGCTTCACATAACAATTATTTCTTCAACAGGGAATCAAAAGGCACACATAATCTCTTTTCAAATTTCAAAACACAATCTTTATCAATTTAAAATTATTGAAACTTTCCCTTTTTAACCAATTATACATGTTTTTCTAACTCATAGTCTTCCTACTATTCTTTCTTAATTTTGTATAATAGAGATGATTCTACTGACACATGAAACAAAACAGATCAAATTCATATACGAAAAACTTCAAATCCAAAATTCAACAAATCATTAAACAAGGGTTTGTGTTCCAAATGTAACATGGTTAATGTAGCACAATGTTTTTGACTCAAGGTATCTGCCTCTTTTTTTTTATTTTCTAGGGTAGTAGTTGATCATTCAATTAAAGTCATTTTTCTGTTCAATCCATATTCTCTACCTCATGTTCAATTCCATATGATTGAATATATTATTCAATATTTTATGGTCAGCATATATTTCACATTTGGATTCATATAAATTATGACTCCAAATTTTTAAAGAAAAAACCATAGCTAATAATTCCAGATCACGTGTGGGATAATTTAACTCATGAGGATTTAGTTTTCTTTAAGTATAAGAAATTTCATGATCATGCTTCATTAGAACTCAACCAATTCCCTTCAAAGAAGCATCACTATAGATGATAAACTCTCTATTTTAGGAAGCCAAAGACAAAACTGGAACACACACCAATCTTCTCTTCAGTTCCTGAAAACAAACATCACAATCTTCTTTCCAAATAAATTTATTCCGTTTTTTGTTAACTTAGTTATAGTTCTAGATAAGCGTGCAAAGTTTTTAATAAACAATCGGTAATTACCTGATAATCCAAGAAAACTAAGAATATCGTTAATATTAATAGGTCTTTTACATTCATCGAAAACTTTTGTTTTTGATATATCAACTATTATGCTATCATTATTTAAAATTTTCCCAAGAAAAAAAAATGTAACCAAAAATCACATTTTCTAAATTTACCATAAAACTTATTTTATTAAGGATGTGTAGAACAATTCTTAGATTTTTTACACGATCCTCATAACTTTTTGAATAGAAAAATATCATAAACAAAAACAATAAAAAAATTTCCCAAATATTCACATAAGGTATATAAATATAGCAGGATAATTTGTCGAACGAAAGGTCATAAAAACAAACTCAAAATTCCCATATCCAGTTCGGAACATTGTTTTTTGAATTTAATCCTCCTTCAACATCAGCTAATTGTACCCAGATCTCAAGTTAATCTTAAAAAATATTAATCTCTATGGATATGATCAAACAAGTCATCGATATGTGGCAATGGATACATATTATTAATAGTAATGTTTTTCAACGCTCTATAATCAATGAAAATTATCATGGAACCATATTTATTTTTAACAAAAAAATAGTTGTACCCCACAGTGATGTTCTAGGAAGAATGAATCTTTTTTTAAGATACTTCTGCAACAAATATTTCAATTCTTTATGTTCTACATGATCCATTAAATAAGGTGGTTTTGAAATTAGATTAGCATTAGAAACTATTTCAATAGTAAATTAAACTTCCAGAATATGTATAATACCGGGAAACTCATCAAGAAAAACATCTAGTTATTCATTTACCAATGGAACATCATTAATTTGAACACTTACCTTGATTTAAAAAATATGTTCAAGATAACATTCAATTCCATATTTTAACTATTTATCATCTTCCTGATTTGTTGTTAATGGTATGGGTTCATTCTTGTATATAAACTGAAACTCTTCTGGAAAAAAACTTCTTTATCTCTATAATAAATCTTATTATGATAAATATAAATTTAATACGTACCCATAATAACATCAAAATCTACTAATGTTAAAATAACTAGTTTTTTAGGTTATTTATTTCCATATAAAACCATAATAAGATTCTTATAATTCCTTCTTACCTTAATATTTCTCCCTAGTGTTTTTACTATAAGTTTTGGTTTCATTTCTTGAGGTGAATATTCCAATTTAATAGAAAATTTCTCAAAAATAGAGGAATGTGTAAACCCTGTATCGAACAAGACAATAGAAAAATATGAGTAAACAAAAAATGTACACGATACAACTTTATTTGATGTCCTAACATATATTAAAGTAGTTGTAAATGATTTCACAACACATATCTGCTTAATGTTTGGCTGATTCCCATCATTCAATTCCTTATTTGGGAAAGTATGTGCATAATGTACCATATCACCATGTTTACCACACTTTAGAGTTTTCTTATCAGAATCAAACATAGGATCCATTTCATTTCAATATCGGTCCATTTATCCAAAATTATCACATTAGAAATACTTATTATATTTTTTAATGCATTCTTGAGGGTTCTTTTTACCACACTTTCCCTAAAGTGAAAACTATACTTTATTACCTTCATATTTATTTGATTGATTATTACTCATTTAATGAAATTTTTACATTTTCATCTTATTCTTTTCAAAATAATGTGATCATCAGCCAATTCCATTTCTACCCTATCATAACATCAAACAATTTTCTCATATCTTTTGAATTCATGGGAATCAAATTCCCTTTAGTATATTGGTTTCAATCCTAAGTAAAAATGATTGATTTTTCTATCAAGATCCCGAATAAAATTTGGAGCATACCTTTCCAATTGAGTGAAGTTTTCTTCATACATGGACACTGAATATTCCTCCCTTTGTTTTAATTAAAGTAATTGAATTTCCATCAAAATTAAAACCAACTTTGGAAAATATTTTTAGAGGAAAATATTCTTAAATGCATCTCATTCCAAGGAATCAATCTCTTCTCTTTCCCTTATATTCTTGACCAGTGACCACCAATGGTCACATTTACCTTAAAATTGATAAATAGAAAGACAAAACATTTGATTATATGAAAACCCAAGGACATATAATATCTTTTCAAGGTAATTTATACACCATTCATCCACTATTGGGTTATAAGATCCACTAAAAGAATGAGGGTGTTTCCTCGTAAAATGTTTCACTATCTTCATGTTTCTTTTTGGTAGATCTAGATTTTCTATTTTCTGGGTCAACTGATCTATTACATTTATAAACTTCTTGGTTCCAACTCCCACCATTCTAGGTGGGTATTTAGAAATATATCATCCTCTCTATGCCTTCCAACATCAGCTTCCCTGTTTCTTCTGTGGAAAACCGTCCCAAACAGACATATCTTATAGGAAACCACATGGAAATATTTAAATTTTATATCATTTCAACACAACCATAAGGTAAAAATAATTTATGGAATTTTATTAATATCATCCTAACCCCTAATGTTATCAAAATAGTGCTCTGATACCAACTATAAGGACCCGTCCTTAAACATTTCATAATCTAGTTATTTCTACTAGAATACACATATTACATTCCCAAAGATATTTTTGGTTTAGAGTTTTATAAAATTATGACATAGTTTATATATAAAAATCAAAAATAATACCAAGTGTATACTAATATATTTGTGTCCATTTCATCGATAATACAAAAAAGTTTTAACAAAACTTGAATTCATTTTATGAAAATTCATCACAACATTTTTCTTGGATTCTTATTTTCTCTTACCAATCCTAAAACCCTATGAAAAACATTTTAAAACATAGTATGATCATAAAAAGATCATTAAGGGAATGAAAATAAGTAAATTAAACCATTATTCCATGAATACTTACAAACACATAAAGGATAAACTTCTCACCCTTAGAAGTAAAATATACTTTGTGAAAACAAGAGGTTTCCATAAAACATAGAAAATATAAATAAACCATTTATGTAACTTAGGGAATAATTTTCATAAAATAATTACATATTAATTTAACCATCACATATACCTTTGGATATTTAAGCCTCACAGCTACCTTACAATGAAACCCTTATGACTACCTTATGATGCAACCATCTCCATTACATTTGGAATAACCATTACAGACAACTTCTAACATAAACATACCCAATGAATTGAAGAGATATCATGGACCCACACATAATCCTAAAATATTCCCATTAACAATAACATAATCATAAAACATGAATACTTTCATCATAAAAACAATCCTTTTGAATTTTGTAAAAATAGAAATTTAAAAGCAGATTTTTAAAGAAAAGTCCCTTACCTCAGGTTTGACTTCCTAAAAACATGTTCAAAACTAAAAGATAATGCTTTAAATAGTGTAATTAATTTATTACATAACAATATTCATATTAAAAATACCATATATTATAATTTTATAACATCTTTTCACCAATTTATTAATAATATTTTGTTATTTTTCGTGTTTCAATTGTGCTTATTTCATGGTTTTCATTGTTGGTTAATTATGGATTTTCTTGTCAAATGGATGAAAAACACTAGAAGTGGAAATAAATGTTATTAATATATTTCAATAATTTTATATGATATCACATTTAATTTTTTTATATGAATAATATTCATTAAATAAAAAATTAATGATAATGTTTTGGTTTAATCCTGGTGGGTTTTTTCGACCATCGCAAACTAGTTTCGTTTTATTTAATGAAATGTATATAAATTATTTAAAGAGAGTTAAAAAAATTATAATGTATATATTAAAATATTTTATAACCATAATAATCTTTTTTTGAACATCCTTGAAGGTGGTAAAGGAAAATGGAAACTCATCATCCACGATGGTAGTAAATCAACATCTCTGAAGCGATGTTTTCATTTTATAGAATGAGAAGAGAAGAGGAGAGTTTTGATGACATATATTACAATAAAATAATAAAATTATAGTTTATGTAAGATACTGGAGTTATAATGTCACTTATGAAAGGGTAGGTTAGGATAGAATATGAAATGTAAAGAAATTGAAAAGAAAATGAAAGAAAATGAAAGAGGATTTTACCTCTTGAATTATCCTCCTTGAGAACCACCTTAGGAAATTTTGATTTGGGATTTTGTTGAGAAAAAAGGATATTGTACATGGGTGATGTGTTTCATAAAAGTATTGGGTTGAATTTTGACATGATTCTAGGATTTGGAGGTATAAGGAGAAGAGGTGGTGAGAAGTGGTATTCATAGTAGAGTGGATTGGTGTTTTTTGATTATTTTATTCATTAGTTTATTATTTTGGATCAAGACTATGAATAGTTTCACAAATATCACTAAATATATTAAACTAATTAAGGGTAGTTTGATATTATAGTAATTACATCATCAATGACTCAAGGAATAGTTTATTTAACTTATAAGGAATATATACCATAAATTAAAATATGTTACTATTCACCAAAAACTCAAGTATTTTAGAAAAATCCAAAAAAATATTAAACCTAACAATTTTTTAATGTGTAGAATTCCAAAAATAAAAAAAATTATGAAAATAATTTTATAAAGATGATAACATTAATTTTTAATTAAAATCATAATTTATTAAAAAAATACAGATTTTAAAATTATAACTGATTTTATGACACTTTGAAAAATTAATTAAGGTCTCGAAAAATTGTCATATAATAATAAAAATAATAATAATTTATGAATATATTTTATGAAGATAAATTTTCTTTTAATTCATCATATTATTTATAAAATTGTAAATAAAAATTTATGTTTCATAAAAAAACCTATAATTAATTTATCATTTTCAAATCATTTATTTACTTATTCCATGATATAAATATATCATATTTTCACTTCTAAGATACATAAATTTTTTTATACTCTCATTTTTTAGGTTAATATTCTATTATTATATATTCCTTAATTTTTTTAAGAACCACTTATTTCATTATACATTTATAATGAATTTAAATATTTAATTCCAGAATGAAAAAAAATTATTTCATAAGTACTTGCATTGTTACAAATTCTGTGAATTAAATTTGGAAAAATTAAATCCATATTTTTAATAAAAATAATTGACATTATATAATAAGTTAAACTTAATTTTTTACAATAATTAATAGTGAAAATAGTAAAAATTAATTACCATGTTTAAGGTAAAAACAGGTTTACCAAGGGTTATACTAAAATGATTAGTGTAAAAATTACCTAAAAAATTGAATAAAATCCATTTTATGGATATATTTGAACTTTTAATTTCTAGGGAACTCGAAAAGTCCATTTTGGAATCTTGTGACATGTGAAAATATGTGTGCATCTTTTTCTTCTTAAAAAATAAAAGTTTTCCACTTACCTCACTCATAATGGCTACAACATATCCTCCCTTATTCACACATTTAATGTCCTTTATCTCATAAAATAACTGAAAAATGTCTTTATAAATTCCCTCCACAAATCCTATATCCCGTAGTTTGATCATAAATCCAACCTGTGAAGGTTTTTGGTACATATAAAAGGAGGTTTCCTAAAGAAGAAAAAGGATTGTGCTTAACCAAGTGTTTTATTTTATTTCTTCATCCATATCCTTCAAATATTTTTCCATTTAATAATATAATAAAATATATATTTTTCATATAATGAGATGTCATTATATTAATTTAATAATCTCAATAAATCTCCCCTTCCATCAAATGGGAAATGAAATCATCATTTGTGTGTACGGTGGAATCCCACCTTGTGAATCGATTCAATTTATTTTCCATAATCGCATTTCAGGAATTGTCATAATGATATATTTAAATTTTATATATGATACTTTTAACATCTTTATACTTCAACTTTCTTAATTTCCATTCTTTGTGGGATAAGATAACGTCACTCAGGTGAATGACATACTACTGTCTTACAAAACGATGTGACTCATTTTTCACTAACGCTATACATGGTGGGTAATAAGGATAAATTAAATGAATAAATGTGAAATACATAAAATCATAATGATATTAATGAAATATTTTTCAATATTAAAAGATAATATATAATTTTATTTCTTATAGTGAAAAATGATAATGTCGTTTGTGTACGTGTACGTGTGGACTACCTCCTCCATAAAATGATATGATTCTTTTTTCATCAACACATCACCAAAATGATATATATAAGTGTATTTAAATAATTAATATTTTATTTATTATATTAATGTAATTTCTTAATGATAAAATAATTCATGCCTTATTTCCATAATAATCATTAAAAATGGAAATATTACTCATGTTGTGTACGACCAACCATCTCCATCATCATAATATAGTTCATTTTTCCTGACCATTTTTTATGATTATTTTTAAAAGTATAATTGATAAATAAATATGATAATTAAATCACAAGTATTATTATGTATATATTTAAATAATTACCAATTTGACTATAGTGAACACACTAAATCCATTTTGAAATAAAGAACTGAACGTCCTCAAAACAACCGATATGGACTTAACTAATTAAGTATTTTAATATGTCATTAAAAGGAAATAAAGTAAAAGATTTAAGTATAAGGTATTATACCTAAAAAAATTATTTATAAATCAAATAATTTTTGTAAAATTAGTATATAGGAGTTAAATGGCATATAAGAAATGTGTGGACTCGAGGTAAATGTTTTCTCGTCTCACTTTTTATTTTTGTGAGACATATGTTATATTTACAACTTACTTAAATTTTATGATGTATATACTTCCCATTTTATATATAATATCATGAAAAAATAATAAATCATGTTATTTTATGTTTAAATTTGAATTATTTCATCCAAGGGGATTTGACTTGAAATGTACCAAATGTTAAAGAATTTCATAACTCAATTTCATTTCATTGAGTTATATTACTTCTTATTGGTATTTAATATTAATTGATTATGTGTGTAACGAATTTTGATTATATTAAGTTTAATTTCCACTTGTTTTATGTGGATTTAAATTCAATTCACATAATCAATTCTTTTATAAATTCTCAAATTCAATGGTATAATTTTTATAAGGGTTATTCATCTGAAAATTCATTTCTTTGAGATATACTTTTATGATATGTACCTATATTAATTTTTTAGGTTTATATACTACCCTTTAACATTTTATATCATGAAAATACTTATTTTAATTATATTTAATATATAATTTGATTTTATTCTTTAATGTGGATTATGGTTAGTGAGTTACCAAAGTGGAAAAGGCTTTATGTAAGAACCTTATTAATTTCAATATTTTTTATATACAAGTTTATTTTGGATTAAATAATGTGATATTATTTTATTAAACCATATATATTTTATTATATTAGGGTTATGAATGTTGTTAACATATTTTATTTACATTTCCTCCCACATTTATTGAATAAATATCTAGAAGTTTCTTTCTAAGTGATACAGATCGTGTATTTTCTTTTAGATATATTATCTTTCTCTTTCATTACCATGTTTTCTAATTTGTTTTAAAAAAATATTTTATAAATAAAATTACTTTATAAATACATTTTACAAGATATTTTACCTTATTTTAAAAGGTTTTAAAAGGAAATTTCTTAATATTTTCCAAATGGGTCGATTTTGACCCCCTTTTTCAAATTGTTTTGAAAAGAATGTTTATTTTTTAACATTTATGACATGAATGGTTTTCCAATAATAATGTACATTACATTCCTTTAAGTTTCCTTTATATTTTTACAAGTATTTTTTTCATAGAATAGTATTTTCCCAATATTTGTTAATTTTTTTTTAAAAGTAATTTTCGAAAATAAAATGTAATTTTCCCCAAAAAATTGTTTTTAATGAAATTTTAATGGTATTTCCATTCATTAATGAAAATAACCCTTTATGTTACTTACACATCATTGAGGATATGTGGTATTAATATCATCCTTATTCTTTCTTTGTAAGGGTTATGATATTTTCATGGATCCTATTTATTTTCCATGATTTAATCATGTTTCAAAGGTATTGTTATGGAACTCATTTATTTTTCATTTTTTAATCATGTTTCATAGAAATTTTTATAGAACCGGTTTAGTATCCATAGTTTAACCATGTTTCAAAGAGAGTTTTATGGAACATGTTTATTTTCCCCTTGTTAATAATGGTTAAAAGAGATTTTCTGCCAATTATTTTGTATCCAAGTAGTAGAGGCTCTTACTTGGCATCTAAAAGATCCATGATCAAATCAGGGAAGCGAAAGAATTCTCGAGTTACTATAGCAGCACTATAGTAGGGTAATATATTAGAACTATAGCAATAGAAAAACTGTAGCAGGTACAATAGTAGCCTGAGTACTATAGAAGTACTATTCACTAAAGGGCCATTTGGGCCAAAAAATTGGTTTTTGGGTCTTTTATTCAGACCAATAGATCTTGGGCCTTTGGGATATATAATATGTATCCCTCTACCCAGTCAGAAATAGGTCTTTTCTTTAATAATAAAAATGAGGCATCATTGCTAACCATTTAAAAAAATAGATTATTAAGGAACTTGTTTCTTTTCCACTGTTTAATCATGTTCCAAATAGATTGTTATTGAAACACCCCACGATTTTAAAATAACAAAATTATATTTTATAGTAAAAATGAAATGAAACACTATATTCATCTTATGTTTCATGAAAAAACTCAGTTTATCTTGTGTTATACGTAACCCTGAGATTGTTTTTTCTAGTAGTATATTCAACGTGCAACACCCAACACAAATGAATCATGATATATATTACAATTATAACCTTTCCATTAGAATGTAGGGTATTAATAGTATTAAATTAATTATTAAAATATGGTTTAAAAATATTATTTAGTGATAAATTAATTATAGATTAAAATAAAAATCTTGAAAATAAAAAGAAATATTTTCTAAAAAACCATTTTAATGCAGACAAATGTGTTTTATACCAATAAATTAAACAAATAACTCTTATTGAATTATATTAATTAAATTTATATATTATATATTTAATATAATTTTTCATATTATTCCTATTTTTTCTATATATGATATAAAAATAAATCCAATTTTACGCTTAATACAATATATTTTTCAAAAAAATAGATTTGTCATATTTTTATGGCACACTTCGTTTAAAACTAATTTTGACAATTTTATAAAATTTATTTGAAAAAATAAACTCCAATTTTTTAAGAAAAAAATAAAAAAAATTACCTTGGGTGGAATTTTTGGCTTTTTCAGAAAATATTGATTTTTTGGTGAATAGTAAAAATTATTGATTTTTGTTAATAAGACATTTATTTTTAATAAATTAAATAAATTAAAAGTACCAATTTGTTTTGAATATTCTTTAAATTAAATTAAATTATATTTTTTAATTTTGAATCCACTTAGTTAATTTTTAATCATCTTTATATTGGTTTATAATTTAAGTTTATTTTTTGGTTTTAAAAATTGGTTTTTCTAAAAACTATTTTAAAAAACTGAATGTTTCTTATTTTTAATTAATTAAAATAATACCTAATAGATAATTTGTTATATAAAATTTATAAAATATATATTATTAAATATTAATTTATTTTCATATAATTATTATTATTATTCATAGAGTTAATATAGAATCATCTTTTTACTAAAAAAATACTCTTACTAAAACTCGTTGTTTCACCGCATTTGCGAGATTAATATTAAATTAAAATTTCATAATTTTTTTATTATAATTTTGAAAAATTGATTCCATATTTTTAATTAAAATAATTTATTATTTATTATATTTCTATCATAATTTTTGACTAAATAGGTTAGTGAAAACAATTAAAATTAATTACAGTATTTAGGGTAAAAAGATATTTACTTAGTGGATAAACATTAATCTTAAGGGGTCAAAAGACCTAAAAACTTTTCAGTCACACGTTTTCTGGCCATATTTATACCATATACCTTGTATTATCTATTTTTTCATTATTTTAACCACTTTACATGGAAGAAACATGGGTTATTTTTCAACAATTAACAAGTTTCCCACTCACCCAACTTATAAAGGGTCTCCCCCTCTCCTCCTCTCTTCACTCCTATAAAGCCCTTTGGATCATCCAATACCAACCCAAATAACTTATAAACTTCCCTAATTTCATCATACAATCCTTTATTTTGGAATAAATCCAATCACAGAATGCCTTTGGGTGTAAACCAAAAGGAGTCACTTGAAGAAGAGGAAACGTTCATCAATGTGTGTTTTCTCTTTATTTCTTTCTCCACCTCCTTCAATTATTTTTATACCAAGCCTATTTAATAACCTAAATATAATAAATGTATTTATATTTTTTATTATAAGGTTAATACCTACACCTATACAAACTTCCATCAAATGGGTTATGAAATCATCATTCATGTGTATAGCGGACTATCGTCTCATGGAACGATGTCGTTCGTTTTTCCATTAACACCTCTCACGGTTGGGCATAATGATATGCATACTATTTATATAAGAAATTTATTATATTCATAACATAATTTTACCTCTTTATTCAATATATCATATACCCCATTTTTATATTTCATACCATAGGTGATATGTTAATGTCACTCATGTGTACAGCGGATTGTCGCCTTGCAAATTGATGGAAAATGTTTTTCACTAAAGTGTTACATGGAAGATAATATGGATTAATATAATAAAAATATATGATATAAATGAAATTATTATTATATTAATTTCATAATTATATTTCTATAAATATAATATATCATTTTCTTCTTACCATTTCACACACTTAAAAAGTGAAAACGTCATTCGTGGACGTGTGGACTACCACCTCCTCAAAGTGATGTGATTCTTTTTTTTTCATCACCACATCACAATAATGATATATATAATTATATATAATTACATAATATGATATTTTTTATATAATTATAATTATTTAAATATAAAGTATTACATGACTTTTTTTTCATAATGATCATTAAAAAATTGAAACGTTACTCATGCGTACGTACAACATACCATCTCCATGATCATAATGTTAGTTCATTTTTCATAACCATCTTCCAAGATTAGTTTTAAAATTGTAATTTATATATAAATATGATTAATATTTCATGATTATTATTCATGATATGTTTAAATAATGACCCTGTTAACCATAATTTGACCTACAAATGTTGTTTTTGACACATAAACTAAATATGGTCAAAACAACCCACTTAAACTTAATTGAATAAGTAATAGTATATAAATTGTGAATAAATGAAAAAAATAAACATGAAAAAATATCTAGAAAAAAAATAATTAACATAATCTTATTATTCAGTAAAATAAAGAGACTCGTGATAAATTGGACTAAAGGTAAGGGACTTCATCTCAATTCCTTTTCATTGAGGAATTTTATGATGTTATGAACCTATATTCTTTTATAAGGTGTATATATAGAACCATTGTCATATTATATTATTAATTCTCCTATTTATTGAGGTTATTATCTTATGCGGATTATGATTCAAGTGTTTCCCAAGTGATAAGGTACTTTTTCTTTAATAAAATCTTATCTTCATGTTTTCCCTCAAACTTTATTTCTATTCCTTATCTATGTTCTAAAAATGATTTTACAAATGATTTTATATGGAAATAAAATATTTATAAAGTAAATTTTATGTATCTTTACATTGTTTCAATGGTTTTCAAAAAGGAAACTTTTTATATTTTTTATACGAAATGTTTCGATAAATGAAAAAAGGGATATTTTATTCTTAATATACACAACAACAATGACATTTCGGCTGCTATGATTTTTATTTAATTTATATCTTCCATTTAAATATTACATGTTTTCTAAAATGGAACCCCCTATTTTCTATTTTTTATTTTGGTATTTCAAGTGTTTTTTCAATGAAAATGGTGTTTTGGTATTGAAAATGGGTTTTCAAAAGAATTTTTTTTTAAATTGTTTTTTCATATGGGTTAAAAAGAGTTTTACAAAGGGTTTTATAATGAAATTTTTTTATTCATGATATGATATTTGACAATTATATAAAATGTGTGGTCCTGATATCATTTATTAGAAGAGATTATCCCCATTAAAGATCACGAGTGAGCTCGATATAGCTTACATAAAGGGTTGATCCCCATTATAGATTATGAGAAACGAGTTATCCCAATATATATTACACGAAGGGTTGAGCCCTATTATAGCACACAAGTGATCTCGATATAGCTTATATGAAGATATATCACCATTATATATCTCCAATTAGGTGGGTAATGATTATATTGGATGTCATCCTTATGGTTATTCCAATTAAAAAAGTTTTGAAAGTGTTTAATGAATATAATTCTCTAAGTCATCTAAAGAGAGTTTTAATTGATTACTATAGGTTTCAAAGTATTTCATTGATTGAATTTTTTTGTTTTCTTGTGAAAATGTTTTATTTCTTTATCTCAAAGAAAATTGATGTAAAGGTAAATATTTCATGGGTTTTCATGTTTTTAATGAATTAACAGTTTTCTTTATTTTTTTTACACCTTTTTTCTCTTTTTTGAACATCCCATATTATTAAAATGATTTTCAGAGGGTTTAAGAGTGGATAAGGGAAAGGAAGAATTCAAGTTCAAATTCATGGAGTTTTCTATGAAAATAAATCATTCCTTAGTTTAAAAGTTATATATTATATGAAAATGGATACTGATCAGAAGTTTTCACTTTGTATTTTATGGTTGTTTTGTGTGATTTATGGAGTAATTATTTAAAACTCTAAAATATAAAATATCCTAAAAGTTATGGAAAATAAATTCCTAACTAATACTAAAGATTATGTATGTTTTAAGAATAATGTTGATTTATTTGTATAAAAGGACCATTTAGATAACTTTATAGGTTAGGATAGTGTTAATAGCATGCCCTTGTAATATTTTAATTTATGGTTAAGTTGAAATGAAATACCAATTTAGGATTACCATATTGATTCATTTAAACAATGTCTATTTAGAATGGTTTTATATAGAGAAAATATGAAAGATTTAGTGGGAAGGAACTAAGAGGAAAATATCCTTTCAAATCATCATCTTGAGATGGTTTGAATTGGAACAAAATAGTTTGTTGTAGTGATTGATCTGTTGACAGAAGATATGAATCATGGTGGTTTCCATTATGGAGAGTAACCCAATATATTGTGAATGAACATGTCTATAGTAGAGAATTTTTGGAGAAAACATCCCCCATAATTCAATGGATTGTCTGACCCAGTGGTAGCCTAAGTATGGATCAATTCCACAGAGAAGATATTTGAAGTCATGGGAAGTTAAGAATGTCAAAAGGAAACTCTTTCCATCTATCATTTTTAAGGTTAATCTGATCAATGGTGGTAATTGGTTAAGAATACGGAAGAGAAACATGATCTTGATGTTATGGAATAAAGCACATTTAATAATATTTTCCTTAAGAAATATTTCCCTACAGTTTTTCATATTTGGATGGGGAAACCATTCTTGGAAATGAGAAAAAATGATGAATATTCAGTGGTTTCATGTGAAGAAAACTTTACAAGATTAGCTAGGTATATTCTAGAAATTATTCAAGATATTTATAGTAAAATTAATATATTTTAATTTGGATTAAAACCATGTTTATGAATATAATTGTCTGAAAAAAAATTAAAATTTATAAGAATGTTTTTTGTTTTGATGATAAAGTTGAGATAGAGTTTGGTGACACTTAAGTTCTATAAGATGTAAATATTATTAAATAGTCAAGGTGTTAGGAAATGGAAAATAAACCAACTAATAATATGGAGGTAATCGGAAAACTTTTTTGAGGTTCGATAAAATACATTTTTGGGAATGTATGTCAGGATTTGGAAAGTGTTACTAGTGTAGTAAGTTTTTCACAAGATTATTAGATGTAAAGAAAATAGTCTTAAACAATTTAAGAATGACATGATAGATATATAGTCAATAGTGGGATGTTTTAGTTGTAATTGGTTGGGACACTATGCTAATCTATTTCCAAAGTTACTTACTCAGGGTGGAAGTCATCATGATCCAAAGAAAAAAGGGGAGGAAAAATCATTCGCTACTTCTACATTTGATGTTGGTCTATCTGGTGAAGTGGTGATAGCTCCAAGGATATCTGTATTTTTTAAAGTTAGATCATAATATCAATGACATAGGAAACCTTGTTTTTATGTTTTAAGTAATGTAAGTAATTTGTGAAACATTTATTGAGTTTTCATAGATATCTAAAGTATATGTTTTTTGTGGAAGGGTTATCTGAGTAATAATTTCTTTAGATGTTATATACATGATTTTAAGGGTATATATAACCATTACGGTTAATATGATCATTAATGATTTTTTATTTAAATTATTTAAAAATAATAATACAATTGATAAATCAGTAGTGTCACTTTTGAGGTTTGTAGATTAATTTATTATAACATATGCTAACCATTTTGGTTTTAGAAAATAGTTAGAGATAGATAGAAGGACTGTTCAATCTTTAATGGGTCTTATGATCTATTGAAAGTGAATTTTACTACTTCAGGAATTAAAAATTCATTTTTGAATATTAATTTATTGGAATAAGGGATGAATTGGAAATTGATTGAAGCACAACCAATGGATGAAATTGTTCTTATGAAATATAAATATATCAAGTATATTAAACTAGACTTTCAAAAAATTACTAAAAATTATGAAAAGGAACTTGAAACAAAATATTATCCTATTAAAGTCATTCTTGATGAAACAGATGGTCTTTTATATCAACACAGATTTATGGTTTTGAGGTCCTATACTTTCCATTGATCATTCACTTTATTGTGATCAATGACCTTAATCACTCTATATAATTATTTAGACTTTTCATCCATTCCTCCTATGTTATCCTATTTTGAAACCTAGTTATTTTTTAATCCACATGACCTTTTTACTTCCCTTTTACCTCTTATTAAGAGCCTGTTTTATTAAACCTTTTTATGACGTGGGTTTATAAAAAATATACATTCAAATGTCTAACATTTGATTAATAAGATAAAGTAAAAATTGTGAGGATGTAATTTATTAAAGGGGTAGGATGTAACATATAAATATTTTAAAAGAAGAAAATTATATTTGATAGGATAAAGGAAATGACACACTATGTTCATTTTGTGTTACATGCAATACTCAAATTAGCTTGCGTTACATGATACCCCAAGAATTTTATGTTCGATATCACATTCAACATGAAACACCAAACTTAAATAACCTATGATATATATTTCCATTATAAATTATTCATTGTAATGTTGGGTATGTATAGGATTAACTGAATTATAAACATATTGTTTATATATATTTTTTAGTGACCAATTAATTATAAATAAAAATAGAACCCTTTGGAAAAGTATTTTTATACAAATAAATTAAAAAAATTTAACCTTGCAGGATTATATTAATTAATTTTATATATTATATTTTGAAAATAATTTTTAATGTTTATCCTATTTGTTTTATAGATATTATCTAAAAATAAATCCAATTTTACACTTAAAACTGTATTTTTTCAAAAAAGTTATTTGTCGCTTTTTTATGGAGCACTTATTTTAAAAAATTTGTAATTTTATAAAATTTATTGGAAAAAATAAAATCCAATTTTTGGAATCATAATTTCAAATTTTACTTCGACTAAATTTTTTGGATTTTTCAGAAAATATTGAGTTTTCAGAGAATAGTGAAAAATACTTATTTTTGTAAAAAATTCTTTTCTTTTCAAAAAATTAAGTAATATAAAAGTCCGAATAAATTTTGAATATTTTTTGAATTATCCTAAGTTTTATTTATTTATATTTAATACAATTAATTTATTTTCAATCAAATTTATATTGTTTTTTAATATAAATTTGTTTTTGGGTTTAAAAAGAGGTTTTCTTAAAACAATTAAAATGCATAATGTTTCTCCTTTTTTATTAATTAAGATAATCCTTAATGGGGAATTTTTAAAATTAAATATATATAATATATTTCAATAAATAGAAATTCATTTTCATAAAATGATATTTATTATTCATAATCTTAATATATAGTCATCTTTTTTTCTATAAAATAATCTTATAAAATTCGAGTTGTCTCACCACGTCTGCAGGATTAATATTAAATTAAATTTTTTTACTTATGTGAATTTAATTAAGAAAAGTTGATTAAATATTTGGAATCATAATAACTTCTAACTTCTAGTATTTCTAACTAATTTTTTTACCAATTTTTTTAGTGAAAGTAATTTAAATTAACTACTGTGAATATGATAAAAAATGTTTACATAGTGGTTAAACTTTAAACTTATATGTTAAAATGACCTAGAATCTTTTAAAAACCCATTGGATTGAAATATTTGGACCTTATCCATTCTACTCCTAATTTATTTTCATTATTTTATCCATTATTCATGGAAAAACATGTGTTTAATTCACTCTTTCAAAAAATTACAAGTTTTCCACTCACCCCACTTATTAAAGGACTCCCCTTCTCCTCATATATTCACACCTCTAATTACCTTTTATGGGTAAATACCTAAATAAATCACTTCTAAAATTCCCTTATATCTTAATATAAGGATTAATTTTATATAAAATCCAACCAAGGATGTACTTGGGTGAAAACCCAAAGGAGTTACCCGAAGAAGATATAATATTCCTCAACATGCATTTTTTTCTTTATTTGCCTCATTCAATTATTCTTATACCATGATTATATAATAACATAAGTATCATAAATATAATTATATTTTGTTATTTTAAGGCTATGACCTACACCCACACACACTTCCATCAAATGGGAAATAAAATTATAATTTTTATGTATAATGGACAACCACCTCACAAAACGATTTCATTCGTTTTTTCATTACCACCTATCATGGTTGAGAATAATGATGGAAATAATATTTATATATGATATTTATTATATTTATTAAATAATAATACCTCTTTGAATATTATATCATATATCCCCATTTTAAAATTCATACCACAGGGGATACAATAATATTGCTTGAGTGTACGGTGGACTACCGCCTTGCAAAGTGATGTCAACCATTTTTCACTAACATGTTACATGGAAGATAATAAGGGCAACTATATTGAATATATATGATATACATGAAATTATTATTATATTCATTACATAATTATCTTTCTTTAAATATAATATATCATTTTCTTCATACCACTTCACACACTGAAAAAGTGAAAACAACGTTCATGTATGTGTGGACTACCGCCGCCTCGAAGAGATGTAATTTTTCTTTTTTCACCACCACATCACAAAAAATAAATAAATAAATATATATATATATAAGTATATATAATTAAATAATATGTTATTTATGATATAATTATCCTTCTTTAAAGATAGAATATTTAATACCTTCTTTCCATAATGATCATTGAAAAATAGAAACATTGTCCATGAATATGTTTGGTATTTCATCTCCATGATCATAATGTTAGATATTTTTTCATAACCATATTCCATTATTGGTTTTAAAATTGTAATTTATTTATAAATAGGAAAATTAATTCAGGATTATTATTTTAGAAATTGTTAAATAATGACCCCTTTGACCTTAATTTGACCAACCAAAGTCATTTTGGACACATAAACCAAAATTGGTCAAAACATACAACTTAAATATAATTGATTAAGTAATATTATATGACCTATTAAAAATTGAAATAAAATTAATAATAAAATTTATTTTTTTAAGAAATTATATAATTAACATAAGTTCATTATTTTGGAAGATAAAGACACATGTGACAAATCAAACTTAGAGTAAGGAACTTCATCTCAATTTCATTTCACTGAGTAATTTTTTGATATTATGCACCAATATTATTTTATAATGTGAATATAAAACAAATTTTACATTTTATATCATTAATTTCTCTATTATCATGATATTTAAATTTTTCATTAATTTTAATCTTTCATTTCCCTTATTATTTAAGTGTTTCCTAAGTGTTAAGGGACTTTTCCATTAATAAAATACACTTTTAATGTTTTTTCCTCAAACTCTCTTTTTATTCCATGTCCATTTTTTGAAAATGATTTCATTAATGGTTTTAGATGGATGTAAATTATTTATAATGTACATTTTTTTAACATCCTAGCTCGGGTGCCATGCCCCTATGCCCTGAGCTGGACCACCACAAGACCTCAGGTGCACGACCCCATATGGAAGAGGCTTCTGACTAGCAGCGAGGGTCTAATGTATTGATCATGGGGAGACTATACTCTCTATTATTTGAGTAATACACCATTGTAAAATAAGAAACAATAATAAAATAACATATAACAATGAGCAGAAATAACAAATATCACAAGATGGAAAAAAACTGGAAATAAAATATCAAAACTAAAGTAGAAAATATACCATATAAATGTTTGTGTCAGTTGTCTAAAATTTAACACAAAATAAAGACACTGAAGACTCCCCCAATTGGGTCCCAAATCATGTATTGTTCCCTTATTCATGCTTTATTCCAAAATAATCCATCTATCATATGGCCTTTTCCCTTTTCATTTCCAAAAAACACAAAGTCTATTTGGGTACCGATATGAAAACCTGAGTATGGTGTGAGTACAACTCAGTAAGCCACCACTAACGATGTCTAAAATAATATCCATTCAATAATAGTGTATTATTTTTTATAATGAAATAAGTAAAATTCATAAGTAAGTAGTTTTCACATTATCAATTCACAATTTATTAAAAAAATGGCATCTCATTATCTGTTTCATTTAAATTTATGATACTGTTAATTGGAACCATAGTTCAATGCAAAAAAATTGGGTCTAGGCCATAATGGCTAGGACCCTATGGGATTTGGATGTATCAGACCATGTCTCACACATGTTTATTGAACAATTTATCACTAGGAGCTCTAAAAGAAGTAGAACAGATCCCATATATGTTTATTAAAAAATTTATCAGTATGAAATTTTAAATAAAAATCCCATGTCCTGCACACATTTAACAAAAAATTTATCACTACAGGCTTCATAAGAAACAAACCATTTCCCATAAAGTTTATCAAACAATTTATACATGTATCAAAATATATCACATCATCACATGCATCTCAATATGACATGTTTTCACAATATCATACCAACCAAGATTAATCAATAGTAATCCTCTTATCATAATTAACCATTACAATGTTCCATTAATTAATTCATAAATTAATTAATCAAATCCCAATAATTAATTTAAAAATTAATTAGTAACCTCAATTTCCTTTAATTAATTCGATAATTATTTAATCATATGTATCTCATTAATTAATTTTCCAATTAATTAATCGCATCTCTTCCATTAATTAATTAAAAAATTAATTAATCATTTCACAATCTCAACATCTAATAATTAATTAAAAAATTAATTATTATTAATTCATAATTCATAATTCTAATAATTAAAAATTTAATTAATTATACCCAATTCTACAATTCAATTATTCAATCAAATCCCCAATTCCTTAATTAATTAATTGACCACGTTAATTAATTCTATTAGGAATTCCAATTGCTAAATGAAACCTATAAATTATAAAATCATATGCACCTAATTGATATCAAGACTATGGGATTTGAATAATATATCACCTACCTTAATTCATCGATGAACAGTCTCCCAATAGAAATCCCAAACAATTAAGGGGAGTAACATCGTAGAATGAGATTTGGATCTATAACCTAAATCGACATTGAAAAATAAAGATCTCTTAAATGAACATCTATATCTAAAATTAAATATATATACAAAAAATTAGGTATATATATAACCAAAAAAGATAATAACTTCCCTTAAGGAAAGAGATAATAAAGGAGGAGGAATGGGAAAGAAATTGGGATGAGGTGATCTTACTAGGAGTGGTAAAGATCTTTGATCTAGGAATCGAACCACAATTTACCAAGGTAGGTAGGGCTTGTAATTCATTCAGAAATATCTAAAATCATGAAATAATGTTAGGGGTCGAATGGGGTTCAATTTGGGTGGGTTTTTGGGTTTTGGGAAATTTTAAAACTAATTTTTAGGTGAATTTAATTAATGTCCATGGTTTTCTGGGAAGGGGCACACGGTTTCCCCTAACCGGGCACCTAAACCATGCTCCTATTTCATAGGGTTTCATGGTTACTCCTAATAGGGAAAACAGTTTGACTAACCATGCACCAACCATGCAACTCCCCTCCGTCCAGGGTTACATGGTTTGCAGGCCTGGTGTGCATGGTTAGGGAAAATCGTCTGCTAACTACACACTGCCCTATTTATTCAATTTTTCTAAAATTTCCACCTGAACACACCTTAGGGTAAAACTCACATGAAATTTACTTAAAAAAAGGTGATATATTAACAGAAAATGAGACTGAGAAAACCTAAAAAAAATTGGGATCATATAATCTATGAACCTTATAACATCTCATCCTTAAGATTAACTCTAAAGTATCCTTAAGATTCATAGTAAAAAAGATAGGGCCACTAAGCCAACATATTTGAATACCTTTCCCATGTTTCCTCCTACACAAGAAACTATTTCCAAAATACACAAACTATTGGTATGGTCTTTCTCTACAAAACTTTCTCATTGTGATCCAACACACATATTAGATGCTCCTAAAAGGAAGAATATATCTCAATCACAACATCATCCACCACAATCACATGAGAAGGATTGGGATGATACCATCGAAGTTGTGACACATAGATAACATCATTCATAGGACTATATTTCTATGCAAGATCCAATTGGTATGCCACCATCTGGATTCTCTCCACAACCTCAAATAGTCCAATGAACCTAGGCACCAGCTTTCCCTGTGTTTGTATCTTGTGTTAACCCAACCCAGGTGTCACCTAAAGGAATACACGATCACCCTCTGTAAACTCTATGGGTCATTAACATCTATCCTCATATAACTTTTTTTATTCTGAATCGTATCTATTCATTTTCAAATTATCCGAACTTGTTTTGACGTCTCCTATACAAGACTTGGTCCCAAAAACTCTAACTCACCACCCTCTATCCAATAAAGAGGTGATCTTCATGGCCTACCATAATCTTCCTCATTTGGTTCCATATATATCATTTCCTAATAACTATAGTTATAAGAAAACTCCACCAAATATAGGCTCTTATACCATGATCCTCTAAAGTCTAGGACACATACTCGCTACATATCTTCAAGAACCTATATAATATGCTCTAACTGCCCATCTATCTATTGCTGGAAATTCATACTCAATAAAGCCTACATACCAATCACCTTCTGTAATACCTTCTAGAAGTGATAATTAAAGTGTGAGTCTCATTATAAAACTATAGCTCGTAGAACTCCGTACATATGGGCGATCTCCCAAACATATAGTTCTCCCAACTCCTACACTGACTAAGTCTCCCGTATATTCAAGAAATATTCTACCGTAATTAGTCGGTCTACAATAACACAAATATCATAATTCTTATAAAGATTTATTAGGATACCCACCGCAAATTCAATGGTCATTTCATCTCACATCCACTTCAGAATGGGCAATGGATGTAGTAAACCTCTATTTTGTGGATGATTTTCCTTCACCTACTGACAGGTGTAGCATCATGCCACAAACATTGTGATCTCCTTTTTCATGTCTAGAAACTAAAACTATTTTCATAAGTCACGGTACATTTTGGTCACACATGGATTTACTTCCTGATTTGAGACATGTAATTCTCACATCAACTCATTCTGAATTATTATAGTCACAAAAATATGATTCTTAACATAGATGACCACATTATCATCTATGATCTAATCTGAAGGTTACTCCCTACCTTTGATTCTTTCCCTCAAGGTAAAGCACTTTTTATCCCTATATTTCATGTCTTTAATCCAGTTCAAAAATGCAGACTCCACTGAAACTGATTCAAGATTCATCTGTATCTAAATCTCATGAACCAAAAAATGAATCTCAGTTAGTAAATTCATAATTTTCAACTCATGACTTGGATCATGAACAGCCTGAGTCTATGTTTTTCTTCTTAAATCATCATCCACACTATTTCCTTTTCTCGGTGTATTTTCTAGTTCAAAGTAAAACAATTGCATATACTCAACCCATCTCTACTACCGACGATTCCAGTCTCTCAATGAAAAGATGTACTTTAAGATCTTATGATTAATATACTTAGTGATATTTTCACCAAATGGATAATTCCTCCTACACTTCAAACCATAAACAAATATAGCTAACTCGAGGTCATGCATAGGGTGGTTACATTCATGTGGCCTCAACTGTCGAGACTCATACACTAAAACATTGTCTCCCTACATCAACATAGGTCTGAGTGAAATTATAGAAGTTTCATAATACACTTTATAATCCTCACCTGGATCAGGTAGTATCAAGATCGATGCTAATGTTAAATGCTTCTTAAACTCCTGGAATGCCTTCTCACATGCTTCTGACCATTAAACATTATCCCATTTTCTTCAATCCCGTAAGTTATGTTGATAATAAGTAAAATTCCTTGATGAACCTAAATTAATATTTAGCTAAACCCATAAAGAGTTGGATATAAAAAAATATCTTGGGATTCTCCCAAGAAACCATTTCCTATACTTTCACTGGGTTCATTGACCCACCTTTCTCTAAGATGATGTGACCCAAAAAGTGTACCTGATCAATCCAAAACTTGAACTTTGATACCTTAGTGTATACCCAATGCTCTCTTAGTATACTTAAGATGATTTCAATGTGTTGGGGATGATCATATTGAGTCTTGGATTACGCAAATATTTCATCCAAAAACACTACCACAAACTGAACCAGGTAAGGGTGGAAGATTCTATTCATCAAGGACATAAACACTGTTGGTTCATTTTAAAACCCAAATAGATTTAAGATGAACTCATAAAGTCTGTACCTACTACTAAAAGTATTACTTGTTATATCATAAGTTTGAACTCTCAGTTCGTGATACCCTGACCTCAAGTCAATTTTGGAAAATACACAAGCTTCCTCCAATTAGTCAAATAGATCGTCGATACATGGAAGTGGATACTAGTTTTACACAGTCACCTATTTCAAATTTTGATAATCAATACATAAGTGTGAACACCTATAATCCTTCTTTGAAAACAACATAGGAGAACCCCAAGGTTATTTACTTGAATGGATAAATCCTTTATCCACCAACTCCTCCAACTAACTCTTCATCTCTTGAATCTCTGTCAGTGTCATTCTGTATGGTGAAATTGAAACTGATCAGACCCCACCATGAGCTCGATAGTTAATGCCACATATCTCTTAGGTGGAATACCTAAGAAGTCTTCAGGAAATTCATTCTAAAACTAGTCCACTATGGGTGGAAAGATATCTTACTTAACACCTCCATTATCCAACAATAGACTTGCAACCTGGGTTGTGATCTCTCCTAGTTACTAAGTAATTGACCCTTCTTGGCATGCCAGGATATTCCACTATCCATGGTGAATGAAATGTTCACTCATATGAGATGTAAAAGTCACTATCCTCTAATAGAAATAATTTTGGGATTGATATTCTACCAACTAGACCATACCCAAAACTTGGTTGAAGCCCAACATATTAAGAATATAGAAATTCCCGATAAAATGGTACTCCCTAGTATTGAGAGAATGCCCCTTGATAAAATTCATGTATATTGGACGTGCACCATTATTGGTTCTTCATTAAACCTTTATTGAGATACCTCATTAATATCCTCTAATGTCATAAACCTTTTTTCCAAAATTATAAACCTTTGTCTAGTAGAATATATGTTTCTTTTTTCATTTAAATGGAGGATTTCTTTATGACTTCTTTATCTATGTTTTTATTATAATTTCTTTTTATATATACACTATTAGTACAATTAAATAATCTCCCTATAAAATAATTCATCATGTAATCTCATCTCAGTTTATAAGTTTATGTAGTATATTTTCATCCACCATTGATCCCTTGTACTTATAGATATACACTCACGATGTGCCCCGTGATTCCATAAAAGTATAACTTCATTTTTACCTTCCATTAAGATTATTAAATTTTAGATTTATCATGAATTTAAAATCTTTTTACAAATAATGATCTCAACCTTTATGGACATCACTTTTTGGAGATTCTTTGAAGGGGATATTTATATTCTATTTCCATTTTAAGGATTTGATCTTTGATTCTAGATCATTTATATTCTCATCCTTCACCTTAAGTTGAATAATCATTTCCTTCAATATTGTTCATGAATCATTCTCGTATTTTATCCTATATTAAATATGTGTTTTTTGAGGAATCAAAATTGCTTAAAACTCCTTCTCTAAGGCTATTTATTCCCTTATATCTTATATATTTTCTATGAGTAAGTGACTTTAAACCTTTATGTTTACACCCATTCTCATATTATCTTCATTAGAGAACATATATTATTCTATTATCGTTTTATTTCCTAATAACTAATCTACCATGAATATACAATTTACTCTATGAATAATCACCACTTAATCCACCTTTCCATGATGAAAATTGATATCATCTTGGTTTCTTCATGTACATTTACTAGATTGAGGAATTTTTATCACTTGTACTACTTTTATTTAATCATTTTCATAATTATTATTTATGTGGGAATATGAAATTATAGATTGATAATATTTTTATAGCATAATGCTTGAAATATATTTACCATTGATTTCAAACTCACTTACCATAGTGAGTGTGTTTTTCTTCTCCAGAATATTTTTCACATTCATTCTCTTCTGGTCTTTTTATATAAGGTATCCTTCACAATATTTTTTCACTAGTTTTTTATCACATCCATATTTACATAAATATATTTAGGTAGGATATAAAACATTAAATTATTCAATTTATGTCCCATATATTTATTCTAATAATATAAAAATATCAAATTCCATTGCACAATGAATGATTTTATTGAATATCTCATTAGAGATACCTCTATTTAAAAATTTATCTATCTCAATATGAAAAAATCATTCATTATTTCTTCTTAACTTAGTTTCTAATTGTACATATTCCAAAATATATTCACCATAAGCCTATAGAAACTAATACATATCAAGTTTTCATCTATAAAATTTAGAAACTCTTAAAATAATAGGCCTCATCATTGAATCCATCTTGGAAACAAAACCAAAAATAAAGTTAGATATTGAACCTCAAATCAAAAACTTTAGTCTCTCATTCCACTTTTTGGGACTAAATTTAATGTAAGCGCCTAGGTTTGGGGGAATCATGGGGTATAAAAAATTAAAAAAATTATTCTTTGAATTCCCCTTAACAATAAAGACAGTCTATCCTCATTATAAGAAACATGTTGAATCTCTATTTTACTTATTAATGGTCATACTGAATATTAAATATGAATATGCAACAATGTAAATAGTAGAATACATAAATGATTTTACAAGGTTAACTACTAAGGGATGTTCTATGTTTCATGCATATGATGGTGTTATATTGTATCAAAATCCATTATCACAAACTATTAAGTGGATATAACTTTTAGGTTATGGTTACTCCATACTAAGGCCCACTTACCTAATAGGTTTAGGAAGGAGTCACTATAGATCTAAGGATCACTATCTATTCTCCTACATACAATAATTTAGTGAAGGAAAAGATAATTTATAGATGTGAGGGTATATTAAATAGTTTATATAAAAGATGTTATATTAGATATTATCATAAGTTATGGATTACACTTGAAATATCAAGTCTAGAAGATAAGTGATGTTGATAATCACTTTTCTATACTTCAACATCTTCAAAAGTAGATGAGATCCATTCATCAATATAATAATTGATTCTTATTTCATACAAAATAAGAAATAGAATTCCTAATTAATGTGAGGATTGATTGTATTATATTGTAAACCTTTAATTCAATATAGAACAAACCCGTATTTATTTCTCTAGACTTCTCACTATGACATGGATTAATCTAGTGGTTCTCTCTTCATCATTATCTTTAAACTTATCTAGCCATTATTTCAATGATCTTTTAAATTTTATGATACAATTTATTGAATTTATTCACAATATAATATTCCATGCTAGCTGAGTTGCTCTAAAATTGATCATGATGGTTAATCTCACACAACTTTAAAACTATTAAAATAATTCACATGTAAGAACCCATTGTGGTATGAGATATTTATTCATGATATAATACACCTTTAGATCTCTATATTTATATTATATACAAATTAGATTATCTTATATGGTCCCCAATATAGTGTGTATCATCATTCTATAGTTCACTCAATCAATCAACATTTCCTTATAAGTCTTACATATCCCTTTGTTATGATGGGATCACTACCATTGCACCGTGATTTTCTTATTTCACTAAAACTTCTTTTAGAAATTTCTACACCATTTCAATAGTGCCAAAACATCCTCTACTACCTCTTTAGACTAAAATAAGAAACATTAATCACCTCATGCCTTCCATCAATACCAGATTTAATGTCACACTTTAATGATCTCATCATTCCATGACCTTCATATGTAGAACTACCATGGTTTCGTTATAAATAATCTCCACTAAAGAACCACTATTATTTCTTCAACTAAACCTTATAAAAAATGAAATTATAATACTAAAAATTCAATTAAATGTATTTAATTTATATGTTTCCTAAATAACTTAAACATTATTCCCATTTGTATAATAACCATATTTAATTATTCAAAAATTTAACTATGTCTTCTCAAGTTATTCATAAACTTTTATCACAATCATCAATTGATAACAAATCCAACAATAATTAAAAAAATTATAATTCACAATATTTCGTTATAGTAGATGTAATTCCTTAAAATGGAGAGTATTGAGAGGAATAAAAATTTATGGTAATCAGTTATTCTATGATATTATAAATTAAAGAAAATATTGAAGATTCAGTATTAATTTCGAAAAAGCTGATAATGATTAATATTTTGGAGATATAAACAACTTATATTAATGAATTTGACCATAATAATTCATGTGTGACACTTGGAATGATCTTAAAGCCTTGAATTAATTATATCTAACTCTGAACTATTTAATGTATGCTTAAAGTATAAAGAGAACTACAAAACAATTGTGGTAGTTCTAGAGAACATGAAAATGACACTGATACATTTGAAATTAAATATAGAAGAGATCATATGAATTGTACTTGTTAATATTTATTTTATAAATAAAGGGAGGCTTATAAAATAAATAGTTATATTGATATTTCTATCTTATAAAGACATGACAAAGATAATTACTATAATAAAATTATTATTATCTAGAGTTTTCTTAGTACTATGATCATATAAAGTTCAATGAATCAATTATATTAATGAGAATATGATCACATTAGGCCTTATAAGTAAAACATATAAAATTGGATATCGATGTTACAAAAAATTTAGACTTATGAGGAATATTGAATTGATCACTTATGCTAATCATAAATAGACATAAAAGTTTATACACAAATATCTTTCTTTAAAAATTTTCATTAATAGGGAAGAAAAGATGGAGACCATTTGTAGTTAGTGTTCCGTCCCTAAATTTTTTTTATGGTACTGATTCTTAGCATGGAGTCACCATAATATAAACATTTCATCCATTAAATATAGTGTAAAAGTGTGATATTTTAGAATATATGTATCTTTTAATAAATTTTATTTCTTTGATAGCTTACGTTACATGCAAAATCGAATTTAAATGAACCACAATATATATATATAGTAATAAAAATACATTGATTAATTCATAATAAATAAGTGCTTACTATTTAGTAAATTTGTTTTATGATTCTAAAATACATTTTCTTCAAAAATAGTTTTCATTACTTTTTGTGAGATAAAATTATAATTAATTTCTAATAATTTTAGAAATTTTATTTTGAAAAAAATGATATAATTTTTTAATTAAATATATAAAAATTAACTTAGGATTAATCATTATAATTTTTCAAAAATGATTTATTTTTCAATGAATTGTGAAAAATGAAAATGTTTGACAAAACTATGATTTATTTTTTAAAATTAAATTAATTTAAAATTTAAATTGTGAATTGGATATGGTTTTAAATTAAATTATTCTAAATAATAATAATAAATCTAAATCATTACAAATTAATAAATATTTTATTTTATTTTGGTATAATTCTACTTTTTTTCTTAAAAATGGCTTTTCCATAAAACTATTTTAAGTGCATAATGTTATTCATTTTTAATTAATTAAAATAACCCATAATTAATAATGATTTAAATTAAATTTATATTTTATATATATATCTATATATATGAATTGAATTTCATATAATGACGATTACTAGGCATAGAGTTAATGTAAGATCATCTTTTGCATGAAAAATGCATTTTCTTGAAAAACTATTTTTCATCACCCATTGTGAGTTTAATTTTAAATAAAATTATGAAATTTATATAAATTTAATTTTATAAAATAGATTAAATATTTTTAATTATAAGAATTAATATAATTTATTAGGTTGAACTTAATTTTGTTCATTATGAATAGTTATAATGGTAAATAATTGTTACCCTGGTAAAAGAGGTAACACTAGGTTAAAACTATAGGGTAAAACTTTAAAATAACGATAATAAATTACATTATCCTATTTTATGAGTTTTTTCCACTAAAGATACCTTTAAGGTGTTATATAATGTATTTCAAATCATTACTATGAAATTGGGAACTCATGTTTGACTTTTATGAAGTTAATTTATATTTTATTCAAATTTAAATCTATTTTTGGGTCTCTACATTTAAATACATGGTTGGAATATTCCATTCGGTTTTGGATTTAGAAAAAAAGTAAAAAAAACTTTATTTTTTTTATTTAATGAAAAAATTCACGTAAACTAGTTTATTACTTTATTTCATGGTAAAATGATTTTTACTCTTAAATTGTATAATTTCTTAAGAATGGTTTTTTCATGTGTTTTATGTTATTATAATAAAAGTTATATCCACTAATAATAGAAGTTAAATCATATAAAATATAATCAAAATTTGGAATTATAGTTTCCAAATTTTTTTTGTAGGGTACCTTTTATTTTTTTATCATATAATTATGTTATCATTGTGAAAATAATGATATCATGGTTAAGGTTAAAATGGGTTTGATGTGGTTTAACTAGAAGATATGGATTAAAATGTATCAAAAAAATTTCAAAATGAGATTTTTTTAGTTTATTTATACCATATAACATATTATCTTCTAATTTGGGGTGAATTGGTTCCTCCTGACACGATTATGTTATGCAAATTATTTAATCTTTTATGTAATTCCAAGTGTTTCCTTTCCCTCCCATATAAAAGGATTCCACCACTCCTCTCTTCTCCACACATCATGAGCCTTATAATATTAAAAACTAAATACCATAACACCATACTATCTTTCTTCCCACTTATTATATCTTATTTTCCTTCCAAAATACCAACCTTTTAAGGATTAAGGGGTAATAATAAGATGGTTTCTCAAAGAAGTGGTATAACTCATAATCGAACATTTTCAACATTTTTTATGATAAATCCAATAAATATTTTGTATAGAATATAAAATAATTAATTTATTATCTTAAATATATGTAATTTTTATTATTATTATTTAAAAACCATTATATACCCTCTTTTAATCCAATGAAAAGAGAAAACATCGCTCTTGCACACATATGCCTTATCGCCTCCATATAGTGATGAAATTTGTTTTTCCTAACCTATTTATTTGAGTGATTATAATTATGGATATATATGATATATATGATATAATAATTATTAAAAACGGTTAATTGTTAATTATCTTTCTTTCATACCTTCCATAAAAGTTGGAAAACAACATTCATGCGTACATACAGCTTAGTGTCTCCATAAATAGTGCAATTCATTTTTCTATCTCCACATTTAATGGATGACTATAAATATATATATAATTAATATATATTATATTTATATCAATAATAAAACTTTGGAGATAATGAAAACATGATTAATGTACAAGGACTCAGAACACCAAACCAAATCATGTGTGAGAAATGAAGAAGGTATCCCCTAGAACTATGATTTTAATAAAGAATTGTTATTAAATGGGTGATAACATATTATAAGTAAATCATAAATGATATGATATATTTGAGTATTTTTGTATAATATATATATAATTTACCTTTTTATTATAAATAAGTATTGAATGTGCATAAATCTACATAAGACTTGAGGTAAGGTATTGTATTCTCACTTTTACTTGTGTGATACCCATACCATATCCATAACGTGTTGCTTTTATATGGGGAATATAATACTCATGAATGAAATTTATAATGTTTCTAATTAAAATTATATGGTTATAAATATCAATATTAGTGTATAAAATTCATGTGGTTTTCATTTTAATGTTACTAAAGTGAAAAGTATTTATATTACAATCTCATTTTTCTTCACGGTTATATAAGATTAAGTTTCCAATGATAAAATTTTATTACCAATTTATCAAATATAAAATGAGTTTTATTATCCTGTGGTATTTTCTATATATTACACGTTTTCCTTTCAATTTTCACTTTTTAATTACTCAACATATCAAAAGAAATTTTTTAAGTAAATTTGACTTTATTCCTCTCTTTGGTCTAAAATCCATTTTCTTCCACGCCCATGTTTTTTAAAATTATTTTCCAATTTTTTTTAATTTTCTCCTATGAATTTTTAATGAAAATTTTAACCATGATTTAACTTTAAAAAAATTAAAATGAATATTCTTATCATTTTCTGAATGAGTTAATTTTTCCATTTTACCAAAAATATGAGAATAATATTTTATTTAACACACACAATATGAAATGAATTTCCCATTATAAAAAATTCTCAAATATTTGAAGATTACATTAAATGTATCCAAGTTTCCTTTCAAATAAAAATTTTTCCCAAATATTTTTGAAATTTTTAGATTTCTGAATATTATTTCAGATTTTAAAGAAAATTTCCCTTAAGAAATATTCTAAGAAATCCCTTAAAGTAATTTTCATCTATGATGAACTCATTTGATGTTACATATGTTTCACTAGGGATAAGATTATATGATAATATACTTATTATTTCTTTAGAGGGTTTATTATTATGATGATGAGATGTTTGAAAACCCCTTTTTATTTTCTATAGGATAAGTTATAATAAAATGTTAAATGTCTTCATGATTTTATGACATAGATATGAATAGATTATGGTTATGTGATAGGTATTTCCATTAAATTCCACCAATACATTTGTTAAAAATTTATAACTCATGAGGCAAATATTTTATGCATGAACTTGATTTCATCTCCATAATTTTATGGATAGAACTATTTTTTATGCCAATAATATTATGCATATACCTGGTTTTTATGTCCATATGATTATGTGTAGACCTTTTTCTCATTTCTATAATATTATACATAAACCAGGTTTTTAGGACCATAACATTATGCATTCACTTTGTTTTCATGTCTATAATATTATTTCTGGACCTAGTTTTCATGTTGATAAGATTATTCATGGACCTAATTTCATGTACATATGTTTATATGAGGGCTTAATTTCATGTCCTTAACCTAATGAGTGAACCTATTTCTATTTATAAAATTACACAATGATATAAGATTATGTTTCTTACATTTTCATATTTCTATTATATAATCTCATATCTCATGACTCATAATCAATGGTTCCACACTCTTTTGAATATTGTCTTTTATTATGATTATGTTTTATGCCCTGACTCATGTTTATGATCTATGATAGGTTAGGTATGAACTTTTTAATTTATGATCATGATCTCATACCATGTTGCTTATCTTATTCTCATGTATGATCATTGATTGATATATCTTTTGTTTACCCTTAATAAAAATCTTAGCTCACTATTTTTTATGTTTTTCCTTCCCCATGTTAAGAAGAACAGTTTTATATATGGTATACCTAAGAAGTATTCTATATGGGAAATATTTAAGATCTTTTATGAAATAAGATAATTATGTAGATATTCTCTAAAGACATGAAATATTTATAATTATAGTTTGGAATGTAATTTTATGTAATGAATATTTATCTAAAATGTTTTAATATTTATATAAATAAATATTGGGTCTCTATAGTTAGTATCCGAGTAGCGCTTAATAAATATTTTGAGATTATGATCAATGAACTTTGATGAAAAACATGGGGATAAGCCTATGTATAGGATAATATCATAATGTTTTTATTCTATATATATTATGTAGTTTCCCTAGAAAATAATACCTTCCTGGATATTATAAGTGGATGTGGTTTTGGAACTGATGCATCTAGTGGTGTTAACCCTAGAATAAGTTTTTTAGTATATCTCGATCATCATGTTATGCATGGTGAGTACGCAATTACTTTGAAACTATTTTAACAATACCAAGGTATATTCTTGGATAGAATCACATTTTTATATAAACCATTAAGATGGATTTTAATAGAGGAAAAATAAGGATGGCCAAGGTTAAACCTAATTTTTCATAGAATGAAAATAATGTTTCATGATTTAGGATTCATATGGATGATTTATCATGATTATGTGATTTCTCACAATGAAAATTGTTATTCATACTTTATATTTTGGTTTTATTAAATGGATGGAACCCATAGGAATTTTGAGAATAAGGAATGTGATGGAAAATGAAACGAACATGCTAATGAGTAAATACATGGATTAGTAACTGGGATGTAATATAGTGTGATTATGATCATTAAACTCTCTCAAGATATGAGTAGTAACATGGATCATGTTAAACTTATGCATAAAATAATATGGGAGAAACAATATATTGCATCTTTTATGTGACAACATAAACCCTCCTTTTATTGGTATCTTGATCCCCAATTTCTATGTAATGGATCAATGAGATGAAAATGATATTTTCTATTCTTTAGTGATCAGACCAAGGGAAATTTATCCTAGTCATTTATTATTTGGAAGGAAAATAATAGAAATGATAGAAATTTATTGAGAATATAATTCAAGAGGGAGAAATTGACTATATGTAATGAGATGAGTTTAAGATGATATTTTTTAGTATTTACTTCCCATGTAATCTATATAAAAAAATTGTGATGGAATTCCTTAAACTTAAGAAAAAGTATAAGGAATCCATTGGTACCTATGAGGAAATTTTTAAAAGAATTTAAATATATGATTATGTATTAATCATCATCCCTAAAATAAAATTTGATTGATTATTTGGTGTTTTGAAACAAGGTCTTTGAAAGTAATTACCTACAATGGAATTTGGAATATAAGAATAAATTGTTTTATGTGAATGGAAATTACAACCCACATGGTTCTAGTGATATGAAAAGAAAGATTGATTTTCATGGAATATATAGTGGCATGTCATGTGGAAGGGAGAAAATATTTTAACCTTACAATTACTAAAAATGTGGGAAAAAGAACTGAGGTGATTTTTTTTAATTAATAAAAAGATGTTTCAAGTATGGTAATCCTATCCATCAAGAAAAATAATGTTGAAGTGATGTGAAGAGGACAATAAATGAAATGAATGGATATAGAGATCAAAATAATTCATCACTCACACTTCAGTGTTGTAGATGCAATGAGTTTGGTAATTATTTGAATCAATTCCCTAATAAAAGGGATAGTGAGTATAATAACCCATAATAACCACCGAATTCAATGGACAATGGGAAATCATATGTAATCATGGTAATTGGGGAACACTTAACCTCTACTCTAGAGTAGGGGACTCCATGATAAGTTTTTCATGAATGATCCCTATTAAAATATTATTGTACAGCATTTAGTGAAATTTGATTAGATTATTAGCATTGATTAGTTTTCTATACATAGATTACATATAAATTTATAGAATAAGGAAATCATATTTGATATTTTGAATAAACCTCTACTCAACTATTGGTGCAAGGATGAACCTAAACTTCCAAGGGAAATATTTTTGTCAAAGATATGAGATTATTTAATTAATAACAGGTGAATTATTTTTTGGAATCATATATTATTTTATTGATATTTATTTTAAAAAATTATTAGTATATTTTGGATAATATATGATCAAGGTGTATTTATTTTGATATGATACTTTATGAGTGATTAAAATTATTTCAAGATATTTTTTATATTGATCATAGAAGGATATGAGATCAAATAATTCAAATGTTTGGGTTTCATTCATGGTCTGACACATTTTGTGGGATCCTTAAGGATAACTATTTTTGGAATAGATTAATCTTAACTATGGGTGTTAGTGTGAGATTTTAGAGATTAATGTATCATATTTATCCATATTGTTTAAATTATGTAAATCATTTTTGTTTTGTAAAATATTTATAGAAATAATAAATAAATTATAATTCATTTATGGATCATATGATTTGTTAAAATTATCTGAACCTTGAAGAATTCACCTTGAATAGTTATTTTATAGAATAATATATGAAGTGGAAATTCATCGAAGCGCAACTAGAGGATGAAGTTGTGCTTATGAAATGGAAAGAAATGGAGTAAGATCATTTTCTTATGTTCTGTATCTTGATAGGAAAATTATCCCTCAACTTTAGGAAAATGATCTTAAAATAATCATTTTATCCTTTTACATTTATTTTTGATGAATTGCTGGCCTTTTCACCCCTCGTTAATTTATGGTTTTTTGTTCATTAACTTTCTCATGAGAAATCTCTCCATCACTCCCTATAAGTCCTTAATTATTAGTTTTCTACTCAGTGTTAAAAATCTAACTTCTCCCCAATGTTATCCTTATTTTGGAACTTTATTATTTTTTATTTTATGTAACCTTTATGTTTCTTACTTACCTTTCTAATAAAGTTTTGTTATCTATTTTTATGATGTGGGTTTTCAACAAAGTTATTCTCAAATATTGAAAAAATGATGAAAAAGATAAAACTTTAAAGGTGAGTTTTATTTAATGGGGATAGAATGTAAAACTGTGATATGTTAGAATATATTTTCCTTTATATTAGTTTTATTACTTTGATAGGATGAATTATAGGCAACAACAAGTTAAAAAAACAACGAGATAATATTAAAATATTATTATTAAAATGCGACTATTATAACATAGCCGTTAAAATTAGTGATATGAATTGAAATAAAAAAATTATAAAAAAAATTAAGGTTTTATATGGTTAAAATAATTTGATAATTTATAATAAATAAGTTCTTAATTTTCTGTATAGTCATTTTTTGATTAAAAATATATTTCCTCCAAAAATAATTGTATTGCATTTTTTTAGAGTTTTATTATTAATTTATACCTATTTTTGAAACTATATTTGATAAAAATGGTATCATATTTGGATTAATCGTATCAAAATTAACTTTGGATGACACTTTGAGATTTTTTGGAAAAGTTTTATTTTTCTCTAAATAGTGAAAAATACCGATTTTTGTAAAAACTATCATTTCTTTTCTTAAATTCAAGTAATTTAATTGATAAATTCTATTTTTATATGGTTTTAAATTAAAATAAGATTTATTTTAATATAAATAATCTAAATAATTATATATTAATAAATATCTTATTTAATTTTGGTATAAGTTTACTTTTATTCTTAAAAACACATTTTCATAAAATAATTTTTAAGTTCATAATGTTTTTCCATTTTAATTAATTAAAATTACCACTATTTAGGAATGGTAAAAATTAAATTTAAATACTATATACATATATATAATAATTTATATTTAGATAATAAAGTTTATTAGTCATAGTATTAACGTAAGATCATTTTTTATTGAAAAAATCATTTTCAGGAAAACCTTCATTTCTTCACCTTAAATTATTAAAATAAATGAAATTAGTCTTATTAAATGAATTATATAATTTTAATAATAATAATTAATATAATTTAATAGTTTCAACTTAATATTTGGTCATTGTGAATTGTGATATTGGTAAACATTTTCACCTCGGTAAAAGAGGTAAAATTAGGTAAAGCTATGTGGTAAAACATTAACATAAACCTAACACATGAATTTATCCTACTTTATGAGTGGGTATTGACCAAATATATTGTTAATAAATTAAATAATTTGTTTTAACTCATTATTTTAGTATTTTAAACCCAATCATAACTTTTGTAAAAATATGTTATATTTTATTTGAATTTGAAACGATTTTTGGGTTTTTACATTTAATGGAATGGTTGGAAGATGGAATTTAATTTTCTCTTTTCCCAAAAGTCTAAAAACATTGATTTTATTATTATTTTACAAAACTAAATTTAAAAAAATTTATTATCTTATTTCAATGTTAAATTATTTTTACTCTTAAATGAGGTGTTTTCTTAAAAAGTGTTTGTATGCGTTTTGAATTATTAAATTAAATGTAATTTGTACAAACAAAAGAAATATAATATGATTGAATGGATTAAAAATTTTCAATTATAATTTAAATATTTGGTTATAATTCCCCTTTTATTTTTTTCATATAAATATGTTATCATGGTAAAAAAAATTATGTTATATTAGTTATGGTTAAAATGGGTTTAATGGATTTAACTTGAAGATGAGGCATAAAATGTTTCCAACACTTTTAAAAATGGGTTTTTCAGTTTACTTCAACCCTATAATATATAATATAGTAATTTTTGGTTCCCTTGTTACACTTTACATTATTATTATTGTAATATATTGATATTTTAAAAGAAAAACTATGTTCTATAGTGCCAAAGATATGCAACATCGAGCTAAAACGAAACACAAAATTTTATTATAAAACTGTTATAACCTATAAATTAAATTTTTAGTTTTTACTAATATTAAATAATTTATAAAATACAATTAAAGGTCCTTCTCAATATAAATACCTTAATTAATTCTTGATAAATAAGCGATCAATTTTTTTAAAATTCATTTTATGCTTCAAAAATATGTTTTCTTCAAAAATGATTTTAATTATTTTTTTAGAAAATTTTATAATTAATTTATAGAAATTTTATAAAATTTATTTGATAAAATTTAATTCTTTTTTTAAGTTATCATATTAGAATTATCTTAAGGTTAAATTTTGAGATATTTCAGAAATGTTTGATTTTTCATTGAATTGTGAAAATCACTGATTTTTATTGAAAGCTATATTTTATTTTAAATTATTTATAATGTAAAATTATTTTTTGTATTAGTATTACAATATAATTATATTATTATGATTAAAAATAATATAATTAATTTCTTCAAAATTAATTTTGTACTTGAATTTTGTGTAAAAATATTTTATTAGTTAAAAATGCATTTTTCTAAAAACTCGTTTTACATCACATTTTGTGGGTATAATTTAAAATTAAATTCTTCCAATTCTATTTTTTTAATATTTAAAAACATATTACATAATTTTAAATAGGATTTAAATATTTTTAAAATAATTCTCTTCTATTTTTGGTCATTGTGAATTGTAAACTTGATAAATTTATGACACCTTAGTAAGGGTAAATCGAGTAGTTTAGGTTAAAAATAATATGATAAGGACTAAAAATGACCCTAACACATATATTAAATTTATTTTATGAGTATATATTTCCCATAAACCTAAAATTATGAATATATATCCTTTTATTTCTACTTTAACATAATTTGGACCTTTATATTATTTTATATAAAGAAAAGTCAAAAATGTCCTCTTCTTTGTCTTATTTCATTAAATTTTTGAAATAAGGATAAACAGAGGCTATGTTTGGTTTTAAATCATCATTTGAAATATAAATTATTTTCTTATTAGTGATATATTTATATTTTTTAGTGATGAAATAATTTCATTAAGAGCTTAAACAATGCTAACAAAATAATTATTCAATTAATAAAAAAATAAAATAAATGATTTTCAAAATGTTAAAAGTAATTGGATTTTAATTAATTATTAGGTTAATTTTTTTTAAAGATAAAAAATGAAATATTATAGAGGTTTTAATGTTTTATATTAAAATTCTATAATTTTATTATAGTTTTAAATGTCAAATTAATGCTATAGTTCCACAATTGACATTAATAGTATTTTATAATAAATGATATTTTATTAAATGATTTAAAATTCATAAAAAATTATATTCGACTAAGAGAGTTTTATATGCTCTATTTCATAAAAAATGGTACATTTATGGCACATGTATCCTTTTATGGTAAATATATTTACCCCTAAAGAGTAAAAAACACTTTTCAAGGTAATAATAAAAAAGGGTTAATGTGGCATTAAAACAAAAAAGATATGGTTGAAAGGATTACCTAAAAATATCCAAATTTTATTTTCAGAGATTAATTTAACCCATAATCACCCTATATTATAAATAAATCAGTTTGGATCCATTTGGACCTAAATATTAATTTATAATAATTACATATTTTATGAAATTCAAAAAGTGATCCTCCCCTCTCAAATAAAATGGCGCTTCTTATCCTCTTTTATTCACACATAAAAGTATATTTAGATAAATAATTATCTAAAACAATACCTTAACAAATCCATATATACATTATAGGGGATTTTTTGGAATAATTCAATCATTTGAGGGATTAAGGTGTAAAGAAAAAGAGGTTTTTCGAAGAAGATATGTCGTTCTTAACCGAGAATTTTCAATTTATTTCTTCTTCCACCTCCAAAAAATATTCTAAAAATATGATGAGATAATTAAATGACTATTTTTAATATACTTATAAGTTATTATTATAATTTTACAACCTATATCCCACACCTTTTCTATCAAATGGGAAATGAAACAAATGTTCGTGTCTACGGTGGACTACTGCCTCACAAGCCGATGAAATTAAATTTCTGTCACCTATTATTAAATAAAGTTGTAATGATATATTTAATGTATATATATGATGTTAATTGAATATTTATAATTTTTAAAATATAATCTATCACTTAATTTCTTAACATTATATCTTCTAATAAATGATAACATCGTTCGTGTGTACATATGGACTATCGCCTCCATGAAGTGATGTTGCTTATTTTTTATCCCCAATTAACATGGATAATAGATATAAGTATATATAAGGAAATAATATTTTATTTATGATATAATTATAATTCTTTAACAATAAAATAATACTTACCTTATTTCCAAAATGATCTTTGAGAAATGGAAACATTGCTCATGTGTACGTATGACATACCATTCCCATAATTGTGATGTAATTCATTTTCCCTAAACATATTTAAAGGTTATTTTTAAAGGTATAATTAATGTATTAATATTATATTTATTTCTTGATTTTTATTATGTATATTATGGGACAATTACAACTTTGACCATGATGAACACATTGAAGATATTTTGAAATTATGGACAGAACATTCTTAAAGTACCTCTTCTGAACTTAACTAATTTTATAATTAACTGTGTAATAAAAAATAAATGATTTAAGGATAACGTACTAAACCAAGATTATTTTATTATGAAAACAAATAAATTATATGATTTTATTATATAGTAGTTAAAGTAAATATATAGAAATTATGAACTCAATGTAAGGTATTTCTTCTCAATTTCCTATCTTTGTGATCTATATTAATGTAATGAAACTAATTGATTTTATGAGATGTATATATTTCCCATTTTATATGTTATATCATGAATACTTCATACATTATTTAATTTTAATTTTAAATTTAAATTATTACATCAAATGAGATTTTAATTGAAATTTACTAAGTCGTAAGGCTTTCTTAACTCAGTTTCATTTATTTGGTTTACATCAATTCCTTATTTATTATATTTTTCTCATATTATTAATTGAGTTACCATTTTTTTTATTTATGTTGTATTTTCACTTGTTTTGTTTGGATTTAAATTTCTTACACATAATCTCTCCCCTAATTAATTCTCAGTTCAATGATATGATGTTTATATGGGTTATTCATCTCTAATTCACTTTCTTTGAGACATATCTAGAAATATGAACCTCCTTCCTTTTAAAAGTTCTGTATTATTCCTATTTGGAAATTATATCTTGAATGAATCATTCATAATGATATTTTATGTTCCTTTTAAGTTATATTTTTCATGATATATTTATTCAAATTCTATAAAATATGCAAGGGTTTTCTTTGTATCAATATCATTTTCATGAGATAAGATTCACATCATGCACCATGAATGTAACGAAGTAGTTGAAATCATATAGATCAATAGATGAAATAGTAAATAAATCATAAAATATATAAACATTCAGAGGACTGATATATAAAACAAATTCCAAAAGTAATATCATGTATAATGATGATCATTTCATGTACCAAAAAAGCAGCTAAACAAGGTATACAGATGGTATAATATATGTATGAAAATACCAAAAATACTAAAAAAACAGTATCTACTGATATTATCATGAGCCTCATCTCAATACTATTCTCCCCTTTTCCTAAGCATGGAACACATTCAAGAACCATATTATGTATTTTTTCCCTAGTCCCTACCTACATCCAAATAGTATGTATGGGTACCCAACGGAGGCCTAAAAAGGGTTTGAGATCCAATCCCAGTAGGTAATCACCCAAAGGTCTATAACAAAACTTGGTTATCCAATATAAGCTAAGTAGTTTACAATTAATATCATATAGAAATAGTAATAAAAAGTAAGTTACCCATAGTGTATATAATGCATGACAAATGATACTATATAACCCAATAGGGACCCATGAAAAACATGGGTCAGGATCCTCTAACAAGGTAATAATTAAATAAACAAAATTAATCATCTTGCCCTTGCTTTATACACTACATATCATATCACCCATAACCTTGCCGTATAAACTAAAAGTCAAATCAACCAAGGTCACACCATATAATAGAATTTTCACATTTACCATGACCAATCCATATAATCATTCTTGTCACATTTACCATAGTTGTTCCATATAATCATGTTTCAAACCCCATAAGGCTGGATCTAAGGTATAGTGGACCAAGGTATCTTCTTCGATTCCTTAAATCATCTTGATGGAAACGTGGTTAGGCTTTAGTTGGCTTCCAAGGAGCATATCTACAAACCATGACCACTGTGAACCCAACCAACTGGGATCCAAGGGGTAGCAAGGCCCAAGGAATCCCATGGAATCATGATAGAAAGAGGAATCTCTATCCAAGGCATCCACCACTATATTCGAGACCCATATGGGAAATTTCCATTGCATCTGATGGATTCAAGATCAAAGGTATACCAACCAATAAATCCACAACTATTCAATTAATTAAATTTAATTCATTAATTCACAAGAATTTATAATATATGAATTTACACACTCACATATAAATTCAACTCTTCAGTCTTCCAATCCATGTAATAATTTCAAATAAACCATTTAGTCAAGAAACAACATGAAAAGGAGGAAAACCCATATCATTCTCAATAAATTAAATTAAAATCATTTATATATGGTTTTCCTCTAACTAGTAAATCACAAAAACTCACCCCATAGATGGTTTAACAATTCCAAACTAAAAGCACGCCCCATGGGTGACATTGGTTGGGGAAACAACCTCCAAAAAGTCTCAAGGGAATTAAATGACATCTGTAACAGGTTCCACTTAATTTAATTCAATTAATAATTTCAATTTTGGGGTCACACTAGAAAGTATGGTGGGTATAACAATGGAAACACTACCACAAAACTGTGTTTCCACAGCGCCACCCTTTAACAGCGCTAAAAAAAGTGCTGATAATGGGGACCCCTTTATCAGCGCTTTTTTTGGTAGCACTGATAAATGGGGGATTTATCAGCGCTTTTTCCTAGCACTGATAAATTTTATATTTCAAAAAAAATCATGAAAAATAAAATATTGTTATATAAGTATATTTATATTTATATAAATATAATATATATTTTTTAAATATGTTTTATAAAAGTATAAATAGACTACTAAATTTAATATATAATAAATTTAGTGAAAATAACTTTAATTTTTTTAAAAAAATATTATTAATTAATAATTTACTAATTATCATTGATTAATAATCATTTAATAATAATTAAAAGGCACAAAAAATCAAAAAAATAATAATAAAAGATCTAAAATACGTTGAAAATGTATCTCAAACTTCAAACAACCATAACTTTTGATCCAGGTGTCCGTTTGAGTTCTACAACATATCAAATTGAAGCCTGCAACGAGCTCTACACGCTGGTGACCCAAGGGAAGCCTTTGTCACGTTTTTCAAGGAAACAAAGGCCCATAAGGCCTCCAAAACTGAGTTTTTAGTCGGCATACCCTGATTTGTTAACATTCAAACAAGTATAACTTCTGATCCGGATGTCTGTTAGCCCTGAACCACATATCATATTAATGGTTGTTTTGTTTTAATCAATTTTATTGGTTTTATAGTTGAAATAGGCTTCTAGATTATATCTTATGGTCATTTTAACATTCTATGGCTTTTCAAATACACACATATATGTATTTATTTGTAAATATATATGTGTATGTGTGTGTGTGTTGTATATATGTATATATGTATGTATTTATTTATTTATTTATAGACACACATAAAAAACTTTTATAAATGTATTTAAAACTAATCTTATAAATATATATTAATATACAAATAAATATACGGATAAAAAATTGTAACTACAAATGTATATATATAAATAGATATAAATATATATTAATATACGAATGAATATATATATACTAATATATGAATAAACATAAATGTATTAATATAACTAAATATATTTATATTAATATGAATCTATATTAATATACGAATAAATATAACTATATATATATTAATATTAATATATATTAATATACGAATAAATATATATATATATATTACTATATGAATAAATATATATGTATTAATATAACTATATATATTTATATTAATATGAATTTGTATTAATTTACAAATAAATATAACTATATATATATATAAATAAATAGATGTATCATTAAATAGATAAAAAAAATGGCTAAGTGGTAAAGGTGCAGGTGCTCTTGGGGGAGGTCGCGGGTTTGAATCTGTTGTACCTCTCGTACCCCTCGTGGTTTAATTTTCATGATCAAAATCACTCTCTTATTTATCTAATCTTGTTTTAAGTGTTTTTGGATGATAGACATGATTTCAGGTTGCTAAGGAATTGGGCTAAGAAAGCCAGAAGGAAAAAGTGGACTGATTTCAGTCCACCGGCCAACCAGTGGATAACCACCGGCCAGCCGGAGGAATCTTGACAGAAGGCATCCCCTCTGTCTAGACCACCGGCCAACCGGTGTCCCATCACCGGCCAGCCGGTGGAACCCAGACAGAAGGGACAGCTACTGTCTCATCACCGGCCAACCGGTGGCCTCCTCACTGGCCAGCCGGTGGTGCCTAGGCAGAAGGCCTCTCCTTTTTCCAAAGCACCGACCAACCGGTGGCCAAGCACCGGTCAGCCGGTGGAGCCAGTCAAACTAGCCGTTGGGCTTTGACCAGCCTGTTCCCAACGGCTCTGAAGACTTTTCCAACGGCTCTGAAGACCCCGAACGGCCATATGAGGGTTCCCCCTCTATAAATAAAGGACTAGGAAGCCCCGGAACTTAGGTGGAACCATAACAAATCCAACGGACACATTTTTCATCATTTGGAAAACCTCCGGCGGATTCCTTCAAGGAACCTCAATTGCTCCAACCCATTTCCACATCCAAGGAGCATCACCATAGAAGCTTGGGAGCGCTCTTCATCAACTCCAATCAATCCATTGGCTCCCAAGACTTCTCCACATTACGGTTTTTCTTGTTTTATTATTTTGAGCATCAATTTGGGTTTGTGCCTACAAACCCCTCTTTCTATCATCTTTCTTTTGTTTGGGTTTTCACACCACCTTCAAGGTGTGAAGAGGTTAGTCAAGCCTTCCCTTTAAAAGGCTTGAGTCATAGGTGAGCTAGCCTTCACCTGTAAGAAGGCTAGTGGGTTCTTGCTCAACCATTAAAAGCAAGCTGTAATAGGTTCTAGACTACCTTAAAGTCTAGTGGGTTTCTTGCTAAAACCATTAAAAAGCAAGCGGTAGTAAATCTCTCAATGGTTGAGTTGGGAGCGGAGACGTAGGCTTTGGTTTAAGCCGAACTCCGTTATCAAGTTTTGTGTCTTGCCTCCTTTATTTCCGTTGCACCTTTAATTTTGATTTTAAATTGTTAATTATTTTTTAAAAGGAAATTCACCCCCCCTATTTCCATCACTCTCCGTCCCAACATTTGGTATCAGAGGGAAATTTGAGTAATACCTTAACCGGTTTCAAATTCAAGATCCTTTGTGATGGCTTCAACTTCTTTCGCCCCCGAAGGCTATTCTTTGGGTCGTGCTCCATTCTTTGATGGAACTGACTATACTTATTGGAAAACCCGCATGAACACTTTTCTTAGAAGCATAGGTTATCCTATTTATAGAATTGTCATGCATGGTTACTCTCTCTCTTCTCCCGATGAATCCAAATGGACTCAATCCGATATTAAAAATTTCGAGCTTGATGGCAAAGCCATGAACGCTCTTCATTGTGGCCTTGATCGTAATGAATTAAATCGAGTTTCCACATGCACTTCATCTCATGAAATCTGGAAACTATTGGAGGTTACCCATGAGGGGACCAACAAAGTTAAGGATACTCGATTGGATATGTACTGTCAAGATTTTGAGTCTTTTACCATGCATCCATCTGAAAATATAACTGAAATGTTTACACGTTTTACTAATGTTTTCAATGGGAGAAAGTCCCTTGGTGATGATGTTTCTGCAGAAACGATGGTCAAGAAGATCCTTTGGATCTTACCAAGCTCATGGGCACCGAAAGTCACGGCAATCCAATAAGCAAAAGACATCAAGAACATGCCGGTCGAAGAGCTCATCGGATCCCTCATGACCTATGAGATCACCATGAGGAGGCAAGCTGAAAAGGAAGGCAATCTCATCAAAAATCCAAAGAACATCGCCTTCAAAGTTCAAAAAGAAGAAAGCTCCTCCTCCTCATCGTCTTCCTCTTCAAGCGGAGATTCAGAAATGGAGAATCTTGCCCGCAAAATGCACAAATTCATGAAGAAGCACAAGAAGAAGAAATCCCGCAAGGCTCAACCCAACGAAAAATCCGAGCCCGAGGTAACATGTTACGGGTGTGGCAAGAAAGGCCATTACAAGCCCGATTGTCCACTGAACAAGAAATAGGCCAAGCAAAAGGAAAAGAAGAAGGCATTCAAGGCCACATGGAGTTATAGCTCCACAACCTCCTCCTCCTCCTCCTCAAGTGACAACGGTAAAAAATGACTAATGGCATTTCATGAGGTATCCTCTTCCGACTCCTCATCCTCTAGTTCTTCAAATTCTTTTAATCATTTATCTTATGAGGATCTCCAACATGCGAGAGATCAATTGGAGGATGGCTTTCACGAACTTTCTTCCAAATTTATTGCTTTAAAAAATAATTTCAAAAAACTTTCTTCCGAAAAGGAACAACTTCTCAAAGAGAAGGAAGACTTGACCCTCAAGATCCAAAACCTTCCCGATGTTTATTCTATGGAATCAACAATCAAGGATTTAAGGAAATCCCTTGCTAAGTTCACCGAAGGTGAACATAACCTTTCGAAGCTCCTTGGTTCCCAATGCATATATAGAACCACCCAAGGGCTTGGCTATTCCAAGAAAGCTTCCTCTTCCCATGCTCCTACTATTTTTGTAAGGGGGAGCTCCCAATATAAATTTTGCAACTATTGTAAAAAACCCAGGCACTTAATTTATGAGTGCGATTGCAAAAATGCCTGGTATGGAAGGCCCAAAACCATTTTCTTTAACGATGAATTTCTTAGGAGAAGACCCGTCACAAGACAAGTTTGGATTGAAAAATCCCTTTTAGCGAGTCTCTCCGGACCAAAATTTGTCTCGGTTCTAAAATCCTCTCCCCGGTGATTTGTTGTTTTTATTTAGGGGGAGTTAGGATCGTTTAAGTCTTTAATCTTTCAATTCAAAACTTTCAATTCAAAACTTTCAATTCAAATTTCAAAAATTTCAATTGGTTTAAAATCTCTATCTTGTTTTTCAACCTTTCCCTCAATCAAGTTTTATGCCCCGTGCTATTTTGATAATCACAAAGGGGGAGAAATTCTTGGTTGATTGGGGGACAAATTTTTCTCTCATGCTTTGCTTTACTTTTCAATTTATTCTTTAAAGCATGCCTTTCATTTCAGTATTTTATATTGCTTGTTTTGGTTATTGTGATCATCAAAATAGGGGGAGATTGTTGTACCTCTCGTACCCCTCGTGGTTTAATTTTCATGATCACAATCACTCTCTTATTTATCTAATCTTGTTTTAAGTGTTTTTGGATGATAGGCATGATTTCAGGTTGCCAAGGAATTGGGCCAAGAAAGCCAGAAGGTAAAAGTGGACTGATTTCAGTCCACCGGCCAACCGGTGGATAACCACCGGCCAGCCGGAGGAATCTTGACAGAAGGCATCCCCTCTGTCCAGACCACCGGCCAACCGGTGTCCCATCACCGGCCAGCTGGTGGAACCCAGACAGAAGGGACAACTACTGTCTCATCACCGGCCAACCGGTGGCCTCCTCACCGGCCAGCCGGTGGTTCCTGGGCAGAAGGCCTCTCCTTTTTCCAAAGCACCGGCCAACCGGTGGCCAATCACCAGTCAGCCGGTGGAGCCAGTCAAACTAGCCGTTGGGCTTTGACCAGCCTGTTCCCAACAGCTCCGAAGACTTTTCCAACGGCTCCGAAGACCCCGAATGGCCATATGAGGGTTCCCCCTCTATAAATAAAGGACTAAGAAGCCCCAGAACTTAGGTGGAACAATAAAAAAGCCAACGGAAGCCAACTGACACATTTTTCATCATTTGGAAAACCTCCGACGGATTCCTTCAAGGAACCTCAATTGCTCCAACCCATTTCCACATCCAAGGAGCATCACCATAGAAGCTTGGGAGCGCTCTTCATCAACTCCAATCAATCCATTGGCTCCCAAGACTTCTCCACATTACGGTTTTTCTTGTTTTATTATTTTGAGCATCAAATTGGGTTTGTTCCTACAAACCCCTCTTTCTCTCATCTTTCTTTTGTTTGGGTTTTCACACCACCTTCAAGGTGTGAAGAGGTTAGTAAAGACTTCCCTTTAAAAGGCTTAAGTCATAGGTGAGCTAGCCTTCACCTGTAAGAAGGCTAGTGGGTTCTTGCTCAACCATTAAAAGCAAGTTGTAATAGGTTCTAGACTACCTTAAAGTCTAGTGGGTTTCTTGCTAAAACCATTAAAAAGCAAGCGGTAGTAAATCTCTCAACGGTTGAGTTGGGAGCGGAGACGTAGGCTTTGGTTTAAGCCGAACTCCGTTATCAAGTTTTGTGTCTTGCCTCCTTTATTTCCACTGCACCTTTAATTTTGATTTTAAATTGTTAATTATTTTTTAAAAGGCAATTCACCCCCCCCTCTTGCCATCACTCTCCGTCCCAACAGAATCCAGGTGGAAGCAAGGAGGGGCGCGTGGGAAAGTGCAGGATGCGGAGGCAAGGCCAGCACATGGGAATGGGAGGGGGCCGCCTAGCACTGATAAAGGGGGGGGGGGGGGTCAAGCGATGTTAAAATCCCCCCTGAATATAAATAATTTTTAATTATTTTTTATTTTAATTTTTTTGAGTTTTATCAGCGCTTTTTGAAAGCACTGATAAAAGTCCCATTTTATGAGTGCTAAAAAAAGCGGTGATAAAAGACCCCGTTTATTAGCGCTTTTTTAGCACTAATAAAGGGGGTCTTTTATCAGCACTTTTTTAGAGCTGATAAAAGGGGTCTTTATCAGTGCTTTTCTGAGTGCTAATAAATGGGACCCCCCTTTATCTTCGCCTCGATTAACAGTGCTTTTTTTAGCACTGTTAATGCACTTTTCTAGCGCTGATAAAATCCATGTTTGTAGTAGTGAAACTATCTCTATAAAAGCACCAAACCAAATGGTGAAAGTATAGTCCACCTACCATAGTTCCATAGTAGAGTGATCATCCAGTATCATCTTATAATTTGACCCATATCAGAAGAAAAATGAAGAATAGATGAAAATAATAAAAATATGGTATAATATTTCACACCCAAATAGAGCATCTGATACCAATACAAATAAATAATGGAATAAGAGGATTAGATATCCTATCGTTGTGGATCCAATGTGACTGATGGTGTTCAAATCTGAGTCTAGATGATGAATATGGATCCAGGACTAGCTTTAGGCTTCTTGAGGGATTCTTGTATGTGAGAGAGAGGATAGTGAGGGTTATGTCTAAAGTAGGGGAAACTACTTCTTATTTTTTTTAAATGAATATTTGGTATTATCATGACATGTACATTCCTTACATATCATGTAAATCTCAGAATATTCCTCCCTCTAAAAATCCTTTACATGAAAGGAAGCTCCTGGTCACATCATTATACATCGTGTAATTGATACATGTCGTGTATCCTAATTAGATGATGTTTAATTGGTCTGCAACCAATATACATTCATCATTCCTCTTCCTTCCCAATAACTAACCAAATAGCCCTTGTCTTGTCTTGGGGTCTAAGTAAAATTGAATTTAGGTAAGATTTCAACTGAAAATAAATAAATTCATACCTTAAGAAAAACCCAGGATCTTACAATATTCCCACCTTAAAGAAATTCTTCCCTGAATTTCCATTTCAAGGGAGGTTAAGTAATGTCTAAGAAAAACTCTTGTCACTGAGCATATACATCGGCCTCCAACTCCCAAGTCTTTCCCTCTAAACAGATGTACTTCCATAGAACCTATAGTAGAGGAACTGACTGGCCTTGAAGAACCTTCATGCTCCTATCAAAGATAAAAATAAGATTCTTCTAAATGGAAGAATATAACTATATATCCATCTCTTAAGGATGAATAATTGGATACAGGTTTGAATAATAACGATACATAGAGATATATGAAAGGCTTCATGCATGGCTTGGTACCTCTGAGGTAACTGTAACCGATAGGCTATCGGCCTAACTCTCTCTAGAATCTCAAACAGACTGACATATCATGGTGAAATATTACCATGTCTTCTAATCCACCTGCATCCTATCCTCGATGAGATACATAAAAAGACTTAATCCCTGAACTAGAACTCTAAAGGTAATCTTCAATGATCGGTGTAAGATTTCATCTTAGACTATGTAGTAGAAATCTGCTTCCTGATCAAACGGACATGCTTATAAGTCTCTTTCATGAGACGTGGTCCCATTAAAGCTTCTTAACCTACCTCTAACTAGTATAGGGTTTATTTTCATGGACTATCATACAAATCCTCATATGGTGACATCGGTATAGTTTCCTGATATCTATTGTTGTAGGAGAACTCAAATATGGTTATATGACTCTCCCAAGATCCCCCAAAATCTAGGATGCATACTCAAATAATGTCCTAAATCACTTGTATCATACACTCGGGTTGGACATCAATTTTAGGGTGGTATGTTTTGATCAGAAACACCTATATACCCATCACCCTCTGTAAATTCTATTACAAGTGAGACATAAACTAGGAATCCATATCTGAAACAATAGTGAATGGAACCCAGTGAAGTTTTACTATCTCATAGATATATATCCTCCCAAGATCATCCATAGTGAAGGTATCCTTGATTGATAGGAAATGGGAAAACTTAGGGATCCTGTCAACAATAACCCACAAATCATCGCTACCTCAAGATGAACCCAAAAACCCTATCATGAAATCCATCATGACATCATCCCATTTCCACTCAGGAATATGTAGCTGCTATAAAATTCTAGTAGGTCACTAATGTTCTGCATTTACTTTCTTATAGGTGGAACATCTCATAATAAAACTAGCTACATCAAGTTTCATACCCATCCACCAATACTGAAGGAGTAAGTCATGATACATCTTGTAAATGCTAGGATGCACCACCCAAATTAAGTTATGAAACACCCACATCATTTCCTCATGTATGTCCACTAGAACCCAACATGACCATGGATATATAGTATCTCATCCTCCCCTACAGTTTAAGCGGAAGGTGGATCCTCACCTTCCATACTCTCCTGTAGAACTAGTACATCTGAATATTATAGATGTATCATCCTCACTCTATCCAATAAGGTAGAGTTCGTAGATAAGGATGAAAGATAAGTCTTTCCCTCCCTATCTTACACCTCCAAGTGCATCTCAAAGAAAAAATCTATAAGCCATTAGTTCTACTAGCCTATTGAACTGCATGTATCTGAGTCCTTCCTAGTGAATAAAAAACTACATTGCCCTTTTTAGGTGTGTAGGAAAGCTCAAAGTCAAAATACTTTAGGTATTCAACCCACCTTTTTTTATCAGATTTATATCGCACTTTGTAAATATATAATTGAGGCTTTTTTGGTCTATGTACATCACAAAATGCAATCCCATTAAATAATTTCTACAATAGTGCAAAGCATTAACAATTATTATAGCTAACTCAAGATAATGTGATGGGTAATTCCTCTCATGCAGCCTCAACTTCCAAGAATCGTACACCATGACTCTATCCCCATGAATAAGAACTTCTCCTATCCTAATACTTAATGTGTCACAATATATAGTGTAGCTTCTTCCCTACTCTAGAATAATCAACACCAATGTTGAATTCAAACTCCCTTTTAGCTCCAAAAAAGGATGTATCATAGGAATATATCCATAGAAACTTCACTCCCTTCTTATTCAAGACCTTAAATAGTGTTTTTGGTCATGAAAAGTCTTGTATGAAATGCATGTAATATCCCTCTATCCCCAAGAAACTTCGTATATCAAATACATTCTTCAGATTATCCTAAGAAACTGCATCTCTAACCTTCTCTAAGTCAATTAATACTACGGTATCTAAGATAATATGACCTAGGAAGTAAATTTTATCCATTAAAAAATGGAATTTTGTGATTTTGGAATACAATTAATTCTCACTAAGTGTATCCAAAATGATCTCAATATTTTTTCATGGTTGTGTCGATTGTGAGAATACACCAAGATATCATCCATGAAAACCACCACAAATGAATCCAGATAAGGATGGAAAACTCGTTTCATCAGAACCATCAAAGTTTTTGGAATATTCATGAAACTGAATGGAATAATAAAATACTCATATAGACTATACCTTCTATGAAAAGTTTTATGAGGTATGTCTATATGTCGAACAAGCACCCAAGGATATCCATATCAAAAGTCAATTTTCAAGAATAATTGAGATCCTTGAAACTAGTCAAAAAGACCATCTATGCATGGTAAGGGATATTGGTTCTTAATTTTAAACAGTTTCAATTTCTCATAATCCATTCATAACATAAGGGTAACATCTAGCTTTTTCACAAAAGGACCAGTGAACCCCATGAAGAAGTACTAGTTCATATAACCCCATTTTTTTCTAAATCCTATAACTACTTCTTGAGATCCTAATACTCTGTAGTATCCATCCTGTAAGGTGGAATAGATACTGGTGCTGCTTCTAGAACTTGCTATATAAATAACACAACCTCTCTCTCAAGAGGTAAAATAGAAAAATAATCTTGGAAAACGTCCCTGAAATGATCAACCACTAGAGGAAGGTCTACATGACATACTCTCTTATCATCCATATACAAACTAGAAATTCTGGCTTTTATTCCACCCATCCCATGATACTCTATTCTAGATAAGATTTCCTAGACATATCATTCAATATTTTGAGTATAATATGAACCCTGTGGTGATGTGAAGGTCACCCTCTACCATAGATAGTCAACATAGACTCGATAAGACACTATCCATTCCATCTTGTGTATGACGCCAAACCCAATCATCTGACGGAAAAAAATATTCCAGAAGAAGTGACACCCACCAACCTCAAGGGGAACTACCTACATTAACATACATCCTCTATTCTAATTCTCAAAAGATTCTTAAGAATCATAATTCCCTAAAAAATTGAATCACAAGACCAAGGCATTCCAAAATAGTTAAAGATATAAAACTATGTGATTCAACTATGTCAGAAAGAGAAAATATTAGAGTTGAGTATACTAGGATTGTACCTATCACCATATATATTTGGCACCCTACTCCTTGGGTATAGGCTATACAGAATAGATCGATCATAAACCACGACCCTGTGACACAACCTCACTACTCAGAGTAGGCCCTCTTTACTGTCTCGATGTTACTGGTTTATGGATTCCTCATCCACGATCACCACCACCTCAATCAGATCAATTAGTACTAATATAGATATCTTATTGACATGGATCTGAGAAACCCTCTCCTGAACCTAGTGTTAGATCTAGCCCCTACCACTCATTATTGGAGGAAGGGTCCAACAAAATTGTTGCACATGGTTTTTTCCTACTTCAAGATCGACACTCTATTGGATCACAATCACATAGATTCCTTATTTGTCCCCATATTACACAATAATTATATAAAACTAAACTACCAGTACTCACAGCCTATATGGTACTCATCTCCTGGGATTCCTCAAAACAGTTCTTCCGGATTGAAGATGTTGAACCACTGGGTCGAGAGACTGCACTACTCTACTATGTTCCCTGTGATTCCCTCAATTTACACTATGTAATCAATTCCTGATTTACTATATTAGTAATAGTCATCAACCTGAACATGTTAAAATAATATAAAATAGAATTTATGAGACATTCCTCAAAGTGTCTCACCCTCAATAACTCATCTAAAAGATATTTCGGCACAAAATGATGAAGTTCTGTAAAACATGATGAATACTACCTAACCGTCATAACGTTATGCCTCCGATGCATGAACTCACCAGTCCACTCTTCCCTTGGAGTATTAAGGTAAAAAAATTCTATAATCTGGATTGTAAATCATCCCAACCCATATCTTATAGCCTATAATCCTATTTAAGAACGTCCCACTGGCACTTTTCAGCTCCTCAAATCATTTAAGCTGTGAGATTGACACTCCTATTAGGAGGTGTCTATAGATTCTTGAAGATCAATAGATTAGTATTAATCCACATATAGGTAGCTTTAAAACCTTCATATCCTAAAACAATGGGAGGATACTACTTCTGGAACACATGTGTTAGCTCAGTCATAGATAAGGTAGGCTACGATTCTCCCTAAAAGGGTTGCATGAAGTGAAAAAACCCCTCGTAGAACTGTTCCTCAGAACCTGTGTCTGATAAAACCATTGGTGCCTCATCTTCTACTAAAGGAGTAACCAAGGGTATACCATGGGCCACCACCTCCAAATCATGGTCATTACCACCCACCTAGCATACGATTGGAGGTCATCATGGTTACATACCTCTATAATGCAAAACATACACCTTAGAAAGGAATAATATCAAATTTCACAGCTCAAAAGTGTAAGACAGGTCAAGAACTTCCTATAACCATGTCATACCACAAATTCTAATACAAAATCCATGACTGATAAAAATAAATAGTCGAAAATGTCACTAGATACATTCCCTCTTTCCCTCTCAAAAGTATGGTCTAGGTTGAGTTATCTATTTATCATTTCAATATAATATTTTATTTTCATATTCATTTCACATTTCAGTTTAAATGGTTTAACCAAATGTTCTACCATTACTTATCCATAAGGTCCCATAATCCTTATCAATTGAAATATGTAATCCACCCAATCCACACCATAACCCATTCTATTCCATCCGACTCATGGTCCATAACTCATCATGCCACAATTGGTTGTTTAGGGTGTCTACTATAGAGTAATCAGGAAAAAACATTTAGGTTTTGGTAGGCACTCTAAGTAACTACAACGTTTCTCAATTCCCTTTACAAAATTATATCACAATAATGTGTATATGTATCATAGAACCTATCACAACATCATGAAAACATGAAATGCATCCAACATGGAATGTCATAATTCATGGAATATGAATCTTGTAAAGTTCATAAATGATGAATGAGATTCCATACCATCATCTCATTAGGGTAAAAAGATATAACCCACAATCTTATCAATAATAACATCACAATTCAAGTGATTCACCCAATGGTGGAATCAAATCAACTTTAATAAGAAAAATAGAGAAAATATCAATTTCAATTTGAGGCAATTTTACTTTTTCCTATATGTGGGTTAGCTACTCCTGGGAACATCTCATTACAAAATTTAAATTCCTTCCTATCCCCTTTATATTGTCTCAAAATAGTATATCTATATAAGGAAACATGAGATACCACTTTATAACATCCTAGAATTGGATGCCACTGAATGGTTCCCTGAGCCCGGTTGGCTACATCACCTAAAGTGAATATCCCCAAACACTAGAGGTTGTTGACTATAAGGGAGGGTCTAGGTTGTGTCTGTGGGGATAATATTCCCTCTTATCAAGTTGTAACACAGTATTATTAATCATACAGATTAATATTAGAAGAATTAAATCAATCAGACAGTAGATAAACATCCAAATTACAAATATATACAACAAATGGAAAAAGAAATCTCATATACAATGATGATAATTTCATATGTCTATAAAGAAAAATAAACACGTATGCATGGGATCAGTACAATACATGTATCAAAATACCAAAAAGACCAAAAGGTACTATCTCTTGATAGCATCACAAGCCTCATCTTGGTCTTATGCTCCCTTGCTCTTAATCAAGGCACAAAGTTAAGCGTTGAACTGTGAACACTTTCCCCATTCCCTACCTGCATCCAAATAGTCTGTCTGGGTACCCAAAGGTAGCCTGAACTGGGTGTGAGATATAATCCCAATAGGTAATTACCCAAATTTCTATAAAAAACTTGGTTGTGTAATATAATCTAAGTATTGTGGAATTTATATCATAGGGAAATAGTAATAAAAATTAAAGTGCATATAGTGTATATACTACGAGACAAGTGATACTTTATATCCCAACAAGGCTCCTGAAAAAACATAGGTTAGGCTCCTATAACAATGAAGTAGTAAAATAAATATAAGTAAACACTACGGCCTCACCATATACCATGCAAATCATATCACCCATATCCTTTCCATATAAACTGCAAATTAGATCATCCATGACCACACTATATAACAATAGTGTCACATATACCATGGCTAAGTTTTATAATCATTCATGTCACATTTACCTTGTTTTTACCCCATAATCAAGTTTCAAACCCCATAAGGCTGGATCCATGGTATAGTGTACCAAGTAATCCTCATCGAATCCTAGGAGAATCTTGATGGAATCTTGGTTAGGCTTGAGTTGGGGTTCAAGGAGCATGTATATTGACCATGTCCACTATGCGCCCAACCAAACTAGATCCTTGGGGTATCAAGGCCCAAAGAATACCATAGAATCATGAACCAAGGAGAAATATATATTTAAGGAATCCACTATTATGTTCAAGACCCATAGGATAAATGTCAATGGCATCTAATGGAATGAAGATCCAAGGCCTAAAAACTTAGGCATCCACTACCATTCAATTCATCGCATTTCATTAATCAATTCACAAGAATTTACAATCTATGAGTTTACCCAAAAACATATAAATTCAACTCATGAGTTCTTCCAACTCATGTAACAATTTCATATAAACCATTTAATCAAGCAATAATATGAAAAGGATTAAAACCATCTCCTACTCAAGCAATTCAACCCAAATCATTTATATATGGTATTCCACTAATAGGGAAAGTATAAACACTCACCCCATGGGTGGTTTAACAAATTCAAAATCAAATTCACAACACATGGGTGATCTTGGTTAAGGAAACAACCATCAATAATTCTCAAGGTAATTAAATCTCAACCCCAACAGGTTCCATTTCATTTAATTAAATTAGTCAATTCAATTTTGGGGTCTCTCCAGAAAGTATGGTGGGTGGAACAGTGGTAGCTAGCTCTATAAATAACCAAACCAAATAGAAAAATATAGACTACTAATCATAGGTTTTTAGTAGATTTCTCCTCTAATATCAACATTTGATTCGACCCAAATTACAAGAAAATTGAAGAATAGATGAAAATACAAAAAATAGGGTACATTAGCTCACACACAAATAGAACAGATGATACCAAGACAAACAAATAATATAATAGGGGGATTAGAACCCTGACTAGTGTAGATCCAATGTGACCAACGATGTTTGAATTCGAGTCTGAATGAAAAATCAAGAGACAAGACTTGCTTTAGTCTTTTGAGGGTTTCTGGCATGTGAGTGAGTGGAGAGTGAGGTTTCTATCTAAAATAGAGGCCCATGCCTCTTATATTAAAAACAATTCTCAGGTATTTTCAATATATGTAAATACTATACATGTCATGTAAATATCAGGGTCTCACACTTTAATGTCCCCAAATTTTATCAATAGAAATTTTATTCTTATAATTATGTAATATAGTATAAACCACATAAAATCAATTTTATAACACAATAAAAACTTTATAAATGAAGAATGAATAAAATAAAAGGTATTTCTAGAAATTAAGAAACCTATACCGATGGAATAGTAACATGACCCTTGGAATAGTAACTCGACCATTAGGAAAAGTAATTCATCCCATAGAATAGTGACATCATCTATGAAAGTATAAATAAATTTTTTACATCTTATAAATTATAATAGGATATAATTATGTCATAGTATAAGTAAATATATGTTTTCAAAAACATTAATTAAGTGTTGGTATTTTTATAAAACATAAATGTTTATTTACAATTTTATAATTAATATAATTATTTAATATAAAATTTATTTTTCATAAAATATGTTCATAAATTAATTTTTTTTCTTGTTATTATAGGATAAATTTATGAGACCTTGTTTAATTTTTCAAAATATTATAAAATTAGTGATAATTTTAAAATCAGTATTTTCTAAGTAAATGATGACTTTAGTTAGAAATTAAATTTCTTGTATTTATAAAATTATTTTCATAAAATGGATTTTTTTTAATTCAACACAAAAAAAAAATTTAGGGTAATTTTTTTGGATTGTTCTAAAATACTTGAATTTTTGCTAAATTGTAAAATATGATAATTTACGATAAAAGCTAAATACATGACTTTTTAATTCATTTTTGATATAAAGATGATGTCAGCCCAAAATATCTAAACTCACATCATTATTTTAATATATTTAGAGATAAGTTTCAAACTATTCATAGTATTGAGAAAAAATAATAAACTAATGAATAAAATAATGGAAAAAAACAACTCTCTCCTCCCCTATAAATACCACCCCTCACCAACTATTCTCCTCAAACCTTACAAGACATGAATATTTTACAATTTCTAACCAATACTATTCCCAATAACCTCCCCCACGTCTAGTATCAATTAGTCTCATCAAAATACAAAACTCTTTTCCTTAAGGAGGTTCTCAAGGAGGAGAAAATCATGTGGTAAAATCCTCTTTCTTTTTCATTTAATTTCGTTTGAATTTCATTTTTTTAATTTGATACTCACCTCCACTTATCCAAGGGGAATAATAACTCTATTATATTTTATATATGGGAATTTTATTATGTTAATGGAATAATTCATCTCCAGATCTCTCTTATTTTCCTTTTATTCTAAAAATGAAAATAGCATCTGTGGTGTGTCTATTTACCACCACCATGGATGATGTGTTTTAATTTTTCACTAAATCATTTAATACTAGTCATAAAACCATAATAATGGTTGAATAATATTAAAAAAATTATATTATAAATTTATTTTATGTTTTGGATCTAACTTATATACATAATATTAAATAATAAAACAAAACAAGTTCATTGTCATCAAAAAACCGCTAAATTAATCTAAATGATTATTATTAATGTTTTATCTAATTATTCATCCTCGTAAAATATAAAAAATTGATATATAAGACAAATTAAACTTGTATAAGTTCATTAATAACATATAATATCAATTACGGATAATTATCCACATTTTACTTGAACTACAATTCATGTATACAAGTGAACCGATCATGAAAACTAAGAAATAAAACACTCCCGAACGATGAAATTGAAAATTATAACTCATATAAATTTCTATAAATGAACATAATAAAATTATAATGAATAAAATAAATGTATAATATATTCTTTATTTTTAATTAATGAATCTAATTTTATTATCCAGGATGTGAAATTTAATAATGCATTTGGACTTAAGGTAAGGGGATTCTCAAACCCAATTTCCTTTATTTTGGGTACTCCACTTTCATGAAAAATTTCAGTGTGGATTTTATCTTAATATTCATCAAATATAATTTATTTTGTCTTACCTTTTATTTTCAAGGATATACATGTTTCCAATCTGATTTTATAACAAATAAAATGATTTTTTCAAAAGAATTATTATTTTTTTAAAAACCTTTTTCTTATCTTGAGATTGTTTCCTCTTCACTCAATATTGATGATACTTATACAAAGTATGTTATTCTATTTTTATTTTATGAATCCCAATTTTTATCCATTAATGTTTTATTTATTAAATTATCATGAAACCCATTTTTTTCCATGGGTTATTTTATGGAAATCATTTTTATACGCTCTATGTGGCATGCATGATTATGTAAATGTTATAATGTTATGGGTGTGCCTGAAATTTTATAGCACTCCAATGAATTGGTTAATATAATGAATCTCAATAGATAATATAAAAGATTCATGATCATGATGTTATATTTATTCACAATTATGATTTTATGATGATTCGCATATGTTATGCGGGAATATGATGTTATTTGTGTTCACAACTATGTGTGGTAGTTCACTACTAAGACATGATGTTTTATTTTTATGAATTTCCATATTCTTTGTATTTATCTAATTATTCCTCTAATAATTATTATTATATTCATTTTATTATGTTATGATGATTATTTTTATGGTCACCCATGTTTCATATCTCTAACATGGGTTTTAGCTCCCCCTTCTTTTGATTTATATCCTAAAGTGAATACTTGTACTAAGGTGAACACGAGGTCCAGTAAGAATTTAGAGAAGAAGGGATTAAATAATTTTTATGCTTTATTATGTTTATAATTTGTTTGGTCCTAATTTTCCCAAGACACTAAACCTTTGGATTCTGGTTGTGTAACGTTTTTATGTAGTTTTTCTTTAAAATGATGTAATAAACATGTAAGAAAAGTAGTTTTTCTATAGTTGGTATCAGATAATAGTTTAGTTAATTTGGAAATTAGGATTAGATAACATTAGTGAAAACCCTTAGTATGAGACTATGTAAATGTAAGAACCCAAGAATATTTGTTTAAGAATGAAATGCTACATATTGGGATCCCACTAGATAGGAATTTAGAGTTAATTACACAAAGGAATAATTTATTTAATCCTGACTTATTGAATTATGTTTTTTTAACCTTTTCTATTTTATAAAATGGTGGGAACCGGGAGAAAACATTCCAACAAATCATGTGAGTGAAAATAAAGTGATTTCCTAAATAATATCCCCAATTCCTTAGGAGGTGGAGTTCAAAATTTTATGCAGACGCATACCTAGTTATCTCAAGCCATGAACAATAACATGAATAATGAAAAACTTCCTCCTTCACCTAAGAGGGAATAACTGGCCATATTGTATTTTATTTAGTAAAAACCACCAACATTTAGTGGATAATTTGATCCACTAGTCATAGAATAGTGGGTCAGCTCAATAGAGAAGGTCTTTTCTATGCTTCACTATTTGGAGATGGAGAAGGTGACTATGATCGTTTATCATTTAGATGGAAATTCTGGTTAATTGTGGGCATTGATTATGAACATCAATACCTAGGATGAAATTGAAGTAATGAAGTGGGGATAATTTAAGAAAATATTTCTTAAAAATTATTCCCCTCGAACTCTTCAGAAAAAGATAGAGAGAGAATTCTTAGAGATGAAGAAAAAGGAAGGTGAATTTGTCATGGAATATGAAGAAAATTTTACAAGGATTCCAAGGTATGCCTTGGGTTTTTTATCAACAATTATAGATAAATATATAGATTCTTTATTAGTTTAAAACTACACCTTTAAAAGGATCTATCAATTCGAGATTTTGGGAATTATGAAGTAGTTGTTCGGTGTTCTCTCAAAGTAAAGATGGAGAATGGTCCCATTGTTATATAGATAAGAAACAAAATATGAAGTTTCAAGCTAGAGGATATAATGAAAAAGGTGGAAAGAAAACTCAACCACTCACATGTAAAAAAGGTGGGAAAATAATCATGGTAATTTCCTCAAAGGGATGGAAAAATTCTTCAATTGTGGGATAGAAGAGAACTAAGCTCATGAATATTGAAGAGACATGAGGAAGTTGGATAAATTGGTGGAGGAAAAGAGGGAACCATCCATGGTCCAATGCATCAACTGTGCGGAGAAAGGGAATTGTTCAAGCTGGTTCACTAAACCTCAAGCCTTGAGGGCAATCAGGGTTCATAGCCACCAAAGGAAAAAGAGAAAGGTAAAGATTATTCCATCACTACTACTAATGTGGATCCCGATAATGATATGGTGATAAGTATGATAGTTATTCATTCAATAATAGAGAACTTACTATTTGATTCTAGTTCTAATCACTCTTTCATATCTTGAAAGTTTAGTAGAACTATTCAAAAACTACATCAAAATATAGAATTTGAGTTATCTGTGAGAACACTAATTGGGGAAATCCTTGCATACAATGTATATAACTCCTCCACTATTAATTTTTGTGGACTAAACCTCTTATAAAATCTTGTCATACTTTCTTAGGTGGAGTTTTATGTTATATTTGGAATGTATTGGTAATATTTATACAAATCCAACATAAACTATTGGTAAAGGGAGATCACTCTTCACAACAGGAAGCATCCTCCAATTCTATATAGGTGTAAGGAGTAAAATTAATATCCTTAAGAATCATCATAACAAATGTAGATATTAATTCCTTTTGAGAAATAATATATATCTCAAAATATTGAGACAATGGAGAGAATCCTGATCAAACACATTCCCATTATAAGGTACTGCACTGATCTATTCCCTAAATAATTGATTGGTCTTCCTCCTAATCAAGAGGTTGTATTATAAATTGAACTTATTCTTATATCTCTTATAATATCAAATAAACCTTGTATAATGGCCACCATTGAGTTGGAGGAACTAAATAATCAATTATAAGATAATCTACACAAGGGTTTTATATGCTCGAGTGATTCATCATGGGGTGTACTAGTTCTCTTCATCAAGAAAAAGGATGGATCCATATTCCTATGCATTGATTATAATAAGACCAAAAAGTCATGATAAAGAACAAATATTCCCTTCCACTAATAGATGAATTTTTCAATCAACAATGTGGGGCCAAGTATTTCTCTAAGGTAGACCTTTGGTCAGGGTATTACTAATTCAAGGTGATGAAGGAAGGTATTCCAAAGACTGTCTTTCAAATGAGGTATGGAAACTATGAGATTCTAGTGAAACCCTTAAGATTCATTAATTCTCCTAGGACATTTATGGAAATAATAAATAGAGTCTTTATATATTACCTTGATAAATTTGTGGTATTCTTTGTTGATGATATTCTGTTATACTGCAAGATCAAGGGGGAAAGAGGAGAATTTGAATATTGTGCTAAATAGTTTGTGAAGGGAAAAATATTATTCAAATTACTGTAAATTTGAGATATGGATGGAGGAATTATAATTCTTGGGGAATTTTATCACTAACAAAAAAATATTTTTGGACCCTTGTAAGATAAAGGCAATCAAAGATTGGCACATGCCAACATCTATCATGAATATCCATAGTTTCCTTGGTCTTTCTAGGTATTACCAAAAATTTGTGAAGAACTTCTCATTATTTTGAAAACCACTAACCAAGATAACTTAGAAGGGAGAAAATTTTGTATGGACTAGTGAATGTGAAGACTACTTCAAAGAGTTAAAAAGAAGGCTTATCACTACACCAGTATTCACACTTCGGACAGGTGGGTAACTCTTTTTGGTATACAGTAATGATTATAAGAATTATTTAAGATGTGTACTGATTTTAAATGATAAAGTGATAGGCTAAACCTCAATGAAGTTGAAAATTTATGAGAAAAACTATCCCATGCATGATATGGAGTCGGTAGCTATGATCTTCGCATTGAAAATATAGTGACATTATCTCTATGGGGAGAAGTGTGAAATATTTTATGATCATAAGAGACTAAAATATATATTCACACATAAGGAGATTAATATATTCCAGTTAATGACAGCTTAATACACTACCATCCTAACAAAGTGAATAAAGTGGCAGATGATCTACATAGAAAGTATCCTGGTGAGAATTGTGAAGAATCCAATATTCTTATATTTGAAATGGATATACATGGGAATCATTATGGAAGGAACATTTTAAATTCTCACTCAAATTATTTGTCAACCATACCTCATGAAATAAATAAAGTATTCTCAATGAAATGATGTGTAAATTAAGAAGAAGGTGGAAACTCTCAGAAAGGGGAAATCCACAGAGTTCAAAATTGATGAGGAAGAAGTTTTAAGATTTGGGTCATGACTATGTGTATCATCCAATCCAGAGATAAAGAAATATATAAATAATGATTCACATAGATCAACCTTCCCTATTTACCCAGGGATCACAAAGATGTATCGAGATATCTGAGAGAACTTTTGGTGGGACAAAATAAAGAAGGAGATCACTAAATATACATCAAAGTGAAAATATTTCAGGAAGTGAATGATGAAAGGAAAAAGTATAAGGGCTGATGAATCCATTTCCCATACCAACATGGAAATGGGAAAACATCATCAGGCACTTTTTCACCAGACTTATAAAGACGTCTAAAGGAAGCAATTCTAAGTGGGTTTTTGTGGATCATCTCACAAAGACAGCTCACTTTATCGAAATATGAGAGGATTTCTCAATGAATAAACTTTCATGGATATACATCGGATAAACAGTAAGGTTTCATGGTGAACCAATATCTATTGGATTTGATTGAGACTAGATATTTTCCTTAATGTTTTGGAAAAGTATCCATCATGATCTAAAAATTGAACTCAACTTTAGTACAGCTTATCATCCTCAAATTGATGGCCAATCTTATCAAAAAATGGAGACAATATTAGACATGTTTTGATCATGTTCTATGTACTTGAAAGGGGGATGGAACCAATATCTACCTCTGGTAGAGTTCTCTTATAGTAATAGTTTCCACTCGAGAATCCAAATTCCTCCATATGAATCCCTTTATGGGAAAATATGCAAAACATTGGCATGTTGGGATAAATTCAATTAATGCAATCCACTATAACCTGAAATGGTTAAAGAAGTGGTGGAGAAGGTGAAAATCATTCAGCATCACATCAAGGCATCCCAAATTCCACAAAATATCTCTTTATACAATCATCTATGGGACTCAAATTTTGAGTTCTGAGACATGTTATTCCTCTACATATCTCCATGTAAGTGGATCATGAGATTTTGGAAGAAATGAAAGTTGAGTCCTAAGTACATCATCCCCTTCGAGATTCTTGATCGTGTTGGAGTTGTGGCCTATCGATTGAAACTTGTACCAACCATGTGTCAATTACATGATGAGTTCCATGTATCCGTCCAATGGAAGAACATACCAGATCCCTCACATGTACAAAATTCAAATGTGGAACAGTTGTAAAATTACCTCTCTTATGAGGAGCAGCCGGTGAAGATCTTGGACTGTAGAGATATTGTTATATGCAACAAGAATACCCACCTGGTCAAAGTACTATGAAAAAACCATAAGTACGATGAGGGAATATGGGAACTAGAGAAAGTGATTAAGGAGAAGTACCCAAAAAAATTCACCATAGTATGCAAAATAAAATTTTGAGGGAGAAATTTGATAAGGGGGACGAATGTAAGGGCCAAAAATTTTATCAAAGTAAATTCATTTATTATAATTATTTCATATAGTATAAAAAACACAAAATAAATTTTAGAACACAATAAAAACTTTATAAATAAATAATTAGTGGAATAAGAGGTATTTATATAAATTAAGGAACCTATACTGATGGAATAGTAACTTGACACTTTGAATAGTAACTTGACCATTAGGAATAGGTAATTCAGATAATGGAATAGTAACCTAATCATTGAAAGTACAAATAAAATTTAGGCATCTTATACATGCTAAAATGATATAATTATATCATAGTAAATGTAAATAAATGTTTTAAAAATTATAAATTAAGTATTGGTATTTCTATAACAAATAAATATTTATTTACAATTTTATAATTAATGATTGATTTAATAGAAAATTTATTTTCATAAAATAGAATCATAAATTAATATTTTGTTCTCTTATTATTATAAGATAAATTTATGACACCTTAATTAATTATTCAAAATGTTATAATATCAGTTATAATTTTAAAAACAATATTTTCTAAGTATCTGATTATTTTAATTAAATATTAAATTTCTCATATTTAGATAATTATTTTCATATTATTGAATTTATTTTTTAATTCTATATATCAAAAAATGGTTCGAGTGAATTTTTTTTATTTTTCTAAAATACTTGAATTTTTAGTGACTAGTAAAATACGATAATTTATGATAAAAGATAAATACTTGAATTTTTTAGTAATTATTGATGTAAGGCTGATGTAAGATCAAAATATAGAACTATCCTTCATTATTTTAAAATATTTACTCATATGGTTCAAAATATTCATATTCTTAAGCCAAAACAATAAACTAATCAATAAAATTTTGAGAAAAAACCCCCTCTCCTCCCCTATAAATACCACCCTCACCACCTCTTCTCCTCTCACATTACAAGCATTTAATATATTCCAAGTTATACCCAATAATCATCCCAATCCCCTCCCCCATTTCCAGTATCCCTTGGTCTCATAAAAAGACCAAACCCATTTCCTTAAGGAGGTTCTCAAGGGGGAGAAAATCAAGAGGTAAAATCCCCTTTCTTTTTCATTTAATTTATTTTCAATTTCATTTTTTTATTATCCTATCATCACCTCCACTTATACATGGGGAATGAAAACTCCATTATATTTTATATATTATAATTTTATTATGTTAATTTATTAATTCATCAAAAAATCTTTTTTCTTTTTATTTATTCTATAAATTAAAATATCGCATGTGGTGTGTCGATTTACCAACATCATGGATGTTGTGTTTTCATTTTCCAATGCATCCTTCAAGGCTGATAATAAAAACATTATAATGGTTGAAAAATATTATAAATTTATTTTATAACTTTTTTTATGTTATGGATCTAACTTATATAAATAATATTAAATAATAAAACAAAACAAGTTTGTTCTGATCGAAAAACTGCCAAATTAATATAAATGGTTATCATTAACATTTTATCTAATGATTCATCCTCATACAATATAAAAAGTTATATATAAGGAAAATTAAGATTATATAGGTTCATTAATAACATATAATATAAATTATAGATAATTATCTCCATTTTACATGAACTTATATTCATGTATACAAGTGAACCAATCATGAAAACAAAGAAAACAAACACTCTCAAATGATGAAATTGAACACTATAACTCATCAAAATGGCCATAAACGAACTTGATAAAATTATAATGAATCCAATACATGTATAATAGGTTCCTGATTTTTTAACTAATTGATATTATTTTATTATATAGTATATTAAAGTGAATAAATAATTCAGATTTAAGGTTAGGGGATTCTCAAACCCAATTTTCTTTCTTTGGGTTACTCCTCTTCCAAGTAAAATTTCAATGTGGATGTTGTTTTAATATTCCTCAAATTTCTTTGTCCTTTCCTTTTATTTTCTGGTATATACATGTTTCCAATTTGATTTTATGAAAAATTCAGAGTTTTTTTCAAAAGATCTCTCCTTTTTAAAAAACACACCTTTTACTTCTGTTGAGATTATTTCTTCTTCAATCAATATTAATGATTCTTTTACCAAGTATGTTATTCCATTTTTATTTTTGTAACCCCAATGTTTATACTTGAATTTCTTCTTTATGAAATTATCATGAACCCCATTTCTTTTCCATGTGTTATTTTATAGAAAATATTGGTATATGTTCTATGTGGAATGAGTGATTATGTAAATGTTATGATGTGATGGGTGCTTCCCGAATTTTATAGTTCTCTGATGAATTGGGTAATGTGATTTATCTCAAGATATAATGTGAAAGATATGTGAACATGATTCTATCATTGTGCACAAGGATGATTTTATGATTATTCACATATGTTATGCATGAATGTGATGTTAGTTCTCTTTACAACATTGTGTGGTAGTTCGCCACTAAGACATGGTGTTTCATTTTTATGTATTTCCACATTCATTTACATTTTCTAATGGTTACTCTCATGATTATTTTGAAAATCCTCTTATTATGTTATGATGATGATGTTTATGCTCACCCATGTTTCATGTCTCATATTCATCCTCTTACTGATCTTTTAGATCACCTATTATTTTGATGTATATCCTTAGGTGAATAATTTTACTATGGATAATATGAGGCAAAATAAAAATCTATAGAAGAAAGAATTAAATATTGTTTATTATGTATATTTTTTCTATGGTCTTAATTTTTCAAATACACTAAACCTTTGGATCATGGTTGTGTAATGATTATATGTTATTTATCCATAAAATTATTTAATAAACATGTAAGAAAAGTATGGTCACTATAGTTGGTATCATGTAATAGTTTAGTTAATTTTGGAATTAGTATTAGAGAACATTAGTGAAAACCATTAGTATGATACTAAGTAAATGTAAGTACCCAAGTAGCATTGTTTTAGAAAAAATTCTAAATATTGGGATCCCATAATTTATTCAATTAATGTTAATTACAAAAAGGAATAATTTATTTATTCATGACTTGTTTGCATATGTTTTTTTAGTCCTTTATTATTTTATAAAATGGTGGGTACTAGGAGAAACCAGCACAATAATTCATGTGAGGTGCAATATAGTGATTTCTCAAATGATGTCCCCAATTCCTTGGGAGGTGGAGTTCAAATTTTTGTAGTGATTCATACCTATCTATATCAAGCCATGAACACTAACCTAAATAATGTGTAATTTCCAAATTCACCAAATAGGGAACAACTAGATATAGAGTCTTTTATGGGACAATTACCACCCACATTTATTGGAACTTACGATCCACTATTTATGGAACAGTGGGTCAACTAAATGGAGAAGAACTTTTTTTTGCTTCACTATTATGAGGTGGAGAAGGTAAACCTAGTTGTTTGTTATTTATATGTATAGATAGATCAATGGTGGGAATTGATTAATAAAATCTAGATGAAGTATTAAATTTAAGAGATAGAGTATGAAGAATTTAAGAAAATGTTTCTTAACAAGTATTTCCCTAGAACTTTTCAAATAAAGATTGAGATAGAATTATTAGAGAAGAAGAAAAAGTAAGGTGAATATATCATTGAATATGAATAAATTTTAAAAATCCTTGCATGTTATACCTCATTTTTATCTATCATCAATGATATCAAAATAGAGAGATTATTTAGTGGTTTAAAAAAGACACCTTCCAAAGGCTATAGAAATTTGAAGACTTTGGAAGTTATGATGAAGTTGTTCAATTTTATCTCAAGTGGAGATGGAAAATGTTCTTATGAATATAGAGATAAGAAATGAAATAAGTAGTTTAAAGTAGGAAGATCTAATGAAATAGGTGGGAAGAAAACTCAACCACTCATATGTCAAAAATTTGGGAAGTATCATCACGGTAATTACCCTAAATAGATGGGGAAATGGATCAAGTGTGCGAGATAAGGCCACTAATATCATGAATGTCGAAGAGACATGAAGAATATAGAAAATGTGGTGTAGGAAAGGTGAGAACCACCCATTTTCCAATGATTCAACTATAGAGAAAAAGGTCATTGTGCAAGTCAAATAACTAAAACTCAATTCCTAGAGGGTAATCATTGTCAGCATCCAACCAAGCCAAAGGATTAAGAGAAAGATTATTCCATCACTACTACTGATGTGGAGCCCAAAAATGATGTGGTAATGGGTATTATGGTTATTCATTCATGAATAGAAAACATACTATTTGATTTCAGTTCTATACATTATTTCATATCTTGAAAGTTTATTAGAACTATTCAAGCACTACCTCAAAATATAGAGGATGAGTTATCTATGAGAACAGCGAATAGTAAATTATTATATCCAAAGTATATAACCCCTCCCTGGTTAATTTTTGTGGACATAACCTTCCATAAAATCATGTCTTAATTCCTTTTGTGGAGTTTTATTCTATATTGGGAATGGATTGTCTATATTTTTACAAAGCCAACATCAACTTTTGGGAAAGGGATATCACTCTTCACATCCAAAAGCACCCTCCAATTCAATACAAGTGTAAGGAGGGGGAAGATTATCCTTTAGAATCATCATCTTAAGTGTATATATTATTGCCTTATGATCAACTATATCTAGATCAAATGATTGATACAAAGGAGAGAATCATAATCAAAGGCATACCCATTGTAAGGGACTACATTGATGTTTTCCCTGAAGAATTTCCTGGTCTTCCTCCTAACCGATAAGTTGAGTTATCAATTGAACTTATTCTAGGATCTCTTCTGATGTCAAATATACCCTATAGAGTTGACACTATTTAGTTTGAGGAACAAAATAAGTGGTTATAAGAGAATTTTGATAAGATTTTTATATGTTTGATTGCTTCACCATGGGGTGTATCGATCCTCTTTATCAAGAAGATGGATGGATCAATACTCCTCTGCATTGATTATCATGAGATCAACAATATAACAATAAAGAATAAGCACCCCCTTCCATGGATAGATGACTTTTCCAGTCAACTGCATGGGGCCATGTATTTCTCTAATGTTGAACTTTGATTGGGGTATCACCAATTAAATTTGAGAAGGAATATATTCCCATGACTACCATTATTGATGTTCTTATGATATACTCCAAGATCAAGGGGTCCATGAGTAGAATTTGAATATTGTATAAATAATTTGTGAAGGTATAAAAATTATACAAATTCCAATAAATGTGAGTTATGGATGGAGGATGTATCATTCTTGGGGAATGTTATCACTAGTAAACAAATATTTGAGTACCCTTCTAAGATAAAGGCAATAAAAGAGTGGACCAGGACAATATCTAGCATAGAGATCTATAGTTTCCTTAGTCTAGCTGGGTATTACAGGAGATTTTTGAAGAAATTATCATAATTTCCAAACCCAATAACCAAGCTAACTCGAAAGGTAGAAAGGTTTTTCTAGACTAGTTAATGTGAAGACTACTTCAAAGAGTTAAAAAGAAGGATTATCATTGCACAAGTACTCACACTTCTAAAAAGTGTGGAAATATTTGTGGTATAAAGTGAAGATTCTAAGAATGGATTAGGCTGTATAAAAATTTAAAATGATAAATTTATTGGTTAAGCCTCAAGTAAATTGAAAATTCATGAGAAAAAATATACCATTCATGATCTAAAGTTGTCATTTGAGATATTCACATTTAAAATATTGATGAATTATCTTTATGGGGAGTAGTGTGAAATATATACTAATCATAAGTATTAAAATATATATTCACATAGAAGGAGAATAATATGAACCAACGAATAAGGTTATAGCTCATAAACGATTATGACTTCTCGATCCACTACCATCATGAAAAGTCTAATAAAGTGGTGGATGCTCTAAGTAGAAAGGATCCTGATGAGAATTGAGAAGTATCCAATATTCCTAGATTTGAAACTGATTGAAATGGTAATAATTAAGGAAGGAACATCATTGATCCTTACTAAAATTATTGCTCAACCATCCCTGATAGAGAAAATAAAGGATGATCAAAGAAATGATGTGGAAATTTAGAAGAAGGTGGAAGCTATAAAAAGGGGAAAATCATTAGAGTTCAAAACTAATAAGGAAGGATTTGAAAGATTTGGGTCACAACTATATATACCATCAAATCCAAAGATAATGAAAGATATATTTAATGATTCATATAGCTCAACCTTCTTAGTTCATCTCGGGAACACAAATATATATAGAGATCATTGAGATAACTATTGGTGGGACAATATGAAGAAGGATATCACATAATATACATCAAAGTTCCTAGTATTTTTATTAGTGAATGATTATGATAAAGCCATTACCTATACAAACATTGAAATGAGAAAACATCGCCATGGAATTTTTCACTAGACTTCTAATGACATCCAAAGGAAACAATGTTATATGGGTTATTGTGGATTGTCTCACAAAGACATCTCACTTTATCACCATAAGAGATGATTTCTCACAGGATCAACTTGCATTGATATAAATTGAGAAAGTGGTAAGGCTACATGTAGTACCACTATTGATTATATCCAATTGAGATCTAAGATTCACCTCGAAGGTTTAGAAAATTCTCCAACATTCTCTAAACACTGAACTGAACTTCAACATAGCTTATCATTCTCAAACCGATATCCAATCTGAGTAGACAATTCATAAACAAGAATACATGTTTAGATCATGTTCTAGGTACTTCAAATGAAGATGGGGCCAACATATTCCTCTAGTCGATTTCTCTTATAACAACAGTTTCCAATCGAGCATCCAAATGGCTCTATATGAATCCCTTTATATGAAAAGATTCATAACACTAGCATGTAGAGATAAAGTTAGTGAACGTAAGTTATTAGGACCTGAAATGGTTGAATAGATGTTGAAAAAGTTGAAAACCATTTAGTTGATCATAAAGGAATCCCAAAGTTGGAAAAATATCTATGTTGACAATAGTCAACGAGGCCTAGAGTTTGAAGTTAGATACATGGTATTACTCCACATATCTACATGGAAGTGGATCATGAAATTTGGGAAGAAAGGAAAGATGATTCCTAGGTACATCATCCCCTTTGATATTCTTTATTGTGTCGGAGCTATGGCCTATCAACTAGAACTTTCACCTACCATGTCTCAAGTACATGATGTATTCCATGTATCTATCTTGAGAAAGTACATATCAGATCCCTCACATGTAATCCAGAGGTTGTCCAGTTGGAAAATGATCTCTTTTATAAGGAGCAGCTGGTAAAGATCTTGGACCGTAGAGATAAATTTTTATGCAACAATAATACTCACCTAGTCAAAGTAATATGGTGAAACCATATGTACAAAGAGGAAATATGGGAACTATAGGAAGCGATGAAGGAGAATTACCCTCACTTTTTTCATCATAGAATGTAAAATAACATTTCAAGGGTGAAATTTCATAATGGGAGAAGAATGTAACAACCCAAAATTTAATCAATCAAAATTACCTTCTTATAATTATTTAATATATTATAAACCACATAAAATCAATTTGAGAACATAATAAAAACTTTATAAAAAAATAATTAATGGAATAAAATTTATTTCTAGAAATTAAGGACATATACTGATGGAATAGTAACTTGAACCTTGGAATGGTAACTTGGCCATTAGGAATAGTAATTCAGGAAATAGAATAGTAACCTAATATATGAAAGTTTAAATAAAATTTAGGAATCTTATAAATGATAATATAATATAATTATATCATATTATATGTAAATAATTGTTTTAAAATTTATTAATTAAGTGTTTGTATTTTTATAAAAAATAAATGTTTATTTAAAATTTTATAATTAATATGATGATTTAATAGAAAATTAATTTTCATAAAATTGATTCATAAATTAATATTTCTAATTATTATAATTTAAATTAATGAAACCTTAATTAATTTTTCAAAATGTTATAAAATAAGTTATAATTTTAAAATCAGTATTTTCCACGTAAATTATGATTTTAATTAAAAATTAAATTTATCATATTTAGAAAAATAATTTCATGAAATGGAGTTAATTTTTAAATTATAAATATCAGAAAACATTTTTGATTAATATTAGTTATTTTTCAAAAATACTTGATTTTTTTTGAATAATAAAATACGATAATTTACGATAAAATCTAAATACGAAAAAAAAATTAGTCATTGTTGATGTAAAGTTAATGTAAGCCCAAAATATCGAACTATAATTAATTATATTAATATATATAGTTATTAGGTTCAAACTATTCATATTATTGATCCAAAATAATAAACTAATAAATAAAATAATGAGAAAACACCACTCTCATTCCCTATAAATACCACCCCTCCCCACCTCTTCTCCTCACACCTTCCAAGCCTTGAAGATTGTCCAAGTTCTACCAAATACACTTACAAAGCCCCTCCCCCACATCTAGGATCCAATGGTCTCACCAAAATACTAAACCATTTTCCCTAAGGAGGTTCTCAAGGAGGAGAAAATCAAGAGGTAAAATCCTCTTTCCTTTTCTTTTAATTTCTTTTCAAATTAATATTTTTTAATATATTCTACTCAACTCTACTTATACAAGCGGCTTGATAACTATAGTATAGTTTAAATACTATAATATTGTTATGTTAATGTAATAATTCATCTTAAAATATCTTTCCTTTTCCTTTTATTCTAAAAATAAAAATATCATCTGTGGATTGTCAATTTACTGCCATCGTGGATGATGTGTTTTAATTTTTCACTACCGCCTTCAAGGATGATCATAAAACAAATAAAATTGTTAAAAAGGATTAAAAAATTTATTTTATAACTTTTTTATGTTTTGGAACTAAATTTTATACATAATATTAAATAATAAAACAAAATGAGTTTATTGTGGTCAAGAACCGCCAAATTAATCTAAATGAATATCATTAACATTTTATCTAATGATACATCATCATACCATATAAAAAATGATATAAAAGACCAATTAAATTTTTTTAGGTTCATTAATAACATATAATATCAATTATAGGCAATTATTCTTATTTTACATTAACATTCATTCATGTATACAAGTGAACCAATCATGGAAGCCAAGAAAATAAAAACTCCTGAATGCTGAAATTGAACACCATAACTCATAAAAATAGACCTAAATGAACTTAATAAAATTATAATGAATAAAAAAATTTATATTTGGTTCCATATTTTTTAATAAATTAATGTAATTTTATTATTTAGGATATTAAAGTGAAGAAATCATTCTGACTTAAGGTATAGGGATTCTCAAACCCAATTTCCTTTCTTTAGGTTGCACCTCTTTCATGAAAAATTTTATTGTGGATGTTCTTTTAATATTCATAAAATATAATTTATTTGTTCTTACCTTTTATTTTATGGGATATACATGTTTGGAATTTTATTTTATGACAGCTTCAATTTATTTTTCAAAGGAACTCTACTTTTTAAAAAACACACCTTTTACTTCTCTTTAGATTGTTTCATCTTCACACAAGATTGATGATTCATTTACCAAGTATGTTATTCCATTTTAATTTTGGTAACCCCAATTTGTTTCATGAAGGTATTTTTTATTAAATTCTCTTAAAACCCATTTTTTTCCATGTGTTATTTTATGGAAAATATTATTACACATTCTATGTGGAATGCATGATTATGTACATGTTATGATGTGATGGGTAAACCCAGAATTATATAGAACTCAAATTCATTGGGTAATTTGATTTATATCATGAGATATTGATCAACATACATGAACATGATCGCATATTTTTTTCATAATGATGATGTTATGATGATGCACATATGTTATGTGTGAACATGATGTTAGCTTTGTTCACAACAATGTGTGGTAGTTCACCACTAAGACATGATGCTAAATTTTTATGCATTACCATATTCCATTACTTTATCTAATGGTTCCTATCATGATTATGATGATGATACTTTTATTATGTTATGATGATGATATTTATTCTCATCTATGTTTAATGTCTCTTATTCATCCTCTTACTGGGCATTTAGCTCGCCCCTTATTTTTAGGTATATCCTCGTGTAAATACTTATACTAAGGAAAACATTATTGACCAAAAGAATCTATTGAATAAGGAATTAAATAATTTTTATGCTTAATTATGTATATGTTTTGAATGGTCCTAATTTTCCTAAGACATTAAACCTCTGGATCCATGATAAGTAATGATTTTATGTTGTTTATCTTTAAAATGATGTAATAAACATGTAAGAAAAGTAGGGTCGTTATACCCTCCCTGGAAAATATATTTACATTATGTAAAGAACTTGGCCACACCATTACACAATGTATAATTGATACAAGTCGTGTACCACAATTACAAGGTGTGTAATTGGCTTGCTACCAATATGCATCCCTCCTGCCTCTTTCTTCCCAAGAACTACCCAACCGGCCCATAGCTTGGATTTGGGTATAATACAAAAGGAATGTAAGGAATATTTGAACTGTAAAATAAAGAATTTTTACCTCAAGAAAATCATTGGATCTTATATAGATAGAAGAGAAGTATAGTGGAAGGAAAGATGTGATAGATATATGGAATCACTCCTTGGCTAACCTGTACTCCACACTTCATTCTACCCTTATTCCACCATTTTTATTTTTATCCCATTTCTTTTAATCATTGATATATAATAAGAATAATAATAATTAGAAATATTATAGGAGAAGTTACAATCAAAATAAACAAAACAACTACCTAGATTGGTCTAATATGGGGCTTATCACACCCCTTCCAAGGTTAATCTATGAACTGGATGTACTCAATACATGTTTATCCCCAAATAGTATTTCAAACATTAGGGAAAAACATATCCTATTTTTAACATTATTATTAATAAAAAATCAATAAAATTATTAATTATTTTATTATAATGATATAAATCTCTAAAACCTTACATCTCTCCTTGATACAGACATATGAGAGACACATAACCACTAGGGTGAGCTGGGGGGTTGAATCAATGTTTACCAAGACTCCAAATATCAAGTGATTATTCTAATCAGTAGTTAGTTCATAGGATCTATGGACAAATAAAATTGATTAAGAGAGATAGATAAAGATAAAACACAAATTATATAAGATATTTATAGGGTTCTCACTCTATTTTTATCAAGTGGATAATCCTTGGTGTCTAGTGGATTTGATCACACTACCCATGTTCTTATCCTATTATCATAAATAAAAAGGAACTAGAGTTGGAAGATAATCCATAACTCAAAGTAAAATAATGATATAAATGAGTATCCAAAAGTTGATCAATCTTATGCTTCTCTCTTCATGTGCCTCTAGATGATGGATCAAATGTTACACTTTTTTCTTTTCCTCAATCCCAAGAAACCCCTATCTAAAATGAACTCTAGAATATATAAAAATCTATATACATGTGTTATAGTAGTTTTCCAAGTGAAACTCCATTTTCTAGATACCCCACACTAATCACAACACAACAATCATGGGTATCGTTATGATCCTAAGTCAACCTGATATCCAAAAACATTGGATCATATCTCTTAATATAAATTTACAAATCCTTTTTAAGATCCATAAACATCATAGAGGGGTTGAATTCATTAAATAATTACCATAATTATTGTGATATGATAAATTTATCTCCCTAATAAAATTATATAAATATATTTCATGGCCTAATACCTTCTGTGTGAATTATTCTAATAAGCATAATATCATATCTTAATGTGTAACATACATCTTTATAACAAATAGCCCATAAAAAATTCATGGTCTACTATTATGGTATAATACTCATGTAAGATAGACCAATAATTAATCAATATATCATCATGACACAACTCTCATTGATTTCACCATGATTCTTATATATATGTAATTACTCCCTTTGTTTTAGCCCAATTCAAAATAACAAAAACCAAATGGAAATATGACATTATAATTCTCAATAAATCATACTACACATTCATTTTTTTATAGGTATAACATGAAAACACCTTTAAAAATCATAAATTAATCATCCCCAGAAATAAGACTTCAAATTCTCCAAGAGAAAGAGTTATAAAAATACAACACCATTATATTGAATGAGTTTTTTAATGTTCTCCAACCATTAGACTGGATATATTTACTATATTGAAATTTTCTCAATTAAGATCAAATTACAGCTCCCTATCTCTCAATTCACTTTATATGGGATTTTCAGTCATCCAAATCATCAAGGGATATTAAATTTCACCCTTTTTATTTTATAGAAACATTAAAAACAAATATTCTCTTATCTAGGGTTTTTTATCACCACCACATGTCTCCCAACTTACACCTCATGTATCCTCTCATATGGAAAATTTGTTCTTCTTTTATTTCCCTTCACTATCACCTATAAAAAATGGAGTCTCTACCCCTTTTCAAAAATAAATTATTTGTATTCTCACCCTTTTTCGGAAAATGAAAATTAATAAAAGTGGGAAAATAATACAATAAACATATAGGGATTTTCATAGGGAATTAACACCCGAAAAAACTGTCATGTTCAAGGATACATTCCTTATAAATGTATTTTTCAAGATATCTACAATGTGTTCATTTTTTGAAACATATTCTAGTGAAATTTATCTACATTCCACCTTCTAATTGGTGAAGTGGTAGAGAATATCAATATACATCAACCTTGAATGTAATGCCCTAATATTTTTGTATATATTTTCCTTTAATTAAATAATCTCTTAAATTGATTCCTTCAAATGCAACATAAATTAAGATAAACCATGATACATCTTATTCAGGTAAAATTATAAGTATTAAATGTGACTATTCTAATATAGACATTAAATTGGAAGGAACAAATATAAGTTACTAAATTATGAAATATATATAGAATAAAAAAATTAAAATCAATTTGTAGATTAAATTATATTATTTTATCTAAATAAATATAGTGATCATTTTATACTTTAATATTAAATTTCATAAAAATTACTTTTTAGGTGCTATATATTTTTATTTTATGAAACTAAATATATTATGGTTTAGTGATGGTAGAATATATTAATGATACAATTAATATATTAACAAGATTTTAATTTTAAAGTGACACAAAATAAGATTAGGAATAGTTAATATTTTAAAATTCAATTTCCTATAAAAATAATTTTTCATTATATTTTTTATTTTAATTTAAAAGGTAAACTCCAAAATTTTAGGAGTATTAGTTTAAAAAATTAATTTCATTTTTAGATTCACTATAATAATATTATATTCAGATAAATTTTTGTGTTAAATCTAAAAAGATGGATTTTTTAAGTGAATAATGTGAAATATATTTTTCATAAATACAATTACTTTGATAAAATCATTAGGATACAAGAATAACATTAAAAATAATGAAACCATTTCCTAATAAAAGGATTATTTGATAAGTAAAATTACACATTTTAAATATTATGTTTAATTTAGAAACCTATGACTAATATTTTTCAACTGTAGAAATATTTTTATAAAGACTATTTTTATGCGGTAAGAACTTACTCTTTTAAGATTAAATTTTATCTCTATTAGAAATTTAATATTATGAAATTTTATAAATATTTTTAATCATTATTCTCAAATTATATAATATTTTTTTTATTTTTAGTTATAAAAAATTACCAAATATAAAAAAAGAGTTACTATGGTAAAAGTTAATTTTGGTAAAAAGATAAAAATATGAAGAAAATTACTAAAATTACTAAAACAATATCTAAAAATTATAATTTGAAAGGATTATTTACCCACACTAATACCCACTCCATTATTCCAATTTTGGATCCACTTTCCTTGAATGGTTATTTTCCCTTTTATATTAGTAAAATGAGACATCCTTAACTTATAAAAGAAGACTTCTCCACCCCTTTTAAAAAAATTATAAATTTCAAATTTCACTTGAAAATATTTCATTTTTTACATCCATTAGAGACCTATATCACTTTTTATGTCACCATGATCCATGAAAAATCCTTAAATCCTCCATTTCCAAGACATACTCAAAGAGAAGGGTCAAACTCTCAGCATAATTTCTAATTACTTTATAACTTTTTTTATTCTCTATATTTCTCCCCCAAATAAATTTTTATTATTATAGTATAATAAAATAATTGTAATTAATAGAATGAAATTTTATTATGCTAATGGTATAACCATTATATACCCTTATTTCATAGAAAAATGTTAATGTTATTCGTGTGTACATATAGACTATCTCCCACATGAACATACGTATTTCATTTTTTATTACTACCTTAAATAGATAGTTTTAAAAATTTATTTAATAAATGAAAATTATATTTATACAATTTTTAATATTATAGAAATAAAATTCATTTTCTTTATTCTTTACATTATATAGAAAATTAATACATCATTCGTGTGTACGTGCGGACTACCGCCTCCATGGAATGATGTAATTCTTGTTTCATTAGCAACTAAAATAAATATTTATAATAATGTAAATAATAAATAAGTATTATATTTATGATATTTTAAGGTTATATAAATATATGTGGGTAATTTTATTAATAACCTTCTCTATTGGAAAATGATATCATTTCTCATGTTACAAGCGGACTATCGCTTCAATGGATAACGTTCTTCATTATTCATCACCGGATTCATGAATGATTATAGAAATAATTTTATATTTAAATTTTATTATAATAATTTTCTTATAACTAATTTCATATTCTTTACCAATGACACAAAAATAAACATTTTTTATAATGTATTATGTTCATATTTGAAAATTACCCAAGATAAGCTCGTCACTGATTCTGTCATCATGGACCATGAAATAAAATCTTATAAAATGAATTTAATACTTTATAAATCATTATAAATAATCTATTTTAGTAATTTGGATAATATATGAATTATTAAATTGGTATTAATTAATAATAATTATCATTGAAATTTTAAAAACATGCATAATCAATCAAAATCACTAGCATATGTTGATAAAAATAAGATATAAATTACAAAAAGTGTATAATAAATAAATACAATTAAAGAAAATATATGGTATTAGATATGAAAAATATTATGATTTAGGTTATTAATATTTTTACTTTTATTATACTATAGGATAAATATATTTTCTAGGAGTTGAGAGTTAAGGTAAGGGTTTTGTCTCTAATTTCTTTCTATGATATAGGTTTCATATTATGAAGCAATTTTGTTTAGATGGTTCATATGATACCTATTTGAGATATTATATCACTATTATATATTTATTAATGATATCTAAATTTTCATTTCATTATTTCTCTTTCAATTAATTTTTGAATCAAATGTTATAAAAGTTGTAAGATGTTTTTCATTACTCAACTTCTTTTCATGAGTATTAATTATTCCTATTTAAATATGGTTTTACAAGATAGTTTTATTATATTATATGATCATATTATAATTACATACCTCTTTATTTTCCAGGTAAATTCATTTATTTATGACTTTATTTATAAAATTTTATGATGTTAAGAATAATTCCTATTCTCTGTAAATAGTCTATTTTTCATCCATATCTATATTCAGTCTTCTTACCAGTGTCCTCCTATCTTATTTTAAATCCAAATATGTTATATATATATTTTTATTAAAAGTTATATTTACATTTTTTTTAAATGCAATATTTACCACTTGTTTATTCCATGGGATTCAATAAATGTTTTTTTAAAATGTTGAAAAGTTTTTTAGTTATCTATTGTACATTTTACCATCTACTCAAAATTTCCTCTAGAAATAAATTATGTACTTTTCATGGATTATTTATTGATATTACATTCCAAATAGTGTTTTTATAATGTTTTTTTAAAAGTTTGGGGCTAAAGCCTCATTTATTATTAAAGCAAAGCAGATACCTTTTTTAACGGGGAAGAGGGAGACCTATTACATAGCCCGAAGGCCCAATGGGAATTTATCCCATTACATTGACCGTAGGCCCAAATTTTTGGCCGAAGGCCCATTCTGTGAATAGCACTACTACAGTACCACACATTACCCACCACTTCTATAGTGCTCTGTCGTCGCTATAGTGACAAGCCATAGCTAGAGTACCCACCGTTGCTACATCACTCATTGTTTCTACAGTACCCTCCGTCCAATGGGTTTTGAACCCCTTTTTTCATGTAGGATTAAGGGGTTATTACAACCAAGAAAAACCCCAACTACAACAGTGTTTTCAAAAAAATTTTCATGTCAACTTACCAAAATAATCTTTTTAATGTAACCCATAACTTTTTTTATGATAATGTTAAAAATGTTTTACGAAATATCTTTTACTGATTTCACTTTCATTTTTATATTTAACTCATAAATATCTATCTATTATGGTGTTATGTTTTATAAATAACCTTATAAATACCTTAATGAAATAATACTTCTGGGTTATTTAATTTTTGTTATCATCCAATCTACTTTTGATATCATATTACGAGATACCAATTGGAAATTATATGAAACCCATTTTATTTCTATTTATTTTCATGATAAAATGAATTATTGATTTCTTAATGCACACATATGTGAGGATATTGATAGCTGGGGTACAAAATCACCCAAAAATTCATTGGTTAATGTTTTATATATTGTGATATAATGATGTAATCTATGGACATTTTGGTTGTACAAAACATGAAGCGTGGAAATTTTGATTGTTCATAACATGAAGCGAGGAAATTTTTTTTGGTCACAACATGAAGCGTGGACATTTTTTTGTTAAAATAATGAATCGTGGACATTTTTTTGTTTATAACATGAAGCATGGAAAAAATTTCTATTCAAAATAATATGCATGATTTTTTTTTGTTATATGATGCATGGACATTTTATTTATTTATAATTAATATGTGGTCTTGATTGAATTTAATCATTGTTTCATGATTTCTTTATGCTTATGTTTTTTTACCATAGTTCCTTGATATGATATTTTTAATGGCATTCCATATTTTTATGTCATATTAATATGATTATGCTCCATGGATCATGTTTATTATCTAATCCTATTATTCTATAGAATATGTTTGGTCATTTGAGATTTCATTTCTTTTTATCTTGATTTGTTGAAAAATAATTTTGTTCAATGTTATTTTTAATAATAAATTTCTCCTACCCACATGTATCTCATATTCTTATTATATGACCCTTCATGAAATATTGACAAATTTTTCCCTTATTGAGAATTTGAGGTCACCGATTTCTTATGTTTTCCATTCCCAAAGTTATAATGATTATTATAACTTATGATAAGTAAATAAGAGAAACAGTTATGGTTCTATTATGGTTATACGAATTCAAGTATTGTTTAATAAGTTTCTTATCTAGCTAATCATCAGATACACGAAACCTTATTTTCTTAGGATTGTGAGATTATTGTGAGATTTAATGTTTAAACTCTTAAAAAATGTGTGGTGTATGAATGTTTATCTTGGGAAAACACACTTGGTAAGGAATATATTTTTAATTATTTTTATTATCCTTTAATTTGGTAGTGTGGGTTTAGGGAAGCTTGTTGAATGTTTCACCAAATTCTTTGAAAACATGATCATAATTCTATTATCACATTTAATAGTTAAAAGGCAATAGATCATTCACCCTCATGTATTCAAGTTGTAATTTCATATAAATAATTTGTGTTGTAGATTATAATAACAAAATATAGTTATATTTAATTTATCTTAATATGATGGAATTTCTCTTCTGGTTTTTCCAAGAAAAAAAAACTTACTATGATAAATAATTAACTAATAAATTCTGAATTTTGATCGCCAATGTCACCTGAAAATTTTATTTCAAGATAACCATAATGTTGTAAGGAATTTTTTATCATAAAATATTATATAATTATAACACCCTTATATTTTATGGTATGTCTCTTTTAAATTTAACATCTTTGATATCTTATGTTTTACACAACACTGAAATTAAAACCATGATATATTATTTAAAATGTCATTGTTATTACCTAGATGTTAATTATAGAGAATGAATAATATTAACCAAATTTTGAAATTTATATATTATATATTCAATAAAATATTTTTAAATTCATCCAAATAATTTTTATAGTCATATGATAATAATGAATCCAATATTATGCCTAGAAATGTTATATTTTTCAAAGGTAGTTTTACTGACTTTTAATGATGCACTTATTTTAAATATAAATATTGAAACTTTAATAAATTATATTTGAAAAAATAAATTTCATCTTTAAATTGATAATTTCAAAATTATATTAGGTTTAATTTTTTGTATTTTTAGGAAATTATTTCTTTCCTAGTGAATAGGGAAAATATTGATTTTTACAAAATTTTGGATTTCATTATATTAAAGGTCTATTTTTTATTTTAATTTCATATCAATGTAACTTAAAAATATATTTATTTATAAATAATATAATTTATTTCGTCATTGTTTTAACTTATTTTGGTATAAGTACATTTTGGCCTTAATAATGCATTTTCAAAAATAAAACTCATTTTACTAGCGTTTTATCTGTCTGATTTTAAATTAAATTTTGCAACTTGTGAGTTTTAAATTTTGATAGATAGATTTCACATATGGAATAAAAAGATACAAATTTATTAAATAATCCTCTTATTTTTAACTAATATGAATAGTTACTTTGATACTTTTTTCCAAGATAAGGGTAAACTGGGTAATTTATGTTAAAAATATAATTATACGGATTATAAAATTACCATAAATTTTTCCCAAATTTCATTTGATAATTTATATTTGACCCTTAACATCTAGGGATCTAATTTGAGTAATTTAATGGAAACTTTTCCATGAGAATGACTTTTATATTATTTAAATTAAAGAAAATCACAAATGTCACTTTTTCACATGAGCCTCAGCCCGGTTGGTGAGGACTCTTAAGTGCATCCAGGTGACCTGGGATCAAATCCAGGTGGAGGCACAATATCCAATATCGGAGCAGTACTGTAGCAGTACTGTAGCAGTCATTGTGGTAGTACTGTAGTAGTACTGTAGTAGGTACTGTAGCGGGAACTGTACAGTACTATAGTGGGAACTGTATCCGACATTGTTTGGCACTGTAGAAGCCGAGAATTTGCCCCCGTTTGGGCCTTCAGGCCACCGATTTGGTCCCCAAGTCCTTTAAGGCCTTAGAGCCACCCAATCCTTCAGGCCACCTCAGGGTCTTCGGGCCACCTTAAGTGCGGATTCAAACCAGACAACCAACAAGGAACAAGATCTATAAGGAGGATGAGCAAGGAGCTTTCACCACATCAGAAGATACACAGATTAAAAGAATGAGAGGGTATAACACCTACCATCGGGACAAGCCTGTGCATGCACGGGATAGCCTAGCCAAACATCCATGCGAAGGTGGAGATCTGATTTCATGATGAAGATACTGGGTATGAGTATTTCCAAGTAGTTAGTCTAGGTTGTATGTAATGTTTGAAACCTATGGGCAATGAATTCCTCTAAGGCCTACAGGCCATGCAATACTTATGCTTATGGGCCTTGTAAGGGTTCCACCTCACCCCTTGAAAGGTGGATTATCGAAAATCAATAAAAAATGAAGGCCTTCGAGCCATTGGATGGATGAAAAATGTCACTTTATTTTTCTTATATATCTCTTATGTGTCCACATGGGGACAAATGTTGGTTTTGGACTAATATAAGTTTCAATTCTGAACTTAATAATATTATTTTCATTATATAAATTGTTAATCAAAATATGTATTCAACTATAGATATTATTTAAAAATATAATAGATTCATCTACATCATGATATTTTATTTTTAATTTTTAGGGAAGAAATAATTTCATTAAATAATTATAAAATAATGCTACAATAATTATTTTATTAATAAAACAATCAAATAAATGATATTAAAAATATTAAAATAAATGTAATTTTAGTTAATTAAGGTTCTAAAAGATTTTTATGAATTATTAGGACATATTATTTCTATGTTAAATATCTTTGTTTGAAGTTATACAGTATTCTTGATTTCCTTAAGGCACAAGTGATGAATAGTGTCAAAATTGACACTATTGATATTTTTTCCAAACAATATACTATTAAATTATTTAAAAATCTTAAAAAATATTTAAAATTAAAAAATTATTATTAATTGGTCTAAAATGTGTAAAGACCCGTAAATTTCAAGGGAAATTTTTTTCTTAATTTTTTTGGGATTTTACGAGTATGCGGTTTCTGACGACACCTGATTCCGAGGCCCGGTGTGCCCGGAATCAATTTCTGAAGCTTAGCTCTGGTACGTTCAGTGAACGAATGAGCGGGTTTTTCTAACTTTTGAATCGGTGCTCGAAATCGAAATCTAAGGGCACCGATGAAACCGCAGCACCGGTAATTGCTTAGGAACACCTTTTCTAGAGTTACGTTTTCTCGGGTGAGGTTATTAAATAAATGGGATAAATAAAGAATGAAATTAAAATTTGTTCTACAATTTGTATTTCTATTCTAATTAGTTTTAACCTATGCATGGAGGTTGGAGTGGGACCCAATTCATCCTAACTTCTCTAAGTAGGATATTAGTGAAGTGGGGCCCACATGAGCCCCACCCCTTCAAATTCCTTAAAACCTCCCTCGTGCATTTAATTGTGTAACACACCCGAACCCCCTTTTAAATGACAAGTCAACCCTCGCAATTAATTGGACTATTAAAGGCCCTTCAATTAATTTAATTAATTGAATGTGATCTTTTGAATTTCAAATTAATGTTGTCATGTGTGTGTGCGAATAAAATAAGACAATGTATTATTTTATTGGGGGTTGTTTTGTTGTGCAAGAAAGAGGAGAAGAGAACTCTTATGCTCTGAAGAACATCTCCTTCCTCGTCAAAGAACGCGAAGAATGCCAAGTCTATGACGAATAACTCTGTCACTGCAAGGGGAGCTCGCCGTATCGTCTTCTTCCCTCTCCGCAGCCGGTGAGAGATTCCTTCTTTGAAGAACAACGAAGCGCCGCATCCTTCATCGGGCGAACGCCGACGATGCTTATGGAGCCTCGATCCGCGACGCCGTCTTCCGCAATGCCGACTTCCACGACATCCTTTTTCCGCAACGATCCTTGTTTGACAACTCCGTGAGGTAGGGGTTTGATTTTGTTCATGAATTATTCTTTTTCTTTCATCGTCAATTTCTTTGGGCCGCTTGTTATCAATTTAACGGGAGGAGGTCGGACAGCATGAACACGGCTGACCCTCCTCCCCCTTTTGTTGTTCTGTTCGTTACGGCTCGAACGAAGGCGGCGCGGTGCAACGACACTGTGCGGAAACAAGGAGAAATGCGGCGAAGAAGGGAGGCACCTTCGCGCCATGCCGTTGAGGCCGAAAGAAGCTGCGGCCAGATTCGGGTTGCGGCGAAGGGGCGTCGTGCCGTCGTGCCGCGCCGGAGAACCACGAAGAGGTGGCGGCCATAGAAGGGTTGCAACGAAGGGGCGCGGCGCCGTCGTGCCGCGGAGGAGCAGGGAGCGGCGGCTGGAACCGCCGGCCACCAGCGTCTCGGAGGGGCGGGACTACGGGGTCCCGCAGTGGCGGCATCGGCCGGCCAGCCGGGCCGGCCGTTCGGAGGAGCCGGGGGTTGTAACCCCCGGATGGAAAAGGAGTGGCCCCCACGTGGGGGCCACCGTTTCAAAACTGGGGGGAGCGCCCCCCCCCCCCCCCCCCCCCCCTTTCTGCAAAAGCTCGGCCAGTGTCGAGCTGTTTGGCCACGTGGGTTGCACCCGTGCCAGGCCAGCCGGTCGCCCCGGCCGCACCGGGCCGGGCCGCGCCAGCTAGGCCTGGCCGCGCTGGCTGGGTCGGGCCACGCCCACCGGGTCGGGCCGCACCCTATTGGACCGGACCCAGACCTGGGTCGGGTTAACCCGGTTCGGGCCGACCCAGGGGGTCTTGGGCCAGGTCGGTCTGGGCCCAAAACCCCCTAAAACCAGACAGGTTCATTTAATTGCACATAACTTGGGTTACAGACCTCCGATAGATGCACCGTCCATTGAGATGCGATCCTTGGATCGAGACGGTCGTTTCGGTATATTACACTCATGGTTTTGGAGAACTTTGGGTACGGTCGGGTTGGTTCGAACACGAAACCAACCGGGCCCTCAGAGCGGAAACGCTTATAACTTGAGCTCCGGACGTCCGATTGACGTTCCGTTGACTTTGTTGGATTCCTTTTAGTGAGACGGACCTTCTGGATTACTCCACTCAAGGTTTGGATGCAGTTGGTGTGCGGTCGGGTTGGTTTTGACTTAAAAACCAACCGGGCCCCTGAAACGAAAAAGCCAATAACTCTCAGACCGGGCGTCCGATTGACGCGCCGTCTGTCACGTTGAGTTCCTTTTTTCGAGACAGAACTTTGGGATACATCAACTTCGGACTACGTGTCAGTTGATGTATCGACCCCCCTTGGCTCATGGAGCGGACCCTCCTGGAATCGAGCATGTTGTGTGCGAGAACCCTAGAGTTGGCTGCGACTGCGACGACGATGATGACTGCACTGAAATCCTCCGTGGGTTCGGCAGCGACGATGACTGCATTGAAATCCTTCGTGGGTTCAGCAGCGATGAAGACCGTACTGAAATCCTCCGTGGGTTCGACAGCAATGACTACTGTTCTTGTATCCTACATGGGTCTTGCAGTACTACTGTTCTTGTATCCTACGTGGGTCCGGCAGTATTTGACCTCTGTTGTAGTATCCTACGTGGGTCTGATAGAGTAGCTAGTCTTGTATCCTATGTGGGTCCGACAGCTTAGCTAGTCTAGTATCCTACGTGGGTCCCAGCTTAGATGAATCAGTGGCTACATCTAATCATCTCTATCAGCTTACGAAGAAGTATACCCGTGTGAGCTGAGTCTTGACATTCAATCATTATCTTCGATATGATTGACTTGCTTTCCTATGTGGATTGGGTTGTTCTTTCCTGTGTGGATTGGGTTGTGCTATCATGTGTGGACGTGATCGAACTTGGGCTCGGATGTTGGAGTCGAACTGGAATTGATGACTTAGGTATATGTATGGGCATATACCTAAGTAGTGTTGGATGTTACTTTGTGATTGTATCTTTCCTTTGTGGATTATCCTTTTTGGATTCTAGGAGACCTTCGGGGGTCTCCGGGTCCCTACTGAGTAGAGTATACTCACCCATGCACAGGCTATGCCCGAACTACATTGTTTTGGATGCAGACGACAGATAGCATTGATCGTGGTTGAGGCTTGTGGAGCAAGTCGGTACCTGGAGGTGGACCAGTGGGCGGGACGTACACGGAGCGGACGGCTGGACCCGAGGAGCTGAGGAGGCTATTTGTACCCACCCTTCAGGTGGGACTTCCAGTGGAAGTCTTGACGTTTCTGCTTTACTTTCAGTTGATGTACTTTCTTTCCAGTTGTACTTTACTTTCAGTTTGGGTTTTTATTCTGGCCCACTTACTTTTCCGCACTTACTATTGCACCCAGTTTACTTAGTGTTTACTTCTGTTGGCTTACTCTATGGTGTTTGTTTACTATATAAGGCAATGCCTTCCCCTTTTATCGGGATTTACTCCTTTGGTGCTAGTCAACAGCCCCTGGCCTATGGAAGGCGGGCTTGGGGTAGTAACGGTACGGGTCCCGAGGACGGGTTGTGACAAATTGGTATAAGAGGAGTTCAGTTCTACCGCAGAACTCTGGAATCTGATCTTTCTTCTATGTGAAGCAATAGTGTTAAGGTTATTGAGTGTGGTTATCAGTCCAGGGAGTCCAATGTTGGTGTGGCGGCCGACGTATCCGTACAGCAGGACCCTGACTTCTGATTTCCGACTCAATGCACGGAAACATTGATTGCATGTGTGTTTCAAAAGTTTTATTTGTGATTACTTTGTGTCAGGTCACCAGGTATACTGTTTGACCGTGGCACACCTATTTCTTTTTATGATGGGCCCATGATGGCAACCAGCTAGGGTTCAGAGCTTTCTGTGAGACGATAGCCCACCGAGCGATGAGGCCTCGGTGCAGGGCCCTTTTTCAGCGGAGGCACCGGCGGTACCACTACTCGCCGAGCCACCAATGCCACCAGCCCCATCCGTTGAGAGTGCACGTCACCTTAGTGCACTGCACGAGTTTTAGCATCAGAGACCACCCAGGTTCCGCGGGGAGACGGACCCTCAGGCAGTCGAAGATTGGATGGAGGCTGTAGTTAGAGTTTTCAGGTTAGTGGGGACACCAGCTGACCTCATGGTGATCCTTGCAGCGAGCCTCCTGCACGTGGCAACAGGCAGATGGTGGAGCTTGATGCTCCAGGTGCACGATGAGGCATCTCTCCTCTGGATAGACTTTGATAGCCTCTTCCACTCGGAGTTCATCCCAGCCACCCTCCGTGCGGTGTGCATCTAGGAGCTACTGCAGCTGCGGTAGGGCAGCATGATGGTCGCCCAGTACTCGGTGAGATTTACCGATCTCTCACGCTATTCGAAGGACATGGTACGGGACCCATTCTTCCAGGCCTGGACCTTCGAGCAGGGAATGAGGAATGAGATCAGGGCATCGATGATCTCCCTCAGCATTCCGACACAGGAAGGAGTACTGGAGCGAGCCCTTCTCATAGAGAGATTTCTTGCTGATCCTACACCAGCAGCAAGACCTACCGTAGGGCGGCACGTAGCAGAGACGTCTGCAGCTGGCAATCGATGGACGTCACAGGGGTCTAGGCGGACCAGACCATCAGGAGGATGACCTCAGGACACTGGATCAGAGGTTCGGGGCACACGGCGCAGATCCAGCCTTCCGAGGAGCAGATAGTGCTATGCATGCGGCGGGCAGGGCCACATGGCTCGTGACTGCCCGACCTGCCATGTAGAGGAGCAACAGAATGTTGAGGGGCCACCCAGGAAGAGGTAGAGGGTCGACCGTGGCAGTCCACAGAGAGCAGGCGGACGAGGCAAAGGAGCTGGCCGAGCAGCGGGTGGTGGGCGACGCTTTGAGGATTTACCACCACCACCACCAGGTGGTCCACCCCGACCACAGGGAGCTGGCGGGAAGAGGCAGGCTCAGCTTCAGGCAGTGGAGGCCTACAACCACGGTGCGCCAGAGATGATTCTAGGTACTATCTGTGTCTACTCCACCCTTGCTGCAGTTCTTATAGACACAGGAGCGAGCCAATCTTTTATTGTCGTTGCCCTTGTTCGGAGCTTGGAGATTCCGACGGAGCCGTTGGATTGATCCTTACAGCTAGAGACTCGTATGGGAGAAAAATCGATGATTATGCACTGGTTCCGGCAGTGTGAGCTTACTCTAGGAGGCGAGAGTTTCAGCTGGGATCTTCTTGTAGCGGCGTCGAGGCCTTACGACGTCATCTTGGGCATGGATTGGTTAACTACAGTCCATACTCATATTGACTGTATTAGGCGCAAGGTGTGGTGTGTTCGCACCGACGGGAGCAGGTTCACCTTCACCGGCGAGAAGGGAGCCTTTGCAGCGCAGGATGGACTCATGCATAGGAGAGGAAAGCCCATCACTCATCAGTTGTCTAGCCTCATCCTAGGAGCAGTTGACGTGCGGAGTCCGAGTTTTCCTGTAGTGGTGGATCAGTATGCGGACGTTTTTCCTGACGAAATTCCAGGACTACCTCCTCACAGAGAGGTAGACTTTTATATTGACCTGTACCCTGGGACAACCCCGATATCCATTCCATCATATCATATGGCTCCCGCTGAGCTTTGAGAGCTACGGGTACAGCTGGAGGACTTGCAGGTCAAGGGATTCATCCGACCCAGTGTTTCACCCTGGGCTTCCCCGATATTGTTCGCCAAGAAGGCAGACGGGAGCCTGAGACTATGTGTCGACTATCGTCACCTGAACTAGGTGACCGTGAGGAATAAGTATCCACTACCGAGGATTGACGACCTCTTTGATCAGCTCAATGGAGCACAGTGGTTCTCGAAGATAGACCTCAGGTCAGGTTATCATCAGCTCAGAGTTCGGGATGAGGACATGAAGAAGACGACCTTCATATGTCGGTATGGCCACTATGAGTTCTTGGTTATGTCATTCGGCATAACCAATGCTCCAGCGATGTTCATGAGTCTCATGGACAGGATTTTTCAGCCATACCTCGATCGATTTTTCGTGGTCTTTATCGACGACATATTGATATACTCAACCACTGAGGAGGAGCATGCCTACCACTTGCGGGTTGTACTGGACACACTCTGAGAGCATCAGCTTTATGGTAATCTCTCGAAGTGTCAGTTATGGTTACATGAGGTCCACTTCTAGGGACACATCATCTTTGAGGTGGGAGTTGCGGTGGATCCTGCGAAGATCGAGGCAGTGCTAGCTTGGGAGCCACCCAAGAGCGTGACGGAGGTGCAGAGTTTCTTGGGTCTAGCTGGGTACTACCGAAGGTTCGTTCCAGACTTCTCCAGAGTTGTGGCACCACTCTCAGCTTTGACAAAGAAGGGGAAACCCTTCGTGTGGTCAGATAGATGTCAGCAGAGCCTCTAGGAGCTAAGACAGAGGTTGACCAGTGCACCTATCTTGAGGCTACCAGAGGAGGGAGTAGGGTACATAGTCTACTGCGATGCATCAAGGACCGGACTCGGATGTGTCCTGATGCAGGAGCGGCCAGTGATCGCCTATGGATCACAACAGTTGAGGCAGCATGAGAAGAACTACGCCACCCATGATCTGGAGTTAGCAGCAGTGGTCTTCGCTCTAAAGATGTGGCGACACTACCTGATGGGCGAGCACTTTATAGTCTACTCTGACCATCAGAGTCTCAGGTACATATTCTCGCAGAAAGACCTGAATCTGAGACAGCGGCGATGGATCGAGTTCCTCCAGGACTATGACTTTGAGATAGTCTATACTCTTGGGAAGGGGAATGTAGTAGTTGATGCTCTCAGCAGGAGGACGGGCATTGAGCTACTCAGGGAGGTGAAGTAGCAGCTAGCCGCTTTGTAGATATCCTTCATGGATAGAGATAGAGAAGCCTTTCTTCAGTCACTCCTCCAATTCTTCAGCGGGTCAGAGAGGCACATCGTGGGGACATTGACTGTGAGACGCGGAGTGCACAGATATCCTCAGGACAGGCACCTGATGGATTCTCTGTGGGAGGAGAGCATGTCGTCCTTTTCAGAGGAAGTACCATGGCACCAGCTGTTTTACAGGAGGAGGTGCTGATAGAGTTTTACACTTCCCCTTTAGCGGTACATCCAGGAGTGGCGAAGATGTACCAGGATCTCAGACGACAGTACTGGTGGCTGGGTATGAAGAAGGTTGTGGCAGAGTTCGTTTCTCGATGCCTCACCTGCCAGCAGGTGAAGGCGGAGCACCAGGTACCAGTAGGCTTGGTACAGCCCTTGGAGGTCCCATAGTGGAAGTGGGATGGGATATCTATGGATTTTGTGACTGGACTTCCACGCACTTCCAGAGGTCATGACTCCATATGGGTGATTGTTGACCGACTTACCAAGTCGGCCCACTTCTTACCGATCAGAGAGTAGGGATCAGTGGAGAGCTTAGGACGCCTCTACGTTCAGGAGATCATACGGCTTCATGGTGTGCCATCATCTATTGTCTCCAATCGAGATGCTCGCTTTACTTCCCAGTTTTGGAAGGGGTTGCAAGAGGAATTCGGGACGTAGCTACGTCTGAGCACCACCTTTCACCCTCAGACGGATGGTCAGATGGAGAGGACCATTCAGACTCTCGAGGACATTCTCCATACATGTGTCCTCAACCTTGGTTGCAGTTGGGAGGACCACCTACCCTTGGTGGAGTTCGCGTACAACAACAGCTACCACTCCACCATCAGGATGGAACAAAACGAGGCATTGTACGGCCAACCTTGCATATCACCCTTGTGTTGAACAGAACCTGGGGAGTCAGCACTTGTGGGACCAGAGATGGTCCAGGCCACGACAGAGAAGGTCAAGGTCATCCAGGAGCAGATGAGGACAGCTCAGAGCTGACAGAAGTCTTATGCTGGTAGGAGGCAGAGACCACTAGAGTTCGAGGATGGTGACCACATCTTTTAAGGGTCTCACCTCGACGTGGATTACGGAGATTTGGCCAGGGCGACAAGTTATCTCCGCGCTTCATCAGGCCATTCCAGGTTTTCAGCAAGATAGGTGAGGTGGCTTATCGCCTGGCTCTACCACCTCAGTTGCACCGGGTGCACGATGTCTTCCACGTATTTCAGCTGAGGAGATACGTGCACGACCCGATGCATATCATCAACCATGGAGAGTTGGACATTGAAGATGGGCCGAATTTTGTGGAGGTCCCGGTGGAAATCATGGATCGACAGGAGTGAGCCCGACATGGGAGGTCGATTCCCCTAGTGCACATTATATGGCAGCACGAGAACCTCCAGGAGAGCACTTGGGAGAGGGAGGCTCAGATGCGTGCTCAGTACCCTCATCTGTTCCCCTAGTTTGTGATGTATCTTTACAGGGAGGTAAATCCCTGAGGTGGGAGTAATGTAAAGACCCGTAAATTTCAAGGGAAATATTTTCTTAATTTTCTTTGGGATTTTACGAGTACGTAGTTTCTGACGGCACATGATTCTGAGGCCCGGTGTGCCAGGAATCAATTTCCGAAGTTTAGATCAGGTACATTCAGTGAACAAATGAGTGGGTTTTTCTAACTTTTGAACAGGTGCTCGGAATCGAAATCTGAGGGCACCAATGAAACCTCAGCGCCGGTAATTGCTTAGGAACACCTTTTCTAGATTTGCGTTTTCTCGGGTGAGGTTATTAAATAAATGGGATAACTAAAGAATGAAATAAAAATTTGTGCTACAATTTGTATTTCTATTCTAAGTAGTTTTAACCTATACATGGAGGTTCGAGTGGAACCCAATACATCCTAACTTCTCTAAGTAGGATATTAGTGAAGTGGGGCCCACACGAGCCCCACCCCTTCAAATTCCTTAAAACCTCCCTCGTGCATTTAATTTTGTAACACACCCACACCCCCTTTTAAATGACAAGTCAACTCTCAAAATTAATTGGACTGTTAAAGGCTCTTCAATTAATTTAATTAATTGAATGTGATCTTTTGAATTTCAAATTAATGTTGGCATGTGTGTGTGTGAATAAAATAAGATAATGTCTTATTTTATTGGGGGTTGTTTTGTTGTGAAAGAAAGAGGAGGAGAGAACTCTTGTGCTCTGAAGAACATCTCCTTCCTCGTTGAAGAACGCGAAGAACGCCGAGTCTATGATGAAGAACTCCATCACCACAAGAGGAGATCGTCATACTGTCTTCTTCCCTCTCTGCAGCCGGTGAGAGACGCCTTCTTCGAAGAATGATGATGCGCCACATCCTTCATCGGGCGAACACCAACGACGCTTACAGAGCCTCGATCCGCGACACCGTCTTCCACGATTCTGTCTTCCGCGATGTCCTTTTTCCGCAACGATCCTTGTTCGACAACTCCTTGAGGTAGGGGTTTTATTTTGTTCATGAATTATTCTTTTTCGTTCATCGTCAATTTCTTTGGGCCGCTTGTTATCAATTTAACGGGAGGAGCTCAGACCGCACGAACACAGCCGACCCTCCTCCCCCTTTTTTTGTTGTGTTCATTATGGCTCGAACGAAGGTGGCACGGTGCAACGACACTGTGAGGAAACAGGGAGAAATGTGGCGAAGAAGTGTGGTGTCGTTGATGCTGAAAGAAGCTGCGGCCGGAGTCGGGTCGCGGCGAAGGGGCGCGACACTGTCACATCGCGCCAGAGAACCAAGAAGAGGCTGCGGCCGGAGCGGGGCCACGGAGGAGGGGCGCGGCGTCATCGCGCCGCATCGGTCAGACCAAGGCCGCCGCCTTTGGCCACGGCGGAGCAGGGAGCGGTGGCCGGAACCACCGGCCGCCAGCGCGTCGAAGGGGCGGGACCGTGGGGTCCCGCGGCGGCGGCACCAACCGGCCGTTTGGAGAAGCCAGGGGTCGTAACCCCTGTCTGGAAAAGGAGCGGCCCCCACGTGGGGGCCTCCATTTCAAAATAGGGGGGCAGCGCCCCCCCCCACCCCCCCTTCCGCAACAGATCAGCCAGCGCCGAGCTGTCTGGCCACGCGGGTCGTGCCCGCACTAGGCCATCCGGCCACCCAGGCCGGGCTAGGCCACGCTAGATGGGGCCGCCTAGGCCGGGCTATGCCGCGCCCTAATGGTCCGTACCCGGGTCGGGTCGACCCGGTTCGGGCCGACCCAGGGGGTCTTGGGCCGGGTCTGTCCGGGCCCAAAACCCCCTAAAACCGGACATGTTCGTTTAAAAGCCCGTAACTTCGGCTACGGACCTCCGATCAATGCACCGTCAGTTGATATGCGATCCTTGGATCGATACGGTCGTTTCGGTATATTAAACTCAAGGTTTCTAAGAACTTCGAGTATGGCTGGGTTGGTTCGAACACAAAACCAACCGGGCCCTCGGAGTGGAAACACTTATAACTTGAGCTCCGGACGTCTGATTGATGTGCCATCAACTTTGTTGGATTCCTCTTAGTGAGAAGGACCTTTTGGATTACTCCTATCATGGTTTGGACGCAGTTGGAGTGCGGTCGGGTTGGTTTTGACTTAAAACCCAACCGAGCCCCTGGAACGAAAAAGCCAATAACTCTCAGACCGGGCGTCCGATTGACGCGTCGTCTGTCACGTTGAGTTCCTTTTATCGAGAGGGAAATTTGGGATACATAAACTCTAGACTACGTGTCAGTTGATGTATCGACCCCCCTTGGCTCGTGGAGCGGACCATCCCGGAATCAAGCATGCTGTGTGGGGGAACCCTAGAGCTGGTTGCGACTGCGACGACGATGACGACTGCACTGAAATCCTTCGTGGGTTCGGCAGCGACGACGACTGCACTGAAATCCTCCGTGGGTTTGAAAGCGATGAAAACCGTACTAAAATCCTTCATGGGTTCGACAATGATGACTACTATTCTTGTATCCTACGTGGGTCTGGCAGTACTACAGTTCTTGTATCCTATATGGGTCCGGCAGTATTTGACCTCTGTTGTAGTATCCTACGTGGGTCCGATAGAGTAGCTGGTCTTGTATCCTACGTGGGTCTGATAGCTTAGATGGTCTAGTATCCTACGTGGGTCCCAGCTTAGATGAATCAGTGGCTACATCTGATCATCTCTATCACCTTACGAAGATGTATACCTGTGTGAGCTGAGTCTTGACTTTCAATCATTATCTTCGATATGATTGACTTGCTTTCCTATGTGGATTGGGTTGTGATTTCCTGTGTGGATTGGGTTGTGCTATCCTGTGTGGATGTGATCGAACTTGGGCTCAGATGTTGGAGCCGAACTAGAATTGATGACTTAGGTATATGTATGGGCATATACCTAAGTAGTGTTGGATGTTACTTCGTGATTGTATCTTTCCTTTGTGGATTATCCTTTGTGGATTCTGGGAGACCTTCAGGGGTCTCCGGGTCCCTACTGAGTAGCGTATACTCACCCATGCACAGGCTATGCCCGAACTACGTTGTGTTGGATGCAGACGACAGACAGCGTTGATTGTGGTTGAGTCTTGTGGAGCAAGTCGGTACCTGGAGGTGGACCAGTGGGCGGGACGTACACGGAGCGGACGGCTGGACCCGAGGAGATGAGAAGGCTATCTGTACCCACCCTTCAGGTGGGAATTCCAGTGGACGGATCGACATTGCTGCTTTACTTTCAGTTGTTGTACTTTCTTTCCAGTTGTACTTTACTTTCAGTTTGGGTTTGTATTCTGGCCCACTTACTTTTCTGCACTTACTATTGCACCCAGTTTACTTAGTGTTTACTTCTGTTGGCTTACTCTATGGTGTTTGTTTACTATATAAGGCAATGCCTTCCCCTTTTATCGGGATTTACACCTTTGGTGCTAGTCGCTAGCCCCTGGCCTATGGATGGGGGGCTTGGGGTAGTCACAGTATGGGTCCCAAGGATGGGTCGTGACAAAATGTAAAAAAATTATTAATTTATTCTCCAATTGATATTTTATAAGTAAAAAATTTCCACATTTTAATATTAATACATTATTACCATAATTAAAATTAAATTATGTTGACTAAAGTCAATCAAAATGATAAGGTTTACAATAAATCTAAAACATGTCAAACTTTTATTGGTTTATGATATTACAATATTATCTCATCTTATATTATAATACTTAGAAATTTGGTTGTATTTTAATATAATATGTATTTACTATAATTTAATATTTTGAGGATTTCCAAGGGTGCCCCTTACCTCAATCATAAAGGGGAACTCCTTAATTTAATTTCACAACAATTATCCTATTAGATCGACCAATTCTAACCCATATCTCCTTATAAAATCCTTATCCTTGATTTGGAGGTCCTGTATTTCCATAAATCCCATATCTAGACCCCTTAAGAAGAGATATAAAGGAAGTCTGTTGAAGAAGAGGTAATCAGTTTTACCAACTCATTCAAATTCATTTCTAATTTTACTTCATCTTGATGTGTTGTTTTCGTTCTAAAATAATTAATATAGAATCATATATATACTGAAATTTTATTATGATAATGAAATAACCATATTCTACCTTTTATCCATCTTATGAAAATTAAAAGCACCGCACGTGTGTATGTACAGCTTACCATCTCCACACTGTGGTGTAATTCATTTTATAGGTTCAAAATTTAGTAATATTTATAAAAATTTATTTAATTATTAAATATGATATTTATTACATTAATTTTATTCTAATTTTTTTTGTTTATATCCTATTTAAGAGAAATGGGACTTTTATGGCAAAACAAGCATGAGAAACAATCCAATTAACACTCGAAATAGTGAAATGAATAAATATTATTAATAAACAAGTGGTAAAGCATTATAAGGGGACCATATATGATATCATAAATATTAATATTATTTTTTTATAAGTTTATAATATGTTTAATTCCACTATATAGGAGTTTTGTACATGTTTAAAGGAAGTCAAATCTGAGGTAAGGGTTCTTCTCATATCACTTTTATTTCTGTGAGATACACCTTATTCACCACTTGTTTCTTGTGGGTGGTGTATGTATACTACTCTTTGATATTTCATACCATGAATTTATTTATTTTAATGTTATTTAATGTTTTTTAAATGTTATTACTTCATGGGCATTATTATTCATATGTTTCAAAGTGGTATTGGACATTTTGGAATGTTTAATAATTATCTTCCTCAAGAATGTTATTAATGGTATTTTAATGGTATTTTCTTTATTTAGGGTAATCATTTACTCTAATTATTATGTCTTGTGACCAATAAATTTTTATTATATTAATTTTTATTCACACTTTTGTATGTGGAATTACAGCTAATACACATAATTGATTCATTGAGTTGATGCTCAAGATTTCTTTTAAAATACTATTTTAAATGTTTCTTTCTTTTCAAAATATAAAAGAAATTCTTTTAAAACATATATGGAATGAGTATTTTTTCCCTCCTTCATGATTACTTAATGTTTTTAGGAATCCTTTATAAATTTACAAGTTTATTTACAAACAAAATGATTTCATTTATAATTGATTGTATTATTAAATAAATGATTCGAATGTAAAAAAGTGTATTTCTACCAAGAAATTTTCATTGATTTTGTTAGAGTATTTTTATCTATGTAAAAACCCTCTTTTGAATCATATGATTAATTTAGTTTGATCTCTTATGATATCATCTACCATATATTATTGAATGGTTCATGATCATTTTGACTGAGTATTAACTATCTTGATATCATTTTCCATATTACTCTAGATAGTTTACGATTATATTTAATAGTTAGGGGTATTATTTACATTTCATATGCTAGTTTATGTTATTAACCTTCTTTTTCTTACATTAATATTACAAAATTTCAATGATAAACAGTTTAAATTTATTACATGACCAGGAACCAAAGATTTAGTATCTTGGGAAAACTAAGACCATGCATAACTTTTAAAAAATTAAACATAAAAAATTATTTAATTCATTCTTCCTGAGATTCTTATTGTCCCTTGAATTATCTTTAGTACATTTAATCACTTGAGGATATACATCAAAGAAAGGGGTGACCTGAATGCCCAGTAAGAAGGTAGATAAGAACATGAATCAAAATAACATGGGGTGAGTATAAACATAACATCATCATCATAACATAATCATAAGATCCTAATCATGAGAAGAAGCACTAATTTAAGGCTTATAATGTGGAAATTCATAAAAAGTAAACATCATTTACCAGTGGTCAAATACCACACATAGTTGTGAAAAAATATAGAAAAATGTTCATGCATATTTAACATTATCTCATGAGGTTCTTCACATTATCCAATGCATTAGATCACTATATAATTCTGGGTGCACCCATCATATATTAACATTTCACTATTTTTTAGTTAGGATTTCATGATGTGGAATGGATTCATCTCCTTACGTTACCATTGTCACTTTTCCCTAAAACTACCATTGGTTCCCCCATCCGTTGCTAGGTATGGACCTGATTTCCAAATTTCGGAAGTCATCTGGGCTTTTAGGCCCAATGACTCTTGGGAACTCACATTAGTTGAGATTATGGGAGGTCGGGCTCATTTCACCCTTTTGGGGGGAATTTTTTCCTACTCCAAGACTCTCTTATAGATTAAGACATGTTCGTGAATCTCTTCCTAATACCGATGTGGGATAGGTTACCCTAACAAAACAGCTATGGGTTAACTCTCTTTTATGTGTGCCAGACTGGGATCTCTTTTTTGAATCCATATGTATGTATATGAGGTTCTTCAACATTTTCTAGTAATGATTTGTTTCTTATATAATAAAACCATATGACAAATTTCATTGGGCCATGGTCCCTTTTATGGAGGCAGTTGATGTTCTGAGGATATGATTGAGCCATTACGAGGCGTCCAACATATCATAGTTATTATAAGAATCAAAACCCTTGTAGTTAGGTTGATCTGTGAATTTTAACATCAGATGGTAAGGACTAATATGGGGGTGTTTTTTCACCAAATATTTGAGCTTGAGTCTTGAATATACATCCTATGTATCCTTGTTTTGGTAGGAATCAGATTCATCATATTTCGGTCAATGTTGGGGCTTATACACTGAGGCTTCCCTGGTGAATGGGTATTTGATGCTTAATATGGTGTTTTTGGCATCCCCCTAATCCCACATGATCCATTATCATTGGGAGAAACATGGGGGATTGCATGATCAACCACGTAGCATATGGATATGAGATCAGAATATTGTGGTAGTCCTTAGAGTGTTTGATATGGAGCTTAGACCTTTAAGGAGGCATCCTATGTATCCCAGTTATGTCAGGAATAAGAGTCCTTGTATTCTCTTGGAGATGTTGGGGATTACACACTGAGACTGCCTTGGTGAAAATACCTTCTTATCTGGAAGGTTTCACATGATATTGTTGGCATACCCTGGAGGTCATCACGTGACCTAGATCAACACATATGAAGGGTGTCACCAGAGCCACGGTGGCGTTGTCTGAGGGGTGTCATGTGTCTTTTTTGAAACCTCAAGGTAAATCGCATGACCCAACCGAGTCATTTGGGGGTTTCACATGTCTTTGATGACACCTTAGGGATACATCACATGACTAGGCCGATGCGTTTGGGGGTACTTCATGAGAGTCATATATTAATGCCTAGATGTGTCGACAAGACTCATCTGGCATGAGTGGGTGCCGTTATATGATTCAGGCGGTGCGTCCTAAGGACATTTCCAGTCCAAGGAGACAAACCTAGAGGGTTCGTAGGATCCAAGTGGTGTCCAAAAAGGGTCTGCAAGACCTGTCTTGACATGTATGGGGTATTCTGCATATCCCATAAGACATGTCGAAGGGATATTGTGAGGTATGGGTGTCATAACTTGGTATCGTCGTGTATTCTTCATTGATACATGCGAATCACTTGGAGGTTCATGATCATTCCATTTTCTTGGGTTTTCCACCTTGAATCTTGTTTCTTTTACCCTTATGTTTTCAGTTCCTTGATTCGATTCAATGTCAGTTTGTTTGGGTCACATGTGGTCAGAAGGACATGTGATATGGTTTTTGCATGTCTCATCAAAAGTCCTTCACATGTTCTTTTATTGATCACCAGGAGGTATTTATGCCTAGTGCATGACTATTATGGTGGTCCACCGGTGTATTACCTGGCAGAAAGTTGATCGGTCGCATGATCAGATGTGTAAAGAAGCCCAGAGTTTGAGCGCCAACATGCGTAGTAGTGGTCTAGGTACAAACATCTAGCGTTCGATTAGATAACCAATGAACCAACCAACTGAACCCTATTTCCAAGTTTTAGTAGTAAATTTATAGTTGTATCCATCCATGTGATCTTTAGTTAGGGTGGGGAATCTGGCATGAGTCCAGGCTGGAGTCGACGCGGGGTCTGTGGTTATGCGGTTCCATGAGTTTCTGTAGTGGACCGCGTCAAGGGTGTCACCGAATTTACAATGGATACAAGTCCATATATCCTTTATTGGATTATCGCCAACTATTTAGGACTTTCACTGTGAAGTAATTCCATTCCTTCATGTTGACATGTCCAAGGGTCTTCACAAAATCAAAATGACTATTGGAAGGTATCAGGGATTCCTTGGATAGATTGTCTTGGGATCTCACGAGACCACACTGAGGGTGCACTGGGTACATCGCATGCCCTTTGGAAATAGAGAACCCTACTCACATTTTCCTTTCCTATCTCCTTAGTTTTATTTGAATAATTTCGGGAGTCACGTGAGATTGTACGTGTGGTATTGAGGGTATTTCCTCTATTTTTTGGAGATGTGTCGTGTGACCAATATGGGTCACATAGTGGTGAATGAAAATTCCATGGAAAAATATATCTATTTATCCTTATTACACCACAAAGTTTCTTGGACATGCACAAGGTGTTCAATACAGTAAGGCTTACAAGCCGGCAGGACTTCGTGAGACAAGACAGTCATGACACTGTGGTCTCACTGTGTCTCATTGATCACATGAGGCATGCGTCACATGCCTTTCAATGACCACATACACCACTTTCCATCTACCTTTTGATCCTATTTGTTATAGGTGACAATTATTTGAAGGTATGCAAGTTTTCTCGAGTAATATATGCGACCTTTACTTGATATTTCAGTGGTGTCTCGCATGACCAATGTGGATCATATGAGAGTGTGCAAGTATTGTGGACAAAACCTTGCATCTATCCTTGGAGCATTGCGGGGTTGTATGGATGCATCTGTGGGCTTCCGTACGATGAGGCTGACAAGACAAAGGGACTTCGTGAGGCAAGGAGGTCATGGTGTCAGGGAATCGTAGCATCTTGTGAGGCATGTCACATTTCTCTAAACAACTGTAAGAGCTCTCGCCTCCTCCCTTCATCTCCTTTTTTTATTATGAAATGGTTCAAGGAGTCATGCAAGATTACTAGGATTCCATTAGAAAATTATATCCTTCCCAACTATGATATGACACGTGATCTTCATGACTATTGAGGGACACTACCTTTTAATATCCTACCTTATTATTTTAGAAGTGTTTTAGGTGGTTTGTCAAGAACTTTTCAATGAAAACCCACATGTTCTTCACCCACTAATTTTTCATGAGTGTGCTACATGATCAGTATGGGATCTTTTTTTGGATCATGTGTTCCTTATCTTGATTAGTCTTCATGTTTGCCTATGGTGCATCGCATGATCAGTGTTGCATCATGAAATGGAATGTATACGATATCAGGGACAATTACTCTGCTTGACCTTGATGAATCACAAGTATATTCATGGGTCTTGTGATGGCATGCATACTTTGTCAAGGACAGTCGCTTTGCTTGCCTTTGATATGTCGTGTTTCAATGATTGTATGATTCCACAGTGTGACCAAAGGTGCTTTTATTTCAAGGTTTCATGCCAAAGGATGCATGCAATGTGCAATAAGCTATCACAGTGATGTCGCATAACCCAAGCCACTTGAATGTGTTGTTCCTCTGAAGGTTTGAACGAGGATGTTGTATGATGTCCAATTCCTCATGTGATCTCATAATGGGGCTGGATTGATGGAGTCTCACTCACACACATAGAATATTTATTTTCTTTACATGTAAATATCAATGACAATCTAGAGATCCAAATGCACACATGAATATTTCATGTTTTCGGTGTGGAGTTTCATTAGATTGGTGTGGTGCATTGAGTCCTGAATATTATTTCATGCTCTTATTTTGCAACACATACAATAAATTATTTAGTATTTGATCATAGATAAATGTCGATTCATTGTCTAAAATTCAGGTGGAGGAAGGGCCGTGATATGTTCTTAGTACAGTGCTTGCCTAGCTGAGTATGTATACATGGTGCCTTAGCTTCTCCCATGATAAGTTACGGTGTGCAAGCCTTCACATAAGGGGATACGTGATTCCACATCCATCACATGAGGGGAAACGTGATACCTCTTATTTGCATGAGGGGATATGCAGTGACTTAACTCTTTACATATGGGGATATGCAGTGCCACATCATATCACAAGATAGGTTATGAGCTGCATTAGTCGTATTGCATGAAGGAAATCATGCAGTTATGTGGGTTCGTGCATATTCATTCATGTAACCCTTATTTAGGTCCCTAGTTTTTAAACCTAAACCATTATTTTTATTTCCCCTTGGGATTTCCTACCCTAGGTTCCCCTCCCTCTTTTCCCTCTACCCTTGTAGATCCATTTTGGTGGTGGATTTGGAGTGATTTCTCCTCGATTCTTCAATTAAGTCTCATCCTCTCTTGGTTTATCCCCACTATCTAGGGCTCCTTAACTTCTATCTTTGGTTTTCCTTTTTCCAGCGGGTTCGGTGTCCGATTTAGGGTTAGATAATGATTTTTAGGGTTTAATCTGGATGTTTATGGTTTGGTATTTTTTCTCTAGGGTTCGACTGAGGTGTGATTTTCGGTTTCTTCCATTTTCTAGAAGATTCTTCACTCAAGGTAGGTGGTTCTGTGCTTAAAAATTATTTTATGATTTTAATATTCTTCCGTATGTATTTAATGTTTTTCTATGCATTTTTTATATGGTGAAAAATGGATTTTTGACATTATTCAAGGTTCTTTGGTGTTGAAAAATGGTTTTTAAAGGAAAATAATTATGTTCTATGTGTGATTAACATATGATTCCTTTTTTATTCCTTCAAGGTTTTTGATAAAATGATAGAACGGTGAGAATCATGTTTTAAAATGGTTTTGGTGTGTGTTTTGTTTTCAAAGTGTATTTTGGATATGGAAACAGTAGGTTAGCATATGTGTTTACATTGTTTAGATTGTGTATATGTGAAAGTTGTAATTTGTATAGTGTGTGAAATGTGAATTGATAACAAAGGGAAACATGGGTAACTAGGTGGGTGGACTAGGACTAGTATGCTAGTTGATTCGGAAGTGGATTGTTCTATTTTATTCTAGTAGGATAGATGATGAAAATACTAACTAAATAATGATGATTGGGGACCAGGGGCCAATGGGGTGTCCCGTACTAGTGTCTCTTTCATGAGAACGTGGTTATCCATGGTTTCTATACCACATTCCACTGAGATATGATGTACCTAGTGTCCTATTTATAGATAGTTCCTATAGGGTTTTCCCATGACTTAATGTTATTTCGTGATATGGATTTCACTATCGTCATATGGTGTACTTAGTTGGTCATTTCAAAAGCAATCATGTTTTCCTTTAAAATTTTTTCCATAAAAATGATCCTAGTTTTATTTCATAAAACATGAATATTTATTTATCATATAATGTTTATATCATATAACCTCTTGTTGGGATGAATCTTACTAGGCATTGGGATCACACCCAACATACACCTTTGGGTGTATGTAGACTTGGTTATGTTTGAAACTTTTAAAGGAAAGATGTTTGGATATTGTGGTTCAGGATGCTAGTGGTCTTCCCCTAGTAGGTTTTGTTGTTGATGGTTCCTTGAGGGAGATACTCATCTTTTCACATGGATATTTTTGGGGTGTTTTCGTGTCTCCCTTTGGTTGTAGTGCTTCTGGTTTTTGTTTAAATTTATAAAATTGAACCTGAAAATTGTGATTCCATGTTTGGTTATGATTATTCAGTTTTTTTATTTATTATATTTGGTTGTTTATGATTATTTACATGGGTGAAATCAATCCCAATATGTAGTTTTGATACCCAAGAACTTGTTTCTAGCCCGTGGGGATTGGTAATGACCCTCAGGCTATGCCACGGACTGGGTCAGGCACTAGTTTAGATGGTATCCCGGCTTGGTTCATGATACATCATGCTTCCTCTTCTTCTTTAATGAGTTTCCATTTCCCACTTCTATCACAACCCCAAATAAACTAGACATTCCCTTGAAATCAATATTCACAATACAATCATGGTTGAACAATTCATAATTGGTTTTCATCTTAAACAAAAATACTTGAGAATAGATCTCTGGTCGTAACCACCTTTCAAACCATTGAGCCTTCATTTTCTCATTTGAAATGAGTTCGAGTGTGTACCAAACTAGCTCATCAAAGTGATTTGTGTACTCCATCATGGACTAGTCTCCCTATAAAAGATCCGTAAACTCATAGGATATAGCATAGGCTAATACTTCAGGACAATACTACTCATTAAAAACATCCTTGAATTCTTTCCATCTCTTCTTCTCTTGATTATCATCTTACACCTCTAAGTCTCACTACCTCTGATTAGGAACTTCTTGCAAGAACAAAGCACATTTCACCCTGACTACCTCTGGAGTGTCTAGGAACTAAAACATCCTCTCTATATTCTCAAGACACTCCTCTATTTCATGAGGTTTGGTGATATCGTGTAAAGGATGATTTTTCTTGAGGAACTCGTGAGATTTTTCCTTTATAGGACCCAGTTCAGCTTATCTAACCTAGCAGGACCAAAGCCTGCTCCTTGTCCCAAATCATGAATAACCTGAACCATAGCTTCCCCTAGTTTCTGGTCAATTTCTAAGGAATAAATATTTTTATCCTCCTCCTATGATTTTATAGGAATTCTCTGGGTAGGTATCTTCCCACAACAAGCAATAACCACAAGATAAATTATCAACACAACCATTCAGAAACTTTTCTGGAATAACAACAAAAATTAAAATCCCATAAATCAAACATAACCAAATCCATTTTAGTAATAAGACAACAAAACCAAACACCCCACCCCCACATAGTTCCCATATATAGTCTTCATCTTGTATGTCTCGACTGGAGTATAAGTCAATCAAAATCCCAACATCACATGGAAACTCGAGTCCTGTCACAAGGTGTGCTGGCCAGGCACCCTACCCGCAACAAGAACCTCATGTATTGATAGTCTTAGCAACTATCTATCAAGAATAATCCTAAATGAAATTACCCAAATGTAGAGTGACCTCCTCTAATACCATTTTTTTCACAAACCATGCCAGAGTGCCACGCCACCTAACACTCGACCCGACCCATGGCATAGCCCGAAGGGAATTACTGATCCCCATCAGTTGGCAACAAGTTCCTAGGTGACAATAATGAAAATCGAGAATGATTTCACCTGTATAATTAATCATAAACACCCAACTATAATAAATTAACCAAAACTGAATAATATTTAATAAACATGGCATAAAAAATTTTAGATCCAATTTTTTACAACTTAAGACAAAAACCAAAAGAGCTACAACAAAGGGGAACAATACACTATCCCAAAAATCTCCCTATAATAAGAGAAGAATCTTCCTCAATCCACCACCACAACACATACAATGGAAGACCACTAGAATCTTAAACCTCCATCTCCAAACATCTTACCTTTACCTATATCTAACATAACCAAGTCTACTTACACCAAAAGGTGTAAGTAGGGTGTGAGCCAAATCCTACTAGGATTCCACCCAAAAGAAGAGATTCCATGCTAAAAAAATTATAAGACAAATTAACAAGAATGTTTTATTAAAAGAAAAGGTAAAAAAAAAATTTATGGAAAATTTTTTAAAGGGAAAATGATCTTCGATTTTGAAACAACCAACCATATCCATCATTTGCTGATAGTAGGCACAATATCACCATAGAGAACTGAGTCATAGGAGAACCCTATAGGCCATATCTATAAATGGTACACCAGGTGCATCATATCATAGTGAAAAGTGGTATAGAAACAACAATCAATGGTGTTCTCATGCACGGTCCATTAGGAGGGAACATCCCATGGGCCTAGTGGTCACAAATCATAATAATGGTTTAGTTAGTGTTGTCATAATCAATCCCTAAAGTTGAATCTGAGATAATAAACTTCCAATTCAACTAGCATAATAGTCCTATTCCACCCACCTAAATACTCAGGTTTCCATTTGTGCTCAATTTTTATTTCATATGTCACAAGGATCATAACAATTCACATACACACATACCAAAAAATATAAAAACGCTTAATAAACCACCTTTTTCACAACCAAAACCACTTTCAAATTCAGACACGCACCAAAACCAATTCAAAATTTGTTTCTTGCCACTTAAACATTTTATCAAACACCATTAAGAATAAAACAAAGAATAACACACAATAAACACATGGAACATAACCAATTTCATTTGGAAAACCAATTTTCAACACAAATACACCATGAATCCTTTTAAAAACACATCTATCCACTCATATATAATCTATAAAACATAAACAAGAATAAAATAAAACATATTAAAAACACAAAATAATATTTAAGAATGGAACCACCTACCTCAATTGTAGAAATTTCTGGAAAACGGTGTAAAACCAAAACCCCACCTCAAGCGAACCCTATAAAGGAAAGATCAAACCTCAAAAAACAATATTAAACCATAAGAATCAAGATTCAATTATAAATAGGTCACCCATCCCACTGGAGATATGAAACCCCAAATAAAGAAGAATAAACCCCTAGAAAAAAGGAAGAACCCATGAGATAAGGGGAATTACATGAGGGATCTTGAAGAATCTCCCCAAATCCACCAAAAAGATGGAGGTCTAATGGTTCCAAAGGGAGAGGGAGAGGTTCCTATGCTAGAGAATCCTAAAGGGAATAGAATATGGGTGTTTGAGGGTTAAATCTTGATAAGAAAAATCTGGTATATTAAAATTTTTAATGACCTGGAAAAGTCACACGGTTTTCCAAACCATGTGGAAACTATTCCCCCTTACTATCCAAGAAAGATATGCCACACAGTTATCCCACATGATTTACAAACTATGCGCTAACCGTGCGTTAATCCTCTGTCCAAAAAACACCACTTGGTTGCATGGTTACCTGGGTAAGGGCACACATTTTTTCAAACCATTCACTAACTGTGCGCCACCTACTATTTACCCAAAATATCCCATTTTTTCTCCAAAAACAAAAAAGGAAACCCAAATGGAAAAGTCTAGACTGAAAATAAATAGAAAAATACATCAAAATGAAATCCTAGGTGTGACAATACAAACTATTAAAGGCAGATGTGCAGGGATTTATAATGAATGTTGATTTGATATCGAAGACCTTGGAGTTTGAGTTGAGAGATTCCAACAAAGATATTATGAATAAAATCATGGATTTTAGTTAAAAGTAGAGACCAATATCCCTATTACTATTCCTAATGATTCAAAGGGAGTCAAATTCTATTTTTAAGAAGAATAATATTTGATCATGTTGTTGTTGTGATATCCTAAAATATCTTAGTGATATGCCAATATTGGTTCCAAGATGTTTGCAATTATATATGGGATGCGGAAGGTTATGGGATATAGTACAATCACTCACCCATTTAATATGGTGAGAATCAGTTTAGTATGATAACTATAAAAAACTAATTATAATTTATGATAATATTATAGTGGTAGATATATGACTCGTTATGATATTGATCGCAACAATGGGTTGGTATCCCAGAACTAGTAGAATAAAGGCTTTTAGCGACCACCAAAATCTGTCACTAATGGTCTGTAGAGGCCACCTAGCATCCGCCAAATAGTGGACACTTTAGTCTTTTAGGTGTTTCTTATAGTGTCCTACAAATGGAAGATGTTGTAGATGAGATAGGCATGGTCTGTAGAAACCTCCAAACGGTGGTCGCTATAGGTCAATTCATGTTTGGCTCTAGCAACCGCCGTTTGGGGGTCGCTATAGGGGTCGTCAGATTTATCTATAGCAACTTCCTTTTAAAGGTCATTATATCTCTTCCCCACATAACATATTGCGACATCCCAATGGAGGTCTCTATAAGTTTTTTTATTTTTTAAATAAAATTACAGCAAAATAATAAAAACCCCTATATTTTAAAATCACAAAAATAACCTTTCCAAAATATCTAAACTCATACACACATAAATCTATTCATCTCATTATCTTCTAAGCTCCACATCCATCATAGAATATAACCGCATGACAAGATTTAATAAAAAAATTAGTACTGAAAAAAACATCCAAAAAAATAATTGAAATGAAAAAACAAATTTCAATTCAATCTTAGTATAACAGATCAAAATTATTTCATTTTGAAAATATATTAATAATTTTCAATACCTTTTTAAAAATTTAAAATCTCTAATTCTTTCATTCTAATCAGACCCCATGTCCAATTTATTTTTTCTCTGTTCACACACCTCACCACTAATAATACGTTGGTTTTTTAGTGATTTCATCTCATTTTGAGGTCGTTCGGCCGGTTTTGACCACCCATGCACCTTTTGAAGCGCACCAAACACATAAAAACCACATATTCAGTCATACCGCGCAAACTGAACATCCTATTGACATTTAGTCTTCTCTTATACATCACTAATAATAATTAGATTGTTTCCCTAAGATTTCAAGTCATTACAAGCATATTTTCTATGCATCTGACTGTTAAACATTTGTTTTGGTGTTTTATGGCACTAGATTTGTGTTTTTCGTCACCACGGTCACAAGACTTCTCTGATTGGTGTATCGTCTACCTGACCATTTCAAAATTCACTCACCAGTTTTTTTCTTCTGATTTCATAGCATTCTGAGGTCGTATGGCTGGTTTTGACCACCCAACACACCTTTTTCAAGTTCGCCAAACACTTAAAAAAGACATATTCAGTTGTACCACGAACACCGCATGTCAGATTGATGTTACATCTCCTCATATGTGTCCTGAATAATAATTAGATTTTTTGTCATTTCATTTCATTCTGATGTTGTTTTCTATGCATCTGACCATTAAATGTTCATTTTTGGGTTTTATGGCACCAGATTTGCATCTTCTATCCCCGCGGTCACACGACACGTCTGATCCAAGTACCGTCAACCCGAAAATTTTACACATCATTAATCGGTTGTTTTTGTCTAATTTTATGGCATTATGAGGTCCTTCGGATGGTTTGGACCACCCCACGCAACTTTTTCAAGCACTCCAAACACTTAAAAAACACATATTCAACTGTATAACACACACCACACATCTGATTGATGTTTTTTATCCTCATACACGCCACAAATAAAAATTATATTGTTTTCCTTTGATTTAATTTCGTTACGATGTAGTTCGTTATTTATTTGATTGTTAAACGCATGTTTTGTTCTTTTATAACACGAAAAGTGTGTTTTCCATCACCGCGGTCACACGACACCTCTGATTGATGTATCGTCTACCTGAACATTTCAAAACTCACTCAGTGGTTGTTTTTATCTGATTTCATGGAATTCCAATGTCGTTCAGCTAGTTTTCACCACCCAACGCACATTTTTTGAAGCACACAAAACACTTAAAACCCAAAAATTCAGCTATACCATGCACACTGCAAATCTGATTGATGTTATGTCTCCTTGTACATGTCATGAATAATAATTAGATTTTTTTCCAATGATTTCATTTCATTCTGATGTCGTTTTAAATGCATCAGACCGTTAAACGTTCATTTTGGTGTTTTATGGCACCATATTTTCATTTTATATCACAATGGTCCCATGACACCTCTGATTCATGTACCATCACTCTACCCATTTCAAACTTCAATCACCAATTTTTGTCATCTGATTTCATGTTATTTCGAGGTCATTCGGCTAGTTTTGACCACCCCACGCACCTTTTTCAAGCGCGTCAAACACTTAAAAACACATATTCAGCTGTTTCATGAACACCACGTGTCTGATTGATGTGTCTTCTCCTCATACACATCATGAAAAATAATTAGATTGTTTACCTCTAATTTAATTTCATTCTGAGGTCATTCGACTAGTTTGGACCACCCGACACACCTTTTTGAAGCTTTCCAAACACTTAAAAATCACATATTCAGTCATACCGCACAAAACACAAGTCTAATTGATATTCTGTATCCTCTTATACGTCATGAATAATAATTATATTGTTTTACTATGATTTCATATCATTCTGAGTACGTTAGTTATGCATCTGACCATTAAATGTTCGTTTTGGTCTTTTATGGAACCAGATTTTTTTTCCATCACCGCGGTCACACGACACCTCCGATTGACATACCGTCTGCCCAAACATTTCAAAATTCACTCACTGGTTTTTTGCGTCTTATTTCATTGAATTATGATGTCGTTCAGCTAGTTTTACCACCCCACGCACCTTTTTCAAGTGCATCGTACACTTAAAAAATGCATATTCAGTCGCACCACGCACACCACACGTCTAATTGACATGTCGTATCCTAATACATGTCACGAATAATAATTAGAGTTTTTATATGTGATTTTAAGTCATTTTGAGCATGTTTTCTATGCATCTAACCATTAAACGATTGTTTTGGTGTTTTATGGCACCGGAATGGCGTTTTTTGTCACTGTGGTCACACGACACCTACGATTGATGTACTGTCTATGCGACCATTTCACAATTCACTCATCAGTTTTTTTGTCTGATTTCATGGCATTATGAGGTCATTCAGCATGTTTTGACCACCCTGCGCACCTTTTCAAAGTGCACCAAACACTTAAAAACCACATATTCAGTCATATCGTGCACACAGTACGTCCGATTGATGTTCTGTCTCCTTATAAACATCTTGAATAGTAATTAAATTGTTATCTTGTGATTTCAAGTCATTCTGAGAACTTTTTCTGTGAATCAGACCATTGAATTTTTGTTTTGGTGTTTTATGGAACCAGATTGGCATTTTCCATCACCACGGTCCCATGAAACCTCTGATTGACGTACCATCTTCCTGACCATTTCACAATTCACTCACTAATTTTTTTCGTCTAATTTCATGGAATTATGAGGTCATTTGGTAGGTTTTGACAACCCCACACACCTTTTTGAAGTGCGCAAAAACATAAAAACCACATATTCAGTCATACTATGAAAACCACATGTTCTATTGATGTGTTGTATCCTTGTAAAAATCATGAATAATAATTAGATTGTTTTCCTATGTTTTCATGTCATTCCGAGCCCATTTTCTAGGCATCTTACAGTTAAACATTCATTTTGGTGTTTTATGGAACCAGATTGGCATTTTCTGTCACCACGGCCACAAAACACCTACAATTGATGTAATGTCAGCCAGATACTTTCACAATTCACTCACCAATTCTTTTCGTGTGATTTCATTTCATTCTGAGGCCGTTCGACCAGTTTTGACCACCCGATGAACCATTTTAAAGAGCGTCAAACACTTAAAAACCATGTATTCATTCATACCATGCAAAATGCACAATAAATTGATGTGTCGTCTTCTCGTACACATCACAAATAATAATTAGATTATTTACCTGTGATTTCAATTCATTCCAAGAATGTTAGCAATGCATCTGACCGTTAAACGTTTATTTTGGTTTTTTATGGCACCAGATTTGCGTTTTCCGTCACCGCGGTCACACAACACCTCTGATTGATGTATCATCTACCAAACTATTTTACACTTCACTCACCAATTTTTTTATTCTGATTTCATGGCATTCCTAGGTTATTCAGCTATTTTTGACCACCCCATGCACCTTTTTCGAAAGCGCCAAACACTTAAAAACACATATTTGGTCGTACCACACACACTGCATGTCCGATTGACATACCGTCTCCTCGTATACATCACAAATAATAATTAGATTGTTTCCATGTAATTTAAAGTCATTCCGAGCACATTTTCTATGCATCTGTCCATTAAACGATCGTTTTGGTGTTTTATGCCACCAGATTGACGTTTTTCATCATCATGGTCACACAACACCTCTGATTGATGTACCGTCTGCCCAACCATTTCACAATTCACTCACCATTTTTTATTGTCTAATTTCAAGACATTCCAACATCGTTCGGTAGGTTTTGACCACCCCATGCACCTTTTTGAAGCACGCCAAACACTTAAAACCCACATATTCAGTCGTACTGCGAACACCGCACATCTGATTGATGTACCATCTCCTCGTACACTTCACGAATAATAATTATATTTCAAACCTATGATTTCAAGTCATTATGAGCATGTTTTCTATTAATATGACCATTAAACGTTATTCTTGGTGTTTTATGGCACCGGATTGGCGTTTTCCGTCACCGCGGTCACACGACACCTCCGATTGACATACCGACTGCCTAACCATTTCACAATTCACTCACATGTTTTTGTCGTCTAATTTCATGGAATTATCACCCCATGAACCTTTTTCAAGTGCGCCAAATGCTTAAAAAATACATATTCATTCATATTGCACACACTGCATGTCCTATTGACATGTTGTCTCCTCTTACATGTCAAAAATAATAATTAGGCTGTTGTCATGTGATTTAATTTCATTCTGATGTTGTTACCTATGTATCTGACTGTTTAATGTTCGTTTTCATGTTTTATGGCACCGAATTTGTGTTTTCCATCACTGCGGTCACAAGAAACCTCTAATTCAAGTACCGTCGGCCCGGTCATTTAGCACTTCACTCACCGGTTGTTTTTTGTCTGATTTCATGGCATTCCGAGGTCTTTCAGCTGGTTTTAACCACCCCATGCACCTTTTTCAAATGTGTCAAACACTTAAAAAACACATATTAAGTCGTACCACGCACACCACACATCCGATTGACATGCCCTATTACCATACACATCATGAATAATAATTAGATTGTTTTCCTCTGATTTAATTTCATTCTGATGTTGTTCGCTATGTATTTAATTGTTGACCACATGTTTTGTTCTTTTATATCATGAAAAGTATGTTTTTTGTCACTACTGTCACATGACACCTTTGATTGAAGTACCGTCTACTCGACCATTTCATAATTTACTCATTGGTTGTTTTTGTTTGATTTCATGGAATTTTGAGGTTGTTCGGCTGATTTTTACCACCCCACATGCATTTTTGAAGTGTGCAAAACACTTAAAAACCACATATTGAGCTGTACCGCACACACTGCACGTCTGATTAACGTGTCATCTCCTCATACACATCAAGAATAATAATTATATTGTTTTCCTCTAATTTCATTTCATTTTGATGTATTTTTCTATGAATCTAACCGTTAAACGTTTGTTTTGGTGTTTTATGGCACTGGATTTGTGTTTTTTCCATCACCGCGGTCACATGATACTTCTGATTCAAGTAATATTAGTCCTCCCATTTCACACTTCACTTTCTATTTTTTTTTCAAATTTAGTGGCATTCTGAGGTCGTTCTTCTAGTTTTGACCACCCCACACACCTTTTTTATGTGTGACAAACACTGAAAAAACACATATTCAGTTGTACCATGCACACTGCATGTCAGATTGATGTTTCATCTCCCCATACATGTCACGAATAATAATTAAATTGTTTTTCTATGATTTAATTTTATTTTAAGGTTGTTCGGCTATTTTTGGCCACCCGACGTACCTTTTTAAAGCACATCAAACACTTAAAACCACATATTTAGTCGTACAACACAAACCGCATGTCCTATTTACGTTCAGTTTCCTCGTACATGTTATGAATTATAATTATATTTTTTTTAAATGTCATTTCAAGTCATTAAGATCACATTAGCTATGAATCTAACTGTTAAACATTCGTTTTGGTGTTTTATGGCATCGGATTATCGTTTTATATCACTGCAGTAACAAGACACCTCCAATTGACCTACCTTCTACCCGACCATTTAACAATTCAATAACTAGTTGTTGTCATCAGATTTCATGGCATTTCAAGGTCGCTCGACTGGTTTAGACCACCCCACAAACCATTTTCAAGCGCACCAAACACTTAAAAACACATATTTAATCGTACCACAAACACTACACATCCTATTGATATTTTTTCTCCTCGTGCAAGTCACAAATAATAATTAGATTGTTTCCCTGTGATTTCAAGTCATTCTGAGCACGTTTGCAATTCATCTGACCACTAAATGATCGTTTTGATGTTTTATGGCATTGGATTGTTGTTTTTCGTCACTGCAGTCACACAACACCTCCGATTGATGTACCATCTTCCTGAAAATTTCAAAATTCACTCACTAGTTCTTATCGTCTCTTTTCATGGAATTCTGAGGTCATTCGGCTGGTTTTAACCACCCCACACACATTTTTAAAGCGCGCCAAACACTTAACAACTACATATTTCATCGTACTGCGCACACCACACGTTCGACTAATGTTTTTCCTCCTCGTACACATCTTAAATAATAATTATATTTTTTTTCTTGTGATTTCAAGTCATTCTGAGCACGTTTACTATGTATATGACCGTTAAACGTTCATTTTGATGTTTTATGGCACCAAATAGGCATTTCCCCTCACCATGGTCACACGAAACCACCGATTAACATACCGTCTAGACGAACATTTCCCAATTCACTCACTGGTTGTTGTCGTCTGATTTCATGGCATCCTGAGGACATTCGGTGGGTTTTAACCACCCCAGACACCTTTTTGAAGCATGTAAAACACTTGAAAACAACATATTCAGTTGTACTGCGCACACCGCATGTCTGATTGATGTGTCGTATCCTTGTACATGTCTCAAATAATAATTATATTGTTGTTCTGTGATTTTAAGTCATTCTGAGCACGTTTTCTATGCATCTGACCATTAAATCTTTGTTTTGGTGTTTTACAGCACCAGATTGGTGTTTTCATTCACCACGGTCACAAGAAACCTCTGATTGACACACAGTCAGCCCAAACACTTCAAAATTCACTCACTGATTTTTTTTCGTGTGATTTCATTTCATTCTGAGGTCTTTCGGCTAGTTTTGACCACCCGAGGCTCCTTTTTAAAGCGACCCAGACACTTTAAAACCACAAATTCAGTCGTACCACACAAACCAAACATCTAATTGATGTGTCGTCTCCTTGTAAACATCACGAATAATAATTAGATTGTTTCCCTATGATTTCAAGTCATTACAATCATGTTAGCTATGCATCTGACTGTAAAACGTTCATTTTGGTTTTTTTGGCACCGAATTAGCATTTTCCATCACTACACTCACACAACACCTCCGATTGACATACCATCTGCCCAAATATTTCAAAATTCACTCACTGATTGTTGTATTCTGATTTCATGAAATTACTAGGTCATTCGACTAGTTTTGACCACCCTACACACCTTTTTCAAGCACGTCAAACACTTAAAAAACACATATTCAGTCATTCCACGCACACCGCACGTATGATTGATGTATCGTCTCCTCATACACATCATGAATAATAATTATATTTTTCCTTTGTGATTTCAAATCATTCTGAGCACGTTTTCTAATAATATGACGGTTAAATAATCATTTTGGTGTTTTATGGCACCGGATTGGCATTTTCCATCACCGTGGTCACAAGACACATCTGATTGACATATCTTCTGCCTGACCATTTCAAAATTCACTCACCGGCTGTCATCTTCAGATTTAATGGAATTCTGAGGACGTTCAGTTGGTTTTGACCACCCCACACACCTTTTTAAAGTGCGTCAAACACTTAAAAATAACATATTCAGTCGTACCACCCACACAGCACATCTGATTGATGTGTCGTCTCCTCGTAAATGTCACGAATAATAATTATATTGTTTCCATGTGATTTAAAGTCATTTGGAGAATATTTACTCTGCATATGTCTGTTAAATGTTTTTTTTGGTGTTTTATGACATCGGATTTGTGTTTTCTGTCTCTACGGTCACACAACACCTCTGATTGATGTATCGTCAACTCAACCATTTCAAAATTCACTAACCGATTTATTTCCTCGGATTTCATTGAATTCCGAGATCGTTCGGCTAGTTTTGACAACCCCATGCACCTTTTTCAAGCATGATAAACACTTAAAAAATACAAATTCAATCATACTGCACACACCACAAGTCTGATAGACATGTCGTCTCCTCATACATGTCACGAATAATAATTATATTTTTCTCCTATGAATTCATTTCATTCTGATGTTGTTCTCTATGCATCTGACCATTAAACGTTTGTTTTGGTGTTTTATGGCACTAGATTTGCATTTTTTTGTCACCATAATCACGCGATACCTCTGATTCAAGTACCGTCACCCCGAACATTTAATACTTCACTCATCGATTGTTGTCGTCTGATTTAATGGCATTCGGAGGTCGTTCGACTAGTTTTGACCACCCCATTCACCTTTTTCAAGCACGCCAAACACTTAAAAAACACATATTCAATCGTACTGTGCACACCACACATCTGATTGATGTGTCATCCCCCCGTACATGTCACAAATAATAATTATATTTTTTTCCTCTAATTTCATTTTATTTTGATGTTGTTTGTTATGTATTTGATTATTAAATGCATGTTTTGTTCTTTTATAACATGAATAGTGTTTTTTCCATCACTGCAGTCACACAACACATCTGATTGATGTACCATCAGCCCAAACATTTTAAAAAACACTCACCGATTGTTTTCGTTTTATTTCATGGCATTTCGTGGTCGTTCAGCTAGTTTTGATCACCCCACGCACATTTTTGAAGCGTGCAAAACACTTAAAAACCACATATTCTACCGTATTATGCACTCCGCATGTCCGATTGATGTTTTGTCTCCTTGTACACATCATGAATAATAATTATATTATTGTACTATGATTTAATTTCATTCTGAGGTCGTTTTCTATGCATATGACCGTTAAATGTTCGTTTTGGTGTTTTATGGCATGAGATTTTCATTTTCGATCATCATGTTCACACAACACCTCCGATTCAAGTACTGTCACTCTACCCATTTTACACTTCACTCACTGGTTGTTTTCGTCTGATTTCATGGCATTCTGAGGTCGTTCGTCTAGTTTTGACCACCCCACACACCTTTTTCAAGCACGCCAAACACTTAAAAAACACATATTCAATCTTTTTGTGCACAACGGACATCTGATTGATGTGTTGTCTCCTCGTACACTTCACGAATAATAATTATATTGCTTTCTTATGATTTTATTTCATTCTAAGGTCATTCGACTAGTTTGGACCACCCGACGCACCTTTTTGAAGCGCACCAAACACTTAAAAACCACATATTTAGTCATACTGCACAAATCACATGTCTAATGGATGTTTTTTATCCTCGTACACATCATGAATAATAATTACATTTTTTTCCTGTGATTTCATGTCATTCTGAGAACATTATCTATGCATCTGACCTTTAAACGTTCGTTTTGCTGTTTTAGGGCACCATATTTTTTTTCAATCACCGCAGTCACATGACACCCCTGATTGACATACTGTCTGCCCAATCATTTCACAATACCCTCACTGGTTTTTTTGTCTGATTTCATGGAATTTTGAGGTTTTTCGGCTAGTTTTTACCACACCACACACTTTTTTCAAGCGTGCCGAACAGTTAAAAAACACATAATCAGTCGTACCACACGCACCACACATCCGATTGAAATTTCATATCCTCTTACATGTCACGTATAATAATTTGATTTTTTATTTGTGATTCTAAGTCATTCCAAGCATGTTTTCTATGCATCTGACCATTAAATGATAGTTTTGGTGTTTTATAACACCAGACTGGCATTTTCTGTCAATACCGTCACACAACAACTCTGATTGATGTACTGTCTTCTAGACCATTTCACAATTCACTCAGCGGTTTTTTTTTCATGATTTCATGGCATTCCGAGGTCATTCGGCGGGTTTTGACCACCCAACACACCTTTTCAAAGCACACGAAACACTTAAAAACCACATATTCAGTCGTATTGTGCACGTCATATGCCCGATTGACGTTCTGTATCCTCTTAAACGTCTTGAATAATAATTAAATTTTTGTCATGTGATTTCAAGTCATTCTGAGAATGTTTTCTATACATATGACTGTTAAACGCTTGTTTTGGTGTTTTATGGCACTAGATTGGTATTTCCCATCACCGTGGTCCCATGACACCTCTGATTAACGTACCATCTGCCCAATCATTTTAAAACTCACTGACCAATTGTTTTCATATGATTTCATTTCATTCTGTGGTCATTTGGTAGGTTTTAACAACCCCACACACCTTTTTGAAGCGCACAAAACACTTAAAAACCACATATTCAGTTTTACCGTGCACACCGCACGTCCTATTGATATTTCATATCCTTGTACACATCAAAAATAATAATTAGATTATTTTCCTATTATTTCATGTAATTCTGAGCACTTTTTCTATGCATCTTACCATTAAATGTTCATTTTAGTGTTTTATGGCACCAGATTGGCATTTTCTGTCACCACAGTCACACAACACCTCCGATTGATATAAAGTCAGCCCGAGCATTTCACAATTAACTCACCAATTGTTTTCGTGTGATTTAATTTCATTCTATGGTCGTTCGGCTGGTTTTAGCCACCCGACACACCTTTTTAAAAAACACCAAACACTTAAAAACCACATATTCATTTGTACCATGCAAACCGCCCATTTGATAGATGTGTCATCTCCTCGTACACATCATGAATAATAATTAGATTATTTATCTATGATTTCAATTCATTCCGAGCACATTATCTATGCATATGCCCGTTAAACATTCGTTTTGGTTTTTTATGGCACCAGATTTGCATTTTTCGTCACCGCGGTCACACGACACCTCCGATTGATGTACCAACTACCCGACTATTTCACAATTCACTCACCGGTTGTTTTCTTCTGATTTCATGGAATTCCTATATCGTTTGACTAGTTTTGACCACCCCAAACACCTTTTTCAAAATCACCAAACACTTAAAAAAACATATGTGGTCATACCGCACACACCGCATGTCTGATTGACATACAGACTCCTCGTATACATGACTAATAATAATTAGATTGTTTCTCGGTGATTTCAAATCATTCCTAGCACGTTTTCTAGGAATCTGTCCATAAACAGTCCTCATATACCTCACGTACAGTCTTCCCGACCATTTCACAATTCTCTCACCATTTTTTGTCGTCTGATTTCATGGCATTCTAATATCGTTCGGCAGGTTTTGACCACCTCATGCACCTTTTTGAAGCGCACCAAACACTTAAAAACCACATATTCAGTCGTACCACACACACCACATTTCAATTGATGTGTCATCTCCTCGTACACTTCACAAATAATAATTATATTAATTCCCTGTGATTTCAAGTCATTCTGAGCATGTTTTCTATGCATCTAACCATTAAACGTTCGTTTTGGTGTTTTATGCCACCAAATTTTAATTTTACATCACCGTGGTCACACGACACCTCCAATTGACATACCTTCAATATAACCATTTCAGAATTCACTCACCGGTTGTTGTCGTATGATTTCAGGGAATTATGAGGTCGTTCGGCTAGTTTTAACCACCCCACACACCTTTTTCAAGTGCGCCAAATACTTAAAAAATACTTATCCAATCTTACTGTGCATACTGCATGTCCAATTGATGTGTTGTATCCTAATACATGTCATTAATAATAATTAGGTTGTTTTCCTATGATTTCATTTCATTCTGATGTTGTCCACTATGTATCAGACCGTTTAATGTTCGTTTTGGTGTTTTATGGCACTGAATTTGTGTTTTTCATCACCGCGGTCACATGACACCTATGATTCAAGTACCGTTAGCACGACCATTTAACACTTCACTCACTAGTTGTTTTTGTCTGATTTTAGGGAATTATGGGTCTTTCAGCTCTTTTTGACCACCCCGCGCACCTTTTTCAAACGCGTCAAACACTTAAAAAACACGTATTCAGCCATACCGCACACACCGCACGTCCAATTAACGTTCCATATTCCCGTAAACATCATGAATAATAATTATATTATTTCCTATGATTTCATTTCATTCTGATGTCATTCGCTACATATTTAATTATTGACCACAACTTTTGTTCTTTTATAACACGAAAAGTGAGTTTCCCATCACCATAGTCACACGATACCTCTGATTGATGTACTTTCTACAAAACCATTTCATAATTCACTCACCAGTTGTTGTCGTCAGATTTCAAGGCATTTTGAGGCCGTTCGGCTAGTTTTGACCACCCCACACACATTTTAGAAGCACGCAAAATAGATAAAAATAACATATTCAGTTGTACCGCGCACACTGCACGTCTGATTGATGTGTCATCTCCTTGTACACATCAAAAATAATAATTATATTTTTGTCCTCTGATGTCATTTCATTATGATGTCTTTTTACATGCATCTGACTGTTAAATGTTTGTTTTGATGTTTTATAGCAATGGATTTTTATTTTCCATCACTGCAGTCACACGACACCTCCGATTCAAGTACCATTAGTCCACCCATTTCACACTTCTTTCACTGGTTTTTTTGTCTAATTTAATGTCATTCCATGGTCGTTCTGCTGGTTTTGACCACCCCACGCACCTTTTTAAGCACGTCATACACTTAAAAAACACATATTCATCCATACCATGCACACCACATGTCAGATTTATATTTAGTCTCCTCATACACATCATGAATAATAATTAGATTGTTTTTCTTTGATTTAATTTCATTCCGAGGTTGTTCATCTAGTTTTGGCCACCCGATGCACCTTTTTGAATCACGCGAAACACTTAAAAACCAAGTATTCAGTCATACCATGAAAACCACATGTCTAATTGATGTTTGGTCTCCTCATACACATTAAGAATAATAATTATATTGTTTCCATTTGATTTCAAGTCATTACAAGCACATTAGCTATTCATATGACCATTAAACATTCGTTTTAGTGTTTTATGGCACCAGATTTTTATTTTCCATCACCGTAGTCATAGGACACCTCCGATTGGCATACCGTCTACCTGATCATTTCACAATTCAGTCACTGGTTGTTTTCATCAGATTTCATGGAATTATAAGGTCACTCGAATGGTTTTGACCACCCCACACACCTTTTTCAAGCACGCCAAACACTTAAAAAACACATATTCAGTCGTACCGCACACACCGCATGTTTGATTGACATGTCATCTTCTCGTGCATGTCCCGAATAATAATTATATTTTTTCATGTGATTTCATGTCATTATCAGCACGTTTTCTATAAATCTGACCATTAAACGATCGTTTTGGTGTTTTATGGCACTGGATTGGCATTTTCTATCACCGCGGGCACACGACACCTCCGATTGATGTACCATCTTTCTGAAAATTTCCCAATTCACTCACCAGTTCTTATTGTCTCATTTCATGGCATTCTAAGCTCATTCATATGGTTTTGACCACCCCACACACCTTTTTAAAGCACGCCAAACACTTAAAAACTACATATTCAGTCATACCATGCACACCACACGTTCGACTGGTGTTTCGTCTCCTCGTACACATCTCAAATAATAATTATATTTTTTCCTTGTGATTTCAAGTCATTGTGAGCACGTTTTATATGTATCTGACTGTTAAAAATTTGTTTTGGTGTTTTATGGCATCAGATTGGCATTTTCCCTCACCTCGATCACACAAAACCTCCGATTAACATACCATCTACCGGAAAATTTCATAATTCACTCACTGGTTGTTGTCGTCTGATTTTAGGGCATTCTGAGTTCATTCGGTGGGTTTTAACCACCCCATGCATCTTTTCAATGCACGCAAAACACTTAAAAACAACATATTTAGTTGTAATACACACACCACATGTCCTATTGATGTGTCGTATCCTCATACATGTCACAAATAATAATTAGATTGTTGTCCTGTGATTTTAAGTCATTCTGAGAACATTTTCTATGCATTTGACCATTAAACATTTGTTTTGGTGTTTTACGGCACCAGATTGGAATTTTCTTTCACCACAGTCACACGACACCTCTGATTGACATATAATTAGCCTGAGGATTTAACAATTCACCCAATAAATTTTTTTCATGTGATTTCATTTCATTCTGAGGTTTTTCGGCTGGTTTTGACAACCCAACGCACCTTTTTAAAGCGATCCAGACACTTTAAAACCACATATTCAATTGTACCGCGCAAACCGCACATCTGATTGATGTGTCGTCTCCTAGTACGCATCACAAATAATAATTAGATTGTTTCTCTGTGATTTCAATCCATTTCGATCATGTTAGATATGCATTTTATTATTAAACATTTGTTTTGGTTTTTTATGGAACCATATTTGCATTTTTCATCACTACAGTTACATGACACCTTAAATTGATGTACTGTCTACCTGACTATTTCAAAATTCACTCACCAGGTTTTTTGGTCTGATTTCATGGAAATACAAGGTCATTAGACTAGTTTTGACCACCCCACGCACCTTTTTCAAGCATGCCAAACACTTAAAAATCACATATTCAGTTATACCACCCACACCGCACATCTGATTGATGTACCTTCTCCTCATTCACATCATTAATAATAATTATATTTTTTTCCTTGTGATTTCAAGTCATTATGAGCATGTTTTCAAAGCATCTGACCATTAAATGATCGTTTTGTTGTTTTATTGCACCGGATTGGAGTTTTCCATCACCGCAGTCACACGACACCTTCGATTGACATATTGTATGCCCGACCATTTCAAAATTTACTCACCGATTATTTTCATCTGATTTCGTGAAATTCTAAGGTCGTTCAACTAGTTTTGACCACCCCACGCACCATTTTAAAGCATGTCAAACACTTAAAAATCACTTATTCAGCCATATCGCCCACACCACACGTCTGATTGACGTGTCGTCTCCTCGTAAACATCACTAAAAATAATTATATTTTTTCCATGTGATTTCAAGTAATTTCAAGCACATTTACTATGAATCTGCCAATTAGATGTTCGTTTTGGTGTTTTATGACACTGGATTTGCGTTTTCTATCTCTGCAGTCACACAAAACCTCTGATTGATGTACTGTCTACCTGACCATTTCACAATTCACTCACAGGTTGTTTTTCTCTGATTTCATTGAATTCAAAGATCATTCGGCTGGTTTTGAGCACCTCATGCATCTTTTTAAAGCACACAAAACACTTAAAAATACATATTTAGTCGTATTGCACACACCACACATCTGACTGACATGTTTTCTCCTCATACATGTCACAAATAATAATTAAATTTTTGTTTGGTGATTTCATTTCATTCTGATGTTGTTCGTTGTGCATCTGACCGTTAAATGTTTGTTTTGTTGCTTTATTGCACCAGATTTTCATTTTCTATCACTGTGATCCCACGACACCTCCGATTCAAGTACCGTCACCTCGACCATTTAATACTTCACTCACCATTTAATGTCGTCTAATTTAATGGAATTCTACGGTCATTCATATAGTTTTGAGCACCCCATGCACCTTTTTCAAGCGCGCCAAACACTTAAAAAACACATATTCAGTCGTACCGTGCACACCAAACATCTTATTGATGTGTCTCCCCCCCATACATGTCAAAAAAAATAATTATATTTTTTTCCTCTAATTTCATTTTTTTTCTGATGTCGTTCGCTATGTATTTGATTATTAAACGCATGTTTTGTTCTTTTATAACACGAAAAGTGTGTTGTTAGTCACTTTAGTCACACAACACATCTAATTGACATACCATCAGCCTGAAAATTTCACAATTCACTAACTGGTTGTTGTCGTCTGATTTCATAGAATTTTGAGGTCGTTCTGCAGGTTTTGACAACCCCACACAAATTTTTGATGCAGGGAAAACACTTAAAAACCACATATTCAGCCATACTGCGCACATCGCACGTCCGATTGACATGTCATATCCTCGTACACATCACAAGTAATAATTATATTATTGTACTCTGATTTCATTTCATTCTGATGTCGTTTTTTATGCATCTAACCGTTACACGTTCATTTTGGTGTTTTATGGAACGAGATTTTCATTTTCTATCACCACGATCACATAACACCTCAGATTCAAGTACCCTCAGTCCTCACATTTAACACTTCACTCACCATTTTTTTTCGTCTGATTTCATGGCATTCAGAGGTCATTCGATGGGTTTTGACCACCCCACACACCTTTTTGAAGTGTGTCAAACACTTATAAAACACATATTCATCCGTATCGTGCACACTGCATGTCTGATTGATGTGTTGTCTCCTTATATGTGTTGCGAATAATAATTAGATTGTTTTCCTCTGATTTAATTTCATTTTGAGGTCGTTCGACTGGTTTTGACCACCCGATACACCTTTTTGAAGCATGCCAAACACTTAAAAACCACATATGCAGTCGTACCACACAAACCGCACGTCTGATTGAAGTTTGGTCTCCACATACATTTTATGAATAATAATTATATTTTTTACTATGGTTTCAAGTCATTCTAAGCACATTAGCTATGCATATGACTGTTAAATGTTTGTTTTTGTGTTTTATGGCACTAGATTATTGTTTTCTATCACCGCGGTCAAACGACACCTCCGATTGACGTACCGTCTACCCAAACATTTCAAAATTCACTCACTGGTTTTTTCGTCTGATTTTAGGGCATTCTGAGGCAATTCGTCTAGTTTTGAACACCCCATGCACCTTTTTCAAGCTTGTCAAACACTTTAAAAACACATATTCAGTCGTACTGCACACATCGTGTGTTCGATTGACATGTCGTCTCCTCGTACACGTCACGAATAATAATTATATTGTTTCCATATGATTTAATTTCATTCCGAGCACGTTTGTTATGCATCTGACCATTAAAAAATCATTTTGGTGTTTTATGGCACTAGATTGGCGTTTTCCATCATCGCGGTCACACGAAACCTCCGATTGATGTACCGTATGCCCAAACATTTCACAATTCACTCACCAATTTCTATCGTCTGATTTCATGGCATTTTGAGGTCATTCAGCTAGTTTTGACCACCCTACACACCTTTTTAAAGCATGTTAAACACTTAAGAACCACAAATTCAGTTGTACTACGCACACCACATGCCCAATTGATGTTTCATCTCCTTTTACACCTCTTTAATAATAATTAGATTGGTGTACTATGATTTCAAGTCATTCTGAGCATGTTTGCTATGCATCTGACCATTAAATGTTCATTTTACTGTTTTATGGCACCGAATTGGCATTTTCTATCATCGCGGTCACATGAAACCTCTAATTAACGTAACATCTACCCGAACATTTTAAAATTCACTCACTGGTTATTTTCGTCTCCTTTCATGGCATTCTGAGGTCATTCAGCGGGTTTTGACCACCCCACTCGCCTTTTTGAAGCACGCAAAACATTTAAAAACCACATATTCAGCTGGACCGCACACACTGGACGTCCAATTGACGTGTCGTATTCTCGTAAACATAACAAATAATAATTATACTATTTTCTTGTGATTTCAAGTCATTATGATCACGTTTTCTATGCATCTGACAGTTAAACATTTGTTTTGGTGTTTTATGGAACCAGATTGGCATTTTCTGTCACTGCGGTCACATGACACCGCTGATTGACATATGTTCAGCCTGACCATTTCAAAATTCACTCATTGATTGTTTTCCTTTCATTTCATTTCATTTCGAGGTAGTTTGACTAGTTTTGACGACCCAACGCACCTTTTTAGAGCGTGCCAAACACTTAAAAACCACATATTCAGTTGTACCGCACAAAATGAAAATATGATTAACGTGTGGTCTCCTCGTACACATCGCGAATAATAATTATATTTTTTCCGTTTGATTTCAAGTCATTCCTATCATGTTATCTATGCATCTCACCGTTAAATGTTTGTTTGGGGTTTTTTTGCACCAGATTTGCGTTTTCCATCACCGCGGTCACACGACTCCTCTGATTGATGTAACATCTACCTGATTATTTCACAATTCACTCAACAGTTATTTTCGTCATATTTCATGGAATTCATAGGTCGTTCAACTAGTTTTGACCACCCCATGCACCTTTTTCAAGCATTCCAAACACATTAAAAAACATATATCCAGTCGTACCACGAAAACTGCACGTCTGATTAGCATATCATCTCCTCAACATGTCACAAATAATAATTTGATTGTTTCCCTACGATTTCAAGTCATTTAGGGCATTTTTTCTATGCATTTGACCGTCAAATGATCATTTTGGTGTTTCATGGCACCGGATTGGCAGTTTCCATCACCGCGGGCACATGACACATCTGATTAATGTATCGTTTGCCCAACCATTTCAAAATCCACTCACTAGTTTTTTTTTCTGATTTCATGGCATTCTGAGGTCGTTCGGATGGTTTTTAGCACCCCACGAACCTTTTTAAAGTGCCCCATACACTTAAAAACCACATATTCAGTCATACCGTGCACATTGCATGTCTGATTGACGCGTTGTCTCCTCATAAATTTCAAAAATAAAAATTATATTTTTTTCATGTGATTTCAAGTCATTTTGAGCATGTTTGCTATATATCTGATCATTAAATGTTTGTTTTGGTGTTTTATGGAACTAGATTTGCGTTTTCCATTGCCATAGTCACACGACACCTCTAATTGACGTAACATCTACTTGATTATTTCACAATTCACTCACCAGTTTTTTTCGTATGATTTCATGGAATTCCTATGTTGTTAGACTTGTTTTGACCACCCCATTCCCCTTTTTCAAGCGCGCCAAAAACATAAAAAACACATATTTAGTCGTATCATGCACACTGCATTTATGATTGGCATACCGCCTCCTCAACATGTCACAAATAATAATTATATTGTTTCCCTGTTATTTCAAGTCATTTCGAGCACATTTTCTATGCATCTGATCGTCAAATGATCGTTTTGGTGTTTTATGGCACCGGATTGGCGTTTTCCATCACCGCTGTCACATGAAACCTATTATTGACGTATCATATGCCTTTCCATTTAAGAATTCACTCACCAGTTGTTTTTTCTGATTTTATGGCATTCTGAGGTCGTTCAGATGTTTTTGACCACCCCACATACCTTTTTAAAGCGCCCCAAACACTTAAAAACCACATATTCAGTCATACCGCGCACATTGCATGTTCAATTGATGTGTTTTATCCTCTTACACGTCAAAAAAATAGATTTTTTTCATGTGATTTCAAGTTATTCTGAGCACGTTTTCTATGTATCTAACTATTAAACGTTTGTTTTGGTGTTTTATGGAACCAGATTTGCATTTTCCATCACCATAGTTACAAGACACCTCTGATTGACATGTCATCTACCTGAACATTTCACAATTTACTCACCGGTTGTTTTCATTTGATTTCATGGAATTATGAGTTCGTTCATCTGGTTTTTACCACCCCATGCAACTTTTTCAAGCACGCCAAACACTTGAAAAAATACATTTTTAGTTGTACCGTGCACACCGCACGTCCAATTGATGTGTATTATCCTCTTACATGTCACGAATAATAATTAGACTATAGTCCTATGATTTCATTTCATTTCTATGTCATTATCTAGGCATCTAATGGTTAAACGTTCATTTTGGTGTTTTATGGCACCTGATTTTTGTTTTCCATAACCACGGTCACACAACACCTCTGATTCAAGTACTGTCAACCTGACCATTTAACAATTCACTCACTGGTTGTTTTCATCTGATTTCATGGCATTTCGAGGTTATTCAATTTGTTTTGACAACCCCACACACCTTTTTTAATGCACCAAACACTTAAAAAACACATATTCAGTCTTACTGTGCAAACCGCATGTCTGATTGACGTGTCGTCTCCCCATACACGTCAAAAATAATAATTATATTGGTGTCCCCTGATTTCATTTCATTTTGATGGAATTCTCTATGTATTTTATTATTAAACTCGTGATTTTTTCTTTTATAACACAAAAAGTGCATTTTCCGTCACTACGGTCACACGACACCTCCTATTGATGTACCGTCTCCCCGAACATTTCACAATTCATCCACTGGTTATTTTTGTCTGATTTCATGGAATTATAATGTTGTTAGACTAGTTTTGACCACCCCCTGCACATTTTTAAAGTGCACAAAACACTTAAAAACCACATATTTAGTTGTACCATGCACACCGCACATCTGACCGACGTGACATCTCCTCCTACAGGTCAAGAATAATAATTATATTCTTTTACTCAGATTTCATTTCATTCCGATGTCATTTTCTAGGAATATGACCATTAAACATTCATTTTGGTGTTTTATGGGACCAGATTTGCATTTTATGTCATCGCGATCACACGAAACCTCCGATTCAAGTACCGTCAGTCCGCCCATTTCTCACTTCACTAACTAATTGTTGCCTTATGATTTCATGGCATTCTGAGATTGTTTGGCTAATTTTGACCACCCCACGCACCTTTTTCAAGCACGCCAAACACTTAAAAAACAAATATTCAGCCATAACATACACACCATACGTCCGATTTATGTGTCATCTCTTCATACACATCACGAATAATAATTTTATTTTTTCATATGATTTAATTTCATTCTGAGGTTATTCATCTGGTTTTGACCACCAGACGCACCTTCTTGAAGCACGCCAAACACTTAAAAACCACATATCCCATCATACCATGAAAACTGCATATCCAATTGAAGTTTTGTATCCTCATAAATGTCATGAATAATAATTATATTGTTGCCCTGTGATTTCAAGTCATTATGAGAATGTTAGCTATGCATCTGACCCTTAAGCATTCATTTTGGTGTTTTATGGAACCCGATTTTGGTTTTCCATCACAGCAGTCAAATGACACCTCTGATTGACGTACTGTCTGCCCAACCATTTCAAAATTCAGTCACCGGTTGTTGTCATCTGAATTCATGGCATTCTAAGGTCGTTCAGCTGGTATTGACCACCCCACACATCTTTTTCAAGCGCGCCAAACACTTAAAAAAACAAATATTCAGTCGTACCATACACATTTCACATCTGATTGACATGTCGTCTCCTCATACACATCAGTAATAATAATTAGATTTTTTCCCGTGTGATTTCAAGTCATTTTGAGCTCGTTTTCTATGCATCGACCATTAAACTATTGTTTTGGTGTTTTATGGCACCAGATGGGCGTTTTCCGTCACCGCGGTCACATGACACCTCCGATTGATGTACTATCTACCCCACTATTTCAAAATTCACTCTCCAATTGTTTTCGTTTGATTTCATAGCATTGTGAGGTTGTTTGGCTAGTTTTGACCACCCCATGCACCTTTTTAAAACGAGCTAAACACTTAAAAACCACATATTCAATCGTACCACGCACACTGCATGTCTGATTGATGTTCCATCTCCTCTTACACACCTCGAATAATAATTATATTGTTTTCCTTGGATTTCAAGTCATTATTAGCACGTTTTCTATGCATCTTACTATTAAACATTCGTTTTGGTGTTTTATGGCACAAGATTATCGTTTTCCATCACTACGATCACACGACACCTACGATTAACATACTATCTGCCCAACCATTTTACAATTCACTTAGCATTTGTTTTCGTCTGATTTCATGGCATTCAAAGGTCATTAAATGAGTTTTTACCACCCCACGCACCTTTTTGAAGTGCGCAAAACACTTAAAACCAACATATTCAATCGTATCACACACACCGCACATCTGATTGATGTTTTGTATCCTTGTAAACATCACGAATAATAATTAAATTGTTGTCTTCTGATTTTAAGTCATTACGAACACGTTTTCTATGCATCTGATCATTAAACATTCGTTTTGGTGTTTTATGGCTCCAAATTGGTGTCTTCTGTCACCACAGTCATACGACACATCCGATTGATGTAAAGTTAGCCTGACCAATTCAAATTTCATTCACTGGTTGTTTTCGTGTGATTTCATTTCATTCTGAGGTCTTTACACTTGTTTTGACACCCGACGCACCTTTTTAAAGCATGCCAAAAACTTTAAAACCACATATTCAGTTGTACAGTGAAAACTACACATCTGATTAACATGTCGTCTCCTCGTATATGTCATGAATAATAATTATATTTTTTCCCTGTGATTTCAAGTCATTCCGAGCATGTTAGTTATGTATCTGACTGTTAAACGTTCATTTTGGTTTTTTATGGCACCAGATTTGCATTTTACGTCACTGTGGTCACATGACACCTCTGATTCACGTACCGCCTACCCGACTATTTCACAATTCACTCACTGATTTTTTTTCTTATGATTCATGGCATTTCTAGGTTGTTCTGCTAGTTTTGACCACCTCACGCACCTTTTTCAAGAACATTAAACACTTAAAAACATATATTTAGTCGTATCACACACACCGCATGTCCAATTAACGTACAATCTCCTCGTACACATCACAAATAATAATTATATTGTTTCCCTATGATTTCAAGTCATTCCAAGCATGTTTTCTATGTATCTAACCGTTAAATGATCGTTTTGGTGTTTTATAGCACCAGATTGGCTTTATCCATCACCATGGTCACACGACACCTCAGATTGATGTACCATCTACCCAACCATTTCAAAATAAACCCACCAGTTGTTAACGTCTGATTTAATGGAATTCCAAGGTCATCTGGCTAGTTTTGACCACCCCACACACCATTTTAAAGCACATCAAACACATAAAAATCACATATTCTATCATACCATGGACACTACACATTTGATTGAAGTTCCATCTCTTATTACATGTCATGAATAATAATTATATTGTTTACCTTAGATTTCAAGTCATTCTGAGCACGTTTTCAATGCATATGACTGTTAAACATTCGTTTTGGTGTTTCATGGCACCGGATTGGCGTTTTCCATCACCGCGGTCACACGACACCTCCGATTGACGTACCTTCTACCCGACCATTTCCAAATTCACTCACCGGTTCTTTTCTTCTGATTTCATGTCATTCTGATGTCATTTGGCTGGTTTTGACCACCCCACACACCTTTTTGAAGCGCGCAAAACACTTAAAACCCACATATTCAACCATACCGTGCACACCGCACATCCAATTGACATGTAGTCTCCTTGTACATGTAAACAATAATACTTATAATGTTCTACTATGATTAAAACTCATTTAGAGAATTTTTTTTCTATGCATCTGACCATTAAACACTCTTTTTGGTGTTTTATGGCACCATATTGGAATTTTCGGTCACATGACCCCTCCGATTGACGTACCGTCAGCCCGAGCATTTCAAAATTCACTCATTGGTTTCTGTTATCAGATTTCATGGCATTTTGATGACATTCGGCTGGTTTTGACCCCCCACCGCACCTTTTTTGTAGCGCGCCAAACACTTAAAAACCACGTATTCAGTCGTAGCATGAAAACTGCACGTCCGATTAACGTGTTGTATCCTCGTACACATCACAAATAATGACATATTATACCAACCATAAATGGATGTGTCTATATGAGTGTGTTTCTCATCAAAAGGGGGGGTGATCAATTTGTAATGGATTGAATAATACTCTAGTTTATAAGACGTACAACCAAGTTATCGTCCAACTACTCATCTACAATGGGCTGCTCCAAAACCATCAAATTAAACTTAAAAGAAAGATTAAACTTAATAAATTGAAGTGTTATGTAATATATCATAATTAACAATCAAGTAAACTTTAAAATAATGAATTAAATAAGAGGAATTAAAACAATAAAAAACAGAGGTGTAAATAGAACTAAAGGTTCGAGAATAATTATTAATTCCTAATTCATGTATGATATTAAAATGGTAATGTAAATTACCTCATGCATGAGTTTCATACTCATCAGGATCACCAATATCACTATGATGTCCACCGGCTATATCTGGAGCCTACAATATATATCAGTAGAAGTCAATATGAGTATGGTTTGTTTTATTTTTTACCCGTGGAGCCACTTGTGTACCATCAACAGGACGTTGTGTCGTCACTTCATCGATACGTGCTAACATCTATGACAACATCTCCTCATACTCTACATGTAACTGCTGAAACAGCTCATCTGTATTGCACTGCATAGCCTTCATGGTAGCATCTATCTCAATTTTTGTGTGCATCCCTTCATCTCTGCATGCACCCATCGCCTCTGCTCTAACAACTGCATGTTGTGGGACACCATTTCCATAAGTCAAAGAATAACCATGACCATCACACCCCATTACGCGCTGAAATATCTCATCCCTACACATAATACTATGATGTTTATCCTCTGGAAACTCTGCTAACTGAGAATCAAATTGATCCTATAGCATATACATAATGAATTAATGAATAAATATGAATAATTTTATGAAATAAAAATAAATTTGTTACTAAATAATTTTCTTACTATAACACCGAAAACATTGGGAACACTCGCCCTATGAGTCCTCACCCATATGGATATCTGATCGATCATGTCAACTCATTGGTGTAACTATAATAAAGGGGTTCACCATGTTATACTGTAATATTTTTAATATATGAATGAATAGTTAATTCAAAACATACATCATGTCTAAGTTGTGACACATGTCAAGTGCCAAGTTTGGAAGGACTTCCATGCATCATGTGATTACAGGAATGACAAGTAGAACCAGTCTACATTCAATGTATTTAGTTAATAGACATATGAAAAATTAGTCATTTATAGATTAAAAGCCATAAATCTTACCATCTTCACCTCACTTGACCGAAACGCAACCAAATACTGCCACTTCACGGGTAGAATGCCCAGAGGGACTCACTGTAGAATGTCTTCCACACCTAAAAATGGTATCAAGTGATATATCTTCACCCTTCCCTTGTAATCCTTCCACAATTTTTGGAATTTGGAGATACATACTACCTAAAACTCATATGGACAGGTTGTCAAATTATCCTATTAAAAAAATGTCAGTAGATGCGATAATAGTAAAAACAATATCATGAAAATTTAAAAATTGAATTTACTAGAACCTCACTACCTAATCTATCAATCATATCCTGGGGAAAAGAATTCCAATCATGAGTTGTTAGAGGGAATCAATTAGGGTCTCGTATCATATTCCCAAACTGATGAATCAATACATTTTAACCTTATCTAACTATATGAAATGTGTCATCAAATAACACATCCAATCAGGATCCAAAGTTACATGATTGAACCCCTCTACCAGGACCCCTACGTCTGCTGGAAGACACACAAGATCTTGATAAACATAAATTCAAAATTCAATTACAAGATAACTGAATTTTTAATTAAAAATTAGAAACAGTTATGGAAATATACACATAAAATTACAATCAATTAAATTATAATAATCAAAACATACAAACTGACAACATCAGGTGAACCACTCCAACCACCCCGTGACATATCTACATTGAAAAATTTATATTTAAATATTTCAATTTTTATACATATATAACTCATAAATATTTTTACAAACATTAACTAGGGAAATAATTAAAATTTTCACTAATCATGCAAGTCTATCGTATCTCCTTCAATTGTCTCTCTGGCCCATTGTATATCTTCATCTCATACAGATACTATTGTTTGGTCGAGTTTTTGATCTAAAAATGTGACAATGTCAGGTTTCTATTTGTCAATCAGAAAAAACCCTCTTCTAGACATTTTCACCAAAACTTTCCAATCAGAATCAATGTCAAAAAAGTAAACTTGCTCTGCCTACGATGTTAGTATGAACGGATTGTTGCTTACTCAGTCATCTTTATATAGAAAAATATTAAAGTTTAATGACGTAAATTAGTTGTTATCAACTTTCATTCCATAAATCAGATCAACCCAATCACACATTAACAATATTTTTTTAAGCCATGACCATAAATAACCTCAATAATATCCCTCAGCAATCCATAATAATAACCCGCATCAACAAAAAAACAACCAACACCATTGTTTTGTGTGTCTTGGTTCATGTTAATATCGCTAATACGAAATCATAATCTATTAGTATCCAAAGACTTATAGAGAGGAGCTGTAATAAATGGGACATTAGCTAGTTGGTGAAGGTCCCGGGCATAGCAGAAGCATGGTTGGGATGACACCCAACATTGATTTTTACCAGGATCAATGATTATTCCAGGATCAATACGACGATGAATTCCAGTCTCGATGGAATATAATCAAAGATTAAGATAAAGAAGAAATAGGCCTGAAACCTTTAGATAAGATCTTTCACATCATGTTTATAATTATTTTAATTAATTTCATACAGAAATATAATACCTGGATCTATGGTATTTTTCTTCGTTGATGATGTTCATCATCTGGAATGACCCTTCCGTATTATCTCGCTATGCTTGTAAGTATCCAAAGTATAATCCCTCTAGCGGTGACCCACATGTGCTCTGATGGCCTCTGATTGATACTGCTCGTTTTCCGGGTGCTAGCACGGCGAAGCGAGTGTATTGTGTCAGTCGTTCTTGATCGCTTGTTCTTCAGCCTTGAAGAACATCTCTTGTTCATGAGAGGGGTGAGAAGAGGATTCGAGAGAGAAACTATTCGGCTCAACAATTATCAATTCACCAGGTATGTGGTGTGGTGTATGGAACAATAGGCCTACTTGTCTATTTATATATATGGAATTTCTCTTAAAATATTTAATTGCATAGCAACAATTAAATACATTCATTAAATTAGAGAAAACCCATGCTCATAATACTAATAATACCGCGTAATTATTCATTGGGAACCAACTTGTGCAAAACAGAATTATAAAATAAAATTTCACGTCACAAAATAATAGTAGCATCATTATTATTTTACCTTGTGCCCAATAGATAAATAATTATTTACCATATTGAAAATAATTATTTTACTACCAGACTGACCTTGGTCCACTCAAACTCCACTTCCATTTATTAAACGCCTGAATAAATAAATAAATAATTTATTCTTTAAAATAAATATTTTATTTACAAACTAGTAAATAAATTTTTATTAAATTTTTAATAAAATAAATAAATATATTTTATTTAATTTATGGGAACATTTTAACATGAATAAAATTATTCTATAGTCTTGAGAATAATATTTATTTTATTAATTAAATTAAAATAGAATTTAACCGAGACCACCAAAAACACTTAGTGTGTGACCCTCTTGGATTCTTTCTCATTTCCATTTGGTGGGCTTGCCTAAAGTCCATGAGTAATGTCTAGCAATGGGTCAAGGCACCCAAGACAAAAAACGTAAAGTCGCAAAAATGACATCCATATACAAATGCTCACTGTTTAATATAATCCCTTTGTCATAATATCTCATCAAGCAAGTTTCATGATAGCATCATCAACTTTTATGATTGATACGTTGTTCTTTGACTACTTAAAATAAACTCATCATTACACTATGGCCATGGAATTTCATGTGACGGTTCTATTTCAATCAAAGGGATGAGATATCAACTTCCATAAGTGGAAGGTAAAATCCTTCCTCGACTTATCCATTTATAACATGCCACTCGTGATGCACCCAATGTACCCTAATTCCCGCCAACTACTTACGTGGCGATTTTTGTCAGTAAATCAAAGTGCATGTGTCATGACATGTATTAATTATAATCTTAAAGTATAAGGATCATTACACATGCTCGTAGATAGAAATATCTGATGAAACTAAAACATGTAGAATTCCTACTAGTGGGTTTGTTATCATAATATCCTATCTTTGATATTACCAAGTGAGAACATCATGAGAGGAAGTCTCATCTGCTTACGAGTACTCACACCTGATGGTATGCATGCTATGTGTCCCATCATAGTATGTCATCCAACCGCAGAACTATATTTTAGAATATTGCTATAGCATTTCAAGGTTCTCATCATAGCGGGGAACTTCCATGACCTTATCAATGCAACAAATACTATAGGACATTATTACATCATAGTCATGTAGAAAAATGAACAATATGTAATAATACATTAAATATTTATGTAATCAAAGTTAAATGAGTTAGTTCTAGGACACCAACTCTTAAAAACTCCCACTTGAACTATATCCAACTTCCTATGAATTTCAATCCGCTAAACCTCACATGATGATCATGTTTATACTGATTCAAGGATTTAGTCAAGGGGTCTTCCATGTTATCTTGCGTGGAAATACTTCTCACTACAACTTCACCTCTCTGAGAAAAATCCCTCAAGAGATGATACTTCCGAAGTATGTGATTCATCTGCTGATGTGACCTTGGCTCCTTTGAGAGAGCCACCGCTGCAGTATTATCACAATACAGTGTGATGGGATCTTTACTAATAGGTATCACATCTAGCTCCTAGATGAAGTTTTGCATCCAAACTGCTTCTTTAACTACCTCATAAGTTGTGGTATACTCAGACTCTGCTATAGAATCTACGGCCACACTCTGCTTTGAGCTCTTCCAACTCACTGCACAACCATTCAAAGTGAATATGTATCGTGTTTGTGACTTCATGTCATCTTGATCAATCTGGAAACTAGAATATGCATATCCTATGATGACTATTTCCTCATCTCATTCATAAACTAGGAATATATCCTTAGTATGCCTCAGATACTTTAGGATAGTCTTGACTACCATCCAATGGCGATCACCTGGGTCAGCTTGATATCTGCCTACCGCACTCAATGCATAGGAAACATCTAGCCTATTACATAGCATGGCATGCATGACTGACCCAATCATCGATGTGTATGGAGTCCTTTCCATTATCTTTTTTTCCTCATGTGTCTAAGGACACGTTTTCTTAGAAAGATTAATTTCATGTGATGCTGGCAACAATCCCCTCTTGGATTGTTCCATATTGAATCTCTTTAGTATCTTATCAATGTATGTACTTTGACTTAGGCCCATAAATCTCTTGGATCTATAATTATGGATATTGATCCCAAGAATATACGCTGCCCCACCCAAGTCCTTCATGGAGAAGTATTGATTTAATCATTTCTTAACAGATTGTAAGATTAGTATCTCATTTCCAATAATTAATATGTCATTGACATATACTATTAGGAAAATGACTGCACTCCCACTAAACCCTTTGTAGACACAAGGCTCACATTCATTCTTGGTAAAACTAAATTCTTTTATGGCTTCATCAAAACGAATGTTCCATGACCTGGATTCTTGCTTTAATCCATAAATCGATTTCTGCAACTTGCATACCTTATTGGCATCCTTTGGAGTCACAAACCATTCAGGTTGTGTCATGTAGACATCTTCCTAAAGGTTCCTATTAAGGAATACTATTTTGACATCCATTTTCCAATTCTCATAGCCATGGTAAGCCATAATGGAAAGTATAATTCTGATGGATTTCATCATTGAAACTGGTGAGAAGGTTTCATCGTAGTCAATTCCTTGACTTTGTTTAAACCCTTTTTCAACCAGTCATGCCTTAAAGGTACTGATTTTTCCTTCCATGTCCAGTTTATTCTTGAATACCCATTTATAACCAATTGGATTTATGTCAACTAGAGGATCTACCAAAATCCCGAGTTTGTTTTGGTACATGGAATCCATTTCAGAATTCATGGATTCTTTCCACTTCGCAATGTATGTGCCACTTACTACATCCTTGTAGGTTAGAGGATCATTATTTTAAACTAATAATGAGTCACCATCCTCGGTAACTATAAAACCATACTGTTCTGGTTCTCTAACCTCTCGTGTAGTCCTATGCAGTACCTATGTCTCTAGAATAGATTCTTCTTCCACAGGGCTTTGTGGAATCTGTTCCAGTACTAACTCTTATGTACCTTGATCCTAAACTTCATCGAAGTCTATCTTGCTCCCACTATCTCTTTTAGATATGTGCTCCCTATCAAGTAATATGGCATGTCTTTACACTATATCCTTTTTGTATAAGGGGTTGTATAATTAACATCCCCTTTTTTCCTTGGGGTATCCTATCAAGGTACACTTTGTGCCTCGGGGTGCAAGTTTGCAACTTGAAGAGGCCTTAACAAATTCTTCGCTACCCCACACATGTAAATTTGATAACATGGCTTTTATTCCACTCCAGAACTCGTATGGAATACCATTTATCGATTTAGTTGGTACTTGGTTTAGTATGTGTGCCTCTCTTTGTAACGCATACCCCCCAAAGGATAATGGAAGACTTGCATGACTCATCATTGATCTAAACATGTCCAACAAGGTGTGGGTCCTCATTTCGATTACACCATTCCATTGAGGTGTGTAAGGATGAGTGAGTTGGGATAGGATCACAAACTCTCATAAGTAATCAATGAAGTCCTAATTAAGATATTCCCCACCTCGGTCTGAGCGGAGCTTCTTAATATTCTTACCAAGCTGGTTCTCAACTTCATTTTTGTATTCCTTTAACTTGTCAAAGGAATCTGACTTATACCTCATTAAGTAGATATATCTATATCTACTAAAATTATCAGTAAAAGTTATAAAGTATGAGTACCCACCCCTTGCTTTCACTATAAATGGTCCATACACATCGGTACGAACCAATTCAAGAAGATCTTTATCCCTTTCACATTTCCAACCAAATGGGGATTTGGTCATTTTGCCTTGTAAACATGCATGACATACACCAAGTGGTTTTAGATCAAAAGAATCTAAATATCCATCTTGATGTAACTTTTTCAAGCGTTTATCATTTACATAAACTAGTCAGTGATGCCATATTTGGGTGTGGTATGATTCATGTGAAGTACCTTTTTCATTTATTTACATTAATTGGTTTGTGTAATCTAACACATAAAGACTATTGTATAAATGTGCCCTACCAAAACATATGCTATCTTTATAAAAGAAGCAACATTAATTTCTAAACTTGAAAACAAATCCATCCATATCTAGTCTAGGTACAAAAATTATGTTTTCGGTTACAGAAGGCACATAAAAACAACCCTTTAACCCCAAGATCATCCCAGTTGGAAATGTGAGTTGGTAGTCCCCAATAGCTACAATAGCAAGTTTAGCTCCGCTGGCTACTCATAGATCTACCTACCATCGATCAATCTTCCTGAATCTACTTGGTTCCTGTATTTGGATACATATGTGATCACCATAAGATATATCTAATACCCAATATGTAGAAACAAATAGATTGCATTCGATAAAAAATGCACTTAAAGCTTCCCCTTGCTTCTTAGGCTGGGTGCAGTTATTCTTCCAGTGGCCCTTCTTGCCACATAAAAAACAAATAGCCTCCTATTCCCATGCCTCCCCTTTGATATTTCTTTTCTTGGAAGTTCGTGAATAAGCTTTGGGCTTAAATCTCTTCGCCTTCCCTTTCCTCTTATTCACAATAAGGATAGAAGGCTTTTCACACTTCATATTTGTGTCCACGTTATAAATGAGGATAAAAAGATCAGATAGAGACTTATCAATGTTGTTCATATTGAAATTTACAACAAAGTTAGAGAAGCTCTGAGGGAGTGATGTGAGAATGATATCGGTGCCTAGTTATTTGGGGAGTTTAAACCCTAGAACCTCCAGGCACTCAATATAGCCAATGAGCTTGACTACATGAGGCCCAGTTGGGGAACCTTCTCCAAGATTACTATGAAATAGTTCCATAGAGATCTCAAACCTTTCGTATCTTTCCCCCTCTTGGTAAAGACCACTAAGGTGCTCGACCATGCTATAAGCATCCATGTTTTCATGAGACTTCATGAGCTCACTAGACATTGATGATTACATAAAACATTGAACGTAGACCGAGTCGTTATTATATTTATCATAAAACAAGAAATCCTCATCACTCGCCTCCTTGGCAGGCGGATCAGGTAATACTAAATTCAGCATGTAATACTTCCGTTCATGGCGTAGGATAACCCAAAGGCGTCTAAACCATTCCTAGAATTTACTGTTGGTGAGGATGTTGTCTTTATCCAGAATTGATCACAGGGATAGTGTGGTTGACGATCTTGTCATTTTTATTCTACAATTGAAAGTGCATATCATTAGTACCTTCTTTATTACATTTTATGAGAAATAATAAATTTTATTAAGTCTCCCACTATTTTATCAAGTCCTAATATCCCACACCATTGAACTCGGAATGTATAGTTTCCAGGAAATTCTAGTGGAAAGGATCCATATTCCCCTTCGCATAACCCCAACAAGGGTTGGTTAAGCTATTAGAAGGTATTTAGGTAGGTAGGTTTTTGCCAACTGTGGGCTTGTAGCTCCTTGATCTATTGACTGGACTCCCCAATCCTGAAATCATGACATTGGATTTCCTCAAATCTTGCCTCCAGTATTACACGAAGTCTAGAAAGGGATACTCCTCTTGATGTAATATGGTTAAGTAAGCCCGAAACCTTTCATAAGGGATTCCTATTTAAATGTAAGTGTCCCAACAAGGGTTGGTCGAACACATAGTTTTATTAAGTTTTTTCCTTAATCAAGAAATAGAAGGCTTGGTCTGAATTAATATTTTATTTGAGGTATTTTTATCTCTTATGTGTGAATTTCTTATTATAACATTCTTGTTAATATTAAGTGGATCTTACTTAAGTGATTAACCATGTCTAGATAATATTTATGCATAAGTCTGGTTTATTTTAGTTCCATCTTGCATGCTTGTCTAATTAATTAATTATGTGATCATAACAACACATCCATAATGATAAACCATGAAAATTATTGAAATAAAATAAAGTAAATGACACAATCATGAGATTTTCTAATGGTTAGTTTATCTAGCGGCTGATAAACTAACATCAGCCTAGGGGAGAAACACCTTGAACCTTTTGGTTTTATGCTTACAAGTTCCACCTGTCCACATCTGTATCTCCTGGGATTGGTTTTTTCTCAGCTCCAACTTGAACCACCTCCACTAGCTTAGGAGTTCCATCCATTACAGATTCCCTTTTAACTCATGTTTAGGTGAGGGTTAAAAGGGGTTTTTATATAAAAGAAACCTTGGGCACGCATGCCCTAAATATTAATGAGGAGAAAGCTCGTAGGAAAACAAATTTAATTCAAATAAATTAAAAGAAACCATCCACATACAAAGGTCTTGGTCTTGATCATGATCATCCATACATGCAACAATATTTACGCATAAATAAAACTAGCATTCAATTCTTTAATTGCTGTCATTTATGATAAATCACACTTGAATCAATTAATTACCATCTTTAATTAATCAATCCCTTTTTCTTAAATCATTTTCTGAATTTTCTTGAGATTCTCATCCATCAAAATTTTAAACAAATAAATTCATTTAAAATTATCTTTGTATGTAACATGTACCTTGGAGGAAACCCATTGAATTCCAATTCATAACTACCTAATGAGTAGAATTGAACATTATGCAGATGTTAAATTAAACACACACACATATATATATAACACCTATCATGTTTTGTGCCTCAACTTTACTCCCACACGATGGTACACGTCTCAAGGGTTTGTATAATATAATAATAAATTTTAATAAATCTGTGTAATTTGGATGAGTACATGACGTGTAGTTCCAACTACACGGTGTGTACTATTGTTCACCATCCATATGAAGTACATGCCTAGGGAAATGGCATGTGAGTGTACTTATAAAATCTTCAGAGTACACAGAATGTCCAGTTGGCCACACACTGTGTAGTTCCTCGTTACACTGTCTCTAGCTGGGATAGCCGTGTATGGGGTAAACGGTCCAAACCTAACATGAAGGTACTACATGTCGTGTTCGTTTGGGCCACATGGCATGTAATCTGTAAACCGCGTGCCACCTGTTCCTGGTAAACACACATAGTCATTTAAGACTTATGAAGACTCCAACACATGGCTTGGTTTGGAGGACTAGTCTGATGCATTGAATCTTGACTACGTGGCATGTGCTGCTGAATACACATTGTGTGTTCTGGTGTTGTATGGCCAGGAAGCTTTGGAACCTTTATATGAGATCCTCTATTTTATTTTAATCAAAATTAAAATAAAAGATCATTTCTAAAAGGTGAAAAAGAAATGAAAGAGTAGGAATAGATCTCGATATTCATATTTATAGAACAATTAACTTGAATTGAAACAACTAAATTATTAAATGTGTAAGTCATCAACGAAATATTTAAATAATTATAAACTAGGATGTAACTCGCTCTAATACCACTTAAAGGTTCTGGGCGATGCATAATTATGGTTGGTAAGGCACCCAGCATTGATTTTTAGCATGATAAATGATTATTCTGGGATCAATACGATGATGAACCCTAGTCTCCATAGAATATAACCAATGATTTAGATAAATAAGAAAGAGGCCTGAAACCTTTAGAGAGGATCTTGCACATCATGTTTATAATTAAGTTAATTAATTTCATAAAGAAAAATAATGCCTGGATCTTTGGTATTTTTCATCATTAATGATGTTGATTGTTTGGCATGACCCTTCTAGATTATCTCGTTGCACTTGTATGGATCCAAACTAGAATCCCTCTAGCGGTGATCCACATGTGCTCTGATGGCCTCTAATTGACACTGCTTATTCTCTGGGTGCTAGTGCGGGAAGCGAGTGTCTTGTGTCGGTCATTCTTAGTCACTTGTTCTTCAGCCTTGAATAACGTATCTCATTCTTGAGAGAGGAGAGAAGAGGATTCGAGAGAGAAATTGTTTGGCCCAACAATTCTCAATTCACCAGCCATGTGGTGTGGTGTATGGCACAATAGGATTACTTTTCTATTTATATACATGGAATTTCAATTACAATATTTAATTGCATAGAAACAATTAAAAAAATTCATGAACTTAGAGAAACCCCATGATCATAATAATAAAATAGTGTCATTATTCATGGTGCGCCAACTTTTGTAAAATAGAATTATAAAATAAAATTATGCATCACAAAATAATAACAGCGTCATTATTAATTTAACTTGTGCCATCTAGTTAAATAATTATATACCGTATTGTAAAAAATTATTTTACTACAGGACCAACCTTGGTCCACTAGAACTCCACTTCCATTTGTTGAACACCTGAATAAATAAATAAATATTGTATTCTCTTAAATAAATATTTTATTTACAAACTAGTAAATAAATAATTATTAAATGTTTAGTAAAATAAATAAATATTTTTTTTAATTTATGCGATCATTTTAACTTGAATAAAATTATTCCACATTCTTGAGAATAATAATTATTTCATTAATTAAATTTAAATAGAATTTAACCGAGACCGCAAAAAACACTTAGTGTGTGACCATCTAGAATTCTTTCACATTAGCATTAGGTGGGTTTGCCTAAAGTCTAAGAGTACTGTCTAGCAACGTGTCAAGGCACCCAAGAGAAATAATGTAAACTCGCAAAAATGAAATCCACATAAGAATGATCACTGTGTAATATAATCCATTTGTCTTAATATCTCATCAAGCAGGTTTCATGATAGTGTCATCAACTTTTATGCTTGATACGTCGTTCTTTGACTACCTGAAATAAACTCATTGTTAAACAATGGCCATGGAATTTTGCGTGATGGTTCTATTTTAATCAAAGGGATGAGATATCAACTTCCATAAATGTAAGGGAAAAATCCTTACATGAATTATCCATTAATAACATGCCACTCATGACACACCCAACGTACCCTACTTCCAGCCAACTGCCTACGTAACGGTTTTTGTCAGTAAATCAAAGTGTGCGAGTCGTGACACATATTAATGATAGTATTGAAGTCTAAGGATCATTACACACACTCACAGATAGAAATATCTGATGACAATAAAACATGTAGAATTCCTACTAGTGGGTTTGTTCTCACAATATCCTGTCTTGGAGATTACCAGGTGCGAACTTCATGAGGGGAAGTATCATCTGCTTACGAGTACTCATACCTGACGGTCTGCATGCTATGTTTCCCATCATAGTATGTCATCCAACCACAGAACTATACTTAAGAATATTGTTATGTAATTTCAAGGTTCTCATTATAGCGGGGAACTTCCATAACCTTATCAATGAAACAAATACTCTAGGACATTATTACATCATAGTCATGCAGAACAATGAAAAATATGTAATAATACATTAAATATCCATGTAATCAATGTAAAGCATGTTGGTTCTAGGACACCAAATCTTACAGTTGGTTGAGTTCTTTACTCACAGTATGGGTACTTAAATCATGTTTCTTTTGAATCTTAAAATTTCACATAGTTCAACGGATAAAGGATTGTGACAATACAACTAAGTTGCACTATAAAAATATTAATTCAATTATTTATACTTTCATGAGTCTTCAACCACTCATGAAATGTATTGAAATTGTGTTTTTGGATTTGATAGTCAGTTTCACAGGGCCTTTCATGTTTCAACTCAGCGATATGCATCCTAAATCACAACATAATAAAAGGTAAGTAATAAAATAAATATAGAAACATAAGACACTTCAACTATGAAACTTACTGTATCAATGGAATAACTGATGGTGTGTTGAAAAACACATATAGATGAGCTTGAACCCACTCATCATTGTGCAAATCAAATGTTATCCCTTATCTAATTGGACCATCGTCATTCTAGGAGGGGTTATCTAACTTTGTTTCAACCTCATCAATATATGATGCACAATAATTAGTACACTCATCCATTAAATATCCCTTGGAAATTAAATCTTCTGGATGATATTTGTTTTGCACATGTCGTTTCAATGTATTTAAGGATCAGTCTATGGGATACATCCACCATAATTGCACAGAACTGCAATAAATGACTTCACCAGTTAAATGCACAATCAAGTGAACCATGAAATCAAAAAAAAAGATGTCAAAAATAGTTTCTATAGGTGACATAGTGCTTGTAAAATATTATCCTGTTGCGTTTTCAAATATCTCATGTGATAATTCATTGAACAGAGCTTTCTGAAAAAATTAGAAACTTTAATCAACGACTCAACAACCTGGGTAGGTAAGCAATAATGAATTTCTATAGAAATTAATTATTGAAGCAGAATATGATTATCATGACTTTTCAACCCCTTTAATTTCATGTGTATCAAATTAAAAAGATTGAAAATATTAGATAAATAACCATCTAGAACCTTGATGGTCTTCAAAATTGATAGAAATTTTTGTTTCTCTTTTTTACTCATTGTGTACTGTGCAGCAGGCATGTATTACCGACTACCTTCACCCAGCTGTAAATGTAATGTTTTTCTCAATCCCATTTCTTATAAAACATGTCAAGCATTAGCAATGTCCTTTGATTTCCCATTGACACCTAAAATGATGCACAATATATTATCACATACATTTTTTTCAATTTACATAACATCCAAATTATAACGCCCCGACCCTAGTTACCCAAATTCAGTGCATAATTACATAACATTGGCATGATCACAAGGGATCAATTCCTGAAATACTGGTCAGTTTAGTAGCCTTGGAAGTACTAGATACATACTTAAGTTTTAAATTACATTATGAAATGAAAAAACAACAACATTTTGAATTTTTTTAAAACACTCATATACCTTAGCCTATTTCTACATGTCAATCTTAATATACTTCTTTGCATCATAGGAAAAATAAAACATAAGAAATGGGTGAGATCAGGTGCTCAGTAAGGATAAAAATATAACAAAAACTATCCTAAGTAATCATAAAAATTTAAGGCAATGTATAATACCTAAACAAAAAACTTTTAAACTTAAATATTCAGTATAATATGGCAAAGATAAATCAAATAATGTCTTTTACTTATTCGCATGGATATTCTACTAGTCAAATAATCACATGTAATATCAATAGCTAATTTCATAATGATGGAATGCATAATGTTGTTTTCTTAACCACATATTCAAGGCCTCATCCCAAGACTAAAAATAATAATTTCATCAAGGCCTTGTTCTAAGACACAAGTTTGTCTCCTAAGACCTACCGATGCATCAAGGGGCTACAGTGGGTCTCGCCCGTCACTTACTGCATCCAATGCATACCTTATATGAAAAGGTTAAAACATAACATAAACATCCGTATTAAAACTAGCATATGAAATGTTAATACTTTAACCATAAACCATGAATGGTATAAAAATAGCACATCCACAGTCAACCATATCACAAAACCTTCAATACAATATAGAAGATTATATCATAATAAATCAACTTTAAACAAGCGTAAAATCCAACAAAGGATGTTGACATAAATGAAATCAAAACTATTTGAGAGAAATATATTTTTCTATTTTGAAATATTTTAAAAGTCACGTAATTATGGAAGAAAACATTTATTTTGAAAATATTCTTATAATCTTGTAAGGAAAGTTTCAAAGGTGTTATAATGGTGGAAAATATCCACACCCACCATATAAGTTAAAAAAACATTCTTTCCTTAATTTTTCGAAAAGGACATAAAGTAACTTGTTTGGAAAGTGACAGAAATATTCCTTTCAAACAATTTTATACAAATTAAAAAAAGGGTATAAATTAATTTAACCCGTATTATAGGAAATAGTAAAAAAAATTGAAATACATTTTTAAGAAACATGGATGTGGATGATAAAGAAGTCACAATAGATACTTTCATAAAAACAACCTTGGATAATAAAGAGATTGTAAAATTAATCCTTACCTTGTACTTTTCCTTAGTTTAGGGTATGTTAAACTACTGTATAATAGTTATATAATTTTTATCAAATTATACAAGAACAACATACATGAATATGATATCATATATTATCTCTAATATTTCTTTATTAATAATATTTCAGTAGTATCATTATTTTGGGTGTAAACTGATTCATTTTACTTTATATGTTTTGTTATGTAAGTCCTGTTTGTTATGGTTATGATGTATTTGATTCATATCTGGAATGATATTAAGTTATTAAACATTAGTTTAAATCATAAAATGAAAATTATTCTTGAATGGTTATGATGGAAAATAAATCGCATCACTTTCATGGAGACGGTAATCTGTACGTACGCACAAGCGACAATATCATTCTATTGATGGTGAAATAATATGTAATTGGATGGTAAATTACATATACAGAATCATTAACATTTCATATTTATTATTTAAAACAATTATACTAATTATTATACCCATCCAAATAATTAAGCGTTGAATAACAAACTACACCACGATGTGGAGACGGTAAGTCGTACGTACACACATATTGTGACATTGTCATTAATAGGATGGATATAATAATGAATATGGTTATAACATATTTATAATAACATCACAATATATATAAGGTATTGGAGTTATTATTTTGGTATGGAAACAACAAAGAAAGAGTAAGTGGAAGAAGAAAAGAACATTGAAAGAGGTGATGAAGTAATTACCTCTTCTTCGGGTTCTTCCTTTTGATTTGAACAAAAGGGCTCCTTAGGTTGGATTTCAGATCCAAGTAAGGACTATAGGTTGAATTGAGGGTATTTGGGAGGATATTTGAGCAGGTTTTGGCCAAGAAAAATGGCTTTGGAGGTTTGAAATTAAGAGAATGGGAAGTACCCTTTTATAAGAGAGGTGAGGGTCACTTTAGGAAAATATTGAAATATTATTTTATTATAAAACAAAATTCAGTTTATAATGGATACAAATGAATTTATTTCTCGTTTAAGGTGGGGAGGGGTCTAAATCATCTCAACCAATAGGTTTTAGAAAAGTTTAGATCACCATATTAACTTTATCTTTTAGCTTTAACTCTTAGTTAAATAATTTAACTTTTACCATGTCTTCTTATATTATTATAATAAATGGATAATAAACTAACTATAAAATTACAAGAGAACCTAAAGTGGTTCATTAATGACATATGTATCATTATATAAGTCCTTTTTCTAAACCTTAGATTTTATGACTATTATATAATTTAATAAAATAGTATTTGTTTTAAAAACTCATTTATCTCAATTTTGACACTATTTTGTATTTTTTGTGAAAATCATAAAAACATGATTACTTCAAAAAAAATCATTGAATCAACCCTAAAATGTCATATTAACCTGGAAAATTCTTGTGATGCATTGAAAGTCTCAACTTACATTTATTTTAATATTTATAACATAAATTATTTTAATCTTTCATTAATAAGGTAATTACTTCATCATCATTGTGTCGTAAATAAATTTAATTATTTAATTTCTAAAAATTATGAATAAAATACCATCATGTAGGAAATATTTTTTATATTTCTAATTAATATTTATAGTCTATTTTATCTTATGTATAACCCTATATTAAAAATGTTTTACTTATTAAAATTTGAATTTGATACTTTTAAATCTTCTTCAAATAAAATATAATAAATGTCATAATCTAATACAAGTGGATCAAAAAGAATCATATTTTTGTCCTAAGGTTGATTTTGGTCTAAATACACTTATCCAATATAATTAGGACATGTGTTAGGGTAATTATAATATCATTTTTACCTTTAATTACCCTATTTACTTTTAATTGTGGTAAATAAAATTCAAAAGTTACTATTCACCAAAATTTATTTTCATCCTATTGAACCACATTTTTCTTGCTGATATCAAATGTGTCTCTCGGATTTTTGAAATTCAATTTACAGAAGTGGTAAAACTATGTTTTATACAAATTGTTTAATGTTCCTAGAATGTTGGTATAAGACTTTAAGAAATTCAATAAAATTTTATATATTTAATCTTATTATAAAATGACTCCAATGAATTGCATTAGATTAATATAGGTATTATGTGTCTATTTTTAATTTAAAATAAACTTAACTTTAAAAATAATTATTTAAATATAATGTCAGTTTTAAACAATAACGCAATGTTTTTCACAATTCATCAAAAATTGAAAGTTTTCAGAAAAATACCAAAAATTCACCCTAATCTAATTTTGATATTCCAAATCCAAAAATAAAGTCCATTTTGAAAAAAAATTATAAAATTTCAAAAAGTGGGTATTACTATTCATAACGGCTAGTTTGATTGGTTGTGGTGTTCTAGAGCTTGAAGTTGCGTACAACACAAGATATTGCATTATTCAAAGTGAAGCGTGTCGTGGAAGCTTGGGTTGCTACATTTTTTCCCCTTCAAATAATCATGTCCTTAAAATTTCTAGAATATTACTGCATAAAATGATTCGGGTGGTTATTCATCACAAGTTCCTCAGGTTCCAATGTTTCCTCTTCTATTTTATGGTTTCTCCAAAGAAATTTTACCAGACGAGTCATTTGGTTTCTCAACACTTGTTCTCTAGTATCAAGAATCCTGATAGGCTCTTCAAAATAAGATAGCTCAGGTTCCAGTTCTATTTCTTCATAGGTGAGTACATGCATTGGGTTAGGCATGTATTTTCTCAATAGTGATACGTGGAACACATCACGAACTTTAGAGAGACTTGGCAGCATTGCCAAACGATAAGCTACAAGTCCAATTCGTTCTAGAATTTCAAAAGGTCTGATGTACCTGGGACTCAATTTACCCTTCTTACCAAATCATACAACACCTTTACATGGAGATAACTTCAAGAAAACATGATCCCCTACTTGAAATTCCAAATCTTTCTTTCGGTTATCAACATAGATCTTTTGCCTAATTTGGGCTACTTTGATGTGGGTTTGGATAATCTTCACATTTTCCATTGTTTCCTCAACAAGTCCTAGACCTACAAGTTTTCTTTCACAAATATAATCCCAAAAATTTGGTGTGTGACATCTCCTTCCATATAACGCTTCATATGGTGTCATCTGAATACTTGAATGGAAGCTATTGTTATAGGAAAATTCGACCAGAGGTAAATATTGATCCCACATACCTTGAAAGTCATGTGAGCAAGATCTAAACATGTATTCTAAGGTTTGAATATTCTGTTCTGATTGTCTACCAGTTTGAGGGTGGTAGGCAGTGCTTAAACGAAGTTCAGTATCTAAGGATTTTTGAAAAATTATCCAGAATTTATATGTAAAATGGGTATCAAGATCAGAAACAATCGATAGGGGTACACCATGAAGTCATAAAACTACATTAATATATTGTCTTGGTAAACTTTCAAGTGGTAAATATTCTCTTATAGTAAGAAAATCTGTTAACTTGGTAATACGATCAATAATGACCTATATTACATCATTCCTTCTAGGAGTATTTGGTAGCCCCATGACAAAGTCCATTGTAATGTCATCCCATTTCCACTCAGGTATAGGAATAGGTTGCATGACTCCTCCAGGATGTTGTCTTCCATCCTTCACCTGTTGACAAACCATACATCTTGAAACAAAATTATCAATATCTCTCTTCATGTTGTCCCACAAAAAATATTCCTTCAAATCTCTATAGATCATAGTGTTATGAGGGTGAATAGAGAAATTAGAGCTATGAGCATCATCCAACAATTCCCTTTTTAGATCAGGTATATCAGGAAAACAAAGCCTCCTCCCAAATTTCAAAATTCCATCTTCATATATGAATTCAATCAATCTCCTATCATTTAGAGCTTTAATTTTCTTTTGAAACTCCTCATCATTAGTCTGATAACTTTTTATCCTTTATAGAAAAGATGGTTTGGGGACCGTTTGAAAAAGTATTCATATTTCACCTTCCATGATTATTCCCATATCCATCTTTACTAGATCCATGAACATTGGATCCCTATAAATTCTCCTCTTATTCCAAACTCCATCATCCTTTCTACTCAAAGCATCTGCCACCTTATTTTCATTCCCTTGGTGGTAGTGTATAGTGAAATCATAATCCTTGAGTAGTTCAATACATTTTCTTTTCCTCATGTTGAGTTCTTTCTGTGATAAAATATACTTCAAACTATTGTGATCGATATATATGTCACATTTTTCACCATAGAGATAATGTCTCCATATCTTCCAAGTGAAGATTACAGCTGCTAACTCAAGATCATGAGTAGGATAGTTTTTTTCATGAATTTTTAACTGCCATGACACATAGGCAATAACTCTATCATTCTGCATAAGGACACAACCAAGTCCTTTCTTTGAAGCATCACTATAAATAACAAAATCATCATTCCCTGAAGGTAGATTCAAGATATGATAATTGACTAATATTTTCTTAAATTCTTCAAAACATTATTCACAATCTTTTGTCCAAACAAATTTAACCCCTTTACGTGTGAGCTTGGTTAATGGGTTAGCCAATCAGGAAAAATTCTGGACAAAATGCTGTTAATAACATGCTAAACAAATATAATTACATACCTCAGTTATAATCGCTGGTGTTGTCCATTCTTGTATTGATCTTTTCTTAGAAGGATCAACATAGATTTCATCCTTAGAGACAATATGTTCAAGAAAATAAATCTCTTGAATCCATAATTCACACTTGCTAAACTTCCCATATAATTCATTTCTTATAAGAGTCTTTAGAATAGTACGCAAGTGATTTTGATGATCTTCATATCTTTTTGAGTATACTAAGATATCATCAATAAATACCACTAAAAATTCATCAAGGTATTCCTTGAAAACTATGTTCATTAGATCCATGATGATAGAGGGTGCATTAGTCAGTCCAAAATGCATTATTGTAAACTCGTAATGCCTATACCTGGTACGAAAAGTTTTCTTCAGAATATCTTCCTTCTTCATGCACAACTGATGATATCCAGATTGAAGTTCAATCTTTGAAAAATATTTAGCTCTATGAATTTGATCAAATAAATCATCAATGCGGGGTAGGGGACACTTGTTCTTTATTGTTATAGCATTGATCTCCCTATAGTCAATGCACAACCTCATAGATCCATTTTCTTCTTAACAAAAGAAACAGGGGCTCCCCATGGAGAAACACTAGGGAGAATAAATCCTTTATTACTCAATTCCTCTAGTTGTTTCTTTAGTTCCACTAATTCCACTGTGGCCATTCTATAAAGGGTCTTCAATATGGTCCTTGAACCAGGAATTAAGTCAATGGAAAACTCAATTTCTCATTCTGGATGATGTCCAGGTAAATCCTCTCGAAACACATCAATATATTCTTGAACAATAGGTACATCCTCTATTTGAACATTCATTTACTCACCCATAGTTATTTCACTCTCTTCCTCCCCAATAATTTAATTTAGGAGAGCTATTGGGGGTGGATCTAGATGAGAATCTGATGGTGATGTTTCTTCTCTAAAGAAAAGGGATTCCTTATCAACATCAAAAATTGTAGCCACCTTCTTCTTACAATAAATTTTCACATCATGGTTCGAAAGCCAATCCATACCGAGGATTATATCAAATTAAACCATGGGTATGATGATGATATCCACATATAAAGCACTTTTATATGTCATAATGATAACTGATTCACTAAACTTTATTGCAATGATACTTCCCTTAGGAGTTTTGACTGAAGAACCCCTTATTAAATCAAATTGTAAATATCTAATTTTCTTGGAAAACTGGGAAGATATGATAGAATGCGATAATCCAGAATCAAATAAAGCATCAACTAATTTTGAGGAAATGATTAATGTACCTGCCACCACGTCGTTCATAACTTCAACCTCTATAGTTGTGATCGCATAAGCTTGGCCTTTCTCCCTTAGCCTTTTCTGAGGTAAGTTTCCTTGGAACTTAGGACATTTATTTTCATAATTCCCCATTTCTCTAAAATTTTATCATTCAACATTGATAGCCTCTGTAACACCCCAAGATTTCATAGTAAGTTATTTTCTTTAAAGTAATTCAATAGTTTGCGCTACACGCAACACCGAGTTCGAGCGCACCACAACTTACCAAACTAGCCGTTCAAAAAAGAAGTTATGAATAGTATTAACTGAATTTTTAATTTTATATAATCCATATAATTTTAGAATCCTTATTATGTGTTTCTTAGACACAATATAAGAAAAAATTCATTTTTTCAGATAAAAGAAGTATTTTTCAAAAAAATACAATTTTTCCACCTTTTAACGAAAACCCCTTTTTAAAACCTATATTTGACACTTTTATATATTTAATTTAATGAAATTAAATTCTTCTTTATAATTGGGACATAAAAATTTATTTTGGATAATTTTTTGGTACATTTTTATAACATTCATATTTTGATAAATAGTGAAAAATACTAAATTTTTTTTGAAAACAACTTTTTTAATAAAAATAATTTATAGTGTTAAATTATGAATTTGAATGGTTTAGAAGTATAATAAGATTATATTTTTATCATTTAATACAATTTATGTCATTATAAGTAATTTCACATTTAAATTTGACATAAACACATGTCAATCTTTTGATAGTTTTTACTTCTTAAAAACCAACTATTTGGTTTTGACAATGAGAATTAATTTTAAATTAATTAATGCTACTTCTATATGTTTAATTTGGTAAAATAGAATTCATTTTTGAATTTATAATATCAAAATTTTCTTAGGGTGAATTTTTGGTATTTTTCTGAAAACTTTCAATTTTTGATGAATAGTAAAAAAGCACTGCATTTTTATTTAAAAACCGGCATTTTTTTCAATAATTATTTATTTTATTTATTTAAGTAAATATAGATACATAATACCTATATTAGTTCAATGTGATTCATTGGAGTCATTTATATAATAAAATTAGATGTATAAAATTTTATTGAACTTTTTACCGATTCTTCCCACCTTCTATGAGTATTTGCAAATTTGCATAAAACTTAATTTTACCGCTTCTGTGAGCTGAATTTAAAAAATCCAAGAGACACGGTTGAAATAAGTATGTAAAATGTGGTTCAATAAGATGAAAATAATTTTTTTCTGAATAGTAACTTTTGACTTTTATTTACCACAGTTAAAAGTAAATAGGGTAATTAAAGGTAAATATGATATTATAATTACCCTAACACAAGTCCTAATTCTATTAGATAAGTTTAATTAGACCAAAAAGAACCTTAGTAATAAAATATGATTCTTTTGGTTCACTTGGATTAGATTAGAACATTTATTATTATTTTATTTAAAGAAGAGTTAAAGGTGTTAAATTCAAATTTTAATAATTAAACCATTTTTAATATATGGTTAAACATAATATAAATTTGACTATAAATATTAATTAGAAATAAAAAAATATTTCCTACATAATGTTATTTTATTTATAATTTTTAGACATTAAATAATTTAATTTATTTATGACACAATGATAATGCAGTAATTACCTTATTAATGAAATATTAAAATAATTGATATTATAAATATACAAATAAATGTAAATTGAGACTTCTGATGAATTGTAATAATTTTATATGTTAATATGACATGTTAGGTTTTATTAAATAAATTTTATTTTAAGTGATAAATTTTTTATGGCTATCAAAAAAATTAAATACTAAATAGTGTCAAAATTGACATAATTGAGTTTTTAAAATAAATACTACATTAATAATAGATATAATATTCCTAAAAATCTAATGCTTGGCCAAATTACTTAGATAAGGTTATATATATTAATAACAAACCACTTGGGGTTTCCTTGGATAGTTATAGTTTGTTTATTAACCATATAATATAAAAATAAAAGAGACATGTTTAATGTCAAACTATTTCACTAAGAGTTAAATCTAAATAATAAGGTTAATATGGTGACCTAAACCTATCTAAAACCTATTGGTTGAGATTTTTTATACCCATAAACACCTTATCCTCGAAATAAATCATTTGGGAGCCATTAGAAACCGAAAATGATTTTATTATAAAATAATATATCAAGCTTTTCCTAAAGTGACCCTCACCTCTCTTATAAAAGGGTACTTCCCCTTCTCTTAATTTCACACCTCCAAAGCCATTTTTCTCGGCCAACCCCTGACTATATATCCTCCAAAATTCCCTCAATTCAACCTAGAGTCCTTACTTTGATCATAAATTCAACATTGGGAGCCCTTTTGATCAACTCAAAAGGAAGCACCCAAAGAAGAGGTAATAATTTCACCACCGTCTTTCAAGTTCTTTTCTTCTTCCACTTCCTCTTTCTTTATTGATACAATAAAAAAATAAGGACTCCAGTGCCTCCTAAATACTATTATTTTATTATAAATATATTACAACCATATTCATTATTCTATCCATCCAATAAATGACAATGTCACCATATGTGCGTATGTACGGCTTACCGTCTCCACGTCGTGGTGTAGTTTGTTATTCAAAAACATCATTATTTGAATAGGTATAATAATGAGTATAACTGGTGTAAATAATAAATATAACTTGTTAATTATTTTGTATATATGATATAACATCCAATTACATACTATTTCACTATCAATATAATGATATTATTGCTCGTGCATACGTACGGATTACCGTCTCCCTGAACGCAATGAGATTCATTCCCCATCATAATAATTCAAGAATAATTTTAATTTTATGATTAAAAATAATTTTTAAGAACTTAATATCATTTTGGATATGAATAAAATACATTATATACATAACAAACATGACTTACGTAACAAAACATATGAAGGAAAATGAATCAGTTAACAACCAAAACAATGATACTACTGAAATATCATTAACAAAGAAATATTATAAGATCATATATGATATCATATTTATGTATTTGGTTCTTTTATAATTTAATAAAAATTATTTCACCATTATACAGGAGGTTAATCTACCCTATAAAAATGAAAAGTACAAGGTAAGGGGTTTTCATCTCACTTCTTATTCTCATGAGATTCATGTTATATTGCCACAGTTTCCTTTTGTGTGGTATATGTACTGCCCATGATTGTATTCTTTGTGTAATATACTTTAATTTATGGGTATTTAAATCTTCATTGTATGATAATTCTTTCATGGGGTGTATTTTTCGTAAGTTACCAAATCAGTAAGGAAATTTCAAATTTCAATTTCCACTCATTGGGCTTTACACATACTTCATTGATTATTTTACTCTAAGATTATGTGTGTGATAGAGTTAATATTTTCATTATTATTTATATGTTTTTCAATTATTTAATCTCTCCCAATTATTCAATGTGAGTGTATTTGCATCATTTATGTGTTTTTAGTGTATTTTGGGATTAAATGTGAAAATGGGGTAATTCTGTAAAAATTTTCAGTTTTATAGAGCTTCTGTTTTTTGGGCATAACTTTTATAATATTGGTCCAATTGAAGCAAATCGTTTTTTTAGGATTCCTATCCTTGTGGTATTAAAATGTTCCTTCTATACCAAGACCCAATTCGAAACCCAATGGTGCAGAAAATTCAATAAAGTGGAGAAATCAGTTTGGAAGGCAGAATGGACCCCACTTCATTAAATATGCAATATCTCCTTCATCCGACCTTAGAATTAGGTGATTTCAGCTTGTGTCTATAGCGGACTTCAAAATGACGGCTCACAATAAATTTCATAAATTATTGAGCTCATTAATGCATCCTTTTGGCACGTCCAAGTGGAGTGGGTGAAACAGTGTTTGGCGGCCAGAAAAGTAATGGTCATTGATTCGGCCATATATTTCTTCACACCTGTCCAATGACTCTCAAATTCTGAGGGTCGATATAAAAATTCATTTAAAACATTCTATAAGAAGGGACCTCAGTGAGTTTCGGCCGGCTGGTGGGCATAACAGAGGAAAACTTCTGGAGTACAGATTCTAGAGCATCAAATTTTCTGTTCTTTGTTTTCTCTCTTTTGTTCTTCTTAGTTTTGTAATGAATTCTTCTTTCCCCTTAGTCACAATTACCCTTAACATGGTGGGGTAAAATTCTATGTGATTGGGGAAGGGGAGGTTTTCCATGTTGTATTTCATGAGTTCATTCTCTTAATGTTTTAAAATCCTTTTCTCTTCTGTGAATCTGTTTCAATTTCTTATAACAGTTTTTATTATCATGTACGATTGTATCTGATTTTAGATTCTGTTGTTCATTTATATTTGGTCAATGATCAATATCTCCCTCCACTAGGTTCTGGTTTATAAACAATGGAATAGACCGGGATTTAGTAGTGTAGTACTCGGTGATCACCGGTACGTGTGTGAGGAGTAGTGAATGTTCTTGATTACTTGGGATAAACAAGACCCAATTGGGAATTGCCTAAGATAATTGGGTGTATTTTCTACAATTCTATTACACATTGTAAGGAGAGTAGACCAACCTAAGATGTTATTAAGGTTTATTCTCACATTTTTAATTGACCAAGGGAGTGAGAAGAAACGATTGTGGATTATCACTCTTAACGATTTAGCAGAGGAGAATTGGGTAAAATGAACAATAATAGAATTAAAATTGGAAAACTGACCCTAACCTGATCACCATTTCATATCACTGATTTAGATCACATCATTTGTCAATTTGTTTAAAAAATTTCACTTAATTACTTTACTTTATTTAGTTTCTTTCTTGTATTTTCTAAATCAAACAATTTCTAAAAACAACCTCACTTCTTTCTATTTTAAGGTGACAGCTTAATTTTTGTGCACTCCTCTCTGGAGACAACCTAGGTAATCCACTCTACTGCATTTTAACTTAGGTAATATTTGTTTTTGTCACACCCCATGACAGGAACGTGTCAAAACTTGGTGTCGTTGCCGGGGAGGTAGTTCCAACATTTCTTTTCTTTTTCTTTTCTCTCTTTTCATCTTTTCTCTTCAAAATTGCATGACTCGAAACTGAAAAACTGAACCTTTACCCATAGATCCTGAAATTGAAATAACCTTGTTGAATAGACTTTGAAAAATTAATTTGGAATCTGAATTTGAAGAAGTTCCCCTTGCAGACTCAAGTGAAACTTCAAGTGTTCACTCTGAGCCTGTCATCATGGCTGAAAATCAAAACCAAACACTTAGAGACCTCTATGCACCACAATTCCTTAATCAAAACAATCAACTTGCCATACCAGTGTTACAAAATGATTTTTAAATGAAACCTAATATGATTCCTTTGCTTCCAAAGTTTCATGGTTTGGCAGGTGAAGATCCAAACAAACACATTAAAGAGTTCACACATGTTTTCTCAACTTTCAGACCCCATGGAATTACCGTGGAGCAGGTAAAGTGGAAGGCATTTCCGTTTTCATTGGATGGAGCTGCTAAAGAATGGTTGTACGGCCTACAACCAGGAGATGTACATGACTGGAATGACCTAGTAAGATGTTTTATGAAAATATTATTCCGCACATCTAGAAGCACATCCATTCGTAAGGAAATCTATGCCATACGACAATCATCTGGAGAAACTCTTTACGAGTACTGGGAGAGATTTAAGAAGCTATGTGCCAGCTGTCCACATCAAGCCATTGAGGAACACCACTTTCTTGTCTTCTTCTATCAAGGACTACTAGACAATGATAGAAACCTTCTTGATGCATCATCTGGAGGTGCCTTGATTGACAAGTCACCAGAAGAAGCCAAGGGATTGATTTAGAAGATTTCCCAAAACTCGCAGCAATTTGGAACAAGAGGTATTGGTACAAGAGGTATTCATTAGGTACGCACTTCTCATCCATCACCCTTATTAGAAACTAAGATTGAAGAGCTTACTAGTTTGGTGAGGCAGATGGCCCTGAAGCAAGTTAGTGACCAACAAGCACCAGCTAAGGTATGTGGTTTATGCTCATCTCCTAATCATTTCACTGACCAGTGTGCTGAAATACAGGGAATGGAAGGTTGTGCAGCAGCCTTTCAGCCAAGGCAGTTCCAGAAAAATCAAGGATGGAGAGAGCCTAACCAAGTCCAATATGGATTTGGAAATCAACAGAATCAAGCTAGGCCCCCGTACCAAAATCAGTTTCAAAACCAACCCCCATTCCAGAATCAATTCCAGAACCCTCCACCATTTCAACAAAAACCATCTTATAACCAGCCTTCTTACCAAAAACCAACCAATCTCTAAAGACCCAATGAGAAAACATCCACCAGTTCACAACCTACAATTCAAAACCAACAAAAATCTGAGTTTGAAGGACTGAAAGACACTGTTAAAGATTTGTCCAATAAGTTTGAAAGTCTCATGGACTTTCTGACCAAAACTCCTGGTAAACTCTCTTCCCAAACAATCCCAAACCCAAAAGAGAATGTTAGTATTATAACTACAAGAAGTGGAAAATAACTCCAACCACCATCCACCATTGAACCTGAAACAAGAAAAAACTAATATGGGTGAGAATGAAGAAAATTCTATGAAAATGCATCGAGAAGAAGATAAGAAAGAGGAGGATGATAATGATAGGACAAGAAGGAAGAAACAAGAAACACCATTTCAAAGGCAGCAAAGGGAGAAGAAAGATATACCACCACCATTTCCATCAAGGATGATTGAATCAAAGAGGTTACAAGAAGAAGCACTGCAAAAAGAAATTCTGGACACCTTTCAGAAAGTGGAAATCAACATACCTCTGCTTGAAGCACTCAAACAAATTCCAAAGTATGCTAAGTTTTTGAAGGATATTTGCACCAAGAAAAGGAGACTTCAAGGGAATGAGAGGATCAATTTGGGAAGAAGCGTCTCAGCCCTTATCACACCACAATTTCCAACCAAATGTCAAGATCCAGGGACGTTTTCTATTCCATGCACCATTGGTTCATTAAATTTCTCTAATGATTTGTGAGATTTAGGTGCATCAATTAATGTATTGCCTCACTCAGTATATACTTCTTTGCAAATGGGAGACTTGAAGCCCACAAGAGTGGTGGTTCATCTTGAAAATAGATCCACATTTTTCCCAGCAGGAGTTCTGGAGGATGTCCTGGTAAAAGTCAAAGATCTTTTATTCCCTGCTGACTTTTATGTGTTGAATATGGAAGATGATAGGATCCCATCACACTCACCCTTAATTTTGGGGAGACCATTCTTAAAGACGGCCAAAACCATCATCAATGTCCATGAAGGGACACTTACCATGGAGTTTGGAGACAGCACCGTCCACTTCAATATTTTTGAATCCATGAGGCACCCATCAGATGATCATTCACTGTTCGCACTCTCCCATGAATATGACATAGAACCAATTGAAGAATCAGGTATGTTTCATGAATTTTTATCATTAGGAGAGAATTTTTCCATTAAAGATATCACTGAACATATGGATTCCCAAACTCTTGGAGGTTCTGATTTCATGTTGGAAGAAGAGGTAAAATCTGATTTCTTTGATAATTTGTTAAATGATGATGAAAATGATATGATTTCTTGTGTGCAGGATGTCAAACCATTGGAAGTGGAGAACCTCAATTTAGTTTCATCTCTTGATCATCCTCCTGATCTAGAATTAAAACCACTCCCACTGATTTAAAATATGTTTACCTTATGGAGGGGGAGAAATTACCAGTAATAATTGCTAATAATCTATCTAAAACTCAAGAAAAATCATTGATTGAGCTTTTTAGAGAGAATTTCCAAGCAATAGGGTGGAGCTTTGGTGATATCCTGGGAATAAACCCAAACATTTGCTCACATAGAATTTTTCTTGAGGGAGATTCCAAACCTGTCAGACAAACCCAAAGGAGGCTAAACCCTACCCTGATGGATGTTGTGAAAAAAGATATTGAGAAGTTATTAGAAGCCTGGATCATCTATCCCATATCAGATTCACAATGGTTTAGCCCCATCCATGTAGTCCCAAAGAAAACTGGCCTAACCATTGTGAGGAATGAGAAGAATGAATTAGTCCCTGTGAGAATTCAGAATAAATGGAGAGTATGCATCGATTTTAGGAAGCTGAATCAGGTCACTCGAAAAGATCATTTCCCTATCCCGTTTATTGACCAGATGTTAGAGATATTGGCAGGGAGAACTCATTATTGATTTTTGGATGGATTTTCAGGTTATTTTCAGGTACCCATTGCCCCCGAGGATCAAGAGAAGACTACCTTTACTTGTCCTTTCGGTACTTTTGCATACAAAAGAATGCCATTTGGATTGTGTAATGCTCCAGGCACATTTCAGAGGTGTATGGTAAGTATATTTTCTGATCACAATGAAGATTGATTGGAGGTTTTCTTGGATGACTTCACAGTTTTTGGAAATTCGTTTGACCATTGTTTGAAAAATCTGGAAAAAGTTTTGAAAACTTGCATTGAAAAGAACCTTGTTTTGAATTTTGAAAAGTGTCATTTTATGGTTGAGGGAGGAATTTTCCTTGGGCATGTTATTTCACAGAAAGGCATTGAGGTTGATAAATCAAAAATTGAAGTGATAAATTCTTTGCCTTACCCAACTTGTGTGAAACATGTTAGATCATTTTTAGGACATGCAGGATTCTACAGGAGGTTTATAAAAGATTTCAGTAAGATTTATCTCCCTCTCTCTATATTACTTTTGAAAGATTCTGATTTTGAGTTCAACGGTTCATGTAGGGAAGCATTTGATGAGTTGAAGAAGAAATTGATTACACCACCAGTGATACAGCCACCAAATTGGGAAGAACCATTTGAGCTACTTTGTGATGCTTCAAACCAAGCAATTGGAGCTATCATTTCTCAGCGAATTGAGGGCAGGCCACAAGTCATTTCATATGCCTCAAAAACCTTATATGTAGCCCAATTCAACTACACAACAACAGAAAAAGAGTTTTTAGCAGTTGTTTTTTCTTTAGAAAGATTTAGATCGTATCTTCTTGGAACTAAAGTCATTGTGTTTTCTGATCATGCAGCTCTTAGGTACTTGATGAAGAAGGCTGAAGCAAAACCAAGGCTAGTGAGATGGATGCTACTACTACATGATTTCAACATAGAAATCAAAGATAAGAAGGGATCTGAGAACCAAGTGGCTGATCACTTAAGTAGACTACCCAACACCGCTGAAGTTGAGATTCCAGACACTGAACCACTAAATGATCGCCTTCCAGGGGAGCAGTTGTACTTTATTGAAGGAGAAGTACCTTGGTATGCTGACATGGTAAATTATCTGGTAACATCTCAGGTCCCATCTCATTTAAATTTTCACCAAATTCACAAATTGAAATCTGAATCTAAATATTACATCTCGGATGATCCATTTCTTTGGAAGATTTGCAATGACCAAATGATCAGAAGATGTTTGCCTAAAAATGAAATTGAATCAGTCTTTAGGTTTTGTCACACATTAGCTTGTGGAGGCCACTTTGGACCTCAAAGGACAGCGAGGAAGGTTTTAGAATCTGGACTTTATTGGCCAACACTTTTCAAATATTCCCATGAATTTTGTAAACGGTGTGAAAAATGTCAGTTTACAGGAAATATTTCAAAGAGACAAGAAATGCCCCAAAAGCCACTTAATTTTTGTGAAATATTTGAAGTTTGGGGGATAGATTTTATGGGACCTTTCCCAATGTCATTTGGAAATTCTTATATTCTTCTTGCTGTTGATTATGTTTCCAAATGGGTGGAAGCAAAAGCCACCAGGACTGACGATGCTAAAGTTGTTTGTGATTTTGTCAGGGATAACATATTTTGTAGGTTTGGAGTTCCTAGAGCCATCATTAGTGATCAAGGGACTCACTTTTGTAATTGGAGCATGGTATCTTTGTTGAAAAAGTATGGGGTGCATCATAAAACATCAACTCCCTATCATCCACAGACTAATGGGCAAGCTGAAGTGTCCAATAGGGAAATAAAAGGAATTTTGGAAAAGACTGTTAATCGAAATAGGAAGGATTGGAGCCAAAGGTTAGAAGACACATTATGGGCTTACAAGAAAGCCTACAAAACTCCAATTGGAATGAGTCCATATAGGCTAATTTATGGGAAAAGTTGTCACCTACCTGTGGAATTGGAACATAAGGCATACTGGGCTGTGACGAAGATGAATCTGGATCTTGAAAGTACTGGGAAAGAGAGAAGATTGCAATTACAGGAGTTGGATGAAATTCGAAGGGAAGCATTTGAAAATTCCAGGATTTACAAAGAGAGAAAAAGAGTGGCTCATGACAAACTGATCCAACCAAAGGACTTCCATCTAGGAGACAAAGTGTTGTTATTCAATTCAAGACTCAAGCTGATGCCAGGTAAACTTCGTTCCAGGTGGGATGGTCCATTTATAGTTACTCATGTATATCCTTTTGGTGTTGTGCAGATTGTGAAGGATGGAGTGAAGGACCCATTCACTGTTAATGGGCACAGATTGAAGAAATTCCTTGGGACCATTCCATCAGAGCCAATAGAGGAGATCACACTCCTCCAACCTGTTTATCAATAAACTCCATCAGGTCGTACCTCTCCTTTATATTTTCATGATTGTTGTGATTCAATTTCCAATATTCTTACATGTTAAATACATTTGAATGCATTGTGGACACTGCATCATTTAAGTGTGGGGGAGGGAACCTTTGTAGTGTAGGATTTTTATGTGTTGTTTGTTTTCCCATTTGTTTAAAAAAAACATGTGTGTGTTTAAAATTTTGTGTGCTTATTTTTAAATTTTTATGTGTTTTTGAAACTTTTGAGCTGAAATTATTATCATTGGTATTTTTGAAACCCATCTCCATGAGTGAAATAATTTATTCCTTGAAACTAAGCTTAAATGAATGCTGAAAATGACATTGTTTCAAGTTCAATTATTTGGGAATTTCATAAAAAATACTCTGTTTTTTGAATCCCATGACACGTATCACTATCTTTATATTTGAAATCACATTCCCGTGAGGCTTCTGAAGCTATTATTTTCATATTCTTTACATTCACCTCACTTCTTGAGAGAACCAAATCATGCTTGATTTAACCAGAATTTGATTTATTCCTGTCAAAACTTGAGGGTTTGAGGTACTTGTGTTTTAAATGATTGAGGAATTTCTTTGGTTTGAAAGCCCCCTTTTCAAGATAATCCCTTTCATAATGGCCTACCTTGAACATTTAATCCTTGTAGCCCATAGAATCCATGAAAATCCTGTTAGTTTAGCCACATTACAAGCTAATATTCCCTATCCAACCTGCTCTTGAAGTGAAATTGCGTGATCTATTTGAACATAAGTGTGGGGGGAAGATGTCTTGTATTGTACTACCTTATTTGGGGATACTTTGGGTGAAAAAAAAATGTTGAAGAGATGTTATTGCTGTAAAAAAAATCATTCTGCTGAAAGCTGTGCCTTTTCTGGAGCTTTCATGATGAGAGAAGTTGTGCCTTTCTAGAGCTTCTAATGTAAAAAAAAAAGTTGTGCCTTATCTGGAGCTTTCAAGAAATATTATATTTGAGAAGATTGAAATGTTTGCCGCTGAAATGATGAACTATGGGAACATTCCTTGATATTCCATGGATAAGGAGTTTATTTTCTACTAAGGGGAGTGAAGAGAAGACCATACTTTTGTGAAAATTAGAGTAATGCAATTTTGCTTCAAAAAGAGCCAAGCCCTCTTCATTCAGCCTCAGAATTTTCACATATAAATCCTACCAACCTAAAGCCACAGAACAACCTTAAAAAGTCCTCATGATAAACATATGTCTTTAACTCACATCGGGTGGAGATGTAGGAATTTATCAATCCTATGGTGACCCTTGTATGAGTTTGGATGAGAAAGACATTGCTAAAAAATTGAAATTTGTGTAATGAGAGATAATGAAAGTTAGGTAAGTGTTTTGTGTGCATGTGAGGAGAAATGAAGAGTAAATTTATTGAATGATCCTAAATTAAGAACATGAAATAATAGAGTTTTATGAGGCATGATATATTTTGTTTCTTGTTTTCAAATTTTTGGATCTCATGGATATGTGTTTTGAATTTACTTTGAATTTATTTTGATTCTGACTTGTCCAGGAGTCCAAGTGATAAGTGTGGGGGAATTGATAGAGTTAATATTTTCATTATTATTTATATGTTTTTCAATGATTTAATCCCTCCCAATTATTTAATGTGAGTTTATTTGCATCATTTATGTGTTTTTAGTGTATTTTGGGCTTAAATGTGAAAATGGGGTAATTCTGTAAAATCTTCAGTTTTATAGAGCTTTTGTTTTTCAGGCATAACTTTTATAATATTGGTCCAATTGAAGTGAATATTTTTTTTAGGATTCCTATCCTTGTGGTCTTAAAATGTTCCTTCTGGACCAAGACCCAATTCGAAACCCAATGGTGCAGAAAATTCAATCAAGTGGAGAAATCAGTTTGGAAGGCAGAATGGACCCCACTTCATTAAATATGCAATATATTCTTCAGAAGACCTTATAATGAGGTTATTTCAGCTGGTGTATATATAGGACTTCAAAAGGACGGCTCACAATAAAGTTCATAAATTATTGAGCTCATTAATGCATCCTTTTGGCGCGTCCAAGTGGAGTGCGTGAAACAGTGTTTGGAAGACAGAAAAGTAATGGTCATTGATTCGGCCATATCTTTCTTCACACCTGTCCAATGACTCTCAAATTTGTAGGGTAGATAGAAAACTTCATTTCCAACATTCTATAAGAAGGGACCTCAGTGAGTTTCGGCCGGATGGTGGGCATAACAGAGGAAAACTTCTGGAGTACAGATTCTGGAGCATCAAATTTTCTGTTCTTTGTTTTCTCTCTTTTGTTCTTCTTAGTTTTGTAATGAATTCTTCTTTCCCCTTAGTCACAATTACCCTTACCATGGTGGGGTAAAATTCTATGTGATTGGGGAATGGGAGGTTTTCCATGTTGTATTTCATGAGTTCCTTCTCTTAATGTTTTAAAATCCTTTTCTCTTCTGTGAATCTGTTTCAATTTCTTATAACAGTTTTTATTATCATGTACGATTGTATCTGATTTTAGATTATGTTGTTCATTTATATTTGGTAAATGATCAATATCTCCCTCCACTAGGTTCTGGTTTATAAACAATGGAATAGACCGGGATTTAGTGGTGTAGTACTCGGTGATCACTGGTGCGTGTGTGAGGAGTAGTGAATGTTCTTGATTACTTGGGATAAACAAGACCCGATTGGGAATTGCCTAAGATAATTGGGGGTATTTTCTACAACTCTATTACACATTGGAAGGAGATTAGACCAACCTAAGATTTTATTAAGGTTTATTCTCACATTTTTAATTGACCAAGGGAGTGAGAAGAAACGATTGTGGATTCTCACTCTTAACGATTTAGCAGAGGAGAATTGGGTAAAATGAACAATGATAGAATTACAATTGGAAAACTGACCCTAACCTGATCACCATTTCATATCACTAATTTAGATCACATCATTTGTCAATTTGTTTAAAAAATTTCACTTAATTACTTTACTTTATTTGGTTTCTTTCTTGTATTTTCTAAACCAAACAATTTCTAAAAACAACCTCACTTCTTTCTATTTTAAGGTGACAGCTTAATTGTTGTGCACTCCTCTCTGGAGACAACCTAGGTAATCCACTCTACTGCATTTTAACTTAGGTAATATTTGTTTTTGTCACACCCCATGACAGGCACGTGTCAGTGTGGAATCACTATTTATTATTTATTTAGTAATTTCCACTCCCCTTTCTATGGATATAACTTTTATACATATAATCACTCCATTTATAAATTCACATTCCATTGATATGAACTTTTTAAGGGTAATCTTAACTCAATTTCTATTCATTGTGTTAAACATCCAAGTCATTGGTTTTGTTTTCACAAGAATATGTGTGAATGTAATATTATTGATTTACACTGAATATCCAATTATATTGAGTGTGATTCATCCTTAATCTAAGGATACTATCTTTATAAGGTATTTCGTCTCAATTTACATTCCTTTGAGACCTCTTTGAAATTATGAACCAATTCACTTTTATATGGTGTATAGACTGTCCTTTAACATAATATATCATGAATCCATTTATTCTCACGATATTATAATGTTTTGATAAATGTTATTCCTCAATTACTTGTATTCAAGCGTCTCTTATTTGGTTAGGAACTCTTTAACTAAAATATTTTTTTGAATGTTTTAAATATTAATTCTTCTAAATATTTCCCATTAATGTCCATGTTTTAAAAATAGTTTTAAGTATTTATTTATATAGACATAAATGTTTTGAAATTAAAATTACTTTAAAATGTTTTGAAGTGGTATGGGACACTTTGATTCAAAAATCTCTTTTAAATGACTTCTTTGATAAATAGTGCGATATTTAAATGTTTTCAAGAAAAAGGGATATTTATCCCAAGACTTTTACTGATCATTTTCAACTATGTCAACATCCTTTAAGGGATATTATTCTTAATCAAGGTTTATTTATTATAAAAATATTACATATTTTATTGAAGGTTTTGTGATATGTTTGATTGTGGATGTGTTATTATTATACCATTCATGGTTTATAGATAAAGTATTGACATTTTGTATGCTAGTTTTAATATGAATGTTTATGTTATGTTTAATCCTTTTCATATGTGGAATGCATTAGACTTAGTATGTGACGGGTGGAGCTCGTTATAGCTCCTCGATGCATTGGTAGGTCTCATAAGACAAACTAGTGTCTTGGCACAAGCCCTTGACAAAATCTTATTTGTAGTCTTGGCACAAGGCCTTGACTATGTGGTTATGAATTCTCGCATTATGCATTCCATAATTATTAAATTGGCTATTGATATTGTATGTGATTATTCGACTAGTATAATATCCATGTGAATAAGTAAATGGAATTATTTGATTTATATTGGCCATATTATGCAGAATTTTATGTTTAAAAGTCATATGTTTTAGTCTTATACATTGCCTTAAATGTTTATGCTTATTTATGAATGTTTTCGCTATATTGTTATCTTTACTGAGCATCTGAGGTCACCCCTTTCTATGTTTCATTTTTCGCAGGATGTGAAGAAGTATTTTATGGTTGATATGCAGGGATAGGCTAAGGATATAAGTGTGGTCAATGGAGACAATGTTGTTGTTGTTTTTCATTTTATAATGTAATTTAAAACTTATGAATGTATCTAGTACTTCCAAGGATACTAAATTGATCGGTCTTTCGGAATTTGATCCCTCAGGATCATGCCAATGTTATGTAATAATGCACTGACTCTGGGTAACTGGGTTCGGGGCATTATAGCCTCTTTCTTTACCTTTAAATCACATGCTTGGTGGCCTTTTTCACCACACTTATAACAAACACCCATTCCCATCAGGGAAGTACTAGGGTGTTTCTTCCCACATTTACTACAAGATGGAAATTTTACTTTTCCCTTCTTCCCCATATTTCCATTTCCAGAGTGTTCAGTAGATCTATTCTTCTCTTTATTTGATTTAAAGTTGTAAGACTTAGAGAATTATTTTTCTGTCTTGACAGCACATGAGACTATATCTTCGTACAATGAGAAGGATTGTGAGACTATTGCTTGACAGAGAAATGGTTTTATCCCATAAAATAATCAATCAATATTACTCCTTAGGTTATGTATATAATATGCAGCATGCCTTGCTAACCTTGTAAAGTTAGCCTCATACTTTAGGATATTCTCATCCTCCTTTTTCATTAGACTTAGAAATTTCCTTTCCATATATGCTCGATGTTCATGAGGAAATTATTTTTCTATGAAAAGATCTTTAAACTCCCTCCATTCCATGTTTCATACTTCTTCATCCTACTTTGTGTTTTTAATTAATGACCACAATTGATCTGCATCTCCTATGAGGTGATAAACTGCCATGACAACTTTTTACCTTTCACTACTCCCCAAAACATGAAATATTTTTTCTAAATAACTTGTCCATTGATCATCTACAAATGGATTTATAGTCCCATTGAATCTTGGTGGTTTTTTCCTCAGGAAGCATTCTAACATTTATCCTCCACGTTGTAGATCAGGGTGCTCTATATGGGTAAGGTTATTATTCATAACTTGAGTGCGTTGTCCCAGTATGGTTATAAGTTGTTCAGCACCAGTTGCATCACTAGCTCCACTATAATTATCTTGAGTAGGAGGAAAATCCCTACACGGATTATGTGTGTTGATATGGTTTCCATTCATTCCACTAGGCGCCATTTCTAAACAATGGAATACACTAGATTAGTTTATGAATCATTATATATAATTCCAAACTAATAAAATACCTAAAATAAACTGAAGAGTTTATGCATATAATCCATAATCATAAAAAAATGTTTTTTTCAAGAAAGTATTTAATCCAAACTCCTTCATAATATATTGTAAATAAAATGTGAATTATCCTAATCATATCCCCCAGGAGTGTCAAACCAGGTGCACAGTATGGCTCGTTGTCGTGTACTAGGATACCCAAGGTCAAGCTCGAAACTCCTTGTCGGAGTTTTCACTCCTAGGTATATTTGTGCCAGAACCACATCCACTTGTAGTATCCAGAAATGGATTTATTTCTTGTAAAACCCACATAATATCTACATTACCAAATTTTTTGATGTTCTTCTATACTAATCCTCAAATTATATCTTAGGGTAATGTTTTCTAATCAGAGCTTTTTTTCTAAATCTAATCTCCTAGGTTTGTACTAAAACTCTTCTGATACCAATCGTAACGCCCTGACCCTAGTTACCTAGAGTCGGTGCATTATTACATAACATTGGCATGATCACAAGGGATAAAGTCTCTAAAGACCGATCATTTTAGTATCATAAAATACTTCTTCACATCCTGGGAAAAATAAAACATAAGAAAGGGGTGAGCTCAGATGCTCAGTATGGATAACAATATAGCGGAAACTATAATAAATAATCATAAACATTTAAGGAAATGTATATGACTAAAATACAAGCCTTTTAAACTTAAATATTTATTATAATATGGAAAGGATAAATAAAATAATTCCATTTACTTATGAAAATGGATATTCTACTAGTCGAACAATCACATGTAATATCAATAGCTAATTTCATAATGATGGAATGCATAATGTCGGACATCATAACCACGTAGTCAAGGCCTCATACCAAGACTACAAATAATAATTTTGTCAAGGCTATGTACGAAGAAACTATTTTGTCTCATGATACCTACTAATGCCTTGAGGGGTTATAGAGGGCCCCGCCCGTCACTTACTATGTACAATGCATTCCTCATATGAAAAGGTTGAAACATAACATAAACATTCGTATGAAAAATAGCATACAAAATGTTAATACTTTAACCATAAACCATGAATGGTATAAAAATATCACATCCACAATCAAACATATCACAAAACCTTCAATACAATATGGAAGATTGTATCATAATAAATCAACTTCAAACAAGTGTAAAATTCAATAAAGGATGTTGACATAGATAAAATCAAAACTATTGGAGAGAAATATCTCTTTCTATTTTGAAATAATTTAAAATTAAATTAATTATTAAAGAAAACATTTATTTTAAAAATATTCTTATAATCTTGTAAGGGAATCTTTTAAGGTGTTATAATGGTGGAAAATAGCCGCACCCACCGTATAAGTTAAAAAAACAATCCTTCCTTAATTTGTCGAAAAGGTTATAAAGTACCTTGTTTGGAAAGCGATGGAAAGATTCATTTCAAACAATTTTATAAAAAGTCATAGTAAATTTTTTTTAAATTTATTTTTAAGAAACACAGATGTGGATGATAATGGTGTCCCAGTAGATACTTATATAAAAACAACCTCAGATAATAAAGAGATTGTAAAATTAACCCTTAAATTGTACTTTTCTTTAGTCAAGGGTACGTTAACATCTTGTATGATGGTTAAATCATAGTTATTAAATTTTACAAGAACCACATTCATAAATATGATATCATATATGATCCTCCAATATTACTTATTTAATAAAATTTCAGTAGTTTCATTGTTTCGGGTGTTAACTGATTCATTTTCCTTTATATGTTTAGTTATGTAAGTCGTGTTTGTTATAGATAGAATTTATTTGATTCATATCCATAATGATATTAAGTTTTTAAAAATTATTTTTAATTATCAAATGAAAATTATTCTTTAATGATGGGGAATGAAATCGTATCGCGTTGTGGTGACGGTAAACCGTACGTACGCATAAGTGATAATATCATTCTATTGATGGTGAAATCATATGTAGTTGGATGGTATATTATATATAATGAATCATTAACATGTTATATTTATTATTTACATCAATTATACTCATTATTATACCCAACCAAATAATGAAGTGTTGAATAAAAAAATACACCATGACGTGGACACGATAATTCGTATGTACACACGTATGGTGACTTTGTAATTCATAGGATGGATAGAATAATGAATATGGTTTTAGCATATTTATAATAACATCACAGTATGTAGAAGGTACTGGAGTTATTATTTTTTTATGCAAACAACAAAGAATTAGGAAGTGGAAGAAGAAAAGAATTTTGAAATAGGTGATGAAATAATTACTTCTTCTTCAGGTGCTTCCTTTTTATTTGAACAAAAAGGATCCTTAGGATGGATTTATGATCAAAGTAAGGCCTCTAGGATGAACTGAGGGTAGTTGAAAGAATATTTGAGCAGGTTTTGGCCAAGCCAAATGGGTTTGGAGGTTTAAATTTGAGAGAAGGGGAAGTACCCTTTTATAAGGGAAGTGAGGGGTACTTTAGGAAAAGCATGAAATATTAACTTATTATAAAATCATTTTCGGTTTCTAATATCTAAAAATGGATTTATTTCAAGGATAAGGTGGGGATTGGTTTAAAACCTCTCAACCAATAGGTTTTAGAAAAGTTTAGACCACCATATTAACCATATCTTTTATATGTAACTCCTAGTTAAATAGTTTAACTTTTACCATGTCTTCTTGTATTATTATAATACATGGTTAATAAACTTACTATAAAATACCAAGTGAACCTCAAGTGGTCTATTAATGACATATATATCATTATATGAATCCTTTGGTTGAACCTTATATTTTTAGGACTACTATATAATTGAATAAAATAGTATTTGTTTTAAAAACTCATTAATGTCAATTTTGACATTATTTAGAATTTGGTTTTTGTGAAAGTCTTACAACATGATTACTTCGAAAAAAAATCATTGAATAAACCCTAACATGTCATATTAACCTATAAAATTCATGGAATTCATCAAAAGTCTCAACTTTCATTTATTTTAATATTTATAATATCAATTATTTTAATCTTTCATTAATAAGGTAATTACTACATCATCATTGTGCATAAATAAATTTAATTATTTAAAGTTTAAAAATTATAAATAAAATACCATGATGTAGGAAAGATTTTTAAAATTTTAATTAAACACTTTTAACTCTTCTTTAAATAAAATATAATAAATGTCCTAATCTAATCCAAGTAGATCGAAAAGATTCATATTTTTGTCCTAAGGTGGATTTTGGTTGAAATACACATATAAAATAGAATTAGGACATGTGTTAGGATAATTATAATATCATTTTTACCTTCAATTGCCCTATTTACTTTTAACCATGGTAAATAAAATTCAAAAGTTACTATTCACCAAAAATTATTTAATCTTATTGAACCGAATTTTACTTACTGATATCGACTATATCTCTCAGATTTTTGAAATTCAATTCAAAGAATTGGTAAAATTACGTTTTATGCAAATTTGTAAATGTGCCTATAAGGTGGATATAAGACGTCAAAAAATTCATCAAAATTTTATATATCTAATATTTTTATAAATTGACTCCAATGAATTAAATTGGATTAATATAATTATTATGTATCTATTTGGAATTTAAAATAAATTTAAATTTAAAAATAATTATTTAAATAAAAATTCGGTATTATACAATAACGCTATGTTTTTCACTATTCATCAAAAATTGAAATTTTCAGAAAAATACCAAAAAATCACCCTAAGACAATTTTGATATTCCAAATCCAAAAATGAATTCCATTTTGAAAAATAAAATTTATAAAATTTCAAAAATTAGGTATTACTATTCATAATGGCTAGTTTGATTGGTCGTTGTGTGCTAAAACATGAAGTTGTGTACAATGTAAGCTATTACATTATTCAAAAATAAGTGTACCGTAGAAGCTTTGGTTGTTACACAAATTATGTCTTAAAATATTATATTTCTAATAAGGAAATTCGAAAAAAAAAATACATCATTTCTTCCGATTATGACTGCGCTGCCTATTTGCAGCAGGAATGGAAGTCAATGCAGGAACCAATAAATCTTGAAAATCATAAATTGTACGGATTTTTTCTTGATCAATTTATGCACAAATTTGAACCCCAGATAGTATTTATGGTGATGGGTCATTCTCTCTATTCCCATCAAATGGCATAGAGTCTTTTCTAAACTTGTGCAATGGAGGAAGAAAGCGTCTCTAACCAATATATTCACACTTTCTAATGTGCTTAAGCCATATAGATTTCTTACTATTATTACAACAAGGGAAATGAAATTCTCATTTTTTACTCCAACCTGATAAGTTAGAATACGCTGGGAAATCATTAATTGTCCATAACAAAGCGACCCAGAGTCTAAACATTTCATTAGCTACCGAGTCAAAATTCATTCCACCATCGACCCAAAATTCTTGCAGCTCATCAATAAAAGGTTGCATATAAAGATTGATTTTATCATCAGGTCCTCTCAGTCCATCAATTAGAGTCGACAATAACAAAAATGGTTGCTTCATACATACTCATGGGGGAAGGTTGTATGGAACCAACACCACTATCCATGTATTATGTGTTGCACCAACCATGGACCTAAATGGGTTTAAACCATCTATTTCCAAACCCAGTCAAACATTACAATCATCCCGGGAAAAGTTTTGGTGTCTTTGATCAAACTCTTTCCATGCCAAAGAATCCGCTGGGTGAGTTAATTTATCAACCTCTTTGTTTCTCTCTGAATTCCAAGTCATCTATTTATCGATTTTAGCTGACATGAAGAATCTCTTCAGTCTTGGTTTTAGTGGGAAATAATGCATCTTCTTAGTGGCAACTTGTTTCCCTTGACTCACGACCATGCTAGGAAGAATCTGACAACCTTAATTAATCTCATTGGTCTTCCACCTGGATGTGTAGGAAATAGTACAAGTATTTAATTGTGTATTCTCTTTTCTAAACAATATACAATTAGTGCAGCATGCATCAATGGTATCATATGTAAAACCAAGGTCGTCGGTCAACTTGAGATATTGATAGAATGACTCTAGAATCTTCGCTCCAGTAGGGAGTACCTTCATCAATAATACCAACAACATGTTGAATGAGGTGTCTGACTACTGATTCAAGGCCTTTAGGTGTAACAATTCAACGATGAAGAACAATTTACTAAATTTAGTATATCCATGATATAATTCAGTATGTGAATCATCAATAATTTCAAAGAATGTTAATTCTTCTCCATATGTAGAAGAATGGGGATTACTCAATCTAATGTCATCATTTATGACATTATTGACTTTATGTTGAAACTGACGCATCATATCATTGAGCATTATTTTTATCGAATCGACTGTTCTCGAATCAACAACCATCTGAATACTTTCTGATTGATGACATGAAACAAACTCTTCTCCATGACGTGTCAATGTCTTATAGTTTTTCAAAAACCCATTCAAGAACAGATGTTCTCTAACACTATCTCGTTTGAAGAGATATCTATTTTCACATTTATTTCATGGACAACTAATCAAATCGCTTGGAAATCCGTTGGTGAAATCCATAAATTGCTTAATCCCCTCATAATATTCATCAAAAACCTATCTTGCATATTAATCCAGCTCTTATCCATATCTGTATTTAATAGAAAGAAAATAATTGAAATATCTCATTTAAATTCTAAAAAAACTCATGTCATTAAAACTTAAAAACCAATGAGTTCAAAGCTATTTTTAAGGAAAAATAAATTATGTGGATTGGTTTTGGTAATATTGTGACATCTATATATATTTTGTGATCTATTTAAACAAGGTGGAATTATGATTCCAACATGGGAGTTGGAACTTGGAGTGAATTTTCTCACGATTTACAGAAACTTCGAACTGAAATCAAGGGCAGGGTATGTGCTGCACTACTAGAATCCATGGGATTTGCAGGTTCGATCATTATGGAGATTTACCACAGCTACACATGGAAGTTGATTTCATGATACTTGAGAGGTTGATCTAGATGAATTCTAGATACAAGGTGGCTACTATAAATTCATAGAGAGGGATACTTATCAATCGAGGACCAGTCACTGGGGGTTGTTTGTGTTTATTGGGGGATGTTTTTGTCCACTACCAGCAAAAAAAATATAGAGGTTGGACACTTCCCTAAATTACCAATTTTGTGTTTCTCAACGGTATTATTTCCGAAAATTTGGATTTTTATGCTTTGCAATGATGATAGAGGCTTGATCTGGGGTTCATTCATATTACATAAGTGGTTGTTCAGGTATGGTTTGTTCTATTTATTAATGAACACTACTTGAAAAAAGGAGCATGGAGTGTGGTCCATTTACATATGGAGATTCGTTTAAAGCTGGTTCATTTTGATTCAATGTTGATTATTTTAGTTGATTCACTCGTCATTAGAACCCAAAATGTTTTTGACTAAATTTCTAATTTAGGGCTATTAAAGTTGAATCCAAGTGCACAAAATCTGAAGCCTTTGAATATAAATGATCCTTGGACATCTTTCAAGATCTATGTAGAATTGAAACTCATATTTCTATCCCAATAAAAAGGTAACCTCAAAATACAGGACACATGCCATACGGTGCTCTATAATGGAATTCGTTGAATTGTTTTTCCTGTTACCCATGGTTCAAGAGGAATCTACCACCTGGACAAAAGATATCTAATTCTTCCTCTCTTTTTCAATAAATTCAGAGTTGTTATGAATCAAAAAATATTCCCTCTTTGGCCAATACAATTTTCATGAATGATAGCTACGTAATGGATTGAGGAAGTCAAACAACCACTTACCTGCATAGGACTCAACCGCGGGTAAAGGGCTGCGACTGGATTGCGGATCCATGATGATGCAACGGCTTGATGACAGAGGTTTGACAGCTGGAGTGGACAGGGGCGGAACGTGTTGATAGGGGCGGTATGGCTGGATGTGTTAAAAAAATAGGTTGGAAGAAAGAGAAGACGGTTAGAACCTTGACGCGTGAATCGGGTTCACTATCCAAAAGGGTTTGATCCACCCCACATTGATGGTGTAGGGTTCTCGGTGGATGTATCCCTTGAGGATTTCACCAAGGTTTGGGAAAAATCGAACACCAATTTTCGATTATCCTGCTGCACCGATGTTGGGAGAACTCTGGAGAATTTCTAGGATTGAAAATTAATTGATACATAAGCGATCTCATCATCGCTTATTTATAGATTAGAAATGGTGTGAATTGCACCGGTTCTTTCAAAGAATGCATTGGTTCAACCGAAACAAGACAACTCTTGGTGAGGGACACACCGCTTCAATCTCACCATTTCGATCAAAGAACGCATTGGTTCAATCGAAAAGACACAACTCTTGGTGAGGGACACATCAGTTAAAATTTGAAAAAACACTCTATTTAAATAATTTAAAAAAAATTATAACAATAAATATTTTGAATCAAATATATAAAAATATATATAACAATCCCCCACTTTTATTCATAAATATTAATTCTCCACATCACAGGTGATCCATTATACATAATAAAGGTATCTTTCGATTTAAACATTTACTTAGTATCATTATCTCAAAGTTTATCAGATTTATAAGTTGTCAAAACATTAAACTTATTAACCTTTAAGATAAACCAGAGAAATCATACATATAATGAACTTTCATCCAACATCTCATTTTGTAGCACTTTTAAGGCCATGTGATTATATCCTTTTCATGAACTCTCTAAGGAGTAAACCCACATAAACAATTTTTATGGTACCATCTTGTAACAATTGTCTCACATAATCGTGTCTCAAACTTATATGTCTAGAATTTCCATTGTACATGAAATTATATGCCCTTGATAATGTTGCTTCACTATCACAACTGATAGAAATAGGAGGCATCAGACTAGGCCACAATATAATATCCAATAATAGATTTCTAATCCATTCAGCTTCCTTTCCACATGCCGCTAAGGCGATAAACTCTGAATCCATGGTCGAATGGGAAATACATGTTTGTTTCTTTCTCGCCCAAGAAACATCACAACCTCCAAGAGTAAACAACCATCCAAAAGTGGATTGGTTATCACCAATACTGGTAATCCAACTTGCATCGGTGCATCCTTCTAATATAGCCGGATAATCATTATAGTATAAACATAAATCTTTTGTCTTTTTTAAGTATCCAAAAAATCTCGTTATACATCTCCAATGATCCACACTAGGATTACTAGTATATCTACTCATTTTACATACCGCAAAAGCAATATCAGGTATAGTGCAATGCATCACATACATTAAAGAACCAATTACACTAGCATATTCAAGTTGTGCTACAACTCTATCTGTATTTATAAAAAGTTTAACACTAGAATCAAATGGAGTATTGACATCCTTGAAACCAAGATGATCAAATTTATTTAACATTTTTTCTATGTAATGAGACTGAATAGTATCAACTATTCCAAGATCCTTCATTTTAAACATAGAAGATATAAACACATTTATCCGCATTATTATGAGAAAAAACCACTAGATAAAATAATAGAATCTAATTTCTCATGCCATTGTTTCAGAGCTTGTTTAAGACCATAAAGAGATTTAACTAGTTTACATAACTTGTTTTCATTACCTTGTAAAACAAACCCTTTTGGTTGTTCCATGTAAATCTCTTCATTTAATTCTCCATTAAAATAACAGTTTTGACATCCATTTGATGAACATACAAATGATTAATAGAAGCTATAGAAAATAATATCCTTATTGAAGTAATTCGTGCTACAAGGGCATATGTATCAAAATAATCAATCCCTTCTTTTTGTCTAAAACCTTTGGCAACCAATCTAGCTTTAAAAGCATGAATGTTGTCATTGGAATCATATTTCTTTCTGGATACCCATTTACTACCAATAGGTTTTGAACCTCTTGGTAAATCCATAATAACCCAAGTATTATTCCCTATAATAGAATCCATTTCATAATTAATTGCTTCCTTCCAAAAAGCAATATCTCTAGAAGACATATTTTGATCTCCTTCAACAAGAAAAATTATGGAATTAGAAGAAATAAAATCTGGATGTAGATGTTTCTCTTTCCTAATTCTTGTATGAGATAGGGATATGAGGAATCACTTCCTCCACATCATCTTTATAAAACTTATTTTTCAAAAAACTCTACATCCCTTGATTCAACAATTATATTAGCTCCTAAATCCATAATTCTATATGCTTTGCTATTTTCTGCATATCCAACAAAAACACCTTTAATTTCTCTAGGACCAATTTTAGTTCTTTTAGGATCAGGAACTCTATAAAATGCTAAACACCCCCACAATTTGAAATAAGAAAGATTAGGCCTTCTTCCTTTCCAAATTTCCTAATAAGATATCTTAGATTTTCTAGATGCAATCCTATTATGAAAATGACATGCAGCCAATAAAGCTTCGCCTCATAAATTTAATGGCAACTTAGATTTATTAATCATGCAGTTTACCATTTCTACTAAAGTGAGATTTATTGGTACCTTCTTCCTCCACATTATACTTGAATTCGAGTGCATCCCAAATCTCTCGAGCGCTCTTCATTTGACGGAAGTAGTCGTAGGGACGATTTGATAAATCCATCTTCTAGGATCTGCCTCTTCAAACCCTTTTGATTGTTAGAAAAACAGGTTGGCAAAAAGAGAAGATGGTTAGAACCTTGATATGTGATTCGGTTTCACTGTCCAAAAGGGTTTGATCCACCCCCACATTGATGGTGTAGGGTTCTCGGTGGATGTATCCCTCGAGGATTTCACCAAGGTTTGGGGAAAATCGAACAATAATTTCCGATTACCTTGCTGCACCGATGTTGGGAGAACTCTGGAGAATTTCTAGGATTGAAAATTAATTGATACATAAGCGATATCATCATCACTTATTTATAGATTAGAAATGGTGCAAATTGCACCGATTCGGTCAAAAAAATGCATTGGTTCGATCAAAACAAGACAACTCTTGGTGAAGGACACACCGCTTCAATCTCACCATTTCGATCAAAGAACGCATTGGTTCAACCGAAAAGACACAACTCTTAGTGAGAGACACACCCGTTCAAATTTGAAAAAACAATCTATTTAAATAATTTAAATAAAATTATAACAGTAAATATTTTGAATAAAATATATAAAAAAATATATAACAGGACGAAGTGCGGGAAGGTTCTACGGTAGGGCGCGACAGGCCGGGAGGGTTCAACCGAGACTGGCCGTGAGGACTGACGGCGGGGTGCAGTGGCCGGGAGGGAACGGCGGAGGCGGGGACTGCTCGAAGGTGCAAGGCGGAGGCCGGGCGGGGGGTCGCCCGGTCGCGGGGTGTCTCGGGGTCGCGGCAGGTGAACAGGGGAGAGGGTCGCGGGGTCGGGGAGGGGGGTCGCGGGGTCAGGGAGGGTAAACGAGGGGGATAGGAAAAATTAGGGTGGGGCGATTAAACCACCCCTCCAAGAAAACTAAAATTCCTAGTCTATGTTATGCTAGGAGAAACAGAGCTCTCCCATTGAAGCCGCAGCCGCTTCAGAAAGGTGATCTACCATATATATTTATAGGCAAATCACCGGCTAATTTGGTGTACAGGGGTATTTTTTAATGGGTTAAAGGGTTTAATAATTAGTTAAATGGGTCTCTTGAGCGCCACTTGAAGTGGCGCTCCACCAATTTGGCGGAAATTTCTTTCAGCGCCACTTCAAGTGGCGCTGAAAGAAGCTATAGAAACCGTGCAGCGCCACTTGAAGTGGCGCTGCTGGCTTCTCCCACATCAATTCGGCGCCACTTCAAGTGGCACCGAAACACCCCCCAATCCTATAAATAGGACCCTCACCCCACCCACATTCCTCAATTCCTACCCCTTCCTCTCTCTCTCTCTCAAACTTCTCTCTAAAAATATTTTTTGTTGCTCTGCGTTCTTCGGTTGCTCTGTCTGCGTAGCCTTGCTTCTTCGGTTGCTCTGCCTGTGTACCTACGTCGTCACAAATTTGAGGTAAATCTTTCTTTAAATTTATTTAATATTTTGATTTAATAATTTAGTTGTTTAATTTATAGAATAAGTATATAATATTTGTATTTTATAAATAGTATGGTTTTTTTAAATGTAATTAGATAATGAAATGATTAGTTAGTTAATTAATTAATCATAATTAGTTGATTAATCAATGATAATTATGTTATTAATTAATCATAATTAGGTAATTAATTAATTGTAATTAGGTTATTAATTAATCATTATTAGCTAATTAATTAATCATAATTAGCTAATTAATTAATCATAATTACTTAAATAATGAATCATAATTAGTTAATTAATTCATTATAATTAGGTTATTAATTAATGGTAATTAGGTAATAAATAATCATAATTAGTTAATTAAATAATCATAATTAGTTAATTAATGAATCATAATTAGTTAATTAATTAATCATAATTAGTTAATTAATGAATCATAATTAGTTAATTAATTAATCATAATTAGTTAATTAATGAATCATAATTAGTTAATTAATGATTCATAATTAGTTAATTAAGTAATCATAATTAGGTCATTAATTAATCATAATTAGGTTATTAATCCTAATTAGGTAATTAATTAATCCTAATTAGGTAATTAATTAATCATAATTAGGTAATTAAGTAATCATAATTAGGTTATTAATTAATCCTAATTACGTAATTAATTAATCCTAATTTGGTAAGTAATTAATCATAATTAGGTAATTAATTAATCATAATTAGGTACTTAATTAATCATAATTATATAATTAATTAATCATAATTAGTTAATTACTTAATCATAATTAGGTAATTTGTTAATCATAATTAGGTAATTAGTTAATCATAATTAGGTTATTAATTAATCAATATTAGCTACTTAATTAATCATAATTAGCTACTTATTTAATCATAATTAGCTACTTATTTAATTATAATTAGGTACTTAATTAATCATAATTAGCTACTTAATTAATCATAATTAGGTACTTAATTAATCATAATTAGTTAATTAATTAATCATAATTAGGTAAATAGTTAATCACAATTAGTTAAATAGTTAATCATAATTAGGTAATTAGTTGATCATAATTAGGTAATTAGTTAATCATAATTAGCTACTTAATTAATCATAATTAGGTAATTAGTTAATCATAATTAGCTACTTATTTAATCATAATTAGCTACTTATTTAATCATAATTAGGTACTTAATTAATCATAATTAGGTACTTAATTAATCATAATTATGTACTTAATTAATCATAATTATGTAATTAATTAATCATAATTAGTTAATTAGTTAATCATAATTAGGTAATTAGTTAATCATAATTAGCTACTTATGTAATCATAATTAGCTACTTATTTAATCATAATTAGTTACTTATTTAATCATAATTAGGTACTTAATTAATCATAATTAGCTACTTATTTAATCATAATTAGCTACTTAATTAATCATAATTAGATACTTAATTAATCATAATTATGTAATTAATTAATCATAATTATGTAATTAATTAATCATAATTAGTTAATTAGTTAATCATAATTAGGTAATTAGTTAATCATAATTAGCTACTTATTTAATGATAATTAGCTACTTATTTAATCATAATTAGCTACTTATTTAATCATAATTAGGTACTTAATTAATCATAATTAGGTACTTAATTAATCATAATTATGCACTTAATTAATCATAATTATGTAATTAATTAATCATAATTAGTTAATTAGTTAATCATAATTAGGTAATTAGTTAATCATAATTAGCTACTTATTTAATCATAATTAGCTACTTATTTAATCATAATTAGCGACTTATTTAATCATAATTAGGTACTTAATTAATCATAATTAGCTACTTATTTAATCATAATTAGCTACTTAATTAATCATAATTAGGTACTTAATTAATCATAATTATGTAATTAATTAATCATAATTATGTAATTAATTAATCATAATTAGTTAATTAGTTAATCATAATTAGGTAATTAGTTAATCATAATTAGCTACTTATTTAATCATAATTAGCTACTTATTTAATCATAATTAGCTACTTATTTAATCATAATTAGGTACTTAATTAATCATAATTAGGTACTTAATTAATCATAATTATGTACTTAATTAATCATAATTATGTAATTAATTAATCATAATTAGTTAATTAGTTAATCATAATTAGGTAATTAGTTAATCATAATTAGCTACTTATTTAATCATAATTAGCTACTTATTTAATCATAATTAGCTACTTATTTAATCATAATTAGGTACTTAATTAATCATAATTAGCTACTTATTTAATCATAATTAGCTACTTAATTAATCATAATTAGGTACTTAATTAATCATAATTATGTAATTAATTAATCATAATTATGTAATTAATTAATCATAATTAGTTAATTAGTTAATCATAATTAGGTAATTAGTTAATCATAATTAGCTACTTAATTAATCATAATTAGCTACTTAATTAATCATAATTAGCTACTTATTTAATCATAATTAGGTAATTAATTTAACATAATTAGGTAATTAGTTAATCTAAATAGGTAATTAGTTAATCTAATTAGTTAATCATAATTAGGTAATTAGTTAATCATAATTACGTAATTAGTTAATCATAATTAGGTAATTAGTTAACCATAATTAGGTAATTAGTTAACCATAATCAGGTAATTAGTTAACCATAATTTGGTAATTAGTTAACCATAATTAGGTAATTAGTTAATCATAATTAGGTAATTAGTTAATCATTTTTAGGTAATTAGTTAATGATAATTAGTTAATTAATTAATGATAATTAGTTAATTAATTAATGATAATTAGTTAATTATTTAATCATAATTAGGTAATTAGTTAACCATAATTAGGTAATTAGATAACCATAATTAGGTAATTAGATAACCATAATTAGGTAATTAGTTAATCTTAATTGTGTATTTACTTAATTATAATTAGTTAATTAACTAATCATAATTAGGTTATTAGCGAAGTAGTTATATTATTCAGCGAATTAGTTATATTAATTAGTGAAGTAGTTATATTAATTAGCGAAGTAGTTATATTAATTAGCCAAGTAGTAGTAAATTGCTTATGGAATATACCTTTGCATTACATTCTAGGTATGATAATGAATTTAGTTTCCAATCTACCTTGACCTCGGTTTGTAATTGAAGTTATGAACTTGAATTTAGTAGTTCAATGTATTTTTTGCATATTAAGTGTTAGAGTTAGCATGAAATGATTGCTCTATTGAGTAAAGTATCCCCGGGTAGAGGGGCTTTGGGTCGGACCGCCTACTTTCCTGGAGGCTTGCCTTGTCTAGGAAAGTGAATGGGGTTGGCTATCTGTCGCTCCGGGCTTACTCATGTGAAGACTTTCAATTTCATATAACTCTATGCTTTTTACATGACGTGTTCGTGTACCTCATGCATATAATGCATGTGGATATGTATAAATATATTTGACTTCTATTTTTGGGTAAGTAACACAAACTTGTGGGTTGTGTAAATAGTTACACATCAATATGGTTTGAACATATTGATTTGGTGGAGGGATTAGGATTACAACCTAAATTACTAGAAGCATGCATACATAAATTGATTCTTTAATCAGATTTAATTAATAACAGTGGTGTCTTTTAGATAAAAAAGATGGTCGCCGCTTATATTTATTGCAACGGTCAAATAATTGAGACAGAACAAGGATGTAGTTATAGTATACATCTAGAAGCTGTTGTGATGCTTGGAGGATGTACTACTTTGGAAGTTGTGCAAAGGAAAATTCATCGGAGGTTAAAACTGGCGAGGAATCAAGTGATAGAGTCCATCACATTCAGATCCTCACCATAGACACTGACATTACTTCTTCATGTAAGGTGAGATGAGAAGGGAGGTATTATACCATCAGGAAGAGAGATTCTAGAAATGTGCAATGTTATGACAAACCTTTAGATGAAATGTGTCAGTTCCCCACTAGATGTGCATGTTTCTTCAAAATTTTCAGGCTGGAGATAATCCACCTTAAGTTTCACATAGCCTTATGTCTTCCATGGATTAATGTCAAACACTTCAACCAATTTGTTTACTTTATGGGGAAGTAAAACCTCATTCCTTTGAATATGCACATTACCATGAACATATAAAATCATCATTTTGCAAGAAAAACTACTAATCTCATGTTCAATGAAATACCCCTTAACGTAAGAATGATACAAATAGTGTAAGTACCCAATAGCAAGATTCCAATCCATTTTGACTGGGCTATGTGGAATCATTGGTGTTTTCATCTGATTAATAATTTAAATGGTTTCAAAACCACCTTTCTGAAACTCAAAAATGTTTCGAGTAAGTGACTTTGAAAGCCTATAAAATATAAACCATAAGATCTATTGAAATGAAACTTAAAACATGGATTAAACATATAATAAGTAATTGGAAATAAAAACCATTTCTTAAAAATTGCTGATGAAATACAATTATAAGCTTTCAAAAACACTTCTTTCAACTCAAAAATATTTCAGATATGAGACTTTGAAAGCCTATAAAATATAAACATAATGACTCATATAAATGAAACTTAGATCATAGATTAAACATATAAGAAGTAGTAGAAAAGTAATTAGTTAATTCTGGTGAGGGGGAAAACTGTTAGACCCTGGAATTGAAGGATAATGGGGATGACAAGGAAACATCAACCCCCACGCCCACCCCTTCCACCCATTCAACCAACTTCGGTAACTCCTATAGAAGTAGGTTTTCAAAAAAATGAAATGTCACACCACCACAGCTTCCTACATCCATATTAAACCCCCAATTCAGTTTCATTAAATGTGGACAGTCCCCATTTTTAATAGTGCATCATTAAATGTGGACAGTCCCCCAATTCAGTTTCATTAAATGTGGACAGTCCCCATTTCATCAGCAATTTCTAGGCATTGACGTCATCAGCGCACGAGGTGTCCTCCAGGGTTCGCGCTTGCGAATGAGGTGGATCGATCAGCATTTCGACGTCATTCCAGATGATGCAGACGAGGAGACGCTTCTTCAGCACACACGTGCATACATTTTGCGGCTGCTCGGAGGCATGTTGTGCGTCGACTACTCCACCGCTTTGGTACACATGATTTACCTCCCATTACTTGAGGATCTGGATCAGACTGCTACATACAGTTGGGGATCCGCTGTATTAGCACATCTGTACAGATCTGTCTGCACCAGTTGTCAGGTTGATTCACATCAGATTGCAGGTTGCATGGTGTTAGTACAGATGTGGGCCTGGGAGCGTTTTCCACGCATCGCTCCTCGAGTTGTCGCACCGCTTGCACCGGAGCTACTTCAGGACTGTCCTCGGGGACGATGGTATGTCTACGTCATTACTTTCGGTTATTTAGTACTTTTGTTATTGTTTTTTATAAACTTACCGTAGGTTACTCTTTTTTCACTAGTTGGAGTCAGTCTCAGAAGTTTGCACATACTCCGAGACATAGTGTGCACAGCTTCAGACAGATATTCGATGCTATAGTGTCGGCTGATGTAAGTTAAATAGTACTTTTTTGTAGGAAAATTTGTTTTGTTATCACTATTTTAAGTTATTTCAATATAATATCAGTAAAATTATCATGCTACTATATGACTTATTTTTTGAGTTTACATTTTAGGTTTCATGGACTCCTTATACAGGTTATGTCTACGCATCACTTCCACTATACTTCACATCTTTGGCTGGAGATCGTGCTGCAGTAGTACCACTCATTCACTTCCACATCGTTGAGTGGCACCAGCCAGACCGGGTCATGCGCCAGTTCGGTTTTATATAGCATATCCCCTTGGCACCACGACAGTCTACCGAGTTACATTAGATTGTGCTTATAGGTAGACAGACGACAGACTGGCGGCGACATCATGCATCTTATATCCAGCTTTGGGATAGGCGTGCCCGATTCAGTATCTTTCCACAGGGATATATCACATCACACTCTCATTTATCTGATTAGGGGGATTATGCACACTGGTATCGACGACATATCATCATGTACCTTACACGTCAGGGGATTGGCATTCAGCGATTGGTATGTTTACTAAGATTTATTAATTTTGTTTAACTCATTTTTGATATTAATTTGATTGTCATTTCATTTACAGGTAGACGCCATTGGTCAGCTTGCACATTCCACGCAGCCTCAGGAGCATGCATATATTCTGCGGGTGGTAGTTCATCGGGATGTGGTGGCTCTATTGGATCATCTCCGGTTGATACGTGACAGTTTTTTGATGAGGAGCCACAGATATATCCTGATCCATATCTTCAGGCAGAAACACCTGAGGATGACGATGTCCCTGCTATGCCTACTGAGGAGGATGCACTGCCACCGCCGCCGCCAGCTGGACGACAGAGACGAGCACATCCGGGGGGGCAGAGGCGACCACATCGACATCCGAGAGCGGCTCCTGCAGATGTCGTCGCACCACAGAGAGACGATCTCGCCCAGCCGACTGATGATTTTGCCCAGTAGGGAGACATTTATATACCGCATATGGCGTCTCCGCAGACTACTATGGACTTCGATCTGGGTGCAGTCACACAGCTTATGGCGGCCCCCTCTCCTCCCGACGAGGCCTTCTTCAGTACCCCATTTCTACCATTTATAGGAGCTTCAGAGCCATATGTCACCCCATATGGTTTTGGGGCATCCTCACATGATTTTGGGGCGTCCTCACATGATTTTGGTCAGTCCTCTACACAGCATCATGAGGAGGCACCGGAAGCACCGGAAGAGGAGGAACCTGCAGAGAGGACACCGGAGCGACATGGACGTCGGACGCGGAGAGGACGTGACATTCAGACACCGCGTTGTGGTACCGGGGGGCATCGTCGTTGATTTTTTTGGATGTAATGTTGTATATATTAAAAAACTTATTCACTATGATAAGTAACTGTTGTTTAAGTCAAATAACAAGAAAATCAAAAATCTATTAAATACAAACTTATTTCAATTAACTATTAAATTATAAAGTACAGGTACAATATAAACAAAATTTGTCACAGCGAGTTAACCATTAATAATTAATAATTATAATGACAAATAATAATTAATAATTATATTACTAACTAATTAATTATTGTATATAAAATAATAATATTTTATAGACGTTTAAAGTCACATAGTTGAAACATTTTTAAGTTACAACTAGGTGGTTTTGAAAGCCTATAAAATATTTTCTATCGACATTTTTACGTAATTTTTTTATTTTCATCTATTCAGTATATGTTTAATCCAAGTTTCAAGTTTCATTCATATTGGTCATATGGATTATGTTTTATAGACGTTTAAAGTCACATAGTTGAAACATTTTTAAGTTACAACTAGGTGGTTTTGAAAGCCTATAAAATATATTCTATCGACATTTTTTACGTAATTTTTTTATTTTCATCTATTCAGTATATGTTTCATCCAAGTTTCAAGTTTCATTCATATTGGTCATATGGATTATGTTTTATAGACGTTTAAAGTCACATAGTTGAAACATTTTTAAGTTACAACTAGGTGGTTTTGAAAGCCTATAAAATATTTTCTATCGACATTTTTTACGTAATTTTTTTATTTTCATCTATTTAGTATATTTTTAATCCATGTTTCAAGTTTCATTCATATTGGTCATATGGATTATGTTTTATAGACGTTCAAAGTCACATAGTTGAAACATTTTTAAGTTACAACAAGGTGGTTTTGAAAGCCTATAAAATATTTTCTATCGACATTTTTTACGTAATTTTTTTATTTTCATCTATTCAGTATATGTTTAATCCAAGTTTCAAGTTTCATTCATATTGCTCATATGGATTATGTTTTATAGATGTTTAAAGTCACATAGTTGAAACATTTTTAAGTTACAACTAGGTGGTTTTGAAAGACTATAAAATATTTTCTATCGACATTTTTTACGTACTTTTTTTATTTTCATCTATTTAGTATATGTTTAATCCATGTTTCAAGTTTCATTTGTATTGGTCATATGGATTATGTTTTATAGACGTTCAAAGTCACATAGTTGAAACATTTTTAAGTTACAACTAGGTGGTTTTGAAAGCCTATAAAATATTTTCTATCGACATTTTTTACGTAATTTTTTTATTTTCATCTATTCAGTATATTTTTAATCCAAGTTTCAAGTTTCATTCATATTGGTCATATGGATTATGTTTTATAGACGTTTAAAGTCACATAGTTGAAACATTTTTAAGTTACAACTAGGTGGTTTTGAAAGCCTATAAAATATTTTCTATCGACATTTTTTACGTAATTTTTTTATTTTCATCTATTTAGTATATGTTTAATCCATGTTTCATGTTTCATTCATATTGTTCATATGGATTATGTTTTATAGACGTTCAAAGTCACATAGTTGAAACATTTTTAAGTTACAACTATGTGGTTTTGAAAGCCTATAAAATATTTTCTATCCACATTTTTTACGTAATTTTTTTATTTTCATCTATTCAGTATATGTTTAATCCAAGTTTCAAGTTTCATTCATATTGGTCATATGGATTATGTTTTATAGACGTTTAAAGTCACATAGTTGAAACATTTTTAAGTTACAACTAGGTGGTTTTGAAAGCCTATAAAATATTTTCTATCGACATTTTTTACGTAATTTTTTTATTTTCATCTATTTAGTATATGTTTAATCCATGTTTCAAGTTTCATTCATATTGGTCATATGGATTATGTTTTATAGACGTTCAAAGTCACATAGTTGAAACATTTTTAAGTTACAACTAGGTGGTTTTGAAAGCCTATAAAATATTTTCTATCGACATTTTTTACGTAATTTTTTTATTTTCATCTATTCAGTATATGTTTAATCCAAGTTTCAAGTTTCATTCATATTGGTCATATGGATTATGTTTTATAGACGTTTAAATTCACATAGTTGAAACATTTTTAAGTTACAACTAGGTGGTTTTGAAAGCCTATAAAATATTTTCTATCGACATTTTTTACGTAACTTTTTTATTTTCATCTATTCAGTATATGTTTACTCGAAGTTTTAAGTTTCATTCATATTGGTCATATGAATTATGTTTTATAGACGTTCAAAGTCACATAGTTGAAACATTTTTAAGTTACAACTAGGTGGTTTTAAAAGCATATAAAATATTTTCTATCGACATTTTTTACGTAATTTTTTTATTTTTATCTATTTAGTATATTTTTAATACATGTTTTAAGTTTCATTCATATTGATCATTTAGATTATATTTTATAGGCTTTCAAAGTCACATACTTGAAACATTTTTAAGTTTCAAGTAGGTGGTATTGAAAGACTATATGTTTAACAATATTTCAATTTTTTTTATAAATAGTTACTTATAACTATGTAAATATATACATGTACAAATATATAATTATACATATACAAGTATAACTATAATTACAATATAATTCTAAATATAATTATAAATATAATTCTACACACACACATACACACACACACACACACACATATATATATATATATATATATTTATATATGAATATTAAATATATTTATAAATAAATTTTAAATATATATGTGACAATATTTTCATAATTATATATTTTAAATATATTCATATTCATATAATTATAAATATTTATATTTAAAGATTAGTTTATAATTATATAATTACAAATATATTTTTTATTTAAAAAATATATATAAATAGATTTATATTTATAAATATTTATTTTTAATTATATATATACATAATTATATTTATACACACACATATAATTATATATATACATAAATATAATTTCATAATTATATAATTATAAATATAATAATAATTAATTTAGCATTTTTAAATACATATTTATAAGATTATTTTTAAAATTTTATTTATTTATTTTGAAATTATTTATTAAAAAGAGATGAGGTGGAAAAAAACTAAAACAAAAAAAAAACAAAATTTTATTTATTTATTTTGAAATTATTTATTAAAAAGAGATGAGGTGAAAAACAATTAAAACAAAAAAAAAAGAAAACAAAACGAGAAAAAAAAATTAATAGTGTGGCAAAGCGCCACTTGAAGTGGCCCTAGCCACCCGAGTTGTTGAGCGCCACTTGAAGTGGCGTTCAATAAACCCTTTTTCCAAATTAATCTAATCCTAGACCCATTTTAATAAAAAAAAAAAAAACTCATCCGCCTAAAAAACCCGCAAATCACCGCACTCCCTTTGCGCGTCCGAGAATGGTGGCGCTTCCTGTAAACACGCTTATCCGTTCATCACGCATATTTACTTATTGGATTTTTTTTTAAAATACGTTTTTTAAAAAAAATATTTTTTAAAAAACGCCCAGGTTAAAAATATTTTTAAAACTGCCCCTCAAAGGCGGCAGGCGCGATGCCGCCTTTGCGTTTCGGGGCAAAGGCGGCATCGCGCCTGCCGCCTTTGGCCTTTACCCGAAAGGCGGCATCCGCGATGCCGCCTTCCCCCTAAAAAAATTTTAATTGTTTTTTTGAAATTTTTTATTTTTATTTTGTTTTGTTTTGTTTATATATATATATATATATATATATAAATAAAACAAAAATTTTCAGCAGAATTTCTCTGCTACTAAATATCCAGCGGTACTGCCATTACAGCAGTCTGGATTCTGACAGAAACCCTCACCCAGACCTCCCTTTTATAAGATGCATTGCCCTGGAAATCATTCTGCATTTTCGATGTGGGATTCAGGTTCTCCCTTTCCTGCGCAGTACATTCTGCATTTCCGATGTGGGATTCTGTTTCAAGTGCGTGACTTTGAAAGACAATAAAATATAAACTATAAGACCAATATAAATGAAATTTTAAATATTGATTAAACATATAATTAATAGTTGAAATCAAAAAGAATTTCCTTAAAAATGATGATGCAAAATAATTTATAAGGTTTCAAAACCGCTTACCTGAAATTTAAAAAAGTTTCAAGTACGTAAATTTGAAAGACTATAAAATATAAAATATAAAACGAATATAATTGAAACTTTAAAGATTGATTAAAGATATAAGAAATAGTTTAAAACAAAAGGAATTTCATAAAAAAGGTTGATAGAAAATAATTTATAACCTCTCAAAACCGCTTACTTGAAATTTAAAAATGTTTCAAGCACGTGAATTTGAGTGACTATAAAATATAAACTATAGAACAAATATAATTGAAACTTTAAACATTGATTAAATATATAATAAATAGTTGAAAACAAGAGGAATTTCATAAAAAATGTTAATGGAAAATAATTTATAAGCTCTCAAAACCGCCTACTTGAAACTTAAAAACGCTTCAAATACGTAAATTTGAACGAGTATAATTACATAAGTAATAATTAATAAGTAATAAGTAATAATTATAATGAATAATAATAATTAATATTTATATAACTTATTAATAATTAATAACTAATTATTACTAATTACTAACTAATTAATTATAATTATTAATTATATTACCAATTAACTAAATAATTAGTATATATATAATAATTAATAAGTAATAAGTAATAATTATTAATTATTAATTATAATAATTAATAAGTAATAAGTAATAATTATTAATTATTAATTATAATAAATAATAATAATAATTAATATTTATATTACCAATTACTAATTAATAATTAATAATTAATAATTACTAATTAATTACTAATAATTATAATGAATAATAATAATAATTAATTACTAATAATTACAAATTAATTATTAATTAATTACTAATAATTATAATGAATAATAATAATAATTAATATTTATATTACTAATGAACTAATTAATAATTAATTTGTAATTAGTTAATTAGTAATATAAATATTAATTATTAATTAGTTAATTAGTAATATAAATATTAATTATTATTATTTATTATAATTATTAGTAATTAATTAGTTAATTGGTAATATAAATATTAATTATTATTATTCATTATATATGTAATAATTAATAAATAATTATTAATTAGTTAATTATTAATTAGTTAATTAATAATTATTAATTAATTACTAATACTTATTAATTAATTACTAATAATGATTAATTAATAACTAATAATTATTAGTTAATTATTATTAGTTAATTATTAATTAGTTAATTAATAATTATTAATTAATTATTAATTAGTTAATTATTAGTAATTGTTAATTAGTTAATTATTAATTAATTATTAATTAGTTAATTATTAATTAATTACTAATAATTATTAATTAATTACTAATAATGATTAATTAATTATTAATTAGTTAATTATTAATAATTATTAATTAGTTAATTATTACTAATTACTAATTAATTATTAATTAGTTAATTATTAATTAGTTAATTATTAATTAATTACTAATAATTATTAATTAATTACTAATAATGATTAATTAATTACTAATTATTATTAGTTAATTATTATTAATTAACTAATTAATAATTAACTAATAAAAATTAACTAATAATTATTAGTAATAATTAGTAATATAAATATTAATTAACTAATTATTAATTAATTAATAATTATTAATTAACTAATTAATAATTAACTAATAATTATTTTTAATTAATTATTAATTAACTAACTAATAATTAATTAACTAATTAATAATTATTAGTAATATAATTAATAATGATTAATTAATTATTAATTAATAATTATTAATGATTAATTAACTAATTTATAATTATTAATTAACTAATTAATAATTATTAATTAACTAATTAATAATTATTAATTAACTAATTAATAATTATTAATTAAGTAATTAATAATTATTAGTAATATAATTAATAATGATTAATTAATTATTAATTAATTATTAATTAATAATTACTAATTAATAATTAATAATGATTAATTAATTATTAATTAATAATTATTAGTAATATAATTAATAATCATTTAGTTAATTAGTAATATAATTAATAATTGTAACTAATTAATTAGTAATTAGTAATTAGTAATTATTAATTATTAATTAGTAATTAGTAATTGGTAATATAAATATTAATTATTATTATTATTTATTATAATTAATAATTAATAATTATTACTTATTACTTATTAATTATTATATATATACTAATTATTTAGTTAATTGGTAATATAATTAATAATTATAATTAATTAGTTAGTAATTAGTAATAATTAGTTATTAATTATTAATAAGTTATATAAATATTAATTATTATTATTCATTATAATTATTACTTATTACTTATTAATTATTACTTATGTAATTATACTCGTTCAAATTTACGTATTTGAAGCGTTTTTAAGTTTCAAGTAGGCGGTTTTGAGAGCTTATAAATTATTTTCCATTAACATTTTTTATGAAATTCCTCTTGTTTTCAACTATTTATTATATGTTTAATCAATGTTTAAAGTTTCAATTATATTTATTCTATAGTTTATATTTTATAGTCACTCACATTCACGTGCTTGAAACATTTTTAAATTTCAAGTAAGCGGTTTTGAGAGGTTATAAATTATTTTCTATCAACCTTTTTTATGAAATTCCTTTTGTTTTAAACTATTTCTTATATCTTTAATCAATCTTTAAAGTTTCAATTATATTCGTTTTATATTTTATATTTTATAGTCTTTCAAATTTACGTACTTGAAACTTTTTTAAATTTCAGGTAAGCGGTTTTGAAACCTTATAAATTATTTTGCATCATCATTTTTAAGGAAATTCTTTTTGATTTCAACTATTAATTATATGTTTAATCAATATTTAAAATTTCATTTATATTGGTCTTATAGTTTATATTTTATTGTCTTTCAAAGTCAGGCACTTGAAACAGAATCCCACATCGGAAATGCAGAATGTACTGCGCAGGAAAGGGAGAACCTGAATCCCACATCGAAAATGCAGAATGATTTCCAGGGCAATGCATCTTATAAAAGGGAGGTCTGGGTGAGGGTTTCTGTCAGAATCCAGACTGCTGTAATGGCAGTACCGCTGGATATTTAGTAGCAGAGAAATTCTGCTGAAAATTTTTGTTTTATTTATATATATAAACAAAACAAAACAAAATAAAAATAAAAAATTTCAAAAAAACAATTAAAATTTTTTTAGGGGGAAGGCGGCATCGCGGATGCCGCCTTTCGGGTAAAGGCGAAAGGCGGCAGGCGCGATGCCGCCTTTGCCCCGAAACGCAAAGGCGGCATCGCGCCTGCCGCCTTTGAGGGGCAGTTTTAAAAATATTTTTAAACTGGGCGTTTTTTAAAAAATATTTTTTTTTAAAAACGTATTTTAAAAAAAAACCCTGCATAATGTTCTATTTTGGGTGCCGACCGCACGTCTTCTCCAATGGTCTGATCGCAGGATCTTCGACATACGCATATTGTCCACGATCACCAACTGCGCACTCCACCAGGTGGGCGTGACGCTACTCTGCTTCACGAACGGTATTTTTAATGCCTCTGTTTATCATGCAGAAACTTCCCAGGCACACAGAGTTTACATGAAACGAAAAGGTTCCCTGTTATGTGCATACATGTGTTGTGCAAACGGTGCTGAAGATGTTCGCAGACCCCTTAAGATTGGTAAAGGTGAAGGGGATTGTGCAGCGCGTGGTCGATATTCCTATGATAGTCCTTCATACGCAGTCCCAGCGTGGCGGCTGGAGTTTCAGCGTGGGATATCTAATGCACTGATATGGGAGAATTGTTCTGTTTCTCTTCACGTGATATCATATCAAAGATGGTGTCTTCACGTGATGGAAATGTCAGCATGAGGAGTTAAACGTGACGAGGACAATCCCGTGATTACTCTCCCAGGTGGTGAAGATGATGCGGCAGATGACACCGGCTGCAGGGGTGCCACATCAATTCCATGCATGATAGCCTGAAGTCATCGCACGATGAGGTCGAAGATGAAGATTTTCCCTGTCATTTATTCTAGTCGCATAATATGCACCTCAAACATCATAACATCATGGATTACGATTGCCTAAAAAAACATCACATGTTCCCATTTGCGTCAAAGTGTGTGTCGCGCGATTATGAGGGTCAACAAATGCCCTCCGTTAGAATTAGATTCGTTCGGCATGAAAAGAATCTGGTTCTAAGGTAAATGAAGAGCATTTTGCTGCATATATGAATGATGATGGATTCCCCCATTAGTGTGCTATCAGTGAACATATCTACGAACCTTTATATGTTGTCATCCAGTCCTCTTTCATTCATGATATTCACCATATTTCATTTCTCCAATTTTATGTGAATCGCCAACACTACCTATATTTTTCATATCATCAAGCAAGTTTAGATGTCTGATTTTCATAAGGATCATAGAGGTAGAGTATATTTCCTAGAGGGATGAGTGCTTTGCATATTCTTGGAGAGCAGCTCACGCGCGATAGGGCCGTATAGTAGGCCCCACAACAACTGTCACATGATTTGGTTTAAGGTGTTTAGCTCGGACCACCTCTTTCTTTAGTTTAGGGTCTTTTATCTCAAATCTTATGTTGCTTTAGTTTAGGGTCTTTTAGCTCGGACCTTCTACTGCTTTAGTTTAGGGTCTTTTAGCTCGAAGCTTCTGTTTCTTTAGATTAGGGTCTTTTATCTCGGACCATCTGTATCTTTTGGTTAGGGTCTTTTAGCTCAAACATTCTGTTGCTTTAGTTTATGGTCTTTTAGCTCAGAACATCATGGAATATGGGGTTAGCAGGCCAGAAATGACTCAAAACACTATGGGGTGTTGAGTTCTTCCATGGTACTAACAAGGCTCACGGGGATAAGAGTTCCTTTTATGTAAAGGGGGAGATACATTTTGCTGGCGGGTTAAGTCCCTTGTGCGTCGGTGGTATGGCTAGGCAAAGCTAATCTCCACTCTTCTCCAATGGATACAGAAGATCCATGGGGTGAATACGATTGAGGGTGAAATACTAGGGAAACTAGGCCTGCCTGGATAGTTGCAATGTCAATAATGTAAATCACAATCCAAAAGTCTGATTCTGGTGATATGGAATGGGGTAGACATGCCAGGTATGTCCCTTAACACTATGGGGTGTTAGGTTCCTCCACAATGTTGTTGAGGCTCACAAGGATTTGGAGGCCCTTTTATACCGGGCCAAGATGTTTCTGGTCGGTGGGTCTGGGCCCTTGCATCAATTGCATGGCTAAGAGGAGAGATCTCTTTTCCTTTCCAGGGGATATAAAATATTTATGAACGTTCAAACATCAAGATGATGAAGTAGCGTATGGAAGGAAGGCTATCCATGAAGAGTTCTGACACCCTAGGGCAACTTAGCTCGTAATTGAACATCTCGAGCCCTACGCCTTGTGGTTTCAAATCACGAGGTGTGATCCAACAAAAGGTTCAAGAATTAAGTGTTTCCTTATAACATTGAAAATGGGTACAAAACATGGTGATGCAGTGTTGAGGATATCAGATCTACTTGGATAGTTTGATATGGTGACTGTAAATCATGACATAGGGTGTTCGAGTTAGGAGAATGATATGGTTGTTGGATCCATGGTCATCTTTGCATGAATTGGAGTATGGTTTGTGTTTGTTGTCAATCCTCAGAGGAAGTTCAGAATGTGTGCTAGCAAAGTGCTCATACAGGTCAAATAGATTACAGTATTGAAGGCGGCGCTGTTTTCCAGTGTTTCCTAATGTTTTTCAGGATCATAAGGTCAAAATATGGCAAAGGAAAGAGGGTTGTGTAGGTATTGGTGTGGTCGCGCAGGTGACTTGCGCGCCGTGAAGAGACTTGCACGCCGATGCCTAGGAGGCTTGGGAAGAATGTTGGTCGCGCAAGTGACTTGTAGGGGAAGAGACCTACGTACCGAGACTTGCACGCCGAGGGTAGACTTGTGTGCCGTCGCGTGGGATGAACGAATGCCTATAAATACTGGTCCACACCTCCTAATTTTCAACAAAGTTCAAGACTTAGAGATTTTTCGAGCTCCCGTCGTGCAAGTAGTTGAGTCGCGCAAGTGGTTGTCGGGGTGCGCAAGTAGAGGCTACGCGCCGATTGTTGGCTACGCTCCCAAGGCGGTTTGGGTGAGAATGGAATTGAGTCACGCAGGTTTAAAGTTGAAGTAGGCGGTGTCGCGCAGGTGGTTGGTTGATACCTGCGCGCCAGTTTGAACTTGCACGCTGAATTTGTGTCGCGCAGGAGACCTGCGTGCCAGGCAGTAAAGAAGCGCACTAGCGTTTTTGAGCTGTGTGAAAGTTGGGAGATTGTCCGGTACCTTTAAAGGGAAGTGAGATTTGACTACAGGTGAGAGTTGGACTTCAATAGATCGTCTACACACAACAGAGGATGTATTATTTAGCGATGATGAAGAGACCTTCACGTCTATAAACTGAGTGTGTCTTCACCTAGTGTAGTGAGCCATGGGGAGTCAACGGGGGTGACCCGAGGGAAGCAGTTAGCTATCCCTGAACCTTAGTAAAGGCAGTGAGCCTGGGACAAAGTGACTGTGCCTGAACCTTTATAATCCACAACTAGTGAAGATTAGTGGAATTTGGTACGACCGACAACTTGTCGGCGTATGCTCCTTGGACGTAGCCCTTAGCAGTGAACCAAGTAAAAATTGTTGTGTCATCTCTTTGCATGTGAATGTTTCATTGCTGATCGTATCCATCATACAGGTTTAACTAGTTCCTACCAACGTGGGAACAAGATCCTTGTTTTTTAAAAGAAAAAGTTGACACCCTGATTCACCCCACCCCTCTCTGGGTGTCCCGAGGTTCTACAAGTGGTATCAAAGGGTAAAGGTTTTCGGTGTTGAATCTGTCATTTTGTCGTCATGGAGAATGCAGTCAATGTCAGGGGAGTCCCTCTCTTCGATGGAAGTAATTTCCAAATCTGGAAGAACAGAATGAGATCTCATCTAAGATCCATTGGAATGGAAGTTCTGTTTTCCACTATTCAAGGTGTTAATGTTTTTGATCCAACAGGGATGGCTATGAATGATGCAGATAGGAGAATTCGTGATGCAAATGCTAAATCACAGAATGCACTCACCGCAACACTTCTTGATCAGATCTATCTAAAAGTGATGAGTTTCACCTCAGTAAATTCTATGTGGGATAAATATGAAAATATTTATGAAGGATATAGCAAAGTGAAGGAGGCGAAACTACAAGTGCTACACAATAGTTTGGATGATCTGAAGATGCATCCTGATGAGAATGCAGACTCCTTCTTCAATCGAATTACTAAAGTGGTTGGAGCAATTCAGGACCTAGGAGAATAAATCAGAGATGTTGACACTATGAAGAAAATACTGAGATGACTATCACCCCTATACAATGCAATGGTTTCAACACTTAAGGAAAGAGATCTTTCCAAACTTTCATTGGATGATCTGTTAAGCAGCATAGTGCCATATAAAATGAGAGTCAAACCAGAAGATGCTACTACACGAGTAAGTAAGGAAATGGAGTTCAAATCCATGGAGAAACTGAAAATATCGAAAGATAGTAGTGGTGAATACGATGAGGAAAAATAAATTCTTTCTCTCATTTCCAAGAAGTTCCAAAAGGGAAAAGGGAAATTCAAAGGGAAGTTGCCTCTAGCTTGCTTTCTTTGTGGAAAAGTTGGGCATATTGATTCTCAGTGCTTAAGAAAGATCAATGATGATGATAGCGATGCTGAAAACATTGAGAAGCCTCAGAAAAGGTTTTTCAAGAAAGGAGACTTCAAATATAGAAAGAAAGTTCCGAAGAAGAGTTTTGTCTGTGAAGAGGAAGAAGATGATAATGAATTCTATGATGAAGAAGAACCAAAATTTAAAACTGGGAAACATGCTTCCATGATGGCCACTGTTGAAAAATTAGAAGATACTGGTGGAGAAAATTAGTTAAAAACTAGTGGATATCCCGAGTTGAAACTTAAGGATGCTGTTAGCAATATCAAGATTAAATTTAAGAGTTTCAATAAGTGGAAATCAATTGTAGAAGAATCATCTCAATATGTTGATAAACTTAAAGCTGAAATTGAATGACTTGAAGAATTGGTGAAAGTACAGTCTAAAATTCTTGAAAGAAATGATGATGTAGTGGATCTAAAGCTGAGAATTGAAGAGCAAGAAAAGGTCATCAATGACCTCGCCACCAGACTAGAAGAAAAATCCAAAGACTGTTGAGGGTATTGAGGAGGAAGTTGTTACTCTTAATAGTACACTTGAGACTGAATCAATTTCAAGAGAATCAAGGAAGAAAATACAGTTTGGAAGATTCTTAGATGCATAATTACTGGAAAGAGCCAAGAGTGGTTCAGATGGGGTTGGAAAAATCTTGAGTGATCAAAGACCCGCTTGCATGGGAAAGAGTGGAATTGGCTATGAAGAAGAGACATCAACTGCTGGAAGTAAAGAGAGCCAAAAGAAAGAAAATATGAAAGTTGGACATGTTGAGACATTGCCTGAAGTGCTAAAAAATAAGCCCCCAATCCAAACTAAAAGGAGAACTGAAATTTATCCCCAGACATTCAGAAACGACAGGTAGTCCAACTATTCTCCCAAGGAAGAATGTATGAGGAGAAATTCAAGTTAGAAGACATTTACTCTTATGAAGTGTTAGTTATGTGGCTATCTGGTGCATACCATGTCATACTGCAAAGAGGCGAGGAGCTACTTGAATGGGGAAGGTCTGGGAAGTCAACCAAAGAGACTGGTGTCATATCCTCCATCTTATAGAAGAAATATCCTCTATGGTTACTATTTTCATTACTCTAACTTTGGCCATAAAGATATGTTTTGCAGGCATAGGTCTGACAGGAGAAATTCATACAACTCTCAGAGATGGGCCAGTTTTCACCCTCCTGATGGTGTTGTTCTCACAAACAGTTTCTCTCCTCCGGAAGACGATTATGGGTATGACGAATCAGATTATGTGGAGGAAAGTATTAGAAGGCCATCAATATCCTATTCTTAATCCAATATATCATGGAATGAAAAGAAGAAGATCGAGAAATCCAATCTTGCAGAATTATTCCTCAAAGCTACAAAGAGCACCAGCACCTGGATTCTTGATAGTGGATGCTCTTCCCATATGACGGGAAATGCTGATCTTTTGAAGAACATTAAAAATAAGGTTGATGGAACAGTGAGGTTTGGTAATGATGGTGCTTTGAATATTAAAGGCAATGGGAATATTTCTCTCGCCAATGAAGAGCTAAAGAAGACTGAAGTTCTTTATGTGGACGGTCTACGTCACAATCTCCTTAGTGTAAGTCAACTATGTGACTCAGGACTCATAGTTACTTTCAATCAAAAAGGCTGCACTATAAAGGGAAAAATAGGGAATTCTTTTATGAAAGGCTATAGAATAGTTGGAAACTTATATCAGGTTGACAGTAAAGTGAACTCCTGCTACTTGTCTGTTGAAGAAGAAAACAATTTGTGGCATCGAACGCTGGGGAACATTAACCAACCAGACATGGAAAAGATATCTAAGCTAAATATAGTCATGGATATCCCCATTCAGAAACATGAACGAGAAAAATCTTGTGATGCTTACATTCATGGGAAGCTGTTCTGTAGTTCATATAGGCCAAAGAAGAAAAGGGCATCACATCTTCTTGATCTCATTCAAAGAGACGTTTTTGGTCCGATAAATGTTGCTAGAACTCACAGAGAATTGTACTTCATCCTTTTCAAAGATGATTACAGCAGAATGGCATGTGTAGTGGTTATACATAGGAAACGACAAGTGCTTGACTACATGAAGACATATCATCGAATCACCGAGAATGATACTGGAAGAACAATCAAAGTGTTGCGATCATACAATGGAGGGGAATACACATCCATTGAATTTGAAAACTACCTGGAGAAGCATGGGATACAACATGGGGTAGATGCGTTGAGAACTCCACAACAAAATGGAGTTTTTGAGCACAGAAATCAAAATGTTAACAATATGGCTAGGACTATGTTGATTGAGAGTGGTATCTCTCACCATTACTGGAAAGAAGCTGTTGAAGCTGCAATACACATTCAGAATCGAACAAGTCTTTATATGGGAGAAACGAAGACACCATATGAATTGTGGCATAGAATTAAGCCTTCGTTGAAATAATTTCATGTTTTTGGAAGCAAATGTTTCATCCAGAACAAAGAAGGAAATCAAGGAAAGTTTGGGGACAATGCTGATGAAGGAATTTTTCTTGGGTATCCAATGAATATAAAAGCATACAAGTGTTTCAACAAGCGATTGGGAAGGATTTTCGTAAGTAGTGATGTTAAGATAATTGAAGAGAAAACCACAAATGATTCAAGGACATCATATGCTGATGTGATAGAAAGTGATGAAGAAAGTGAACGTGGAGAAAATACAAATACAGAAATATAGGAAGTTGTACAAAACACTCAGAAGTTACATCATGATGTTGACTCAGAAGAAGAATCTGAAGAAGAAATTGTTGCTGGAGAGAATGCAACTGAACCGCATAGGAGAAATCGTAGAGCTGAGATTGATCCATCTAACATAATTGGGGATAGGAGTGCACCCACACAAACAAGGAGGATGAGGAATAAATCACAGTCTGCATTTCTGTCAATTGTGGAGCCATCCTCATTCGAAGAAGATAAAAAGGATGAATCTTGGGTGAAATCCATTAATAAAGAGTTAGATCAGATTGACTAGAATCAGACATGGGATCTTGTCGAGAGACCCGATGGTCACAATGTGATTGGTACAAAATGGATCATCAAGATCAATTTTGATGAGCATGGAAGTGTTATTAGAAACAAGGATTGACTGGTATGTAAGGGATATTCCCAAATTTAAGGTGTTGATGTTGAAGAAACCTTTTCTCCAGTGGCTAGACTTGAGTCAATCAAGATTTTCCTTTCTATGGCACTCCAAAGAGGATATAAAGTGTATCAAATGGATGTCAAGACTACATTCTTGAATGGTGTACTCGAAGAAGAAGTCTACATTGAATAACCAGTGGGTTTTTTTCTTGGTACTAATGAGACAAAGGTCTGCAAACTGAAGAAAGCTCTATATGGTTTTAAGCAGGCACCACGAGCATGGTACTCCTGGCTGGAATCTTATCTCAAGAAGCTGGAATTCAAAATATGAGGAGTAGATCACAATCTATATGTGAAGAATTCTCCAAAAGATCAATTCATGGTTCTTGTCTACGTTGATGATATCATATTTGGTGGCAGCAGGCAGAAATATGTGGATGAATTTTCCAATCACATGAAATCAGAATTTGAAATCTCTATGATTGGAGAACTCAAATATTTCTTGGGACTGCAGGTGATTCAAAAGAAGGATTACACTTTCATTTCTCAGGAAAAATATGCAAGAGAGCTGCTGAAGAATTTTAATATGCAAGACTCCAAACCAATGTCAACTCTGATTGCAGTTGGAACTAAACTTGGAAAACATGAAGATGGGACCTCTGTAGATCCCACCATGTACATGAAGATCATTGGGAGCCTACTGTACCTGATAGGGACATGACCAGATATTGTCTTTACCACATGTCTTGTGGCCCTCTTTCAGAGTAATCCAAAGAGAAACATATGGCGACAGTAAAAAGAATCATGAGGTACATTCAAGGTACACATAACATTGGGTTATATTTTGCTGCAGGTGGGGACAGTGAATTATCAGTGATTTCTGATGCTGACTGGGCTGGTGATTTAGTAGACAGAAAGTCCACCAGTGGTGGAGCCTTCAATATTGGGAAGAAATGTGTTGGCTGGTTGATCAAGAAACAATAAATTACTTCTCTTAGTAATGCTGATGCTTAGTATATATCCGCCACAAAGGTATGCACTCAACTGCTATGGATGAAGCAACAAATAACAAATATTGGTGATGAGGTGAATCAACCAATGGTAATTTACTATGATAACAAGAGTGCAATTGATATCACAAAGAATCCTATTCAGCATTCACGTACAAAACATATTGAAATTAGGAATCACTTTATCAAAGAAAAGTTTGAGCAAGGGGTGATTAGAATGGATCATGTGGGAACTGATGAGCAAGTGGATGATATCCTGACCAAGCCACTGTCAGCAGGTGTGTTTGAGAAGAATATATTGAACCTCAGTGTTCAGCCACCTCCCAATGCATTAGGAGGTTACACAATACCCCTCTCCCTGATTATGATAACTGTTTTTATCTGTTTATGGATGTGATGTAGGTTTGTGTGGGAGATTCTATCCAGGGGGAGTATGGTTTGCACTGAACAATGAACAAATTACCGGTCTTTTGGTTTATTGTCAATGGGGGAGAAAATAATAAATTCAGGCATGATCAGGCATTTCAGGCATGTAATGCTTCTATGACACGATGATAATTCAGTGTCAGTGATAGAATGAGAAGGATGAGAAGGAATATATTGGACATGTAATGCTTCTTGGGCGTCATTGATAATTCCAAAACCCTGGAACCCAATTCATGCTTCCCCTCTTGTTTTCTACACCGAGCATTGCTCACGTAGACTTAGAGTGTTGGTATAGTTTATTCTTGCATTCTTTGGTTTACATATGGATGAGGATCTATTGAATTTATCTTTTGATTGCCAACAAACCCAAAGGGAGAGATTGTTGGAACCATGGTCATCTTTGCATGAATTGGAGTATGGTTTGTGTTTGTTGTCAATCCTCAGAGGAAGTTCAGAATGTGTGCCAGAAAAGTGCTCATACAGGTCAAGCATATTACTGTATTGAAGGTGGCGCCATTTTCTAGTGCTTCCTAATGTTTTTCAGGATCATAAGGTCAAATATGGCAAAGGAAATAGGGTCGTGTAGGTATTGGTGTGGTTACGCAGGTGACTTGCGTGCCGTGAAGAGACTTGCGCGCTGATGCCTAGGAGGATTGGTAACTTGCACGCTTATTGTTTTTTCAATATCAGAAGATCAAAATTTGGCAAAGGAAATTTGGTCGCACAAGTGAATTGTAGGGGAAAAGACATGCGCGCTGAGACTTGCGCGCTGAGGGTAGACTTGCGCGCCGTCACGTAGGACGACCGAATGCCTATAAATACTAGTCCACCCCTCCTATTTTTCAACAAAGTTCAAGACTTAGAGATTTTTCGAGCTCCCGTCGTGCAAGTAGTTGAGTCGCGCAAGTGGTTGTCGGGGTGCGCAAGTAGAGGCTATGCACCGGTTGTTGGCTGCACTCCCAAGGCGGTTTGGGTGAGAAAGGAATTGAGTCGCGCAGGTTTAAAGTTGAAGTAGGCGGTGTCACGAAGGTGGTTGGTTGATACATGCGCGCCAGTTTGAACTTGCATGCCGAATTTGTGCCGCACAGGAGACCTACGCGCCAGGCAGTAAAGAAGCGCGCTAGTGTTTTTGAGCTGCGTGAAAGTTGGTAGATTTCCCGATACCCTTAAAGGGAAGTGAGATTTTACTACAGGCGAGAGTTGGACTTCAATAGAGCATATACACGCAATAGAGGATGTATTCTTTAGCGATTATGAAGAGACCTTCACGTCTATAAACTGAGTGTGTCTTCACCTAGTGCAGTGAGCCAGGGGGAGTCAACGGGAGTGACCCGAGGGAAGCAGTTAGCTATCCCTGAACCTTTGTAAAGGTAGTGAGCCCAGGACAAAGTTACTGTGCCCAAACCTTTGTAATCCACAACTAGTGAAGATTAGTGGAATTTGGTACGACCGACAACTTGTCGGTGTATGCTCCTTGGACGTTGCCCTTAGCAGTGAACCAAGTAAAAATTTATGTGTCATCTCTTTGCATGTGAATGTTTCATTTCTGATCATGTAAAGACCCGTAAAATCCAAGGGAAATTTTTTTCATAATTTTATTTGGAATTTTAAGAGAACGCAGTTTCTGACGGCACCTGATTCCGAGGCCCGGTGTGTCCGGAATCAATTTCCGAAGTTTAGCTCGGGTACGTTGAGTGAACGAATGAGCGGGTTTTTCTAACTTTTGAACCAATGCTCGGAATCGAAATCTGAGGGCACCGATGAAACCGCAGTGCTGGTATTTGCTTAGGAACACCTATTCTGGTGTTGCATTTTCTCGGGTGTTGATGGGAAAAAAATATAATTGTTTTATATTTTTATTTCTTCACTAAGTGGTTTAAGTGAAAATTAAGTTGTGTCTCAACTTAATTTCTCTCTTATAAGTGGTTTAGCCCATGTGAGGGAGTTGGGGTGGGACCCACTGATGTTCTAACTTCCCTTGAGAGGATTTAAGATGAGTTGGGGCCCACACGATCCCCCACCTTTTCATCTTCCCTTAACTCTCTTAAACCCCTTTTTCAAAACCCCTTGTTAATTTTTGATAACTCACCTCATTTATGGGACCTCTTCACATTCTCATCTTCCATTAATTCATGACACCACCTTAATTAATAATTGAATCCTTCAATTTAATTAGGGTGGTGTATGAATTTGAAATGGATGAGTTAATGAAAATATTAGTCAAGTCTAATATTTTATTAAGGGAGGAGCCTTTTAATGAGAGGGGGGGTCCATTGGAGAACTTCATCTCCTTCCATACCTCCCTCTCCTTCCTCAATTGTTGCACCACCATTGAGGATCCATATTCTCTGACGAGACACCGATGAATGAGGAGGGATCGGTGGCGTGGTGCGGACACAACGATCTATGTTGACTTCGACGTCTTCCCTGTGTATCCAACGAACGATGCTCGAGCTGGGGTCAAAGGCACTTTACGGAAGCGACGAACGCCAACAGCCATCATCACCTTCATCTCTTTCCTTACGACGACCTCAACGAGCCGACGTCCGCCCTTTCGCGCCACCGTCATCCATGATGCTCGACTATCGCGGATCTTTCTTGAGGTAGGGAATTGTTTTGTGAATGTTAATGAACCCCATGTTACTTCCTTCTAAATCAAAGAACGCGGATCAACTAAACATCAAGTTGATCCGTGAAGAATATGTTGCGGGTTGGGAATTCATTTAAATCTTTGTGATTTATCCCCGCGGCGTAAGATTAAACTTTTGTTGTGAAATATTTAAAACCACTAACGCGGTGGGTGAGGACCAATGAACTTGTCCAAACCCACCGCCCCTTTTGTTCTTGGTGTGCGAAACGGCGGACGTTGACAAAACTAGCCGCTCATGCGATGTGAGGTCCTCGCAGTGAAGGACGGACCCCGGTAGGGCCTTTGGCGAAGACGGCTTGAATTTCCGATCACCGGAACTCGTCTGGTGGTCCGCGGAGCAACCCACCGGCGCGCCACGCCGGCACGGCGGTGGGTCGGCCGTCCCGCGACCGCGCGGGACCGGCGAAGCACGGGACGCAGCCGGCTTCCGCGTCCGCTGGCAAGAACGGCCCCACGCGGGGCCGCAGATCCTTCACGCGGGGGTAGTGTGCCCCCCGCTCCACTCAGCCGTAACCGGCCGAGCTGACCCGCCTGGCGACCGGGCCGCGCCCGCGCCGGGCCGCGCCGCGCCGGCCGGGTCAGACCCAGACCCAGGTCGGTCCGGGCCCAGACCCCCCGTTTTCGGACCCCTTACGGTCTTTTGCCCATATCTTGGTCTACGGGCCTCCGATCAATGCACCGTTAGCGACGATGTGATACTTGGGCCGAGACAGTCGTTTCGACATATTACACTCAAGGTTTTGGAGAACTTTGGGTTCGGCCGGGTTGGTTCGAATACCAAACCAACCGGGCCCTCGGAGCAAAAACACCTATATCTTGAGCTCCGGACGTCAGATTGACGTTTCGTCGACTTCGTTGAATTACTCTTGATGAGAAGGAACTTTTGGCTTACTTCATTCAAGGTTTGGATGCCATCGGAGCGCATTCGGGTTGGTTCGCTCACGAAACCAACCGGGCCCCTGAAACGAAAAAGCCAATAACTCACAGACCGGGCATCTGATTGACGCGCCATCTGTCTTGTTATTTTCCTCTTGATGAGACAGAAATTTTGGCATACTTATCTTGCATTTTGGATGCAGTTGGATAGTGTCCGGGTTGGATTGCACCCGAAATCCAACCGGGCCCCTGGAACGGAAAAGCTGATATCTTTCAGACCGGACGTCCGTTTGATGCACCGTCAGCGGTGTTGGTGATCACGTTGAGAAATGGTCCCTATGAGTATACCCTATGAGAGTTCGGGGTACAGTTGAGATACAGCCGTGTTGGGTCGCACACGAAACCAACCGGGCCCCTGGGACAAAAAGGCTAATTACTCACAGACCGGGCGTCCGATTGACGCGCCGTCTGTTGTGTTGAGACCCCTGTGACGAGGCGGTCCTTTGAGATACTTCTTCATGGGACTTTGTGATACTTGGGGTATCGACCAGTAGCTCGTGGAGCGGACCCTCCTGGAGACGAGCGTACGGAGTACGGAGACTGTGTAGCCGGCTGAGACCTGACGACTGCTTGACCGATCGACTCGGTGTGTTTCGGATATCCCAGTGGGGAGCACTTGGTTGTAGCGGCAGACCCACGGCGGATGAGCGCTTGGTTGTAGCGGCAGACCCGCGGTACTCAACAGAAGGAGTACCTCTGGAGGCTATGAGGGGGAGCGCTTGGTTGTAGCGGCAGACCCACGGCGGATGAGCGCTTGGTTGTAGCAGCAGACCCGCGGTACTCAACAGAAGGAGTACCTCTGGAGGCTATGAGGGGGAGCGCTTGGTTGTAGCGGCAGACCCATGGTGGGAAGCGATTGGTTGTAGCATTAGACCCACAGTACTCGACAGGAGGATTACCTCAGCAGTCTTAGGTTAGTGAGCAGTACCTCGGAGTCGCGACAGGACCACTGTACACTCCAGAGACGGGGCTCTTCAGTAGTTACGGTTTCGATAATGAAAATCCTGGTTTGAGCCGAGTCTTTGATCCTTGTGTTTACCTCTTTAATGAGATGAGTCACTTGATAATTTAGGTATATGTATGGGCATATACCTGGGTAGTGGTTATCCATTGATTTTCTTAATCTTTGTGTTTCCTCATAATTGAGATGGGTTACTTGATAACTTAGGTATAAGTATGGGCTTATACCTAAGAAGGGTTATCTGTTGTGAATCTACTTTGTGGTTATTTAGAGAGACCTTGAGGGTCTCGGGATCTCTACTGAGTTTCGTTATACTCACACCTACACGGGCTATGCCCGAACCTCGTTGTGTTGGTTACAGACGACGGGAAGTGCTGACGGAGGCCGAGTGTTCGAAGACTGGACGGTACCCAGAGGTGAACCTCACGGCGAGTCAGTATCCGGAAGTGGAGTTCACGGCGAGACGATACTCGGAGGAGGTTGACGGGCAAGAGCGTTTTGGAGGCTATCTGTACCTACCCTTCAGGTAGGATCCATGGTGGACGAACCAGGAGTTGCGCTATCTGTACCTACCCTTCAGGTAGGATCCGAGGAGGACGACCCAGGAGCTGCTACCATTCTTCCAACTGTTGTCTTTTTTTGTTGTGCTTTTGTTCAGTTGTAGCTGTACTTTCGATTGGGTTTGTATTCTGGCCCATTTACTTTTCAGCACTTCCTTTTGTACTTAGTGTTTTACTTCTTCTTATACTCTGTTTGGTGTTTGTTTACTTTTTTAAAGGAAATGCCTTCCCAGTTATCGGGTTATACGCCTTTGGTGCTAGTCGCCAGCCCCTGGCCTATGGAAGGCGGGCTTGGGGTAGTTACGACACGGGCCCTGGGGGACGGGTCGTGACAAATTGGTATCAGAGGAGTTCAGTTCTACCACAGAACTCAGGACTCTGATCTTTTTCTATGTGAAGCCATAGTGTTAAGGGTACTGAGTGCAGTTTTCAGTTCAGGGAGTCCAGTGTTGGTGCGGCGGCCGATGTATCCGTACACCAGGACCCTGACTACTGATTTCCAACTTTGTGCACGAAAACACTGATTGCGTGTGTGTTTCCAAAAGTTTTAAAGTCAGCTCAAACTAGGTCAGCTCACCAGGTATAAATCGTTGACCATGTCTCATCTGTTCAGGATATCTCCACACAGACAGTCATTTGGAGTTCCGAGAGAGTACTCGATGACAGCTCACTGAGCGACGAGGATCCGGTGTGGGGCCCTTTTTACTATGTTGGCACCCTCGGGTGGTGTACCAGCAGCACCACCACCTGTTGGGCAGTAGATGCCACCAGTCGTACTAGTGGACGGTGCACGCTGGCAGAGCGCGTTGCATGAGTTCCAGTAGTAGAGGCCTCCGAGGTTACGAGGCGAGACAAATTCTCAGACAGCAGAGCACTGGCTGGAGGCGATTGCTAGAGTTTTCCGCCTAGATGAGACATCAGTAGGGTGGATGGTGGACTTGGCCACTAGTTTTTTTCTAGTGAATGACCATGAGGATGGTCCGCATAGTGATGAGGCTTCGATACGTGGACCGATGCCTGAGATAGTGCATTCGGGTAGTGTGTCATCTATACATCACTACCTGTTGGTCAGCAGTTACAACCGACGGTACCGGTAGGTGACACGTGTAGGCTTACTGCCTTATACATGTTCCAACATCAGATACCCTCAAGTTCTGAGGCGAACCTGACTCATAGGCAGCTATGGACTGGCTTGAGGAGGTGGCTGAGAGTTTTCCAGAACTTATACAGCTTCGACAGGACGACATGTCGGTAGCTGAGAATTCATCGGGGCGTACCAATCGTTCTTGGTACTTGATGACTACAATATGATCAGTGCTTTACAGCTCGGATCTCAGAGCGAGGTGTGTTTAAAAGGATATCTGAGTAAGCACTCTTTCCTCTATGCATTCCTACTTATGTTAGGGTGCTAGAGAGAACCTTTGTGGTTGAATGTTTTTTGGCTGATCGGTTATAGCCAGTGAATGTTAGCAGTGGGAAGATGCGAACTGGCGTCAGTCTCAGAGACATGGGCGTGCGAATGTTTCAAGAAGAAGAAATGTTAAGGACAGATAAATCTGCAGAGCAGAAGACGTGGAGGCAGAGCTAGGAGAGCAGTATGATGTGGTGTACATTTTAACATGCTACAACCACCTGCCTTAGTTGTCCCCACCAGGCTTAGGAAGATAGAGGGCAGGGGAAGAGTGTGGCTGCATACGGTCAAGGAGTGTGACCCAATGGCTATAGAAATGATTCATGGGACCGTCTGTGTCCACCACTAGTTTCCTTAGTAAGAGACATTGATATGAATCATTCCTTTCTTCCACGAATCTTGTCCCAGACCTAGAGTTTCCGGTAAGCCGTAGACTTGACCCTCACGTCTGGAGATACCTTGGAAGGAGACTCGATAATCACACTTACACCGAAAGTGTGATCTGACCCTCGAGGCGAGAGTTTTGGTTGGAATCTCTTGGTGGCAGCGTTGAGGCCTTACGACATTGGTCTCGGTATGGATTGGATTCAAAGTTCATGCTTAGATTGACTGTATTAGGCAAAAAGGTTGTGGTCTAACTACAACGTCGGGATGGGTTTTCCTTGGTCGGCAAAAAGGAAACCCCAGGCAGCACAGGATAAACTCAAGCACAGGAGGGTGTAGCCGATCATTCTTGGGTCGGCCAACCTTACCCTCAAGGCAGTAGGAGTTTTGAGTTTCAGTTTTAATCAGGAAAGGGAGACCTCTAGAGTTCGAGGATGGCGACCACGTTCTTATACGGGTCTCACCTCGACGAGGTTTACGGAGATTTAGCCGAGGCGGCGAGATATCTCTAAGGTTCAGCGGACCTTTTCAGGTCCTCAGCAGGGTAAGCGAGGTGGCTTACCACTTGGCCAATCCACCTCAGTTGCACCAGGTGCACGACGACTTACACGTATCTCAACTGAGGAGATACGTGCTTGACCCAACGCACATCATCGACCATGGGGAGCTGGAAGTTGGCGATGGGGTGACTTTTGCTGAGTTCTAGTAGATGTTGAGGATCGACAGGAGCGAGTCCTATGAGGACGTTCAATTCCTCTTGTGCTTTTTTGTAGGTAGCACAGAAACCTCCAGGTGAGCACATGGGAGCGGAAGGCTCAGGTGCGTGCTCAATACCACTTTTGTTTCCCTAGTTTGTGATAAAGCTTTACGAGGATGTAAAGACCTGTGGTGGGAGTAATGTAAAGACTCATAAAATCCAAGGGAAATTTTTTTCTTAATTTTCTTTGAAATTTTACGAGAACACAGTTTCTGACGGCACCTGATTCCGAGGCCCGGTGTGTCCGGAATCAATTTCCGAAGTCTAGCTCGGGTACGTTCAGTGAACGAATGAGCGGGTTTTTCTAACTTTTAAACCGGTGCTCGGAATTGAAATCTGAGGGCACCGATGAAACCGCAGTTCCAGTATTTTCTTAGGAACACCTATTCCGGAGTTTCGTTTTCTCGGGTGTTGATGGGGAATAAAAAAATATAATTGTTTTATATTTTGATTTCTTCACTAAGCGGTTTAAGTGAAAATTAAGTTGTGTCTCAACTTAATTTCTCTCTTCTAAGTGGTTTAGCCCATGTGAGGGAGTTGGGGTGGGAACCACTGATGTTCTAACTTCCCTTGAGAGGATTTAAGATGAGTTGGGGCCCACACGAGCCCCCACCTTTTCATCTTCCCTTAACTCTCTTAAACCCCTTTTTCAAAACCCCTTGTTAATTTTTGATAACTCACCTCATTTATGGGACCTCTTCAAATTCTCCTCTTCCATTAATTCATGACACCACCTTAATTAATAATTGAATCCTCCAATTTAATGAGGGTGGTGTATGAATTTGAAATGGATGAGTTAATGAAAATATTAGTCAAGTCTAATATTTTATTAAGGGAGGAGCCTTTTAATGAGAGGGGGTCCATTGGAGAACTTCCTCTCCTTCCATACCTCCCTCTCATTCCTCCATTGTTGCACCACCACCGAGGATCCATCTTCTCCGATGAGACACCGATGAATGAGGAGGGATCGATGGCGTGGTGCGGACACAACGATCTATGTTGACTTCGACGTCTTCCCTGCATCGGATCCAACGAACGACGCTCGAGCCGGTATCAAAGGAACTTTACGGAAGTGACAAATTCCAACAGCCATCGTCACCTTCATCTCTTTCCTTACGACGACGTCAACGATCCGACATCCTCCCTTTCACCACACCGTCATCCACGCTGCTCGGCTACTGCGGATCTTTCTCGAGGTAGGGAATTGTTTTTTGTATGTTAATGAACCCCATGTTACTTCCTTCTAAATCAAAGAACTCGGATCAACTAAACATCAAGTTGATCCATGAAAAATATGTTGCGGGTTGGAAATTCTTGTTTGCGGGAAAATTGTAGGGTTATGATTCATTTAAATCTTTGTGATTTATACCCGTGGCGTATGATTAAACTTTTGTTGTGAAATATTTAAAATCGCTTACGCAGTGGGTGCAGACCAATGAACAAGTCCGAACCCACCGCCCCTTTCGTTCTTGGTGTGTGAAACAGCATACGTCGACAAAACTAGCCGCTCAGGCGATGTGAGGTCCTCGCAGTGAAGGACGGACCCCGGGAGGGCCTTTGGAGAAGATGGCGTGAATTTCCGACCACTGGAACTCGTCCGGTGGTCCGCGGAGAAACCCGCCGGCGCGCCGCCGTGGAGAACCGCCGCGGCGGTGGGCCGGCCGTCCCGCGACTGCGCGGGACTGGAGAAGCATGGGACGCGGCCGGCAGCCGCGTCCGCTGGCAAGAGTGGCCCCACGCGGGGCTGCGGATCCTTCACGCGGGGGCAGCACGCCCCCCGCTCCACTCAGCCGTAACCGGCCGAGCTGACCCGCCTGGCAACCGGGTCGGGCCCGCGCCGGCCGGGTCGGACCCGAACCCAGGTCGGGTCGACCCGGTTCGGGCCGACCCAGGGGGGGTTGGGCCGGGTCGGTCCGGGCCCAGACCCCCTGTTTTCGGACCCCTTACGGTCTTTTTCCCATATCTTGGGCTCCGGGCCTCCGATCAATGCACCGTCAGCGGCGATGTGATCCTTGGGTCGAGACGGTCGTTTCGAAATATTACACTCAAGGTTTCAGAGAACTTTGGGTTCGGCTGGGTTGGTTCGGATACGAAACCAACCGGGCCCTCGGAGTGGAAACGCCTATATCTTGAGCTTCGGACGTCCGATTGACGTACAATCGACTTCGTTGAATTCCTCTTGATGAGAAGGGACTTTTGGATTACTCCGCTCAAGGTTTGGATCCCATCAGAGAGCGGTCGGGTTGGTTCACTCATGAAACCAACCGGGCCGTTGAAACGAAAAAGCCAATAACTCACAGATCGGGCATCCGATTGACGCGCCATCTGTCTCGTTATTTTCCTCTTGATGAGACGAAAATTTTGGCATACTTCGCTTGAGTTTTGGATGAAGTTGGATAGTGGCCGGGTTGGATTGCACCCGAAATCCAACCGGGCCCCTGGAACGGAAAAGTTGATATCTTTCAGACCGGACGTCCGTTTGATGCACCGTCAGCGGTGTCAGTGATCATGTTGAGAAACAGTCCCTATGAGTATATCCTAGGAGAGTTCAGGGTACAGTTGAGATACGGCCGTGTTGGGTCGTACACAAAACCAACCGGGCCCCTGAGACAAAAAGGCTAGTAACTTACAGACCGGGCGTCCGATTGACGCGCCGTCTGTTGTGTTGAGACCCCTGTGACGAGGCGTTCCTTTGAGATACTTCTTCGTGGGACTTTGTGATACTTGGGGTATCGACCAGTAGCTCGTGGAGTGGACCCTCCTGGAGACGAGCGTGCGGAGTACGGAGACCGTGTAGCCGGCTGAGACCTGATGACTTCTTGGCCGATCGACTCGGTGTGTTTCGGATAGCCCAGTGGGGAGCACTTGGTTGTAGCGGCAGACCCACAATGGATGAGCGCTTGGTTGTAGTGTTAGACCCGCGGTACTCAACAGAAGGAGTACCTCTTGAGGCTATGAGGGGGAGCGCTTGGTTGTAGCGGCAGACCCATGGCAGATGAGCGCTTGGTTGTAGCGGCAGACCCGCGGTACTCAACAGAAGGAGTACCTCTGGAGGCTATGAGGGGGAGCGCTTGGTTGTAGCTGTAGACCCATGGTGGGAAGTTCTTGGTTGTAGAATTAGACCCACAGTACTCGATAGGAGTAGTACCTCAGCAGTCTTAGGTTAGTGAGCAGTACCTCGGAGTCGCGACAGGACCACTGTACACTCCAGAGACGGTGCTCTTCAGCAGTTACGGTTTCGATAATGAAAGTCTTGGTTTGAGCTGAGTCTTTGATCCTTGTGTTTACCTCATGAATGAGATGAGTCACTTGATAATTTAGGTATATCTATGGGCATATACCTGGGTAGTGGTTATCCGTTGATTTTCTTAATCTTTGTGTTTCCTCATGATTGAGATGGGTTACTTGATAAATTAGGTATAAGTATGGGCTTATACCTAAGAAGGGTTATCTGTTGTTAATATGCTTTGTGGTTATTTAGAGAGACCTTGAGGGTCTCAGGATCCCTACTGAGTATCGTTATACTCACCCCTGCACGGGCTATGCCCGCACCTCGTTGTGTTGGTTACAGACGACGGGCAGTGCTGACGGAGGCTGAGTGTTCGAAGACTGGACGGTACCCGGAGGTGAACCTCACGGCGAGTCGGTATCCAGAGGTGGAATTCACAGCGAGACTATACTCAGAGGAGGTTGACGGGCAAGGGCGTTGTGGAGGCTATCTGTACCTACCCTTCAGGTAGGATCCATGGTGGACGAACGAAGAGCTGCGCTATCTATACCTACCCTTCAGGTAGGATCCGAGGAGGACGACCTAGGAGCTGTTACCATTCTTCTAGCTGTTGTCTTTTTCTGTTGTACTTTTGTTCAGTTGTAGATGTAATTTCGATTGGGTTTGTATTCTAGCCCATTTACTTTTCAGCACTTCCTTTTGTACTTAGTGTTTTACTTCCGCTTGTACTCTGTTTGGTGTTTTTTTACTTTTTTAAAGGCTATTCCTTCTCAGTTATCGGGTTATATACCTTTGGTGCTAGTCGCCAGCCCCTGGCCTATGGAAGGCGGTCTTGGGGTAGTTACGACACGGGCCCCGGGGGACGGGTCGTGATAGATCATATCCATCATATAGGTTTAACTAGTTCCTACCAACGTGGGAACAAGATCCTTGTTTTCTAAAAGAAAAATTTGGCACCCTGATTCACCCCTCCCCTCTCAGGGTGTCCCGGGGTTCTATAAGTTTTATCAGAGGGTATAGGCTGCTGGTGTTGAATCTGTCCTTTTGTCGTCATGGAGGATGCAGTCAATGTCAGGGGAGTCCCTCTCTTCGATTGAAGTAATTTCCAGATCTGGAAGAACAGAATGAGATCTCATCTAAGATCCCTTGGAATGGATGTTCTGTTTTCCACTATGCAAGGTGTTAGTGTTTCTAATCCAACAGGGCCGGCTATGACTGATGTAGATAGGAAAATTCTTGATGCAGATGCTGAAGCATAGAATGCACTCACCGTAGCACTTCTTGATCAGATCTATCTAAAAGTGATGAGTTGCACCTCAGCAAAGTCCATGTGGGATAAACTTGAAAATATTTATGAAGGAGATAGCAAAGTGAAGGAGGTGAAACTACAAGTGCTACATAATAGGTTCGATGATCTGAAGATGCATCCTGATGAGAATGCAGACTCCTTCAATCGAATTACTAAAGTGGTTGGAGCAATTCGGGGCCTAGGAGAAGAAATCAGAGATGTTGACACTGTGAAGAAAATACTGAGAAGACTACCACCCCTGTACAATGCAAAGGTCTCAACACTTGAGGAAATACATCTTTCCAAACATTCATTGGATGATCTTATAAGCAGGTTAGTGGAATATGAAATGAGAGTCAAACTAGAAGATTCTACTACACGAGTAAGTAAGGAAATGGAGTTCAAATCCATGGAGAAACTGAAAATATCAAAAGATAGTAGTGGTGAAGACAATGATCAAAAAGAAATTATTTCTCTAATTTCCAAGAATTTCCAAAAGGGAAAAGGGAAATTCAAAGGAAATTTGCCTCTAGCTTTCTTTCGTTGTGGAAAAGTTGGGCATATTGCCTCTCAATGCTTAAGAAAGATCGATGATGATGATAGCAATTCTGAAAACATTGAGAAGCCTCAGAAAAGGTTTTTCAAGAAAGGAGACTTCAAATATAGAAAGAAAGTTCTGAAGAAGAGTTTTGTCTTTGAAGAGAAATAAGATGATAATGAATTTTGTGATGATGAAGAACCAGAATTTAAAACTGGGAAACATGCTTCCATGATGGCCACTGTTGAAAAATTAGAAGATACTGGTGGAGAAAATAAGTTAAAAACTAGTGGAGATCCTGAGTTGCAACTTAATGATGTTGTTAGCAAGATTAATATTAAATGTAAGAGTTGTAATAAGTGGAAATAAATTGTAGAAGAATCATCTAAATATGTTGATCAACTTGAAGCTGAAATTGAATGACTGGAAGAATTGGTGAAAGTACAGTCTAAAATTCATGAAAGAAATGATGATGTATTGGATCTGAAGCTAAGAATTGAAGAGTAGGAAAAGGTCATCAATGAGCTCACCTCCTGACTAGAAGAAAAATCCAAAGACTGTTGAGGGTCTTGAGGAGGAAGTTGTTACTCTAAGGAGTAAACTTGAGACTGAATCAATTCCATGAGAATCAAGGAATAAAATACAGTTGGGAAGATTCTTAGATGCAGAATTACTGGCAAGATCCAAGAGTGGTTCAGATGGGGTTGGAAAAATCTTGAGTGATCAAAGACTCGCTTTCATGGGAAAGAGTGGAATTGGCTGTGAAGTAGAGACATCAACTGCTGGAAGTAAAGAGAGCCAAAAGAAAGACAAGATGAATGTTGGACATGTTGAGACGTTGCCTGAAGTGCTGAAAAAGAAACCCCCAATCAAAACTAAAAGGAGAACTGAAATTTATACCCAGACATTCAGAAATGACAGGCATTCCAACTATTCTCCCATGGAAGAATGTTTGAGGAGAAATTCAAGTGAGAAGACATTTCCTCTTATGAAGTGTCAGTTCTGTGGCTATCTGGGGCATACCAAGTCATACTGCGAAGAGGTAAGGAGATACTTGAATGGGGAAGATCTGGGAAGTCAACCAAAGAGACTGGTGTCATATCCTCCATCTTATAAAAGAAATAGCTTCTATGGTTACTGTTTTCATTTCTCTAACTTTGGACATAAATCTTTTTTTGCAGGCAGAGGTCTGACAGGAGAAATTCATACAACTCTCAGAGACGGTCCAATTTTCACCCTCCTGATGGTGTTGTTCTCACAAATAGTTTCTCTCCTCTAGAAGAAGATTATGGGTATGACGAATCATATTAAGTGGAGGAAAGTATTATAAGGCCATCAATATCCTATTCTCAATCCAATATCTCATGGAAAGAAAAGAAGAAGATTGAGAAATCCAATCTTGCAGAAGTAGCCCTCAAAGCTAAAAAGAGCAGCAACACCTGGATTCTTGATAGTGGATGCTCTTCCCATATGACTGGAAATGTTGATCTTTTGAAGAACATTAAAAATAAGGTTGATGGAATAGTGAGGTTTGGTAATGATGGTGCTTTGAATATTAAAGGAAGTGGGAATATTGCTCTCGCCATTGGAGAGATAAAGAAGACTAAAGTTCTTTATGTGGACGGCCTACGCCACAATCTCCTTAGTGTAAGTCAACTCTGTGACTCAGGAATCATAGTTACTTTCAATAAAAAAGGCTGCACAATAAAGAGAAAAATAGGGAATTCTCTTATGAAAGGCTTTAAAAAAGATGGAAACTCATATCAGGTTGACAGCAAAGTGAACTCCTGCTACTTGTCTGTTAAAGAAGAAAACAATTTTTGGCATCGAAGGCTAGGGCACATTAACCAACAAGACATGGAAAAGATATCTAAGCTAAAGATAGTCATGGATATCCCCATTATAAAACATGAACGGGAAAAATCTTGTGATTCTTGCATTCGTGGGAAGCTGGTCTGTAGTTCATATTGGCCAAAGAAGAAAAGGGCATCACATCTTCTTGATCTCATTCATACAGACATTTGTGGTCCGATAAATGTTGCTAGAACTCATGGAGAAAGGTACTTCATCCTTTTCATAGATGATTATAGTAGAATGGCATGTGTAATGGTTATACATAGGAAATGACAAGTGCTTTACTGCATGAAGACGTATCGCCAAATCTCCGAGAATGATACTGTAAGAACATTCAAAGTGTTGCGATCAGACAATGGAGGGGAATACACGTCCATTGAATTTGAAAACGACATAGAGAAGCATGGGATACAACATGAGGTAGATGTCGTGAGAACTCCACAACAAAATGGATTTATTGAGCGCATAAATCTACAGGTTAAAAATATGGCTAGGACTATGCTGATTGAGAGTGGTATCTCTCGCCATTATTGGAAAGAAGCTATTGAATCTGCAATACACATTCAGAATCGAACATGGCTTTATATGGGAGAAACGAAGACACCATATGAATTGTGGAAAGGAAGTAATCCTTCGTTGAAATACTTTCGTGTTTTCAGAAGCAAATGTTTCATCCAGAACAATGAAGTAAATCAAGGGAAGTTTGGTGACAATGCTGATGAAGAAATTTTTCTTGGGTATCCAATGAACAACAAAGCATACAAGTGTTTCAACAAACGATTGGGAAGGATTGTCGTTAGCAGTGATGTTAATATAATTGAAGAGAAAACCACAAATTCTTCAAGGAAATCATATGCTGATGTGATAGAAAGTGAGGAAGAAAGTGAACGTGGAGAAAATACAAATACAGAAATAGAGGAAGCTGTACAAAACAATCAGCAGTCACATCATGATGTTGACTCAGAAGATGAATCTGAAGAAGAAACTGTGGCTGGAGAGAATGCAACTGAACCGCATAGGAGAAATCGTAAAGCTGAGATTGATCTATCTAACATAATTGGGGATAGGAGTGCACCCACGCAAACAATGAGGATGAGGAATAACTTGAAGTCTGCATTTCTGTTAGTTGTGGAGCCATCCTCATTTGAAGAAGTTGCAAAGGATGAATCTAGGGTGAAATCCATGAATAAAGAGTTAGATCAGATTGAATAGAATCAGACATGGGATCTTGTCAAGAGACCCGAAGGTCACAGTGTGATTGGTACAAAGTGGATCTTCATGAACAAGTTTGTTGAACATGGAAGTGTTATTAGAAACAAGGATTGACTGGTATGTAAGGGATATTCCCAAATTAAAGGTGTTGATGTTGAAGAAACCTTTTCTCTAGTGGCTAGATTTGAGTCAATCAGGATTTTCCTTGTTATGGCACTCCCGAGAGGATATAAAGTGTATCAAATGGATGTCAATACTACATTATTGAATGGTGTACTCGAAGAAGAAGTCTACATTGAACAACCAGTGGGTTTTGTTCTTGGTATTAATGAGACAAAGGTCTGCAAACTGAAGAAAGCACTATATGGTTGGAAGCAGGAACCACGAGCATGGTACTCCCGGCTGGACTCTTATCTCAAGAAGCTGGAATTCAAAAGAGGAGGAGTAGATTACAATATATATGTGAATAATTCTACAAAAGATCAATTCAAGGTTCTTGTCTACATTGATGATATCATATTTGGTGGCAGTAGGTAGAAATCTGTGGATGAATTTTCTAATCAAATGAAATCAAAATTTGAAATGTCCATGATTGGAGAACTCACATATTTCTTTGGACTTCAGGTGATTCAAAAGAAGTATTACAATTTAATTTCTCAGAAAAAATATGCAAGAGAGCTACTGAAGAAGTTTAATATGCAAGACTCCAAACCAATGTCAACTCCGATTTCAGTTGGAACTAAACTTGGAAAACATGAAGATGGGACCTCTGTAGATCCCACCATGTACAGGAAGATCATTGGGAGCCTACTTTACCTGATAGAGACATGACCAGATATTGTCTTTGCCACATGTCTTGTGGCCCGCTTTCAGAGTAATCCAAAGGAGGAACATATGGCGACAGTAAAAAGAATCATGATGTACATTCAAGGTACACATAACTTTGGGTTATATTTTGCTGTAGGCGGGGAAAGTGAATTATCAGCGTTTTCTGATGCTGACTGGGCTGGTGATGTAGTGGACAGAAAGTCCACCAGTGGTGGAGCCTTCTATATTGGGCAGAAATGTGTTGGCTGGTCGAGCAAGAAACAAGAAAGTACTTCTCTCAGTATTGCTGAAGCTGAGTATATATCCGCCACAAAGGCATGCACTCAAATTCTATGGATGAAGAAACAACTAACAGATATTGGTGATGAGGTGAATCAACCAATGGTAATTTACTGTGATAACAAGAGTGAAATTGATATCATGAATAATCCTATTCATCATTCTCATACAAAACATATTGAAATCAGGTATCACTTTATCAAAGAATGGGTTGAGAAAGGGGTGATTAGAATGGATCATGTGCGAACTGAGGAGAAAGTGGATGATATCCTGACCAAGACACTATCAGCGGCTGTGTTTGAGAAGCATCAGTTGAACCTCGGTGTTCACCCACCTCCCAATGCATAAGGAGGTTACACAATACCCCTCTCCCCGATTATGATAACTGTTTTTATCTGTTTATGGATGTGATGAAGGTTTGTGGGGGAGATTCTATCCAGGGGGAGTATGGTTAGCGCTGAACAATGAACAAATTACCAGTCTTTGGGTTTATTATCAATTGGGGAAAAAGGAATAAATTCAGGCATGATCAGTCATTTCAGGCATGTAATGATTCTATGACACAATGAGAATTCAGTGTCAGTGATAGAATGAGAAGGATGAGAAGGAATACATTGGACATGTAATGCTTCTTGGGCATCATTGAGAATTCCAAAACACTGGAACCCAATTCAAGCTTCCTCTCTTGTTTTCTACACCAAGCATTGCTCACGTAGACTTAGAGTGTTGGCTTAGTTGATTCTTTCATTCTTTGGTTTACATATGGATGGGGATCTATTGAATTTATCTTCTGATTGCCAACAAAACCAAAGGGGGATATTGTTAGAACCATGGTCATATTTTCATGAATTGGAGTATTGTTTGTGTTTATTGTCAATCCTCAGATTAAGTTCAGCATGTGTGCCAGAAAAGTGCTCATACAGGTCAACCAGATTACTGTATTGAAGGCAGTGTCATTTTCCTTTGTTTCCTAATGTTTTTCAGGATCATAAGGTCAAAATATGGAAAAGGAAAGATGGTCTTATAGGTATTGGTGTGGTCACGCAGGTGACTTGCGCGTCGTGAAGAGACTTGCGCGCCGATGACTAAGAGGCTTGGGAACTTGCGGGCTTGTTGTTTTTTCAGGATCTGAAGATCAAAATTTGGAAAAGGAAAGTTGGTCGCGTAAGTGACTTGCAGGGGAAGAGACCTGCGCACCGAGACTTGCGCGCCGAGGGTAGACTTGATCGCCAACACGTAGGCTAACTGAATGCCTATAAATACTGGTCCTCCCCTCCTAATTTTCAACGAAGTTCAAGACTTGGAGATTTTTCAAGCTCCCGTCGCGCAAGTGGTTGTCGGGGCGCACAAGTAGAGGTTGCGCGCCGGTTGTTGGCTGCACTCCCAAGGCACTTTGGGTGAGAATGGAATTGAGTCCGCATGTTTAAAGTTGAAGTAGGTGGGGTCGCGCAGGTGGTTGGTTGATACCTGCATGCCAGTTTGAACTTGCACACTAAATTTGTGCCGCACAGGAGACCTGCAAGCCAGGCAGTAAAGAAGCGTGCCAGTGTTTTTGAGCTGCGTGAAATTTGGGAGATTGCCCGGTACCCTTAAAGGGAAGTGAGATTTGACTACAGGTTAGAGTTGGACTTCAATAGATCATCCACACGCAACAGAGGATGTATTATTTAGCTATGATGAAGAGACCTTCATGTCTATAAACTGAGTGTGTCTTCACCTAGTGCAGTGAGCCAGGGGGAGTCAACAGGAGTGACTTGAGGGAAGCAGTTATCTATCCCTGAACCTTTGTAAAGGCAGTGATCCTGGGACAAAGTGACTGTGCCCGAACCTTTGTAATCCACAACTAGTGATGATTAGTGTAATTTGGTACGACCGAAAACTTTTCGGCATATGCTCCTTGGATGTAGCCCTTAGCGGTGAACCAAGTAAAAATTGTTGTGTCATCTCTTTGCATGTGAATGCTTCATTGCTGATCATATCCATCATACAGGTTTAACTAGTTCCTACCAACATGGGAACAAGATCCTGGTTTTTTAAAAGAAAAATTCGACACCCTGATTCACCCCTCCCCTCTTAGGGTGTCCTGGTGTTCTACAAGTGGTATCAGAGGGTAAAGGTTGCTACTGTTGAATCTGTCCTTTTGTCGTCATGGAGAATGCAGTCAATGTCAGGGGAGTCCCTCTCTTCGATGGAGGTAATTTCCATATCTGGAAGAATAGAATGAGATCTCATCTAAGATCCCTTGGAATGGAAGTTATGTTTTACAATATTCAAGGTGTTAATGTTTCTGATCCAACAGGGCTGTCTATGACTAATGCAGAAAGGAAAATTCTTGATGCAGATGCTAAAGCACATAATGCACTCACCGCAGCACTTCTTGATCAGATCTATCTAAAAGTAATGAGTTACACCTCAACAAAGTCCATGTGGGATAAACTTGAAAATATTTATGAAGGAGATAACAAAGTGAAGGAGGTGAAAATACAAGTGCTACACAATAGGTTTGATGATATGAAGATTCATCCTGATGATAATGCAGACTCCTTCTTCAATAGAATTACTAAAGTTGTTGGAGCAATTCGGGGCCTAGGAGAAGAAATCAGAGATGTTGACACTGTGTAGAAAATACTGAGAAGACTACCACCCCTGTACAATGCAAAGGTTTCAACACTTGAGGAAAGAGATCTTTCCAAACTTTCATTGGATGATCTGTTAAGAAGCTTAGTGGCATGTGAAATGAGAGTCAAACCAGAAGATGCTACTACCCGAGTAAGTAAGGAAACCGAGTTCAAATCCATGGAGAAACTGAAAATCTCAAAAGATAGTAGTGGTAAAGACGATGAGGAAAAAGAAATTATTTCTATCATTCCCAATAAGTTCCAAAAGGAAAAAGGGAAATTCAAAGGGAAGTTGCCTTTAGCTTGCTTTCATTGTGGAAAAGTTGGGAATATTGCTTCTCAGTGCTTAAGAAAGATCAATGATGATGATAGCGATGCTAAAAACATTGAGAAGCCTCAGAAAAGGTTTTTCAAGAAAGGAGACTTCAAATATAGAAAAAAAGTTCTGAAGAAGAGTTTTTTCTATGAAGAGGAAGAAAATGATAATGAATTTTGTGATGAAGAAGAAACGGAATTTAAATCTGGGAAACATGCTTCCATGATGGCCACTGTTGAAAAATTAGAAGATACTGGTGGAGAAAATTAGTTAAAAACTAGTGGAGATCCCGAGTTGCAACTTAAGGATGTTGTTAGCAAGATTAAGATTAAATGTAAGAGTTGCAATAAGTGGAAATCATTTGTAGAAGAATCATCTGAATATGTTGATCAACTTGAAGCTGAAATTGAACGACTAGAAGAATTGGTGAATGTACAGTCTAAAATTCTTGAAAGCAATGATGATGTAGTGGATCTGAAGCTGAGAATTGAAGAGCAGGAAAAGGTCATCAATGACCTCACCTCTAGAATAAAAGAAAAATACAAAGACTGTTGAGGGTATTGAGGAGGAAGTTGTTACTCTTAGGAGTAAACTTGTGACTGAATCAATTCTGAGAGAATCAAGGAATAAAATACAGTTTGGAAGATTCTTAGATGCAGAATTACTGGCAAGAGCCAAGAGTGGTTTAGATGGGGTTGGAAAAATCTTGAGTGATAAAAGACCCGCTTGCATGGGAAAGAGTGGAATTGGATGTGAAGAAGAGACATTAACTACTGGAAGTAAAGAGAGCCAAAAGAAAGACAAGATTAAAGTTGGACATGTTGAGACATTGCCTGAAGTGCTGAAAAAGAAACCCCCAATCCAAACTAAAAGGAGAACTGAAATTTATCCCCAGACATTCAAAAATGACAGGCAGTCCAAATATTCTCCCAATGAAGAAATTATGTGGATAAATTCAAGTGAGAAGACATTTCCTCTTATGAAGTGTTAGTTCTTTGTCTATCTGGGGCATACAATGTCAAGGAGCTACATGAATGGGGAAGATATGGGAAGTTAACCAAAGATACTGGTGTCATATCCTCCATCTTATAGATGAAATAGCTTCTATGATTACTATTTTCATTGCTCTAACTTTTTCCATAAAGCTATGTTTTGCAGGCAGAGGTCTGACTGGAGAAATTCATACAACTCTCAGAGACGGTCCAGTTTTCACCCTCGTGATGGTGTTGTTCTCAAAAACAGTTTATCTCCTCTGGAAGAAGATTATGGGTATGACAAATCAGATTATGTGTAGGAAATTATTAGAAGTCCATCAATATCCTATTCTCAATCTGATATCTCATGGAAGGAAAAGAAGAAGATCGAGAAATCCAATCTTGTAGAAGTAGCCCTCAAAGCTACAAAGAGCAGCAACACCTGGATTCTTGATAGTGGTTGCTCTTCCCATATGACGGAAAATGCTGATCTTTTGAAGAAAATTAAAAATAAGGTTGATGGAATAGTGAGTTTTGGTAATGATGGTGCCTTGAAGATTAAAGGTAGTGGGAATATTGCTCTCTCCAATAGAGAGCTAAAGAAGATGGAAGTTCTTTATGTGGACGGTCTATGTCACAATCTCCTTAGTGTAAGTCAGCTTTGTGACTCAGGACTCATAGTTACTTTCAAAAAAAAATTATGCACTATAAAAGGAAAAATAGAAAATTCTCTTATGAAAGGTTTAGAACAGTTGGAAACTTATATCAGGTTGACAGAAAAGTGAACTCCAGCTACTTGTCTATTGAAGAAGAAAACAATTTCTGGCATCGAAGGATGGGGAACATCAACCAACAAGACATGGAAAAGATATCTAAGCTAAATATAGTTATGGATATCCCCATTCTAAAACATGAACGGGAAAAATCTTGTGATTCTTGCATTCGTGGGATGCTGTTCTGTAGTTTATATCGTCCAAAGAAGAAAAGGGTATCTCATCTTCTTGATCTCATTCATACAGACGTTTTTGGTCCGATAAATGTTGCTAGAACTCATGGAGAAAGGTACTTTTCCCTTTTCATAGATGATTACAACAGAATGGCATGTGTAATGGTTATACATAGGAAACGACAAGTGCTTGACTGCATGGCGACGTATCGTTGAATAGCCGAGAATGATACTGGAAGAACAATCAAAGTGTTGAGATTAGACAATGGAGGGGAATACACATCCATTGAATTTGAAAACTACCTAGAGAAGCATGGGATACAACATGAGGTAGAAGTCGTGAGAACTCCACAACAAAATGGAGTTGTTGAGCGCAGAAATCGACAGGTTAACAATAGGGATAGGACTATGCTGATTGAGAGTGGTATCTCTTGCCATTACTGGAATGAAGTTGTTGAAGCTATAATACACATTCAGAATCGAATAGGGCTTTATATGGGAGAAATTAAGACACCATATGAATTGTGGCATGGAAGTAAGACTTTGTTGAAATACTTTCGTGTTTTCAGAAGCAAATGTTTCTTCCAGAACAAAGAAGTAAATCAAGGGAAGTTTGGTGATAATGCTGATGAAAGAATTTTTCTTGGGTATCCAATGAACAGAAAAGCATACAAGTGCTTCAACATGTGATTGGGAAGGATTATAATAAGTAGTAATGTTAAGATAATTGAATATAAAACCACAAATTCTTCAAGGACATCATATACTGATGTGATAGAAAGTGAGGAAGAAAGTGAACATGGAGAAAATACAAATACAAAAGTAGAGGAAGCTGTACAAAACAATCAGCAGTCACATCCCGATGTTGACTCAGAAGAAGAATATGAAGAAGAAATTGTGGCTGGAGAGAATGCAACTGAACTGCATAGGAGAAATCATAGAGCTGAGATCGATCCATCTAACATAATTTGGGATAGGAGTGCACCCACACAAACCAGGAGGATGAGGAATAACTCGAAGTCTGCATTTCTGTCAGTTGTGGAGCCATCCTTATTCGAAGAAGCTGCAAAGGATGAATCTTGGGTGAAATCCATGAATAAAGAGTCAGATCAGAGTGATAAGAATCAGTCATGGGATCTTGTCGAGAGACCCAAAGGTCACAATGTGATTGGTACAAAATGGATCTTCAAGAACAAAGTTTTTGAGCATGGAAGTGTTATTAAAAACAAGGCTTGATAGGTATGTAAGGGATATTCCCAAATTGAAGGTGTTGATGTTGAAAAACCTTTTCTCCAGTGGCTATAATTGAGTCAATCAGGCTTTTCCTTGATATGGCACTCCAAAGGGGATATAAAGTGTATCAAATGGATTTCAAGACTGCATTATTGAATGGTGTACTCTAAGAAGAAGTCTACATTGAACAACCAATGGGTTTTTTTCTTGGTACTAATGAGACAAAGGTCTGCAAACTGAAGAAATCTCTATATGGTTTGAAGCAGGAACCACGAGCATGGTACTCCCGGCTGGACTCTTATCTCAAGAAGCTGGAATTCAAAATAGGAGGAGTAGATCACAATCTATATGTGAATAATTCTCCCAAAGATCAATTCATGGTTCTTGTATACGTTGATGATATCATATTTGGTGGCAGTAGGCAAAAATCTATGGTTGAATTTTCCAATCACATGAAATCAGAATTTGAAATGTTTATGATTGGAGAACTCACATATTTCTTGGGACTGCAGGTGATTCAAAATAAGGATTACACTTTCATTTCTCATGAAAAATATGCAAGAGAGATTCTTAATAAGTTTAATATGAAAGACTCCAAACCAATGTCAACTTCGATTGCAGTTGGAACTAAACTTGGAAAACATGAAGATGGGACCTCTTTAGATCCCACCATGTACAGGAAGATCATTGGGAGCCTACTGTACCTGATAGTGACATGAACAGATATTGTCTTTTCCACATGTCTTGGGGCCCGATTTCAGAGTAATACAAAGAAGGAACATATGGCGACAGTAAAAAGAATCATGAGGTACATTCAAGGTACACATAACTTTGGGTTATATTTTGCTGCAGGCGGGGACGGTGAATTATCAGCGTTTTCTGATGCTGACTGGGCTAATGATGTAGTAGACAGAAAGTCCACCAGTGGTGGAGCCTTCTATATTGGGAAGAAATGTGTTGGCTGGTTGAGCAAGAAACAAGAAAGTACTTCTCTTAGTACTGTTGAAGCTGAGTATTTATCCGCCACAAAGGCATGCACTCAACTGCTATGGATGAAGCAACAACTAACAGATATTGGTGATGAGGTGAATCAACCAATGGTAATTTACCATGATAACAAGAGTGCAATTGATATCACAAAGAATCCTGTTTAGCATTCTCGTACAAAACATATTGAAATCAGGTATCACTTTATCAAAGAAAAGGTTGAGCAAGGGGTGATTAGAATGGATCATGTGGGAACTGATGAGCCAGTGGCTGATATCCTTACCAAGCCACTGTCAGCGGGTGTGTTTGAGAAGCATTGGTTGAATCTCAGTGTTCGGCCACCTCCTAGTGCATAAGAAGGTTACACAATACCCCTCTCCCCGATTATGATAACTGTTTTTATCTGTTTATGGATGTGATGCGGGTTTGTGGGGGAGATTCTATCTAGGGGGAGTATGGTTTGCACTGAACAATGAACAAATTACCAGTCTTTGGGTATATTGTCAATGGGGGAGAAAGGAATAAATTCAGGCATGATCAGGCATTTCAGGCATGTAATGCTTCTATGACACGATGATAATTCAGTGTCAGTGATAGAATGAGAAGGATGAGAAGGAATACATTGGACATGTAATGCTTCTTGGGCGTCATTGAGAATTCCAAAACACTAGAACCCAATTCAAGCTTACTCTCTTGTTTTCTACACCGAGCATTGCTCACATAGACTTAGAGTGTTGGCTTAGTTGATTCTTGCGTTCTTTGGTTTACATATGGATTGGGATCTATTGAATTTATCTTCTGATTTCCAACAAACCCAAAGGGGGAGATTGATGGAACCATGGTCATATTTGCATGAATTGGAGTATGGTTTGTGTTTGTTTTCAATCCTCTGAAGAAGTTCAGAATGTGTTCCAGCAAAGTACTCATATAAGTCAAGCAGATTACTGTATTGAAGGTGGCACCGTTTTCTAGTGTTTGCCAAATTTTTGGGCCTGAAAATCGATAAAAGGAGAAAAGTGGTTTTGGAAAAGAGAATTGTTGTAAGAACCCGGTTTTTGCTGTAAAAGAATTTTGAATATTCTTGATATCATTCCAAAGTAGCGCCTTCAGACGTCGTGCAATTTCGAGCCCCGGAGTGGCCGAAATTAAATTTTCAGTGCGTTCACACTGGACACACAAAATAAATGGGATAACTCCTAAACGGTGATCCATATTGGATTTATGTGTGTACGGATTGGTCTGGAATGGGGTTTTCACCCTAGGAACGACATTAAACATGTTGGTGCGAGACGTTTGGACCCCTTTCTCGCTAACGGAGCGAGGAACGGATGAATTAAATAATTAATTTATTCGTTTAACAGCTTAACTCAAGTATCTCTTAAACGGTGGCTCATATTGGAAAACCAAGGGCACCGTTGAGTTCAGAGCGTGCCTTTTACCCTAGGAGGGGTGTAAGTTTTTCAGGCGCGGGCCGTCAGTGAAAAATAGCCCCAGGGGCGTTTTCGTAATTTGGCGGCCTCGTGCGTTGAGTTTAATAAATTTTGAACGGGGTGTCAGATTAAAATTATAAGACCTCCGTTGTGCTCAGGAGGTGGCTTTTACCCTAGGGGGGCTTAACCTCGACCTCGTCGAGCGTTTCGTATGCGGGATAAATTAAGGATGAAATTAATTAAATTCTAATTAATTAATTGTTTTCTTATTTAAACCCAATTCATCCCCTCCCTCTCCTTTGTTTCCCTGTAGGAAGGAGCTCAACCAAGGAGAGCCCCTCAAGAAGCTCTCCTTCATCACCTCCTCCTCTCCGGTGAGGCGCGGCTCCGACGGATCGTGGCGAAGCTCCGAGCAACGCCCAAGAGGTAGGATCGTTGTGGTTTCAATTTTTATTTCGGCATCTACTTTGAGATCGAATTTTTGTATCAAACCTCTGTTGAATCATCTAACAAAGCACATGAATGTGTAGTAGATTTTATTTTCTTTAAGAAACTTGTTTCGGATTTGAATTCCGAGTTCCGAGCAGCTCGCAAATGTTCGTCGAAGTTTGCGGGTTTTGGTTTTTTTTTCCGGCGGGCCTTCAACGGAGGAGGCGGCCAGGGGATGCGGCCGTGCGAAGCAAGGCACGTCGGAGGGTCTTCAGCGCGGGCCAGTGAGGGCGGCCGGGGGTGTGCGGATCTGGCGGGGTCGCTGGGCGCCGACGCGAGGCGGAGCCAGCCGCGCGAGGCGGCGAGGCCGAGCCGCCGGGGCGCGGTGACAGCAGGGTCGCAGCGCGCGACCCCCGCGGGGGGACAAGACCCGCGAGACGCGGGTCTTCATGCGGCTGGCGCGACCGGTCCTCGTGGCTGGTCTACGCATGGACCGCAGGTCCACGGCCGGCCCGCACGGCAAGGCCTCGGGCTGGCTGAGGCCGGGCGGACCGGCCGGTCCAGGCCGGTCCAGCCCAATAGGGGAATTCATCCCCTCTTCGGACGTCCGTAATTTTCATTATGGATGTTCGTTTCGCTTTCCGTCTGCAGCAGTGAACTCCAGACGTCAAGGTGAACTTTTTGAGATGGTCTTGGGAAATTTTAACTCCCGAGACAAGGGGCTCAGTGCCACGGTGCGATGTTAAGTGGTTTGGCGTTTTTTCGGGAATCTTGTTTTGGACGGTGCAGACGCATCCGACATCCGTTTTGAGCGCCGTCAGTGACGTTGCGACCCTGGCATTGAGACAGAGTTTTCCTGTGTGGCTTCGGGCATTGAAATTGGAGTTGAGGCATGGGCCCCACGACCCGTCTTTTAAGCTCTGAGCAGTGTTTTGTAACTTTTTCATCAGACGTCCGTTCGAGGCGTACGAGCAGCTGTTTCAGGCTATTTTTTCGAGGGCATTGCAACCGCGCAATCCGCCCACTCTAATTATGCACGCTGATGCGGGCCCTGCGATGGCCATTTCAGGAGTTGACGGTGATTTCCAGCTTTATCACCAGGTGCCCGTTTTGAACAAGTGAATAGTCCATCTTATGTACTTTTTCGAGAGGATCGCAACGGTGTGATCCATTGGCAGTGCTCAGGACCGGGATGCGGGTCCCACGTAGCACCACTCGTGTGCGGTGCGCCAGAATGCATCTTTTTCTCCAGATATCTGTTGCACTCAAGTGAGCAGTCCTTTTGACCTGTTTTTTCGAGGGGATCGCAATGGCGCGATGCGCCCGACTGTTTTCGGGGCTGAGGCTCGGGACCAAGGGATGTCGTTCGGGCGTAAAGCGGTGTTGACGACTTTTTCGTCGGATATCCGTTGGAGGCGAGTAAGTAGTCTATCTCGCGTGTTTTTCTGCAAGGATTACAACGGTGTAATCTGTTCAAGCGGGAAGAGCCTCTTACACGATCTTATTAAATGTGGAAATATGAAGGTGCCCTAGTGGCGGTTCTTCTACCGCATTTGTAGCGGACCCTTGGCGTGTGATCGCATGCACTCCCATGCGAGTGATGTGAATGCTTGAAGAGATGTGGTTGGCTGTGCCTCAGCCATTGAGGTGGCAGGTTGGAGTTGTTACATTACGCCTTCACGTTGATATTGGGTGTCGTGTGCACGATAGTCTTTGGGATGGAACGTGGTATACTCTAGGAGTATATAGGAATGCTTGGAGGTACATGTGGTTGTTTATACCTGAGAACATTTGTGCGTTCGGTTGGGGTTGACTTGGGGCCACACTTCGTATGGGCCCCATGTGCGTGACGTGCTCTACTTTACGTACTTTTGACCTCTCGCGACGTAGAGGGTTCCTCTGTTCTCGTTTGTTGACCAACAGGGTCAAGTTTTCACCTGGTTCTATTCTCATTTGGCCAATAGAGATGGTTTGGTTCCTCTGTTTCTTCAGCTGTGAGGGGTTTCAATACCGTGCCCCTTTCACTAGACTGCGACACTGTTTACGACTACATGTGCTCGTATAGTGTGGGTGTTTTCCCACTTTCTAGGATGAGTTGACTCGGTCCGCTTTGACAGTGACTCAGCAGATTTGAGCGTGATCGCCCTGAGGGGCCCGGGGAGTTTCTACCATTCCTTCGTGTTCCCTGGTAGAGTTATTGTGGAATCGGTGTGACCAACACTTTACGTGGGCACCAATCCTCTACCCAGGAGGTTGTTTCCAGTAGGGATGAGGTTGTTTCCAACAGGGCTGAGGTTGTTTCCAGCATGGTTGAGGTTGTTACCAGCAAGGATGAGGTTGTTTCTAGTAGGGATGAGGTTGTTGCCAGTAGGGCTAAGGTTGTTTTGAGCAGGGCTTTCCAGTTGTACCGTCCAGCAGGGACGGCTAGTGGGTTACCATCCAGCAGGGATAGCCAGTGCAGCGGTGTTCACCGAGCAGTACCATCCAGCAGGGATGGCTAGAGCGGTTCCGTGTTTACCTCCAGTGGGGATGGGAAGTGGTCCTCGATGCCGGGATTACCTCCAGCTCGGCTGGGCAGTGGTCCCCGATGCCGGGCTTACCTCTAGCTGGGCTGGGCAGTGGTCCCCGATGCCGGGTTACCTCCAGCTGGGCTGGGCAGTGGTCATGTCGATGACTTTTGTCGTGTCACCCTCCAGTGGATTACCCTTTTACAGGATTGGGAGGTGTGGCACCCGTCGACTCTTGTCGGGTCTCCCTATAGTGGGAATCCGTCGACTTCTAGGGACCCTCCAGCGGGGCTGGGCAGGGGGTCGGCTGTCAACTTTGAAGAGACCTCTCGACTGTGGGGCAGTGATGAGGTGTGACTTGACATTCCCCCAGAACTCTCAAGTACGAGGGGCACTTTCCCCACCGAGATGCGTCCTTGCGACGCGACCTAAAACTGTGCGGGTGAGTCAGTGCCGCCCAAAGCGGATAGTTTCGAGGTGTGGTGATTTGAGCCCCTTGAATTGCAGTTCGGGGTAGACATACGGGATGCTGGGCATCGATGGTGTTTACTTCTGAAACTATTGGCTACTCACTTTCTTGGGATGAGCTACGGGACAAAGATCCCCTTACGATCTTGTTCGGGCTTCTTGACAGAGCATATATATATATATGTATATACCATGTTCCAGTACCCACTCCTTGGGTTTTGGTTACTCTCCTTCCAGGAGAGGCGCAGATGCACAGGGTATGCCACATGCTTTATGTGTCTAGATTCTCGTGGTTGGACAAGTCTACTCTTCTGCTATAGGTAGCGAAGACTCGACAAGAAGTTCATCTTCTCACTGTTTCCAGCTCCTTGTGTTTCGACGAGTCTACTTCCTTTCTCTTGTTGGGTTGAGCTGGACTCTCTACTGTAATATTTACTGCTCTCTCAGTTTTACCTTTTTTCTTTCCCTGTTCGATCTACTACTCACCCTTCGGTACCTCCTTTGTTTCTCCCTCGAGCCTTCGGGGTATCCTACTGAGTATTTTTATACTCACCCCTGCTTGGGATTTTCCCGCACTTGGTGTGCCCTTGCAGATGACAGACAGGTTGGTCGTGACTTCCGTGGATCTTAGGAGTTCCGGAGCTTGGACCACGTATGGTAGTCGGAGTCGGGTTCCAGGTGGGGGAACCTTCCAACTGTTTACTTTTGTTTACCTTTTGCTGGGTTGTGGCACGTTTCTGGTTGGGCGTGTGTTTTGCCCTTTTCTTTTCAGTTTACCTCTGCACTTGCTTGTACTGTTTATAGGTCTATGTATATTTGTGGTTTATTTATAGCAGTTGGTACTTTTCTTTTCTTTTTTTACTCTGCACTTTTGCATTGAGTGTGTTGTGTGTGTGTGTATAGGTACTTAGGCAAAGGCCTCCCCAAGTTGTTGTGCCTTCGGCGCTGGTCGCTAGACCCTGGCCTATGGAGGCGGGCTTGGGGTAGTTGCGGCTCGAGCCCCGGGTAGGGTCGGGTCGTGAAAAAGTGGTATCAGAGGTGGTTCATTCCTTGGGACGTCGTTCGCACGTCCCTAAAAAGGAATTGGTTGGGATTTAGGGCAACAGTGTTAATGTGTCTCGAGAGTGGATCTCAGGCCAGGGAGTCCAGTGATGGTGCAGCGGCTGGCGTATCCATTCACCAGAACCCTGATAACCCGCTTGTCGACTCGGCATGCTGAGACACTTGTTGCAGGGAAAATTGGTTTGTGCATCATATAGTATTGAGTCTTTGACTGTTCTTCTTGAGTCATCTCCCTATTATTGTTACTGTTATATACATATATGCTCATCTTACTGTGACACTCCTTGATAATATTCAAGATGTTTCTGCGAAGACAGCCAGCCATGATACTAGCTTTGGTTCGTGACGATGACCCTGTGAGCAAGGAGGCCACAGTCCAGGACCCATCATGAGAGCCCATTTCTCCGGGTCGGCCGGTAGCTGCACCCCCACCTGTTGAGCAGCAGACAACTTTAGCAGAGCAGACGGGGCTTGAGCGTAGGTTGAGCGCGCTCCGGGAGTTCCAGTGGCAGAGACCGCTACGGTTCAGTGGTGAGCCAGACCCTCAGGCAGTAGAGGTTTGGATCGAGACATTGGTTCGCCTCTTCAGGATTGTGCAGACGCCAACAGATCTAATGGTGGCTTTGGCAGCCAACCTTTTTCACGGAGCAGCTTGGCGTTGGTGGAGTCTGGTGTCTCAGTTTCTTGACAAGTCGTCACTTTCATGGGGCGACTTTCAGTTGTTGTTTCGTAAGGATTTTTTACCCTCCTGCTTACGCTCTGTTCAGATTCTATAGCTCCTACAGTTTTAGTAGGGAGGGATGACGGTGGCCCAGTACGCGGCTAGTTTCGCAGACCGTGCACGCTTTTACCCGAACTTGGTCCATGATGACAACATCTGAGCGCGAATGTTTGAGCAGGGTCTCCGCCGAGAGATTCATTCTGTCATAGTACCCTTGGGAATTTCCACATATGTCTGGGTGCTAGAGAAGGCACTGGTGATAGAGAGCTTCCTGTCACGTTCTAGAGTTGGTGGTGACAGTAGGCACGTTGGAGCCGAGACGTCTGCAACAGCTAGCGGGCATCGATAAGAAGAACCTCGACGTAGGTGGATTTCTGAAAACCAGACTCAGGGGAGTGGTTGTACACCACAGTGGAACTGGAGGGAACCGGTGTAGCCCGAAGAGAGTTGGTGCTATGCTTGTGATGGGCGAGGTCACCTGGCACGAGACTGCCCGACCAGGCATGCAGAGAGCTTCGGGCAGGCAGCAGGTGCACCACCACGATGGAGGCAGTGCCATGATCAGAGTAGTACCCATAGAGGTGGTGCTAGGAGAGGAGTGGGAGGAGCTGGAAGTGGAGGACGACCTTACGAGGTCATCCCATCACCACTAGGCAGCCCATGTCAGGCTCCGGGAGCTGACAATTGGGACTGCAGACAACCGTGATCTTTGGATGTCTACGATCCTGCAGAGCAGGAGGGGATAAGAGGTACGCTCTACAACTCTTCTACTTTTTGCAGTAAAATTTTTAGACTCTGCGTGTGAAATGACTTTTCTCCCTTCTCCTTGCTTGGGTTGTTACCAGGGTGACGCGGGGCATCGGCGTGGCCATGTGTTGGTAAGGTAAAAAGGCATAGGACATTTTCTTTAGTCGATGGTGTTGACTCCTTTTCTTTCGAGCATGTAAGAGGGCCTTGGTTGCGAGACATCAACTATGTAACCCTGCGTGACCAGATATCCTTTGGTGTTTCACCATATGGACATTCTGAAGGAGGGAATCACCGGGCCTTGTTCCAGGTGTGTGAGGTGATTCCAGTCGCGACATGAAACGTAGAGGTTCGATTGGGGAGGTGAGCTACCCCCGAGTTCCATCAGACCTTTTGAGGACGTGCGAAGGGATGGAGACGTTCCCTACCACCTTGCCCTAACCCCCCAAGGTTTGAAGTGGGTGCACAGTGTCTCCCGCATGGCTCACCTGAGAAGATGTGTGTGTGCTCTTATGCACGTCATTAGTGAGGGCAGACCTCGCGTGAACAGATCAATCCTTTGGTCTGTGTGCAGTGACGCAGATCTGTGCATGAGTTCTTCTGGGTACGGAGGAGCTAGGTGCGGGATGAGTACCCCGAGTTGTTCCCTGGTTTTGCCTTTCGGGGAAAAAAATCTTGAAGGAGGGAATGATGTAAGAAACCGGTTTTTTGCTGTCAAAGACATTAGAATATTCTTAATATTATTCCAGAGCAGCGCCTTCAGACGGCGTGCAATTTCGAGCCCCGGAGTGGCCGTAATTAAATTTTCAGTGCGTTCACACTGGACACACCAAATAAATGGGATAACTCCTAAACGGTGCTCTGGATCGGAAGTCTGTGTGTACGGATGGGTCCGGGATGGGGTGTTTACCCTCGGAACGACATAAAACATGTCAGCGCAGGACGTTTGGACCCCTCGCTCACTAACGGAGTGAGGAACAGATGAATTAAATAATTAATTTATTTTTTTAATGGCTTAACTCAAGTATCTCATAAACGGTGGCTTGGATTGGAAAACTTAGGGCACCGTTAAGTTCGGAGCGTGCCGTTTACCCTAGGAGGGGTGTAAGTTTTTCAGGCGCGGGCCATCAGTGAAAAATGGCCCCAGGGGTGTTTTCCTAATTTGGCGGCCTCGGGCGTTGAGTTTAATAACTTTTGAATGGGGCCTCAGATTAAAATTATGAGACCGCTGTTGTGATCGGGAGGTGTCGTTTACCCTAGGGGAGGCTTAACCTCGACCCCTTCGAGCGTTTCGGATGCGGGTTAAATTAAGGATGAAATTAATTAAATTCTAATTAATTAATTGTTTTCCTATTTAAACCCAATTCATCCCCTCCCTCTCCTTTGTTTCCCTGGAGGAAGGAGCTCAACCAAAGAGATCCCCTCAAGAATCTCTCCTCCACCACCTTCTCCTCTCCGGTGAGGCGCGGCTCCGACGGATCACATCGAAGCTCCGGGCAACGCCCAAGAGGTAGGATCGTTGCAGTTTCAATTTTTATTTCCTCATCTACTTTGAGCTCAAATTTTTGTATCAAACCTCTATCTAATCATTGAAAAAGAACACAAATGCATAGTAGATTTTATGTTCTTTCCGACGCTTGTTTCGGATTTCAATTCCGAGTTCCGAGCTGCTCGCAAATGTTCATCGAAGTTTGCGGGTTTTGGTTTTTTTTCCGGCAGGCCTTCAGCGGAGGAGGCGGCCGGGGGCTTCGACTGGGCACAGTAAGGCGTGATGGCGGGTCTTCAGTGCGGGCGAGCGAGGGCGGCCGAGGGCATGCAGCTCTGGCTGGGTCGCTGGGCGCCGGCGCGAGGCGGAGTCGGCCACACGAGGCGGCGGCTCCAGGCAGCGAGGCCAAGCCGCTGGGGCGTGGCGACCGCGGGGTCGCGGCGTGCGACCCCCGCGCGGGGACAAGACCTGCGAGACGCGGGTCTTAATCCAGCTGGCACGACCGGCCCTCGTGGCCGGTCTGTGCGTGGACCGCAGATCCATGGCCGGCCCGCGCGGTAAGGCCGCAGGCCGGCGCTACGAGCTGGGCCGGTCCAGGCCCGTCCAGCCCAAGAGGGGAATTCGTCCCCTCTTTGGACATCTGTAATTTTCATTACGGATGTCCATTTTGCTTTTCATCTGTGGAAGTGAACTCCAGATGTCAAGGAAAACATTTGGAGATGGTCTCAAGAATTTTTAATTCCTGAGACGAGGGGCTCGGTGCCACGGCGCGATGTTAAGTGGTTTGGCGTTTTTCCAGGAATCTTGTTTTGGACGGCGCGGACGCATCCAGTGTCCGTTTTGAGCACCGTCAGTGGCGTTGTGACCCTGGCATTGGGTCGGACTTTTCCGGTGTGGTTTCGGGCATTGAAACTAGAGTTGAGACATGGGACCACGCCCCGTCTTTTAATCTGTGTGCAGCGTTTTGTAACTTTTTCATCGAGCGCCCGTTCGAGGCGTACGAGCAGCCGTTTCGGGGTGTTTTTCCAAGGGCATTGCAACGACACAATTTGCCCGATTTAATTCTGCACGCTGGTGTGGGCCCCACGAGGGCCATTTCGGTTGTTGACGGTGATTTCCATCTTTATCACCGGGTGCCCGTTTTGGACAATTGAATAGTCCATCTTGTGTACTTTTTCGAGAGGATCGCAACAGTGTGATCCGTTGGTAGTGCTTCGGGACCGGGATTCGGGTCCCACGTAGCACCGCTCGTGTGCGGTGCACCGGAATGCATCTTTTTCTTCGGATATCCATTTCACTCAAGTGAGCAGTCCTTTTGACGTGTTTTTCCGAGGGTATCGTAATGGCGCGATGCGCCCGACTATTTTCGGGGCCGAGGCTCGGGACCATAGGACGTCGTTCGGGCGTAAAGTGGTGTTGCCAACTTTTCCATCGGATATCCGTTGGAGGTGAGTAAGTAGTCTATCTCACGTGCTTTTCTGCAAGGATTACAACGGTGTAATCTGTTCAGGCATGTGGAGCCTCTTATGCGATCGTATTAAATATGGAAATATGAAGGTGCCCCGGTGGCGGTTCTTCTACCGTGTTTGTAGCGGAACCTTGGCGTGTGATCACATGCACTCCCATGTGAGTGATGTGAATTATTGAAGAGATGTGGTTGGCTATGCCTTAGCCATTGAGGTGGCAGTTTGGAGTTGTTACATTACTCCTTCGCATTGACGTTGGGTGTCGTGTGCACGATAGCCTTTGGGCTGAAATGTGGTATACCCTAAGAGTATACGGGAACGCTTGGAGGTACATGTGGTTATTTGTACCTGAGAACGTTTGCGCATTCGGTTGGGGTTCACTTGGGGCCACACATCGTGTGGGGCCCATGTGCGTGTCATGCTCTGCTTTACGTACTTTTGACCTCTCGCGACGTAGAGGGTTCCTCTGTTCTCGTTTGTTGACCAGCAGGGTTGGTTTTACCCTAGTTCTGTTCTCATTTCTTCACCAGAAGAGTTGAGTTTTCCCCTGGTTTTATTCTCGTTTGGCCAGAAAAGATGGTTTGGTTCCTCTATTTCTTCAACTGTGAGGGGTTTCAGTACCATGCCCCTTTCACTGGACTGCGACACCGTTTACGACTACGTGTGCTCGTACAGCGTGGGTGTTTTACCACTTTCAAGGATGAGTTGACTCGGTCTGCTTTGACAGTGACTCAACGGATTAGAGCATGATCGCCCTGAGGGGCCTTGGGAGTTTCTCCCATTCCTTCGTGTTACCTGGTAGAGTTCTTGTGGAATCGGTGTGACCAACACTTTACGTGGGCACCGATCCTCTACCTAGGAGGTTGTCTCCAGTGGGGTTAAGGTTGTTTCCAGTAGGGCTGAGGTTGTTACCAGCAAGGATGAGGTTGTTTCCAGCAGGGCTGAGGTTGTTGCCAGCAGCGCTGAGGTTGTTTTGAGCAGGGCTCGGCAGTTGCATCGTCCAGTAGGTATGGCCAGTGGGTTACCATTCAGCAGGGATGGCCAGTGCAACAGTGTTCACCAAGCAGTACCATCCAGCAGGGATGGCCAGAGTAGTTCCAGGTTTACCTCCAGTGGGGCTGGGCAGTGGTCCCTGATTTCGGGTTTACCTCTAGCTGGGTTGGGCAGTGGTCCCTAAATATGGGCTTACCTCCAGTTGGACTGGGCAGTGGTCCCCGATGCCGGGTTACCTCCAGCCGGGCTAGGCATTAGTCTCGTCGAAAACTTTTTCTGGGTCTCCCTCCAGTGGATTACCCTTTTATGGGACTGGGTAGTGTGGCACCCGTCGACTCTTGCTGGGTCTCCCTATAGCGGGAACCCGTCGACTTCCAGGGACCCTCCAGTGGGGCTGGGCAAGGGGTCACCAGTCGACTTTGAAGAGACCTCTCAACTGCGGGGTAGTGATGAGGTGTGGCTTGACATTCCCCCAGAACTCTCAAGTATGAGGGGCACTTTCCCCACTAAGACGTGTCCTTGAGACGCGACCTAAAACCGTGTGGGTGAGTCAGTTCCACCCAAAGCGGATAGCTTCAAGGTGCGGGGATTTGATCCCCTTGACTTGCAGTTCGGGGTAGACGTACGGGATGCTGGGCATCGATGGTGTTTACTTATGGGACGTTTGGCTACCCACTTTCTTGGGCTGATCTATAGGATGGAGATCCACTTACGATCTTGTTCGGGCTTCTTGACAGAGCATATATATATGTATATACCAAGTTCCAGTACCCACTCCTTGGGTTTTGGTTACTCTCTTTCCAGGAGAGGCGAAGTCGCGCGGGGTATGCCACGTGCTTTCTGTGTCTAGCTTCTCGTGGTTGGATGAGTCTACTCTCCTACTATAGGTAGCAAAGACTCGACGATAAGTTCATCTTCTCACCGTTTCTATCTCCTTGTGTTTGGATGGGTCTACTTCCTTTCTCTTATTGGGTTGAGATGGAATCTCTACTGTACTCTTTACTGCACTCTCAGTTGTACCTCTTTACGTTCCCTGTTCGATCTACTAATCACACTTCGGTACCTCCTTTGTTACTCCCTCAAGCCTTCGGGGTATCCTACTGAGTATTTTTTTACCCACCCCTACTTGGGCTTTGCCCACACTTGGTGTGCCCTTGCAGACGACGGACATGTTGGTCGTGACTTTAGTGGAGCTTAGGAGTTCAAGAGCTTGGACCACGTACGGTGGTTGGAGTCGGGTTCCAGGTGGGGAACCCTTCCAGCTGTTTACTTTTGTTTACCTGTTGTCAGGTTTTGGAACTTTTCTGGTTGGGCGCATGTTTTTCCCTTTTATTTTTAGTTTACCTCTGCACTTGCTTGTACTTTTTAGAGGTCAATGTACATTTGGGGTTTATTTATAGCAGTTGGTACTTTTCTTTTCTTTTTTTACTCTGCACTTTTGCATTGAGTGTGCTGCGTGTGTGTGTACAGGTACTTAGGCAAAGGCCTCCCCGAGTTGTTGTGCCTTTGGCCCTGGTCGCCAGCCCCTGGCCTATGAATGCGGGCTTGGGGTAGTTGCAGCTCGAGCCCCGGGTAGGGTCGGGTCGTGACACTTGTGTGCCCTGTACTTGAAGGAGATGAAACTTGCGAGCCTAATGTTTTTTAGGATAATAAGGTCAAAATATGGAAAATGAAAGAGGGTCGCGCAGGTATTGGTTTGGTCACGCAGATGACTTATGCGCCGATGCCTAAGAGGCTTGGGAACTTGCACGCCTGTTGTTTTTTCAAGATCATAAGATCAAAATTTGGAAAAGGAAATTTGGTCTTGCAAGTGACTTGCAGGGGAAGAGACCTGCGCACCGAGACTTACGCGCCAAGGGTAGACTTGTGCGCCATCACGTAGGCTGACCGAATGCCTATAAATACTGGACCACCCCTCCTCATTTTCAACAAAGTTCAAGACTTAGAGATTTTTTGAGCTCCCATCGCGCAAGTAGTTGAGTCGTGAAAGTGGTTGTCAGGGCGTGCAAGTAGAGGCTGCGCGACGGTTGTTGGCTGCGCTCCCAAGGCGGTTTGTGTGAGAACGGAATTGAGTTGTGCAGGTTTGAAGTTGAAGTAGGCGGTGTCACGCAGGTGGTTGGTTGATACCTACGCGCCAGTTTGAACTTGCGTGCCGAATTTGTGCCGCACAAGAGACCTGCGTGCCAGGCATTAAAGAAGCGCGCCAGTGTTTTTGAGTTGTGTGAAAGTTGGGATATTTCCCGGTACCCTTGAAGGGAAGTGAGATTTGAAAACATGCGAGAGTTGGACTTTAACAGAGCATCTACACGCAACATAGGATGTATTCTTTAGCAATGATTAAGAGACCTTCATGTCTATAAACTGAGTGTGTCTTCACCTAGTGCAGTGAGCCAGGGGGAGTCAATGGGAGTGACTCAAGGGAAGTAGTTAGCTATCCCTGAACCTTTGTAAAGGCAGTGAGCCTGAGACAGAGTGACTGTTCCCGAACCTTTGTAATCCAAAACAAGTGAATATTAGTGGAATTTGGTACGACCGATAACTTGTCGGCGTATGCTCCTTGGATGTAGCCCTTAGTGGTGAACCAAGTACAAATTTCTGTGTCATCTCTTTACATGTGAATGTTTCATTGCTGATCATATCCATCATATAGGTTTAACTAGTTCCTACCAACATGGGAACAAGATCCTTGTTTTTTAAAAGAAAGAGTTGACACCCTGATTCACCCCTCCCCTCTCAGGGTGTCTCGGGGTTCTACAATGGTACAATCATACAAGGAGCGTTTCAAACATACTGAGATGTTGAGTGTTTTCGTGATGATTCCAATGCTTACGAGGTTCCGAATTTCCTTTTTCAGAGTGGCACATTTGGTTGACGGCCATAAGCATATATACAGAATCCATGGGCATGTATGCATAGTCAAGCAAAGGGCCCTTGAATCCGGATATCCTTTCCAAGTGCTATGGAAGGCTATGCTGATTCAAGACACCCTGATTCATGATGTGTGGTTAGTGGAAAGTGTAAAATACAAGGAGGGTTCAAGTACCCTAAAAGTTGTGCCACCGCCTAGAGAACACATTCTCGGGGTGAGGAGATATAACAAATCATTGTTCTAATTTTTTCCTGGACCAGGGGGTCTAGTAAGCATAGATTGGATTTTATTAGGGATACAAAGTAGACCCTATAAGCTTTATTCCTTATTTACTTGTGCCCAAATTTTTGCCTAAACTCTGGATATGACAAGTTTATCGGGGAAAGATTTGACTTTTTCTTAGGCTTAACTTTACGGGTTTTCGTCCTGATGAGTTTTTGTGTCTCTTTAGTTGGTAGTTTAAGGTCTTTTTACTTGGACCATTATGTGCTAGAGTTTAAGGTTACACAACTTTGACCAAGGTGTGATCAGTTTAAGGTCATGCAACTTGGACCTGGTATGGGGATGTTACACAAGAGGCTCATTAGGATACTCAAGGTCAAGATTAATCCAACATCCCTTTAAGTGGGTGATGAAGATGTCATAAATCATGGATCAAGGTTCAAAGGTAATGAGTGATGATATGGAACAATCATTATGGGGATAAATTATAACACAATGGGGTGTTGGGTTCCACCTTGGTGACGTGAGGCTCATAAGAATTAGAAATCCATTTACCCTGGGAAAAGATGTCTCTTGTTAGTGTGTCTGATCCCTCGCATCAATATCATGTCCAAGTAGAGAGACCTCTTTTTTTATTCAAGGGTAGTGAATGTAACGACCCAAGAATTTACTAATGAAAATTTCTCTTGATCTGATTAAATGTATTATTATGTAAAATGGTTATATAAAACATATGCACTTCTTTTGGTTTTATGTTTTTGAATTTTAAAAATACCATTAAGAATTTTTACCATTAATAATATAGCTGTTGAACAGTAATCACATGATTAGTATAAATATAGGGCTTTAAAAAATCCAATTTACTCAGACAAAGAAATCGATGACCTCATCCACTAGAATTGATCCGTAGGAAGACCATTTGTTGGAGCTCAGAAAGAAGGTGGAATAATTGGGCTCCACTCTTGACCAAGCCCAAGCTGAGCTTCAATATGTTAAGCTTGAATGAAATCACCTACGGTAGAAGTGGAAGTTGATAGATATTACCATCCGAGTGATGTAATCTGAGCCACCCCAAGAGTCTGTTACCATCACACACCTTACCTTTAGGTCTTATTCCGGTTTTATAAGGGGTTATGTAACAATACCCCAACACTATTATTATGTGCATTATATTTTTATAGAATAAATATTATACATTCATTTTATTATTGTTACTTTGTAAATATTTTTTAAAGCACAAATAGTATTTTTTACTTAATATTTAATTAAGAAATATATTTTGATGAATTAATGGATTTTTAAATTAAATAATATTTTAATAAAATATTATTACTAAATTTATTTTTAATATAAATTATCGTATAATTTTTATGAATAAAATTGTAATTTTTATAAAGGTTTGAAAGCTGTTTCTCTCAAAACCCAAGAATTTTTGATAAATGTCAGTTTTTGTTTTAAAAGTAACAATTAAAATATTTAGAAAATTATTTATATAAAATGAATATTATTTTTGGAATCATTATGTCAAAATTATCCAACATTTATTTTTTCATAATTTTCTGTAACAGTCGAATTTTTGGGTAAAAATTAAATACCGTTTAAATATATAATGTGTTTTATGACATCATAATGACCCAATAGTGATGTAATAAAATAATATAAATGTTATTTTTGGAAAATATAAGTTTTACCTTTAAAATAATGTGATTTTAGTTTTGTTTGAATTATTTTACAAATCCTTAGTGGACCCTCCAAGACTTATAAAACATTTTACCATTTTAAAATGATTTCCTTAAGAGTGTGACTCACCTCTGCATAAGAAAGCCTAATATTTTAATATGTTAGGTCATTGTAATTATAAAATATTTTTTTCAACTCCAATTTTTCAAAAACCATGGGTAGAAACCATGGGTTGTTTTGTGGTTTTTATTAGTTTAATGTGTGATGTCCAAAACCTAAATAATAAAGAATTCCCTCTCATTTCCTATATAAACCCACTCAATCTCTCATTACTCTTCATTAAAAACATTTGGAGCATGCCCAAACCCTGCCATACTTTCTCTATAATCCTCCCAATGTTCCCCAATCTCTCAATAATCCCATCTCAAGACTATCCCAAGCCTTTGGGATCACACTTCCAAGTAAGGGATTTCTTCCTTTCTCATTTATTGTCCAAATTTATTTATGTTTTTATGCCCTTTTATTTTCAATTAAAAATATTGGGGAATTATTTTTAACCTCCCCTATATTTACCTCCTTGTTTTTTAATTATGATATACCCATTTCTCTCTCATTAATGCCTCTCGTGTACACCTGTTACCATGATGAAATTTCGTAAAGAATTTCTCTCTCCTCATTTACATTCAAATAATTATTTTATATTATGCATCTAATTTCCATTAAAAATGTTGGGATATTATGTTACATGACCCCCTTACTATCCATTTCATGTATAAATGATGATATTCCCCTTTCTCTCTCATCAACCAATTTTACAATTCCTATTTTATGTGGTTGTGCTGCCAAAATTTCTCATGCCAAAATCATTATGTAAGTGATTACCATACCCATTTCTCAATCAAGGGTATTCACCTTTATGAAAATATACATATTGATTATAGAGTTTCATTTATGTATTCCACATTACTTTATTGTGTAATAAATAAGTATGTTGAATGATTCCATGTTATATGATCCATGTGACACACTTATACATGAAATGAAATGTTTATAAAGGGTGTGTCCTGATAGCACTCCAATGCATTAGGTAAATATTAGTATCATGATACGTCAAGTGAAATGAGGGTTTAATAATTCTAATTAATGTTCAATTAGGGTTTAATCATGCTAATTCAAGTGCAATGAGGGATTACTCATACTCCATGTGCAATGATCTTTGGCTCATGCTAATATCATATTAAATGTTGTGGCCACATTTCCATGTTATGATAACCATGTCATATCATTCCTTTATGTTCATGTTTCTATTGCGCTCCATTGATATTAATATTTCCTAAAATTTACTATATTCTTCATTTTATTCCATGTTTATTCCATTACTGGGCTTTATATCTCATCCTTTTCTTATGCATATCCTCAGGTTATCCCATGAAATTCTAAGTACGAAGGAATGTTGTGGTCATGTAAAAGAAGTTTTCAATAAAGATGTTGGGTTTTATGTTCTATGTTGTTATGTAAGGTTCCTAATTTCCCAATACACTAGACCTCTCGATCCTCAGAGTTGTATTAAGTGAAATTTTATGTAATAAATCATGTTTAAGTGTGTAATAAAGAGTAGAGTTGTTATATTGAAAGGGTTGTTACAAACTGAGACACTTAATACATAGAGTGTGGACCATGGATTGAGGTGCTTAAAAATATGATGAAATCACTCCATTCTCTAGTTACCCTGGGTAAGGATCTTATGGTCCATTGATAAGGAGGGGTGATGGATAATTACCTATATAGTTTATCGTCGTATAGAGGGGACATGCTTCCATGTAGTTTAACATCATGTGGTAAGGAAAAAATTCCTTGCAATTTAACGTCTTGCGGTGATGACTATTCCATGTAGTTTAACATCTTGCGATGAGGAATCTTCTATGCAGTTTAACATCATGTGATAAGGACATGAGAACTGATGTGAAAGGTGGTAATATTGCAGGTGGGCCCCAGGATGAGGAATTGGGATTCACTACGTATCACATAGGAATGAGAATCAATCCACACGTAGTTTTGGGAAGATTCCATGCAGTTTAACATCATGTGGAAAGGATGAAGGTGACCCATCATGAATTGATGGGGACATTCATCTCCGTGTAGTTTAATGTCATCAAGTACTGACGTGAGAACCAAAGTCAAAGGTAGTAATGCTATGGTTGGGCCCAAGGATGAGAACTTGGGCATCACTATGTATCTCATGGGAGCGAGAATCATGCCACACATAGTTCTTGAAGGACCATACAGTTTAACAACATGCATCAAGGACTTAATTCCTTGCAGTTTAATGTCATGTGGTAAGGACGATGTGACATAGTTTAATGTCATGTTGTAGGGGCATATGAGGACCATTTAGGGTCATGTGATTCAGACCATAAGATGGATTACCTAATGGAGATGAGAAATGTGGTTCTATTAAGTGACCTAATGTGAATGAAGGCCAAGGAGGTCTCAGCCAGACCACACATATTTCCAAGAGAACTCAAGCCAATGGGGATAAATGAGGTTATAAACATGGATAGGCCCAAAGACAAAATGTATGGGCATCACTAAGTATCTCATGATGATGATAATCAATCCATATGTAAATCTGAGAGCTCCATGCATTTTAATGTCATGCGGTCAAGATGAATTCCCATGCAGTTTAGCATCATGCGGTAAGGACGAAGGATCACCCATCATGAGAGGAAGAAAATCCTATGGATTGGCCCATAAGTAGGGGTCTAAGAGTCACTACATATCTTGTAATGACATGAATTAATCCATATGTAGTTATTATAATTTAATGCTGTTTAACATCATGCGATAAGTGCGAAGGTATTCCATGTAGTTTAACATCATGCGCTGAGGAAGAAGGAGAATTGATGTGAAGATGATGGAACATATATGGTCCATGAAACATCATTCTTGAACCCCAATGAGGTTTCCTATGTATCCCAGCTGGTTAGAAATCAAATTCCCAGTGGTTCTTGGAAAAGGAGGTACTCTATGCAGATCTGGCCCACACATAGAGGTGTGAATTATCTCCGGTTGATATTTGCAACTGGGCCTAGGATTGGAGACCCAGGTGTCACTACGTATCTCATGGGAGTTAGAATCAAGCTACACAAAGATCTTATAATTTTGTGCAGTTTAACGTCATGTGGTAAGGATCATGTTTTGTGGATGAGGTACCAAAGGGGATGTGCAAGGTGTGACAAAGCAAACCCGACCTGAATGAAGACCAGATAGAACTACACCACACCATACATCCCTAAAAGGGGCTATAGTGACTCTAATTTTCTTAAATTACTTTTACATCATTTTAATGATAATAAAAATAAAAATATTACACAATAAGGATCCAAAGTTTTAGTTTCTTGGGAAAACTAGGACCAAACATAACATTTACAACATAAATCATAAACATTTTTTTAATTCTTTATTCTCTAGTTTCTTATTGGCCATTGTGTACTCATTAGTATATGTAGTCACCTGAGGATATACATCAAAAATGGGTGAGCTAAAAGCCCAATGAGTGGATAAGAAGATGAGAAAATATAACATTGGGTGAGAATAATCCTAACATCATCATCAAAATCATGATAATAATCATTAGATAATAGCATGGAATGTGGAAATGCATAAAAATGAAACATCGTGTCTTAGTGGTCAACTACCAAACATAGTTGTGAACAAATATAGCATATTGTTCCTTCACATTTCAATTTTACTCATGAGATTCATCTAATTACCCAATTCATTGGAGCGTTGTATAATTCTAGGCGCACCTGTCACATCATAACATCAACATTGCGCTATATAATTCCGGGTGCACCCATCACATCATAACATTAAAATCATCATGCATTCCACATTTAATGTATATAAATCTTGGTCATAAATAACCCATGGAAAGGAATGGGTTTCATTTTCATAAATCATACATTCATATACTTTTGGTTCCCAAATAAAAGAGGGAATAACATACTTGATACAAGAAGCATCAACCTCGAGTGAGAAGTAAAAGTTGTGTTTTTTAAAGAAGAGTTCTTTTGGAAAACATTGTGTTTGAAAAAAACTCCATATGAAAACATTTATATTCAAGAAAGTTTAATATAATTATGAATAAATTATTTTTAAGGAATATACATATTGAAAATGAAGGGAAAGAGGGAAAACACAAAGAAAGAATGTTGTGTTCAAGAATTATCATTTATTCACTTTAATGTCATGTATAATGACATTAAATTCATTAATTAAAAATTAAATAACCTTTTATACATGAATATGATTCATTATGGTTTCATTAGATTCTTTTATGAACCTTTGGATGAGTTATAGAGTTTAAATTCATTGTTCGAGAGTGTTCTTTTTCATAGTTTTCATGAACGGTTCACTTGTACACATGAACAGAAGTTTGTGTAGAGCATGGATAAAAATACAGAATTGATATTAAATATTATTAATGACCTTACAATAGTTAAAATGATCTTATATTTATTTTTTATAAATAATTTGGATTATTCATTAGATAAAATTTAATAATGATTATTTTAGGTTAATTTGGGCTGTTTTTGGGTCACAATGAACATGTTTTGTTTTACCAGTTAGTATTATGTATAAAATTTATTTCCAAAACATAAAATGGGTTAAAAAATAAATATGATTTTTTTTTCAACCATTTAATAATTTTATTTAAAGTATTTAAGGCATTGAATGAAAATGAGGGTGGATCACCCACAATGATGGTAAATTGACACATCACGAAAAATGATTTCATTTTAAAAAAATAAAAGAGAGATAGAGGAGTTTAATGAATAATATTACATTAACATGATATAATACCATTATATAAATCATAATGTGGTTATAATGAAATTTTTATAATATAATTTGATGATATGAGAAGAAAATAAATGAAGTTTGATATGAAATTGAATGAAAAGAGAGAGAGAAATTGCCTCTTGAATCCTCCTCTTGAGATCCTCCTCAAGGCACACAGGCTTAGTATTTTGATGATAAAAAGATCTCTTAGACGTGGGGGAGGTTATAGGCAAGATATTTGGACAGAATTTGGATAAATCTTGAAGCTTGAGAGGTGTGAGGAAATGAGGTTGTAAGGTGTGGTATTTATAGTGGAGGGGGGAGGGGTTTTCCCAATATTTAATTCATTAGTTTATTAATTTCTCTCAAGAAAAGAAATAGTGATGATTACATGACTAGATATAGTAAATAGGGAATGTTAGTTTGAAACTATAGCCATTTACATCAGCCAATACTCTAACATGATGCATAAATTCATTTATTTAGAATATTTTGTAAATTATCGAATTTCATGATTCACCAAAAATTAAATTATTTCAGAAAAATATCAAAAATTCACCCTATACATTTTTCAGAATGTAGAATCCAAAAATGAAATCAATTTTATGAAAATAATTTTCTAAATATGAGTAATTTTATTTTTAATTAAAATCATAATTCACTTGAAAAATACAAAATTGTAAAATTAAAACTGCTTTTATAACACTTTTAAAAATTAATTAATGTCTCATAAAATTATCATATAATCATAAGAAATAAAAATAATAGTTTATGAATACATTTCATGAAAATAAAATTTCTTTTAAGTTATTAAATTAATCATTAAATATTAATGACTTATGAAAATACCAATATTATATCATATTTTCACTTATATGATGGATAAATTTTATTTATATTATCATTGGTAAGTTTACTACTCACTTAAAAAACTTACTATTCATAAGGGTCATATTATTATTCATAAGGGTAACAATAATATTCATAAGGGTATATTACTATTCATCAAAAATTAAGTTTGTCCTATCGGACTCCAAACAGCTTACTGATCGCAACCGTGTATATCAGAGTTTCGAAATTCAAATCACAGAGGAGGTAAATTATGTTTAAAGGACACATATAATTTAGTAGTTCATTTAATAATGCCATGGAATTTTGTTTCCTAATGTGATTTTATGTGACATAGTTATAATAAATGAATTCCTATTGAAAAAACAGTGGGTCGTTAAATTCTTCCCCCCTTTTAAAATTTTTCCCTAAAAATTTTCGTTTTACAAAAACAGGTGAGGGTAATTCTCCTTCATCAAATCCTCTACTTCACAAGTTTCTTCATACTTATGGTTACTCCACAAAACTTTGACAAGGTTGGTTATCTTGTTGCATAGAATCTTATCTCTCTGATTCGTAATTTATATAGGATAATCCTCATAGGAGACATCATCTTCCAGCTATACCACCTCTGAGTTCAGTACATGTGAGGGATCTGATATGTACTTCCTCAGGAGTGATACGTGAAACACATCTTGAACATGATCCATATTTGGTGTAAGTTCAAGATAATAGGACACGAATCATATGTGGTCAAGGATCTCAAAGGGGGAAATGCAACTTGGGATTAACTTCCATTTCATTCCAAACCACATGACTCTCTTCCATAGTGATATTCAAAGGAATAATTTATCTCCAACTTCAAATTCCTAGTCCCTTCAATGGTTTTCAGCATAAACCTTTTTCCATATTTGAGCAGCTTTGATATGTTTCTTGATGACTATAACCTTCTATGACATCTCATGCACAAGATTAGGTCCAAGTAGATTTATTTCTCCAACTTCATCCCAATAGGTTGGAGTTCTACATCACTTTCCATACAGAGCTTCATATAGAGCCATCTGAATACTTGAGTGGAAGCTAATGTTATATGAGAACTCAACCAATGTGAGATATTTATCCCATCCACCTTTTAATTCTAAATATTAGGCTCTTAGAAGATCTTCAAGTGTCTGAATAGTCCTTTTAGACTGGCCATCAGTTTGGGGGTGATAGGCTGTGATGAAATTTAATTTAGTACTCAAATCATGTTGAAGAATCCTCTAGAATTTGGATGTAAACCTAGGATTATGATTAGAGATAATTGATAATGGAACCCCATGCAGTCTCACCACTTCCTTCACATATATCTTTTCAAGTTATTCAAGTGATATATCTTCCAGAATACTGAAAAAGTGGGCAGTCTTGGTGAGTCGGTCCCCCACAACCCATATTACATTATATCATTTGGATGTCTTCAGGAGACCTGTGAAAAAGTACATAGTGACATTATCCCATTTCCACATGGGTATAGGTAATGGTTGCATCATCCCTTTTGACTTTTGTTGATCTTCTTTAACTTGCTGACATATCAATCACCTTGATATATATTCCATAATCTCCTTCTTCATGTTATCCCACCAGAAGTTTTCTCAAAGATCTAGATACATCTTGGTGCTACCAGTATGGATAGAGAATTTTGAGCTATGTGAATTTTCCAATAGCTCATCCTTTTTTCCAGGTGATTAAGGGACACAAAGCCTTGTTCCAAATCAAATCACGCCATCGTCATCAATATGGAACTCTTGAAGCTTCCCTTCCTTTATTGTGTTCGCCTTATTTTGAAACTCCGGATCATCCCTTTGTGCCTCCTTAATCTTCTCATGGATAGATGGTTGAGAAATAATTTGGGAAAGGTTAAATGTATTCCCTATAATTATGATTTCTAAATCCATCCTTTGCGTATCTATGAAGATATGGTCTTTCTTAATCTACAACATGGATAGAGCAGTAGATTTTTCTCTACAATGAGAATCAACTACCTGGTTCGCCTTACCAGGATGATAGTGAATAGAGAAATTGTAATATTTTATTATCTCTAACCATGTCATTTGATTCATGTTGATATCCTTTAGTGTGAATATATAATTTAGGCTCTTGTGATCGGTATATATGTTACACTTCTCACCATAGAGTTAGTTTTTCTATATTTTCAAGGAAAACATCACAAATGCTAGCTTTAGATCATGCGTTAGGTAGTTCTTCTCATGGATCATCAATTTTTGTGAGGCATAGTCTATCACATTAATATTTTTCATGAGTACAAAACCCAAGCCTTTCTTGTAAGCATCATTGTATATCAAAACATTTTCTCTCCACTTTTCGGTAATTTGAGTACAGGTGCAGTGATCAGCATTCTATTTTGCTCCTTGAATCTTTACTCACATTCTTCCATCAAGACATACTTCACCCCTTTCCTTGTTAAATTAGTTAGCAATATTTACACTCATGAGAAATTTCTCACAAAACATCGGTAGTACCCAGCTAATCCAAAAAAAAAACTGTGTATTTATTTGACACTATAGGGTCTGGGCTATTACTCATTTGACTTTGTTTTTTAAGGGTCTACAGAAATTACATCACTTGTGATCACATGTCCAAAGAATATGACTTTCTTCATCCAAAATTCACAGTTGATGAATTTGGTGTACAACTTATCCTTTCTCAATGTCACCAACATAAGCCTCATATGTTCTTCATGTTCTTCATTGCTCTTGGAGTAGATGAGAATATCATTAATAAACACTACCACAAATTTTTTGAGGTAATTTCTATAGACTATATTCATCAAATATATGAATATTTAAGGGGAATTAGTATGTTTCAAGGGCATCACCAAAAACACATAGTTCCCATACCTTTTATGAAAAGCAGTCTTATGAATATCTTAATTATTCACCTTTAGTTAATGATATCTAGAATTAAGATCCACCTTTGAAAATTATTGATCTCCTCATAGCCGATCGAACAAGTCATCAAACATTGGTAGAGGATACTTGTTCTTTATCGTGATCTTGTTGAGTTCCTACTAATCAGTACATAGAAGCATTGATCCATCCTTCTTCTTCACAAAGAGAATTGGCGCGCCCCAAGGTGATGCACTAGGGCATATGAACCCTTTATCCAAATTATCTTACAGCTGCTTCTTTAACTCCTCTAGTTCGATAGGAACCATCCTATAGGGACTCTTTGATATAGGAGTATCTCTTGGTATGAGTTCTATCGATAACTCTACCTCACAATCCGGTGGATGTTTGGGTAACTCGTTGGGAAATACATCATTTTATTCCCTCATTATGGGAATTTCCCTTAGATAGATAACTTCCTTTGACTCAACCATTTGAGTGAGGTATGCCTCTTCACAGTGAATCAACACCCACATCATTGAAGGATTTTTCAAAGGAGATTCATGATCATCCTTTAATTTTTAGAGAAGCATGGGATGGTTCATAATATGAAAATATATTTCCTTTTAATAATAGTTGATATGTGATCTATATAAAGAGATCCAACCCATCCTTAGTATAGCGTCGAATTCCACCAAGGGAAGTATTACAAGATTCACTGGTAGAATCTTCCCACATATACCAATAACAGAATAGTCCAAATTTTTGGTAACAATGATAGAACCACTAGGGGTTTTATAGATATATCTACTTCAAGGTTTTGGGGCTTAGATTCAATAGTTCTAGAAAACTTTCATGTTATAAAGGAATGATTAGAACTAGAATCAAATAATAATTTTTTCATTCTTGAGTGAATAGAAAGTTTACCTTGTATGACTTCATTTTCATGATACACTTCTACAGTAGTGATGGTATAATCCTTCCCTTTCTCCTTTGGATTTGGTGGCCGATGACACTTATTACCCTCGAGGGCTCAAGTTTTAGTGCACTGTCTTGCATAGTTCCCTTTCTCTCTATAGTTTTAGCATTGTACCATGGGTGGTTCTATCCTTACCTCCACCACATTCTCTTTTCTTATCATGTTTTTCAACATTCAAGATCTTGGTGGCCTTCTTTCCCACACTTGAATAATTTCCCTATCCCTTTAAGGCAATTCCCATGATGCTTCTTCCCATATTTTTGGGTGGTTGAGTTTTCTTTCCACCTTTCTCATTAGATCCTTAGTCATGAAACTCCATATTTTATTTCTTATCACCATATACATGGTAAAATTATAAAAACTTCATTTCCACTTTGATATGACATCTAGCAAATTCTTCATAACTCTAAAATTATCGAATAGCAAGAGACATTCAAAGGTGTGGTTTTATTCCACTAAAGAATCTATCAATTTTTCTGTCATTGTTGATAAAAAACCAGAATTGTTCCTTGAATGCCTTGTGAAATTTTCTTCATAGGTAGTGATAGATTCTCCTTATTTTCAATTGATATCTATGAATTCTATCTCCATATTCATACAAAGAGTTCATGGGAAATACTTGTTAAGAAACATTACCTAAAAGTCTTCCCACTCTATATCTTCAATTTTTTCTCTCGGATTGGTGTCCTTAATCAAATCCCACCATTTTTCGGCCTCTCCATCAAGATAATAAATGGCTAGAGTCACCTTCTCCATCTCACAATAGTGAAGCACAAAAAAAATTTCTCCATCGATTTGACCCATTGTTCCATAACTAGTGGATTAGAATACCCACTAAATGTCTGTGGACGTTGCATCATAAAACACTTGATAGCCAGTTTCTCCCTCTTAGGAGAAGGATTACATTCCACATTATTCGGGTTATTGTTCATAACCTTTGATAGTTGAGTAAGAATCACCATGAAGTATTGAATTCCACCTACCAAATCATTGGGGATGTCATTCGGTCAATTGTTTCATTGTCCCTCGAACGGATTATTGGTTGGGTTTCTCCTAGTTCCCACCATTTTCTAAAATAGAAATGGTTAGATGAAAACATAAGTCAAAAATAGATGAATAAATAATTTATTCCTTTGTAAAATAAACACTAAAACCATATCTTATGGGATCCTTATGTTTAGCAAAGCATCTTGTCTTCTTATATATACTTAGTCTCATACAAAGGTTTTCACTTATGTTCTCTAATCCTAATTCCCAAATTAACTAAACCATCCTCTAATACCAACTATAGTGACCCTTTTTTTCTTAAATTACTTTTACATAATTTTAATGATAAAAACATAAAAAAATTACACAATGACGATCAAAAGGTTTTGTGTCTTGGGAAAGCTAGGACCATACATAACATTTACAACATAAATCATAAACATTTATTTAATTCTTTCTTCTCTAGCTTCTTATTGGCCCTTGGGTACTCCTTAGTACATGTAATCACCTGAAGATATACATAAAAAAGGGGTGAGATAAAATCCCAGTAAGAGGATAAGAACATGAGATAATATAACATGGGGTGAGAATAATCATAACATCATCATAATCATGAGAAGAAGCATTAGATAATAGCATGAAATGTGGAAATGCATAAAAATAAAACATCATGTCTTAGTGGTCAACTACCACACATAGTTGTGAACAAATATAGAATAATGTTTACACATATTTAACTTTTACTCATTAGATTCATCACATTACCCAATGTATTGGAGCGTTGTATATTTCCAGGCGCATCCATCACATCATTACATCAACATTGCACTATATAATTCTGGGCACACCTGTCACATCATAACATTAACATCATCACACATGCCACATAGAATGTATATAAATATTGGCCATAAAAACCCCATGGAAAGGAATGGGTTTCATTTTCATAAATCATACATTCATAAACTTTGGGTTCCCAAATGAAAGTGGGAATAACATGCTTGATACAAGAACCATCAACCTCGAGTGAGAAGTAAAAGGTGTTTTTTGAAAGAAAAATTCTTTTGGAAAAAATTGTGTTTGATAAAAACACCATTGTAAAAAATTTATATCCCAGAAATGGTAATATAATTATGAATAAATAATTTTTAAGGAATAACAATACTGAAAATGGAGTGAAATAGGGAAAACCCAAAGAAAGAAAGTTGGGTTTGAGAATTCCCCTTACCTTGTATCTGAACGATTTATTCACATTAATGTCTTGTATAATGAAATTAAATTCATTAATTAACAATTAAAAAACCTTTATGATTAATTATGGTTTCATTAAGTTCTTTTATGGGACTTTGTATGAGTTATAATGTTTAAATGCATTGATTGGGAGTGTTCTTTTTCTTAGTTTTCATGAACAATTCACTTGTACACATGAATAGAAGTTCATGTAAAACATGGATAAACATCCAGAATTGATATTAAATATTATTAATGATATTATAGGAGTTTAAATTATATTATAATGATTTTTTTTATAAATCGTGAGGATGAATCATTAGATAAAATTTAATGTTGTTCGTTTTAGGTTAATTTGGGTTGTTTTTTTATCACAATGAACATATATTGTTTTATTAGTTAGTATTATGTATAAAAGTTGTTTTTAGAACATAAAAGGGGTTACAAAATACATATTAAAATAATTTTTTATTCATTTAATGGTTTTGTTGAAATCCTTGAAGGCGTTGAAGGAAAATTAAGGTGCATCGCCCATGATGATGGTTAATTGACACATCATGGGCAGTGATTTCATTTTAAAAAAATAAAAGAGAGAGATAGAGAGATGAGTTTAATGGATAATATTACATTAACATGATATAATACCATAATATCAACAATAATGGAGTTATCATGAAATTTTAATAATAGAATTTTAGGATAAGAGAAGAAAATAAATAAAATTTGAAAGGAAATTGAAAGAAAATAGAGAGAGGAATTACCTCTTGAATCCTCATAAAGGAACCTAGTCTTGGTCTTATGAAGAGAACAAGAGCTCATGGATTTGGTGGAGGGGATAGGGAAGATATTTGGGTAGAATTTGGACAAGTATTGAAGCTTGATAGTTGTGAGGAAATGAGGTTGTGAGAGGTGATATTTATAGTGGAGGGGAGAGGGGTTGTCTCAATATTTAATTCATTAGTTTATTAATTTCTCTAAAGACAAGAAATAGTGATGATTCTATGACTAAATATAGTAAATAGAGCATGTGAGTTAGAATAAATATCCATTTATATCATCCATTACTCAATCATGATGCAAAAATTCATTTATTTAACATATTTTGTAAATTATCGAATTTCACTATTCACCAAAAAATAAAGTATTTCAGAAAAATATAAAAAATCCCCCCTAACCATATTTATATGTTTAGAATCCAAAAATGAAGTCTATTTTATGAAAATAATTTTCTAAATATGTTTAATTTAATTTTTAATTAAAATAATAATTTACTTGAAAGATAAAATTGTAAAATTAAAACTGTTTTTCTAACACTTTGAAAAATTAATTATGGTCTCATAAAATTATCATATAATCATAAGAAATAAAAATAATAGTTTATGAATAAATTTTATGAAAATAAATTTTCTTTTAAATTATTAAATTAATCATTAAATATTCATGACCTACAAAAATACCAATACTGTATCATATTGTTACTTATAGGCTGGATAAATTTTATTTATACTATCAATGGTAAGGTTCCTATTAACTTGGATGGTTTACTATTTATAAGGGTCATAGTACAATTCATAATGGTATGTTACTATTCGGAAAAAAATAATTTTGTCCTATCGGACTCCGAAAAGCTTACTGATCGCAACTGTGTATGTCAGATTTTTGAAAATCAAATCACAGAGGTGGAAAAATTATGTTTAAAGGGCACATAGAATTTAGTAGTTCATTTAAGAATGTATTGGAATTTTTCTCCCAATGTGATTTTATGTGACATAATTATAATAAATTAATTCATATTGATAAAACATTGGGTTGTTATAGGGGCTCTTTCCATGAGGATGAAAAGAAGGAAAGTTTTGTGGTACCTGGGGCTGAACCAAAGGATTAAATGGTCGGGAATTTCTACATATCCCATAAGGGTGGAAATCAATCCACATGTAGTTCTAGAATCACTGTGCATTTTAACTTCATGTGGCAAGGAAAAATTTCCATGAAGTTTAACATCATGCGGTAAGGACATGGGTCACTCGACATGAGTGGAGATGGATGTCACAGGTTCGTGTAGTTTGATGTCATGATGTAATGACATTGTCCATGTGGTTTAATGTCTTGCGGTAAGGACATTGTCCATGAAGTTTAATATCTTACGGTAAGGAAATTGGATCACCCGATGTGAAAGGAAGAAAATCCTATGGATGAGCCCAGAAATAGGGACATGGGAGTCACTATGTATCTTATGATGATAGGAATCAAGCCATACATAGTTCTTAGAGAACCGTAAATTTTAATGTCCTATGGTAAAGACGTGAGGGGGGAGCACCTTCAAAGGGGTATGTATGACATGACCTACTATAACCCATCGAGAATGAGGGCCATGATGTTCCATACATTCCTAGGGAAGGCCTTTAGTTGGGCCTAGAGACAAAGTTTCTGGTCATCACTTTGTATCACATAAGGATGGGAATCAAGCCATATGTAGATTTGGAAGTGATGGTGCGGTAGGAGACCGACATCAATGATTGTTTACCTCTCAAGTGAGGTCCATATGGGCTTATAGTTTCATGTAGTGTAGTTTAAATTGACCATGCAATTTAACATCATGCAATGAGGACTCATTGTCTTTCCAAACCTTCATGCCCCAGGGGAAACCCTTATTGGAATTCCTAAGCTCGCATGAGCTATGCTTGGTGTGCGAAACAAGGACTAACAAGATTACCTTCCGCTATTCAAAGGCATGGAGGATAGGATAGGAGTATTTTATGTTGTTTGGTGGCTGGTACAAGATATAGGAACAAGGCCTCCCTATGTATCCCATTGGAAATGAGAATCAAGCCGTACGTAGCTCTGGGGGGTCGTGCGGTTTATCATCATTCGATGAGGACACACCTACATAGTTTATTGTCATGTGAATGACATTCTATTTAGTTTAACATGATTAAGAAAGGACTATTATGGGACTTACACCATCATGTATTCCTTATTTCTGGAAATTATGAAAATTATTTTTTGAGAAATATTGCATTGGTGGGTGGTGTGACACGCTCCCCATCCACAGTGGCCAGCGAATAGGCTCCATTATGATTGACTTTATGTATGTCGTAAGGTCCCTCACACTTGGGTTAAAACTTTTGGGGCATATTTCATTATATCATTGGGGTTCTGAGAGAAATCATAAATTCTCCCTAGAGAAAAAAACAGAGGTGAACCTTTTTATTTAAGGCTCATGATATTCAGTTTTGGTAGATCTCAAGGATGTGTAGTTTGTGCAACCTATTCTCATATAGCCAATCCAACTCATCCATTTTTTTTGTTCCTTTTCATCATCTAATAGTTTCTCACAAATTTATATTCGGAGTGAGGTTAGCTATACCTCTATATGTAACACTACCTCGGTCCCCTACAACAATGAGTATGGCGTTGCTTATTTAGTAGTACGTGTGGTGGTATGGTAGGCCCGTAAGCATGTAAGGGTTTTTATGGACACAAACTCTTATCCTTATTCATCATCTTCTAGAGTATTTATGATAGGGTCTTATTTAAGGCCTCTATCTATCCATTTTCTACTGCATGATAGTGAGATGAGTGATTGGATTCAATGTTATACTTCTGGTATAGCTTCTTCAACTGCATAATATTGAAGTTGGTGCTGTTTTCCATAAATATAGTGTGAGGGACTCTAAACCTACTTATGATATGGGACTTTATGAAGTTGATGATATTATTCATTCTGAATTCCGTGAGGGGTATCGTCTCATCCCATTTGTGGAAGAGGTCAGTAGTAGTAAGGATGTACATGAACTACTTTTTGGTGGCTGGGGGATATGGTCCCACAACATCCATCCCCCAAACGGTGAACAAATAAAAATATTTTTTTTGTATGTTGTGATTCCAGGGGTTTATAGATGAAGTTTGAATGAATCTCGCATGCATGACATTTTATGGTGAATTCCATGCAATCTTGTATCATGGTATGCCAGTAATACCCCAACCTTTTGATTGAGTGGGAGATCCTAGTTCCAGATTGGTGGGCACCACAAGATCCTATGTGGACCTCTTTCATGAATGTGAGGATTTCCCCTTCTTCTATGAACCTGGGGAGAATTTTGTTGAAACCATGATTTTATAGGATTTTATGATCATTTGGGCCATCCTACAAGGTGAAGTTTGTTGTCTGTGGCCGGATATGTTCCTTTCCAGCATGATCTGTCAGGAGACTTCCATCTTGAAGATAGCTGGTTACAGGCTCCATCCACCTAGAGGAGGTCATTTTTTCGTCATGTTATGGCGAAGCGATGACATGATTGATCTATTTCATATCACATATGATGATCAATGAGACCATTATTCTATGTGTTACGTGGAAGGTTGCCTCCTCTGGATTAAGGTCTGCCAAGATGGTCGCTGCATTTGCCAGCGTTTCAGCACAAGCATTCTATGATCGTGGGATATAATGCAATGTGAGATCATAGGGGAATTCCTCTATTATTCCCCTGATATAGCCGTTGAGGGGGCCTAGTTCTTCCTCCTTAGTGGAATATTCTCCATTGATCTACTTTATCACCAGTTCTGAATCCCTTTTTATGTTCAGGTAGGCTATGTGCAACTATAAAGTAAGTTCCAACTTAGTGATGAGGGTTTGGTATTTAGCCTCATTGTTCGTGAAGCCTTCGGATAGTGAGAGAGAGTATGGAAGAATTTCTTTTTCTGGAGAGACAAATATAACCCCTAGGCCAACCTGATTGAGCTTCGGGTTTTCCATTCATATTCTAATAGAACAATGGGAGGCGCCATATAAATACATCTCCCATGTCTAGGAAGTGTCTTGGGAATAAATAAACTCATCACCTGGGAGCTCAGTATCCTCTGGTGTATTTTTAAGACCGGGATGTGATTCTAGGAAGTCATCTAGAGCTTTCCCTTTTACTGACTTCTGGGATATGAAATAGATGTTGTATTACCGTATAATGACCACCCATCTATCCAATAACCCGGTCAACATAGGGAGGCCAAGTATATACTTGAGCAAGTCCATATGAGAAACCAAGTGGACCTCTTGGTGCTGTATGTAATGCCTCATCTTTTTCACTGCAAAGATGATATCAAGGAAGCTCTTTTTGACATCAAAATATCTGTTCTTGACACCCAACATAGTCTGGGTGAGGTATTAAAGACTATTATCACTCCCCGCATCATTCTTCTATGAAAGGAGGGTGCCTATTTAGCATTCCATGGTGGCCACATATAAGATGATTGGACTCACTTCCATCAAAGGAATCAAAACTAGTGGGTGTATAAGATACTTCTTGAGATTTTCAAAATATTTTTGACACTCATCGTCCCATTGGTATGAGACCCCCTTCTTCATTAGTCTCATAAAGGGGATGGATTTTCCCACCAGGTTTGCTATGAATTTCCAAATGTAGGTAAGGGGCCCTTGGATCCCCCTTTGTTCTTTCAGATTCTTCGGGGGTGACATTGCTTGGACAACATTGGTCTTCTCTTATTCTGCCTCGATACCATAATGGTGTACAATAAAACCAAGGAATTTACCTGATGTTACCCCAAAAGCACACTTCATTATATTTATCTTTAAACTATGTTGTCACAACTTGTCGAATATTTCTCAGAGATCCATGAAGTGGTCACATTACTATTGGAATTTAATGACTAGGTTGTTGACATAACACTCATCTATTCTTACCAGGAATGGAGTAAAGATGTGATGCATGGCACCCTGATATGTGGGGTCAACATTTTCAATCTGAAGGGTATGACCTTGTAGTAAAAGATCCCCCGGGTTCCCTGAAGGTAGGGGCTTCTACATCCTCAGGGTCTATTTTAATCTAATTGTGCCCTGAGTACCCATCCATAAAGGAAAGGGCTTAGAAGCCAGTAGTGGCAATGATAAAAAATTGTGTGATTGGAAATGGGAAATTGTCCTTTGAGAAATTCTGATTAGGGTATCTGAAATCAATGTAGACCCTAGTCATCCCATTCTTTTTCCTGATGGAGACATTGTTGGCAAGCCATTTTAGGTATTTCACTTCTTAGAAAAATTTGGATTTGATAAACTTGTCGACTTCCACCTCCACATTTGTAGCATGATAGGGATGAATTCTCCTGACCGTCTTCTTTAAGCCTCGATGTTCTTCAGTTATTATGAGATGGTGCTTAGCCACATCTGGATTTAATCTGTACATTTCTGTATAGTTCTAGGAAAACACATATCAGTGTTTTTTTAGGAATGCAATATACATCTCCTTCTCTTCGATAGGCATGGTGTCACTAATCATGGTAGGTCGTGGGTCTTCCTCTATCCCCAAGTTTATCTACGGGAACTCATCTATGCTGGTGTAAATACCTTCCTCAAATTTTGGAGGGGAATTTATGAAATCATACTCATATATGTCCATTTCTAAATCTGTAGGGACAATTTCAGATGAGGATGGAAGTTTGGGAGCCTCCCCATCACTATTAGGGTAAGGGAGGTCATTTGAAGAAATATCATCATCTCTTGTCATCTAAGTTAAAGTAGAGATATTCTGAAGATGTTTGTAGCTAAGGAAAGGATAGGCCTAGACCTATGAGATTAGGTCTTCAATTTTGACCATGTTTATGGGGAGCACGCAATCCACATCGATCATGCTCCAGGGATTTACATGGGTGGTCCCTAAACCATTAGGGGAATAAACCTATATTACATCATCCACAATAATGTTCTTGCCTCCCTTCTTATTGAATTCTGCTTTAGCACATATGGATATGTAAGTCTCAATGGGGGCATTGTCATTGTGAAGTATGCCGACCTTTCCATTTATGGGGTACTTAAAACATTGATGGAATGTTGATGGTATTGCTGATTGTCTATAGAGAGAGGACCTTCCATGAAAGACATTATATATGGTGTCTTTCTAGATGACCATGAACTTGGCATCAGATGTGAGCTCCCCAAATTAGATCTCCAGCTTAATCTTTCCAAGGGGCCTTTGCTCATGATTATCAAACACATGGATGTTCAACTTTGTAGAGGATAAGTCTCATTCTCTATACCCCAAATGGTGGAGGGTTCATCCTAGGATAAGATTTATCTTAGATCTATTTTCAATCAACACCCTTTGGATGTCGACATTATTGATTTTTTCCTAAGATGTACAAGGGTCTGATGTATCCTTGGATGGCCTCCACCTAATCTTTATCATTGAATGATATAGTGACATTAAATCCTAAGGACAGGGTCTCCAACCGATAAACCTCGACCTTAGTGACTTCTGACTCAAATTCCTATGGGATTTTGAGGGCTTCAACAAGTTCCTCCTTGAGTTTTCTAGGAAGAAGAAGAGAATCATGGATTGAGAAATTGTCTAGGATTGCAACTAACTATTTTAAAACATCATACTTTCACACCAAAGGTCTCTGCTTCCTGATATGGGGCTGCTCTAGGGCGTGTGGATTTGAAATTGGAGTAGCAAAGGTCGATGGACTCGAGGCTTGCACAAAGGTTGAGGGAGTATCTGTATCCAATGGAATAGGTTGTGATATCCCTCCTCGTTGCCTGGGTTGATCAGGTTGAAACCCCATTAAGTGGTCATGCAATACAATCCGGTGTAGGAAACTACTTTTGGGATACAAGGCACCTCCCTACTTCCTTTGAACAGTCTGGAGTGTTTTCTCATGGGTCTTGGCTGCATATGTGTCTTCTATGGGGATACAGCTAGGATACTGACTCTGGCCATATCTGTACTATCACATGTATCCTCATCTTTGGAGCATGTAGCCTCTCATTCCCCTGATATATGTGGGAAAACTATATTTGGGGGCGTACTCGTCATCATAGAAGGGATTCTTCAAGTGTATCATGTTGACAGAACTGAATATGATATCTTCACCTAATGAGGATTCCATTTGGAAGGGTGGTTCTCGTGCCGTAGATGTTGTAGGGAAGAAATATGCAAGAGTTAGAGTCCAATTTGGAGAATAATAAGATTATTCCTCTTCTGTTTCTTCCTAATTCTGGTGGTTACTCCCACCCTTGGGAGGTACATTAGACTTATCCTTTTTGGGTGGAGGATATGTTTTGAGTTTATGAAATTATGACCTTAGGGAATCGTGAGCTCGGTCAACTTTTTTATGTGCCATTCAGATGTTAAACTGTTGTGCCTTCCTGGTAGTAACTTTCTACCATCCTTCATCTTCTTCTGATTGGGCAATGGTTATGCAAGTCACTTGTTCTAGAGGACCGTCTAATGTCACCTGTCCAAATTTGACCATGCCTTGAAGGACATACTTAAAGATGAAATAGTTCTAGATATTATGAACTATCCTTCTATGGAAAGGTAAGTAATTAGGATGATTTGTGAGTTTTACTTCATTTGGATTCCTGGGATACATAAGTGTGACTAGGTTGTTGTGCATGGATTTTAATAAGTAGCCCAGGACTTGCTCATTTCATAAGGAGTACACATTGTTCATTCATTCCTAAAATCTTGGGTGGTCCTAGTTTCTTTATGCTTCCATCTGAGGGAAATTATATAGATTCTGTCAGTCAGCAGGAGGTTCTGGGTGGTTTGGAGCTTGCCTAGGTGCTTGGACTATTGTGGGCTTGAGGGTGATAGTTTCATCTCCCGCTCTTCCTAGATTTTTCCCTTGTGTTGTAGGTGTGTTCCAAGACTTTGATCGGGTCTATTGAATAGCCTCTTTAATAATTTGTGCTATTTCAGTGAACTCTATAAATCCACTAGGATATTTCATGAGGATTAGGGGTGTTTGTAGTTCATACTTGAGATTTTCAGCACTTGGTTCTAACAGTTATTCCTGTGAGAGAGGGATGTTGAGTGAATAGGTTAGACCCTTCCACCTTTCTATGAAGTCAGACACCCTCTCATTATCGTGAAGATTTTAGTTCATTAAGTTGATGATCCTCATCTTCCTTGGGGTTGAACTAAATTGGTAAAGAAACTGACAAAATAGGTCTTCCCATCCTTTGATAGTTCCTATGGGCAGACTACTATACCAGATGAAGGATAGCCCTATCAATGTTTGTACGAAACACCTTATCTTGGTCATCTCCTACTGATACCGAGTGCCCGTCATTGGTCCACATTGAGAAACGAAGTGTGTGAGATTCTTCTCTAAATCACCTACACCATTGAAGGTAGAAAATGTAGGATCGATGAAGTTGGGTGGAGGTTGGGTATCGTCTACCCATTCGGGATATGGCGTCATCTTGAGCTGCACTTGTGCGTTTCTCCCTTCCATGGCTTCCATCCTAGTAGTCAGGGATTCAATGGCAGTGAGAAATTATAGAGTCATTATTGTTTGAGCCACCTCCCATCCGTAGGGAGTGGTTGGGGGCCGATAAGGTGGTCCCACCTTCATCTCCCACTGATCCTCTATCTGTCCTATGAATGAAGAGTTACCTTGGAGAGTGAGAGGTTTTCCCTATAGTGGGGGGAAGTCCCAATCATTACCATCTTCCTCATTTATATTTTTATAGACCTGAATCCAATCTAATATCCAGATGCTGCTCTAGTTGTTGGATCAACCATATGAGGTAGAATATTTACCTCTAGATAGATATGACACCCAACATGAATATTTCCCACTAGTATCTCCCCATTGATCTGCCAGATAGCTCATATTTCACTATCATATAGAGACAAATTCACCAAAGAATATTTAAACCTAGGTGTGGTTTCTTATTTCCCTTTATCTTTAGAGATATTTCACTGAGGAGGTGGGAAATCATTATTTGGTGGTGCCAAATTATGGATCCTTCTTTGATTACAGGTGTGTGCAACCTTGTTTAGTACGTCCAAATCGCCATCCTCATAGGCTATGTATTACCTATTGGAAACCTCTACATCCATATCTTGATCCATTTAAACCATTTTAATAGTGGTGATGTTCACAGAGGCTACCGAGCAGTGGTGGTTGTGCCATTTCTTTCCACATGGAAAGCTAGTTCTGTAAGGCTTTCATTAGGGTCGTTATTCGAACCCTTGGCCTTATTGGGTCATTTTGGCTTGTGACCCCAATGGGTCCTGATTAATTTCACTATACACTCCTCTCCTCTTGGTTTATGAATGGTTACCTTGAGGGAATTTCTAGTTGGGTTTTCTGAATGAGAACTAACCAATAGAGGTTTGTCTTGTGGCAGGAGGAATTGGTGGGATGCCAACTATTGATCTCTTCCTCCCAACCTAGAGAATACTAATCCCCTATATGGTTCCAATGATAATAGAAAAGACCTCGGACCTATGGGCTGGGGTTTATCTGATGATGTAATTAGAAATGAAGATATAGTTGTCCACAACCCATTGGGGTTGAGGTGATCTAGAATCACCACTAATGTCACCCATCCCTTTTTATGGGATAAGAAATTCGGAGATGGTGATTGATATATAAATTCCCCCAGCCCTATGGGATGGAGATTATCAAGGACTAATATAAGAACGTCCTAAATTTTATAGAAACTGATGACCCGAGGGGTGGAGGTAGTGGAAAATATTCTCCTTTTTCAGGGAGCCGATTCTGTTCTCGGACGACTACTATGGAAGCTTCTACTACAGTCTCTGTGATGCAGTGCAGTTGTTCTTGTATGAGATCTGGGTGTGATGGAATCCCATGATGAGGATTGTTCCTTATGGGTAGTTTTCCAGGTGATCGCATCTTCGATCTCCATGTTCAGAAAATCCTTCTATTATCTTGAGGGTCTCAGTTTGAAGTCATGTTTGATATCCTCTCTCTCTTTCTATGATGTCTATTCATTGTTAAATATAGGGTATTCTATTGAAGTGACCAAATAGCCCATGAATTTCCTAGCCCCTAACATCTCCAGAGGATATAACATTGAAGGATGTCGTGTATGAGGGGCTATACTATTCCAGGAGAGTGGTAAAGTTTAAATCTCTATACTGTCCCCATCCTTGAATTTGTATTGCTGACATGGATTTGGACATCATCTATCGAAGTGTAACCATGCAATGGAGGCAAACATGTTGCAAATTTTTGTTGTTCTTTTTTGGTTTTGGATCCTCGGCCATGGAGATAGTATCTAGGTTGAGAGAGAAATAGAGTATTCTGATGGTTTGAAGGTGAAACTCATATCTTGGATAAGGGAGATTTCGATCCTTCAGTCGCTGATGAGTATCCCACATACTATGGATTATATAGGAATGAAATCCTTTTCTAGCTCATCAAGGATCTCGTAATTGGAAGTAGCGAGGGGCCAGAACATGATGGGGAGGTTGTTTCTAGATAACTCTCCCCATATATCAATGTTATCCTATTCTACATTAGAATTACACGCCTCCATCCAGTCATACCATATAAGATGACTCTGATGGTCTCCTACTAACGAGAGTGGAGTGCTACTGGATGCTGATGGAGAACTATATATAGTTGACACTGGTGTTTCAAGAACCTCTTTATACGAAGGTGTTAGTGATTGGTTCATCTCACTATAAGGAGGTGTATGGACAAAAGGAGGACTGCCTTTCCCATGAGAGATATCTCCACGGGGAGGTTGACCATAGTTGATATCAGTAGCAGTGTCCCTGGAATACATATCCACTTTACCATGATGAGTACTATCACGGTAATGAACGTATCCTACTTCTACCTTGATAAAAGAGTCGACAAACCCTTGTGGTGTTGAGAGTGTGTATCGAACACCACAAGGACACTGGAATTGAGAGGATTAGAAATATGAGTCATGTTCTGCATTGTGGTTGGAGCATGTCGACCTTCCTTTAGTGGTTGTGCAGGGATATGGGCTTGTTGTACAGTGGTTTCCAGAATTTGTATATAACCACCTGGTGCTATGGGGATATGAGCCCACTGTAGAGGATATATCAGAATATGTTGATAAGTTACCTCATTTTTTATAGGGATATGAGCTGGTCTTGAGGCATGTGCCACTATCACTTTGTGAGCCTCAGTCAAGATCGGGGTATGGACCCAATCTTGATCTTTTGGAATATGACATCGGTCTTTGTTGGCAGGAGTATGATCCTGCCCCGAGGCATGTGCCGCTCTGACTTGGTTGGCCCCAATTTGATCAGGAGTATATTCATGGTTTGAATATGAATTCCCTGTCAGAATATGCTGACAGACCTGTGGAATGGGAGAATGAATATGATCATCCACCTGTATTTCCTTTTAACAAGGCTGACAGAGTCATTCACTGGTAGATATAGGAATATGTGCCCTACTTCTGTGATCTCCTGAAGCATGCCGAGTATATTCATTGATAGGAATATGATCATTTCATGAGGCTAGTATCACTCTCAATTGGTTAGCCTCATCGAGAATGGGGATATGGTCCCGATCATGGGCCTTCAGATTATGCCACAGGACTTCTTCGATAGGCTTGTGACCCTATCCCAAGGTACGTTCCCCTAAAAAAATTTGAAAATTTTTATTTTTATTTCTTGTTTTGTTTTGTTTATATATATATATATATATAAACAAAACAAAAAATTTCAGCAGAATTTCTCTACTATTAAAGATCCAGCGCTACAACCATTATAGCAGTCTGGATTCTGACAGAAAATCTTTCTCAGGCCTCCCTTTTATAAGAGGGCTTGCCCTGAAAATCATTCTGCATTTTCGATGTGGGATTCAGGTTCTCCCTTTCCTACGCAGTATGTTCTGCATTTCCGATGTGGGATTCTGTTTCAAGTACGTGACTTTGAAATACAATAAAAAAAACTATAAGGCCAATATAAATGAAATTTTAAAAATTGATTAAACATATAATAAATAGTTGAAAAAAAAAGAATTTCGTCAAAAATGTTGATGAAAAATAATCTATAACCTTTCAAAACCGCCTACATGAAACTTAAAAATGTTTCCAGTACGTGAATTTGAAAGACTATAAAATATAAACTATAAAACGAATATAATTGAAACTTTAAACATTGATTAAACATATAATAAATAGTTGAAAACAAAAGGAATTTCCAAAAAAATGTTGATGAAGAGTAATTTATAAGCTTTCAAAACCGCCTACTTGAAACTTAAAATTTTTCAAGTATGTGAATTGGAAAGACCATAAAACATAAAATAGAATACCAATATAAATGAAACGTTAAACATTGATTAAATATATAAGAAATAGGTGAAAACAAAATCAATTTCCAAGAAAATGTTAATGAAAAATAATTTATAAGCTTTCAAAACTGCCTACTTGAAACTTAAAAATGTTTCAAGTACGTGACTTTGAAATATTATAATTATATTGCTAATTAACTAATTAATTATTATATAATTAATAGTTATATTAATAATTAACTAAATAATTATAATATAAGTAATAATTAATGAGTAATAATTAATAATTAATAATTTAATGAATAGTTATAATTACTATTTATATTACTAATTAACTAATTAATAATTACTAATTACTTATTAATAATTATTAATTACTAATTACTAATTATAATGAATAATTATAATAAATATTTATATTACTAATTAACTAATTAATTATTAATAATTACTAATTACTAATTAATTAGTTATAATTATTAATTATATTTCCAATTAACTAAATATTTATTATATATGTAATAATTATATTACTAATTAATTATTATATAATTAATGATAATATTACTAATTAACTAATTAATTATGACATATTTCATTATTAATAATTACTAATTAAAAATTATAATAATTATATTTAATAATAATATTACTAATTAACTATTTAACTATTATATAATTAATAATTATATTACTAATTAACTAATTAATTATTATATAATTAATAGTTATATTAATAATTAACTAAATAATTACTGTGTAAGTAATAATTAATAAGTAATAATTAATAATTAATAATTAATATTTATAATTAATATTTATAATTAATATTTATATTACTAATTAATAATTAATAATTACTAATTACTAATTAATAATTAATAATTATAATGAATAACTGTAATTAAAAATTATATTACTAATTTACTAATTAATTGTTATATAATTAATAATTATATAACTAATGAACTAACTAACTATTATATAATTAATTATTAATAATTACTAATTTATAATTATAATGACTAATTATAATTAATATTTATATTACTAATTAACAAATTAATAATTACTAATTACTAATTACTAATTACTAATTACTAATTAATAATTAATAAATGTAATGAATAAATGTAATTAAAATTTATATTACTATTTTAGTAATTTATTATTATATAATTAATAATAATATTACAAATTAACTAACTAATTTTTATATAATTAATTATTAATAATTAATAATTAATAATTATAATGAATAATTATATTACTAATTACTAATTAATAATTATAATGAATAATTATAATTAAAAATCATATTACAAATTTACTAATTAATTATTATATAATTAATAATAATATTACTAATTAACTAATTAATTTTTACATAATTAATTATTAATAATTACTAATTAATAATTATAATTACTTATTATAATTAATTATCATATTTATAATTAACTAATTAATTATTATATAATTAATAATGATATTACTAATTAAATAATTATTTATTATATAGTTAATAATTATATAATTAATCATTATATTACTAATTAACTAATTAATTTATATATAATTAATTATTAATAATATTAATTTAATAATTAAATAAATTATTATATGTTTAATCCATGTTTTAACTTTAAATTATATCGGTCTTATAGTTTATATTTTAGTCTTTCAAAACCGCATACTTTAATCATTTTAAGTTTCAAGTAGGTGGTTTTGAAAGCTTATAAATTATTTTTCATGAACATTTTTCACGAAATTCTTTTTATTTTCGACTATTTGTTATATGTTTAATCCGTGTTTTATGTTTCATTTATATCAGTCTTATAGTTTATATTTTATAGGATTTCAAAGTCACGTGCTTGAAGCATTTTTAAGTTTCATGTTGGTCGTTTTGAAAGCTTATAAATTATATTTCATCGATATTTTTTACAAAATTCTTTTTATTTTCAAATATTTGTTTTATGTTTAATCCATGTATTAACTTTCATTTATATTGGTCTTATAATTTATATTTTATAAGCTTTCAAAATCCCATATTTGAAACTTCTTAAGTTTCAAGTAAGTGGTTTTGAAAGCTTATAAAATATTTTTTATCATCATTTTTTATGAATTTTTTTTTGTTTTCAACTATTTTTTATATGTTTAATCCATGTTTTAAGTTTCATTTATATTGGACTTATAGTTTATATTTTATAGTCTTTCAAAGTCACATACATGAAACAGAATCCCACATCGGAAATGCAGAATGTTCTGTGCAGGAAATGGAGAACCAGAATCCCACATCGGAAATGCAGAATGATTTCCATGGTAAGTTCTCTTATAAAAAGGAGCCATGGGTGAGAGCTTATGTCAGAATCCAGACTGCTGTAATGGCAGTACTGCTGGATTTTAAATAGCGGATAAATTCGGCTGAAAATTTTATTTTTGTTTTTTTTGTTTTGTTTTGTATATATATATATATAAACAAAACAAAACAAAAAAATAAAAACAAAAATAAACAAAATCTAGAAAAAATATTTTTTTCTCCGTTTTAAGGGAAAGGCGGAAAAAACTTATTTAAAAAAAACTATATCCTTTTATGTGGAGGCAGGACCGTGATATGTTCTTGGTGCTCTCCTGGAGGAGCATGTATATGTGGTGCATCAGCTCTCCCCATGATAAGTTACGAGGTGAAAGCCTTCACATGAAGAGATAAGAGAGGCCACATCCATCACTTGAGGGGATATGTGATTCCACATTCATCGCATGATGGGATACGCGATGTCTCCTCATCGTATGAGGGGATTTGCGGTGACTTAGCTCTCCACATATGGGTATACACGGTGCCACGACTTATCTCAAGATAGGTTATGCGCTGCCATGGCCGAATTACGTGAAAGTAAGTATCCAGTTATGCAGGGTCGCGCATGTTCATTCACGTAACACCCATATTTGGGACTCACGCTGCCCTGTTTCATTTAACCTATATGGGGTTTGTGATGCTCTGTTCTGTAAGTAGAATGAGAGGCCCCCTGTAGAAGCGGAAGCCACTTCAAACTGGTGACCTACCATTAGCATTTATATTAAAATCACCGCACTCTCTTCATGAGCCCGAGAATGGTTGCACTTCCAGTAAACACGCTCAGCCGTTCATCATGCATATTTACTTATTCTTAGATCTGAAGATAGGTTTCATTAAGATAAATCTTCAAAATGTTGGAAATGAAAACCCATAACCGTTGTTGGCTTTACCATGTAGTGGCGGCTCAACTTCCCATGCGGCTTCTCTTCCCCATACAGGATCTCTTCTCCATGCGGGTGCTTCTCCCCTTTCACCACCTCTCCCCAAGCGTCCATTTATTTTTTCTTTTTCCCCAAGCATATCATTTAATAGCCTTGTTTTTTGTTCCTTCATTTAATGCTTCATCCGTTTATGTTTGTTTTGGAATTTCCTATTAATATTGATGCTTTGTAGTATGTACTGTAAGCCGATGGAAAATAAAAAAAAGCTTTCAAGCTCCATTGTGTGAATTTTCCTCCTCCACTTTCTTTTTTCCCCCTGTGAATTATTTGTTTCGGCTTTGTAAAGCCATCTTCCACCAACAAACTGGTATCAAAGGCAGTTCGAAGGCATCCTCCAAATTCCAAAGATGGCCACAACAATCCAGCCGCAAGTTCCGAACTTGTCTAAGGACAACTATGAGAGGTGGTGCATTCAAATGAAGGAATTGTTCGGGTCGCAAGAATTATGGGAGATCGTCACTGACGGGTATGTAGTACCCACTACGGAGGAAGAAGCGGTCTTCACGAATGAAGAAAATATGACTGTCAAAAATCAAAGGAAGAAAGACAACAAGGAGTTGTTCCTTCTCTATCAAGGGTTGGATGAATCGACGTTCGAAAAAATTGTCGAAGCAACATCGAGCAAACAAGCTTGGGATACACTTGACACCATTTTCAAAGGAGTTGATCGTGTGAAGTGAGCCCGTCTTCAAACATTACGAGCGAAGTTCGAAGCGGCGTGAATGAAGGAAGGTGAGAGTATCTCAGATTACTTCTCACGCCTAATTCTCATTATTAACAATCTGAAAAGAAATGGTGAAAAAATGGAGGATATTCGAGTTATTGAGAACGCACTTCGATCGCTTACAACCAAGTTTGAGCATGTGGTTGTGGAAATCTAAGAATCGAAAGATTTGGAAAAATTATCTATTGAAGAGTTGATGGGGTCGTTGCAAGTACATGAGCAGCGAATGCAGAAAAATACGGGTTCAACAATAGAGCATGACTTAGAGTCCAATCTGACTCTACAAGAACCCAAGAATGGCCAAGCACAACGGGGAAGTTATCGTGCAAGAGGTAGAGGATGTGGATACCATCCAATCTATCAGCAAAAGCAAAAAAACTTCAGTAGCTTCCGTGGAAGAGGATATGGTGGAGGCCGATTCACGTGTGGTCGTGGAAATGCAAAAAATGTTCAATGCCATAACTGTAAAAAATTCGGCCACTATGCCTCTGATTGTTAGAGCAAGGTGAATCATGATGAACGATCCAACTATGCTGAAGTGTCACGCCATGAAGAAGAAGGTATGACACTCCTCCTCGCACAATAAAAGGCATCTGAATGCCCCGATGTATGGTATCTTGACACGGGTGCAAGCAACCACATGAGTGGTAACAAAGAACTTTTTGAAGAACTCACTGAAGAAGTTCATGGCGACGTGACCTTCAGCGACTCATCGAAGGTACCCGTGATTGGAAAAGGTAAAATCAAAATCTATCTGAAGAATGGTGAGTCAAATTACATTTCCAATGTGTATTACGTACCAAGCATGAAAAATAATATCATAAGTCTCGGCCAACTCCTTGAGAAGGGGTATGTTATACACTTGGAGAATTCTTCTTTATCAGTAAGAGATGCTCATAGGAGGTTGATTGCTCAAGTTCAAATGGAGAAGAATCGCATGTTTCCGCTGCATATCAACACGAAGACTGAGCAATGTCTTTTTGGGCTCATGAAGAACGACTCATGGAGATGGCATCTGCGCTTTGGGCATCTCCATTTTAATGGCCTCAAACTTTTATCCTCATCCAGAATGGTGCGTGGCTTGCCAACGATTGAAGCTCCAAATCATGTGTGTGAGGGGTGCACACTCGGAAAGCAACAAAGGAACTCCTTCCCAAGTGGAGTGTCCAGAAGAGAAAATGAACCACTTCAGTTGGTTCACACTAACATCTGCGGACCACTTGAAACACCCTCACTTGGAGGTAATAGGTACCTCATTACCCTTATTGATGATTTCAGTAGAAGATTGTGGGTGTATTGCATCAAGGAGAAATCTTCTGCCTTTTCTAGCTTTAAAATTTTCAAAGCTCGTGTTGAAGCTAAGAGTGGTCACAAAATCAAAGTACTGAGATCTGATAGAGGTAGAGAATACACCTCAAATGCATTTCAAGACTTTTGTAGGGAGCATGGCATCAAGCAGCAATACACTGCTGCTTACACACCACTGCAGAATGGCATTGCAGAAAGGAAGAACTGCACCATCCTCGACATGACGAGGACCATGCTGAAGGAGAAAGGGCTACCAAAGAGTTTTTGGGTAGAGGTTGTGGCGTGTACAACCTACCTGCTCAATCGGTGTCCAACAAAGAGTGTCGGAAATTTTACACCACAAGAGGCGTGGAGCAGCTACAAACCGAGCGTGGTGCACCTAAGAATCTTCGGGTGTATCGCCTATGCTCAAGTTCCAGAAGCAAGAAGAAGGAAGTTGGATGGTCGTGGAGAGAAGTGTATCTTCATCAGATACAGTGAAGCATCTAAAGCCTACAAGCTCTACAACCCACTAACAAACAAAGTAGTGGTGAGTAGAGATGTGGTCTTTAGTGAGGAAGAATCATGGAAATGGGGTGATGAAAAATCAAATGAAGATATTCCAGTCGAAACTGAAGATTCTGAAGAAAGGCATGATCATCAAGAGCAGACACCTGCAACACCTTCCTCGAGCATATCACCTTCAGTACACAAAATTCCAGGAGTAAATTCCAACACTCCTAAAAGCACTCCACCAAGTCAAAGTTCAGTTATCTCGTCCTCACCCATGGCGCCTTTAAAGATGAAAATCTTGAGCGATATCTATGAGCAGACTGAAGAGGTAAATCTTTTTTGCCTCTATGAAGATCATGAGCCTCTGGCATTTCAGGAAGCTTTAAGGGAATAATGTTAGAGAATCGCGATGGAAGAAGAAATTCATGCCATAGAGAAAAATGGCACATGGGAGCTGACCACACTTCCTAAAAACCAGAAGAGTATCGACGTCAAATGGGTGTATAAGATCAAGCGAAAGGCTGACGGTGAGGTTGATCGCTACAAGGCAAGGCTCGTAGCAAAGGGGTATAAACAGAAGTACGGGGTGGACTATGAAGAAGTATTTTCTCTTGTTGCTCGCCTTGACATGGTACGGATGATTATCTCTCTTACTGTCCATCATAGTTGGATGATCTACCAACTAGATGTGAAGTCTGCGTTCTTGAATGGAATTCTGGAAGAAGAGGTCTATGTGGACCAGCCTGAAGGCTTTGTTATGCAAGGGGAGGAAGATAAAGTGTATCATTTGAAGAAATCTCTTTATGGGTTGAAGCAGGCTCCGCGTGCATGGAATGCATGCATCGACAGTTATCTTCGAGACAATGGCTTCACCCAATGTCCATATGAGCATGCAGTTTACATCAAGCAGAATGATCGTGGTGATATTCTTATTGCATGCTTGTATGTTGATGATTTGTTGTTTACAAGGAATTGTTGACCAATGTTCGATGATTTCAAGGAGGCCATGTTCAAAGAGTTCGAGATGACCGATGGGGGTCTCATGTCCTTCTTTCTGGGCATTGAAGTGAAGCAACAACATGGCGGCATCTATATATCTCAGAAGAGGTATGCCAAGGAGCTGCTTGAAAAATTCAAGATGGCCGATTGTAATGCTGTAAACACACCGGTTGCAACGAGTTTGAAACTGACAAAAGATGGAGAAGGAAGAAGCGTTGACTCAACTTTGTTCAAAAGTCTGATTGGAAGCCTGAGGTATCTCACAATCACTAGACTAGATATTGTCTATAGTGTCGGGCTTCTTAGCAGGTACATAGAAGCTCCGAAGGAGTCACATTGGCTAGCAGCAAAATGTATCCTCAGGTACGTTATAGGAATGATGGATTTTGGTCTTTTCTACCCATATAATGAAGAAGCAGAGTTATATGGTTACTCAGACAGTGATTGGGGAGGCGATCAAGATGAAAGGAAAAGCACCACTGGGTATGTATTTTTTCTTGGATCTACTGCTTTCACATGGAATTCAAGGAAGCAGAGTGTGGTTGCTTTATCCACGTGTGAAGCAGGGTATGTGGCAGCATCCACTACTGTTTGTGAGGGAATATGGTTGAGAAATTTGTTGAAGGAGATGAAGCATCCACAGGATGGATCCATGGTGATTTATGTGGATAACAAGTCGGCTATTGAACTAGCCAAAAATCCGGTGCAACATGGAAGGAGAAAATACATTGATACTCATTTTCATTTTCTCAGGGATCATGTGAAACAGAAAACGATGAAATTGGAATATTGTCACACTACCGAACAAGTGGCAGAAATTTTCACAAAGGCACTACCAATAAATGCATTCAAAAGGCTAAGAACGATGCTCGGGATGAAGCCGGTTTTTGGTTTGAAGGGGAGTGTTGGAAATGAAAACTCATAACCGTTGTTGGCTTTCCCATGCAGTGGCGGCTCAACTTCCCATGCAGCTTCTCTTCCCCATACGGGATCTCTTCTCCATGCGGGTGCTTCTCCCATTTCACCGCCTCTCTCCAAGCGTCCATTTATTTTTTCTCTTTCCCCAAGCATATCATTTAATAGCCTTGTTTTTTGTTCCTTCATTTAATGCTTCATCCGTTTATGTTTGTTTTGGAATTTCCTATTAATATTGATGCTTTGTAGTATGTACTGTAAGCCGATGGAAAATAAAAAAAAGCTTGCAATCTCCATTGTGTGAAGTTTCCTCCTCCACTTTATTTTTCCCCCTGTGAATTATTTGTTTCGGCTTTGTAAATCCATCTTCCGCCAACACAAAACACTATAATTATCGGTTTTTTTCACGTGTGATTGTGTAACCACATGTGGATTTCATTTTGTCCCGTAACCTTTTCTGGGGTTTTACTTAAACTCTATAGAGTTTCATTACACGCGGTCTATTCGTGAAATGCATATTTTCACTCTAGCTTATGCTACCATAGAAAGCGATGACCTTGCGTATCTCCATTACTACATGCTATGTTTTGGGTGTCGCCGCATGTCTCATCCAATGGTCTGATCGCAGAATCTCCATCATATGGGTATTGTCCCAGATGAGAGTTTTTTTTATATTTTTTCAAAAAACAAATTTAAAAAATATGACCAGGTTAAAAAAAATTTACATCCCAAAGGCGGCACACTATGTGCTGTCTTTCGGGAATTTCAGCACTGAAGAAAGGCGGAACCTGGTGTGCCGCCTTTGGACAAAAAAAATTAGTGAAATTTTTAATTTTTACTTGGTCCTTCTAACTTTTTCGTAGCATTCAGATGCATTCCAACAATGAAAACCACAACCAGCTTATGTGCTTTACACATAATAGGCGGGGGTTGAAAGTGGGGGTTTAATACAAATCATTTTGTATTTTTGAGGCGGGGGTTGAAATTGGTGGTTTAATAGTGCATCTTTGACTTTGGTAAAAATGGGGGCTGTCCAAATTTAATGAAACTGAATTGGGGGGTTAATATGGATGTAGGAAACTGTGGTGGTGTGACATTTTATTTTTTTGAAAATCTACTTCTATATGAGTTACTGAAGTTGGTTGAATGGGTGGAAGAGGTGGGCGTGGGGGTTGATATTTCCTTGTCATCCTCATTATCCTTCAATTCCAGGGTCTAATAGTTTTTCCCCTCACCAGAATTAACTAATTACTTTTCTACTACTTCTTATATGTTTAATCTATGTTCTGAGTTTCATTTATATGTTTCTTTAAGTTTATATTTTATAGGCTTTCAAAGTCTCATATCTGAAATATTTTTGAGTTGCAAGAAGTGTTTTTGAAAGCTTATAATTGTATTTCATCAACAATTTTTAAGAAATGGTTGTTATTTTCAATTACTTATTATATGTTTAATCAATGTTTTAAGTTTCATTTCAATAGATCTTATAGTTTATATTTTATAGGCTTTCAAAGTCACCTACTTGAAACATTTTTGAGTTTCAGAAAGGTGGTTTTGAAACCTTTTAAATTATTAATCAGATGAAAACACCAATGATTCCACATAGCCTAGTCAAAATGGATTGGAATCTTGCTATTGGGTACTTACACTATTTGTATCATTCTTACGTTAAGGGGTATTTCAGTGAACATGAGATTAATAGTTTTTCTTGCAAAATGTTGATTGTATATGTTCATGGTAATGTGCACATTCAAAGGAATGAGGTTTTACTTCCCCATAAAGTAAACAAATGGGATGAAGTTTTTGACATTAATCCATGGAAGGAATAAGGCTATGTGAAACTTAAGGTGGATTATCTCTAGCCTGAAAATTTTGGAAGAACATACACATCTAGTGGGGAACTGACACATTTCATCTAAAGGTTTGTCATTGCATTTCACATTCAAAGTCACTTACTTGAAGCATTTTTGAGTTTCAGGAAGGTGGTTTTGAAACCTTTTAAATAACTTATCATCGACATTTCTTAAGAAATTCATTTTGTTTTCAACTATCTCCTATATGTTTAATTCATATTTTAATTTTCATTCATATCAGTCTTATAGTTTATATTTTATAAGCTTTCAAAGTCACGTACTTGAACCATTATGAAGTTTCACATAGGTGTTTTTGAAAGCTTGTAAATTATGTGTCATCGATAATTTTTAAGAAATTATTTTAGAGTAAAAGTAATGCACTCTTTTTAATAAATAGAAAACATTTACATGAAGAAGTAATGTCAGTGTCTATGGTGAGGCTCTGTCCCACAAGGTGGTGTGTGAATGGTACGTCCATATCAAGAGTGACGTGTTCCTTGCTGGGATGGAGTATGATGACCTGGAGAGGGATGATCTTCGGGCACTGGAACATCAATCACGGGATCCTCTGTCATAGTCTGCATGGAAGGAGGTGTCGGAGGGATGTCATCGTGTGCACGAGATCCTTCTCCCACTACGTAAGTAGAAGGGGCTGTCATCATACCCTCGGGAAACCATATAGGCTGTGAAGGATCCGGTATGAAAGATGGAGGCATGGGAGATGACCCCTGATAAATCCCTGGAAAATAAATATCTGGTGAATACTGTGGATATCCGGTCAAAAAAGATGGATCCCATGCTGCATCCTGCTGCACAAACCCAGACGGGTCTGGCTGGACTAATAGAGCACCGACCTGTGCCTCTGGAATAGGTGAGGGCTCACGTGCAGCAGGACGCGGTCTTCGTCGCCGTTGTCGTTGTTGGGGAACAGCACCAGCTGCTGCTGTAGGTTCCTGAGTAGGACCCTCATCTCCTGGGATAGGAGCATCATGTTCCTGAGCAGGAACATCATGTATCTGGGGTCTAGGATAGATGATATTATCATGAATAGATCGACAAATCAGTATCGTCTCCTCCAAAGCAGCATGGATCACAGATAAACTAACAACCTCCTCCTCCTCTGGATCAGTCATGCGACAAAGTCGTCGTAGTCGGGTATGCTGTACAGAGATTCAAAATGAATTATAAAATAGCGTAATAAATATATTATGTGAAATTTATTGACTTACCAGATCCTGAATCCCTCTCCTGTGCTGAGTCAGATACAATATAGACTTCATTCTATACCATGGCTCATACTCTACCTGATCTGATAGGTAGAATCACATCATACGTACACCTATGATACGATGCTCTGCTCGATTGTCCCAGATGGCGACATACTGGGCATGTCGTCATCGCCAATCGACATGCTGTCTCCCCGTGAGCTTCAAGCCATGAAGCGCTGGTAACTGTCGTGGTGTAGGTGGAATCAGATGAACATAGAAAAACCGATGCATAACTCTATCGTGCTGGTGCCACTCAATAATATGAAAGTGAATGAGTGGCACTACAGCCACAACCTCATGAAGTCCAGTAGTACAGTATGTAGGTAAGTCCTGAACTAGACTCAAGTATGGCATCCAATGAATCTGTAATGACATGTGACATTTCATCAGGGAAATTTTTTAACAAAAAACAAAAATGATGACATATACTTACGTTGTTAGGTAGTAAATTGTCCAACATGATATGATATGCAGCCAAATTGTGGGTCGGAGCATCGACGAAGCGATGTGCCTGACTCCACCTATCAAATACAACATTGAAAGTGATAAATAATCAGAAATTAAATATAATAAATCATAATACAATCATAAACAAATAAATATGATGGATCATACCATCTTCCACGTGGAGCATCCTATAGCACATCTATAGGAATCCTCTGACCAACAGTAACAGGGGTGAGGATAGGGATGCGCTCCCATGCCCACAACTGTATAAGGACGACACATCCTCCGAGATCTGTGTGATCTTAGCGGCATGTCGTACATAATGATCTATAAGTGTAGGCCAAACATGCAGATCCCCAACTGTATCTCCCGATCCGATCAAAGTCCTCCAGTAAACTAAGATACATCATGTGCACATGCACACCCGAGTGATCTGAACACAATGTACCTCCAATAAGTCGTAAGATATATGCCCGAGCATAACACATGATGGTCTTCTCATCAGCATCAGCTGGTAAATGTGCAAACTGCAAAGCAAGCCAAGGCATAGATATGGACCCACCATCTGTAGCAGTATGATTAGCCAAAATATCGACACCTAATAATCTCTATGCCAGCTCAGCCCAATCCCCACTGGTGGGTCTAATAACTGCATCTCCCTAAATAGGAAGACCGAGTAGCACTGCCACATCCTCTAAGGTGATAGTCATCTCTCCCTCTAGAAAGTGTAATGTGTGAGTATCTGGTCTCCATCTCTCGACCAAGGCAGCAAGAAGGGTATGATCAGTGTAAGTGAAATCAGAAACGGTAATGTCTTAGAAGCCAGCATGACGTAAGTATGGTATAATAGCAGCTGGAGGCTCCATGTGTCGAAAATGGTGTGCTCTCCGCACCCTAATCCGTCGAACATCTCGACCCTCTATCACATCACGAGAAACATGCCTATGCTGCTTGGTGAGGAGTGGAATATCATCCATATGGAAGACAGAAAAGGAAATTAGTCTTCACTACAAAATGTAAATATAATGTTAAATTTAATATAATGTTATGATTGGTATAATGAACGATATGTGATGTTTTTTTTAGAAAAAGTTAAGGGAATGTCGTCATATTTTGGAGAACATTTATCTATCGTGTCTTTATATATGTTTTTACCATGAAAATTATGTTTTTTAAGATATGGTGTCATACATTTATATATATAAACATTTTATCCCGGTTATGTATGATTTATGAAGATCCTTTATGATAAATGTTTTAATAATTTTTTGTCTTCAATGACAAATAATCCTTTTTTTAATAATGTTTTTGTTTTCTAAGATTACGTTCAGATTAATGGATTTAAAAGTATTGAATACAGAGTTTCGTTATTGGAAGGAGAGAAGTTGCTTATTGGAGATGTGAAACAATTCTTAAAAAGTTCATCTCTGATATTAACAACATATAACTGACTACATGAAAAGATCATGTTGGATACAACACATCATTGTGGCTGAGTGTGTGAACCTGATCCAGCAATGTTAGGACATCGTTTCCGGTTATTCCCTTCTTGATGACATTGACGACATCTCAACCTTTTCCCTTGTTCTTGAGGCTAATCCATCTCATTTCGTATCCTGTTGGTCTTCGGTCTTCCCCGTGGTCGTAATCTACTGATGTCAGGAATCAGTATGGGCTGGTCTTCAGGCATTGGGAAATATCGAAACTCCCCAACAGGCATCCATGGCACAGCATAACAGTTAGCAATGGCCTCCAATCAGTATACTGGATCAACATAAGCTTCCCATGATACGTTCGTAGACGCACCTGCTGCGATGGCATGTGCGCATGGAAACCTTAATGCCTGAAACTTTCCACACTGACATTCTTTTGTTTCTAGAAGTACCACTACTTTTTCACTACTGTTACCTGTGATGGGGTTACAATACTCTTGAACTTAAAATGCCGAGTCTTCCTGACGGAATAGACACACTCGATAACTAGAAGCTTCTTCAATGTTCTTGTCAATATCTCGTTGAAACTTTTTTCCAAATCTTATCCCCTGTTGAATCCCATCTGAGGTTAGTTTTTTTCTATCAACGAAGTACTTGACACAACGATAAAATGTCTCCTGAACTAGGGCAGTAATTGGTAGCTTGTGAAGCCCCTTGAAGATGCCATTTATACACTCCACAATGTTTGTGGTCATGTGTCCGTACCTCTTCCCCCCGTCATAGGCCAGTGTCCATTTCTCTTTTGGAATCTTCATCATATAATCATACACTTCTTGGTTATCCTTACGGATTTATTCGTAATGTGCCTCAAAAATTTGTTGATCTGGCTCATATGCTACATAAATATGATCACAGGTCATAGAAATTATATTTTTATTTACATTAAAATAGTAAACATCAATGACGACATTGCTTACCAAGCCTCGTGATTGCATTCTTCGTAGCCTCATTACGGAAGGTTTTGCGCACGTTACTAGTAATGTGTCTGATGCAGTATCAATGATGTGCATTTGGGGGCCTCCATGAATCAAGATCCGCATTGATTGCCTCATTGATTTCCCTATATCGATCAGATATCAAACAGACACCTCGAATGCATGTGAAATGGTTACTGATGCATGCCAAAAACCGGCTCCAATATTCATAGTTTTCCTTCTCCACTATTGCAAATGTAAGCGGAGGTGTTGAACGGTTCCCATCTTGGGTTGCCATAATCAACAATACGCCCTTATACTTTCCAGATATAAATGTTCCATCAATTTGTATGAACTGTTTACTGAAATGAAATGCGGAAATACATGGGAGGAATTCCCAGAATAACCGATGAAATTGAACACGAGATTGATCCAATTGATTATCTTCAAACACATGTTCCTTCATATTTATATGGTAGACAACTTGGTTGTTGTGGCTCAGCATGGCTAATAATTGCGGAAACACCCGAAACGAGTCATCCCAATCACCGTAGACCTTCACAATTGCCTTCTATTTTGCTATCCATGCCTTGTTATAAGAAATATTATAACCAGAAGTTTGAAGTATCCTCTCTTGCACAAGGTCTATAGGTACATCTTGACAGGTCCTAATCATCTCGACGATAACAGTTGACACAAATTCGGCATCCAAAGTAGTGTGATATTGTGTCATGTTGGCTGAGCACAAGAATGAGCTGCCTCAATCTTTGCAATTCACCATCCACCAAATGCAATGTCTGGAATCGCCCTCAACCGGAATCTATAGTCTTCATCAAATTTATCACACCGTATGACGTATTTTTTTCGACATGATGACTCAACTACATATCTACAATGCCTCTCAATATGAAATCTTTTTAAGAAGCACTTCAACACATCCTTACTTGGAAAATCCCTTCCATTATATAATGTTTTGTCCAACTCACTAAACATGTCCACTATAACTCCAGGAAACTCTGTTGCAGGTGTCAGAACATTGTTGTCAAATTCAGGTACACATTCCATTGCTTTGGAACAAGATTCAAAGGATGGTGGATGATTTAATATTGGTTGAGAATGTTCTTGAACTACTCTATTTCGAGAAACTACTACCATATCCTCTCCAGATCCCTCCCCATCTCCATCTCCCTCCCCATCATCATTGTCTTCTCCATCTATTCCATCATTATTAAATTCCTCATCTAAAGAATGATTTATATGTAAATCTGGCATATCATCTAAGTTGTCCTCCTCCATAACAGGGCGAACATCCTTAATTTCTTGGGATGAAGCTTCTTCAATAACTATTTGTTCATGTCTACGACTTCGAACATTTTGATGTTGTTGTACATTAGAAACTTCAACATATAACTCCATCATTACACCATCAGACCATTCGGAAAATAAAGTTCCCGCTTGGACCCAGTGCTCATCAGCAGCCAATGGACAAGCAAGATGTCATAACGTGGAAGGGAATTGAAAATGTCTATAACTAATAGACTTTATCTCTTGATGAGGACCAAGATTTAAGCAACCACAAATTCTATCTTGAAGATCAGTTATGGTTACACAATCAGATGTGTTAACCATAGATGTTGGTTGTATACTATAAGAAGCTCCTTGCCCAGTTTGAATGACCTTTCCATAGTAGTAAACACAAGGAAACATGTCTCTCTACATGAAAAATGTTTACTGATCACTGAATATGTCAATAATGTTTTGTTACGTGTTAAATAACATTTTTTATCTTCTTAAAGGTATTTTAGTACTTCATGAAGTAAATATCAATCATCTAAAGCATATCCCCCCAGAGTGTCAAACCAGGAGTACAGCAAGGCCCGTTGTCGTGTACCAGGATACCCCGGGTCAGGCCTGAAACTCCTTTTCGGGGCTTTCACCCCTAGGTACAGCTATGCCAGAGCCACATCCACTTGTAGTATCCAGACAGGGATTTAATTGCTTAGATAACGACATAAACTTTCATGACACCAAAATTTTAAAACCTTCCTAAATTAAGAAACTAATGTTTTGTAGAACAATTTTTAACTTTCCTAAAGATATGTTCAATGATATATAAAAAATAAGATTCATTACAGTGCTGGTTAATCACTACTTAAGTGTCGGTCACTACTTAAGTGCTGGTTAATCGCTACTTAAGTTATGGTTAATCACTACTTAAGTGCTGGTTAATCACAACTTAAGTGCTGGTTAATCAGTTAGGAGTTGGTCATTCACCACTTAATCATCCCTTAATATTTACTTAATGACCCCTTAATCATCCCTTAATCGTTAGTTAATGACCCCTTAATCATTAGTTAATGAACCCTTAATTACCCCTTAATCACCCCTAATTATCCCTAGTCAATCACCCCTTAATCACCCATTAATCGTTAGTTAATCATCCCTTAATCACCCATTAATCGTTAGTTAATCACCCCTTAAACATTCCTTAATTACCCCTTAATCATCCCCTAATCATTCCTTAATCTTTAGTTAATCACCACTTAAACATTCCTTAATTACCCCTTAATCATCACATAAACATTCCTTAATTACCCCTTAACCATCCCCTAATAATTCCTTAATCATTAGTTAATGACCCCTTAATCACCCCTTAATTGTTAGTTAATCACCCCTTAATCGTTCGTTAATCACCCATTAAATATTCCTTAATTACCCCTTAATCATCACTTAATCATTCCTTAATTACCCCTTAATCATCCCCTTAACCCCTTAATCAATCCTTAATTACCCGTTAATCACCCCCTTAATCGTTATTTAATCACCCCTTAAACATTCCTTAATTACCCCTTAATCACCCCTTAAACATTCCTTAATTACCCCTTAACCATCACTTAATCATTCGTTAATTACCCCTTAATCATCCCCTTAACCCCTTGATCACTCCTTAATTACCCCTTCATTCCTTAATTACCCCTTAATTACTTAATGACCCCTTAATCACCCCCTTAATCATTAGTTAATCACCCCTTAAACATTCCTTAATTACCCCTTAATCACCCCTTAAACATTTTTTAATTACCCCTTACCCATCCCCTAATCATTCCTTAATCATTAGTTAATGACAACTTAATCACCCCATGATCGTTAGTTAATCACCCCTTAATCGTCACTTAATCACCCCTAAAACATTCCTTAATTACCCTTTAATCACCCCTTAATCACTCCTTAATTACCCCTTAATCGTCACTTAATCATTCCTTAATTACCCCTTAATCATTAGTTAATAACCCCTTAATCACTCCTTAATTACCCCTTAATCATCACTTAATCATTCCTTAATTACCTTAATGACCCCTTAGTCATCCCTTAATCATCCCTTAATCACCCCTTAAACATTCCTTAATTAATCATCCATGGTTAATTACCCCTTTAATCATGACTTAATTATTCTTTAATCATCATTTAATTATTCTATGATTATCTCTATAATATTAATAAATTATTATTATCCCTAATTATCATTCATTAATAATATTATATTATACACACTTTAATCTAACATTAAATAATTTATCCCTAATCATCACTCATTAATAATATTAAATTACATATACCTTAATCTAACATTAAATATTAACTAATTAAAACATTAATAATATAAATATTTATTTCTTTTCTTTAAATAACTAATACTACGTACTTAAATATTTAAAATTAACTAATTACAATTAAATAAATAAATAACTTTAAAATAAAAAAAATTCCTCTAAATGAAGCTTTACACAAAAATCCTGTACTCCTTGCGTCTCCGGAAGCACCACGAAGGAAAAATCAACTTAGAGAGAGGAGCTCTCAAAATTTTAGAGAGAAGAGGGATTTGTGAGTGAGCAAGGATGGGTGGGGCGGCTCCCTTTTATAGGGATTTTTTTAGCGAAGGCGACATCTGGGTAGCGGCCTTCGGCCATTTAAAACACGAAAGGCGGCTCTTCCAAATATGCCTTTCACAGAAAAAAAATCGAAAGGCGGGCACTGGTGTGCCGCCTTTCGTTTCCCCAAAGGTGCAAGGTGGTTTCTGGAGAACCTCCTTTGGCCCGGCGGAAACTGAACCGAAGGCGGCACATGGAGTGCCTCCTTTGGGATGTAAAAAAAATATTTTTAACCTGGTCGTATTTTAATTTTTTTTTTGAAAAAATGTAAAAAAAACTCCCCAGATGACCTCCTACGTACTCCACCCGGAGGGCATGACGCTTCTCTACTTCACACATGGTATTTTTAATGCCTCTGTATATCCTGAAAAACTTCCCACGCATGTAGAGTTTACACAAAAGGAAAAGTTTCCCTGTTATGTGAATACATGTGTTCTGCAGACGGTGCTGAAGATTTTCACAAACCCTTCATGATTGCTAAAGGGGAAGGGTATTGTACAACCTGTGGTTGATATTCCTATAACAGTGCTTTATACGTAGTCCCAATGTGGTAGCATGAGTTTAAGCGTGGGATATATAATACCCTGATATGGGAGAACTGTTTTGTTTCTCTTAACATGATATCATATAAAAAATGGTGTCTTCACGTGATGGAAATGTCAGCATGAGGAGTTAAATGTGATGAGGAAAATCCCATGATTACTCTCTCAGCTGCTGAAGATAAAGGAAAAAATGACACCGACTGCAAGGGATTTGTGTATTATTCACCCTTATAGTGGATAATCTCAACATGAATATGGTATTATCATTACTATAGAATAATTGGAGTCACATATGGATGATTCCCATAGTATATCATCACTACATCGTGTATCTACTTTCAGATTGCGTGTAATCCCACAAACTGTATATTATCAGACTCACATGATACATCGCGGACTCCATGCTTGCGCAACCGATGTATCCCAGCATATTGGAGGTTCTTCGCATGAGCTGAGGAGTTATGGTGTGGGCATGATTGTGTGGCAGGGGTGCGGCATCAATTCCATGCATGATAGCTTCAATTCATAGCACCATGATGTTGAAGAAGAAGATTTTCCCTTTCATTTATCTATGGCGTAATATGCACCCCAAATATCATAACATCATGGATTATGATTTTCTAAACAAGCATCACATGTTCCCATTTGAAATAAAGTGTGCATCACGCGATTATGAGCATCAATAGCTATATAATTCAGAGCGCACCCATCACATCATAACATTTAAATTATAATTCTTGCCATATAGAACATATATCAATCTTGAACAAATAATAACCCATAGAAAGGAATGTGTTTCATCTCATAAAGCATACATTCATAAACATTGGGTTCCCAAATGAAAGATGTAATAACATAATTGATATAACAATCATTAAAATTGAGTGAAGAAGAAACAATATTGACAAGTGAAAGGTTCCCCCCACTCTCATCTAGGGTGGTAAGGGTGGGGAGGGGTTTGGGGCGTGGTCGCGGGGTCGAGAAGTAAAAGGTGTGTTTTTGAAAGAAGAGTTCATTTAAGAAACATTGTGATTTTCATAAAATCATTTAAGAAACATGTATATCCTAGAAAAGGTAATATAATTATGAATAAATTATATTTAAGTAATATCCATACTAAAAATGGGGTGAAACAGGGAAAACCCAAAGAAATAGAGTTCAGTTCGAGAATTCCCCTTACCTTGTGTCTGAATGATTCATTCACTTTAATATCTAATATAATCACATTAGATTCATTAATTAAAAATAAAAAACCTTAAATAAATTAATTTTATTCATTATAGTTTTATTAAGTACATTTAAGGGCCTTTGGATGAGATATATAGTTTAATTGCACCATTCAGAAGCATTTGTTTTCATGGTTTTCATGATCAGTTTACTTGTACACATGAATGAAAGTTCATGTAAAATGTGGATAAATAACCAGAATTGTTATTATATGTTCTTAATTATCTTATATATTTTAAAAATGATCTTATAAATAATTTTTTATCTGTCATGAGGATGAATCTTTAGATAAAATTTAATGTTGATCGTTTTAGGTTAATTTTGGCAGTTTTCGATCACAACGAACTCATTTTGTTTTATCATTTAGTATTGTGTGTATAAGTTGGTTATGGAAAATAAATAGGGTTTCAAAATACACATTATAATCTATTCCAACCATTATAATTTTTTTATTAACATCCATGAAGACATAAGATGAAAATGAAAGTGCATCTCCCATAATGTTGGCAAATTGACACATCCCGGGCGATGATTTCATTTTTAGAATAAAAGTGGGAGGGAGGAGTCTAATGATGGATCTTCCATTAACATGATAGAATTAAATTATATCAACATAATATAGTTTTAATTACTTTTGGAAAAGTTAATGTGAGTATAAGATAAGAAAATAAATGAAATTGAAAGGAAATTAAAAGAAAGAGAGAGGATTTACCTCTTGAATTTATCCTCCTTGAGAACCTCCTTTGGGAAAGGTTTTGGTCTTTTGATGAGACCAAGAGCTCTCAAACATGATGGAGGGACTAGGGAATATTATTGGGTAGAATATAGGCGAGGATCAAATATTTAGTGGTGTGAGGATAAGAGGGTGTGAGGGGTGGTATTTATAGTGGAGAGGTGTTTTCTCAATATTATATTAATTAATTTCTTATTTTTGACTCAAGACTATGAATAGTTTGAGAATTATCACTAAATATATTAAAATAATGAAGGATATTTCGAGATTTTGGGCTTAAAACATCCTTAAATCATCCATGACTCCCTAATTCATGTATATAGTATTTATCGAAAATTATCATATTTTACTATTCATAAAACATTCAAGTATTTCAGAAAAATCCAAAAATTAACACTAACCATTTTTTGATGTGTAGAATTATAAAATGAACTCAATTTTATGAAAATAATTTTCTAAATATGAGTAATTTAATTTTTATTTAAAATCATCATTTACTTGGAAAATACAAATTTTAAAATTATAACTGATTATATAACACTTTGAAAATTTACTTTAGGCCTCATAAAATTATCTGAAAATCATAAGAGATCAAAATATTAATTTATGAATAAATTTTATGATAATAAATTTTCTTTTAAATTTTTAAATTAATTATGAAATTGTAATTAAATAATCATTACTGACAAAAATTCCAACACTTAATTAATAATTCTTAAAACATTTTATTACTTAGTCTATGATATAATTATACCATAATTACATTTATAAGATGATTAAATTTTATTTATACTTTCACGGAGGGGGTTACTATTCATTTGTCCATTTTACTATTCATAAGGGTCATATTACTATTCCTAAGCTCAAATTACTATTTTATTAGTATTGGTTCCTTAACATCTAGAAACACTTCTTATTTCATTAATTTTTCATTTATAAATCTTTTATTATGGCCTCTATGTGGTTTTATGTGATTTATTTTATATGACATTACTATTAGAAGGTATAAATTCTATTGATAAAATTTTGGGTCGTTACTTTCTTACCCCCTTTTGAAATTTCTCCCCCAAAATTTAATTTTACATAAATAGGTGATGGTACATATCCTTCATCACCTCCTCAGGTTCCCATGTTGCTTCTTCATACTTGTGGTTCCTCCAAAACACTTTGACAAGGTGGGTTGTCTTGTTTTGTAGAACCTTTTATCTCCAGTCCATAATCTTTACTGGATGCTCTTCATAAGAGAGATCATTTTCAAGTTGTACCACCTCTGAGTTCAATACATTTGAGGTATTTTGTATGTACTTTATTAGGAGTGATAAGTGGAATGCATCATGAACTTGAGCCATATTCTATGTAAGTGCAAGATGATAGGCCATGAGCTTCATGAACATCAGCCAACAGGTTTGAATTCTACATCCCTTTCTATACAAAGCTTCATATGGAGTCATCTAAATACTTGAGTGGAAGCTATTGTTGTATGAGAAATTAACCAATTGGAGATGATGATATCATCCAACTTTGAATTATAATTAGAAGGCTCTTAGAATATCTTAGAGAGTTTCAATAGTCTTTTTATATTGGCCATCAGTTGAGGGGTTATAGGCCATGCTGAAATTTAATTTAGTACTAAAATCATGTAGATGAATCCTCTAGAATATTGATGTGAACCTAGGATCACGATCAGATAAAATCGAGATTGGAACTCCATGTAGTCTCACCACTTCCTTAAAATATATATTTTCATGTTGTTCAATCAATAGATCTTCTTAGATAGAAATAAAGTGGGTAGTCTTGGTGAGTCAGTGCACCACAACACATATCACATTTGGATGTCTTCGGGAGACCAGTGACGAAGTCCATAGTGACATTCTCCCATTTCTAAATGGGTATAGGAAATTGTTTCATCATCCCTTTGGACTTATATCACTCTGATTTAACATACTAACATGTCAAACACCTTGAGATATATTCTAAAGTATACTTCTTCATGTTATCCCACCATAAGTTTTCTCAGATATTGAGGTACATCTTTGTGCTACAATGATGGATATAGAATTTCGAGCTATGTGAATTATCCAATAACTACTTATTTATCCCATATAACGAAGGAACACATAAACTCATTTCAAACTAAATCACACCATCATCATTGATATAAAACTCTTGAAGCTTCCCTTCCTTTACTGTATTCACCTTCTTTTGTAACTTTAGATCACCCCTTTATGCTTCCTTAATCTTCAATTAGATAGATGGTTGGGAAATCATTTGGGAAAGGTTATATGTATTCCCCACCATTATGATTTCAAAATCCATCCTTCTCATGTTAGGGAAGATAGGGTCTCACTCACTCCACAACATGGATAGAGTAGTAGATTATTTTCTACTAAGAGCATCATCTACTATGTTTTCCTTGCCAGGATGATAGTGAATAGAGAAATCGTAGTCTTCGATTAAATCTAACCATATACTTTGATACATGTTGAGATCTTTTTGTGTGAATATATACTTTAGGCTCTTTTTTATCGGTATATACGTCACATTTCTCACTATAGAGTTTGTGCCACAATATTTTTAGGGTGAAATCATAGGTGCTAGCTCCAAATCACATGTCAGGTAGTTCCTTTCATGGATCTTCATCTATTATGAGTCATAGGCTATCACATTATCATTTTTCATGAGTACACAACCTAAGAATTTCATTGAATAATTAATATATATCACAAAACGTTCTCCAATTTTTGGTAATGTGAGTACAGGTGTAGTGATAAGCCTTCTCTATCTCCATGAAGCTTTCCTAATATTCTTCCATCCAGACATACTTTACCCATTTCCTTGTTAACTTAGTTAGTGGTCTTGACAATCATGAGAAATTTCTCACAATATTTCGGTAATTCTCTACTAAGACAATAATACTATGAATTTCTATGATACTAGAGGGTCTAGGTCATTCCTCAATTGCCTTTATTTTTGAAGGGTCCATAGAAATTCCCTCACTAGTGATCACATGTACCAAGAACATGACTTGTTGCATCCAAAAGTCACACTTTCTGATCCTGGATTATAAATTATTCTCCCTTAATGTTCCCAACACAAGTCTTATATGTTCTTCATGTTCCTCCTTTCACTTGAACTAGATGATAATATCATCGATAAACATTGTCACAAATTTATCTAGGTAATTTCTAAAGACTCTATTAATAAAATCCATGAAGATTGTTGGGGAATTAGTAAGTCCAAAGGGAATCACCAGAAACTCATAGTGCACATACATTATACAGAAGGAAGTCTTATAAATATCTTCCTTATTCACCTTTAGTTGATGATATCTAGAATGTAGATGAACATTTGAGAAGTACTGAGATCCTCATAACTGATCCAACAACTCATCAATCCTTGGAAGAGGTTACTTTTTCTTTATGGTGATATTGTTGAGTTACTGATAATCAATACACAACTGCATTGACCCATCCTTCTTCTTGATAAAGAGCACTGGTTCACCCCAAGGTGATGCACTAGGGAATATGAAAATTCTATCCAAATTCTCTTGCATCTAATTCTATAACTCCTCTTGTTCGATAGGATCCATCCTATAGGAACACTTTTAGATGGGAGTAGCTTCTGGTATGAGTTCTATTGAGAACTCTATCTCATGATCTAGGGAGAGTTCGGGTAATTATTCATGAAATACATCAATATATTCTCTCATGATGGGAATTTCCCCTCGGTTGATAACTTCCTTTGACTCAACCATTTGAGTGAGGTATGCTTCTTCACAGGGAATCAACACCCACACCGTTGAAGGATTTTCAAAATGAGATTCATGGTCTTCCTTGAATTTATAAAGGATAATGGTATGATTTGAAATATGAAATGATATTTCCTTTTCTCAATAGTTGATATGTGCTATATATAATGATAGACAATCCATTCCCATTATAGTATAACATTCCACTGAGGGAAGTATCACAAGATTTTCTAGAAGAATCTTCCTATAAACGCCAACATGAGAAGAGTACAACACTTGGGTTTCAATGATGTCACCACTTGGTGCTTCTATATATATCTCTACTTCAAGGTTTTGGGGCTTCGATTCAATAGTTCAAGAAAACTTTCTAGATATAAACAAATGAGTTGAACCAAAATAAAATAAGATGTTTTCCATTATTGATTGAATAGTAAGTGTACCTTGTATGACTTCATTTTATTACTTCACTTCTATAGTAGTGATGGAATAAAACACCCCTTTATCCATTTTCTTTGGTGGATGATGACGCTGATTACCATTAAGAACTAAAGGTTTAGTGCACTAGCTTTCATAGTGTCGTTTCTCCCTACAGTTATAGCATTGGACCATGGGTGGTGTTGTCCTTTCCTCGACCGCATTTTCCTACTTCATCATGTCTTTTCAACATTCATGAGCTTGGTGGCCTTCTCTCCCACAATTTAATCATTTCCCCTTCCCTTTGATACAGTTCTCATGATGCCTCTTCCAACATTTTTGGCATGTGGGTAGTTGAGTTTTCTTTCCAACTTTCTCATTAGATCCTATGGCTTGAAAATTCATCTTTTGTTTCTTTTCACTATATCCATGGGACTATTCTTAAAACTCCATCTCCACTTTGAGAGCACGTTGAAAAACTTCTTCATAACTCCCAATGTCTTGAATTTCAAGATCCTTTTGATGTTTTGGTTTTAACCCACTAAATAATCTATCAATTTTTCTGTCATTATTGATAAAAAAACCCGAAGTGTACCTTTTAAGCCTTGTAAAATTTGATTGGTAGGTCATGAAATATTCTCCTTCCTTTTTCTTCATCTCTGTGAATTTTCTCTCTATCATTGTAGGAAGAGTTTGAGGGAAATACTTGTTAAGAAACATTATATTAAATTCTTCCCACTCCATCTCTTCAATTTCATCCCTCAACTTGGTGTTCTTAATCAACGCCCACCACTGGTCAGCCTCTCCATCTAGATGATAAATAACAAGATTAACCTTATCCATCTTAGAATAGTGAAAAATAGAAAAGATCTTCTCCATCGAGTTGAACCACTGTTCTAGAACTAGTGGAATAGTAGATCAACTAAATGATAGTTGTCGTTGCTGCATAAAACACTTGATAGCTAGTTGCTCCCTCTTAGGTGAGGGTGGAAGTTACACATTATTCAGGTTATTGTTCATAACATGGGATAGTTGTGTAAGCATTGACATGAAATTTTGAATACCACCTCCTAAATAATTGTGGATGTCATTTGGGCAATTGTTGCATTGTCCCTCAAATGGGTTGTTGGTCTGGTTTCTCCTGGTTCCCACCATTTTCTAAAAGATAAAAGGTTAGAACAAAACATAATTCAAAAATTAATTAAAAATTTATCCCATTTTAAAATTAACTCTAAAGGAATATCTTATGGGATCCCTATGTTGGGAGTTTTTTAAAACAAAGCTTCTTGGGTGCTCACTTATACTTAGTCTCATACTAAGGGTTTTCACTATGGTTCTCTAATTCTAATTCCCAAATTAACTAAACCATGCTCTGATACCTACTATTAAAACCCTTTTTTTCTTACATTACTATTACAAAATATTAATGATAAACAACATAAAAGCATTACATGACCAGAATCAAAAGGTTGAGTATCTTGGGAAAACTAGGACCATACATAACTTTTAAAAAATAAAATATAAACATTTATTTAATTCTTTCTTCTCTAGAATTATCCCTTGAATTATCCTTAGTACATGTAATCACTTTAGGATATAAATTAAGAAAGGGGTGAGCTGAAAGACCAGTAAGAGGATAGATAAGAACATGAAACAAAATAACATGGTGTGAGTATAAACATTACAACATCATCATAACATATTAATTGGATCATAATCATGAGAGGAAGCATTAAGATAAGGCTTGGAATGTGGAAAAGAATAAAAATGAAACATCATGTATTAGGGGTTGTTGGGAAAAAATCCCTCAAGGTATCATTGAAGCATTTTTGAGGTGATTGTGTTTTTTGACAAAGTGGACATTTGAGTGGTGATTGTTGACAAAGAAAAACAATGACATACGAATTTGTTAACAAAGATGATTTCATGATGGAATGTAGAGTTCACGAGATGAGGTCAACGATCCATGTTTAATTCAAGAATGTCGAAAAGAGGAATGGATGATCTGGAGGCGGTACAAAAGAACAGATACAAGGTGGTGCCATTTTCCAGTGTTTGCCAAATTTTTGGGCCTAAAAATCGTCAAATGAAGAAAAGTGGTTTTTGGTAAAGGGACTTGCGCGCCGTGTACTTGAAGTCTTGGAAACTTGCATGCCATATGTTTTTCAAGATCAGATCATCAAAATATGGCAAAGGGACAAGTGTCGCGCAAGTATTGGTGGTGTCGCACAAGTGACTTGCGCGCCGTGAAAGAGACTTGTGCACTGATGCCTTGGAAGCTTGAGAACTTGCACGCCTGTGGTTTTTCAAGATCAGAAGATCAAGATAGGGCAAAGAAAAAAAGGTTCGCATGAGTTTGGAATTAGGTCACTCAAGTGACTTTTAGGAGAAGAGATCTACGCGCCAAGACTTGCGCGCTGAGGTGAGAGTTGCACGTCATCGCGTAGGGGTGACCAAATGCCTATAAATACTGGACCTCCCATCTTCATTCTTCACTGGAGTTAAACACTTTGAGAAATCAGATCTCCCGTCGCACAGGTGTGGTGGTCGCACAAGTGGTGTGTGGTCGCGTAGGTGAAGTTGCGCGCCAGTGGTCGAAGTTGTGCGCTAGTGTGAGAAGTTCCGCGCCGGTTGGTAGTTGCGCGCCAATATTGGTTTGGGTGTAAAAGAAAGAGAGTCGCGCATGTTTGGAGTTGAGGAAGCTTGTGTCGTGAAAGTGTGAGAGGTGGACTTGCGCGCCAGTTGTGACTTGCGCGCTGATACTTGCACGCCAAGATTGACTTGCGTGCCAAGTAAGGTTTATTTCCAGCAGTGATTTTCGGGCTGCGTGGAAGCTGGAAGTTTGCACGATACCTTCGGTGCAAAGAGAGATTCATCTATGGGTGAAAATTGGGCTTCAACAGAGCATCTTCTTACAGAGGAATATGCATTCCTTCATGCAAATGAAGATACCTATAGGTCTATAAACTGTGAGTTGATCCTTTCCAGCGCAGTGAGCAATGGAAGAGGAAGAAGGTGATCCTCTCCACCTACAGTGAGCCAGAGAGGGAGAAACAGGGAGTGACATTTGGGAAAGTAGTGAGCTGACCCAAAATCATGTAAAGGAAGTGAACCTGGGATAGAGTGACTGTACCCAAACCTTATAATCCAAAGCTAGTGAATTTTAGTGGAATTTGGTACGACCGACAACTTGTCAGCGTATGCTCCTTGGACGTAGCCCAGTGCGGGTGAACCAAGTAAAAATCGTTGTGTCCTGTGCATGCTTTACTTTCTGCTTACATTGTGAAACGGGAATGAGAGAGAAGAGTGTTTTTCTTAACAACGAAACAAGATCAGAATGGGCGTTAATTTCAAATTAGTCATACCCTGATTCACCCCCTCTCAGGGTATTCAGCCTTGTGGACCTGACAGGGGTCAACTACCACACATAGTTGTGAACAAACCTAGAATCATGTTCACACAAATTTCACTTTATCTCTTAAGGTTCTTCACATTATCCAATGCATTGGAGTGATATATAATTCATGGTGCACATATCACATATTAACATTACGCTATATAATTCTAGGTGCACCAATCACATCATCAAATTTAAATTATCATGCATGCCACATAGAACATATATCAATCCTGAACATATAATCACCCATGGAAAGGAATGGGTTTCATTTAATAAATAATATATCCATAAAAATTGGGTTCCCAAATGAAAGAGGTAATAACATACTTGATATGACAATCATCAACCTTGAGTGAAGAAAAACAACATCAAGAAGTAAAATGTGTATTTTTTGAAAGAAGAGTTATTTTGGAAAATATTGTGTTTGTCATAAACTCGTGTAGAAAAAATGTATATCCTAGAAAAGGTAAGATAACTATGAATAAAAGATATTAAAGGAATATCCATACTGAAAATGGGGTGAATGGTGGAAAACCCAAAGAAAGAGAGTTGGGTTTGATAATTCCCCTTAGCTTATGTTTGAATGATTCCTTCACTTTAATATCCTATCTGATCACATTAGATTAATTAATTAAAAATAAATAACCTTTTATACCTTAATTTGATTCATTATAGTTTTATTATGTTCATTTATGGTCGTTTGTATGAGTTATATAGTTTAATTACATCGTTCGGAAGCATTTGTTTTCATGATTTTCATGATCGGTTTACTTGTATACGTGAAGGGAAGTTCATGTAAAATGTGGATAAATAACCAGAATTTTTATTAAAAGTTATTAATGATATTATATAATTTTAAATGATCTTATAAATTATTTGTTTATGTGGAATGAGGATGAATCTTTAGATTAAATTTAATGATGATCATTTTAGGTTAATTTTGGCAGTTTCTCGATCACAACGAACTCGTTTTATTTTATCATTTTGTATTATGTGTTTATGTAAGTTCCAAAACATAAATAGAGTTATAAAATACACTTTATAATTTTTTTTCAACCATTATAATGGTTTTATTAACATACTTTAAGGAATAAAATGAAAATGAAAGTGCATCGCCCATGATGTCAGTAAATTGACACGTCACGGGCGATGATTTCATTTTTAGAATAAAAGAGGGAGAGGGGGGGTTTAATGATGGATCTTCCATGAACATGAAATCATTCTAGTATAGAAACATACTGAAGTTATCATTAATTTTGGATAAGTTAAGGTGAGGAGAAGAGAAGAAAATAAATGAAATTTAAAGGAAATTAAAAGAAAGAGAGAGAATTTACCTCTTGAATTTATCCTCCTTGAGAACCTCCTTTGGGAATGGTTTTGGTATTTTTATGAGACCAAGGGCTCCATTATGTGGGGTAGGGACTTAGGGAAGAGTATTTGGTATAATTTAGGAATGAATAAAACCATGATAGGTGTGAGGAGAATAGGGTGTGAGGGGTGGTATTTATAGTGTAGGAGAGAGGTGTTTTCTCAATACTATATTCATTAATTTATTACTTTAGATCAAGACTATGAATAGTTTAATAATTATTACAAAATATATTAAAATAATGAATGATATTTTGAGATTTTGGGTTTACATCATCCTTACATCAGCTATGACTCCATAATTCATGTATTTAGCATTTATAAAAAAATAATCTATTTTACTATTCATCATAAATTCAAGTATTTCAGAAAAATCCCAAAAATTCACCATAACCATTTTTTAATGAGTAGAATTAAAAATGAACTCGTTTTTATGAAAATAAGTTTCTAAATTTGACTAATTTAATTTTTAATTAAAATCATCATTTACTTGGAAAATAAAAATTTTAAAATTATAATTGATTTTATAACACTATGAAAAATTACTTAAGGTCTCACAAAATTATCTTAAAATCATAAGATATAAAAATATTAATTTAAAAATATATTTTATGAAAATAAGTTTTCTTTTAAATTAATAAATTAATTATAAAATTGTAATTAAATATTTTTGACTTACCAAGATTCCAACACTTAATTAATAATTTTTAAAACAATTAATTACTTAGTCTATGATATAATTATATCATTATTTATTTTATAATATTCTTAAATTTTATTTATACTTTCATGGCGTGGGTTACAATTCATTTGGAAGATTTATTTTTCATAAGGGTCATATTACTATTCCTAAGGTCAAGTTAATATTTCATCGGTATTGGTTCCTTAACTTCTATAAATACTTCTTATTTCATTAATTATTCATTTATAAAGCTTTTATTATGGTCTCAAATTTATTTTATGAGATTTATACTATATGAAATTACTATAATAAGTGAGAAATTTCATTAATTAAATTTTGGGTTCTTACAGTTTAAATATGAATGTATATGTTGATTGTGATTTACCCCTTTCATATGAGTAATTCATTAGACTTAGTATGTGACAGGTGGGGTCTACTATAGATCCTCAGTGCATCGGTAGGTCTCATGAGACAAACTAGACTGATTTTTTACCCATTTATGTCTGGTGTCTTGGACAAATCCTTGAAGGTATGTTTATGATGTCCCTCATTATGAGATTAGATATTTGTATTCCATGTGATTATTCAACTAGTAGAATATCCATGGGTAAGTATCATTCTCATGTGATTATTTATATATCATTATTTTATTAGGTTTTATTCATGTTATTTAATGCTCAAGATTATGTTTTGATGGCTTTTATTTTTTTGTTATTCACCATGTGTTATTGTTTATATTTTTTTATGATAGATTCTATTGTATTCTTACCCTTACTGAGCACCTGAGATCACCCCATTTTTATGTTTTAATCTTCCCTAGGTTCCCAATAATTTTATTATGATTGATATATAGGTTTAGTCTAAGGGTAATAATGGTGTTCTCAAAGAAAATAATTTTATATTTTATGTCTAAAATTTATTTTTAATTTCAATTATATATATTTTTTCCAAGACTATGAAACTATTTGGTCCTTTGGGATGTGATTCTTTTAAATCATTCCAACATAATAAAGAAAGGAATATACTCTAGGGATATTGGGGTCAGGGTTGTTATAGTTGGTATTAGAGTAAGTTTAGTAGAATCCTTGAGAACAATATTTTAAGAAAATATATTAAAGAACATAAACCCATGATAGACTTTGAAGATAACTATAGGATAACACCCTAAACAAACTATATCTATGAGTTTAGCAATGCATAAATTTTTCAATTTATGTTAATTATTTCACTATTTTTGGGATTATACATAATGTTTCACAATGACATGTTCTAATCTAGTGTATGTAATCATTTAGAAATGGAACCTAGCAGAAGGAATGGGAACCTCACCAATTAAAATGATCCAAATAGTAATGAGGATCAATTTTTTATGGTCTTATGCCAAACTTTTGAAGGGATCGATTATCCCAAACTTTCTCATCATATGAGGATATAGTATCATGTTAAAATAAGAAAAATAAATGATTCCTTAAGTATTATGTATTCAAAGGGAATCATAATAACAATAGTAAAACTAGAAAAAATATTAATAAAGGAAATAATAGAAAAAAGTATTTTCCCACATGTGATAATTGTGGAAAAAAATACCCTGGAACTTGCTTAAAAGGAATGGTAGTTTGATACAAGTGTAGAGAGATGGGCCATTGGGCTCATGATTTCAAAGAAAATAAATAATTAATCCAATGCTTCAACTATAAATAGATAGGGAACTATGAAAATCAATGTCTTAAGCGTCAAAGGAATATACCCCAAAAGAGGATAATGGATCATGGTCAATCTTATTCTATTACCATAGACGAAGAGGAATTGTTAATATTCATGGGTTTAGATTAAATAATTGTGATTATTTTAACAATAATTCTCTAGTTATAAGAATCATGATATATATAAGGATTTTATTATAGTACTTCTTCTTTATGGAATTTAAATCATGTGTTGAATAACACTGGTAACTAAGAGAACTGATTCTGTTAAAATTTGATCTTTTGGAAAACTCATGACTTGGGAAAGATAACCTAAATATTTTCCTGATGTTGAGATAATAATACATAGATGTTTTTGGGATAATATTGGTAAACATGAATTTTGTTACTGATCTAATGGTTTATGTTATGCTAGACTTATTAGATGTCTGAATTTAAGGAATATATTCAGAAACCCGATATTTTACTCAAGTAAGCTTGCATGTTTCATAAATGTTTAAAGGAGATTAATTTATTCATAAATTTATTATGTGAAAATAAGAGCTAAATTATTTTGGGAATCATATGTTAAGACGATCTTTGTAATTTAGTGACTGTCCATCTAAATTTTTGGACTTTGAATTTTGATAGACATATTTTTTATGAGTCTTAGGGTTAACTACTTATGGAATGGATTAGGATGAACCTTGGATGTAATTGTTTAAGGATAAAGAATGATTTATAATATTATATTACATGTGCAAACCATTTTTTTTAAAATGTATAGAGGATGGTGGAATGACTTATCCATCATTTGATAAAAGTGCTTCGGACAAAAAAATCATCTTGAATGTCCATATCCGGACATAATATCGAAGAACAACCAAAGAATGAGATTATGACATGGGAATAAATTAAATAAGTTTATTTTCTCAATTTCTTCACTAGATAATAAATTAATCCCTCAAATATAGGTAAAAGGATTGTGTAAAAAAAATATTTGTTTACATTTCATTATAAGAAATCAATGGTCTTTTAACTGATCATAGATTTATGGTTTTGTGATGGTTAAATTTTATATTTCCATGTTATCTATCACTCTCCATAGGAAATTGATAGTTAGATTTCACTTCCATATCCATATTTTCATGAATTTTATCTTATTTAATATTCCTAGTTTTTTGGTGACCTTCACATTTCTCTTTACCTTTTTTAAGAGGAACTTTTTTAAACCCTTTTTACATTGGGGGATTTCGAAAAAGGAATTTTCAAGTATCAACCATTAATTTTTGAATTCTAATTTTAAATTGAGACGATGAAATTTATTAAAAGACGAAAGAATGTAACACCCTAAGATTTTATGGTATGTATCTTTTAAATTTAACATCTTCGATGGCTTTTGTTGCAGGAAACACCGAGTTTAAAACCATGATTTACTATTTTAAATGTGACCATTATAACCTAGCCGTTAAATTGATGAGAATGAATTGTATTAACCAAATTATGAAATTTATATATTATATTTTCAAAAATATATTTTTATATTCATCCAAATGATTTTTATAGGAAAAAGATAATAATCAATCTAATATTACGCATAGAAAATTTACATTTTTTCAAATACAGCTTTACCACATTTTAAGGGTGAAATTTTTTAAATAAAATTTTTGACACTTTTATAAATTATATTTGAAAAAATAAACTTCTTTTTTAAAATTATAATGCCAAAATTATATTAGGTTTAATTTTTGGTATTTTTAGAAAATATTTATTTTCTATTGAATAGTGAAAGATAACAATTTTTATAAAATTATCAATTTTATTATAGTAAATGTCTATTTATGATTTTAATTTGATATCAATTTAACTTAAAAAACTCAAAAATATAAATAATATAATATTTTTATTCATCATTATAAATTATTTTGGTATAAGTACATTTTGGGATTAATATTACATTTTCAAAAAAACTGTTTTTAGTTGCGTTTTATTGGTTTAATTTTAATTTAAATCATTCAATTTCTGAGTTTTGAATTTTGGTAAATGTATTCCAAATTTTAAATCATAAGGTTAAAATTTATTAAATAAGGATCTTTTATTTTTGACCAATATGAATAGATACTTTAGTAATTTTTGTTACCGTGAAAAGGGTAAATTGGGTAATTTAGGTTAAAAATAAAATAATAAGGATTATAAAATTATCATAAAACTCTAAAAAATGTATTGTATGACTTATATTCAATCCTTAAAACTTAAGGATATAATTTGTGTAACACCCCAAGCTTCTATGGTATGCTTCTCTTTGAATAATGCGATAGCGTGTGTTGTACGCAACATCGAGTTCTAACACACCACAACCAATAAAACTAGTCGTTATGAATAGTAATACCTACTTTTTGAAATTTTATAAATTCTATCTCTCAAAATGGACTTCATTTTTGGATTTGGAATATCAAAATTATCCTAGGATAAAATTTTGGTACTTTTCAGATAACTTTAATATTTTGATGAATAGTGAAAATCACTAAATTTTAATTAAAAACAACTTTTTTAATCAAAATAATTAAAAGTGATAAATAATGAATTTGAGTGGTTTTAAAGTATATTTAGAATATATTTTTACCATTTAATACAATTTTGGTCATTGGAGATAATTTTACAATTAAACCGGACATAAACAAGTGTCAATCTTTTGATAGTTATTATCTCTTAAAAACACGCTTTCTGTTTTAACAACGGGAATTAATTTTCAATTAATTTCTGCCACTTCTGTGTTTTGAATTTTGAAAAATGGATTCCATATTTGGAATCAGGATTTTCAAATTGTGTAAATAGGTAACTTTTATTTTTAGACATTTTGAATAATTACATCGGTAAATATTTTATTTACCATGGTTAAGGGTAAATCCGGTAAATAAGGGTTAAAAAATAATATTATAATAATACTAAATTACCCTAAAATGTGTCCTAACCTTATTGGTTGATACATGTTCGACCATAGGCATCTTTGGGTCGATTTTGGGACCCCATGGATCCACTTGTAGGTGATAGGGACACATTATTTTAATTAAGTTAAAATAAGTACAAAAATGACATAAGCATATATCTTTTAGAAAACCAATTTTTACATAGGGTTATATATGTTGGATTTTCGACTATAAATATTAATTAGAAAGCTAAAAAGATTTCCTAAATAATTATATTTTATTTATAATTTTTAGACTTTAAATAATTTAATTTATTTATGACACAATTATGATGCAGTAATTATCATAATAGTGACAAATTAAAATAATTGATATTATAAATACCCAAATAAATATAATTTTAGACTTTTAATTAATTAAACTAATTTTATAGGATAATATGACATATTAGTATTGATGTAATTAGCTTTTTTTGAAGTAATAATTCTGTTATGAGTTTCACAAAAATCAACTATTGAATAGTGTCAAAATTGATATAAAAATGTTTTTAAAACAAATATTATATTATTAATTGATATTAAATTCCTAAAAATCTAAGGTTCGGCCAATAGACATATAGCATGATAGGTGTATCATTAATGGCCCACTTGGGGATCTCTTTTATTTATATAGTAAGTTTATTAACTATATAATATAAAAATACAAAGTGACATGGTAAATGTCAAACTAATTAACTAAGAGTTAAAACAAAAATATAAGGTTAATATAGTAACCCAAACCTGTCTAAATTCTATTGGTTGAATGAATTTCGAACTATCCCCACCTTAGCCTTTGAATAATCAACTTTGGAGCCATTAGAAACCGAATATGAATTTATTATAAATTAATATTTCTAGCTTTTCCAAAGGTGCCCCTCACCCCTCTTATAAAAGAGAACTCCCCCTTCTCATTACTTCACACGTTCAAAGCCTTTTGGTTCAGCCAAAATATGCCTAAATACTCTCTCAAGTTCCCTCACTAAAACCTAGAGGCCTTTGTTTGTTCATAAATCCAACCTAAGGAGCCCTTTTGATCAAATCAAAAGGAAGAACCCGAAGAAGAGGTAATGATTTCACCACCCTTTTTCAAGTTCCTTTCTTCTTCCACTTCTTCTTCCTTTGTTGTTACCATTCTAAAATAATAACTCCAGTATCATATATATACTGTGATTTTATTATAAATATGGTACAACCATATTCACTATTCTATCCATCCTTTTAATAACAGGTCACCATACGTGCGTACGTACGGCTTACCGTCTCCACGTCGTGGTGTAATTGTTATTCAATAAATTATTATTTGGATGGGTATAATAATTATGTGTAACTCATGTAAATAATAAATATAACACGATAAGGATTCTATATATATGATATACCATCCAATTATATATTATTTTAATATCAAAACAATGATATTATCGCTCGTGCGTACGTACGGACTACCGTCTCCACAAATGCGATGAGATTCATTCTCCATCGTATCCATTCAAGTATAATTCTCATTTGATGATTAATAATAGTATCTAAGGACTTGATATCATTCTGGATATGAATGAGATACAACCTATCCATTACAAACATGGCTTACGTAACAAAACATATAAAAGAAAACGAGTAAGTTAACACCCAAAACGACGATAATTCTTAGATATTATTAACAAAGCAATGTTAAAAGATCATATATGATATCATATTAATGTTTATGATTATTGAATAATTTAATAACAATTATTTCACCATTATACATAATTTTAAACTACCCCAACCAATGAAAAGTGCCAGGTAAGGGTTTATTTCACAATATATTCATTATCTGAGGTTGTTTATACGCAATTATCTATTGGGATCTCTTTGTCATCCACATCCATGTTCCTTAAAAATGTATTTAAAAACATTTTTACTATTTACTAGACAATGGGTTAAATTCATTTATACCCTTATGTGTTTTGAAAGGAATCTTTCTGTCGTTTTCCAAACAAGGCACTTTTAAGCTTTTCATCAAATTTAAGGTAAGAATGTCTTTTTTTAACTTATACGGAGGGTACGGATATTTACCACCATTATACAATCGTCAAAGCTTCCCTTAGAAGATTATAAGAATATTTTCAAATTAAATGTTTTATTTTATAATTATGTGACTTTTAAATGATTTCAAAATGAATATTTTAAGAATTTGTGAAAGGTAGTCTTTATCAAGATCATAATTTTAAATGTTTTAAAGATTTATCTTTCTAAATATTTTTAATTAATGTCCATGTTTTCAAAATGATTTTAAGGATTTATTTATATGGACATGAATGTTTTGAAATGATATTTCCTTTCAAAAGTTTCAAAGTGGTATGGGACACTTTGATTCAAAAATCTCTTTTAAATTACTTCCTTTATAAATGTGTGACTTTTCAATGATTTCGAGAAAAGAGATATTTCTCTCAAATAGTTTTGATTTTCATCTATGTCAACATCCTTTGATGGATTTTAAGCTTATATGAAGTTGATTTATTATGATACAAAACTTTTTTATTGTATTGAAGGTTTTGTGATATGTTTTACTTTGGATGTGTTATTTTTATACCATTCATGGTTTATGGAGAAATTATTGACATTTCATATGCTAGTTTTAATACGAATGTTTATGTTATGTTTAAACCTTTTCATATGGGAATGCATTGGACTTAGTAAGTGACGGGTAGAGCCCGCTATAGCTCCTCGATGCATCGGTAGGTCTCATGAGACAAACTAGTGTCTTAGCACAAGGCCTTGGAAAAATCTTATTTGTAGTCTTGGCACGAGGCCTTGGCTATGTGGTTATGATAGTCTGGCATTATGCATTCCATCATTATGAAAGTGGTTATTGATATTCCATGTGATTATTCGATTAGTAGAATATCCATGTGAATAAGTAAATGGCATTATTTAATTTTACTTTTTCCATACTATGTTTAAGTTAATGTTTAAAAGGTTTTTGTTTTAGTTATACATTGCCTTAAATGTTTATGCTTATTTTGGAAAGTTTCCACTATATTGTTATCCTTACTGGGAATTTGAGCTCACCCCTTTTCTATGTTTGATTTTTCCCAGGATGTGAAGAAGTAAGTTATGAATGACCTGTAGGGATATTATGAGGGGATAATAGTGTGGACTATGGAGACATTATGTTGTTGTAGTAGTTTTTCACTTTACGATGTAATGTAAAACTTTATGAATATATCTAGTGTTTCCAAGGATACTAAACCAATCGGTCTTTCGAGATTTGATCTTTCTTGTGATCATGCCAATGTTATGTAATAATGCACCGACTCTGGGTAAATAGGGTCGGGGCGTTACAGTTGGTATTAGAGGATGTTTAGTACAAACCTTGGAAGCTATATTTAGATAAACTCTGATTAGATCACATAGATTTAAGATGTACTTTGAGGATTAGTATAGAAGAACTTCCTAGAATTTTGGTATTGTGGAGATTTTTTGAGTTTTCCGAGAAATACATCCCTGTCTGGATACGAGCAGGTAGAGGCGGCTCTGGCATAGATGTACCTAGGGGTAAAACCCAAAAACACCGCTTTGAGCTAGACTCGAATGGGAACTGGTGCACGACAACGAGCCTTGCTGCACTCTTGGTTACGACACTCCTGGGGGATATGCTTAGGATAATTCTCGTTTTCTTTACAAACCATTATGAAGGGTTTATGAGTATATACTTTCTCAAAGGATACATTTTTATGATTATGGATTATATCCATAAACTATTTAATTTATTTTATGTGTTTTACAAGTTTGGGATTAGGTATTGTTATTCATAAACTAATCTAGTGTATGCCATTGTTTAGAAATGGAACCCAGTAGAAGGAATGAGAACTCCAGCAATGAATATGATCCAAAGAGAAGGAAGGATCATATCTTTCATGGTCTTATGCTAGAATTTATAAGAGAAATAGTCTCCCATGTATTATCATCTTATGAAGAAATAATATAATGTGTTGATAAGATAAGTAAAGAGTTTACTGAGTCTTATGTCTTTGAAGGGAATCAAGAGAAGAAAAGGATGGAAGAGGGAAAGATGGATAAAGGGAAGAGGGAAAAGAAGAATTTTCCCATATGTGATAACTGTGGGAAGAAACACCCTGGAACTTGCCTGAAAGGAATGAGAGTTTGTTATAAGTGTGGAGGAAAAGGGCACAAAGTACATGACTTCAAGGGTAAGAAAATGGTTTCAAATGTACAATGCTTCATTTGCAAGGAGTTTGGACACTACGCGAACCTGTGTCCCAGTCATCAGACTATGCCGCAAATGATTCTATTGGATAATAATCAAGTTATGATACTACCACAGATGAAGAGGAATGATTAGAGTTCTTATGTTGATTATGTCAATTAAGTGTTGTATCAACAATGTATTTGTTATAATAATTATGGAGTATATAAGGATTGTACTGCAGTACTATTTCATTAAGTACTTGAGATTGTGTGGAACAAAGAAAAGTGACTCAATTGCAGGATAAATTTTTGGAAAATATATGGTTGAGAGAATGATAAACCATAATATAGTTCTGATACCGAGGTAGTGATTTTAGAATAATACATTATTGTTTTGGATAAATTATATTGGATATTCTTGACTACCTTGAAATTGATTAATGATTTGTATATTCCATCATTGTTGGGGTTTAAAACATTTTTGGATTTAAGGATTATATCTATTATTCTTTAAGGAATAAGGGATCATGAATGTAATCAATAAGGTTTTATGGTAATTCAGGATGTTGCAATGTTTTAAAAGAATACATGATGAAGGTGTTCACATGTTATTTCGTGGAAAAAATGATCTTTATTGTGTTTACCTTCCTTATAAATTTTGGACTGAAGTATTTTGAATAGTTCTAGTTTGTATTATTTTGGATTGCCATAAAAGGACAACCCGAAGGTCGGGCGACAACCCGTCGCGTCCGGCAAGGCCGCGAGACTTGAACCCACAACCAAAGGGTGACAAGGGTGTATCACCTAGCACTGACCCACGTGATGTCCTAGATTGAATAATGTAATTTTTTTAATGGTTCTTCTAGATGAATTATAAAATCATTTTTTTAACCCTATATGAATAGGATAAATAAAATATGATTTTTAAGTTCTATTATCTTTTAAAGTGAAAGATGAGTTTGTGGTAGAACTTAGTTAAAGGTTGATACTCTACTTGTAAAGCATATATTTTTCTTCTTATTCTCTTATTCAATGATGAAATTAATTCTTATACTTTAGTGAAGGGATCTTAAAACAAAAAAAAATGTGTTATCCTAATACCATATGTTTTGCTGAACCGATGGTATTTTAAATCATCAGGGATTGATGAATTTAAGGCCCTCAATTTTACACTTGTTTGTGATTGATGACCTCAATCACTACCTATAAATATTTAAATTTTCCCTCCAATTATATGTCTCTAATTTCCACCAATGTTCTCCGAATAGAGATCATAATTTGGTGGTGACCCTTTCATTTCTCTTTACCTCTTATTAAGACTAAATTTTATCAACCCAATTTCCGATGTGGGTTTTCCTACAAATATATTTTCTATATTCAACCTTTTATTTATGAAGAACAATTTAAAATTCCGAGGATGCAATTTATTTAAGGAGGGGAGAATGTAACACCCCAAGCTTCTACGGTACGCTTCTCTTTGAATAATGCGATAGTGTGTGTTGTACGCAACATCGAGTTCTAACACACCACAACCAATAAAACTAGTTGTTATGAATAATAATACATACTTTTTGAAATTTTATAAATTATATCTCTCAAAATAGACTTCATTTTTGGATTCAGAATATCAAAATTAGCCTAGGGTGAAATTTTGGTACTTTTCAGATAACTTTAATATTTTGATGAATAATGAAAATTACTAAATTTTAATTAAAAACTACTTTTTTAATAAAAATAATTAAAAGTGATAAATAATGAATTTGAGTGGTTTTAAAGTATATTTAGAATATATTTTTACCATTTAATACAATGTTGGTCATTGGAGATAATTTTACAATTAAACCGGACATAAACAAGTGTCAATCTTTTGATAGTTATTATCTCTTAAAAACACGCTTTTTGTTTTAACAATGGGAATTAATTTTAAATTAATTTCTGCCACTTCTGTATTTTGAATTTGGAAAAATGGATTCCATATTTGGAATCAGGATTTTCAAATTGTGTAAATAGGTAACTTTTATTTTTAGACATTTTGAATAATTACTTCGGTAAATATTTTATTTACCATGGTTAAGGGTAAATCTGGTAAATAAGGGTTAAAAAATAATATTATAATAATACTAAATTACCCTAAAACGTGTCCTAACCTTATTGGTTGATACATGTTCGACTATAGGCATATTTGGGTCGATTTTGGGACCCCATGGATCCACTTGTAGGTGATAGGGACACTTTATTTTAATTAAGTTAAAATAAGTACAAAAATGACATAAGCATATATCTTTTAGAAAACCAATTTTTACATAGAGTTATATATGTTGTATTTTCAACTATAAATATTAATTAGAAATCTAAAACGATTTCCTAAATAATTATATTTTATTTATAATTTTTAGACTTTAAATAATTTAATTTATTTATGACACAATGATGATAGAGTAATTATCATAATAGTGAAAAATTAAAATAATTGATATTATAAATACCCAAATAAATATTATTTGAGACTTTTAATGAATTACACTAATTTTATAGGATAATATGACATATTAGTATTGATTTAATTAACTTTTTTCGAAGTAATAATTCTGTTATGAGTTTCACAAAAATCAACTATTGAATAGTGTCAAAATTGACATAAAAGAGTTTTTAAAACAAATATTATATTATTAATTGATATTAAATTCCTAAAAATCTAAGGTTCGTCCACGAGACTTATATCATGATAGGTGTATCATTAATGGCCCACTTGGGGGTTTCTTGGATTTATATAGTATGTTTATTAACTATATAATATAAAAATACAAAGTGACATGGTAAATGTCAAACTAATTAACTAAGAGTTAAAACAAAAAGACAAGGTTAATATAGTAACACAAACCTGTCTAAATTCTATTGGTTGAATGGTTTTCGACCTATCCACACATTAAACTTTGAATAATCAACTTTGGAGCCATTAGAAACCGAATATTAATTTATTATAAATTAATATTTCTAGCTTTTCCAAAGGTGCCCCTCACCCCTCTTATAAAAAAGCACTCCTCCTTCTCATTACATCACACGTTCAAAGCCTTTTGGTTCGGCCAAACTCTGCCCAAATACTCTCTCAACTTCCCTCACTACAACCTAGAGGCCTTAGTTTGATCATAAATCAAACCTAAGGAGCCCTTTTGATCAAATCAAAAGGAAGAACCCGAAGAAGAGGTAATGATTTCACCACCCTTTTTCAAGTTCCTTTCTTCTTCCACTTCTTCTTCCTTTGTTGTTACCATCCTAAAATAATAACTCCAGTATCATATATATATTGTGATGTTATTATAAATATGTTACAACCATATTCACTATTCTATCCATCCTTTGAATAACATGTCACCATACGTGAGTACGTACGGCTTACCGTCTCCACGTCATGGTGTAATTGTTATTCAATAAATTATTATTTGGATGGGTATAATAATGATGTGTAACTGATGTAAATAATAAATATAACATGATAAGGATTCTGTATATATGATATACCATCCAATTATATATTATTTTAATATCAAAACAATGATATTATCGCTCGTGCGTACGTACGGACTACCGTCTCCACGAATGCGATGAGATTCATTCTCCATCATATCCATTCAAGTATAATTCTCATTTTATGATTAATAATAGTATATAAGGACTTTATATCATTCTGGATATGAATGAGATACAACCTATCCATTACAAACATGGCTTACGTAACAAAACATATAAAAGAAAACGAGTAAGTTAACACCCGAAACGACGATAATTCTAAGATATTATTAACAAAGCAATGTTAAAAGAGCATATATGATATCATATTAATGTGTATGATTATTTAATAATTTAATAACAATTATTTCACCATTATACAAGAGTTTAACCTACCCCAACCAAGGAAAAGTGCAAGGTAAGGGTTTATTTCACAATCTCTTCATTATCCGAGGTTGTTTATACGCAATTATCTACTGGGATCTCTTTATCATCCACATCCATGTTCCTTAAAAATGTATTTAAATTTTTTTTACTATTTACTAGAAAATGGGTTAAAGTCATTTATACCCTTATGTGTTTTGAAAGGAATCTTTCCGTCATTTTCCAAACAAGTCACTTTTAACCTTTTCGTCAAATTTAAGGTAAGATTGTCTTTTTTTAACTTATACGGTGGGTACGGCTATTTACCGCCGTTATAAAATCGTCAAAGCTTCCCTTAGAAGCTTATAAGAATATTTTCAAAGTAAATGTTTTATTTTATAATTATGTGACTTTTAAATGATTTCAAAATGAATATTTTAAGAATTTGTGAAAGTTACTCTTTATCAAGACCATAATTTTAAATGTTTTAAAGATTTATCTTTCTAAATATTTTTAATTAATGTCCATGTTTTCAAAATGATTTTAAGGATTTATTTATATGGGCATGAATGGTTTGAAATGATATTTCTTTTCAAAAGTTTCAAAGTGGTATGGGACACTTTGATTCAAAAATCTCTTTTAAATTACATCCTTTATAAATGTGTGACTTTTTAATGATTTTGAGAAAAGAGATATTTCTCTCAAATAGTTTTGATTTGCATCTATGTCAACATCCTTTGATGGATTTTAAGCTTATATGAAGTTGATTTATTATGATACAAAACTTTTGTATTGTATTGAAGGTTTTGTGATATGTTTTACTTTGGATGTGTTATTTTTATACCATTCATGGTTTATGGAGAAATTATTGACATTTCATATGCTAGTTTTAATACGAATGTTTATGTTATTTTTAAACCTTTTCATATGGGAATGCGTTGGACTTAGTAAGTGACGGGTGGAGCCCGCTATAGCTCCTCGATGCATCGGTAGGTCTCATGAGACAAACTAGTGTCTTGGCACAAGGCCTTGGCAAAATATTATTTGTAGTCTTGGCACGAGGCCTTTGCTATGTGGTTATGATAGTATGACATTATGCATTCCATCATTATGAAAGTGGTTATTGATATTTCATGTGATTATTAGATTAGTATAATATCCATGTGAATAAGTAAATGACATTATTTCATTTTACTTTTTCCATACTATGTTGAAGTTCATGTTTAAAAGGTTTTTGTTATAGTTATACATTACCTTAAATGTTTATGCTTATTTTGGAAAGTTTCCGCTATATTGTTATCCTTATTGGGCATTTGAGCTCACCCCTTTTATATGTTTGATTTTTCCCAGGATGTGAAGAAGTAAGTTATGAATGACCTGCAGGGATATTATGAGGGGATAATAGTGTGGACTATGGAGACATTATGTTGTTGTAGTAGTTTTTCACTTTACGATGTAATGTAAAACTTTATGAATATATCTAGTGTTTTTAAGGATACTAAACCAATCGGTCTTTCGAGATTTTATCTTTCTTGTGAACATGCCAATGTTATGTAATAATGCACCGACTCTGGGTAACTGGGGTCGGGGCGTTACAATTTGAGTAATTTAATGGACACTTGTTCATGAGAATGACTTTTATATTTTTTAAATTAAAGAAAATCATAAATGTCACATTCTTTGTCTTATATATCTCTTATGTGTACACATGAGGAAAAATGTTGGTTGTTGATGAGGTCGGAGGTCTTTACAAACCTCAAAATTACATTTATTAACCTACACTAGCACAATAGTGCAGGGTCGATCCACAGAGAAGGAAGGTGAGTTTTCTAAGGTTTTAAACAAAATAAACTCCACTATTGTCAGTAGTGGAGGGAGTGAACATATTTTTAGTTTTTTTTTTATTTTTTTAACAATGAAGTTAAAACAGGATGAGGAAACACAGTTTTTAATAAAGAAACTAAAATTTACCATAAGTGCTGATAAACTAGAGAAATACAGTAAACTAATATTAAGTACCACGGAAAATGAACAATGATCAATTGTAATGCTCATGAATTCTAACTACCAGTTGAAAGGTTGAACTCCTCACAAATTTTTATTGTATCACCCCTCAATGAATTTATGATGAAGCTCCCTCACCAAGAAATTCAATAGGAATAATAATAAGTAATGGTGTTTTCCACACCAGACTTAATCTACCTGCTTGAGATTTTAAAAAAGATAAAAATTATAAATAAACTCACTGTAAAATTCCTTATGTTAAAGAAATTAAATATTTGATAAAAATATACAAGATTGAACTCGTCAGTCAATATTGAAATTATGAATTTGAAAAAAATTTTGAGGAGTGAACAATTGAAAAGAGAATCATTATTCTATCTTGTCGATTGATTATGATAGAGAAAAATGAAATGATGTGAAAGAGATCTTATGATAAAACCCAATAGAATCAAATTCCTGAACTAAGAAATTAATCTATGATCATATTGATTAAATTAGTGAAAAGAATCCAACAATAGAGTACAAAAAATAATGATAGAGGGAAGAAGAAATCCCCAAATACTACTCTGATCTCGAGCTCCTTGGCCTCCAGATCGTCTCCAGTGCTGCTCCCGAGAGTCCACTCTCGAATCTAGTGTGTTTTTGGAAGTCAGAATGAGAGTCTTTGAAAATTATACTACAAATCTTCATAAACCCTGCTGTCATCTACTGCATGTCACTAGATGTCTTCAACCAACATAACTATTCTTTTACTATTGCACCATACACGTGTGTTTTTTAATGAAACACACGTCGCATTAGTTTTTTCCTCATAACTAACTACCAGTTAGTTATTTGGAATCACATGGATGTGTTTTCAACTTTAGTATGAACCTGCACAAGAAAGAGAAAAATAGAACAGTTAAAAACATGATGAAAGTTTAATTAAATATAAATATATTTATTAGTTAATTAAGAAATCTTTTAATGAATTATAAAGTTTCTAAATTAGAAATTATTTAATAAGTTATTTTATTAACATTATTAACAATAATTTATTATTGAATTAAATGATTCTAAATATTAAAAAAATTGAGTATTAGAAATTAAATATTAAAGTATCATTTAGTTAAACAAGATTGTTTAATAAATTTTATAGATCATTATTATTAATTTAATAATTTATTTGATTATTGTTAATTTTAATATTATTATTTAATTAAGTAATTAATTAATTAAATATTATTATTAATGTTTATTTTAGTTTCTTAAATAAATTTATTTTAATTATTATAATTAGATTTAAGTAAATATTTTAATTTATAACTTTTTTATTAATTATTTTAGTTTTTTTATAAATTATAATTAATTAATTTGCAATTGATTTATTTTATTAACATTTTAATCCAATAATTATTACTATTTAATATTTTAGTTCTATTAATATTTTATTTTAAATTTTTATTTAACTTTTAGTTTTAGTTTAAGTTAAGTTAATTTTTTAAATTTTATTCACCCCTCCCTTTTCTCCATGGCGCAACAGGGGAGGGGTAGGGTTCCTCTTCCTCCAAGCTGCAAAACGGCTTATCTCTATGATGAATGTGTGAAATCTCTCAATAGCAACACAACACCAGTTTACAATGACTTGGCGTCGATTATTCCTCAGTAGCGCAACAGGGGTTGCGACGGCTCAACCTCTTCTCCTTCAGCACTGTTTAGCACATCAGACACCATCCCTCAACATCGGTAGATCACGATGGCTCTAGATATGTGGGTTTCTATGTACAGGAACAATGAGGCATCAGGTGATTTCATCCGATGTTCATCCTATTCCAGTGATCCATAGTCCATATCCATGTTAACGACATCTCAACACCACTTCAACAGTGGTGTAGCGGTTCTACATGGTGGCTTCCGGACCTCTTCACACAACAACAGAACCCTCCATCCGTGACACCACATCAACAATAGCGATGCACTACTAGAAAAAGAACTTATATCTATGGATCAATATCCACTGTTTAAATGATCTGTGGCTATAAGGTGAAATATGGATAGGGGTTGTAAGGTGGACGTGGAAATAGGTGTTCAAATTTTTTATCTCGATCATGACTTTCCTCTCCCACCTGCAAACCCTTCTCCCTCCCTCAGATATTACTCTACTACCATTCCTCCTCCCTCACCATTATTACTCCCCTCACGATTCCTCCTCCCCCTTAAGCTCTGACATAGTAAGCACACCTCCCCGCCGATGCGGCTCCAACGCGATTCTGATTCCTCTTTGCTGACGCGGCTCCGATAACCCCTATCTGACTACGACCCTCCTCCTCTGATGTAGCTCTCCACTGCTCGATGCTGCTCTGACTCGACCACACTAGCTTTGGCTGTCCTCCTCTTATGTAGCTACCCCACCACCACGAGATCGTCTTCCTCTGACGTGGCCACCCCACCTTCCTGATTTCTTACTCGAACCCAGCCTTACCCTCAAGATCCACTTCCTCATGCAATTTCTCACTAACCTAGACACTAGGTAAATCCTCCCTTCAGCGATTTTTCATGAAAAACCCCTACCTCATACCCTCTATTGAATTGCATCTGCATAACAAGCTTGGGTTCCCATCACAGTTTGTTTTTACAAGATTATAGTTAACATGGTGGTTATTTTTTATTTGTTCCCATAATCTACCACTAAAAATGAGTTATATTTATGAATTTATTTTTCCCTAATCCCATATCCCATATAAACTGATTTTCATTTTTTAAGAATATGTGTTTAGTTAGACAGTCAACAATATTTCTTCCATGAACAAACAATTTTATGATTTTATCCCCACAATAATTACTTATTTGGATCCCACTGTATTGTTTTTGCAAAATATGAATCGAATCCTTGGAATATTTTCTTTAACTTTGAGGTTGAAATTATTCCCATCGGTTAGAATAATTACTCTGGTGCTACTCTCTATCTCTAGGTGATCGAGAACACACTTTGAGCTATGTGGAGAGATGACTTAAGTGACATGGAATATTGACTAGGGTTGTTTCTTGAAAAATATTATCTGAGCCCATGTAGTTATCGAGGTTAGTGTGGAATTTTAGATTAAGAATGTCGGGAATCTAGTGATGGTGAAGGGGAGTTTCTGTCCAAATTTTATTTTTTCCAGACCTTGAGTTACTAGGGCGGTTGGGATTTTGTGTTGTTTCCTTCTGTAATGAGTAATTTTAAGAAATTTGAGATTCTTTATTGTTGAGAAAGTGTTGTTTTCAACAATACATAATATTTTTATTAAAAAGGAGGAGATTGTTGAGAACAATACTCTATATCTATGATGATTTTGATGCTCAAAAATACACTTAATTGTTTTCTAATGATTTTATTTTTTAAGTATATTTTAGGAATTTATTATTTATTATTTATTTCTGGAATAAATATTTAAGTTCTTGAACAATGATATTTAATTGCTAAAGTATTCGCAATAGCATGTTCTGGAAACACTGTTCATGCTCTACAAATTCGAGAATTGCAGCGTGTTTTGGAATCACTATGCATACCCTACGTGGAGAAACGTAGCGTAAGGATGGAATGTAGTGTATACTTTATGAGATATCAGAAAAGTATGGTTAATCAACCATACGTTATTGGAAAATTATGGAAGAGGAACCCTATGTTAGGAAGGAACCCTACGTTTGGGTTATTGAAAAAGTATGGAAGAAGAACCATTCATAAGTTTTAAATGTTACGTTGGTTTCTCAAAAGTATGGTTCATTAACCTTACTTTTGTAAACAATCTTACGTTTCAGCAAAAGTATGGATCATGTACCTTACGTTTGGAAGCTTATAAAAGTATGGATCATTTATCATACATTTGGTTATTAAAAAGAAAAGTATGGTTCATCAACCCTACATTTTTAATCAACCTTACGTTTGAAGGATACGACATCAACCCTACATTTGTGTTCAACCATATGTTGGAAAGATGCATTCTACACAGTTCAACCTTATGTTTGGCATCGGAGAATTAAAGACGATATTATTATGCAACGGTATGCATGCAGTTTATTAGGCTAATTTCAAGCCGGATTTAAAGCTTATTTTAAAGTGCGTCTTTGACTGATTCAATGTTATTTTATCAATGATTTAAAGGATAAATTTAAAATGATCTTTTTATGCTGAATCTTCATGGAAGTTATGACTGCTCTGTTATTTTGAATTTTTTATTATAGCGAGTCAGAAGGCGAATTTTGTGGATCTAAATTTGCAGGATAATTTCACTTCGTTATTATATAGATGTGATATTTTTTTACACAAAAAGAAATATATATGAGTTTTTCCAAACAGAAACATTCGATCATTCATAAAAAGAAGGAAAATAGAGACTATCGAGAACACAAATCCGCTGATTCAAAAGAGAAACAAAGAGCTTTTTATTGAAGAATAAGAATCACGATAGAAGATTCACTTGTTCTACATCAAAGATGTACTGTGAATCTGCTAATGCTGAAGTTGTGAATTATATTTCCATATCTACTGCAACATGATTGACTCAGAATGACTCTTATTTGAAGATAATTATTTCTGAAGGCAACGATCCATATACTTTCAATTGCATTCTATTGCAATTGTGAATAACAACTAGAAAGTATTTTCAAATTATAAATACCTTTTGTTTCTATTTTTGAGTGATCGGATTCTCGTACAAAGCTGTGTAGGTTCTATGATTAAAACAGAAGGATTTGTTCTACCTTAGATTGTAAAGGTGTCAACTACCTGTAATTAGTTGTGAAACGGTCTGCTGACAAGGGGACCAGATAGTGAAAATCATAAAGCTCGTGGAGTAGAGTGTTGGTGGAGTGGACTAGGGGCCTTCTGTACCCCGAACCACTATACATCGTGTTTCTATGCTATTTAAATTTCTGATGCATTAATTCATCTGATTAAAGTTAAAGGGAAGAACACGATCTTGTAAAGAATTTTTAAAAGACACAATTCACACCCCCTCTTGTGTATATTTAGTATAATTTTATCCAACAATTGGTATCAGAGGTTGAGCTTTCTGATAAAGCCTTAACAAGTTGAAAGTGATTATACACATAGAAAGATGACTGATACAAGAGAGGGAATATCTATGGTCAGAGCACCGTACTTCAATTGAGAAAATTGTAGATGCTGGAAATCAAGAATGATTATATATCTGAAAAACCTTTGATACAGAGTATATTCTAAGATTCTGACTCCATATGAAATACCAGAAAAAACTGAAACATGGAGTGCAGCTACTGAAGCAGAATATGATATGAAATTGAAGGCAATTAATGAAATTATATGTGGTCTATGACCTGATGAATTTAATAGAGTATCTCAATGCCCGATATCATATGATATGTGGAAAACTATTTCTGTTTCTTATGAAAGAACTAACAATATCACAGAAATGAGATATGCTACTACTAAGCTTAAATTTGATACATTTAGAATGGTTGAAGGTGAAATAATTACTCAAATGAATGGAAGGTTGACAGAGATTTTCAATAATAAAATAGCTTTTGGAGACCCAATCAAATAAGATGATCAAGCTTTAAAAGTACTGAGAGTACTACCTACTAAATGGAATGAAATCTCTGTTGCAATTAGAGAATCAACACATGTCAAATACTTAACCATGAGAGAGCTTATTGGAACAATTATGATGTATGAAGCCGAGATGGAAGATGAAGAAAATGAGCATAAGTTTCTGATCAAGAGAGAAGACACTACCTTAAAAGCATCATCTCAAGGGAAAAGAAAAAAGATAAAGAAAAAAGAAGTAAAGGTGAAATAAGAAAGTTCTGATTCATTAAGTTTTGATATAGAACTATCTCAAATACCCATAAAGTTTAGTAAATTCTACAGAAAGAAGAATGTTTTCAGAAAAACTTTCAAAAAGGATGAAAAGGAAGTCAGATGTTAAGAGTGCAAAAGATAGGTCATATCAGACCTGACTGTCCATAGTTAAAAGAAGACAAGAAGAAGTTCTTCAAAAGAATTATTATGAGAAAAAAAACAAGAAAGCAATGAAAGCTACATGGAGTGTGTCTGAAGACTCCATCAGCTCTTCAAAATCAGATTCAGAGAAGGAAGAAGTAAATCAGAAATCCGATATGTGTTTTATGGCAGAAACAGATGAGTTACAAACATATTTCTCTTCTAAGTCTGACTCTAGTTCTGAAACAAGCTATTCTAATGAAAAACTAGTATCCTACTGCAACGTACTTGAAGAAAAATATGACTCTCTTTTTAATAAACATAAGTCATTAAAGAACATTCATAAGGCTATTTCAGATGAAAGAGATACAATACTAAAGCAATTTAAGGAGTTAACTGTTAAGTATAATTCAATTAACATTGACTATATAGATCATGAAGCAAAAATAAAAACACTAAAAACAGAAGTAGAAACATATAAAAGTGAAGCTCTTATTTTTATCAAAGGAGAAAACTACTTGAATGAAATTCTTGGAAAATTTTTATTTAGAAAGAAAGATTTGGAATTGGCAGTAAATGTGAAAAACCTAAGTTGTACAAGAATTATTTTATTCCAAGATCAAAAAGATTAAATTATAATTACTATGGAACAAGGGGACATATTTTTAAAAACTTTTTCTTAATACAACCTCAAATAAGTGGTATTAAGAAAGATTTTGTTTCAAATAATTTATTTCATTCTGTTGATTTTAGAAAAACAAATCAAGTCTGGATTCCCAGATCTTTTCTGGCTAACACAACTGGACCCAATAGAATATGGGTACCAAAGCAACTTGTTTAAATGCCTTTGCAGGAAGCAGGTCACAGAAGAAAAAAGACCATATGGTATATGGACAGTGGCTGATCAAGGCATATGAGTGGAAACTCATCTAATTTCTCTACACTCACTCAAAAAGATGATGGACTTGTCACTTTTGGTGACAATGCCAAAGGGAAAATCATTGGTATTGGAACATTTGGAGATCCAGAAGCTGTCTCAATCAATAAAGTACTTTATGTAAAAGGATTGAAACACAATCTGATAAGTATATATCAACTATTTGATGATTGTTATGCTGTTGGTTTTTCTAAAAATTGTTGTTTTGTTTTCAAAAATAAACTGCTTAAATTTAGAGTACCTAGAATTGACAATTTTTATACCCTGGATTTAAATTCTTTGTGTAAAAAAAACAATTAATGTATTTAACTACTAAGGTAAATGAATCCTGGATCTGGCATAGAATACTTGAACATTGCAAAACATATGATTTACATAAATTATCCAAGAAACAATTAGTTTCTGATTTGACTAGTCTCAAGTTTGAAAGTGACAGATTCTGTGATTCATGTCAACTTGGCAAGCAGCACAAATCATCCTTCAAATCTATTAACAAAATTGCTACATCTAAACCTATAGAACTTATCCATATGGATTTTTTTAGAACTTCATGACTATAAATCTTGGCTGGAAAATTATATGTATATATTTTGGTTGATGACTATTCTTTATTTACATGGATTTTCTTTTTAAAATTTAAAAATGAAGCTTTTACATTATTTGAAAGTTTTTGTAAAGCTGTTCAAAATGAAAAAGGTTTTAGAATAATTCCATTAAGAAGTGATCATGGTGGAGAATTTGATAATCTGGAATTCAATTCCTTTTGCTCAAATATGGGTATTAAACACACCTTATCTTCACCAAGAACGCCTCAAAAAAATGGAATTGTAGAAAGAAGAAATAGGACTATTCGAGAAATGTATAGGACTTTGCTAAATTAATACAGTCTTCCTACCTAGTTTTAGACAGAAGCTGTAAGCACAACCTGCTATATAATGAATAGAGTTTTAATTAGACCAATTTTAAAAAAAGACACCCTATGAACTCTAGAATAACAGAAAACTTAAAGTAAATTACTTTAATGTTTTTGGATGCAAGGTTTACACCTTAAACACCAAATAAAATCTTGGTAAGTTTGATCCAAAGTCTGATTAAGGCATTTTCTTAGGATATTCTTCTACTTCCAAAGCTTCTAGAATTTTCAATAAAAAGTCAAGGATTGTTGAAGAATAAGTTCATGTGAAATTTGATTAATTTGATCCCTTTTAGAAAAGGAAAGATCAAATGGATGAGCTTGACTCTAATGATAACATAAGACTTGACAACCTGAAAGATGATTTTGAAAAAGATATAAATGAAATTCAGTCTAGTCTAGAAGAACATGACACTGAAGAACCTATAAGTGTACTACCTAGACAATCAAGGACCCTAAAGAATCACCCTTTAGAAACTGTAATAGGAGACTTAGAAGTAGGGAAAAAAATAGAAGGAACATATGAAATCATGTTGAGTTTCCTGCCTTTCTATCCCAATTAGAACCAAAGTCAATAGAAGAAGCTCTAGATGATGAAAGATGGATGATAGCAATGTAAGAAGAACTAAACCAGTTCAAAAGAAATAAAGTCTGGAAATTAGTTGAAAGACCACAGAATTATCCAGTTATTGGAACCAAATGGGTTTTTAAAAATAAACAATATGATCAAGGAATAATAACTATAAATAAAGTGAGACTAGTAGCTAAAGGATATAATCAAGAAGAAGGTATAGATTATGATGAGACCTTTTCACCTGTAGCTATATTAGAATCCATTAGAATTCTCTTAGCATATACATATCATATGAATTTTAAATTATTTTAGATGGATGTTAAGTTTTCTTTTTAAAATGGTTATTTAATGGAGGAAGTTTATAATGAGAAACCTCCTAGTTTTTAAAATTCACAAAAACCAGATTCTGTTTTTAAACTTACTAAAGTTATTTATGGTCTTAAACAAGCACCTAGAGCTTGGTATGAAAGATTAATCTCTTTTTTTGGAAAAATGATTTTACAATTGGAATGTTAGATCCAACACTATTTATGAAAAAATTAATTTCTAATATTTTATTGGTTCAAATTTATGTTGATGATGTAATTTTTATATCAACTAATAAATCCATTTATCATGAGTTTTCAAATCTAATGAAAAAAGAATTTGAAATGAGCATGATATGAGAATTAAATTTGTTTTTAGGACTTCAAATTTATCAAAAAGATTTTGGAAATGTTTTAAATAAATGCAAATAAATTACTAATTTACTAAAGAAATTTGGACTTGAAAACAGAAAGACATATACAACTCTAATGTGCACTATTATAAAACTTGATTTGGATGAAACTGGAAAAATCAGTTGACAACATATTATATTGAGGTATGATTGGTAGTTTATTATATCTTAATACTAGCAGGCCAGATATAATGTATTTAGTATATCTTTATGCAAGATTTCAATCAAATCCCAAAGAATCCCGTTTAACTGCTGTTAAAAGAATTTTTAGATATTTAAAAGGAACTATTTTTCAATCTCTTCTTTATCCTAAAATGTCTGATTTTAATTTAATTTCATATTCAGATGTAGACTTTGGGAGTTGTAGATTAGATAGGAAAAGCACTTCGGGTACTTGTCACTTTTTAGAAAAATCCTTAGTGTCATGGTCAAGTAAGAAACAACACTCAGTTTCCCTGTCAACGATCGAGGTAGAATATGTATCTGATGGCAGTTTATGTGCACCAGTTGTGTGGATGAAAAATACTCTTATGGATTTTGGACTAAATTTTAATAGTACGCCTATTTTATTTGATAATACAAGTGCTATAAATATTTCAAAAAATCATATTAATCATTCTAGGACTAAGAATATTGATATCATACATCATTTTCTAAGAGATTATGTTCTGAAAAAGGATATATCTTTGGAATTTGTAAGTACTAAAATTCAATTAGTAGATATTTTTACTAAACCACTTCCCACTGCATGATTTTATTTTATCAAGGGAGAGCTAGGTTTATTTAATTTTAAATAAATTTTTATTTTATTATGTTGTTTCTTTCTTTTAATACTATTTAAAATAAAACAGTTATTTGTTTTTCAAACAGAATAAGTTTTTTTTTCACGATCAATTTTATTCATTTTAAAAATCTATGTAATAATTATTGATGATAGGGGAATCCAGGATATCAGAAACCTTTCGAATTCTGAATCCTTTCATTTTCTACCAAAAACCCCTTCAAACCTGCGAAACTTTACTGCTCTTTGTCTATTAGATCCTGAACCTTTGATACCCTAATCCTCTTTCGAACCTTTAGAGAAATGTTTTTCGAAAGAAATGGGAAAGACCAAGAGAACCAATGAAGCTGAGACAAACACAGCAAAGAAACAACACTCCGAAGGAAGAAAAATTTTGTAGGGAAAGTTCATAGAGAAGGAATGGCTATTTCAGATGAATCTTCTACTGAAACAAGATCTCGTTTTTCAAAATCTAGGCCAAACCTTCAATGGTGGGAAGTCTGAGTTTTTGTATGAGATAGAACTACGATATTTCTTTAAGTTTGTACAATTTAGTCTGGGAGATGATGAGGATACTATGGTAGCTAAGATAGAAGATCGAGATGTTTCAATATCCTCTGTAGAGATTGGTCAGATTCTGAACTACCCTCATGGGGGAGTTTTTCATTTTGATTTGAAAAATATAGGAGATTCAGGGCATAATTATTAAGATATCATGTCTTTTATTTTTGGTTCTAATCCTATAAAGAAGATGTTCATAAAGGACCTGAAGCCAGATCAGAAAATTCTAGTGAAATTTGTGCAAACAAGGATTGCACTAAGGATGTCTGAGTTGGAGAAAATCGTGTATCCAGACATGTATATAATGTTTATGTTAATGAGTTATATAAAGCTTAACTTTCCTAGGTACATGGTAATGTATCTTCATTATTGTTTCCAATCAGAAGCCCGCATTAATTTTTATCTGTTTGGTAGATTAATCTCAAAAATTCTATTCAAAAAGGATATGGTGAGATTGGTGGAATCCATAGTTAGATTCCATCATAGTAACACTTTTGGTGTTGGGACACTGATAAAAATTAGCTATTTCTGGAGCAGATTAAAAGGAAAATTTTTTCCAGTAGGGGCTGAGGAAGAAGAAGAGAGTGCTCAAGCTCAGTATACAAAGTCCAAGGAGGGACAGGCTGAATCAAGAGTGAGCACTGTTGTAAGAAGAATAATATTTGAAATTGAAGAAACTCAAGACGAAGGAAGTCAGGAGGGACTTCATATTCAAAGAAAAAGAACTACTAATGAGGAACTTGTTTCACCTGTTTTGACAACAAGGGACTTACTCTCTTACAGTTTTGTCAGAGAATCAGTTGTCGAGAAGCCACGAGAAAAGGATACTGCTCAAATTTCAGATACTCCTCACGTACAAATTGAAATTGAACCTCAAATTGTAACTGTATCTGATGTTACAATTGAAAAGGAAAAGGAGGCAGAGCCTGGTGAGGAAGTGGCCAGTCCTCAGGAAAATCAAGAAGATATTATTTTAAAAAATCCAATGGAAGAACTGATTTCTGATTTTGAGATGAGAATGTTTCTGAAGTTCAAACAGAGGTTACTCATGTGGATTTTTCTATGGAAGAGTATGGAAAAGACTATGAGGAAAAGTATGTGGACCAGCCAGCTTAGGAGAAAGCAAAATAAAAATCTGATGCAGACTCTTTTCCATTAGTACTTCTGCATCAAGCACAAGCTGAAAATGACAATCAAGCATAGGGTGCCTCTGATTCAATGAATAAGGAAGTATAAGAACTGTACAGGAAGCTATCCAGTTTTGAATCTGAAAATGTTTCTCTACGGAGAGCCTTAGAACAAGAACAATTAAAATTTTAGAAACTTAAAGAAAGTACTGTTTCAAGATAGGAAGTTGAAGCTTTTAAGAGATAGATGTTCATAGAGGTTTACAAGCTGAAATCCGAAATGGTGTTGAAGTCAGATCTGTTAGAATTCAAAACCTATATGCAGACATAGTTTTCATCTATCAGATCTGGTGAAGCTAGTGTATTAGATACTTCACCTGATTTAATCAGAAAATTTCAGGCTATCACAACAATAATGAGCAATATGAATGGCATATTGCATGATTTTCGATGAAATAGTGCTCCACTATCAATTTTGTTAGATAATCAGAAGTTTTTGGTTGACCAGTTGAACTCAAGTGAACCAGGTATTAGAACTGTACTGACTCAGTTTACAGAGAAGTTAACTTTGTTTATGGATAAGTAAGAGAGACCTCATGAGTTTTTCAGAGTAAAATTGATAGAAGATATTCATATGAATCAGGAGAGTCACGATCTTATTATCAAACTGGGAGATGGAATGATGAAAAGGCTAATGGAGTAGTTAACAGAAATCAAGTCAGTAGTTCAAAAGATATATACCCTATCTTATACTCTTACCTCACCTCGATTCCTATTATCATCATGATTGTACATATTCCATGTTATCAATGAAAATTTTGATTCATTCTATATTTTTGTGTTTTTTATTTGTTTTACCGTCTTTGTTTCGATATGCTAGTAATCCAAATTTAATTATTGCAAACAGTTCATAATAGAATTTACTTAAGTTCAGTGCTAAATTAAATGTGTTCTATTAAATATTCTATAATTCTTTTTGATATCACAAAAAGGGGGAGAAATTGGATAAACACATCATTTTATATTTTAACCTTTTCAAATATTAAGTGTTATCTTAATCATTTAAAGGGGGAGAAATTGAGTTAATTATAATATTTTATTTATCTTTGAAAAATTCAAAACTATATGTAATTAATTTTTTAAGTTAATTTCATTGATTATTTTATGGGTTTTGTGATCATAAAAAAGGGGGAGATTGTTGAGCAAGTGTTGTTTTCAAAAATACATAATATTTTTATTAAAAATGGGGAGAGTGTTGAGAAAAATACTCTATCTCTATGATGATTTTGATGCTCACAAATACCCTTAATTATTTTCTAATGATTTTATTTTTTAAGTATATTTCAGGAATTTATTATTTATTTTTTATTTCTATAAAAAATATTTAAGTTCTTGAACAAAAATATTTAATTGCTAAAGTATTCGCATTAGCGTGTTCTGGAAACACTGTTCATGATCTACATATTTGAGAATTTCTTAAGCGTGTTATGGAATAATTGTTCATACCCTATGTGGAGAAACGTAGCGTAAGGATGGAATGCGGTGTATACTTTAAGAGATATCAGAAAAGTATGGTGAATCAACCATACATTATTGGAAAAGTATGGAAGAGGAACCCTACGTTATGAAGAAACCCTACGTTTGGGTTATTGAACAAGTATTAAAGAAGAAACGTATGTAAGTTTTAAATGTTACATTTGTTTCTCAAAAGTATGGTTCATCAACATTACTTTTGTAAACAATCTTACATTTCATCAAAAGTATGGATCATGTACCATACATTTGGAATTTTATAAAAGTATGGATCATTCATCATATGTTTGGTTATTGAAAATAAAAGTATGGTTCATCAACCCTACGTTTGTAATCAACCTTACATTTGAAGGATACGACATCAACCCTACGTTTGTGTTCAACCTTACGTTTGAAAGATGCATGCTATACAGTTCAACCTTACGTTTGGAATCAGAGAATTAAAGACTATATTATTATGCAACGGTCTGCAAGTAGTTTATTAGGATAATTTAAAGATAGATTTAAAGCTGATTTAAAAGCGCATCTTTGACTGATTCAAAGCCGTTTTATCAATGATTTAAAGGATCAATTTAAAAGGGTCTTTTTATGCCGAATCTTCAGGGAAGTTATGATTGCTCTGTTATTTTTAATTTTTGATTATAGAGAGTCAAAAGGTAAATTTTTTGGATCTAAATTTGTAGGACAAGTTCTCTTTGTTATTATATAGATGTGATAATTTTATTAGACAAAAAAATGTATATGAGTTTTTCCGAACAACAATATTTGATCATTCATAAAAATAAGGAAAACAGAGACTATCGAGAACACAGATCTGCTGATTCAAAAGAGCGACAAATCTATGTTTATTGAATAAGAATAATCATGATAGAAGATTCACTTGTTCTACATTGAAGATCTAAAGTGAATGTTCTACTGCTGAAGTTGTGAATTATATTTCTATATCTACTACAATAAGATCGACTCAGAATGAATCTTATTTGAAGATCATTTTTTATGAAGGTGACGATCCATCTACTGTCAATTGCATTCTGTTGCAATTGTGAATAACAACTAGAAAGTATTTTCAAAGTACAAATACCTTTCTTTTCTATTCTTGAGTGACCGGATTCTTGTACTAAACTATGTAGGTTCTGTGATTGAACTAGAAGGCTTCGTTCTACCTTAGATTATAAAGGTGTCAACTGCCTGTACTCAGTTGTGAAATGGTCTATTGACAAGAGGACCAGATAGTGAAAATCACCAAGCTAGTGGAGTAAAGTGTTGGTGGAGTAGACTAGGGGAATTCTATTCCCCGAACCACTATACATCATGTGTCTATGCTATTTAAATTTCTGCTACATTAATTCATCTGATTAAAGTTAAAGGGCATAACATGATCTTGCAAAGAATTTGTAAAAGACAGAATTCACCCCCATCTTGTGTATATTTAGTATAATCCGATCCAACATTTATTTCTATTATTTTTTTTGGGGATCATTCCCTGGAATATTTTTATTAGAATCCATTTTAAATAAATTATGTATTTATTGGATTCTTTTGTTTTATATATTTAGATAATGCCTTATGCAAGGAACTTTAAGAACCAGAGGGAGGAAGCTATAGAAAAAACTCCACCAACTGATCCTCCTATAGACCCTTATCTCATAAAATTAGTGATCAGAACAATTTTGTCTCTTAATAAAGGTTTTGAATCAAGGAAATTCTAGTCGATATATTTGTACCAATAGTTCACAAAGAAAAATTTGCCTGTGTTTAAGGGTGATATGGGCCTCAATAATCAGAAGAATGGATGGAAAATTTTGAACCTAACTTCTAATTTCTCAAGCCCCCTATGATGTAAATGGTGTGATTTGAAACATATATATTAAAAAAGATGAGGAGAAGATAGAGAGAATTGGTAGTGATGGCTAAACTTCAAGAATATTTTTCTCAAATTGGGTTAAAAAAATGTTTGAATAGAAATTTTACCTGGAGATATTAAGAGTGGATAATGCCAAAGAGCTCATGATTTTGGAGAAGGGTGACTGATCCATCATGAATTAGCCCAATAAATTTACCAAACTAGTAAATCATTAACCCAAGATCCTTTCAAATTAATAGATGAAAGAACATCATTTTTAAATGGGTTTGATGTTAGGAATTTGGTCCAGGATTATTCTATTGTGTTTTCCCACCTATGATGAAGTGGAAAAAAGGTGGTTATTGACATGGTAGATATTGTAGGGCTGATTAGTTTGAGCCATTATCTAACTATTATGGTTGGAATCTGGAGTTCCTCATTAGGTCAAAATAGGAAGTGAAAGTAATTGAATCAAGACAGTAGTGGGAGTGTATAATGTCCTGCAAACCTTATTCAAGTAGCTTCCCCAGGTAAAAAGAAAGTCGTGTGTTATCAGTGTGAGGGGATATACATACCAAACAATGTTTCTATAAAACTATAAGGACCTTACACCAGTGTATATTCTTGGTACACCTTCAGTGGTATTTCATGTACTTTCCTCAGGGAAGTAAAGTAGGGTCCACTAATGCCAAGGGTTCCCTTGTACAATCAAATGCATCAAAGGGAGCATTATCTCATTCTTAAGTGAAAGGGAATGTCATTTTTTGAATAAATCTTAGAGTGGGCCTCAGTCTAGGAACTTTTCTATGGGAAAGAATAATCTATAGGAGTTAGATGTGGGGACATAAAATTTCAGAGGTATAGTGTTCAATGTTTTATATATATATTTAGATTTATTTGACATATGTGTATCCAATTAATTTATCTCATTTAAGTTGATTGATGCCTTGGGAGTATGATCTAGGTTGATGACTTATGTGATGGAACTCTATACTTCATTGGGAAAGAGGATAAGGAAAGGTTGTAAGTTCTAAAAGTTCTATGTGATCATTATTGATGCTGAAGTCATTTGGGATTTATTGGTTTGGGATTTAGAAATATTTGAACCCCCCTGATGTTCACTAAAACTAGGATTTCTGTGGAATCTTCATTTTATCTACATCTTTTACAAGTCAAAGAACCTATGTTAATCTTTGTACACCCCCATTTTTTTTGCACCACATATGGTAAGGGGTGAAATTATCCAAGTGGTAGGGATAGTGGGATTTGGGTTAGGTCTAATATTATGTTAATAAAGAAAAAAAGAAACACATGATGATGAAAACTGCCTTAATCTATCCTTTTTATGGACATACATGTGACTAATAAAAACTTTCGCAGGAATTAAATTTTTCTTATAGAAAACACATGAGTATTACCTGGAGGCCATGAAACAAGATGGGACACCTTTTTATGTTTCCCTTAGACATGTCCATGTTGCTGGTGCTCAAGATCCATTGTCTTCATCTAGCCAAGCGGTAAGAATTCCATTATCAAAACAGTACACTGATTATGTATCATAAGTGTTACTTTTTAATCCATTATTCTAAATTTCATTAAAAGTTTGTTTACAGGCCTAATAGTGTAATTTTAACTCACAATTATCATGCATCGTGATTTACAGTCACCCTCCTACTCCTTTCCTTCAAAAGAACAAGGAAAAATGAATAATTTGACAGCTGATATTTTCCATCAGACTTGTACATAGTATAAATATATCTACTTCTAAAATTCTCCACATGGCCAGAGGGTAATGTTAACTAGATTAAGACATTTAATTAGTAGGGACATAAACATTACTACATACTATATAGGAATAGTAATTCATCCGAAGAAGTCATCAAATCCACCCTCAGTGATACTTGCACAATTTTTAGAACCTGAAACTTCAGTCACTAACATGTCCTGAACTAGAATTTGTAGAGAATTAGGATTGAAGGGAGATTCATTCCCAACAGCTAAAGATAGGGTTAGAAAATTGAATTCAGATTTGATTGATGAGTTTTCAAATCTAGCATAACTAACATCAACGTCATGGTCATCAATAAAAGATGCAGAAGTGAAGGATAAGGCACATAAAATCATTTTTAGCTCTTGAAATTTCCCAGACATGGAGTATATCATCCTAAAGAACGATGTTGAGATAATCCCAGTGTTGATGGACTCTCCTTTCAACTTCTTCTAATTTTTTTTCTATCTTCACTTGATTTAAAGGTTTCTTTGTATTTCCTTTCAAAATCATCGGTTCTCTATTTCTATGAGAGTAAAAATTATTAAATTCACATTATATTGTCAACTTTTGTTGCAAGTGTTTCCATTAGGATTGTGTTGTGTGCAATCGAATCATCTGTAAATACATGGATTGGTTTTACAGTTGAAGTTTTTGTTGCTTCCTGTTTGCTGAAAAATATTTCATATGTTTCATCCAATTTTTTCATCATAATTTTCTAGGCATGCTAAAGGTTTTTAATCTACTCATATTCTGCTTCTTCCAAATCACTCTTCAACCATTTCTCTAATTCCAATTTCAAAGAAAGCTCCTCCACATATATTTATGTACCTTCTATCTACTCTCTCTCTATCTATTTATTTTATGTCTATTTTCTCTTTCTCTTAACATTTTTTGTATACGTACAAGTTCTATTTTATATAATAGATTACTCAAAGATGGGCTAGAAAATTAAATCAAAATTTAAAAGAACAAGAATTATAATCCATAATATTATTAACTTTGAACTAGAATCTTGTGATTGTGTGAATTCACTGATTTTCTAGCAGCCAAAAACTCAGCGCCAATGTCTTAAAGTCTAAATCCAGAAGTATAAGAACCACTAAAATCCACAAAATCTTGTTTAATTTACCCTTTTCTGAAAAATAAACCCCCACATTGGTTTAAAATCACCAATTTCTTCAGTAGAAAGATGATTAAAACCAAAAATTTCAAATGATCAGTGAATAAAAAAATGCAACTGTTTCTTTAATAACTATTCCAAATCAAGTAGGCATCTTAACAACTTACAGTTTCTACTCTCTCAAAATGAATATAGGGGTTCTATTTGAGAGATTGAAGAAAATTTCACTTTCCTGATGCTTTTCAGCCCTTAAAAATCACCCATGTTTTCCTAGAGACAATTTCAGTCCCAACCGAGCTTAACCACAGTTGATGGCCTTGGAAAACCTCAAAAGCAATAGATCCTCCAGCCATCAACATTAACCATAAAATTTAATAAATTTCAATTATTTTATGCGAGGAAAATACAAAAAAATGTTCTCAGCATTAAGATTTGTACACTTTTTATGTTCTTATACATATGTTTTGTATATATTTATTACATATATAAATTTTTTATACACATGGGTTCTGAACATTAAGAGCTTTCCACTTTTCATATTCTGTATGAATTTCTTGTATGCATATTCTGTATGCACTTTCATTTTCTATACATGTATAATGCACTTTCAGTTTATTAAAAATGAAATATCTTCTTAAATTTTTTAATCTGCATGATAAAATTTTATAACCTTTATTTATTAATAAACTATGTTTCTTCTCACTTTTAATATGTAATTTCAATGACATGAAATCTTTATTATTAATAGTATTTCCAATACTTGCATTCATAGCATCAGTCTTATAATTTTGGGAAAATGAAACAAATTATATTGTACCTTATTTTACTCTTATTCGCATTTATTATATGAATCTTGTATTGGGAATTAATTGTGAATATCCATGATGGATTTTTTGAGGTGTTTTCCTATAATTTATGATTTTCTAATAAGGATTGCATAAGTTCCTCAATGCAATGTTTTTTTGGGTGTTAATTTATATGGATTGAGAATTTTTAAAACATGTGTTTTTTTCTTGTAGGATGTGAGAAGATATGGCACAATGAATAACATGTGATCATCTAAGCACATGTATTTAATTTTTTTATTATTTTTTGTCTTTCTATTCTTTGTAGTCATTTTTTAGAGCTATTAATTTTTTTGGAACTTCTCGTTCTTGACCCAATAAGATAATCATTCCTCACCCAATGTGATACTCGGAAAATGAGATACTCAGGTGAGGTTACATTATTGATGTGCTGGATTTGCGGATACATTTTCATACATTCTATTGAGTATCGAAACATGTTTTCACATGCATAGGGACAATTAGATTTTTTCCCTACCTCATCTCTAGCATCTCTTCCATGATAAGGTCACCCATCCACACCCGCATGTGTGCATCCCAAATCGATATCATCCACCTACAAATCATAATAGTAATACATACAGCTAACCTGGTCATGGGATCCTTGAGCATCATGTTTTATCCCCACAACTACCATCCATTCTCCTCTAGTATTTTATAAAATGAGTTCTCCTTTCCTTATTAAATATCCTTTGGATAATGACACAATTTCCTTGTATGTATGTACATTGATTCATTATGAAAATACCCAAAACATTGTGTGAAATGGATGTCCATCATCCATATTTTTTGGTCACTCTCCCCTAGGACAAGCATTGTGACACCCATGTGATCTTTGGCTTCTCCTTATTGTCATCACAGATGCCCTTATCTAGTTGGATATCATCATATATCTCTCCCTAGATATAGATTATCATGAAGTGGTAGAGGTCCCATATACCATTGCTGAACTCCCAATGATGTAGAGGAAATTTGTTGGTCCCTAGTGTCCAATTTCTCATCAGCTCTAGAATGAAGTCATGATTATTATAGACGTGGAATTTTGATCACTCTGCTGGCTCAAAGATCCCAACACACTATATATCCAACTAAAATTCATGATAGTACAAACATACCCAGTATACCCTATCCCCTCTCTTCATGAAGTTTCTATAATGAAGCAGGTCCTAGTAATATGTCTATAATCCTTGAATTTAAAAGTGGAAATAGATTAGTTTAGAAATGAGGGGGGGTGTAGGGTGGGGGTGTCTGTCCAGGAAGGAGGGGAGGGGGGTTCCAGGGGGGTCTGTCTAGGAAGGGAGGGGTGGGGGTGTCTAGGAGTGGGTGGGGGTGCAAGGGGGTATGATTATTTAATGTTATCTAATGAGGAATAGAGTTATGGGAATCTGATGTTGATTTTGTTTCTTTTTAGGTACTTCAATGAGAACATCCAGGTTGAGTGAAAAATAAAAGATGATGGTTGTCTGAATAAAAAGAAGAAAACTGCATCATATCATCATAGGGGAGTACTTAATTTGATTTTTACTTGTTTAGAAAAATTCATTCATGCTGACAATTATTGGAACTCTTTTGAAATTATTGTTTCTAGGCTATTATGCTTGTCGAGTGTTTGTGTTTAGACTGTTGAATACTTCTCATGCTGATGTTATTGAACTGAATCTATCTATAGGGGGGGATCTGTCTGGGGGGGTTGTCTACAGGGGGGGCTCTGTCCGGGGTGGGGGCTGTCTGTAGGGGGGCCTCTGTCTAGGGGGGCTATCTGTAGGGGGCTCTATCTGGGGGTGTCTATATTGGGGGCTCTATCCAGGGGGGTGGTGCTATTGGGGGGGTCTTTTAATGGGGTAAGGGGTTATTATCTTCCCTATTTTCTCAAATTTCATGACATTAAAGGATTATAGTTGAGATAATCATGACTTCTTTGTGACCCTGATACTTTTAGTAATTCAGAATGTATGGATTATTCCTTATTTTCTTTCTCTCAAACACTCTTGAGTACTTAGATATTTGAGCTAACTTGTCACATTATGTTACCTCTATGGTTTTAAGGAATCATATTGGGTATATTTATACTCAACCATGCATAGGAATTATGCCCACATGTGTTGTGATTGAATAGAAGATTCATGGGTTTTGAGATGGATTGGATAGACATAGAGTTGGGGTGTCTTGTTCAGAGTAAATGCTCGGGGGTTATAGGAGATTAATTATGGATCATGGGTATTTGTGATAGTAGTGGTAAATAATATAGATAATGAGTGATCCAGTAGTATGTGAAATTTGAAGGATCTTCTCAGTACTTCATGTTCTGAATAATTTTCACAAGTCTTGTTTACCTTATATTTATCTCATGGGATATATTTGTGTCTTCTGTCTCTTGCATATATTATATACAGTTCAGTTGATTATATATATTCTACTAGTATTTTGGATTTATCTTCAGTACTGGAGATGTGTATTTTGTGCTGGAGATTTTTATTTTGTAGGTTGTTATTGGTTGTACTAGAGATGCGCATTTTGTACTGGAATGTGTATTTTGCAGGGGAAGGGGGAGGTTTTAAGGCTAGGGGGAAGGGGGTCTATAGGGGTACAAGGGGAGAGGGGGGGTCTGTAGGGGTGCGGGGGGGGGGGGGGGGGTCACAAATGGGTGCAAGGGGGTCTACAGGGCTATGGGTGGGGGTATGTAGGGGAGCAGAGGTGGGGGGGTTGGTAGGGGGAGGGGGGTCTATAGTGGTGCAGGGGGGGGGGGTCTGACAGGGGTGTAAGGGGGGGGGTCTTCAGGGGTGCATGGGGGTGGGGGTTGGCAGGGGGAGGGGGGTTGGCAGAGGGAGGGGGGGGGGGGGGGTTGGCAGTGGGAGGGGGAGGGGGTCTGTAGGGGTGAATGTGTGTGTGTGTGGGGGGGGGGGGGGGCTGGGGGTGTATAGGGTTGCAAGGGGGTCTGTCCAGGGTGCAAGGGGGGTGTCTAGGGTGCAAGGGGGTCTGTCCAGGTGTGCAAGGGGGTCTGCAGGGGTGTAAGGGGGTCTGTCCAGGGGTGCAAGGGGGTCTGTAGGGGTGCAGGGGGGTCCGTCTTGGGTGCAGGGGGGGGGGAGGGGGTCTGTCTAGGGAGGGGGGGGGAGGCAGGGGGTCTTTACAGGGCGCAAGGGTGGTCTACAGGGGTGCATGGTGGTCTGTCCAAGGGTTCAAGGGGGGTCTGCAGGGGTGCGGGGGGGGGGGGGGTCTGTCCCGGGTGCAGGGGGTCTATCTCGGGAGGGGGCAGGGGGGTCTGTCTAGGGAGGGGGTGGCAGGGGGGTCCGTCCAGGGTGCAGGGGGGGTCTTTCCAGGGGTGGGGTGGGGATGGATTTTTTTGAGGTGTTTTCCTATAATTTATGATTGCTAAGAAGGCTTGCATAAGTTCCTCAATGTAATGTTTTTTTGGGTGTTAATTTATATGGATTGAGAATTTTTAAAACATGTGTTTTTTTCTTGTAGGATGTGAGAAAATATGGCACAATGAATAACATGTGATCATCTAAGCACGTGTATTTAATTTTTTTATTATTTTTTGTCTTTCTATTCTTTATAGTCATTTTTTGGGCTATTAATTTTTTTTGGAACTTCTCATTCCTGACCCAATAAGGTAAGCATTCCTCACCCAATGTGATACTCGAAAATTGAGATACTCAGGTGAGGTTACATTATTGATGTGCTGGATTTGTGCATACATTTTCATACATTCTATTGAGTATCGAAACATGTTTTCACATGCATTGGGACTATTAGTTTTTTTCACTACCTCCTCTAGCATCTCTTCCATGATAAGGTCACCCATCCACACCTGCATGTGTGCATCCCAAATCGATATCATCCACTTACAAATCATAATAGTAATACATACAGCTAACCTTGTCATGGGATCCTTGAGCTTCATGTTTTATCCCCACAACTACCATCCATTCTCCTCTAGTATTTTATAAAATGAGTTCTCCTTGCCTTATTAAATATCCTTTGGATAATGACACAATTTCCTTGTATATATGTACATTGATTCATTATGAAAATACCCAAAGCATTTCATGAAATGGATGTCCATCATCCATATTTTTTGGTCACTCTCCCCTAGGACAAGCATTGTGACACCCATGTGATCGTTGGCTTCTCCTCCTTGTCATTATAGATGTCCTTATCTAGTTGGAGCTCATCATATATCTCTCCCTAGATATAGATTCTCATGAAGTGGTAGAGGTCCCATATACCATTGCTGAACTCCCAATGATGTTGAGGAAATTTGTTGGTCCCTAGTGTCCAATTTCTCATCAACTCTAGAATGAAGTCATGATTATTGTAGACGTGGAATTTTGATCACTCTGTTGGCTCATAGATCCCAACAAACTATATATCCAACTAAAATTCATGATAGGACAAACATACCCAGTATACCCTGGACCCTCTCTTCATGAAGTTTCTAAAATGAAGTAGGTCCTAGTAATATGTCTATAATCCTTGAATTTAGAAGTGGAAATAGATTAGTTTAGAAATGAGGTGGGTGTAGGGTGGGGGTGTCTGTCCAGGAAGGAGGGGAGGGGGGTTCCAGGGGGGTCTGTCTAGGAAGGGAGGGGTGGGGGTGTCTAGGAGTGGGTGGGGTTGCAAGGGGGTCTAATTATTTAATGTTATCTAATGAGGAATATAGTTATGGGAATCTGATGTTGATTTTGTTTCTTTTTAGGTACTTCAATGAGAACATCTAGGTTGAGTGAAAAATAAAAGATGATGGTTGGATGATTAAAAAGAAGAAAACTGCATCATATCATCACATGGGAGTACTTAATTTGATTTTTACTTATTTAGAAAAATTCATTCATGCTGCCACTTATTGGAACTCTTTTGAAATTATTGATTTTAGAATGTTATGCTTGTAGAGTGTTTGTGTTTAGACTGTTGAATACTTTTCATGCTGATGTTATTGAACTGAATCTATCTGTAGGGGGGGCTCTGTCTGGGGGGGCTATCTGTAGGGGGGCTCTGTCCGGGGTGGGGGCTGTCTGTAGGGGGTCCTTTGTCTAGGGGGGGCTGTGTATATGGGGGCTCTGTCTGGGGGGTGTCTACATGGGGGGCTCTATCCAGGGGGTGGTCCAATTGGGGGGGGGGGGGATTTTAATGGGGGAAGGGGTTCTGATCTTCCCTATTTTCTCAAATTTCATGACATTAAAGGATTAGAGTTGATATAATCATGACTTCTTTGTGTCCCTGATACTTTTAGTAATTCAGAATGTATGGGTTATTCCTTCTTTTCTTTCCCTCAAATACTCTTGAGTACATAGATATGTGAGCTAACTTGTCGCATTATGTTACCTCTATGGTTTTAAGGAATCCTAATGGGTATATTTATACTTAACCATGCATAGGAATTATGCCCACATGTGTTGTGATTGAGTATAAGATTCATGGGTTTGGATATGGATTGGATAGACATAGAGTTGGGGTGGCTTCTTCAGAGTAAATGCTCGGAGATTCTAGGAGATTCATTTTGGGTCATGGGGATTTTTGATAGTAGTGGTCAATAATACAAATAATGAGTGATCCACTAGTATGTGAAATTTGAAGGATCTTCTCAGTACTTCATGTTCTGTATAATTTTCACAAGTCCTGTTTACCATATATTTATCTCATGGGATATATATATTTTCTACTGTCTCTTGCATATATTATATATAGTTCAGTTGATTATATATATTCTACTAGTATTTTGTATTTATCTTCAGTACTGGAGATGTGTATTTTGTGCTGGAGATGTCTATTTTGTAGGTTTTTATTAGTTGTACTGGAGATGTGCATTTTGTACTGGAATGTGTATTTTTTAGGGGCATGGTGGAGGTTTGCAGGCTAGGGGAAGGGGGTCTGCAGGGGTACAAGGGGAGAGGGGGGGTTTGTAGGGGTGGGGGGGGGGGGTCTGTAGGGGTGTGGGGGTGGGGGGTGGCTGGGGGGGTTTTGTAGGTGGGTGGGTGGGGGGGGTCTGACATGGGTGCAAGGGGGTATACAGGGATACGGGGGGGGGGGGGGGGTCTTTAGGGGTGCAGGGGGGTTGGAAGGGGGAGTGGGGTCTGAAGGGGTGCAGGGGGGTCTGACAGGGGTGCAAGGGAGGGTCTGCAGGGGTGTAGGGGGTGGGGGTTGGTAGGGGAGGGGGGTTGGCAGAGGGAGGGGGGGTTGTTAGTGGGAGGGGGAGGGGGTCTGCAGGGGTGGGGGTGGCTGGAGGGAGGGGGTGTGACCACGGTTGCAAGGGGGGTCTGTCCAGGGTGCAAGGGGGTGTCTATGGTGCAAGGGGGTCTGTCCAAGGGTGCAAGGGGGTCTGCAAGGTTGTAAGGGGGGTCTGTCCAGGGGTGCAAGGGGGTCTGTAGGGGTACAGGGGGGTCCGTCCTGGGTGCAGGGGGGGCAGGGGGGGTCTGTCTAGGGAGGGGGGAGGCAAGGGGTCTTTCCAAGGTGCAAGGGTGGTCTGTAGGGGTGCAAGGTGGTCTGTCCAAGGGTGCAAGGGGGGTCTGTAGGGGTGTGGGGGGGGGGGGGGGTCTGTCCCTGGTGCATGGGGTCTATCTAGGGAGGGGGGAATGGAGGTCTGTCCAGGGAGGGGGTGGCAGGGGGGTCCATCCAGGGTGTAAGGGGGGTCTTTCCAGGGGTGGGTTGGGGTTGGGTTTTTTTATGAAATGGGAAGGACTATAGCCACGGTTTCAAATTGTGGCTAAAGCCTTATAGCCACGGTTCATTGAACCATAGCCGGTATTGGTGTGGCTATAAGCCGAACCCTATAGCCATGGTTTCAAACCCTGGTTATTACCCTATAGCCATGGTCAAAACTGTGGATATAACTCTATATCCATGGTTCAAACCGTGGATATAGGCCTATAGCCATGGTTTCAACCCGTGGCTATAGGGTTCGACCTATAGCCACGCCAATACCGGCCATGGTTTAATGAACCGTGAATATAACCTATAGCCACAGTTTTTGGGCTTATATCCATGGTTCCAAACCGTGTCTATAGCCTAAATTTCTAGTAGTGATGTGGCCTCCGGCAATAACAGCTGGCTCGACGCTACCACGAATCAAGCTTCGAGTCTGTTTTATTTAATCATCTTGATTATTGAATCTATAGATCCTATCTGGATATAGTGGTTTAGGTCTAATTTGATCTGGTTTTCAGTATGGGGTGTGGGAGTTGCGGCACCGATGAGTTTGGTGGCGATGATAGTGAGTATGGCGAGGGCGAGGCAGAGGATGGTTTCGGTGGCACGACCTTAGAAAAGAAGCAGTGAAATCCCATTGTAGTGTATCTTTTTGCTCGTGGTTTATGACGACAATTCCCCACACGGTGCATATCTCAGTCTAAGGGACTGATTCCCAGATTGTATCGGTGGAAGATCAAAGTTTGATAGTGGCACACCAGTGGAATATGGGATTACAAATAGTGTAGGAAGACACGGTTCTTGAGGAAATGGTGGTACAACAGTTGGATGGCACAGTGAAGGAGAGGAGTGAAACAGTGTGACAAGAAAATAGACTCAAGGTAGATGCAGTGCGTGAGGTTGTGGTGCCATGGATTACAGTGTCAGGATGGAGCATTTGTGATATTTTATGTGGCACCATGATAAGGTTGAGTCTGGTTGCAGTGCGGTGGGAGAGAAATAGTGGAACAAAGTTGTTGTGCCATCGTTTCAGGAGAAACCGTGAAACTGCGAGGAGGTGGAGTGATGGTGGAAAAAAGTGATGTGGCACCAGTAAAGCGGAATATAGTCACAAAGGATATGATGACACTAAGACTTATCCTAAAAAAATAAAATTAATTAAATGAAGATTAAAAACATATACTAAAATAGATACTGAAATACAAATTAAAAACTAAAATTAATTAAAACAATTATAAAAAACTTTAAAACTTAAATAAAAATAATGAAACAAATACGATGTTAATTAAATTATCAAAAACCTTATTATAAAACAATTAAATAAAAACTTAAATTAGGAGACCATTACATTTTTTAAAAAGTTAAAAGAAAAATTGATTTTTAAATTAAACAAATATAAAACAAAATTAATTTATTTAAAATAGATACTTTAATAAATTAATTTAATTAAGTTAAACAGTTAGTTATTTTTTTAGTAAATACTTAAGTTAATTAATGAAATTAAATTAAAGGAATTTAAGAAAATTAATATTTTTATAAAATTAAATTTATAATTAATGAATTTTTAAAATAGGACTAATATTTAGATAATGTTACTTTGATTAATAAATATTTAATACAAGAAATTCTAAATTTAAACTACACTATTTTTTGTACAAAAGAAGAACTAATTAATTAATTAATTAATGTTAAATTATTAAACATACATACAAAAAACACCAAACTAAATAAAAAGTTATTAGACTATAAAATTAAAGTAAGATATAAATTAACTATTTTAAAGAATAAAATACATGATTAATTAAAAAACTGATTAATTGATAAATTTATTTATAAAATTAAAAAAATGTTAATATATATTAAAAAGTAGACAAATAATTAATTAAAATCAGTAAAAATTAATTAAAAAGGTGTGGCAAAACTATGTAAAATAAGGACATATCAAATTCCCCCACACTTAAGAAGTGTTTTTCCATAAATAATCTCATGTTTTATTATCCATTAGGAACAAAAAAATATTTTATGAATCAGTTCAATATGTAACATGCCCAGAAATTAAGAAGCAGAGTACAATGAAACCATCAAAAGGATTTTAAAGAATGAATTGTTCAAATGAAAACTTACCAATAACATACAATCAAAGGGTTAAAAAAATAAAGCTAAGAATCATCAATCAATGAATATGTACCGCCTCATATGTGACATTACTTAGTGACTCATCTCAATTAAAATATAAGATCTAAATCCACGAGTGAAAACTGGTTAAATTTATGTGGAATTAAGAACTTAACCAACAGAACTTTGTTCTTTGACTCACTCTTAGGGTCCAAAAATAAATTTTCATGAATCACCTCAGTAATAGAACCTTAATAACTCCCATATAAACCATTGTCACCTTATTAAGTTGGCTTTCATTATTCCCCTCACCTTAATGAACTCATATTTGACCCTAGACACTTTATTTAATTTTTCCCATGCCATGTATCATGTGCTAAGAACTGTGCAATTCACTTATTCAAGGAGTACAGAGGGATTATAGTAAACAGAAACACACCCAACATATTGGGTCTCATAGATTCACCGTGGGATCCCAAATGGACAAATTACTCTAGTTTCAAAATATTTTTATGACAACCATTTACATTGGCTCATTAAGGTGATTACTTTAATAAAAAATAAAAATGTGTTTCCCCTAGGATCAAGATCAAACTTCCAGTTCCAAAGGTTATGATTATAATACCACTAAAAGGTTACCCATATCACTCTCAAAAGTAGTCCCTAAACCAAATTTCCATTAAATCATTAACTTTACTCACTCAGCAATCATCCACCTACAATAATTTTAGATTCAAAGCATTTCTTAACTACCCATCAAGCATCATCCTAATTCAAGACCTATCTGAGAAACAGTGTACATCCTAAAATTGTGCAAGAATTATGAAAAAATTTAACCATTTTTTACAAAATTTTTGAAGTGTAAGTGGGAATTGATGAGCTTACAATTAAGCACAATTTAACATAGTTAAGAATTGACGCCCTCCCCCACACTTAAAACCCAACTTTGTCCCCAAAGTTAAATTCCAAATATGGAGAATAAAAATTTGAAAAATTAATTTCACAACAGTTTTTTCAATTTAATAGATTTATGACATGTATAAAGGGTCTCTTTGAAGTTCAAAAATATTGTCTAGCACAAAGATTAATTTATAGTAGGTTATAAAACTAGTATATGCATTAACATTTAAGTCTAGTGACACAGATTTTTCATTAAAATTCAAACATGGAATGTAACCTATGGATGCAGAGTGAATTGGGTGTAAGGAAATTTAGAAAATAATATTCAATTAGATGTTCAATAAAGCATAAATCAAGCATACCTAACACCCCTTAGCAAAGCAGATTCAACAAAAACACAAGAACCAACCTACATGTATCCCCCCACACTTAATTTCATGCAGTGAATGGGTTTTATAAATAAATGGAATTCAATTCTAAGAAAAGAAAAACTTGTAGATTTTTTTGTATAAAAAAGTGACCTGTGTAGTAAAATTTTACAGCAAAGTGACAAGAAGAAGAATTTTTTTCTTAAGTACGCAAGACATGCAATATATTTTTTTCTAAAGCCTTAAGGAGATGAAAAATGAAACAAAAATTAATAGTAAGGTACTTCCCTAACTTAAGATTTTTTCATTAATCCTTCAATAAGGTAATTACACTCCTTTATTACATAGCTACAACATCCTAAAAACACAGAGCATATAAAATAGGAACAAAAATCCAGTAGATATAGAGCACACAGAAGACAACAAAGAAGAACTTTATTCAAAGAAAAAACAATACAGAAACAAAAGTAAACACAAAATAAGAACTATGGTTTGACTCCCATGAAGCACTGTGTTTTCAGTCTTCAATTAGACATTATTTAATTACAATTTTCTTGTGTTTTATTGAAAACAAACAAAACCATGTGTTGCCTCCCATGCAGTGCTAGGTTTATAGTCTCCTGTGGGACTCACCTAGAAACTAACCATAGTCACTTGGTGGATGTGGTTTCCTTAATAGGAACCACCAAATATGTTTGGCCCAATTGTTTTTAATGGAGAAATGAATTTTATGGGAACCAAAGCTTAAGTAAACTAAAACAAAATTCTCATAAGCTACAAAAATCCCTAAGTAGCATCGTTTAGCTGTTATGGACCTGATGCTGTCAACTTCCAGATTTGTTTCAGATTTGAAAAAATAAACATTTTTAGGTAGAGATAGAAATGAATTGGATGCTTTAAAGGATGTGAAATTTTCCTCACAACTATCTCTTTCAACATCAACCTTAACGGATTTAAATTTAATGGAACTTGTGGGTGAATACTGAATAGTAGGTTCAAAAGGGGATTCAATAAATTGTTGAACATAATCATGAACCTTTAAACTCAAGAATAATACCCCCTCTAAACTATGCTCAGTTTTACAAGAGGGTTCCTCACCCAACTCATTTGAGTATGGAAGTGCCATACATGGAAGAGAATTTACTTGATCAATCAAAGATTCAAGTTTTACAATGTTGTAAATCTCTTCCAAAATATCCTCATCAGTTAACTCACACTGAACAGCTATTGATTCAAACAAATCATTTCTGCTACCATCATCAAGTGTGTGCTCAACCTCCATTTTATGTTCAAGTACAAGAATCCCACTTTCTAAAACAATGTCTGTTGAGTGTTGAAATTCATAAATGGGGGAAGGATTGGTCAATTTAGCTTCAGGAAACTCATTTTTAATTTTGTTCAAATTTAAAAAATCTTCCCTAAATAAATCAACACTGCTTGTAATTTCTATACACAAAATTTCAAAAAAGTGATGACTCTTAGAATATGGATGTGAAATCTCTAGAGTTGTCCTATATTCAAAACATATTTCCTCAACTTATTTGTCCAACAAAATTTCAGAAATTAATGGGTTTTTACTTTCAAAACATGGAAGAGAAGTGTTCAGTTCAAGTTCAAAAATTTCAGATTTAATGTTATCCAGACTAAGGTTCTATTCCAACATATTTACCAGTTCAAATTATGGCTCATTGTTCAGAATTTCAAAAAAATTGCTTAAAGAATTTTTAACCTTCAAGTTTTCATTTTCATCTTTATATTAAACCCAAGTGACTTCATTCTCTAAACTTCAAAAATAGTGATTTTTCTCCAATTTAGGAATTATTAAGAGAACTGGAAATTCCTTTTCAATCTGTTTCAATTCATCTTCATAATTTTCCAATTCAACATCATTAAATATATTTTTCGGGTCTTCAACAATGTGTTCTTGATTCAATGAGATTGTTGTTTCCAATTGTAGTTCAACAGAATCATATTCTTCAGAGTATATATCTTTTTCCCATGTTTATAATCAATTTCCTCTTCAATTTGATTTTAAAATCTTTTAAAAATGATTTCTTTCTCATTCGTTTCATATTATTCGTGTTCCTTAACCCTTTGTTGTAATTCCAATAGCATGTTTTCCAACTTTTTAATTCATTAATCTTGATCTTGAGTGTATCTAATTTGAATTTCATGGGTTTTATTTAACTGAGAACTCCAAAAATCCTCCCTAATATCTAATTTTTATAATATTTGACCACATTTTCCAAGATTTCAGGACTAAGATCAAAGTTATTTTTATTAAATTTAATGTGATGGATCTGTTGGGGCTGGTTATAAACATACTTCCAAGCAGTATGTCCATAATCTCCACAAAAAAAACAATAAGGACCAATGTGACAACTTGAGCCTTCAAAACGTTCCATTTTTTTAAAAATTTTCAAATTAAACACACACTCAAATCGAAGCATAATTTAAATAGGGAACACATGTAGAAAACATTCATAGTTTTTTAGCAGATTTTTGTATTATTTTTTAATATTTTTTTATTTTTTTATTTTTTAATTTTCTAAAACATAGAACACAAAGTGCATGCCTTCCTTGGAAACGGATCCAAATTTTTATGAGGTTGGAAGTATTCATGGCCCTCAAAATTACATTTATTAACCTATAATAGCACAGTGGTGTAGGGTCGATCCACAGAGAAGGAAGGTGAGTTTTCTAAGGTTTTAAACAAAATAAACTCCACTGTTGTCAGCAGTGGAGGGAGTGAACATATTTTTACTTTTTATTTTCTTATTTATTTAATGATGAAGTGGAAACAGGATGAGGAAACCTGATTTTTTACAAAGAAACTAAAATTTACAAAAAGTACTGTTAAACTATAGAAATACAGTAAACTAATATTAAGTAGCTGGGCAAAGGAACAATGATCAATTGTAATAATCGGGAATTAAAACTACCAACTAAAAGGTTGACCTCATAATTTTTTATTGTATCACTCAAAAAATTACAGATAAAGATCCATCACCTAGAAAATCAACAGGCATAAGAATAAGTAATGGTGTTCACCACACCAAAAATTAATCTAACTACTTGAGATTTTGAAAAAAGATAACAATTGGAAATAAACTCGCTGTAAAATTTCTAATTTTAAATACATTAAAGCATTGATAAAAATATCCAAGATCGAACTCACCATTCAATATTGAAATTATGAATTTGAAATAATAGTTGAGGAGTGAACAATTGAAAAGAGAATCATTATTCTATCTTTCCAATTGATTATGATACTAAAAAATGAAATGACGTGAAGAGATCTTAGGATAAAACCCAGTATAATCAAATTCCCAAACTAAGATCTCAGTCTATGATCATATTGATTAAAGCAGTGAAAAGCATCTAACAATAGAGTACAAAAATTAATGACAAATAGAAGAAGAACTCCCCAAATACTGCTATACTCTCATGCTCCTTGGCCTCCAACTCGTCTCCAGTGCTGCTCCCAGGAGTCCGCTCTCGAAATTGGTGTGTTCATGGAAGTTAAAATGAGAGTCTCTGAAAATTATACTACAAATCTTACTTAAATCCCCACTATCATATATTGCACATCACTACATATCTTCCACATACATAACTTTTCTTTTACTGTTTCACCATACACGTGTTTTTTTCGTGAACCACATGTCGCATTAGTTTTTCCCTCAAAACTAACTCTCAGTTAGTTAGTTGGAAGCACTTGGACGTGTTTTCGACTTTGGTATGAACCTGCACAAGAAAGAGAAAAACAAAACACTTAAAAACACAAAGATAGTTTAATTAAATATAAATATAATCATTAGTTAATTAATAAATCTTTAAAAGAATTATAATGTTTCTAAATTAGAAATTATTTAATAATTTATTTTATTAACATTATTAATAATAAGTTATTATTGAATTAAATTATTATAATTATTAAAAAAATTGAGTGTTGAAAATTAAATATTAAAGTATCATTTAGTTAAACAAGTTTTTTTAATAAATTCTATAGGTCGTTATTATTAATTTAATTATTTATTTGATTATTGTTAATTTTAATATTATTATTTAATTAAGTAATTGATTAATTAAATTTTATTATTAATGTTTATTTTAGTTTGTTAAATAAATTTATTTTAATTATTATAATTAGATTTAAGTACATATTTTAATTTATAACTTGTTATTAATTATTTTATTTTTTTATAAATTATAATTAATTAATTTTAAATTGATTTATTTTATTAACATTTTAAATTAATAATTATTAATGTTTAATATTTTAGTTCTATTAATATATTATCTTAATTTTTTATTTAACTTTTAGTTTTAGTTTAAGTTAAGTTAATTTTTTTTTATTCACCCCCTCCCTCTTCTCCATGGCGCAACAGGGGAGGGGTAGGGTCCCTCTTCCTCCAAGCCTAAAAATGGATTCTCTCCATGATGAAGGTGTGACATCTCTCAACCACAGCGCAACACCAGTTCATAGCGACTTGGTGTCGGTTCTTCCTTAGCGGCGCAACAGGGGTTGTGACGGCTCTGTTGGCTGTACAAGCTGGGAAAAAATAGAGGAATAAAAATGGAACAATAAATACAACAAGGATTTCAATCTTTTTTTATTGCACACACTATCTCAATGGATTACATATGCACCCATATTTATAGGGTATGAAAATACACTAAAATGGACAGCCCATGCATTTAATATAAGGAACAAAAAACAAGGCCATTAAATGCTTCCATTGGAATTAAAAAAATGCATGGATAAATGAAGAGCCACATGGGAAAGTGGTGGGATACTTGGGAAGAGCAATGGACGCCATTTATGGTTTGTATTTCCAACACTCCCCTTCAAACCAAAATCGGCTTCATCCCGAGCATTATTCTTAGCCTTTTGAATACATCTGTCGGTAATTCCTTTGTGAAAATATATGCCATATGTTCAGTAGTATGACAATATTCTAATTTTATCATTTTCTACTTCACATGATCCCCGAGAAAATGAAAATGAGGGTCAATGTGTTTGATTCTCCCATGCTGCACCGGATTTTTGGCTAGTTCAATATCCGACTTGTTATCCACATATATCACTATGGATCCACCATGTGGATGTTTCATCTCCTTCAAAAAATTTCTCAACCATATTCCCTCACAAATAGTAGAGGATGCTGCCACATACTCTTCTTCACATGTGGATAGAGCAACCACACTTTGTTTCCTTTAATTCCACGTGAAATCAGTAGATCCAAGAAAAAATACATACCGAGTGGTACTTTTTCTTTCATCTTGGTCGCCTCCCCAATCACTGTCTGAGTAACCATATAACTTTTCTTCTTCATTGTATGGATAAAACAGACCAAAATCCACCGTTCCTTTAACGTACCTAAGGCTACGTTTTTCCTCTAACCAGTGTGACTCTTTTGGTGCCTCCATATACCATCTTAGAAGTCCAACACTATAGAAAATATCTGGCCTTGTGATTGTGAGGTACCTCAGGCTTCCAATAAGACTCTTGAACAAAGTCGAGTCAATGATTCTTCCTTCTCCATCTTTTTTTAGTTTCAAGATCGTTGCAACTGGTGTGTTTACAACATTACAATCGTTCATCTGGAATTTTTCAAGCAACTCCTTGGCATACCTCTTCTGAGAAATATAGATTCCTCCATGTTGTTGCTTTACTTCTATGCCCAGAAAGAAGGACATGAGACCTCCGTCGTCCATCTCAAACTCCTTGAACATGGCCCCCTTGAATTCATCAAACATCTGTCGACTATTCCCTGTAAACAACAAATCATCAACATACAATCATGCAATAAGTATATCGCCACGATCATTTTTCTTGATGTAAATCGCATGCTCATATAGACATTGATTGAATCCATTCTCTTGAAGATAGCAGTCGATGCATGCATTCCAAGAATGAGGAGCCTGCTTCAACCTGTAAAGAGATTTCTTCAGTCGATACAATTTTTCTTCCTCCCCTTGCATAACAAAGCCTTCAGGCTGGTCAATATGGACCTCTTCTTCAAAAATTCCATTTAGGAACGCAGACTTCACATCCAGTTGGTAGATCATCCAACTATTATGGACAACAAGGGATACAATCATTCTTACAGTGTCAAGGAGAGCAACAGGAGCAAAGACTTCTTCGTAGTCCACCAAGAACTTCTGTTTATACCCCTTTGCTACGAGCCTAGCTTTTTGTCAATCGATCTCGGCATTAACATTTCTCTTGATCTTGTACACCCATTTGACACTAATGCTCTTTTGGATTTTTGGGGGTGTAGTCAACTCCCATGTTTCATTTCTCTCTATGGCACGAATTTCTTCTTCTATAGCCATTCTCCAGCTTCCTTCCCTCATGGATTCCTGAAAGGTCAGAGGCTCATGATATGCATACAAGAAAAAAAGATTTACCTCTTCGGTCTACTCATAAATGTCACTCAAATTTTTCATCTTCATAGGAGCCATAGGATAGGATGAGCTATCCACATTTTGATTTGGTGGAGTGCTTTCAGGAATAATTAAATGTACTCCTGGACTTCTTCCAACTGATGAGGCGCCCGAGGAAGGGGTTGCAGGTGTTTTCTCCTGATAATCATGCCTTTCTTCAGGAACCTCTATCTCGACTAGAACATCCTTGTTGGATTCTTCATCATTCCACTTCCACGCTTCTTCCTCACTAAATACCACATCTCTACTCACAACTAATTTATTAGTTAGTGGATTGTAAATCTTGTAGGATTTAGAGGGTTCACAATAGCTGATGAAGATGGACTTTTCACCACCATCATCAAGTTTCCTTCTTCTCACTTCAGGAACTTGAGTGCAGGTGACATACACAAAGATTCTTAGGTGCACCACGCTCGGTTTGTAGCCGCTCCACACCTCTTGTGGTGTAAAGTTCCTAACGCTCTTCGTTGGACACCGATTGCGAAAGTAGGCAGTACATACCACTGCCTCTGCCCAAAAACTCTTTGGAAGCCCTTTCTCCTTCAGCATGGTCCTCATCATGTCGCGGATAGTGTGGTTCTTCCTTTCAGTAATTCCATTCTGTTGTGGCATATAGGCTGCAGTGTATTGTTGTTTTATGCTATATTCCCTGCATAAGTCTTGGAATGCATTTGAGATGTATTATCCACCTCTATCAGATCTGATTACTTTGAATATGTGGCCACTTTTAGTTTCAACACGAGCTTTCAATGTTTTAAAGGCAGTGAAAGTACCTGATTTTTATTTGATGTAATACACCAACAACTTTCGACTGAAATCATCAATAAAGGTAATAAAATACCTATTACCTCCAAGTGATCGTGTTTCCAGTCGTCCGTAGATATCAGTGTGAACCAATTGAAGTGGTTCTATTGCTCTTCTGGATACTCCACTTGGGAAGGAGTTCCTTTGTTGCTTTCCAAGTGTACACACCTCACACGCATGATTTGGAGATTCAATCGTCGGTAAGCCACACACCATTATTGATGAGGATAGAAGTTTAAGCCCGCTAAAATGGAGATGCCCAAAACACAGATGCCATCTCCACAAATCATTCTTCATGAACCCAAAGAGACACTCCTTGGCCTTTGTGTTGATTTGCAGCAGAAACATGCGATTCTTCGCCATTTGGACTTGAGCGACAAGTCTCCTGTGATCATCTCTTATATACAAAGAAGAATTTTCCAAGTGTATGATGTACCCCTTCTCCAGAAGTTGGTCGAGACTGCTGATATTATTTTTCATACTTGGTAAGTAATACACATTGGAAATATAATTCAACTCACCATTCTTCAGAAAGATTTTTATTTTACCTTTTCCATGAATGGGCACCTTCGATGAGTTTTCAAAACTTACGTCACCACGAACTTCTTCGGTGAGTTCCTCAAACAGCTCTTTATTACCACTCATGTGGTTACTTGCTTTCGTGTCTAGATACCATACATCAGGGCGTTCACATGATTTTTCTTATGCTAGGAGGAGTGTGGTACCTTCTTCTTTATGATGATATGCTTCAGCGTAGTTGGATCATTCATCATGATCCACCTTGCTCCAACAATCAGATGCAAAATGGATGAATTTCTTACAGTTGTAGCGTTGGACGTTCCTTGTGTTTCCAGGACCACGCGTGAATCGACCTCCACCGTGTCCTCTTACACGAAAGTTGGTAAAGTTCTATTGCTTTTGTTGATGGATTGGAGGATGTCCACACCCTCTTCCTCTTTCACGATAACCGCCTCGTTGTGATTTTACATTCTTGGGTTCTTGTAGAGTCAACTTGGACTCTAGGGCATGCTCTATTTTTGAACCTGCATTCTTCTACATTTGCTGCTCATGTACTTGCTACGACCCCATCAGTTCTTCAATTAACAATTTTTCCAAATCTTTCGACTCTTTGATTACCAAAACCACATGATTGAACTTGATTACGAGCGATCGAAGTGCTTTCTCAATAACACGAATATCCTCCATTTTTTCACTATTTCATTTCAAATTGTTAACAATGAGAATTAGGAATGAGAAGTAATATGAGATACTCTCACATTCCTTCATGTGTTCCATTTCGAACTCTGATCTTAGAGTTTGAAGTTGAACCTACATCACCCGATCCACACCTTTGAATATTGTGGCAAGCGTATCCCAAACTTGCTTGCTCGATGTTGCTTCGACAATCTTTTCGAATGTCGATTCATCCAACCCTTGATTGATGAGGAACAACACCTTGTTGTCTTTCTTCCTTTTATTTTTGATGGTCGTCTTCTCTTTATTCGTGAAGGCGGCTTCTTCCTCCGTAGTGGGTACGATATACCCGTCGTTGACGATCTCCCATAATTATTGCGACCTGAATAATGCCTTCATTTGAATGCATCAACTCTCATAGTTGTCTTTAGACAACGTCAGAACTTGTGGCTGGATCGCGGTGGCCATCTTCGGAAATTGGAGGATGCTTTGGTGCTACCCTCTGATACCAATTGGTTGGCTATACAAGCCGGGAAAAATAGAGGAATTAAAATGGAACAATAAACACAACAAGGATTTCAAGCTTTTTGTATTGCACACACTATCTAAATGGATTATATATGCACCCATATTTATAGGGTATGAAAATACACTAAAATGGACATCCCATGCATTTAATAAAAGGATCAAAAAACAAGGCCATTAAATGCTTCCATTGGAATTAAACAAATGCATGGATAAATGAAGAGCCGCATGGGAAAGTGGCGGGCTGCTTGGGAAGAGCAATGGACGCCATTTATGGTTTTTATTTCCAATAGGCTCGACCTCTTCTCCTTTATCATGAATCACCTTAGTAGATAACATCTCTTAACAACGAAAGATCATGGTGGCACCAGATTTGTGGGTTTCGATGTACAACAACGATGCGGCATCAGGTGATTTCATATGAAGGTCGTCTGATTCAAGCGATCCATAGTCCAGATCCATGGTGATGACATCTCAGCGTGACTTCAATAGCAGTGTAGCGGTTCTGCAAGGCAGCTTTTGGACCTCTTCAAACTACAACAAAACCCTCCATCAGCGACACCACTTCAACAGCAGCAATGTAACCTCCCGCAACTGTAAATACCCATAAATTTCAAGGAAATTTGTTTTCCTTAATTTTCGTTGGAATTTTACAAGAACAAAGTTTCTGACGGCACCTGATTCAGAGGCCGGTGTGCCTGGAATCATTTTCGGAAGTTTGGCTCGGGTACGTTCAGTGAACGAACGAGCGGGTTTTTCTAACTTTTAAACTGGTGCTCGGAATCGAATTCCGAGGGCACCGATGGAATCACAGCGCCGGTTTTTTCTTAGAAACGCCTCTTCCGGAGTTGCGTTTTCTCGGGTGTGGTTTTTAACTTTTGGGCTTTAAGTTAAGAAATAAAATAATGTGGTACGGCAAACTTTATTTTATTTTACTTAAGCCGCTTAAAAGCAACTTAAAGCTGCTTATGCTGAGTTAAAGCGGATAGGGTACAATTCAAAATATCCTACCCTCTTGGTAGGATATTTGTGAGGTGCGGCTCGCACGAGCCCCACCATTTCTTTTCCGCTAAGTAACGCACCCGCGAAAACCCCTATTAAATAAAAGTAAACTGGGGCGTTTTCTTAAACAATTAAACGCTCCTATTAATTGGGCGGTTTTATTCGTTGAATTAATTCTATGAATTAATGGGTCGTTACTTAACCTATATTTTTCATTTGTTGGCATGTTAATAAAATAAGACCAACACTTTTATTCTTGTGTGTTGTTCGTTGAGAGGATTTGACAGAACCTTAGGTCCTTCATCCTCCTTCGCGAAGAACAAGAAGAACGCGAAAAACGCGAAAAATGCGAAGAACGCCGGCCTTTGACGAAGGGAGACAAAGAACATTGAGCCCTCGGAGATCGACGACGCGACGCCAAGTACCGCGACACCGACAATTATTTTCCTGCGACGTTCTTCTGCGACGTTCCTTCATCCGTGACAAATCTTCGATCATCCGTTGAGGTGAGAGATTGTGGACCTTTTTTTAATTCTTTGTAGTTTATAACAACAACATGGATTTAATTGTTATAATTAAATATGTATGTTCTTGATCCTCAGAGTTCATCGACACAACGCCGTATACCGCGACGACGCGACGCCCTTCCGCGACGCGATGATCCCCTACTTCCGCGACGATCAATTCCGCGAAGAACGCACGCTCGATGACTACGACGAGGTAGGGGTTTGATTCTTTAAATCTTTGTGATTAAATCCCCGGTCGTTTAAATATTGTTGGGTGAATATCTTTAAGACCGCTAATGCGGTGGGTGCAGACTAATGAACAAGTCCGAACCCAGCGCACCATTTCGTTCTTGGTTCGCGAAACGGCGGACGACGACAAACGGGGCCGCAAGGGCAATTCGAGGGCCTGGCAGTGAAGATCGGGTCTCGGGAGGACCACTAGCGAAGACCGCATGCAAAACGGACCACCGGAGAGCATCCGGTGGCCCTCGGAAGCTCCCACCGGCAAAACCCGCCGCGGCAGCGAGCCGGTTCTGCGGCCGCACGGAACCGGGAGGAGGGACGCGGTCCGGCCGCCGCATCCGCTGGCGTGGCGGCCCCACCTGGGGCCGCAGTGTTTCTTCACGCGGGGGCAGCAAGCCCCCCGCGGCTTCCCCTCGCTCGGCCGCTCGGCCGAGCCGAGCCGGGCCGGGCCGGGCCGGGTCGGGTCGACCCGGTTCGGGCCGACCCAGGGGGGGTTGGGCCGGGTCGGTCCGGGCCCAGACCCCCCTTTTCCGGACCTTTTCTGTCTTTTGCTAATAAATTGAGCTAAGGGCCTCCGAACGAAGCGCCGTCAGTGGCGATGCGATCCTTGGATCGAGACGACCGTTTCGGTATATTACACTAAAGGTTTTGGAATACTTTGGATTCGGCCGAGTTGGTTCGTACACGAAACCAACCGGGCCCTCGGAGCGGAAACACTCATAACTTGAGCTTCGGACGTCTGATTGACGTGCCGTTGACTTTGATGGATTCCTCTAAGTGAGACGGACCTTTTTGCTTACTCCTCTCAAGGTTTGGACGTAGTTGGAGTACGGTCGGGTTGGTTTTGACTTAAAACCCAACCGGGCCCCTGGGATGAAAAAGCCAATAACTCTCAGACCGGGCGTCCGATTGATGCGCCGTCTGCGACGTTGAGTTTCTGTTGGTGATACAGAACTTTTGGATACATCAACTCTGGACTATGTGTCAGTTGATGTATCAGCCTATCGGCTCGTGGAGCGGACCCTCCCGAACGAGCTTGCTGTGTGCGGGAACCCTAGAGCTGGCTGCAACTGTTGCTGTGATGACGACAACTGTACAGAGATCCTTAGTGGATTCGACTGCGACGATGATGAAAACAGTACGAGAATCCTCTGTGTTTTCAGCAGTGACTACTGTGGTGCATCTTGGGATACGTCAACTCCGGACTACATGTCAGTTGATGCATCGACCTCTTAGCTCATGGAGTGGACCCTCCCGGAACGAGCATTCCATGGGTGGAAACCCTAGAGCCGATTGATACTTGACGACTACTGATCGAACAACTCGGTGTGTTACGGATAGCCCAGTGGGGAGCGCTTGGTTGTAGCGGCAGACCCACGGCGGAGGAGCGCTTGGTTGTAGCGGCAGACCCGCGGTACTCAACAGAAGGAGTACCTCTGGAGGCTATGAGGGGGAGCGCTTGGTTGTAGCAGCAGACCCATGACGGAGGAGCGCTTGGTTGTAGTAGCATAGGGGAGCGCTTGGTTGTAGCGGCAGACCCACGATGGAGGCGCGCTTGGTTGTAGCGGCTGACCCGTGGTACTCAACAGAAGGGGTACCTCTAGAGGCTGTGAGGGGGAGCGCTTGGTTGTAGCGGCAAACCCATGGTGGGAAGCACTTGGTTGTAGCAGCATGCCCACAGTACTCGATAGGTGGAGTACTACAGCAGTACAAGGTGAGAGAGAAGCGCTTGGTTGTAGCGGCATAACCACTGTACTTGATGGAGAAGGAGTTTCCCAATAACTATGGTCTTCGCTTTTTGATCGATCCTGTGAGGGTTATTGCGGGGGTTAGTACCTACCGATCCTTTGTGGGTCCGACGGCTTAGATGAATCAGTGGCTACATCTGATCATCTCTATCGTCTTACGAAGTAGTATTCATGTGTGAGATGAATCTTGTTTTGCTTTCCTTTGTGGATTGTGTTGAGCTATCCTCTGTGGATTGACGTTTTGCTTTCCTTTGTGGATTGTGTTGTGCTATCCTGTGTGGATTTACGTTTTGATTTCCTGTGTGGACTGGGTTGTACTTGGGATCGGATGTTGGAGCCGAACGAGAATTGATGACTTAGGTATATGTATGAGCATATACCTAAGCAGTGTCGGATGTTACTTCATGATTTATCTTTCCTCTTTGGATTATCCTTTGATGATTCTTGGAGACCTTCGGGGGGTCTTGGGGTCCCTACTGAGTAGCTTAAACTTACCCCTGCATGGGCTATGCCCACACTACGTTGTGTTGGTTGCAGACGACGGACAACGCTGATTGTGGTGGAGGATTGCGGAGCAGGACGGTACCTGGAGGTGGAGCACTGGGCGGGGTGTACTCGGAGCGGACAGCTGGACCAAGAAGCTATGGAGGATATCTGTACTCACCCTTCAGGTGGGACTTCCAGAGGACGGCTCGATGTTGCGGCTTTTCCTTTCAGTTGTTGTTTTTCCCTTTTAGTTTTACTTTACAGTTGGGCTTGTATTTCCGGCCCCCTTTACTTTTCCGCACTTACTGTTGTACCAGTTGTTTTTACTTAGTGTTTACTTTTTTCCGCTTTCTTACTCTGTGGTGCTTGTTTACTTTACAAAGGCAATGCCTTCCCTTTACCGGGATTTACGCCTTGGTGCTAGTCGCCAGCCCCTGGCCTATGGAAGGCGGTCTTGGAGTAGCCACGACACGGGCCCCGAGGACGGGTCGTGACAGCAACAACGGCTGTCCCCACGGTGGCGCAAATCGAGCTTCAGGTCCGTTTCATTTAATCATCTTGATTGTTGAATCTATAGTTCCTATCTGGATATGGTGGTTTAGGTCTGATTTGATCTGTTTTTGGGTTTGTGGTGTGGGAGTTACGGCCCCAATGAGTGTGGTGGCGATGACTATGAGTATGGCGGAGGTGAGGCAGAGGATGGTTCTGGTGGCAGGACCTCAGCAAAGAAGCAGTGAAATCCGATTATAGTGTATCTATGTGCCTGTGGTTTACGAAGAAAATTCCTGACACGGTGCACAGATCAGTCCATGGGACTTCTTCCTAGATCGCAGTGGTGGCATGTTGATGTTTGAAAGTGAAACACTAGTGGAATATGGGACTACGAACAGTGGCAGAAGACACGATTCTTGAGGAAACGATGGAACATAAGTTGGATGGAACTGTGAAGGGGAGGATTGAAACCGTGTGACATGAAAACAGTCTCATGGTAGGTAAAGTGCATGAGGTTGTAGTTCCATGGATTATGGTGGAAGGATGAAGTAGTTTGAGACATTTTTTGTGGCACCGTGACAAGGTTGAGTCTGGTTGCGGTGCGGTGGAATATAAATAGTGGAGCAAACTTGTTGTGTGACCATTTCAAGTGAAACCGTGAAACCGTGAGAAGGTGGAGTGATGGTAGAAAAATGTGATGTGGAACCAGTAAAGAGGAATACTATCAAAAAGGATATGGTGTCACTGTGACTTAGCCTAAAAAATAAAATTAATTAAATGTAGATTAAAAATTAAACTAAAATACATACTAAAATACTAATTAAAAACTAAAATTAATTAAAACGATTATAAAAAACATAAAAACATAAAAAAAAGAATGAAACAAATAAAACTCTAATAAAATTATCAAAAACATTATTATAAAACATTTAAATAAGAACTAAATAAAAACTTAAATTAGGAGACCATTACATTATTTAAATAGTTAAAAGAAAAATTGAATTTTAAATTAAACAAACATAAAACAAAGTTAATTTATTTAAAATAGTTACTTTAACAAATTAATTTAATTAAGGTAAATAGTTAGTTATTTTGTTATTAAATACTTAAGTTAATTAATAAAATTAAATTAAATGAATTTAACAAGAGTAGTAAGTTTATAAAATTAAATTTATAATTAATGAATTTTTAAAAGACGACTAATATTTAAATAATGTTACATTGATTAATAAATATTTAATACAAGAAATGATAAATTTAAACTAAATTATTTTTTTACAAAAGAAGAAATAATTAATTAGTTAATAAATGTTAAATTATTAAATATGAAGAAAAAAATCACCAAACTAAATAAAAGTTATTATACTATAAAATTAAAGTATAATATAAATTAACTATTTTAAAGATTAAAATACACGATTAATTAAAAAAATTATTAATGGGTAAATTTATTTATAAAAATAGAATAATGTTAATTTATATTAAAAAGTGCACAAATAATTAATTAAAATCAATAAAATTTAATTAAAAAGATGTGAAAAAACTATGTAAAATATGGACACATCAAATTCCCCCACACTTAAGAATTTATTGTCCTCAATGAATTTCATGTTTTATTATCCTTGAGAAATAGAAAAATGTTTTATAAATCAGTTCAATATGTAACATGCCCAGAAATTAAGAAGCAGAGGGCAATGAAACTGTCAAAAGACTTTTAGAGAATGAATTGTTCAAATGAAACCCTGCCAATAACATATACTAAAAGGGTAATCAAGAAAATAAATAATCATAAATCAATGAATATTTCCTACTCATATTGGACATTACTTATTGAATCATCTCAATTCAAATCTAAGATCTAAATCCTAGAGTGATGACATGTTAAATTTATGTGGAAATAAGAATGTAACCAATGGAACTTTGTACTTTGACTCACTATTAGGATCCAAAAAATAAATTTTTATGAATCACATCAGTAATACAATCTAAATGACTCCCATATAAATATGTGTCCCCTTATTCATTTGGCATTTATCATTCCCCTCACATTAATGAACTCAATTTTGACCCTAGACACTTTATTTATTTATTTCCGTGCCATGTATCATGTGCTAAGCACTGTGCAATGCACTTATTCAAGGAGTACAAAGGGATTATAGTAAACAGAAATACACCCTATATCTAGGGTCTCAGAGATTCACCGTGGGATCCCAAATGCCCAAATTACTCTAGTTTCAAAAGATTTTTATGACAATCATTTACATTGGATCATTAAGGTGATTACTTTAATAAATATTAAAAATATGTGTCCCCAAGGATCAAGATAAAACTTCAAGTTCTAAAGGTTATGATTATAACACCACTAAAAGGTTACCCATATAACTCTAAAAAGTAGCCCCTAAACAAAATTTCCATTAAATCACTAACTTTACTAACTCAGCAATCATCCACCCACATTATTTTTTTCAAAAGATGAATTCATTACTAACAAAGACCTTCAAAGTTACATGCGCATAACCATGAGGGGAAGTGGTCCAACCAGATCTAATCATCTTAAGGGGGGCCAGCAGCCGCCAGCTGATGAGCATCATTGTTTCCATCCCTTTTGATGAAAGAGAACGTGTAGATTGTGAAGATTTGATGGAGGGAATGAATAGTCCTAATGAGGGATCCAAAAGATTTAAGGCCGCCATCATTGAGGTTGACGGCATTGAAAATGGTGAGGCAGTCCGATTCAAGGTATATTGATTTCCATCCATGATCTTTAGCAAATTTCATCCCGACAAGAATGCCGACATCTACAGCAACTGTGGGTTCCCAGAGCGCGTGGTGTGATTCATGTTTGGCTGCAATGATTTGATGATAGTGGTCTCGGGCCATCATATCAAGACCAACATGTCCATCCTTGGAGAAAGACTCATCCATATTAATCTTGAGAATCCCTTCCAGTGGAGGGCACCAATGTGGGGAGGAAGAAGGGGTTCCAAAGGGCCTCTGCTACTCAGAGTGGTGCTGTCATCCCGCAATCCAGGATGATGCCCGTTCAATCCAAAATCTGGGAGGCCTAAATATATGATTAAAGATGGCATCATTACGCCGAACCCAAATGATCCAGGACAAAATACAAAGTGATCCCGCTTTAGTCGGTGAAAAAGAGGAGCACCATCGCATCAGGAGAGAGGTGAGGTCCGAGGCCACATCCAGGTAGAGATCTGTTGGAGATCCCCATTTGATCCAAACCTCCTTTTCCACTAGGCATTGGATAAGAGCATGGAGAGTAGATTCTGGGATGTACGGGTAGAAGGGGCAGGAATTGTCACTGGAAAAATGTCATAAGGCAAGGAGGTTCATGGTAGGGAGGGTTCCAGTGCACACCTGCCACCAGAAATGGCGGATTTTTTGGGGGACATTGAGCTTCCACAGCGATTTCCAGGGCCCCTCATCCCCTTCATCTGTCTGTGTACAAAGGGCGAGCCGATAGCCAGAAATACCCATTTGAGAAATAGTGTACAGCCTAAAATTGAGCAAGAATTATGAAAAAAATTAACCATTTTTTAAAAAATGCTTAAAGTGGAAGTGGGAATTGATGAGCTTAAAATTCAGCACAATTTAGCATAGTCAATAATTGACCCCCTCCCCCACACATAAAACCCAAATTTTTTCCCAAGGTTGAATTCCAAATATGGAGAAGAACAATTTGACAATTTAAGTTCAAAATAGATTTTTTCAATTTAATTGATTGATGGCATGTATAAAGGGGATCTTTGAAGTTCAAAAATATTGTCTCCCATAAATATTAATTTACAGCAAGTTCTAAAACAAGTACAAGAATTAACATTTAAGTATAGTGACATAAAATTTCTATTAAAGTTCAAACATGGAATATAACTTGTGGATGCAGAGTGAATTGGGTGTAAGGAAATTCAAAAAATAATATTCAATTGGATGTTCAATAAAGTATAAAGTAAGCATTCCAAACAACCCTTGGAAAATAAGATTCAACAAAAACACATGAAGCAACCTACATGTATCCCCCCACACTTAATTTTATGTAGTTAATGGGTTTTAGAAATAAATGGAATTCAATTCTAAGAAAAGAAAAACATATAGATTTTTTTGTATAGTAAAGTGACGTGTGCAGAATATTTTTACAGCAAAATGATAAGAAGTAAAAAAAAATTCTTAAGTATGAAAGACATGCAACATATTTTTTTCTAAAGCATTATGGAGTAGAAAAATGAAACAAAAATTAATAGGAAGTTACTTCCCTAACTTAATATTTTTTTCATTAATCCTTCAATAAGGGAATTCCACTCCATTATAACAGAGCAGCATCATCCTAAAAACATAGATCATGTAAACCAGGAACAAAAATCCAGTTGAGATAGAGCATATCAAATACCACAAAGAATAAATTTATTCAAAGAAATAACAATACATAAACAAAATTAATCACAAAAGAAGAACTATTTATTGACTCCCATGCATCACTGAGTTTTTAGTCTTCAATTAGAATTTTTTTAAGTACAATTTTTTTTTGTGTTTTATTGAAAACAAACAAAACCATGGGTTTCCTCCCATGCAGTGCTAGGTTTATAGTCTCCAGCCAGACTCACCTAGCAACTAACCATAGTCACTTGGTGGATGTGGTTTCCTTAATAGGAACCCCCACATGTGTTGGACTAATTGTTTATAATGGATAAATGAATTTTATGGGAACCTAATCTTAAGTAAACTAAAACCAAATTCTCATAAGCTACCAAAATCCCTAAGTAGCACCCTTTAACAGTTAGGGACATGATGTTTTCAACTTCCAAATTTGATTCATATTTGACAAAATTAACATTTTTCGGTAGAGACTACAATGAATTGGATGCTTCAAAGGATGTGACATTGTCCTCACATCTATCTCTTTCAACCTCAACATTAACAGATTTAAATTTAACGGTGCTTATTGGTGAATACTGAGTAGTAGGTTAAAAATGGGATATAATAAAGTGTTGAACAGAATCATGAACATTTAAACTCAAGAATAATCCCCCCTAAACTACTCTCAGTTTCACAGGAGGGTTTCTCACCCAACTCATTTGAGTATGGAAGTGACAGACTTGGAAGAGAATTTAATTGATCATTCAAATATTTAGGTTTGACAATGTTGTAAATATCTTCCAAAAGAACCACATCAATTAACTCACACTGAACATCTACTACTTCAAACAAATCATTTCTGTTACCATCATCTTGTGTGTGCTAAACCTCCATTTTATGTTCAAGTACAAGAAGCTCACATTCTAAAACAATGTTAGTTGAGTGTTTCAATTAATAAATGGGAGAAGGATTGGTCAATTCATCTTCAAGAAACTCATTTTCCATTTTTTTCAAATTTAAAAAATCTTCCCCCAATAAATCAAGACTGCTTGTAATTTCTATACACAAAAATTTCAAAAAAAAGTGATGACTCTTAGAATATGGCAGTGAAATCTCAAGAGTTAGCATGTCTTCGAAACACATTTCCTCAACTTCTTTGTCCAACAAAATTTCATAAATTAATGGTTTTTAGTTTCAAAACATGGAAGATAAGTGTTCAATTCAAGTTCAAAAATTTCAGATTTAATGTTATCCAGACTAAGGTTCTCTTCCAACATATTTCCCAGTTCAATTTTAGGCTCATTGTTCAGAATTTCAGAAATTTTGGGTAATTAATTTTTAACCTTCAAGTTTTCATTTTCTATTTTATCTTCAACCGAAGTGACTTCATTCTAAAAACTTATAAAATAATGATTTTTCTCAAATATAGGAATTATGAAGAGAACTGGTCATTCATTTTCAATCTATTTCAATTCATCTTCATAATTTTCCATCTCAACATCATTAAAGTTATTTTTTGGGTCTTCAACAATGTGTTATTGATTCAGTGAGTTGGTTGTTTCCAATTTTAGTTCAATAGAATCATATTCTTCAGAGTATAATTCTTTTTTCCCATTTTCATAGTCAATTTCATCTTCAATTTGATTTTCAAATATTTTAAAAACACTTTATTTCTCATTCATTTCAGATTCTCCATGTTCCGTAACACTTTATTGTAATTACAATAGCATGTTTTCCAACCTTTTCTTTCTTTGATCTTGCTCTAGAGTGTATATAATTTGAATTTAATGGGTTTTATTTAACTGAGTACTCCGAAAATCTTCCCTAATATCTAATTTTTATAATATTGGACCACATTTTTCCAGGATGTTGGGACTAAGCTCAAATTTCTTTTCATTAACTTTAAATTGATAGATCTTTTGTGGTTGGTTATAAAAAAACTCCCAATAACTATTTCCATAACCTCCACAAAAAACACAATAAGGAACAATTTTACAACTTGATCCTTCAAAATATTCCATTTTTTTAAAATGTACAAATTAAACACACTCAAATCCAAGTAGAATTTAAACAGGGAACCCAAGCAGAAAACATTCATGATTTTTTAACAAATTGTTTATATGATTTTTATATGTTTTTTTTATTTTTTTTATTTTTTTATTTTTTAATTTTATAAATAATAGAACACCCATTCTGTGCCTTCCCTGGAAACAGAGACAAATTTTGATGAGTTCAAAGGTCGTCATAGCCCTCAAAATTACATTTATTAACCTGCACTAGCACAGTGGTTCATGGTCAATCCACAGGGAAGGAAGGTGTGTTTTTTATGGTTAAAAAAATAAACCCTGCTATTATCTGCAGTGGAGGGAGTGAACATCATTTTACTTTTTATTTTTTTATTTTTTTAATGATGATGTGGCAACAGGATGAGGGAACATGATTTTTTAAAAAGAAACTAAAATTTACACTAAGTACTTATAAACCAGAGAAATACAGTAAACTATTATTAAGAAGAAAGGAAAATGAACAATGATCAATTGTAATACTCCAGAATTCTAACTATTAGTTAAAAGGTTGACCTCCTCACAAATTTTTATTGTATCAATCCTTAAAAAATTGCTGATGAATCTCCCTCACCAGGAAGTTCAACAGGCAGAAGAATAAGTAATGGTGTTCGCCACACCAGACTTAATCTAACTTCTTGAGGTTTTGTGAAAGATAACAATTGGAAATAAACCCACCGTAAAATTCCCAATGTTAAAGACATTAAAGCTTTGATAAAAATATCCAAGATCGGCCTCACCAGTCGATATTGAAATTATGAATCTAAAATAACAGTTTAGGAGTGAATAATTGAAAAGGGAATCATTATTATATCTCACTGATTGATTATGATACTGAAAAATGAAAATATGTGAAGAGATCTTAGAATAAAACGAAATAGAATCAAATTACTGAACTAAGATCTTAGTCTATGATCATATTGAATAAATTAGTGAAAAACATCGAACAATAGAGTAAAAAAATTAATGATAGGGGGAAGAACTCCCAAAATAATGCTCTACTCTCGGGCTCCTTGGCCTCCAGCTCGTCTCCAGTGCTCCTCCTGGGAGTCCACCCTCGAATTTGGTGTGTTTGTTGAAGTCTGAATGAGAGTCTCTGAAAATTCTGCTACTACTCTTCCTTAAAACTCCATTATCATCTATTCCACGTCACTACATGTCTTCCACTGACATAAATTTTCTTTTACTGTTGCATCGTACACATGCATTTTTTTTGAACCACACATCGTATTAGTTTTTCCCCCGTAACTTACTCTCGGTGAGTTAGTTAGAAGTACTTTGACGTGTTTTCGACTTTGGTATAAACCCACACAAGAAAGAGCAAAATAGAATAGTTAAAAACCTGAAGAAAGTTTAATTAAATATAAATATAGTCATTAGTTAATTAAGAAATATTTAAAATATTTATAAAGTTTCTAAATTAGAAATTATTTAATAATTTATTTTATTAACATTATTAATAATAAGTTATTATTAAATTAAATTATTCTAATTATTAAAAAAAGTTGAGTATTAAAAATTTAATATTAAAGTATCATTTATTTAAATAGGTTAGTTTAATAAATTTTATAGATCGTTATTATTAATTTAATAATTTATTTGATTATTGCTATTTTTAATGTTATTATTTAATTAAGTAATTGATTAATTAAATATTTTTATTAAAGTTTATTTTAGTTTCTCAAATAAATTTATTTTAATTATTATAATTATATTTAAGTAAATATTTTAATTTATAATTTTTTATTAATTATTTTAGTTTTTTTTATAAATTATAATTAATTAATTTGCAATTGATTTATTTTATTAACATTTTAATTAATAGTTATTACTATTTAATATTTTAGTTCAATTAATATTTTATTTGAAATATTTATTTAAGTTTTAGTTTTAGTTTAAGTTAAGTTAATTTTTTTAATTTTATTCTCCCCCTCCCTCTTATCCACGGCGCAAGAGGGGAGGGGTAGGGTTCCTCTTCCTCCAAGCCACAAAATGGCTTCTCTCCATGACAAAGGCACAACATCTCTCAATAGCAGCGCAACACCAGTTCACAGCGACTTGGCATGGGTTCTTCCTCAACGGCACAACATGGGTTGCGATGGCTTGACCTCTTCTCCTTTAGCATGGCTCAACTTATCTGACAACATCCCTCAACAGAGGCATATCATGGTGGCTCTAGATCATCAGGTTTCTATGTATAGTAGTGATGTGGCATCAGGTGATTTCATCTGATGGTCATCTGATTCCAGCGATCCATATTCCAGATCCATGGTGATGAAATCTTAGCAAGAATTCAATAGTAGTGTAGCGGTTCTGCAAGGTGGCTTCCGGAACCCTTCGTACAACAAAAAAACCCTCCATCCATGACTCCATTTCAACAACAGAGATGTAACCTCCTACAACAGCAGCTGGCACCATGGTGGCACTAACCGAGATTCAAGTCTATTTGATTTAATTATCTTGATTTTTGAATCTCTAGTTCATATCCGGATATGGTGGTTTAGGTCTGATTTGATCTGGGTTTGGGTATATTGTGTGGGAGTTGTGGCACTGATGAGTGTGGTGGTGATAACTGTGAGTGTGGCAGAGGTGAGGCAGAGGATGGTTCCAGTGGTGCTACCTCAGCAAAGTAGCAGCGAAATATGCTTACAATCTATCTCTGTGCTCGTGGTTTACAACAGAGATTCCTCACATGGTGCACAACTTAGTCCAAGGGGCTGCTTCCCAGATCATAGTAGTGGCAGATAGATGTTTGACAGTGGCACACTGGTTGAAGATGGGACTACAAAAAGGGGCGTAAGACACGATGCTTGAGGAAACGATGGAACAACAGTTGGATGTAACTGTGAAGGGGAGGAGTGAAACAGTACGACATGAAAACAATATCAAGGTAGATGCAGTGCGTGAGGTTGTGGTGCCATGGATTATAGTGTCATAAGGAAATAGTTTGAGACATTTGTTGTGGCACTGTGATAAGGTTGAGTTTTCATGCAGTGCGGTGGGAGAGAAACAGTGGAGAAAACTTGTTGTGCCACCTTTTTAAGAGAAACCATGAAGTCGTGAGGAGGTGGAGTGATGGTAACAAAAAGTGTTGTTGCACCAGTAAAGAGGAATACAATCACAAAGGATACAGTGTCACTCAAACATAGCCTAAAAAATAAAATTAATTAAATGCAGATTAAAAACTTAAAATAAAATACATACTGAAATACTAATTAAAAACTAAAATTAATTAAAAAGATTATAAACAACATAAAAACTTAAATAAAAGGAATGAAACAAATAAGAATTTAATTAAATTATCAAAAAACATTATTATAAAACATTTAAATAGGAACTAAATAAATACTTAAATTAGGAGACCATTACATTTTTTAAAAAGTTAAAAGAAAACATGATTTTTAAATTAAATGATCATTAAACATAGTTAATTTATTTAAAATACTTACTTTAACAAATTAATTTTATTAAGGTAAAAATTTAGTTATTTTTTTATAAAATACTTAAGTTAATTAAAGAAATTAAATTAATGGAATTTGACAAGAGTTTTAAGTTTATAAAATAAAATTTATAATAAATGAACTGTTAAAAGACGACTAATATTTAGATAATGTTACTTTGATTAATAAATATTTAATACAAGAAATGATAAATTTAAACTAAATTTTTTTGTACAAAATTAAAACTAATTAATTAATTAATAACTGTTAAATTATTAAATATGCATACAAAAATCACCAAACTAAATAAAAAATTATGAGACTATAATATTAAAGTAGGATATAAATTGACTATTTTAAAGCTTAAAATACATGATTAATTAAAATAAATGATTAATTGATAAATTTTTTTATAAAAATAAAAAAGTGTTAATATATAGTAAACAGTGAAAAAATAATTAATTAAAATTAATAAAAATTAATTAAAAAGATTTGAAAAAACTATGTAAAACAATGACACATCAGTTGTGAATGAATATAAGTATCAATTTAGAACATATTCATTATTTAAATTTATTTAAAAAATTTGGGAATCATTTGTATGATGTTATGATATTTATAATATTTTATTTAAGTAAAAGGAAAAAATTTCACATTCATATTTTAATAAATATATTATTCTCAATATGGTGTTACTTAGAATATAACTTATACTATAGATATTATTTTTAAATATAAAATATTTATCTACATAATTGTATTTTATTTTTAATTTTTAGGGAATAAATAATTACCTTAAATAATTATACAATAATGACGTAGTAATTATTTTATTAATAAAACAATCATATAAGTGATATTAATAATTTTAAAATAAATGTAATTTGAATTAATTAAGGTTATACAATAATTTCATAGACGATTATGACATATTATTATTGTGTTAAATGTATTTTTTCTAATTTATTCAGTTTTATTGATTTTCTTAAGGCCAAAGTAATGAAAAGTGTCAAAATTGGCACTAATGACATTTTATTAAAATAATATATTATTAAATTATTTAAAAATCATTAAAATAATATTTAAAAAGAAAAAAATATTATTAAATTTTCTAAAATGTAATAAATTATTCATTTATGTACCAATTGATATTTTATATGTAAAAATTACCACCATTTAATATTAAATTCATTATTATCACAATTGAAATTAAACTATGTTAACTAATGTCAATCTAAATGATCAGGTTTAAAGAAAAGAAAAAACATGTAAAAATGTTATTAGTTTATGATATTACAATATTATCTCATCTTATATTCTAATTCTTGGTAATTCTGTTGTATTTTAATAGAAAATTAATTTATTTTAATTTAATATTTTGAGGATTTCCAAGGGTGCCCCTCACCTCAGTCATAAAAGGAAACTCCTTCATTTTATTCCACAACCTTGAGCCTCTTATATCAATAAATTCCTACCCATATATCCTCATTTAATCCTTATCCAAGTTCTGGAGGTCTTGTATTTCTAGAAATACCATATCTAGATATCTTAATAAGTGATCTAAAATAAGTAAGCTAAAGAAGAAGTAATTGTTTTTACCAACACATTCAAATTCATTTCTTATTTCAATTCATATTGATGTTTTTTTACATTATAAAATAATAAATCCAATATCATATATATATATATATATATTTTATTATGATTATGAAACATCCATATTATACCTTCTATCCATCGTATAAAAAATGAAAGCACCTCATGTGTGTACGTTTGGTTTACCATCTCTACACAGCGATGTAACTTGTTTTCTATGTTAAAAATTAAATAATAGTTATAAAAATGTATTAAATTATTAAATATGATATTTATGACATAAATTTTATTTTTTAAATTTTTTATTCATACCATATTTAAGATAACCAAGACTTTTATGACAAAACAAGCATGAGAAACAATGCAACGCCCAAAATAGTGAAATGAATAAATATTATTAATAAACAAGTGGTAAAACGTTATATGGGGATCATATATGATATCATAAATATTCATATGATTTTTATAAGTTAATAATATGTTTAAAACCACTATACATGAGGTTTAAACATGTTTAAATGAATTCTAGCATGAGGTAAAGGTTTTTCTTGTCTCACTTTTATTTCTGTGAGATTCTCCTTATTCATCACTTTTTTCCTGGTGTATGGTGTATGTATACTAATCATTGAATTATATTATCATGAATTTATTTATTCTCATGTTATTTAATATTTTTTATATTTTAGTCTTTCATGGGGATTATGATTCAAATGATTTAAAGTGGTATGGTAAACATTGAATTTTTTTTAATATTATCCTTTTCAAGAATGATATTAATGATATTTTAATGGAATTTTTATTCTTTGGGTTAAACATTTACTAAAATGATTATTTCATGTTTCAAATAATTTTTTGTTATCTTAAGTTTAATTCAAACTTGTTTTGTGTGGATTTACATCTAATACATATAATTAATTAATTGGGTTAACACTCACACTTTCTTTTAAAAATAATCTTTTAAATGTTTCTTTATTTTCAAAATTTAAAAGAAATATTTTCTTAAACTCATAAGGCATGAGAAGGTTTTCCCAATTTCATGATGCCTTAATTTTTTCAAGAATACTTTTAAAATTTTCAAGGATATTTCCAAAGAAAAATTTTTCTTTTCTAATTGTGTGTCTTTTTAAATAAATGATTCCAAAGTAAAAGGTGTATTTCTCTCATGAAATTTTCAATGATTTTGATATAGTATTTTTATCTATTTCAATACCCTCTATTGAATCTTATGCTCAATTTAGGTTTAACTCTTATGATACCATCTACCATATTATTGAATTATTTATGATCATTTTGATTGGGGATATACTGTCTTGATACTATTTTCCATATTCCTCTGGATAGTTTATGATTATGTTTACTAATTGGGGGTATTATTCACATTTAATATGAAAGTATCAATATGAATTTACATGTTGATTATGGTCCATCCCTTTCATATGAGGATTGAATTTGACGTAGTATGTGACAGGTGGGTCCCTCTATAGTCCCTCGATGCATTGTTAGGTATCATTAAACAAACTAAACCTGGTTTTTACCCATTTATGTATTGTATAATGGTCTAAACCTTGATGGAATATTTATGATGAATTGAATTAGGTATTCCCTCATTATGATATTATTTATTTATATTCTATATGATTATTTTACTAGTAGAATATCTATGGGTGACTATCATTCTCATGTGATTATTTATATGGAATTATTTTATCATCTTTTATTTCTACAATTTTATTCTCAATATTATGTTTTAATGGCATGAATTTTGAGTTATTCACGATGCCTTATTATTTATGTTTATTTAAGATAGCTTCCATTATATTCTTACCCTTACCGAGCACCCGAGCTCAGCCCTTTTTATATTTTATTCTTCCCTAAATTTCCATGAAGTTTATTATTATTGATATTTAGGGTTACTCTAAGGGTTATAATGGTGTTCTCAAAGAAAATATTTTTTTTATTTTATGTCTAAAATTAATTTTTAATCTCAAATTGTTGAAATAGCGGGTGCCCTAGACCCAACTATGTAATACTTTTGATTACCATATCATTTATAAACTTAGTTATACATGATTTCATCTTACCATTATAATGTAGACTTTTCTACATCCACTATTATAATGGTAATTTCCAAAGATTAATTTTCATGTTGAGAGGTTATAGTAGATCCCAAGATATAATGAGAACCTCGAGATACGACAACATTAATCTTAAATATATGTTCTATGGTCTAGATACATCTTACTAACTGGACACAGTAGATGTTTGACTATCATGTGCTGGGGGATCATAAGCATTGATACTTCTTCTCATAATGTTCACACTTGGTGATCTCTAGTAGTGAGATCATGAGGACAGACCTAGCAATAGGAACCCCACATGTTTTGGGTGTCATTGGTTGTTTCTATCTACGGACATGTAAATTGGTCTCCTGACTTGAGATCATTACCAATGTATACCATTTGATTTCATACTTTGATGCAAGGAAAAAACCATGGTATTGAAATCGTGGTGAGGTATCTTGTGTTGGGTGCTTCGTTGATGTTAAGACTTTGGTTGAATGATCAAGAAAGGATTTGTCACTTCCAAGTTTAGGAAGTTGTATATCTCGGGCCTGGTTGATCAGGATGGTGATGACTTCATAAGTCTTTGTCCAAAGTAGTACAAAGGTAAATCCATCAGGATAGATCAAAAAATAATAAATGAAGAAAAGGATGATAACACAAGTGTGTGTCCTGCTTTATGAGATATTTAATGAAAAAGATACTATAGTACACAGTCGGTGTTTGTAGGTTTGTTGTCGTTGCTATAACAGTCCTTATCTCTTTAGGGGCCATGATGGGTTGATAGACTCCAATCTTAGTTGGTAGATTTTATTCACTGCTATTGAGATAAGGTCCTAGAGGGTTACACACAATAGCATATTCAAGAATCTTCCATATTTAGTTGAATAGGTTTGTGGACATAGTGGGCCCCGCCATAGGGTCCGAGTGTTGTCCAAAGTATCAATCACCAAAATAATTAAATAAATTCATTAATATTTAAGTTATGAATATTTGGCATTGAATTTATTGAATTTATTTAAAAGTTTATTAAATACGAGATAATATTAATTGAACAAATATTATTTTAATATTAAAGGTTAGTTTAATATTAAGTGGGACAGTGAGTCAAGTTAAATGGCTCAGTTTTTATCACATAATATATTTTACATATATTACTAGTATGTGATAAAATAATAAATAATATTGACATAGTTTAATTCATCAAAATTATTTATTTAGTGGACGTTGAAATAAATAGCGGTCGGGGAACCCAACTGGCTATTTATCAACTCCACTAAAAATATAGGAGGAGGATCTCTCCCATGTGTGGCCATTACACTATTAATTAATTCATGGAATGAAATATGAGAGAATCTCTCTCATCCTTCTCTCTAGAGAGAGAATCTCTCGATCCGAGATGCTCGGATCAAGATCTCTCTTCATCATCGAAGGCATCTCGATGCGGTGATCATCGGGACGTCGAAAGAGTCATCAGATCTCTGTGCTAGCACCTAGAATTTGATGATACATGCTCCTATGAATTTTTGAAGCACGTTTGGATGATCTAGAGGTTTTCTTCTTTGGATCCTTTGAACAACGATCGTCATCGAGGAATTTTAGTTGACTGCGACTTCAGATTTGAAACAGGTACATTTTCATTTTTATTTTGTGCTCCTTATAATTTGTGTGAGATCCTCAGACCATTCTGAGGCTTGGATCCTCGGTGATGACAAGTTCTCTCATCCCGCCAATGAAAATTTTAAAATCCCCAGCCCACCGGCTTCCACTATAGGCCTCAGGACCTTTTAGTGGTATCAGATCAATCGCATAGATTTTTTGAGCCAAATAAAATAAATTTGCATAAAATTAAGTATAGGGTTCAAAAATGGTCCCAACGGTTCAAACCGCGCGTCAATATGATATCGAACGTCCAAGTTACGACCATTTTAAATTTTTGGATTGGATCGAATTTATGGTTTGATCATGGGTATTAAATTTAATTTATTCCGAATGACTGATCAAATTTAGATCATCCATCGGATATGATTAAAATTATATAAAAAATTATAAATTTTATAATTTAGTAATTTTCATTATAATTTTATTATTATTATAATATTTATATTATTATTATAACAATAATATAATAATAAATTATTATTTTATTATTGTAATTTTATTATTATTAAATTAAAAGGCTATTTAGCCTTTAGAATTTTTGGGAAGAAGATGTCAAATAAAATTTTGGGAAGACTTGACTCCAAAAAAAGGGGAGGGTTAAAGACTTTAATAGAAGTCTTAAATTTAAAGAAAATGAAGCAAAGGGGTCTGCACAGACCCCCTATTTCTTCTTCCTCAGGAAGGCACGGGCAGGCCGCCTGCATGCCGCACCCCAACTAGATCCTCCTCTAGTTGTGTTCCTCCCCTCTAAACAAGTCGCCCTGACCATCTCCTTGCCTCCTTCCCTTGCTGCATCTAGCCGCCACACCAAGCAACCCAGCATCGGACCGCCACCCAACTCGCCTCTCTCCTCTGCTCGCTGGCGCACCGGGCATTTTTCAACAAGCTATTGAAGTCGCACCTATAACGCCCTCCTTCGACTTGATCTACTTCCGACCACCTAAAGTGTGCCGCAGCAGCAGCCAGCATCCATCGACCCTTGGTATGCCCTATCGTCCAACTCCTGAAGTGCGACAAATCTCCCCAACCTGTAGCCTAGTGCCACATCAGCCGACGACCCTTGGTCCACCCTCTACCGAACACCCAGATGACCCCAACCTCCATTCTGAGAAGCTTCCATCCATAGCTTCCTAGACAACCGTCGTAGGCATGGCTCCTCCCTGAGGTCTTCAGCAGTGAACCCGACAACCCGTGTCATCCCCACCCATGCCTACCAGACCTGATCGGAACCACAGATCCGTCGGATTCTACCTCACCCAGGAAGTATCTTTATTTTTTCTGTAAGTCTTTCCGCAAGGAAAAATTTGTCTTGAAGTGATCCGGTCTGATATTCCCAACCTGGAATGAGTTTTGGATGGATTAGTCTAGAGAAGTTTGGCCCTGAATGGCCTGGTAGGGCCCTGCGTAGGTTTGGCCCGACCCGCACAGGCCTTGCAGTGATGTTTCAGGGACTGACCAACTTAAATTAATCAAAAATAATTAATTGAATTCTGGTTAATTGTTTTAATACATGGGGATAGAAATTAGTTTAATTTTTGCAATGAAATTAAATTAATTAATTAATTTAATTTTTACATACAAATTAAATTAATTATTATACCAATGATTAATTAAATTATTTGAATTTATTAATTCATTTAATTTAATTATATAACCCTTGTACTTATTTAATACATTTTAATTTTATCACTCATTATTTATCTTCATTTCGGTCTTGAGCACTGACCCATGTAGGTCGCATTTATTTAATTAATTATTTAACTGTGTGTGATGCTAGTAATTAATTAAATAGACGGTATGTGAATCATCATAATTTTTCAGTTAAAATGTGTATGGTCCTACATGCCCATTTTTTACCTGATGTATATTTATACCCAGGTTCCCCCTCATCTGCGTGCGAATAATTTTGTACCTCGGACAAAGATGATGCAAGACGAGGTGGTACTCCAAGACGTGACGTGGACCCCACCAAGACGAGGTGATACTCTAGATTACAATCAGACATGCAAGATGGGGGACATCTTTATCAAGAGTCAAGCTTCGACTTAGTTATGATTACCTTAGGTTGTTTAGATTCTCAAGACCAGTCGGGTAGTAGTTTACCTTTATGCATTTATTTATTATTTTATGCATTTTATAACAACAGGAAAATACATATAATAATAGATAATAAAATGCATAAATAACTGACATATGTTTTCCTATTAAAGTTCAGTTGTGAGCGTGACAACATAGAGGAACAAGTTTAATAGAAATGCATTACATCCGGCAAGAGAAAAACACAAAACCCTCAAAGTAATATTAAGTCATCACAGCCTTTCATCATTCATGTTCGAACAAAACTAGGTGTTTGGGGTGTAGGTCATTCCATAGCTGAGGGTGCCTCTTACTACTGGGGAATTCTTATTAGGATGGTGGTTCGACTTAAAAATTGTAGTAAAAAATATCCATAGCTAGCTTGTTGTAATTTTTGAGGCAAGCGTTGAATAAAACAGGTCATGATTTTTAGAAGTTAGCACTTCGCTCAACAGATCAAGGAAGCGCGAGTTAATGTGGTTGTTCATCCAAAAGCCTATCTTGGAAACTTCGAGTAGTGGTGTTTCCATATCTTGTAGACTATGAAGAAGGTTCATGAATCCTTGACACTAGAATACTTAAGAGTATTCCAATTCTAGTACAGAGGGTTCCTAGAATTCGAAAAAATAGTGGGAGACATTTAAGTGATTAAATAATCAATTATGTCCAAATTGATAATCACATAAAAGTAAAATCTGCTAAAGTTTATTTGTAGAGAATGGAAAGTAATACCATAATAAAACTGTGATAAATACTGGACAAAGTTAATGTCCAAACAAGCATGAAATTCTAAGTGTAGTATAGACACTCGCGCACATTACTACTATAATGGAAATTCAAGGTTCTTGTGTCCCAACCTGTTAAGCCACCTCATGAAGCGAGGGTGTAGATACTTATAGGAGACTCATGAATCAAGATTATGATGGTCCTATCATTATTCTATCATCAACTTTAGATGTTATTTGTGGTTTCTACATCATGACTTGGATGATGATTATATGTAGTCTCATCTCCAAGAAGTTTCCAAGGAGAAAGTTAAGCGTGATTTTAATGTGATGGTTGCACTCAGTTTGTGTAATGTGAAAGACAGTTCACAATCTTTCATGCCATCCCATTTTTATACCTTTTACACCCAATTACTCTAGCTTTGTTTTAAGGATACAAATGAACGATATAGAGTAATCACTTCATTACGTTTGATGTAACATTCACCAAGTAATAATAATATTAAAGATAACACCATCTTTTGTTCTTACAGATAATATATTGAAATACAAGGAGAAAAGGCCTATGGAAAGTTACACCAAAGGAAACTTCATTATTTCCTTCAATGAAAATAGGTTGGTTATTTAACAGGAGGTTATTTTCATCACATATTATGAAATAAATTCATGGAAGTTTAAAAAAATTAAATACAAGAAGCAAGTACCCGCTTCTCATTCAGTTTATATTCATCAAATAAAAGTATTATTTTCTCACATACTTCCTGGGTATTAAATAAAATATTCTTTTTACATATATGTATTGAAATACAGTAACCATGTAAGCAGAGAAACATTACTAGAAGTAAGTTTTCTTCTCCAAGGAGATGAGAAAGGGTGATTCCTAATTCATCGGTGAGAAACACATAAATTCTAATTGCCAAGTGATTGATTCAAATTGAAAAAGTTGTTGAGTATAACCAAAACATTTATCTCATGTGTCCATTTGGTAATAATGAGACATTATTCCAAGTTTTTGGAATGAATTTTGTTTTTGGTAACATACTCAATAAATAGTTCATACATACTTGAATCAAAGGCAATATATGATGAATATAAAATTTAAGACCTATCCAGTTGTGGCAGGAAGATTATTTGTCAAGTAAAACTAAAAGTGGACGTCAAGAATATAACCAACATGGAATTTAGGATCAGCATATCTAAACACCATTTTTATTATTGACATCTTTTGTTTAGACAAAAAAACCTTTAGAAATAAAGGTATTCCTCAAAGATTCTAGAGTTAGTTTAACAAGTGATCATGAACTATTCTATAGGAAAGCTAGAGGTAAAGATACTTCGTAAGATTCCTTTAAGTTATTAAGGAATATAATAGTGAAGTATATGAATGGTCAAAATATATGAGTTGCTTCAGATCGAAATACCGAAGAATATCTTGACCATACATTCATCGATCACCATAATGTGCGTGGAGTAATTCCCAAATGCATGTTACATTATCTACATCACAACATTGATGTTCATAAGGAGGATTCGTGATGAGTATTACATGTTAACATTGATCAATAAAATGTAGCGCGGAGTAATTCCTAAACTCACATTTTATACATCAAAGTTATGATGTAAGAAGTATCAATGTTACAACCTGCAAAACTTCCATTATATTTCAAGATGTGTTTTTCAAATAATGGCATAAACCCATAACCATGCCAACTTAAATGAAAAATCGAGATCATGCAAGTCATAGTATGATGAAATTCCATTATTTCATACATCATGTGTTAAGATGAAAATATTTTGTTAAGATATAAACAAACATGCGTCAAGCTAAACACATGGTTCATTTAAGTAAATATCAGAAATGTTTTTATAGGATATTACATAAATCCCTAACATAGAAAAGTTGTAGTCATGTATTAGACTAAATTTCTATATAAGGGTGCACATATCTATTACAGATAGTGGGAGATAAATTGACTTGGACTTAGTCAATGCTTTAGATGTGCAAATGGTTGGCATAGGAACAAGTTCCACAAATGCATGTGGAAGAGGCATGTTCTAGTGACACATACTGCGTAGAAAGGGTAAAAACCATGGTGATGGTTTTGAGTTCACCATGGCTGGTGTAACATTATTCATTAAGAATAATAAATCCTACAAGTAAGCAATATACAAAAATAATCTAAGATTGAAAAGACAATTAAAATTCATTAATGGATTCCATGTATCAAATTGAAAAAGGGCTTATAAATTGAATATTGTGATGGGTATTCAAATGAGATGATACATGGATGGTAAAATCCTAGTACCAATAAGGCTCGATTAGTTATACCAAGTCAGTATGCCTAAATCCATTAGAATTATACTTGTTATAGATAACCTCTAAGATCATTAAATTGGTCATTGGATGTCATGATCATCTTTTGTGGAAGGTGTCTATACAATGCAACCAGAAAGGGATGATGACACCATTGAATCCCAATGTAGGTTGCAAGCTACTATAATCTAGTTCGGGATTAAAGTAAGCAAAAATATCTTAGAACATTCATTTAGAATGAATATTTTCCTTATGTCTACCAAAGGTCAGTGAGAGCTCTAATGTTTTCCAAGGAAAAATATGTTCGACCACATATGGAAATCATATATTGGTCTTACAGTTAGATAAGACCAGGTTAAAAGTAATTCTCCAATAATTGACTTAAAGTAGCAACCTATGTTCTAGGGAACATAATCTACTGAGGTAGATCTAATGGTTTCTTGGACCTAGTCAATCATACATAAAGTGACATTGTATTAAAAAAATACAAGTTGGAAAAATTCAAGTTCAGAATTGTTGCCAATTTCACATGGCTTAATCTCTCCAAGTTGACATGTTCGGAACATGAGAAGAGATTAAAGTTGTGAGTTGAGTTCCATACTCTTCAGTGATGGATCAATCACATATGCCATGTTATGTACTATAATTGATATTTCTAGGATGTACTTTATAGTAGGAAAATATCAATTATATCCAAGAGCATTGTAAGTGAAGTAGTCAGAACTATCATCATGTACTTCAACAAGTAAAAATGATATGTACCTGGAATATGGAGAAGAAGGTATACTAGTTTTTTTGGGACACAGACTAGTAATACTAAGATCAATTTGATATAGTATCACAGTTATTCAAAGTTGATGAGCGATTCAAGATCATAAAATCTAGTGGTAGCCATACCTACAAATACCGAGTATGTTGCAGCTTCTAAGGAAGCTAAGAAGTAGTTATCAATTGTAATGATTTGTTACAATTCTTGGATTCAAAAATAGTGAGAAAAGTATTATCCTAATGTAAATTATGATATTATTACTAACCAATTTGTCAAGTTAAGAAAATAGACAAAAGTGATATATTCAGGGATACCTTATCTTGATAAGTATTACTCAAGAAGATGAGATTGCATAAAAAATATATTCCACGCATAGAAAACGTGGAAGGCCCATGAGTAAAATCCATTACTTTGTGGAAGCATGATCTTTATCATGTGAGTAACTAACAAGTTTGGTTAGAAAGTTGTCTCAAGTGCAAGTGGGAGTGTTGAAATAGTGGGTTCCCTAGAGCCAACTATGTCATACTTTTGATTATCGTATCATGTATACAATTAGTTATACATGATGTTATCTTACCATTATAATGTAGAATTTTGTACATAAACTATTATAATGGTAATGTACAGGGATTAATTGTCATGTTGAGAGGTTATAGCAGATCCCAGGCTATAATGGGAACCTTGAGATACCATGAAAATATTATTAAATATATATTCTATGGTCTAGATACATCTTACTAACTAGACACATAAATGTTTGACTATCAGGTTTTGGGGGATCATAAGCATTGAGACTTCTTCTCATGAAGTTCACACTTGGTGATCTCTAGTAGTGAGATCATGAGGAAAGACCCAGCAATAGGAACACCACATGTTTTTGGTGTAATTGGTTGTTCATATCTATGGATATGTGTATTGGTCTCCTGACTTGAGATTATTACCAATGCATACCATTTGATTGTGTACTTTGATGCAATGAAAAAACTATGGTATTGAAATCGCGGTGAGGTATCTTGTGTTGGGTGCATCGTTGGTGGTATGACTTTGGTTGAATGATCAAGAAAGGATTTGTATCATCAAAGTTTAGGAATTTGTATATCTTGTTCCTAGTTGATCAGGATGGTACTGCCTTCATATGTCTTTGGCCAAAGTAGTAAAAAGGAAAATCCATCATTATAGATCAAAAAATAATAAATCAAGAAAAGGACAATGACACAAGTGTGTGTCCTGCTTTGTAAGATATTTAATGACCAAGAGATTATAGTACACATTCGGTGTTCATAGGTCAGTTACTGTTGCTATGAAAATCCTTATCTCTTTAGGGGCCATGATGGGTCTCTAGACTCTGCTCTTGGTCTATGTATTTTATTCACTACTATCAAGATAAGGGCCTAGAGGGTCACACACAATAGCGTATTCATAAATCCACCCTATTCAGTTGAATACGTTTATGGACATAGTGGGCCCCGCCATGGGGTCCAAGTGTTTTCCAATGTATCGATCACTAAAGGAATTAAATATATTCATTAATATTCAGGTTATAAATATTTGGGATTGAATTTATTTAATGTATTTACAAATTTAGTAAATAAGAGATAATATTAATTGAACGAGTATTATTTTAATATTCAAAGTTCATTTAATATTAAGTGGGATAGTGATTCAATTTAAACAACTCAGTTTTTATCACGTAATATATTTTACATAAGTATGTGATAAAATAATAAATAATATTAACGCATTTTAGTATGTCAAAAAAATTTATTTAGTGGACATTGAAATAAATGGGGGTCGAGGAACCCAAACAGGTATTTATCAACTCCACTATAAATATAAGAGGATGCTCTCTCACATGTGTGGCCATTAAACTATTCATTCATTCATGGAATGAAAGTTGAGAGCCTCTCTCTCCTCCCACTCTCTAGATAGATAAGCTCTCGATCCAAGAAGCTCGAATCAAGATCACTCTTCAGCATCGAAGGCATCTCGATGCAGTGATCATCGGGACATCAAAAGTGTCATCGGATCTCCGTGCTAGCACCTAGAATTTGATGATCGATGCTCCTGTGGTTTTTTGAACTGCGTGTGGATGATCTAGAGGGTTCCTGCTCAGGATCCTTCGAGAAACGATCTCCATCAATGATTTGTAGTCGACTGCGGATTCTGATTTGAAATAGGTACATTTTTATTTTTATTTTGTGATCCTTATAATTTACACGAGATCCTCAGACTTTTCTAGGTCTCAGATCATTGGCGGTGACAAGTTCTGTCATCCCGCCAATGAAAATTTTAAAATCCCTGGGTCACCGGATTCCACTGTGGGCCCCGAAACCTTTCACAAATATGTATCTAGTTTTCCAAGACTACTAAAGTATTTGTTCCTTAGAGATGTGATTCCTTGTAATCATGAAATTTTAATAAAGTAAGGAATCATTTATGGGATACTTGGTTCAGGGTCATTATAATAATCATGAGTACCATTTTATGTATGAGGAGATTTTTTTTCACTACCATAAGATGTGACTCCTTTGGATTTCATGGGAATAATTTTTAATAGTAATGAAATACACGATGTTTAGTCAAGATACAATCATGTAAATTAGGATTCCCTTATGCCTCTGAAACTTCTTTTGACCAAAACTACCTTTTTCATCCAAGGAAAACTTGTTACCAAGTGCTATTGGTGTAGAGAATGCTCTTTTTTCTTCAATTATATACATCTTTAATAACTCATGAGCATACATCTCTTGTCATAGAAAAATAAAAAATACTTTACTCATTACTTGAAAACCTAAAAATAATGTAATATCAATTGTTATTGAAATATAAAAGTATTTTATTATTTTATTAGAAAATTTCTTTCATGTCTTCTACTTATGGAAAAAAATAATATCATCAACTTATACAATCATACTGTGTTTTTTTTCATAGAGATTGTTTTCCACCCTACCATTATTGAAATTTATTCTATTTAAACATCTATTATTCATTGAATACCATGCATAAGGAACTAGATTAATCTTATATAAGATTTTTTCATATTATAATCTTTACAACCATCTCCATCAATTATAAAACCTTTTGGCAGTTCAATGTAAACCTCTTCCTCTAGTATCCCATTTAATAACATTTCCATCATTTCTATTTGAAAAAAAATTATGATTTCTCTAAATCCTTGAAATGTTAATTCTTATATTATAGCATAATACCACATTGTATAATGAAATTACTCTTTAAAAAATATATCCACATACATAAAAATCATGGTCTAAAATTACGATGTAATGCATGAAGGGTTTTTGAGGGATAACAATATTCTAAAATATTGTAGAAGAATAACTCTAAATCCCAAACAACCCATGATATATATATATATATATTTGGATTGAATAAAAATGAAGAAATAAAGATGTTCTTTTTCTCTATTAATCCTTCTTATCCAAAAGAGTTTAATGCAGATCACTAAATATAAACCAACTAGTCTGTTCCATCTATGGTGTCCATGGGTTATGCAAATCTCCCAATGCTGGGGAAATATCCCCCTTAAGCCACAATTTTCTAGAACCATTATTTTAAATATAATGAGATAATTATGATGAATAGAATTTAAATAATGAGTACTTATATCATTTTTACACCACTGTATAAGGATCAAACCATATTATAGAGGCATCAAAAAATTTAGGTATTTAACATATATTAATTTAATCATTTAAAAATATTATCCAATATTTAAACACATTGAAACTTATGGTTAAATATACTCATTGATTTTATAACATTGAGAAAAATATTGAATAATTTAAATTCTAACATGGAACATAATAATGATTGAGTCAACATGTTCATACTTGTTCATACTGGATCCAACATGTTGCAATTTCCCACATTACATGGCAGTCTATTCTGTCAAAAGCCACAACTGTGTTTCAAATAACCATGCCATGGGTTTTAAATGTAACACTCTTGAACTTTTACAACTAGAGATGGTGGGTTATTTATTACTTGGTAATCATATTACATGAGATTACATTCCTAAGATCAAATTTAATTAGTCCTTAAGATATGGTATATATAAAAGTTACATTACAAAATGAAATATTATATCATTTGAGTAAAAATATTTATTTCTTACAGATATATTTAGATACAATCATATATAGTATTACACTTCATTATGTGAGGAAATGGGAAACAAAAGTAAAGGGTGGGATCATATGCTTGGTAAGGGATAATGTATAGTATAAGGTAAAAAATAATAATATTGGTATAAGAATGATAGAGGGAATGAATATAAAAATGATTCTATATTAATTAATACATGATAATTACATAATATATCGATGAAAAAATAAATTAATAATCACATGTATAAATTTAAATATTCTCATAATGATGGAAAATATGGGAATGCATAATATGAAACATCAAAAACATACCATTGAGACCTTGTGATAAGACATCATATATAAAGGTTAATGACACTCCCAATACACTACCTTAGTCATTTAATGATACCCACTAGTTCACTAAGGGACTATAATTTTTTGTCCCACCCATCACCAAAACTTCCAATTCAATTCATTATATAATAAAAGTGCATTGGAAATACATGGAAGAATGTTCATGAATTAATAAATTAGAAAAACATATATTAATTTCTCAGTGAAGTTGGTATTAAAATATTTTACCATATATAATAAAGTATTATACATTCATTTCAATAGCTTTACCAAGTTAATTAATTAAAAAATATCTCTATGGGAATTCCCTTGAAACTTAATATGGATAATTGGGTAATCAAAATGTTCAAATAAGTACCCTAAATATGTGAATATTATGTAACTTTCCTAATTGAGAACTAAAAATATTAAAATGAACAATGTTTTTAGTGAATTTAATATATATTTTTTCAAAAGTAAGTGACCCAATAAATTTTGGATAAATCTACTATAAATATGGTTTATATAATGTCGCATATTTTATACTCATTAAGGAAATATAATTTCTATATGAAAAGACTTCAAGGTTGGTATGAATTGATGGAAAAGGTGAACTTATCCAAAATTTTTGTTTAATTACATTTGGATCCAATAGAATGAATATGTAATAAAATATATTTAATATGAATTAAGGAAATATAATTTCTTTGAAGAAAGACTTCCATATCGACATTAATTGATGGAAAAGGTGAACTTGTGCCAAAATAGAGTTTAATCCACTTAGGATTAGATAACGAATCCACCAGCTACATATTCATCATCCTTCCTTAGAAAAATACAACCTATTATAAATGGTATATCCATAATACAACAAATATAAGTAATATGAATGGATATTTTTGTCATGGTATATTATAGAGTTTTAGGCATCTTGGGTTAATTTTGAAATTATAATAGTGTGTGAATAGAGTATAATGTAGGTGAAATAGAGTCTCACATGTATGGTTATCATAAGGGGAAAAAATATATTTATATTTCAATAATAATGGAATAAGAAATTGTAAATTAAAAGGGTTAGTACAATTGAAATGTAAATAGGAATTGAAAATAGAGGGAAAGGGAACCTTACCTCTCATAAGCTTCTAATACTAGTTTTTACCCTTAAAATCAAACAAAATAACCAAAATTGAAGAGATATTTGAAGATATAATCCATGAGAGATCTATAAAGAGGGGAAATTGAGTTTTGAGTTGAAATAATAAGAATAGGATGTGGGTATTTATAGATGTAGTGAGTAGAATTTAATAGATTAAAGTATTGAATATTTTATTTTTCAAATACTTTAAGTGATCCACTATCCCATTTAGTTCCCCATTATCTCATTTAGTGATCCAATATAATGGTTAGTGAAAAAAATTAGGCAAATATAACTTCCTTAACTGATTTGATCCCTACTTATATATATATATATGATTTCATATTTACCATATTTCATAATTTCTTACCATATGTTACCATTTTTACCAAAAATTAAAATATTTTACCCCTTATATAATTTCTACCTAAATTAAAAATATGAAATTTATTTTCTCAAATTAATCCTCTAATTATATAAATTCTTACTTTTTTATAATGGAGTTATATTTGATAAAAAATATATCGAAGTAAGAACAATTTCATTTATAAAAGAATTTTCACTATAATACTACTTAACCCTTAGATATCTAACACCATATAAAATAAGTATAATCCCTGAGGGTATAGTGTGAAATGTTGGTACATTCAAGGGGTGGTTCAACCAACATTGATATGGTAGTGATTTTTTTAACTTTATATTCTCCCATAGATGATTTCACTCAAACCTCAACTGTTGATGTTCTTCTTAGGCTTGGTCAAAGGTGAACCCCATTGTTGCTACCTCATTTCCAATATCTAATAGGTTATATTCATAGTGGATGTTTCCACTGGTGAAGGGTATGGTTTCTCCATTTTTTATCAATTTTATCTCATCATTGACCTTAACATACATGAATTCAAACGGTCACATCATAAAAACTATATCACCAATGGTCATTATTCCCACTAGTCATTGTTCTCAATCATCATAATACCTTGTGGTTACAATTACCATTAGTCATAATACCCTGTTTTCATGATTCAAAAATTCCATCTAATTTTCCTTTAAACTTTCTATAAAATAAATCAAATAAATATTTTAATTAATACTTCTCATTTTTTGTTCCTTCAATATGTAGATTTTATTATTTTATTATTTTATTATTTTTATTATTATTGTTATAAGTGTTATTTTTATTTGAGAATATGATTTAAGAGACATCAATATTGTGCATTAATTAATTAATTATTTTTATATTATCCATTTTTATTTATATTTGCCTCAAAAAATTGATATATTTGATTTGTAGTAAACCATTTTTTATAAAAAAAATGATTATTTATTTCTAGAATTTATCATGTATTACAGTTGGTCTTTATAACATAAAACCAAAAATCTCCAACCTGTATTAAATCATTATAGACATAATGCATTTCCACCTTATGTTACATCATAAGAAATAACATGTGGAACTATATCCAAAACTCTTTTATGATATTTATAAAAAATATTTAGAAAAACTATCATAAATACTGACCATATGATACATTATATGTAAAAAATTGTGAAAATCCATATAGAACTTATACCATATATTCTCTAAAACACTTTTTTAGTGTTGGGTTTCTGGGACCCGCAGCAGAAGCTGGTGGGCTGGGGATTTTAATATTTTCGTCGGTGCAACGACGGTACTTGTCGTTGCCGACGATCCAAGCCCCAAAGAGGGCTGAGGATCTCGCGTAGATTGTTAAGAGCACAAAAATAAAAGTAAAACATACTCGTTTCAAATCTGAAGCCGTTGTCGACCGCTACTTGTCGATGGCAATCATTGCATGAAGGATCCATAGTAGGATCCCTCTATATCATCCACACGCGCCTCAAAAATCCGCGGGAACGCCGATCGTTGAACTCTGGGTGCTAGCGCGGCGATTCAACTATATCTTCAATGTCCCGACGATCACCACATCGTTGATCTTGCGATGTGTGAGGAGAAACCTGATCTGAGCTCTTGGATCTTCATCTTCTCTCTCTAAGAAGTGGGAGGAGAGAGAGGCTCTCAAATTTCATTCCATAAATGAATGAATAGTGATGTGCACACCAAAGAGAGAGAGCCTCCTCTCTTATTTATAGATACGTCGAGAAATACCCGGTTGGGTTCCCCGGACCCCATATATTTCAACGTCCACATAAATAATTTTGACGAACTTAACTGCACCAATATTATTTATTATTTTATCACATACTTGTAATATATATAAAATATATTATGTGATAAAATTCGAGCCATTTAACTCGACTCGTTTTCCCGCTTAATATTAAACGAACCTTGAATATTAAAATAATATTCATTCGATTAATATTTTCTCGTATTTACTAAACTCTTAAATACATTAAATAAATTCAATCCCAAATATTCGTAACTTTAATATTAATGAATTTATTTAATTATTTTGGTGGTCGAAAACTTGGAAAACGCTCGGACCCTATGGCGGGGCCCACTATGTCCATATACCTATTCCACTGAATAGGTGCGGATTCTTGAATACGCTGTTGTGTGTGACCCTCTAGGCCCTTATCTCGATAGCAGTGAATAAAATTCACAGACCAAGAGCGGGGTCTAGCAACCCGTCATGGCCCCTAAAGAGATAAGGATAGTCATAGCAACGACTACCATCCTATGAACACTGACTGTGTACTATAGTCTCTTTGTCATTAAATATCTCATAAAGCAGGACGCACTCTTGTGTCATCGTCCTTATCTTGATTTATTTATTTTTTGATCTATCCGGATGGATTCGCCTTTCTACTACTTTGGCCAAAGACTTATGAAGGCGGCACCATCCTGATCAACCAGGCCTGAGATATATAACTTTTTAAACTTGGAAGCGACAAATCATTTCTTGACCATTCAACCAACATCATACCACTAATGACGCACCCGACACAAACTACCTCTCCATGACATTACTTCCATGGTTTTCACCTTGCATCAAAGTACGTAATTAAATGATATACATTGGTAATGGTCTCAAGTCAAGAGACCAATACACATGTCCATAGATAGGAACAACCAATGACACCCAAAACATGTGGTTTTCCTATTGGTGGGTATGTACTCATGATCTCACTACTAGTGATCACCATGTGCGAACTTCATGAGAAGAATTCTCAATGCTTATGAGCCCCCAGCACCTGATAGTCAGACATCTACTGTGTCCAGTATGTAAGATGTATCTAGACTATAGAACATATATTTAAGATCAATGTCATTGTATCTTGAAGTTCTCATTATAGCTTGGGATCTGCTATAACCTCTTGACATGACAACTAACATTTGGACATTACCATTATTATAGTGGACACAGAAAAGTCTGCACTATAATGGTAAGAAATCATCATGCATATCTAATTGTACACATGATACAGTAATCAAAAGTACTACATAGTTGGGTCTAGGGCACCCACTATTTCAACATTTAGTTGGTCTAAAAGTTTCATAAACATAATCCTCATTCAAAAAACCAAAAATTGTGATAAAAGAATAATTTTTTAGAATTTAAAATAATTATAAATTCTAAAATCCATATATGTAATCTAAGGGTTACCTCTATCAATCAATCAATGATACTCAAGATACAAAATAATTTAATATGATTTTTATAAAACCCTTGTATGTACATACTTATTTACACTAGCTAAATTATATAAATGTATAAAAAATCATAAAATACCTCTTTTAAAGACTTCAAGTGGAATATGACACAAATTTTGTCAATCTCATGTATCCAACTCATATGTTCTTGATTCTTTGAGTATATACTAGCTAGATCGATGAACTCAACATGCAGGATTCATCAAATTGGATGGTTACATCACATGACACTAATACAAATAGATAAACACATCACATGAAACTTATAAAGGTATGGAAATACACTTCCTCAGACTGTCTGAATTGTGGGATCAAATGAAATCATAATTATATGATAGTAAAAATTTTATCTTGGTTAAAACACAACCAAGGACATGATAAACAACATACCCAACCACCATATAATTATCTTAACTTCAATGATGGTTTATGAATGGAATAAAATTATGATTTTTATAGTTATGGGTATATTAATAAACTCAATTACTATGATTAAATAAGAAATGTAAATCCCTTACATATGAATGAAATAATTTATGGAACTCCATGTGGTATACCCAAAAGATCATTTAGTATATAAAACCCTTTTGGGTTTCATGAGAAAATTCCCATATCACTATCTGTATCCCCACTCACACTAATTTTATCATGTCATCAAAACCTATTTTACTTCATGGTGATCATAAATTAGGGATAACTCAACATTATGGTTGTAGAGGTTTGTTACCAATACACTTCATGAGTATATGCAACCATCAATAAATAATGAAAAGTGGAGACAACCTTTTATAAAACATTATAAAAAATTTATTCTTAATATTTTTTATTAAAATTAATAAAAACCATACAACAACACCCTTTTTCATATCTTATATGATAGAATTCTAGAGAGGCCTTTTGTTTCCTAATGTTCAAATCCTTGAGCACAGTATTCAATAATATGTACTCTATAACATCTAATGTAATGATGTAAATAACTCCCATTTTCTACTTAGATGTCACATTTAGGTATGTGGAACCAGGTACAAAAGCTCTCTTTGGTATTTTCCTATTCATTTTTTTGGTCATTCTTGAGTTAAGAGGAGTATTTTTTGGAATGTTGGTGGTAGCAGGAGACCACAAACAATCCAGTTAAGAGAACCATCTAGCCAATGTTGGCCCATAGAACAGTCACATGTTTTTAGGTGACACTAACCAACCAGTGGAGCGAATATATATAATAGCACTTCTCTTTATTACACATTAATTTATGATTTATTACATATGAGTACACATAATACAAATAAAAAGATCAAGAATTATATTGTATTTGGGAATTAGTTATATTAAATAACAAATTAAAATTCGAAATACATCATCATTATCGAAAACACCCTTAAAATTCTCATATTATTCATTCACACTTAAAACTGCATGGGATAACCTGGGGGCATACATAAGAAATAGGTGAGCTATAAAACCCAGTAACAGAATCAACATGACATAACATGAATACTTTAATACATGTCATATAATAGGAATTTAAATGGGTCTTAAAAGGAGTGAGAATCATAAACATGGACAATGAGGCATTATATATCATGATAATCATAAAGGTGGCATGGGAAATGTGGAAAAAACATAAAACATTGCATCATAAACATAGATCAAGGATAACTGCCAAAACATCATGATTTAAAATGTACTATGATGGATTAGGTTCACTCCATAATCCCTTTCATGATGTCTTGTGATACTAAAACATTACCAAGGCATTAGAGCGCTATAATATGATGGGTTCACCGGTCACATTTATTTCATTCTCATGCTTAAGTGTTCCACGTAGATCATACAACATGGATTCATTCATCATAATATTCTATTCCATGATTAGGTAGTTTATAATAAATAAATTTAATTCCATAATAAATAAGTATTGGGGAATAAAGGTGAACACCCTTGAGAGGAAATGGGTACGAGTATTCATTACACAATTGTTTGGCATAGAAAACCATGGTGAAATTTTGGCAGCATAGCGAGGGTGTATGAATGTTCATGGGAGTGATTGATGAGAGTGAAATGGGTATATCATCATTTAGAAACATAATGGACAATAAGGTGGATATGGAAGAACATATCCCAAAAATAGTAAATGAAGATAAAAGACATAAGATAAAGAAGATACTTGAATAAAGAGAAGAATGAGAGGATCCCTTGCCTTGAGAGGGTGAATCTAAATGCTAGAGAGGAGCTTCTTGAAAGCTTGGGAGAACATTGGGAAGAGTATAGAGAGGGAAGGGAAGATTAAGGACATGCTAAAAGGTTTTTTAGTAAAGATAAATGGGATCTTTGGTGGGTTTATATAGGAAATTTGTGGGAAATTCTTTATTATTTCTCCAATATAGGTTTTTGACTCTATATAATACATTAATCAAAAGAAAAAACCTTCCCATGGTTTTTTACAATGGTTTATTCCAAAGAGGGGTAGTTTTAATTATTTTATTAGGTCAAGGGATGGAATTACTAAAATAATACCCCTGCTAATGTGGAAATGAGTCATGTTTATAAAGAAATGATTTTAAAACCTTAAAACATATTATAGGATTGGAAGGATTCATAAAGGATTTATAAAATTAGATAAATAAACTTAATATTTCATTTTTTAGATATTAAACAAATATTTGTTCATGGATACTATTTATAGTATTTATTACATCATTTCGGGTCATTATGATGTCATGATACACACTGTATATTTATACCATATTTAATTTTTTCCCGAAATTTTGATTGTCTCATAATATTATAATAAAATCCCCATTTGATAATTTAAACATTATAATTCAAAAAATATTATTCATTTTGCATATATAATTTTAAAAATATGTGAATTTTCACTTTTAAAATAATAATCAACATTTATTCAGAAATGTTTGGTTTTAGAGAATAAATTTTTTTGAACCCTTATAAAAATTGCATTTGACTTCATAAAAATTATATGATAATTTATATTTAATCAAAATTATTTAATAATATTTTAATAAAATATTGTCTATTTAAAAAACCCATTAATGTATATATTCCTAAACAAAATTTGAATGTTACCAAAAAAATATAATTTATGTTTTATTGTATCAAAATCAAAGATCATTTATAATATAACCATAATAAAATGAAAATATATTCATTATAATATAAAATACAAATATTCATATTACACCAGAAAACTCCCTTAGGGTAAGGTGTGTGATGGTGAGACACTAATGGGGTGGTTTGACATACATAGTTTGGGTCGTGATCTCAATGATCTTGAAATTCTCCCAAAAACAATTTTTCTCATGATTAAGTTATTGGATCTTAGATTGGGCTTGGTCAAGGGAAAATCTCAATGATGTTATATCCATCGGAAGCTCTGATAAATGGGATTCATAGTGTATGATCCTACTAGTTAAGGTTATCAATTCCTTTGTCTATTTCAATTGGATATGTTATAATTATATATTTATACTAATCATATGATCATTTTTCAATAGCTATATTATCAATGGTAATGATACTTAATTTTATTTTAAATCCAATAGGATATGATAGAACTAAATAAGTTCATTTTTTTCTATATTTGTAATATATAATAATACATTTAATTAAACCACAAAGTGAATTTTATTTATAAAATTTCAGGTTTTTACAATCTCCCCCTTCAAAAATTTTACATTATAACATTTTATTTAACACACTAAAATGGATGATGGTACTTTTGTTTCATCACTTCCTATAGTTCCCACATTGCTTATTAAAACTTGTGGTTTCTCTGCAGCACTTTGACCAGGTGTACTGTATTATTTCAGAGAACTTTGTCTCTATGATCTAAGATTTTCGATGGTTTCTCCTCATAGGAAAGATCATTCTCCAATAATACCCCCTCTCGATTGAGTACATGTGAGGGGTTTGGTATGTTCTTCCTTAAGAGTTATAAATAGAACACATCATGTACTTGAGATAGGTCATGTGGGAGTTCTAGTTGATAGGCCACCACTCCAATGCGGCCAAGGATCTCAAAGGAACCAATGTATCTTGGACTAAGCTCTCCCTTATTCCCAAATCTCATGACTTTCTTCCATGGAGATATGTGGAGGAATACCTTGTCTCCAACCTCAAACTCTTGGTCTAATCAATGATTGCTAGCATAGCTCTTTTTTTGATTCTAAGCAACCTTGATGTGTTTCTGAATGGTCTTGACCTTTTCCACCATTTCATTGACTATTTTAGGGCCTATAAATTTTCATTCCCCAACTGCATCCCAACATGCAGGTGTTCTACACCTCTTCCCATAAAGGGCTTCATAAGGAGCCATTTGGATGCATGAGTGGAAACTGTTATTGTATGAGAACTCGACTAGGGGAAGATGTTTTTCCCATCCTCCTTTGAAGTCAATTGAGGATTCTCTCAACATGTCCTCAAGTGTCTAGATAGTACGCTCAGATCGGCCATCATTTTAATGGTGATTGGTCATGCTGAAGTTCAACTCAGTATTTAGAGCATGTTGGAGTCCCTTCCAAAACATAGAGGTACATCCTCTATCTTGACCAGATATAATCGATAATAGTGTTCCATGAAGCCTCACTACTTCTATAATGTATATCCTTGCAAGTTGATCGAGTGAGAATTCTTCTAGAATTGCAATAAAGTGAGTTGTCTTTGTAAGATGATCCACCGAAACCCATATAGCATTATTTCCTCTTGATGTATTCGGAAGGCCAGTGAAAAATTCCATGGTGATGTTTTCCCATTTCCATGTAGGTATGGGAAATGGTTGTATCATCCTGTTGCATTTTTTCCTTTCCACCTTCATTTACGGACATACAAGACATCTTGATGTATATTCTGTGATATCTTTCTTCATATTTTCCCAACAATAGCTCTCTCGGAGATCTTGACACATCTTAATGATTCCAGTATGGATAAAGAAGGTCAAACTATGTGAATCATCCAACAACTCCTTTCACACTGGGAAAAAATGGATATTTGTGATGGGTTATTTGCAACGGGCAGATGGTACCCGTCGTAAAAGGTTTGGAATGTGTTGCACGCCAAACCGCAGGAAGGGTATTTGCGACGGGCATAAAAGCCGGTCGCAAATACCCGACGACGTTTTTTAGTATTTGTGATGGGATTCATCTCCCGTCGCTAATAGTATGCCGATAGGTTGGTATTTGCGACGGTTCCCGTCACAAGTACCTTTTTAACCACCACCCCTAATTAATAGAGGGTTAGTATTTGCAGCAGGATGTCTGTCACAAATAATCTCGTTGCAACTAATCTAACCTATATATACCCTCATCTGTTTCCCCCCTCATTTCACTCCATTCTCTACTCTTATCTCCTTCTCTACATACATTTTCTCTCTCCAAGTTTTTCTAAGTTAAAAATTTTAATTCCTAGCAATATTCACGGCTTAAATCCTCTGAAAGATTCGGTTTTAAGGTATTTATCTATTTCTTTTATTTTTTTTAGTTAATTCATTTTATTTGATATTAGTTATAATAAGTATTAATTAGCTACAATTAAATTAAATTAGAATTAGATCGTTTTATTTTGCATTATTTTTTTTACAAATACCTGTGATTTATATTAATTAGTATTAATTAAGAGTTATATTAATTATTATTAATTAGTAGTAATTAATATTAATTTGAAAAAAAATATTAATAATTATTATTTAGTCATAATTAGTAATAATTAGCGATAATTAGTAAAAATTGGTGTTACCAAGTAGTAAATTCAAATAAATATTTATAAATGATAATAAATAGTAATAATTAGTCATAATGGGTAATAATTACTGATAATTAAAAATAATTAGTAATAATTTTCATAATTAGTCGTAATAAATAATAATTAGTAATAATTAGCAATAATTAGGATTAATTAGCAATAATTAGTAATAATTAGCATTAATTAGTGATAATTAGCAATAATTAGTAGTAAATTGCAACAATTAGTAATAATTAGCAATAATTAGGATTAATTAGGATTAATTAGGTTCAATTAGTAATAATTAGGATTAATTAGTAATAATTAGGAGTAATTAGTAATAATTTGTAATAATTAGGAATAATTAATTAGTAATAGTTAGGGATAATTAGTAATAATTTGTAATAATAAGGATTAATTAGTAATAATTAGGATAAAATAGTAATAATTAGGATTAATTAGTTATAATTAGGACAAATTAGTAATAATTAGGATTAATTAGTAATAAATTATAAAAAATATTAATAATTAGTAATAATTGGTAATAAATAGTAATAATTAAAAATAATTAGTAATAATTAGTAAAAATAGTAATAATTTGTAATAATTTGTAATAATTAGTAATAATTAGTAATAATCAGAAATAATTATGATTAATTAGTCATAATTAGGATTAATTAGTAATAATTAGGATTAATTAGTACTAATTAGGATTAATTAGTAATAATTGTGATTAATTAGTTATAATCAAGATCAATTACTAATAATTAAGATTAATTAGTAATAATTATAAAGAATTAGTAAAAATTGGGATTAATTAGTAATAATTACAGTTAATTAGAAATAATTATGATTAACAAGAAATAATTATGATTAATTAGTAACAATTAGTAATAATTAGAAATAATTAGTAATAATTAGAAATAATTAGGAATAATCAGAAATAATTTGGATTATTTAGTAATAATTATGATTAATTAGTAATAATTTGTAATAATTAGTAATACTTAGTAATAATTAGTAATAATTTGTAATATAATAGTAATAAATAGTAATAATTACTAAAAAATAGTAATAATTAGTAATAAATAGTAATTAATAGTAATAATTAGTAAAAATTAGAAATAATAAGTAATAAATAGTAATAATTAGTAATAAAATTTAATAAATAGTAATAATTAGTATTAAATAGTAATAAATAGTAATCACTAGGATTAATTAGTAATAATTAGTAATAATTAATAGCAATTAGGTTTAATAAGTAATAATTAGGATTAATTAGTATAATTAGTAATAATTAGGAATAATTAGTAATAATTACTAATAATTAGCAATACTTAGTAATAACTAGTAATAATTAGTAATAAATAGTAATAAATAGTAATAAATAGTAATAAATAGTAATAAATTATAATAATTAGTAATAAATAGTAATAATTAGTAATAAATAGTAATAAATAGTAATAAATAGTAATAACTATGATTAATTAATAATAATTAGTAATAATTAGGATTAATTAGTAATAATGGGGATTAATTAGTAATAATTACGATTAAATAGTAATAATTAGTAATAATTAGTAATAACTAATAATAATTAGTTATAAATAGTGATAATAGTACTAAATAGTGAAGATTTGTCACAATTAGTCATAATTAGTGATAATTAGTCATAATTAGTGATTATTTGTCATAACTAGTAATAATTAGTCATAATTAGTCATAATTAGTCATAATTTGCCCTAATTAGGACTAATTAGTAATAAATAGTAATAAATACTAATAAATACTAATAATTAGTAATGATTAGTAATGATTAGAAATAATGAGTAATCTATAGTCATAAATAGTAATAATTAGCAATAATTAGTAATAAATAGTAATAATTAGTAATAATTAGTAATAATAATTATTAATTTCAATTAATTGGTAATAATTAGAATTAATTAGTAATAATTAGGATTAATTCGTAATAATTAGGATTAAGTAGTAATAATTAGGATTAATTTGTAATAATTAGGATCAATTAGTAATAATTAGGATTAATTAGTAATAATTAGGATTAATTAGGAATAATTAGTAATAATTAGGATTAATTAGTAATAATTAAGATTACCTAGTAATAATTACGATTAATTAGTAATAATTAGAAATAATTAGGAATAATTAGTAATAATCAGTAATAATTTAGATTAATTAGTAATAACTAAGATTAATTTGTAATAATTAGGATTAATTAGTAATAATTAATAATAATGAGTAATAATTAGTAATAATTAGTAATAATTAGTAATAACTAGTAATAATTAGTAATAATTAGTTATAAATTGTAATAATTAGTAATAATTATTAATAATTCGTAATAAATAGCAAAAAATAATAATAAATAACAATAAATAGAAATAAATAATAAATTTTTTAAAAATATTAATAAATAGTAATAAATAGACATATTTAGTAATAATTTGGATTAATTAGTAAAAATTAGTAGTAATTTTGATAAATTAGTAATTATTAGGATTAATTAGTAAAAATTAGTAATAATTAGTAATAATTAGTAATAATTAGTAAGAATTATTAATAAAAAGTAATAAATAGTAATAAACTACAAAAATTAGTAATAATTTGTAATAAATAGTAATAATTATTAATAAATTGAATTAATTAGTAATAAATAGTAATAATTAGTAATAATTAGGATTAATTAGTAATAATTAGTAATATTTAGGATTAATTAGCAATAATTTGGATTAATTAGTAATAACTAGGATTAAATAGTAATAATTAGTAATAATTCATAATAATTAGTAATAATTAGCAATAAATAGTCATAAATAGTGATAAATTGTGATAAATAGTAATAAATAGTCATAAATAGTCATAATTAGTCATAATTTGTCGTAATTAGTCATAATTAGTCATAATTGGTCATAATTTGTGACAATTGGTCATAATTATTGAGAATTGGTCAAAATTAGTGATAATTGGTCATAATTAGTGATTATTGGTCTTAAATAGTGATAATTGGTCATAATTAGTGATAATTAGTCATAATTAGTGATAATTAGTCATAATTGGTGATAATTCGTTGTAATTAGTAATAATTAGTCACAATTGGTCATAATTAGTCTTAATTAATAATAATTTGTCATAATTTAGAATAATTTGGAATAATTAGCAATAATTAGCAATAACTAGCAATAACTAGAAATAATTATTAACAATTAGCAATAATTAGAAATAATTAGCAATTAATAGTAATAACTAGTAGTCACCCGTGATATTGTATGGCGTATTCAATTACTAGTTTTTCTTTTAATAAGAGATTAGTATTTTTAAAAGTTGATAATAAATAGTAATATTGAATAAATTTTAATTAGAAATTAATGGTATATGATAATTGAATAGAACTGCATAGAATATGAAGATGACTTTCAAATAGTTGACAATGAAAAAACAGAGTAATAGTTTAAGAATCTTTAAATGTTGGGTAAGATTATTTGAATTCATTTTCAATCTTGATTACAATAACTGTACTGCGGGAACTGAAAGAAAAAAGGGCACTGAAAGAAAAAGTTAAAGCTAAATCAAAGATAAGACAATGGTCATAAAAAAATGAGAAATGTTAAAATAAATGAAATAATAATAAATTGAATCAGTGGTCTGTTCGGGAAAAAAGAAAATAGAGTGAAACTATTCATCATGTATCTGGATTAATATGAAAATGAGGGACAGATATCAGAGAAAAATACATAATGATGGAATAAAACTTATAGAAAGACACATATACTGGGTAGAGATTTAAGAATTTGATGAATATAGGTTACATAATGAGAGTGTCAACTGCAATAAGATTTTCCAAATCCCATAATTGGAATTTTTATCAATTACACCAAACTGCATGGTGCCTTGGAACATTAGTAGCCTTCTCTTCCTCCACTAGACTCATCATTTTCCACATCAAAGAAACATTGAATGAATCAACATTTAGTTACATATTTCATGATCAGTTACAGAGTACACCCCATCTCCCTCAAATCCTGTAAAAAAAGTAATGAACCAAAGAATGAAAACTTATTTTATTGACCATATGTTATGTACTTATTAATATCAAGAATTTTTCAAGTGAATATGAATCATTTACCGTGTCTCTATTAGAATATAAAATATCATATGTTATTTTTCTAGTAATATTGATTATGATAGAATCTTTTGCGATGATTTTAATGTCATACCTTATTAAAGAACGAAGAAAGTATTTCTTCATGACCATGGTGGTTGAAGTAAGTCACTGAATCTATCCACATAAGAAAAATATGGCAAGGAAAAAATGAACTACTCATATAAAAAATGATACATCATGAATAATGTATAAATTAGATAGTATTCAACTGTGTGACATCTTATTATTATAAGTAAATAATAAATTAAAGGGTAATCGAATTCTAAAAAATAATATGATAACTAGATTAAAATAGAATAAAATGATCCACCGATACTTGAAAATGAAAAATCAGTTATGCTCACTTTCATCAATAAGCCTTCCATATCGCTGACCAACTAGTACCTGAAAATGAAAAATTATTTATGCTCAGAACAACTACAACATGCATATTGAAAGAGACTCCAAAATAGATTAAAATCATGATTGGGACTTCTTTATAACTGAAAATGTTATTTTTTGATTCAACAGAACATCATGCTGACCATAAATATTTTATACCAGAAAACATTTCCTCATACCAGATTCCCAAATATCACTTGCATGACCATTAACATTCAAATATATGCTTCTCCGTTGGTTGGACCCTGACTATTGGGTTGTTAGAGCTACCATAATTAAAATACATATTTCCATATAGAATGGAAAATATTAATCATGTATAGTTTCATAATAGAAAAAATGGATTCTTCTATGTTGATAATTGCCTTTGCTTTAAGGATGTGAGGAATTTTATCACCTGGAAGTAGTAGTTTTCCACATCAATTCCTTGTTTCAATATAGGTGGGTGGAACTTCCTCTATTCAAAATAACAGCATCACGAGTCTCTCTACTAAAAAAGTAATATATTCATTAATATACAAATAATGAAAATGAAGATATATGTTACTGCTCATATAACCAATATACCTATATCTGCAGAAGTATCACCAACCTCCCCAGTTTCCCTACTCAGATATATGTCGATGCTCAAATATATGTTGCTACTAAATAGAAGAAAAAGTAGATATATGTTGCTACATATATAGGTGAGTGGAATTTCCAAGTTGCAATATATATATTTATATATTCACAAGTTTCCTCTGTTCAATTTCTTTGTATGTGCATATATATGTTGCTGATCATTCCATCTCTAAGATGCAAGTTTAATAAATATTCCTCTTTCAAATTTTACATGTTTACAAATTCATCAAAATTCAAGGAAATGCAGATATCATACCTCAAATAATATGCACCATGACCTGAATTTTTAATTTCCTAATGTACATCATCATATGCTCTAGGAAGATGGAACCATGAGTTGGGAATACGCCACCTATACCTAGTGGTGTGATTACTCTGAAACATTACCTAGATATACCTTATATGGTCTGCAAAATACAATGATCTCTTTGTAATAGGGAAATGAGTGATAATTAGACATGATAAGATCAGTACATGTTTGTATTTCTTCTCAATATTGCCTCTTCCAGGTTAAAACCCATTGATGCTTTGATTATTTCTCTGATGAGGGATCCTTATTCTTCTCTACTAGAATTTGTTAAGATTGGTTCTTAGTTAAATTATATAGTAGAGGGAACAAATTCTACTGATGTTAAGATAACCCAAAAACACAATATTCCAGCTTAGAATGGTTGACCTATTCTGTTTTAAAATGGGACCTCCAGCACTAAAAAATGCACGTTCCAATCATGAAATGAAATAAATGATTAATAGGCTTAGAAATTTAAATAAAAAATCAAAATCCTGTGAATTAAACACTTTCACTCTTCATCTTAAATTTTCAATGACATGAGGTAAATGGGTAGGAGTTTATTTATAAAACATAAAATTTCACATTAAATTATTTCTATTTGTAAATTAAAACAATTCCAAATTTGAATCATAAAAAGAACTAGATTCATAGTGGAGCAATCAGGTCAAAGATCAAGCATGGACATTAATTATTAGATGAAATTATAAAAATAATTAGAATATCTCCCTTCTTAAATTAATGAAATATCAAAATTAAATAAGAATAAATCACCAAGGGATAAATCCAGTGTTATGAAAACAATACCTCTCTGATGAATTCAATATATTGCAGCCCTTATGACTATGTTATGAATTAAAGTCTCAACACTGGGAAGGTAAGAATCAAGATTTGTGACCACCATCACAAATTTCTTCATATATGTAGAACCCATTTAGAAGATAGTGAATGAATCATAATTTACAAAACAAAATCATATAATTATTAATACATATCTGAAAAACTATCTGTATTTTTTGCTTTATAGTCTCCACTCCTATCAATTTATGGTGAAATGTTCAGCGAAAAGGTCCTGGAAAATCATAAATAAGTAAGTAATATTAATGTGATATGATATATTTAGAAAATACTAACATGTAAATTAGGGAATAACAGTACAATTAAATTAACAAAAATATCATGTAAAGATTAATAACTATCTAATAGTATATTTGTAGTTATTTCCTTGGTTGTCACCACTAAATCTATTGTCAATTATTTCTAAAAATTTATGCGATAAAGTCTAGTAAAATCATAAAGAAGTCAATAATGTTAAAGTGAAATGATACATTTAGAAACTAATGACAATTAATTTAACAGTACGATGAAATTAACAATTTATAAATATGCGGTGAAATTTACAACAGTAGTTGTATGATGGAATGTATGTTTAAAAAATTTACATTATAAAGGAAAATACCTAATAGGGTAAAATATAATAGAGTAGGGGTAGATTTTTTGTATTCAGGAATTGAAAAATATGATAGTATAATCTCTGCTTGGTTATAATCATGCATAACCAAAATGTAGTTGGAATAGGTTGCAAGTAAATTTCAACATTAGTTCCATAAAGAGGATTTTTAAAAAAAATTAATATGAAATCAGACAAAAAAATTTGTAGTTGGATATGAAAATGAAAAACCAAATTTAATTCTAACAAAGTTTCAAAGAAAAATGTACAACAAAAAATATTAAATAATTTTTTAAGTCAAAGAGTTAAATAAAATTCAAACAACAGTTAATGAACCAAATGTATATAGAATTGAGTTGATAACATAAATTCAATGGAAAGTATTTCTGTTTTCTAGTAGGCATTTTAGTTCATACCTGAAATGAAAAGATTAATGTCAATCATGGACATTAATTATCAGATGAAATTTCAAAAATAATTAGAACATCTCCCTTCTTAAATCAATGAAATATCAAAATGAAATAAGAATATATCACCAATGGATAAAGCCAGTTTTATGAAAATAATACCTCTCTGATGAAATCAATCTATTGTCTCCCTTGTGACTATGTTAAGAATTGAAGTTTCAACACTGGGAAGGGAAGAATCAATATTTTTGACTACCATCACAACATTCTTCATATATGTAGAACCCATTTGGAATTTAGTGAATGAATCATAATTTACAAAAAAAAATCATATAATTATTAATAAATATCTGAAAAACTATTTGTATTTGTTTCCTTATAGTCTCCATTCCTATCAATTTATGGTGGAATGTTTAACAAAAATGTCCTGGAAAATCATAAATAAGTCAGTAATATTAATGTGATATGTTATATTTAGAAAATACTAACATGTACATTAGGCAATAACAGTACAATGAAATTAACAAAAAAAATCATAATGAAGTCAATAATGTTAAAGTGAAATGATACATTGAGAAACTAATGACAAGTACTTTAAAATTACAATGAAATCAACAATTTATAAAGATGTGGTGAAATTACAATGGTAGTTGTATGATGGAATGTCTGTTTAAACAGTTTACATATGACTCCCAATGAACTTCGGATTCAGGTAGTCATGCAAAAAAATGGTTGAAGTGCTAGTTTGTAGAAATGTGTAATGGAATCTAATGGAATGTTGGTAATAAAACCTATATCAAATTCATGTTTATGTATTCACATGCACAGAGAAATAAAATAAGAATGAATCAAATAATACTGTAAATGTTAACATATGAATATAAGGTATTTTTTTCATGAAATGAGGATAGAACACCTTTTGGGAAGATAGTGTCACTAAATATTGGAACACCATTTGTCAATATATTTGCTGGTAGAGGTTCTGTGTTTGTAGTTCCAAACATACTGCTAGATGCAACTGAATATTTTCCAGTACATGTTACCACTGATATTATGGTAATGTCAATGAATACAGACACCAAGAGAATTTAATTGACATGAAAAATTTAAAGAAAAAATATTAGAAAACAAACCATCTTTATGTCGATCCATCATCAGTAGTCTGCATTATACCCTTGCATATATACAGTTTGATGAGCAATAAATATTTTTATTTGACAGAGTAGATAACTATTCATGGACTGGAAGAAAAGTAGTGTAGTTTGACTGATGTTGGTTAGTTTGAAATTCATTCAGATACATACTAAAGATGCTATTGGTTAATTCAAACATAACTAACCATTGATACATATAGATGATAATGGCATGTGTGTGACTCCACGTGGGATGTCACCTGTTGATACTGCTTCACTTGATGGAGTGCCTGACTGGTTAGTAGATGTCATTGAATAGTTTCCAGTAGTTATCAGCACTGAACTTGTGGCAAGTGTAATTAATGAAACTATTAAACAGAGTATATTAAGAATATCATTTACAACCGTAGTTAATAGAGAACTCACAAACTTCTTGTCGTTCCTTCATAAGTAGTCTCCGCTGCATCCTTTCATATTTAGAGTTCAATGGGAAATTTATGCTTGATTTTTTTTCTTTATATATTATTGTCAAAAGTGTGAAATGAGACCATATAATACACAGTAGACATGGAAAATTGAATGTAATTTACATTACGATGGAAAATACCTAATAGGGTAAAACAGAACAGAGTAGGGGAAGATTTTTTGTATTCAGGAATTGACAAATCGGACAGTAGAATATATGTTTGGTTATAATCATGCATAACCAAAATGTAGTCATAATAGGTTGCAAGGAAATTTCAACATTAGTTCCCATAAGAGGATTTTTTTCAAACAGGTAATATGAAATCAAGAAACAAAATATGCAGTTGGATATGAAAATGAAAAACTGAATTGAATTCTAACAATGTTTCATGGAAAATTGTACAAAAAAAATATTAGATAATATTTTAAGTAAAATAGTTAAATAAAATTCAAACAACAGTTAATCAAACATATGTATATAGAATTGAGTTGATATCAGAAATGAAATGGAAAGAATTTCTATTTTCCATTAGGCATTTTAGGTCATACCTGAAATGCATAGATTATGTGGGAGGGAATAAAATATGGAAGAAGCATGCCAAGAATGGAAGATGGAATCTATTGAAATTCCAAACCCAATAATCCCTTGAATAGGCACCAGAAATTGCAATAAGTAGGGGGTATAAAGGGAGGGAGTTACAACAGAAACATGACACATGAAAGGGACTAACTTTTAGTGGACCTTGTGGATGGAGTCTTGTGGATGAGAACCCTAATGTAGTGGGGTCGATTCTGAAGGGAATCACGAGCTCGAATAGCTATGGCCGAATTTGCAAGTGTGATATTGAACATGAAGAAGAGTTAATGTAAAACCGGGAAAAGGACCATGATGGAGTATAAGCACGATGGAACGTAAGGAGACCGGGAAGAAGATGACGCCAGTGTCAGGAAATTATGGTAACCCTAGTACATGAAGTGATAAATCCCAATAGCGATCTGTAGAAGCAACTATTCAGAGATTATAGTTGGAACCAGGAGAAGGAAAATTACCGAGAATACCATAACAACCGTGAGAATAAATACATTCGATATGGAGCTCGAGCGACTACAGATTGCCTGGGAATGAGAGCGTGATGGAGGACAGGATTTGAGGGTTGTGTAGGTCGCGCTGCGTGAATACCTAAGAAGGAGCGAGATGGATAGACAGAAACATGATAACTTCTCGCATGGAGAAGCGACGTGGAACATTGATGGAGCGACACAAATTGAAAAAATGATGTGGAAGTATATTTGAGTGAAGCATATTAGTGGGAAATTCCAGGATTAGTATATATAGTAGATAAGCAATAGTTAGTAATAAATAGCATTAAATAGAAATAATTAGGTATAATTAAAAATAATTAGCAACAATTAGAAATAATTAGCAATAATTAGAAAAAATTATAAATAATTAGCAATAATTATCAATAATTATAAATAATTCATAATAATTGGCATTAATTAGCATTAATTCAAAATAATTCACAATTTTTTTTAATAAATTGACATAATTTACATCAGATTAGCGACATTCCTTTTGCTTGATGGCTCATCTCCTTATAACTTTCTATCACTGAAATCATTGTGAAAAATCTGCTCAAACTAAAGGACATCCATTTTTGTATTCACAAGAATTGATATTCTTACATCAGAGAAGATTTATTATACTGATTTTAGTGCGAGAAAATTGGAAGGAGATGATCAGTCGGGAAAAAGAGGATCTTTTTCCCAACGAATCATCTTTTTTCTACTTTCTCTGACTCAACTCTCCATGAAAAATATACACTGACATATGGATATCCATTTTCGTATGCATGAGAATGGAGAGACGTGCAATGAGGCCTCCCTACTCTTCATTATCATGCATAAAAAATTGATATTTTTATGTCGGAACAGATTTTTCATAGTGATTTCTGTCGGAGAAAGTTGCAAGGAGATGAGCTGTCGGGAAAAAGAGTTTCCGCCAATCTTCTAGAATTTTTTTCACACATAATTAGATATAATTTGTATAAATTACCTGTAATTACTAATAATTAGAGGTAATTAGTATAAATTATTATAAATTAGTTTTGGTTAGTAAATTTTTTAAACAAATACTATAAATAACTATGAAATAATAGAATTTATTATAAATTTCTAGAAAAATGAATTTAAATTTCTTCACTTTTTTGGATAGTGTTTGTATTATATAAAATTATTCAAAAAAGTAATTATTTTATTTTTTTAGAAGAAATATGGAATAAAGAAGTCAACAAAAGTCATTATTAGATGATCATGCTTGGATAAATCAACACAAGAATCCAAATGGTTTTGGTTTAAATCCTATATATATTGAGGGTGTTGAAGCTTTCTTATCATCTGCATCATCAAAACCAGAATTTTTTTAAGAAGGGAAAATTAAGTTTCCTTGTAAAAAATGTGCTCTGAGGATGTTTGACACATTTGAAAACATTGTAGGCCATCTATTGCATTTTTGTTTTCAACTAGATTATGTTTTTTAGTATCAACCTGGTGAATGTAGTTCTAGAAAAGATACTAATAATTTGGTTCTAGATCTATCACGGTTTCATAATTTTGTACATGATGTTGCAGGTCCATATTTTCAACAAACTAAAACTTATAATGATATTGATTTAACTCTTGAGTTGGAACCATCTCAATTTTATGAGTTTTTGACGTCTGATGAGGAAGCCTTATATCCTGGATGTAATATAAGTAAATTTTAAGTGGTTATAAAATTTAGGGCTATTAAATTAGATAATGAAATGTCAAATAGCAGTTTTGATAATATATTTTCTTTGTTTAAAACACTGTTACTTAAAAAAAGTGTTTCCTAAAAATTTCATTGAGGGCAAGAGCCTGGTTCGTTATCTAAGTCTTGGTTATCATAAAAATCATGTATGTTTAAATGATTTCATCTTATATTATGGTGAAAATGAGTCGTTAGATAGTTTTCCCACATGTGGAAAATCGTGACATAAAGTGGATCAACTAGGGAAGTCATGATTGATTCCTATAAAACAATTAAGATATTTCCTGCTTACACCTAGATTTCAACATTTATTTATGTCTCAAACCCCAGCGGCATTGATATCATGGCACAAAACCAATATTTCAATTGGTAAAATTTTAAATCATCCTTATAATGGTGATTCTTGGAAACATGTTGATAAAGTTCATCCATATTTTGAATTAGAATCCCGAAACATGTGATTGGGTATTTCTACTGACGGTTTCTATCTATTTGGTTCTTATGATCATCAATATTCTTGTTGGCCTATATTTATTACTCCATAAAATTTACTTACATGTATTTTGATGAAGGAGTTATATATATTTTTAACCTTATTAATTCCAAGACATCCAAAAAAGAATATTGATGTTTATTTGAAACCATTGATTTATGAGTTAGATTCGTTATGGAGTGACGGTGTCAGTATAAATAATGATGTTGCACAACAAAATTTCCTACATAAATCTACATTGATGCAGAAAATTAGTGACTTCCTAGCATATAAAATGTTATTTGGATGGGATACACATGGTCCAAAATCATGTATGTACTATATAAGAGATAAAAAAGTGTTTATTCTTGTTAATGGAAAAAAACTTGTTTTTTTACTATCATCACAAATTCCTTCAAACCAATCATCATTTTTGAAGTAACAAATATCATTTCAGAAAAGGTATAATTGAAATATATGAACCTCCAATAATGAGCTCAGGTACGGAGGTAAAATAAATTGTCTCTTCATTACCTCCCATCACATTTGGACAAACAATAAACCAAAAAAATTGATGTCTTTGGGAAAGAACACAATTGGATAAAACATAAATTTTTTTGGGATATGTCATATTGGTCTAATTTGTGGGTCCGTCATATGTTGGATATCATACATATTGAGAAAAACTATTCTGATAATTAATTTCATATAGTTTTGGATACATCGGATAAGACCAAAGACAATGTAGAGGCATGATTAGATCTTTTCCAAATTTTCAGGTGACCAGAACTTGATCTATTTAAAACTGTCATATCAGAAAAGTTAATGAATCCAAAAGAAGATTATACATTTTCCAAATAAAATTGATTATTATTTTGTTAATGGATTTTAGATTTTATACTTTCAAATGTTTATACTTCCAATTTGGGAAGATGAGTCAAAAATGGTCATATTATTGGATTAAAAATTCACGGTTGTCTTTTTATAATGGAAATAATTATACCAATTAGATTAACAGGTTTTTTGAATTCTATTATTTGGGATACGATAGCAGACATATAATATTTTTTTAAGACATTTATGTGGCGACAACAGACTAAAATGCAATAAGAAGACTAAAAGAAGATGTTGTTTTAATTTTATATAAACTGGAAAAAATATTCCCACCGACAATCTTTGACTAAATGAAACATTTGGTATTACATTTTTTGCATGAATAAAAATGTGGAGGTCTGGTATAGTTCTGATGGATGTACCAATTTGAGAGATGCATGCATAAATTAAAGAAAAAAGTATGTAAAAATCATCAGTTGAAGGCTCAATTGTAGAAGCTTATTTGCAAGAGGTAATTTCTTTTTTATTCTCTCAATATTTTGAATCAGAATATCCCTCAAAAGACAACCACATGGGCTATAATTTAAGGGCCTGAATCTGTGTGGATCGACCCTTTGCATGTTTTCTAAGACCAAGGTACTCGTAGAAAGATCAGAGGAAGTCTTGAGATGTTTGGTTGTGAGAAGTTGGAAATAAGGGGCTACACGATGGGAAAAAGGGGTACACAAATTGTACTATTTGGTTTTAAGAAAAATAAAACAAAGTGCCGAGGTTATGCATTTTTTGGCCTAAGTTACCTTGAGGCAGTACACAATGTGACAAGGAGGTACACATCGTGTACTTCCCCACTGTTCGGTGTTTTAAAGACACCCAACCACTCAGGTTTTTCAAAACCTATGGCTTAAGAATACCCCCTCTAGTCCACATATGAACCAGACACCTCCCACTTCAACGTTTGGGATTTCATCATCCTGTATCGGTTCCACGCTACCCTTCTTTAATCTGTCTTCACTATGAGGTAATATCTACCTATGTTATTTGGTTTTCTTCAATCATTCTTTCCACATTTCTCTTTTCCATGCTATGGAGTTTTATCTCCATGGTTATAAGGAAGTTTCTTTTGGTTTTTGTTGATGTGGTTATGACACAACATCCTCGGGTGGATACATTCGTTGCAGGGAAGGCGATCATGATCTGTGTGTTGATCCGTTCTAGAGAGAAGAACATCAGAAACCTTTCGAGGTAGGAGATTTGTTTCTTCTCTAATTATTTATGTGAAATCATAGAGTTAGCATGATTTAGACCTTTAGATCATAATGTAATTGACCTAATTAAATACTTTAAAAAAATTAAAATAATTGGTTTGATTACATGTTGTTGATTTTCACCATGATAATAGTTTACCTCTTGATTTTCTAGACAGTGTGATATCTATGCATTGCTTGTTAGCATGTTGTACTTGATTAAATTGGTAAATAATGTAAAGATGGACTTAATTGATAATTAAATGGCTAAAGATAAAGATGCATGTAAATGACTACAGCTGTTATTGTTGTAATTTGATGATTAATCAAATTAATGTGGATGTACATGCCTATTCCAGTTGGTTGTTAAACATGAAGCATGTTGGTGCTTGTTGTTTAAAGGCATTTCAAAGTAATTGTTTAATTAATTTGTGGTATAAATGATAGATTGTTGTTTAGGTTTCCCATAGTTGGAAACTAAAAATAAATAATTGGTTAATTCAATATCGATTAATGAACTGGTTGTTTGATAAAAGATAATGCCTTGTAAGGTTTTGAGTTACCCTCTTTCTTGTAAGGTCGAGTGACTTCTGCTTTGGAGCCTTGAGAGATCATTGCTTGTGAAGGATGAATTCATTGTTTAAGTGCCAAGAGCCTAGTTGGTATGATATTTGTTTCCTGCTTCTTGGGTTTTGATGTGAGCTTGGATGGATGGTGTAATATGTGGGGGTAGGGATGCCCATTGGTTGTGGTAGTATTTGACACCTAGAGAGGTGAGACACATTAGTTTATGAATGAGGGTGTCAGGTTGGACACTGAAGATGATGTAATGGGTTGGATGTGAATGATTGGATGTTTTCTGAATATTGTTGGTTATTTATCTACTTTACCTTCCCCACTACTCAATATATCTGGTTTTTCATACCCTCTTTCTAAAATAGGTGAACATGCATGGGGAATTCCACGTGATTTTTGTGTTTAGATTCTCAAGGATGGATGGCTCTATGCTCATTCTATAGGTGGAAAAGACTCGACGGGTAGGCCATCTACTCACCGTGTTGATCCCCTTGTATTTGGTAGATTAGTTTTGATATTCTATAATTCCTTGGAATATGGAAAAGTAATAATGTAGTTAATAAATGGTTGAATAAATGATGTTAACCCATGGGGTTGGAGCTTGTTGGGATGCAATGTTGAGGTTATGTTAGGAGGAACCGTGGACTTGGTTTGGTTATTCGTAGAGGGCATGAAACTTTGTTGAGATGCTAATGAATGTAATGTGAAAATGGAATTGGTTAATTAATGTTTAAAGAATTAATTAACTTAAATTGAAATTGATAAAAGGGGAATTAAGTAATAAAGTAAATCTCTTTAAATGGTTGTGTACTTATAGGATACCTAGTCCTATCAGTGGAAGCTAGGATTTCGAGAGACGTTGGATGCAGTTGAGTCTAAAAGTAGGCTATTCCCATAGTGTGGTTGTGAGATATAGTATATTCTTTATTTTTTTGTTTCTATGCGCTACTCCACCCCTTCAGTTAGGGAAACTAACACCCTTGGGATTTTGAGTCTTGGGGGTGTTTTCCACAACATTCTGGTGGGATTATGGATGGGTGACTACCCCCTTTTGCCCTGCTCTATTCTCTTGGTAGTTACTTTTGTTGGTAGGAACATCGATTTGTTTTCCCCATATATATGTGTAGAGTGCTATAATGGATTGTTGTTATTTCACACACATATATTCTGGATATAGTTTCCTTTATTCAACTATAGGTATAACGTGTATAGGTTGTAGTGGTTTGAGGATCCTTACTCAGTGTATGGGATGTAATGGATTGAGGCATAATACATGACATATGATACACGTTATGTGGGATGTGGTGGCTCCTAAAAACTACCTGGTTAATTTTGGTTGTGTGGATCGTGTGGTGCTTCACCCAGGTGTCTGAGGGAATGCTTTGTGTTGCACAAGGTGCATGTGGTAGTGCCCGCCCAAGTTTCTTTGGGCTGACCATTTGAAGAGATATGTCTTAGGACGTGCAACATTGGGGAAAAGAGGAAAACTATTGGGGAAGTAGTAGCGGGGTACCCTTGATATTATTTTTATATTATATACTCTTGTATGCTATACTTGGTGAGAATATCCATGGTGAGGTTGAGAACTTAGTAGACCTATTTAGGTGAAGAGTTATTTTCACTTGTTGTTCACTGTGCTTTAGCATGCTTTTTTACTTTTGCATGTGAGGCTCCAGGGAGTATCCTACTGTGTATACTATTATACTAACCCTATGTATATATATAAAATATTTATTAGGTCACTTGAAGAAATTTGAAGATCAGGCTGGTTACTACTAGCTTGGGGTTACAGGAGCTGTTCGTGCTTCATGGTCACTGCTATTTTTACTTTCCTTTAGTAATTATTGTTTCCCCTTTCAGTAGTAGTAGTTTTTTCATGAAATTACATATGTGTACTTGAGATTACTTTTATATTACATTCTGAGTTGGAGTTGGTTGGTGTTTTTAATATCTCTCTCTTCCACATGTGTTCTCTTAGAGGGTAATGCCTCCTATTTGTGTGTTTATTATACCCTCAGAGCTATTCTCCAAGCCAGGGCCTACTGAAGGTAGGACTCAGGGGTCACTATCTCCCTCCTCACATTTCCAGCCTAGGATGGGTACACCTTGTGGGGAGGGGGTCATGACAGAGTGGTATCAGAGGGAGGTTAAGGGATATGATGGAATTTGGTGTTTGGAACTAGTGAGGTTGCATGGGTTGGTAGTTTAATGCTGTCAGTTAAGTTTAGAAAGTGATGTAAACACTGGAGACCATCTGAGGCATAGGTAGTTAGGGCCCCCTGTGATTTGATGCACTGAACTTTAAGTTTACAGTGGCTACTAAATGAGGTGATATTGGTTACAGTGTAGAGACCTAGGAAAGTATCATGCATCATTAGTTTTTGTTTCTGTGTTGGAATGGGTAAACCTTGATATAGGTTAACCTAAAATGAATAAAAGAAAAAAATTAATTAATTAATGTTCAGTCTTCCATATTCCATGTTTAGGATCTCTAGCTATTTTTTATTTTATAGGTATTTCTCCAACGTGACGTCCTCATCAGTTTTGTGCAGAAGATGTCCAGAAGGTTGCACCAGCAGATCGTCACAGGGTAGAGGTTGATGATGATGACACTTAAATATGGAAAATCCAAGATTTTCAACTCCAATGTATACAGAAGTATGAGGTCTACATTTCATATACAGTCCTAGAAGTCTAGTTGGAGGAGTTTGAGATAGAATTCAGTTCGATCTGTGCTCAGAAGGATAATTGGGTGTCTGGTTTTGATGAGGTTGCGTGGGGCAGTGAGGAAATTGTGGTTATTGTTCCTCGGGGATTATGAGGAGTCATTGATCTCATGGGAGGAGTTACAATACAAGTTTAGAGCCAAGGTTCTTTCTTTGACCATGAAGGCGTCCAGTTTCTAGGAGCTACTTACCCTTCGACAGGGGAGATCCAGTGTGCGAGAGTTTGGAATCCATTTCAGGAACCTTTTAAGATATGTTTTCAACCTATTTTCAGATGAGGAGGTCAGGGAAAGGCATTTAGAGGAGGCTTTATGTCCAAAGATCCAGCTCTAGTTCACCCTGTTTATGATGAAGACATATCTTGAGGTATTGGTGAGGGAAGAGGTCATCAAGAGGAAGTTATTAAAAACAGGATCTTCACAAGAGGGGTGTCATCAGGATTCCTCATGAATAAGAGATATTGTTCAGGGTTCCCGATTTTTAGGGTAGAAGAGTTTTTGTTTGGCCGGAGGTAGGTCCCAACCCTCAGCATCTCATTTCTCTGGGGATGGTAAATATCATTCCTATGCTAAGGGATCAAGAACTTGTTTTCCTTATGGAGGCCAAGTCCATCACGATATAGATTTACTGACCTTTCATAATAGTCATCGTGCACCAGGTGTTCCGCTCCAAGTTCCTCCATTGAGGCAGTTCTAGCCGAGGCCACAGCAGTAGGTTGCACCAGCTTTGGATCAGTAGAGAGAAAATGGGGTAGGTAGAGGAAATAACCATGATTATACTCATCATCAGATATCAGAGCATGGACATGGTGGTGGTCATCATCTGGCTCATAAAGGCCATGGAGGAGGTTGTGGTCAGCTTCATGCTTTAGCGTTGTCAGCACTAGGTGAGCCATAAGTCCTTCAAGGTACCCTTTGATTATTTTCTACTTGGGTGTATTCCATGTTTGATTTAGGAGAGGCACACTCCTTTATATCACCTACCCTTTTCCATGAATTGGTAATTGAGGTAGAGAGGCTTCCAGTGCCCTTGGCATCAACTACACAAGTTGTGGGTCGAGATGACTTGTTTGAAGTATATAGAGATTGTGAGCTAGTTATAGGGAAGCACTGCTCTTGGGGAGATTTCTGATGTTTATAGATGCAAACATATGATTTAATTCTTTTCATGGAATTATTTAGGAGGTAGGTGGTGTTCTTCGATGCTAATGGAGAGCCGACAGTGTTTGTTGGTAAGCAAGTCCCTCAGATGGGTCAGAAGTGTGTTCTGTCCTTGCCATCCTTGATGTTTGAGATGATGTTAAATTCTTCATAGGTTCAGTAGTTGGTGTTTCCTAGATTCAAATAAGAGTACCCTGATATCTTTCTAAAAGAGGTTTTAGCATTACCCCCTCGAAGAGATATTGAGTTTGGGATCAAGCTAGATCCAGAAGTGTCTCCTATCTTTATGTCTCTATATAGGATGGACCCTTCTATGTTATGGGAGTTTCTTATACATATCAATAGTCTATTACACTTCAATTTTGTTCGACCAAGTGTGTCACCATGGGGTGCACCAGTTTTTTTGTGTGAAGAAGGATGATGGTAGTTTGTAGTTGTGTATCGATTATCGTGTATTAAACTAAGTGACAGTGAAGAATCATTATCCTCTTTCCAAGATTGATGATTTATTCAATCAACTAAAGGGTGAAATTTGGTTATCAAAGATCGAATTTCGGTTAGGATATCATCAGATGTGTGTGAAGGATGAGGATATCCTGAAGAATGCTTTATGTTGTTGTCATAGGAATTTCCAGTTCATTGTAATGTCGTTCGGTGTGACGAATTCTTCAGCTGTGTTCATGGGGTGATGAACATTGTGTTCCATAAGTTCCAGGATATGTTTTTGGTGGTTTTCATCAATGAAATCCATGTGTACTCTGCGTTTGAGTAGGGGAATGTAGAGTATCAACACGTTGTTTTTCAAGTTCTTCATCAACAACAGCTACTTGGGAAGTTGTTGAAGTGTGAGTTTTTGGCTCAATAAGTCCATTTCTTAGGGAATTTTGTATCTCAGTAGTGAGTAGCCGTGGATCTGTCGAAGACAGAAGTGGTTGTGTCTTGGGAATCCCCCAAGATAGTGACAGAGGTGTGAAGTTTCCTTGGTCTCGTAGGCTACTATAAGAGGTTCATAGATGATTTTATCAAGTTGTGACTCCTATAATAGTATTGATCAAGAAGTATCAGTCATTCATGTTGATTGTTTAGTGTTATTAATCTTTTCGTTATCTAAAGGAGAAGTTGGTAAGTGCTCCAGTTCTTTATCTTCTAGAAATGGGAGTTTAGTTTGATGTTTTTTGTGATGATTTTCAGATGGGGTTAGGTTGTGTTCTGATTCAGTAGAGATAGATCATTCCTTATGGGTCTCGGCAGTTTCATCCCCATGAATGTAATTATGCCACCCATGATCTTGAGTTGGTTTCCATGGTGTTTTCTATAAATTAGTGGAGACATTACCTAATTGGAGAGTGTTTTTTGGTTTTCACCAATCATAAGAGCCTGAGGGAAGTTTTCTCCTAGCATGACTTAAACTTGCGATAACATCGGTGGATGGAGTAATTACAGGAATAGGACTTCGAAATATCATATACACCTAGAAAGGGGAGTATTGTAGCTGATGTGGTGAGCAGGAAGTCATGTAGTGATGCAGTTCATGAATCTATTGATTCCTGGGGAGTGATGGAAGAACTTTCATCATTACACCTCAATATAGGAAAAGTTGGGGGAAAAGGTTGTCTTTTTCAGATGATCGGGCTGTCATCTCTGATACAGTAGGTGGAAGGGTCCCAGTTGGAGGATCTAAAGGTGGAGGTCTGGAGAGACCTATTTGTTTATGGAGAGGCCCCTGATGGTTATTCTGAGGATGAGCAACATCAATTGTTGTATCAAGGAAGGATTTTTGTTCCTTTGGAGATGTGTGAGACAGTTATCATAGGGTTCCATAGTTTACATTTAGCAGTATATCTCAGCATGACAAAGATGTACTAAGCCTTGAGGAGTCAGTTTTGGTGGCCTGGGCTGAAACATGTAGTTGCGGTATTTGTGTCTCGATGTTTGGTCTGCCATAAGTTGAAGGTCGAGAACCATGTCCTCAGTGGTTTGCTCTAGTCATTAGATGTTCCTAAATAGAAGTGGGAGGACATCTCAATGGATGTTGTTACTGGTTACCTTTATATTAGGCAGACCATGATGTTATATGGGTGGTAGTGGATCTTTTGATGAAGTCATCCCACTTTATAGCAATCAAGGAATCAAGCTGAGTAGAGGGGTTTTAAAGGAAATATCTAGAGGAGGTGGTGAGACTCCATGGAGTCTCGAGGAAGATCATTTCCAATCAAGATCCTCATTTTACCCCTAGGGTGTGGAGATGTCTCCAACATGCTTCTGATTCTCAGCTATTCCTTAGCACTACTTTCCATCTACAGAAAAACATCCTGACAGAGTTGACTATCAAAACTCATGAAGACATGTTGCACTCTTGTGTCCTAGATTTTGGTGGTTCATGGATGAGGCACTTACCCTTGGTGGAGTTCTCTTACAATAATAGTTTTCACTCCACTATCGGTATGGTTCTATTTGAATCCTTTTATAGTTGACTTTTTCGTTCTCCATTATGCTAGACTGGGGTTGGAGGGTCAACAATTCTCAGGTCGGAACTGGTACAGAATATGATATATATGGTTCATGTGATTCATGAGAGGATGAAGGAAGTGCAGGATCGTCAGAAATCATATGTCGGTCAAAGGAGGAGAACTTTAGATTTTGATGTTGGGGATCATGTGTTTCTGAAGGTGACTCCCCATCGTGGGTAGAGAAGGTTTGGTTATGGGAGTAAGATTTCTCCCTAATTTTTTGGGCCTTTATAGGTGTTAGATCGTGTTGGAGCCATGGCATATCGGGCAGCACTTCCCCCAAAGATGATCTGGATACACGATGTTTTCATGTGTTGTAGCTCCATCATTATCTTCATGAAGACTCTCACATCATTGACTGGTTGGAGATCGACGTTGATGATGACACAACCTTCGAGGAGTGGCTTGTAGAGATCCAGGACAGAAAATAGAAGGTGTTATGTGGGGTGTGATATCCCTTTGCTTCGTGTCTTGTGGAGACACAGTGGCATGTAAGAGAGTACTTGGGAACGTGAGTCACATATACGTGCTTAGTATCCTGATTTTTTTGATGTTTAGCACTTTACTTTTAATGATGTTCTCTTTGTGGTTGCAGACCTTTTCTGTCTATGAGATGGCTTCCTTTTGATTCTTATTGTAGATTTCTCTCATTGAGAGGTATCTCCCCCGAGAGAGCATTTAGGAGCTGGTTGTGGTTTTTGTGAGTTTTATTGTTGTTCTTTTGAGGTGGTTGAGCTCCTGTGGTGGTGATATCCTTGAGAGGTATCTTGTGGGGTGGTTGTTTGGACAACCCCTTTTCTGTTTCCTCTTTGGGTTGGTTTTTGATTCTCGAGGATGAAATTTTTTTGAGAGATATCTGATGTAAGGGCCTGGATCTAAGTGGATCGACCCTTTGTGTGTTTTTAAAGACCGATGTTATCATAGAATTATCAGAGGAAGTATCGAGGATTTCATTCATGAGAAGCTGTAAATAGGGAGGCTACATGACATGAACAAGGGGTACATGACGTGTACCATTCAGGTTTCATAAAAATAAAACAAATCACTGAGGGGACGTGTTTTTCAACATAAGTCACCTCAAGGTGGTACATGACATGACGATGAGGTACACATCATGTACTGACCCACCACTGGGTGTTTTAAAGACACCTAGTTGCTTGGGTTTTTCAAACCCTACTGCTTGAGTGCACCACCTCTCGACCCCAGATGACCCTGACGCCTCCCTCTTCAACGTTTGGGGATTCCTTCATCCTGGATCAGTTCCTCGCTACCCTTATTCTATCTGTTTCCAATCCGAGGTAATATTTACCTCCAACCATTTGTTTTCTTTGATCCATATTCTCCAGTTTCTCTTTTACATGCTATGGTGTTTTATCTCCATGGTTCTAAGGGTGTTTCTTTTGGTTTTTTTTGATGCGGTTGTGCCAAGACATCCTCTGGTGGATGTAATTGTTGTGAGGAAGGTGATCGTGATCCATGTGTTGATCCGTTCTCGAGCGAGTAATTCTTGAAACCTTTCGAGGTATGAGATTCATTACTTCTCTAATTATTTATGTGCAATCGTAGAGTTATCATGATTTAGCTCATTTGATTGAAATGGAATTGACCAAATTAAATACTTGAACCAGATTAAAAGAATTGGTTTGATCATATGTTGTTGCTTTTCACCATGATAGAGGTTTTCCTCTTGATTTTATAGATTTTTTGATATCTATGCTTTACTTGTTAGCATTTTTTTCTTGTTGAAATTGGTAAAGAATGTAAATCCGGACATAATTGATAATTAAATGGAAAAAGATAAAGATGCATGAAAATGAATCTGGTTGTTGCTGTTGTAATTTGATGATTAATCAAATTAATGTTAATGTTCATGCCTATTCCAGTTGGTTATTAAACCTAAAGCATGTTGGTTCTTGTTGTTTAAAGGCATTTTAAAGTAATTTTTTAATTAATTTTTGGTAGCTATGATAGATTGTTGTTTAGGTTTCCAATATTTTGAATCTACTAGTAAAGAATCAGTTAATTCAAGATGGATTAATGAACCTATTGTTTCATAAAATATAATTCCTTTTGGGGTTCTGGGTTACCATCTTTCTTGTAAGGAAAAGTGCCTTCTGCTTTGGTTCTTTGAGAGCTCATTGCATGTGAAGGCTGAATTCCTTGTTTAATGGCCAATAGCCTAGTTGGAATGATGTTCGTTTCCTACTGCTTGTGTTGTGATGTGATCCTGGATGGATGGTGTGATATGTTGGGTAAGGGAGGTCCATTGGTTGTGGATGTAGTTGATACCTAGATTGGCATGATGCATCGGTTTATGTATGAGGGTGTTGGGGATAACACCAAAGATGATGAAAAGGATTTGATGTGAATGATTGGATGTTTTCTGAATCTTGTTGGTTTTTTATCTGCTTTACCATACCAACTTCTCAAGGTAGTTGGTTTTTCTTACCCTCCTTGCAAAAGTGGAAAAGATGTGTGGGGTATGCCACGTGCTTTCTGTGTTTAGCTTCTCAAGGATGTATGGGTGTATGCTCCTGTTATAGGTGGAAATGACTCGATGGGTAGTCTATCTACTCACCGTGTTGAGCCCCTTGTGTTTGGTAGCTTATTTTTATTTTTTAGAATGCTTGGGAATACTAGAAAGTAATAATGCTATTAATAAATGGCTGAATAAATGATGCTAACCCATGGGGTTGGAGCTTGTTGGGATGCAATGCTGAGGTTGTGCTGGTAGGAACCATGGACTTGGTTTGGTTTTTCCTAGAGGTAATGAAACAATATAATGATACTAATAATGTAATGTGAAAATGAAATTGGTTAATTAATGTTTAAAGAATTAATTAACATAAAGTGAAACTGACAAAAAAGGAATCAAGTAATAAAATAAATCTCTTTAAATGGTTGTGTGATTATAGGATACTTAGTATTAGCAGTGGAAGTTAGGAGTCTAAGACATGTTAGCTGCAGTTGAGTCCAAGACTAGGTTATTCCTATAGTGTGGTTGTGAGATATGGTATATTCTGTACTTTTTGTTTTTTTATACATTAATCCTCCCTTTCAGTTAGGGAAAATGACACCCCAAGGATTCTGAGCCATGGGGGTGTTTTCCCCAACATTCTGGTGGGAGGATGGATGGGTGACTACCCCATTTGGCCTCACTATCTTCTCTTTGTATTTACTTGTGTTGGTAGGCACAATGGTTAGTTTTCCCCATATATGTGTGTAGATGGATGTAATGGCTTATGGTTATTTCACACACATATATTCGGGATATATTTTCTGTTGTGCTACTATAGGTATAACGCATATAGGCTGTAGTGGCTTGAGGATACTTCCTCAGTGTATGGGCGGTAATGGCCTGAGGCATAATACCCAACGTATGATACATGTTATGTGGGTTTTGGTGGCTCTCAGAAATTACCTAGTTACTTTTGGTTGCGTGGATGGTGTGGTACTTTCCCAGGTGTCTGCGGTTAACCTCTGTGTTACATGAGGTGCATGTGGTAGTGCTTTCCCAGGTTTCTTTGGGATATGCTTTTGGAGAGAGATGGCTTAGGATGTGAGACATTGGGGGGAAACAGAAAACTGGTGGGGAAGTATTAGTGGGGTACCAATGATATTATTTATTATATTATATATTCTTGTATGCGATACTTGGTGAGAGTATCCATGGTGAGGCTGAGAACTTAGTATACCTATTTAGGTGACGAGTTAGTTTCACTTGTTTTTCACTGTGCTTTAGGATATTTTATTTACTTTTGAATGAGAGGCTCTAGGAAGGATCATACTGAGTATACATTGATAGTCACCCTACGTATATATATAAACTCTTTTTCAGGTCACATAGAGTAGGTTGGAGATCAAGTTGGTTACTGCTAGCTTGGGGTTACAGGAGCTGTTTGGGCTTCGTAGTCGCTGTTGTTTTTTACATTCCTTTGGTACTTGTTGTTTTTCCTTTCAGTGGTAGTAGTTTTTTCATGTCATTACATATGTGTACTTGGGATTCCTTTTATATTGCAGTCAGAGTTGGAGTTGGTTGGTGTTCGTCTAATCTCTCTCTTCCGTATGTGTTCTCTTAGAGGGTAATGCCTCCCATTTGTGTGTTTACTTACCCTCAGTTCTAGTCTCCAACTAGAGGCATACTGGAGGCGGGACTTGGGGGTCACTATCTCCCTTCTCACATTTCCAGCCTAGGATGGGTACACCTTGTGGGGAGGGGTTATGATAGAGTGGTATCAAAGGGAGTCTAATGGATAAGATGGAGTTTGGTATTAGGCACAAGTGAGGTTGCATTAGTTTGTAGGGCAGTAGTGTCAGTTTTGTTTAGAAAGTGATGTAAACACTGGATATCAGCTAAGGCATAGGCGTTTAGGGACCCTTGTGATCTGATGCATAGAACTTTAAGTTTACAGTGGCTACTAAACAAGGTGATACTGGTTGTAGGGTAGAGACCTAGTAAAGGATCATGCATCATTCTTCTTCGTGCCTATGTTTGAATGGGTATAACTTGGGATAATTCAACCTAAAATGAATAAAAGAAAACTATTATTTAATTAATGTTCATTCTTCCATATTCTAGGTTTAGGAGCTCTAACTGTTTTTTATTTCGTAGGAATGGCTCCACGTCGACGTCCTCATCATGTTTGGAAGAAGATTTCCGACAGGTTGTGCCATAATATCGTCACAGGGTAGAGGTTGATGACAATGACACTTATAGGAGGACACTCCGAGAGTTTTAGCACCAAAGTATTCAGAATTGTGAGGGCTCTGTTTTAGATGCAATCACAGAAGACTATTTGAAGGAGGTTGAGATAACCTTCTGTTCGATCCCTGATCGTAAGGATAACTGAGTTTCTTTGGTTGTAAAGAGGCTGCATAGGTTATTGAGTAACCCACCATCCAAAATGGTTAAATATTATAATTCATATTCCGTGAATGGTTTTCAATTTCATAAACGTGCATATGAAAAAAAAAATGAATAGTTTTGTCCACTTGATAGTAACTCATCATATAGAAACTGAAGTTGACTTTTATGGATTGTTGGAAGAAATTATTGAATTGTGTTATCTGGGAGAGAATTACAAAATTTTGTTTAAATTTATGTTTTTGGATACTGAGAGAGGCTTGCATGTTCATATGACCCATGGAATAATTAATATTAAATATAAATTCTTCTTAAAATAAATGAACCATTTTTATTGGCTCATCAGGAACATTAAATTTTTTATACAAATTACTATTCTACTTCAAAAGAGTTGGGTGATTGGTGGAGCATGATAAAAATTAAATATCAGGAAAATTAGTTTACTAAAAGTAAATGTCGTTCCACTAAAGTGAAATGAAATTAAATTTTTTAAGAGACTGCTCCTAATCCATATTTTTCATGAAGAGACAGGAATATCAATAATGACACCCCATAGTTACGGGTCGATGGTGACGATGATGTTAATGATGTAATAAATGATTTTGAAATGACAAGAGATGATAAAACTAAAACTCATATGGGAATTGATGATGTTGAGAAGGAATATGAAGACAATTACAACATCAGATATGAAGATGAGGATGAAGATGAAGATTGACATGGTTAAATTTTAGTTATAATCATATATAATATATATCTATATATAATAATAGTTTTAAATTACTTGCTAACAACAACAATTTCATTTTTCAAATGGACCAAGAATTGTTTCATTAGTTGCAGGAGGTTGATCTACCTTTGGATGAGCATGATGTTGGATCATCTGACCCTCAGACTGTTGGAAATTTAGGGAGGACTCAGAGGGGGCGTGGTCTTACCTAATTGATGATTCATGGTCCTATCCCAGATCTATGTCTATATCTTGTCTTTGATCTACACATGAAGAGGTTTGTGTACATATTTATTTTAGTTAGTTTTCATTAATTTATTTATATACTAATTGTTTGATTATTTGTTCTTTTTTCAAACCTTTTCATGTCTTTTCACATACAGCTTTTGGATAGGGGAGCGCCATATTGCGCAATTATTTTTCTGAAGCATGGGTCACATGGGATGAGATTCCCATTGATGTTCAGCACCACATGTTCGATCATTGGCCGATATGTAAATAAATAGTATTTATTTTGAAATTTATTTAATTAATAACTTGATATTATAATTTATTTGTAGGGTTTATGGTATCCCATCAATGAGACCATGTGTGGAACTATCTGGAAGGAATCATAGGGGTTTATGTATGGTAGTTTCCATCATTTTTTGAACAATTTGAGAAGGAAAGTAATGATGAAAGAAGGAGTGACAAAGTTTGATGAGTCTTGTCATGCCCATCGACCCGATTACATTTCTTCTCAGTTTTGGCATGGATTATGTTCACACTTGTTGGGTGGAATTTTTTAGATGAGATCATCATTAGGCCAACAAAACTAGAGGAGACAGGAGGTGACTTGTCGATTCAGCAGTCATACATTCAGTATGCATAGGGAACATATGGTAAGTACTTTTTTTAAAATAATTTATATAACATTAAATGTAATGGATTATTTTATATTCAAATAGGCATTAGAATAGCTTGATGTTATGGAATTAAATGTTTATAGGAGGATATACAGTGATCTGGTCACCATAGAGATTAGAGGTGATCTTTAGAGTCAAATTGTGGTTAGTATAATTTCTTTTTGAGTTTTAAAATTCACTAGAAATAATATTTTAACTATTTAAATTTTAAATTAAAATTGAAGGAGTCATATGAGGCAGTGAAATCTCAAACACAGACTGAGAGTCAGGTCGAGACCGAGAATCAGACTAGTGCCCACTGATTTAATGACGCAGCATGGAAACAGGTGACCCAATATGCTTTTGAGAAAGGCTGAGTTGTTGGTATTAGCTCCCAATTGACAATTGGGAGTTATTATGGTACCAATGTGATGTCGAAATCTAGCTTGAGAGGAGCTTGTAGAGAGTCATCATCATCTAATGCATAATATCAGGAGTAGCTGTGAGCTCAAAGTGAGATTATAGAGAGTATACATAGGGATAAGGAGGAGATGTGTTAATGGAAGTAGTAGGAGATACGCCAATTGAAGCAGTAACAATATGAAGATCTCTAACAACACCAACAACAACAAGAGGAGGGGATGTGTCTATGGCAGCACCAGAAACACAACCAGATGGAGTACATGCGACACCTAACTCGTGGTTTAGGGATGAAGTTACATCCACCATCTCCTCCAGCTTTTCCATAGGACCCCTAGTGATATATTTGTTTTTTATGATAAAATATTTGTATGTATTTTTTTGTAATATTAACTATTTACATTTATATATAGTTTGTTTTTATATTTTTGTGAATATTTCATTTTTGATTATTTATTTAATTTCTTATTTTTTATTTAATTTTTTATTATTTTGTTACTTTATTTAATTTTTATATTATTAATTTTTTTTTTATTTTTTTTATTTTCTTTTTTATGAATATTGAGGTTTTTATTAATTTATATTTTTTTATTATTTTACTAATATTAATATTATTATTTCATTAATATTAATTATATTATTATCATTATAATGTTAATATTATTTTATTATTATTATTATTATTTTATATTTTTATATTTTTTTTATTTTAATTATATTATTATTATTATTTCATGAATATTAATAATATTAATATTATTTTAATATTTTTATTGTTATATTATTATTAATATATTACTATTATTAGTATTATTATTATTATTTTCTAATATTATTATATTACTATTTTTAATAATATTTTTTATTATTAATAATATTATTTTATTCAATTTTATCTTTTTTAAGATATTTTTATGGGTCCTTTTGCAACAGGTCATCACAAATACTATTTTTTAAATAATCTCAAAGAAACTATTTGCGATAGGTCCACGTCCCATCACAAATAGTTTTTTTGCGATGAGCCATTGCAAAAAAAAAACTTTTTGTGATGCCCTTTTCTATAATGGGGCATTTGCGACGGGGTCCCATTGTAAATTACCTATCACAAATATTTTAATTTCCATTAGTGTTTAACTTATTATTTTATGGAACACATAGTCTTGACCCAAATCTAACAACCCTTTATTCATTGTCATTGAACTCTAAGGATTTCCCTTTTCTTATTGCTTCTAATTTCTTCTGAATCCCCACATCGTCTCTTTGAACATCCTTTGTTTTCCCCAAATGGGATGGTTGAGTAACCATTTGTGAAAGGTTTGATAATGTATCTTCCTTTATGATTCCCATGTCCATCCTTTTCAAATCTACGAAGATCATATCCTTCTCCATTCTCATCAATGCTAAATTTTCTAGATCCATTCTACTTAAAGCATCTTCTAATTTATTTTCTCTCCTAGGATGGTAGTGGGTTGAGAAATCATAGTCCTTGATCATCTCTAAACATCTAAATTGGTACATACTAAGCTATTTCTATGTGAATATATACTTTAGGATTTTGTGATCCATATATATTTCACACTTCTCCCCAAAGAGATAATTCAACCATATTTTTAATGCAAAGACCAGTAAAGACAACTCAAGATCATGTGTTGGGTAGTTCAATTCATGAACATTCAATTTTCTTGAATCATAGGCTATCACTTTGTCATTTTTCATTAACACACAACCCAATCCCTTCTTCAAAGCATCGTTAAATACCATAAAAAGTTCACCACTTATGGGTAGTGTGAGTATATGTGTAGTGATAAGTCTATTTTTTAACTCCTTGAATCTCTCTTTACATTCATCATTCCAATCAAACCTTACTCCCTTCCAAGTTATCTTTGTTAGAGGATTTGAAAATCATGAGAAATTTCTCACAAAACAACGATAATACCAAACTAATCCAAGGAAACTATAGATATTTATCATAGATTTTGGCCTTGACTATCCTTTAATTACTTTAAAATTTAAAGGGTCCAAATATATCCAATTTTTTGTGATAATATGCCCCAATAATGAGACTTCCTTCAACCAGAACTCACATTTTTTGTACTTTCCATAAATATTTTTCTTTTATATGGTTTTAGAACAGTGATCAAATGATCCTCATGCTACTCTTTGATTTTGGAGTATATTATACTATCATCGATAAATAATACCAAATATTTGTTTAGGAAATCTATAAAGACTTTATTCATAAATTCTATTAATATTTTTGGATAATTAGTGAGTCACAATGGAATTACTATGAACTCATTGTTCCCGTACCTTGTATGGAAATCTATCTTTGGTATATCCTTATTTTTCCCCCTTAATTGATAATATCCTAACCAAAGATCCACCTTGGAGAAGTAGTATTATCCACATAGTTGAATGAATAAATCATCAATATGTGAAATACGTTTCTTTTTCTTTATCTTGATCTTGTTTAGCTCATGAAAATCAATGAAAAGGTGCATTGACCCATCCTTCTTCTTGATGGAGAGAACCAGTGCACCCCAAGGTGAAGTGATTAGGCATGTGAACCCTTTATCAGGATTTTCTTGTAATTGTTTCTTCATCTCTTCAAGTTCCACAACAACCATTCTATAAGGAGTCTTGGATAACGGTAATTCCCTAGGTATAAGCTCAATTTAAAATTCAACCTCTTAGCTAGGAGGAAGACTAGGAAATTCTTTGGGAAATGCATTATCATATTCCCTCATAATAGGTATGTATTCAAGGATGATATTATCCTTAGACTCAATCATTTGATATTGATATTCTTGCTCATAAGGAAATAATATCCACGCTTGAGATGTTTGTGCTAAATAAGATTTATCCTCCTCCTTGTAATTATATAAAATCAGGGGTTGATTTGCAATACAGAAATTGATTTCCTTCTCATGGAAATTTATTCTGGCTTAATACAGGGAAATCTAATCCATACCTATAATTTCATAAAATTCAAATTAAGGGAGTATCACCAGGTTTTTTGGGAAATTTATCTTTCAAATTTTGAAATGGGAGGAGTTATATACTCAAGATGCAATAATTTCCCCATTCATCATTTTCACTAACAACTCTACTTCTATAATTTGTGGTGGTGTTTGAATAGTTCAACTAAACTTGAGTGATATGAAGGAATTCATAGAACTATATTCAAAAAGTATGCTCACTATTATTTAATGAATAACTATAGTACTTGTCACCATTTCATTGTTTAGATCCACCTTATAAGCTGCGATAGCATAAGATCATCCTTATTTCCTTGGGGGTTGTTGGTTGTCTCTAAAAACCCTTGGATCAGTGCATTGTTTTGAAAATTTTAATGTTTCCTTGTAGTTTAAATAATGAACAACGCATTGAGGGTTAACTAGAGCATTCCTTTCCTCTATTTTATTAGTGTTATTCTCCCATTAGAAATTTCTAGCTAGGTTTCCTTTCTTCCCCCACCTAATTTATTTCCTCACCCCTTAGTAAATTTCTAGGTTGATTCTTTCCACACTTTTTACAAGTGTGACATTGAAATTTCATAGCACCATTAGATTTATCCATAAAAAAACTAGAATTAAACTCCACTTTATACTTCTTATACTCATGATATGCTTGAGGTTTTTCGATCTACATTATAAATTTAAGGGAACATAGAACTATTTCCACATAGATATCAAAGTCTTGGATCACCAGGGATTTTCATAGAATATGTTTTATCCCACTAAATAAGTGTTCAACCTTGAATTTGGGGTTAATGACAATGTCGAAGGCATATCATGCAAGTCTGGCGATGTTTTCCTCATTCTCCTTGATATATTCATCATCTTTTTTCTTGAGGGTAAGGAAATCTATTTCTATTTTATGTTGGATATTGTGAATAAAATATTTATAAAAAAATGGAATTCATTCCACCCCATCACTTTGATATCTTTCACATGCTTAATATTCTTGATCAATGTCCACTACTAATTAGATTCTCCCTCAATACAATAAAAAACTAGTATAACCTTCTCTTTATCATAACATTGAAAGATTGAGAAGATCTTCTTAAGGGATTTGATCTATTTTTCTTTGATTAATGGATCATATGATCCATTGAAATTTGGAGGCCTTTTTCTCAAAAAGGTTTCAATTGAATTTTGTTCATTCTTAAGGGGATTTGGTCACCCATGTTGATCTAGGTTTCTATTCAGAACCTATGTTATTTGAGATATTATCATCACAATGTTCATGATTCATGTTCCCATAGGGTTGGGTATCTTGTTTGGATAGTCTTGACATTTCCATTCACATTGGTTTTTTAGTTGATTTCTTATATTTTCAGCTATAGGATATAATAAAGTGAAAATTAGGGATGAAAATTTTTAAAGTATTAAACACATAAATGATAATCCAATGACCTTAAAGGGATGATTTATTAATGAAATTTATTTATTAAATTATGAATTTACGGGATTTAATATATGTTATCCATGATATATTTCCAAACATATTCTATTTTAGGAATTTTTATTCCCTTAATAATGGTTCATAATGAGATTGTGAATTTACCAAATCATATCCTCTGATAGTGTCAAACTAGGTGTGCAACAAGGCCAATTTTTGTGCACCAGTTCCCAATCAAGTCTAGCTCAATGCATTATTTTTGAGCTTTACCCTTATGTACATCTGTTCTAGAGCCACATCAATGTGTAGTATCAATATAGGGATTTATTTTCTTGATAAACCACTTAATATATACTTTAAAAAAATTTAGGGATGTTTTCTTATACTTGGTTATATCCTTAAGTCTTTTTCTAGAGTTTTCTAATCTGAATCCCAAAGAATAACTAAACTTTCATTTGATAACAACTATGATAACACCTCTCTTTATTAAACATTAATTCATGATTTATTCTACAAGAGTATACATAATAAAACCCAAAAGATCAATATGTCTAATGATTTTGGGAATTAGATACATTAAATTATTACTTAAAATAGGGAATGCATCATATTTATTGAATGCTTACTTAACTTTCCCATATAATTCCTTTGTACTTAAAACTGCATGGGATAACCTGAGGATATACATAAGAAATGGGAGATAAATAAATACCATTAAGGTAATAAACATGGAATAACAAGAAGAAAGTAATATTTTTTTTTTGAAAAAAGTCATATGAATGGGGCATAAAAGGAGTGAGAATCATAAACATTAATAGTGAGGCATGATATAACATGATAATCATAAAGGCAACATGGGAAATGTGGCAACAACTTAAAACATTGCATCATAAACATAGGTCAAGGCTAACTGCCAAGAAATATTGATAGATAGGATCTAGTGATGGATTAGGTTTACTCCCTAATCACTAGAATGACATCTCATGAGACTAAAACGTAACCCAATTCATTGGAGTGCACTATAATTTTGGGAATACCCATCACTTTCATTTCATTATCATGCTTAAGTATCCCTCATAGATCATTAAACATGGATTAATTCATCATCATATTTTATTGAATGATAAAGTATTGTGGAGTGAATATATGTAAGTCAGCAATCATTAATTATATGTGTATAAATGAGGACACATGTGATAGGAAATGGGTACGGGTATTCACTACACAATTGTTTGGATGGAAAATCATGCTGAAACATTGGTAGCATAATGGGGGTGTATAAATGTTCATGGGAGAGCTTGATGAGATAGAAATGAGTATCTAATAATTTATACATAAAATGTATAGTAAGGGGTTATGAAATAACATATCCCAACATTATAAAATTAAGATAAAAGACATAATATAAAGAAGATACTTGAATAAATAGGAGAAGGAGAGGATCCCTTTCCTTGAGAGGGTGATTCTAAATGCTTGGTAGGAGCTTCTTTATAGGTTGGAGGAACTTGGGAGAAATATATAGAGGTTAGGTTATATTAATTATGCAATAAAAGTTTTTTTATTGAAGATAAATTAGAGTTTGGGTGAGTTTATTTAGTAAATTAGTGGGGAATTCTTTATTATTTCTCAAACATTGGTTTTGTACTCTATATAATAAAGTAATCAAAACCACAAACCTTACAATGGGTTTTTATCATGATTTCTTCCAAATATTTCTGGTTTTCATTATTCTATTAGTCAAATGGATGAAATTATTAAAATAATACCTTTTTTGATGTGGAATTGAGTCATGTTTATAAAGAAATGATTTTAAAACCATTAAATATATTATAAGTTATGGAGGATTCATAAAGGCTTTATAAAATTAATCAAATAAACTTAATATTATATTATTTTAAAGGGTAAGCATATATTTTGTCATGAATACCATTTAGAGTATTTATTAAATTGTTTTGGGTCATTATTATGTCATAATACACATCATATATTTAAATTGTTTTGAATTTTAACCTAAAAATTCGACTGTCCAAGAAAATAATGAAAAATTCACTGTCTGATAACTTAGACATTATGATTCAAAAAATAATATTCATTTTATCTAAATAATTTTCTAAATATTTTATTTTTCACTTTTATAATAAAAATTGACATTTATTAAGAAATAATTTTTTTTTGAAAATAACAGTTTTCGAGCCCTTATAAAAATTACATTTGAATTTATAAAAATTATATGATAATTTATATTTAATAAAAATTATTTAATAATATTTGAATAAAATATTATCGATTTCAAAAATACATTGATTCATAAATTTCTAAACTAAATTTGAATATTAACTAAAAATATAATTTGTGTTTTATTGTATCAAAACCAATGATTATTTATAACGTAACAATAATAAAATGAAAATATATTTATTATTATATATAATATATAGATTCATATTATTAGGGTATTCATAAATAACTTTTTATTACACCAGAAAACAACATAAGGGTAAGGTGTGTGATGGTGAGACTCTCATGGAGTGGTTTGGTGTATAAGGTTTGGGTCATGATCTTCATGGGATTGAACTTCTCCTGTAAACAATTGCACTCATGATTAAGTTGTTGGATATCTACTTGGGATTGATCAAGGGAAAATCCTGGCGATTATACCTCCCTCATAAGCTCTAATAAATGGGCTTCATAAGGTATGATCCTACTGGTAGATTCCATCACTTTGTCTGTATCAATTTGATTTTTTAAAACCCTATATTTATAATAGTGATATGATCACTATTCAATAGCTATATTATCAATGGTAATGATACTTAATGGTCTTTTAAATATGATTGGATATGATAAAAAAAATATTTTCATGTGTTTTATATATCTATAATATATAATAATACATTTAATTAGACCAAAAAGGAAATTTTATTTATCACAGTTTGGGTTGTTACAATATAGGTGGATACATTCTTTCTGCACTCACCAGACTACCGGTGGGCTTCTACTAGCTAGTTTGTGGAATTATAACACACTATAAAAAAATGACTTATACCAACAGAAATTTATTGACAGATAATATATCTGTTGGTAAAAATGACCAATTCCAACAGATATTAAATTTTATTGGTATTTATTTTAAGTACCAACGGTTATTTTTACCAAAAAATATATCTATTGGTATTGATCATTTAATACCAACAAATATTTTACTAATAGTTAAATCTATTACTTTTTCATACCAGTACCAACATTTTTTTTACTAACACTTAAATCTATTATTATTAATATCTATTAGCAAAAAATATTTTTCCATTAATAAGATATATTATAATACACCGTTCAATGATAATAACCAATTGGGATATACCAAATTTTTTATATAGATTATTATTTTGGGGATCAAAGTTAATTTTTAATTTTAAGGATTTTATTAAAAATATATCATTAATTGATTTTAATTTTCAATTTTATCTAAGTATAAATATTTTTTATATTTTATAATGATTTTAATTTTTTAAACATTTAAATAAGTTTAATAAAAAATCTAAATCATTACCATATTTGAATTTAAGTATGTTGTTTGCCTAAAAAAAGTCATTTCTACACTTGAGGGTTTAGGGTTTTGGCCCCATTCATCTCTAATTTTCCTTCTCAGTTTCCCTTCCCTCGCATCGGTACCTCCTCAGATCTGGCCTTATGCCCCGCAATTTTTGTTGTTCCCTGGTGGTTGTGCCCATACGGATCCCAGCCTAGAGAAGTATTTCTGTTTCTAGGTCATCCCAGATACCTTCACTGGAGAAGCCTCTTTACCCTATTGGTAATCTTTCAGCCAAGAGCATCATTGAATTACATTCAGTGTCATTTCGGTTTCTGGACTGACAGTTGTGCTTAGATCATTGGTTCGACAGTGCTTGTAGAAGCTATCCTCAGAAGGGATTTATAGGTAGTGGTTCCTGGAGTTTGTTCAACCTTTAATTGCATCTCTCCTACTGCATCTTGGTTCCTATTGTGGTAAAGCCTGGAGACATTTCATGGGGTCCTGCTGATGCTCGACAGTGGTTCTGGTACTTGGAAACAATGGTTCTTGGTGCACTAAAGGGTTTGTTGTTATTGATCTGGCAGCTGTTCTATGGTGATCCTTGGTTCATTTTTTAATTACAGCTCTTTCAAGTAGGTTTGAGTTTGCACTCAAGATCCTGGTGGTTCTTCTAGTTTGATGTTCAGTGTGTCAAATTACAGTTCAAAGATATCCTTATGTTCTGAGTTGGTTTTCTACTAGTCCTTTTTTTGTTTGAGTGATCACACTAACCTCTCTTTTCCCCTTATCTCATTCTGACACTATTGCTTGAATTGTGGATCCACAGTTTGATTTCAGTAGTTGGTGATGGACTGTGTGGAATATTCAAGGCCTTTAAGTTTATGGTAATATATTGAGGCTTAATTTTTGTTTGAGTTATCACAATAAACACTTTATTCTCATCATCTAATTCACATAATATAGCTTGAAATGTGAATGTACAACCTGATTTTAAAGAAATCACCAAGCTGATTGGTGATCTGGATGTTCTAAGAGTTCCAAATGTTCAGATTCAGTTCCTTAATCATAACATTCATACAAATCCTTAAGTGTTATCTTTTTTCTTGTTGGTGTTATTATATTTTCATGTTCATTCAATGATGAGGATGAATGATAATGTGAATTGAATGTTTTTTCAAGCATACCAACAACCCCACACATTTCTTTTCAATCTTGTTTCTTGAAATATGGAACCAAATTGTCATTTCATACAGATTGGGAATCATATACCAATTACCGACTCTATTTTCATTGGATAGATATTGAGAATATATGCTAAGATACTCATTTTTTTTGTAGGGCACTACAAGGCGAGAAAATTATTATTGTTTTTTAATGTTTTATACCATTTCTGACATGTTTAATGTCTTTTCCCCAGGTGGGGGGGGGGTTGTTTTACTTTAATTTAAATGTGTTTTTTCTAGATAACATACATTGATATGTGTGATGATATAGGTTATGCACTTCATGAAAAGTATTTTCAAATCAAAGCATTAGTTGGAAATGTTCCAGTCATACCATATGGTAGTGTTTATCTTGGATTGAGAAAAGGTTTTATTTTAGAGTATGCATTCTCATACAACTTGTTTTTGGTTAAAATTTACTCAAGATACTCACAAAAAAATATATCTTAAGGTAATCCCTGAAGTGTACAGAACCCATCATTTTAGTCCCTTAGAAAAAGACACATAAAAATTGCATGTGATGCCTCTATGAATAACTTCACATTCACATTTCATGATACAAACACAATTTCTCCCACACACTTTGATAAATTTTATCATTATATTTCCTTTGCAAGGTATAGGAACTTTTTCCTCACAAGACCTCTACAGAGGGCTATTAAGACAATATAAGCAGTGGTTGACTCATGGAAATAAAATCTATTAGGAATTCTTCTCTCAATAAATCTTTTTGAGTATGAGAAAACACTTCTATTTCATATTCACATGTTTAAGTAATTGGTAATGAATGGAAATCACATTTAAAACTTGGACAAAAATCTTTATCATCAATATAGTGAGAAAGGTAAATATGAATTTTGGTAGATTGAATTTTATGGGATGTTAATGATTTTAGATAATCATGAAAAACCAATTTCATCTACTAATAAACTTTTATTTTCAGGTTTCTTTGATCTGTCACTCTTCTTTTGAAATGACCTTTTTATTTTTAATATAATGCTTATTTCTAAGAGGAAACAAAACTAGATGAACTTTAGATTCCATTAGCCATAACTTCCTTCTACCTTGGATTCATTTTAGAATCCCCAATGTCTAGAATCGTTTTTCTTGTTTTAATTTGATGATCTGGGTGTTAATCAAAAATTTTAAAATCATATAAAAAATCAATAGAGCATGAGTTATGCATCATAGATTGGATCTGGACAACTAGCTCTTTATAAACAACAAACCATTTATCCTTTTTATCAATTCTATTGTTTGAAAGTATATTTTTAAAAGTAGATTCAGTTATTTGTTTCCTCTTTGATTTATTAAATGGGTTATTTTCACGCATTTATATCTATTTTCATTCTTGATGACATAGATATAAGAAGCTTTTATAAACAATGGATCATAAAAAGGACTTATTTTTCATCTACTCTTACAATATCATGTATAATATCCAAAATAATCTATGTGATAGTGTGACAGGACAATTTGTATATGAAAGAATGTTTGTTTGGAATGATTTTCTCACATACGGAATTCAAAGTCAGCTCAAGAATACTCTGGAATGTTTCATTGATACATGGCTCCTTTAAATGGGTTTTTGATGCTTTTAAGGTTACGATTGACAATTTTTTCTTATTAATTAGTATGAAAGAAAAAATTTCAACATCTAGTCATATACTATAATATAGAGAGATATTTATACACAAACACTTGAACAATCATATTGTTTATTTTAGAAAATATCATGTTTAATGCTTTGTGTTTCACTTTAAAGAATTGTTTTAGATGAAACTCTTACTTTACTTGACCCTTGTTATGCTTATATATGTTTCATGATTAGTCAATGTAGCAATCAATTAGGGGAAAAAATGGTAAAGAATACCACTTTTTTACACATTATATTTTGTTCTTTTTATGGCTTGGATGAAAAAAATCTAGGTTTGTTTTCCTGCACTGTTAAAAAAATGAAAAAGGAAAAAACATGATCATTCAATGCAACGTGATGTGATAAAGTGTTGTTAGGTTTAAATCAAAACATATATTGACAAGAAAAATACTAAAACAAATGGATGAATCATTCAATTTTGAATCATAGTCTAAATCTGGATGATTTTTTTTCCTTTTAGTTTACCTGATCGAATTTAGACATATAACTATTTAAACTTTTCCCAAATTGAATTGGCCTCTCTTTAACATGCCCACAATCAATCATATTGAGTGGTTAAAAAAATGAAATCCTATGGCCATTAAACTTAGGAAAATTCATAATTCCAAATTGACTTTCAGAGAGTGTATTCACATATAAATATTTTTTAAAATTAAATAATTAATTACTATGAGATCAATGGATATGTTGTTTGAATCCAGGTGAATCTCTCAATATATGGAAGGGACGTCAGGTTAAACCCTTATTGCTAGACGATCACTTCATTTTTCTGGCTATAGGTTTGAATAGTTACCTATTTGTTGTTTTATGTTTTGTATGTGGGCATGCTTACATGTGAATGGGATCTAGATATAATTTTATAGAAGATCAAACACTACAATTCTATTGAAGATCAATTTTTTTATAACCCCATCTTCTAGAATATGTAATTTTTGTTGGAAGATGTTCCCAATTATTCAGTGTTTGATATATTTTTCTTTTCTCTTGTCTGTTCTATTTGATGTTTACACATATCTTTCTATCCATTTATTTATGTTTGTATAGATTCTTAAAATGGGGTGTCAATGAAATGGGTTAAGTAGTTAATGATTTGGAGACAAAACAATTTGTGTCAGAAGATATGTCTAAAGGATGCCATTTGAAAATATGTTCTGTTGTCTAGAATCGGGGTTCAATTCAACTTTTCTAATATTAGGAGTCATCACGAAGGAATATTGAACCTGATATTATTTTTATGCCATTTTCCCATGAATATGCTGCTTTTTAATTTTCTGATTCACTGCCATTTCTTATTGATGTTTTTTTGTTTCCATGTTTTAAGAAAAGACCTTCATTATGAAGTCACAAGGTTACATTTTGAAAATCTGGCCCAAAGATAAGGAAATACTATAATCATACTAAATTTTATTAAGGTATGTCACCATGTGCTTCTCTAATTTATTTGGTTCCATACTTTAATAATATTTTTTTTCAATTACGATATTTGATGTTAACAGTCCCATGAAAAGAGACCTAGAGAATCTATTCTCCTGATGGAGTTTGAAAAATCTATTGACATTATCAATAAAGATTTATCCTGAGGATCAATTGACGTTCCTTCACTGGGATCTCAATTGAATGTAGTGTTACTATATTTAGATTACAAAATTGAAAGTAGTGTTACTAGATTACAGAATTTTGAGTTAGGTGTCATTGTCAATTGAAAGTGGTGTCAATCTCAATAGTTTGTGGAAACTATTTAGATAATATTCTTGTTAATTTTTATCATGTTATGTTATTTTCTGTTCTGGTGGTTATGGTTTTCTGTTGTTGTGGTCACTGGTTATCTTCTTGTCAAGGTCACTGGTTATTTTCTTGTTGTGGTCATTGGTTCTTCTGGTTATTTTTCTATTGTTATATCCACTGATTATTTTTATATCATGTGTTATGGAGGTTGTTGTGGTTACTGTTTATATCTTCTCTTTATGTTCATTGGTTTGATAATCTTCTTGTTGATCATATCATGCATTATTATTTTTATATCATTTATGAAAACTCTTATGCAAAGGATAATGTTTTCATTCTCAATAGGCTGCTTGTTATGGAGGGTGTCTAAAGTAGAGGGAGCTCGTATCAGGTGCAACTTCAAACCTAAATGGAGTTCCATTGTAATAAAAGGGATGGTGATGTTGTGCATGTTCAGATCCACTACAGTATATGATAATTTGTGTGAAGTGCTGGGATTCTAGATATTGTTTCTTTTGTGGTTGGTTCACATTAGGTGGAGCACTGAGCACCAAGTTAGGTCCACTACATGCTTGCTTCATTACTATTTCTACTCAGTGAGCATTTGAGGATTTCTTTTGGGTGGATTGGTACTAACAATATAGGTTTGTAAGTTACATTTTGTAGACTGCCACTTATTTTTGTCAATTGCATGGCCTGCAAGATACCTTCTTATGCTTTCTACTTTTGATTTCTAGGATCATGTTTACTATTATTAGGGTAGGGGTTCATGGTGCCATTGTCCACTCATTAAAGATCTAGTTTCTGGCAAGAGTAGGTATGCACATTGCTCTGTTTATGGGTTCTTTAAAGTATGTCTTTATTAAACATTTTCCAAAAACCAAACATAGTCTTTATTTCAACTAATTTGGAGAGGTGGAGTGATTGAGTTATTTTTGATACAGGTGTATCCTAGTGGACATAATGTTAGAGATGGAATGAATGATTTGGCTCTAGGGGACTATGTTTGTTAGACTCTCTTGAAGTCATTATCGGAGTTGGCCGCATCACATGGGATGTATGGTGGAAGATTCCATGAGCATCTCACTAAAAAAATATAGGTAGTTGTTTCTTCGCCCTATGTATCATTATTCACCATGCTATAAAAAAATCAAAATGTATCTAAACCAATAAACTGGATTTGACTAATAAACACTTTTGTTGCAATATTGTTAAGATTTTAGTTATTCATAACTAACTTATAGAACCATTTTGAAATTTCTATATTAATTCTTTGGAATGAACTCGAGTTTAACTATTTGAGGATTATTATTCTACTTTTTGTTTCTAGTGTGAGATAGGGTATGAACTACTTCTATCCATAATTGTATGAAGGAGGACTTTCTTACATGAGTGATGAATAGGTGACAACCATCTCACTGACGTCTGCTTCTATCCACAAGTGCAAGAAAGGAGACCGACAATGAACATTAATAAAATGATCTACTTGGTGAACTGTTACAGTGAAAACCATCTCACAGATGTCTACTTTCACCCACAAGAATAAGTGCAATAAAAGTGATCTATAATAAAAGAGACCTATGTGGATCCCATCACCAGTGGTAATTAGGGTTGTGACTGTGACACCTGATGTATGAGATGAACATGTTTTGAAATTAGGTTTGAACATGTATTTTCAAATAAAGCTTCAGTTTTTTTAGTTTCATATATCTTAATTTTATAATTATTAAATAATAAATATATTATATATAGTTATATTAAAAAATATAATATAAAATTTTACCAAAAATTATTTGAATACACATGCATAATATTTTATTTGAAAAATAATTAAAACATATATATTAATTTTTGGTATTTTTTGTAATAATGTTTATAATATTACCAATGGAAAGATAAATGTTGGTAATAATATTATTAACAGATATACCTGTTGTATGAATCTATTGCTAAAAATTTTAACCAACATATATATTATCTGTCGGTATTATTATAATTTCCATAGAATTATTTTATCTGTCGCAATAACATTTAGTGACAAAGTGTTTACCAACAATATAGTGACATGACATTTTTTTATTGGTAAAACGTTTTACCAACATAAAATTCACATTTACCAATAGATATACCCATTTTGGGATAATTATTTTGTAGTTATAGGTGGAGACATTCTTCATATCTCTGCCAGCTAGCAGGAGAAGCCCAGCTGCTAGTCGGTGATGCCTTCAGGCATTTAGTCTAGTGAGGGTGAAAATGTAATTTTCACTCAAAATAATATTTTCTCCCTAATTTGACTAAAAGTATTCAAAATCAAATTTTCTCATATTAGAGTCTCCAAAGTGACATGTTTGGATCTCTCATTATCCATGGCGGTGAATTGTGTAGAAAATTCAAATCTTGTGTCTTTGTTAGGTGTAATTTGGTATGTGGATCCTTTCTAATCATTTTTCTTATCTTCATCACCATTATTTTGATGTATTATAAAAATATATTAATGGATATAGAATTAAAAATGAGAATTTATTATTTTTATCTTAGATCTAGGTTCTCTAGGATCTAATATCTTCGTCTCTCATCGTTAGTTTAAAAATGAGATGTTGTTTTCATCGATCTAGAGGTAGGTTTCTCAATCTTATAGTCTTACCCTTGGAATGACTTATGTTATTATGATTAAATTAGGTTTTTTAAATGAAATTATTAGTATAATTTTATAATAGGTGATTTTATATTTTAGGGACATATAATTTGTTTCAAAATGGGGGTTTTGGATGGAAACCATTTTACACACATATATTATTTGTTTAATTTCCTCAAAGATGATTTTAATAAGGATATGGGTTTTCATGCATGTAAATCCATGTGGATAGATATATAAAATGTTTATGTAAATTTTTTCACGAATTTGAAATGGATTTTTCCTTAGAAAATGTTTTATGAATCATGGATTTGGTTTATTTAATGTACCGATGATATAATGTACCTTGGGAATACCTTGGGGTATAGGAAAAAACTAAATAAGGACAACCCCTAGTGGAGTATGTTATAACAAGGAAAGGTTCCCTTAATTCCATGATTCTAGGGGTGATCCTTTCCCAAGGACCTAGTTTCATGAGCTTTAGTATTCACCTATACTGGATGGTGTTCATTTGTGTGTCTTAGTGGTTTGGTTGTTTACACCCACACATCATATATTTCCCCTTTTAGTTTCTTCAAGATTAGATTATGTGTATGATATTTAATTATTCTTACTTCCCCACTTGATCTTGATGTGGATATCAATGAATGAAAAATATTTATTTATCTTTTTATTCCACTAGACATGTGATATGCCAAATTTTCCTATTTATTTGATTATGAAATGATTTTTAATGGAATTTAATTTTATTTAAAATAAAACCAAGGCATGTTTTATAAATGGAAATTATTTCCTTTGATATGTTTTAGAAATATTTTTTGAATAAGAGATAATGTATGCGCGTGGTTATACATGTTATAGATTCTTAGGGGAATTCTACTAGGATCTTGAGCACAAATATTAAATTTTCCTTTCAGAGTTTGTAGATTTGGTTTTGTAGGATGAAAGTAAAAAGAAGGGAATAATATAGAGGAAGACTCTCATAGATCATGTAGCCTTTCTATTAGGTTGTTATGGTGGTTACATACAGTCAAATGGATATGGAACCATGTTTTTTTTGGTTTCCATATTCATTATGGTATTTTTATTATTCAATAATACCTTCTTATCTATATTTTTTATTTGGAAATATTTTGTTTTTGTTCCAAAATATGATAAATTATAGTTATATTTTATGATACTATAATTTATTCTATCATATATTATTTTTATTTAGGGTGAACTCATTCCTATCTCCCTTTTTTATTATACCCATATTCTTATTGGCCACTTGTGGTGATCAAGAAAATGCTTTGAATCTTGTGGTGGGCTAATTTGGGTAATATAATGGGTTAACTCGGGTTGTTCTATTACAAATATGTATCATAGGATTAGGTTATATTAAATTATATACTCATTCTCATGTACAACCATTTTTTATTTGGGAGATATTGATAGAAAGGAGGCAGGACTAATTGAACTCGAGTTGTATTATGGGAGTGTGTATATACATCTCACTTTCATGACAAGCCTTGAGTTTCTATGGGATATCTGGGGTTTTCCAATTTTCTTGTTTCTGTTTTTAAACTTTTAGTTTTAGATCTCCAAATTTGGTTATGATAAAGGAGTAAAATTCCATTCTAAATGGTTTCTATCATCTTGTTATATAGTTTATGGATCCTCCAATAAGAATAACTCAAAATTCTAGAGAGGAAGCAGTGGAGTAATCCCCATAGGTTAATCCTCTGGTTGACCTAGTTTTAGTTGAAACTATTATCCAAATAATGTATTAAATGGGCCATATCACCAATTTTTAACCCAAAAAAATAGGTGGTCCTTTATTTAGAATTCACTAAACAACTTCCACTAATATTTCATGGTTACAAGAGTCTATAAGATACAGATGAATGGATAAAAAGGATGGAGATTATATTCTAAATTTCAAAACCCCAAAATGAATCCAAGGTTGGTTTCTCTATTTATATGATTGAAGGGTAGGGATATAGGTGGTTTGAATGTATTCGGAAACACTAGTTGCATGAGGACCTCACCTAGACTACCTTTAAGAAACCCTTCAATCTACAGTTATGTCCTAAGACTCTAAGAGATGAAATGCATGGGAGTTTCTTACTTTGGAGTAGTGATATCATTTTTTCATGGAGTATTCCACTTAGTTTTTTGAGTTGGTAAACATGTCTAAAAATAATTTTTCCAATGAATATCCTATGGAACAAATGATTGATATGGGTTTAAGGGTTTATATTCGATCTACACTAATTTTTATATGCTTACCTACCTACATGGAGGTTGTAGGAAAGGAATTTGTAGAATAGATAGAAATATATTGGAATACTGGTCTCTTTAGAGAATAAATGATTGTTAGAGGTATCCATAGTTTTCATTATGGTCAAAAAAGTAAATGGTGCAAGCAGCTCCTAGGTGGTATAAAGATCAGACCATGGGCATCAGGGAAAAGAATTGTGGTCAATTACCTATCTAGTAAAAAAGGACACCTCAAACTTTATTGTAAGGTTTCAACTAGGGTGTGTCACTATTGTGGGAAATTTATTCATCTGTATCATTTCTGTAATATATCATCCCAGGGAAGTAAGGAAGGATCCACCTTCAGAAAGGGCTCTCAGTTTGAACCTATATAGAAAAAGAGGCGGGATCACAACCTCACCCCAATGGTTATTCTTAGTTTATGAAGAAATAAAAGGATGAGTTTGGTCATTAGTATGTAGTAAAGTGTAAACTATAAGAGATAGAGGTATGAACAACTACCATGATAGGTATGATTTTTATCACATCTTTTATATTTATGGATTTCATTGACACAGTTGTGATTCATTCCTTTATAACATCTAATATTATTAATACATGGGATTTTGTTTGGAGCTTATATATTTCTTGATGAATTATTCCACTCCATTGGGAAATAATTTAGAGTAGGGAATTTCATTTCTTAGGTGTCATGTGATGCATTCCGACTATGATACTGTGTGGTATTTTTAGTCTATTACCTTGACATCATTGATCTCATCATTGGAATGCATTGGATGGTTAGATATAAAGGGAATATAAATTTCTATCATTTATGGGTATGATTTCTTTCTCAGATTTATTCACCCATGTAATCCATGGTGAGTGGGATATAATATAACAAATAGAATTTATCTTTTATCCTAGTGAAAAAATGATCTTGTGTTAGTTGTCATAGTTGTTTCACATTGTTGTTGATCCATGTATTAGTGGTCCTTATCTAGCTATGGTGAGTGAGTATCCAAATGTTTTTCCATATAATTTATCTAGACTACAACCTAAGAATATATTGAGTTTTATATATACTCACTTATGTGGACGAGACCCATTTCCATACCTTAATACCATATATAACCAACTAAATTGAAAGAATAAGTTGTTTAATTTGATTATCAAGAAGCTAAGTTATTTATTCATCCATGAGTTTCATCTTGGGAATCACCAGTTCTATTTAAAAAGTATGTGGATGAGAGAATCCGATTTATTTTAGATTTATAGAAATAAGGTGATAGTGAAGAATTAATATCATTTTCCATGGATTTATTACCTTTTTGATCAGATGAAGGGGGGTCTATGGTTTATGAAATTTGATCTGAGATTACGGTACCATCAGCTGAGGGTTTGAGAGAAAGATATTACTAAGATTATATTAAAGAGTAGGTATGGGAATTTTCATTATTTTTTGTGACATTTGTCCTTACTAACACTCTTTTAGTGATTATGTCATTGATGAACTAGATCTTCCATCAGTTCTTGGATTCCTTTGTGGTTTTTTTCATGGATGATATTATTATTTATTATATATTAGTGCAAGATCATGTTAAAAATTTAAATATCATCCTAATAATATTGAGAGAAAAATATATCTATGGGAAGCTACCCAAATGTAGATTCTAGATTATAGTGGTGAAATTTCCTGGCCATGTTATTTCTCCTAATTGTGTCTTAGTGAATCCTAATAAGATACATGCAGTTATGTATTAGGAGTGTCCTAGAAATGTGTTTGATATCTATATTTTATTTATATTAGTTTGTTATTATAGATACTTTATTTGGGACTTCTCTAGGTTTCCAACCCCTAATATATAGTTGATCTATAAGGGTGTAAAGTTTTTTTGGTGTGATATGTGCCAAATATATTTTGAGGAGTTGAAAGTGAGATTCACTTTAACTAAATTCTTGATTATTCTTGAGCTGAGTATTTTTTATGATGTTTTCTATGATGCCTAATATAAGGGTTTGGGTTGTGTTCTGATACAGGGGAGACATGTAGTATCTTATAGATCTCACTACTTATTCCCTCAAGATAAGAACTACCATAATAATGTTTTATAGTTTATGATAGTGATACATGCAATTTATAATTGGAACCACTACCTCTCCTTTGAGTGATTTAATGTGTATTTATAACATAAGATTCTAAAGTATATCTTCACTTTGAGGGATCTCATATTGAGACAGAGGCAGTGGGTGGAATACCTTTATATCTTATTTTTATATTTCTTATACCCCAGAAATGGGAATGTGGTCATATATTCTTTGAGTAGAAAATTACTAACTCGGGTAGTGAATGAATTAATGGAATATTGGTTCATGATGAGCATGTTTTCTAAGATTCACTTGGATAAAGGGAGAGTTGATGGATAATTATTACTAGATTTTACTCAAGTAATATCATTTAAGGATGACCATATTCAAATTGGATAGGATGATGATGTAGAGTTTTAGTGTTTTGATATGAATATTTATAGTGGGGAAACCTCAGGTAATTTATCTATATCTCTTGATCTATTTTTTTACTTTTTGAGGAATGAGGGTTATCCTAATAGGCTTGACGATATATTTTATGGATAATGGACACCAATAAAGTTATTTTATGAAACTTAGATCTATAAAGATATACCATGACTTGAGATTTCATTATTGGTGGACGGGAATTATATGATAAATTGTGGGTTTTGAATATTTTTTCATCATATTTTAGAAAATTATGGTAGAACTTTGGATACCTATAAGTTTTCTTTGAACTTTACCCATTCTAGTGTGTATATGGGATGAGAAAGTCATGGGCTTTGTAATTGGACTACCTTGGTCTCATAGTGGTGAGGATGTGTTTTAAAGGTCATTGATTTACTTATGAAATCTTTATATTTTCTATCTATATATGAATCAAATAAGGTAAATGATCTTGATAAAATGTTTGTTCAGGGGATTTTTAGACATAATGGTGTGCCATCAACAATCACTTCTGATAGGGACCATTACCTTAAATCCCCGTTTAGGAATGGATTGCAAATAATGATTTATTCTTAGTTTAAGTTGAGCATGACTTATCATCTATATATATAGACAAATTGAGCAAGATATCTGATATGCTCCAGGCATGCACACATGAATTCAGTGGATCTTGGGAGAAACATCTACCCTTATTTGAGTTTACCTACAACAATATTTTCCATTATTTTATTTTAACAAATCCATTTGAGGAAATGTATAGGAGACTTTGTAGGTCACCTCCCTATTAGGTAGAGGTTGGAGAATGTTCTTTAGTTGTAAAGAGCATTATTCATGAGATGAAAGATATCATTCAATTGATTCATAAAAGGTTAGAGATAGTACATATTCATTATAAATCTTATGTTGATCGAAGTCATTGTCTATTGGAATTTGAGTTAGGTGATTGGGTCTTTCTCAGGGTTTCACCATAGTAGGAACATAGGAGTTTAGTAAATAAGGGTAAGTTAACACCACTTTATGTCATCTTGTATGAAATCATAGGGAAACACAAGAAGTTTTCATATATTTTTAGATTACCAAATCATTTGATGTCAATCCTAAATGTATTCCATGTTTCTAAACTGAATAATTTATATCTAGTTTTATGACATGTTATTGAGTTGGAGGATTTTGAAATAGTACTCAACACCTTAATAGTTAAAAGATCTGTTTAGATAGTTCCCCTATAAAATAATTTTCTACATGAAAAGACTATACCATTGTTTTGAGCGATATAGTAGTGTAATAGTGATTTCCATGATACATGGGAGATTGATGACTTTATGATGTATAAATTAACTTATCATTTCTTGAGTTTATAATCTTGAGTATTTCTGGGGAAAAAATATTTTATGGTGGGGAGATTTATCACACATATGTATGTGGAACCTGGTATAAATCAACATTTTGTTTTTAAATTTTCATGTTTTGGGTCATTATTTAGTTAAGAGATGTTTTTTAGAATTTTTTAGTAGAAGAGGACATCACTAGCCATATTTATCTAGAAGAACACTTTCATGTTTGTAGGCACCACTGGCCAACTAGTGAGCTTCTCCCTACCCACTAGTGGATTTATAGTAGTTTCATGAATTCTGTCTGCACCCACTATCCAACTAGTGTAATGGATTTGAATGTAGGCATTCTTTTTTCACCTACCAACTAACTAGTGAGGCCTAGAAAATCACCATTTATGTCATTGTACATGAGGTCAAGTATGGGTGGAAATTTCATTTTTACCTGGAATAAAAATTTTCACCCTAATTTGACCATAATATTTAAAACACAAATTTTATCTATTTATAAGTGACCAAGTGATTTTCTTGTGTATCTCATTCTCCCAAATTGAAAATCATGATTCTAATTAAAATCATGGGACTCTTTTGGGTGTAATTTTGAAGGCAGGTCCTTTACGTTCCATTTTAATCTCTTATTCTCCATTAATTCAATTTCATATAATACTTGGTCACTAGATCTTTCATAAAAATAGATAATTGATTTCTTTTCTCACATATCTAGGTTCTCTAGGACCTGATATACTCCTCTACTATCACTGGTTTAAAAAGGAAATACCATTTTAATAGATCTTGAGGTAGGTTTCTTTATCATATTGTATAAACCTTATCATTCCTTATATTCTTATGATTACCATTGGTTTTATAAATGTAATTATAATTTTAATTTCATGAAAGTTGGTTTGATCTTTGAGAGATATCTAATTTTACTCCAAAGGGTTTCTTTTATGGAAAACATTTGAGACACATAATGTATTTATTTAATTGATTAAAAGATGATATTAAAAAAATGGTTTTTCAAGCATGGAAAGTGATGTGGAACACTATAGAAAATATTTATGAAAAGGTGATCCTAAATTTGAAGTGTGTTTTCTATGGATTTTTTTGAAGCATGGTTCTAGTTTCATTAATATAAATATGATACAAAGCACACTGTGAAGACCTTGGGATATAGGGAAAAACTAAACAAGGACTAACCCTAATAGAGTTAGCTTTCATGATAATATTTTCCCTTTATTATATGATTCTAGTGTGTATCATTTCCAAGGGATTGAGGTTCCCAAAAAATATGAGTCACATACATAATCTAGTGTTCCTTTGTGTATCATAGTGGTTTGGTTGTGTGCACCCTCGTGGAATGGATTTCCCTCTTTGGTTTCGTTGGGAATACATTACATGCATGATATTTCTATATTCATATTTTTCAATTTTATCTTTATGTGGATATTAATTCTTGAAATCTATTTATTTATCATTATAATCCATTAGATATATGACATTTTATATTTCTTTTTTTACTTGATTATGACATTATTTTTAAAGGAATGGAATATTTTTTAAAATAAAATCAAAGTATATTAAATAAATACAAAATTATTTCCATTTAGGTGTTTTATAAATCTGTTTAAAAATATCTAATAAATTCATGTGGTTTGGAATTTTATAAATTCTTGGTTTTATCCTACTGGACTCTTGAGATCACACCTTAATTTTTTCCTTTAGTAATTTATAGGCTTGATTTTGCACGATACAGTTAAATGGAAGAGAATTATGTTGAGGATAGATCTACTAGATTGTGTTTCCTTTATTATTTGTTAGGATGGAGGTGGCATATGATCACATAGAGATGGATCTATGGGTTGCTTCAGGTTTCACGTTCTTTTATGTCTTTTTGCTGTTCATTAAGACCTTGTAATATATATTTTTAATGTGTCCTTTTTGGTTTGTTGTTCAGAAATATGAAATATTATAGTTATTTCTTTTGACACTCTGTTTTATTCCATGATATCATAGTTTTTTTAGGTTGAAATTTTTCTCATATCTTCTTTTTATGATACTCAGGTGCTTGTCACCAGCCTGTGGTGATCGAGAATGCACTTCGGGTCTTATAGTGAGCCAATTCTGATAATGTTCTTGGTTGACCCGAGTTAGTTTGTTACATTATAACTCTTTCTAATTTCATTATCATTATTATTCTTGTAAAATTTAAATTTAATATTTTCTTTGATATCATTTTGAAACAAAATACAACTCTTTAGATAAATTTTTACTGATATACTATAAACTCTTTTTAGGATAGTAAGTGACATTCACTTCTCATTTTGACTAAAATGATTTTTTATTTATTATTATTAAAGTTATCTAAGTCTGAATATACTCCCACTAGCCTCTTAGAAACTATACCCTCTTCAAAATTTCATGATAATATACCCAAACTATTTAGTGTTTAGAAATAATACTTATTCCCTTTTTAGAGAATATTTAACAAAAAACAATAAGAATTTAAATAATATATGGTATTTTTTGTGTTTGAAAAAATATTCTTAAAATTATATTTTATTCTTAAAAATATGAAACTAAATGTTTTGGGAACTCTTTTTCCAAAAAATTAACAAATATCTTAGATAAACTATTTTATCATGGATAAAACTTATTTTATTATTATCTTATTTTAAAAAAAATCATGCAATCTGATGAATCTTAAATGAAGTGTATCAAACAATAAATTAATTTATTAAAAAACATTTTATACATGTATATTTTATTATATAAGATAAATCTAATGAGATTCTTTATACACATGTTTTTTTAGATTATTATAATCCTGGAATTGACAAAACAGTTCAGATTCTATTACAAAGTAACTCTTGTTCCATTTATTACCTGAAAACATTGAGTTTCATCCATAAAATATTAATCAATTTTGAACTTATGTAACTTGTTAAAATATATTTTTTCAGAAAATCCACTTTTAAAGTGGATTAGGAACCATTAAAAACAAAAAACAAGAATAGTAAAATCAAAGACACAAAATTTAACAACAACGTTTCAAAGACATGCCCTAAAACTCAAAATAAAAAATTCAATAGACAAAGTCCTATGGGGATCTCTAGGATGAAAAAACTCACATCACCATTAATCTATGTTCCCACCCACACTACATTAGACAACATCATTCCTAAATACCACCTCATCACCATCAATCCTTGATCATCATCATGTTGACAATTCTTTCAAATCACCTTTAAAAACTATAATCTTTAAAGTTGAACTAGATTTCCATTAGCGATAAATAAAAATATTAGGAGCCCCTTAACCTCTATTGATCCATCAAAAATAACCATCAAACCAAAAAATGGAACATCCACACTAATAGGAATAAAAAAAATCTATAGAACCATCATCATCAATTCATTATCTTCTTCATTAATGATAGGAAACCATTAGTAAACTATAATGATAACTAAGAACAAGAACATGCAATTCCACTAAAAACCACAACCAAGAAAAAAATACAAATCCACTCGAGACTAAATGTTGCTGATGACCAAGAAAAATCCAGATAGCCATCAAGTATATACTAAGCCACCAACCATAATCTCTAAACAATGGAACATTACCACTACACCAACCAGAGAAGACACATATATTGAACCATATTCATTTCTTATTCATATTTATCATTAATAATGATCCACCATGACTAGAACAATAAGTAAAACCTTAACAAGACATTGAATATCATTAGAAACAATAATTCTGAAAATATCATAATCCACTCAAGAAAAAAATATGATACATTACCTAGAACCGGTGCCACCACCATAAGGACACAAACAAATAGTGAAAACTATACAATATAACAATTGAAGGTCCCTCAAAATCCAAAGGAAGATACAAAAATTATATAGGTGGTGCCTCTTATAATACTATGGAAAGGTCAACCAATAAATCTCAAAATATCCCTGAAAATCAACAAAAAAAATTAAATGGGTTATATTGTAATAAATAATCAAACTATAACATAGATTTAACCATAATAAGGCCAATAATAGATCTATTATTGGAGAAGACAAAACTAACAAAAAACCCAAATCAAAATCATATAAAGAACCAAAATGAATGAATCCTCTTTATTATCCCATTATATAACTAGCTCAATTTTTACTAGACTAAGGTTGTATTAAAAGGTGATGGGATATAGGAAAATAGTAAAAGAGGTGATAGATGAGAACCATGCTTGTAAATAAATAATGCCACAAATATTAAAAATCCGGTAAACTTAAATCAAATGAATTCGAACGATACCCAAATAGAAAATCCTTAAAATGGGAGGAGAAGGAGAAGGAAAATAAGAATATATAGACATCACTTATAGAATATGATGATGATACCTAATGGTATAGAGGAGAAAACTATAGATGATTTTTGTGAGGCAGTTGGAGAGAACCTTCTATACATATCGACAATAACTATTTTGTTATATTTGGTATCATATACCCTTAAAAATAATTTAATTTTATAATATTAAAACTAATTTGGAATCTCTATAGATTTCTTAACCCCTTTAGGTATTCTAGAAAATTATTCCTCAAATGTCCATGTTTACCAACCACTACCCTTCCTTTATTTTCATTGGTATAGATGGTGTTGTATAATCTTCATAACCTCTCTTATTTTATTTCTATCCAAAAAAATTTACCCTTTTATTTTAATACCAATATTTTGACACATGAGCCCAAACCTCTTGTTTTATTCTTAATAATCCTAAACATATTGAGGAGATTGTAAAAATATTTTTTTGATCTCATTCATGTTGAACTTAAAAATGATATCTTAGAATATTTATAATATTTATTATAGTATGGAGTTAGTTTCTAGATCAATATTGAGAGGTTATCTCGTTCTCTCCATGTTATTGAAATACATAATCATATTGTGTACATGAGTGTATATAGAATTATTTTCTTCCCTATTTCACTAAAATTGTATCAAATCAAGATAAACATAATATAAATAATACATTAATTTCATTATTTAGATATTATATCTCACAAATAGTCACATGAATTATGGACTAAATAGTCTAGTTTCTGGATTATTGTCTACATAATCATATTAATATATAATCTTTTCTCTATAATCAAACTCCTCAACACCCCATTATAGACTTATAATAAGTTATACTTATCTCCATAGCCTGGGGAAAGGAAACCATAAGTAAGGGGTGTGATCAAGTTCTTGGTAAGTAAAAAATTATCGACGTTTCATCAAGGGTTAGATCGTAAACATTTGTGAAAACATAGTAAGATGAGAAATCTATTATTAAAAATAACATGTAACAAAATTAATTTTCCATAAGTTAGGATAAAGGGACATGTAATCTAAAATGAACAAATAAATACTTTGTAAATCATGTGTGTAATCATGAGACACTAAACATGAGTCAAGGAGCATAATCATAGAAACACAATTATGACATAAGAGTATGGAATAGACATAATCACAGAATCCATATGTTAAGGCTACCCAAAAAAGAAATTCTTTACATAATAGGATTAGGATAACCACCCATGAACATTCTTGGGTATGGGATACTCCTTCCATACACCCTTGGGATTGGTATAAATCCTCTTGTGTAACCCTTTGGCTTGGTATAAATCCTCTCATCGATCATTTTGACCTCATGGGACATAAACATAGACAAATACCTTGGAGGGTGATATCAGACACAAACCATCATCATCCATACACATGTGTGAGACATAAAACAAGTCATCATTCATAAATACGTGTTCCACATAAAATAATTCATCATCATACCATAAATAAGCCAAGGAAATAAAATGGGTTTTAAATCATTTTAAAATGTAATCACATAAGGAAAACATTCATAATTATATTAATAATCATCACATGATATACCCATGGAAAATAAATAGGTATATAAATATATTCACTCACTTTCTAGGTAAATATCATGAAATCAAGATGATAAAGCATATGGAATTATTACACATTATAGGTAAAGGGTATATGGTTAAGTCAACAATTTCCCAAATAAATTGATGTATATGATTCTTGGTGAACACTATTCAATCAATATAATCCAAAATAGGTTATTTTCATAGGAAAAGAATAGGATATAAAAATTAAGGCTATACATTGATGATGATTTTTAATGATAATGTAAGTTATGGATTATAGAGACATAACATTACAAATTTCTGAAAATATAGTTATTGAATCAACTAGTAGATAAAGATTAATTTTAGAAGAATTAAAGGATTTTACTTTGAAAATAATGATGAAAATGACCCTTTTTACATGAATATACTTTTAAATAAAAATCATATAGGATTATAGAAAAATAATTTAATTTTTAAAAACATGGGAATGAAGATTCAAAATGATGGGAAATCCATTATTGTGAGAACTTTTTAAGAATATGTTTCTTTTCTTATTTTCATAAATAAAGTCTAAGAGAAAAAGACACCAAATTCTTTTGAAAATTCATTTTCAAAAATAGTTGGAAGGAAAACATTTAAGATATTTAAAAAAACATTAATTTTTAAGAAATTTAACAAAATAACATGATTTATCTAAACAAGTCAACTTAGATGGCCCACTACATAGTGAGGTGCAACCAAGGAACACAAAAATAGTATCATGTGTAACAAAAAAAAGTTATACAACTAGATTATGGTGTTGAATAAAGAGAAACATCCATGAGATTGACAAAGTCAAGAAAAATGGCTAAACCAGAATGATAAAACATACCAAACAAAACATGTCCTGGTGTGATGATATGTCACCACCAAACCTTCCGTCAAGGAAGATGAAGACCAAAAGGAGAAACCTATATCATATAAAGTTCCCTTAAATTTACCTGAGTCCAACAAAAAAACATTTACAACTATCCAAATGAAAAATTAGGTTGTGAGAAACAAATCCCTATAGGATACTACTAAAGAATTTATACAAGTTCTAATATCAAGAATTAATTAGTGAAGTACCTTTTTGATAAAAAAAAATTAACAATTTTTTTTATTTGTTTACAACTAAATTTTCTATTGAAGAATGTTAATGTTATCTAGGAATTATATCCATGTGAATCAGATTTAGATAATTGGATTCAAAATAATTGGAGGTAGAATTTATTGGTTGTTGAGAGTTATTATTTTCTAAAATCTGAGGAAGAATAAAGTTGTTGAGTTAGAAATAAAAAAGTTTCTATGATAGAATCTGATTGGTTAAATAAATCATTTTGTTATAGGAGAGGTTTGTTAAATAAAGTTAAGTAAAGAGTTAGAAAGTTTTCATACATTATAAACTAAATTAGACGATGATTTTCTGATCAATAAGTTCTCACAAATCATGTAAAATTTCATGATAAAAGATTTTGAAGAAATGGTGTAGAGGTTTGATGAAATTAGAAACACTAAAAAGATTCATAAAATTGAATCCATCATTATTGTTTTGAAAATATGATCCAATATATTCTAAAAATCGGATCTAGAAGAATTGTTCTAAAAATAGGATCTAGTATTTTCAAAAAAATCAGATCCAGTATATTCATAAAATTAGATCTAGATTCATTTTTCTGAAAATAAGATCCATCATATTTAGAAAATCAGATCCATCTTCATTGTTCTAAAAATCGGATCCAGAATATATAAAAATTAGATTCACTCTAAAGGAAAATTACATTAGTTGAGGAGTTAAAACATATAATTCAATTTTTCATAAATCTCAGATAAATATATGGAGGTTTGAAAACGTCAAAGTTGAATTTTTAAATGTTATAGATTTCCGGTTTTTTGAGATTTAAGGATGCAGGAAAGATTTCAAGTTTCCTGCCTTTGGTTTTTGAGTTTTATATAAATACTTTCTCAGATCATTTGTTCATTTGAAACATTAAACATATGCATGAAAGGTGGAGCACTTGAGAAATAAGAGTAAAAGTTATAATCTGATTAAAGAATAATAGTATTGATAATTCTATTAGAGTTTGAGTTTTGTATATAGTTGAAAGAAAAACTAATCCAACATACTCTGAAAATCAGATCCAGCATTATCTTCAGAAAATTAGAACTAGTAATCTGAGTAAATAAAAACTTGTATTCTGAGAAAATCAGAACCATTAATCTGAGAAAATCAGAACCAGTATTCTGATAAAATCAGAACTAGTATTCTAAGAAAATAAGAACCATTATACTAAGAAAATCAGATCCAGTATTCTGAGAAAATCAGAACCAGTATTCTGAGAAAATCAGAACTAGTATTCTGAGAAAATTGGAACAAGTATTCTAAGAAAATTGGAACCAGTATTTTGAGAAAATTATATTCATTTTTTGAGAAAATAAGAACTAGTATTTTAAGAAAATCAGAACCAATAATTTAAGAAAATTAGATCCGGTATTCTAAGAAAATCAAATCCAACATTCTACAAAAATTGAATCCATCCTTCAGAGAAAATAAAATCAGATCCAACCAAATTGGACAGAGAAATTGTGGATAAGATCCAAAAAAGTATTTATTATTATTATTTGGCTCAATTGTTTTATAAAAAGATATTGTAAAATGATGAGATTTAGTATAATCTTTCCTATTTGGGATATTGAAGGTGTCTAATAATAGTTGGCACAATTTGCATTCACTTCTTCATAATAGTGTATTTCCATAGACCCATGGGAGTGGCTATGGAAAGGAAGTAGGTTCTCACACTAAGCCCAAACCTTGTAAATATTGTGTTCTTTTATTGCTTTCCTATATTTTCAGGCATTAGTATTTACTAAAGGTTGATAATGATTTAAATCTTAACATGTTGTAGCAGTTAAGTTTCTAAAAGTTTTGAAACTTATAAAAAGTGAACAATTGATTCACCCCCCCCCCCTATTAGTTATTATTTGATCATTGGATCATAAATTGGTATTAGAGGAAGGTTCCCTTGTTGAATCCTTATAATAGATAATATGAATTCTGTTAACAGTAGAGGAATTCCTACATTTTATGGAAAAATTTATTTTGGATGGAAAAATAGTATGATTCCTTATCTCCTATCTCTTGTCCTGGAAGTTGATTATGCTGCTATTATTGGTTTTCCATCTATTGAAAAAGATAATCCTATGAAATTTTCTGATAATAGAAATATATAAGTTGATCAAAAGGATTGAAATTATATTATCATGTCTTTATTAGAAAATTTTTATCAGAAGGTGATGGGCTTCAAAACTTCAAAAAGTATGTGGGACAAGATGGAAAGGGTTTTCGAAGGGAATACAAAAGTTAAGTAAGTAAAGCTACAAATCTGGCATAGTAAGTATGAAGACATTAGAATGAGATATGAAAAAACCAGTGATGAATACTTCACGAGAGTAAATTAAATTGTTAGCAAAATCAGGGGATTCAAAGATGATTTGGAATACTCTAAAATTGTGGAAAAAATTATGAGAAACTTTCCTAATATGTTTGATTCTAAAATTTCTTCTTTAGAAGATAAGGATTATTTATCTCTTAATAAATTGCATAACTTTATTATTGCCTATGAAATAAGGAAATCTCCAATGTTTAAAAAGAATATGAAAGGTGAAATGTATTTTGTAGCTAAGCGAAAATGAAAATCCAATATGTTGAAGAAGAATATCATCTTGAGTCTAAAGATAAAGAAGATGATGAGCTGAATAAAAAATCATGTCTCTTATATCCAAGAACTATTAAATAGGAAGAGAAAACTATGTAGGTAAAATTCCTCTCAATTGTTTTGAATGTGGTGGAATTAAAAACTTTTCTATGAATTTTCCCAATAAGAAAGTTAGAGAATATTGAGATGATTCTGATGAAAAACCTCAATGGAAGAAGTGGAACAAAAATGATAAAGAATAAAAGTATTCCAATAGATAAAATAATAAGTTTACTACAAACCAAATAAGTATGTTATGTAAGAAAGTTTAATCGGACTCAACTAACAACAATTCATCTGAAGATAAAATTTCAAAAAAAATAAGAACCTTCATTGAAAAAGTTGAGAAAACAAAATATTCCTCATATAGTGAAGATGATAGTGAAGAATATTATAGAAAGTTTCAAATCATAACCTAACCCATTTCATGTATTAAGAAAAAAAAACTCTCAAAAAAATTATACTACAAAAGAATGATCGTGAAGAAGTTTATAATGGAAGAAAAGATGTTAATAAGCAGGAGGATGAATATATTTAGGAGATTTTAAGTCACAAACATAGAATTGCTGAATAAGGAAATATGATTGAATATCTTAGCAAGAAGTTGTAAGATAAGGAACAAGAGGTTAAAAATTTTCAATTAAAACTTCTTGAGTCGGAAATTACCTTGAGGAAGATGAATGAAGGCTTTAATAAATATTTGGAAGTAAAAGCTGAGACTTCTAAAGTTGCATAAAAGGATCAATATGAGAATCATTAAAAATATTCTCTTACCAAAAATAATGTTTCATCTTATTCTTTTAATATTTCATGTTTAAAAAAATTATTGGGAAATCTTGGGTGGATAAAATAATTTAGAAACCTATCAATTAAATAAAAGTAGAAAACACACTCAAAATAAAATATGGTCTACATCCTGAGCATGTTAGAGCTGAAAGAAGTTACCAACCCCAACAAAGTTTCTATTGAGAAAGATATTTCTTGAATAGAAAATCTATTTTTGATTGTTATTACTGGTTTTGTAAAATTTATGGGCATATATATTTTTATTGTTGGAACAACTTATCTTTACCCAGAAGAAGGTTTGCGAAAATTGGATGAAATAGTGAAAGAAGAATGAGTAACTTTCCAAACTTATATGATTTGAAAGGTGAATTCTCAAGATGTTAGAAACTTTCCAACAAAAAATCAATTTTAATGTTTGGAAGATGATTTTGGAATATGTGATTAGTCTGGTCATCATTCCAAAATATGTATAACACTACTTCTAGAATAATTTTCTTATGATAGAGAGGAAAAGAAACATGGAAAGAATAAGGTTGAGGAAAGATCTTTTTTTGTTGAGACAGCATTGAAAACAAGTAAGAGGAACAAACCTGGATACTTGATAGTGGTTTCTATTCACATATTGTAGGTTATATAAAAATCTTGAAACATGATGAAATTCATGATGGAGGAGTAATTACTTTTTGAAATTATAGTTCCTTAAAAATAATAGGAATCATAACAGCAAATATAGAAGTGGAGAAATTGAAATCCAAGGAAGTTTTACTTATTGATAGGGGTAAAACATAACTTAATTGGTGTAAGTCAAATTTTTTTATGATGGAAAATAACTAATCTTCATAAACGATTATTATATCATCAAAATTGTGAAAAATAGAAAAGTCATTATAAAAGGATAAATAACCAGTAGGAATCTCTTTCCAATAAGAGAATTCAATAACTCGTGTTACCTGAGTTCTGAAGATGAAAACAATTTGTGGCACTAAATAGTTGGCAAGATTGGGAAAAAACATGAATAAACTTTCTAAAGTTGATGCTATTTGTAATTTTACAGAATTCTAAATAAGATATGAATATGCTGGTATTACTTTCCAGAAAGGAAAGATGACTAACAAAAGTCATAAAAGAGTTGAGATTCAATCTACCAAACCACTTAATCTTATTCATTCTAATTTATATAGACCGATGAGACATCAATCAGAAAAATTAGACTTGTACTTAATCACTTTAAATGAGTATTTCACTTGGATGAAAAAATCATGTTCATGAAGCACATTTCAGAGTCCATTGAAATGTTTAAATTCTTTAGAAAAGTTGTTGAGAAATAATCGGTGGTTTCCATAAAAAATATGAGAATAGATAATGGTACCAAATTCACAAATAATACTTTTGAATATTATCTAAGAAAACATGTTATAAAACATCATTATAGTCCTCCCTATACTCCATAAAAAATGTAGTAGCAGAAAGAAATAATAGAAGCTTCGTGGAAATGGGAAAAAGTATGTTAGTAGAATAAAAACTTTCAAAATTCTTTTGGATAGAAGCTATTCGTATAGTTTTACATGTTCAAAATAGATTCTTATTGATACTATAATCCAACATGACTCACTATGAAACCTATTATAACTAAAAAAACCTTCATTTAAATACTTCAATGTTTTTTTAAGATCATGTTTTCTTAAAATCAAACATCTAGATTTGGGAAATTTTGATGAGAAAGTTGAGGAAGGAACTTTCATGGGTTATTCACCCAATGGGAGAAGTTACAAATGTTGAAACAAATGTTTACAAAAGTTTCTGGACTCATATGATGTGAAGGTAATTGAAAATAAAATTTCATTAACAATGGTTGTTAAGAATAATGGGGAGGATAAATTAGGGATTTACAACAATAGTGAAAGTAATTCAAAACATTCTTATCAAGATTCAGAAGAATAATTTGATAAGGAAATTCCAACTGGGGAAGAAACTTTGAGATTTCATACCTTACAAAAACATGTTGAATCCAAAAAAATATTGGGAATTAGAAGGATCCAGTTTAGACTAGAAGGAAGTTGAGATTATAAAATTATACTTCACTTATCTCAAAAGTTAAACCAGAATCTGTTTAAGAGGATATTCAACATAAAGAATGGGTGGATTCTATGAATGAAGAGTTGGATTAGATTGAGAAGAATGAAACATGGGAAATTTTTCCGAGGCCATTAAATAAAAATTTCATTGGAACCAATTTAGTTTATAGAAACAAATTAAATATGCATGGAGAATTTTTAAGAAACAAATCAAGACTTGTTTGTAAATAATATGCACAGGTGAAAGTATGGATTTTGATGAAACTTTTTTACCTGGTTTCAAGATTGAAAACTATTAGAATTTTTCTTTTAGTAGTCATACATCATAATTACAATGTTTATAAGATGGATGTAAAGTCAACATTTTTAAATGGTGATATTGAGGAAGAATTTTACATTGAGAAACCATGTGGTTTTCTACTTGCTGAGGATGAAAACAATGTTTGTAAATTGAAGAAATCATTGTATGGGCTGAAATAAGCTCCACGTTCTTAGTATTTGAATCTTGAATTTTTTTTGATAATGATGAAATTTTACAATGGAAAAGTTGATAGAAACTTGTATGTGAAATATTTTGACTCTATAAATTTAATTATTATTGTTTATGTGGATTATATAATTTTTTCTCGGGATGAAGAAAATATTTGTAAAGAGTTTTTTGAAGAAATGAAAAAGAACTTTGAAATGTAATTGTTGGGAGAATTAACCTTTTTTCTTATCTTAAAAGTTCAAAAAAAATAAAAATATATTCTCTTATCTCATGAAAATTATGTTAGGGAATTTTTAAAGATGTGTGGGATGGCTGAATCCAAATAATTTTCAACTCTTATTTTATTGAGCACAAAATTAAGTAAAGTTGAATCCAGAATAATTGAAAATTAGAAATACTTTCAGAAGCTAATAGGAAGTATTCTTTACTTTATATCTTTAAGGTCTAATATTATTTATACTATGAATTTATGTTCCAGGTATTATTGTAATCCAAAATAATCACATATGTTGGCAGTAAAGAGGATTCTAAGATATGTCAAAGGAACAAATTCATAAGGGTTGTTATACAAAAGAAATTGTGAGATGAATTTTTTTGGTTATACTGATGCCAATTGGGATAGAGGTTATATTGATAGAAATTCAACCTCAGAAGGAACATTTTTTCTTTGTGAATTTTTTGTGATTTGGCATAGTAAGAAACAATGTTCAGTAACTTTGAGCACAGTTGAATCCAAATATGTTCCAACCACTCAGGATTATACTAAAATATTGTGGATGAAATTTTAGCTTTAAGATTTGAAACTAAATGTTTCTAAACCATTGAAGATAATTTGTGATAATCAGAGTGCATTTGATCTTTCTAAGAATCCTATCCAATATTCCAAATCAAAACACATTGATATAAAGTATCACTTTATAAAATAAAAACTAACTACTGGAGATGTTTTATTTGAATACATTTCAACAAAGTGTCATATTTATGATATCTTTACAAAAGAAATACTGAAAGAATGGTTTGTGGAATTGAGGTTAAAAATTCATGTTCGTCCACCTCCAACGACTTACTAAAATTTTTAAGGAAGAACCCCCACCATGATTTGGATTATGTTGACAAAGGGGTAGATTAAGTAACAACATTGTACTTTGTAAGAATTTTTTACTTATATTTCATTTTGTAATCTGAAACTTTTGTTAACATATAATGAGGGAGAGAAAAGGAAAAATGATAGAGAAAAAGATAAAAGTAATGGGGAGATTATCTTTACATGGCCGAAAAATTTTATTGCCACTAAGGGATAGAATTCATTCAAAAAAATACTTTATCTAGTAGTGTGGTGTTGGGAAACATTCTTTTGAGAAAGGATATGTTTTTATAAAACTCAAGAACTTCCTTTTTTTACAAAAGATGAGTTGAGAAAAATTATGAGAGTTGGAAATGTTGTTAACGAGGGTTGTCAAAAAATCCAAAGTGGGGAATTTATGTACCTTTATGATGAATTATTTTAACAATGTTTTTTTTTTGAAAAATATATTTTTTATTGATGAATGTTTTTTTTCCTGGAATCTAATCCACGTGCATCATATTCATATCATTGGATTCAAAAGAATTAGAGGTAGAATTTATTGGTTACTAGGAGTTAGTCTTTGTTGAAATCTGAGAAATAATGAAGTTGTTGAGTTAGAAAGAAATAAGTTGCTGACATAGAAGCTGATTGGTTTAAAAAGTCATTTTGTTACTGAAGATATTTATTGAAGAAAGTGATGTTAGGAGTGAAAAGGTTTTCATACATTTTGAACTAAATCGAACGATGATTTTATGATCAAGAAGTTCTCAAAAATCATGAAAACTTTCATGATAAAAGTTTTTGAAGAAATGGGGAGAGGTTTGAAAAAATTGAAATCACTAAAAAGATTCAAAAAATCGGATCCAGCATTATTGTTCTAAAAGTCAGATCCAACATCTTCATAAAATTGGATCCAGTGTTATTTTTTTGAAAATTAGATCCAGCATCTTTAGAAAATCGGATCCAGCACATTCAAAAAATCAGATCCAGCTTCATTGTTCCTAAAATTGGATCCATCATATTCAGAAAATTGGATCCAGCTTCATTGTTCTAAAAATTGGATACAACATATGCAAAAAATCAGACTTAATCAAAAGGAAAATTCTCTAAGTTGAGGAGGTCAAACTTGGAATTCAATTTTTCATAAATCTCAAATAAATATAAGGAGGTTTTATGGAGTTAAATTTGAAGTTTTAAATGAGAGATATTTTGGGAGTTTTTAGATTTAAGGAAGCGGTAAAGATTTCAAGTTTCCTGCCTTTGGTTTTTTCAGTTTCCTATAAATACTTTCTTAGATCATTCGTTCATTTTCAACTTTCAACCTATGAATAAAAGGAGGAGATATAGATAAATAAAATTAAAAATTACCATATGATTAAAGAAGAATATTATTGATCATTCTATCAGAGTGTGATTTTTGCTGATAGTTCTGAGAAAAACGGATCCAACATACTCTAAAAAATGGATCCAGCATTGTCTTTAAAAAATCAAAACTAGTATTCTGAGAAAATTAGAACTAGTATTTAGAGATAATTAGAACTAGTATTTTGAGAAAATGGGAACCAGTATTCTGAGAAAATTGGAACTGGTATTCTGAGAAAATCAGAATCAGTATTATGAGAAAATCAGAACTAGTATTCTAAGAAAATCAGAACCACTATTCTGAGAAAATTAGAACCATTATTCTGAGAAAATCGGAACCAGTATTCTGAACAAATCAGAACCAGTATTCTGAGAAAATCAGAACTACTATTCTGAGAAAACCAGATCCAATATTTTGAGAAAATCAGAACCAGTATTTTGATAAAATCGTAAGCAATATTATGAGAAAATCAAATCTCATATTCTGATAAAATTGGATCCATAATTTTGTAAAAATCTGATCCAGTATTAAGAGATAATAAAATTTTATCCTGCCAAATCAGACTGAGGATTATGATAAAGAAATTGTACATAAGATTCAACAAAGTCAATATTAATTTTTTTGGCTCAATTGTTTTATAGGAAAACATTATGAATTGATGGGAGTCATTATAATCTTTCCTATCATGAGATAAAATGTGTTTAACAGGATTTGTCATAAGTTCTATTAATTTCTTCATAATAGTGTATTTTTATAGACCCACAAGAGTGTCTATGGAAAGGATGTAGGTTCTCACACTAAGGCCAAACCTTGTAAATATTATGTGCTTTTATTGCTTTCATACAATTTCATGCATGAGTATTTACTAATGCTTGATAAGAACATAAATCTTAACAGGTTTTAGGGGTTAAGTTTCTAAATTGTTTGAAACTTATAAAAAGTGAAAAAATGATTCACCCCCCCCCCTATTAGTTGTTATTGGATCCTTGTAAATTCAATCAGATATAACTTTAAAATAATTTTTTTCAAATCAATTTCATAGAATAAAAAAAAAATTATAAAACATTCCTTTGGTTTTTATAAAAACATTCCATATTCACCAAATCCAAGAATATGTCAAGTATAAAATAATATAGGTAAGAATAGGAAAAATAACCATGGATACACCAATAGATAAGCATGTGAGTGAAAAACCTTAAAAATAACATCATTTGATAAACCGATAATAAATTAAAATTCACACCATTTGGGCTATAACTTATGGGTATACATGCTAGACATGAATGAAAAAACCCCAATACAAGCCTAAGGTGGATCCAAAAAAAAATACTCTAGTGGAATAACACACAATAAAGTGATATAAAACCTCTTATGGAATTACACACACATAGAGGGAAAATCCTATACCTAGCACACTCAAGGTTACCTAATGTGATAATTTTGAAAAAATCCATTTCAAAACCAAAACCACCCTATAAAGTATTTAATCATATACTTGGTGTGTGAAAAGATGTTTTTAAAAGAAAACCCATTTAAAAACATGTATCTCTTCAAAAAATTACATTAAGATATAAAATCATGAATTTTATTCAAATAACCCAAAGGAATTGACAAGATCATATAGAAAATTCACAAATTAAAACCCTTGTATAGAGACACCTAACTCAAGAATGGTGGAAAACTAGTCACCTTCAACAATAGAGATGGGAAACAAGAAGTTCAGCCACTTAAAGAAAAGTATCAATGGAAAACTAAACAGGATCAATATAAAACATTTAATGATCAAAACCCAATCAAAAAACCTAACTAAATTCACTACCGGTTCTAAAGGTAGAGTAGAAATTTGAAGATTGCTTACTAGGTAAAAGCAAAAAAGCCTCCAAAGGGGTCAAATGTTGAATGTAGTGATCTGGAAGGAGCTAGATCATCCACAATTGCCTAGAATATCTCTTGGGTTCAAGAGGGAATCATTCATATCAAATTGATAATGGGTCATGTGTGAAATTTAATAAAACCCAATAGACCCAAATAATTCACTTTGTGAATTGCTTTCACATTGTGAATTCCATGATTTTATAAATAAGCCTAAAATGGTGTCACTTATGGATAAATTAATCTTGATAAAACCATTCATGATGTGAAAAGATTTCATGGCTTGTAATTTTTCATGATTTAAATGGGACTCATGGTATCTTATCTATAACATATTCATGTCATGAAACAAGTTCACGACATGAACATGTCCACTAGGAAGTCTTTAGTATAGATTATTCACAAAAATCCTAAAATGTATCTGAATATTTCTAAACATAAGGAGAACTCACTTAATCCCTTGAAACAATTATAACTAGACTCCCTAAATTTAACAATCATACATCCCTAGAATATAGTCCATCTTCCCTAATAAAATATGTCCATCCTAGTAGGTCCTGAAACACACCCAAACAAAAAAGGGAGTAAAGACTAGATTCATGAAGTACCTGAAGGACAGTAACATAATGTTAAAATATATCCACTATAAATAATTTGTGTCCCTATAATTCCTAAAGATCATAGACTCTAAAAATATGAATTCTACTGCTCACCCATCAACAATTCTTACTCCCACATCTCATGGCTATCCTATTTTCACTGCCATATTATGTAATATATTCTCTCAGTGATCCATAATATGAATTGGTTGCTCAACCACAGTGGTGTTGAGCTCAATATTAACATCCTCCCATTAAATTCCATGGGAGGTATTTGATTAATACCTCCTTGGTTGGTAAAAATGAATTATGTCATCGATCGAAGTCAAATAAGACAACAAATCCAGTCGATATTCCGCCTTTCCAAGATGATCCACAGTATTAAAGGTACCAAAAAACCTCAGTGCCAACTTACCCTATCTACCCAGTGAAAAGTGTCCTAAGTTAAGTGAAACTATGAGAAAAACCTGTTCACTAACCAGAAACTCTATATGTTGATAAAGATGGTCCGCATAGGATTTCTGATAACTCTATTTTGTGACCAACCTCTTCTGAATAAACTGTACATTTTTTTCATCTCCTAAACAAGACTCAGCCCAACCAAGGACCAATCTTCCAATTCCATCCAATACATGGGAGAATACATTGATTCCCATACAAATACTGAAATGGAACCATCCTAATCAAGTGTAGATAATTATTTTTATAGAAAAACTTGACCAGAGACAAATTCATTTCCCAAAAACCGCTGAAATCAAATACACAAGCCTGAAGAATATCCTCAAGAACCCCAATAGATCTATATATATTTCCATACATCTTTGGATGATATTTAATACTTAGTTACAACTAGGAATCCCCCACCACATGAAAAACTTTCCAAAACATGGATGTGGACCTAGGGTCCCTGTTACAAACAATTGTAGTGGGAACCCCATGAAGTCTCACAACCTCTCAGATATACAATTCATCAAGTTTCTCTACCTTAATCATCTCAATGATAGGGATGAAATTCCAATGTCATGATTAGACTATTGGTTACACAAATCATGTCCTTCCCACTAGGATTCTATTGTAAAATAATGATGAAGTCCATGGAAATATCATCCTGCTTCCATACCAGAATGGGGTAAGTGTTGTAACAAACTACCCAGTCTCTAGTGCTCTACATTAATTATCTATCATATGAGACATTTTGAAACAAAAAATTAATTTTAATATCTCATCCCTATCTACCAATACCGACATCTTAATTCATGATACATCTTGGTAGACCTAGGGTGCATGGACAAACAATAATGGGGTCCTCTATCCATCAACTTCTGCCTCAGAGAAAAAGGAACAACCAACCTTCTTTAGAAACACAAAGTGCCACCAGGATACTGAGACCACTTTCCCAAGGTCTCCCCACCATTTAAGATTTTACTAAATCACCATCACTCGGTGTCAGATACCTACTCTAGTCGAACCCACTCATCAAATGACTATACATCCTTTACTAAATCCAAGTACACATGTCCACCAGTTTCTTCCAATCCCAAGATTATCTTAGAAAAAAACTCATTAGTGACCACTATTATTAAGATTCCTTCACTGCAAGAGGAATTGATTTCTTAATCAATGCATTGGTGACCACATTCCCTTTTCTGAGATTATAATAAATATCAAGATTAAAAGTATAAATATTCTCATCACAGTATGTCTTTCAAAACTTGAAATTCTTCTAAGTGAAAATATAATTTAGGGTATTAGGATAAGAATCTATCATAATGAGATACCCAAATAAGTGTTGGTACAAAATTTTGAGTGCATTTACAACAATACCCAACTCAGGATCATGGTTAGGTTTGTTCTTCTCATGAGGATATAATTGGAGGTTTCCATAGGCCACCACCAATTTCCTTTACATCAAAACAAACCCTAAACAAATTCCAGAAGCACCACAAAAAACATCAAAACTCAAAACTAGTTTATGAATAATTAAAATTGGATATAAATTAAACCTCAACTCCAGTTCCTCAAAATATCTCTAACATTTTTTATTACACAAAAACATTACACCTTTATGGGTTAATACTGTCATAGGAGATGCAATCATGGAGAGGTCCTATAAAAAATTCTTATAATAACTAGCCAAATCCAAGAAACTATAGATATTAAATGTATTTATGGGTTGATATAAAGACATAACTACTTGTATCTTTTCAACATCCCTTGAGATTCCCCTCTTAGATATAACATTCCTCAGAATCTCTACTTCATGAATCTAGAATTCACACATGGAAATATTACCATAAAAATGATGTTCCCTAAAATTTCTAAAAATTATATCCAAATGGCCGATGTTCTCCTCCATTGACTTAGATTACACCAAAATATTACCCATGAATACTAAAACAAAAGAGTCCAAGAATTTATGAAAGATATAATTAATATAATCTATAAACATCATAGGATTATTAGTGAAAGCAAATGACATAACTGGAAAATAAAAATACCCATACCAAATCCTAAATGTTATCTTAGGTATATACTCTTCTCTAACTCTCAACTGATGGTACCCTAACTAATGTTCAATATTTGAAAACCAATGTTCCCCCCAATTTGATAAAAAAGATCATCAATCATGGGAAAAGGATATTTTTTCCTAATTTTCACTTGATTTCACTTTCGGTAATCTATGCAATGTCTAAGGCTCCCGTATACATTCTTATCAAAGAGGAAAGGTAAATCTCATAGTCACACACTTGGATGAATAAGTCACTTAGAATTAAGTTCATAAATTTGGATGTTAAGTTCCACCAACTCAGTAGGTGATATATGATAGGATGGCATAGAAATGGGCATCATATCAGGTATTAGGTCAATGTTAAATTTAACCTCTCTTTTTGGTAGTAAACTAGAAAAATCATCTGTAAATAACTCGTTTTATGCACACACCAACACAAGAAGTGGATTGTTCAAACAATCATCAACTACATCAAGGAACATCTCTGTGAACTGGTATGAGATCACCCTAATGTATTGAACAATAGGCCCCACTCTTCAAGACCTAGAATTCCACTCACCCCCAAATACATGAGTGACTCCATATAGATATAAAAACTGAAATCGATGATGATAAAAGATGATCTAGGACTTAACATTGATCTTCCAAAACATTCCAATAAGTATGTCAAATATATCAAGATAAAGAACCAATAAATCCCACACCACTTTGAATCTGATTATCATTACCCGACATGCGGGGCATTTGAAACCTTGTTCGAAACTCTTTCCCAAAGATGTGGAAAGATCCAACAAGAATGAAATAAACTATGAATGCAATAACAACATGTCAAATTACTTTGATGATATAAAACAATTATTATAATCTGTATCAAACAATGTTATCACCAAAGAATAATAAGTAAACATTGTACCTCTAATAGTTGTCGATTCTACTTTATATTCCATATAGTGCACACCCTACCACAAAAGACACCATTCTTAGCTCCTCCATATACTTTATTATCTACAATAACATCCCCCCTTGGATAGAGGATAAGACCCACCACCCTTATATTAATTATAATATACAATGGAACCCTTGGTGAGAGTGGATCCAGCCTTACTTCCTTGGGACATCCTTTCACCAAAACATCTAAGATGGCCAGATTTTCCATAGTGATGACAAGTCTTGGGAGATTCTATACAATTATCCTTGGTATGAAATTTCCTTCCACACTTATATAAAAAACCCTATTGATTCACTAAAGAAGCTCTTGAGACTATTTATAAAGAAAACTAGGTACCACTTTGCTTTCATTCCTTTCAAGAAGACACACCCTGACTAACAACCCCACCAACCAAAGCACCACCCAAAATTATTATCCTTGCTATGTATTCCTCTTCTAAAGTTTATGTATAAACCACCTACATAAAATTTTGAAGTCACATGATAACCATCATTGACTAAATGTTTTCCCTCATTCCTATCTAACATCTCTGAGAATTCATGTAATCATTGGTAACATGATCTTGTGCCAAGTGCACCAACTCAGCAAAGCAAGTAGAATACTCCAGCTTGGTATGCTCCCCTTGCACTATGGTCAGAAAATCATTGGAATTTTCCCCTCATAATTCCTCTGGATAAAATTTATGGTTGAATATTTCCTTGAAGTATGCCTTTGTAAGAACTTCATGCAACATATATTACATAGTTGAGTCCCACTATCTTCTTCTCGGTCCCTCAAGCATATATATGGGAAAACCCACCTTAGATTCCTTGGGGGTTTATATAAAGTTAATGATCATATAAATATTCTAAATACAATCATCATATTCCTAGTTTCCTTCATAAATATAAAATATAGGTGAATTCTGCCTAGTAATTTTTGAGCCATGATCCACTGCTCATCTCGGGTTTCTGACACCTTCCAGACCCAGATTCTGAATAGTGTAGATTATGACTTCCACTAAAGAAGAGTGCACTAGAGGACTCACCTATGGTACATATCTCATAGATTCCTCACTAAGATTTTTAATATCTCTATCAGAGTAATTTCCTATTAAATAAAGAGAATTAACTGTTAGTTTAAGATAAAATTCCAATTTCATGAAACCAACTTCAAAGAATCCATATTCATACCTTTAAACAATAAAAAATTATACATTCATGTATTCTATGAATGAAAGAAAATTCTTAAGAAATAAAAGAGGTTCATTTAAATAAGATCTCATATCCAATTTATTCAAACAACCTCAACAACCAAATCACATTCTTGGATAAAATCCTACACCACCCATGTTAACTAGGGTATCAACATGGAAGTGAGCTGGCTAGGACCCTTTTCCGCACTTAATATCTAAATTCTGACGAACCTAATTCCTTTCTACCAAATACATTGAACCACACCTATATAGTGTCAGCACACATTAGCATGGGTATTCCCTTGAATACAATTTTTAACAAACCCACCTGAGTTATCTAAACAAGTCACCCGAGATGGCCCGCCACATACTAAGGCGCAACCATTGAAAAAAATGTATCTCATTTGTAACAAAATCAATTTATACAACAATATTATAACAAAAAAAGATAAATTTCCATGAGATAAACAATGTTAATCCAAATAGGCTAAACTATAAAGAAAAAATAGACGAGATAAAACATGTCCTTATGTGACCATCCATCACCACAAAACATCCTGCTATGAAGATAAAGACTGACAGGACAAACTAGCATGCTACATAATTCCCTTCCCTTTACCTGAGTCCTAAAAAACTTCTATAACCACCCAAAGGTAAAATTATATTGTGATCACAAAGCCTAGTAGGATAACTCTAAAGTTTCTATATAAGTTTTAATATCAATAATGCATTAGCTATAGCTTTAAAAAAATCCATTTTACAAAGAATTTTTATAAAATAAAAACCCATTTTCTAAAAAATTCCTTTGGTTTCATTAAAAACATACCATATTCACTGAATCTAGGAATATATCAAGAATAAAAGAAAGTAGGTAATCATAGGAAAACTAACCATGGATACACCATAAAATAATAATGTGATCAAATAACCATGAAAATTATATCATGCGATATACCAATGATAAATGAAAAATAACACCATTTGGGATCTAAACTAGGGGTATACGTGTGAGACATGAAATAAAATCCTCTATCAGGGCCTAAGGTGCATCCAGACAATAAAAACTATAGTAGAATAAAACACACTAAAGTGAAAAAACCCCTCTTAGGTCATTACACATAGAAAGAGTGAGAATTATATTCTTGATGCACTTAATGTTTCCCATTGTGCTAAGGCTTTTAAAATTCATTTAAAAAAACCACCCTTTAATGCATTTAATAAAATTCATGTTGTGTGAAACCCATTTTTAAAGTAAACCCATTAAAAAGAATGTTTATATTCCAAAAATTCCATTCAAATATCAAATCAAGAATTTTCTTTGAATAACTCAATGGAATTGATAAGAACATATAGAAAATTATTGAATCAAGAATAGAGGAAACCTAGTTTCCTTTGATAATGAAGATGGGTAACTGGAATATCAGACTCTAAAAGACAAGGATTGGTGGAGAACTAAAAATGATCGATAAAAATCACCAACTGATCACACCACAATCCAAAAATAGATCTAATGTTAATTCTTAAGCCAAAGGTAGAGAATAAATAGGAATATATCTAACGGGGGAGAAGTGATGAAACCGCCATAGGGATAAAATGTTGAATAGAGCGATTTGGGAAGAGGGATATCACCCAAAATCACCCTAGGGATAAAGAGGGAATCCCATTTTTTGAATGGAGAATGGGATAGGAATAAATCATAATAAAAACAACTAGAATCAAATAATTCATGTTGTGAATTCCACGATTATACAAATACGATGAATAATGTGTCACTTTGAGTTGAAACAATATTGATTGACCCATTCATGGTGTGAATAGATTTCACAACTTATAATTCCTCATTCTCTGAAAATGACTCGCAGTATCTACCATATAATGGATTCATATTGTGTTACTATTCCATGATGTGAATATGTCAACCAAGAAATCTTCCATCTAGATTCTAAAGAAAAATACCAAACCATATCTAAAGCTTTATGAACCCAATGAAAACCCCCTTAATCCTTTTAAAATTTTATTCCCAAACTCAATACATTCTAAAAAACATACATACTGATACTTTAGTTCATTTTCATTGTCAAAATCAATCCATCCTCATAGTTCCCAAAAGTCACCCAAACAAAAAGGAGTAATGACTATAGTAAAGAACTACCTGATAGAAGTTAAGGAAATGTTAATATCTCCCCACCATAAATAGTTTTCCCCAGTAATACTTCAAGGTCATGTACTCACAAAAATGGAAGTCCACTACTCCGTTATTAGTATTTCTCGCTCCCATGTCTTGTGGCTATATCGTTCACATGAAAATAGTACATGGACCTAAGGAATGGTTTTTCCACACAATACCTTTTATCAATGATCCATAATCTGAATAGGTTTCTCAAAAATAGTGGTTTTGGTCTCAAGATCAATATCCTCTGATTCAATCACAAGGGAAGTATCTGGTTAATAACTCCTTATCAAGGTAACATGAAACACGTACGGAATTAAATTTAAACAAGATAGGAAGTCAAGCCTATATTCTACCTTTACATGAATATCCATAATCTCAAAGGGACCAACAAACCTCAGTTCCAACTTACCTTGTATACCCAAAAAAATAGTTTCGTAAGTGAGGTGAAACTCTGTGAAAACCCCCAATCACTAAACTGCAACTATATAATCCATATATGATGGTCTACATTGGATTTTTGAAAACTTTGTGCTATGATCAGCCTATTTTGGATCAACTACAACTTTTTTGTTATCTATTAAACAAGTATTGTCCAAACCAAGGACTTATCTCCCAACTCTACCATGCACAAGGGTGTTTTAAATGGTTTACCATACAAAACCTCAAATATATCCATCCAAATTGAGTCCATATAACTATTTATATAGTAAAAAATCAACCAGATACAAATTATTTTCCCTAGAACCAATGAAATCATGTACACAATCCCCTATCATTCCCTCAAGAACCTGGATAGATCTCTCTATTTTTATATCAGTATTCATATGATATTTCATGCTCAATTAAAAATGGGAACCTGTTGACTCTTGAAAATATTTATAAAACCTGGATGTGAAACTAGGGTCCCTATCAGATTCAATTATAGAGGGAACCCCATGATGTGTCATAACATCTTGGACATACAAGTCCCTGAGCTGCTCCACCTTCATTGTCACCTAGATAGGGAGGAAAAGTGATGATTTCAAAATTCTACCAATGATCACCCAAATAAAATGAATCGTGCTAGGATTATATGGTATACCAAAGATGAATTCCATGGAAATCGCATCCCACTTCAATACTATAATGGGTAAGGGATTTAAAAACCGGTAGGTATTTGGTGCTCTGCCTTAATTCTCAGACATGTGAGACACCGTGATTCAAAAATAGCAATAGACCATCTTATCCCCTACCAACAATGCCGATGTCTCAAGTTATGATACATCTAGGTTTTCCTATGTTTCAAAAACCAGCAATAATGGTTTCCTCTATCTATAAACTCCTACCACATATAGAAAGGAACAACCAAACTTCTCTGAGAACATAAAGATCCACCAAGAGACCAAGACCACTCACCTGAGGTCTCCCCACCATTTAAAAATTTACTAAAGAACTGGAACTAGGATTCAAATACATTATTGATCCAAACCCACTCATCAAATAATGATTCATCCTATACAGAAGCTAATTACACCTTCCCACCATCTTTTTCCATTCCCAAGATCATCTTAGAAAACAAACTCATGATAGACCCTATTCAACTAATTACTTCACTTCTTGAGTCATAAATTTCCAACTCAACACATAATAAAACACATTCCCTTTTCTACAAGTACATTAAATATCAAAATTAAAAGTTTGAAGATACTAAACCTAGTATCTCTATCGCAAGTTCAAATCCCTCTAAGTGAAAATATACTTCAGGATCTTATGATCAAAATATACCATAAAGTATTCTTCATAGGGGTAGTGACACCATGTTTTGAGTTCATGTATATCCACTACCAACTCAAGATTGTTAGGTGGGTAGTTCTTCTCATGAGGTAGTAACTGGTGAGAGCCATAGGCCACCACATATTTCCCCTACATCAAGAAACACCCTGAACCCATGCTAAAAGAATAGTCGAATACATCATAACATCAACCTAGCTATAGAATAATGAAAATGGGAGTTGAAGTCAACCTCACCTTCTATTACTCAAGATATATCTCACATTTTTAATTCTACTCAATCTTTACACCCTTATGGGTTAAAGATATAATCTGAGATTCATGCTTGGAGAATTCCTAAACAAACCACCTGTAATAACTAGAAAACCCCAAGAAACATCGGATATTGAATAAATTTATGGTATGTTCCTAATATATATCTTCCTATATCCTTTCAAAATCCTCTGACACACCCCTCTCAGATATAACAGGTCATAGAAACATCATTTCTTGAATTCATAATTCACACTTGGATTGATTACCATACAATATATGTTCCATCAAAGTAATAATAATGATATCTAAACGGTCATGTGATCCTCCTATGACTTAGAGTACTCCAAAATATAATCCATGATCATAAGAACAAGAGAGTCCAATAACTGATGGAAAATTTAGTTTATCAAATCAATTAGCATAGTTGGAGAGTTTTTGAGATCGAATGGAATAGCTAGAAACTAGAAATACCCATACTAGCTCCTAAATGTTTCCTTAGGTATGTCCTATTCTCAATCTCTCAACCAGTGGTACTCTAAAAAAACTAAATATTTGATAACCAATTTGATCCTCTATTTGATCAAAAATATCATCAATCCTAGGCTAGGGATATTTTTTTAACTATCACCAGATTTAACTTTTGATAATCCATGCAAAGTAAAAGGTTCATATCTTCCTTCTTAGAAAATAGGACAGACAAAGACCATGGTGACAGGATAGGATGAATAAATCCCTTAACCTCAAGTTTTGCAAGTTGTTCCTTAATTTTAACTAACTCACTAGGTGTTATATGATGTGATGGAATAGAAATGGTCATTGTACCATATAGTTGGTCAGTGGTAAACATAACCTATCTCTAGGGTGGTAAACCATAAAATTCATTTGGAAAGACCTTGGTTTATGCACACACCACAAAAGGATGCGGGATACTCAAACAAGGGTCAACTATATCAAGGAACATCTCCAACAACTGATAGGAGATCACCCCATCATATGGGACAATAGGCACTGCTCTCCCAAACCTAAAATCCCAATCACCCTGGAGGACATGAGTGACTCCCTCTAGAGAAAAAAACTGAAATAAAAAATGATGACAGTAAATCTGGTCATTAACACTAATCATCCAACCCATTAAAATAGTCAGGTCAAAGATATCATGATCAAGTACAAAGAAACCCCACACCACATTGAAGTCAGTTATCATTACCTAACAAACATGGAATTTGAAACCTTTTTTGGACTTATTTCCCAATGGTGTGTAAAGATTCATAAAGATTGATATAGGCTCTAAACAGAATCCCAACACATAAAATATATTTTATGATATAAAATATTGACTATCACATAAATCAAACAATACTATAACCATAGAAGATTAATGAAACATTGTACTTGTAATAGTAGTTAACCCTTATTCAGATTCCTCTAGAGCACACTCTTCCATATAAATAAATTTTGAATTAGCTACTCTCTAATCTTTATTATCCACATGAACATTCCCTTATCCTAAGGATATGACCTATCACCCTTGGAATCATCAGAACAAACCTATGTACCCTTGACGAGAGTGGAGCAAGACTTACTGTCTTGGGAAATACATGCACAAAAATTCCTAATATGGATATATTGTACACAATGATGAAAAGTTTTGGGATATTTCATACAATTAGGCTTGGTATGATTAGGCCTCTAACACTTATAACAGAAAACCTTTTGTTGTCCAAGTGAATCTCTTGAGATGGATCCTAAAGAAAACTAGCTACCTTAGTGATTCCTTTTATGGATGAAAGACACACCCTAACAAATAACCTCACTAACAAAATAACAGCCAAAAACTATTCTCCCTTATATTTTTACCTCTTCTAAAGATACTTTATTGACTACCTCCAAAAATTTCAAAATGATGATGAGAAGCAGCATTAAACAAAGATCATCCCTCAACCCCATCTCAAATATTTGAGCTTTTATGTTATCATTGTTAATAAGATTTTATGCAAAGTTAAAAAAAATAATAAAAGAGAACGAAATACTATAGAATAGTAGTTTCCCCTTTACCTAAAGTTATAAACTCCCATGTATTTTTCCCTTTTAATGTCTTAGTATAAAAATACTGGTTGAGAATTTTCATGAAGGATACCCAGGTAAGATCCTCTTTCAACTTAGCTTGAAAATTTGAGCCACACTATATCCTTTGCAGTTACTCAAACATATACATGTAAAAACCAACCTTAGTGTCCTAAAAATTATTTATGATTTTAAATATACTCTCAATCCACTCAAGAAACTCCTCTGATTCCTAGTGTCCTATATCACCATGGATGATAGGTGGATTCTACTTAGTGAATTCTAATCTATGATCAACTACCCATCATGGGTTTCCTAAACCTACATGAACCATATTATGGATAGTGTGGATTAAATCTTCTACTAAAGAATGGTCCACTGGTGGACTTACTTCAAAAAACTATCTCATATATTCCCCACTCAAATTCAAAATATCTATTTGTGTTAGGAATTTTCCATTAAAATAAGACAATGACCGGTCGGTTTATAAGAAAATTCCAAATTCATAAGACCAACTTCTATAAATCCATATTAATTCCTTTAAACAACAAGAATTTAATAATTCTAGTATTATATGAAATAAATATGAATCTTAAAAAATAAAAATGTTTATTTAAAAAATCTCCCATATCTTGTTTATTCAAATAACAACAACAACCAAGTCATAAGATTATAAAAATTCTCAAACCACCCATGGAATCTTGGATTCAAATATGGAAGTGAGTTGTCTAGGTCCCTTTTCCAAACATACTATATGAATTACAATGGTCCAAACAATTTTCTACCAAAGACACCAAACTACACCTAGTTAGTGTCACCACACTTTTAGATGGGTTTTTCCTGTGATATAAATTTGTAACAAACCAACATGATTCAGCTAAACAAGTCATGCAAGATGTCATCCCACATAGTGAGGTTCAACTAAGGAACACAAAAACAGTCTCATGTGTAAAAAACAAGTTATAAAAATATAGTACATTATATAATAAATATAAACACTCATGAGACCAAATAATTCTAACAAAACATTATAAAGCAGAAAGATAAAACATAACAAACAAAACATGTCCCTCTATGACCACCCATCACTATTAAACTATCATGATATGAAGATGAAGACTGAAAAGAGAAATTAGTAGGCTACACAATTCCCTTCCCTTTACCTGAGTCTTGAAAAACAACATCTACAACCACCCAAATGAAAAAGTAGGGTGTGAGAACAAACCCCAGTTAGATACCACAAAATAATATATAAAACTTCTAATATCAATAATTACTTATCTCTTACTCTAAAAAATGAACCTTATAAATAATTTTCATAAAATAAAAACTAGTTTTTTAAAACATTCCTTTGGTTTTCATAAAATCATACCATATTAACCAAATCTAGGAATATTTAAAAAACAAAATATAGTAGGTATGCATAGGAAAATTAATAATGGATACACCATAAGATAATCATGTAAATGAATAACCATAAAAATACCATCATATGATAAACCAATCAAATAAAATCACAACATTCAGGATCTAACCAATAGGTATATGTGCTAGACATGAAATAAAACCCCCAATCCAGACCTTAGTTGGATCCCACCAATATAACTTCTAGTGGAATAACACACGCTAATGTGACATAAAAATTATTATGGAATTAAACACATAAAAATTGATAAGTCTATTCCTGATTAACCTAAGGTTACCAAATTTGTTATGTCTATCAAAAGCCTTTTTAAAATCAAAACCACCCTTTAAATCAATTAATCAAATACTTGGTGTGCACAAAAACCATTTTGAAATAAAATCACTTTAAAAACATGTATCTCTTCCAAAAATTAAATTTCAATATCAAATCATTCTTTTTATTTGAATTTACCATTGAAATTAATAAAAAAATATAGAAAATTAATGAATTAGAACCCTTTTAAAGAGACACCTACCTCATGAATGGAGGAAACCTAGTCTCTTTAGACAATAGAGAGGGGTAACTAGCGAATCATCCTATGAAAGACAAGGATCAAGTTAAAAATAAATGTATTGATAGAAAACAAAAAATAACCACAATTTGATCCATAAACACATCTAAAGTAACTATCATGACCAAAGGCATTGAAGAAAAAGAAAGACCACTTACTGTTAGTACAACTTCTATAGGGATCAAATACTGAATAGAGAAATCCAAAATGAGGAATATCACCCAAAATCACACAAAATATATATAGGGTTTGAGAGATAATCCTTCACATATGATATATAATATTTCAGGCATGAATTGTAACAAATGTCATTGGACTTAAAGAATTCATGTCATGAATCCCTTTTACATTGTAAATTCCACGATTTTACAAATATGTTGAAAAATGTATCTCCTTGGGTTGAATTAATCCGGATATACCCATTCACAATTTGAAAATAGTTTATAGATCTAATTTTTCATGATCTGAATGGGACTCATGGTATCTTCCCTATAAATGATTCACATCATGTAACTAGTTCATGATGTGAATATATCCCCCAAGTAGTCTGTAGTCCGGATTATTTTGAAAAATCCCAAGATATCTTTTATGATTTCTGAACTTGAGGAGAACCCCTTAAAAATTTTAAAAATTTATACCTATACTCCATCAATTAAAACAAATATATATTATCATACTTTAGATCATTTCTCCCAACAAAATCTATGTGTCCTTATATAGCCTAAAATGCACATAAAAAGGGAGTAAAGACTGGGGTCAATAAGTACCTGAAATAATAAATTTAATAAAAAACACTAATAATGGAGTCCTCAAAAAATAAATATTGGTTTTATAGAGAAAAATATAGTGTGATATTAATCATTATATTTTTAACCATTTTAATATTTTTAAATTCTATTATTGAAAACCACATCACATAAAAATATTATAGAACATCAAATTTAAAATAAGATAAATATAAAATAAGGAAAACCATGGATAAACATAGGTGTATAAAAATTATTATGATATTAGAATTAAATATTATACAAATTTCCCACAAGGGTTATCACGTTTGATAGATCTTTCTTTTGAAGTAAGGTAGGTAAACAAAATTTATAGTTTCAGTAACATTTAAATCAAATTACCTTAATGAGAGGTAGAATGAAATTGACAATATAATAACATTAATGATGATATTATTGTGATACAAAATATTAATGTGGTATTATATACTCTATTCCAAAGAAAACAGAGTGTATAATGAGAAATATGTCTCAATTGGTGGAAATTTGAGACAAGAAACCCTTTTGGCTTGGGTAACATTTGAATTGAATGTTTAATAGTTAAAGGAACTCCATATTGATTTTTATATCCCATTAAATAGAAAAAAATATCGTAATATAATTTCACTGTATGTGAATTAGAATAAAACCATATAAAAGTAAAAATAGTGCACACAATTTCATATGTCTGAAAGAGTAATAATTGGGAAAAATAATATCTTACATTAATTCATGACTTCCAATAATGTACTTGAATATAATTTATAATAAAAATATAAACCTTAATCATATATTTCATAAACTTATACATATATATAACCTTTCAAAAACATCATGTATAATTATTATCTATATGTATCTATTTTCAATATCGGGTGTGAGGTATCTTGATCATTTTGAACTAATTTCATAATAGTGATGTTGTTATTCATTCTTATCCAAAAGGTAATCATTTATAGATAAAAATAGATAAAAAAATTGATATTTATTTAATGTTTATAAATTTATAATTTCATTATAATATTTTTTTAATTCAAAATTCTTGTAGATGAAATAGGGACAAGCATGTTTCGGTGATCTTCAACAAAAAATGATAGTATCTTAATTAATAAGTTTAAGATTAATGTAACCATTAAAAAAACCAAAATTAAATTATTATTTATATATTTATTTCATATATCATTAGTAATTTAGTTCTCATAGTCATTCAGGATAATATTTTATATAATTTTTCAAGTATATGGTTTGACGTACCCAAACATAAAGATACCCTAGTTAATGGATGATTATGATTATGAAAGTGGTTTATTTTGGAATAATATCACTATTATATAACCATAATGATATTATTTATATAAATTTAATTATTTTAATAATATTTAAACTTATTTTAATTAAAAATAATGAAACTAGCTGAAAAATGAGATACGTTACTTTATGGAGGCAATAGTCTGCACAGTGCATGGTTAACATAATCATATCACTAAAAATGATAGTGGATGAAGGAAGATTATGGATTATAATTTTAGATACTTAATAATTTTATAAATATCTTATTATTTTCTTAATTAATATTTTAGTACAATCCATGTTAGTTGGTCAATAAAAATTATACATGTTGTTCATGGAGACAGTAGTCCACATGTATGCTTGATGACATTTTTTTCAGCGAATTATAGGGATTGAAAGAAAATTTTATATAAAATTTAATAATCATAAATATATTTTATATAACATATTTATTCATCAATTATATAATTATAACCATCCTTAAGAGTTAATTACATAAAATGGAAGACGTCAATTTGTGGAGGTGGTAGTCCACTAGTACGAAATATCGACGTTCCTTCATTTTTATTCATCGATGGAAATGAATAATAATGGATTTTTATTTAAAATAATAATATATTAGAATATTAATTATACTATTTTAATTATATTAATGTGGTTAGAAATTTTTTTATAAGAAGATTAATATGAAATGATTAATAAGTTGGTAATACTTACATCGAGAGATTGAGTTTTCTATTAGAAATTTCCTTGCAAATAAAGGTATTAAGAGGAATAATGAAATTAGAGGCTTAAGGAAGTGGGGGGTAATATAGTTGGAAAATAGTGGAATATTTTTATGAATAAAATCTAAGGTAAATGTGTAATATAAATTGGCAGAATGATTCCCTTTTATAAGTGAAGAGGCAAACAATTAGGAAAGCACTTTTAAATTTTCAAAAATTGAAAGTTAATATTCAAGGGTAAAAGGTTCAAAATTGTAAAAATAGAAAGGGGTAATTTTTTGATGATTAAAACAACCAAAATAAATTTATAAACATAAATTTTACATTTTTTGGATCATTTACTCTTAGTAATTTTTTTAAAATTTTTACTTTTAATAGGATAATTAATTTTTTAAACTTGGTAGTTAGTTTTAATGATGAAAATAAAAATAAAAAATTATTAAATAATTTTAAACTTATGATTTGAAATTTTTAAATAATTTTATCAAATAAAATTTCAATTGGTGTGAAAAATTATCTTTAAAAATAATTCACATAATGTGTAAAAACAATTTTTTTGGAAAAGTGTGTTATCAAGCTTTAAATGATCATGTTGGATTAAATTTTTAATGGTTTTAATTTTATATAATTAAATTAATTATTATAAATAAAATAAATCTTAATTTTCTTTAATATCAAGAAAAAAATTATTTTTTCTAAAATAGTCATTAATTAAATAAAAAGACCAAGAATAGTTTTTATTAAAATTAAAAATAAATTTTTTTTAATAAGGTTAAACATTGGATATATAAAATGTACAAAAAATATTTAAAATGAATAAATTTTCTTAATTTTTTCAATTAAAATATTTTATAAAATTGTTTGTTTTGTTATATACTAATATAGTTATAAAATTTGTTTTGGAAAAAACTGTATTATTCAGAATTCTTCTAAAAATAACTAATTTCAAAAAAATATCTAAAATTAATAATAAGTAAATTTTGGTATAATTAAATCAAAAATGAAGTTTATTTTATCAAATTAAATTTCCAAAATTTTGAAATTTAGTTTTTAGAAGAAAATACATAATAAAATGTGACTTCTTTTATTGAAAAAATGTAATTTTACACATTAGGTGTCCTTAGTATTATTTTATACAATTTTAAATTTTATATAATGATAATTTATTAGTTTATGAAGTGGAATATTATAAATTATAATTTAAAATTCGTTAATTTAATTTATTTTGAAAAATATACAATAATTTTAGAAATTATTTAGGAAATAAAAATTAAATCGTATTTATTAGTTATCCTCTAAATGTAAGCATTGCAAGTTGAATAATATATTCTAATTTTCTAGTGGTTTTATTTTTCTTATTTATTTCATGATAATATTATCTATTAGGTCATGAATAATTTTATTTTGTTGATTTATATTAACCATGTTATCAAATATAATGTTTATTTGATGGAAAATTTCTATAAGAAATCATTGGTTGTTACATTCTCCCTCCTTAAATAAATTGTGAATTATAATTTTAATTATCATATACTAATGAAAATATATAAGGGTATTTAAGATATATACATGATTCAAGATATTATTTCTATAGAGATATCAACCTTATAAACTTATGAAACAATTAATTTTCCTTTTAATATTCTTGTCCCTATCTTTTCGTTTTTCTTAAATCATTTGTGTTAAAAATTCATCATGATTATAATTAAAAATTCCAATAATAGAATTAGTTTTCAATGATAGATCATACACATACTTTCACTAATATATGATCATATGTTGGTTTAATATATAAAATGTGATTTCTCAATTTTTTTTTTGATTTTTATAGATTTTATGGGGAGATATTAATCACATTGAATTCATCTAACAAAGGGATAATAGTAATTTCATGATTAATATTTTATAAACCCCAACATAGGATACAATAAAAAATACTTGGTCATAAAAAATAATCGGGTTGTTGTTTGGATACTTTTCAAAAAAATTCCTAGATATACAAGTGTTACTAGAATTAGAATCTAGAAAAGCATCCACTAATATATAGTGGAGGATAGGTATTCAATAATTTTAATGATTGACTTCATTATCATGATTTAATTAATTCATAGTAATTGTATATGATTATAATTATTCTCTTTTATTAGGTGGTTTTTGAAATTGATTATTTCCATCAATTGTGGGTTTAATTTACTTTTTTGTGAAATTTCCATACTCCTTATAATTGGATAATTAAACTGAAGACTTTTCATTAATATGGGAATTATATCTATCTATTTCATCTTTTAAATTTATATCTCTTTAACATTCATGTGATCGATAACCTTATATTATACACTTGAAGTACATACTAGATCCATAGATAATTTACCCAATGATTCTTCTAACATTTCCTACATTTCAAAATATTATTTTTCTTTCCTCGATGATTTTTGTCCCTTGAATTTCCCTAGAAATTCATTTTTTTCTTCTTGTCCATAAATCCCTTAAAATTGTGAGAGTCTCCAATTTCCATTTCATACTTATATGAGCATCATACAATATATTCATAGCATCCAAAATACCTTATATTCAATGGTTTTTAGATACTCATATTTAAATAAATAAAGAAATGATTGACGTTACTTTAATAGTTAATGATAAAACAAGAGTCATATTCTATAAGTATTGTAAAGTATGCTTCATAATTACTATTGGATTCATCATCTCTTTTTTACAACTTAAAAAATTCTCTCTCCATTCTATATGATGATTTTAGGGAAAATATTTACTAAATAATGCCTCTTTAAACTCTTACCATTTCTTGGAATCGATTTCATCCATTGACCTTCTATTCTTGATTGGTAACTACCATTGATCAGCTTCACCTTCCAAATTCTATATATCTAAAATAACCATTTAATTCTCTAAGATATATGAAATAGAAAATATATTTTTTACTACAATGATATATTTATTAGAAATTATTGTCTTATAAGACCCAATGAAGTTCAGTGGTCGTTGACACATGAAATACTTAATAACAAGTTACTCCTCCCATGGTGCGTTTGGGTTCTCCACATGGTTTTTATTTTGTGCATAAACTATGATAAAATTTTCATGAATGTTTTCATTCCATTATCCAAACCATTATTTATCTTCTTGATATAATCTCCTCATTTTTCATTACACTGATTAATGACATGGTTCCTCAAGGTTCAATCCATTACATTAAATAAGGGTAAAATTAAAACGAAAAATTATTAAATACACAATATAAAAAGCATGATCCAATAATAAATAACATATATAAAATATATATAAACTAACTTATTAATATATAGGTTTCAATAAAGGTTATCTATGGTCATCACCAGACTTAGTTCTCTAACTAAACTAGATATATATTTAAATCATCCATTATGATTCATAAGGAGAATATGGACAGTCCAAAGCATATACCATGGGAGTTCCAAAATAGGTTTGTGGTTAGGCCTCATTGTCATTAACTATTAAAAAAATGATTTAATACCCAACATTCCATTTTAGGGTTATTACATCTAGTTACATATGTACTTGAGACTGCATACACTTATAGTATCCAGACAAGGTAATAATTCTTATGAGAACAACATAATCTCTATTTTAATAAAACAACATGATGTTTTCCTATACTTAAACATATCCTATATACCTATCCATAGATTATTAATTAAATTTCTCTAAATTAATCCCTAAAATAAGTAAAAAAATAAAAAAAACTAAATTCCCCTTTTATTTCAGCAATTGTAACCCAATCTAAACATAACTTAAATAATACATTAATTTCATGATTTGGATAATATATATCTCAAATAGTCAAAAAAACAATTAATAAATGGTTTGGTTTCTTAGATATTATCAACATAGATAGGTTAAACTAAAATAATTTCTCTATAATAAAACTCCTCTAGAATCCCTTCTAGACTTACTGAAAGTTATTTTTATCTTCAATACTTAGGGAAATAAAAACACATGATAGGGGTGAGTTAAAACACTCAGTAAGGGGGAAAATATCAACATGTAATCAATGGGTATATCATAATCATATGAGAAAACATGGGAAAGGGGAATTTATTATTAAAATATCGTGGAAAAGTAATGGTTTTCCATAAGTCGTGACATAAGGACATGTAATCTTAAATTAAAAAACATTAACCATTGAAAAAATGTGTGAAATCATGAGACATTAAACATGAGTCAAGGAGCATAATCATAGGCATAATATTATTATATAAGTATGTGGCATATAAATAACTATAGAAACCACATTTCAAGGATACCCATCTAGACAATAATTATATATTAGGCTTGGGATAACCACTCATGTGCCTTCTTGGGATTAGGATAATCTACCTATGTACCATTGGGCTTGGGATAAATCCTCCAATGTACCCCTTTGGCATATTATAAATCCTCTCATATACCCTTTTTAGCTCATGAAATGGAAAATTAGTTCAATACATTTGAGTGTGATATAGTACCCCACCTTAATGTCCTTTTCAAATGTAATCACATAAGTAAAATATTCATAATTACAAAAATTATCATAACATGATATACTTGTGGAAAACGAACTTGTAACCATAGATATTTAGTAAATTTCTAGGCAAATACCATTTAATATAGATTATAGAGTATATTTTATTTACACAATATAGATAAACAGTATATAGTTAATTAAGTAATTTCTAAAATCAATTTATGTAAAGGTTTCTAGGTGAATTCCCTTTAATCAACGGAATAAAAAATTGTGTATTCATAGAGGAAAGGCATTAGAATGAAAAATTAAGTCTATTCACTAATGATGAAAATGAAATAAAAAGTGAGTGATGGATCATTTCTATTATATAGACTTATCATTTATCATTTTGTGAAAAAAAGGTAAATAATAAATCGGTAGATAGTGAATACTTTTAATAAAATTGTTGAATTTTACTTTGAAATGAGTGATGAAAATGGACCTTTTTCTATGAAAACACTTTAAAACCTCATATTATAATAAAAAAATAGTTTAATTTTTAAAAACATTTGAAAGAAGTTCTAAATAGAGAGGAAATCCATTCTTGTGAAAATGTTTTAAAATTCTTTTTCTTTTTTGATTTCTATAATGAAAGTCTAAGAGACAGAGTCAACCGTTTCATTTGAAAAGTCAATTTCAAAAAAGGTCATAAAGAAATATTTTAAGGTATATTAAAAAATTAAATTATATTAAATCTCAAGTAATATTGTATTTAAAAAATAAATATTAGTTTTATAGAGAAAACATGGAGTGGAAGATGAAACATTTGACTTTAAAAGGATAGAAAATGTTTTTAATATTTTGAAATACCTTTGTTGAATGAAAAATAACATAAAAATACTACATAACTTGTAATATAAAATAAAATATAAAGGGAAAAAATCTTAACATGTATAACTATAGGGGAATTAAATTGATTTTGATATTGTAATTAAAGAGTATAAAAATTACCTATAAGAGTTATCACATTTGAGAGATCTCGATTTTAGAATGAGGTTGGGAAATGAAACCTTACACCTTCAGTAAAATTTAAATGAAAAAACTTGAATTATGAAGAGAATAAAATTGAAATTATAATAATATTAATTATTATAGGATCATGATAAAAAAATATTAAAGTGTAAGCATATAGATAATTATAAGTAATACATGGTGTATAATAATAAATATTTCTCAAAGGGTGAAAATTCAAGATAAGAAAACCTTATAGCTTGGGTAACACTTGAATTGAAAGCCTAATGAAGAAAGGAACTTGAATTTTCTTTTTATAACCCATTAGTTAGAGAAAAAATATAGTAAAATAATTTCATGTGATTTAAATCATAAGAAAACCATTTAAAAAGAATAATAGTGCACAAAATACAACATGTATCAAAGAGTAAGACTTAAGACCTAGAATCCCAAAACATAATTTATAAATTTCATGAGTGTTATTGAATATACTATATGAATAATTACTATCTTAATCACTTATCTCAAAACCTTATTCATGTATTTGACCCTTTATAATCTTCCAGTATAATTATTCTCTACACGTATCTATTTTCAATGTCATGTGTGATCTATGTTGATCGTTTTCAAATAGTTTTTTAATAGTAGTATTGTTCTTCATTATTTTCAAAAAATTCATTATTAAAAAATGAAATTTTTATTTTTATTTTTGTTTCATGATAGTTTATTTTGTTATAATTTTAGTATATTAATGTTTCAGTAATGGTTATTTAGATGAAATTTTTAACTAACATGTTTTGGTGATCTTTAACAAACAGACGATGAAATATTAATTAATTAATGTAATTTTAATGTTACCGTTCCAAAAAAAATATAAAGTATTAAATAAAAAATTTATATCATATATAATTATTAATTGAGTTATCATAACTATCCATTATTTTATTTCATTGTTCAAGTAGGTGGTTTGTCCAACCCAAACATGAAAATAACATAATTAATGGATGTTTATGATTATTAATGTGGTTTATTTTCGAATAATAATTATATTATTTATATAATTTTAAACTTTGGAATCATATTTTAATTGAGTTAAATATATAATTAAGAAACTAAATGAAAAACTAGATGTGTTACTTCGTGGAGATGTTTATTCATATAATTCACGGTTAATGTTGTAGTTTATTAGAAAATTTTAGGGTATGAATGTAAGCAATGGTTTATATTTTAATATACTTAATAATGTTTTAAATTATAATATTAGTTCATTAATTACACTTTTAATACCACCCATGTTAGGTGGTTAATAAAAATAAGAAAATCCATTCATGAAGTCGGTAGTCCACGCGTATGCTTGACAACATTTTTATTTTTCAAAAAATTAGAGGGATTGAGATAATATATTAATTTTACATATTAAGTTAATAAATATATTGAATATCACACATTTATTCATCAATTTCATCACTATAACAATCCATAAGAGGTGTTTATGAAAAATGGAATACATCAATTCGTGGAGGTGGTAGTCCGCATGTAAAAACAATAAAAGTTTCTTTGTTTTTATTATTGAAAGGAAATGAATAAATAACAGTTATTACATTAATAAAATTATATATTGGAATATTAATAAAACTGATTTATTTATATTAAGGTGGTTAGAAAATTTTTGGAAGCATAATTTTAAGAAGAAATGATTAATAAGAAGGTTATATTTATGTCAAGTGTGTGAGTTTTCTCTTAGAAATATCCTTTTAAATGGAGGAATTAAGATAAATAATGTTGACTATAGTCTTAAGGAAGTGGGATAGGGTTATAGGGGGGAAATATGGTAGATATTTAGGAAGAAAATCCAAGGTAATGGTGCAACATGAGGTAGTAGATGGGTCCCATTTTATAATTGAAGATTGAAATTTTAGAAGCACACTTTACCTTTTAATAATATAAAGTTATTAGTCTAGGATAAAATGTTCAAAATGGAAAAATGGGAATTTTATGTGTGTTTTTGTGGATCCAAAATTCAAAAATCCATTTTTAAAACATGTATTTAACATTTTTGGGTCATTTCCTCTTAATAAATCATTTTTTACCAATTTTACTTTTATTAGGGTAATTAATCATATCCTTAATAATTAATATTAAATGTTAAAATTAAAAAATTGACCTTTTAACCAAATTTTATATATTTAATTTAAAATTTTGAAATCATTTTATCAAATAAAATTTCTATTTTTGTGAAATGTTGACTTTAAAATAAACACACATAATGCATAAAAATGGTTTTTATGAAAATTATGTTTTTAAGATTAAAATTTATATGTAGGATAAAAATATCAATGTTTTTTATTTTTAAGACCTAATTTTTATTATTATTTAGAAACTAAATTTTATGTGGCTTTCAAACTAAGAGAAAATAGAATTCTACTGAAATAATGTTTAATTAAATGAAAAGGCAAAAAATAATTTTTATTAGAAATAAAAATATTATTTTTGTCTTATAAGTTTAATCATACGTTTTATAAATTTAAAACAATAATTTAAAATGAAAAAAAAATATTAATTTTTTTGATTAAAATATTTTATAAAATTATATTTATTTCTTATATACTAATAAAGTAAAAAAGCCACTATTTTAGAATGCTAATATATTAGTTAATATATTTAAATATTATATATTATCATTTATAATTTTTCAATTTAATATATTAGGATAAAATATAATGTACATATACAAATTATATGGGAAATAAAAATTAAATCAAAATTTTTATTTATCCTCAATTTTAATATTTTTTAGTTGAAGAATATATTCTTATTTAGAAGATATTTTATTGTTCCTATAGATTTAATAATATTATTTATCTATTAGGTCATAACTCTTTTTAGTTCAGTGGTGTATATAAAAAATTATCCTTCATGATTTTTATTTAAAGGAACAATTATAATGTGAAATCTTTGTTCATTATAGAATGAGCACCTTTAAAAACTTGTACCGATCATGCCTTGCTTATTATTGATTGAGCCTTTTCTGTAATTCTATCAACTTGAATGTGTCCATTTTTTTAAGTTTCTTTTGTAACTTAGGATCCATGGACACAATCATGAGTGTAGATACTTTAAGTTAATCCTTTAAATACTTATCATAAGTATCATTATCTATTTATTGAGTAGATTCATCAGTTGGATACTCAAAAAGGGTGATTTCCAAAACATATAAGTTTACTTCTTTCTTGAGAATGATCTTAAGTTTCCTTATTAGTTTAATGAGTTTCTTCTATTAAGATTATCTTTTTATAATATTTATCTCAAAGTCATGTTTAGTTATGATGATTCCATTTTATCTATTAAAAAATCTTTTAGTACTTGAGTATAATGTTTTCCATAAATATAATAAAGAACTTTATTAAATGTTATCAAAATATAATGATGGTCAATTTAGTTCTACATCATATGAATTAGTGGAGTAATATCCATATTTAACTAAGCATTGGGTTTTTTTATCATTTCTTCCTCTTCATAACATGTTAGATATGACATAATGTTGATCATACCATATATGATTCTTGGATAATTGAGTATACCACCCATTTTCAAATATATTAAATGAAAAAACATAACACTATTCCTCTTGTTTACATCCAAAGGGTTTTATAGCTAAGTGGAATTCAAATAATATTCCAAAAACAAGCACCAAATCCTATTAGGGTCACCCATTACTTTCTTTTCTTATACAATATAATACAAGGGTACCCATATTTAGTATGAACTACTTAGTTAAATGATCTAGGTATTAATTAGTGTTTACTTTGGAAGGAATCTAAAACATAGTATTTTTAAATTGGATTTATTATATCACAATCTTATTCCATGTATTCCATTTTCAAGTTTTAATGCCTTTAATGATTTAGTTTGAATTCTTACTCCCTCCACTAAATTAATATGTTCAAATCATAAGGATTTTAAAATATTTAAACTACTTATAACATGTGTTTTTAACCCAAATTTACAACCAAGTATATTCATAGATATACAAATGTATCCCATGTATAAGGTAAATGAAACAATTTTATCTAAAGGATTATATCATATGAAATAAGAAATCACCACAAGAGTAAGCATTGGGTTATAGGTATCTAACTCCCACTTTCCTAGATAAATCATAAACTCCCAGTATAATGGGAAATCTTGACAAGAGTCCCTCCACCCAATGTTCTTTACTCAAGTGAGGCCTCAATTCCATCATAACACTAAAACCAACTTTTCATAACAAATAATTAAATTCAAATTCAAGATTATAACCTAATACAAGAAAAACTAAATGTATAATAAAAATAAATTAATTATTATAAATAATAGTTAATTCCTTATATGAATTTATGATAACTTATAAATGTAGTTTACACATTTAAACTGGAGTTTATATCAAATCATAACATATAAAATTTTAAATTTTGATAATAAACAAGGTAATAAAACAAAATAAATAAAAAATTCATAAATTTAGACACGAGATAAACATTTATGTGCAATTAATAAAAAAAATTATAAACATTATATAATTTATTCAATGATTAACATGAAAAATTACCTTTTAGCCAATTTGAACATTTTATATTATCAAATACATTATTTTATATGAACTCCTTTATATTTTATAAATATGCGTCATTCATGAATTATTTTATTATAAAATATAATTTTCAACCATATTCATAAATCACAGATTTAAAAAATATGGTTACTAATGTAACCATTTTATATTTACATTTACAAAATAATCATACATAATTATAAAAATTATATATTTAACCTTATTTTAACAATGTAAATGAACTTTAAACCTTAATAATATCCACCAAAATGTTATTAGGGCCCATGCCTATGATGATTTTTGAGAAATTCAAAAAAAAATTAAATTCAACACACCATTTCTTGAAACCATGACATAGATCATGATATTTTGTTTCGATGGTGAAACCATAAACAATGAATGTTTTTAACCCATTTTTGATAATCTGTGATATTGTTTCTATGATTTTTTATTTAATCTAAACCAATATTGGTGAAATGTTTTATTTCCAGGCCTTAAATAGGCTATGGAGGTCCAATATAATCTTCTTTAATATAAGGAACATGATTTTTCAATAAAAGATAAGTTTTTTTATAAAAATACTTATAAAATTATATAATTTCATGGTTTATCCTAATGTTTAAGGCCACATAAGTGTAGAAATTTATAAACAATGAAATTGTCACATTGAAAATTAATTCTTTGTTTTTTATGATACACTACTATGCCCATTTTTATTGAACTATGGAATGGAATTTTAAGAAAATAAATTTTTTCAAGATAATTTTCCCATGGTCTAGAAAAAACAAGAACCAAAGTGGGTTTATTGAAATAGGTTTTTCTATGGTACATGGAAAACTCATTTTATAGTTTTCTTTATGAATTATATAATTAATCCAAACATTTATAGTTTTTCTGTCACGACCCGTCCCCTGGGGCCCGTGTCGTGACTACCCCAAGTCCGCCTTCCACAGGACAGGGGCTGGCGACTTGCACCGCAATGCGTATTCCCAAAAACTGGGAAGGCAATGCATTTATAACCTGTAAACTCACACAACTAAGAAAAAAGAAGGATACAAACACAAAGTGAAATTATATAGTAGACAGGGTGTGTACAAAAAGAAAAAAGGGGTCCAGAATACCAGCCCAACTAGAAAAACAGTAAATAACTCTAGTGAACACACGCTAAGGATCCTACCTGAAGGGTAGGTACAACTCTCGAACGGTCGTCCCTGCGGTACGCCTCATCTAATGTACACCTATGAGCTACCTCCAGTCCTGGTACCCTCGTCCTCTGTTACCATTGTTTGTCGTCTGCACCAAACACAACAAGGTGAGGGCATAGCCTGTGCATGGGTGAGTATAATGATACATAGTAGGGACCCCGAGACCCTTAAAGGTCTCACAAAATCTGCAAAGGATAAACCACAAATCATGAAAACAAATTAAAACCCTACTTAGGTATATTCCCTTACATATACCTAAGTTATCAAGTATACCCATCTCATTCATGAGGAAAACAAAAGGCCAAACTCTTTTATCCAAGAGCTCAATTGTGCCATAGAGGAAAGATTACCACGAAGGTAACACCCCAAAGGTAAGTACCACAAAGGAAAAGCCATACATAATTATACCACAAAGGTATCACCACAAATTTATGTACCACAAAGGTAACGCCACATAGAAGAATACCACAAAGGTAAGACTCAACTCACACCAGGTATAACTTAGGTACGGTAGTAAAGATTATTAGATTTAACTACTGAATCATCTCACTCTGCTGAGAGGCAGACCCACGTAGGATCCTACATCATCAGACCCACGTAGGATCCTAAATCATCAGACCCACATAGGATCCTAGATTAGTCCCATGTGGATTCCTAGAGCATATCCAAGTGGGATCCTCAAACACAGACCCTCATAGGATCCCAAGGCACAGAACAACATAGGATCCCTTTCTCATGTTACAGCTAGCTACATGGTTCTCCCACTAAGCTCGCTTGATTCCGGGAGGGTCCTCTCCTCAAGCCACAGGTCGATAATCCAACTACCATTAATTCCCATGAAGAAGTATCCCAAAGGACCGCCATGTAATAGGGGTCTCAACACAATAGACGGTGCGTCAATCAGACGCCCGATCTGTAAGTTATTAGTCGTTTAGTCCTGAGGGCCCGGTTGGATTCGTGTTCGATCCTACCCAGACGTACACCAACATTATCCAAAATACAATTGGGGTATACCAAAGGGACTTTCTCGATCCAAGGTTTCCAGCACCATATACGGTTCATCAAACGGACGCCCGTAGCTCAAGTTATGGCTGAAAGAGTGTAAAGGGGTCGAAGTTGGTCTGGGTCCGGGACAGGTCCGACCCGGCCGGACCCAGCCTGGGCCGACCTGACCCAGTTCGGGTCAAACTAGCCTACTGGGTTTGACTTGGACTGCTGGGTCTGGCCCAGCCTATTGGGCATCCCGCGATGGCCCGCGGCTGGGTGGCCCCGTGGTGGGGTCTTCCCTAGTCGCCACCCAAGGGGGAGGCCCTCCTGGGTACCCCGAACGACCTAGTCGTTCGGGTTGGGTCGTCGATTGGCCGACACTACTTGGTGTCGATAGTTGGTACACGGGACTTGGGGACCCGCTCTTCCCCCCGTCTAGCTGGACGGCCAGCCCTCTTCCACAGCGTGGTCGCGCGCCGTACCACTACCGGTGGCCGGCAGCGAGCCGACCGCCCTCCCTTCGCCGTCGTGGCCTCGTGCCGCAGATCCTGTATGCCCGGCAGCGTGGACGCGCACTGCCGCCCCCTTTGCACTGCTTGCCCTACGCCAGCCACTGCCCTTTCTCCACTGCAGCAAATGGGCCGCGGCCCTTCTCTGGCAGCGTGGTTGTGCCGCCGTCGTTGTTGTGGCTGGGCGGAGTGACGACTGTCTCTCCCGAGCCCCACCAGTTCCAGTCGCTAACACAGTCATCGGAGATGTTCCTCGAGTCACTGGGCACTCCCCGGTGGACCGTTCTTCATTCTGTAGATTCCCGCACTCATCTTGGAATGTCTCCATCAATTCAAGACCACCAAAATCCACAATGGTTGCAGAGGGGTTGGGTCGTGTTTGTTTGGCCTACACCCTTCGCGTTAGAATGGTAGCAAGTGACATAGTAGTTCTTGATTCAAGAATAATGAAAAGAACAGGGTAAGGGGTATTTGAAACAACAATCCCTACCTTGATTTCTCATTGTAAGTGTCGCGAGATGAAGTCGTTGAAGGCGATGAGGGTGCCAACGATTGTTTCTTCCGCAACACGCTTCCGAAGTCGGGTTCATGCGTCGTCCTCACTCTTGATTCTGAAGTATGATCTTTGTTGGAGATGGCGTTCTTTGTTTGGAGGAAATGTTTCTCTAAATTTATCCCAAATCTCTCCTATTCCAACGATTTCCAACCTAAAAAATGGGGATCCAACCTATTAAAAAAATAAGTCTGTCATTTAATTAAAGTTGTCATAGTTAATTAATTGAAGTTGGAACAATTAATTAATTGATGTTGGCACAATTAATTAATTGAAGTTGAAAGGATTTCCAACATTAAGAGGGGTTCGGATGGTCCCCACCACTATGAATTTAGAATGGGAGGTTTTCTAGCTCAAGAGCTCCCCACCTCCATAATTCAAAAAGAGAGGTTTTAAAAAGAAAAATAAAATGTTAATTATTTTATTTTTCTTCTTCCATGAAAAACTGAAAAACTAACTTCCACCCTCAACCTGATGTAGTCAAGGTGAAGGTCTCCTTAAGCGAATATTGGCACTGAAAGTTCAACAGTGCCCTCAGATTTCAATTCTAATCATATATTCAAAAGTTAGAAAACACCGCTCACGCGTTTACTGAATGTACCTTAAAAAAAATTCAAAAATTCATTCTGGGCACATCAGGCCTTGGAATCACACACTGTCAATTTTCTCATATTCTTAATATTAACATATAATTAAAAAAATACATGGAAACATTCAGGTCTTTGCATTCTCCCCACCTCAGGGGTTTGTGTCCCCGTAAGCCACAACTCAAACTAAGGGAACAAGTGGGGGTATTAAGCACATATCTGAGCCTCTCACTCCAAGTTCCCTCTTGGAGGTTCTTGTGCAGCCAGTAAACGCACACTAAAGGTATATATTTCCCATGAAGGACTCTCTCATATCGATCCCCAATCTCCACTGGAACCTTTGTAAACGTCACCCCATCGTCGATGTCCAGCTCGTCATGGTTGATGACGTGATATGGGTTGTGAACGTATCTCCTTAGCTGGGATATGTGGAAAATGTCGTGCACCTGGTGCAACTGAGGGGGATGTGCTAGGTGGTAATCCACCTCTCTAACTCTGTTGAGGACCTGAAAGGGTATGATGAACCTCAGAGATAACTTGTTGCCTCATCCAAATCTCTGCAAACCTCGTCAAGGTGAGACCTGTAGAAAGATATGGTCGCCATACTCGAACTCCAGAGGTCTCCATATCCTGTTGGCATAAGACTTTTTCCTACTCTGTGCAGTCTTCATCCGCTCCTGTATAATCTACACCTTCTCTGTAGTAGCCCATACCACATCTGGTCCCATGAGTACTGACTCCCCTGGGTTAGTCCAACACCAAGGTGATCTATAGGGTTGGCTGTACAGAGCCTCGAATGGTGCCATCCTAATGTTGGAGTGATAGTTGTTTTTGTATGAAAACTCCACAAAGGGAAAGTGATTCTCCTAACTTTGACCGAAGTCGAGGACGTAAGCACACAGCATGTCCTCGAGGGTCTGAATGGTCCGCTCAGTCTGGCCATCCGTCTGAGGATGGAAGGAGATGCTCAAACGAAGCTGTGTCCTGAAATCCTCCTGCAACCCCTTCCATAGTCGGGAAGTGAAATGTGCATCACGATCGGAGACAATCGTCAAGGGTACTCCATGTAGCCACACAATATCCTACACATAGAGTCGTCCCAAGATCTCTACTGAACCTTGCTCTCTGATCAGTAGGAAATAGGCCGACTTGGTGAGTCGGTCGATGACCACCCAGATAGAATCATGACCCCTGGATGTACGTTGAAGTCCTGTCACGAAGTCCATGGATATACCATCCCACTTACACTCTGGGACCTCTAAAGGCTGAACTAATTCGGCAGGTACTTGATGCTCCGCCTTCACTTGCTGACAAGTGAGGCACCGAAAGACAAACTTTGCTTCTGCTTTCTTCATTCCCGACCACCAGTGCTATCTTCGGAGGTCCTGGTATATCTTTTCCACTCCTGGATGTACTGCAAGAGGGGATGTATGGAACTCCCTCACCACTTCCTCCCATAAGGCCACCGGTACTATAGTATGCCCTCTGAAGAGGATGACATGCTCCCCACCTTCAGAAAATCCATCAGGTGCCTGCCATGTGGATATCTAAACATGTCAAGCCTCGCAGTTAGTGTCCCCACGTTTTGCCTCCCTAACTCGCTGAAGAAGTGGGGGAGTGACTGTAAGAGACCGAATAAAAGTTTCTCCATCTCGTTCCACAAAGGATATATGTAAAGCGGCCAGCTGCTCTGTCGCCTCACCTAGCAGTTGAATACCAGATATCCTACTGAGTGTATCTACTACAATGTTCCCCTTCCTAGGAGTATAGACTATCTCAAAGTCATAGTCCTGGAGTAACTCAATCCAATGCCTCTATCTCAGGTTCAGGTCCTTTTGGGAGAAGATATACCTGAGACTCGGGTGATCAGAGTAGACCGTAAAACGCTCGCCACATCTTCAAAGTGAAGACAACTGATTCTAACTCAAGGTCAAGGGGAGAATAGTTCTACTCATTTTGTCTCAGATATCAAGAACCATAAGTGATCATTGCTCTCTCCTACATTAGGAAACATCTAAGCCCAGTCCCTAATGTGTCACAGTAGACTACCTACCGAACACCCTCCTCCAAAAGCCTCAAGATGGGGGCACTAGTCAGCCTCTGCCTCATCTCTTGAAAACTCCAATGGAAACTCTACGACCACAAGAAGGGTTTCCCCTTCTTAGTCAATGCTTTTAAAGGTGCTACAACTCTAGAGAAATCTAGCACAAATCTCTGGTAATACTCGGCCAAACCTAGGAAGCTTTGTACCTCTATCACACTCCTTGGTGGATCCCAAGCAAGAACCGCCTCAATATTCACTGGATCCACCACAACTCTAGCCTCTGAGATGACTTGTCCCAGAAAACGAACCTCTCAGATTTAGAAATGGAACTTCGAGAGCTTACCATAAATCTGGTGCTCTCAAAGTGTGTCGAGATCTACCTGAAAATGATAGACATGCTCCTCCTCGGTAGCCAAGTAGATTAGAATGTCGTCGATGAAGAATACTACAAATTGATCATGGTATGGCTAAAATATCTTGTTCATGAGTCCCATGAACACTATTGGATCATTGGTTATGTCAAATGACATGACCAAAATCTCATAATGGTCGTACCGACATCTGAAAGTTGTCTTCTGCACATCCTCCTCTTGTACTCTGAGCTAGTGATAGTCTGATCGGAGGTCTATCTTCGAGAACCACTGTGCTCCCTTCAGCTGATCAAAGAGGTCTTCAATCCTCAGGAGTGGGTACTTGTTCTTCATGGTCACCTGTTTTAGGTGCTGATAGTCAACACAAAGTCTCAAGATCCCATCCGCCTTCTTGGAGAACAAAATCGGGGCTGCCCAAGGAGAAACAATGGGACAGATGAACCCCTTCCCCTATAAGTCCTCCAGCTGTACTCGTAGCTCACAAAGCTCTGCGGGAGCCATCTGATACGCTGGTGTAGATATCGGTGTCGTCTCGGGGTACAATTCAATGTAAAATTACACCTCTCTATGAGGAGGTAGACCCAAAACATCATCAGGGAAGACATCCGTGTACTGGTCCACCACTATAGGATAGCTCAGATTCTCCACATCAACCACTCTGAGGGTAAGGCTAGCCAGTTGATAAGTGATCGGTTGTACTCTCCTTCGAGTAACTCCATCCTATGCTGCAAAGGCTCCCTTCTCACCGGTGAAGGTAAAACTAGTTCCATCAGTGTGGACACACCGCACTTTGTGCCAAATACAGTCAATTTCAGCATGGACTATAGATAACCAGTCCATACCTAAGATGACTTCGTAAGGCCTCGACGCCACTACTAGGAGATCCCATCCGAAGATCTCGCCTCCTAGAGTAAGCTCACACTATAGGAACTAGTTTGTAATCATAAAATCCTCTCCCGTAGGAGTCTTTAGCCGTAAGGATAGAGCTAAAAACTCCACCAGAATCTTCGAGCTCCGAACGAGGGTCGTGGAAATAAAATAATGACTGGAACCTATGTATATAAGTACTTAAACTAAGGTGGAGTATACATAGATCGTACCTCGTATCATCTTTAGAGTGCCATGGTCGTAGGACTCATCTTCCGGGAGCTGAGGTCACCCATGTACACCTGCTCTCTATGGTCGGGGTGGACCACCCGGTGGTGGTGGCGGTAACACCTCGAATCTTAGCCCATCGCCAGCTGCACGGCCAGCTCCTCTGCCACATCCACCTACTCCCTATGGAGCTCCTCGGTTGAACCTTTGTCTTTTCCTGGGCGGTCCTTTGACCATCTGTAGATCATCCATATGGTAGGTCTGGCAGTTGCGAGCCATGTGACCCTGCCTGCCGCATGTATAACATTGCATGCTCCTTGCATGAATGGCTATATCTTGGGTGCCCCACACAACCGATCCTGAATCCTACAGTTGTCCACCTTTATGTCTGGTCCTCTTGGACCTCTGTGACATTTGTCTTCTTCCAGCTGTTGAAGACTCCTCCACATGACAACTGGTAGTGGGTCTCGCTACTGGTGACTGCTCAGCAAGAAAACTCTCCACCAAGAGGGCTCGCTCTAACACTCCCGCTTGCATCGGGAAGCTAAGAGAAATCATCGAAGCCCTGATCTCCCGCCTGAGTCCCTGCTCAAAGGTCCAGGCCCTAAAGAATGGGCCCCGAACCATATTAGTGGAGTAGCATGAGAGGTCGGTGAACTTCGCTGAGTACTGAGCCACAGTCATGCTGCCCTACTGCAGATGAAGAACCTCTTGTATGTGCACTACACGAAAGGTCACTGGGAAAAACTCTACCCTAAAAAAGGCTCTTAAAGTCTTCCTAGAGAAGTGTCACCTCATTGTGAACCTGGATCATCAAACCCTACCATCTACCTGCTGCTTCCTATAGAAGACTGGTGGCAAGGATTAATATGAGATCAATTGGTGTCCCGACCAGTCAGAAGACTCTCACCACGGCCTCCAGCCAATCCTCAGATGCCTGTGGGTCCGTATAACCCCTTAACCTAGGTGGCATCTGGAACTGGAACTCGTGCACCATGATCAAGCGATGTGCACTCTTTTTTGATGGGGCCGGTGGCATCGGTGGCCCAACGGGTAATTGTACCGCTGGTGCCTCTACAGAAAGAGGGCCCTGCAACGAGGCCTTGTCGCTCGGTGGGTTATCATCGCATACTATACCCGGAACCCAGGCTAGCTGTCTATGTGGAGGCATCTGAAAAATAAACAAGTGTGCCGCGGTCAATAAGTTATACCTGGTGAGCTGACTCAAAAAATCAGAAAGAAAACTTTTCGAAACATGCATTCAATTAGTGTTTTCGTGCACTAAGTCATAAATAAGAAGTTAGGGTCCAGGTGTATGGATACGTTGACTGCCGCACCAACACTGGATTCCCTAAACTGATATCCACACTCATAACACTTAACACTATTGTTGTTAAATGATATGAGTCCAATGTTATACCGCAGAACCAACTCCACTAATAACAATTTGTCATGACCTGTCCCACTGGGCTCGTTCCGTGACTACCCCAAGCCCACCTTCCATAGGACAAGGGCTGGCGACTGGCACCAAAATGTGTATTCCCTAAAACTGGGAAGGCATTTCCTTTATAACCTATATACTCACACAATTAAACACAAAGTAGGATACAAAAACAAAGTGAAACTATATAGTAGAAAAGGTGTGTACAGAAAGAAAAAAGGGGGCCAGAATACAAGCCCAGTTGTAAAGTACAAGAAAAAATGTAAACAGCTCTAGTGAACACCCACCATGGATCCTACCTGAAGGGTAAGTACAGCTCTCGAAAGGTTATCCCTATGGTACGCCTCGCCTAATTTCCACCTCTAAGATACCTCTAGTCCTGGTACCCTCGTCCTCTATCAGCATTGTCCATCGTCTGCACCAAACACAATGAGGTGCAAGCTTAGCTCGTGCAGGGGTGAGTATAACAATACTTAGTAGGGTCCCCGAGACCCTCAAAGGTCTCACAAAATCCACTAAGGATAAACCAAAAAGCATGAAAACAACTGACAACCCTGCTTAGGCATATTCCCATACATATACCTAAGTTATCAAGTATACCCATCTCATTCATGAGGTAAACACAAGACCAAACTCTTTTAGCCAAGAGCTCAACTGTTCCACGGAGGAAATATTTCCATGAAGGTAACACCCTAAAGGTAAGTACCCCAAAGAAAAATCCACATAGAAGTATACCACAAAGGTATCACCACAAATGTATGTACCACAAAGGTAACTCTAGAGAGAAGAATACCACAAAGGTAAGACTCAGCTCACACTAGGTATAACTTAGGTACGGTAGTAAAGAGGATTAGATGTAACTACTGAATCATCTCACTCTGCTGAGAGACAGACCCACGTAGGATCCTACACCATTATACCTATGTAGGGTCCTAAATCATCAAACCCACGTAGGATCCTAGTACAGCAAACCAACATAGGATCCTAGATTAGTCCCACATGGATTCCTAGAGCAGATCCAAGTGGGATCCTCAAACACAGACCCATGTAGGATCCCATGGCACCGACCCACATAGGATCCATTTCTCATGTTACAGCTAGCTACAGGGTTCCCGCACTAAGATTACTTGATTCTAGAAGGGTCTTCTCTTCAAGACACAGTTCTATACTCCAACTACCACAAAGTCCCATGAAGAAGTATCCCAAAGGACTCGCACATAATAGGGGTCTCAATGCAACAGACGGTGCTTCAATCGGACACCCACTCTGTAAGTTATTGGCCCTTGAGTCCCGAGGGCCTTGTTGGATTCGTGTTCGATCCAACCCGGACATACCCCAACTTTATCCAATACTCAAGTGGGGTATACCAAAAGCACCATCAAGATCTAAGGTTTTTGACTCTATAGATAGTTCATCAAATGGATGCTTGTAGCTCAAGTTATTGCCAAAAGAGTGGAAAGGGGTCGAAGATGGTCTGGGTCTAGTCCGACCCGGTCAGACCGACCCGGCCTACGGGGTCCGGCTCAGCCCACTAGGTCCGGTTCGGCCCACCGGCATAGCCCGCAATGGGTGGCCTGCACTGGGCGGCCCATGCTGGGCAGCCCGCGATGGTCCACAGCTAGGTGGCCCCGCAGTAAGGTCCGCCTTAGCTACCACCCAAGGGGGAGGAGCCACTAGGTACCCTGAACGGCCCAGCCATATGGGTTGGGTGGCTAATCAGTCGGCTCCATGTGGTGTCGGCAGCCGGTACGCAGGACCCGGGGTCCCGCTCGGCTCCCCGGATGGCCGAACGGCCATCCCTCTTCCACGGTGTGGTCGCATGCAACGCCACCACCGGCGGACGGCAGCAAGCCGACCGCCCTCCCTTCGCCACTGTGACCTCATGTCACGGCTCATGCATGCCCGGCCGCGTGGATGTGCCCTGCCACCCCCTTTTCACGGTCGGCCATGCGCCGGCTGCCGCCCTTTCTCCACTACGGCCGACGGGAAGCGACCCTTCTCCAGCGGCGAGGTTGCGCTCCGCCGTCGTGATAGCTGACAGGAGTGCCAGCCGCAGCTCCCGAGTCCCGCCAATTTCGGTCACCAGTGACGTTCCTCGGGTCACCGAGCGCACCCCAGTGGCCCTTTATTCATTCCGTAGAATCCCGCACTCGTCACAGAACATCTCCATCAATTCAAGACAACCAAAATCTACAAAGTTTGTGGAGAGGTCAGGTTGTGTTCTTCTGGCCCGCACCCTCCACGTTAGAACGGTAATAAGCGATATAGTTTTTCTTAATTCAAAAAGAACGACAAGAATGGGTATAGGGGTATTCGAAACAACAATCCCTATCTTGATTTCTCATTGTAAGTGTCGCGATATGAAGTCGGTGAAGGCGTTGAGGGTTCCAACGATTGTCACTTCCGCAACACGCTTCCGAAGTCGGTCTCGTGCGTCATCCTCACTCTTGATTCTGAAGTATGATCTTCATTGGAGAGGGCATTCTTCATTTGGAGGAAATGTTTCTCCAAAGTTCTCTCAACTCTCTCCTTTTCCAATGATTTCCAACCCAGAAAATGGGGATCCAACATATTAGAAAATAATTCTATCATTTAATTAAAGTTGGAACAATTAATTAATTGAAGTTGGCACAATTAATTAATTAAAGTTGGAACAATTAATTAATTTAATTTGAAAGGTTTTCCCACATGAAGAGGGGTTCTGGTGGTCCCCACCACCTTTAATTCAGAATAGGAGGTTTTCTAGCTTGGGTGGTCCCCACCTCCATAATTCAAAAAGAGAGGTTTTAAAAAGAAAAATAAAATGTTGATTATTTTATTTTTCTTCTTCCATGAAAAACTAAAAAACTAACTTCCACCCACAACCTACTGCGGTCAAGGTGAAGGTCTCCTTAAGACAATATCAGTGTTGTGAGTTCAGCGATGCCCTCAGATTTCAATTCCGATCACCGGTTTAAAAGTTATAAAACACCGCTCATGAGTTTACTGAACGTACCTTAAAAAAGTTCAAAAATCCATTCCGGGAACACCGGGTCTCGAAATCATGCGCCAAAAATTTTTGCAGACTTGTAATATGAAGTGCACTGTGTTGCATTTGTTGTCAATGAGGCATGAAGTTGTCTTGGAATGAATGGAAGTCAAGGAATGTCAAGAGGTGAATGACAAAGGTTGTGATGGTGTTGGTGATGAAGAGAGAATGGCCATAGTACTAAGATGCATGTCACTTAGGAGATTCACTAAGTGGCATAGGAGATGTGGTTGAAACATTCTCTAGTCACATCTGACGATTGTTGAGCTGATATTTAAGTTCATAGAACTTGTATCCTGATGATACAAAGTCACAACAATGTTAGAAGACCATGTATTGTATTGACAATGCATGAGGAGAAGCAAGAGATCCATCCACAACTTCTAAGTGGATGAAGTGGATTAAAGAAGTCCATGTACTAACTCTTAGTGCATGTGAATTAGAAGATGATCCAACTTGATCTCTGATTGGATCAATGAAGAACATTGGAGATTTTATGTGATTCAAGAGCTCGGTTGATGAAGAACCTTCGGAATTCCCTCCTAAGTTATGAAATGGTGAAAAGGTATTAAGAACATGAGGAGGAGATGGGAAATTCCTAAGAAGAAGAAGAATTAAGAAGGGGGAAGTGGCTTGGAATTTGGCATTTTGCATATGGGATACTTTGTTTTTTTTTTACAAAGTGTTGATTCTGTCCTTTGCCAAAAAAATAGGCCAGCCAAGGCCAGCCCACGGGTTCAACCCCAAGGCACTTGTGGGCCTAAGGCACCACGCCCATGGGGGATCCCATGGTGCAAGCACAAGGCGGCAGGGGGCCGTGTGTAAGCCCCCGAGGACACGCGGTGGTGAAACCCGCGTGCCCGTGAGTGTGCATAGTGGGCGCTAGGAGCGCGCCCGCAGGGAGCAGAGTGGGCGCAGAGCGCGCCCGCAGGGAGAACACGGTGCGGGGTGGCACCGTGGAGGGAGGAGATTCAATTGCGGGGTTGAGGCAGCGCGAGGTTGATAAGGCGCGGCAATTCCTCTCGCCGATTCGATGTGGGACGCGGAAATTTCCCTGGGAGCAAATCTCAGCCGTCCGAGCCATCGCGCGCTTTATCCACGCCGCACGATCCATCTCCGCGGCGATGATCTAATCCTGGCCATTAAACATCGCATCCGACGGCCGAGAGCTCGTCTTCATCATCGAGCTCGTCCGAGGCCTCCCCGAAGCCACCTGCTTGCCGCCGCTGAACCAGGCGACTCCCGAAGATGGTTTTTGAGCTCTCGTCCACCATTTCCGAAGCCGAAGGCTCCATTGAGCTCATCTAGATCTACCGAACACGATCATGCAATAAAATATGCATGCACACGATGGATGGAGAATTTCGATGAAGGCCGAGGCAAACGAAGTTGCCGAGGCATCGGGCGTTCGTGTTTTGCATGCATGGGCCTAAACAGAGGCCATGCACACGTTCTGCGACGCAGGCATGAGAAGGAGCGAAAAATATGGAAAGAACCCGCGTGAAATAAAAAGAAAAACAAGATTCACAGAATCTTGAAATACCCGAAAACTTCGGGGATTCAATGATTGTATCCCGCGGATGTTTTGAGGATTCCTCTACCTATAAAAGGAGAGCCCGAAGCACAGAGAAGTTTGCTGATCCTTTGTTGAAAACTCGGAGTCCCGCGTGTGCCTCTGCCTCGTGAAGAAGAAGCCGCCGCGCAAAGATTTGCGCGGCTGAATTCCCCTGCACGCTAACCCTTTGCGCGGCAGGAAGACCTCGTGGCCGCAACACTCTGCGCGCCCGAGGCTTGTTCCCTCTCTGCCCACACCCTTGTGCGGCAAGAGGAAGTGCCCGCGGGTGCAGCACTTGCGCGCCCCGCGGCAAGAGGAGTTTGCGCGCTCGAAGGGTTGCGCGCCCATGGAGCCTTGCACCTGAGGACCTACACGACCCAAGGCAGTAGCCAGCTGCACCTTGCATGCCTTCAGTTGGTTGGTGTTCGGGCTGTGTGTGTAAAAACAGAAGAAGGCAGTGTGTGTGTGCCAAGTGGAGAAGAAGACCCGAGCCTTAGTGCCTTGTGTGCCAAGTGAAGTGGAAGACCACACTTTGTGTGTGTGTCAAAGAAGGCCGAGGCTTTGCCTCTTGTGTGTGCAAGGAGAACCCGAGACCACACCTTGTGTGTGTGCCAAGTGAGGAAGACCCTACGGGTTGGTTGTGCACTCTTGAAGATTAAAAGAGAAAAACAAAGTGTGTGTGCAAAGTGGAAGAGTACACAAAGAGCAAAGAGGCCGTAGCCTTTGGTATGTGCAAGAAGAAGTGAAGGCCAAGTCATGTGTGTGCAACAAGTGAAGACCACAACTCAACCTATGTTGTGTGTGTGTGCAAATTAAAAGAAGTGGCTGAACCTTAGTGTGTGTGCAAACCAAAGTGTGTACACACTAAGAAGAAGAGAAGATATCCACACTAGTGTATAACACACATTTATGTGTGTAATAAAAAGAGAATAAAGTGTGTGAAGAAGTGAGAAGGTGGTGTGTGCTTAAAGATACTACACCCTTTGTGGGTTTATTGCACCAAGAGAAGAAAGAGGGAAGTGCATGCATGCATGCATGCACGTGCACACGTGAACAGAGCCAAATCAGTGGTGTGAATTTGAGGAGTCCAAGACCAGGAGTTCTTGAAGAGATTTGAAAAGGCCATGCAGTCAGTGCATGAGGATTCAGAGTTGCCATGCATTCAGTGCATGAAGTTGAAGTGAAGTGAGACTGGACCAGACTGAAGTTAAAGATATCATTTGTCTGAGTATTCAGTAGTTGAAGAGAGAAGCCAGGTCATCCTTAGAAGAAGGAGATAAATCCTGAGCAAGATGAGAAGACCTGATCATCACAAGTGATCAGAGGTACAGAGCAAGGCCAGCAGTCTTTATCCCAGACTGCTGAAGATACTTGAAGAAGCTAAAAGAGAAGAAGAGCTACTCGTGTGACTCGAGGAGCCAAGAGAAGACCCTGTGGGACTCAGGGAGAAGAAGTCTTCAGTGGGATTCTGGAGCAGGCCAGTGGGACTCTGGTAACACTGTGGGATGCAGTATAAAGACCCTCCTGTGGGACTCAGGAGAGATATAGTGGGACTCTGTATCGACCATTGTAATTTTAACAGGTTATAATGGAGAATCCATGCTGGGAGAGCATGGCAAGGATGTAGGCCTTTGGTGCCGAACCTTGTAAATCCTTGTGTCCTGTGCCTTTTCATTACTGCATCATTCGGGAAAGGTTGAGAGATACAAGAAGAGTGGATCGAGGTTTTAACCAGCCATAGAGGTTTAATTGATAAGGAATCAATTAGTAAAAAGTTTTAAGGGATCACTGATTCACCCCCTCCCCCTCTCAGTGATTCACACTGATATGGGCACTTCAATTGGTATCAGAGGGAGGTTACCTCTAAAAGATCCAAGGGAGTCTTTATGAAGTGCAGATTTGAGGAAACGAGCGACCAGCCTCAAATGGAGATATCTGCCAAGACTCAGAAAAATAGAAAGAAGAAACAGGCCAAGAAGATGAAGAAAGCCTGTCCTATCTGTGATGAAGTTGGAACAATGAAAGATCTTCGAAGTGCAATCGAATATCTTCATAAGACAGTCCCCAAGGAAGTGGCAATGTGTATTACTACTGGCATCCTTGATCTTCAAGAAGAAAAATTACAGTTAGAAGAATAAGCCAATGCAATGGAAGATCAATTGGCAAAAAGGGTTGGCATAACCAACACTCTCAGAAAGCTGGTGAAGGCTAAAGATGAAACCATTTCTCTTTGCAATGAAAGATATGAAGACACTGCTGAAGAATTGCAGAGAAGCCTTTCTGAGAAAGAATTCTTTAACATAATGGTCAAAGATGTTTTCCATGCACTGGAAAAGAGGCACAAAGTTTCAATGAATGTCAGAGATGCTCAACTTGAAGAAAAAGTCAAATTGGTGAAGGAGATGGACAATTCATTGCAAGAATTGAAGAAGGTGCATGAAGACCAGATGAAACAACTGGTGGAGAATTAGGAAGGAAAGCTAAGAACTGTTGAGGATGAGAAGAACTCCCTCAACATGAAATACTTAGAACTGGAGGTGATATTGAAACATCTGCAATCACCTAAAGCTGAATCCTCCCAGTCAGCTGGAAGAAGACATGTTGCTACTCAAGTATGCTTTGAGCAGGATGATTCTAAGAGAAAGACATCCTCTAATAAAAGTGCAACATCTTCTAGAAAGAAGGTACCATCCATACCATCTTGTACTGATGCTTCTAATTGTTTTTCCACAAAAAGTGCAGGATGGAAGAATAATTCCAAACAAATATGGATGAAGACAGTAATGAAGAAAGAATGCTCTCCTGAAGCAGCACAACAATTCAAGACAAGTACCCTACAATCAGAAGGAATCAAAAGGTCAAGATTTGTGGGTCAATGTTGGTGTTGTAATAAGTATGGGCACTGTGCAAAGGATTGTTGGTACAATCCACTGAATGTCAAAGCACAAAGGAAGCCCATGCCAAGGGGGAGAAAGCCAGAAGAAAAGAAGCAGCATCCACAGGTCCAGAGACATCTGTTTACTGCAAATAGATTTGGATTAATTGACAACATCTGGGATGGTTGCAAAAGTGGTCAAAAGAATGATACATGTCAATATCCAACTGTATCCAAAGCTGGAAAGAAGAAAAGATCACAGAACCTGGCTCAAAAAGAATCCTTGGGAAGCAATCATAAGAAAGTGGAAGATGCTCCCAAGAAGAGTTTGAAGAATGAAGAGAAGTCCTTGGAGTCTAAATCCAAGAAGGGTGATGCATCCAGAAGGACCACCAAGAAGACATGCTTCTACTATGGGAAGAAAGGTCATACCATGGATCTTTGCGAACAAGCCATGGAAATCAATAGAAGCCAACTAAACTCAAACAGACAATCAATCCAAAAGAAGCAGAAGGGATTGATTGAAAACAAGTTTCCTAAGATAGGTAGCTTGACAGAATCAAAGGAACCATGTGGAATATCCAGAACTGAGGCCACACTTCCAAGTGACTTACTAGTCATATGGCCAAAACAGTTGCAACTTGCCAAAGATCTGAAAAGAGCTGAAGATGAAGTTCTGGCAATTTCTAAGGCAAGAGGGAAGAAGAATATTTCACATGAAGATGTATTGAGATCCACACCAGCACCAACATCATTGAAGATCAAATGTGCAAGTGTGAAGAATGGTGAAAATGGGACATCTCGGTTGAGAGAATCTTCTCAACCTTGTTGTTCACATTGATGAACCAAGGAGGTTCCATCTTATTCCCTTATACACTTGTATTTACATGTTCTAACATTGTAGGGAATTGAAGATGATGGTCATTCTCAGCTGGAGGATGGTTTGGATTGAATGGAGTGCACCCCTTGAGGGGGAGAAAATCTGAAGAAGATGATGTTCTGAGATTAATATCATCTTAAGAAAATAGATGAAAGGGGGAGCTTTATCTTTGCACCTGAACATTCTAATGTGTTTTGTGAAGTATGTCCAGGATTTAGCAATTCATTGAATATCTGAAAAAATTCAACCCCTAAGCATGATCTCACATGTGTAGAGAATTGTGGACAGCATTGAGTTCCTTGGTTACATCACTCTTGTTTTCTACACCGGGTTAGCCCAAGTAGACTTAGAGTTGATTTACTAAAGGTTCTTTGCTAAAGAGAACATGTGACAGCATCCCTCTCTCAGTGTTTTTCAAGAAAATACTTCTTAAAGGAAGTAAGTGATATTTTGAAGAGAACCACACCACACCTTTGCATTTGATTTCCAATAAGGGGGAGAAAATATTGGCACACATATTGACCCATTCATATGTGCTAAAGGAGTGTATTGACAACAAATACAAAGGGGGAGATTGAAGTGCACTGTGTTGCATTTGTTGTCAATGAGGCATGAAGTTGTCTTGGAATGAATGGAAGTCAAGGAATGTCAAGAGGTGAATGACAAAGGTTGTGATGGTGTTGGTGATGAAGAGAGAATGGCCATAGTACTAAGATGCATGTCACTTAGGAGATTCACTAAGTGGCATAGGAGATGTGGTTGAAACATTCTCTAGTCACATCTGACGATTGTTGAGCTGATCTTTAAGTTCATAGAACTTGTATCCTGATGATACAAAGTCACAACAATGTTAGAAGACCATGTATTGTATTGACAATGCATGAGGAGAAGCAAGAGATCCATCCACAACTTCTAAGTGGATGAAGTGGATTAAAGAAGTCCATGTACTAACTCTTAGTGCATGTGAATTAGAAGATGATCCAACTTGATCTCTGATTGGATCAATGAAGAACATTGGAGATTTTATGTGATTCAAGAGCTCGGTTGATGAAGAACCTTCGGAATTCCCTCCTAAGTTGTGAAATGGTGAAAAGGTATTAAGAACATGAGGAGGAGATGGGAAATTCCTAAGAAGAAGAAGAATTAAGAAGGGAGAAGTGGCTTGGAATTTGGCATTTTGCATATGGGATACTTTGTTTTTTTTAACAAAGTGTTCATTCTGTCCTTTGCCAAAAAAATAGGCCAGCCAAGGCCAGCCCACAGGTTCAACCCCAAGGCACTTGTGGGCCTAAGGCGCCACGCCCATGGGGGATCCCATGGTGCAAGCACAAGGCGGCAGGGGGCCGTGTGTAATCCCCCGAGGACACGCGGTGGTGAAACCCGCGCGCCCGTGAGTGTGCATAGTGGGCGCTAGGAGTGCGCCCGCAGGGAGCAGAGTGGGCGCAGAGCGCGCCCGTAGGGAGAACACGGTGTGGGGCGGCACCGTGGAGGGAGGAGATTCAATTGCGGGGTTGAGGCAGCGCGAGGTTGATAAGGCGCGGCAGTTCCTCTCGCCGATTCGATGTGGGACGCGGAAATTTCCCCGGGAGCAAATCTCAGCCGTCCGAGCCATCGCGCGCTTTATCCACGCCGCACGATCCATCTCCGCGGCGATGATCTAATCCTGGCTGTTAAACATCGCATCCGACGGCCGAGAGCTCATCTTCATCATCGAGCTCGTCCGAGGCCTCCCCGAAGCCACCTGCTTGCCGCCGCTGAACCAGGCGACTCCCGAAGATGGTTTTTGAGCTCCCGGCCACCATTTCCGAAGCCGAAGGCTCCATTGAGCTCGTCTAGATCTACCGAACACGATCATGCAATAAAATATGCATGCACACGATGGATGGAGAATTTCGATGAAGGCTGAGGCAAACGAAGTTGCCGAGGCATCGGGTGTTCGTGTTTTGCATGCATGGGCCTAAACAGAGGCCATGCACACGTTCTGCGACGCAGGCATGAGAAGGAGCGAAAAATATGGAAAGAACCCGCGTGAAATAAAAAGAAAAACAAGATTCACAGAATCATGAAATACCCGAAAACTTCGGGGATTCAAAGATTGTATCCCGCGGATGTTTTGAGGATTCCTCTGCCTATAAAAGGAGAGCCCGAAGCATAGAGAAGTTTGCTGATCCTTTTTTGAAAACTCAGAGTCCCGCGTGTGCCTCTTCCTCATGAAGAAGAAGCCGCTGCGCAAAGATTTGTGCGGCTGAAGTCCCCTGCGCGCTAATCCTTTGCGCGGCAGGAAGACCTCGTGGCCGCAACACTCTGCGCGCCCGAGGCTTGTTCCCTCTCTGCCCACACCCTTGTGCGGCAAGAGGAAGTGCCCGCGGGTGCAGCACTTGCGCGCCCCGCGGCAAGAGGAGTTTGCGCGCTCGAAGGGTTGCGCGCACGTGGAGCCTTACACCTGAGGACCTACGCGACCCAAGGCAGTAGCCAGCTGCACCTTGCATGCCTTCAGTTGGTTGGTGTTCGGGCTGTGTGTGTAAAAACAGAAGAAGGCAGTGTGTGTGTGCCAAGTGGAGAAGAAGACCCGAGCCTTAGTGCCTTGTGTGCCAAGTGAAGTGGAAGACCACACTTTGTGTGTGTGCCAAAGAAGGCCGAGGATTTGCCTCTTGTGTGTGCAAGGAGAACCCGAGACCACACCTTGTGTGTGTGCCAAGTGAGGAAGACCCTACGGGTTGGTTGTGCACTCTTGAAGATTAAAAGAGAAAAACAAAGTGTGTGTGCAAAGTGGAAGAGTACACAAAGAGCAAAGAGGTCGTAGCCTTTGGTATGTGCAAGAATAAGTGAAGGCCAAGTCATGTGTGTGCAACAAGTGAAGACCACAACTCAACCTATGTTGTGTGTGTGTGCAAATTAAAAGAAGTGGCCGAACTTTAGTGTGTGTGCAAACCAAAGTGTGTACACACTAAGAAGAAGAGAAGATATCCACACTAGTGTATAACACACATTTATGTGTGTAATCAAAAGAGAATAAAGTGTGTGAAGAAGTGAGAAGGTGGTGTGTGCTTAAAGATACTACACCCTTTGTGGGTTTATTGCACCAAGAGAAGAAAGAGGGAAGTGCATGCATGCATGCATGCACGTGCACACGTGAACAGAGCCAAATCAGTGGTGTGCATTTGAGGAGTCCAAGACCAGGAGTTCTTGAAGAGATTTGAGAAGGCCATGCGCTCAGTGCATGAGGATTCAGAGTTGCCATGCATTCAGTGCATGAAGTTGAAGTGAAGTGAGACTGGACCAGACTGAAGTTAAAGATATCAGTTGTCTGAGTATTCAGTAGTTGAAGAGAGAAGCCAGGTCATCCTTAGAAGAAGGAGATAAATCCTGAGCAAGACGAGAAGACCTGATCATCACAAGTGATCAGAGGTACAGAGCAAGGCCAGCAGTCTTTATCCCAGACTACTGAAGATACTTGAAGAAGCTGAAAGAGAAGAAGAGCTACTCGTGTGACTCGAGGAGCCAAGAGAAGACCCTGTGGGACTCAGGGAGAAGAAGTCTTTAGTGGGATTCTGGAGCAGGCCAGTGGGACTCTGGTAACACTGTGGGACGCAGTATAAAGACCCTCCTGTGGGACTCAAGAGAGATACAGTGGGACTCTGTATCGACCATTGTAATTTTAACAGGTTATAATGGAGAATCCATGCTGGGAGAGCATGGCAAGGATGTAGGCCTTTGGTGCCGAACCTTGTAAATCCTTGTGTCCTGTGCCTTTTCATTACTGCATCATTCGGGAAAGGTTGAGAGATACAAGAAGAGTGGATCGAGGTTTTAACCAGCCATAGAGGTTTAATTGGTAAGGAATAAATTAGTAAAAAGTTTTAAGGGATCACTGATTCACCCCCTCCCCCTCTCAGTGATTCACACTGATCTGGGCACTTCATAATATTCCCATATAATTAAAAAAAATTACATTGAAAAAACTGGGTCTTTAAATTTTTACTAATACCACTGAAGATTTTTATAGGGATGAATATAATTGAAATCATAGTGGAAGAGCAACCTCAAAACCTAAATAAACCAGAGTCTATATATATGTTTGGAGTTAATAAAAGAAAATAAATAATGACAAACAATTTATTTATTGATTCGACTTATCAACATGAGTTTGATGTAGATCACCGATAAAAAATAAATAGGTCCCTTCCTCTTAGGGTGTCCATGGGTTGTGAGAATCCTCCAATGAAAAGTAAATATACTATTTACCCACATCAGACATCCTCCAATCTGAATTAGTACCCAGTATTGAGATTCACTCATAGGGTACCTGGAACATCACCACCGAGTATTTGATTGATTTTACTATTTGAAAATTTTAATAAAAAACTCACTTGGGTAATACCCTGACACTAGTAACCCCAATCTGGTGGTCAATATACTATATATTTACAAGATATAAGAGTTTTTATCCAGAAGGATCGAATATTTTAGTAGTATTGGGATATTGGATACATACATGATTATAACATTACATTTAAAAACATGAAATAAACATAAAATTCCTATGAAAGCATTATTATTTCTTTAATAATATCTTTTAACTAATTCAAAGTTCACTTCTTGGTACCCTCAAGAATGGAAAACATAATAAAAGGATAGATCAAATTCTTAGTAAGGGAATTTGTATAATGTAAGTTATCATAGAATAAATTATTATGGATAATATGGTAAAGATAAAGAATAATTAAATATTTCATATAACTAATATCATTAAAGGGGATGTATCCATAGATAACATAACAACATAAATAATAACATGGACAATAAAAACTGGTTTCATTATGAAATAATAAATAATGTTGGACATCGTAATCTTTCCATCAAGGCCTCATAGAAAGACTTTGTACATAAAAAGTAAGACATTTTCCAAATAAAAAAGTTGGTTTTCTCATGACACATACCAATGAATCAATGGGATATCTAATAGAACTCCCCGATAATAAATTAATAAGTTCAATTCACTAATTAAATGAATAAAATTAATGACTATATAATATATAATCAACATAAACATTCGTATTGAAAAACTAGAATACAAGATGTCAATAATTTCTATAGTTAATATATAAAACAAAATGATCATAGGAGATAAAAATAAATAATGTGTAAGTTATAATTAGATTATATCCTTATTTAAGTATAATGATCCTTAAATAATCTTTATATAAATAAAAAACACCTTTATAAAGATATTAAAAAATTTTAAAATGAGAAGAAATATCCTTTTCTTTAGAAAACATTTTAAAACTAAAAACTCCAAGAATCATGGGAATGGAATATTATTTGAAAACATATTGATACATTTAGAGTATTATTTTCATTCCTTTAGATTTTATGTATATTTTTTCAAAATATATTAAATTTTTTGATAGTTTTCACTATATACACCACATAGTTTTAATGAACCGCAATATTCTATTAATATTATTATTTACACATGAACATTATAAATTAGTAGTTAAACTTGTTGGAAATAAAAGGAATAAAAATATTTTGAAAATTAATAAATGATTTTATATAATGAAAATATATTTATAAATAATTTATTAGATTTTAGGAATGTGTTGATATTCTTTGAAAATACATTTTTCACAAAGTTTGATTTTTATTAATATTTCAGATCAAATAATAAAATTAATTTTAGTAAAATTTTAGAAAATGAATTTTAAAAATCGAACAAAATTTTTGGAGTTGAAATTTCAAAATTATATTAAGGTGAATTTTTGTGATTTTTCTTGAAAAGTATAATTTTTAATAAATAGTGAAAATACTGATTTTTACTGAAATGTGCCTTTTCATTTCAATCATTTACAAATATATATTTTGATTTAAAATGGTTAAAAAGTATAATTAATTCAATTGTGTTATTATTAATCCAATTTATGTCATTGGTATTAATTTTATGTTTATTATTTATATAAAAACAATTCATACTTTTGAATTTTTTTCTTTGGAAAACTGTTTTTTATCATGATCGCCAGTTTAATTTTAAATTAAATTCTACCACTTATGTGAATGTAATTTGATAAAATGGATTAAATAGTTGGAATAATAATAATTTATATTATATAATAAGGTCAAACTAATTTTTTCATAATGAATAGTAAAAACATTAAAAAATTAATTATTGTGGTTAACGTTGAAATGAAGTTTTGCATGTTACATACACATGTGTTAAAATTAATTTTTTAAAAAACATAAAATATTTATTTTATAAATTTTATTTATTATTTAGAATCATTGGGTTCAAATTATCAAATTAGGATTATTTTTTTATTCATAATGGATAAATTACCTAGGTAAATAAAAAGAGACAAGCTCCATGGTGAAAACTAAAATAGTAAAAATGGGTAAATTTGGAGGCTAAGGGAATAAGATGTTTAAACCATGTGATTTTTCATTAGACGTTTTTCTCTACCATATGATACCCTCTCCCAATTATTTATCAATTTTGAAGTCACATGTTATGGAATTCTGCCTTTTATTACATAACTTTTCATTACATGGTACAAATAGAGGATCTTTTAAAGTTTAGTTTTCTTGGAAATAAGGTACATAATTCATGAAACCTAAGAAATTTTTATAAATAAACTTTAAAGAAATATTAATGGGGTAAAATTAAGTTAATTATACTATATCTCATATCCTAGGGACATATATCAAAGGAAAGGGATGACCATGAAGCCCAGTAAGGGAATAAGAAAGGTAGACACAAAATCATATGATCTTGAAACATTTTAACCAAAACCTGAGGAATAAAAATAAGTCATGAAAAATAGGCATATAATAAAATTAATCATAACATTTAAATGTGTCTAAAACGTTTAAATGAGATATTAATAATCATATCACCAAGGTTTATCACCAAGGTGTCATAAATGAAAATTACCATGGTTATTCACAAAGGTATCACAAAACATGTCATCTCAAGAGATTAAATTCTTTACCCAATGAATTGAATCACTATCAGGGAACAAAATTAATATGTATCAATTAATTTTTTCTAAATATACCATAATAAACAATTTCATTAATAACCCATGGATAATAAATAACAGGTTTCTTATCAAAATCATGGCATACAAAAGTGAATAATGACATGATCATTACATCATTTTTAACCCATGGAAAGGGAATGAGGGTTTCAAATTTGTAAATACAAGGATAAATTTTTCATTTTTATATCTAGTTGAATACCAATTTAATCAAAAATATTTTTTTTTCAAATAAAAAGGAAAAGTGAATTTTCTCAGGTAAAAGAGAGAAATTTGAGAAATAAATTTGGTAGCATGATGGGTATAAAATGTGGTTTTAGAAAAGGGTAAAATGAGAGGGGAAAAGGTTATACCATTGATAAAAGATAATTATTATAATAATTTAATAATAAATAGTAGAAAAAGGAATTGTTTTGTTAAAATAGAAGGCATACCACAAAGGGGGAACTTGAATGGAAAAGAAAAGTGTAGATTTCCCTTACCTTGAAGAGTTACTCCTAAATATTGAGGATATGAACCTTGGGGGATTTAAGACACCTTGGGGGGGAATAATTAGAGGTTAAATAACAATAAATACATGGATTGTGGATTTTTAGTGAATATGAATGGTGAAATGGGTGGGTATTTAGAGAAAAAGTGGATGAGTTGTTTAATAATTTCAAAATATTAGTCTTGGAAAACTAGGTTGTGGAAAATGAAAAACCATTGGATTAACCATTGTTTCTTATCTTGTTTTTGAGAATTTGGGTCCCATGTTATGATACTTTAATACACTATTACATAACTCCATTTTTAATACTTATTTCTTTATATAAAAGAAAAAATTCCACAAATTAATGTTTCTAAAACCCAAATGTTCCATTTTAGACTTTGGAAAGTCACTTATAGTTTTAGAAATTGATTAAAATCTATTAAACTACTTAATATTAATGAAATAACATATTTTAGGTCTTGGATTTTATTTAATTAATTGTTACATCATTATGAAATAAATATGAAGTCATAAAAGATACTGAAATCCAAAAATTGTATTTTTTACTATTCGCAAAAAAAATAAAGTATTTTAGAAATTTCTCATAAATTCACCTGAACCTAATTTAGATGTATTGATTTGAAAAATAACATTTTTTTTCTAGAATAATTATCTAAATATGATAATTTTATCTTTTAAATATAAAAATCCTTATTTATTTAAAAATAACATTTTTAGTGCCCAATTAAAATTTTGGCATTTATAAAAAAATCTGAGGCCATTATAAAATAATTTTATTAATTATATTTTGATGAGATTGTTTTAAAATAATATTTAATTAAAAAAATATTATTCAGATTACCTGATTTTATTATAAATTTTTTTATACTTTCTAGAAAAATACAATTGTGTTTCATTTGCATCCAAAAATAAATTTGTAAAATTAATCTCAGTTAAATATATATATTATTAAGAAAAAAAATTCTTAAAAGAAATTAATGGAATAATTATTTTATTTAAAAAAATAAAATTATGCTTTGATTAACTAAGGCCTAGACATGTAACACCTTCATACACCCTAAGAGTAAGGTGTGCAATGATCATAGTTTCATCGGGTGGCTCAACTAACATCAACCGAGTGGTAATCCCCACTAACTTGAACTTATCTCGTAGGATATTTCATTCAAGCTTCACTTATTGAAGCTTGACTTGATAATGGTCAATGGATAACCCCAGTGATTCTTCCCCCCTCCCAAGTTTTAATAAATGGGATTCAAGTGGAATAACTCTACTGGTTGAGGTCATTGATTCTCCTTTCTGTATCAATTATCATTTTCCATTACTGCCTATAAACACTAATTATAATGGAAAAATTATCAACTAAGGTTATAGTTTCCAAAATTAATATTGACCAAAGGTTATATTGACTAATGGTCATATTTTACCAACAGTCATATAATGATTGAAATCCAATGGTCACTTTCCCTTTATACCCTATAAATACTAATTCATTCTTTCACTCAAAATTCACTATAATTCCACTTATGGTTATATTTTTATTTTCATAATATGTTGATTGGTTTACTAATATTTTTTTTATTTCTATAGAATTTGTTTTAGGGGTGATTATTTTATCAGATTGGGTTGATCATTATTTTCCCATTTTTTATTTTTTATTTTATATATTTTGTCTAACTATAATGTTCGGAATTTTAATTGGTTTTATAGCTAACTAATGTAATGATATTCATGGACGATATAATTTTTTTGGTTTATCTATTTTTTTATGTGTAGAATATTATATAATATATAACATGCATTTATTCTAGAACACATATCATTTAAAAAATTCTAGGTCATTACACATGTCTTGAGAGTGACTTCCCATTATTGAATATTTTTGGTTATTTACAAAAATGTCACTCCTCCTCAATTATAAATGGGTACCTCCTCCCCACACTTTTTCAAACATATTAATCCATTAGGATCAACCTAAACATAAAAATATTTATCCTTAACATCCTTATAAACATTATATAGCTAATGATATTCCCAAAAGATCAACCCTAGGGTCCTTAATAAGAAATCCAAAGGTGGTTTTTATAAGGGAGGGTAATTGAATTCACTAAGATATTGTTTTTACTTTTTATACTACCACATTAATTAATGTTTTAGTATTTACAATATATTAAAAAAAGTATATACCATATACTGAGTTGTTTTTAAGGTAATTTAATAATCTATATCCATCTCCTCTTCTATCAATTGTGAAATGAAACTATCAATCGTGTGTACGGAGGACTGCAACCTCACAATCCGATCTAATTCATTTTCAATCATCATCTCATACAGGTTCATATAATGATGGATTTAAAGTTTATATATTATATTTATGATATAATTATACTTATATAATTATAATACAATATATACCTTCTTATAATCCAATTTATTGAAAAATAAAAAAAATCACTCGTGTGTACGTATTGAAAACCAACTCCAAAAAACAATGTGATACAATTTTTCATTTTATTTTGACGTAGATGGTAATAAGGATAGATTAAAAGAACTTATATGATATATATGATATAAAAATTATTCTAAAAATGTCAATTAATATTTACCTTACATGTTTTCTTCCATTGATGAAATAGAAAAAGTGTTCATGGGTACATATGACCTACCATCTACATGAACGGTGTAATTCATTTTCTATATCTAACTTTATGAATTACTCTAAATAATAATTTTATGAATATATATTAAATTTATATCAAGGTTTAAATTTTTGATATTATTTAACTATGATCAAGATAAAAGTACTGAAAATACCAAACCAAAACATATGTGCATGTCAACCTAGCCTGAAGTCCCTAGAGATTTTATTTATTTATTTTGGATAATCCCCATTTTTAAATGGGTTAATAGGTAACTCTTATATGACCCATAGTCCTAGTGGAATGAGGCCCAATAAATGACCCAAATTCATATAGACCTTACTACACTTAGAACTTACCCTCCCAAAAATCATCTTTAATGATTTAAATCTCCACACATCGTATGGATGATTGGATAGAATTTCCCCTTGTAGAGTTGCACAATGACTGGTACCAATGGAATATATCATACCCTCTCATCCTTCTAATCAAGTTAGATCTAATTTGGTGGTTTTTACTACTCTTATCATTTTATGGGGCCTACTCCTATGTGGTCTAATCTGATATGCTACATTTCTTGAAATTCCATCTCCTGGAGGCATGAGGTGGCCCAAAGGCCCTATAACTCGAAGGTCATTGGTAGCCCGAAGGCCATGATACCCGAAGGCCCAAACTGATGGCCCAAAGGCCCAAATAAGATGAATAGTTCTGACTAATACAGTACTGCACAGTACCTTCTAAATTGATGCTACAGTAATCCAAAAAATGACCTCCACCAAGATTTGATCCTAGGTCTTTGGGATTCCAAGCATGATCCTCTAACACTTAGGTACAATCTCATTAACAACAAAAACCAAACATGAAAAATGAAGTAGTTGTTACCAAAAACAGGATTTTAACAAGGAATTTCTAATAAACGAGTAATAAAATGTCATAAGTAAATAAAATATGGTGTGATATAAATGAATATGGTATTATAATAGATTTATAATAAACCTATATTTGTTTTACATGATTTCCTAGAAAGAATTAATAAAGTCGAGATTTGAGGTAAGGGATTTCTAGTATCTCTTTTATTTTTGGGAGACTTGTGAAATATTCACTACTTTTTCATTTTGTGTGGGGTATATACTACCCCTTTTACATTTTATATAATTAATATCCTTACTATAATGATATTAAAAGATTAATTTGATTTAATTATTTAATGGGGCTTATGATTCAAAAGTTTCCAAAGTGGTATGGGGTTTTTTTTCTAACTTTTATTTATATGGGACACAAGCCTTATACACCACTTGTTTCTATTATGTGGTGTATATACTTCCAATTAATGTATTTTAGGATTAATATCATGAAAAATATGGGATATAAAAATCCATATCTGGTTCTTTCTTTTTTGGGGCTTACGATTCAAAAGCTACCAAAGCGGTAAAGGTTTTATGTTAAATCTCATTGTTTTTGGGATTGTTTATGATTATACTTCCAATAATGAAATATTACGATCTATATCTTAAAAAAATAATAAATTTTCTTATCATATAGATATTATTTTAGACTAAATTTTTTATATTCATTTTCCTCTATTTAAGATCTAAGGAGAAAAAAATAATATTTTTAACAAAAATTAATTTTATTTCTCTATTCACTAGAAAAATATTTTTCTTCCATATCCATGTTTTCTAAAAAATGAAGAATGATTTTTAATATTATAATGTGATATTTTAATGTCATTTTTACTAATTTTTTTTATTTTTTACAATTTTTTTTAAAATTAATTTTCTTTTCACATTCCAAACAAGGGCCTTTGGATTTTACTGATAATATATATGGAATATTTATTTTAACATCTATGAAATCAACCATATTTCCCCTATCATGATCACTGGTTTATTTAAAAATTCCTCTATAATTATTCATGGTTATTTTCAAATAAATTTTTTTCTATAAAATTTGGGAATGTTTTTTATATTTTAAATAATTTATTTCAAAATAGAAGGGATGTTTTCATTAAGAATTTTTTAATGATCTTTTTATAGAATTTATATTCATCAATGAAAACAACCTTTGGTGTTTCTTATGTTTTACTGGGGATATGATACATTGTTAACATCCTTATTCTTTCTCTATATAGTTTATTTTTATATTGAAAATATGTTTATTTAACACATTATTTTTCTATTAGTTATACTAAGATGAAATGATGAAATATTTATGAAACTCAATTCTATTCCATTGGTTATGATATGATAAAATGTTTATGAAACCAATTTATTCTCATGGGTTTTGATATGATGAATGTTTTATGATCTTATAAAATGATTATGTATGGTTTTTATGTTGTGTAAGTGGTTACCATATAACCAAGGTTGGTGGTTATGTTATAACCAGGGATGGTGGTGAAATTATAACTAATGACAGTGGTTACAATTTAGATAAGGATGGGTGGGACCTATATCTCCCTCCAATTTATTGGGTAAATATTGACATATAATGAGATAAACTTGACAAGAATGAGGATTTAACCTAATTAAATAAGGAATTTTTTTCATAATGATAGTCATGGGAGTGAACCATCAATACTATGATGGTTTGGGGTTAAAAATAATCCACTATGATAGCCTTTTGAGTGAACATTGACTGCTATGATGGTTTGGGGAGTGAACCCAATCCACTATGATAGTCCTAAAAATGATCTTTTACCACTAAGGAAATTATTTTCTATACTTATGTGTATGCAAAAATTCAATGTCTTATGCCAATGTTATGATTCAATGTCTTAAGTTCTTTTATTCCATTATGATTCATGTCTTATAAACTGCCATTCGTTTTCCATGGCATAAGTTTATGATCACCGATATGTAGGTTGCTGTTTTAAAATTTTACACTCATTTTCTCATACCTTTATGCCCATGTTACTCTTATTTGTTCATTGATATCTCCATTGTTTACCCTTATTGAGTATCTAAGATTAACCTTTGTTATGTTTCCTTTTTGTGGGTTATGAAGAGAGGTGTTATATATGATGTGTCTAAGAAGGGTAATAGTTATGAAGAACTTAGTGGGAGATGATGTAGTTCACTTATGAACCAGTTGTTTTATATATCCAAGTTTCTAAAGGAAGTAGACCTAAATGATTTTGGAATGTATTATTATTTTATGCAATGAATATTCATAAATTTATATGTTATTTTTATACATGAAAAGTTTAGTCAACTATAGTTGTCACCAAAGTAGGGTTTAGTTAACCATTGGAAACTAGGATGAGAAAACTATAGTAAGAACCATAAGGATATGTCTAAGTATAGGAAAATATCATGGAATTTTGGTGAAGAATAGAGTGAGTGGTTTACAAAACATTAAATCCCTATCTTGATACTATAGGTTTATGTGGATCTAGAATATTTGTAACTAGGGGTAATAACTCCAAAAAGGGAACATTGGGTATTGACATAATCGTTACCTGGTGCATGACAATGGGCCTTAATGCACACCCGGTTTGAAACTTCATACAGATATGTTTTGGAACTCTAAAACTATTTAAAACCCATAATTAAGTATTTTAATAGATAATGATCATGAATTACCTAGGTAAAACCTAAGGTTTGATAGATTTAAATGATGGAATCATGATTTAGACATCATTTGAAGGATTTTTCATGATTAATCATTGTGATTAATGATGCTTGATGGTTATTCAAACCATCATGGATTTAGAAAGTGATTAAAGATAGAACAACGAATTTGGTGTGGAAAAATGTATGCTCAAATATTTAAGTATTTTAACACACTGAGATTTTAAAAGAATACTATATTTGAAAGAATATTCAACACGCAACACTGAGTTTAAACAAACTGCGGTATAATATTATAATATTATTATTTAAACATGATCATTATGACATAGCCATTAAATTTGAGTTTATGAATAGGATTAAAAACTTTATGAAATAGACATAAATTTTCTACTCAATATAAATGTATTTATAAATTCTTATAAAATTAAAACTCAGTTTTAAATATAAATATTTATTTCAAAATTTATTTTTATCAATTTTGATGGAAAAATATTATAATTAATTTTTGGATATTTTAGAAATTTTATTTTATAAAATGAACATAATTTTTTATATCATAATATATATATTAACTTTGGGTGAATTTTTGGTATTTCTTGAAAAATCTTGGTTTTTTAGTTAACAGTGAAAAATACCAATTTTTGTAAAACTGTCATTTATTTTAAAAAATTAAGTAATTTAAAATTTCCATTATTATTTTGATATGATTTAAATTTAATATAAGTATTATTTAGTTTTATTTCATCCAGTTAATTAAATTTAAATCATATTTATATTTTGTTTTAATATATGTTTATTTTTAGGCTTTAAAACATATTTTTTCAAATGTGTTTTAAAGTGCATAAAGATTATCCATTTTAACTCATTAAAATAACCCTTAATTAGGAAAGATTTAAATGAAATTTTTATTATATATATATATATATATTTAAATTTAAATTAATTTAATTATTATTACCTATCTTATAGTTATTATAAGATCATCTTATGCTTAGAAAATGCTTTTCTTGAAAAATTATTTCATCGACACATCTTGAGGTTTAATTTTAAATTGTATTCTTACACTTATTTTAATTTAGTTTTATAAAATTTATTCCATATTTATAATTATAATAATTTATATTATATAATAAGTTCAATTGGATTTTTTGTTATAATTAATAGTAAAAATAATAAAAAAAATAGTTATCATGGGAAAAAATAATAGTGTAAAAGTGAGTAACATTAGATGTAACGAGATTAATATGTTTAAAAATTATTTATTTTTACTTTTAGATGTTTTTTCATCCTTATATATACTAAACTCATTTATTTTTCAATTTTTGAGTCAAACTTCTTGTAAGTGACTTCCCATTATTGAATAGTTTTGGGTATTGGCAAGGATAACACTCCTCATTCCTTATAAAATGGCACCCCATCCTCTCCTTTACACACATCCAAAACCAATTGGTTATTCCAGTACCTACTAAAATAACTTAAATAATTCCATTAACTATTCTTGTAATAAGTTTTTTATTATAAATCCAACCTAGTATGCCTCTAGGTATAATCCTAAATAAGTGGTCTAAAGAAGTGGTAATCATCTTCACTCGGCTCCTTTTTTCTTCTTGTTTTTACTTCTTTAATTATGCCATTAAAATTAAAATATAATAACTAAATCATATCTTATAATTTATATGTTATTATTTTTATATAATAATATTCATTAATCTCCTATTTCATAAAATGGGAAACAAAACCCTCATTCATGTATATGGAGAACTAAAGACCCGTGAACCGATGTAATTCATTTTCCATCATCGAATCTCATGGATATTCATGATTATGTATTTTATGATTATATATTATATTAATGAAATTTTAATCATTATTAAAATTTAATATATCATATACATTTTTACGTTACCATCCATTGAAAAATGATAACATCGTTCGTGTGTACGGCGGACTACTACCTCGTGAAGCGATGTGATTCATTTTCTTATTACCACATCACATGCATGGTATATTAATGTGTATTTAAAGATATAATATGTTATTTATGAAATTATTATGATTTTTTTAAATATAATATAACACTTAATTTCTTTCCATCACAATCTTTGAAAAATAGAAAAGTTACACATGCATACATACGGCCTACTGTCTCCATGATTGTAACATTGTTCTTTTTTTCATAACCATAATTCATGGTTATTTTTAAAAGTATAATTTATGAATAAAAATGATAAATATTTAATTATTATTATTCTGTTTATGATGTAATAATGAACCCTTTGACCATGTTCAACACACCAATGTCATTTAAAAATTATGAACTGACTGTCCACAAAACTCCGAGTGTATACATAATTGATTATGCAATTAAATACATCATTAAAATAAATGAAGTAAATGGATTATGTATTTGGAATTAAACTAGAATATTTCCCTAGGGAAAAAAATAATTTGTATGATTTTATTATATATGAGATAAAATACATACACGACAAACCGAGACTTGAGGTAAGGGTTTTCATCTCAAAACATCCATCTTTGAGATGTAGGTTTTTTATACACCTAATTTATTTTATATGGTGTATATAAGACCCTTTTAAATATTATATAATTAATCCTTAATAAATCATGGTATTTTAAGTTACAATTTACTTACTTCATTAATGAGTTTTATGATTCAAAAGTTATCAAAGTGTCAAGGGTTTGTGCTTCAATCTCATTTTAATCGGGATAGTTTATCCATGTGTTTACAATGAAGTAAATTATTTTATAATTGTATAATAAACCCATTTAATTTTATTTCCATTTAGTTTTTTTAGGAAATTTTCATTTCATAGAACGAATTTTCTCTCTTAGTTAATTACAATAATTGAGATTTTTTTAAGAGAACCTGACTTCATTTCTCTCTTTGGTGAAAAATAATTTTCCTTCTAAATCAATGTTTTAAAAAAATTTATTAAAAAATGTGTTTAATATAATCCAATGATTTATTAAATAATTTTTTAATCATTTTTTTTCTTTAAAAAAATTTTAAAAGTAACCTTCAGGTCACTTTTTGAATGAGTCTCTTTTTAACTTTTGTTACAAAATGTGAAAGGAGGGTTTTTTAACTTATATGGCATGTAGGTAATTACCTTCCATCATTTTATTTGAAGATTTATTTATAATATTACATGGATATGTTTAAGTAAAATTATTCCCAGAATATTTTTGGAATTTTATTTTTTCAAAAGTGATTTTCAAAGTGTAAATCTTATTCTCCTCATGAATTTTCTTTAATATTTTTAAAATTATTTCTATTAAATAATGAAAACAACCACTAATTTTATGGAATTATTCTAAAATATGTATTTATGTATCTTATATATATACAATTATCACTCACCCTTCCTTTAATGGGGTAATACATTCCTTATTCTCATTTCTCAAAATCCTTTATTATGAAATTTTATTTGATAATATTATGAGGAAAGATTATGTAACCTATTTTCTTTCCATGGGTAATTATTATTATTAGGACTTATTATTGATTTCATTATGTGAAAATCATATGCATGTACATGAAATAAATTTTATGTACATTACAATAATTATACATCCCCCAATGTATAGGGTAATGTTTTAGTCTCATGAGACATGTATGGGATTAGGTGGTGAACCTAATCCATTACGGGACTCTGTCCACCATGTGATGTTATCTTGATAGTTATCCTTTACTTATGTTTATTTCATTTTCTATTTTTATTCCACATTTCAAATTATTCCATTATCTTATGATACCATGTTATTTATGTTTTGTTACCATGTGATTACTCTTATGACTTCACTTTTATGATACCATGTTATACCTTTGACTCACATGTTAAACTACCTTATCATGTTTATTTCCTTACAAGGATTTTTAAATAAACTATTTTTTCTACATATTTACAATGTAATCACATGACTTTTTAATAGCTTAAAGGGATCTAGGAGCTCATTATGGAGAATAAAATGAATAAGTTTTATTTTAGCCTCTGTTTGATATATTAGAACCTATTCTCCCAAATACATTAGGCCTAATTATATTTAGTGTAACACCCCGAACCTAGTTACCCAGAGTCGGTGCATTATTACATAACATTGGCATGATCACACAGGATCAAATCCAGAAATACCGATCACTTTAGTATCCATGGAAGTAATAGATACAAACATAAGTTTTACATTACATTATGAAATGAAAAATAACAACATTGTGTCTCTTTTTAACACATTCATATCCCTTAGACTATCCCTATAGGTCATTCATGATATACTTCTTCTCATACTAGGAAAATAAAACATAGAAAGGGGTGAGATCAGGTGCTCAGTAAGGATAACAATATAGAAGAAACTTTCATAAATAAGCATAAACATTTAATGCAATGTATATGACTAAAAAACAATCCTTTTAAACATAAACTTCAATATAATATGGAAAATATAAATCAAATAATTCCATTTACTTATCCACATGGATATTCTTCTAGTAGAATAATCACATGTAATATCAATAGCCAATTTCATAATGATGTAATGCATAATTTCAGACATCATAACCACATAGTCAAGGCCCCATATCAAGACTACAAATAAGATTCTGTCAAGGCCTTGTGCCATGACACTAGTTTGTATCATGAGACCTACCAATGAATCGAGGAGCTATAGAAGGCTCCACCCGTCAGTTACTAATTCCAATGCATTCCTCATATGAAAAGATTGAAACATAACATAAACATTCGTATTAAAACAAGTATATGAAATGTTATTACTTTAACCATAAACCATTAATGGTATAAAAATAACACATCCAAGTTCAAACATATCACAAAACATTCAATACAATATGTAATATTGTATTATAATAAATAAACTTCAAACAAGTGTAAAATCCATCAAAGGATGTTGACATAGATGAAATCAGAACTATTTGAGAGAAATATCTCTTTATTTTGAAATTATTTAAAAGTTACATAATTATAAAACAAAACATTTATTTTGAATATATTATTATAATCTTGTAATAGAAGCTTCAAAGATGTTATAATGGTAGAAAATAGTTTCACCCTCCGTATACGTTAAAAAACATTCTTTCCTTAATTTTGTCAAAAATGTCATAAAGGACCTTGTTTGGAAAATGACGAAAATATTCCTCCATAAAAATTTTATAAAAATTAAAACAAGGGTATAAATTAATTTAACCCATAGTATATGAAATAGAAAAAATGTTTAGAAATACATTTTTAAGAAACACGAATGTGGATGATAAAGAGGTCCTAGAAGATACTTTCGTAAAAACAACCACGGATAAAAAAGAGATTGTAAAATTAACCCTTGCCTTTTACTTTTCCTTGGTTGATGGTATGTTAAACTCTTGTATAATATATAAATAATTTTTATTAAATTATACAATAACCACGTACATAAATATGATATCATGTATGATCTTCTAATATTGGTTTGTTAATAATATTTCAGTAGTATCATTGTTTCGGGTGTTAACTGATTCATTTTCATTTATATGTTTTGTCATGTAAGTCATGTTTGTTATGGATAGGATGTACTTGATTCATATCAAGAATGATATTAATTTTTTAAACATTATGTTTAATCATAAAATGAAAATTATTCATGAATGATTACGATGGGGAATGAATCTCATCACGTTCATGCAGACGGTAATCCGTACATACGTACGAGCGACAATATCATTCTATTGATGGTGAAATAATATGTAATTGGATGGTATATAATATATACATAATCATTAACATGTTATATTTATTATTTTAATCAATTATACTCATTATTATACCCATCCAAATAATTAAGTGTTGAATAACAAACTACACCACAACGTGGAGATAGTAAACCATATATACACACGTATGGTCACTTTTTCATTCATAGGATGGATAGAATAATGAATATTGTTGTAACATATTTATAAAAACATCAAATTAAGTATAAGGTACTGTATTTATAATTTTTTTTATGGAAAAAACAAATAAAGATGAAGTGGAAGAAGAAAAAAACGTTTAAAGAAGTGGTGAAATTATTACCTATTTTTCGGGTGCTTCCATTTGATTTGATAAAAAGGGCTCCTTAGGTTGGATTATGATCAAAGTATGGCCTATAGGTTGAAGTTAGAGTAGTTGGGAAGATATTTGAGCAGGTTTTGGCCGACAAAAATGGATTTGGAGTTGTAAAATTAAGACAAGGGGAAGTACCCTTTTATAAGAGAGGTGAGGGTCACTTTAAGAAAATCTTGAAATATTATTTTATTATACAATCATATTAGGTTTAAAATGTCTCCAAAAAGATTTATTTAAAGACTAAGGTGGGTATGGGTCACAAACCTTTCAACCAATAGGTTATAGATAACTTTAGGTCACCATATTAACCTTATCTTTTATATGTAACTCTTAGATAAATAGTTTATCTTTTATCATGTATTCTGGAATTATTAAAATAAATGGTTAATAAACATACTATAAAAAATCCAAGTGAACCCCAAGTGGTTAATTATTGATATATATAACCTTATCTAAGTCCTTCTTGTGAACCTTATATTTTTAGGAATATTATATCAATTAATAATATAGTATTTTTTTAAAAAACTCATTTATGTCAATTTTGACACTATTTAGTATTTGGTTTTTGTGAAAGTCATAAAAACTTTATCACTTCGAAAAAAATTTATTTAATAAACTCTAACATGTCATATTAACCTATAAAATTCTTTTAATACATAAAAAATAAATATTTACAATTATTTTAATATTTATAATATCAATTATTTTAATCTTTCAATAATAAGGTAATTACTGCATCATCATTGTGTCATAAATAAATTTAATTATGTAATGTATAAAAATTATAAATAAAATACCAATATGTATGAAATAATTTTAAATTTCTAATGAATATTTATATTTGAATTTATCTTATGTATAACCCTATATTAAAAATATTTTAGTCATTAAAATTTGAATTTAACACTTTTGACTCTTCTTTAAATAAAATAATAATAAATGTCCTCATCTAATCCAGGTGGATCAAAGAAGACCATATTTTATTCCTAAGGTTTATTGTGGTCGAAATAAACTTATCTAGTAGAATTAGGACATGTTTTAGGGTAATTATAATATCACTTTTACCTTTAATTTCCCCATTTACTTTTAAACGTGGTAATTAAAATTCAAAAGTTACTATTCACAAAAAATTATTTTCATCTTATTGAACTAAATTTTACTTACTGATGTCAACTCTATCTCATAGATTTTTAAAATTCAATTTTGAGAAGCGGTACAATTATTTTTTATACAAATTTGCAAATGTTCCTAGAAGGTGGGTAAAAGACGTTAAAAGTTCAATAAAATTTTATATATATAATATTATTATAAAATTAATCCAATGAAATAAATTGAACATATATAGTTACTATGTATCTATTTTGACCTAAAATAAATTTAAATAAAATGACTAATTATTTAAATAAAAAGTCTGTTTTAAACAATAACGCAGTGTTTTTCACTATTCATCAAAAAATGAAAGTTTTCAGAAAAATACCAATAATTCACCTTAAGTTAATTTTGATATTCTGAATCCAAAAATAAAGTCCATATTGAAAATAAAATTTATAAAATTTCAAAAAGTGGGTATTACTATAAATAACTGCTATTTTGATTGGTTGTGGTGTGCTAGAACTTGAAGTTGCGTATAGCGCAAGCTATTGTTTTATTCAAAGAGAAGTATACCGTGGAAGATTGGGGTGTTACATTCTTCCCTCCTTCAAATAATTTCTTCCTAGAAATTTCTAGAAAATTACTTCATAAAAAGATTTGGGTCGTTCTTCATCATAAGTTCCTCGGGTTCCCACGTTGCATCTTTCATCTTATGGTTTCTCCATAGAACATTTACCAAATGAGTCATCCGGTTTCTCAGAACCTGTTCTTTGGTATCAATAATCTTGACCGGATCTTCACAATAAGATAAATAGGGTTCCAATTCTATTTCTTCATAGGTGAGTACATGCGTTGGGCCAGGCATGTATTTTCTCAATAGTGATACGTGGAACACATCATGAACTTTGGAGAGACTTGGCGCCATTGCCAAACGGTAAGATAAAACTCCAATTAGTCCTGTAATTTTGAAAGGTTTTATGTACTGGGGACTTAATTTTCCCTTATTAATGAATCATATAACACCCTTCAATGGAGATACCTTCAAGAAAACATGATCTCCAACTTGAAATTCCAAATCCTTCCTTCAGTTATTAGCATAGCTCTTTTTCCTACTTTGAGTTGCTTTGATGTGGGTTTGTATCATCTTCAATTTTTCTATTGTTTCCTCAACAAGTTTTGGGTCAATGAGTTTTCTTTCACCAACATCATCCCAACAAGTTGGTGTGTGACATCACTTTCCATATGATGCTTCATATGGTGCCATCTGAATACATGAATGGAAGCTATTGTTATAGGAAAATTCTACCAAAGTTAAATATTGATCCCACATACCTTGAAAGTCAAGTGAGCAAGATCTCAACATATCTTCGAAGGTTTGAATAGTGCATTCTATTTTTCCATCATTTTGATGGTGGTAGGTATTGCTCAAACGAAGTTCAGTATCTAGGGCATTCTGAATACTTTTCCAGAATATTGATGTGAAATGGGGATCACGATTAGAAACAATAGATAGGGGTACTCCATGAAGTCTTACAACTTCATTAATATATAGTCTTGCTCATCGTTCAAGTGGTAAATCTTCTATTATAGCAAGAAAATGTGTATCCTTGGTAAGACGATCTACAATGACCCATATTGCATCATTTCTTCTAGGAGTCTTTGGTATCCCCATGACAAAGTCCATCATAATATCATCTCGTTTCCACTCAGGTATGGGAAGAGGTTTCCAAACTCCTCTAAGATGTTGTCTTCCAGCCTTAACCTATGGAAAAACCATACATCTTGACACATAATCATCAATCTCCCTTTTCATGTTGTCCCACCAAAAATGTTACCGCAAATCTCTGTAAATTTTAGTTATAATAGGGTGTATAGAGAAATTGGAGATATGAGCATCATCCAACAATTCCCTTTTTAGATCAAGTATGTCAGAAACACAAAGTCTTTTCCCAAATTTCAAAATTCCATCTTCATATACGAGTTCAATCAATCACCCATCATTCACAGCTTTAATTTTCTTTTGAAACACCTCATTGTCAGTCTGAGAACTTTTTATCCTTTCTAGTAAAGATGGTTTTCAACCATTTGAAAAATTATTGACATTTCGCCTTACATGATTATTCCCATATCCATATTTACTATATCCATGAACATAGGATCCCTTTCAACTCTCATCTTGTTCAAAACTCCATGATCTTTTCTGCTCAAAGCATCTTCCACATTATTTAAATTCCTAGGGTGGTAGTGTATAGTTCAATAATAATCCTTGAGTAGATCGAGCCATCGCCTTTTCCCCATGTTGAGTTATTTTTGTGAGAAAATATACTTCAAATTCTTGTGATCAGTATAAATCTCAAACTTTTCACCATATAGATAGTGTCTCCATATTTTCAAAGAAAATATTACAACTTCTAATTCAAGATCATTAGTAGGATAGTTTTGTTCATGAATTTTTAGATGTCGTGATGCATAGGCAATAACCCTATCATTCTTCATAAGGATACAACCAAGTCCTTTCTTTGAATCATCACTATAAATAAAAAAACCCTTTATTCCCCAATGGTAGAGTCAAGATAGAAGAATTGACTAATCTTCTCTTCAATTCTTCAAAACATTATTCACACTCTTTTGTAAAAACAAATTTAACCCCTTTATGTGTGATATTAGTTAATGGGTTAGCCAATAGGGCTAAATTTTGGACAAAACACCGATAATAACCTGCTAAACCAATCAAATAACATACCTCAGTTATACTCATAGGTGATGGCCATTCTTGTATTTATCTTATCATAGAAGGATCAATAGAGATTCCATCCTTAGAGATAATTTAGACAAGAAAAAAATATCATAAAGCCAGAATTCACACTTGCTAAACTTCCCAAATAATTCATTACTTCTAAGAGTCTTTAGAATAGTGCCTAAGTGATTTTCATGATCTTTGTAGATTTTAAAATATACCAAGATATCTTCAATAAATACCACTACAAAATCATCAAGATATTCCTTGAAAACTCTATTCAATAGATCCATGAAAATAGAGGGTGCATTAGTTAGTCCAAAAGGAATTAATGAAAACTTGTAATGTCCATACCTGGTACGAAATGTTGTCTTCGGAATGACTTCCTTATTCACACACAACTGATGATATCCAGATCGAAGATCAATCTTTGAAAAATATTAAGCTCCATGAAGTTGATCAAATAAATCATCAATGTTAGGTAGGGGATCCTTGTTCTTTATTTTTATAGCATTGATCTCACTGTATTCAATGCACAACCTCATAGATCCATCTTTTTTCTTAACAAAAAGAATAGGGGCTCCCCATAGTGAAACACTAGGTTGAATAAATCATTTATTACTCAATTCCTCAAGTTGTTTATTTAGTTCCACTAATTCACAATGGCCATTCTATAAGGGGTATTCGATATGGTCCTTGAACCAGGAATTAAATAAATGGAAAACTTAATTTCTCGTTCTAGAGGATGTCCTAGTAAATCCTCTGGAAACACATCAACATATTATTTCACAATAGGTATGTCCTCTGTTTGAACTTTCCTTTCCTCACCCATAGTTATTTCACTCTCTTCCTCCCCAATAATTGAGTTTATTAGAGCTACGGGGGGTGGATCTAGATGAGAATCAGATGGTGACGTTTCTTCTCTAAAGATAAGGTACTCCTTATCATCATAGAAAATTGTAACCTCCTTCTTCTTACAATAAATTTTAGTACCATGTTCTGAAATCCAATCCATAAAGAAGATTATATCAAATTCAATAATGGGTATAATGATGAGATCAGAAGATAAAGCACGTTTATATGACCTAATAGGAACTGATTTACAAAACTTTGTTGCAATGATACTTTCCTTATGAGTTTTGACTGACAACTCCCTTGTTAAATAAAATTGGAAATATCAAATTTTCTTAACAGACTGGGAATATATGAAACAATGCGATGATCCAGAATCAAATAAATCATTGCCTAAATTTGATTAAACCATTAAATTACCTGCCACCATGTCATTCAGAGCTTTAACCTCAGCAGTGGTGATTGTATAAGCTTGGCCCTTCTCCCTTGGCCTTTTTTGAGGTAAGTTTCCTTGGTTATTAGGAAATTCATTTGAAAAATGACACATTTCACTAAAACTATAGCATTAAACATTGACAGCCTCTTTCTTTCCCTTATAATCATGAGATTAGTGGCCTTTTTCGCCACACTTGTAACAGACTCTCATTCCCTTCAGAAAAGTACCGGGGTGTTTCTTCCCATATTTACTGCATGATGGAAATTCAAATTTTCCCTTCTTCCCCTTATTTCCATTTCAAGAGTGTTCAGTATATCTATTCTTCTCTTTCTTTTCTTTAAAGTCATAAGACTTAGAGAATTCCTTTTCTGTCTTGATAGCATAAGAGACAATATCTTCATAAGATGAGATGGATTGTGAGACTAATGATAGATAGAGAAATTGTTTTAACCCATCGAAGAATTGATCAATATTACTCCTTGGGTAATGTGTATAATCTACCGCATGCCTTTCTAACCTTTTAAAGTTAGCCTCATACTTTGCGAAATTATCATCCACCTTTTGTCTCAGACTCAGAAATTGTCTTTCCATATCTTTTCGATGGTCACGAGGAAAGTATTTTTCTAAGAAAATCTTCTTAAAATCCCTCTAATAAATATTTGATACTTATTCATCCTCCTGTGTGTTTTGAATTAATGACCACCATTGATCTGCATCTCCCGTGAGGTGATAAATTTCAATGAAAGATTTTTCCTTTTCGCTACTCCCCAAAGCATGAAATATTCTCTAAGGAACTTATCCATTGATCAGCTACAAAGGGATTTGTATTCCCATTGAATTTTGGTTGTTGTTTCCTCCTAAACTGGCCTAATATTGATCCTCCTCATTGTGGATCAGGGTGCTTCATACGGGTAAGGTTATTATTCAAAACCCGAGTGAGTTTTCCTAGTATTGTAACCAAGAGTGAAGTAAGGCTCATTGTCGTGTACCAAGATACCCCGGGTTAAGCCTGAAACTGCTTATCAGAGTTTTCACTTCTAGGTACATCTGTGTCAGAGTGTCCTCTACCTTCTCGTATCTAGACAGGGATGTATTGCTTGGAAACTACACAAAATCTCTACATTACCAAATTCTAGGAAGTTCTTCTATAAATCTTCAAAGTCTATCTTAGGGTAATTCTCTCTAATCACAGCTTTTATAAATCTAGATTCCAAGGTTTGTACTAAACTTCCTCTAATTCCAACTGTAACACCCCGTCCCTAGTTACCCAGAGTCGGTGTATTATTACATAACATTGGCATGATCATAAGGGATCAAATCCTGAAAGACCGATCAATTTAGTATCCTTGTAAGTACTAGATACAGACATAAGTTTTACATTACATTATAAAATGAAAAACAACAACATTGTGTCTCTTTTGAACACATTCATCTCCCTTAGACCATCCCTGCAGGTCAGTCATAATATACTTATTCACATCCGGGGAAAAATAATACATAGAAATGGGTGAGCTCATGTGCTTAGTAAGGATAACAATATAGAGGAAACTTTCATAAATAAACATAAACATTTAAGGGAATATATAATACTAAAACGCAAGACTTTTAAACTTAAACTTCAGCATAATATGGAAAAGATATATCAAATAATTCCATTTACTTATTCACATGGATATTCTACTAGTCAAATAATCACATATAATATCAATAGCCAATTTTATAATGATGGAATGAAAAATGTCGGACATCATAACCACATAGTCAAGGCCACGTGACAAGACTAAAAATAAGAATTTTTTCAAGGACTTGTTCAAAGACACTAGTTTGTATCACGATACCTACCGATTCATCAAGGAGTTATAGCGGGCTCCACCCGTTACTTACTAAGTCCAATGCATTCCTCGTATGAAGAGGTTGAAACATAACATAAACATTCGTATTAAAACTAGCATAAGAAATGTTAATACTTTAACCATAAACCATGAATGGTATAAAAATAACACATCATCAGTCAACCATATCACAAAACCTTCAATACAATATGGAAGATTCTATCATAATAAATCAACTTCAAACAAGTGTAAAATCTATCAAAGGATGTTGACATAGATGAAATCAAAACTATTTGAGAGAAATATCCCTTTATTTTGAAATAATTTAAAAGTTAAATAATTATAAAAGACAACATTTATTTGAAAATATTCTTATAATCTTGTAAGGGAATCTTTGAAGATGTTATAACGGTGAAAAATAGCCGCACCCGCCGTATACGTCAAAAAAACATTCTTTCCTTAATTTTGTCGAAAAGGACATAAAGGACCTTGTTTGAAAAAAGATGGAAAGATTACTATATAAACATTTTATAAAAATTAAAACAAGGGTATAAATGACTTTAACCCATAGTATGGGAAATAGTAAAAATGTTTTGAAATAAATTCTTAAGAAACACGAATGTGGATGATAAAGAGGTCTCAGAAGATACTTTCTTAAAAACAATCTTGGATAATAAAGAGATTAAAAAATTAACCCTTACCTTGTACTTTTCCTTGGTTTAGGGAATGTTAAACTCTTGTATAATAGTTAAATAATTTTTATTAAATTATACAAGAACCACATACATAAATATGATATCATATATGATATTCTAATATTGCTTTTTTAATAATATTTTAGTAGTATCATTATTTCGAGTGTTAACTGATTTGTTTTCCTTTATATGTTTTATTATGTAAGTCATGATTGATATAGATATGATGTATTTGATTCATATCCATAATGATATTAAGTTCTTAAACATTATTTTTAATCATAAAATTAAAATTATTCTTGAATGATTATGATGGGGAATGAATCTCATCGCGTTCATGGAGATGGTAATCCGTACATACAGACGAACGACAATATCATTCTATTGATGGTGAAATCATATGTAATTGGATGTTATATCATATATACAGAATCATTAACATGTTATATTTATTATTTTCATCAATTATACTCATTATTATACCCATTCAAATAATTAAGTGTTGAATAACAATCTACACCATGACTTGGAGACGGTAAGCCGTACATACGCACGTATGATGACTTTGTAATTCATAGGATGGATAGAATAATGAATATGGTTGTACCATATTTATAATAACACCACATTAATTATCTGGTACTGGATTTATTATTTTGTTATGGAAACAACAAAGAAAGAGGAAGTGGAAAACGAAAAGAACTTTGAAAGAAGTGGTGAAATTATTACCTCTTCTTCAGGTGATTCCTTTTGATTTGATCAAAAGGGAACCTTAGGTTGGATTCTAGTCAAAGTAATACATATAGTTTTAAGTGAGGGTAGTTGGGAATATATTTTATTGGTGTTTGGTCAAGCCAAATGTCTTTGGAGGTGTGAAATTAAGAGAAGGGGAAGTACCATTTTCTAAGAGAGGTGAGTGTCACATTAGGAAAAGCTTGAAATATTATTTTATTATACAACTATATTCAGTTTATAATGGCTCCAAAAGGATTTATTTAATATATAAGATGGGGATAGGTTGAAAAAAACTAAAACAATAGGTTATATATAGGTTTAAGTCACTATATTAACCTTATCTTTTAGATTTAACTCTTAGTTAAATAGTTTAACTTTTACCACGTATTCTTGTATTATTATAATAAATGGTTAATAAACATACTATAAAAAGAAAATATAACCTCAAGTGGTTAATTATTGATATATCTAGCCTTATCTAAGTCCATTTTCTAAACATTATATTTTTATGAATATTATATCAATTAATAATATAGTATATGTTTTAAAAACTCATTTATGTCAATTTTGACACTATTTAGTATTTGGTTTTTTTGAAAGTCATAATAACATTATCACTTTGAAAAAAAAATTATTTAATCAACCCTAAAATTCCATATTAACCTATAAAATTATTTTAATACATAAAAAGTCTCAATTTACAATTAATTTAATATTTATAATATTAATTATTTTAATCTTTCAATAATAAGGTAATTACCGCATCATCAATGTGTCATAAATAAATTTAATTATTTAATTTCTAAAAATTATAAATAAAATAACAATATGTATTAAATAGTTTTATCCTTCTAATTAATATTTATAGTTTAATTTATCTTATTTATAACCCTATATTAAAAAAATTAGTTATTAAATTTTGAATTTAACACTTTTAACTCTTCTTTAAATAAAATAATAATTAATGACCTAATCTAATCCAAGTGGATCAAATAAGATCATACTTTATTACTAAGGTTTATTTTGATCTAAATACAATTATACAATAGAATTAGGACATGTGTTAGGGTAATTATAATATCATTTTTACCTTTAATTGTCATATTTACTTTTAATCGTGTTAAATAAAATTCCAACGTTACTATTAAAAAAATTTATTTTCATCTTATTGAACCACATTTTAATTTTTTATGTCCATATTGTCTCTCATATTTTTGAAATTTAATTCACAGAAGCGGTAAAATTACGTTTTATGCAAATTTTCAAATGTATCTAGAAGGTGGGTAAAAGACGTTAAAAGTTCAATAAAATTTTATATATCTAATATTATTATAAACATACTCCAATGAATTAAATTGAAAATATATAGGTATTATATATATATTTTGACCTAAAATAAATTTAAATAAAATAACTAATTATTTAAATATTAATTTGGTTTTAAATAATAACGTAGTGTTTTTCACTATTCATCAAAAATGAATGTTTTCAGAAATGTACCAAAAATTCACCCTAATCTAATCTTGATATTCCAAATCCAAAAATGAATAAAATTTTGAAAAAAAATTCAAAATGTGGGTATTATTATTAATAACATCTAGTTTGATTGGTCGTGGTGTACTATAACTCAAAGTTACGTACATCGTAAGCTATTGTTTTATTCAAAGAGAAGCATACTGTGGAAGCTTGGGGTGTTACATTTGGTTTGTAATTAAAATATTTTTTAGTATAAAATTATGTAATGATATATATAAAAGAGATAGGTCACTATATTTGGTATCATAGAAAAGGTTTAGTTAGTATTTGAAAACAAGGATGAGAAAACTTTAGTGAGAAACCTAGGGATAAGTCTAAGAATAAGACTAAGTGTAGAAAATATATTGGATTCTTTGTAAAGTATAGAGAGAGTGGTTTCCTATAAATTAAATCCTTTTCTAGATACTTTAATTAGACATGTTTCTAGAACATATGTTCTTGAGGGTAATAACTCTGAAAAAGTAATGTTAGGATTGACTTGAGCTTTACCTGGTATACAAAAATAGGCCTTACTATGCACCCGGTTTAACACTCCTTGTGGATATATTATGGAAATTACCAAACTCTTTAAGAACCATTGTGAAGGACTTGAACAAATTTTTAGGTTAGAGAACCTAATAGGAATCATTATCGAAAAATAACCTAGATTTAAACCTAGATACACATAATTCATGATATGATTATTATTTATAAATTATTCAATATAAAATTATTTGTTTCCATTTTGTATGTCAAATTATTATCATATTTTATTATTATTATTATTTCTTTTAGTTAATGGTGGGAAATGAGAAAAACCATGCCAACATCCAATGTGATGAGAAATGTAATGATTTCCCTAACAAGATGCCTAAACTAATGGGAAAATAAGTTAGACATCTTATGATCATGCCAAATGGACTTTCTAAAATTATCTTTAACAATTAGAATATAGTTGAATTTTTAAACACACAAATGATGATAAGGATGGTGTATTTTGGCATTTAAAGTTCTAAATATGAAAAAGAAAAGAATATTGAATTTCCTACATGTCAAAAATGTTGGAAGAGGCACCACAGAAAATGCCTTAAAGGAATTAGAAGATGATTTATGTGTAAAAAATGAGGGAACAAAGAAGATAATTGTAGAATAAAATTAAATCATTCAATTAACAATACATTGAGAAATAAAGTTTGACCTAAGGAAATACTAATAGTTCAATGTAATAAATGTGGGGAGCTTGGTCATTATTCGAGTCAATTTCTTAATCCAAAGATTAATTACTAAAGGCCTATGTTATGGAAATCAGTTAAGTGTAATTATTTAAGTGTTTAAGTGTTGGAACTATAGAATAATGTTGTTGAGTTATTTATATCAATGGTATTATGGTTACAAGAATCATGAAACTTTGAAGGATTGTTATGTAGTAGGTTTCATTAAGAATTATCAAGAATATGTTTAATGGTATTAATTACCTTTAAAGGTGGAATTTTATCAAAAAACACATGACTGTGGAAAATATAATAATTTATATATACTTCATATTGAGGTAGTTATAGTTAATTAATATTATTTTATTTTGGGAAAAATTAAGCTATATAGAAGACATTTGTGGTTAATAATTGGTTTGATGATTAATGTTATTTTTAGGATGTTCATCATATTTTAGGAAAAGTATTATTAGGTTGATATGTGTATAAAATTTTGGTTTAATCTAAATTATTATTTGGTAAGAATGTTATTATTATTTTTAATATGTAAGTTAAAGGGTTTGAGATAACCATTGAGGTTAAATACTTTTTTCATGTTGATTTTATTAATGTTATTTGGGATATAGGGTTATTTCTTTTATGAATGATCTATGTTAAACTGTTAGGTTTATTTTTTAATTTTAGAGATTAATATATATATTTATTCATATTGGATATTATCTCTAACTATTTTTATTTTAAAAAATATAGGAGTAATAGCTTGTTATTCTTTTAGGGAACTTATGATCTATTAAAATTAAATTCTAATGCTTCAAGCATAAATAATTCATATTTTATATTCATTCCTTGGAGTAATAGGTGAAGTGTAAATTGATCGAAGCGCGATAAAAATATGAAATTGTGTTTATGAAATAAAAATATATCAAGTAATTATATTTTATGATTTAATATATATTTATAGAAAAATAATCCCTAAACTCTAGGAAAAAGATATTGAAACAAAAATGTTGTCCTCTTACCTTCATATCTGATGAATCAATGGAGTTTTAATTTATCATAGATGTATGGTTTTGTGGTTGTTAACTTTATATTGATCATTCACATTCTTGTGGCCAATCATCTATATCACTATCCATAATTATTTATGATTTTCTTCCATATCTATATTTTAAACTCCCACAAATTTTCTCCTACATAGAAATCCAGTCATGTGTTATTCCATATGATCTTCATATTTCCCTTTTCCTCTTTTAAGAAGATTTTTTATTAACCGTTTTTACGATGTGGATTTTCTCAAAATGGAATTTTAAAATTTAAAACCCTTTATTATTGATAAAAAAGTTCAAATTATATGGAAAAAAATTATTTAACATGTTTAGAATGTAAAACCCTGATATTTTAAAACAACATTATGTTCAACATCATATTCAACATAAAACAAAAAGTTTAAATGAACCAAGATATAATATTAAAATGTTATTATGTAAATATTCTCATTATAACCTAGAAATTAAATTGGTGGTATAAATCGGATTAACTAATTTATGAAATATATATAAAGGTTACACTCAATATAAATGTATTTATAAATCCTTAGGAAATAATCAGTAAATTTTTAATAAAAAAGGTATTTCAAAAATGATTTTTGTTGTTTTTCAGGGGAAAATATTATATTTAATTTTTGGATATTTTAGAATTGTAATTTTATAAAATCAAAATCATTTTGTAAATCACCATATAGATATTAACTTATAGTTAAATTTAGTGATTTTTCATAAAATATTGATTTTTTAGTGAATAGTCAAAATACCGATTTTTGAAAAACTAACATTTATATTAATAGATTAAATAAATTTAAAGTATCATTATTATTTTAATATAATTTAAAAGTAAAATAGGTATTATTTAGTTATATTTAATCAAATTAATTACAATTACATCATCTTTATACTGTATTTTAATATAATTTTATTTTTAGGCTTGGAAAAAATTCAAAAAAATGTTTTAAAGTGCATAATGTTTCTCCATTTAAATAATTAAAATAACCCCTAATGAGGAATAATTTAATTTAAATTTATATATTATATATATAAATATTAAATAAATTCATTTAATTATTATTACTTTTCATATAGTTGTTATAAGATCACTTTATGATAGAAAAATGCATTTCTTGAAAAACCATTTTTTCAACACGTTTGTGGATTTAATTTTAAATTAAATTGTGAAACTTTTGTAAATTTAATTTAATAAAATTGATTCCATTTTTAATCAGAATAATATATATTATATAATAAGTTAAAATTAATTTTTATTCTTAATTAATAGTAAAAACAATAAAAACAGTTAATGTGGTAAACAAATTAAAAGGGTAAAAGTGAGTAACCTAAGAGGTAAAGAGGATAACATGATTAAAACAAGTTTATCTTGAATTTTAGTGGTTTTTATTTCCTTATATATCCAAAAATATATTATTTTTAAATTTTGTAGGAACATGGAATGATATTGACTTCCAATTATTGAATAGTTTGGGTATTTTCCAAAATGCCACTCCTCCTCCCTTATAAAAGGGAACCCAAATATCCTCTCTTTTACACTCTTAAAAAACCAATTATTTTATCCAATACCAACCAAAATAAATTCCTTAATTACCTCCTCTCATCCTAGAATCCTTTTTTGATCATAATTCCAATCTATGAAGGATTTAGTTATAATTCTAAAGAGGTGGTCTGAAGAAGAGGTAATAGTCTTCACCAAGATTCATCTTTCTACTAGTTATTTTTAAAAATTAAATAATTTCATAAAAATTATGGAATAATAAAACCATTATATATTATATAATTATATTTTATTATTTTTATGGAATAATATTCACTCATATCCCCCTTTATCAAACAGGAAACGAAACCATCATTCGTGTGTATGGCGGACACCCGGTTTGTGAACCGTTATAATTCATTTTCCATCATCACATCTCATAGATGTACATAATGAAGGATTTAATGTATATATATGATATTAATGAAATATTAATAATTCTATAAAATTAATATATCATATACTCTCTTACCTTACCATCCCTTGAAAAAATGATAACATCGTTCTTGTGTACGGTGGACTACTGCCTCGCGAAGCGATGTGATTCATTTTTTTATTATTGTAACACATTGATAGTATATGAAAGTATATTTTAATAAATAATATGATATTTATAATATTATTATCATTATAAAAATATAAAATAATTTTTTTCTTATTTCCATCATGATCGTTGAAAAATAGAAATGCTGCTTATGAGTACATACAGTCTATTGTCTCCTTGATTATAACATGGTTCTTTTTTTCTAAAACCATAATTCATGGTTATTTTTAAAATTATAATTTTTATATGAATATTATATTAATTTAATGATTATTATTTTGAATATGATAGAAAAATGACCACTTTTACCATGGTCAACACACCGACACTATTTTGAAATTATGAACTGAGCGTCCTCAAAACACGTGATGTGAACATAAATAATAATTTAATTAAATATTCCATAACAATAAATTAAGCAATTTATTTTAATTATAAGTTATTAAACATGTAAAAGTTTCTTAATAAAACAAATAATTTATATATGTTTATTATACAATATATAAAATACATACATGACAAGCCTCGACTCGAGGTGAGGGTTTCCGTCTCAAAACTTCCTTCTTTGAGATGTATGTGCTTTTATAAACCTAATTTCATTTATATGGTGTATATACATACCCTTTACATATTATATCATTAATAATTCATAATTCATGGAATTTTAAGTGAAAATTCATCTACTATATTCATGGGGGTTATGATTGAAAATTTACCAAAGCGGAAAGGGTATATGTTTCAAACACATTTTAATTGGGATTGTTTGTGATAGAATTTACATTGAAGGAAATTATTTAATTTTTGTCTAATAAACCCATTTTTTATCATATTATGGTAATTTATGAAATTTTCATATAATATTACCATTTTACTCTCTTAGGTACTTATAATTGTTGAGAAATTTTTTTAAGAGAATCTGATTTCATTTCTCCCTTCGATTGAAAATCATTTTCCTTACAAATCCATGTTTTCTATGAAAAAATTAAATATTTTTAATAATATTATAAAATTATTTATTAATTAAATTTTGACTCAATACTTACTTTAAAAAAAATTAAAATTAATCTTACCTTTGTTTTTAGAACAAGGTACATTTTGAATTTTCTAACAAAATATGAAAGTAATGATTTTTTTAACTTATACAGAATGTGTAGAATTACCCTAAATAATTTTTTTTGAATATTATTTTATATTTTTTAAATTATATTTTCATATAAAATTATTCCCATAATATTTTGTGAATTTTATATTTTCAAAACTGGTTTTCAATGTGGAATATTTATTTTTTTAAATAATGTTTTTTAATATTTTTAAAAGTATTTATATTCATAAACAATAATAACTTTTAATGTTATAGAATTATTATAATATATATATATATATGTCTTACATATATACCTTTCTCACTCTCCCTTCCATTTAGCGGTTAATAAATTCCTTAGGCTCATTTCTCAAATTCATTCATTATGAAATTTTATTTGATTATGATATGAGGAAAGATTATATAACCCATTTTCTTTCCACTGGTTATTCATATGTTTAGGACTTATGATTGACTTCGTTATGTAGCCCACATATGGATGTACATAAAATTAATTTGATGGGTGGGCCCAAAATTATATATCCCTCTAATGTATTGGGTAATTTTTTAGTCTCATGAGACGTCATTTATGGGATTGGGGAGTGAAACTAATACATTATGGGACTTTTTACACTATATTATGTTGTCTAAATAGTTATCCTTGACTTATATTTATGTCATGTTTTACATTGTTTCTAAATTTCATATGATTCAATGATCTTATGATACCATGTTCTTTACATTATGTTTTCATGTGATTACTCATGTGCCTTATCTTTTATGATATCATTTTATACCTTTTACTCACATGTTAAGCTTCTTTATCATGTGTATTTCCTTAATGGTATTTTTATCTCACCACTTTTTTGATGTATTCCCCAGGTTATTTAATGTTGTTTTAGGATACCAAAAGGATTTAAGAGTTAATTATGAAGTATAAAATAAAATATTTCAATTTTTTCCTCACACTGATATATTATGAACATTTTCTTCCAAAGACACATTGCCTCATGATTTTTTGGGGTATAATTAATAGATGTTTATGTCAATAATCATGTAAGGATATGTGTAAAAGTATTGGTAATGGTAATTATATTTTTTGAGAATTAGATATATAAAGACCCTTAAATCATAAAAAGTATCTAGGAATTTTAATTCTTATCCCCAATTATTAGATGTTTAATTAGTAATGAAGCCCCATAATGGTATGATGATAACATATCAAGTCTATGATTGTTATCTAGTTGAATTTTGGGGGAATATAATTCCTAAAAATCTCTTTATTATAGCTCTAATTGAATTTGATGTTATCTTAGTCATGGATTAGAATTATCTACATAAATACCACATTAATTTTTGAGCAAGGGAAGTCACATTTTATATTTCAAACCAACATATGATCATCTATCTATGAGAAGATAAATATGAACTACCAAAGTAGATAAAATACATTGTATGTGTCTTGATTCCTATTCAAAGGTAATATTTATCTCAGATGGTTGGTGAGAAAATCCACATTAATTATATGTCTATTTTTAGAGAGTTTTGTGATGTATTTCTGGAATATTTACATGGACTTCTTTCAAATTGCGATGTTTAGTTATCAATAGAACTCATACCTGGTGTTACACCTATTCCAAATACTCCATAAAGAATGGTCATGATTTTTTTGCAATAATTCATGTAAAAAATATAGAAGAATCATGAAAATGGATTTATTCAGCCATGTGTTTCGCTCTAGGGTGCACCTTTTCTTTTTTAAGAATAAATATGGATTAATTAAAATTTATATTGATTATTAGGAACTGAGTGAGATCAAAATTAGGAACAAGTTTCCTCTACCCAGTATTGATGAATTGTTTGACCAACTGTGCAGAGCTCAATACTTTATCAATATTGAATTCATTTTTGATATCATCAATTGAGAATTAGGAAGGAGGGTATACACAAGACATCATTCCACATATCATATGGATAGTATGAATATATATTCATTCCATTTGGTATTACTAATTCACCCACTATTTTTGTGTATTTAATGAATAGAGTCTTTAGATATTACCTTGATCATTTTGTGGTAGTCATTATAGATAATATTCTTATCTATTCAAAGATGAAGTAAGATATTGAATATAATTTTAGGATTATTCCAAAGACCCTAGGGAATTATAAGTTGTATGGAAATTTTAAAAAAGTTAAATTTTGGCTACAAAAGGTTTCATTTTTTGGTTATATAATCTCAAGAGAGGGTATATTTGTGGGTCCTTCAAAGAATGATGTTATTGAACATTGTCTCATAACATCCATTGTGACTATGATTCACATTTTTATTAGTGTGGATGGATATTATTGATGGTTTGTGTAAACGTTATCATGAATTTATAATCCACTCACCAAGTTAACTTGGAATGGTACCAAATTCCTCTAAATGGATATATGTGGGGAAAATTTTAAGGAACTGGAGAAACTATTACCCAATGAACTTATGATTACACTACACTGTAGTGGATAAGGGTTTGTAATTTATAATTATGAATTGAATAAGGTATTTAGATGTATCCTAATTCGTAATGATATTGTGAAATATTACACCTCATGAAAATTGAAGTTTCATGACTAAAACTACCCAACTAATTATTCTGAGGTATATATGGTATTTTTTGCATTAACGTTATAGAGGAATTATCTTTATGGATAAAGTTGTGATATATATACTAATAATAAGAGTTTAGATAATATATTCATAGATAAAGAGTTAAACATGAGCTAGAGAAGATGGTTAAAGATGATTAAAGATTATGAATACTCAATACATTACCACCATGGGAAATCAATCAAGGTGGATGATGATTTCATTCAAAAGTATCATGATAGATTATCAATTATTAGTATTAAAAAAATATCTACTATTATTTTATTTACTAAGTATGGATCTGAAATCTTAAAGGAAGGGCTGAAATATTATCTTTCTCAAATGAGTGTTGAACCATCAATAGATATAAAGATTAAAGATGCATAAAATGAAGATGTAGATCTATAGAAGAAGGTGAGAAATTTTAATGAGTTTAACTTTGATCATGATGGAATGATATTGTTTAGGAACCATGTATATGTTTCTTCAATACCATATTTTGAGAAAGATATATTAGAGGAAGCTCATAGTTTTCAATCTCTATTAATCATGGAAGTACAAAGATGTATAGAGATATGGAAGAGTGTTTTCTGGTATGATAAAATTAATAGAGATATTGTAGAGTTTGTATCTCAATACTTGGAAAGTTATACTGTTAATTATTGGAGAAAAAATCTAATGGGATTTTATAACCATTACCCATGCCATAATTGAAATGGGAAAACATCACCATGGATTTTATAATAATTGTGCTCTTTATTTCACACTTAAACATAATTTATTATATAATACTCTTCACTTGATACAACATTGAATATCAATAGGTCTAGTGTCTTTGTGTCTTAGGAACATTACATAACAACTTAGAACATAAAACACAACATCTTTATTGAAAACCTCTTTTACATTATCACAACATTCCTTTGTACTTAACATTTCATGGGATAACCTGAGGACATGCATAAGAAAATGGTGATCTATAAATCCCAGTAAGGGAGTAAAAAAGGAATAACATGAATAATATATTACATTTTAGAAAATATTAATAACAATGGATTATAAGGAAAATATGATCACAAAGGCATGATATAGCATGATTATCATAACATGGAAATAAGGAAACAACATTTAACATGATATTAGCATGAGCCAAGGATCATTGGACATGGATAATGAGTAAACACTAATTGAACTTTAATTATCATGATTAAACCCTCATTTCACTTGACGTATCATGATACTTATCTTTACCCAATGCATTGGAGCGCTATCAGGGCGCACCCTTCTTAAACATTTCATTCCATGCATAAGTGTGCCACATGGATCATATAAAATGGATTCATTAAACATCTTCATTTATTCCATGATAGAGGAATGTGTAATTAATACATTAAACTCCATAATAAATAATTAAATTTTCATAAATTTTAATACCCTTGATAGAGAAATGGGCATGGTATTCACTACACAATGACTTTGGCTTGGAAAATCGCGGTGCAATTTCGGCAGCATAACAATGTGATATAAAAATTCATAAGAATGGTTGATGAGAGAGAAAGGGGTTTCTAATAATATTTAAATGAAATGAATATTAAGGGGGATATATAGATATATTTTCCAACAAAAGTAATGGAATTTAGATTCATAATACAAAATAAGTGCATGAATGTAAATGAGAAGAGAGAAATTCCTTCCGGAATTTTGGCATGGTAACGGGTGTACATGGGAGGAATTAATGAGAGATAAAGGGGTATATCATCATTAAAACATAAATAGTTCAGTATGGGGGAGGTTCAAAATCATACCCCAACATTTTTAATTGAAATTAAAATGGCATAACAACATAAAGAAAGTTGGACAAAAAATGAGAAAGGAAGAAATCCCTTACTTGGAAGTGTGATCCCAAAGGCTTGGGAGAGGCTTGAGAGAGGATTCTTGGGAGATTGGGGCACCTTGGGAGGATTATAGAGATAGGAGGGCATAGTTTTTTTAATCTAGAAATGTTTTTAGTGAAGAGGAAGGGGGAACTTGGGTGGGTTTATATAGGAAAAGAGAGGGAATTCTTTATTATTTAGGTTTGGGACACCACACATTAAACTAATCAAATCGAAAAACCAAACCATGGATTTTTCCCATGGTTTTTACCAAAGGGGAGTGTAAAACATTAATTTATAAGGCCAATGTACGAACTTCTTAAAATATTAGGCTTTCTTATGTGGATGTGAGTCACACTCTCAAGGAAAACAATTTAAAAAGCTAAAATATTTTATAAGCATTGGAGGGTCCACTAAAGATTTGTAAAATAAATCAAAAAAACATAAAATAGAATTATTTTAATGGTAAAACATATATTGTCCTATAATAACATTTATATTATTTTATTAAATCACTATTAGGTCATTATGATGTCATAAAACGTATTATACAATTAAACGGTATTTAATTTTTACCCAAAAATTTGACTGTCTCATAAAATAATTAAAAATTCACCATTGGATAATTTTGACATCCTTATTCAAAAAATAATATTAATTTTATCTAAATAATTTTCTAAATAATTTAATTTTTAATTTTAAAATAAAAATTGACATTTATCAAAAATTCAAGGGTTTTTTCAAAAACAGCTTTCAAATATTAATAAAAATTACAATTGTATTCATAAAAATTATATGATAATTTACATTTAATTAAAAGGTAATTTAGTAATAATATTTTATTAAAATATTATTTAATTCAAAAAATCCATTAATTCATCCAAATAAATTTCTTAATTGAATATTAACTTTTAAATACTATTTGTGTTTTAAAAACTATTCACAAAGTAACAATAATAAAATGAATGTATATTCTCTATAAAAAATAAAGTACATAATCATAGTTCTAAGGTCTTGTTACATAACCCCTTATAACACCTGCATAAGACCAATGGGTAATGTGTGTGATGGTGATAGAATATTGGGTTGGCTTGGATAACATCGCTCTAGTGGTATCTTTATCAACTTCCACATCTCTCGTAGGTGATTTCGTTCAAACTTAACATGTTGAAGCTAGGATTGGTCTTGGTCAAGTGTGAAGCCCAATGACTCCACCTCTATTCTGAGCTTTGATAAATGGGCTTCATATGGAGAAATTCTACTGTATGAGGCCATCGCTTCCTTTTTCTGAGTAAATTGGATTTTTTTAAAGCCCTATATTTATACTAATCATGTGATCACTGCTCAACAGATATATTAGAAATAGTAAAAAATAATAATGGTATTTTTAAATCAAAAAACATAAAACCAAATAAGTTCATATATTATATAAACATTTTACATAATAATACATTTAATTAGATCAACATGAATTTTCATTAATAAAAGTTTGGGTCATTACAATCTTCCCCCCTTAAGAAATTTCACCCTTGAAATTTCCTTTTCCCACCATTAAATAGATGCATGTAACTCTGCTTCATTAATTCCTATGATTCCCACATTGCCTCTTCAAACTTTTGGTTTCTACACAACACATTCACTAGGTTCATTGTCATATTTCATATAACTTTTTCCCTACAATCTAATATCTTCATCGGCTTCTCGTTATAGGAGAGGTCAGTCTCCAATGGTACCACCTTTGGATTGAGTACATGCGATGGGTCAGGTATGTACTTCCTCAAGAGTGATACATGGAATACATCATTTACTTGAGATAGGTTCGTTGGGAGTAATAGTTGATAATCCACTTCTCCAATGTAATCAAGGATCTCAAAAGGGATGATTTACCTTGGAATAATATTTCCCTTCTTCCCAAATCTCATAACTCTCTTCCACGGAGATATGCAAAGGAATACTGTGTCTCCAATATCAAACTCTAGGTCTCAAAGACGATTATCAGCATAGCTCTTTTTTCAACTCTGGGAAGCTTTAATGTACTATTGGATGGTCTTAACCTTCTCCACCATTTCTTCGACTATCTCTGGACCTAGGATTTTTCGCTCCCCAACTCCATCCCAACATGTCATTGTTTTGTACCTCTTCCCATATAGGGCTTCGTAAGAATCCATTTGGATTCTTGAGTGGAAACTATTGTTGTAAGAGAAATCAACTAGAGGGAGATGTTTATCCCATCCTCCTTTGAAGTCCATTGAGCATTATCTCAACATTTCCTCAAGTTTTTGGAGAGTTCTCTCATATAGGCCATCAGTTTGAGGATGATAATCCATACTAATGTGTAGCTCAGTATCTAGAGCATGTTTAAGACTCTTCTAAAACTTAGAGATTAATCTTGTATCTTGATAGGATATAATAGATAGTGGTACTCCATGAATCCTTACCACTTATCTGATATATACTTGTTATAGTTTATCCTAGGAGAAATCCTCTCAAATTTCAATGAAGTGTGCAGTCTTTATAAGATGGTCCACAATAACCCAGATAGCATTTTTTTCCTTTGTATGTCTTTAGAAGTCCATTGACAAAGTCCAAGGTGATGTTCTCACATTTCCATGTTGTTATGGGTAATGGTTGCATCATCCCCCTAGACTTCTGCCTCTCAGCATTCACTTACTGACATACCAGGAACATTGATGTATACTCAACAATCTCCTTCTTCATGTTTTCCCACCAATAATTCTCTCAAAGATCTTGATACATCTTTGTGTTCTCTGGGTGAATGGAGAAATTTTAACTATGTGCATCATCCAAAAGTTATTTCTTTAACTTTGGATTTGATGGAACACATAGTCTTGACCCAAATCTCACAATTCCTTCTTCATTAACATTAAACTCGAATGATATCCCTTCTCTGATAGTTTCAACTTTTTTTTTAATTCCCACATCATCCTTTTGATCATCCTTTAAGATTTACAAAAGAGACGGTTGAGCAATCATTTTTGAAATTATTGATGATGTTCCCTTATTTATGATTCCCATGTCTATCTTTATAAAATCTACGAAGATTTTATCCTTTTAAATTCTCATAAATGATAGAATTTATGGGTCCTTTCTACTTAAAGCATCATCCACCTTGTTTTCTTTCCCATGGTGGTAATGTATTGAGGAGTCATAGTGTTTTATTAGCTCTAACCATCTTCATTGGTGCATGTTCAACTCTTTCTGTGTGAATATATACTTAAGGTTTTTGTGGTCCGTATATATATCACACTTCTCCTCAAAGAGGTAATGTAACCAATTTTTTAAATAGAATATCACTATATACAACTCTATATCATGTGTTAGATAGTTTTTCTCATGAACTTTCAATTACCTTTAAGCATATAGAATTACTTTGTCATTTTTCATTAACACACAACTCAGGCCCTTCTTCGAAGCATCACTAAATACCACAAAAAGTTCTCCACTTGTGGGTAATGTGATCACGGGTGAAATAATAAGCCTCCTTTTCAATTCCTTGAATCTTTCTTCACATTTATCACTCCAAGAAAAATTGACTCCCTTCTGAGTTAGCTTTGTAATAGGGTTTGATAATCATGAGAAATTTCTCACAAATTGGCGATAATATCCAACTAAAACTAGGATTCTACGGATATCTGTTACCAATGTTGGCCTCATCCATCCCTCAATTACAGCAGTCTTGGAGGTATCCACAGATATCCCATTGATTGTGATGATAAGACCCAATAATGAGACTTCCTTCAACCAGAACTCACACTTTCTATACTTTTCATAGAGATTATCCTTTCGCAAGGTCTCTAGTACAGTGCTTAGATGCTCCTCATGCTCCTCCTTGGTTTTGGAATATATTAGAATATCTTCTATAAAGACTACCAAAAAATTTTCTAGGTAATATCTAAAGAATCTATTCATCAAGTCCATGAAGATTTTTGGAGCGTTAGTTAGTCTGAAAGGCATTACTATGAATTCATAGTGCCCGTACCTTATACAAAAAGCAGTCTTGGGGATATCCTCCTTTTTCACCCTTACTTGGTAATATCCTAACCACAAATCCGCCTTGGAAAAGTATTGTTATCCACATAGTTGATTGAACAAGTCATCAATTCTTGGTAGATCATAATTGTTCTTTATCGTGATTTTGTTGACCTCACAATAATCAATGCAAAGGCGCATTGACCCATCCTTCTTGACAAAGAGGACTGGTGCACCCCATGGTGAAGCACTTGGGCGTATAAACCATTTATCCAAATTCTCATATAGTTTTTTCATCATCTCCTCAATCTCCACAACATCCATTCTATATGGAGTGTTGGATATTGGCAATTCCCTTGGTATACAGTCAATTGCGAATTAAACATCTCTTCTCGGAGGAAGACCAGGCAATTCCTCGGGAAACACTTCATCGAATTCCATCACAATAGGCATGTCTTCATGGATGGTTGCTTCCTTAGACTCAATCATATGAGCTAGAAACGCATGATCATAGGACAGTAATATCCATGCTTGAGATGATGGTTCTAAAGAAGATTTAACCTCCTCCTTGCACTTGTACAGAATCGGGGGTCGATTCTACATATAGAGAGTGATTTCCCTCTCACATAAATTTATGTTGGCTCTATATAAGGAAAGTCAATCCATGCCAATAATTTCATCAAATTCCACCAAAGGGAGTACGAAGAGGTTCTTTGTGAAGTTCAATCCACAAATTATGATAGGGGAGGAGTTATATTCATGGGATGTAATGATTTCCCCATTTTCCGTACTCACTAACATCTTTAATTCCATGATTTTTGGTGGTGTATGGATTTTTCTACTAAAATTTCGAGATACAAAAAAATGGGTAGAACCAAAATCAAAAAGTATGTTCACTATTCTTGAATGAATAACTAGCGTACTTGTCACCACATCATTTTCGGGTTTCACTTCGGCGATAGTGACGGAAAAATATCTCCCTTGCTGCCTTGGAGGTTGTCGGTTGCCTCCAAAAACCCTTGTCTTGGGGCACTGATGTGAAAAGATCCTTGGTTCTTAGTAGTTGAATCAATGAACAAAACATTGAGGGTCTAATGGAGTGTTCCTCTCCTATGTCGCAACCGCGGGTTTCTCTTATCGTTGGTTAATTGCTAGGTGACCTTCTCTTCTACACCTAAATCATTTCTTAGTCCCCTTCAGGAAATTTCCAAGGTTCTTCTTTCCACACATTTGGAAAGTGGGGTGTTGGATTTTCTTAGCATCGTTGGATTTATCCATCGGTCTACCGTAATTGAAGTCCACATTACTCTTCTTATCCCCATGATACCCCTAAGATTCTCCGATCACCATTTCAACTTTGAGGGCACATCAGACAATTTCCTCATATCTCTCGAAGTCATGGATCACTAGGGATTTCTGTAGGCTAGGTTTTAGCCCACCAAAGAAGTGGTAAACCTTGAATTCGGGGGTAAATACAAAGCCAGAGGCATATCATGAAAGCCTTATAATGTTTGCCTCATATGCTCTGATGGATTCAACATCTTTTTTCTTGATTCCAATGAATTCCCATTCTATCTTAAGTCATAGGGTGCGTGGAAAATATTTATCAAAAAGAATCTTCCAGAAATCCTTTCATTACAACGCCTTGATCTCCTCCTCAAGCTTCGTATTTTTGATCAATGTCCATCATTGATCAGCTTCACCCTCTATATGATAAGCATCCAGAAGAACCTTCTCTTGTTCAGAACATTGAATGATGGAGAATATCTTTTTAATGGATTTTATCCATTGTTTGACAATTGAGGGATCAGATGATCCATTAAAAGTAGGTGGCCTTTGTCTCATGAAGCTCTCGATTGAGAATTGTTCTTTATTTGGGTGGGGGGGTCGAAAGTTCTTCTTGACCCATGTTTCTATTCAAATCTTGAGTTAACTGAGAGATTATTGGGAAAAATTTCATGATTCCCACTCCTATTGGATTATTCATCTCATTAGAATTATCATTGCATTGATCTTTGCATCGGTTGTTAGCCTAATTCCTCATATTACCAGCCATTTTCTAAAATAAAAGGAAAGTTAAGGGTAACACATGAAGGGTAATCCAAATTCAAAAATGGATGACTTATAAATTAATTTTATTTCCTTAACTTATGAATTTATAGTCTTTAATCTAGGTTATCCACGATCTACTTCCCATCATATATTCTTAGGGGCATTTTTTTATTCCTGTAATAATGGTTTTTCCTAAACATATAAATTTTATAAATCATATCCCCTGGGAGTGTTGTAACCAATAGTGCAGCAATGCCCGTTGTCGTGCACCATTTCCCATTCGAGTCTATCTCAAAGTGGTGTTTTAGGGTTTTACCCCTAGGATACATCTATACCAAAGCCGCCTCTACCTTCTCATATCCAAACAGGGATTTATTTTCTTGATAAACCACTTAATCAATAATCACTAAAATTTAGGGATTTTTTTATAATTCTTAGTCTTATCCTTAAGTCTTTCACTAGGGTTTTCTAATCATAATCCGAAAAATAACTAAACCTACCCTCTGATACCAACTATAACAACCCTGTTCTTTATTTCACACTTAAAAAAATTATTACATAAAACTCTTCACTTGATAAAAAATAGAATATTGAGATGTCTAATTTCTTTGGGGCTTAGGAACATTACATAACAACTTAGAACATAAAACACAACATCTTTATTTAAAAATACCTTTACATGATCACAACATTCCTTCATACTTATCATTTCATGGGATATCCTGAGGACATGTATAAGAAAAGGGAGATATATAAAGCCTAGTAAGAGAGTAAACAATTCATAACATGAATAATAAAGTACATGTTAGGAAATAGTCATAACAATGTAGAATTATAGAAATATGATCATAAAGGCATGATATAGCATGATTATCATAACATGGAAATGTGGAAACAACATTTAACATGATATTAGCATGAGCCAAGGCTCATTGCACATGGTGCATGAGTAAACCCTCATTGAACATGAATTATCATGATTGAACCCTTATTTCACTTGATTTATCATGATACTAATCTTTACCCAATGCATTGGAGCGCTATCAGGGTGCACCCTTCTTAAACATTTCATTTCATGCATAAGTGTGCCACATGGATCATATAACATGGATTCATTAAACATCATCATTTATTCCATGATAAAATAATGTGGAATTCATACATGAAACTCCATAATCAATAAGTAAATGTTTATAAAGGTGAATACCCTTGATAGAGAAATGGGCATGGTATTCACTACACAATGACTTTGGCTTGGAAAATCGCGGTGCAATTTCGGCAGCATAACGGCGTGACATAAGAGTTCATAAAAATGGTTTGTGAGAGAGAAATGGGTGTATCATAATATTTAAATTAAATGTACATTAATGGGGTCATATAGATACATTTACCAACAAATTTTATGGAATTTATATTTATAATATAAAAGAATCGCTTGAATGTAAATGAGAAGAGAGAAATTCTTTATAGAATTTCATCATGGTAACAAGTGTACATGGGAGGAATTAATGGGAGATAAAGGGGTATATCATCATTAAAACATAAATAGGTAAGTAAGGGGGAGTTAATAAATCATACCCCAAAGTTTTTAATTGAAATTAAACTGGCATAGCAATATAAATAAAGTTGGAAAAAATGAGAAAGGAAGAAATCCATTACATGGAAGTGTGATCCCAAAGGCTTAGAAGAGGCTTGATAGAGGCTTCTTGGGAGATTGGGGTGACTTTGGAGGATTATAGAGAGAGGAGGGAAGAGTTTGGTCGAGATCCAAAGACTTTGAGTGAAGAGGAAGCGGGGGATTGGGTGGGTTTATATAGGAAAAAAGAGGGAATTATTTATTATTTAGGTTTGGGACACCACACATTAAACGAATCAAAACCACAAACCAACCTATAGGTTTCCCATAGTTTTTTCCAAAGGGGAGTGTAAAACATTATTTTATAATGCCAATTTCTGATCTTATAAAAATATTAGGCTTTATTATGTGGAGGTGAGTCACACTCTCTAGGAAATCAATTTTAAAAGCTAAAATATTTTATAAACCTTGGAGGGTCTACTAAAGCTTTGTAAAATAAATAAAACAAACATAAAATTACATTATTTTAATGGTAAAAAATATATTTTCCTAAAATACCATTTATAGTATTTTATTACATCTTTATTGGGTCATTATGATGTCATAAAACACATTATACAATTAAACGGTATTTAATTTTTACCCAAAAATTCGATTGTCTCGGAAAATTATGCAAAATTCACCGTTAGATAATTTCAATGCCCTGATTCAAAAAATAATATTCATTTTATCTAAATAATTTTCTAAATATGTGAATTTTTACTTGTAAAATAAAAATTGAAATTTATCGAAAATTCATGGGTTTTGTTAAAAATAGATTTCAACCCATAATAAAAATTACAACTGTATTCATAAATATTATATGATCATTTATATTTAATAAAAAGGTAATTTAGTAAAATATTTTATTAATATACTATTTAATTAAAAAAATCCTTTAATTCATCAAAATATATTTCTTAATTAAATATTTACTAAAAATATTGTTTGTGCTTTAAAAACTATTCACACAGTTACTATAATAAAATGAATGTATATTCTCTATAAAAAATAATGTATATAATCATAGTTCTAGGGTATTTTTACATAAGCCCTTATAAAACCCACATAAGACCTAAGGGTAAGGTGTGAGATGGTGACAGACTCTTGGGGTGGCTCTAATAACATCGCTCAGGCAGTAATCTTTATCAACTTCCACTTCTCTCATAGGCAGTTCTGTTCGAGCTTAAAGTGTTGAATCTTGGCTTGGGATTGGTCAAGATAAAATCCCAATGATGCCACCTCCTTTATGAGCTCCAAAAAATGGGATTCGTACGGAGAAATTCTACTGGACGAGGCCATTTCTTCATTTGTCTGAGTAAATTGGATTTGTTAAAGCCATGTATTTATACTAATCATGTGATCACTACTCAACGACTATATTAGCAATGATTACAATTCATAAATTTATTTTGAAATATAAAATAATAAAACCAAAGAATTTCATATATTATATAACCATTTTACATAATAAGATATTTAGTTAGATAAAGATGAATTTTCATGAATAAAATTTTGGGTCATTATAGATTTTCTCATCAGACTCCCCAAAACATCTAAAGGTAAAATTCTATATGGGTTTTAGTTGATCACCTTAAAAAGTCATCACACTTCATTTATATTAAATATGATTTATATTTGGGTAAGATTTATAATATATAAATTAAGGAAGGGGTAATGTTACATGGAGTACGACATTCTATTGTATATGATTGGGATATGAGGTTTGCCTCTATTATTTGGTGATGTCTTCACTAATCCCTAAATATATAATTAAGTTTCAAAACTGTGTATCATACTCATAAAAATAGTCAATCATAGAGAAAATTTCAAATCCTATAGGATATGTGGAGGTATTTTTATATAGATTCTAAAGGCGTTTTGGATCAACACCTTTCTCTAGTTTATTTTTCTTATAATGATAGCTTTCACTCAGACATTTAGATGGATCCTTATGAATCCCTATATTGAAAGAAGTGTATAACTCCAATGTGTTGGGATTAAGTTGGATAAAAAATGTTTTGGGACAAGATATAGTATAATAAATTGAAAATGAGGTTAGATTTATTCAAAAATACATAAGGAGGACCCAATATTGACATGAAATTTATGTTGATAATCATCGACGTGATATGGAATTTGAAGTTGGTGAGAAGTTATTTCTATAAATTTATACATGGAATAAGGTTATGAGATTTATAAATAAGGTAAAAATAATCCCTATTTATATCATTCCCTTTGAAATTGTTGATCATATCTGGATTGTAGTGTATCTATTCCATCAAACCTCTCTCAAGTTCATGATGTGTTCCAAGTATATCTCCTAAGGGAGTAGAAATCGGATACCTGAAATATACTGAACTTATAGGTCATACCATTGGATAATTATCTTTACTAGGAAGAAAAAACTATAGAGATTCAGTATCATAGAAATAATGTTCTATAAAATAAGACAACACACTTGATCAATGTTTTTTCACAAAACCACAAACTTGAAGAAATACATGGTAACCTAAGTATATAATGAAGTAAAAGTATCCTCATTTGTTTGTAACAAGTGAAATATTTTAATTAGAGAAATTAATTTTTAAGGGTGGTATAATTTGACACCCTAATATTTCATGAAATATTTTTTTCCAAAATATATTTAATTTATTTGATAGCTTGCACTATATGCAACACTAAGTTTTAATGAACAACGATATACTATTAATATTTTTAATTACACATGACTATTATAACCAAGAAATTAATCATTTTTTGTATGAAAAGGAATAAAAATATTTTTAAAAATATTTATTAAGGTTTTATATAGTGAAAACATATTTATAAATAAGTACATTATTCTTTATAAAGTGTTAATATGCTTCGAGAATACAATTTTCTCAAAACAATGACTTTTATTGATTTTTGTGAACAAATAATAAAATTAATTTTTTTCAATTTTAGAAAATTAATTACAGAAAATAAATTTATTTTTTGAATCAAAATTTCAAAATTATCATAGGGTGAACTTTTGGAATTTTTTTTAAAAGTTAAATTTTTAATCAAGATTGAAAAATTGTGATTTTTATTAAAAACTACATTTTGGATTAAATAATATAAAAATTTATATTTTTTAAAATAGTTTAAAAGTAAAAATAGTTTAATAATTTTATTATTAATCCAATTTAGGTCATTGGAATCAATTTCATTTTGAATTTTTATATAAAAAAATTTCATAGTTCTGAAATATTTTTCTTTGGAAAAATGGTTTTTCATCACAAACAAGGATTTAAATTTAAATTAAATTTTACCACTTATATGAATGTAATTGGATAAAATTTAATAAATATTTTGAATAAGAATAATTTATATTATAAAATAAGTTAAAATTCATTTTTTCCTAAAGAAAAGTCAAAATAATAAAAAAATAACTACTATGGTTAAGGTTAAAATAGGGTTTTTTTGTGTTACATACGCATGTGTCAAAAATTAATTTTCAAAACACTTGATATATTTTTTAAATAAATTATATTTAATATTTATAATAAGTGGGTACAAATTATATTATAATATTAATTTTATATTTATTCATAAAGGGTAAATTACCTAGGTAAATAAAAAGAGACTAGTTAGCATGGTGAAAACTAAAATGGTAAAAATGAGCAAACCTAGAGGATAAGGGTATAAAATGTTTAAATAATGTTTTTTTTTTGTATGGAGGTGTGTATTAACCATATAATCCATTAAATCTATTATTTATCAATTTTTTAGGCACATGGATTGAGAGTTACTTCCCATTATTGAATAGTTTTGCATATTTACAAAAATGGCACTCCTCACCTGAATGGCCCGAAGGCCTTATTTTTATTTTATTATGGATAATCCCCATTTTAAGGGTTGAAGAAGAACCCGTACATGTCCCATAGGCTCAAGTCATAAGGCCCGACATGGCCCGTAATACATGACCCGAAGGCCTAGAGGCATACCATGCCCATATTAATCCACTCCTCCTCAATGATAAAAGGGGACCTCCTCCCCTCACTTCTTTACACATATTAATCCATTAGGATTGAAAAAAACCTATAAAACATATATATAAATAAAATAATTATACATATTATATAGATTATGGTATTACAAATGACCAACTCTAGGGTCCTTAATAAGAGATCCAAAAGAGGTTTCTCTAAGGGAAGGTAATTATTTTCACTAAGCTCTTTCTTTTTTACTTCTTCCCTTACCACCTATATTCATGATTTAATAATTCAAATATAATTAAACAAGTATATAACATATAATTATATGTTTTTATGTTAATTTAATAGCCTATATATAGATCTTATTTCAATAAATGGGAAATGAAAATGTCATTCGTCTGTACAGCAGGCTATCGTCTCACAAACCGATGTAATTAGTTTTCTATCACCACCTCTTATGGGTGGATTTAATGATGTATTTAAATTATATATATTATATTTATGAAATAATTATACTTATGTAATTATAATATCACAACTACCTTCCAACCTTATTATCTACTGGAAAATGATAATATCGCTCGTGTGTACGTGTGGACTGCCGCCTCCACAAAGCGATGTGATATGTTTTTTATTAAATTTTGATATAGATGGTAATAAGGATAGATTAAATGAATATATATTATATATATTATGTAAAAAATATTCTATAAATTTGAATTAATATTTACCTTTCTTTCATTCCAGTAGTTAAGGAAATGGAAACAACATTCATGTGTACATATGGACCACCATCTCCATGAATGGGGTAATCCTCTTTCTATCACTAACTTTAATTAATTATTATAAATAAATATATATTATATTTATATAATTTTTAACACTCTATATATGATATAACCATGATCAAAATAAAAGGGAAAAAAATACCATACCAAACCCAACATGAAAAATTAAGCAGTAATCAGCTGAAACATGATTTTAACATAGAATTTATAATAAACACTTAATAAAAGGCCATAATTAAATCATATATGACATGATATATATGATTCTTATTTTTAATATATATATATATATATAATAAACCTATATTTATTATATAGTAGGTTTTAACTTTACAAATAAATTCGATACATTCGATAAGAGATTTATAGTCTCTCTTTTATTTCTGGGAGACATATTCCATACTATAACATCCCAACTCAGACTCAACACATCGGTTCCCTGATTTAGTCATTTACATGATCTCAAGAATTCCTACCCATACGCTAAAGTCTTCCAATTAGTAGTGAGGGTCTAATAAAGATACCATGGAGAGACTATACCCTTTTTATCAAAGTATCACAACAGCAGAAATAAATAAGAATAACCAAATGATATAACCAATAACCTGAAAAAACCAGTATCACATGATGAATAAAACAAGAATAGAATATCCAAACCAAAATAGTAGATATGTCTTTCTAAGTACATTAAAAGTTTCAAATTCAAAACCAAAAGAAAGACACACTGACACTCCCAAGCAGGTCTGAACACCTTGTTCGGATCCCTCATCCATCTAAAATTGGGCCCTTACCCTTATCGTTTTCTATAAACATGAATTCTATTTTGGAACCAATCAAGCATCCTGAATAGGGTGTGAGTACTACTCAATAGTCCACTACCAATAGCGTCTAAAAAAATATCTAGTCAATAACAGTGTATACAGTTGTGTAAACAATAAAGTAAAATACATAAAGTAAATAGTTATCACATTTTATTACTCTTTAATTAACCACATAAATATATGGGTTCACGATGAAACCCATGAAATAAATACCTTATTTTTCCTATTCCAAATAATGATCTATCCCCAAGGGATATCAGATATCATAATACCATGGTTATCACTTATCTTTTCATTTCAATTCATATCTCATCCATTTGGAACCATAGTCCAATGCCAATCTCATAGGCATAGAACATCATGTCTAACACCCTATGGGTATTTAGAGCATAGGTATGTGTCCTTCACCCCATGATTATTTGCATAATCAATCCATTCCTTATACAATAATAATCACATGCCTGAATTTGGGTTTGGAACATCATGGATAGAACCTCAAGGGTATTTGGAGCATAAATCCATGTTCCACACCCCGTTTACAAATCAATCACATATAATAAATATATTGCATTTAACAAGGTTAATCATCATTAACCCTCTCAAAAAAAATCACATCATTGTATTCCATTTTAATTATCAAAATAGTCTTGGATAGTTACTTTAATCACATGGAATAATATGAACAATTCACTATTAAACCATTTTTCAACATTTAATCAAATAAATCACTAATCCTTAAAGGTTAATCAAAACTTCCCTTTATCCCATTTATTTGTCAATTCCATATCTCAAAAATTTAAAAAATTACACAATCCCATTTAATATACTAGTTTCATCATCTAAATACCGCGTTAATTTCATAATCACAAATCAACCAATTTCAATTATCCCAAATTCAACCTAATTCCTTATCACGTGGAAATTCATTTTAATCAATTAAATTTTGATAAAATTGATCAATATTGGAAATTTAAATTTAAAAATTATATAAACATAATTAAACCAAGACTATGGGATTTGAAATTTATACCACCTACTTCAAGATTGTTGATGGATGCTCGCCAATGGAAATCCCCAAATTGAAGCGGAATGTTCAATTTCCCAATAAAGAATGATATCTAGATCCAAAATATACATATAATATCATATGGATTATATCAATAAAAACCAAAATCTATATCCATTACCAATGTAGAAAAAATTCCCTTCGAAATATGATAGAAACATAGTAGAGATAGTAAAAGTTAATCAGGGTGAGGTCTCTTACCAGGAGAGGTGCAGATCTATCAAACTAATATTCGATCTTCCATGAATGGAGTTCGTAAGTCATTTCAATCCATCTAGGAGGATCCAAATATGAGATAAACCTATTTGAGTCAATTTGGGTTGAATTAGAGTGAATTTAAATGGGGGTTGAGTAATTTTAAAAACTAATTTTCAAAGGATTAAATATCACATGCAAGATTTCCCCAATAGGGGTGCATGGTTTTCCAAAAATGTGAACCGTAATCATGTTCCTCTCCTATTGTGGTGCACGATTACTCCTAATAGGGAACATGGTTTAAAAACCATGCACCAACCAAGAAATCCCTCTTTGTTTGGAGTATCATAGTTTTCTGGGGGTTGGCACATGATTTGGGAAAATCATGCGCCAACCGTGTACTACTCAAAACCCATCCAAAAACTTCTAATTTTCACCCGAATTCACAAAATACATGACTCAATCAAATTATAAAAAAAATAATGGAAAAGGGTATATGTAAACAAGATCAAGTCATAACTAGAAAATTTCAGGATCTTACAATCTCCCAACCATATAACAGCTCACCCTCGAGATTTACTCCCAAGAAACTATAAGATTCTGAGGTAAAAATATTAGTCTACTTGACCTTCATATCCAATTATCTCTCCCATTTTCCCTCCTTAACACGCCTATGTTTCCACAATACTAAAACTATCAGTACGGTCTTTTCCCCCAATACTTTATCACTGTGATCCAAAACATGTATCATATTATCCTCAAAGGACGCATCTGTCTCAAGATCAATATCATCCACATAGATCACTTGAGAAGGGTTGGGTTGATACCACTGAAGTTGTTACACATGTAAAATTTCATGCATGGAACTATACCACTTTAGAATATCCAATAGGTATGCCACCTGCCCGATTCTCTTCACAACCTCAAATGGTCTAACAATCTTGGGTTCCAAAATTCCCTCTATCTAAATTATATGGTGACCCAATCTAGGTGAAACCCGAAGAAACACTTGATCACCCGCTGTAAACTTAAGGGTTCAAAGATGTCTATCAGCATACGACTTCTGCTTACTCTGAGAAGTATCCATACATTTCTAAATTAGTTAAACCTACTTCGACGTCTCCTACACAAGACTCAGTCCCAAAAACTCTGACTCACATGCCTCTATCCAATATAGATTTGATCTATATGGCCTACTATAAAGAGCCTTATATGGTTTGATATGAATATTTTCCTGATAACTATTGTTATAGTAAAAATCCAAAAGTGCTAGGTTCTTCTCCCCAGACCCAACAAAGTCTATAACACACACTAAAATCATGTCCTCAAACACTTGTATTATACTTTTTGACTACCCATATATCTATCAGTGTAAATCCATAGTAATAAATACCTATGAACCAAGTGCTTTGTGAAAGACTTTCCAAAAACGTGAGTTAAAACATGAGCCACAGTCTGAAACTATACTCTACATCACCCTATGCAGATAAACTATCTCCCAAATGTATATATCTCTCAATTGATCCCCAGATAAAATCTCTCACATAGGCAAGAAATGTACTACTTTCATCGGTCGGTCCACAACCACCCAAATAGAATCATTCTTTTAAGGCATCCTTGGGAGACCCACCACAAAGTACATAGTAGCATCATCCCACTTCCATTCTAAAATGGGCCATGACTTTAGTAAACCACCAGCTAATTGATTTTTGGTCTTCACCTATTTACAGGTTTAGCATCATGTCGCAAACCTTGAAATATCCTTTTTCATGCTCAGACACCAATACTATCGATGTAGGTCACAATACATTTTAGTCAAACCCAGATGCACCGCACACTTTGATGAATGAAATTTAAGAATTTGATATTCATGCATACTTGTAGGAATAATAATCAAATTCCAAATATATATGATCTCATCCTCATATATATTCCAAATGGAAGGTGACTCCCAAAATTCAAGTCTTTTCATCAAGGCCAAACAATCTGAATACTCATACTACCTCTCCAGGATCTGGCTAAGAAGTGTAGACTCCACTAAAAATCATATGCAATTCATCTTATTCTAGCCCTCCTAAACCCCAACATTCATCTTATACAACAAGTTCGTCGTATTTCACTCTAAACTAGACTCTAAAATAACCTCAATCTGATTTTTCCTTCTCAATATATCAGAAACATTGTTTCCCTTCTTGGGCATACATGCTAGCTCAAAATCAAATGAATGCATATACTAAACTCATCTCCACTTCCAGAGATTCAAATATCGTTGGGAGAATATATACTTTAAGCTTTTATGGTTGGTATAAATAGTAAACTTTTTTCTAATAGATAATGTTTCCAACACTTTATGTCATAAACAACTAAAGCTAACTTGAGGTTGTTTGTAGGGTGGTTCTGTTCATGCGGCCTCAACTTCCATGACCCATATTCCAAAACTTGATCCCCCTGAATTAATACGGCTCCAAGCATGACTCCTGAAGTATCAAAAAACAACTTATACTCCTCCCCTAGCTCGGGTATGATCAAGATTGTAGTTGTATTCAACCAACTCTTCAACTCCTAGAAAGCATTTTCACATGCTTCAAACCATTCAAACTTACCTCCCTTATTGGTCAAGCCCAAAATTTGTGATTTAAAGTGGGGAAAGTCTTGTATAATCCTCCAATAAAAACCTAACTTCCCTAGAAAACTATGGATATCAAAAAAAATCTTAGGTTACTCCCAAGAAACAACTACTTGAACTTTATCTAGGTCCACTAACACGCCTTCCTCTAAGATGATGTGGCCCAATAAATTTACCTAATAGATCCAGAATTGGAACTTTGATAGATTTCTATATAAGATTATGTTCTCTCAGTGTACTCAAGATGATTTCAAGATTTTGGGAATTATTATAATGAGTCTTGGAGTACACCAATATTTCATCCCTAAACACTTCCACAAACTGATTCAAGTAAAATTTTAAGATTATATTTACAAGGTCCATAAACTTTATTGGATCATTCATCATCCCAAATAGAATCAAAATGAACTCATAAATGACATACCTACTTATAAAAGTAGTCTAAGTTATATCAAAAGGTTGAAATCTTGGCTGATGATACCTTTATCTCAATTCAGTCTCATATAAAACATAAGCTTTGCTCAGCTGGTCAAATAGATCATCGATACATAGAATAGGACACTGGTTCTTCACAGTCATTCGGTTAAAATTCCGGTAATCAACACACAAGTTCAAGGTCCTGGAATCCTTCTTTACAAACAAGAATTTGGAGCCCCAAGGTTATGTACTTAGATGGATAAACCCCTTATCCATTAAATCTAGCAATTGAGTCTTAAGCTCTTGAAGCTTTGTTGGTGTCATTATGTATGATGGAATAGAAACTTTATTAACCCCCAGAATGATCTCAATAGTAAATTCCATAAAAATATAAAGTATGAATCCTGATAAGTCCTTAGGAAACACATCCTGGAACATTTCCACTATAGGTGGAAATACATTATGCTTCACACCCCTATCATCCAGCAAAATACATGTAACCTGGGCAATGAGCTCTTCTAGTTGCTAATGGATTGGCCCTGCACATCCTTCCAAAATATCATACTCTCCACGATGTACATAAGTATAACCCTTAGGAGACATAAAAATAATTTTCCTATGGTAACAATCTATGTGGGCTCAATATTCTACTAACTAGTCCATACCCATGATCAAGTCAAAGCCTGACATATCTAGAATGTAAAGATCCCAAAGAAAATGATACTCTCCAACCTTTAGAGAACACCCCTTTCACAAATATATGTCTCTCAACCATACCCCCAATGGTGTATCAATCTTTATAACCCCACCGAAAAACTCCCCTTCCAGACTCAACATGTTAATAAGTTGTGTAGATATAAAATAATGAGAGGAACCGGTATCAAATAAGGCACTAGAAATCTTAGAAGCTACAAGAATAGTACCTCTAATTGTCGATGGTCCAACCTCACTATCCATAAGTGTAGGATGAACTGAAATAAAATTTCCTTGCCATATTATTTTTTATGTAGTTAGAGTCCCTTGAACTACACCACTCTACTGATATGAGTTCCCTTTCCCAGAAGTACCATGTCAACTGCCTCGACCGCCACAGCAAGTTGAACTCCAACTTCCAGATAGGTATAGGGTTGAAGAACCCCTTCCAACACTCTAATTATTCCTAGATCCTCTTTCATTACCCATCTACAATGGGTTCTTATAGAACCTATGTAGATATTCCATGATTATGATGGATTGGAACTCAACCGGTGGTCAATGAAAATGTCAATGAAAGTGACTAGGCCTACCGCACTAGTGGAAAATCACTCAGGTAAGATCCTGGGTAACTGATCCTTCCCCATGTCCACTCTATTTTTCAGTTCTCTGGTCAACATTCTCATAGCGATTCTTACTACTCTTAGAACTCTTGGTTTTCTATAAAAAAACACTTATCCTCTAGTGGAATCTTCCTTCAGGTTCCCCTTAGATATGAGAGCTCAATCCATAACTTCAACAAACTTCTTTAACTGAAAGATGTTAACGTAGGACATAATCTCATATTTAAGCCTAACTTGAAAATGTCTTTCCGTAGTTATCTCATCCCCTTCTAACACTGTATAAAATCATTGTAAGTCAGTAAAGTGACCGGCATAATCTATCATGGACATACTCCCCTGGGTCAGCCTCATAAAAATTATGTCCCTCTCCTGACTTAGAGTCTCTGGATAAAATTTCTCCATTAACTTCTTTTGGGATTCCTTCCATACCATGTTTTCTAGCTATCCATCTTGAGTCTAGATAACCCACCATTGCTTCACTGATCCTCTCAACATATAATTTACCGGTTTGACTCTTTTCTTAGCAGGATTCTCTAAGTGGTCAATAATATTCTAGATAGACTCAATCCAGAACCTGATTGCATCAGGTTCACCCTCTAAAGTAAAAGTATGAGTGTGTTACAACTGAAACTCTCATTTCAAGTCATACATACACTTTATAACCCACCCTGGGTTTCATTTCATAAACTTTATGAAGTGGGAAATATTCTCAAGGAACTTCTCTCCGACTTCCTTGCCCAAAACATTGGTGTCATAGGTTCCACTGCTGGTGGATCATCTCTATCCATAACCTCATATCGTCCTCTCAAAAAGTTTCATTATAGAGGAATATATATATAATTCCAAACACACATATTTGGACAATTTTCAAAAAAATTACACAATTATGGTGATTTACATAAATCCATAACAAGTCATCCCCCAAACCCCTCAATGCGGTCAAAAATGACACACTATCACTACCCTTAACCATCATATATCTAGGTCATGGTTAACATAGGGTAAAAATATTTTCACAACTCAAATTTCTCATTAGACACCCGTTTTCCACATTTTTCATCATTTTATAATTCTCAATTCCATATTAGGCACCATTTTAAATTCAAATACACATAAAAGTAAAAACATTTAAATTTCAACAACTTACCCAAAACCTACTTTTCCATGTGTTCTTAACAATGATGCATGTCTCAATAATTCCTAAGTGCCTAGAATGATGCATCTATACTCATCTCTCATTCCATACCAAGCCACAGGTCAAATATCATAAAATATCATAAAAAATAATCACATCACACAAAAAGTACATCACTCAAGGTGAAATAAAATCCAATTGTAACAATATACATCAATAACAACAATCCCACCCTAGGTACTTGGTTTTCCCCCTATACATAGGTTAGCTACTCCCATGCATGAGCTCATGTCTAAGGCCTAATTCTTCCTAGTATCTTAATACCTTTAAAAACTAGTAAGACAAAATAAAAAAGAAAAGAAAACTCATTTGATCCCAACTTTTAACTTCCTAACTCGAGTTCCACTCACGGGTTCCCTAAGTCGGTCAGTTGCATGACCTCAAAAATGTCTCCCCATATGCCCGAGTCTATCGACTAGTAGTGACTGTCTAATAAATATACCAATGGAAGACTATACCTTCTTTATTAAATCACCAAAATAGTATAAATAAATAAAAATAACAAAATTATATAACCAGTAACCATAAAAACCCAATATCACACGATGACTAAAATAGGAATACAATATCCAAACCAAAACAGTAGATATTTCATGTCAAGTACGTGTCAAGTGTCAAATTAAAAACCAAAATAATGAAACACTAATACTCTCAAGAAGGTTAGGACACCATGTCGGGTTCCCTTATCTATTATCCATACTAAATCATCCATCTAACATAGGGATCATTCCCTTATCCTGTCATATAAACATAAAGTCTATTAAAGTACCAATTAGGCAGTCCAAGTAGGGTGTTAGTATAACTCAGTAGGCCACAACCAATGGAATATAAAATTGTTAGGTCCACTAGGCTGAATACCCTGAGAGGGGGGGGGTGAATCAGGGTATGACTAACTAAAAATTAAAGCCCGTTCTGATCTTGTTTCGCTGTTAAGCAAAACACTCTTCTCTCTCTTTCCTGCTGCACAATATAAACAAAAAGTAAAGCAAGCACAGGACACAACAATTTTACTTGGTTCACCGCTAAGGGCTACGTCCAAGGAGCATACGCCGACAGGTTGCCGGTCGTACCAAGTCCACTAAACTTCACTAGCTGTGGATTACAATGTTCGGGCTAGATCACTTCTATGCCCAGGCTCACTGCCTATACAATGTTTAGGGTCAGCTCACTGCTTTCCCAAGGGTCAGTCCCTGTTTCTCTCTCTCTGGCTCACTGCCGGTGGAGAGGATCACCTTCTTCCTCTTCCTAAGCTCACTGCTCTTGGAAGGGAATCCAATCACAGTTTATAGACCTGTAGGTCTCTTCATTTCCATTAAGGAATGCATCTTTCTCTGTATGTAGATGCTCTGTTGAAGTCCAACTTTCACCCGCAGATGAATCTCACTTTGCACCGGATGTACCGGGCAACCTCAAGTTTTACGCGCAACCCTTACGGTGCCTTGCGCGCAATTTCTATGCTTTGCGCGAAATTCCTTTTTCGCGCAACTTCCAAATTTTACGCGCAGCCTGGAAACTGCCTTGCGCGCAATTCACTGCCTTTGCGCGAAATCCACTTTTCGCGCAACCTTCCTTTTACGCGCCAACTCAAACTTTCTGCGCAGCCTTTGCTTTTCGCGCAATCCGACTTTACGCGCAAACTTTAAGTTTACGCGCAACACCCTTTCAAACTTCAATTTCGCGCACCAGAGCTCAGGTATTTTCTATGTCTTTAGCTCTTCTGAATGGAGGAGGGTCACTTCATATTTATAGGCAAAATCGACCCCGCGCGAAAAACCCTCCTTGAGCGCGTAATCCGCTTTGATCTTCCGCGCACAAACATTTTCCGCGCACTGCTCCATAATTTCGCGCACATCATGCCTTTGCCATTTTACGAGCTTCGGACCTCGTAACACCTCTTGCGCGAAATACTTCATCCGCTATTTTGCGCACCACTTCAATTTTCCGCGCACGCCTCCAAAATTTCGCGCGCCTCATGCCTTTACCGATTTTCAAGCTTTCGGCCTTGAAGCATCATTTGCGCGAAATACAATTTCGCGCAACCCGCTGTTTTGCGCGCCACACTTCAAGATTTCGCGCAACCCTCTAGTTTTGCGCGCCACGCTTGATTTTTCCGCACACCTCCTTCATTTCTCTCTCCTCAACCTTTGCCAACAACATATCACTCCATTTTCCATTGGCGATTTTCAGGCCCAAAAATTTGGCAAACACTGGAAAACGGCGCCACCTTGTTCTGCTCTTTTGTACCGCCTCCAGATCGTCCTTTCCTTTGTCAAAGTTCTTTGTCAACATGGAATGTCAACAACTTCTCGGGAACTCGACAATTCTCCATGGAAACCTGCTTTGTCAACAAACACAATCAACCCAAAAATGCTGCAATGTTACCTTGAGGGATTTTTGCCCAACAATCTCCCCCTTTGGGTTTGTTGACAACTCTTCACAACTCTGCTCAGAAATATTTTCTGCACTTTGATACCTCACTGAGTCTTCTTCCAGCTGCTACCACCATTCGCCTCTTGCGATTATGATAGCGTTCAAGGATTCACTTAACATGTACTCTAAGCCCACATGAGCAATGCTCGGCGTGAGAAACAAGAGTAGAATGAAAAGTTCATCAATGAATCACTTCATGTCAGACCCCAATTGTCGATTCCACCCTGATACCAATTCTTAAAAGAAAAAACCGGTTGTTGAACCACACTGATACCAATTGGTGAATTCTTAAGTTGATACCAATTGTTGATAGCTGGACACTGTCTCACACCATTCCAACACCACTGTTCTGCTTTTATCACGATCCTCAGCTGTCGTGATTTCTATGATTTGATCGATCACGTCTAGCATCGTCAGATTTACAAATCTCTCCCCCTTTCTAATTGCTCCCCCTTTCTGGCTGCTCCACCTGTCAGCTTCTCCCCGTATCAATTATGATTTATCAAATCTCCGCACTATTTTCTCCCTTGAACAAACACTTTTCTCCCCCTTTGTCAAGCACTTTTCAAGCACTTTTCTCCCCCTTTGTCAACGAACCCAAAGGTCACGCCTTTGTAGTCTGTAACATAGTAGAGAACACATATCAGCACATTAGGGAAAAACACACCATACCTCGGGGAGAGGGGGGGGGGTCCCATATCCACACTATTTCAAGTGTGGGGAAGCGACTGAACTCCCAGAGCCAGTCGATGCCTTTCAAATGCTTCCTTGGGTAAGGCCTTTGTCAGGATGTCTGCAACCTGTAGTTCTGTAGGCACATACTCCAACTTCACGATCCTCTGCTCAACCTTCTCCTTGATAAAGTGATACTTAATCTCAATGTGCTTTGTCCTTGAATGATGGACGGGATTTTTGCTAAGATTTATAGCACTTGAGTTGTCGCACTGGATTCCGATCGGAGACTTCACTTCAACTCCCATATCTTCAAGCTGCTGCTTCATCCACAATAACTGTGTGCATGCTTGAGTGGCCGCAATATACTCAGCTTCTGCGGTGCTTAATGAAATGCAATCCTGCTTCTTGCTCAACCAAGCAATACATAGTCCGCCAAGATAAAATGCACCTCCAGATGTTGATTTTCTATCATCTGTTGAACCGGCCCAGTCTGCATCAGTGTACCCCAATAACTCTGTCTGAGATTTGTCATTGTATGTCAAGCCGAAGTCCACCGTGCCCTTAATATACCGAAGTATTCTTTTCACTGCGAGCATGTGACTTTCCTTGGGATTACTCTGATATCTCGCTGCTTGGCATGTGGCGAAAACAATATCAGGCCTTGTTGCGGTTAAGTACAACAGACTTCCAATGATTTGCCTGTATTCTGTGATATTAACTGCCTTGCCATCCTCATCTTTTGATAATTTCATCCGAGTAGCCACCGGAGTCTTCATCTCCTTGGAATTTTCCATTCCAAACCTTCTCAGGACCTCCTTGGCATATTTAGATTGAGAAATGAATGTTCCATTCCTTCCTTGTGTTACCTGTAGACCAAGGAAAAACGTTAGCTCTCCAATCATTGACATTTCAAACTCATTTTTCATGAATTCAGAAAACTGTCTGCACTGAGCTTCATCTGATCCACCAAATATTATGTCATCGACATAAACCAACACCATCATCCTTTGATTACTGTCATTGCTGAAATAGAGATTGTAATCAACTCCTCCACGCTGAAAACCAAGCTTCTTCAAGTACTGATCAAGCCTTGAGTACCATGCCCTTGGTGCTTGTTTCAGCCCATACAATGCCTTCTTCAGCCTGCAAACTTTGTTCTCATCCTCATGAATGAGAAAACCATCTGGCTGCTCAATATACACCTCCTCTTCCAGAACCCCATTCAAGAATGCGGATTTGACATCCATCTGGAACACTTTGAACTTTCTTTGCACTGCGATGGCTAGGAATAATCTTATTGTCTCCAGCCTTGCAACCGGTGCAAATGTCTCATCAACATCAATTCCCTCGATTTGGGAGTACCCCTTGCACACTAGACGTGCTTTGTTCCGAATCACTGTGCCATCTTCATTCATCTTGTTGCGATAGACCCATTTGGTCCCAATGACATTCTTGTCTGCTGGCCTCGAAACAATCTCCCATGTCTGGTTCTTCTCAATCTGATCAAGCTCTTCGTTCATGGCCTGAACCCAGTTTTCATCTTCAGCTGCATCAGAAAAACATTTCGGCTCTACTTGAGACAAAAACGATGCTTGCTGTGATGATTTCATTCTTCGAGTCTGAACTGGAGCTGTTTGATCACCAATGATATTCTGCCTATCAATTTCAGCTCGACTCTTTGGCTTTCTCACAGACACCGACTTGACACTTTCCTCTTCATCATCAGTATCTTCTTCTGAGTCAGCTTCTGCCACTTCTGCTCCCCCTGGGTTGCTTACCTCATCATCACTTTCATCCAGGAACTGTTCACTGGATCGTTGAGTATTCTGCTCATTTTCAACTATAGTGACATCATTGCTTTCAATGATTTTTCCCAGCCTTTTATTGAAACATTTATATGCTTTGCTTTTCCCGGAATAGCCAAGGAATATCCCTTCATCTCCTCGTGCCTCAAACTTCCTATGATGTTCTTTGTTGAGAATGAAACACTTACTTCCAAAGATTCGAAAGTACTTCAACGTTGGCTTCTTTCCGTACCACAGTTCATACGGAGTCTTCCCTTGCTTCGGACATAACAGGGACCTGTTTGAAACATAGACCGATGTCAAAACTGCTTCCTTCCAAAATTTCTCTGGCAGGTCCTTATCAATAAGCATTGTTCTAGCCATATTGTTGATGATCCGATTTCTCCTTTCAACTACTCCATTCTGTTGGGGAGTTCTTACCGATGAAACTTGATGCCTTATCCCATGTTTCTCGAGATAGTTTTCAACCTGACTGTTTGTAAATTCCGTACCGTTATCAGTACGAAACTTCAGAATTTTCTGCCCCAGCATCTTTTCTGATTCCCTCCTGTACTGCTTTATGCAACTGAACACCTCAGTCTTATGGGTTATGATGAATACCCAGGCCATTCTGCTATAGTCATCAATAAAAAGAACATAGTACCTTTGCCCATTTATAGCTCGTGGTGAGATAGGTCCACATACATCAGCATGCACCAATTCGAGCACTCTAGTTGATTTCTGTTCCTTTGGCCTGTATGTCTTTCTGATGATTTTCCCTTGTTGACAAGCATCACACGTATGAGTGCGATCACGTGACAGTTTGGGAAGGTCTCTAGCAGCATCAAATTTAACAAGATCCTCCATAGATGGTTGGCATAGATGACCAAGTCGCTTATGCCACAGCTGGTTTTCTTCCTCTCTGGATAAAAGACAAATATCTTCTTCCCCACCTACAAGATAGAGATTTCCCTTTGACCTTTTTCCCTGCAGAACAGCTGCCCCATCTTTTCCTTTCACAACACACATCTTCTTGGTAAATTGGATAGAGTGCCCAGAGTCACATAGTTGACTGACACTGAGTAGGTTATGACTGAGACCCTCTACTACCAAGACATCAGCGCGTCTCATCTCTTTGCCCCCAAACTTGGCTTTCCCTGAGCCAACAATCTTCAGGCCTTCATCATTTCCAAATTTGACAACTCCTTCTTTGTCATATTTGATGCCTGTAACAAGATCCTTGTTACCCGTCATGTGGGATGTGCAACCACTATCAAGGATCCAAACACCAGATCGATCTGATGCTTTAAGGGCAATCTGCGCCACCACAGCCTTCTCATTTTTCTTCTTCTTGGTCCATACTTTTTCTTTCACACTCGGCATGGATTGAGGCTTCTGTTCTTTCTCAGAGTATGACGGACCACCCTCATCTTGCAAAGCCGCAAATCTATTCTCCGTTTTTAACTCACCTGTTGGTTTATTGACCTGCTGCTTGCGAGTGTTTTGATTCTGCTTTGGCACATTTCTCTGAATGGTCTAAGTACAATACCTAGCCATGTGCCCAAATCCTCCGCACCAAAAACAGTGACCTTCAAAATATATTCTGGAAAACCGTTCTCTGTTTGGCTGCCATCTCTGTTCTTGTTCCCTTCTATATCTCTTGGCTATGGAACACACATACTGTGAATGTCCCATTTTCCCACAGCAATAACACCTGATATAGGATACATTCCTTCGTGATACTTCAGCACTACGATTTTCCCTTTGGGATCTATAAATATTCTGATTCTGTTTTGTGCCCAAATCAACCTTCAAATTCGGAACGGGTGCTTGCGGTCTGACATTAACTGCCACTGATTTTTGTTTCTTATCAAGCCCTGAATCAACCTTAACATCTGAGCTCAATTGCTGTTTCTTTCCTGCTGAACTTCTAGGCTCCGCTTTCATCTTCTCTGTCTTCTGAATAGCCTGCTTTTCGGATAACACATTGGGGGTCAAGAGCTTATCTTGATCCTTGAGTTTTTGTCGCAGACTGACCACTTCTTCTTCAAGCTCTTTGATACATCTAACCTGCTCCTTTCCTGTGTTAGTCAAACAATCAATTTCCTTCTTTTGTTCCTCAATTTTAAGCTTATACTCAACAATATTTTCTGAGCTCTCTGGTGTTGAGGATTTTAGTCTTTCAATTTCTTCTAACAGCTCAGAATTTTCTTCATCCTGTTGTTGCATATAGAGTTTGGCATCACGAACCACTTTATTGGCTTTCTTCGTTTTGGCTCTCCAAACGTCTATCTCCTCAAGAGCTGCTTCCAATTCGGCTTCCATATCAATTCTCCCTTCAATTTCTTCTTCTTCTTTATCATCAGCTTCTTCTCCCTTTTGAGAACTACCAACAATTGCCACCAAGGCATTTACCCCACGATCTCTGCAATTTTCAATTTCCTCAACTTCTTCATCCTCATACTCATCTGAACTTTCAAATTCTTGTGAAAGAAGATTCTTTTTCTTGAAGAAATTTCTCTTGAATTGTTTCTTCCCTTTCACAAAAGCCGAAGCCTTCTTTTTGGGAATTTCAACGTCATCATCATCATCATCATCTTGAAACTTCTTGGGGCATCTTGCCGCAAGATGACCAACCTTTCCACATCTAAAGCATGCTAGTGGAAGTTTACCTTTAAACTTTCCTCTTCCTCTTTGTAGATTCGAAGAAAGGAATGACATCACCTCATCTGTCTCTTCTTCTTCATTAGAATCTTCAATGGTGAGCTTCTTCATGGCCTTAAATGCCACCTCTTTAGACTTCCCCTTTTCCACAGCCTCATTATCATCGTTCCTCATTTCATATGCAACCAAGGTACTGTGCAAATTGTCCAATGTCAGCTCTTTTGGATCTTTATCTTCTAGTACTGAAACTTTCGGATTGAACCGAGGTGGAAGTTTCCTTAAGATGCGCTTTACAATCTTTATGTCTTCAATGACTTCTCCAAGACCTCGCATATCTTCCACAACAATGTTTACCCTGTCAAAGAATGCATCAACAGACTCATTCGGGTTCATTTTCAGATCTTCATATTTGTTCCACAACACCTGCAGCTTCGCCTCTCTGACTTTTGTGTCCCCTTCATATATATTCAAAAGCTTTTCCCACATGGAATGTGACGTTTTGCATGACATCACTTTTGTGTAGATGGGATTGGAAAGGGCTCCCCCTAGGGCATTGATTGCTTTGGAATCAGCATCCAACTCTCTATGCTCAGCTTCTGATAAAGCACCACTGTTAATATCAGCTGTGATACCATGCATGGCTGCTGAAAACACATCCATTCCCAAGGATCGGAAATAGTGTTGCATCCGATTCTTCCATATCTGAAAATTATATCCGTCGAAGATCGGAATCCCTTTATGATTGGTTACCTCCATTGAGAGAAGAACAACTTTTCAACCTTTCCCTCTGATACCACTTGTTAGGTCCACTAGGCTGAATACCCTGAGAGGGGGGGGGGTGAATCAGGGTATGACTAACTAAAAATTAAAGCCCGTTCTGATCTTGTTTCGCTGTTAAGCAAAACACTCTTCTCTCTCTTTCCTGCTGCACAATATAAACAAAAAGTAAAGCAAGCACAGGACACAACAATTTTACTTGGTTCACCGCTAAGGGCTACGTCCAAGGAGCATACGCTGACAGGTTGCCGGTCGTACCAAGTCCACTAAACTTCACTAGCTGTGGATTACAATGTTCGGGCTAGATCACTTCTATGCCCAGGCTCACTGCCTATACAATGTTTAGGGTCAGCTCACTGCTTTCCCAAGGGTCACTCCCTGTTTCTCTCTCTCTGGCTCACTGCCGGTGGAGAGGATCACCTTCTTCCTCTTCCTAAGCTCACTGCTCTTGGAAGGGAATCCAATCACAGTTTATAGACCTGTAGGTCTCTTCATTTCCATTAAGGAATGCATCTTTCTCTGTATGTAGATGCTCTGTTGAAGTCCAACTTTCACCCGCAGATGAATCTCACTTTGCACCGGATGTACCGGGCAACCTCAAGTTTTACGCGCAACCCTTACGGTGCCTTGCGCGCAATTTCTATGCTTTGCGCGAAATTCCTTTTTCGCGCAACTTCCAAATTTTACGCGCAGCCTGGAAACTGCCTTGCGCGCAATTCACTGCCTTTGCGCGAAATCCACTTTTCGCGCAACCTTCCTTTTACGCGCCAACTCAAACTTTCTGCGCAGCCTTTGCTTTTCGCGCAATCCGACTTTACGCGCAAACTTTAAGTTTACGCGCAACACCCTTTCAAACTTCAATTTCGCGCACCAGAGCTCAGGTATTTTCTATGTCTTTAGCTCTTCTGAATGGAGGAGGGTCACTTCATATTTATAGGCAAAATCGACCCCGCGCGAAAAACCCTCCTTGAGCGCGTAATCCGCTTTGATCTTCCGCGCACAAACATTTTCCGCGCACTGCTCCATAATTTCGCGCACATCATGCCTTTGCCATTTTACGAGCTTCGGACCTCGTAACACCTCTTGCGCGAAATACTTCATCCGCTATTTTGCGCACCACTTCAATTTTCCGCGCACGCCTCCAAAATTTCGCGCGCCTCATGCCTTTACCGATTTTCAAGCTTTCGGCCTTGAAGCATCATTTGCGCGAAATACAATTTCGCGCAACCCGCTGTTTTGCGCGCCACACTTCAAGATTTCGCGCAACCCTCTAGTTTTGCGCGCCACGCTTGATTTTTCCGCACACCTCCTTCATTTCTCTCTCCTCAACCTTTGCCAACAACATATCACTCCATTTTCCATTGGCGATTTTCAGGCCCAAAAATTTGGCAAACACTGGAAAACGGCGCCACCTTGTTCTGCTCTTTTGTACCGCCTCCAGATCGTCCTTTCCTTTGTCAAAGTTCTTTGTCAACATGGAATGTCAACAACTTCTCGGGAACTCGACAATTCTCCATGGAAACCTGCTTTGTCAACAAACACAATCAACCCAAAAATGCTGCAATGTTACCTTGAGGGATTTTTGCCCAACAAAAATAATATTAAATAAATAACATTATATGAATTAGTATGAAGGATAAAGTTTAATGCATAATGTAAATAGTTATCACATTTCATTACTCTTTAATTAACCACCTAAATCCTCAGGTTCGTGATGATACCCATACAATCAATACCTGATTCATCCTATGATCAAGTCTAGGATATCCCAAAGGGATGTCACATATAACAATACTATGGTTTTCATTTATCATTTAATTCCAAATCATATCACATCTATTTGGAACCATATTCCAATGATAATATCATGGGAATAGAATCTCATGTCTAGCACCCCATGGGTATTTGGAACATTAGTCTATGTTCTAAACCCCTTGGGTATTTGGAGAATCAGTCCCTACCCCATACAGTAATAATCAAATTCATGAATTTGGGTCTAGAATGTCATGTATAGAACCCAATGGGTATTTGGATCATTATTCCATATCCCGCACCCAATTTCTCTATCAATCATATATACCGCATATATGACATTTAACAAGGTTAATCATCATTAACCCTCTCACCAATTTTTCACATCATGGTATACCATTTAAATTATCAAAACAATCATGGATCCTTAATTTAATCACATAGAATAATATGAACAATTCATTATTAAATCATTTGTCAAAATTTAATCAAATAACTCATTAACCCTTCAAGGTTAATCCAAACATCCCTTTATTCTAGTTATCAATAAATTCAACATATTAAAATTTTAACCAATTACAAAATCCCATTTAATTTTTCAATTTCATCATCCCAATAGCCCATCATTTCATAATCACAAATCTATCGATTTCAATTGACCCAAATTTAACCCAATTCATTATCCTGTGGAAATTCAATTTAATTAATTCAATTATGGTGTAATTTCCTAATAATGTAAATTGAAAATTCAAAATTACATACATTTAATTAAACCAATACTATTGGATTTATAATTTAGACCACTTACCTCAAGATGGATGATGGATGCTCGCCAATAGAAATCCCAAAATTGAAGTGGAATGTTGAATTTCACAACAAAGAATGATATATATATATCAAAAACATAGATCCAAGATCGAGTGGATTATATCTATAAAAACCTAGACCAATATCCATTACCAATGAAGGAAAACAACCCTCAAAATATGAGAGAAATATGGTAGAGAGAGAGAGAGATAATCGGGACGAGATCTCTTGCTGGGAGAGGTTCATATCTATCAAATGGATCATTGATTTTCCAAAAATGGAGTTTTGAAGTCCTTGTAATCCATCCAAGAGCCACCAAAATGACAGAAAACCATTAGGGTCATATTAGGGTGAATGTAGGGGGGTTCAAGAATTTTATAACTGATTTTCATAGGATTAAATACAACATGCACGGTTTCCTAGGTAGGGGTGAACAGTTTTCCAAATCATGCACCCTAACAGTTCGACTATCCATTGGGGTGAATGGTTACTCATAATAGGGTGAAAAGTTTGAAAAACCATGCACCAACCATGTAATACCTCTTTTTCTATGGTTACATGGTTTTATGGGGAAGGGAACATGGTTTGGGAAAACTGTGCGACAATCGTGCACTACCCAAAACTACTCCATAAGCATCCAATTTTTACCCAAACACACCCAAGACATGCCTCATCCAAAGTATAACCAAAACAAGGAAAAATATTTCCTATAAATTATCTTCATACATCACCAAAAAATGTGTGTATCTTAAACATATTCCTCATACGTTTCTTTTATGTGGTCTATATAATGACCCTTTGACATATTCTATCATTAATATCCTTATTTTAATGATATTTAATTTTTTATTTTTTGTTATTATTTAATGGGTATTATGATTCAAAAGTTTCCAAAGGGGTAATGGATTTTCATCCCAATTATATTTATTTGGCACACATGACATATACAACATTTGTATCTCTTTTGTGGTGTATATACTTCCCATGATTTTATTTTATGATCCATCTCATGAAAATTACAAGATATGAATATCCATATATGGTTATTTCATTCATGGGTTTGTAGATTCAAAAGCTATTAAATGGTTAAATGTTTTATGTTACAATATCAATGTTTTTGGGATTTTTTTATGATTATGTTTCTGATAATAAAGTCTTATAAACTATTTATCAAGAAACTCCTGAATTTTATTATCCTATAGTTATTTATATGGAATAAATGTTTCCATTTAATTTTCTTATCTTTATGAGATGAATATATAAAAATAATGTTTTTTTAGAAAATTGAATTTATTTATCTTTTTTGTTGAAAATCATTTTTCTTCCATTTCTAAGTTTTTTAAAATTGATTACAAGAATTTTTTAAAATATAATATTGTGATGTCTTAAATTAATTTCTACACATTTTTTAATTTTGTAAAAAATGTTTTAAAAGGAATATTCTTGTATTCTATCAAACAAGGATAATTAGGCTTTTACAAGAAATGTTAAATGAATCATTTTTTAATGTGTACAACATAAACGGTATTTCCAACCATTATGACTGGTCAATGATTTAAATATTACTCTATAAGTTTCCAAGGTTATTTTAGAATAAAGTTTTTTAAAAATATTTTTGATTTTTTTATATTTTATATAATTTATTTAAAAATGGAAAGGATATTTTACTCAAGGATGTTTTAGTGATCTTTTTAGGGAATTTATGTTCATTAACAACAAAAACCTTTGGTTTTTATTATATTTTTCTAGGGATATGATCCCATGTTAGCATACTAATTATTTTTATGTATGGTTTATGTTAATGATGAAAATATTTTTATGAAACCCATTCATTTTCCATGAGTTATACTAATATGAAATGATGAAATGTTTATGAAACCCAATTCTTTTCCATTGGTTATGCTATGATGAAATGTTTATAAAACCGATTTCTTTTCATGGGTTCTGATATGATGATTATTTTATGATATTCTAGAACACTTATGTATGGTTTTCATTCTATGGAAGTGGTTATATTATAACCAGGGATGGTGGTTATGTTATAACCAAGGATAATTGTTTATTTATAACCAAGGATGGGTGGGAACTATATCTCCCTCCAATGAATTGGGTAAAGATTAATATCTCATGAGATAAATTAGAATGTAATGGGGAGTGAACCCATATCAGTAAGGGAAATTGTCTACTATGATAGTCATGGGAGTAAAGAATGAATACTATGATGGTTTAGGGAGTAAACTCAATCCACTATATTATTCTTGGGAATGAACTGTGACTATAAAGATGGTTTGGGGAGTAAACCCAATCCACTATAATAGTCTTGGAAATGATCATTAACTACTAAGGAAATGATTTTCTAACTTATGTGTATGCTAAAATTCCATGTTTTATGATAATGTTAAGCTTCCATAAATTATGTTATTTGATTCCTTTATGATTTATGTCAAATGAACTACTAATATTTATGTCATTACTCAATTTTATGATCTTTGATATGTATGGTATGGTTTTCAAATGTTAATCTCATGTTATCATACCCCTATCCCCATGTTATTCTTATGTGATCATTGATATCTCCCTTGAATAACCTTAATGAGAATCTGAGATCACCCTTTATTATTTTCCTTTCCATAGGTTATTAATAATGGTATTATGTATGATATTTCTAATAAGGGTGCAAGTTATGAATAGAATTTTGGGAGATGATGTAATTCACTTATGAACTAATTATTTATGTATAAAATTTTCCAAAGGAAATATACCTGAAGGATTATGGTGTGTATAATTTTGTTATATAATGAATATTCATCAATTTAGATGTGGTGTCTATGTATGAGAAGTTTGTTCCACAACAATTCTTTATAAAAAATAATGACAGTGATGGTTAGAAAAAGTGATCATGTGGTAAATGTTAAAAAGAATTCTTTTACAACTTTCAAAAAAAATCTAAAATAACTATTCACACCCTAGTCTTGGAATTTATTTTATTTTATTATTATATTATCTTTAGATATTTTGGTTGAGGTTTGGGTTGAGTTCCATGTTTGAATTTTAGAGTTTTAAAGTTCTCAGGTGGATTTTTTTCTTGTTCACAGTTTTTAGGCAATCATGTGGATTATTAAGTCAGTGGATGTTTTCAATTAAAATTATTCTTGCACGGATTGAATTTCAAGATTTTAGAATGTCTTGGATAAAACCGTGTGTGGTAAAGTGAAACTCATGCGTCTTAAGGGTTGGTTTATGGGGCATGGCGCACAGTTTGCACATGGTTAGATTAAATCATGTGGAAAGTGTGTGATGGGTTATGTAGTTTTGAGAGTGGAATTTTTCATGGTTGGTGCATGATTTGGGAAATCATGTGGCCAAACCATGTGGGGTTCCCTTCCTCTCTAGTAGGGTATGCACGGTGGTGCATGATTTTTCAAACTGTATGGACAAACCATGCAAGTTTCTTGGATAATTAAAAGTGTGAAAAAAAATATTTTTTCCTTATACTATTTTATCCATATTTTGGGATTTTCCTCCCTTTAGTAACCTAGGAACACTATGGGGCTCCAAGAAACCCTCCTCCTTTGTTCCCCTTCCTCCATTGAATCTCCTTTAAGGTTCATAGGAACGTTTCTTTGATTTTTTGGATGATTTCCTCTAATCCTCTTCCTTATCTATTGGTTTCTTAGTATTTTCTTGGTGGGTTCTCACTTTAATGAACCCTAAGGGCTAGGGTTAATGTGAAGATTGATTTATTTGATGTTAGGGTGTGTTTATTGTATCTTGGAGAGTATTATTCCTTCTTATGAAGTTTCTTTGCATTCACACATCATTGAGGTAGGTGTTTCTATCCATTTCTTTTTCATCACATTCTGTTGATGCTTGAGCTTCCCTTTAATGTATTAAAAAATTAGAAACTATCTTGTGGTGTGTTAGTATAATTTTTTTGGCATTTTCATGATGGAAAATAGGTCTGAAATGGTTTCTAATAGGTTTCTTTAGTTATGCCTATTTTTAAATGCATGCAAGGTGTTTGATAAAATCTAAATTGATATTTTTAAGAAAAATCGGGTTTCTTAGGTGTTGTTTACCCTTGGTTATGCTTTGATATCATGGTTGAGCTATGAAATGGGTATCGTATATGGTAATTAGTGACTCTTGTGGTTTGATGATTATGTATGGCTTGTTGTGTTTGGCGGTAAAGTAAATAGTATTTCTTTAAAAATGGTTTTGGGATGATTTCATGGACACTTGAAGTGTGAAATTGGATTTTGGAATATATATATATATGTGTGTGTGTCTGTGTGTGTGTGTGTGTGTGCACATAGTGCACATGGTGATGGGGAAAATGATAATTCCCATTGATAAGTATGTTTTCCTTGAACCATATTTTTCCAAGGGCTTCTCCTCCCATCCCACTTTATTTTTCCTTAAATTGTTCCTTGATTTATAAATGGTGAATTAGTGCTTCAAGTGACTTTAAATGTGACTTAAAATGTATTCTCTAATGATTGAACCATTTGTAATTTTTATATTTTGTTTGGTGAATAATTTTCATAAGGTTCTGTTTATCACTTTAAGACATACTTAGTAACCAATTGGTGTAAAGGCCCATTTGGAACTTTCATATTATTGCATGTTTTCATTTTTTTAGAGATGGTTTAGATTTGAAATGTAAATTACCATTTGGAATTTTTCACATGTAAGTGGTATTTCATATTTCATTGGAAATGTATTTGTAAATTTATTTTGATTGGAAATGATAAATTCTCAGTTGGGACTTCATATTTCCTTGGGAAAGTTGGTTTTGATGTGATGTGATGTGAAGGCCCGGTTGGTACTTTGTATTGACTTGGGAAAGTTTGTTTTGATATGATTTGATATGAAGGTCCAATTGGTGTTTTATAATGATTGAAAAAATGATTTGAAATTTTATGTGATATGAAGGTCCAGTTGTCATCTTGGAAAGTTTTGGAAAAATGATTGAAATATTGGGTGGCATGAAGGCCCGGATGGTATTTTATAATGATGGTAAAGTGGTTTGAAAAACATGAATTAAGTGAAGGACCATTTGGCCCTTGTGTATGGATTGAAATGTGATATGGTAACCTCTATGGTGGATCCTTTGAGATGGGAGAGGGTTGCATAGGTGGTTTTGGTGTTTGGGCGATGAAAGCATAGTGGAAGTTGGTTTCAGTTGAACCACACATGTGAGGACCTTCCCATTCACTGTGTATTATTATCTAGGGATTCATGGGAATCACTTAGAGGTTTAAGTGATGGTTGCTTGTAAACCCTAATTAGGTGGATTATACCCCTTGGATTTGATGAGAGTACAAGTTAGAAGTGTCACTGGATTGGCTAGTTTAGAGTGTCCGGTTGATTATTAACTATAGAGTTACACCATACTTTGGTAGGTGAGTCCAAACTGAGTACATACAGGATTTCCTAGAGATATGTTTAGGGAATTCCCATGATTTACTATTTTTATATTCTTTTTATTTTATTTTTCAGGTGTATATTATCCCTACTAGTTTATATCTACTTGTTTTGTTTCATTTACTTCCTTCATAGTCCCTTTTGGGTCATCTGGTAAGGATTTGTATTTGGGTTTGGGTTTTGAACTTATTTTTGGAGTTTGAAACCATTTTTGAAAAAGGAAAGTTGTGTCTATTATTTTAAAAAGGGAACTCATGGAAAGATTTGTTTGGTTGTGTAAAATGATTAAAATCCTATTTTATGAATGTATTTAAAACTAGTGTTTTTTGAATGTTAATGGGAGAGTAAATGCATGGACTCTATAATTATAACATAATGACCTGTTTAAGCTCACACCCTACTTTTCTCAATCTGCGTAGGTAGACCTGAGCTATTTTACAGGTTCATGTTTTTGGTTTAATATCCTTTAGAGTATCTTAGTATCATGATTGGTGGTGAAAAATAGGTCACATGGAGATTATATTAGCATGGTATAGATTTATTTTTGTTTTTAGTTTTTTTTATGTTCACTAATAGTTGTATTGGTATTGGTTTGTGTATTTATTGATATTCAGTTTTGGTTATGTTATGTGATCTTTTTGGTATTTTGATCCTACTTGTTTATTGGTATAAATCATTCTCATTATATTATTTTGATACCCAACACTATTTACCAGCCCATGGGGATCGGGAACTCCCTTTAGGACTTATCTCGGGCTGAGTTTAGTTTCGGGTTGGATGGAATCCTGGATTGGTTCATGATAAAATAGTTTCAAAGAAGTTATTTATTATTTGGGGAATCAGGTAGTCGGAGAATAAGAATTTCGGGACTCGAGAGGTAGGCACGGTAAGGACATCATAAACCCCTGATCATTCAAATCCTTGAGTTTCTAGGGGTATTCTAGGACTTGAGTCCTTTTTTTTGGTTTTCATGGATGGTGAATGATAATGGGGTTGAGCTGATGTCAAGTTGTAATCTCACTTGAAGTAGTGACCCATGTAGAGTCTGAGTGCATGGTTCAAGGTCCTCTTAGTTATTAATAATTACTTAGGGCATAGCCCACTAACCATGTCACTGAGCTATGCATGGCCACTAGTTCCTCATTCTAGGAGTTTGGTATGAGTTGTGATTTTTTTTGCCGGTGTGGGTTGATTTTGAAAGGGGGAAATGGTTTTTGTAAAAATTAATTTTCAAAAAGGGGAAATGATTTTCCGACATGGTTTTTTTATAAAGGTGTAATTTGATGTTTGATTTGGATTGGAAAATGGGTTTTAGTATTTAGAAAGTGGTATTGGAAGAAGGAATTTTGGAATTGGAATGAAATGGGGGTGATCAGTGACATTAACCTCAAAACCATTAGGAGAAATATTTACATCAAATTGGACATGAGAAAAGAATATGATATGGTGGAATAGAACATTATTAAGGTTTATCTCCAGCATGGGGTTATCTTCATGGTTCATTAATCTCTTCTTTTGTTGTTTCAGCTCATCTTGGATAACCATGCCCTTTATGGTGAAGAAATTTCAGTTTTTCAAAGTAGTACAGGGTCTCAGACAAGGGGACCCTCTATCCCCAATGTGTTGTATTCTCAACTAGGACATTCTTGGTCAGAATATTAATAAGGGTATATGATGAGGATGAATCCTCCCCTATGGAAATAGGAAAGCAACCTAGGGTATCTCTCCAATGTTGTTTAGTGATTACACCATCCTATTTACCAATGGATGTAGGAGCTAAGTTCAATGTATTAACATAATTCTAGATTATTATTGTATGTGGATTGGGAAAGTGATCAATCGAGACAAAAGTCTTTTTTATACAGTAAATAGTCATTGATACAAGGATAAAGGCATTGGAAGAGAGGCTGGACATGTGAATAGAATCCTTCCTGAAGGAATATCTATGTGATTTGTTTGGTCCAACCACACTAAATATTCATCACTGTGACAAGATCATAAATAAAATGTATGGGTGCATCCAAAACAAGAAGAATGGATTCTTATCCTTTAGAGGAAGAATTGCACTCGTAAACCGTGTATTAACTTCCATACCGATTCATGTACTCTCCATAATGAAAGTTCCAAAAAAGGTGATTTCCAACATGATTAAAATGATGATTAACTTCTTATGGGGTGGCCAAATGGAGGGTAAACACCACTAGGTTTTATGGAAGAGGCTGTAAAGGCCCACATCAGAGGGAGGGATCAACCTAAAGAGTATATCTGGGACCATTCATGTATTTCATGATAAATTATATTGGGAGGTATTAGTGGGAAGTATTTATGGGGATAGAATATACTCAAAAAATATGGTTTGTAGGAAATCATGCAGCAATCAGGATCCTCAACCATATTACAAACAATCCAGCCATACATCGAGTCCCTATAGTCCCACATCTGCTAGATCCTTGAAATGGGAACATTAGTTTTTGGTATCAGAATTGGGGGGATGAAAACTATGGTTTCTATGTTTCCCATACCCATAAATCACCATCAGGTAGGTATACAGCCACCCCATATTCCTATATGCAATCTTGTATGAGACCCAATGTGTCTCTCTTGACATCATAGTGCTAAATAGAGACCCTGAAAAATTCATCTTCACTAGTTCAGCATTGGGAGCCTTCTCAAAAATTGAGTTTCTCAAACTAAGGATGGAACTATATAGTAGGGATGAGTGGGAGGATACCATGTGCTATAAGGAGATCCCATATAAGTTAAACTTTATGTTCTATCACATTATGAACAATGTAATACATACTAAGTAAAACATCCAACAGATGGGTATTCATCTGGAATCTAGATTCTACTATTGCAGGGAACCAAAAGTGGAATTGATCGGTCATATATTCTTCAAAAGTGAATGGGCTCTATGGGTGTGGAATTTTTTTGGGAATTCTCAGGATGGTCGGTATAGGCAATGACATAAGAGACCTTCCTCAACCAATGATTATAAGGTGCAGGAAACTAAGGCCCGAAAAGGAAATCCCACTCTATAATCCTCAATGTTGGATGCTAGAGTCTTTGGAAAGAAATGAATTATGCTTTGAAAAAAAACAAAATTGGGACTAGAACATATATTACATTTAAAACCATGAACACCATACTCAACCTAATAAGGCTATGAAAATAATGAAATACAAATCCCTCTATAATCTCCCTTTTGGTGTCAATATCCCCCTCCAACAAAAATAGAATAGGGCAGGGATGGTTGGTCTGATAGAAAACTCATTTTCAGGACCTAAAACTCAACACAGATGGGTCTTGTCACATGGGAAACATGCGAGTTTTAGGAGTTATCATGGTTAAGTTAGGGTCGGTGATTATGGATTTCGCAGCATTTTATGGTAGTGGTGACTCTCTACAATCCAAGGAACAGGCAATGGGAATGGGTCTAAGGCTATGCAACCAGCAGAATATCACCCTTGGTGGTGTCAAGACTGATTCCTTGACTCTATACAAATCACTTTCAAGAAATGGAAACATCCCCTGGACAATAACATATTCAATAAAAAGGTTAAAAGAGCTCATGAAAAACCACATGGAGATATCGCACACATGGAATGAAGGGAACATGGTTGTGGACATCCTGGTTTCTAAGGGGGAACACAATGAGTGGCTCATCCACTACTTCAGCATCAGATCCTTCCCTAAATAGGGGATAAAGTTCATGAGAGCAGATTCTTTGTGTCTTCAATATTTCAAACCACCATGATGGGGCCCTCTTTTTTGTTTTGATGCTATTTTTGTGATCATTCTATACTATTCTCCCTTAAAATAAAATAAAAAGGTTTTATGTCCAAAAATAGGACTTTTGGTTTTGTTTTTTTTTTTGGATCATGACCTAGTTATTTTGACATGGTATGGTCTCTTGGTTTTGTTTTGTTTGATGTTGATTTTTCTTATGTGTTTTCCTTTTGTTCAGAATATGCCAACTAGAAAAGGTCCCAAATGTTTCAAGTGAGTTTCATCCAGTTGTTGTCTTTTACCAGACTCCTATTGGAGTGGCGGAGTCGATATCTTCTCATTTTTTTTCTAGTCTTTCATGGTGGTCAATATTCATTGGAGTCATTGGAGTGGCTTGAGGAAGTTGAGAGTGTCTTCAGATCATTGGGAACTCTCGATGCTATTAGGGTCTGTGTTGTTCTGAGTTCATTTGAGGGTCTATCTTTGGATCAATGGAATGTGATCATCCCAGCTTCAATGAAAGTTGGGATGAAATGGGAGGTTTTTAAGACAACGCCCATCTGATGTTTCATACCTGATAAGGTGAATGAAAATAAAGTGGAAAAGGCATTGGGTGTTCAACAAGGCTAGCTGTCGGTGAGGTAATATGTTGGTCATTTCAAGGAACTTGTTTCTTTTTCGTTGGATATATCCTTATAGAATCATGTGAAATCACATATTTTAATTTGGGGTCTTCTTCTAGAGATTAGGGAGTGAGTCCTATCATTAGGTGAGGTTCATTTTGAGAAATTGGTGGATGAAACATTTCTCACTAAGATGGTTCATGGAATTTAGTCTGTGGTGGTTGAGGAACTAGTCATTCTCAGCACTTGTAAAGGTTCCCCATCTAGAGAGAGGTGTGTTCTAAAGGATCCTGTTTCTAAGGATCCTATTTTTTCAGGTATGAACTCTCATTTTCTGGACCATTCTCTTGTGTGTTTCCAGTGTGGTTATTTTGATCATTCAAATTCATCTTTTCATAATCCTATGAAGACTTGTCAGTGATGTGATCATTTGGGTCACTTCGAAAATTTTTATGGGCAGAGTGGCCAGAATAATAAGTCTCAGTCAGAGGATATTAGTTACTAATTTTGGGGTGGTATATGCTTCAAGATATCAGGGATCCATCCATATTCATCAGATTGAACCTTTTCACATAGTTACGAATTTCCGGGGGTGTTTGAAACCTTATCCCGGTTTTTTCTCCAATGTTGGAATGTGGATGGCCAAATTTTATCTATTATAGTTTTTAATGTTGTTTTAAGTTCCTTTTATTGTTGAAAAAGATTGAGGGTTTTATTCTTTTTTTTATTTGAGTGGTTATTCTTATTTGAATTTGAGTCTTTGAATTATTTTTTCTCTCTTTTATGCATTTATCCCTTTTTGTGGGAGTGTTATAGTTTTCAATTGTGTTCATTAGGGAGATGCTTGGGTCTTGTGGAAATGATGGATTTTGGTTTTGTCCGCTGTTTTGTTTGGATATTTTATATGAGTTTACCCTTTTGTGTAGGAGGTCTTTGGTTCTCTTATGAGTTTCCATATTGGTTGGCCTATGGTGGTGGTGTTAAGAATTATCAGTTCAATTGGTGGTGTTTTTTATCCTGATCAAGGAGGTTTGGGATGGTATATGTTGGGTTTCCCATGTCAGTGTTGTCATGTTCATAGTTTTAAAGGTTTATCGTGCGGGCTGAGTTCTTGTGGTGGGGAGAACCCTACTACTTTTGACATTATTTTTATTATGGTTTCTCTTAGATACAATTGAGTTTCACTTTTATAGTGATAGGTCACCTAGAGGTTTGTGGTTTCGTTCAGCTTCATTCAGGTTATGGATTGAGATTTGTTCCCCATGTGGCCGGTGACATTATGATGGAATAACATGTTTGTGGTGGGGAGAATTATCACACCAAGATCTCATTATTTATTTATTTTTTTTATTTTGAATATTTTGTTTGATATTCAGGTTAAGTTCCAATTTTAATTTTTGAGTTTTGAACTTTTTGGGTGTATTTTTTTCATGTGCACGATTTATATACACGATTTGAGGGTTTACCATATATCCTATTAAGTTAGTGGGTGTTTTCAATTGAAATTATTCTTATATGGTTTTACTTTCATGGTTTGATCATGGATTGGTCCAAAATGTGTGAGGTTACAAGAGAATAGTGTGGCTTGGATGTCTGGGGCATGGCAGACAGCCTGTGCAGGGTTAGAGTAAACTAGGTGATAAGAATATGAGGGGTTCTATAGTTTTGAAAGTGGAATTTTTCGTGGTTGGCGCATGGTTTGGGAAACCATGCATCAAACTCATATAATATTCTCTTCCTCTACAATAGGTTGTGCACAACTGGCACACGGTTTGTCAAACCATGCGTCCAAACTGTGCAAGTTTCCCAAATCATTTAAAGTGTGAAATTACTCTTTTCCCCCTCTTATGTTTTAACCATATTTCAGTATTTTCTTACCTTAATCAACCTAGGAACACCAGGGGGCTCTATAAAACCCTCATCCTTTTATCCCCTTCCTCTATTTAAGCTCTTTAAAGGTTCCTAGGTAAGTTTCTTTGATTATTTGGTTGATTTCCTCTTTTCATATTCCTTCTCTATTCGATTATTGGTATTTTATTTGTGTGTTCTCTCTTAAATGAACCGTAAGGGTTAGGGTTGATGTGTGGTTCAATTTATTTAATGTTAGAGTGTGTGTATTGTCTCTTGGAGTGTATTATTCCTTATCCCAAAGTTTTGTTTCATTCACACATCATTGAGGTAGGTGTTTCCATCCATTTCCTTTTGGGCACATTTTATTGAAGCTTGATGTTCCCTTTATGATTTTAAATATGTTATAATCTTGCATGTGGTATGTTAGTATAAATTTTGTTAGAATATTAACGATGTAAAATAGGTGATAAATGGTTTCTAAGGGGTTTATTTAATTATGCCTATTTTTAAATGCATGCAAGGTGATTGATAAAATGTAAATTGATATTTTAAAGTAAAATTGGGTTCTTTGGGTGGTTTTTATCCTTGGTTATTCATATTTATTATGGTTGGTATGTGAAATTGGTATTATATGTGGGAATTTTTTACTCTTGTGGTTTGATTCTTATGTATGTCTTGTTGTGTTTGGTGGTAAAGAAAATGGTGTTTCTTTAAAAACGGTTTTTGGGTGATTTCATGGATACTTAAAGTGTGAAATTGGATATTAGAACATCTATATGTTCATAGGGTGAACATGGGGATGAGAAAAAAAATGATAATATCCCTTGAGAATAATGTTTTCCTTCAATCATATTTTTCCAAGGGATTCTCCTCTCTTCCCACTTTCTTTTTCCTAAAATTGTTCATTGATTTATAAATGGTGTATTGGTCGTTCAAGTGACATTAAATGTGACATAAAATGTGTTCTATAATGATTGTATTGTTTGGAATTTTGAGATATGTTTTGGTGAATAATTGGAATAATAGGTTGTTTGTCACTTTAAGATATACTTGGTAACCAAGTGGTGTAAAGGCATGTTAGGCACTTTTCGTGTTATTGCATGTTTTCACTTTTTCTTGGAGATGGTTTTAGATTTGAAATGTAAATAACCATTTAGAATTTTTCACGTGTAAGTGGTGTTTCATATTGACTTTGTAAATGGTTTTGTAAATGTATTTGGATTGTAAATGTTAAAGGCCTAGTTGGTACTTTGTATTTCCCTAGAAAAGTTGGTTTTGAAATGTTATGGTGTGAATGCCTGGTTGGTACTTTTTATTACCTTGGGAAAGTTTGTTTTGATGTGATGTGATGTGAAGTACCAATTAGTTTTTTATAATTATTGGAAATATGATTTGAAAGTTTATGTGATATGAAGGCCTGGTTGGCATCTTGGCATGTTTTAGAAGGATGTTTGAAAGCTTAGGTGGAATAAAGGATCAGATGGTATTTTATAATGTTGGGAAAGTTGTTTGAAAATATTAAATGAAGTAAAGGCCTAGTTAGAAATTGTGTATGGATTGCCATGTGAGATAGAAACCTCTATGGTAGATCCTCTAAGATGAGAGAGGATTTCATAGGTGGTGTCAGTTTTTGGGATAGGAAATAATGGTGCTAGTGGTTTTCAGTTGAACCATGTGTGTGAGGACCTTCCCATTCACTATGTATCATTATCATGGGATTTTTGGGCATCATCTAGAGGTTCGACAGATAGTTTCTTTTCGACCCTGATTAGACCGGTTTTACGTCCCACATTTATTGAGAGGCCAAGTGGTATGTTCCATTAGATTTGAAAGTTTAGAGCAGTCGGTTGGTTACTGACTGTGGAGATTCACCATACACCAGTAGGTGAGTCTGAACTGAGTATGTCCAGGGATATCCTATAGATATGTTTAGGAAATTACCATGATTTAATATCTGTATGTATTGTTTATTTTTCATGCATGTGGATATTTTCCCTTATAATTTATATCTTATTGTTTTCTTTCCCTTACTTCTTGCATAGACCCTTTTTGTTCCTTTGGTATTGATTTTTATTTGGGTTTTGTTTTTGAACTAGTTTTGGAGTGTGAAAGCATTTTTGAAAAGGAAAGATATGTGTGTGTTTTTAAAAAGGGAAATCATGGAAAGATATGTTTGGCTATGTAAAATGATTAAAGCCTATTTTATGAATATATTTTAAACTAGTGTTTGTGGAATATTTTGGGAAAGTAAATGCATGGACTATGTGGTGATTACCTACTGATCTATTTAAGGTCACACCCTACTTATGACACTTAGCATTGGTATACCCAAGCTATTTTTCAGGTTCAGTTTTCTATTTCAGTTTCATTTAGAGAAGGTTGGTATTGTGGTTGGTGGTGACCAAGTGGTCATGTAGAGATCATGTTAGCATGGTTCAAATTTAGTTTTTTATTCATTTTTTATTATGTTCAATAGTTTTTATATTGGTATTGGTTTCTATATTTATTAATATTCAATTTTGGTTATTTTTCATTCACTTTTTGGTATTTTGACCCTAGTTTTTTATTTTGATAAATCTTTACCATTGGATTATTTTTATGCTCGGCACTAGTTGTTGGCCTGTGGGGATCAGGAATACCATTTAGGCCTTGTATTAGGTCGGTTTAGGTGTCGGGTTAGATGGAATACCATCTTGGTTCATAACATAACTTGTACAAAACACATTAATAATATTCCTATTAAAACTTTTAATAGAAATTCAATGTTGAATAAAATTGACCTTATGAAATAATTTATGTTTAGAAATGAAAATTATTTAATAAAAAAATATTGATATGGAAGAAAAATATTACAAACAAAAAAATATGAATATTTTCAACTTTTCTTATAAACTTTATTTAGGTGGTTTTGAGAACTAACAATAGATTAAATAGAAAGAATACTTGGAAACAATATAAATAGCCATAGGATAAGAAAATGGATATTTATTAACAGAAAATTATCGTATAATTTCCAAAAAAACTAAAACATAAATAATCACAAATAATAATTAGATTTTTATATGATCCCTTACTTGTAATACCTTTATATTTTATGATATATTTCTCTATAAGTAAATTTAATGTCATGGATAGTTTGATTTACACACAACTCCAGGTTTAAAAAAATCATGATATACTATTGATTGATGGGTATGAATATGAATATCTAAATAATGAAAAAATATTATTTACACATGTTTAGAATGAATTCATTGGTTTCCAATTGATATATGTATCGAAAATAATAAAACATGTTTTTTTTGAAAAAAATATTTTTATGCATGCAATGTGTTTTTATGTTAATAAAAAATGATCAATATTAATGAATGATTTTAATAAAATATATAGATTATATATTAAATAAAATGGTTTAAAATTTATCTAATGGTTTTTACTTGGAATGGGATAAGGATAAATATAGTTTTATTCTTAAAACATAATATTCTAAAAACAATTTTTGTTGCGTTTTTATGCTTATTTTAAAATGGATATCTTAACATTAATAAATTTAATCATTAAAAAAGGATTATGTATTTTTAATTACGTGTATTAAATTTTTTAAATATCCCCAATTTTATTTTTTTCATTATAAATAGTAATCAAGGTAAATATCTGTCACCTTGATAAGGGTAAAACAGGTAAAATGAAGATAAAATTATGGGATAAGGCCTAGAAATATCCAAAAAAACTTAAATTTATTTAATTTTATAGGTTACTTTAAACCATAATCATATTATATTTTATGTTTTGTTAATTTATTATAACTTTTCTTTGATAATTACCTTAATATTATTTTAAGAATAGATTAAATACAAAATGTTTCTTTCTTTGTTTTAATATCTCTAATATTTTTTCATAGGGATAAAAAGAGGTTATTTTTTGTTTTAAATAGTTATATTAATTATTAATTGTTATTTTTTAAATGTTAATTTATTTTAATTTTTTAGTGATGAAATTATTATCTTAAATTCTTTCACAATCCCAACACAATTCTTGTTCAAGTAATAGAAAAATCAAATAAATGGTTTTAGAAATATTAAAAGTAGTGACATTTTTATAAATTATTCTTTTAGAATATTTTTTTAGTAAATATATAATATTATTTATTTTTTAAAAAAATTATTCAAATTCCATTTCAATATTTTTACCTTTAAATTCAGGCATTTTGAATAGTCTTGAAAATGACTTTAATGGTATCTTATATTAAATAATATTTTATTAAATGATTTAAAATTAATAAAAATATAATATTTGAACGTTTTAATGGTATATGTTTTATAATATCAACCATTTTTCAATTATGGGTCATTTTTCATTTTATAGTTACCATCTTCACCCCTAAATATTAAAAAACTTTCATATCGTGTTAATCATCAAAAGGGTTTATAAGGGGTTAAAACTGAGAGATAAGGGTAGAAATATCACCTAATCTTGAATAAATTTTATTTTATGAGATTATTTAAGCTAATAAAATCCTATATTTCTGTCCCATATCATATATATTATTTTATTTCTAAAATAAAATCCTTTCGAGGCATTAGGTGTAAACCAAAAGAGGTTTCTCAAAGAAGAGGTAAAACTATTTATTGAGTAGCTTCAATTTTATTTATAATTTTACCTAATATAATTATATGGTATAAATTAAAAAATAATTACTTAAATATGTTAAATATACTTAATTTTTATTATTTTTATGTAATAACCATTATCCATTTTCTTTTTATTCTATGGTAAAAGAAAACAGTGTTCATCTGTATGTGTGGACTACCACCTCCATGAAGCGATGTGTTTAATTTTTCATCACTGATTCAAAATAATGGTTATAGATATGGATTTAATTAATGTATATGACATATAATATGTTATTATATTTCTTTAATGTTTAATTATTATTTAATTTTTCATTCTATCCATTCATCAAAAAGTGGAAACATCACTCATGTATACGTACAGACTACCATCTCTTTGAAGTGATGTGATTCATTTTTCAATTACTATTTATATTAATAGATGTAAAATTGTATATAATGATTACATATTATACTCATGACTTGATTAAAATTATGTATATAATGGAACCATGATCAATGTACAAGGATCAGGATTATCAAATCAAAACATGCATGAAAAAAGCAGTTATCACCCATATCAGTGATTTTAATAAATAATTATTAATAAATAGGTGATAAGATTTTATAATTAAATCATATATGTTATTATATATATAATTATATTTCTTAAATATATTTATAATAAATCTATATTTATTATATAGATGGTTAAAACATGTATGACGCAAGATGGGACATCAGATAAGGGTTTATATTCTAATCTCATTTATTTTTTGGAATATTTTTGATGAATTTTTATTGAGGGAAATATTATGGATATTATCCACTAAACCCCATTTATTTTCTTAGAATTCAATTATTCCTATAATTTTAAATTATTATTACCATTTTTCTCTTTGGTACTTAAAATGATTGTGATAATGTTTTTGAAGAAAAGCATAACATATTATCTCTTTGGTAGATGAACTTTTCCATCCATGTCTATTATCATAAAAATATGTTATAAAATTTCTTACTTATACTTGAAATTTTTTGGAAAGATAATTTTTTTACTACCTTTGAATTTATTGAAAAAGGTTTAAAATGTTATATTTCTAACAGTTTTCTGAACAATATATTTTTTTTCTTTTTAAAAAAGTGTGAAATGAATGTTTAATTTTAACGTATAAGAAATGAATATATTTTCCAACCATCATGACCACTCTTTTATTTAAATCATAATTTAAATTTTTCCGTATTTATTTTTAAAGAAAAGTATTTTCTCAATATTCTCAGAATTTTTAGTTAAAATATTATCAAAATAAAATGTTATTATCTCATGTTTTCTATAAAATTTTGAATGATATTATAATGGTATTTTTCATATATCTCATCAACATTTAAGGATTATTATTCTTCACTAGGTTTATGATCATAAAATAATGTACAATTTTTCCCTTTTTATGACTTATGATGATATTGATTTTATGAAACCAGTTTCTTTCCAATGGGTTAATTATATGATGTTGTGATCTTTATGAAACCCATTATTCCTATGGATTATGATAGGTTGAAATGATAAATAGTTTATCATCATATGGCATACATATGTATGGTTTTCATTATGTGAAAGGAGGGTTCGTTATATACCTCCAATTCATTAGGTAAATCCTTGTATCTCTAGATATAATTATGAGAAAAAATATGATGTTCTTGATCCACTATGGTAAATAGGTAGGGATTTTTAATCCACTATGATATGAGAAATAAATGGTGATGCATGATTCTATATGATATGGGAAATCGATGGTGATCCCTGATCTACTATGATATAATGGTCTTAGTAGTTAACATTTTCATATGATATGGTTTTTATGCCTATGATGGCACCAAAATCTAATGACGTGTTGATATAATTATGATTTCATATCATGGACCATTATTGATCTTTTTTATGAATCCACAATCTTTTAACATCATAATGTTTTATCCCATAACTCATGATTATGAACTATGAATTGTTGGGTATGATTTTTTTATAATCACATGTTATCAAACCATTATTCTTATAATATAAATTAATATTATCGTTCATTGATATCCCCCATGTTTACCCTTTCTGAGAATCTAATATCACCCCTTCTGAAATTTGTTTTATTGGTTATGAAGAAGGGTGCCAAGTATGATGAGTCTATAAGTGTACCTTATGTAATTAATTATGTTTCGTATAATGAATATTGTGAATTAATAATATTTTTATGTATCTAGTCACTAAGTATAATAAAACTTTATGGTTCTTAGGAATTTTTATTTGGGAGATTTATTGAATATTCATTGAAAACATATAATATCTATTTATGTTGTGTTAGGGTCTCTATAGTTGGTATCAGAGTAGGGTTACATTATTTTTGGAGATTATATTATGATGAATATGTGGATATAACCTAATATGGCCAATGATGAACTTAAATTTATATAGGATCATCCTTAGGTGTAATGGGTTAATAAGAAGGTGTCATTTTTATGACATATTAGGAATTATTTTCATGATTATTTGATTACTCGCTATGATTATTATAAATTGATGCTTACATAGTCCTTTTTTGTCTTAGTCAATATTTAGAACAAAAATGAATCATAAAAAGAACAAATGTTATGGATAGTGAAATGATTTTCCTCTTGAAAAACCAAATTCTATGTGATCTGGAGTGTAGAATATTATTATTATGCTCACAAAACATTCATAGGCCATGAATCATACTGATATTCTGAATGATCAAGGGAGGTAACAATGTATTTGTGAGTATTTCATGAGGTAAATCCACCTTCTTTTAGTGGTTATTCTAATCCACTAGTGATTGAGTGATATATCAGTGCCACTAAAATGTATTTTTGGGTCTCCAATGCTCAGAAAATAAAAAATTTATCATGACCATTTATCATTCAGAAGGTGAGGAAAATAAATAGTAGAATATTATTAAGAATATGATACAAGAGGAAGAAATTTAATCTATTTAATGGGATGATTTTAAGAGGATATTCTTCTATAAGTAAATACATTTTATTCTATATAAAAAATAGAGAAGTAATACCTTGAGGTTAAGTATAAGTATGATGAATTTATTGGTACATATGAGTCAAATTTTACAAGACTTGCGACATATTATTCTAATTTAATTATCATCCCTAAATGGAAAATTGTTCGACTCTTTAGTGTCGTAAAAAAAGTATTCAAAAGGAATTATCTATAATTCACTTTAGTATTTATGAATAAATCATTTGATTTTATCTAAATGTTGAAATTAAATTTGGATATTTCCAAAATTCCTATTATTTTGATAAGAAAATGAAGATGGAGTCTCATGAAAACATGAATAAATTACATGGGGGAATGAAATTCAAGACACCTACATGCAAAAAATTTGGTTAGAAACATCAATTTAATTTTTTGAATGGAACTAACATCTTTTTTAAATATGGAAGGGTTGGTCATAAATCCCATGAATATCAAAAAGAGGTAAAGAGGGTTGTTGTTGAAATAGAGGAATATAAGATGCCAACAAATGAAACACCCACACTCTAATGATTTAAATGCATAGAGTATGTGCATTAGGATAACTAGTTGATGAATTTTAATGTTAATGATGATGATTAGTGTTAAAACCATATTAATCCCAAATAAAATGGAAAATATTATGCAAACATGACCTCATAAGGGGGTTATGATAATGATGTGGTGAAACATACACTTATCATCCACTCTAGAACAAATAATGTATTATTTTATACTAGAACTAATCACTCTTTTATTTCTAATTAATTTTATAATGGTATCATTTTACCACCTAAATGATTAGATGTTGACTTAAAGCTAAAAACCTGCAATTGTATGATGATTTCATATCAGGTCTATAGTTCCTTCTCAATTGATTTTTTTTTGGAATGTACTTCCTAAAAATATTGTGATTATTCCTATAGTTGAATTTTATGTTATTATTGGCATGTATTGGATTTTTTTATATATATTCTATATCAATTTTCATGGATGTGAAGTCAAATCTCATATTTGGAATAAACCCATGATCGTTTATTGGTGAGAGGATGGATAAGGATTTCCAATGGAAATTAATTCTATCTTATTAGTATTAATTTTGATCCATGAGGTTTATTTATCACATATGGTTGGGGGGGACATAATATTTCTATTTTATGGGAGTTTTTTTGATGTGTTTCTAGAATAGTTTTCTAGTCTTACTATGAATCATGATGTTGCGTTTTTAGTATAACTCATACTTGGGGTTATGCCAATCTCAAAGACTCCATATATAATGGCCTCAATTGAGTTTCTATAATTGAAGAATAAAATCTATAGAATAAAGAAAAGTTATTAATATTCCCTAGTGCATAACATTGTCTTGAACCTATTTTTTTTGTTAAGAAGAAAGATAGATAAATTTTACATTTCATTGATTATCGAGAACATCACAAGATCGCTATTAAGAAAAAGTATCCTCTACCAAATATTGATGATTTTTTTGATCAATTGTAAAGAGTTAAATGTTTTTCAAATATTGAAATTTGTTTTTTATATCATAAATTAAGGTTCAAATAATGTGTATATACTCAAGAAAACATTTCGTACAAGTTATGGGAATTATGAATTTATTGTGATTCCATTTGTAATTTCTAATTCCACAACTATAATTATGGATTTAATAAATAGAGACATTAGATATTAACTTGGTTCATTTTTGGTAGTATTTATAGATGATATTATTATATATTTAATGATTAAGAAAGAACATGAATATTATTTGATAATCTTGTTGAGGACCCTGAGTAAGGATAAATTCTATGATAAATTTACCAAGTTTGAATTTTTTATTCTAAAAATTTCATTCATGGGTTATATAATCTCATGTGAGGGTGTATCTGTGGATTCTTCAAAGATGACAGTTATTTATAAATGGGTAAGACCAACCAAGGTAAACAAGATTCATATCTTTCTTTGGTTGGATGGATATTATCGATGAATTATGAGATATTTCTCATGACTATATAATCAAATCAATATTTTGACCCAGAAGGGAGTTATGTTCTAATGGATAGATGAATATGAAGATAATTTCAAGGAGCTAAAGAGAAGGTTGTTTAGTACACCTATGCTCACACTACCCTATACTAGAGAAGGTTTGATGATTAATAGTAGTGTATCAAATAAGGGGATAGGATGTTTCCTTATATATAATTTCATTTTGATAGCATATGCACCTCACTAATTGAAAATACCTGAGAAAAATTACCCAAATCATGATTTTGAGATGATATATGTAAGCTTTTCATTAAATATATAGAGTAATTTTCCTTATGATGAATGGTTTGACATATATATGAATAATAAAATCTTGAGGTATATATTCACATAGAAAGTGTAGAATATAAGATAGATATGATGGTTATAAAATATTAAATATCATAACTAATCAATACATTACCTCCCTATAAAGGAAAATAAGGTGGGTGATGCTCTATGTTGGAGGTACCATGACAGTTTATCCATGATAAGTATTGAAAAATATCCAATAATTATTTATTTTTAGATTATATTACATGAAATCCTGAGGAAATGGGACAAATATTGTCTTTCTCGAATTAATGTTCAAATATACATAAATATGGGGATATAAGAGGTATAATAGGATTATTTTGAACAATAGAAGAAAGTGATGAATGTTCCTGAGTTCAATCATGATTGTGATGGAATTATATGGTTCATGAATAATGTATTTTCCCCATCAATACCAAAATTAAAGGAGTTATTAGATTATTCTCATAGTTAATTATTCTTTATTCATCCTGGAAGTATAAATATGTATAGATATATGAAAGAATGTTTTTGGTGGGGAAACATGAAAAGGTTTATTACAGAGTATGTGTCTTGATTTTTGGTATTCTGAAAAGTTAAGGATTATATATAGATGTCTAAGGGGATGTTACAACCATTACCCTTACCTGAATGGAAATGGAAAAAACTATTATGGATTTCATCAATGGACACCCCAAAATATCAAAATTCCATAATGTTGTTTGGGTTACGGTTTATTTCCTTATGAAATCAAAAAAAATCAATTAGAGAAGATTTATCTCTTGATTAAGTTACTTGGTTATACATTAAATAAGTGGTGAGACTGCATGGAGTGACACTCTCAATTGTCTTTGATCAATATCCAATATTTTTCTTAAATTTCTAGATAATTCTCCATTAGGATCTAGATACAGAGTTGATTTCAGTACTATATATCAACCTAAGATAGATTTTAAGTATGATAGAACCATTATATATCTATAATCCATGTTGAGAGCTTACTCTATGGATTTCAAAAGTGGTTGGGATCAACACATTCCTTTGGTGAAGTTTTCTTATAATAATAGTTTTCACTCAAGCATTCAGATGGCTCCTTATAAAGCCCTATATAGTAGGAAGTGAAGAACTTCAATGTGTTGGGATGAGAAAGGAAGATATTGGGACCTGATCTAGATTAGGAAAAGGAATAGAAGGTTAGATACATTCAATTGAACATCAAGTCTGTTTAGAGTTGATAAAAAATTTATGATGAAATTTTTTTGTGATATTTAGATATCGAATATGGTGGGAAGGTATTTCTATGAATATATCCATGTATAAATGATATGATATTTATATAGAAGTTAATTTTTGGCCATAGATATATCAATCCCTTTGAAATTTATGATCATATTAGGATGGTAGCTTATTTCTTGATGCTTCCTTTGAATCTATATCAAGTTAACGATGTGTTCCATGTATCTCTATTTATCAGGTATATACATGGTCTTCTAAATACACTCAACTCATAGTTCATACCACTAGATAAAAATCACTCTTATGGGGAAGAACCATTGTAGATTTTTTATTTAATGGATAAAGTGTTGTTTAACAAGATCACTCACCTTGTTAATGTTGTGTGGAGAAATTATGAATTTAAGGAAGCTATGGGGGAACCCTAGGAAGTGATGAAGAAGAAGTAAACTCAATTTTTTTCCTATAAGTGATTAAATTTTTAGGGTGAAATTCCTCTAAGTGGTATACTAAAACAAACTAATATTTTATTATATATTTTTCTTTAAAAAAAATTATTTATTTGACATCTTTATTTATACACAACACTTGGTTTAAACAAAGAACGATATACTATTGAATTATTATTATTTAGTGTGACTATTATTTCCTAGATTTTTGATTGGTAGGTATGAATAGGAATAAATAATTTGTGAAAAATTATTACTTACACATGTATAAAATTAATTCATTGGTTATTAATTGATAAATTAATCTGAAAGAAAAAAAAGAGATGTTTTTCTAAAAAACCATTTTTATGCGATCAATGGGTTTTATATTAATAAATTAATTAAATAACTATTGATAAATAATTTCAATGAAATTTATGGATTATATATTCAATAAAAAAAATTAACATTTATCTAATGGTTTTTACTTGGAATGGGATAAGAATAAATCCATCTTTATGCTTGAAAACACATTTTCCTAAAAAGAGTTTTCCTTGGGTTTTTCAAGCTTATTTTAAAATGGATTTCTACCACTTATAGATATTATATCTTGAATAATTGATCAAAAATTTTAAGTCAATAGGATTAAAATTGGTAAATATGAGCCTTTTGTTTTTTGTCCTTATGAATAGTAACCTTGGTAATTATTTGTCACCTCGATAAGGGTAAAACGGGTAAAACAGTGTTACAACTATGGGATGTGGCCTAGAAATATCCAAAAAACTTGAATTTATTTCATTTTATAGGTTTATTTATAACTTAATAAAATTATATTAATTTTTTTTAAAAAAAATATTCTCACTTTTCTTTGATAATTCCCTTAATATTATTGTATGTAAAGAATAAATACAAAATGTCACTCTCTTTATTTTAATATATCAAATATTTTTTAATTGGGATAAAAATATGTTATTTAATATTATAAATGGTTTTTTGAAATATGAATGAATTTTTTTCTTGGTAATTTATTTAAAAAATTTAGTGATATAATAATTACCTTCAATTCTTATGCAATGTCGACACAAAACTTGTTTTGATAATAGAAAAATAAAATAATTTCTTTTATAAATATTAAAAGTAATACAATATATATGAATTATTATGTTATGTGGATTTTTTTAAAAAAAATATCATATTAGTGATGTTTAAAAAAATTATATTTGAATTATATTTATATCTATTTTCCTTTAAATTCTATCTATGTGAATATTCATGAAAATTTCTTTAATGGCATCTTATGTTAAATAATATTTTATTAAATTATTTAAGATTAATAAAAATATTATATTTGTAAAATTGAATGGGATATAGATGATAATATAAACCCTTTTCCACTTATGATAAACTTTTCCATTTATAATAACTTTCATGACCCCTAAAATGTAAAAAACATTGATATCACAGTAATCATCAAAAGGGTTATCAGGGGATTAAAATTAAGAGATAAGGGTAAAAAAACACCTAAAATTGTATAAATTTTATTATATTAAATTATTTAGACTCATCCTAATAATATATTACTTACCCAAATCCTAGTGATTCATTTCTTTCTAAAATACAATCCATTCAAGGCTTAAGTTGTAAGCTAATAAAGGTTTCTCAACGAAGAGGTATAACTCTTAACCGGGTACTTTAAAGTTTATTTATTCTTCTAAATAATATAAATATATGTTATATATTATAAAATAATTAATTTAGTATCTTAAATATACTCAATTTTTATTATAATTATTTAAAACCGAGGATTCATTTCATTTCCATCATATGTGAAAATAAAACATCACTGGTGCGTACGTGAGGACTACCACCTCCACAAAGAGATGCATTTAATTTTTCATCACTTCATAAAATTAATGGTTATAATGATATATTTTATGAATATATATGAAATATATGATAGTATTATATTTATATAAATTTTAATTATTATTTATATTCCATTTATTTCATTTATAGAAAGTGGAAACTTCATACGTGCGTACATATGAGCTACCGTTTCTACAAAGTGATGTTCTTCTTTTTTTCATCACCACTTTATATGAATTGTTATAAAAGTGTATATAATGATTAAGTATGCTAATAATGAAATTATTAACATTATTTATATTATATAATCATGAAAAATTTACAAGTACCAAGACTTCTGAATCGAAACATGCATGAAAAATGAAGCTGTTATCACCCATAATAGTTATTTTAATAAAAGAAATTAATAAACAGGTGATCAGATATTATAAATAAATCATATATGGTATGATATATATGATTTTGGTTCAGTAATATATGTATAATAAATATATATTTATTATATAATATTTTCAAATGTGTATGAAGTAAGATGAGACTTAAGGTAAGAGTTTATGTTACAATCTAATTTCTTTTCATGGTTATATATACTAAATTTAAATTGAAGTAAATTGTATGGATATTTTACTTAAAAACATTATATTTTATTTCACTATGTTAATTCCAATAATTTACAATTATTAGTACCATGTTTTTCTATTTATTACTTAAAATGATCGAGAAATTTTTTTTAATGAAATGCCAAACTTATTTACCCTAGTCGACAAACTACTTATTCCATTTCCATGATCATCATAAATGATTTATTAAAGTTATCTAATTTAATTAAAAATTTTAAAAAAAACATTTTAACTACCACATAATTTATTTATAATATATTAAAATGTAATTTTTTAATTTTTTCTGATCAATATGTTTTTTACTTTTTATAAAAGTGTGGGGGAATGTTTTCTTTAAACGTATACGATATGAAAAAATATCCCCACTGTCATGAATATTCTTTTCATTGAAGGTTCCTTTAAAATTTTCCTTTTTTATTTTAAATGAGAATGATTTTACCAATATTCTTTTAATTTTTAGTTACAAATTTATCAAAGGATAAGGATATTTTCTCATGTTTTCAAAGAAAAGTTTGAATGATATTTTAAATGTATTTTACATATATATAATCATCATTTGAGGATTTTTATGCTTCACTAGGGTTGTGATATTATGATAACATACACCCTATTTCATTATATGAATTATAATGACAATTATTCCATGATCTATATTTCTTTACCACTAGTTAATTTGGTGATGATGAGGTCATTATGAACCTCATTACATTTCCATGGGTTATGATTTTTTGAAATAATGATTGATTTATGATATTTTTTCACACTTATATATAGTTTTATTTATATGAAGTTTTAGTCTATTATAACCCTCAAATACATTGGTTAAATCCTTATTTATCATGAGATAATTTTGTAGAATGATTTTATTTTCTAAATACACTATGGAAAACTATTATGGATGCATTATTCACTATGATATGGGAAACATATAGTGATGTATGATCCTATATGATATGAGAAACATATGGTGATATATGATCCTCTATAATATAATGGTCTAAATAGTAAATCATGACATGTTATAAGCATTATGTTCCAATGATATTTCCATACTCTTATGAAATGTTGATATTCTTATGAGTTGAACTCATGGCTCATGCTTTATTTTTTTAATGATTCCCCATTATTATGACATAATAATATTTTATACCGCAATACATTATTATGATCTATGAATTATTGGGTATGATTGTCCAATGATAATCACATGTTCTCATACCCTTATTCTTATGATATTCTAACATATTCTCTTTTATTTATATCTCCCATTTTTACCCTTACTATAGCTCAACCCTTATTATGTATGAATTTTTACTCAATTTATAAATACGGGTACCAAGTATGATGAGTCTTGAAGGGTACCTTATATAAATAAAGATGTTTGAGAAGATGAATATTGTAATTAAATAATATGTTTATATATATAGTCTACAATTTCACTAATCCTATGTGATTCTCAAGAATTTTTATTTGGGAGATATATTTAATATTCATTGAAATGATATAATATTTATGTGTTTTGCATGGGTCATTATATTACATCATACTTATGCTTTTAAGAACACACTATAATATTATATAAAATAAATTTAAACTTATTATAAATATATTTCATAACAATATTTGGATTTATATTAATATATATTATTCAATAATAATTTCTTCTCATCCATTTATTAATAATTTGTTCTTAAAATCAATATTTAAGTGTCAACCGTTCTCTTTTCCAAATATGTTTCAATTTGACAGTTCAAGTCCATGAACCATGATCATGTTTTAGTAAAATATATAATCTTAAATATGTTATAACTCTCATTTTTATAATTTAAATATAATTTTATAACTTTCCATTAGAAACAGTCATGAAAAATGAAATAAATTATTTCATAGAGACGATAGTCCATACATACACCTGAGCAATGTTTTTATGTTTATAATGGGTGAAAATGAAATAATGTAGACAAAGATTTAATTTTAAATAATCATAATCATAATATAAATATCATATGTATTCATTAAAACCATCCATATGACCATCCATGTAGGGAACAAATGAAAAACAAATCACATTGCTTCGTGGAGATCGTTGTCCATAAGTACTCACGAGCAATGTTATCATTTTTTAATAGATGGAAGGGTAAGATGGTAGATAATATATCAACCTTACAGAATGATAATAATTTATTAATGATATTATATATTCATTAGTTACATATTTATAACCATTCATTTGAGGTGGTTATAAAAAACAAAATGCATCACTTCGTGAAGGTGGTATTCTTTATATATGTGGGAGTGATGTATTCATTTACCATGGGATGGTAAAGGAGATAAAAAAGGGTAGTGATATAAAAATAATAAAATTTTAAGTATATTTTAAATAATTATTTTATTATATCATTATGTTTATGATAGGTTTGAAGGAGGTAGAAGAAGAAATAAACACAAAAGTACTCGGTTAAAAATTATACCTCTTCTTTGAAAAAACTCCTTTGGATTACACCTTTATACTTTGTAGGCTGGTAATTTAGTAAGATAAGAAAATATAATATATGGATATGGGATTTAGGAATTTAATTGGGTAGGTATTGTCTAAGTAATAGTTTTCAATATATGTGAATATGTATGGAGAGGAGGGGTCCTTTTTAAGTGATGAGAGTGGTACACTTGTAATTTTTCGTAACTTTTAAATATTATAATTGTATTACTCATGTTAAAGTAGAAACAAAATAATTAAATTTATAATATAATGTTATAAAGGTTTAAATAATCTAATTCAATAATAACTAAGATGATATTTTTTTAACATATCATATGGTTTAACATTAATTAACTCGTTTTACCCCTTTACTGTGGTGACAACATTTTTACCAATATTACTATTGATAATGAAAAAAAATTAAAATTAAATCATTAAAAAAATTAACCACTTGTTTAAGAATATAAAATTTATTATAATTAAAAAAAATACAATAAAAAAAACAAATATAATAAAAAAATTAATATAAGTGTGTAAAATACAATAAAAATCAGTTTTTAGAAATATGCGTTTTTAAGTATAAATATAATCTTATACAAAAAACAAATATAATATTAATTCATATGGAATTAATTATATTATAATTAAACAAATAGATATTATTTTACATTAAAACAAAATCTAAAATAGAATGGGAATTTTAAATTACATGATTTAATGAAAATAAATAACAGTTTTGTAAAAATCAAAAAAAACTATTCACCCTAAAATCAATTATTTCTGAAAATATTGAAAATTAATCCTAAGATAAATATAAAATTATAAATCCAAAATTTATATCCATTTATCAAATTCAAATTATTAATTTTATAAATTTTACTTTTAAATATAAATATGATCTATTTATAAAATTATAGGATGGGTATTATGTAATAGTCTAGGGATGCGGTGTTTACCTGTAATAAGATGATATTGGGTATTAAATTATCCCAAAATTAAATAATTTAATCCTTGAAATTTTTATAATTTTTAGTTATGAGATAATGTTGTGTATTCATTCATCATAGCCTCATCAAGCTCCTATTTTACCTCCTCTGGTTTTTTATTTCTTCATAGATCCTTCACTAGTCAAGCTATCTAATTATAAAACAATTTCTCTCTATTGTTAAGAATTTATAAAGGATCTTCATTATAAGATAATATGTTTCCAAATATATTCCCTCATATGTGAGTACATATGTTGGACTCATCATGTATTTCCTAAATAAAGAAACATGGAGACATCATTTTCTTTAGAGAGGTTTAGTGGAATAACCAATCGATAAGACAAAACTTCTACTCTATCTAAATTTTAAAAAGGTCTAATTTACCTAGGGATTAATAAAAACATTTATTGAATATTATAACTGCTTTACAAGGATACATCTTTAAGAAATCATTATCCGCCACTCAAAATTTGAGATCCTTCCTTTGGTTAACAACATATCTCTTTTTCCTACATGGAGCTTCCTTGATATGATTTTTAATAGACTGTACTTTCATAGTTTTCTCATTGAAATATTTTGGGACTATTAGCTTCCTTTATTCAATTTCTTCCCAAAAATTTTGTGTAATAGGCCTCTTCCTGTATAATTCTTCATATGGAACCACCTAGATTCTTGAATAAAGGCTATTATTCTATGAAAATTATACCAATGGTAGTTTCTGATATTACATTCATTGAAAGTCATATGAGAAAGATATTAGCATGTGTTATATTTTCTAAATAGTCCTTTCATACTACCCACTAGTTTTAGGATGATAGGTTGTGCTCAAAATTTTCTCAGTATTGAGATCCTCTTGAGGATTCCTCCAAAAAATTTATGTGAATCAAGGGTCACGATCATATATAATGTATAGAAGAACACATTGAAATATCATAACATTATTAATATATAGTTGAACATGTAAATAAAGGTGTATACCTTCCATTATATCTTAGATATATACATACTTGGTATATCGATCAACAAGGATCCATATTACATCATTCTACCTAGGAGTCTTTAGAAGTGGTATGATAATATCCATTATAACATTGCTCCACTTCCATATTAGCATATTAAGAGGTTTCATGACTTCCATATGATATTTTCTTTTATCCTTTACTACTATCACTCTAATCATATAGACATAGTCTATAATTTCCCTCTTAAAACCATCCCACTGGATATCCATTATTTATACTAAAGCTTGTCCATTTCCTGCCACATGTCAACTCTAGAGAAATTCACCCTGTATGTGTCACCCTATCCTTCATTTTCTATCAACCTCCCTACAACCCCTTGTAAATTTCCCCCGATGAATTCCTTGAATATTCTCCCCCTCCCCTCCCCTCATGATTCCCCTATCTCCCCTCTCCACCTCCAACACCCCGACTCCCCTTCTCCTCCACCTCCTCTGACATCGCCTCTGCCTAGTCCTCCACCATCGATTCCCAATATCCACTCTCCAACTCTGGCTCCTTGACTCCCCTTCTCCTCCACCACCTCTGACATCACCTCCACCTCCGCCTTTTCCCTTGACAATGCCTCCACCTCCACCTCTTCCAACGCTGCCTCTACATCGATCGCTGAATCCTCCACTACCTCTACCTCCACCTCCTCCTCTGAATCGTCCTCCACCTACGGCTCTAAATCTTCATCGACCTTGGCCTCCTACTTCGCATCGGTTTCCGTCTCCGTCTCCACCTATTCCTCTACCTCCGCATCTAACACGGCATGATTTACCCCTCTTCTTCACATCCTCTACCTCGGCCTACCTGTTTCAGCCTCGACCACTACCTCTGCTGACCATATCAATTGAAAACCCTAATAATCCATATTGTGGCATTGAGAAACATATCTGTTTCTATAGGAACCCTATTCATCTCTAATAATTTACAAATAATTCTCCACATCTTCAATTTTTTAATCTATTTTGACTTAATCTTTATGGTGAAGCCCTTGGCGATTCACCATCACCAATGGAGGTTATCAATTTCACAATTTTCCAGAGTCGAGGCCATTTGTTTGTTTCTAGTTCAATGTCTCTAGTAAATTTTCACCCAATTATTGTTGTTCCCTTATGATTTTTTATATTCTATTTGTTTACTTTTCATTTGATTGAACTTCATCATTTCTTAAAATTTCATACACCTCACTCCTTTCTAGGTATTGATCAGGAGGATATAAAATTGGAGCCCCTATATTAGGTAACCATCGCATCCATGTTTCATGTAATAATTCGGTTTCATTATCAAATATGGATTCTCCATTAACCAATGACGGTGTGTTGGATATACTAATTTGTAATGACATCATGTTCTTCACATTTCTAGGTTATGTTATTAGGAATAATAACTTTTTTCAGGATTTTAGCATTATTTATTTATTGGTGTTTGATTTTTTTATATATTATGGTTGTTGGATTGTAAAGCATTGTCTGTGCTGAGTTGAAAATCATAATAGGGTTACTTTTACTTTGAGATTTTTAATATACTTTTTTAAAAATCAATTAATTAAATGATTTGGTTTACTTCATTTTTTGATACTTCTCTATCATCGTGTTTCCTATAGGAGTTATTGAGTGCTTCCAAGTGTTGATTTTAAATTTCTATTATTCCAAGAGACCATACAAAACATAAATGGTTTTTCACTAACAATGGTATACTAGCATAAAAGTATTTTTCAATGTGTATTTGAGTTGGTGGAAGGATAATGTACTATCTTTATATATTGCATCAAACTCATAAATACTTCATTATCTACTAGAAAAATTATGGTATAGTCTTATACTATATTATTTTTTGTTTTGTTTCTAATTATTCATTAACATTTCCTCCATGAAACTTGTATATATACTCTTCAACATATGGAAGGATCATATTATAGAGTCACTGTATATATATGCATTGTAATATGTAATATTATTCACTACACTACAATATTTTCTATTATTCGATATTACAATGTAATATTCACACTTTGTGATATGAAATGTGTAAGATTCATACAATGAAATATGAACATATTACATACAAAAACACTTTATAATACATGAATATATGCATAAAACCTTTCTATGATTATTTCATACTGTATAAATGCATAAATCTATGTAACTTATTTGGCTACAAAAAACTATGTAGGTGAACCATATATCTTTCATACCAGATTATTAGTGTTGTATATGGTGACCTGATTATATCTCAAATATATGTTTACAAGAGTTCATTTTCGGGAAGATCGAGCCTTCATGAGGAAAATGATGAAGTATTTGGTGTAGTTTCATAAGTGTTTTGCACTGCAATGAAACTAGTAAAAGAGTGTTGCACTTATTTTATTAGTTTCACTCAACAATAGTGTTCTTCATCACTGTGTTCATAGCATAATATATTTTTTTCAGTTTGAGTCCTAGGTATTTTATTTTTCAGTTTGTTTTTCACTGCTCGACCAAAAATTTCTTATTGGAATTACACAAGTGATCAATGCATGTATTATTGCTAATTTATTTTGTATACAATTTACAAACATTCGCTATATTTGTTTGAATTCAGAATGTGGTGTTTTCAAAATTTATCATTTTGAATATAATTTAAAATTTGGATAGAAATAATCAAGGATCCATACATTAAGCACAACCACATATTTTTATTGGATTCTATCCCCTTAACTATAGTATCATTTTATTTGGCATCATTATAGAAAATATTTATGTAGACCCATGTATCCTCTACTCTTCGCTATCTTCAAACCCGCATCTAATATCACCTTATCTAATTTTGGGTCAACCCTTAATAAGTTGTATGTTTTCTAGTACCATTTATTTACCTTTCCCTAAAAAAATTTGTTTATTCCCATTTTAATGATTATTAAACTATGTTCTATTTTAGGAGCCTCTTGATAAAGTTTCTCCCACTTTGAATGGGAAGTCTACTCTCTAAAAAATTCATTTTATCTACCACCATGGTTTCTAAGAGAACTGAATCCTCCAATTCATCTATTTTAGGAGCCTCCTGATAAAGCTCCTCCTCCACCTTTGTCTCTGTGTACTCCTCCGCCTTGGTCTCCACCATGATAGTTCATATATCCGAGTTTTTTCTTGGTCTTTCTCTCTTTGGTGGATCAGTTTTCAATTGAATATTGTGAGAGGTATCTGTTATTGATTTGGTTTGTTTTTTGAATAATCTTCTTATGTTATTTATTCATTGATTATATGCATTTGATGGTTCATATTTGACATCTCCATTAACTATACTAAAGCATGTAAATCTCTTTCCACATGTCAACTCCACATCATTTCACCCCTGCATGTCACCCTCTCCTTCACTTTTGCTAATCCTCCCAGCAACCCCTTAGCCATTCCCCCCAACACCCCCCACCCGATGAATCTCTCTCTCCCCTCCCAATTTCTCGTGTCCCTCCCTGACTCCACTCTCTGCCTCTAGCTCCTCGACTCCCCTCTCTGCCTCCCTCTCCACCTCTGGCTCCCCGACTCCCTCTCCCTCTCCCTCTCCACTGATTATGAATTTTGGTTTCTTTTAGAATGTTTTTATATGTGTTCTTAGATTCATCCAAATTAGGTTCTTCCCAAACCTTTTCTTTTCCGTCGTCACATTATCACTCTCCTCTGTTCTATTTCTTTAGTTTCCTTCCATTGGGCTTCAACTTCCCTCCTCCTGACCCTCAAAACCCTAGAATTTCTCTTCATCACGTTTTGCTTACTAACGATTTAATTTTCTCTGGTTGAACCTCCCTATGATTGCATCTCCTCTCTATACTAATTGCATGTCCCCCCTTTCAAACCAAATGGGGATTCCAGATCGATCATAGAAGATGTATGAGTACGGGATCCACTGGGAGTATAACTGGATTTCCTATGAGCTGAGTGGGATCTCAAAGGCCGTACATGAATAATTTGTGATTCCCGATGACTAGGATCTCGTGCGATTGATCAGCGACCTCATCGGCGCTTCGACATTCTGTTCATTGTTTATAGTTTCTAAAAATCTTATATAATATATTGTTCCAACATTACATTCATGAATCTAAAATTTCTGGTGCCATCGAGGTGAAAATGATGTTGAATATAAATACCCTTTCCTTCTCATCTGAAGATCGATAGAAGCTATAGGCAACATGTTATCCGTTGATGGTGTTACCAAGAAGAAAAAAGTGGGTGATGCCTTCAATTTCCATTAATCTTGCATGACCTGATGAATAACCCTCTACATTACATGATAATGATAGATTATTTGTTATTTTTTAACTACCTTGGTAACTACCCATCTAGAAACATGTCATCATATTTTTAAGAGTGCTAGACAGAAATAATCTATCAGTTTTATCATTATCATATCAATTTTATCAATTTTATCAATTTTATCTAGAAATCTTAAGAAAACCCACTCTTATGTAATTTATATGATAATGATAGATTATTTTTATCTAGCACTTAGGAAGGACATTATCATATCAATTAGTTGTTTATCTCCCATGAATCATGTTCATCTCCCTTTGAATATTCTCAGATCAGGTAGTTTCTCACACCCTCTATTGTCCTTAAATTTTGAGATTTGGCTGTCATATTTTTGTAATCAACTCATCCTACAGTGTATTTCTCAGAAGTTGAAGACCTCTGGTAACATTTCATCATCTATTTTTAGTTTCCTTATGATCTATAATATTCCATTTATTTTCTCTTCATTTTATTTCCATGGTCATTTTTCATAAAAAAAAATTTACACATCTCTGTATTTGTATGTTCCTTGTGATCTTTTATCTTACATCTTCCATTTTTTTCCACGTATTGTTTCTTTGCATTTTATTTCATTTATTTTCACTGTATTTAATTTAACTCGCCGCATTTCCTAGAAACTAGGACTCTTATTTAAACTTCTATCTCTGGTTATTAGTTCATATTTAAAAAAACACATTGCATTTTGGGTCCTGGGAGGTTTTGGGGTGAAACTGGATTAATGGTTGCGGGCTCATCATCTGCATACTTTCAGCAGGGATATCCTCCATACACACTCCCCTTTTCAGATTATGGGTGAGTGGGTGAGAGGAATCAAAGGGAGATATGTGTTTCATTGACTAAATTCTCTATGCTGGGTGGTCTGTTCTTCATAACCTGAACTTTTCCTTCTCAAGTATAGTACTGGATATTCATAGGACAGCTTATATCCCATGGTGTTCTATTCTTACGACATTAAAGGGTGTTTGACCTCTGTTATGCGTTGTAGTTATATATTGATTTATCTTAAAAGGTGTGTGTATTGTATCATATCTTTATATGATTCCTTATATCTTAATGTTTTGTTATTTAAATTATATGACAAAGTATTTTTAATGAATAAAAGGTGTACAAAATTATATATTAAATTTACTGTTTTGTGAACTAAATGTTTCTTCTTTAGTTTTTGATAGTTAAGGCATTCATTGATTTTTTTGTAAAACCTCATTAGGACATTAAAATAATCATAAAGAAATGTTGAACTATCATTGAAATACTCAACATCATTCTATAAGTATTATAAAATCATGTATAATTTCAATAGATTAACCTTTGTCAAAGGAGTAAAATATTTTGTTTTTAAATCATTTGTACTGTATGAAATTGTTTATATCATGTTCCATTTGTTATGGAAGTTTTGTATTCTAATGGAGAATATATTGATTCTCCAAACTAAGGTATAATATCCCATGATGGTAGATTATAGGAAGCTACTCTTCCCAAATAAAACAGTGGTAGGTCTAAAAAGTTATAGTGTATAGAGTTCCAATGTATAAAATTTTCTTTATAGTTTCCAATAAAAAAACATATATTTTCTTCACACATTCTTATAAAATACTCTATATATAACAACATGAATATTTTTTTGTTGTAGATACTGGGAACATGAAGTTTAAAGGGTTTTTGAAGGTTTCATGGGTGATTCAGTGCAGGTTGATACCTAGGCGGAGTTGATTTTTTTCTGGTTTCAGGGGTGGAGCCGTGTTAAGAGGTGGCCAAGACGCGTGGTATATATTTTTCTACATCATGTGGGATTCTGTGGGAGGCAATGAATAAGTATAGGGAAGGTAAATTGTATTTCAATGTAGCATTAAAAGTGTGGTTGGTTTCTTTGGTGGTGGATCTGGGTGCACTCAGGCTGTGTGGATATGGATCGACTTCTCTTAGGAAGCTCATTCCCAGAGCATCTATTATGCACTATTTTTCCACTGAATTATTATTATTCACTTATATGATTGTACACTTTTTAATTTTTTAGTGATCTCTTAAAAATATTTTATTGGATATAAATGATTTGGAAAACTATCAGTGCAAGTTGCATATGTTTATCAATTTCCAGCACTAATGTGATGCCAAATTAGTCATATATATTGTATTAGATTCTTTTTAAATATAAATTGAGCTGTTAATGTTGTATTATGTTGCATTTAATTTCATATATGCCTTTCAATTTATTGATGTGTTTTGTGTAATTGAAACCAAATTCCATTTGTTATTTATTATTGGAGGAATTCTAAACATGGTTGTCTATGATAAATTAGTTGGTTGTAATTCCATATTAGAATCTTATTTTTTTTAAAAGTATTGGTGTAGATACAATTATGATTTTTTGGTATTTATGTATGCTATCAGGACAACCATGTAATCATTGGTTTTTTTTAGGTAAGTTGCACATGTTTATCAATTTCTAGCACTAATGGGATGCCAACTAAGTCATTTTTTTAATTAATTTTTTTTTGAAATCTCAATTGATCTGTTAATGTTGTATTATTTTGGATGTAATGTCATTTATGTCTTTCAATGGATTGATGGGTTTTTTATAATTGAAACCACATTCCATTTTTTATTTATTATTGGTGGAATTCCAATCATATTTAACATAAATTAAATGGGTGTAATTCCATATTCGAATACTAATTTTTTAAAAGTATGGGTGTAGATCCAATTATGATTTCTTTCTTTTTAGGTTGTTTATCAGGACAACCATCCTATCATTGGTATTTTTTAGGTATAATGGATACCATTATTCACATTTAGGTATTCTAATTGTTTATCAATCAAATAATTTTCTTATTTACATATAGGATAGTGGTAATTTGCACCATGGATCATGATTTGAATATAGATTGGTTGTAATTTTATATACATGGTTTTTTTAGACTCCATATAGGATGTAAATTATGTTTTTATGCTTTGATTCACATGTGTTTTTACTACATCAAAGGGTGTTTGAACACTGTTATACATTGTTTTTACTTTATTAACATATCTTTAAAATGGTGAAAATGGTGTCCATCACGCTAGTGGGCGTTAGCCTTGAACTCTGTTATAAATTTAGGTACTCTGTTATACATTGTTTTTCTCTATTATACATTGTTTTACTTTGTTATACATTGTTTTTAATTTATTAACATGTCCTTAAAATGGTGAAAATGGTGTCCAACATGCTAGTGGTTGATAGCATTGAGCTCTGTTATACATTTAGGTACTATGTTATACATTGTTTTTCTCTATTATACATTGTTTTACTCTATTATACATTCTTTTTTTACTTTATTAACATGTCTTTAAAATGGTGAAAATGGTGTCTAGAACATTTATGGGTGTCAGCACTAAACTTTGGTATACATTTAGGTACTCTTTTATACATTGTTTCTCTATTATACATTATTTTTACTTTATTAACATGTCTTTAAAATGGTGAAAATAGTCTCCAGAACGATGGTGGGTTTCATCACTGAACTCTGTTATACATTTAGGTACTCTATTATACATGTTTTTCTCTATTATACAATGTTTTTAATTTATTAACATGTCTTTAAAATGGTGAAAATGGTGTCCAACACGCTGGTGGGCGTCATCTTAGAACTCTATTATAAATTTAGGTACTCTGTTATACATTTTTTTTACTCTGTTATAAAATAGGTGTGTGTATGTTACCACTTTTAATATTTACAAAATTATTTTAAGAATATCTCATTTTGAACATGTTTCTATTAGACAGAGAAAATATATCTGATAATAAGAGGTTTCTGAATTCCATAATAGGCTTTAATTCTACTTTGAGGAAAGGAAGGGAAGGTTGGACATATATATAATTGGGAAATGTAGTTGGTGACTATTCAATTTGAATGGAATGGAGTGGTAAAAATGGTGTCCAGCACGTTGGTGGGTGTCATCCCTGATTTTGAAGTGTCCCTCTATACCCTCTATTTCTTTGTGGGTGGGGAAGACAACCATGTGAAGTTGGGTCCTTAATACCCTCAATATCAAGTGCTATCATTTAGGGACCAAAATTGGGTATTTATTCCCATGGGTTGACCATTGAGATTACCTTGTTGAACATGAAATTTAATATTATCATTTCACTTATATTTATCTCTCTATAGGTTTTGTTAATAAAATCCATGACTTCATTGATCTATTTGTTATCTTGTCTCATGCAACTGTACAGGTTGGGGTACTAGTTTTATCTTAAATCCAAGTACATATTTATACTACCATTGTATATAGATAAATTTGATCTATATGCTTCATTTAGTATCTCCTTTTTCAGGTGCATTATCTATGGAACACATAACTTCATACTAAACTTCAACACTATATCATAATAGATTTATTTTGAAAATTTTCCACGATTCACTACTTTAATCATCCCTTGTAAATGCTTTTCATCTTGTTGAGACTTCTCTATATTTTCTAGTAAAGATGGTGGAAAAGGATGATGTTTCCCCATTCCTAACAATTACCATATAAAACATTACTAAATACATGAATACAGGATCCTTGATAATTCTCATCATAGTCATAACTCCATAGTCCCTCCTAATCAATGAATAAACCACCATATTTTCCATCATAAGGCAGTAGTGTATTAATAAATCATAGTCCTTGAGTAGTTCTGACCATTTTCTTTACCTTATGTTGAGCTATTTATGAGAGAATATGTGCTTTAAACTTTATTTGTCAGTATATATGTCACATATTTCACCATATAGATAGTTCCTCTATATCGTCATAGAAATATTGCATTTTCCATCTTAATATCATGAGTTGGATAGTTCTGTTCATTGATGTTAAATTACATAGATGCATAATCAACCACTATATCATTATTCACTTTGAAAAAAACCATTACTTTATTTGATGCATCACTATATATTTAAAACCCTTCCTTTATTGATGAAAAATTCAACACCTGCACATTAACAAAGATTCTATTTATATTTTCAAAACATTATTCAAATTCTCTTGACCATGTGAATCTAACCCCTTTATATGTCAACTTGATTAATGGGGTGGCCAATCAGGAAAATTTTTAAACAAATCACTAATAGTAATGAACTAAACCAAGGAAAATATGTATCTAAATTATATTCATTATTATAGGCCATTCATTGACTTCCTTTTTCTTTAAAGGATCAACAAATATTTCAACCTTGGAGACAATATGGACAATAAAAAAACTTAATGGAGGAAAAATTCACACTTACAGAATTTACCATATAATTTCTTTCCTTTGAGATTATCTAGAATTATTTTCAACTTATTTTCATGATTTCCATGGATTTTAGTGTATATAAATATATCATCAATGAATAAAACCATGAAGTTATCAAGATAATCATTGTATATTATATTCATTATATCTATAAAAAATATGGTTCCTTAAATCTGAATGGAATTACTATAAACTAAAAAATTTCATACATAATATAAAATATCATCATTAATATATTATCCTTAAGCATCCTTAATTTATGATAACAAGAGTGAACATCAAACTTTGAAAAATATTTATCTCCTTGAATTTGATCAAATAAATAAAAAATGTATGGAAATGGATACTTATTCCTTATAGTAATGGAATAAATATCTTTATAATTAATGAACAACCTCATAGAACCATCCATGTATTTCTAAAATAGTAAATGTGGTTCTTCCCAAGGTGAAACACTAGGGTGTATAAATCACTTATCATGCAACTCCAATAGTTATTAATTTTAGTCTACCATTTCCTGTAGTCCAATTTTATAAGGAGTCTTGGATATAGGTTTTTTATCATAGATAAGTTCAATTGAAAACTCAAATTCATGCTTAGGTGTATGTCATGAAGATTATTTTGAAAATAAATCAATGTATTACAACATGCACATTCTCTATCCTTAGGATATCATCCCATCAAAAGACAATGTTTTCACTTCTTCTCCCAAAATTTCCTTAAAGTGATCTATAAGAGGTGGAACCCTAAAAGATTTAGATAATGAGTTTTCACCTTTAAAAATAATGGATTATATACCACTATCATAAATAATAATATTTTTCACTCAGTAGTAAATTATTTCATTAAATGTTAAAAGACAATCTATACCACGGATTATGTAAAACTGAATCATAGTTATGGAAATCAAGTCTTCCACTTAAGGAATATTTATGAATCTAAATAAAGACTACTCGATATATCTTTTTTTGTAATAATATTCCAACTAGGTTTCCTGATTGAAACCCCTTTAATTATATTTTTAGGGGATGATTTATTTCTACTATAAAATATGAAAGATATAAAAAAGTGAGTAGATATAGAATCAAATAAAATAATAATTAACTTTTAATTTAGGATAAAAGTACCCAATATCATGTTATTTGGGTATTTAACCACAACAGCAGTGATTGAATAAGATTTTAATTTTCCCACATCACCTTTTCTGAGGTAAATTCTCTTGATTCATGTGGAATTCATTAAAATAATGCTTTATATCCTTATATATTAAGAATTTTACATTTGATGCTCCTTTCATTCACTTATAATCACAAGCCTGACAACCTTTATTTAAAAAGTTGAAACAAACTCCCATTCTTTTCAAGGATGATTCATGATAATTATTTCCACAACTATTCAATATTTAATATATCACCCTTACCTTCATTAATTTTATAGTATTTCTTTTTAAAGAGTGATCAGTTGCCTGCTTCTTTTCATGATTTCATTAGAAAACATAGGAATTGTAGAATTATTTATCTGTCCTTATTATAGTTGATAATATATCATTGTATACTAAAAATATTTTAAAGACTAATTCCCTTTTAATTATAGGTTTTATCCCATTAAATAAGTGATCAATATTACTTATTGGATTATGTATGCAATCCACAACATGTGTTGTTAGTTATATAAATTTATTATTATATTCAACAACATTTTCATCTTAATTTTACCTTAGATTTAGTAAATTCCTTTCTATAATATATCAATGCTCAATATAAAAGTATTTTTTAAAGAATATATCTTTAAAATTCATTCATTCCATAGTCACAATATCATCCAACACTTTAGTGTTTTCTACCAATGACTATTGTTGATCAATATCTCCCTTTAGATGATAAACTATCATTATAACATTCTTCCTTTCACTAATTACCAAATATAGAAATATATTATATAGGTGATTGATCCAATTCTCAACTTCAAATGGATTAGTGGTCCCATTGAATTATGGAGGTTATTTTCGTATAAAGCAGTAAAAAATTATTGTACCATGTTGGGGATTAGAAGGTTACACCATATGGGCATGATTATTTGTCATGACCTATGTTAACAAACCCAATATTGTTATAATCCTTTTATATCTTTCACTATCCTCATTGAATTTGATGGATTTATCATGAGGTAAATCCTTATATAGATTATGGGTGTTGGTAAGTTTTTCATTCTATCTTTTAGACACCATTTCAAAATAATGGAATATACTAGATTAGCTCATAACATAATGAATATTGAATAATAAAATATGACTCCTATGAACATAAAATATTCAATAATAGTTTCATAAATATCATAAGGGATTATCATAAATATCTCGTTATATTCTAATATGTTCTTATAGATTTATTTTCCAAGGTTCCTACTAAACTTTCTTTGATAACAACTATGATAACCTGACTCCAGTAACCCAGATCTAGAGGTTAACATACTGCATTTTTACAAAATTCAAGAGTTATAATCTGAAAAGATCAATTTTTTGTAATCTAGAGAGATTAGATACATACATGATTGTCATATAACATTTGAAAACATGAAATAAGACTTAAAATTCTAATGATAAATTTATTATTTATTTTAGTATATATATGAATTCATTTAAAGTTCACTTTTAATTACCCTGGGGAAAGAAAATAATAATGAAGGGTGATCTTAGATTCTCAGTAAATGAATGTACAATATGAAATCTATCATAGAATAAATAATAAATGAATAATATTTTAGAGATAAAAAATAATCAAATATGAAATATAACTAATATTATGAAAGGGGTATATATCCATAGATGAAATAGAAATATAATTAATCACTTGGATAAAAAAAACTAGTTTCATGAGGATATGATGAAAAATTTCAGACATCATAATCTTATCATAAAGGTCTCATCCCAAGACATAATACATAAAGAGTTAAGGTATTCTCCAAATACCCAAGCTAGTTTGTCTCCTGAGACTTATCGATGCATCGAGGGACTATTTAATAGTGGGACCCATATGTTACTTCCTAATGCGAATGCATTCATTATATGAAAGAAATGAATAACCATATGAATCATAATAAACATAAACATTTTTATTGAAAAACTAGCATGTGATAAGTTAATATTTTCCCAAGTCAATATATAAAAAAACATGACTATAATCAATCTAGAGAACTAAGGTGAATGGTGTCATTAGAGTATAAACCCATTGAAGTACAACAATCCTCAAAGAATGTTGACATAGATAAAGAAACACCTTTATAAGGATATTATAATTTTAAAATAAGAATAAATATATTTTTATTTTGAAAACATTTTAAAACTAAATAATCCTTGAATAATGGGAATAAGATATTATTTGGAAAATTATGGAAATGTGTAGATGAATATTGATAATGAATAATGCTTATAATTGTGGGAAAAGGTTTTCATATTTTAAACATTAAAAAACATTCTTTTCCCACTTTTATATAAAGTCTAAAATAACTTACATGAAACACGTTAAAAATAATTCTTATAAAAGAATGAATAGAAAGTAAAATTTAAATAAAACTGAACATAAGAAATCATTAATGTACATAAAAGAACAAACTTGAAGTAAAATAATGAAATTTGATATGGAAGATAAATATTCCTAACCAAATCAGAGGAATAATGTCACACCCCAGCCATGGTTTCCATTTATTTTTGTTTATTTCTTGGTGCTCTGTCATTTATTTGAGGTCTGGGTCAAGTTTCTGGTGAGTGTTTGGAATTTTGGAGTTTCCTGTCTCGTTACATGGTTGGCTCATGATTAGGGGGAACTATGTGCCAGCCTACTGAAGGCTATGTTTCATAGACAGTGGGGTTTTCCAAGGCGCACGGCTAGGCACATGGGCATACACCACTCCCTTAGAGCCCATGCATTCCCTCTTCCTTAGGAAAGAGGAAACCACATGGTTGGTGCACTGCCTGGCAGACTATGTGGCCAAACATTGCGGTCTTCCCATAGTTCAAAAAAAATAAATGAATATAAATTAAATAAAAATCTAAATAAAAGAAAAAAAATGTTTTAATAAAAATATTATTATTATTAAGATTATTTTTATTAAGATTATTATTATTATTATTATTATTATTATTAACCCTTAAGGGTCTCCCTCCCCTTTCCCCTCTTTCTCATGTGCGACTCCCCCTCCCATTTCCCCTTCCCATGTGTATCTTTACCCTTAGCCAAAGGAGGCTTGGACTTGCCTCTCCTCCCCTTGTTAGGTTGATTCTGCTCCTATTTTCTTGTTTGATATCCTTCAGTGAGTTACTCCCCCTCTCTTTTTCATTCTTTTCTTGCTTTCTCATTTCCCTCTTATAGTGTTCACACCCTAACTGAACCTAACCACATTTTTTGGGTTGTCTTGGTTGATTCTTGGTTCTTAGGGTATGTGGGGCTTGGTTGAGGTCAAATATTTCCACTATCATCAAGGGTAGTTGGTTCACTATTAGTTTTAGTTAAGGGTTTTTAAGTTTATTCACTTTGGCCCAATTTTAATTAGGGATTTTTAAATTTTTTGGTTTCTTGTATTTTTCTAGTGTTCTTTGGACCTCGCTATGGTGGTTTCAGGTTTCTATTGTCAAAGGTGACTTACACATGTATGAATATGTAGACATATACATATATATGTTCCATTATATATATATATATATATATATATATATATATATATATGTTCACTAATGGTGGTATGAATATATATATTGAGGCTAGGTGTGCTTATGTATATATATGAAAAAAAATTATGGGTGTAAGGTAAAGGGGTATATGCATGTTTAAGTATATATGTAAGGAACCCCTTGTACATATTCATGACCATGAGAATATGCACATAGGGGCTAGGTGTACTTATATATATATATATTAATGTTCATATGTGTGTAAAAAGAAATAAAAAAAAGGAATATTCGAGTGGTAATCATCAAAAATAGGCATGTTTAAGGTAGGATCCTTTGTATTTGGTGTTTAAATTTAATAATTCTTTGATTTCTTGCCTTTTGTACCTTTATTTAATGCTAGTTAGTGATGTATGATTTCTTGAATAAAAGTTTGATGTGAAATGAGATGATTTACTCTTAGTTTTGATTTTTTAAAATGGTTGTATTGGTTTTTTCACACTATGTTCTTGATGAAATTACCCTTTCTCCTTTACACATGTTTCTCATATTTAAAATAGTGATTTAGGTTTCTTAAATGGGTTTTAAATCAGACTTTTCATTTTGAAAGTGGTGTGTATCGGTCTTTTTTTAAATGGTTTAACATTCAAAGTTTTTGTGAGGCCCAGTTTTCACTTGTGAATGGTTTATTTAGAAAAACCTACTTGGAATAGGACACTCTCCTTGTGTGTTGATGAATAGGTTGGAATGTCCTTAGTTTGGGGCTTCCCTCATGTGTTGTTGTTTTGAAGTCAAGGGACTATTTCTTGGGGTGGCTAGGGGTAGAGATGTTTTGTGTGACTCATGTGATGGCTCATGCTTGTGTGTATAGTGGGTTTCTTGGATTTTTTGGGAACACCCATTTTTTGAACATAACATGGGAACCTAACATAGCTATAGGAACTTATGATAATTATTGATGCACTAGTTTAGTATTATTCTCTAGATAGGGGACCTTGTTATGGAGCCTATTGTGCTTTGGGGTGATGCCCCTTAGTTAGGCCAGGGAGGGTATTTCCAAGCATGAGGGATGGTTGATGGAATCTTGTTAGTCACACCTATTGGATGTATCAAGTTTTAGCACGTTTTAGATTTTCATCTGAGTTCCTATGTATTACCATGTTACCCTTTGCACTTATTTATCTACGTCAGATAGTTTAGGTAACTTGTTTGGTTGGTTACTCATGTGTTCTATTTTCTATTTCTCTTATTGTGTGATCGTTTCTCCTTCTTTCTTATGTGGTGTACTTGTTTTATAAAAGTGGATGTTTGGTTTTCAAATGTTTATGGAAAATTTTTTACACTTTATTTTTTCATTTTAAGTAAAAAAACAGCATCCTTTCCACTCTCCCTCTTCTTATCTAAATTGATAAGGCCTACTTCTTGGGAAAGAAACCAATTTTAAATGAAAAGTTGAATGGAAATTTATTTAAAAAAAATAAATGTAAGAAAAACCTACTTTTATACAATTTATTTCAAACTTGAAATTGAAGAATCTTCTATTTAAAGGAAATGAATTGGGAATAGACAGTTTGGGCATGCCTACTAAGGTTTAACACTCATGCTTATAGATTTATCTTTGTTTTTAGATTATGGTGTTCATTCTAGCCCAGTCTCAATCTTCATGGGGTGATGTTAGTTCAATGGTTGGTGGTGACCCATAGGGTCACATGGAGGTATATGCAGTTTTATTTTATTTTCACTGCTAGTATTTTTTATATTATTCAGTTTATATTTATGTATTTTTCATTTTTTTATTGTTCAGATCATTCCCAATTGATTTATCTTGATATCTGGCAATAGTTGTTAGATCAGTAGGATCAGTAACACTATTCAAACCTTGTTGAAGGCCGGTTCAGGTGGCTAGTTTGGGGAAGACTAAGGCTAGTTTGTGAAAATATATTATCATAGGCAAGACCTTATTATTTGGGGTGTCTGGTAGATTGGGGATAGGATTGTCAGAACTTGATAGGTAGGTACAAGAATATCATTGTGAACTCTTACTCATTCTTATCCTCATGTTTTCAGGGTTAGTCCATGATTTGAGTCTTTACTTTTGGTTTTTATGGATGGTGGATGACCAAGAAAGTGAGTTAGTATTATACGACAGGCTTATATGGAGTAGTGACCCATGTGGAGCTTGAGTGTATAGTTTGGAACACTCCTAGTGTTTGGTGTTTTCTTTCATCGTGGTCTACTAAACCATGTAGTTGGGTTAGGCATGGCCACTAGTTCATCATCTTGGTGCTTTAGTGAAAGAGATGTTTTTGGTTTGGTTTTGGATTTCATGAATAGGTTTTCAAAGTAAAATGTTCTTTGGAGTGGAAAATGGTTTTTGAAATGAAAATTATTTCTATAAATGGTTTTCTTTTAAAAGAATGTGTGGTTTTAAAAGGTAAAGTGGAAGGTGTGTTTTTGGTTTTAAAGAGTATGAACTGGAGTGGATTTGTCCCAAGGGAACTTTAAATGGGAAGAATGGAATTAGAAAGTGATATTTTATATTTAAATTGGATTTTAAAGGTTTTTGGGAATCTTTAAAAGTTCCCTTGGGTAAAATAGTTTTGAGTTTGAAAATAAAATGGTAGTTTTTTTAAAAAGGATTTTTGGTTTTGTTTTGTGATGTTTGGATTTTGAACTTAGTTTTTTGGCTTAGGGTGTGGTTTTTTTACTTGGGGTATTCCTTCTATTGAGTTTTGGTTGGGTGTTGATTTGGTTTTGTATCCTTTTTTTATTTAGGGTATGCCGCCCAAAAAGACCCAAAATGTTTCTGTGGATCCTTTTTCAGACGTTGACCCTGTCCAGACTCCTAATAGAGTGGTGGTCCGAACTCTCTTCAATTTTTTTCTGTTTTATGTAGTTATCAAAGCTTGTTAGGGGATGTGAAGTTTCTTGAGGAAGTTTGAAGTGTCTTCAAGTTTTGGTAAATCTATATTTTTTGGATGTGTGAGTTATCTTGGGTATGATTTAAGGAACAAGATTGGACCAATGAAAGGTGATTGTTCCATTCTCATTGCGAATTGGGATGTCTTGGGTGATCTATAAGACCACTTTCATCTAGTTGTTTATCTTGGGGAATTGAATGAGAAGAATGTTTCAGAGCTTTTGGACACTCTATATGGTTAACTGATGGTGAAGGGTAAGGTTTTCCATGTCAAAGAGTTAGCTTAATTTTTCCAGTGATAGTGTCGAGCAATCAGTTAGAAGTTCATCTTTTTTTGTGGGGTCTTTTTCTAGGGTTCAAGGATCATGTTCTTTAATTTTCATAAGTCTAAAAAGGTATATTTTGGTATTTTATGGTCTGGTTTCTTTTAGTACTCGTGGAGGTTCCCCATCTGGTGAGAAGGGTGAACCAAAGGAACCTGTTTCAGGAAAGTGTCCTTGTAAATTCATGTCTTTCATTCATTAGAAAACTCACTAGTTTTCTCATAGTGTGGTCATTTTGGGAACTGTGAGTCGTCTTGTTGTCATCCTCTAAATTCCTATCATCGGTGTAGTATTTTGGGTCACCTAGAAAAGTTCTATAGGTTGTGTAATCCAAAGAGTAAGTCTTGGCTAGAGGATTTCAGATCCTTGTTGTGACTCAATGGATTCTTAAAGACATCAGGTCTCTAGCCATATTCCCTAGAGTGAATCTTACATGGATTCAGGAATCATAGTGGTGTAGAGGACCTTGTTCCATCTATTTTCTCTAATGTTTCAGCAGAAATAGTTCAAGTTTCTTTGTTTTATCTTTCTTCATTTTTGAAAGTCTCTCTTTATTGTAAATTTTTTTTGGTTTCACCTGGTGTTTCAGAACCTGTGTGGTTATACTTCTTGTGTATTGATCTTAGTTTGGGTTGAATATGTTCAGGAGATTCTTGTGTTTTGAGGAAAAGATGAATCATGTATCAGTGTTTTCTTTTGTTTCCTATCATTGGGACCCCCTTGTATTTGGGGTCGGCCCATGTTGGTTAGTTTGTGATGGGAGGTTTAGTCTGTGTTGTTTGGACTGACCTGGGAGTTCCCATGTGGTTGTCATTATGATAGTCAATTTATTAATGGTGGGGATACCTCCCTCTTTCCCCATTTATCTCATTTTCATTTTCTCTAGAGTTGATCGAGTGTGACTTGTGGTGTTACGAACCAGCCTAGGTACCCTGGTAACATGATAACTGAGTCATCCCTAACATAACCTTAAGGTCCTTCCTAATCCCAATAGGTTAATGACACGTTCCTGTCGTGGGGTGTGGAAAAAACAAAAATAAACTAAGTTAAAATGTATTATAGTCGGTTTCCTAGGTTTTCTTCAGAGAGGAGTGCTTAACAATAGTGTTTGTCACTTAAAATAAGAGAAATAAGTGATGTTGTTTTTGAAATTATTTGATTTGTAAAATACAAGAAAGAAACTAAATAAAGTAGAGAAATTAAGTGAAAGTTTTAAAACAAATTGAAAATGGTGTGATTTAAATCAGTGATATGAAATGGTGATCAGGTTAGGGTCAGTTTTCCAATTGTAATTCTATCACAGTTCACTTTACCCATTTCTCTTCTGCTAAATAGATAAGAGTGAGAATCCACAATCATTTATTCTCACTCCCTTGGTAAAATAAAAATGTGAGAATAAACCTTACTAAAACCTCATATTGGTCTACTCTCCTTCCAATGTGTAATAGAGTTTTAGCGAATTCCCCCAATTATCTTAGGCAATTCCCAATCAGGTCTTCTTTATCCCAAGCAATCAAGAACATTCATTACTCCTCACACATGTACCGGTGATCACTGAGTACTTCACCACTAAGTCCTAGTCTATTCCATCATTTATAAACTAGAAAATAGTAGAGGGAGATATTTATCATTGAAAAAATATAAATAAAAAACAGAATCTAAAATCATATACAATCGTACATGATAATAAAAACTGTTATAAGAAATTTAAACTGATTCGCAGAATAGAAAACAAGATTTCAAAACATTAGTAGCAGCATTGTAGCGCTACTATAGTAGCCAAGATACTATTGCAATGGTGGCACTGTAGCGGCGGCAGGGGAACTCTAGCGGTGGTAGGGGAAATATAATGGTGGCAGGGGAACTGTAGTGGCGGCGGGTACTGTGCGGTACTGTAGCAGCGCGAGTACTGTAGAAGTATTATTCACATAATGGGTCTTGAGCCTAAAATTTGGGCCTACGGGCTATGTAATGGGATAAATTCCCACTAGGCCTATGGGATATTTAATGGGTCTAACTATACCCAGTTAAAGAGGTATTTTCTTTTCTTTAATAATAAAAATGAGGCTTCGTCCCCAACCATTAAAAAAACAAAGAAAAGAAAGAATGGAAATTTGATCTTCCAGAATCTTTCCTCCAGAAGATTGCCTCTATTATTCCCACCATCCGGCCAAAACTCACTGAGGTCCCTTATTATAGAATGTCTATAATGAAGTTTTATATCTACCCTCAAAATTTTAGAGTCTTTGGACATCTTTATGGAATCATATGGCCGAATCAATGAAAATTAATTTTCTGGCCGCCAAAAACTGTTTCACCCACTCCACTTGAACGTGCCGAAAAGATGCCTTGAGAAGCTTCATATTTTATGAAATTTATTTTGAACCGTCCTTTGAATGTCCTCTATCAACACAAGTTGGAATAACCTCATTTTAAGATCGGATGAATGAGATATTATAGATTTAATTAGGTGGGGTCCATTCTTCCAGCCAGACTGAGTTCTCTATTTGATTGATTTTTCTGTACCATTGGGTTTCAAATTGGGTCTTGGTACATAAGACAGAATTGAATCCCACGATAATATAAAGCCTAAATAAAGATTCACTTCAATTATACCAATATTATAAAATTTATACCCAAAAAACAAAAGCTATATAAAACTGTGAATTTTACAGAATTACCCCATTTTCACATTTAAGACCAAAATACACCAAAAACACTTAAATGATGCAAATATACTCAAATTGGATAATTTAGAGGGATTAAATCATTGAAAAAAATATTAATAATAATGAAAATATTAGCTCTATCAGTTAACAACTAGCACCTAGAATCATAAAAATGAAAGTGGGAATAATTTTTCCAAAAACATTACTGAAGTAAAATAAAAAAGACAGTATGAAAATTAAATGAAACTATACTATGAGTAATGTACTAGAAGTCAAATTGGTATAAAAATCCAAGTACTACACATGTACCATAAAAATAGTAAAAATCACCCAAGTACCTAAATATGCAACTCACCAAGTCCACAGATCAATAGTTAGAACCACCTCCAAGTGATCCTTTCCACTTTCTCGATATTGAAAAAATATAATCTACAAACACCCAAAGGCAAAAGTAGGGTTTGAGCCCAATCCCAGTAGTATTTCACCCAAAGATTATATAATAATATGACAATATCAAATTAACTAAGAATTTTCTTTCAATTTTCAAATAAATAGGTTTTTCATTCCAAAAGAACATTTAAACAAATCATGATTTACAATTCAAAAGATGGAAAAACTTTAGCAATTCATGCTTCATAGTTCACATGATGGAAATACATTTAAATGATGTAATTTTCCTTTAACAAAAGGGTTATTTACACTAATTTAACTTTTCAAAAAAATATTAAATAAACACTTTCATATAAAACACTTTATATAAATCCACAAGGCATGAAAACTATTTTACAATAATGGAATATATACATTTGAAATTCAAACAAGCGAGCAACATGGTCATATGACAAATAGGTATGATAGTTATAGACTATAGGGACCTGACACTATGAAATGGAAAATATATACATACTCCCCTTTGGTCCTAAGGTCAAAGAGGACTCATCACCATCTCCAAAGGGATGTGATGTGCTTATATAAAGTTTTAGAACATTGTAAGTAATAAAGTAACACCCAAAATAACTCACTAACTAACTAAGGCTTGTACATTCACTAGTAAAAAAATGGGAAATTTATTTAAAGACTACATAAAATTCAATTAATCCCATTCTCCATTTCAAAAATATAAATTTTTCCTTTAAAATCCATAATTGTCTTTTAATAAAAAGCATGCCTTTTCTCAAATATAAAACCCTAAGGTTTCCATAAAACCATTTTTAAGCCATTTTTTCAAAAATAAAGATTTGAAACCAATTCATGAAATTCTAAAATCCATTTCACAATGAAATTCATCAATTAATTTTTTAAAAATTCCATCAATTTCATTACAAATACTCAATTTAATGGAATAGGGTTTTTCACAAGTATCCATCAAAACCATTTTCACAATTAAATTCAACAATTTAGTTAAATAAATTTCTATAAAATCCACAAATTAAATTAAACAATTTAATTAAAAAAATCCATAAAAACACCCCAATTCAATGGAATTGTGGGTTTTCTAATTTCAAGCCAAAAACCCATTTTTCATAAAAAACAATAGTTCAAAGGAATTGGGTTTTCCAACCAAACAATTGAAATACATTTAATCAAAACCAAGAAATTTTATTTAATTAAAATAATTGAAATTAAACAAATAAATTTAGGGTTAATGTAAATTGCGAATTGTAATGGAACCACCTACCTCATAGTTTCTATATCTCGAAGCATCAAACCCTAAAACAGGATTTGCTGAGGAAGAATGACCTCGATTCCACGGGCCTCTGAGCGGAAACTTCCTCCCTCATCATGTGTACCTAGGGTTTTATCTCCACAATGTCTCCTCCCCTTCTCTGATAGGGTCGGTTGGCTCATCATTGGCAGTATGTTCTCAACTTGGTGTCAGTGTGGATCGATGATGACTACGGCATTGTCCGACTTCAGGATCTCGACTCGGAGACAGCTTTTGTGCCTTTCGGCTTTAGGATATTAGATTGGCATCGTATCATATTAGCATTGGCTCTAGTGTAGTCAGACTTTGGGTTATTGTCTTGGCGACTCTGGATTCTGGATCTGGGCTCGACGATGGCTTGTTCGACTTTGGGTTCTCAACTTGGCATTGGCGCGGCGTGACGATGGCTTCGGTAGGATTCAGGTTATCTTCTCGCCATTGGGGTTGGCTCTGGAGTGGATCAGTGGGGGGGATTTTTTGTTCTAGTTTCAATGGTGGGTTTTCATGTCTGGAAGTATGCAGTTTATTTTACTGGTTTTGGAATTGGTGACTCGGTTGAAGGATTATAAATGTTGATGGCTCTGGTGTCTCCTTTTGGTGCTCTTCTCCACTTCCCGTGGCTTGCTTCGGACTCCGGTGAGGTTGCGTTTGTGGTTTTTTTCTGAGAAGATCCATGCTCATAGCATCATTTCTTGATCAGAGTGGCCTGATCCCCCTCATCATTGATGTTTCCTCAGTATGGTGTTGTACCATTCATTCCTAGGTTACAATGGATTAGCTTCACGTTATTTGGTTTGTCTTCTGTTGCTTCTGCGGTTTCAGTGGAGGTGGGAGCTGGTGCAGTGGGGTTTGTCTGGAATGTTGTCCTTGGTGGAGGTGCAACTATCTAGTGAAGGATTCATGGTGAAGGGGTATTTTTTAGTTTTTGAAGGTTTGATGTTTGTTTTTGTTGATTTTTGACTTCCTAGAATGATTTTTGTGGAGGTGTTTGCTTTGTGGCCTTGAGATTATCATTTGAGGGACTTTGCAACCAGTTTATCTACACGGGACTACTCCAGATGAGGTTTAGAGAAAAAAGTTTCCACCTATAATTACTATTTAGAGTCATATGATTGGGAGGGTATGGAATTTTCATAGGTATCAGGCTCATGATTCCATGCATGAGACATCTTTTCGAGTAGTGATACAAAGGTGGAATCTAGTCTTCATGTTTTTTATACTGGGTAGGAGCTTGTCTTCATAGTGAATGAGTTGTTTTTGGCCTTGATCTCTTGTACTATGGTGGCTTTATTGTTTTATGTCCTTGATTTCATGTTGGGTTCCCATCCAACCTTAAAAAGGGGTTTTATGATAATAAAAAAAATTAATTTTCAGTCAGTCTGAGGAATAATGAAAACGAAAAAAATAAGAATCAAACCAAGGTTAGGATCCCAAAATAGAGGTTATTATATCCATAAATAAATATGGGGATCCATGTAACCATATAGAGTAGAAGAGATACTGTGGGATAAAGAGATCGGGATGAGGAAACTAACCATGAGAAGATCGAAGGGCGTTCCTCTAACTTCAAATTGCTTCCGGGAGAAATATGAGGAGCCAAGAATCCTTCTAGGGAGCTCTAATTTTTGGAGAAACTGGTTTGGGGTCATAGTAGTCTGTCAGGGTCCTAAAACAAGGGTTCAAGAAATTTTTATAAAATTTTGGATCACTTAAAATTTCATATGTACAGTTTCCTCAGAAAAGGTGCACAGTTTAGACAAATTGTGTGCAAACCATGTGCCAAATATAAATTGGCTGCACAATTTCTCCTAATAGGTTCCATGTATTGACTAACCGTGAATTAACCATTCAAAATACCACTTCCTTGGTTTGCACGGTTTTCTATGATAGGGAGCATAGTTTGGGAAAATCGTGCACCAACCATGAACTGGACCATAAAATTCCAAAGTTTTCAAAAATTCACCCAAACAAACCCTAAATGATATCGAACCAAAATTTGGTAAAAATGAGGGGTTTAGGAATACCTAAAAATAATAATAGGAAGTTACAACCTCCCCATCATATAAAATTTTTGTCCCCAGAAATCCTACAAAGAAGCTTCCATGCCAAAAAAGATGAGACCATTTCTCTATCATCAGTGTCTCCCTCTCCCGCATCTCATTATTATCAAAACTATGTTGCCATAGCACTCGAACCAAAGGTATCATTCTCCCATGAAGTACCTTGGTTTCATAATTGACTATCTCGACTGGTCATTCAATCATGGAAAAATCAGGTTCAACTTCAAGATCACCCCAACTCAGAACATGAGATGGATCAAATAGGTACTTTCATAGCTAAGATACATGGAACATGTTATGTATTGGTGTCTGAGGCAGTGGAAGTGTTAACTGATAAAAAACTTTCCCCAAATTCTCAATAATCTCAAAAGGTCCCACCAAATGAGGGGAATGATTTTGATGCCTCCCAAGTTGTCTAAGACCCAGCTGGGGTGAAACATTCAAGAACACCGAGTCACCAACTAAAAACTCCAACGACCTATGATGATGATCAGCATAAGAATTATATCATCTCTATGTCATTAACATTCTATAATGAATCAATTGAATATTTATTATCATATCTTACATCAAACTTGGTCCAACTAAGGAACTTTCACCAATCTCTGACCAACACAACATATATTTACAAGGCTAGCTAGAAAAGGCCTCAAAAATAGCCATTCTGATCATGAAATGGTAACTATCATTATAAGAAAACTCAACTATCCCCAAGTGATCATACCAAGCCCCACCAAAGTTGAGAACTTAAGCATGAAGCATATCCTCTAGAATATGTATAGCTCTTTATGTCTATTCATCTGATTGTGGATGGTATGACATAATAAAATAGATGTGAGATACCAGTGCCTCTTGAAGGCCTCTCCAAAAACAATAACTGAACCAAGGATCCCTATCATAGACTATAGTAGATGGAACTCTATGAAGACAAACAATATATTTCACATAGAAATTTATCAACTCCTCAACTTTGGATGTATCGCGAATGGGAAAAAACTAAACTAATTTCATAAGCTTTTTGATCACAACCCATATCACATTATTATATATCTAGGTACATGGAAACCCAACCACAAAGACCATATATATCTCATCCCACTTCCAAGTCGGGACTGGAAGTGGATGAAGAAAACCAAATGGTTTTTGTTACTCATCCTTAACTTGTTGTCATGTATAGAAATGAGAGACAAACTCAACAATGCCTCATCTCATATCTATCTGCCATAATTGCTGCCAAATATCATAGAACATCTTTGTGGTTCCTTGGTTCACTACCCACTTGGAACTAATCCCCCATCATACCGAATACAGGGCTACAAAATGACTCTGAAAGCATATAATGCCTTCTTTTGAGTAAGACCAATCAAGCATGGTCTCACAACCATTTAGAGAGTCTCTAATTCTATAGAACTCATCATCAAGTTTCTAATCCTGAATAATCAACTCAAGAAGATAAGATTTCAACTAAACACTAGACAATGAAACCTCGTCCCCTGATTCCTATATTCCAATATGCAACTATGCAAAAAGATCCATCAAGTTCCACTCTTTCAATGATTCTTTCACTGCTTGTTTCAGAATTTTCCTTCTCAAAGAATCTATAATGACATTCCCTTTCCCAAGGTATAAGTGATTTCAATGGTGAAGGATTTCATGCATTCCACCCAAAGCCTCTGGTGAAGATTCAAATCTTTTTTATAGAAGATATAACTCAAGATCTTGTTCCTTAAAAGATGGTAAACCTTTCTCTATAAAGGTATTGTCATAAACTCTTACGTGTGTGCATCACAACTAAAAATTCAAGTTCATGGGTCAGATAATTATTCTTGTTTGGATCAAGCTAACAAGATCTATAGGCAATTACATGATCACCATGTATAATAACACAACCCAAAACTGAACTCAATTCATCACAGAAGACCAGATAGCCCTACCCAGCCTCTAGAAGAGTTAACACCAGTGCATTAGTCAACAGACATTTCATCTCAACAAAATAATTCTGAAATTTATCATTCTAAGAAAACTTCAATCCCTTATGAGTTAGGGAAATCATTAGAGAAGCCAACTTTGAGAATTCCTTAACGAACTAGTGAAAATAACCAGCTAGACCCAAGAAGCTATGAATATCAAAAAAAATCTATGATTGTTCCCATGTCATAAAAAAATTTACCTTCTCAATTTCAATTGAAATACCATGTTTCAACACTATGTGTCCTAATAATTTCACTTCTTGAAGCCATAAATCACACTTTTAAAGCTTAGAACAAAGTTGGTGGTTTCTCAGAAAACTCATAACTGTTCTTAGATGATGCACATGATCCTCCGCAGACTTATAGTAAACAAGGATTTCATCCCCAAAGACTACCATAAAGGTATCTAGATACTCATGGAAAATCATATTCATTAAATCCATAAAGACTATAGGGTAATTGGTAAGTCCAAAGATCATAATAAGGTACTCATAATGATTGTACCTGCTCTAAAAGGTTGTTATCTGAATGTCAGACACCTTTAACCTCAACTGATGGTAACCAAAGTGAAGATCAATCTTTGAGAACTACTTTTACCCTTTAAAATGATAAAAAAATCATCAATCTATGGAAATAGATATTTTTTCTTTACCATCACTCAATTGAGTTTTTTGGTAATCAACACATAGGAGAATTTAACTATCAACTTTCTTAGCAAAGAGAACCAGCGCCACCCAAGGTGATACACTCAGGTGTATAAATCCTTTCCCTAGAAGATTTTATAATTGGGACTTCAACTCTTTTAGTTCAGATGGGTCCATGTGGTAAGAGGTAATTGGAACTAGTTGAATACTAGGAATTAATTCAATGGAAAACTCAACCTCCCTTACCGGCGAAAAACTAGAGAAGTCATAAGGAAACACGTCAGGAAACTCGACAACAACTTGACAGAGATCACCACTCAAATATTCCCAATCCATATTAAAGTAAAACACTGATATTAATTTCCCAAACTCTAGATAAGATGATATGGATCTACTCAAACATGGGTCCCATTCTCCTTAAAAGACATGGGCACACACCACTTGGTGTCGTAAAGGAGACCTGTCGAAGATAATAATCAATATGGTATTTATTAGAAATCAGCCAATCCATCATGAATATGATATCAAGAGGTTTCATGTAGAGAACTAGAAAACATCGATAAAGTTCAAAATCTGATAGAGAGAAGGCACTAAAGAGACTATGGAGACCTATCTCTCTCTTCGTACCAAGTGGTGTAGTAATATCCATTGAACAAGATAAAAGCTCCATAGAAAGATTAAGAAGATTAATAATATGGGTTGAAACAAATGAATGAGATTCAACAGTATCAAATAGATTATTCATTAATGATGAATCTATAATAATGGTACCTCTGACGGTTGCTGGACTTATATCTGCTTCTTTTGGAGACTCTTCCATTGCGTGAAATAGCTTTGTTCTAGATGTATATGTCTGGAACCCTTTTTTATGTGAATCATCTGATTGGACTGTGGTTTTAGAAGAAGATGATGATCTTATTCCGCTATATGTAGTGGAATAAATATATAAGAATCTTTATAAGTGCCCGGATCAACGGTAGGATCCATAGTTCTTGGGTACCTCAGTGCAAACTCACCTTGAATTTCTTGGATTGCCACACTGGTAGAAAATCAAATGAACTCTTCCTGGTACTGAAAGAGGTCTAGAATGACCTTGTTATTGAGAACTGTCATGAGAATCATTATGTTTCCACTTTCCCTTGAAGTAAATCATACAACCACTTGGAGATAAATAAACTATCAATAAACCTAACTTTCATGTCAGGTCCATCTCAACTATAGGAGCCCTATCCAACAAATTATCATAAGAAGGAAGATTCAGCAAGAAAACATGAAAAATAATATCTAGAAGAAGTCCCAACTTGAACCTTCATTTCTTCATCTTATCATTCAACACAATATCAGGTGAAAAAAAAAGCACGAGCTTAGAAAAATGGTTTTCATACTCTGTCACAATACTGTACGCCTGATCAAGTTTGAAAAACTCTGTGGACATAGCCAATAGCATTGAATCTGGATTGAACTAGTCACTAAAAATAACCTTTAAGTCTTTCTACTATAGTCACTCATGTTTCTTCATCATCACCATCATGTCCCACCATTGCATGCTTGATCCTTCAAGCATGAAGGTGGCACACTTTACCTTTATTTTTTTGGGTGTGTCCAATAACCCAAACAATAACTCTATTCTACTCAACCATTACTCATCATATTGGGGATCATTTGAGACTTTGAATGGATATAGATTCTCGAGAATTAAATCTTGAGAAAAAATCTTGAGAACATACCTATGAGGATCCATAGCTGGAGCCTAAATAGGAACTGGATGTAGTTCATATCCCAGAGCTTGGACAGTGCACAAAATCACCTCTACCAGATTCAAATCTATAACAAGATTTTCTCATTGAGGATTAGCAGTAGCTTCCTCCTAGATTAGATTCACATGTCTTCTTAGAGGCATGATGCTATACAACATCAACAGACAATAAGGAAGACATCAAGTTACACTCAAATAGAGAAACAAGGGAAAATAACCCCAAAAGGTAGAACAAGAAGATTTGGATTTCAATCATATCCAAATCAAATGTAGGGAAAAGACTAGAACTAATCTACAAGAAATATTTCTCTAACCACCCCTAGTGACTTATGGTTCATTACAGTGAGAGATTTCTAGGAACTCAATCGCAACTACCTCCTAAGTCTCGACAAAATTTCACATTGCATACCTACTTCATGACATGAAGTTCAACCTAAACCTTTGATACTAGTTAGTCATGAACCATCCTAGGTACCCTGGTAACTTGATAACTAATTCAGCCCTGACATAGAAAAAAGGGAATTCATTCTCCCCACATGTCGGTGACTAGCACCTGGAATCATACAAAATGAAAGTCGGTATAGTTCTTCCACAAACATTATAGAAGTAAAAGAAACAAGATAGTATTCATATCAAAATAAACTCCAATGTGAGTAATGTAACATAATTCATGTATAAAAACCCAAGTACTACAACCATACCAGAAAAACAAGAAAAAATATCCAAGTCCCTAAAGACACAACTCACCAAGTCCATGGATCAACAGCTAGAACCACCTCCAAGTGATCCTTTTCCCTTGATTGGAAGAAGATAATCTACCAACACCCAATGGAATAAGTAGGGTTTGAGACAAATCCCAGAAAGATTTCACCCAAAGATTCAATAACAATATGCCAATATCAAACTAACCAAGATTGTGCTTTGAATTTTCAAATAAATAGGTTTTTCATACCTAAATCATATTTAAACAAATCATTCTTTACAATTCAAAATATAAAAATACTTTAGAAATTCATGATTCACATTTCAAATGATGGAAATACTTTTCAAACAATGTATTTTTTTCTTAATAAAAGTATTCTTTACACAAATTTCACTTTTCAACAAATAGATTAAATAAATACTTTTATATAAAATATTTTATATAAATCCATAAGGCATGTAAAACAGTTTAGAACAATGGAATATATACATTTTAAATACAAACAAGCAAGCAAAATGGTCATATGCCAAATAGGTATGATAGTTCCAAGTAATAGGGACCCAACACTGTGAAATGAAAAATATGTAAATATGAACCTTTGGGCCTAAGTACAAAGAGGACTCATCACCATCACCTAAGGGATGTGATGTGCTGATATGAATTTTTATAACGTTGTAATTCATAAAGTGTTTCCCAAAATAACTCACTGACTACCTAAGGCTTTCATGTGCTCTAATAAAAAACAATGGTGGGAAATTTAATTCAAGATTTCTTAAAATTCAATTAATCTCGATTTCCATTTCAAATATGCCAATTTTCCCTTTAATAATCATAATGAGCCTTTACTCAAAAACAAGCCTTTTCATAAAGATGAAACCATAAGGTTTCCATCAAAACTTTTTTAAGAAAATTTTCACAAATAAGTATTTTAAACCAATTCATGTAATTTCAAAATACATTTCATACTTAAATTAATCAATTTAATTTTTATACAATTTCACCAATTTGGTCACAAACCAAAAATTAAAGGGAATTGGGGTTTTTCACAAGATTCCATCAAAACCATTTCCACAATTAAATTCAAAAATTTAATTAAATAAATTTACATCAAATGTAAATTTTAAATTAAACAATTTAAATTTTACAAATTTCCATAAATACACCCCAATTAAATGGAATTGGATTTTTTCCAAATCTCATGCCAAAAACCCATTTTTCTTAAAAACCCCAATTCAATGGAATTGGGTTTTTGCAACAAAAAAAATTGAAATCCATTTAATCAAAACCAATAAATTTCATTTAATTCAAACAGTTTAAATTAAACAAATAAATTTAGGGTTAATGTAAATTGGGCATCATAACGGAACCACCTATCTTGGAGTCACTAGATCTCGAAGCGTCAATCCCTAAATCGCGATTTACTAAGGAAGGATGACAACAACAGAAACGGGAATCAAAACTAGGTTTAAGATCCCAAAACATAGGGTATTAGATCCATAAATTATTATGGGGATCCATGGAATCCTAGAGGGAAGAAGAGAGACTGTGGGAGAAGGATATCTGTTTGAGGAAACTAACCATGAGAAGATTGAAGGTAATTCCTATAACTTCTAATATATTTTAAGAGGTATCTGAGGGTCCATGAATCCTTATTGTGAGCTCTAAGGTTGGTAGAAACTGGTTTGGGGTTGTACCGGTCCATCAAGGACCTAAAAGAGGGGTTCATGAAACTTTAATAAAATTTCAGATCACTTAAAATCCAGTCTGCACGGTTTCCTAGGAAAAGGCAGATAGTTTAGACAAACTGTGTGAAAGTCATGCACCAGTTATAAATGGGTTGAATGGTTTATCCTAAGAGGTTTCATAGATTGAATAATTGTGCACTAACCATGAAAAATCCCACTACCTTGTGTTGTGTGGTTTGCTCTAATAAGGTGCGCAATTTGGGAAAACGGTGCGCCAACTATGCACTAGCCCAGAAAATTACAAAGTTTTCAAAAACTCACCTGAAGAAACCCAAAAAATACTTGGTAAAAATTATGGGTTTAATAATACTTTAAAACAGTAACATGATGTTACAACCTCCCCACCATAGAAACTTTTTGTCCCAAGAAATCCTACAAAGAAGCTTTCATGCCAAAAATATGAGGTCACTACTCTCTCATTAGGGCCTCCCTCTCCCACATCGCATGATTATCAGAACCATTCTTCCAAAGAACTCAAACCAAAGGTATCTTCCTCCCATGAAGTACCTTGTTTTCATAATCAACTATCCTAAATGGTCATTTAGTCACAGACAAATCAAGTTCAACTTCAAGATCAGACCAACTCAGAACATGAGATGGATCATATAGATACATTTGTAGTTGAGATACAAGGAACACATTATGTATCAACATCAGTTGTGGTGGAAGTTATAACCAGTAAAAAAACTTTCCTCACATTCTAAACAACCTCAAAAGGTCCCAAAAAATGAGTAGAAATATTACCTTACCTCCCAAGTCGTTGATAACCCAATCGGGGAGAAACTTTCAAGATCACCTGGTCACCAAATAGAAAATAGAATAGCCTATAAAAAATCTCATCATAAGACATATATCTTATCTATGCAATAAATATTATCTAATGAATCAACTAAATCTTTGATGTCATCTCTTGCACCAAACATGGTCCAACAAAGGAACTTTAACCATTCTCCAACCAACACAACAGTGATTTACAAGGTCGTCCATACAACGCCTCAAAAGGATCTATTCTAATCAAATACTGGTAGCAATTGTTATAAGAAAACTCAACCATCCCCAAGTGATCATCCCAAGCCCCACCAAAGTCTAGAACACGATAAAAAATCATATCCTCTATAATCTGTATAGCTCTTTTTTTCTGTCAATCTGACTGTTGATGGTATGCTATACTCAAAAGGATGTGAGATCCCAGTACCTTATGAAGGCCTCTCCAAAAATGATAATTAAAACAAGTATCCCTATTAGAGACTATAGTAGATGGAACTCTGGGAAAATGAACAAAATATTTCACATAGAGATTTCCTAACTCCTCAACTTTGGATGTATCGGGAATGGGGAAAAAGTGAGATGTTTTCGTTATCCTATCAATCACAACACATATTGAATTATTATTTCTCTAGGTGTGTGGAAACCTAACCAGATATTCCATATAGATCTCATCCCACTTCCAAGTAGGAACTAGAAGTGGTTGAAGCAAACTCGAAGGTTTATGGTGCTTGGCCTTAACCTTTTGGAATTTATTGAAATGAGAGACAAAATAAGAAATGCCCCATCTCATACCTGGCCACCAGAACTACCGTTGCATATAATAGAACATCTATGTGGTTCCTGGGTGCACTTCCCACTGGGTACTAAAACAATACCCCATCACATCTTTCCTTACCAAATATAGTACCAAAAAATGACTTTTAAATCATAGTATTCCCTCTTTGGAGAATGACTAATCAAGTATGGTCTCCCCATAATTTAAAGAGTCTCTAATGGTATGAAACTCATCATAAAGTTTTTGATCATGAAGAATCAACTCAATAGGAGTGGATATCAACTGAATGTTGGACAAAGAAACCTTAACACCTGATTTCAGGACTCTAATATGCAATAGTTCAAAGAGTGCCATCAAGTTCCACTCTTTTGATGATTCTTTCACTTCCTGGTTCACAAGTTTCCTACTCAAAGAATTTGTAATGATATTCACTTTCCCCGGGGTATAGGCCATTTCAAAGTCAAAGGATTTCAGGTATTCCACCCAATGCCTCTAGTAGAGAATCAAATCTTTTTGAGAGAATATATAACTCAATATCTTGTGGTTTGAAAACATGGTAAACCATTCTCCATAAAGGTAATTTTTTTAACTCTTAATTGTGTGAATCATAGCTTAAAGTTAAAGGTCATGGGTTGGATAATTATTCTCATGTGACCCAAGATGATGAGATTCGTAGGCAATGACATGATCACCTTACATAATAACGCAACTCAATCCTGAACCTGATGCATCATAGAACACCACATAGACCTTCCCAGTATCTTTAAGATTCAACAACGATGTAGTATTAAAAATAATTTTTAGATTAAAAAAATAACTTTGTCATTTATCATTCAAAGAAAACTTCACTCCCTTCTAAGTTAGGGTAGTCATCAGACAATAAAACTTTGAGAAGTCCTTGACGAATTGGCAATAATAACCAACTAGACCCAATAAGATCTGAATCTCAAAAAAATTATGTGGTTGTTCCCATGTCATAACATCTTTTACCTTCTCAGGGTAAACTAAAATACCATGTTCTGACACCACATGTCCCAATAATTTCACTTCTAAATCCATAAATCGCACTTCGAAGGCATGGAAAAAAGTCAGTGATTTATCAGCTAATTCATAATTATTCTCAAATGATGCAAATGATCCTCCTCAAACTTAGAGTAAATAAAAAATGTCATCCACAAAGATTTTCAAAAAGGTATCTATATACTCATGGAAAATCATTTTCATTAACTCCATAAAGACTACATTATCATTGGTTAGTCCAAAGGTCATAACAAGGTACTCATAATGACTGTACATGCTCTAAAAGATGGTTTTCTAAATGTTAGACTCCTTTAACCTCAACTAATGGTAACCATAGTGAAGATCAATCTTTGAGAACCACTTTTCCCCTTTCAAATGATCAAACAGATCATCAATTCGTGGTAATGGATACTTTTTCTTTACCATCACTTGATTGAGATTTTGGTAATCAACACATAGGTGAAGTGAACTATTAGATTTCTTAGAAAAGATAATTGGAACTGCCCAAGGTGACACACTTGGGTGTATAAATCCTTTCTCTAGATGATCTCCCAACTGGGACTTCAACTCTTTCAGTTTAGATGGTTCCATGTGTTAAGATGGAATTCAAAATGGTTGAGTACCAGGATTTGAGTGAATAGAAAACTCAACCTACCTTACCAATGGAAACCTAGAGAATTCATAAGGAAACATGTCTAGAAACTCGATGAAAATAGAAGGGAGAACACCACTCAAATATTCCTTCTCCAGATCAAAGGAAAACACAAATATTACTTTCCCCAACTCCAGATAAGAAGTTCCATCCATGATCAACCTTAGTTCCCATTCTCCTTGAAATAAACAACACACACCACTAAGTGAAGTAAACGAGACCCGTCGAAGATAAAAATCAATCTGAGTAGATCAATAAAGAGAAAGTTGATTGGATCAACAAGAAAGTATAGATTTTGGATTGCGTAATCAATGAGGGGAAAATAAATCTAGAATAATACATTCAAACTTGGGATAGGTTGGCCTACCAATTTTATGATCTCATCAAAGACGATAAAGACACAAAGGTAACATCTGTCTCCTAGAGCTTACATAGGGTGATTAATTCAAAAAAAATTAATGTTTTTTTTGGAATAGTTTGGTAATTTCTTATGAGTTTTGAATGGGTATATCATGTAAAAATTTTGGGTTTCTCACTTTCCCTCAAAAGTGATTTCATAAATAAAAATTTTAAATTGAGGAGGAATCAATCAGGGTTTTATTTGAAATGAGCCAATCCATCTTGAATATGATGTTAATTAGTTTTGTGTTAAGAACTAAAAAGCTTAAATCAAGATTCAAATCTGATAGAGAGAAGACATAAGAGGGACTATGAAGACCATGCTCTCTCTTCATACTAAGGGGTTTAGTAATATCCATTTCACAAGATAAAAGCTCCATAGGAATATTAAGCATATTAGAAATACAGGATGAAATAAACAAATGAGATGCACCAGTATCAAATAGAGCAATCATTAATGATGAATATATAGTAATGGTACCTCTCATGGTCTCTAGACCCATATCTTCTTCCAATGGAGACTCTTCTATTGCGTGAAATATCTTTGTTCTAGAAGTCTATGGTCAGAACCCTTTTATACATGAATCATCTAATTTCTCCATATTTTTAGGAGATAATGATCCCTTTCCACTATGAGGGGTGGAATAAATATGGAAGAATCTATATAAGTTCCCTAAAAATCCACAGGAGCCACAGTTATTGGGTTCCTTAGTGCAAAACCTTTTTGAATTCCAAGTTTTCCACACTAGTAAAAAATCGAAGGACCAATTCTTGGTACTACGGGAGGTCTATAATGACCCTATTATCGATAATTGTTGCAACAATCATCATGCTTCAGATTTCCATTGAAGGAACTCACACTTCCACTTGGAGAGAAAGAAACTCCTGATAACCCTGACTTTCTAGCCAGGTCCATCTCAACCATAATAGCTCCATCCATAACATCAACATAATAATTCAACTATAACAAGAAAAACTAAGAAAGAATATCCAAAAGAAGTCCCAAATCGAACCTTTGAGCCTTCATATTATCATTCGACGTAATGTTAAGTGAAAAATGCAAGATCTTGACAAAATAGTTTGCACACTCTGTCACAGTCTTGTCAACCTTATCAAGTTTTAAAAACTCAATGGAATTGTATAATAACATTAACTCCATATAGAAATGGTTAGTGAAAATAACCATGAAATCTTTCCACTATGATCCCTCATATTTCTTTGTCATCACCATTGTGTCTCACCATCTCTTGCTCAGTCCTTCCAGTAAGAAGTTGGAACACTTTACCTTGATTTCGTCAAGTGTTTCCAAGAACCCAAACAAGCACTCCATTCTACTCAATCATTCCTAAGCCTCTTAAGGATCATTTCATCCTTTGAATGTTTTTGGATTCTGGTGAATGAAATCTTGAGAACAAATCTTGAGAACATCCTTATGAGATTCCATAGTTCGATCCTAAATGTAAACTGGAAGTGGTGTCAGTCCTAGAGCTTGGACAATGCACACAATAACCTCTACCAAATTCAGATCTATACTAGGATTCACTCACTGGGTTTCAGCAGCAGTTTCCTCTAATATCCGATTTTCACATCTTCTCAAAGTAATGATGCTACACAACTTCTGTAGACAACAAGGAATACATCAAGTTACACATAAACATAGCAACAAGGTAATGTAATCCCAATAGATAGAACAAGAATATTTTTATTTCAATACTATCCAAATCAAAATTAGGGAAAAGACTAGAACTAATCCACAAGAGATATTTCCCTAACAACCCCTAGTGACTTAAGGTTCATTGTGGTGAGTGCTGGTCAGGAACTCAATCACAACTACCTCCTAAGTCTTGAAAACATTTAACATTGCATACTAACTTCAAGATAAGATGTTTAACCTGGACCTTTGATACCACTTTGTTATGAATTAGCTCGGGTACCCTGGTAACTTGATAACTGAGATGAACCTGACATAGACCGAAGGGAATTCCTTATCCCCATGGGTCAACGACTATCACATGAAATCATACAAAATGAAATTGGGAACATTTTTTCTACTAACATTGAGGAAGTAAAATAAAAAAGACAGTATTCATATCAAAATAAACTCCACTAAGAGTAATTTACCAGAATTCAAATAGGTATAACAACCCAATTACTACAACAGTATGATAAAAATAGGAAAAATTACCCAATTCCCTAAAGATGCAACACACCAAGTCCACATATCAACAGCTAGAATCACCTCCAATTGATCATTTTCCCTTACTCGATCCTTGATGAAGATAATCTACAAACACCTGAAGGAAAAAGTAGGGCGTGATCTAAAGCCCGGTAGGATTTCACCTAAAGTTTCCACAAGATTCCATTATCAAATTAACAATGAATGTTATTTCAATTTTCAAATAAATAGGTTTGGAATACCAAAAACATATTTAAAAAAATCAGGATTTACAATTAAAAATATGGAAATTCTTTAGAAATTCATGCTTTACATTTCAAATTATGGAAATACATTTCAATCGATGGAATTTTAATTTAATAAAAGGGTGATTTACAAAAATGGTACTTTTCAAAAAATGGATTAAATAAACACTTTTATATAAAATAGTTTATATAAATCCATAAGGCATATAAAAAAATTTACAACAATGGCATATGTACATTTGAAATACAAACAAGTGAGAAATATGGTCATATTCTAGATAGGTATGATGGTTCTAGGCTATAGGGACCTAACACTGTGACACAACAAATATGTGCATACACCCCTTTGGGAATAAGGCCAAAGAGGACTCATCAACATCGCCTAAGGGTTGTGATGTGAAGATATGAATTTTTATAACATTGTAAGTCGTAAATTTCCACCCAAAATAACTCACTAACTACCTAAGGCTTTCATGTTCTCAAGTAAAAAACAACAATGGGAAATTTATTTCAGGACATCTTGGAATACAATTAATCTCATTATCCATTTCAAATATACCAATTTTCCATTTAAAAACCATAACGATCTTTTAATAAAAAACATGCCTTTCCACAAAGATGAAATCCTAAGGTTTCCATCAAAACATTTTAAGAAATTTTTCATAAATAAGTATTTGAAACCAATTCATGCAATTTCACAATCCATTTCATAGTAAAATCCATCAATTTAATTTTTATATAATTCCATCAATTTCATCACGAACCCCCCAATTTATTGGAAGTGGGGTTTTTCACAAGTTTCCACCAAAAAAAATTCGACAATTAAATTAAACAATTTAAATAAATCAATTTTTATCAAATACATAATTTAAATTTCACAAATTTCCATAAACACACCCCAATTCAAGGGAATTGGGGGTTTCCAATTTCATGCAAAAACCCATTTTTATCAAAAACCTCAATTCTATGGAATTGGATTTTTCCAAAAAAAAATTAAATCCATTTAATAAAAAATAATAAATTTAATTTAATTCAAACAATTTAAATTAAACAAATCAATTTAGGGTTAATATAAATTGGGCATTGTAATAAAACCTCCAACCTCAGAGTTACTAGATCTCGAAGCATCAAACCCTAAATTAGGATTTGATAAGGAAGAACAATAAAAATGGAAATTGGAATCAAACCTAGGTTTAAGATCCCAAAAAATAGGTTACTAGATCCATAAATCAATATGGGGATCCATGTAACCCTATAGGGAAGAAGAGATACCACATTAGAAAGAGATCGGGACGATAAAAATAACCACGAGAAGATCGAAGGGTGTTCCTCTATCTTTAAATCACAGCCAGGAGGTATATGAGGGACCAAGAATCCTTATTGGGAGATATAAGGTTGGGATAAAGTGTTTTGGGGTCATATCGGTCCATCAAGTACCTAAAAGATGGGTTGATGAAATTTTAATAAAATTTCGGATCACTTAAAATCTTGTATGCATGGTTTCCTAGGAAAAGGTGCATGATTTAGACAAACCATGTGCAAGACGTACACTAGTTATAAATATAACACATGTTTTATCCTAATAGGTTTCATGGCTTGACTAACTATGTGCTAATCGTGAAAAATCCCACTGCTTTGGGTTGCACAGTTTGCTTTGATAGGGTGCACGGTTTGGGCAAATTGTGCGCCAACCGTGAAATAGCCTAGAAAATTCCAAAATTTTCAAAAAATAATCTGATGAAACCAAAAACAAAACACAACCAAATTTTATTAAAAATTAGGGTTTATGAATACCTTAAAATAGTAACCGGATGTTACATGTGGAGTTGAAATGTCACACCAGGTTTCATGGTTTGTTTGGTTTTGATTTGTTTTGAGTTCTGTCTTTGCTCCGCATTTGGCTGGGTAACATTCTGGGGGGAAATGTTTTTGTAGTGGGGATCATTGTCAAACCCCAATAAAATTTTACTTTTAATTTTGTTTATTTCATAGTGCTATGTGTTTTAGTTGAGGTCTAGATCAAGTTTTCAGTGAGAGTTTTGAATTTTTGGAGTTTCTTACCTAGGCACACGGTTGGCACATGGTAAGGGGAAACCATGTGGCCTAGAGAGTGGGGTTTTCCAAGGTGAACAACTAGGATCATGGGAGTGCACCAATCCCTAGAATCTCATGCATCCAAACAGTGTGGTCTTCCATTCAAAAAAATGTAAAATAAAAAACATGTAAATCCAAAATAAATGTTTTACTAATAATAATATTATTATTATTATTTTTATTATCATTATTAAGATTATTATTATTATTATTATAAATATTATTATTAATATTATTAATATTATTAAGAACCCTTAAGGGTCTCCCTCTACTTTCCGCTCTCCATCTCATTTGAAGCCCCTCCCCTTTTCCCTTCCTTATGCATCATAACCCTCAGAAAAAAGAGGCTTGCCCCCCCCCTCTGTTGGGATAATTCTGATCTTGTTTTCTTATGTGATCTCCTCTGATGAGTTCATACTCCACTATTCCTCCTTTTCTTGGTTTCTCATTTCCCTCTTGGGGTGCGCAGGCCCTAACCAAACATGAACCCCATTTTGGTGGTTTTCTAGGTTGATTCTTGGTTCTTGGGGTCCGTAGGACTTTGTTGAGATTGAATTTTTCCACCTTCATCAAGGGAAGTTGGTTTGCCATCATTTTGGGTATGTTTTATTCAATTAATTTTATTTGGAATAATTTTAATTGGGGGTTTTCTAATTTATAGGTTTCTTGTATTTTTCTCGAGTTCTTTGGACCTTGATGCGGTGGTTTCGGGTTGTCGTTGTCAAAAGAAACTTACACGTGTAAGCATAGATAGTAATTTGAATATATAAGATACCCCATATATATATTCACTCGTGGAATTATGAATATATATATTGGGGCTAAGTGTTCTTATGTATATATATGAAAATTTTATACGCATGTATGTTAAAGGGGTATATGCATGTATAAGAATATATGTAAGGACACCCTTGTACATATTTATGGACATGAAAATATGTACATATGGGATAGTTATCCTTATATATATATATATGAATGTATGTGTGTAAGTAGAAAAAAAGGAATAATTGAGTTTACATAATCAAAATAGGCATGTTTGAGGTAAGATCCCTTTGTATTTGGTCTTTAAATTTAATAATACATTGATTGTTGGCCTTTCATACCTTTATTTAATGCTAGTTAGTGATGTATGATTTATTGAATAAAATTTTTATGTGAAATGAGGTGATTTCCTCTTGGTTTTAATTGTTTAAAATGGTTTTATTGGGTTTTTTACACTAAGTGCTTAATGAAATTCCCCTTTGGCCTTTATAAATGTGTCTTTAATTTAGAATGGTGGTTTGGGTTTCTTAAATGGGTGTCAAAGTGGAATTTTGGTTTTGAAAGTAGCATGTGTTGGTCCTTTTTGAAATGGATTGACATTCAAAGGTTGTGTAAGGCCCAATTTTCACTTTTGAATGGTTTCTTTAGAAAATCCTCCATGGAATGGGTCCCTCGCCTTGTGTGTTGATGAAGAGGCAAGAATTTCCCCGGTTTGGGACTTCCCTCATGTGTTGATGGTTTAAAGTCACGGGACTATTTCTTGGGGTGGTTGGGGGTGGTGGAAGTTTGTGTGACTCATGTGATAGGTCATTCTTGTGTGTATGGTTGGTTTCTTGGATTTGTTGGGAAACCCCCTTTTTGAAAATAACATGGTAACCTGGAATAACTACTAGAAATTCTGAGAATGCTTACTGCACTAGTTTAGTATTACACTCTGGATATTGGCCCTTAGTATAGATCTTTCTCTACTTAGCTATGATTCCCCTTGGTTATCCAATGTAGGGTATGACCGAGTTTGAGGGCCGGTTGATGGCATTAGGTTAGGCGTGCCTATAGGATGAATCAGGTTTTAACATGTTTTGGATTTTCCTCTAAGTTCCTAGGTATTCCCATGTTAGCCTTGGCACTTATTTATCTATGGCGGATAGTTTAGGTGACTTTCTTGGTTGGTTACACATGTGTGTTATTTTCCATTTCCCTTATTGTGTTATCGTTTCACCTGTTTTCCTATGTGGTGTACTTCTTTTCTAAAAGTGGATATTTGGTTTTCAAATGTTAATGGAAAGTGTTTTGAATTTTTTTTACACTTTCCTTTTCCCTTTGTAAGTAAAAACATTATCCTTTCCACTCTCCTTCTTCTTCTCTAAAATGATAAGTCCTCCTTCTTGGGAAAGAAATCGATTTTAAATGAAAAGGGAAATGGACCTTGATTTTTTTTAAAGAAATGTAAGAAAAACCTACTTTTATACATTATATTTCACAATTTAAATTGATGAATCTTCTATTTAATGTAAATTGGTTAGGAATAGACTATTTGGTCATGCTAACTGAGTTTTAATACTCACTCCTATAGATTTATCTTTTTTTATCTTTTGGAACTACTTCTAACCAGGTCTCGATCGATGTGGGGTGATGGTAGTTCAGCGGTTGGTGGTGACCCATAGGGTCATATGGAGGTATGTGCCGTTTTATTTTCTTTTAACTACCATTGTTCATTTTACATTGTTTAGTTTACATTTATGTATTTTTCATTTGTTTATGGGCCAAATCTTTTTCAATTTCTTTATTTTTACGTCTGGTATAAGGACTTAGCCTTAAACATAACATAATCTAGTTAATTCAACTAGAATTCACTTTCTTACAATCCCAAAGATCTTTTCAATTTATATTTTTAGAGAATTAGGTTATAATTCATACATAACAAACCAAAATCATACAAATTGGATGCTACTAAATAGTATCCTTTTTTCATAATACAACAGTCTTTAAAAATAAAACTTGATGAAAAATCTTCACAACATTCATCTTGGCTTCTTCTTTCCTCTTACCCAACCTTAAACCCTATGAAAAACATTTTAAAACTTGATATGATCACAAAAACCTATGTAAGGGACATAAAAATAAGGGAAGAAAAAGTTATTCCATGAATACTTATAAACATATGAAATCATTTTCACAAAGATGTACATCTCACCCTTAATGTATCATATATTTACTTTATGAAAACATGAGATTTCCATAAAATCTAGAAAACATATATTAAATAATTTGGGTAAATTAGGGAATCATTTTCTTACCATACTTACATAGGATTGTAACCCTCTTAGATACCTTATTATTTGTAACCCTCACGACTACCTTACAATGTAACCCTCATAGCTACCTTATGATGTAACCATCGCAGGTACACTTAGAATAACCATTAAGGTCAAATTCCTACATAAACATACCCAATGCATTGGAGGGTTATCACGGACCCACCGATCATCATATACAATTCCCAAGAACTATAAAATAATCGTAAAACATGAATACTTGCATCATAAAAACATTACTTTTTAATTTTGTAAAAAATAGAAATTTAAAATGGGATTTTTAATGAAAAGTCCTTTATCATGGGTTTGACTTCCTTCAAACATGTTCAAACCTCCTGTATAGTGGTTTAAAGAGTGTTATAAATTTATTAAAGAACTATATTCATATTTATAATATCTTATATGATCTTTTTATAACATATTTCCACTACTTTATTCGTAATATTTTGTTATTTTCATTGTTTCGGGTGCATTTATTTCATGGTTTGCATGGTTAGTTCATTATGGATTTTCTTGTCGAATGGAAGAAAAACTCCAGAAGTGGAATGAAATTGTGTTAAAATGTTTCCATAATTTTAAATGATACCATATATAATTTTTTTTGATATGGGGATGATTCATTAGATAAAACATTAATGATAAAGGTTTGGTTAATTTTTGGAGGGTTTTTTCCAACCATCACAAACTAGTTTCATTTTATTTAATATTATGTATAAAAATTAGTTCCAGAACATTAAAAAAGCTATAATATACATATTAAAATATTTTTTATCCATAATAATGGTTTTATTTATATCCTTGAAGTCGTTAAATAGAAATGGAAACTTTTCATCCATGAATGCGATGAATCAACATGTCACGAACGATGTTTTCATTTTCTAGAATAAGAAGAGAAGAGGGGAGGTTTGATGATGGATATTCCATTAAAAAAAATAACATTCTAGTATATGTAAGATAATGAAGTTATAATTTCACTTGGGATAGGTTAGGTGAGGAGAGGATAAGAAAATAAAATAAATTGAAAATAAAATAAAAGAAAATGGAAGATGATTTTATCTCTTGAATTCTCCTCCTTGAGAACCTTCTTAGGGAAATTGGATTTAGTCTTTTATTGAGAAAAAAGGCTCCTGGATGTGGGGGAGAGATTTGGAAAGATGATTAGGTATAATTTGGGCAAACTTCAAGAATTTGGACGTGTGAGGAGAAGAGGTGGTGAGTGGTGGTATTTATAGTGGAGGAAAGGGGTGTTTTTTGATTATTTTATTCATTAGTTAATTATTTTGGCTCAACACTATGAATAGTTTGAACATTATCACTAAATATTTTAAAATAATGAATAGGAGTTTAATATTATTGTGATTACATCATTAATGACTCAAGGAATAGTGTATTTAACTTATAATGTATATATACTATAAATTACAGTATTTTACTATTCACCTAAAAATCATGCATTTTAGAAAAATCCCAAAAATTCACCCTAACCATTTTCGAATGTGTAAAATTAAAAAATGAACTCCATTTAATAAAAATAATTTTCTAAATATGATAAATTTAATTTTTAATTAAATGTTTCAATTATTCAAAAAATACCAATTTTTAAATTATAACTAATGTTATGACACTTTGAAAAATTAATTATGGTCTCATAAAATTATCTTTTAATCATAAGATAACAAAATATTAATTTATGAATATATTTTATAAAGATAAATTTTATTTTAATTCATTATATTAATTTTAAAAATGTAAATAAACATTTATATTTCACAAAAATACCAACACTTAATTTATCATTTTCAAAACATTTATTTATTTATTCCATGATAGAAATATATCATATTTTCAATTATAAGATACATAAATTTTATTTATACTCTCATGGGTGAGGTTACTATTATATTAGTATAGATTCCTTAATTTTGTTAAATACCACTTATTTCATTACAGATTTATAATGAATTTAACTATTTAATTCCAGAATGAAAAAAAGTATTTTAGCAGTAGTTGTTAGCCCAGGAGGATCGGGAATGCTTCTCAGACCTTGTTGCGGGCCAGCTCAGGTGACCGGTTCAGAGTCGACCCGGGTTGGTTCATGACAATAAGGTTGGTTTTTATTATAAACATTCTTTCACTGGGTTTGCGTACCAATAAGAGATAAAATGGAAGGAATAATTCAAAACCATAGAAATGAGAAAAGGAAAATAAAATTGATGAGGCATAATAGAGAAAGATCGTATAATTCCCCCTACGGAACCATATATCAAAACAATCTTGAATAAGAATGAGATTGGGAAATAAACCATTACCACAAACTATCGCTTGGGTGGACATATTCAAATATCCTTTATAATAAATTTATGCTTATTATACATCTATAATATTACTATATTTGGATTTATATTACTATATATCATTCATTTATAATTTCTTCTTATTCATTTATTAATAATTTATTGTTAAGATCAATATTTGAGTATTAACCATTTCGTTTTTCATATATATTTATGTTTGACGGTTCTGGTCCTTGCACCTTGGTCGTGGTTCAATCATCTCAAGAATCATAAACATGTTATAATTATCATGTTTATAAAATAAATATAATGCGCAATTGGGGTACGGGCCTGGTGGTTAAGACTACCTTGTAATCCTGCATCAATCAGGGTTCAATATCTGACCACCCCAAATTTGGGGTTTTATGGGTGTCACTTCGGGACCAGCGGTGATGGGGGACATGATGCGCGTTCATTCTCGGTGGACGGTGACGTGCCATGCACGATCAGTGAGGATGGTTCAGTCGATGACAAACGGGCCACTTCAGGTGGGTGGTGATGATGGTTGGGTCATTTGGGGAAGGCCAACGGCGAGGGAGCGATGAGGCAGCTCCGGCTCCGGCGTCTTGGCATGCTGGTAGGGGTGTTGATGGCCGTCGAACGATGTCGATGGGTTCTCCCGATGATGGTGACGGTCAGTGCGGGCCCCTACAACAACGGGGTCAATGGTTTGTGGGTTGTGCTGATCAGCGGCGGCAAGGCAAATGACAGCGTGCGGTTGACAGTGGATGCACGTGGTTGTTTCAGTGTAGTGTCCCTCGAGCTGGTTTCCAAGGTGCACGCGATGTAGGAGCAGCACGGGCGCATCTCACATAAGTGCTTCGAGTCATGGGCCTTTGGGCCAATTCACTTTGGCTCTAGGTCATGATGTTTATGGGTTTTACTGTCCATTGGGCGTACAAGTCATGTAATGAGCTCCTTTTGCTCAGAAAAAACAGGTGTTTCCTGGTTTAATAAAAAGGAGGGACTTCCCTCCTACCTATTAAAAAAAATAGAATAAATTTAATGTTATAGCCATCCATTAAAAATAGACATGAATAATGAAATACATCATTTCATAGAGATAGTGATCTGTTCAAGCACATAAGCGACGTTTTCATTATTTTAATATGTGAAAAAGAAAATAAAGTAGATAGAGTTTTACTTTTACAAAATTATAATTAATGAGAGATGAGTTTTTTGGAAATTTTAAATGATTTTCATTGATAATTACCCCATTATTGATTCAAAACTTGGACAATTGATATATATTTGATACTTTATGGGAATGAGGAAATTAATAAAAATGGATTCAAAATTGATTTTTTGTAGATTATTCAAATTTTTTATTTTTCGGAGAAGCCATAAATTAATTTGGGATTTTTAATAATTTAATTGTTTATAAAGGTTTCAAAAAATTAAATTAAATTTAGTTTGAACACTGGTTTTTCGTGGAAGAATTTTCAATCTTGAATTTCAAAATGTGATTTTAAATGCTGAACTGTGAATTATTTGTGTTTGAAAAATATGATTTGTTAATTAAAAAATGAATGTTCATTTTTGGGAATTAATTGATCCAAACATTTAATTTTTTTTTTAGATTTTTTATTCAAATTGGTTTTAATTGGAATTTAATCTCCTTTAAAACAAAAAAAACATTGTGTATAGGTGTGTGTGAAAAAACAATATAAAAAAGAAACATTCATATGTGGCACTTCTACCATGCCCATACCTTGTTGTGGTTGTTAACAACCATGCCTCTACTCGATTAATATCCTAGGGAGTCCAACATGTCCCTCAAATTAGGTTTTTGGATGAAAATGCCCATGTTGTGCATTCTTGGTTTTTTTAGGTTGTAGCTACTCATCCTTATCATATATATATATATATATATATAATGCAATATTTACTATATATATTTAAAATATATAAACATATATTTACAAAGACATTTAATATATGGATGTATTATCTGATAATTATTAATAATATAAATATATATAATAATATAAATATAATTATTGAAAGTATTATGTATATTTTAAATTTTATTATAATACAATTAGTATATATTGTTTATTATTCATGGAAAATCATTATAAAATATATATAATTTTAATTTATAATATTTATTATGATGTTTATTATATAAAATATTGATTATATATATTTGCAATATGACACTTGTTGATTAAATTACAAATACCATAGGAAAACTTCCTGTGTAAATTTCCATTGGAAATTTCCGATGCAAATCTCCACATGAAATTTACAATTCAAAATTTCACTTAAAAATTCAATGAAAATATATTAATATATAAATAAAAAATGCAATTTTTTACTGTAAATCTGAATTAAAAACTTCTAGTATAAATTGCAGGGATTCCTAAGAGCCTATAAACACTTTATAAATCATTTGTAAGTAAAAGAATTTCTTCTCAAGATCCTCATATATACAATCTGGAAATGAAGAGTTGTAAATGTGTGTATCTATCACCGCAAATGATGTTGAAAATTTGTACTTGATGCTTTTAGTATAAACTTTTGATAAACAAATTTATTTAAAATTTCCACGTAAATTCTCTGTGAAAATTTTCACTAGAAAATTCTAGTGAAAAATTCAACAAAAAAATTTCGATGCAAATTTCTATAGAAAATTTGCAGTTAAAAATTACATTTAAAATCACAATGTAAATATATTAATACATAAAAAAATTCATTGAAAATTTGCAGTGAAAATTTATACTAGATACTTTTAGTGTAAATTTATACTGAAAACTTTTTGTATGAATTTTCACATGAATTTTCTGTGAAAAAATTCATGTATATTTTTCACGCATTGTGTGTGTGTGTCCAAAATATAAATATAAAATGTATTTTCTATGAAAATTTATAGTGCATACATACATGCATACATATAGACATACATACATACATTGTATGTATATATGTATATAGTAACATAAGTATATAAATAAATACAATCACAAATTTATATTTGGAATTTTCAATGAAAATTTCCATTGAGAGCTTTAGATGCAAATTTTCAATGGAAGTTTTCATGGTAAATTTATACTGAAAATCTTGAGTGAAAAATTTTCGAATGTAGCTTTACCACGCAACATGAACCATAAAAATTCGCACCGAAAATCACACACATGCGCATACATTGATATCGATGTACATCATAATATCACATTGTACATCTGAAAATCTGCACCGAAAATTTATATGTACATAATATCACATTGTACATCAAAATATCACATTGTACATCATAATGTCACATTTATACAGTGCACATTCACATCAATCTGAGACTGATGCATCAGAACCAAAAACTGAAACAGGGGCACCGACGAAGTATTAAAACTTCATATGCCATGCCCAATTGAAGCCGACCGACAATTGCTGAAGAAGACACCGAACGTGGATCAGCCGCTTGAAAATGAAACCGCCGAACCCGAGCTGCGACCATGCTCACCGAGGAAGAATCCTAAGCTCGACCAAGGGAGGATGATCCGAAGCTGAGTTTGAAAACTGATTCACTCTTTAGGTTGTGAGAAAGAGCCGATCCGAGTCTGTTGGTGAATATCTCTCCATCTGAGGAAGCCCGCAGTGAATCAGAGATTTGAGTTTGATCGAGGCTTGTTGCGGATAAAGTGAATTTGTTCTCTCGATTTTATGCTATTGCTGATCGGATATTTGAATAGGGCGAGCCCTTGATCCTTCCCCATTCATCGGCTGCAACATCGAAGATCGACGCACACGACGTGCTCGATGTTTTGTCCCACCAAATTTTTCCAAGTCAGCACCTCCAAGACACTCGCAGCTCGCACCAGAAGCCCAGCCCTGATCCAGAGTTTGCAAACAAGGCCAGAGCTCATGGCCAAGGCTATGACTTTAGGCCGCATTTCACCTTGAATATCAGTGCACACCGAATGCACCAGCTAGCCATTGTGCCTGCATGAGCCAGATCCCTAGTTGCACCCATGAGCAAGATTTATGAAGCTGAGGCCATATATGGGTTGGAGACGATGAACCAGTGATGGCCAATCTTAACCGAATGGAGACTCCACTAAGAACCCCATGTCCAGGTCCAGAACCAGTCCAACCAATCCCAAAAAATGTGAGTTCGGAAAAATAGGGTGATGCTCGAAACCAATTACCTGTGCAGGCCCAAATACAACAACAACTAGGCCCAATTCATCAAACCTACTTGCCAGCATGTTCAGCATCTTCCCCACATGAGTATGTCGAGCAGGATTCGACTTCCAGTGAAGCTAAAAAGAACTAAAACAATTTCACTCCAACACCCCTAGAATGAGTACAGAGCTCCATTGTGGGAGAGACACAAAATAGTTATGGAAGATTCCAGATGTCCATGGAAGCCTTCACGACCCAGGAAGTGGACACATGCCAAGATTTCAAGGAAGATGAACTCACCGGAGCTTGGCACTGAAACCAAGGAACATTCCTGAAGTTTGGAGTCACCCAAAGGAGTGTGCCGGTAATCTCCATGGTCAATTGTGAAGTGTGCTGGTAATCTCCTACCATTCTTCTATAAATGGAGAACTATTAATTACTGGGGGGGGGGGGGCTTCTCAGTTATCAACCCATCGAGAGTCACTGCTATTTTCTCGCATTCTTTAAATTATATTTGTAATAATTATCTAGTGATGAAATACTAATCCATTAGTGGTTGAGTCGAGGAGAGTCTCCTTACCCCATGTTAATGAATTATGCACTTTAAAAGTTCATTATTTCCTGTTAATCTCTCCAGATTTATTTGAACTATTTATATATTTGGGGTTTTTTTTTAATTTCTTACACTTCGAATTCATCTTCCCTTCATCATTGGATTGCACACACAAGCCTCTTAGATCTTATCCATTGCTTGCAATCATGGGAAGTTGGTTGACTTAAGGGCAATTGGAGATATTCTATTACTAGGTTAGAGGAGATTGGCGGTTGCAATGGTTATTGCATCCCTCTGATTAAACTGAGACTTCCAGGTGAAGGTATTCAAGAGAGATTTCACTTGATTAGAGTGAAAACATGGGATTAGAAAATGAAATAACAATTTAACAGGAAAAGTAAGAAGATATCTGAGGTGAGGACACTTCATTTAAAATTGAATTTAAAAACCAATCCAATTCCATCTCACGCATTGTTTTCATACACTGAACTTGCCAAACAAAAGCAGAACACATCCATAACACTTTCCTCTCTAGAGATAACCTGAGTCCTACTTACGACTATATTTATTTGGGTTCAAAATTTGTTTTACCGAGGGCACCAAGACCAACGCTCATCAAACATGGTGTTTTTGTCGGGGAGACCAGTATTTTTGTCTTCGTTTTGTTTTAAAATGATTTCAACAAATGACCAGATCTAATTCATCTCAAATTGTTGGTTTTGATCTAAAGTTTGAATGAATTGTGCTGGAAATACCGAGAACATTAAAAATCACTAAAGAGGTAGATAGAGAGAGTTTGTCACAATTCAATTGAGTAACTCTCCCTTTACATTTTATTCTTCCAATAGAGCCACCTAGGAAGAGAAAACATGAAAGATAATCAAGATCAATTGAATAGAACTTTAAGAGAACCGTATGCACCTATTTTCAACAACAACCAACAGTTATAAATGAATGATCAATAGTGTTTCAAGCTTAAAACTGGAATGCTAGGTGTCATGCCTTAGTTTCATGGTTTGTTGGGAGAAGTCCCCAATAGGAATCTATGAGCATTTAGAGAAGTCTATAATAGCTTCCCACTATAGGAGTCACCAAGGCTCGGATCAAGCAGGAAAGCCTTTCCCTTCTCTCTTGATCGATCTTCCAAGGAGTGGCTCTACAACCTCTTACCTGGAGAGATCACAACCTAGGATGAACTTCACAAAGCCTTCTTCGAGAAGTATTTCCCGGCATCAAGAAGTGTCCAACTGAGTAAGGAGATATATGCTATCAAACAAGTGGGGGAAACTATTTTCGAGTTTTGGAAAATATTCATCTGATTGACAAACTTATGTCCACACCAACCCTATGAAGAGCATCATTTCATGGTCTTATTCAACCCAGGATTAATGATCAATGACTAGAACCTTCGGGATGGTTGCTCTGTAGGAGCACTTATAGACATGTCACCTGGTGAATTCCATGTGGCTATTGAAAGGATTTCCCAGAACCGTCTACAATTCACTATGAGAACTATTACAAAGGGATTGCATGAGAAAAATAGTTTTAACTCTAATTTATTGGATAAAAAAATTGAAGAAATACTCTCTTATAAGATAACTCGTTCTGAAAAATGTTTTGGAGGCCACACCTACTACACCACTATGGGTCTGCCAACTCTGTTAATCCCTAGAGCACTACACCAATGGTTATCCTCATGTTCAAGAAAGCTGTGAAGCCATGTTCCAAATACCGTACCAATAGCATCCAGTAGGAAAACAAGGGTTCATAGAATATTCCAACATTCAATATGGAGTAGGAAACCAACTACCTCAAAGGGCCCCAGTCTGTCACACCCCGACCCGACTTTCGTGGGTATTTTATTTATTCTTGAGTTTCAATTAAATTTTATTGATTTTTGAGTTTTTTTTATTAAATCAATTGAATTAAAATTAAAATAGAATTAATTAAATTAAAAAAAAAACATAATCTAACCCCTCCCTTCCCCATACCATGCGGCCAACCCTTCCCCTCCCCCTTTCCATGCTCGACGCGGCCGATCCCCCTCCAATTCCCCCTTGCCTCGCGACGCCGACCCCCTTCCTCCCGGACCGCCGACCTCGCTCCCTCCTCCAGGCGAACCACCCTATTCGCGGCCTTCTCCCGCCGGCGGCCTCCTCACCTTGCGCGACTCGTCGACACCTCCTTCGGTAGGTATTTTTTTTTCCTTCGATTTTTGTCTCGGCCGAACCCTAGGTCATGGGTTGACCGGGTTTTGATGATTTCTTCCCTTTTTAGGGTGCGTAGTGGGTCTTTCGGGTTTTCCTCGTGCGGGTTTCGTCGTCCGCCGCCGAAGGCGAAGCACTTCGGTCCATTCCGGTTCATCCACCGTTGTTTTAGGTTGATTTCTTTTACCCTCTTAATTGTTTAGTTAATTTTAATGTGTTATAAATGTTATTTGGGTAGTGCGAAGTATGAATTGGTAGGGTTTTAACATGTTTTTGGGTTGGAAATGAGTTTTTGCAAATTAAATAACTATGTGTTGTAATATTGTATTGTAATGTTTCTTGAAAAGTGTTTTATGCCTTATTTGCAATGTGCAAATTATATTTTCAATGGCACTTGAGGTGCGTTTTGGTTCAAAATGAGTTTTTATTGAAGAAGAGAGTAGTTTTGGCATGTATGCCTTGTCGTGTATTTTAACGTATGAATTTTAGACTTGTTTAATTATTAAAAGGGGCTTTCCGGGGAATTGGTTGGGAAGTGTGTGTACTTTAGGGTGCAGAATCTTGTTTTGCTTCTTGAAAGGGTTTTTATAAAATGTGTAAATGGATTATTATATTGTTTGAGTGATGTGGAATGCATTTTTGAAGGGTTTGACATGCTCGTGTATTGAGTTCGGATTTTGTATCGAAAATTGGTTATGTTTTGCGTGAGTGTCTTGGTGTGGCGTTTCATGAGAATGCTTTTGAGGGTTGTTTGGTGGGCGCGAGCCTTGTTTTAAGGGCACTTAAGGTGCGGATGATTTTGGAAAGAGATTTTGATGGAAAATGAAATATTTGACATGTGAACTTAATTTGTATTTTTCAATATCAATTGTAGATGATTTTGAATGGTGAGTCATGTTTTCAAATGGTCTTGGTTTATGTAAAGTTTTACAAGGGGGCTTGGCCCATAGCTTTGGTTGATTGCTTGCACCCCTTTTTTATATTGTTTCAATTTTATTTAGAGTTTTTGGTAATCTTCGATTATCTTTGGGGTTAATTAGATTGTTCGGGGTCTTCTTGAAGGGTTGTACACACATACATAGGTATGTATACCTATATATATATCCTCCTTGCACATATTCCCTCATGGCGCGGAGAATATGTGTATTGGATTAAGGGGTATATATATATAGGGGTGTATGTGTGCAGAATTGTGAGGCGGTCTTCGTCAAAGGCGTCCGATGCCAAGTTGTTCGTCTTGGTCTGCTCCCTTTTTGAGGTAGGTTTCCCTATGCATTTTCCTTTAAATTTAAGAATAATTTATTTCTTGCTTTTCGCACCTAGTTCTAATATTAATTATTGATATAGAACTATTATTAAATTGTCTGCCTTGAATTGGAGTGGTTATTTCTTGCAATGTGTTGCAGTAAATGGTTTGATTGTGTTTTCACATTAATTTCATGATGAAATGACCCTTTGGCCTTTGTGAACATGTTTTAGATTTAAAATTATGGTTTGGGTTTCTTAAATGGGTGTCGAATTGTATTTCTGGTTTTCAAAGTGGTGTGTGTGCGATTCTTAAGAAATGGTTTGGCATGTGAAAATCATGTGAGGCCCGGTTGGCACTTTTGTAAAACTAGTTATCTCAATAAAGCTCTCCTCGGATGTGGTCCCTTTGATTTGGTTGAGTTATATGTTATGAGGGTCCGCTGTGTAGGACTTCCCTGTGATCAATGGTAGAAAGGCGATGGACATATTCCTTGGGGTGACTCGGGGTGTTGCCTGTTGTACTTTATTATTATACATTCTGTGATTGGATGCTCGGATGACATCGGTAGGCCCACCCCCTTTCTAAATACAAGAGACATGAGAACCTGACATATTGAGAGAATATTCTAAGAATGATTGCTGCACTGATAGGTTATGGTACTGACTAGTGACCCATAATAGGTGGATATATTGGGTTTATTACTATGAGATTTTTCCCTCGGTCTACCTGAGAAAGGATGGTCGAGCGTATTGAGCGTTTTGATTTCACCGTGTGTGACATGTCAACGAGGATGAGGTCTCATGTATTGGTGTCTTCTGGATTATTCTCGATCTCCTGGGTTCACCAATGTCTACTCAGATTTTGTTGCTTGTAGTAGTGATTATGATGCTTATATGTATACCTACATTGCCCTTGCTATGTGACTTCTTTTGTGCATTTTTGTATATTGTTTTCCTCGGAAAGTGGTAAACTGATTTTGATTTGGTTTCTAAAAATGGGTTTCAAATGAAAGTGTTTAATCCTCTTTGTACAAATCTGAAAATATAAGCAACACTTTCCCTTTGAAAATGCTAATGCCTCACTAAAAGATTGATTTGGGTTTTGAGAAATGAATAAGGGCAATGACTCGTACTTTGCTTTTGAGTAACATGTAGAAAGCCTTACTTTTATATGTTGTAGTTCAAACATGAAATTAATGATTCTTTTGTTTAAAGGAAATGCATTTGGGAATGGATTACACTACTTCAAAATCAGGCTATAGCCACGGTTTTAAACCATGGCTATAGGCCCAAAAACCGTGGCTATAGGTTATAGCCACGGTTCCCATAATCGTGGCTGGTATTGACGTGGCTATAGGGTAAAACCTATAGCCACAGTTCCAACCGTGGCAACAACCCTAAAGCCACAGTTTTCAACCTGTGGCATAGCCTAAAATCACTCATCTCCTAGAGCCACGGTTGCAACCGTGGCTGTAGACCTATAACTACAGTTTAAAACCGTGGCTATAGGCCTACACATTTCGTAAAAAAAACCCAGCACCGTTCAGCCGGTGCTGGCCCCTTGCATCCTCCCCACCGCCCCCTGCAAATCTCCCCCTCTCCCCATTGAACCCCACCTGCACCTTAAAGCCCCCCATGCACCCCTCCCTCGCAGCCCCCCTTCCCACCCTAGACAGACCCCACTCACCCCCTGGACAGACCCCCCCCCGGACAACCCCCCCTCCTGGACACCCCCTCCAGGACAACCCCACCCGGACAACACCCCCCCTACTGGACACCCCTTTCACCCCCCCTGCTGACACCCCCCAGGACAGACCCCCTGCAGACCCCTCCCGCCTGGACACTGGACACCCCCACCCTACATAAACCCCCCTCCCCTGGACCGCCCCCTCCCCCCTGGACAACCCCCCTGCAAAGCCCCCTTCCTGGACAGACCCTGGACACCCCCCCAGACAGACCTCAGACACCCCCCATACCCTGGACACCCCCCCGGACAGACCCTGGACACCCCCCGGACAGACCCTGGACACCCCCGGGACAGACCCCAGACACCCCCCAGACAGACCCTAGACACCCCCCGGACATACCCTGGACACCCCCCATACCCTGGACACCCCCCAAACCCTGGACAGATCCCCCTGGACAGCCCAGACCTCCACTCCCCTAGACAGCCACCCCCACCCTACTGGACAGACCCTGGAACCCCCCCCCCCCCCAGAACCTGGACACCCCCCATACCCTGGACACCCCCCAGACTCTGGACAGATCCCCCTGGACAACCCAGACCACCACTCCCCTAGATAGTCACCCCCACCCTCCTGGACTGACCCTGGAACCACCCCCAGAACCTGGACACCCCCCAGTCCTGCCCCCCCCCCCCCCCCACCCGCCCGTTTCCCCTCCCCCTGCCCCTGCCAGCCCCCACTTGCACCCCCCTACCAGCCCCCACTTTCACCCCCCTGCCAGTCCCCTCCCCCCTGCCAGTTTCCCCCTGCCCCCTACCAGTCCCCTCCAAATTAAATTATACATGAAAGCTACTTACATAATAAGAATTGAATAAATCCAAATATAAAAAAAACACATAACTGCACTTACATGAGTCTCTCTATAAGACAAACTATCAAAGAAGTCTGGAACCAGCTCAAAAGTACCTACAACACAAGGTAGAACATAGTAGTGCTCATCCCCTAAAATTATGGTAAAACAAAACATCATAGAATATTCACAAAGAATATAACTCAATAAACAAGAATAGTGCATCCCCCCCTGCTGGACCCCCTGGACATCCCCCCCTGCTGGACCCCCCTGGACAGCAACCCCCCTGCACAGCAGCCCCCCTGGACAGAAACCCCCCTGCTGGACCCCCCTGAACAGCTGCCCCCCCTGCTGGACCCCCCTGGATGACAGCCCCCCTTACTTTGGATGCTTCTTAAGGTTGAGGCTGAGAGATGCTGGGTTTATCCAATAAAGACTTCAGCGATACTCATAGTGGGGTTATAGGTTTCTTGTGGAGGATTTAGGAGGTGAGGTTGTGAGTTTCGTGTTGCTGTTTGGAATTATAGGACCTTTGAAGATGAGTTTCAGCTAGGGGTGTTGCTGTTTGGATTCTTCTACATGGTGTAGTACAGGATACACTTACATGGTGCATGGTGCTGGTTGGTTTGTGATTTCTACTATGGTTGGTAACATGTTTTGGGTGCATAGGGGTTGGCTTTCTGGTGTTTCTTCTTTGTTTTGGATTACTATTGTAGGCTTCTGGTTCTCTCGATTGTCTAGTGTGGTGGATATAGTTTGGGGTGGGTCTTCAGGTGGTGGTTTGGAGTAAGTTCAGTTGGCTTGTGCTCGGTTTCCCCATCTTGTGTATTCTGGTTGTTGATGGTGTATGGATTTCTATGGTGGATGTTCTAAAATTCCCTTGAGATGCTGGATGCTGCAGGTTGGGAGGCATGTTTCTGGTAGATGAGTGGTTCTCTTTCTAGGGTGGGTGCATGTTGACTACTCGGTGGGTCTAGAGGTGTTGGATTCAGGGTGGGTATTAGCTCACATTTGGATCAGGGACTGCTTGGGGGTTCTTTAGGTTGTATAATGGGTTAGGCGTGGGTGATGCGGGGCACTTCGGATGGATGATACTAGTTGAATACTGGTTTTTTAGACTTTCTTATGGTGGGGTGGTCCATTTTGATGCAAGGTGTTCAGATGGTGATGGATGGGGCCAGATGCTGGTCTGGGGATGATTTGGTTTCTAGCTAATATTTTGGGTGTTGTGTCTACTATAGGTGCTTATTGTGGTTGGATCTGGTGTGGTTTAGGGTTCCTGTGCAAGTAGGTGTTGGTGTAGTGGCCATTAGTTGGCATGGTTGTCTAGAGGTCTTTCACTCTAGGCTTTGTTTGGATAGGGATGCTGGTCTGGTTGGTTGATGTTGGCTGCGGGGCTGGGGGTTCAGTGGTTCTATTTCTTTGGATAAAGCTAGACTTTTGGATGGGTGATGGATTTTGGCAACTTGTGTGTGGGTGGGTGGGTGGGTGTGTGTGATTCAAGAATCCGTATGCATCCTTTCTGCACTAGATTTATGAAAATCACTATTTCCTAGAATACTTTTACCAAGGATTAATGGATAGTGACTCAAACCTACTAAATGATTCCTCTAGAGGATAACTTATATACATGTACCCTACCTGAGTTAAATAAGTGGTGTATAGAATTTACCAAAACTACTAGTAAATTTTTACAGGGACTACAACAAGAGGAGTGCATGAGGTTAAAGTTATAAATCCACTTTACATAAAAATAAAATTAAATAAATAACATATCCTCTGAGAAATTTAGCTTTGAACAAGGTACAAGAGATGAAACCTACTACACCTCTAAGACTTTTCCAAATTTTTTACTCTGAGGACCACCACACTAATTCATTCCCTCAAGTTCAAGAAATTGAAATTTTAGATGCCGTATACCAAAGACAATACTAACAAAAACCAAAAAATAAAGGATTAAAAATTATTCCAAAAATCAATATTTAGTTAGGAACCAACAACATCAAATACCACCCTTCCAATAGTGTTTCCCACCATAACCTTTTCAAATAATCCACTCTCATCCTTCTATAAGTTACCAAAAAAGACACACTCAAGAACCTTCCATGAAGAACATGCTGATACAAGTCATGGTGTCACAAAACAATCAAAAAACTACTCTCTCTACTCATGGATCCAAATTTAATAGATGAATGGACAATTTGTATAGTCTATTTATACTCTCGATAAACTTGTAAATCAATGACTAGGTAATCTTCCTACCTAAACAAATTATAACACTAAAGTAAATGTTTGTTCCATTTCATTAAGGAGTAGAAAATAGATAAAAATAGTGATGCACCCCTATTTTAATCTGAAACTAGAAGTGTAAAAACCACTGAATATGAAGAATCTATCCCTAGAAATGAACCTCAAGAAGTAATACAAGTGAAAAAACCTTCATTGAAGAAGTATAAGGGGGAAAATATAGTGGGAGACTCAAATCAACCCCAAACTCCCTTCCCATCTAGAGTAAAACCACCCAAGATAACCAAATAAGACAATATAGAAAATGATTATGGAGATATTCAAAAACATAGAAATCAATATTCCTTTACTGGAATGGAATACATTTGAAAAATCCCAAGGCATGTAAAATTTATCAAATATATATACACTGGGAAGAGGTGACTACAAGGGAATGAAAAGTTAAATTTATATAGAAATGTCTCTGCTCTTATTACCCTAAAAATATCTAAGAAATTCTCCGACCCATATACTTTCACTATCCCTTTCACCATATGAGAACTCACTTTTTCCAACACACTGTGTGATTTGTTATCATTTATTAATGTAATTCCCTATTTTTTTATTCTTCCACATATATAGGAGAGATCAAACCCACTCGATTAGTTGTATAGCTTGCTAACCGAACCATTGGATTTCCAGTTTGAGTTTTAAGGTTATTTCTAGTAAGTGTACATATATTTTTATTCCCAACTAATTTATAAATTCTAAAAATGGAGGAATAAAGAATTAAGGTTCATTACCTTATCATTCTAGGCCGAACATTTATCAAGGATTCTGAAAAAACAATAAATGTTAATGATGGAACCCTTTCAAGGACTTTTGGAGAATATAAAGTGAATTTTAATATTCTTGATTCAATTAAATATCCCCATGAGGATCAATATCTATTTAAATTAAACCATTTTGAGTTCCATTATTTTTTTAAAAAAATATTAAAATGTTTGATGACATAATATGATTAGGAGGAGCTCTGGAAACACCTTATCTCTTGGTTGAATATATTTTTGAAAATGAACTTAATCTGGAAATTATGATGTCTACTAATTAAATTTATTGTTTTGATGATTTATTCAAAAATATCAACGACCCTTATACTTTACATGTGTAGGATAATATGATGGATAACATAAAATTGAAAACATTAATAGAAAACCCACTGAACTAGAATTAAATATTTTTCCATCCAACTTAAAATATGACTTTCTTGAAGAAAATGAGAAACTTCCAACAAAAAATTCCTATAATCTAAAACTGATTCAAGGGGATCGACTTTAGGACATTTTGAAACAAAAAATTAGGAACATAGGCTGAACACTAGGATACATTACAAAGATCAACCATACTTTATGAATGCAGAGGATTTTTCTAGAATATATGTCGAAACCTACAAGACAATGCCAATGGGGCTCAACTAGACCCAGCAGAAAGTTGTAATAAAATAAGTAGAAATAGTTTTAAGAGTTAGAATCATCTATCTGATCTCAAACTCATAGCAGTTAAGTCCCATTCAAATTTTCCCAAAGAAACCAAGCTATATAATTTTACAGAAAATGAATAATTAATTATTTCCCTCAAGGATTCAGAATAGGTAGAGAGGTATAATTGACTACTTGAAATTGAATTATGTGATAATAAAAGACCACTTTTCCATTCCCTTTATAGACCAAATGTTAGAGAGACTAGTAGGGAAGATTCAATTCTATTTTATTGATATATTTTCTAGTTATTTTCATTTTCCAATAGCTCTAGAATACTGGGATAAGACTATATTCACCTACACTTTTGTTACATTTTCCTATCGATGGATGCCCTTCATTTTTTTCAATACCCCAATTTCCTTTGAATGATGTATGGCGAGTGTCTTTTTATATTTAATTGAGATATTATTGGAGTTATTCCTTTATGATTTCACTATTTTGAAAAATGAAATTTTATGGAAGAAATAGAAAATGCTCTAGGACACATAATTTTTAAGTATGGGATTGTAGTAGACAAGGACAAAATTGATGTTATTTATATATTACCTTATCCCACCTCTGAGAGGCACATTCAATTAATTTTAGGAAATGTTGGGTTTTATAGAAGGTTTATTGCAGTTGTTTGAATAATTTCTTTACCCATAAATAACCTTCTTGGAAAGGAAACTGATTTTGTATTTGATGATTCATGAAAGATTAATTTTTAAAAGCTCAGATAAATCCTAATCAAATCCCCCATAATTTTTCTACTAGAATTGAATTTCTACTTTGAGATACTATGAGATTCCCACAACAAGGCTGTCTGAGTTGTGTTATTACATAAAATTGATGGTTACGCAAGAGCGATTGACTACACTTCTCAGAACCTAGAACCAAACTTAATGAATTATATAACAAAAAATTGATTTTTTTAAATCTTATGAATTTAGATAAATTCATGTCTTATTTATTAAGATGTAAAATAACTGTTTACTCTAATCATGCAGCAATGAGATATTTTATTTAAAAATATTACACAAAACCAAAACATGTGACATGGAGGTTGTTTTTGAAAGAGATTAACTTGGAATTAATGGAAAAAATGGATATGAAAATCTGGTTAATTATCACATGAGTAGATTTCCTCACACTATCAAGGTAGAACCACTAACTGAAGCAAAGTTGGATGAATCCTTTCCTGGTGAGCAATTATATGAAGCCACCCAAGTACCCCGGTATAATGATTATGTTGATTTTCAATTCACAACAATGGTAAATCCCTTATTTATAATTAATTAAACTTATATAGTGAATACAATTGAAATTATAATGTTTAAAAACATCAATAATTATTGAATATTTGTTACAGCCATATAATTAGAAGGTGCACCCATGAGGAATAAATTAAATATGTGCTTAAATTTTTCCATACACTTACATGTGGAGGCCATTTTGGACCTTATAAAACTGTTAAGATGGTGTTGGAATCTAATTTATTTTCACCTTAAATTTTTAAAAATCCATATGAATTTTTAAAGCCTATCCAAAATACTAGTTTACTGGTGGAATTTACAAAAGACTTGAAATTCCCTAAAAACCATTGATTTTCTGGGAAATATTTTATATATGGGTATTATATTTCCTGGGTCCCTTTCCTATCTCATTTGGGCTTTACAATATATTATTAGTAGTTTACTATGTTTTAAATTAGATTGAAGAAAAATCCACTAGAACATATGATTCTAAGGATGACATTGAATTTCTAAAAATAAAGATTTTTTGTATATTTGGAGTACCCTGGGTAAAAATCAGTGATAAAGGCACATACTTTTGTAATAGTAACATGTTGGATCTATTGATGAAATATCTTGTTAATTGTAAGTCCTCAACTATATATCACCTATAGAAAAATGGATAATAAGAGGTGTCCAATAGAGATAAAAAATGGATATAGAGAAGACAATATAACCCAATAAAAAAGACTAGAGTCTGAATCTAGAAGATGCATTATGGGATTACAAAATTTTCTTTAAAACCTCTTAGGAATTACCCCACATATAATTGTTTATAGAAAGAACCATAAATTTTTGTTGATTTGAAGAATAATCCGTATTTGACTATGAAGAAGATAAACCTGAAGTTTGTAAAATCTTGGGAACAAAGGAAGTTGTAGATGATAAAACTTGAAAAAATGAGAGGGGATGCTTATTAGAATTCATTGTTATATGAGGATAAGTCCATGTATGTCCATGATAAGATCATCCAGAAAGGAAGCATAGAGATTGGTGAAATTTTTTTCTTATTCTCTTCTAGGATGAAGTTCATGCCTGGTAAACTTCATTCCAAGTCAACATGGCCATACATTATGACTAACAATTTTGAATTTGGTGTAGTTAATATTAAAATATCTGTGTCAAAGAATCCATTCATGGTCAATGGAAAACAAGTGAAGTATTATGATGAATACTTTTGGAAATATCCAATAGAGGAGTACATGATAATCCCTACTGCCATTAGATAAAGAACTATTAGGATATCTCTTTTCTTTACAATATTCTAGATAAATTTTATTATAAATCTCTGTTCCAAGATAAAGGCATGTTAGAATTAATTGGAACTACATCTAAGATAAATACAGGATAGAGAGAAAGTTAACTTAGGATGAAAATACTTTTTATGATTTTTTGGGATGTTTCTATATGTTTTTATCATAAAATAAAATAAATCATATTGTCTAAAACCGCATTTTAGTGTCTATACATACTTTGTTATTTCATTTTTGAACATTTAAAGAATCTTTATATAAGAAAAAATGATCTGAATTTTTTCCTTCCTAGTAAAAATGCTATACTAGAGTGGAGGAATTTAATTGGTTATAAAATTAAAAGTGTTAAATGATTTCTGAGTGAAATTTTTAACGTATTTAGGGACATATGACTTTAGAAATAGGAAAATGATTATGAGTAATAAAATCATTATGGAATTGAAATTATAACAACAGTTCACTAAAATTTAAAACTTAATTCAACATAACTTATAAATAAATAAAAAAACACCATAATGAGCTAACTTAAAATAAACTAATATAATCCCTTTGAAACTGGTGTAAATTGGGAAATTCTAATGTTGTGGTGAATCTCTAAGACATTTGGAACTGAGTGTGTAAGTAATCCCATTTTTTACCTAATAAGTTCTTTGCATAGTTCTTCTCACAATAATGGATGGGAAAATTTTAATAAGCACCTAATAGTCAAAAAAGAATTCATTCAGGTTAGGGGAATATTTTACCCAAATAAAGAAGGGGAAATTGGCATATAATATTTTTATTTGAGTTATATAAATATAATGGAAATTGAAACCTTGGTTGAAGGAACTTAAGAAAAAAAGGTAAATGGATGTTCCACTTGTTAAAATTTTAATTCCACTTAAATCTATCTATTTCACTATAGACTTGGAGAAATGTCTTGAATTAAAGTGATACGGTGAATTAAATTCAAAAAGGAGGAAATATGTTTCAAATAATATTGTAATATTTGATTTTCTTATTCTATGGATTACGTAAATAAGTCTATAATTGTCTTATATGTCAAAATAACTGAAATCAATATATTGACTTATAGTGAAATGGTCTATGTTTGGTTGAGTTATGAGAGAATTTTTTTTTCATAATTTTTAACTATTTTTCATTGATAAATAACTCTGCAGTGTGGGTGGTTGTGAGTGATTTCATGAATATGTGTGTGTTGTTGGTTTCTATCATTTGTGACTACTTCTTTTTGGGTTTTTATATTTCTCCTTTAGCCGCCTTGTTCCCTTGGTTATACTTCCCCTAGGAGTGCTTGTTGCTTTTGTGCTTGGGAGCTTCTGCGATTCCTTCTGCTGGTTTGTAAGTGGTGCATATGTTGGGATCTTATGCTATTTGGTGGGTTTCTAGTGTGCTATTGATATGATACAATATATATATGGGGTATTCATTAGATGAAATGTGGAAACACAAGTGATGGAAGTTGTAAAAATGGAAATTAAAAGAAGTGAAAAGGAAATAAAAGGGGAAGGGGGATAATCAATTAGGAACCCAAGGATACTTTCTCCTTAAAACCCTAATTATAAAGCACCAAAAAGGTTGATCAGTCCTTTGATAATACTTGCATGAATTCACCTAATAACACAAGAAACACAAACATAATAATTTTAGAAAATCTCAAAATTTGTAATTAACCTTTAATGGGTACAAAGAGGTGGCTATTTATAACCAAATGTGAGGGATACATGTCAAAATACCTGGCCCAAAAAAAATATAAACCCTAACCCATGATTTTCAATTTCTTTACACATGTCCATGGATTTAAGGGACAATATATCCACCGAGAATACTTTTTGACATCACCATAAAAACTTTGGAGATTCCCACCATGACATTGCAGGCTGGGGGATGGTGAGGGATGGAACTGGTGGTTGGGGCTCTTTCACAGGTGACAGAGGGATAACATGAGTGTTTTGTAGGAGGCTAGGGGGTGGTGGCTAGTGCGGGCTGGATTGCAGGTGAATGGGGGATGGTGCGGGCTTGAATGCAGTTGGAAGGAGGCTGGAATGCTGGTGGAAGGGGGCTGGTTGCAGGTGCTGGGGGGATGGTGTGGGCTGATTTGAAGGTGGAAGGGGGGGTTGTTGTCGGCTGGAATGCTGGTGGCAGCGGGCTGAAATGAAGGTGGAAGGGGACTGGTGTGGGATGGATGTGGCTAGAGCAGAGCCAAATCACGGCATTACCGCGGCATGACCGTGACATTTGGCCCGGTCCAGCGACATCCGCAGGGCAACATCTTCCGGCCAGAAGTGAAGGGAGCGGGAGGAGGTGAGGCAACATTCTGGTCATCGCCCCACCAACAGAAATTGTGATTAGTCAGTCTCAACATTGATCGCAAGACTCATAGAATACTATCACTGTGAACCGCCGCGGGGTGTCGTCCTGGAACAAGGCCAAATCACAGAATTACCGCGGCGTAACCGCGGCGTGACCACGCCGTGACTGCGGCGTGACCGCGGCGTGACTGAGAAGTGACTGCGGTGTGTTGGCCCGGTCCAGCGACATCCGCAGGGCAGCATCTTCCAGCTAGGAGCGAAGGGAGCGGGAGGAGGCAGGGCAACATTCCGGTCATCGCCCCGCTGGCAGAAATTGTGATTAGTCAGACTCAACAGTGATCACAAGACTCATGGAATACTATCACTGTGAACCGCTGTGGGGTGTTGTCCTGGAGCAGGGCCAAATCACAGCGTGACCGCGGCGAGACAGCGGCGTGACCGCGGCGTGACTGCGGCGTGTTGGCCCGAGCAGGGATCAACGCACTACATATACTTTTTTACCTATGAACACACAGACAAGTCGCCCTTAACTTGGCTACTCAAAACCAACGAGCAGGGATCAATGCACTACATAAAGGATATTAGGAACATTAAAACACAAAAATTATACTACATAACCAGTGAGTAACCAACCAACGACATTAAAGCCTTACCTCGATTGGGAGAACCAAATCCACCCGAACCAATACGAAATGATCCAATGCCCTACTGAAAACATAATATGGAGTCAAAAACACTGAAATACCCAAATACATGAGGTGTGAGACAAGTATTAACCATATAATCTTACCTCGGATCAAAGTTGGTGGACTGAATCAATCCGAACCCCATTTCCCCCCTTCACAGAATATAATTACCCTTTGTCCACTGAAAGAAGTAAAAGACCTAAGTGGCCAATGCGATAAAGAAAATAAAATAAAAACTAAACTAAAACATACCCGTCTCCTGTGACTATACACGTCACCGCCCAACATATAAGAACCACAATGCCCCATGGGTCAAACCATGTTCCTGCAAGCAAGGGGGAAATATATCCATGTTTCAAAATGATACTATCAAATAGTACATTCCTATTAATTAACAATTATTCTTCTTGTTAATGGTATATAATTAGTTTGGCTCGTGTTTCATCTTAATTTTGTTTTGTTCGATACAAGTTTTCATCCCACCCGATAATAAAAGTTTACTAGAGGACACAATTTCTAATCAAATAGAATATATCATAAAAAAAATGGATCCACACCTATGAAGAAGGTTGAACATGATAAGAAAGAATGTTTGATCATATATTCTGATGAGTTATAAAAGGATAAACCAAAACAACAAAAAACATTGAGAGTTCTCTAATTCCTCAAGTGAATATGCAATTTTCAAACAATAATAAACATGTGAAAGAAGAGAAAAGTGGACATAATGGGATGGATTTTTAAAAGAAAATGTGTTAAATCCATACTAATAACAACTAGTGATATCATAAAAAATGTGATTTGTTGCAACTAATAACAACTAGTGGTATCATACAAAATCTGATGTGTTAAATCCATACCGGAATGTTGCCCTGCCTCCTCCCGCTCCCTTCGCTCATGGCTGGAAGATGCTGCCCTGCGGATATCGCTGGACCGGGCCAACACACCGCAGTCATGCAGTGGTCATGTCGCGGTCACGCCGCGGTCATGCCGCGGTCACGCCGCGGTCACGCCACGGTCACACTAAGGTCACGCCACGGTCACGCCGCGGTCACGCTGTGATTTGGCCCTGCTCCAGGATGACACCCCGCGATGGTTCGCAGTGATAGTATTCTATGAGTCTTGTGATCAATATTGAGACTGACTAATCACAATTTCTGCCAGCGGGGCGACGACCGGAATGTTGCCCCACCTCCTCCCGCTCCCTTCGCTCCTGGCTGGAAGATGCTGCCCCGCAGATGTCGTTGGACCGGTCCAACACACCGCGGTCACGTAGCGGTCACGCAGCGGTCACACCGTAGTCACGTCTCGGTCACGCCGCGATCACGCCGCGGTAATGCCGTGATTTGGCCCTGTTCCAGGATGACACCCCACGACGGTTCGCAGTGATAGTATTCTATGAGTCTTGTGATCAATGTTGAGACTGACTAATCACAATTTCTGCCGGTGGGGTGATGACCGGAATGTTGCCCCGCCTCCTCCCGCTCCCTTCGCTAATGGCTGGAAGATGCTGCCTCGTGGATGTCGCTGGACCGGGCCAACACGCCGCAGTCACGCCGTGGTCACGCCGCGGTCACACCGTGATTTGGCCCTGCTCCTGGACGACACCCCGTGGTGGTTCACAGTGATAGTATTCCATGAGTCTTGTGATCAATGTTGAGACTGACTAATCACAATTTCTGTCGGCGGGGTGACGACCAGAATGTTGCCCCCCTTATCCCGCTCCCTTCGCTCATGGCCGGAAGATGCTGCCCTGCAGATGTTGTTGGACTGAGCCAACACACCATGGTCACGCCGCGGTCACGCCGCGGTCACGCCGCGGTCACGCCGCGGTCACGCCGCGGTCACGCCGCGGTCACGCCGCGGTCACGCCGCGGTCACGCCGCGGTCACGCCGCGGTCACGCTGCGGTCACGCCGTGTTAACGCCGTGATTTGGCCCTGTTCTAGGATGACTCCCCGCGGAAGTTCACAATGATAGTATTCTATGAGTCTTGTGATCAATGTTGAGACTGACTAATCACAATTTCTACCGGCGGGGTGATGACCTGAATGTCTCCCTGCCTCCTCCCGTTCCCTTCTCTCCTGGCCAGAAGATGTTGCCCCGCTGATGTCACTGGACTGGGCCAACACGCCGCGGCCATGCCGTGGTAATGCCGTGATTTGGCCCTACTCTAGCCACATCCAGCCCACACCATCCCCCTTACACCTTCATTTCAACCCGCTGCCACTAGCATTCCAGCTCGCAACAGCCCCCCTGCCACCTTCGAATCAGCCCCTCAGCATCCCCTCAGCACCTGCAACCAGCCCCCTTCCACCTGCATTCCATCCCCCTTCCACCTGCATTCGAGCCCACACCAGCCCCTAGCCACCTACAATCCAGCCCGCATGAGCCACCACCCCCAGCCTCTTGCAAAACACTCATGATAGCCCTCTGCCTCCTACAAAATATCCCCAACCACCAGTTCCAGCCCTCACCAGCCCCGACCTCCAATGTCATGGTGGGAATCTCCAAAGTTTTTATAGTAATGTCAAAAAGTCTTCTCGGTGGATATATTGTCCCCTAAATCCATGGACATGTGTAAAGAAATTCAAAATCATGGGTTAGGGTTTAGATATTTTTTGGGCCAGGTATTTTGACATGTATCCCTCACATTTGGTTATAAATAGCCACCTCTTTGAACCCATTGAAGGTTAATTACAAATTTTGAGATTTTCTAAAATTATTATTTTTGTGTTTCTTGTTTTTTTAGGTGAATTCATATAAGTATTATCAAAGGAGTGATCAACCTTTTTGGTGCTTTATAATTAGGGTTTTAAGGAGAAAGTATCCCTGGGGTCCTAATTGATTATCCCCCTTCCCCTTTCATTTCCTTTTCACTTCTTTTAATTTCCACTTTTACAACTTCCATCACTTCTGTTTCCACATTTCATCTAATGAATATCCCATATATATATTTTATCATATCAATAGCACACTATAAACCCACCAAATAGCATAAGATCCTAGCATATGCACCACTTACAAACCAGCAAAAGGAATCACAGAAGCTCCCAAGCACAAAACCAACAAGCACTCCTAGGGGAAGTATAACCAAGGAAACAAGGCAACTAAAGGAGAAATATAAAAACCCAAAAATAATTAGTCACAAATGATAGAAACCAACAACACACACACATTCATGAAATCACTCACAACCACCCACACCGCGGGGTAATTTATCAATGAAAAATAGTTAAAAATTATGAAAAAAATATCTCTCATAACTCAACCAAACATAGACCATTTCACAATAAGTCAATATATTGAATTCAATTATTTTGATATATAAGACATTTATAGACTTATTTACGTAATCCATAGAATAATAAAATCAAATATTACAATATTATTTGAAACATCTTTCCTCCTTTTTGAATTTAATTCACCGTATCACTTTAATTTAAGAAATTTCTCCAAGTCTATGAGCGAAATAGATAGATTTAAGTGGAATTAAAATTTTAACAAGTGGAACATCCATTTACATTTTTTTCTTAAGTTCCTTCAACCAAGGTTTCAATTTCCATTATATTTATATAACTCAAATGGAAATATTATATGCCAATTCCCCCTTCTTTATTTGGGTAAAATATTCCCCTAACCTAAATGAATTATTTTTTGACTATTAGGTGCTTATTAAAATTTTCCCATCCATGATTTTGAAGAGAACTATGCAGAGAACTTATTAGATAAAAAATGGGATTACTTACACACTCAGTTCCAAATATCTTAGAGATTCATCACAACATCATAAATTCCCAATTTACACCAGTTTCAAAGGGATTATATTAGTTTCTTTTGAGTTGTCTCATTATAGTATTTTTTTTATAAGTTACATTGAATTAAGTTTTAAATTTTAGTGAACTCTTGTTATAATTTCAATTCTATAATTATTTTTTTACTCATAATCATTTTCCTATTTCTAAATACACATGTCCATAAAAACATTAAAAAAATTCACTCAGAAATCATTTAACACTATTAATTTTTTAACCAATTAAATTCCTCCACTCTAGTATAGCATTTTTACTAGGAAGGAAAAAATTCAGATCATTTTTTCTTATATAAAGATTATTTAAATGTTCAAAAATGAAAGAATAAAGTATGTATAGACTCTAAAATGGGGTTTTAGAAAATATGATTTATTTTATTTTAGGATAAAAACATATAGAAACATCCCAAAAAAATCATAAAAAGTATTTTCAACCTAAGTTAATTTTCTCTCTATCCTATATTTATCTTAGATGTAGTTCTAATTAATTCTAACATTCCTTTATCTTGCAATAGATATTTATAATAAAATTTATCTAGAATATTGTAAAGAAAAGAGATATCCTAATAGTTCTTTATCTAATGGAAGTATGGATTATCATGTACTCCTCTATTGGAGATTTCTAAAAGTATTCATCATAATACTTCACTTTTTTTCCATTGACCATGAACGGATTCTTTGACTCAGACCTTTTAATATTAACTACACCAAATTCAAAAGTGTTAGTCCTAATGTATGTCCACGTTGACTTGGAATGAAGTTTACCAAGAATGAACTTCATCCCTGAAGAGAATATGAATTTTTTTTCACAAATATCTAGGCTTCCTTTCTGAATGATATTATCATGGACATACATGGACTTATCCTTATATAACAATGAATTATAATAAGCATCCCCTCTCATTTTTCAAGTTTTATCATCTACAACTTCCTTTATTCCCAAGATTTTACAAACTTTAGGTTTATCTTCTTCATAGCCGAATACGACTTATTCCTCAAATCAACAACAAGTTATGGTTCTTTCTATAAAAAATCACATGTGGGGTAATTCCTAAGAGGTTTTAAAGAAAATTTTGTAATCCCAAAATGCATCTTCTAGCTTCAGACTCTAGTCTTTTTTATTGGGTTACATTGTCTTCTCTATATCCATTTTTTCTCTCTGTTGGACTCCTCTTATTATCCATTTTCTATAGGTGATATATATTTGAGGACTTACAATTAACACGATATTTCATCAATAGATCCAACATGTTACTATTATAAAAGTATGTGACTTTATCATTGATTTTTACCCAGGGTACTCCAAATATACAAAAAATGTTTATTTTTAGAAATTCAATGTCATCCTTAGAATCATATGTTCTAGTGGATTTTTCTGCAATCTAATTTAAAACATAGTAAACTACTAATAACATATTGTAAAACCCAAATGATATAGGAAATGGACCCATGAAATATAATACCCATATATCAAATATTTCCCAGAAAATCAATGGTTTTTAGGGAATTTCAAGTATTTTGTAAATTCCTCCAGTAAACTAGTATTTTGGATCGGCTTTAAAAATTCATATGGATTTTTAAAAATTTAAGGTGAAAATAAATTAGATTCCAACAATATCTTAACAGTTTTATAAGGTCCAAAATGGCCTCCACATGTAAGTGTAAGGAAAAATTTAAGCACATATTTAATTTCTTCCTCATGGGTGCACCTTCTAATTATATGGATGTAACAAATATTCAATAATTATGGATGTTCCTAAACATTATAATTTCAATCGTATTCACTATATAATTTTAATTAATTATAAATAAGGGATTTACCATTATTGTGACTTGAAAATCAACATAATCATTATACCGGGGTACTTGAGTGGCTTCATATAATTGCTCACGAGGAAAAGATTCATCCAACTTTTCTCTTGTTAGTGGTTCTACCTTGATAGTGTGAGGAAATATACTCAAGTGATAATTAACCAGATTTTCATATCCATTTTTCCATTAATTACAAGTTAAACTCTTTCAAAAACAACATCCACCTCACATGTTTTGGTTTTGTGTCATATTTTTAAATCAAATATCTCAGTGCTACATGATCAGAGTAAATAGTTATTTTACATCTTAATAAATAAGACCTGAATTTATCTAAATTCATAAGATTTAAAAAAAATCAATTTTTTGTTATATAATTCATTAGGTTTGGTTCTAGGGTCTGAGAAGTGTAGTCTATCGCTCTTGGGTAACCATCAATTTTATGTAATAACACAACTTCGATAGCCTTGTTGTGGGAATCTCATAGTATCTCAAAGTAGAAATTCAATTCTAGTAGAAATATTATGGGGGATTTGATTAGGATTTATTTGATCTTTTAAAAATTAATCTTTCATGAATCATCAAATACAAAATCAGTTTCCTTTTCAAGAAGGTTATTTATGGGTAAATAAATTATTCAACCAACCGCAATAAACCTTCTATAAAACCCAACATTTCCTAAAATTAATTGAATGTGCCTCTCAGAGGTGGGATAAGGTAATATATAAATAACCTCAATTTTGTCCTTGTCTACTATAATCCCATACTTAAAAATTATGTGTCCTAGAGCATTTTCTATTTCTTCCATAAAATTCCATTTTTCAAAATAGTGAAATCATAAAGGAATAACTCCAATAATATCTCAATTAAATATAAAAAGACACTCACCATACACCATTCAAAGGAACCTGGGGTATTGAACAAAATGAAGGGCATCCATTGATAGGAAAATGTAACAAAAGTGTAGGTGAATACAGTCTTATCCCAGTATTCTAGAGCTATTGGAAAATGAAAATAACTATAAAATATATCAATAAAATAGAATTGAATCTTCCCCACTAGTCTCTCTAACATTTGGTCTATAAAGGGAATGGAAAAGTGGTCTTTTATTATCACATACTTCAATTTCAATTAGTCAATTATATCTCTCTACCTATTCTGAATCCTTGAGGGAAATAATTAATTATTCTTTTTCTGTAAAATTATATAGCTTGGTTTCTTTGGGAAAATTTGAATGGGACTTAACTGCTATGAGTTTGAGATCGGATAGATGATTCTAACTCTTAAAAATATTTCTACTTATTTTATTAAAAATTTCTACTGGGTCTAGTTGATCCCTATTGGCATTGTCTTGTAGGTTTCGACATATATTCTAGAAAAATTCTCTACATTCATAAAGTAGGGTTGATCTTTGTAATGTATCCTAGTGTTCAGCCTATGTTCCTAATTTTTTGTTTCAAAATTTCCTAAAGTAGATTCCCTTGAATAAGTTTTAGATTATAGGAATTTTTTGTTGTATGTTTCTCATTTTCTTCAAGAAAGTCATATTTTAAGTTGGATGGAAGAATCTTTAATTCTAGTTCAATGGGGTTTCTATTAATGTTTCCAATTTTAAGTTATCCATCATATCATCCTACACATGTAAAGTATATGGTTCGTTGATATTTTTGAATAAATCATCAAAACAACTATCATCAAAATAAATTTAATTAGTAGACATCACAATTTCCAGATTAAGTTCATTTTCAAAAATATATTCAACAAAGAGATAAGGTGTTTCCAGAGCTCCTCCTAATCATATTATGTCATCAAACATTTTTATATATTTTTAAAACAAAAATGGAACTCAAAATGGTTTAATGTAAATATATATTGATCCTCATGGGGATATTTAATTGAATCAAGAATATTAAAATTCACTTTATATGCTCCAAAATTCCTTGAAAGGGTTCCATCATTAACATTTATTGTTGTTTCAGAACCCTTGATAAATGTTCAGCCTAGAATGATAAGGTAATGAACCTTAATTATTTATTCCCCCATTTTTAGAATTTAGAAATTAGTTGGGAATAAAAATATATGTACACTTACTAGAAATAACCTTAAAACTCAAACCAAAAGGCCAATGGTTCAGTTAGCAAGCTATACAACTAATCGAGTGGATTTGATCTATCCTATATATATGGAAGAATAAAAAAAATAGGGAATTACATTAATAAATGATAACAAATCACACAGTGTGTTGGAAAAAGTGAGTTCTCATATGGTGAAAGGGATAATGAAAGTATATGGGTCGGGGAATTTCTTAGATATTTTTAGGGTAATAAGAGTAGAGACATTTCTATATAAATTTAACTTTTCATTCCCTTGTAGTCACATCTTCCCAGTGTATATATATTTGATAAATTTTACATGCCTTGGGATTTTTCAAATGTATTCCAGTAAAGGAATATTGATTTTTAAGTTTTTGAATATCTCCATAATCATTTTCTATATTGTCTTATTTGGTTATCTTGGGTTGTTTTACTCTAGATGGGAAGGGAGGTTGGGGTTGATTTGAGTCTCCCGCTATATTTTTCCCCTTATACTTCTTCAATGAAGGTTTTTCCACTTGTATTACCTCTTAAGGTTCATTTCTAGGGATCGATTCTTCATATTTTGTGGTTTTTACACTTCTAGTTTCAGATTAAAATAGGGGTGCATCAATATTTTTATCTATTTTATACTCCTTAATGAAATGGAACACACATTTAATTTAGTGTTATAATTTGGTTAGGTAGGAAGATTAACTAATCGTTGATTTACAAGTTTATCGAGAGTATAAATAGACTATAAAAATTGTCCATTCATCTATTAAGTTTGGATCCATGAGTAGAGAGAGTAGTTTTTTGATTGTTTTGTGACACCATGACTTGTACCAGCATGTTCTTCATGGAAGGTTCTTGAGTGTGTCTTTTTTGGTAACTTATAGAAGGATGAGAGTGGATTCTTTGAAAAGGTTTTGGAGGGAAACACTATTGGAAGGGTGGTATTTGATGTTGTTGGTTCCTAACTAAATATTGATTTTTGGAATATTTTTTAATCCTTTATTTTTTTGGTTTTTGTTAGTATTGTCTTTAGTATATGGCATCTAAAATTTCAATTTCTTGAACTTGAGAGAATGCATTAGTGTGGTGGTCTTGAGAGTAAAAAATTTGGAAAAGTCTTAGAGGTGTAGTAGGTGTCATCTCTTGTACCTTGTTCAAAGATAAATTTCTCAGAGGATATGTTATTTATTTAATTTTAATTTTATGTAAAGTGGATTTATAACTTTAACCTCATGCACTCCTCTTGTTGTAGTCCCTGTAAAAATTTACTAGTAGTTTTGGTAAATTCTATACACCACTTATTTAACTCAGGTAGGGTACATGTATATAAGTTATCCTCTAGAGGAATCATTTAGTAGGTTTTAGTGACTATCCATTAATCCTTGCTAAAATTTTTCTAGGAAATAGTGAATTTCATAAATCTAGTGTGGTAAGGATGCATACGGATTCTTGAATCATACACACCCACCCACCCACCCACATGCAAGTTTCCAAAATCCATCACCCATCCAAAAGTCTAGATTTATCCAAAGAAATAGAACCACTGAACCACCAACCCTGCATCCAACATCAACCAACCAGACCAGCATCCCTATCCAAAAAAAGCCTAGAGTGAAAGACCTCTAGAAAACCATGCCAAATAATGGCCACTACACCAACACCTACTTTCACAAGAACCCTAAACCACACCAGATCCAACCACAATAAGCACCTATAGTAGACAAAACACCAAAATATTATCTAGAAACCAAATCATCCCCCAAAACACCATCTGGCCCCATCCATCACCATCTGAACACCTTGCATCAAAATGGACCAAACCACCATAAGAAAGTCTAAAAAACCAGCAGTCAACTAGTACCATCCATCCGAAGTGCCCCGCATCACCCATGCCTAGCCCATCATACAACATAAAGTATCCCCAAGCAGTCCCTGATCCAAATGTGAGCTAATACCCACCCTGAATCCAAAACCTCTAGACCCACCAAGTAGTCTACATGCACCCACCCTAGAAAGAGAACCACTCATCTACCAGAAACATGCCTCCCAACCTGCAGCATCCAGCATCTCAAGGGAATTTTAGAACATCCACCATAGAAATCCCTACACCATCAACAACCAGAATACACAAGATGGGGAAACCGAGCACAAGAAAACTAAACTTACTCCAAACCACCACCTGAAGACCCACCCCAAACTATATCTACCACACTAGACAATCGAGAGAACCAGAAGCCTATAATAGTAATCCAGAACAAAGAAGAAACACCCGAAATCCAACTCCTATGCACCCAAAACATGTTACCAACCATAGTAGAAATCACAAAACAACAAGCACCATGCACCATGTAAGTGTATCCTATACTACACCATGTAGAAAAATCCAAACAGCAACACCCCCAGCTGAAACCCATCTTCAAAGGTCCTATAATTCCAAATAGAAACACGAAACTCACAAACTCACCTCCTAAATCCTCCACAAGAAACCTATAACCCCACTATGAGATTCGTTGTAAGTCTCTATTGGATAAACCCAACATCTACCAGCCTCAACCTTAAGAAGCATCCAAATTAGGGGGGGCTGTCGTCCAGGGAGGTCCTGCAGGAGGGCAGCTGTTCAGGGGGGTCCAGCAAGGGGGCAGCTGTTCTGGTGGGTCCAGCAGGGGGGGTTCTGTCCAGGGGGCTGCTGTCCAGGGGGGGTTGTTGTCCAGGGGGGCCCAGCAGTGTGGGGGGGGGGGGGGGCTGCTTTCCAGGGGGGGTCCAATAGGGGGGGGGGGCTTCCCTATTTTATTTATTGAGTTATATTCTTTGTGAATATTCTAATATGTTTTGTTTTACCATAATTTTAGGGGATGAAATCTACTATGTTCTACCTTGTGTTGTAGGTACTTTTGAGCTGGTTCCAGACTTCTTTGATAGTTTTTCTTATAGGGAGACTCATGTAAGTGCAGTTATGTGTTTTTTTATATTTGGATTTGTTCAATTCTTATTATGTAAGTAGATTTCGTGTATAATTTAATTTGGAGGGGATTGGTAGGGGGAGGGGGGAAACTGGAAAGGGGGAGGGGACGGGCAGGGGGTGCAAGTGGGGGCTGGTAGGGGGTGCAAGTTGGGGCTGGCAGGGGCAGGGGGGAGGGGAAACAGGCGGGGTGGGGGTGGGGGGGGAGTGGGGGGCAGGACTGGGGGGGTCTGGGGGGTGTCCGGGTTCTGGGGGGGGGGGGGTTCCAGGGTCTTTCCAGGAGGGTGGGGGGTGGCTGTCCAGGGGAGTGGAGGTCTGGGCTGTCCAAGGGGATCTGTCCAGGGTCTGGGGGTGTCCAGGGTATGGGGGGGGGGTATGGGGGGTGTCCAGGTTTGGGGGGGGGGGTTCCATGGTCTTTCCAGGAGGGTAGGGGGTGGCTATTCAGGGGAGTGGAGGTCTGGGCTGTCCAGGGAGATCTGTCCAGGGTGTGGGGTGTCCAGGGTCTGGGGGGGTGTCTAGGGTCTGTCTGGGGGGTGTCTAAAGTCTTGGGGGTGGGGGGGGGGTGTCCAGGGTCTGTCAGGGGGGTGTCCAGGGTTTGTTTGGGGGGTGTCCAGGGTCTGTCTGGGGGGGGGGTGTACATGGTCTGTCCAGGAGGGGGGATTTGTAGGGGGGGCTGTCCAGGGGGGAGGGGGCTGTCCCGAGGAGGGGGTTTATGTAGGGTGGGGGTGTCCAGTGTCAGGAGGGAGGGGTCTTCAGGGGGGTCTGTCCTGGGGGGGTGTCCAGTAGGGGGGTGCAAGGGGTGTCCAGCGGGGGGGGGGGGGGGGGGGTGCTGCTGTCCGGGTGGGGTTGACCTGGGGGGTGTCCAGGAGGGGGGGGGGCTGTTCGGGGGGGGGGGGGGTGGAGGTCTATCCAGGGGGTGAGTGGGGTTTGTCCAGGGTGGGAAGGGGGGCTGCGAGGGAGGGGTGCATGGGGGGGGGGTTTAAGGTGCAGGTGGGGTGAAAGGGGGAGAGTGGGGGGATTTGCAGAGGGCGGTAGGGAGGATGCAAGGGGCCAGCACCGGCTGAACAATGTTGGTTTTTTTTAGGAAATGTGTAGGCTTATGAACATGATTTTAAACCGTAGCTCTAGGTCTATATCCACGGTTCCTAACCATGGATTTATGTTTATAGCCACGGTTGCAACCGTGGCTATAGGAGATGAGAGATTTTAGGCTATGCCACAGGTTGAAAACCATGGCTTTAGGGTTGTTTCCACGATTGGAACCGTGGCTAAAGGGATATAGCCACATTTGGGAACCGTGGCTATAGGTTTTACCCTATAGCCACGCCAATAGCAGCCACGGTTGTGGGAACCATGGCTATAGCCTGATTTTTTAGTAGTGTAATCCATTCCCAAATGCATTTCCTTTAAACAAAAGAATCATCAATTTCATGTTTGAACTACAAAATATAAAAGTAAGTCTTTTTACATGTTACTCAAAAGCAAAGTACGAGTCATTTCCCTTATTCATTTCTCAAAACCCAAATCAATATTTTAGTGAGACATTAGCATTTTCAAAGGGAAAGTGTTGCTTATATTTTCAGATTTGTACAAAGAGGATTAAACACTTTCATTGAAAACCATTTTTAGAAACCTAATCAAAACCATTTTACCACTTTCCAAGGAAAAAAATATACAAAAATGCACAAAATAAATCACACAACAAGGGAAATGTAGGTATACATATAAGCATCATAATCACTACTGCAAGCAACAAAATCTGAGTAGACATAGGTGAACCCAGGATATTGAGAATAATCTAGAAGACACCAATACATGAGACCTCATCCTCATTGACATGTCACACATGGTGAAATCAAAATGCCAAATACGCTCGATCATCCTTTCTTAGGTAGGCCGAGGGCAAAATACCATAGTAATAAACTCAATATATCCATTTATTATGGACCATTGGTCAGTACAATAACCTACCACTGCAACAATCATTCTCAGAATATTCTCTCAATATACCAGGTTCCCATGTCTCTTGTATTTAGAAAGGAGGTGGGCCTACCGATGTCATCTGAGCATTCAATCATAGTATATATAATAATAAAGCACAACAGGCAACACCCCAAGTCACCCCAAGGAATATGTCCATCGCCTTTCTACCACTGATCACAGGGAAGTCCTACACAGTGGACCCCCATAACATATAACTCAACCAAATCAAAGGGACCACATCCGAGGAGAGCTTTCTTAAGATAACTAGTTTTACAAAAGTGCCAACCGGGCCCCACATGATTTTCACATGCTAAACCATTTCTTAAGAATCACACGCACACCACTTCGAAAACCAGAAATACAATTCGAAACCCATTTAAGAAACCCAAACCATAATTTTAAATCTAAAACATGTTCACAAAGGCCAAATGGTCATTTAATCAAGAAATTAATGTGAAAACACAATCAAACCATTTACTGCAACACATTGGAAGAAATAACCACTCCAATTCAAGGAAGACAATTTACTAGTAGTTCTATATAAATGATTAATATTAGAAATTGGTGTGAAAAGCAAGAAATAAATGATTCTTAAATTTAAAGGAAAATGCATAGGGAAATATACCTCAAAAAGGGAGCAGACCAAGACGAACAACTTGGCATCAGATGCCTTTGACGAAGACCACCCCACAATTCTGCACACATACACCCCTATATATATACCCCTTAATACAATACACATATTCTCCGCGACATGAGGGAATATGTTCAAGGAGGATTTATATATATATAGCTATACGTACCTATGTATGTGTGTACAACCCTTCAAGAAGACCCCGAACAATCTAATTAACCCCAAATAGAATCGAATATTACCAATAACTCTAAATAAAATTGAAACAATATAAAAAAAAGGGTGCAAGAAATCAACCAAAGCTATGGGCCAAGCCCCCTTGTAAAACTTTACATAAACCAAGACCATTTGAAAACATGACTCACCATTCAAAACCATCTACAATTGATATTGAAAAATACAAATTAAGTTCACATGTCAAATATTTCATTTTCCATCAAAAAATATTTCCAAAATAATTTTCACCTTAAGTTCCCTTAAAACAAGGCTCTCTCCCACCAAACAACCCTAAAAAACATTCTCATGAAACGCCGCACCAAGACACTCACACAAAACATAACCAATTTTCGATACAAAATCCGAACTCAATACATGAACATGTCAAACCCTTCAAAAATGTATTTCACATCACTCAAACAATATAATAATCCATCTACACATTTTATAAAAACCCTTTCAAGAAGCAAAACAAGATTTTCCACCCTAAAGTGCACACACTTCCCAACCAATTCCCTGGAAAACCCCTTTTAATAATTAAAAAAATCTAAAATTCATACGTTAAAATACACGACAAGGAATACATGCCAAAACTACTCCCTTCTATAATAAAAACTCATTTTGAACCAAAATGCACCTCAAGTGCCATTGAAAATATAATTTTCACATTTCCAACAAGTCATAAAACACTTTTCAAGAAACATTATAATACAATATTACAACACATAGTTATTTAATTTGAAAAAACTCATTTCCAACCCAAAAACATGTTAAAAACCTACCAATTCACACTTCGCACTACCCAAATAACATTTATAACACATTAAAATTAACTAAACAATTAAGAGGGTAAAAGAAATCAACCTAAAACAATGGAGTGTGAACCGGAATGGACCGAAGTGCTTCGCCTTCAGTGGGGGACGACGAAACCCGCACGAGGAAGACCCAAAAGACCCACTGCGCACCCTAAAAAGGGAAGAAATCATCAACACCCAGTCAACCCATGACCTAGGGTTCGACCAAGACAAAAATCGAAGGAAAAAAAAAACCTACCGAAGGAGGTGTCGACAAGTAGCGCAAGGTGAGGAGGCCGCCGGTGGGAGAAGGCCGTGGATAGGGTGGTTCGCCTAGAGGAGGGAGCGAGGTTGGCGGTCTGGGAGGAAGGGGTTCGGCGTCACGAGGCAAGGGGGAATGGGAGGGGGATCGACCGCGTCGAGCATAGAAAGGGGGAGGGGAAGGGTTGGTCGCTTGGTAGGGGTAAGGTAAGGGTTAGATTAGGTTTTTTTAATTTAATTAATTCTATTTTAATTTTAATTCAATTTATTTAATAAAAAAACTCAAAAATCAATAAAATTTAATTGAAACTCAAGAATAAATAAAATACCCATGAAAGTTGGGTCGGGGTGTGATAGATCGGGTCCCTTTGAGGTAGTTGGTTTCCTACTCCATATTGAATGTTGGAATATTCTATGAACCCTTGTTTTCCTACTGGATGCTATTGGTACGGTATTTGGAACATGGATTCAGAGCTTTCTTGAACATGAGGATAACCATTGGTGTAGTTCTCTAGGGATTAACAGAGTTGGAAGACCCATAGTGGTGTAGTAGGTGTGGCATCCAAAACATTTTTCAAAACGAGTTATCTTATAAGAGAGTATTTCTTCAATTTTTTTATCCAACAAATTAGAGTTAAAACTATTTTTCTCATGAAATCCATTTGTAATAGTTCTCATAGTGAATTGTAGATAGTTCTGGGAAATCCTTTCAATAGCCACATGGAATTCAGTAGGTGACATGTCTATAAGTGCTTCTACAGAGCAACCATCCTGAAGGTTCTAGTCATTGTTCATTAATCATGGGTTGAATAAGACCATGAAATGATTCTCTTCATAGGGTTGGTGTGGACATAAGTTTGTCAATCAGTTTAATATTTTCCAAAACAAGAAAATAGTTTCCCCCACTTACTTGTTTGATTGAATATATCTCCTTACTCAGTTTGACACTTCTTGATGCAGGGAAATACTTCTTAAAGAAGGCTTTGTGAAGTTCATCCTAGGTTGTGATCTCTCTAGGTAATAGGTTGTAGATCCACTCCTTGGAAGATCATTCAAGAGAGAAGGTAAAGGCTTTCCTGCTTGATCTGAGCCTTGGTGACTCCTATAGTGTGAAGCTATTATAGACTTCTCTAAATTCTCATAGATTCCTATTGGGTACTTCTCCCAACAAACCATGAAACTAAGGCATGACACCTAACATTCCAGTTTTAAGCTTGAAACACTATTGATCATTCATTTATAACTGTTGGTTGTTTTTGAAAATAGGTGCATACATTTCTCTTAAAGTTCTATTCAATTCATCTTGATTATAATTCATGTTTTCTATTCCTAGGTGTCTCTATTGGAAGAATAAAATGTAAAGGGAGAGTTACTCAATTGAATTGTGACAAACTCTTTCTATCTACCTCTTTAGTGATTTTTAATGTTCTCGGTATTTCCAACACAATTCATTCAAACTCTAGATCAAAACCAACAATTTGAGATGAACTAGATATGGTCATTTGTTGAAATCATTTTAAAACAAAATGAAGACAAAAATACTGGCCTCCCCGAAAAAAACACGGTGTTTGATGAGAGTTGTTCTTGGTGCCCTCGGTAAAACAAATTTTGAACCCAAATAAATATAGTCGTAAGTAGGGACTCATGTTATATTTAGAGAGGAAAGTGTTATGGATGGGTTCTGCTTTTGTTTGGAAAGTTCATTGTATAAAAACAATGCATGAGATGGAATTGGATTGGTTTTTAAATTCAATTTTAAATGAAGTGTCCTCACCTCAGATATCTCCTTACTTTTCCTGTTAAATCGTTATTTCATTTTCTAATCCCATGTTTTTACTCTAATCAAGTGAAATCTCTCTTGAATACCTTCACCTGGAAGTCTCAGTTTAATTGGAGGGATGCTATAACCATTTCAACTTCCAATCTCCTCTAACCTAGTAATAGAATATCTCCTATTGCGCTTAAGTCAAACAACTTACCATGATTGCAAGGAATGGATAAGACCTAAGAGGCTTGTGTGTGCAATCCAATGATGAAGGGAAGATGAATTCGAAGTGTAAGAAATTAAAAAAAACTCCAAATATATAAATAGTTCAAATAAATCTGGAGAGATTAATAGGAAATAATGAACTTTTAAAGTGCATAATTCATTAACACGGGGTAAGGAGACTCTCCTCGACTCAACCACTAATGGATTAGTATTTCATCACTAGATAATTATTACAAATATAATTTAAAGAATGCGAGAAAATAGTAGTAACTCTCGATGGGTTGATAACTGAGAAGCCCCCCCAGTAATTAATAGTTCTCCATTTATAGAAGAATGGTAGGAGATTACCAGCACACTTCACAATTGACCATGGAGATTACCGGCACACTCCTTTGGGTGACTCCAAATTTCAGGAATGTTCCTTGGTTTCAGTGCCAAGCCCCGGTGAGTTTATCTTCCTTGAAATATTAGCATGTGTCCACTTTCTGGGTCGTAAAGGCTTCCATGGACATCTGGAATCTTACATAACTATTTTGTCTCTCCCACAATGGAGCTCTGTACTCATTGTTGGGGGGTTGGAGTGAAATTGTTTTAGTTATTTTTAGCTTCACTGGAAGTCGAATCCTGCTCGACATACTAATGTGGGGAAGATGCTGAACATGCTGGCAAGTAGGTTTGATGAATTGAGACTAGTTGTTGTTGTATTTGGGCATGCACATGTAATTGGTTTCGAGCATCACCCTATTTTTACGAAGTCACATTTTTTGAGATTGGTTGGACTGGTTCTAGACCTGGACATGGGGTTCTTAGTGGAGTCTCCATTCAGTTAAGATTGGCCATCACTGGTTCACCGTCTCCAACCCATATATGGCCTCAGATTCATAAATCTTGCTCATGGGTGCAACTAGGGATCTGGCTCATGCAAGCACTATGACTAGCTGGTGCATTCGGTGTGCACTGATATTCAAGTTGAAATGTGGCCTAAATTCATAGCCTTGGCCATGAGATCGGGACTTGTTTTCAAACTCTGGATTAGGGCTGGGCTTCTGGTGGGAGCTGCGAGTGTCTTGGAGGTGCTGACTTGGAAAAAACTGGTGGGACAAAACATCGAGCACGTCGTGTGCGTCAACCTTCGATGTTGCAGCCTATGAATGGGGAAGGATCAAGGGATCTCCCTATTCAAATATTCGATAAGAAATAACATAAAATCGAGAGAACAAATTCAATTTATCCACAACAAACCTCAATCAAACTCAAATCTCTGATTCACTGTGGGCTTCCTCAAATGGAGAGATATTCACCAACAGACTTGGATCAACTCTTTCTCACAACCTGAAGAGTGAATCAGTTTTCAAACTCAGCTTCGGATCATCCTCCCTTGGTCGAGCTTAGTATTATTCCTCGGTGATCATGGTCACAGCTCGGGTTTGGCAGTTTCATTTTCAAGTAGCGGATCAACGTTCGGTGTCTTCTTCAACAATTGTCGGTCAACTTCAATTGGACATGGCATATAAAGTTTTAATACTTCGTCGGTGCCCCTTTTCAGTTTTTGGTTCTTCTAATGCATCAGTATCATATTGATGTGAATATGCACTGTATAAATGTGACATTATGTTGTACAATGTGATATTTTGATGTACAATGTGATATTATTTACACATAAATTTCCGGTGCAGATTTTCAGATGTACAATGTGATATAATGATGTACATTGATATCAATGTATGCGCATGTGTGTGATTTTCGGTATGGATTTTTATGGTTCATGTTGTGTGGTAAAGATACATTTGAAATTTTTCACTCAATATTTTCAGTATAAATTTACCATGAAAACTTCCATTGAAAATTTGCATCAAAATCTCTCAATGGAAAATTTCATTGAAAATTCCAAATATAAATTTGTGATTGTATTTATCTATATACTTATGTTACTATATACATATATACATACAATGTATGTATGTATGTCTATATGTATGCTTGTATGTATGAACTATAAAATTTCATAGAAAATACATTTTATATTTATATTTTGGACACACACACACATATAGACACACACACAGTGCGTGAAAAATATACACGAATTTTTTCACAGAAAATTCATGTGAAAATTCGTGCAAAAAGTTTTCAGTATAAATTTACACTAAAAGTATCTAGTATAAATTTTCATTGAAAATTTTCAATTAATTTTTTTATGTATTAATATATTTACATTGTGATTTTAAATGTAAATTTTAACTGCAAATTTTTTATAGAAATTTGCACTGAAATTTTATTGTTGAAATTTTCACTAGAATTTTCTAGGGAAAATTTTCAAAGATAATTTACGTGGATATTTCAAATAAATTTGTTTATAAAAAGTTTATACTAAAAGAATCAAGTACAAATTTTCAACATCATTTGCGGTGATAGATACACACATTTACAACACTCTTCATTTCCAGATTGTATATATAAGGATCTTGAGAGGAGATTCTTTTACTTAAAAATGATTTACAAAGTGTTTATAGGCTCTTAGGAATCCCTACAATTTATACTAGAAGTTTTTAATTCATATTTACAGTAAAAAATTTCATTTTTTATTTATATATTAATATATTTTCATTGAATTTTTAAGTGAAATTTTGAATTGTAAATTTCATGTGGAGATTTGCATCATAAATTTCCAATGGAAATTTACACAGGAAGTTTTCCTATGGGATTTGTAATTTAATTAACAAGTTTTATATTGTAAATATATATAATCAATATTATATATAATAAAAATCATAATAAATATTATAAATTAAAATTATATATATTTTATAATGATTTTCCATGAATAATAAAAAATATATACTAATTGCATTGTAATAAAATTTAAAATATACCTAATACTTTGAAAAATTATATTTATATTATTATATATATTTATATTATTAATAATTATCAGATAATAAATCCATATATTAAATTTCTTTGTAAATATATGGTTATATATTTTAAATATATACAGTAAATATTACATTATATATATATATATATATGATAAGGATGAGTAGCTACAACTTAAAAAAACCAAGAATGCACAACATTGGCATTTTCATCCGAAAACCTAATTTGAGGGAGAGGTTGGACTCCCAAGGATATTAATCGAGTAGAGGCATAGTTGTTAACAACCAAAATAACAAGGTATGGGCATGGTAGAAGTGCCACATACGAATGTTTATTTTTTCTATTGTTTTTTCACACACACCTATAAACAATGTTTTTTTTTGTTTTAATGGAGATTAAATTCCAATTAAAACCAATTTGAATAAAAAAGCTAAAAATAAAATTAAAATTTTGGATCAATTAATTCCAAAAAAAATGAACATTCATTTCTTAATTAAAAAATCATATTTTTCAAACACAAATAATTCACAGTTCAGCATTTAAAATCACATTTTGAAATTCAAGATTGAAAATTCTTCCATGAAAAACCAGAGTTCAAACTAAATTTAATTTAATTTTTTGAAACCTTTATAAACAATTAAATTATTAAAAATCCCAAACTAATTTATGGCTTCTCTGAAAAATAGAAAATTTGAATAATCTACTAAAAATCAATTTTGAATCCATTTTTATTAATTTCCTCATTCCCATAAAGTATCAAATATATATTAATTATCCAAGTTTTGAATCAATAATGGAGTAATTATCAATTAAAATCATTTAAAATTTCCAAAAAACTCATCTCTCATTAATTATAATTTTGTAAAACTAAAACTCTCTACTTTATTTTCTTTTTCACATATTAAAATAATGAAAACGTTGCTCATGTGCTTGAACATATAACTATCTCTATGAAATGATGTATTTCATTATTCATGTCTATTTTTAATGGATGGCTATAACATTAAATTTATTCTATTTTTTATTTTTTTAATAGGTAGGAGGGAAGTCCCTCCTTTTTATTAAACCAGGAAACACCTGTTTTTTCTGAGCAGAAGGAGCTCATTACATGACTTGTACACCCAATGGACAGTAAAACCCATAAACATCATGACCTGGAGCCAAATTGAATTGGCCCAAAGGCCCATGACTCGAAGCACTTCTGTGAGATGTGCCCGTGCTGCTCCTACATTGCGTGCAACTTGAAAACCAGCTCGAGGGACACTGCACTGAAACGACAACGTGCATCCACTGTCAACCGCACGCTGTCATTGGCCTTGCTGTCGCTGATTGACACAACCCACAAACCATCGACCTCATTGCTGTAGGGGCCCGCACTGATTGTCACCATCACCGGGAGAGCCCATCGACATCGTTTGATGACTATCAACACCCCTGCCATCATGCCAAGACGTCGGAGCTAGAGCCGCCTCATCGCTCCCTCGCCGTCGGCCGTCCTCGAATGACCCAACCATCATCACCACCCGCCTGAAGCGGCCAATTCGTCATCGACTGGACTATCCTAACCGATCGTGCATGGCACATCACCTTCCACTGAGAACGAACACGCATCTTTTCCCCCCATCACAGCTGGTCCCAAAGTGACGCCCATAAAACCCCAAATTTGGGGTGGTCAGATATTGAACCCTGATTGATATAGGATTACAAGGTAGTCTTAACCACCAGGTTCATACCCCAATTGCGCATTATATTTATTTTATAAACATGAGAATTATAACATGTTTATGATTCTTTAGATGATTGAACCAAGACCAAGGTGCAAGGACCAGAACCGTCAAACATAAATATATATGAAAAATGAAATGGTTAATACTCAAATATTGATTTTAACAACAAATTATTAATAAATGGATAAGAAGAAATTATAAATGAATGATATATAGTAATATAAATCCAAATATAGTAATATTATAGATGTATAATAAGCATAAATTTATTATAAAGGATATTTGAACATGTCCACCCTAGCGATAGTTCATGGTAATGGTTTATTTCACACTCTCATTCTTATTCAAGATTGTTTTGATATATGGTTCTGTAGGGGGAATTATATGATCTTTATCTTCTATGACTCATCTATTTTATTTGCCTTAGTTCATTTCTATGGTTTTGAATTATTCCTTCCATTTTATCCCTTATTGGTATGCAAACCCAGTGAAATAATGTTTATAATAAAAACCAACCTTATTGTCATGAACCAACCCAGGTCGACTCTCAACCGGTCACCTGAGCCGACCCACAACAAAGTCTGAGAAGCATTCCCGATCCTCCCGGGCACTACTGAAAATATGATATATACAAATGGTTTTGGCCAAACCATTGGTATAGTTCATTAATTTGGACCTATACCAATGGTTTGGTGAAAACCGTTGGTATAGGTCACTTATATGGACCTATACCAACGGTTTGGCCAAACCGTTGGTATAGGTCCATTATAGAGACCATATACCGGACAAACCATTGGTATAGGTCCATTATAGAGACCATATACCTGCCAAACCGTTGGTATAGGTCCCCCCTATACCAATGGTTTGTCCAAAAACATTGGTATAGGTCCCAAAATCAAAGAACCTATACCAACAGTTCTCAAAACCGTTGATATAGGTCTATACCAATGGTTTTGAGAACCATTGGTATAGTTACATGTATTTTTAATGGAATCTTCTTACAGATAACATTAAATAAATCCAAATTTAACATACTTATTATAATACATATATATATTTATGAAATTATGTTCACAAAAATCAAGTTAGGTAAGTGGTTAGGTCGTTCAATCATAAGCTATATGTCCTGGGATCAAATCCCACTGAATGATTCTTTTTTGAAATACATATACCAACAATTTTATGGAACCGTTGGTATAGATTTTCATATTACTTATACCAATGGTTTTCCCAAAACTGTTGGTATAGACCTATCCTCATGGCTTACTTGGCCACGATCCTCCAAATCGTTAGTATAGGCTATACCAATGGTTTAGAGGCTTATACCAACGTTTCCAAACCATTGGTATAGGGTATTTTTCCAGTAGTGGGGCTAGAAACTAATGCTAAAATAATTGTTTTCATTCTGGAATTAAATAGTTAAATTCATTATAAATCTCTAATGAAATAAGTGGTATTTAACAAAATTAAGGAATCTATACTAATATAATAGTAAACTCACCTATGAGAGTATAAATAAAATTTATGTATCTTATAATTGAAAATATGATATATTTCTATCATGGAATAAATAAATAAATGTTTTGAAAATGATAAATTAAATGTTGGTATTTTTGTGAAATATAAATATTTATTCACAATTTTAAAATTAATATAATGAATTAAAATAAAATTTATTTTTATAAAATAGATTAATAAATTAATATTTTTTTATCTCATGATTAAAATATAATTTTATGAGACCATAATTAATTTTTCAAAGTGTCATAACATTAGTTATAATTTTAAAATTGGTATTTTTTGAATAATTGATAATTTTAATTAAAAATTAAATTTATCATATTTAGAAAAGTATTTTCCTTAAATGGAATTCATTTTTTGATTTTGCACATCTGAAAATGGTTAGGGTGAATTTTTGGGATTTTTCTAAAATGCATGAATTTTTGGTGAATAGTAAAATACTGTAATTTATAGTATATATACATTATAAGTTAAATACACTATTCCTTCAGTCATTGATGATGTAATCACCATAATATTAAACTCCCCTTAATTATATTAATATATTTAGTGATAATGTTCAAACTATTCATAGTCTTGAGCCAAAATAACTAACTAATGAATAAAATAATCAAAAAACACCCCTCTCCTCCACTATAAATACCACCACTCACCACCTCTTCTCCTCACACGTCCAAATCCTTGAATTTTGCCTAAATTCTAGCTAATCATATTTCAAAATCTCTCCCTCACATCTAGGAGCCTTTGGTCTAAATAAAAGACTAAATCTAATTTCCCTAAGAAGGTTCTCAAGGAGGAGAATTCAAGAGATAAAATCCTCTTCCATTTTCTTTTATTTTATTTTCAATTTATTTTATTTTCTTATCCTATCCTAACCTAACCTATCCCAAGTGACATTATAACTTCATTATCTTACATATACTAGAATTTATTTTTTTAATAGAATATCCGTCATCAAACCTCTCCTCTTCTCTTCTTATTCTAGAAAATGAAAACATCGTTCGTGACGCGTCGATTCACCGCATTCATGGATAACGAGTTTCTATTTCCCTTTAATGCCTTCAAGTATAGAAATAAAACCATTATTATGGTTAAAAAATATTTTAATATGTATATTATAGCTTTTTTAATGTTCTAGAACTAATTTGTATACATAATATTAAATAACATGAAACTAGTTTGTGATGATCAGAAAAAACCCTCCAAAAATAAACCAAACCTTTATCATTAATGTTTTATCTAATGAATCATCCCCATATAAAAAAAATTATATATGGTATCATTTAAAATTATTGAAACATATTAACACAATTTTATTCCACTTCTGGAGTTTTTCTTCCATTCGACAAGAAAATCCATAATGAACTAACCATGCAAACCATGAAATAAATGCACCCGAAACAATGAAAATAACAAAATATTACTAATAAAGTAGTGGAAATATGTTCTAAAAAGATCATATAAGATATTATAAATATGAATATAGTTCTTTAATAAATTTATAACACTCTTTAGACCATTATATAGGAGGTTTGAACATGTTTTAAGGAAGTCAAACCCCTGATAAAGGACTTTTCATTAAAAATACCCTTTTAAATTTCTATTTTTTACAAAATTCAAAAGTAATGCATTTATAATGAAATTATTCATGTTTTAAGATTATTTTATAGTTATTGAGAATTGTATATGATGATGCGTGGGTCCGTGATAACCCTCCAATGCATTGGGTATGTTTATGTTGGAATTTGACCTCAATGGTTATTCTAAGTTTACTTGCCATGGTTACATCATAAGGTAGCTACGAGGGTTACATTGTAAGGTATCCGTGAGGGTTACAAATCATAAGTTATATATGAGGGTTACAATCCTGTGTAAGTATGGAAAGAAAATGATTCCCTAATTTACCCAAATTATTTAATATATGTTTTCTATATTTTATGGAAATCTCATGTTTTCATAAAGTAAATACATGATACTTTAAGGGTGAGATGTATATATATTTGTTAAAATGATTTCATATGTTTATAAGTATTCATGGAATAACTTTTTCTTCCCTTCTTTTTATGTCCCCTACTGATCTTTTCGTGATCATCCCAAGTTTTAAAATGTATTTCACAGGGTTTAAGGTGGGGTAAGAGGAAAGAAGAATCCAAGATGAATGTTGTGAAGATTTTTCATCAGGTTTTATTTTTAAAGACTATTGTATTATGAAAAAAGGATACTATTTAGTAGCATCCAATTTGTATGATTTTAGGTTGTTATGTATGAATTATAACCTAATTATCTAAAAATATAAACTGAAATGATCTTTGGGATTGTAAGAAAGTGAATTCTAATTGAATTAACTAGATTATTTAATGTTTAAGGATAAGTCCTTATACCAGACATAAAAATAAATATATTCAGAAAGATTTGGCCCATAAACAAATGAAAAATACATAAATGTAAACTGAACAATATAAAATGAACAATAGCAGTGAAAATAAAATAAAACGGCACATACCTCCATATGACCCTATGGGTCACCACCAAATGCTGAACTAACATCACCCCACATCGATCGAGACCTGGTTAGAAGTAGTTCCAAAAGCTAAAAAAAGATAAATCTATAGGAGTGAGTATTAAAACTCAGTAATCATGAAAAAATAGTCTATTCATAACCAATTTCCATTAAATAGAAGATTCATCAATTTAAATTTTGAAATATAATGTATAAAAGTAAGTTTTTCTTACATTTCTTTTAAAAAAATCAAGGTCCATTTCCCTTTTCATTTAAAATCAATTTCTTTCCCATAAAGGAGGCATTATCATTTTAGAGAAGAAGAGGGAGAGTGGAAAGGACTATGTTTTTACTTACAAAGGGAAAAGGAAAGTGTAAAAAAAATTCAAAACATTATCCATTAACATTTGAAAACCAAACATCCACTTTTAGAAAAGAAGTACACCACATAGGAAAATAGGTGCAACAATAACACAATAAGGGAAATGGAAAATAACACACATGTGTAACCAACCAATAAAGTCACCTACACTATCCTCCATAGATAAATAAGTTCCAAGGATAACATGGTAATACCTAGGAACTGAGAGGAAAATCTAAAACATGTTAAAACCTGATTCATCCTATAGGCACGCCTAACCTAATGCCATCAAATAGCCCTCAAACTCTGTCATACCCTACCTGGGCTAACCAAGGGGCATCATCCCTAAGTAGAGAAAGATCAATACTAAGGTCCAATAGCCAGAGTGTAATACTAAACTAGTGTAGTAAGAATTCTCATAAGTTCTAGTAGTTATTCTTGGTTAACATGTTATTTTCAAAAGGGGGTTTCCCAATAAATCCATGAAACCAACCATACACACAAGAATGACCTATCACATGAGTCACACAAAGTTCCACCACCCCCAACCACCCCAAGAAATAGTCCCTTTACTTTAAACCATCAACACATGAGGGAAGTCCCAAACCGGGGAAATTCTTGCCTCTTCATCAACACACAAGGTGAGGGACCCATTATATGGAGTATTTTCTAAAGAAACCATTCAAAAGTGAAAATTTGGCCTCACACAACCTTTTAATGTCAAACCATTTCAAAAAGGACCAACACATGCCACTTTCAAAACAAAAAGTCCACTTTGAAACCCATTTAAGAAACCCAAATCACCATTCTAAATTCAAGACACATGTATAAAGGCCAAAGGGGCATTTTATTTAGCACTTTGTGAAAAAAACCCAATAAAACCATTTAAAACAATTAAAACCAAGAGTAAATCACCTCATTTCACATAAAAAATTTATTCGATAAATCATACATCACTAACAAGCATTAAATAAAGGTATGAAAGGCCAGCAATCAATGTATTCTTAAATTTAAAGACCAAATACAAAGTGATCCTACCTCAAACATGCCTATTTTGATTATGTCCACTCAAATATTCCTTTTTTTCTACTTACACGCATATTAACGTTCATATATATATAAGGACACCTATCCCATATGTACATATTTTCATGTCTATGAATATGTACAAGGGTTTCCTTACATATATGCTGACACATACATATACCCCTTCAACATAAATGCGTATAAAATTTTCATATATATACATTAGCACCAATATATGTATTCATAATTCCATGAGTGGATATATATATGGGGTATCTTATATATTCAAATGCCTATCTATGCATACATGTGTAAGTTTCTTTTGACAACGACAACCCGAAACCACCGAATCAAGGTCCAAAGAACTCGAGAAATATACAAGAAACCTATAAATTAGAAAAACCCCAATTAAAATTGTGCCAAATAAAAGTAATTGAAGAAAACGTACCAAAAAATGATAGCTAACCAACTTCCCTTGATGAAGGTGTCAAAATTCGATCTCAACAAAGTCCTATAGACCCCAAGAACCAAGAATCAACCTAGAAAACCACCAAAATGGGGTTCAAGTTTGGTTAGGGCCTACACACCCCAAGAGGGAAATGAGAAACCAAGAAAAGGAGGAATATAGGATGATGAACTCATCATAGGAGATCACATAAGAAAACAAGAGAAGAATTATCCCAACAGAGGCGGGGAGAGGCCAAGCCTCTTTTTCTTAGGGTCATGATGCATAGGGAAGGGAAAAGGGGAGGGGGTGTCACATGAGAGGGAGAGGGGAATGTAGAGGGAGACCCTTAAGGGTTCCTAATAATATTAGTAATATTAATAATAATATTTATAATAATAATAATAATAATAATAATAATAATCTTAATAATGATAATAATAATAATAATAATAATAATAATAATAATAATATTAAAACATTTCTTTTGGATTTACATTTTTTATTTTACTTTTTTTTGAATATAATAATGCACTGTTTAGATGCATGAGCTTCTAGGGAGGGGCACACTCCCATGATCTTATTTGTGCACCTTGTACAACCCCACTCTCTAGGCCACATGGTTTCCCCTTACCGTGCGTTAACCGTGTGCCTAGGTAAGAAAATCCAAAAATTCAAAACTCTCACCGAAAACTCGATCTAGACCTCAAATAAAACACAGAGCACTAAGAAATAAAAAAAATTAAAAGCAAAATTTTATTGGGGTTTGAAAATTCTCCCCACCCCAAAAACATTCCCCCCAGAAAGTTACCCAGCCAAATGCGGAGCAATGACAAAACTCAAAACAAATCAAGACCAAACAAACCATGAAACCTGGTGCGACCTTTCAACTCCACATGTAACATCATGTTACTATTTTAAGGTATTCCTAAACCCTAATTTTTAATATACTTTGGTTGGTTTTTTTTTGGTTTCATCAGATGAATTTTTGAAAACTTTGGAATTTTCTGGGCTAGTGTGTTGTTGGCGCATGATTTTCCCAAACTGTGCGCCCTATCAAAGAAAACTGTGCAACCCAAAGGAGTGGGATTTTTCATGGTTGGAACATAGTTAGTCAATCCATGAAACCTATTAGGAGAAAACATGTGGTCTATTTATAACTAGTTCATGTCTTGCACATAGTTTGTATAAATCATGCACCTTTTCCTAGGAAACCATGCAGACAAGATTTTAAGTGATTCGAAATTTTATTAAAATTTCATGAACCCATCTTTTAGGTCCTAGATGGACCTATATGACCACAAAACACTTTCTCCAAACCTTAAAGCTCCCAAGAAGGATTCTTGGGCCCTCATATCCTTCCTGGAAGTGATTTAAAGATAGAGGAACACCCTTCGATCTTCTCGTGGTTAGCTTCCTCGTCCCAATCTCTTTCTACTATGGTATATCTTCTTCCTTATAGGGTTCCATGGATCCCCATATTGATTTGTGGATCTAATAACCTATTTTTTGGATCTTAAACCTAGGTTTGATTCCAATTTCCATTTTTATTATTCTTCCTTATCAAATCCTAATTTAGGGTTTGATGCTTCGAGATCTAGTAACTCCGAGGTTGGTGGTTCTGTTACGATACCCAATTTACATTAACCCTAAATTGATTTTTTTAATTTAAATTGTTTGAGTTAAATTAAATTTATTATTTTTTATTAAATGGATTTCAATTGTTTTTTTGGAAAAACCCAATTCCATAGAATTGGGGTTTTTAATAAAAATGGGTTTTTGGCATGAAATTGGAAACCCCCAATTCCCTTGAATTGGGGTGTGTTTAAGGAAATTTGTGAAATTTAAATTATAGATTTGATGGAAATTGATTTATTTAAATTGTTGAATTTAATTGTGGATTTTTTTGATGGAAACTTGTGAAAAACCCCAATTCCATTAAATTGGGGGGGTTCGTGATGAAATTGATGGAATTATATAAAAATTAAATTGATGAATTTTACTGTGAAATGGATTGTGAAATTGCATGAATTGGTTTCAAATCCATATTTATGAAAAATGTCTTAAAATGTTTTGATGGAAACCTTAGGATTTCATCGTTGTGAAAAGGCATGTTTTTTATTAAAAGCCCGTTATGGTTTTTAAAGGGAAAATTGGTATATTTGAAATGGATAATGAGATTAATTGTATTCCCAGAAGTCGTGAAATAAATTTCCCATTATTGTTTTGTACTAGAGGACATGAAATCCTTAGGTAGTTAGTGAGTTATTTTTTGTGTAAATTTACGACTTACAATGTTCTAAAAATTCATATCTTCACATCACATCCCTTAGGCGATGGTGATGAGTCCTCTTTGGACTTATTCCCAAAGGGGTGTATGTACATATTTTTTGTGTCACAGTGTCAGGTCCCTATATCCTAAAACTATCATACCAATCTAGAATATGACCATATTTATCACTTGTTTTTATTTCAAATGTACATATGCCACTGTTGTAAATTTTTTTACATACCTTATGGATTTATATAAACTATTTTACATAAAAGTGTTTATTTAATCCATTTTTTGAAAAGTACCATTTTTTTGTAAATCACCCTTTTATTAAATTAAAATTCCATCGATTGAAATGTATTTCCATAATTTGAAATGTAAAGCATTAATTGCTAAATTATTTCCATATTTTTAATTGTAAATCCTGATTTTTTTAAAATATGTTTTTGATATTCCAAATCTATTTATTTGAAAATCGAAAGAACATTCATGGTTAATTTGATAATGGAATCTTGTGTAAACTTTAGGTGAAATCCTATCGGGCTTTAGCTCACACACTAATTTTTCCTTCAGGTGTTCATAGATTATCTTATTCAAGGAACGAGTAAGGGAAAAGGATCACTTGGAGGTGGTTCTAGCTGTTGATATGTGGACTTGGTGTGTTGCATCTTTAAGGACTTGGGTAGTTTTTCCTATTTTTATCGTACGGTTGTAGTAATTGGGTTGTTATACCTATTTGAACTCTGGTAAATTACTCTCAGTGGAGTTTCTTTTGATATGCATACCATCTTGTTTATTTTACTTCCTAAATGTCAGTAGAAAAAATGTTCCCAATTTCATTTTGTATGATTTCAGGTGATAGTCGCTGACCCATGGGGATAATGAATTCCCTTCAGTATATGTCTGGTTCATCTCAGTTATCAAGTTACCAGGGTACCTGGGCTGGTTCGTAACAAAGTGGTATCAAAGGTCCAGGTTAAACATCTTATCTTGAAGTTAGTATGCAATGTTAAATATTGTCAGGACTTAAGAGGTATTTGTGATTGAGTTCCTAACTAGCTCTCACCACAATGAACCTTAAGTCACTAGGGGTTGTTAGGGAAATATTTCTTGTGGATTAGTTCTAGTATTTTCCCTACTTTTGATTTGAATAGGATTGAAATACAAATATTATTGTTTTATCTGTTGGGATTACTTTACCTTGTTTCTATGTTTATGTGTAACCTGATGTATTCCTTGTTGTATGCAGATGTTGTGTAGAATTATTCCTCTAAGAAGATGTGCAAATCAGATATTAGAGGAAACTGCTGCTGAAACTCAGCGAGTGAATCCTAGTATAGATCTGAATCTGGTAGAGGTTATTGTGTGCACTGTCCAAGCTCTAGGACCAACACCACTTCCAATTTACATTTAGGATCCAACTATGGAATCACATAGGGATGTTCTCAAGATTTTTTCTCAAGAGTTCATTCACTATAATCCAAAACCATTCAAAGGATAAAATGATCCTCAAGAGTCTTAGGAATGATTGAGTAGAATGGATTGCTTGTTTGGGTTCTTGGAAACACTCGATGAAATCAAGGTAAAGTGTGCCACCTTCTTGCTGGAAGGACTAAGAAAGAGATAGTGAGACACAATGGTGACAATGAAGAAAAATGAGGGATCATAGTGGAAAGAATTCATGGTTATTTTCACTAACCATTTCTATCTGTAGTTAATGCTATTGGCCAATTCCACTGAGTTTTTCAAACTTGAGAAGGTTGACATGATTGTGATAGAGTATGCAAACTATTTTGTCGAGATCTTGCATTTTTCACTTAAAATTATGTTAAATGATAATATGAAGTCTCAAAGGTTTGAGTTGGGACTTCTTCATGATATTCTTTCTTAATTTTTCTTGTTATAGTTGCATTCTTATGTTGATGTGATGGATGGAGATATTATGGTCGAAATGGACCTGGCTAGAAAGTCAGGGTTATCGGGAGTTTTTTTCTCTCCAACTGGCAGTGTGAGTTCCTTTAAGGGAAATCTGAAGCGTGATGATTGTTGCAACAATTATCAATAATAGGGTCATTATAGACCGCTTGTAGTACCAAGAATTGGTCCTTTGATTTGTTACTAGTGTAGAAATCTAAGAAATTCAAAGAGGGTTTGCACTAAGGAACCCAAGAACTGTGGCTCCTGTGGATTTTTAGGGAACTTATATAGATTATTCCATATTTATTCCACCCCTCATAGTGGAAAGGGACCATTATCTCCTAAAAATATGGAGAAATTAGATGCTTCATGTATAAAAGGGTTCCGACCACAGACTTTTAGAACAAAGATATTTCGCACAATGGAAGAGTCTACATTGGAAGAAGATATGGGTCTAGAGACCATTAGAGGCACGATTACTATATATTCATCATTAAGGATTGCTCTATTTGATACTGGTTCATCTCATTTGTTTATTTCAGCCTGTATTTTTAATATGCTTAATATTCCTATGGAGCTTTTATCTTGTGCTATGGACATAATGACCTGGATTTTTAAAAGAAAAGGTGTTAAAGCCATACCAATAACAACTAGTGGTATCATAAAAAATCTGATTTGTTGCAACTAATATCAAGCCATGATTTAGTGAAATCAATCTGTTGTAAAAAATGGATCCACTTTTCTCCTCTTTCACATGTTTATTATTGTTTGAAAACTGCATATTCACTTGAGAAATTAGAGAACTCTCAATGTTTTTTGTTTTTTTGGTTTATCCTTTTATAACTCATCAGACTATATGATCAAACATTATTTCTTATCATGTTCAACCTTCTTCATAGGCATGGATCCATTTTTTTTATGATATATTCTATTTGTTTAGAAATTGTGTCCACTAGTAAAATTTTATTATCAGGTGGGATAAAAACTTGTATCGAACAAAACCAAATTAAGATGAAACTCATTCCAAACTAATTATATACCATTAACAGGAAGAATAAATGTTAATTAATAGGACTGTACTATTTTATAGTATCATTTTGAAACATGGATCTATTTCCCCCTTGCTTGTAGGAACATGGTTTGACCCATGGGGCATTGTGGTTCTTATATGTTAGGCGGTGACATGTATAGTTACAGAAGGCAGGTATGTTTTAGTTTAGTTTTTATTTTATTTTCTTTGTCGCATTGGCCACTTAGGTATTTTACTTCTTTCTGTGGACAAAGGGTAATTATATTCTGTGAAGGGGGGAAAATGGGGTTTAGATTTATTCAGTCCACCAGCTTTGATCCGAGGTAAGATTATATTGTTACTACTTGTCTCGCACCTCATGTATTTGGGGATTTCAGTGTTTTTGACTCCATGTTATGTTTTCAATAAGGTGTTGGATCATTTCATATTGGTTCGGGTGGATTTGGTTCTCCCAATAGAGGTAAGGATTTAATGCCGCTGGTTGGTTTCTCACTGGTTATGTAGCATCCTTTATGTGTTTTAATGTTCCTAATATCCTTTGTGTAGTGCATTGTTCCCTGCTTGTTGGTTTCGAGTAGCCAAGTTAAGGGCGACTCGCCTATGTGTGCATAGGTAAGAAAGTATATGTATGTGGGTTCCCCCTTTACGTGTATAGTCAACCATGGAAGTGATTATGCACGTATGGGGCTATGTGTGCCCATGTATATATATATAAATTCATATGCAGGTGAGTGGAGACTGGTATATGCATATAATCATATGTGCAAGGATCCCCTTGCACATGCTCATGGCCATGTGGGTGTGTGCATAGGGGCTAGATGTCCTTGCATGTGTGTGAAGGTGCGTATACCTAGTGGGGGAGAAACAACTTTTAGTTATAAATATCCAAGAGCCGAAGTGGATGGTTTGGTTCCACCTTGAGGTAGGATCCCTCTTCCAGCCTCTTTAATTCAAGAATGCTTTAAATTGAAGTTAGATTCTTTCATAATTCTGCTTAATTATATTGAATTGCATATCTTGAATAAGTGTTTTTTAATATAATTGTTTCATTTGATAAATACATTCATGTTTTTATAATAAAACCCCTCCAATGGAGTTGTGCTGTCTTCAAAAACTCACAGTGATAGTTATGTTGATCTAGTTGCTTAAATTATTGCATTTGATTTGTGCTGAATGAGTTTTAGAATAAATGTTAAATATAATTAAATGAATTGTGTGATAAAGTAATTCCATGATTTTATAATAAAACCCTTCCAACGGAGGTGTGTTGTCTTCTAAACCAAAGAGTACTGATAGTTATTTGTATCATGTTTAGATTTGGTTTGAGTCTTTCATATGCCTCTTGTTGGTGTTTTCTTTGTGGCTAGTCAGTTTTTGTTTTCTTTGAATAATATAAATTGCCTTATCATACTCGTTTAACTCAAATGACATTGCTCGAGTAGGCATATGCCTTGACCATGACACTCCTTTTCACGCTTTGAATATTATAAATAAAATTTCCATGTTTAGGAAAAGTGAATGAATTTGTAAATGGTTTTTGTAGGGTGTGTGATTCTTTTCCATCGTTTTGTTTCCCTTTAGACGTTGCTTCATTGTGATACTCACTACAACCTTCTCTGGAAATCCCTTGTTATAGCATATTAAATAGTTGATCTGTTCTATCATCTGTCGGCGGGGCGATGGTCGGAATGTTGACCCGCCTCCTCCCGATCCCTTCACTCCTGGCTGGCAGATGCTGCCCCGTGGATGTCGCTGGACCAGGACAACATGCCGTGGTCACTCCACGGTCATGTCGCGGTCATGCCACGGTCAATCCATGGTCACGCCGCGGTCACGCCGTAGTCACGCCACAGTCATGCTGCTGTCACACCAAGATTTGGCCCTGCTCTAGGATGACACCCCATGGCGGTTCGTAGTGATAGTATTCCATGAGTCTTGTGATTAATGTTGAGACTGACTAATCACAATTTCTGCCGATGGGGTGATGACCGGAATTTTGCCCCGCCTCCTCCTGATCCCTTCGCTCTTGGCCATAAGATGGTACCCTGCGGACGTCGCTGGACCGGGCCAACACGCCGCGGTCACGCCGCGGTCACACCGCGGTCACACCACTGTAATGCCGTGATTTGGCCCTGTTCCAGGATGACACCCCGCGATGGTTTGCAGTGATAGTTTTCTATGAGTCTTGTGATCAATGTTGAGACTGACTAATCACAATTTCTGCCGGTGGGTCGACAACCGGAATGTTTCCCCGCCTCCTCCCGCTTTCTTCGCTCCTGGCTAGAAGATGCTGCCCCGCAGATGTCGCTGGACCGGGCCAACACGCCGCAGTCACGCCGCAGTCACACCACGGTCACGCCGTGGTAACGCCGCGGTCACACCATGATTTGGCCTTACTCCAGGACGACACCCCGCGGTAGTTCGTAGTGATAGTATTCCATGAGTCTTGTGATCAATGTTGAGAATGAATAATCACAATTTCTACCGATGGGGTGACGACCGGAATGTTGTCCCGCCTCCTCCCGCTCCCTTCTCTCCTGGCAAGAAGATGCTGCCCTACGGATGTCACTGGACAGGGCCAACATGCCGCGGTCACGCCGCAGTCACGCAGCGGTCACGCCGCGACCACACCGCGGTAATGCCACGATTTGGCCCTTTTCCAGGACATCACCCCGCAGTGTTTCGCAATGATAGTATTCTATGAGTCTTGTGATCAATGTTGACACTGAATAATCACAATTTCTGCCAGTGGGGAAATGACTAGAATGTTTCCCCACCTCCTCCCACTCCCTTCGCTCCTGGCCGGAAGATGCTGCCCCACTGAGGTCGCTGGACCGGGCCAATACACCGCGGTCACGCCGCAGTAATGCCAGGATTTGGCCCTGCTCTAGCCACATCCAGCCCACACTAGCCCCCTTCCACCTTCATTTCAACCCACTTCCACCAGCATTCCAGCCTGGAACAACCCCCCTTCCACCTTCAAATCAGCCCGCCCCATCCCCCCAGCACTTGCAACCGGCCCCCTTCCACCAGCATTCCAGCCCCCTTCCACCCGCATTCGATCCCGCACCTGCCCCCAACCACCTGCAATCCAGCCCGCACCAGCCACCACCCCCATCCTCCTAAAAAACACTCATGCTAGCCCACTTCCACCTGCAAAATAGCCCTAGCCGCCAGTTCCAGCCCTCACCAGCCCCCAACCTCCAATTTCATGTTGGGAATCTCCAAAGTTTTTATGGTGATGTAAAAAAGTCTTCTAGGTGGATATATTGTCCCCTAAATCCATGGACATGTGTAAAGAAATTCAAAATCATGGGTTAGGGTTTAGATGCTTTTTGGGCCAGGTATTTTGACACGTATCCCTCACATTTGGTTATAAATAGCCACCTCTTTGTACCCATTGAAGGTTAATTACGAATTTTTAGATTTTCTAAAATTATTATGTTTGTGTTTCTTGTGTTCTTATGTGAATTCATGTAAGGATTATCGAAGGAGTGATCAACCTTTTTGGTGCTTTATAATTAGAATTTTAAGGATAAGTATCCTTGGGGTTCTAATTGATTATCCCCCTTCCCCTTTTATTTCCTTTTCAATTCTTTTAATTTCCATTTTTACAACTTCCATCACTTGTGTTTCCACATTTCATCTAATAAATACCCCATATATATATTGTATCATATCAATATCACACTAGAAACCCACCATATAGCATAAGATCCCAGCATATGCACCACTTACAAACCAGCATAAGGAATCACAGAAGCTCCCAAGCACAAAAACAACAATCACTCCTAGGGGAAGCATAACCAAGGAAACAAGGCGGCTAAAGGAGAAATATAAAAACCCAAAAAGAAGTAGTCACAAATGATAGAAACCAACAACACACACATTCATGAATTAACTCACAACCACCCACACCGTGGGGTTATTTATCAATGAAAAATAGTTAAAAATTATGAAAAAAATTCTCTCATAACTCAACCAAACATAGACCATTTCACTATAAGTCAATATATTGAATTAAATTATTTTGATATATAAGACATTTATAGACTTATTTACGTAATCCATAGAATATGAAAATCAAATATTACAATATTATTTGAAACATCTTTCCTCCTTTTTGAATTTAATTCACCGTATCACTTTAATTCAATAAATTTCTCTAAGTCTATGAGTGAAATAGATAGATTTAAGTGGAATTAAAATTTTAACAAGTGGAACATCCATTTACCTTTTTTTTCTTAAGTTCCTTCAACCAAGGTTTCAATTTCAATTATATTTATATAACTCAAATGGAAATATTATTTGCCATTTTCCCCTTCTTTATTTGGGTAAAATATTCCCCTAACCTGAATGAATTCTTTTTTGACTATTAGGCACTTATTAAAATTTTCCCATCCTTGATTGTGAGAAGAACTATATAGAGAAATTATTAGATAAAAAATGGTATTACTTACACACTCAGTTCCAAATTTCTTAGAGATTTGTCACAACTTCAGAATTTACCAATTTACACCAGTTTCAAAGGGATTATATTAGTTTCTTTTGAGTTGGATCATTATGGTATTTTATTTATTTATTTATAAGTTATGTTGAATTAAGTTTTAAATTTTATTAAACTCTTGTTAAAATTTCAATTCCATAATGATTTTTTACTCATAATCATTTTCCTATTTCTAAATCCATATGTCCTTAAAAACATTAGAAAAATTCACTCAGAAATCTTTTAACACTATTACTTTTATAAACAATTAAATTCCTCTACTCTAGTATAAAATTTTTACTAGGAAGGAAAAAATTCAGATCATTTTTTCTTATATAAATATTCCTTAAATGTTTAAAAATAAAAGAAAAAAGTATGTATAGACTCTAAAATGGGGTTTTAGATAATATGATTTATTTTATTTTATGATAAAAACATATAGAAACATCCCCAAAAAAAATCCTAAAAAGTATTTTCATCCTAAGTTAATTTTCTATCTATCCTATATTTATCTTATATGTAGTTCCTATTAATTCTAACATTCCTTTATCTTGGAACATAGATTTATAATAAAATTTATCTAGAATATTGTAAAGAAAAGAGATATCCTAATAGTTCTTTATCTAATGGCAGTAGGGATTATCATGTACTCATATATTGGATATTTCCAAAAGTATTCATCATAATACTTCACTTGTTTTCCATTGACAATGAATGAATTATTTGACTCAGATATTTTAATATTAACTACACCAAATTCAAAAGTGTTAGTCCTAATGTATGTCCATGTTGACTTGGAATGAAGTTTACCAGGCATGAACTTCATCCCTGAAGAGAATAGGAAAACTTTTTCACCAATCTCTAGGATTCCTTTCTAGATGATATTATCATGGAAATACATGGACTTATCCTTATATAAAAATGAATTCTAATAAGAATCCACTCTCATTTTTCAAGTTTTATCATCTACAAATTCGTTTGTTCCCAATATTTTACAAACTTCAGGTTTATCTTCTTCATAGTCAAATACAGCTTATTCTTCAAATCAACAATAAGTTATGGTTCTTTATAGAAACAATTATATGTGGGGTAATTCCTAAGAGGTTTTAAAGAAAATTTTGTAATCCCATAATGCATCTTCTATCTTCAGACTCTAGTCTTTTTTATTGGGTTACATTGTCTTCTCTATATCCATTTTTTCTCTCTGTTGGACACCTCTTATTATCCATTTTTCTATAGGTGATATATAGTTTAGGACTTACAATTAACACGATATTTCATCAATAGATCCAACCTGTTACTATTACAAAAGTATGTGACTTTATCACTGATTTTTACCTAGGGTACTCCAAATATACAAAAAATATTTATTTTTAGAAATTCAATGTCATCCTTAGAATCATATGTTCTAGTGGATTTTTCTTCAATCTAATTTAAAACTTGGTAGACTAATAATAATATATTGTAAAACACAAATGAGATAGGAAATGGACCCGTGAAATATAATACCCATATACCAAATATTTTCGAGAAAATCAATGATTTTTCGGAAATTTCAAGTCTTTTGTAAATTCCACCAGTAAACTAGTATTTTGGATAGGCTTTAAAAATTCATATGGATTTTTAAAAATTTATTGTGAAGATAAATTAGATTCCAACACCATATTAACAGTTTTATAAGGTCCAAAATGGCCTCCACATGTAAGTGTATGGAAAAATTTAAGCACATATTTAATTTCTTCCTCATGGGTGCACCTTCTAATTATATGGCTGTAACAAATATTAAATAATTATAGATGTTCATAAACATTTTAATTTCAATAATATTCACTATATAAGTTTAATTAATTATAAATAAGGGATTTAACATTGTTGTGACTTGAAAATCGACATAATCATTATATCGGGGTACTTGGGTGGCTTCATATAATTGCTCACTAGGAAAGGATTCATCCAAATTTTCTTCAGTTAGTGGTTCTACATTGATATTGTGAGGAAATCTACTCAAGTAATAATTAACCAGATTTTCATATCCATTTTTTCATTAATTCCAAGTTAAAATATTTAAAAAGCAACATCAACCTCACATGTTTTCGTTTTGTGTCATATTTTTAAATCAAATATCTCAGTGCTGCATGATCAGAGTAAACAGTTATTTTATATCTTAATAAATAAGACCTGCATTTATCTAAATTCATAAGATTTAAAAAAAATCAATTTTTTGTTATATAATTCATTAGGTTTGGTTCTAGGGTCTGAGAAGTGTAGTCTATCTCTCTTGGGTAACCATCAATTTTATGTAATAACACAACTCTGACAACCTTGTTGTGGGAATCTTGTAGTATCTCAAAGTAGAAATTCAATTATAGTAGAAAAATTATGGGGGATTTGGTTAGGATTTATTTGAGCTTTTAAAAATTAATCTTTCATGAATCATCAAATAAAAAATCAGTTTCCTTTCCAAGAAGGTTATTTATGGGTAAATAAATTATTCAAACAACTGCAATAAACCTTCTATAAAACCCAACATTTCCTAAAATTAATTCAATGTGCCTCTCAAAGGTGGTATAAGGTAATATATAAATAACATAAATTTTTTCCTTGTCTACTACAATCCCATACTTAAATATTATGTGTCCTAGAGCATTTTCTATTTCTTCCATAAAATTTCATTTTTCAAAATAGTGAAATCACAAAGGAATAACTCCAATAATATCTCAATTAAATATAAAAATACACTCAACATACATCATTCAAAGGAACCTGGGGTATTGGAAAAAATGAAGAGCATCCATCGATAGGAAAATGTAACAAAAGTGTAGGTGAATATAGTCTTATCCCAGTATTCTAGAGCTATTGGAAAATGAAAATAACTAGAAAACATATCAATAAAATAGAATTGAATCTTACCCACTAGTATCTCTAACATTTTATCTATAAAGGGAATGAAAAAGTGGTCTTTTATTATCACATACTTCAATTTCAAGTAGTCAATTATATCTCTCTACCTATTCTGAATCCTTGAGGGAAATAATTAATTATTCTTTTTCTGTAAAATTATATTTCTTGGTTTCTTTGGGAAAATTTGAATAGGACTTAACTGCTATGAGTTTGAGATCGGATAGATGATTCTAACTCTTAAAACTATTTCTACTTATTTTATTACAACTTTCTGCTGGGTCTAGTTGAGCCCCATTGGCATTGTCTTGTAGGTTTCGACATATATTATTGAAAAATCCTCTGCATTCATAAAGTAGGGTTGATCTTTGTAATGTATCCTAGTGTTCAGCCTATGTTCCTAATTTTTTGTTTCAAAATGTCCTAAAGTTGATTCCCTTGAATAGGTTTTATATTATAGGAGTTTTTTGTTGTAAGTTTCTCATTTTCTTCAAGAAAGTCATATTTTAAGTTGGATGGAAGAATATTTAATTCTAGTTTAGTGGGTTTTCTATTAATGTTTTCAATTTTAAGTTATCCATGATATCATCCTACACATGTAAAGTATAAGGGTCATTGATATTTTTGAATAAATTATCAAAACAACTATCATCAAAATAAATTTAATTAGTAGACATCACAATTTCTAGATTAAGTTCATTTTCAAAAATATATTCAACAAAGAGATAAGGTGTTTCCAGATCTCCTTTTAATCATATTATGTCATCAAACATTTTAATATTTTTTTAAAACAACAATGGAAATCAAAATGGTTTAATGTAAATAGATATTGATCCTCATGGGGATATTTAATTGAATCAAGAATATTAAAATTCACTTTATATTCTCCAAAAGTCATTGAAAGGGTTCCATCATTAACATTTATTATTGTTTCAGAATCCTTGATAAATTTTCTGCCTAGAATGATAAGGTAATGAACCTTAATTCTTTATTCCTACATTTTTAGAATTTAGAAATTAGTTGGGAATAAAAATATATGTACACTTACCAGAAATAACATTAAAACTAAAACTGGAAAGCCAATGGTTTGGTTAGAAAGCTATAAAACTAATCGAGTGGGTTTGATCTATCTTATATATATGGAAAAATAAAAAAATAGGTAATTACATTAATAAATTATAACAAATCACACAGTGTGTTGGAAAAAGTGAGTTCTCATATGGTGAAAGGGATAGTGAAAGTATATGGGTTGGGGAATTTCATAGATATTTTTTGGGTAATAAGAGTAGAGATATTTCTATATAAATTTAACTTTTCATTACCTTGTAGTAATCTCTTCCAAATTTATATATATTTGATAAATTTTACATGCCTTGGGATTTTTCAAATGTATTCCAGTAAAGGAATATTGATTTTTATGTTTTTTAATATCTCCGTAATCATTTTCTATATTGTCTTATTTGGTTATCTTAGGTGGTTTTACTCTAGATGGGAAGGTAGGTTGGGGTTTATTTGAGTCTCCCACTATATTTGTCCCCTTATACTTCTTCAATGAAGGTTTTTACACTTGTATTACTTCTTGAGGTCCATTTCTGGGGATAGATTCTTCATATTTAGTGGTTTTTACACTTCTAGTTTCAGATTAAAATAGGGATGCATCACTATTTTTATCTATTTTCTAATACTTAATGAAGTGGAACAAACATTTACTTTAGTGTTATAATTTGGTTAGGTTGGAAGATTACCTAATAATTGATTTACAAGTTTATAGAGAGTATAAATAGATTATAAAAATTTTCCATTAATCTATTAAGTTTGGATCCATGAGTAGAGAGAGTAGTTTTTTGATTGTTTTGTGACACCATGACTTGTATCATCATGTTCTTCATGGAAGGTTCTTGAGTGTGTCTTTTTTAGTAACTTATAGAAGGATGAGAGTGGATTCTTTGAAAATGTTATGGTGGGAAACACTATTGGAAGGGTGGTATTTGATGTTGTTGGTTCTTAACCAAATATTGATTTTTGGAATATTTTTTAATCATTTATTTTTTTGGTTTTTTTTCATATTGTCTTTGGTATATGGAATCTAAAATTTCAATTTCTTGAACTTGAGGGAATGAATTAGTGTGGTGGTACTGAGAGTAAAAAATTTGGAAAAGTATTAGAGGTGTAGTAGGTTTCATCTCTTGTACCCTGTTCAAAGATAAATTTCTCAGAGGATATGTTATTTATTTAATTTTATTTTTATGTAAAGTGGATTTATAACTTTAACCTCATGCACTCCTCTTGTTGTAGTCCCTGTAAAAATTTACTAGTAGTTTTGGTAAATTCTATACACCACTTATTTAACTCAGGTAGGGTACATGTATATAAGTTATCCTCTAGAGGAATCATTTAGTAGGTTTGAGTCACTATCCATTAATCCTTGGTAAAAGTATTCTAGGAAATAGTGATTTTCATAAATCTAGTGTGGGAAGGATGCATACAGATTCTTGAATCACACCCACCCACCCACCCACCCACCCACAAGTTTCCAAAATCCATCATCCATCCAAAAGTCTAGCTTTATCCAAAGAAATAGAACCACACTGAACCCCCAGCCCCGTAGCCAACATCAACCAACCAGACCAACATCCCTATCCAAACAAAGCCTAGAGTGAAAGACCTCTAGACAACCATGCCAAATAATGGCCACTAAACCAACACCTACTTGCACAGGAACCCTAAACCACACCAGATCCAACCACAATAAGCACCTATAGTAGACACAACACCCAAAATATTAGCTAGAAACCAAATCATCCCCAGAACACCATCTGGCCCCATCCATCACCATCTGAACACCTTGCATCAAAATGGACCACCCCACCATAAGAAAGTGTAAAAAAACCAGCAGTCAACTTGTACCATCCATCCGAAGTGCCCCGCATCACCCATGCCTAACCCATCATACAACCTAAAGAATCCCCAAGAAGTCCCTAATCCAAATGTGAGCTAATACCCACCTTGAATCCAACACCTCTAGACCCACCAAGTAGTCAGCATGCACTCTCCCAAGAAAGAGAACCACTCATCTACCAGAAACATACCTCCCAACCTACAACATCTAGCATCTCAACGTAATTTTAGAACATCCACCATAGAAATCCCTACACCATCAACAACCAGAATACACAAGATGGGGAAACCGAGAACAAGCCAACTGAACTTACTCCAAACCACCACCTGATGACCCACCCCAAACTATATCCAACACACTAGACAATCAAGAGAACCATATTCCTACAATAGTAATCCAAAACAAAGAAGAAACACCAGAAAGCCAACCCCTATACACCCAAAACATGTTACCAACCATAGTAGAAATCACAAACCAACCAGCACCATGAACCATGTAAGTGTATCCTATACTAAACCATGTAGAAATATCCAAACAGAAACACCCCCAGCTGAAACCCATCTTCAAATGTCCTATAATTCCAAAGAGAAACACGAAACTCACAACCTCACCTCCTAAATCCTCTTTAAGAAACCTATAACCCTACTATGAGAATATCTGTAAGTCTCTATTGGATAAACCCAGCATTTCCCAGCCTCAACCTTAAGAAGAATCCAAAGTAAGGGGGGGGGGGGCTGCTGTCCAGGGGGGTCCAGTAGGGGGGGTGGCTGTTCAAGGGGGTCCAGCAGGGGGGAAACTGTTCAGGGGGGTCCAGCAGGGGGGGGGGGTTCTGTCCAGGGGGGCTACTGTCCAGGGGGCTGCTATCTAGGGGGGTCCAGGGGGGCTGTTGTCCAGCGGGGTCCAGCAGTGGGGGGCTGCTGTCCAGGGGGGTCCAGCAGGGGGGGGGGGCTGTACTATTGTTGTTTATTGAGTTATATTCTTTATGAATATTCTAAGATGTTTTTTTTACCATAATTTTAGGGGATGAGCACTACTATGTTCTACCTTGTGTTGTAGGTACTTTTGAGCTGATTCCAGACTTCTTTGATAGTTTGTCTTATAGGGAGACTCATATAAGTGCAGTTATGTGTTTTTTTATATATTTGGATTTGTTTAATTCTTATTATGTAAGTAGCTTTAGTGTATAATTTAATTTGGAGGGGATTGGCAGGGGGAAGTGGGGAAACTGGCTGGGGGGAGGGGACTGGCAGGGGGGTGAAAGTGTAGGCTTGTAGGGGGTGCAAGTGGGGGATCACAACGGCAGGGGGAGGGGAAATGGGCAGGGGGGGGGGGGGTTCCAGGGTTTGTCAAGGAGGGTGGGGGTGGCTGTCCAGGGGAGTGGAGGTCTAGCCTATCTAGGGGGATCTATGTAGGGTCTGGGGGGTGTCCAGGGTATTGGGGGGGGTGTCCAGGTTCTGGGGGGGGGGGGTTCCAGGGTCTGTCTAGGAGGGTGGGGGGGGGGGGGTGGCTGTCTAGGGGAGTGGAGGTATCGACTATCCAGGGGGATCTGTCCAGGGTCTGGGTGGGTGTCCAGGGTCTGGGGGGGTGTCCATGGTCTGTCCGGGGGGTGTCCGGGGTCTGTCTGGGGGGTGTCCAGGGTCTGCCCGGGGGGTGTCCAAGGTCTGTCTTGGGGGTGTCTCAGGTCTGGGGGGGGGGTGTCTAGGGTCTGTCTAGGGGGTGTCCAGGGTCTATCCGGGGGGTGTCCAGGGTCTGTCTGGGGTGTCCAGGGTCTGGGGCGGGGGGGGGGGGGTGTCTAGGGTCTGTCTGGGGGGGGGGGTCCAGGGTCTGTCCTAGAGGGGGGATTTGTAGGGGGAGGGGGCTGTCTAGGGGAGGGGGGGGGGGGTTATGTAGGGTAGGGGTGTCTAGTGTCCAGGAGGGAGGGGTCTGTAGGGGGGGCTGCTGTCCGGGTGGGGTTGTCCTGGGGGGGGTGTCCAGGAGGGGGGGGGGGGGGGGGGTCTGTCCAGGGGGTGGGTGGGGTCTATCCAAGGTGGGAAGGGGGACTACAGAGGGAGGGGTGCATGGGGGGCTTTAAGGTGCATGTGGGGTGCAAGGGGGAGAGTGGGGGGGATTTGCAGGGGGCGGTGGGGAGGATGCAAGGGGCCAGCACCGGCTAAACGGTTCTGGTTTTTTTTACAAAATGTGTAGGCCTATAGCCACAATTTTAAACTGTAACTATAGGTCTACAACCATGATTCCTAACCATGGATATATGTCTAGATCCACGGTTTCAACCGTGGATGTAGGAGATGAGTGATTTTAGCCTATTCCATGGGTTGAAAACTGTGGAATTAGGGTTATTGCCACGGTTCGAATAGTGGCTAAAGGGATATAGCCATGGTTGGGAACCGTGGCTATAGGTTTTAACCTATAGACACACCAATACCATCCACAGTTGTGGGAACCGTGGCTATAACCTATAGCCACAGTTTTTGGGCCTATAGCCACAATTTAAAACCATGGATATAGCCTAATTTTGTAGTAGTGTTAGTCTCAGGTGCATGTTTCAGTTTGATCTCTATCACCATGGGAGATGTTGAGTCTTGGGATAGGAGAATGACCCGTGGGGTCACGTGGAGTTTAGTGGCCATCAGGTTTGGTTAGTTTTGCTTTTCAATTCTTGGTTAGTTGTTCTGTTCGGTTTATTTATTTTTGGGCTGCTTTATTATTATTATTATTAATTTTTCCGCTTCTTATGTTTATTTATATTGGGTAAAATATTTCCCATTGTCACTCTGTTGATTCCCTTGGTGATTGTCACCAACCTGAGAGGATCGAGAACGCCTCTCGGGCCTTGTTACAGGCCGACTCGGGTGACCGGTTCAGGCTCAACCCAGGTTGGTTCGTGAAAAAATGGTATCAGAGGGGTGGTTTATTTATAGGACCTAGCTTTCAGAGTGGCCTTTGTTATTTGGGTAGTCAGGGTAGATGGAGTAGGACTGTCAGAGATTGGGGTGTGGGTTCTGGGGAGTGTTTGGCCAACACTTTCTGGTCCAAACCTTGAGTTACCATGGGAAGTCGGGTTTTCTTGGTTTATTTGGTTCTTGTGGGTTTCTTGGTATTTGGGGAAATGAAATGATAGTCAGGCCTATTGTCTCAGTGAGCTCGTAGGGCCTGACAAGCCATGTGGATTCAGGGATGTGGTCTTGAAAGACTCTCCGCGACGGTGGTTTGATTGGCATATGGCCGCCACCATATGGCCAAGTCACCCATCGACACTAGTTTCCCCTGGTACATTGTTTTGGATCCTTTTGTGACTTTGATATTTTTGACCTGTTGAATGGTAGGTTTCTTTAGATTGTAATTAATGTTGGCTGGGATGGTTTTGGGGTGTCTTGTTTTGATTTTGAAATGACGTTTGGTTTGAAAAAATGATGATTTGATGGTCAAAAATGGGATTTCCAAAACCAAAACATTGAATCTTTTGAGAGTGAAATAGGTTGTTTGAAAATGGGGGTTATTTTGGAAAATGTTTTGGAGGTTTTTGAAAGGTTTCGTGAAATGAGAAATTGGAAAGTGAATATAGAATACGGAAATGTTTTTCTTTGACGATGATGTGTGGTATTAAAATTGGTTGAGGTATTTTTAAAGTGGTTTTGAAAGTGATAAAATTTCTTTTATCCGACTCTTGGTATTCCTAAGAGTGCTCACATATATGTATATGGATGTATGTATGTGGTGAGTAGATAGTTATTGGTATGTATGGGTGAGAGCTTGAGCTAGCACAAGAGTGTATATATGTGGTCCTAAAGGGAATGCCAATAGTGGGTGATTGGTTTGTAACGCTTGTTAGGTTTTTTGAAAATGTTCTTCAAAAAGGGGTATTTCAATGTTTTAAAAGGCATGAGTGTGTGATGTTGTATCTTTTTTTGTGTTTGGTGTTTTCCTTTTTGGGACATTGGATTTGGTGTGTTGGGGGTGTGATTGAAATTATGTTTTGAGTTTGGGTTGTTGATTTAAAAATGAGATGTGGAATTTTGATTTATGATATGTTTTGATTTGGTTTCATGCTTCCTATTTTCAGGTTTTGTCCCCAATAACTTCTAAGGGATTTTGAGAAGTATCTGGGGGTAGTTCTTTTACCGCGTGCCTTTCAGTTGATCAAGCTATGCTTTAGGTGTTTGGTTTTTCTTTTTCAGATATGGAGCCTGGTGGTTATCAATATCAGGAGTTCTTCCAGAGGTTCCGAGAGTCAAACCCTCCTCATTTTCTTGGTAAATTGGAACCAGGGAAAGCTGAGGAATGGCTGTGAAATATCGAGGAGATCTTTGTTCGACTTGAATCTCCTGAACCTCTCAAGTTGGAGCTTGCCACATTCATGTTGGAAGGCCGAATTCGGGAATGGTGGGAATTCGTTCTTTAGGCCAAACCACAGAATAATTTTTCGTGGGAATGATTTAAAGCCTTATTCATCCAGTAATACTTTCCCGATGAGGTAAAGACACTGATGGGTTCAAGGTTGTACGGTCTCGAGCAGGGCGATTCAACGGTGTTGGAGTATGCTAAGAGCTTCGTCGAGCTGGTTTCATATCTCCCAAACCTCATCGGGGATGAATTTTTGGAAGCCCGATTCTTTGAGATGGGTCTCCGATCAGAATTCCTCCCACCTGTGCCTTCATTACCTGATGATTATGAAGAAGTTGTGAGGCGGGATATTCAAGTCGAAGCCGATTTATCAGCGTCTAGCTAGTTGAGAAGAGGCACAAAAGGCCGTTGTTTTCCGCCTCACCAGATTCTTCCAAGAAGAAGTACTGGTTGTGTTTTCAGTATGGGAAGCCAGGGCATAAGAGGTTTTCATGTCGCAAAGCACCTAAGATCTGTAATACCTATGGCCATTTAGGTCATTTGCAAAGGTTTTTCTAGGGCAGCACCAGGAAGTGACATGGGGCAGATCCACTCCCTTGGAGAACCTTTTTGCTTTGTTGGATGAATGTAGCACTAGAATAAGCTCAATCAGAATCTTTTCTTTTATTGTGAAAGCTTTTGTTGCTCTAATTAATGTAATCTGTGATGTTGTCTTCTTTTGGGTGTGAATAATGGTGTTGCATGTCCTTTTGGAACTTTTTTAATGGGAATGTATTTGTAGTGTTTTTTAATGTTGCTGATGTATAATGGTGGTGCTTGTTGTCCCATGTTTCGTTTCATACATGTTTTCCTGGTTTTTGATAGGATTTTAGAATTATTTTTGGCTTGAAAAATCAATGGTTTTCTGGAATCCTAATATGGTGGGGAGACCAAAATGGGATTAACTTGTGATGAATCCATATTCCAAGTATTATTGGCTAAGAATTTCCTTGTTTTCGCTCCACTCAACCCCGACCGTAGTAGTTGGTTGGCTGGGATAGTGGGTTGTGTAATGGATGCTCGTAGAGATCCTAAACAGGTCGCGAATGGTTTATTCGTTGGTGTTTTTGTTGTGTTAGGGGTTGGGTTGTTCCTTGTTGGATTGTGTTTATAAGAGAGCAAGTCTTCATCGTCATCTCTTCATTGTTGTTTGAACTCTGTGGTCTTATGTGATGTCTTCCTTGGATGTGTGGCTTCTTTTGAGGGTGGCCTCGTAGTTTCTTTTTGGGAATCCATGGTTTCAAGATCTGAATGAAAGTGAGTGTTGGTTATTTGGTCTTTGAGTTTTCAGGTTTTTCCTTGGTTTTAAATCATTCTTGCCTTGGTTTTGATCAATTGAATCTCTTGGGAATTTCTGGGGGCAGAAAGTGTCATGGTGGGGAGAATTGTCACACCCCGACCCGACTTTTGTGTGTATTTTATTTATTCTTGAATTTCAATTAATTTTTTTTGATTTTTGAGTTTTATTTTTTTATTAAATCAATAGAATTAAAATTAAAATAGAATTAATTAAATTAAAAAAAACCTAATCTAACCCTTCCCTTCCCCCTACTGCGCATCCAACCCTTCCCCTCCCCCATTCCACGCTCGATGCGGCCGATCCCCCTCCCATTCCCCCTTGCCTCGCGACACCGACCCCTCCCTCCCAGAACACCGACCTTACTCCCTCCTCCAGGAGAACCACCCTATCTGCAGACTTCTCCCACCAGTGGCATCCTCACCTTGTGCGACTCATCGACACCTCCTTCAGTAGGTATTTTTTTCCTTCGATTTTTTTCTCGGCCGAACCCTAGGTCATGGGTTGACCGAGTGTTAATGATTTCTTCCCTTTTTAGGGTGCGTAATGGGTCATTCGGGTCTTCCTCAGCAGGTTTCGTCATCCTCCACTGAAGGCAAAGCGCTTCAGTCCATTTAGGTTCTTCCGCCGTTGTTTTAGGTTGATTTATTTTATCCTCTTAATTATTTAGTTAATTTTAATGTGTTATAAATGTTATTTGGGTAGTGAGAAGTGTGAATTGGTAGGGTTTTAACATGTTTTTGGGTTGGAAATGATTTTTTGCAAATTAAATAACTATGTGTTGTGATATTGTATTGTAATGTTTCTGGAACAGTGTTTTATGCCTTATTTTAAATGTTCAAATTATATTTTAAATGGCACTTAAGGTGTGTTTTGGTTCAAAATGAGTTTTTATTGAAGAAGGGAGTAGTTTTGGAATGTATGCCTTGTCGCGTATTTTTATGTATGAATTTTAGATTTGTTTAATTATTAAAAGGGGATTTTTGGGGAATTAGTGTGGAAGTATGTGTACTTTAGGGTGTAAAATCTTGTTTTTCTTCTTGAAATGGTTTTTAGAAAATGTGTAAATGGATTAATATATTTTATGAGTGATGTGAAATGCATTTTTGAAGGGTTTGACATGATCGTGTATTGGGTTCAGATTTTGTATCGAAAAATGGATATGTTTTGGGTGAGTGTCTTGGTGTGGTGTTTCAGGATAATATTTTTGAGGGTTTATTTGTGGGTGAGGGCCTTGTTTTAAGGGAACTTAAGGTGCGAATGATTTTGGAAAGAGTTTTTGAATGAAAATGAAATATTTGACATGTGAACTTAATTTTTATTTTTAAATATCAATTGTAGATGGTTTTGAATGGTGAGTCATGTTTTCAAATGGTCTTGGTTTATGTAAAGTTTTACAAGGGGGCTTGGCCCACAACTTTGGTTGATTTCTTTCACCCTTTTTTATATTGTTTCAATTTTATTTAGAGTTTTTGGTAATCTTCTATTCTCTTTAAGGTTAATTAGATTGTTTGGGGTCTTCTTAAAGGGTTGTACACACATACATAGGTACGTATACCTATATATATATAAAACCTCCTTGCATATATTCCCTCATGGCGCAGGGAATATGTGTATTGGATTAAGGGGTATATATATATAGGGGTGTATGTGTGCTCAATTGCCGGGCGGTCTTCGTCAAAGGCGTCCGGTGCCGAGTTGTTCGTATTGGTCTGCTCCCTTTTTGAGGTAGGTTTCCCTATGCAATTTCCTTTAAATTTAAGAATAATTTATTTCTTGATTTTCACACCTAGTCCTAATATTAATTATTGATATAGAACTGTTAATAAATTGCCTGCCTTGAATTGGAGTGGTTATTTCTTGTAATGTGTTGCAGTAAATGGTTTGATTGTGTTTTTATATTAATTTCCAGATGAAATGACCCTTTTTCCTTTATGAACATGTTTTAGATTTAAAATTACGGTTTGGGTTTCTTAAATGGGTTTCGAATTGTATTTCTAGTTTTGAAAGTGGTGTGCGTGTGGTTCTTAAGAAATGGTTTGGCATGTGAAAATCATGTGAGGCCCGGTTGGCACTTTTTTAAAACTAGTTATCTTAAGAAAACTCTCCTCGGATGTGGTCCCTTTGATTTGGTTGCGTTATATGTTATGGAGGTCCACTATGTAGGACCTCCCTATGATCAATGGTAGAAAGTCAAGGGACATATTCCTTGGGGTGACTCAGGGTGTTGGATGTTGTGCTTTATTATTATATATACTATGATTGGATGCTCAGATGGCATCGGTAGGCCCACCCCCTTTCTAAATACAAGAGACATGGGAACCTATCATATTGAGATAATATTGTGAGAATGATTGCTTCACTGGTAGGTTATGGTACTGACCAGTGGCCCATAATAGGTGGATATATTGGGTTTATTACTATGGGATTTTTCCCTCGGCCTACCTGATAAAGGATGGTCGAGCGTATTTGGCGTTTTGATTTCACCATGTGTGACATGTCAATGAGGATGATGTATCATGTATTTGTGTCTTCTGGATTATTCTTGATCTCCTGGGTTCACCTATGTCTACTCGAATTTTGTTGCTTGCAGTAGTTATTTTGATGCTTATATGTATACCTATATTGCCTTTGTTGTGTGATTTATTTTGTGTATTTTTGTATATTTTTTCCTTTGAAAGTGGTAAAATGGTTTTGATTAGGTTTCTAAAAATGGTTTTCAAATGAAAGTGTTTAATCATATTTGTAAAAATCTGAAAATATAAGCATCACTTTCCCTTTGAAAATGATAATGTCTCACTAAAAGATTGATTTGGGTTTTGAGAAATGAATAAGGGCAATGAATCGTACTTTGCTTTTGAGTAACATGTAGAAAGACTTAATTTTATATGTTGTAGTTCAAACTTGAAATTGATGATTCTTTTTTTTAAAGTAAATGCATTTGGGAATGGATTACTTGGGCACACCTATTGAGTTTAAATCCTCACGCCTATACTTCATTATTTTTCTTAGTCTCAGGTTCAGGTTTCAGTTTGATCTTGATCTTCATGGGCGATGTTGAGTCTTGGGATTAGAGAGTGACCCGTGGGGTCATTTGGAGTTTAGTGGTCATCATGTCCGGTTAGTTTTTCTTTTCATTTCTTGGTTAGTTGTTCTGTTTAGTTTATTTATTTTTGGGATGATTTGTTATTATTATTATTTTTTCCGCTCCTTATATTTATTTATATTGGGTGAAATTGTTCCCATTATCACTTTGTTGATTCCCTTGGCACTTGTCATGAGCCCGAGAGGATTGGGAACGCCTCTCGGGCCTTGTCGTGGGCCGACTCGGGTGACTGGTTCAGGGTCGACCTGAGTTGGTTTGTGACAAAATCAAACATAACTTTCAACTCCCCTTATATGAAGGTTTTAAACAAACTTTCCATCCACCACCTTTTCATAGGAAGAGGTCTCAATCACCCACAAGATATCAACCAAGACTATATCATGAACTCTCATTGGAGGTCCTTGTGAAATAACTTTCAAAGTCTGAAAACACTCACTAATTAGCACCAAAGGAGCTACAAGGACAGTATAAACATATTTTTCCTACCCTTAATAATCAGTAATTTCAAGGTTTAGGTAAACTCACTGCTTAGTCAATTCCTATCCCCAAGGATAATGAAAGTTCTATTTCATTAAGGAGTGGCAAGAGGATATGGAGTGAAGAATCACTATCTCAAGAAGGATATGGAAGTGGATAGCCCTCCATACATGATGATTTTGATCTTGATAAAGAATATAAAGAACCCATGGAAACACCCCTATTATGAAAGATAAATGGAAATCCATGTTGGAGGACCCACATTCATCCTCAACCTCCATTCCATACGAGGAATAAACCTCTCAAGAGAAGTAGTGATTACACATTACAACATGAGGTTTCAGAGATATTCAAGAAGGTGGAAATCAATATCCCTTTAATAGAATCCATCTTCCAAATTATTTGGTATAAAAAAATCATCAAAGAAATTTCCACAGGGAGGGGAATATTGAAAGGTAATGAAAAGGTAAGTTTAAGTAAAAATGTTTTCTCACTTGTAACCCCATAATACCCTAGAAATTCCAAGATCCATGTACCTTCACTAACTCTTGCACTATTAGTGAGATTATTTTTTCCAGTTCATTATGTGATTTAGAAGAATCAATTAATGTAATGAATTATTTAGTTTATTCATATTTACATATTGGAGAACTCAAACCAACCAGAGTGGTTGTGTATCTTGCCAACCAATCCATTGCCTACCTAGTAAGTGTACTCAAAGGTGTTCTGAAAAGTGAACAAGGTTTTTTCCTTTTGACTTCAACATTATAAACATGGAGGAAAGAAAATTTAAGACTCATTCCCCCATTATTCTATGTATAAAATTTCTCAAGACTCCCATGTAAATAATAAATGTAAATGAAGGAACTATTTCCATGACTTTTAGATAACATACTATGAATTTTAACATACTTGATTCAATGAAATTCCCATATGAGGAGAAATCTATTTTTACATTAACCCATTTTGAATTAAATTTTTTCTCTAAATAAGGTATTAGAATATTGGATGACATAATTATACTAATAGAGGGTTTAGAATCTCACGATTTTATTACCAAATCTATCTTTGAAAGTGAGTTAAATATAGAATCTTTTTATGTACTGAATAACTTGAAGAGATTAGTGGGAAATATTCTAGAAATTTACTCAAATTTTCTACCGATACCTCTACCTTATTTGTGTAGCCTAAAATTATGGACAATACTAAGTTAAAATCAACATAATAAAACCCACCTGAATTATAATTGATGTTTTCACCATCCCACTTGGGATGTGATGTCCTTAATGAAAATAATAAATTTCCTATTGAGATGCAGCATAAAGCCTACCGGGATGCCAAAAAAGTCAACCTATAATTTGGAAAGGCCAGAGAGAAGAGAAAGATGCAGATGATGGAGGTAGAAAATATTAGAAGATAAGATTATGATAATTCTCTTCTATACAAGGAGATGTCCATATCTTTCCATGATAGACTCATTCAGAAAGTAATCTTGGAAGAAAGAGATAAATTGATGCTTTAATCTTCAATAATGAAGGTGATGCCTCATTGAAATTGTTCCAAGGGGAAATATGCATACATAGAGTCCATCACTTTTCCATTTAGTGTAGTTGAGATAAAGGGAGATGAATCACATAAATCCTTCAAGGTGAATGGAAAGCAGATGAAGTATTTTTAAAAAGATTTATGGAAAGAACCCATAGAGGAGTCTAAACTCCTCCATACTAGCATCAAATAAAAAAGACCTAGATTGTCTCTTTCCTCAATATTTATTTTAATACACATTTTTAATTTTAATATTCCTAAAAAAAACATGTTTCAATTAAATAGAATGGTGTCTGATATAAGTGTAGGGTAGGGGAAAACTAGATTAGTATGTAAACACTTTTTTCCATATTCTTCTTTCTAATTTTATATGTCTTTATCATTCTATAAAATAAAATAAAAAATTGTTCTATTTTTAATTGTTGTACACATCTCTTTTTTCTAGTTCTTTCTAGATGAATACCATATTGTCCTGTATAGTTTAAATACCATGCTAAAGTAGAAGGAATTCATTGAATCTATAATTGTGAGAGTTAAATGATTGTTTGGTGAATTTTTCATTTGTCTCATGGAAATTTTATCTTAGAACTTATGGAGGGAGTGTGAGTCAAAAAATATTTATATAATTAGAATTACAACATTAATCTACTATATTTTTTAACTTAATCATAGGTAACTTGACCTTTATGAAAAATAACACCTTAGAGATCCGACAAAAAAAATTCAATATAAGTCCTTTGAAACTGGGGTAAAATGGGAAATTGGGATCCCATAATTAATTTACAAGAAATTAGGAATTAGGTGCATGAGTAAATGCATTTTTTTATATATTTAATAAGTGAATTTTCAAATTTCTTTGCATATACATGATTGGGAAAACATTAAAAAAATAAATAAAGTACCTAATTTCCAAAAATGAATTCATTTAGGTGAGGGGAATATTGAACCAAGAAAAAGAAGAGGGTTATTGACTTATAAAAAAAATACATTTGAGTTGTATCAATGAAGTGGAAATTCAAACATTAGTTTAAGAAACTTAGGAGAAAGGGATAAATGGAAGTGCTTCTTGTTAAAATTTTGATTCCACTAAATTCTAATTTATTTCACTCATGTACTTGAAAATTTTCTTTAATTTAAGTGAAGCAGTGAATTGAAATCATAGAAGAGGCAGGAGAATTCAATCAATTGAAGAATCTATGTTATTTATTTCTTATATGGATTGTATATTTAGATATAGTTAGAAAAAATTGTTTTTTCAATATTTTTAAATAATTAAAATCAATTTCTTTCCTAGTAGTGAAATAGTTAAAGTGTGGGAGAGAAAAGAGAGTTGAGATTTTAGGAATTTTTAATTTATTTTCATTGATAATTACCCTCCATTAATGATTCAATGATTGGGTAATTAATACATTTTTTATACTTTTTGAGAATGCGCCCTTAATCAAAAATTTTATTTTAATTTTTTTAGAGAATTATTTATTTTTTTATTTTTTAGTGAGTCCATAATTTTTTTTGAATATTTCATTGTTTATAAAGCTTTTAAGAATTAAAATTAAAATTAATTTGGAAACTGATTTTTCAAGGAAGATTTTTCAATCTGAAATTTCAAAATGTGATTTTAATTAACAATCTAGGAATGAATTGTGTTTGAAAATTATAATTTGTTAATTGAAAAAGGAATTTTGATATTTATTTTGGAATAAATTGATCCTGATATTTAATTTTATTTCTAATTTTTTATATAAATTGGTCTTAATTGGAATTTAACCAGAATTATTAGAAAAAAAAATTCACTATGAGAAAACCCAACTGTCATACAATATGTTTTCTCTATGACTATGATCCTATAATTATTCCATGTCCCTACATCCCTGAATCCTAAAAATGTCCCTATAAATGTGCTTTCGTAAATTTTATTTTGTGTTAAAAAGTTAAAAAGGAAACCCTACTTACATGAGTACCCTAAAACCATGGGTTATTGTCATGAAGCCAACTTGCTATTGAGATATGATCTTATGACCATGAAAACCCCTTTCTTCTATACCCATAGATTACCTAAATATCTACACCATCCAACCATGAAATGTAACAAATATGATACTAAAATGAATGTCAAATTCAAATGAAGAAGATTTGATGAAGCATTGTCGAGTCCATGCTTGAAGAAGACCACTCAAATTCGAATTGGTGACTATAGATTTGAGAACTTCAATGGATAAAACCGATTGAAAATAAAATGAAATTAGGGAAGTCGAGCTCTATAACTAAATAATAATGAAATTTAAGATCGATGAATATTGTTCGCACTCACTAATATCACTCAATAGGCTGATATCACTATTATAAAACTAGGTTTATCCGATGCTAAGGATTTAACAGCACTAGATAAAAGCACTGTTAAAGGCCCCCTTTGTTAGTGCTAAAAAATTACTGTTAAAGGGGGTATTTAACAATGATTTTTTATAGTGCTATTAAAGGGGACCTTTATCAGCATTTTTTACAAGTTCTAATAAAGGCCCAACCTTTATCAACACTTTTAAAAAATCACTAATAAATGGGGTCTTTAATGAATTCTTGTAAAAAATCATAGATAAAAGGGGAGTTTTTATTAGCACTTTTTAAAAGTACTTATAAAGACCCCCTTTTATCTGCGTTTTTTAGTAGCGCTGATAATTGTATACTTTAAAAAAATTATATTTCATTAAAAATAATATATTAATATATAAATATATTTATATTTATATAAATATAAAATATATTTTTTAAAATATGTTTTAGATAAGGTAAATAGGAATTAACACTTAATATATGTAAGATATTTACTAAAAATGACTTATAAAATAATTACAAAAATATTTTTAACTAATAATTTTCTTATTATTATCGAGTAATAGTAATTTAATGTCAATTTGAAGATAAAAAAATCAAAAAATTAATAAAATATCTAAAAGAAGTTGAAAACGCAACTCGAACTTCAAATAAACACAACTCTTTATCTAGGTGTCCATTTGGGCTCTACCACATATAAAATCAAAGCCTGCAAAGAGCTATACGACATTAATGATACATGTAAAGCTCTAACACATTTTTCAAGGCCAAAAAGGCCTAGAAGGTCTCCAAAACTGAGTTTTTAGTTGAGGTATCCCAATTTTTTAACATTCGATGGATTTTCAGCCTCATTTAAGTGGGTATTATTGAATGTTTTTTGGTGGAGACTGAATTTATTCAAGTTATTACAGTCATATTGATATTATGGATTTGAAATTTTATCATTTTTATCAAAATAATTTTATTTATAATTAAATATATGCATGTTTTGTTATGTTTACTTATAATAAATCACTCATATAAATAAATATATCAACATAATTACGTAAAAATGTATATTATAATATATGTAAATCTATATATATTCTAAAATGTATCTAAAACAATATCTAACCATTTTTTACACTATTCAAATATATTTATAATGTTTATATATGCATATATGTGTGTATTAATAAACATATATATATATTATAGTATATATAAATGAATATAATATATAATATATTTAAATAAATATAAGTATATATATATATATCACACACACACATATATTGTATAAATGTATTTAAAAATAATTAAATAAATATATGAATAAAAAATATATATGTAAATATATATATAAATAAATAGAAATATCATTAAACAAATAGAAAAACAACATCGTGTAGTGGTAAAGACATTCCATCTTCGAAGGAAAGGTGCGGGGTTTGAATCTAGGCGGGTGCACATGAGGTCAGAAATTCACAAAGCACTGGTAAAAGGGGTGGTGGGGTGAAAATTGCTAATAAAGGTGTGGGGAGCATTGTTAAAGGTGTTGTGGAAGCGCTGATAAAGGGGTCAGGCTCATGGATGTTTGAAAAAAACATAATTTTACCCCCTTTAACAGTGATGTTAAAGGGGTCCTTTAACAACACTTTTTAGCGCTGATAAAAGCTTTGAGATTTTAACCGCACTCTGATTATCAGTGCTTTTTTAATTCTGATAAAGGCCTATTCTAGTGCTATTAAAGGCCTCTTTTGTATTAGTGGATGCATTCATGATCGAATCTTTGATCAAAGGCATTTGACTGATGTTGATGACCTATAATCCTAGCCAATATAGGGTGTTTAAATAAAAAAATATTGCATCAGAGGAACCAAAACTAAAACATGGGATTACAATGAAGGATTTAAACTTTGTATTCCATGCTTTATTGAATTCATCCGAGAATTGATGAAGAAGACACTGAATGAGGATCCACTACTTGAAAATCAAACCTCCAAACCCAAGCTATGATTTTAATCACTGAAATAAGTGAAAGCTTGATGATAAAGAATACCAATCTTGACCAAGTGAGGATGAACTAATTTGGAGTTTGATAACTGATTCACTCTTTAGGTCGTGAGAAAGAGCTAACCTGAGTTGGATGGTGAAGACCTGACAATTAGATGAAGCCCATAGTGAATTAATGATATGAATTCAATTATGACTTGTTATGAATGATGTAAATTTGTTCTATAAATTTTATTTTATTTCATATTATATATTTTCAGATGGCTATACCTTTCCCCTTCTCCATTCATCATCTTTAGAATCGAATATCGACACACATAACTTGGTCAATGTTTTTCCCCAGTACTTTTTTTCCAAGTCGAAACCTCAAAGACACCCACAGATCACACTAAAATCCCATCTGTGATCTAGTTTTTTAAGAAAATTCCAAAGTTTATGGATAAGGATATATATTTAGGCTTCATTTCACCTTAAAGATCAGTGAACACTACAAACACAGGCTCTACAAAATGTATGAATGAGAAAGATCCCTATTAGCACCTAAGACTGATATTTTTGAAGATGAGGCTATGTATGGGTTGAATAAGATGAACCAATGAAGATCGAAATTATCCAAATAGAGACACTAACAAGAACCCCAAGATCAGGTCCAGAAGATTGTAAGACCAATTCCACTTTTTCACATGTTCTAAGATTACCGGTCCAATCATCCACATAAAATGCATGTTCAGAAAAATATGGTGACTTCCAAGCCCAAGTGCTAGCATAATACTTAATGGAATGATGATGAGGCCCAATTCATCTAGCCTAATTTAAAATATGTACATCATCTTCCTCTCATGATCATTCCATGTAGAATTCTATGTATAGTGAAGATGTGAAGAAATGAAAAAATTTCATTCCAATTATCCTTGAATGAGTATGGAGATCTATTGTGGGAGAGGCACAAAGTAGTTATAAAAGATTCTAGATGTCCATAGAATCCATCGTGACCCTATAAATTGAAACATTTCAGTCATCCAATTAAGATGTACTCACTAGGGTTAGACACTAAAACCAAGGAACATTCCTAAAGTCTAGAGTCACCCTAAGGAGTTGAAGTGACACGTGCTACTCACATGGTCAATTATAAAGCATGCCAATAATCTCCTTAAATTCATCTAAAAATGGTCAAATGTTCACTATCAATGGGTTGGGTGTAGGTATCTTATCAATAATCAACCAATCAAGAGATACTACTATTTTCTTCATTTCTTTAAATTCTAGTTATTTCATATTTCTAGTGATAACACACTATACCATTAGTGGCTGAGCTGAGAATATTCCCTTTACCCCTGTTAATTAATTATGAAATTTAATAATAAATTATCTTCTTTCAATACCTCTAGATTTATTTGAGATATTTATACATTAGGATATTTTCTTATTTCCTACTCTTTGAATTCATCTTCCCTTCATCATTGGATCATAAACACAGTCCACTTAGGTCCTCTTCATTGCCTGAGATCATGACAAGTGGTTTTAATTAAGGGAAATTAGAGATATCTTATTGTTTGGTTAGGGTATATTGGAACTTTTAGTGGTTAATTAATCCCTCTAATTAAACCAAAATATTTAGGTGAGGGTAATCAAGTGAGATTTAAATAGATTAAAGTGGGAACAAGATGGCAGAAAATGAAATAATGATTAAACAGGAAAAGTTGGTATATATCTAATGCCTAACCACTTCATTTAAATTTTAATTTGAAAACCAATATCATTAATTCTCACACAATGTGTTCTCACATTGAACCCGTCAAACAAAACTAGAATGCATCTATAACACTTTCCTCCCATAATAAAACTAGAGTCCCACTTAATACTACAATTATTCGGGTTCAAAATTTGTTTTTTTGGTCCCCACGACAGACAGATAATCTATTATCATAAAATAAATATCATATTTATTCATTAAATCAATACTTATGATCATTAATGTAAGGTAAAAATGAAAAATTAATCACATTTCTTCATGGAGGTGGTAATACACATGTACACATGAGAAACATTATAATTTTTCGACAGATGAAAGGGTAAAAAGGTAAAAAAATATAATATACTTATAGAATCATAATAATTTCATAAAAATATAATATATTAATTAATTTAATATTTATACCCACTTATCTAAGTTGGTGATGAAAAACGAAACACATCACTCCATGGAGGAGGTTGTCCACACATGCACATGAGTGACATTTTCATTTTCCATAGGATGGAAAAGGAGATAGAAAAGGGTTATACTAGAAACATAATAAAATTTATGTTTATTGGTGATAATGATGTTATTATATAATTATTATTATAATAGGTTTGATGTAGGTATAAGAATAAATAAACATGAAAGAACTCAGTTAATAATTATACCTCTTATTTGAACAAATTTCTTTGCATCACACCTTAGGACTTATTAGGTTAGTCTTTTGGTGATATCTGGACCTCTAGAACATGGGGAAGGAAGTTATGAAGTGTAACAACCCATATTTTCAATGAAGTCATAAATCATCAATTTTTTCAATTTTAATACCTTGTAAAACACTAATAACAATTTTTAAACAAGTCATGGAGGTCATAGGTACGTCCGAGGATCGTTCAGAGCTTGAAGCTCTGAAAGGGGAAAAAAGACTGGTCCACATGGTTTGTCTACAACTATGAAACCCAGGGCGCATGACCGTGCAACTGGTTGAAAATATGGGACAGATCCATTCTGTACGGTTAGTCAAAACACGTGCCTAACCATACAGTGTTCCCCAACTAGTAGTGAATTAAGCATGGTTTGCACATGGTTTGACCAAACCATGGGGCCAAACTGCACACCTTGATATTTTGTGGTGAAATAACCATTTTCCATCACTTATGTTGAAAACTTATTTACCTTTTCTTCTTCTCCCTCTAATATATATCCTCGGTTCCACTCTTATTTTTGAGCTCAAATTCCTCTCAATCTAGGCATTTAAGAAACTTCTCCATCTGGTGTCTGTTCCTCAATTCGTTGGAATCATTGGATCTATCTTAGTAATCACCCATAGTCTCTGAATTCCTATATAATTTTATCTTTCCATCTATTTCACTATTTAGGTGGAGGCTCATTTTCCCTATTTTCATGGTATTTTACCATTTCTTATATCTCTTCAAACCTACTTCAAATCTGACACTGATATTGAGCGAGGAGTCATCTATGGCCTTGAGGTTGGTGGTCACGTCATTTTCCCTTTAAGTTTTTTTAACTCGTAGCTATGTCATTACGTCGCACACTGGAATTTGCCGAGTGTTCCCTTTACATTGACTCCTTTAGGTTAAATTTATCCTTGCATCTTGTTATATTCCCATTGAATCATATTTAGTGATTTAGAGGTTGGTTTCCACATTTATGGACACCCCTTGGGTGTTCCAGGTAGAATTGGATATTATGGTCAATTGGTTCAAAATTCTAGGAGCTCCTAATGAGTTAATGAAATGGATTTTAAATGAAGTTTCCCTTTTTATTTGAATGTTCATGGAACCAGAGGCACCTCTTAGGTGTTTGGTTCACCATATCCTTAGAATTTACTAAGTACGAAAGTTCCTTAACGCCCATGTCACCCTCTAAGTGACCCCTTTTATCATATAAATGGCGTTTCCATGATTTAATGGATCATGTAAGTAAAATGGAATTAATCAAGTGGGATGGATTATGAAATATGGAATGACCTCATCTTTATAAATTAAATGGGTTATAAGGAAATTTTTAAGCAAGATAAATGCCTTGCATTTAATGAATTAATTAGTTTAAATGGAAGTAATTTAAATAATGGTAAGGCCATACCTTCTTTTTATGTTATAATAAATGATTCTTATGAATTGTATTTTTTTATATAATAAAACTTGTCTAATGAAATGAATAAGAGGTTTTGCATTATGTATTATATTTTAAATGGTTATGCATATTATATATATATGGTCTAGATAAAAGAAATGGATGGGAGGTAATTCCCCATGTCATTTATAATTATAATGTGCCTTTATAGAGGTTGTGATATGATGGTAAGGAACCATTAAGCGTGGTGGTGGATAATCATGATCTATTACATTGAGTGTGGAGTATGACATCTCGCACTAGTGATACTATATGAGCATTTGCATTTATGTGCAATGTACCATGATTAGAGTGATGTCATGCCGGTTTGCTCATCATCCCAAGTGTTGTTTCATGGAATATCTCACTCTATTGGGATATAGGGAATGTACCCTTTTTTCTTGGGATTATAGGCTTGTTAGACTACTTATGGATGTCTAAGTTATGCCCCGATCCATCCGTCACTAGTATTCCAGGTTTATGGACACTTACGTCTGCACATACTTGGTTTATATAGGTGTATGTAATATATGTAATTATACTATATATATATTACTAATTTATATATATAGTGAATGTTCAGACATTCCTTCAGGTAATGAGCCGAAGAAAGTAGAGCCATTAGGTGTCCCTTTGGAACCTGAGTGGCCTAATTATTTATTTCAGCATTTCTTTTCTTATTCTATTATACCTTCACACCCTTTAGTTATGATAAATTCTTGCATTACATATTGAATCCATTGGTGGTGGCCTGCTGATATTTTATCTCACACCCTACTCGGGCTACCTTTGGTACCTGAAAAGATTATTTTTCTGTAGGTAATGATAAGGAAAAGTGCCATACTACTGGTCTTTGACATGATTTACTTTAGTTGGAACTTAGGAGCATAATATCAGTCCTAGGCTCGAGATGATTAGAGCTATTTTGTCTTTTTTTCCTTTTATATTATTGTATAGCATTCTTGTATCTTCTTGTTTCTTTTATGTATTATAGCATGCCATGTATCCATGTATTAGACACCTCTATAGAGGCTTTTGATATTATTATAAGTTGTTTAGTTATCTATTTCTTCCGATGCTTACTTATTTAGTTATCTATTTATGCTTCCACAATTTATCTATTCTATCTATTTATATTATGCTTCCACTATTGATTTCATAATATTGTATCCTCTACAGCACTCTGAAATGAGGGTATAGTCTCCCCACTATACCACCTTTACACCCTCACTACTAGTCGTAATCCTCTGGAGTACGGGGAGGTGTGCTTGAGGCCATGTTACCCACCGACTCGAGGCACAGGTTAAGTGGATCTCGGGTTGGGATTTTAAAAAGTGGTATCAGAGGCAGTTTTTTTCCTTTGTCTTACTGTTTGGGTATTAGATATGAGACTATGAGTTAAATGGATTTGGAATTTACCCTGTTCCTAGATGTAGCAAACCTATGTATAGTATAAACCCAAATTGCATGGGATGAGAAATTGATGTTACTAATTATGACATTTATATTTGATACGACTTCACTATTGGGTGATGCACTTGGGTTATGGTGTTATTGTTACTGATGTTATTGAAATGTGATTTCTTTATCTAGGTTGGATGAAATAAGGGATTTGAATTAGTACATGAATCATCATAGGCACAAAATGATTAATAGGCCAAGCATATTTCCATGCCACGTTTATTTTCATTATTCATATACCTGTTGAATGTTGATTGTGCCTTGAAAATGCTTTGAATTGTGCTGACACTTCTTACAAGGATTGGGAAAACATAATTGATACTTAAAATTCTTACCTTAACCTAATAATGTTTTCTTGAATAGGTTAAAGAATACACCTTAAGTAGTTAATTATGGAACATTCAGCTATGGGCCATTGGTCACGTGAGCTGGAATGTGTTATGGTGTGGGTCAAGTGGATGCCATGTTTTGATTCATAAGGATCATGGGCCTTTATGGATTGGAAAGTGGTAAACTAAATGATTCAACCATTCTAAGTGATTTAAGTGTTTAAAATATCACAAATTCAAAATGAAAATGAATTTTAAATTTAAATCATCTATATTATATATGTCTGACATAGATAATTAGACCCAAACCTGGCCTTAGTAGTGGTTATCTCGTGTCCCTTACGTTATTATGACCTTTCTAGTCTCTTCTACCGCCTAGTCCCAACTTTTGGAGCAGACATAGGCAAGGTGTTTTCTATATAAATTATTTTTTACCTATCCTAGTTTCTTATCAACAATAATTTCAATTAATTAAATATATTCCTAGGAATGTATTTGTAATTGTAATATCATGCCACCGTGAAGTCCTCTGGTCGCACACCCTGAAGGCCGTGACAACCATGATCCTGAGGTGGCGAGCCCTGAGCTGCCAATGATTCCTCTTACAATTCCACCTATGGAACCTCTTTCATTTATAGATATGGGAATCAATTCCTAGTTATGAGAGGGTTTTCTGCATATTTTGTAGTCAATTCAAGGTTTAGTTTGACCTTCCCCGAGCATGGAAGAGTTGTCTCATGAGTTTCTGCAGCAACATCCCCCCACCTTCTCAGTGTATGGAGGGCCACATGCTATGGAGTCTTGGATCCAAGCGATCCTATAAATATTAGATCATATAGTGATGCCTTCATAGAGGAGGTTCAATACAACGGCTTATATGTTGTGCGATTATGACACCACTCTCATCAGATGGAGCGTTCCAAATTAGAAATTTAGGTGTTCCCTTCTGAACCAACCACTAGGTAGATAGTGGAAGTCGGGGTCGATCCCATGGGAAAAAACTAGTGGAAATAGACTCCATATCAATGCTTTTATACCAATGTTTTAAAAAACCATTGGTATAGGGAGACTATACCAACAGTTTGTACAAACCATTGGTATAGTCTGTTTAGACAACCTATCCCAATGGTTTGATCAAACTGTTGGTATAGTATCCCATCTACAATGCTGTCCCAATATTTTATAAAAATTATTGGGATACATAATATATCCCAATTATTTTTTAAAACATTTGGGAAAGTTTTCCCAAAATATAGATCAGCCCTCTAGTTTCCCCCTCCACGTGATTATTTCCCTAAACCGAAGCACCCTCTTCCCCATCCTGTGAAACTTCTTCCCACCGATCGATCCATCTTCAATCAATCCATTTTTTGTTCTAAAATTAAAATATATAAGTCATACCGTATTTTAAATTTTCTACATCTATTTTATTTGTTTTGTTTTTTTGGTTTGGCCTAAACGATAACTCCCTTATACTACTGTGGTTATTCATCAAATTATTTTACCTCCTTTGGAATATTTTTCTTCAGAAAGATTAAATGTTTCAATAAAGGGATCAATGAGGATTCTTTTCTTAATGCATCAATTGGATAAAATATGTTTTTATAATTTAATTACACAACATCGAGTAATACTAGTCTTGGATTTAGGAGTAACTCTTAGTAGAAGGGTTTCCACACTATAATGTAGACATCTATCTTTTCAGTGATATAATCCCATGTTTGGCTTAAAATTGGGAATCATTTTCATCTATCCCCCAAATACAGTGAAGCCCCCTCCCCATTCATTTATCATGTGACATGAATCTAGTAAAGGAAACTTGTGTTCTAAATTGGGTTTTTTGGATTAAACAGAACAATGTGTGATTTCATAATATTAATCATCCTTATGAAGTTTGGATCCAATTCATGTTTAGCAGACTTCATTTTGTATAGAAAAAGGGATTAGGATTGAGTGTATTTTTAGAATATTTATCATCTTGATAAATATTTTTATAGATTATGGTGTCCTAATTTCTTTAACATTTATGGTATAAAATTTTGATGTATGAGTTTTAGGGTCAAAAAAGTGTGGCAATAATTTTTTTGATTAAGGATGAGTTTGGTAGTGTTCGATTCATAGTCCATAAGTTTATTGTCGGGTAATGGATTATTGTTTAATATAAGGTTAATGAAATAGTCTCTATCTTAAAGTTTGTTTTAAATAAATTCTAGAGATTCTTAATTAAGGAGTATGATTTCCAATATTTGATCAACTCCCTTGTTTCATGTAAAGAAAACTTTTCCTTTGTTGGTATTTATATAGATGAAATTATTAGGCTTTGACTTTATTTATTCCTCGAGTTATTCAGTGTTTTATATTGAATCATTTGAGTATCTAGTATTATTGGTTTCTTCCAAAAAATAGAATATATTGGTCAAAAAGTATTTGGGAAATAAATTATTTGATTAAAAAAACATTTTACTATAATTGGGGGTGAAAATATGCACTAAAGGAACTGCCATTGTATGGAGGATTAAATGAAATTGTTGTATAAATTGGGATATAAAATGGTGTGGTATGTCCCCCCATGTCATAATACTCTTCATGCCAGTTTATATTGTATGTGATATCACATCAATCTACCTTAATCTCCTACACCATGTTATAATTCTCGGTTGCATAATGATATGATTAGGAGGAGGAGGAGTTTGAACATATTACATGTTTATTTAATAATTAAAAAATTAATACTGAATTGATCTGGGTGTTATAAAGAGTTGTAATATTTGACAATTTTTAAACATCTTATTAATACATCCGAACATTTTAGTTCCAAAGAGGGTATTTGGATGTCTATAAAAATTGGCTCAATCCTTGGATGTTTGTTTTGATCTTTAACTTATAAAATCCTTAAGAAATTTCTCTACTTAGATCTTTTTCCTACCATTAAACTAGGTTATAGTATACCATGGTTTTCAAATAGATACTTCTTGAGAATTGGAAGATTCATGTTATTCAAGGATATCTCAGGAGGAAGGAGTCTTTTGACTTATACTTAGTGATCTCGATCAGATTAATGTGAAAATCTTTAACACATTTTTTATTATTTTTTCTTCTTAAGGATATAGAGTTTCTGTATAATGAAAATAAATATACTTTGTATTATTATATTCTCCAAGAACAAAAATTTAATATTGTATTCTATTTATTTTATATTTTAGTTTAGTACTATTCTGTTTGCATAGAGAAATATTTTATTTGGATCTCTTTTTCCTTATTATTAAAAATTAAATTAGAATATAATTATTATACCATTTTATATATGTGCACAAATTAGTATAAGACTGAATAGAATTTGGGTTTTAGTGGTTTCAATCATGATAGTCTATACAATGCAACGTATGTTTCATGTTTATCACATGAGAGATCACATGGGTTAAAGTATGTTGTGTATGTGCGATGGTGTATGTGCTAGGAGATTGAGTTAAATAACAACATTACCTATAGGACACAACTTGTTAAATGATATTACATAATGTCATAAGCATAATAAATATCACAAAAAATACCAAAATAACATCATTACAAGGATGATAATAATGAAGGACCATCATACCATGTTATAATAATAACAATAACCACGATTGGTGTTAGGAAAAAATCTCATATCTAATGTACTCCATTAGATCAACACACATAGCAAAGTAAACCAACACTATTATGGTTAGTCTATGCACACAACATAGATACTCTAGTGCATACAACATATAAAACACATGTACCAAAGTAGTTCTTGATGAGGATATACCTTAAAGCCCAAATAAATCATATGATGTTTTTTTGGAAATTTAATAATGAAGATATGTGTATGTCATAGGGTAAAATATTCATGAATCCAATGAATATCATATGCCTTGAAATAAGGGATGTCATAAGGCATGATATATTTGTATTGTATTACCACTTCCATAGTCGATCACATTGCACAATATGGCCATATCATAATGTAATGATATGGTTTAAACATATATTATGACTAACATAGGCAGTCGAATGTTAAGTTTTAACATTTGGGTAATCTTCTGCATAATCTATAATTAATCATTAACATTTCATAGATTCATTGATTCTGTTGCATATACGACATCTGTATACTAATAGATACACTAATTTTTTTTATAAATCCATTATATTGCATTAGTGTAGATATGCTAGATTTATATCATTTTCGTTGAGCACCTACATGTATATAGTTCATGACACCAAGATGGACACCTTTTAAATAACACACCTTATAAAAAATATCATTGATCACTAATACTACAATGACACAATTTATTAGAAATATATCATTAATTATGCAATACAGTGATCTCTATAAATTTAGACTTAATGTCAATTTTTTTTCATAATTATACTAGAGAGATCATTGTTTATACAATGATTTTTCATCACATCCACCATGTTTCAGTTCAAGATTTCAGTTATTTATTTATAGTATTTTATTATATATATAGTATTTTATTGTCTTTTATATTATAATTATCATATAGAGTAGTGTGTTAGTTATAGTATTATATAAAGTGAACAATTATCATTTAATTAAATATATTTTTGATGGAACATGAATCTTATTGAATTGATTTCATGAAATGACTTATTTCAATTTTTTTACAAAATGGATAGAAGTTGGATGTATGAAACTGATCAAATCTCAAGAGATTTTCCAAACAATTTGGAGAGGTTTTTAGATTTTTCATTTGAAAATGCTTTAGATAGTGGTCACATATACTGTACATGTTATAATTGTGTTGAAAGACCTTGGTTGAGCTGTGAAGAAGTTATCAAACATATAACCAAATATGGTTTTCAAAAAAACCATTATGTGTGGTATTAGAATAGGGAGAAAATGGAATCTCAAAATGCTGATGAACCAAATGAGAGGACTAGATTGGATAATTTGATATATGACCAATTTTTGCTTATTTTTCATCATGAGAAGGATAGGATGGTGAACCATGAATATTTATATATGAGAACACATGATGCTTCCAATGAAAATGATGATGTTGATAGGGTGAAAAAGTTGAATGATGTTGTGATGACTCCAGTATATCGACAATGTTGTAAAATAAAAAAGTTTTTAAATTTTAATCCAATTGTTTCATGGGAAACATGTATGATATTTCTAATAATACCATCAATTACATTCTTAACTTCTTGAATTAATTACTTACAGATGATGCAGATATTCCCTCAAACCACGATTTGTCATTGAAGTTAGTTGAAGAACTTTGATTAAAAAAAAACGAAATTCATGCTTTCCTGAAAGAGTGTAGCTTATTATAGGAGGAAATTGTAGAAATAAATGATTGTATAAAATGTGAAATATATCAATGGAAGTCAAAAGTTGATGTAACACCATCCCGTGTGCCACTGAAAGTAATGTGGCACTTTTTTTTGATCCCCATACTTCAGAATCATTTCATGTATGATGAAATATCAATAAAAATGAGATGACATGATACCAATAGAAAGAAGAATAATGAAGATTTGGTCCACCGTATATATGGATTTTCCGGTCAGATATTTGATGCTCAATATCCTTATTTTTCAGCTGATGTCTGTAATGTGTGATTGGGTCTTTCATGTGGTGGTTTTAATCTGTTTGGGAAGATGATTACGTCGCACATCACATGGGTGGTTTTCATACACATTTAAACCTCCCCCGTGGTTGTGCATGAAAAAAACTTTCACTTTCATTAGTATACTTATATCTGGCCCTTCGTATCCCAGAAATTATATATATGTATAAATGCAACCCTTGATAAAATATTTGAAACTTCTTTGGGATGGGAGTGTGTGCACATACAATGCATGTTCGAAAGACATATTTTAGATTCATGATGGAATTATGTGGATGATCAATAATTTTCCTGCTTATACAATGATGCATGGATGGAGCATGAAGGGAAAACTGTCATGTCTTATTTGTATAATGAATACATGATCTAGAAGACTAAAATATCGCCATAGTTTTAGTTTTATGGGACATCGACGATTCTTTCTAGTGGACCATCCATATAGAAATAATTGTTGAAGATTTGACAGTACCATGGAGACTGATGATCCACCTTAGCATATGTCTGGAACAGATGTGCTTAATGAATTTAAAGATTTTAGTTTTTCATTCAGGAAGGGTTAAATGGAATCTAGAAAGAGGAAGAATGTTTCCAATGATAACTGTTATAATTGGAAGAAAGGGAGTATCTTCTTTGAGTTGCCTTATTGGTTAATTATTTTGTCACATCATTTCTTAGACGTAATGCACATTGAAAAAAATATATGTAAAATCTTTATTTCGATTCTTCTAAATATAAAAGGAAAGAAAAAAGATGATTTACGATCTCAGCGTGACTTGGTAGATTGGGGGATCAGAGCAGAATCGCATCCTATGTGTATTAGTGAAAATAAATGGAAAGTTCCATGTACTTATTTTGTTATGAAACCTATATAAAAAATCAATTTATTGAATTACTAGAGACTATTACAGTTCCTAATGCTATTCAAGAAATATATCAAAATGGGTCAACATAAGAGAGTTGAATTTGAAATCTTTAAATACACATGATTATCACATCCTTCTACATGAGTTGATTCTAATATCAATCCGTCATCTTTTTTCCAATAGTATAAGTGTGTCAGTTATTTAGTTGTGCCATTTGTTTAGATATTTTTGTGTTAAGAATTTCTCCAAGTATTTATTTCAAAAACTATTGGTAGAGACACCATTAATTTTTTGTGAGTTAGATAAAATATTTCCTCCATCATTTTTCACATGCATGCTGCATCTGACTATCGATCTTCCAACCGAAATACTTCTTAGAGGACCTATATCTTTTCGTTGGATGTATCCAAATGAAGAAATATATACACATTGAAATCTTATGTATGGAATAGGAATCATCTCAAAGGTTCTATCATGAATGGTTACATGGATCAAGAATTTATGGAGAATGAATAAACTAATGAGAAATGAATAAGAAAAGTATGAGAAAAGTTAACCCAGTTTTCCATCACTTACTTAAATAAGAGGAATTCCCGGATCATATTCATTGACGAAATTACGTCTTGAAGAGTGGGAGATGGAATATTACATGGTTTAATTGTACATACCTGTTAAACTATTTCTATTTTTATCTATAGGGAAAATAAATAAATGATAAATAGAAAGAATCATTCTTTATCTTTGAGAAGGAGAGAGACTTTTCATAACAAAGTGTTTTCTGTTTGGTTGAAAATGAATGTAGAAATATTATTTTAATAAATAAATAAAATTAATATTTAATTATGTTTAATATTCATTTATATTTTAGTTATTGAGTTTTCCTACTGACACCGTCTTTGAGGAAATCAGAGCTTTGGATTTTGGTCCTAATAATGTGGTTCATGAATTTAAATAAATTGTGATCAATGGGTATAGATTTATTATCACTGAATGAGAAAAGATCACAAGAACACAACATGATGGTTTTATTCAAACTGTCACAACAGACTGTTATGCCATTGCATCAGATAATAGACCTTGTTTTGAAAATTTTGCTTATTATGGAGTCGTTAAAAAAATAACAATATTGGATTATTACTCTTATGGTCGAGTCACTATGATGAAATATAAATGGTTTGATTCGATGAAGAGGTAGGGAAACTTTATTGACGATTGTGGATATTGAGTTATTTACATGACCCTCACTCTTTCTATCGATGAACCATATGTATTGGCATCAATGGTGAAACAAGTTTTTTATGTCAAAGATCATATTTAATATGAATTTTTTGTCATTATTGAAGTATTACCATGTCATATTTTTTATGATGGTGATGATGGAATTGAAACCCTCCCTGATCCCATTGGACCTGATCCATTTATTACTTATGATGACTCCAATACTTCAATTGTTCGAGTTTATTGTGAACCTAAAGTTGTGGTGGGAAATATATAGAAGCATTCATCTACAAATTGATTTACTATTGATTACAAATATTTTTTATCCAACTATAACATCAAGTTAATTTTTAATATTTACTGGTTGTAGTTTTCTTTGAGTTTCATTTTATAATATGGAATTAAATTGTATTCAGTCCTACCAAACAAAAAAAAACCAAAACAGTTAAATTATAAAAAAACACGATGAATTGAATTGGACATATTAAAATAAATGATATGAAAGTAAAATCCAATGAAAATAATGACCTAACCCAAAAAATATCTAAATTACCTAACTAAAAATATGAACCAAATGACTTAAGACAAATAATCCATGTATCTATTTTTTTTGTTACAAAATAGTTATCCTTTTCTAATTACTTTTGTATTTTTTTTAAATGAAGGAAATGAAACCAAATGAGGTGCAGTGAATAAAAAATATGTCAGACAAAAATCGTCAGATGGATGAGATTGGTATTCCTCCGTTAGTACCTATTGTGAGTATTTATTTCATATATATATATATATATATATCAATAACATATAATGTAATTTGATTAATTTTGTTTTAAACTTTTATGCAGGATCCATGACTAAGGTGCTAGTTATTTGATGAGTAGCCTAGTAGTGGTCCTTGTACTCAGGTTGGTGGTATGAGGGGGGGTACGAGATCTAGGTGCTTCAGTCAGTGTACCTATTTAGACCCTACCCATCCCACTGACGTACCATATTCCACACATTCTGATCCCACTGCGTCGTTTAGGACACATGGGATATTTAGGCCTCCTATGTTTTCACCACCCTTTACATCTGAGCATCCTCACCCATCTTTACCATATCCCACAATGATTCACACTCTTCATCCATATTATGCAGTTGCTCAGTCATCCATGCCATCTTCTTTACCAACTACTTCTTTTTCACTGAGCTTCTACATTCCTTCTTTGAATCCTGTTATGATATAGTTTGTGCCTATAAGCATACACTGGGACCCACTCCACTGATAGAGGGTGATGTTCCTTCAGTGGAAATGGATTTAAAGGTTCCCATTGAGCATACTTCTGTAGGTATATTTTAGAACCCTAACAATTTTTTTACCATAATTTATTTTCATTATAACATGTATTGATATAATATATTTTTTTATCATAAAAGATATATCTACTGATAGGTGGCGGGGGTGGGGGAGTACACACATGTGTTCAGTGTAGAACCACCACAAGCATTTGATGGGGGACTACAATGAAGACAATCAAATGATCAAAAAAATAGGTCAGCACTGTCGGAGTTTTTTGGCGACGCTTTCCAAAAACTATGACATCATTCCTGTCAGCTCGATATCATGGAGAAAATTTCCAAATGAAGTCAAGGATAATTCTTGGGCACATATATGGGTAAAAAATCTATTGTATTTAATGTAATATTTTTTTGTATTTACATGAATTAATATTTTTGTGTCAGCTTCAGTTTAATTTCCCATATTTGTGAGAGTGCATGACCAACATGTCTAAAGGAGTTAGGTGAGATTTTTAGAGACTATAAGAACAATTTGTATATTGGTTGGCATGATAGAGTTGGCCCAGAGTTAGAGGTGGTACCTTTCATGATTGATTTTCCAATAGAATAGTATCAAAAAATGATTACTCATAGAACGACTATTAAGTTTAAGGTATTAATCACATTTAAGGTATTGAAATGAAAATTTTCATATTTTTCATTAATACTATATTTTTTATTATTTAATTTTATTTAGGAATCATCTGGAAAAAATAAAAAAAAACATTGATGCTAAAAAATACCTCCACACATTGGGATGTACTACGATGTTAGATCATGAGAGGAAGCAGGTATGATAGTTGTTTATAATTTTTCTTTAGGACTTGAACTTTTTATTGTTTAAACCATAATTTATTCGATTTATAAAGTGTTCATATAATTTTAGTTATGAAATTCATTATTTGTAACCTATTTTTAATTATTGTTTCCTACATTCAATGTCATTGTAGAGGTAGGTATAGAATATTTAAGGACATGTGCGTCAAGAAAAACTGTTTTGCTTGAGTAGAAGGAAATAAGATGGAAGTATGGTTAATGAACCGACACAACAACATATTGTAAGTTTTACTTTGTTGATTTAAAAATTTAATATCTATTTTGTAACTTAATAATCTATTTATATTTTTAACAGGATTCTTTAGAGGCCCTTGATGTTCCGGAACCTGACAATTTTGGGCCGAATGATCAGTTACATCAGGTGTTGGGAGATGAGCACCCTAGAAGAGTATAATGTTGACCTAGGAAGAGTATAGTCCTGATGAGCTATTTTCCCTCTTTAGGTACTATTTTTAGTTCCACCAATTTCAAATAGGTTAAGGAATGGGCAGAAAAGGCTGAAAAAAGGGCCACATTGGTGGAAGAATAGTCTTCTAGGATAAACACTAAATTTATGAAACTGATGAATGTTTTATGTCCAACACTTCCACTAGAGTTACACCCAACTTGTGAAGAATATATGTAGTTGATGACTTCAATATATAGTGAACTAGGGGGTAGTTCTAGTGATGGTCAAGATGATGTCATTCCTGACAATTATGATGGCGAGGAAAATGTTGTAGATGAGGATGATGTCGAGACTGCGGTCGAGGATGAGGTCAAGGCCGAGGGAGAGGCAGAGGACAAGGTGGAGGATGAGGGTGAGAATGAGGCTAAGTATGGGGTTGAGGATGAGGATGGGGGCATGGATGAGGATGAGGATGAAGCTGATGATGATAGTGGTGACAATGACAGTGATGGTGATGAGGGAAAATTGATCTATTACATTTTTGACTTATATTTCCGACATTTGATGTTTGGTGATTTTCTATGACTGAATATATGTGTTATTAGGTGGGTCACATTATTATTGTATCTTTATTTATTTATCTATAATTGGATTCTATGAAATCTTTTTTTGCATGGTATCAAATATATTTCACAATTCTTTTTTTACATACACTCAAACTCTTGGCAGAAGAACTTGAGATTATTCATTGTCATTATAACAATTCTTAGTCATCTTTCTCAAATTCATTGTATTTTTATTCTTTACATTATGGGACACCATTTTTGATCTAGTATCATTCACAGATCATGTTTTACTTGAAAGTATCAAAGTATATATACTGACTATATTTATTAACATGGATGAGTATTTAAATTGGGGAATTTAAAATTGATTTTAAAAATCCATATTTTCCAACATAAATTTCATGATAACTATAATATACCCAATTCTATAAGGACAACCTACCCCTTATAAAGAAATCATGATTCCCTCATTCATAAGACACCCAAGGAAATGCCTTAAGAAATCAAGCAATCGATCTTGAACCTATCACAAATTTCTCTAACAACCTAACCAAATACCCATGCTCCTCTCATCATAGAATATTTCCATTCATGTACCCATCTCAATCATAAAACTCCATTATCTAACCATCATAAAAAATGAGGGTCAACCAACCAATATTATCTAACCATAACCTACTACTCTGATAGCCATAACTAGTAGCCTACCTAGAGAACCTTATAGTCACTATAGAGATAGCCACAATATCATCCCACACTAGCATCACCACTATCAACTTGACTCATTCAAATGTATTTAACCAAACAACACATCTCATTTTGAATCCATACCTGGGCACTCATTCCTAGATCCCATCATAAGGCACATCATACCCAAACCTATACTTTAAATGGTTGTCAAAAACTAGGAGAATAACTATAATCACATCAAAACATCACACAATAACCACCAAAATAGTCCCAATTAATTAAGTCACCTCTAATGAATTATTTTATAAAACATTGAATATGTTATTATTCATACATTAATTAATCAAAACCCATTCCATACAATTATCAAGAACTTTTTTCCTTTTTTTAAAATTTTTATAAACCCACTATCCTCATTATGAAATTAATTTCACACCCACAAGGATTCATGAATATGTACAAGTATATAAACCTATATGATTCATGAACCCACACTCTCATACCACCTCAATATAAGAGTAAAAACAAAATAATAGCTCACCCAAAACATCATAATTGAATCAAAATCTCAATTACAACACTAAAAATAAATGATCAAAAATCTCATCACCCTGTAGATTTAATTTCATTATACATGGGTTAGTTACATATCGGTATAAGGTCTATTCCAAGTTCCCACAAAACATCCTTCCTCTAACTATCATGCCCAAATATTCAAACAACCAAAAACAATTTTTTTAACTTATTTGTAATACCTCAACTAAAATAGCTCATATAAAATCATTGGTAAATCACCACAATACCTTAGGAACACCTAACCTTATACCAGATGCTTTAGACTAGTGGAGAGATTATATAAGTATTGTGGGGGTATTATACTCTCTATACCCTACTAAATAAAAATATATAAATAACATAATCAAAATAAAACATTAGAGTAATCATAAGAAATTACAGATAAGAGACAACCAATAATAACATATAACATCACCATGATATAACTTGGTAGGGTCTCACTAATTTCCCCTAATATACATCATTATATAGAGTGTATACATGTATGGGAAAATAAAACAATTACCAATATAAAACATGAAACAATTATGAATGGTCAGCGGGTGCTACCCAGGGAGACCCAACACTTGACCTCACTTGATTTGGAGAATTTTTGAAATAGAATTCATCTCAAAACACAACCCCAAACTCATACCCTGCCGCTTAGGGAAGGTTCATGCATCTTAGTCTCAACCTCCACCCTGTCACTCAGGTTAAAGACTCACAAAACATCTCGATCTCATATTTATCCTCACACTTCTACCCTCTTGCTCAAAGTGAGGTCTAGTATCACATCCTGACTATTAACCAATCACTCAAGGTAGGATCCCATATCATATACTGACCACTACCCTCTCACTTGATGTTAGGCTCTATGTCATATCTTAACCACTACCCACTCACTCATGGTAAGGTATTATATCATATCACGATCACTACTATCTAACTTAAGGTAAGGTCATGTATCACATCATGATCACTATCCTCCACTCTAGACAAGGTCCGATATCACATCCTAAATAATAGACACTCACTCATATTAAAGTCACATATCACATCTAGGATATCGGGAAAGGTCCTATATCATATCCCGAACACTACCCTCTTACTTAGGGTAGGGTTATATACTACTTATCATGCCATGTCACATACCTCAAAACTCTCACTCAGAGTGGATCTCATCACTACTATACAACATGGTGAGATCATAAATAATGAGAAAAAAATAGTAGTAATAGCTTATATCATATCCCTTAGTTATCCACACAACCATCCCCACATAGCTCCATGTTATAGGGTAGCTGATATATCTCAACAAAACATACCCTAACCAGCATCACCATCATAATTTGAACCTTAGGTCATACCCACCTATCATTGTATTTTATATTGTCTATATTTTTAGGTTCATTTATAGTGGTGCTTTATAAGGTGTTGTATTAGTTTTTTTTTCAGGTGTGTATTCATCAATATTCAGTATTATTTTTATAGATACTGGTAGGGTATTTTCAAGTGTTTTTCTTTCAATGTGATTATTTATATCTCAACAAAACTTACCCTAAATAGCAAAACCCCCCTAATCTGAGTCACCCCTAGATCATTTCAATTTCATCCTGAGATCAAGGATAATGCTTGGAAGCCATCTAATATATCATCTAAGATTACACTTTGAATTCATCCATGAAATAAGATGGAATTAGGAATATTTTTAGTAATATCCCAATTCCAAAATGAGGTTTTAACTATTGATTCCTTGATTCCATGATTTATTATCATGATGGTTACATTACCATGAATGAAATCAAAATCCCCACTATAAGAGTGTCCTTGTTCTAGCATCATTATATCAAGCTTCTAGACATCATATCCAATGTCCTATCTATTATTCAGTGGTACCATGGTTTGAGGAACCTAAACAAATTATATAGATAATGAGGGTCACGCCCTCAAACAACTAATTATACAATCACCAATATATACCTTACCTTATACTACACCTCAAGATCCACATAAAAAGTTATCATTGTCGCATGCCACTCCTCCCAATCCATTCAAATACACTTACAACTCTTGACACTATTTCTCTAGGAAAATACGTTCCAAGGATCCATATCGAGTAAATTATCTTACAAAACCTGATTCATTTCCAATATTTTCTCTACCATGGAGGTACATTTCAAATTCTCATTCAAAACTCATGGAAACAATTCACCTGAAATTACATTAAGAACATCATCCATCAACCCCTAAATATTACACCACACTGTAATCTATTACAGGTATATAAAACCCCTATATATTACACCACATTGTAATGTGGGTTTCTACCCCTCATAGATTAGGAACTATCCCAATAATCCCTTGGAACTTGATCATTAGTGATTATATACTACCTATAAACTAGATTCTAATTTTATCTCTAATGAGACACCATTGTTGATAAACTTTACTGGCCCAAATATATAAAATTCCATCCATTCAAATTGAATCAAGATCATATAATGGGTTTTGCATCAATTTCCCAAATGAGAGAAATATACTTCCATCCCTATTTGGATCATATTTTCAAGTGTTGTGTTTATGGAGATGTTTGTTTTCTATTCGGTGTGTTTGTGTTATTCGGAATTGGTGTTATTCTAAATTATATATAGTGTACTGCAACTGCATTAGTGTTATTCTGATTGAATACTATTTGGATCATATTTTTCTGCATTGGTGTTATTCTTAATTGAGTAGAGTGTATTGAAATTGCAGGTAATTGGGTCATAATTGCACAGGTAATTAAAGGTAATTACCTGTAATTATGAATTCTGAATTCTGAATTCTATACAGGTAATTGTTGCAGGTAATTGTATAGGGGGAGGTTATATCCTACTGCTATAATTGTAGCACTATATGACAATGGTTTAAAAACCAATGGTATAGATGTGATAACCAAATCTATACCAATGTTTTATAGAAAACCATCAGTAAAAGCCTATTCCAATGGTTTTTAAACCATTGGTATGGACCTGATAAATTAATCTTTACCAACGGTTTACATCAAAATGTTGGTAAAAGTCTATACCAACGGTTCATAAACCGTTGGTATAGATATAAGGTGAGTTGTATTTCAATGGTATCAAACCATTGGTTAAAAGTTATACCAACAGTTACTACAAACCATTGGCATAATGTGCTTTACAGTTCCATATACCAATGGTAATTGAATAACCATTGTCATATGTCTATCCCCACACCTCAGTAGCCAACAATTTGGAAAACCGTTGGTATAGGTTATACAAATGGTTTTCCAGCCTATACCAATAGTTTTAAACCATTGGTATATCATAAGTTTCCAGTAGTGAAACGCGGAAAAGTAGGGTGCAGTTCAAATCAAAAGAGTCTGAGTTGATTTTCCAGAAAAATAAGCAAAGGGAACAATTGAAACAATGACACATTTTGAGAAAATTAAAATAAAATAAAATGAAGAAAAAAACAAACAAAAGAACAATCATGTAGGGGTTGCAATCTGATTAGGTTTTATTATGAATTTCATTCTTTAGTATCTAGATTATAAATGAAAATAGTTTACCATGGGGATTAAATTCTATCATAGTTTTTTGGTCCTACAACTAGTGATTGGGTATTTAAAATCCAATTCCTTGGTTTGGTAATTGAATATTCAAATGCACATTAATGTTATACCCCTAAAACAGTGGCAGTGGGTTCCCCCAATGGTCATGGGTTCATCTAATGAAACTCCTTTAGTGTTCACCATTGGTATCATTCTTGGTCCGATATGATACCAATGGTGATATTGTAATTAAAATCATTAAAGGAATTATATAAGAGAATTCATAATAACATTAACACTTCAGAATGTAAACCTCAATCAAACCAAAATATTTTTACAACTCCAAAAATGATGGAATTAGCCACTTATGATCATGGTCACAATGTTTGGATTGAGCTGAAACTCAATCCATACCATGGATACAATAATAAGATAAAGAATGGGATAATTACACTAGAATAGAAATGAAAACAGAAATGAAAACTAGAATTTTGATCTGAGGGAGGCTCGAATGGCAGAGTGACAACACCTACCCCTGGATGTCTAACCATGAACATGGAGGGATTCCCTCTTATTTATAGAGTTTAAAAATACACGCTGTGTAACCTAAAGTACTCACTGTGTATAATGTTCAACTCATTTTTTCCCTATTTTCTCTGCCTATAGGTGACCTGCTGAGGTGCCCAATGACTTTCAATGTGTCGACGGTCAGTTGGTAAGGTACACAATGTGTAGAACTACCCCACATGGTGTGTAGTATTGATTTTTTCCACCAACTACATCTAGAAGGGTGTACATGGTGTGTAGAGTGAAGTACATGACGTGTAAGTGATGATCGACTACTTGGGAGTGTACTTGGTCTGGCCTATCCATGTATGTGCCAAGGTACACGACGTGTGTTTACAAGTACATGCCGTGTACATGTCAATATTTGCTATCAAAATTCCTGATTAGTGAATTTGGATTAAAGACACCTGAAAAGAATCACGAACACTAAAATAAATCATTTTACCTACAAAAAAAAATTTATTCGATGAACACATGTTTTTATACTCAATAGAATGTATGAAATTTTATACAAAAATCAGGCACATCAAACTCCCCCAAACATTGTCATTTTCTTGCCCTCAAGAAAAATCTCAACATTTAATTAATAGAATCCATACTATACAATGGGAATCATTCAACTAATTATACTTATAAATACTATAGCCACAACAGTGGATTTTAAAAATGTAAAAAATATATTTCAATTCCAAAGATATTCTAATCAGGCCTCCTTTACAATTCAATTAAATATTTACATCCTCTTTTATTCACACTATTCAACTTTTCATAAATACACATGCGAGTAGATGATTTACCTCACCAAAAAATACCACACTCATCAATCAAGATCATTTTATTCAGAGTTATTCTCAATCTAAAGTATATACACTCTGTACATAGGTTTGAAAGTATTCTCATTCTCCAATTTAGAAATCAATTAAAAAATCATAAGGTATTTCAATAAGGTTATAATGTTTCTGAGGCTTTAGGTAGGTAGGTAATGATGAAAAATAATCTCAGAGGATTGAAAGAGGAGGCTGAACTCTTAAATAATAATGCATGATATTCAGAAATAAAGATCAATGAAAAATGCATCCACAATCAAGATCTATCAAATTTTATCATCACCGTGATATTCCCTTGCCAACATGGGTCCATAAACCATCAATAAAGTGTAATGAATAAATTTGGCCCCTCTTTTTAATTTTTCAATACATGTTCTCTCTCTCTCTCTCTCTTCATAATCAAGGGAGTACTATGAATACAAAGAAAAGTGGTTTTGGAACCCTTCTTCCCAAATGAACAAGATTCACTCCCCCCCACTATTAATTTCATTGTTTTCACCAAAATTTACTATGAATATCCAAATTCCCTCTCTAAATCTCAAATGAATAATCATAGAAATTTATAAAAGAATTAGGATGGGAAGGATAAATAGGATTTTAATGTGGATTCATATCAAGTCAGTTCATGATTTCTAAGGGTTCAACAAAGATCATATGTAGGGTAGGTATCAAGGTCAAAGTAGTTGAAAAATAGTCAAATGACTCAATCATTTTAATGTGATTCAAAATCTTCATGTTTTGAAGAGAAAAACTTGCATGTTCTTGTAGTCATACATATCCCAAGAATATATCCAGAAAGAGGGTATGAGAAAGAATACGTCCAAAAATCGTAGAATACCTCTTAAGAATGAGTAAAATAAAGGGTCAATCATGTCATGAAATGGATAAAAATGACCATTCTAATAAATGTAAATTTCTGAGAATTTCAATCCAAATTCAAACTATAGCAACAATCATTTCAAAATACTTTGAAATTTAAAATAAGCATATAACTTTTAAAATTCCCTTTTATGTATTTATTATTTATAAATACAATTAATAGAATGTTTTCAACATTTTATATATTTCAAATAGTAATAATATCTCCTAGATCAGTTCAAGGGGAAAGAGTAGTGTAGTCAGAGACTCTCCCCCACACTTAATATGGCACATGGTCCTCCAAGTGCAACACTAAGGAGAATAAGAGGACTTGGAAAAAACAAGTGGTCTAGGACAACATTAAGTAGAGAAATAAGTAATGATAAAAAGAATAATGAAAAGAAGCTCTGAAATAATACTCCTCTCACATCGAGTGCAAAAATATAGAAGTCAAAAAGAGATGCCCATAGAGCTCTAGAGTTCTTGTGAATGTCGATGAAATGGAAAAAATAAACATGCAGACACATACACCATAACATCATAAGCATATAACAATATATATATATATATATATATATATAAGGAAATAAGTATGAAAAAATAGTCATGGTGTGGACTCAGAAGAGGCATCATCTGTAACAGGGGGATCTGGAAGAGGAGGATCAGCAACAGTGGGGGATGGAATACTAGGCCTTGTGCTCTGTGTGGTGGCCATAGAGCTATATCAGGAGGCATGAGAGCAGTGATCTTGATGGGAGGCCCCACCTACACATCCTGGCTGGTAGTAGGAGGAGAAATAGTTGGACTGGTAGTGGAGAGGAGAACTGAATATGTGGCCAGTGCCATCCACAAGGTTTGTGTGGAGGAAATATAAGGAGTGGAGGGGAGGGGGGGGGGGGGGGGTGGTTAGGTTCTAGTGTTAGGGAAAGGCCCAAGTTCTGGGGTATGAGTTGTAACATATCCTCCATTCATGTTTGTGTATGAGAGATGGAAACCTGGTGGTGCTCGAGAAGGTCCAGACAGCGGTCCAGTGCGGCCAGGTGGAGGGAAATGGGGGGGTGGGGAGGGGGGGGGGTGTAGCCAAGGGTACTGGTGGTGGTGGGGATATGGATGGACCATAATAAGAGGGTATGGTAGCATAAGGGAGAACATCCTTTGGTGGATGGGGTGGGTCTGTGTAAAGACCCGTAAATTTCAAGGGAAATTTTTTTCTTAATTTTTTTTTGGATTTTACAAGTACGCAGTTTCTGACGGCACCTGATTCCGAGGCCCGGTGTGCTCGGAATCAATTTCTAAAGTTTAGCTCGGGTACGTTCAGTGAACGAACGAGCGGGTTTTCCTAACTTTTTAACCGATGCTCGGAATCGAAATCCGAGGGCACCGATGGAACCGCAGTGCCGGTAATTGCTTAGGAACACTTCCTCTGGAGTTACGTTTGCTCGGGAGGTGATGTTAAAAATAAAGTGGTTTGATTAAAGAGTGAAATAAAATACGTACTACGATTTTATTTCTACTCTACGTAATTATAACCTACGTATGGAAGTTGAGGTGGGACCCACTAAATCCTAACTCCTCTTAAGAGGATATTAGTGAGGTGGGCCCCACACGAGCCCCGCCTTTTCAATTTCCTCAAACCTCCCTTAATGTTGGAAAACCCCCCCATTAATTTGTAACTCCTCCACTTTAAAAACATGCCAATAAAACGCCTCATTAATTGGACAACACACGTTAATTAATTCGGTGAATTCATTTTGAATTTTGAAAAGGGTTGGCATGAGAAATAAAATAAGTCAAAGCGTTATTTTATTATTGTGGAATCATTGTGTGGAGATTTTTGGAGAGGAGAACTCTGGTCTTGAAGAACTTCATCTTCTTCGCGAAGAATGCCCAGTCTACGACGAAGAACTCCATCACCGTAAGGGAAGATCGTCGTGCCGTCTCCTCTCCTCTCCGAAGCCGGTGAGAGACGCCTTCTTCGGAGAATGATGAAATGCCGCATCCTTCATCGGGCGAACACCGACAACGCTTACGGAGCCTCGTTCTGCGACGTCGTCTTCCACGATGTCTTTTTCCCATGACGATCCTCGTTCGACGACTTCTTCGAGGTAGGGGTTTGATTTTGTTCGTGAATATCCTTTGCCGTTCAACGTCAATTTCTTTAGCTGCTTGGTATCGAATTAACGGGAAGGGGCCAGACCGCATGAACATGACCAACCCTCCTCCCCCTTTGTGTTTGTATTCATTGCGGCTCGAACGAAGGCGGTGCGGTGCAACACCACCGCGTAGAAACAAGGTGGGACGCGACGAAGAAGAGTGGCGCCTTCGCGCCACGCCGTTGAGGCCGAAAGAAGCCGCGACCAGAGTCGGGCCGCGGTGGAGGGGCGCGGCGCCATCACGCCACACCAGTTGGACCAAGGCCGCGGCCTTTGTCCATGGAGGAGTAGGGAGCGGAGGCCGGAACCGCCGGCCGTCGGCACATGGAGGGCGGGACCAACCTGTCTCGCGTGGTACACTGGCCGGCCATTACGGCCTGCCAGATATGGAAAACCGGGGGTTTGAACCCGCAGTCAACGCAGCAAGGCGGACCCCCCCCCCATGGGTCCGCCATCCGGTTCGAAGGGGGTGGCAGTTCCCCCCCTTCTGCGCTCATGCGGCGCGCGGCGCCCTCGCCGGGCCGGGCCGCCCGCGCTGGGTCGGGCCGCCCACGCCGGGTCGGGCCGCGCTGGCGGGACCGGGCCGTGCCAGCCGGGCCGCGCCGCGCCCGGATAGGCCGGACCCGGACCTGGGTCGGGTCGACCCGGTTCGGGCCGACCCAAGGGGTCTCGGGTCAGGCCGACCCGGTTCGGGCCGACCCAAGGGGCCTCGGGCCGGGTCGGTTTGGGCCCAAAACCCCTTAAAATCGGGCAGGTTTGTTCATTTGCCCATAACTTGGGCTACTGACCTCCGAATGATGCACCATCAGTTGAGATGAGATCCTTGGATCGAGAAGGTCGTTTCGGTATATTACACTCAAGGTTATGGAGAACTTTGGTTATGGCTGGGTTGGTTCGAACATGAAACCAACCGGGCCCTCGGAGCGGAAACACTTATAACTTGAGTTCCAGACGTCCGATTGACGTGCCGTCGACTTTGTTGGATTCCTCTTAGTGATACGGAACTTCTGGATTACTCCGCTCGAGCTTTGGATGTAGTTGGAGTATGGTCAGGTTGATTTTGACTTAAAAACCAACTGGGACCCTGGGACGAAAAAGCCAATAACTCTCAGACCGGGCGTCCGTTTGACACGCCGTCTGTCATGTTGATTTCCTAACGATGAGATAGAACTTTGGGATACATCAACTCCGGACTACGTGTCAGTTGATGTATCGACCCCTTGGCTCGTGGAGCGGACCCTCTCGAAAACGAGCATGCTGTGTGCGGGAACCCTAGAGCTGGTTGTGACTACGATGACGATGACGACTGTACTAGGATCCTCCGTGGGTTCGACAACGACAGAGAATGCACTGAAATACTCCATGGGTTCGGCAGCGACAACGACCGTACTAAAATCCTCCGTGGGTTCGATGGCGATGACTACTGTTCTTGTATCCTAAGTGGGTCCGGCAGTACGTGACTACTATTCTTGTATCCTACGCGGGTCCGACAGTATTTGACTCTGTACTTGTATCCTACGTGGGTCCGACAGAGTGGCTGGTCTAGTATCCTACGTAGGTCCGACAACTTAACTGGTCTAGTATCCTACTTCGGTCCCAACTAGATGAATTAGTGGATACATCTGATCATCTCTATCACCTTACGAAGAAGTATACCTGTGTGAGCTGAGTCTTGACTTTCAATCATTATCTTTGATATGATTGACTTGCTTCCTATGTGGAATGAGATGTGCTTTCTGGTGTGGATTGGGATGTGCTTTCTTGTGTGGATTGGGGTGTACTATCCTGTGTGGACGTGATCAAACTTGGGATCAGACATTAGAGCCGAACTGGAAATTGATGACTTACGTATATGTATGGGCATATACCTAAGTAGTGTTGGTTGTTGCTTCGTGATTGTATCTTTCCTTTGTGGATTATCCTTTGTGGATTCTGGGAGACCTTCGGGGGTCTCTTGGTCCCTACTGAGTAGCGTATACTCACCCCTACACGGGCTATGACCGCACTACGTTGCGTTGGATGTAGACGACGGACAACGCTGATCGTAGTTGAGGCTTGTGGAGCACGTCAGTACGTGGAGGTGGACCACTGGGAGGGACGTACACAGAGCGGATGGCTGGACCTGAGGAGCTGAGTAGGCTATCTATACCCACCCTTCAGGTGGGATTTCCAGTGGACGGCTCGGTGTTCTGTTTTACTTTTCAGTTTCTGTACTTTTTTTCAGTTGTACTTTACTTTTAGTTTGGGTTTGTATTCTGGTCCACTTACTTTTCCGCACTTACTATTGTACCCATTTTTACTTAGTGTTTACTTCTACTGTCTTACTCTATGGTGTTTGTTTACTTTATAAAGGCAATGACTTCCCTTTTTGTTGTAATTTATGCTTTGGTGCTAGTCGTCAGCCCCTGGACTATGGAATGAGGGCTTGGGGTAGTCACGACATGGGTCCCGAGGACGGGTCATGACAAATTGGTATCAGAGGATTTCGGTTCTACCGCAAAACTTAGGACTCTGATCTTTCTTCTATGTGAAGAAATAGTGTTAAGGGTATTGAGTGTGGTTATCAGTCCAGGGAGTCCAGTGTTGGTGCAGCGGCCAACGTATCCGTACACCAGGACCCTGACTTCTGATTTCCGACTCAGTGCACGAAAACACTGATTGAATGTGTGTTTCAAAAGTTTTCTTTGTGATTAATTTGTGTCAGCTCACCAGGTATACTGTATTGACCGTGGCACACATGTTTCTTTTCAGGATAGCCCCACGATGGCATCTAGCTAGGGTTCAGTGCTTTGTACGAGACGACAGCCCACTGAGCGACGAGGCCTCGGTGCAGGGCCCTTTTACAGCGGAGGCACCGACAGTACCTATACCTGCCGAGCCACCGATGCCACCAGCCCTAGCCACTGAGAGTGCACGTCGCCTTAGTGCATTGCACGAGTTCTAGCGTCAGAGACCGCCTAGGTTCCATGGGGAGATGGACCCTCAGGCAGACGAGGATTGGATGGAGGCTGTAGTTCGAGTTTTCAGGTTAGTGGGGACACCAGATGACCTCATGGTGATCCTTGTAGCGAGCCTCCTGCACGTGGTAATAGGCAGATGGTGGAGCCTGATGCTCCAGGTGCACGACGAGGCATCTCTCCTATGGACAAACTTTGAGAGCCTATTCCGCTCAGAGTTCATCCCAGCCACCCTACATGCGGTGCGCATTCTGGAGCTACTACAGCTGCGGCAGGGTAGCATGACGGTAGCCCAGTACTCGGCGAGATTTACCGATCTCCCACGCTATTCGACGGACATGGTACAGGACCCATTCTTCTAGGCCCGGATCTTCGAACAGATATTGAGGCATGAGATTAGGGCATCGATGATCTCTCTCATTATTCCGACGCAGGCAGGAGTACTGGAGAAATCCCTTCTCATATAGGGCTTTCTTGCTGAGCCTACACTAGCAGCGAGACCTACCACAGGGCGGCACGTAGCAGACTCTTCTGTAGCTGGCAGTCGACAGACGTCACAGGGGTCTAGGAGGACCAGACCAGCAGGCAGACGACCTCAGGAGACTGGCTCAGAGGTGTGGGGACACAATGGAGAGCCAGTCTTACGAGGAGCAGACAGTGCTACGCATGCGGCAGGCAGGGCCACATGGCCCGTGACTGCCCGATCCACCGTGCAGAGGACCAGCAGATGGTTGAGGGGCCACCCAGGAAGAGGCAGAGGGTCAACCGTGGTGGTCCGCAGAGAGCAGGCGGAAGAGGCAGAGGAGCTGGCCGAGTAGCAGGTGGTGGTGTGACGCTTTGAGGCTTTACCCCCACCACCACCATGAGGTCCACCCCGACCATAGGGAGATGGCAAGAAGAGGCAGGCTCAGCTTCAGGCAGCAGAGGCCTATGACCACAGCGCACCAGAGATGATTCGAGGTACTATCTGTGTCTACTCCACCCTTTCTGCAGTTCTTATAGACACAGGAGCGAGTTATTATTTTATTGTCGCTGCCCTTGTTTGGAGCTCGAAGATTCCGACAGAGCCGTTGGCTCGATCCTTACAGCTAGAGACTCCCACGAGATTAGACTCGACGATTACGCACTGGTGCCGGCAGTGTGAGCTTACTCTAGGAGGTGAGAGTTTCGGCTGGGATCTTCTTGTAGCGGCGTCGAGGCCTTACGACGCCATCTTGGGCATGGATTGGTTATCTACAGTCCATGCTCAGATCGACTGTATTAGGTGCAAGGTGCGGTGTGTCCGCACCGATGGGAGAAGGTTCACCTTCACTGGTGAGAAGGGATCCTTAGCAGCGTAGGATGGACTCACGCACAAGAGAGTACAACTAATCACTCATCAGTTGGCTAGCCTCATCCTAGGAGCGGTTGATGTGCGGAGTCTGAGTTTTCCGGTAGTGGTGGATCAGTATGCAGACGTTTTTCCTGATGATGTTCTAGGACTACCTCCTCACAGAGAGGTAGACTTTTATATTGACATGTACCCCGGGACAGCCCCGATATCCACCCCAGCATATCGGATGGCTCCCGCTGAGCTTCGGGAGCTACGAGTACAGCTGGAGGACTTGCAGGGCAAGGGATTCATCCGACCCAGTGTTTCACCCTAGGCTTCCCTGATTTTGTTCGCCTAGAAGGCGGACGGGAGCTTGCGACTGTGTGTCGATTATCGTTTCCTGAACCAGGTGACCGTGAGGAACAAGTATCCGCTACTGAGGATTGGAGACCTCTTCGATCAGCTCAAGGGAGCACAGTGGTTCTCGAAGATAGACCTCAGATCAGGCTATCATCAGCTCAGAGTTTGGGACGAGGACGTGCAGAAGACGACCTTCAGATGTCGGTATGGCCACTATGAGTTTCTGGTTATGCCTTTAGGTGTAACCAATGCTACAGCAGTGTTCATGAGTCTCATGAACAGGGTCTTCCAGCCTTACCTCGATCTATTTGTTGTGGTCTTCATCGATGACATATTGATATACTCGACCACTGAGGAGGAGCACGCCTACCACTTGCGAGGTGTACTGGACACACTCTGAGAGCACTAGATTTATGGTAAGATCTCTAAGTGTCAGTTCTAGATACGTGAGTTCCACTTCTTGGGACACGTCATCTCTAAGGTAGGAGTTGCGGTGGATCCTACGAAGATCGAGGCAGTACTAGCTTGGGATCCACCTAGGAGCGTGACAGAGGTACTAAGTTTCCTAGGTTTGGATGGATACTATCAGAGGTTTGTGCCTAACTTCTACAGAGTTGTGGCACCACTTTTAGCCTTGAAGAAGAAGGGGAAACCCTTTGTGTGGTCTGATAGATGTCAACAGAGCTTGAAAAAGCCGAGACAGAGATTGACCAGCGCACCTATCTTGAGGCTACCGGAGGAGGGAGTAGGGTACGTAGTCTACTACGATGCATCAGGGACCGGACTCGGATGTGTCCTGATGCAGGAGCGGGCGGTGATCGCCTATGGATCATGACAGTTGAGTCAGCATGAGCAGAACTATGCTACCCATGACCTGGAGTTAGCAGTAGTGGTCTTCGCTCTGAAGATGTGGCGACACTATCTGATGGGCGAGCGCTTCACAATCTACTCTAACCACCAGAGTCTTAGGTACATCTTCTCGTAGAAGGACCTGAACCTGAGATAGCGGTGATGGATCAAGTTCCTCTAGGACTATGACTTTGAGATAGTATATACTCCTGGAAAGGGGAACGTAGTAGCTGATGCTCTCAATAGGAGGACAGACATTCAGCTACTTGGGGAGGTGACAGAGCAGCTAGCCATTTTGCAGATATCCTTCATGGATAGAGATGGAGTAGCCTTTCTTCAGTCACTCACAGTCACTCCTCAAATTCTACAGTGGGTCAGAGAGGCACAACGTGAGGATGTTGACTGTGAGACGCGGCGTGAACAGATATCCTCAGGACATGCACCTTATGGATTCTCTATAGGAGGAGAGCATGACGTCCTTTTCAGAGGACGTTCCATGGCACCAGCTACTTTACAGGAGGAGGTGATGAGGGAGTTTCACAGTTCCCCTTTAGCAGTACATCCATGAGTGGTGAAGATGTACCAGGATCTCAGATGACAGCACTGGTGGTCGGGTATAAAGAAGGCTGCAGCATATTTCGTTTCTCGATGCCTCATCTGCCAGCAGGTGAAGGCAGAGCACCAGGTACCAGCAGTCTTGGTACAGTCCTTGGAGGTCCCGGAGTGGAAGTGGGATGGGATATATATGGATTTTGTGACTGGATTTCCACATACTTCCAGAGGTCAGGACTCTATTTGGGTGATTGTCGACTGACTCACCAAGTCGTCCCACTTCTTACCCATCAGAGAGAAGGGATCAATAGAGAGATTGGGACGTCTCTACGTTCAGGAGATTGTACGGCTTCATGGTGTTCCATCATCTATCGTCTCCGATCGAGATTCTCACTTTACTTCCCAGCTTTGGAAGGGGTTGCAGGAGGCATTCGGGACGCAGCTACGTTTGAGCACTGCCTTTCACCCTCAGACGGACGGTCATACGGAGAGGAACATTCAGACTCTTGAAGACATTCTCTGTGCATGTTTCCTTGACTTTGGTCGCAGCTGGGAGGATCAACTACCCTTAGTGGAGTTTGCGTACAACAACAGCTACCACTCCACCATCGGGATGGCACCATACAAGGCATTGTACGACTGAACTTGCAGACAACCTCTATGCTGGACAGACCCTGGGGAGTCAGCAGTTGTGGGACCAGAGATGGTCCAGGCCATGACAGAGAAGGTCCTGGTCATCCAGGAGCGGATGAGGACAGCTCAGAGCCGATAGAAGTCTTATGCTGACAGGAGGCGGAGACCACTAGAGTTCGAGGATGGTGACCACATCTTCTTACGGGTCTCACCTCGACATGGATTATGGAGATTTGGCTGGGGCGGAAAGTTATCTCTGTGTTTCATCGAACCATTCTAGCTTCTCAACAAGATAGGCGAGGTGGATTATCGCCTGGCTCTACCACCTCAGTTGTACCGAGTGCACGACGTCTTCCACGTATCTTAGATGAGGAGATACGTGCACGACCTGACGCATATCATCGACCATGGAGAGCTGGACATTGATGATGGGGTGACTTTTGCGGAGGTCCCGGTGGATATTGAGGATCGATAAGAGTGGGTCCTATGTGGGTGTTCGATTCCTCTAGTGCACATCAGATGGCAGCACAGGAACCTCCAGGAGAGCACTTGGGAGCAGGAGGCTCAGATGCGTGCTCAGTACCCTCATTTGTTCCCCTAGTTTTTGATGTATCTTTACAGGGATGTAAAGCCCTGAGGCGGGAGTAATTTAAAGACCCGTAAATTTCAATGGAAATTTTTTTATTAATTTTTTTTGGTATTTTACGAGTATGCAGTTTTTGACGGCACCTGATTCCGAGGCCCGGTGTATCCGAAATCAATTTCTGAAGTTTAGCTCGGGTACGTTCAGTGAACGAACGAGCGGGTTTTACTAACTTTTGAACCGGTGCTCAGAATCAAAATCTGAGGGCACTGATGGAACCGCAACACTGATAATTGCTTAGGAACACTTCCTCTAGAGTTGCGTTTGCTCGGGAGGTGATGTTAAAAATAAAGTGGTTTGATTAAAGAGTGAAATAAAATACGTACTGTGATTTTATTTCTACTCTGTGTAATTATAACCTACGTATGGAAGTTGAGGTGGGACCCACTAAATCCTAACTCCTCTTGATAGGATATTAGTGAGGTGGTCCCCACATGAGCCCCAACTTTTCAATTTCCTCAAACCTCCCTTAATTTTGGCAACCCCCCCATTAATTTGTATCACCTCCACTTTAAAAACATGCCAATAAAACGCCTCATTAATTGGACAACGCACGTTAATTAATTTAGTGAATTCATTTTGAATTTTTAAAAGGGTTTGCAGGAGAAATAAAATAAGGCAAAGCCTTATTTTATTATTTTGGAATCATTGTGTGGAGATTTTTGGAGAGGAGAACTCTGGTCTTGAAGAACATCATCTTCTTCGCGAAGAACACCGAGTCTACGACGAAGAACTCCATCACCGAAAGGGAAGATCGCCGTGTTGTCTCCTCTACTCTCCGCAACTGGTGAGAGACGCCTTCTTCAGAGAACGACGACATGATGCATCCTTCATCAGGTGAACACCGACGACGCTTACGGAGCCTCGTTCCGCGATGCCGTCTTCCGTGACGTCTTTTTCCCGCGACGATCCTCGTTCAATGACTTCTTTGAGGTAGGGGTTTGATATTGTTCGTGAAGATCCTTTTCCATTCAACATCAATTTCTTTAGCCTCTTGATATTGAATTAACAGGAGGGGGCCGGACCACACAAACACGGTCGAACCTCCTCCCCCTTTGTCGTTGTATTCATTGTGGCTCGAACGAAGGCGGCGCAGTACAACGACACCGCGCGGAAACAAGGTGGGACGCGGCGAAGAAGCGCGGCGCCGTCGCGCCGTGCCTTCAAGGCCGAAAGAAGCCATGGCCGGAGTCGGGCCGCAGCAGAGGGGCGCGACACCGTTGCGCCGCGCTGGTCGGACCAAGGCCGCGGCCTTTGGCCGCGGTGGAGCAGGGAGCGGCGGCCGGAACCGCCGGCCACCGGCGCATGGAGGGCGGGACCAATCGGTCCCGCGTGGTACACTGTCCAGCTGTTATGGATGGAAAAATATGAAAAACCGGGGGTTTGAACCCCCGGTCAATGCAGAATGGCGGACCCCCCCCCCCCCCCCCCCGTGGGTCCGTCGTCCGGTTCGAAGGAGGTGGCGGTTCCCCCCCTTCCGCGCTCACGCGACGCGCGACACCCTCACAGGGTTGGGCCGCTCCGGCCAGGCTGGGCCATGCTAGATGGGCCAGACCGTGCCCTGATGGGCTGGAGTCGGACCCGGGTTGGGTCAACCCTGTTCGGGTCGACCCAGGGGGTCTCGGGCCGGGTCGGTCCGGGCCCAAAACCCCCTAAAATCGGACAGGTTCGTTCATTTTCCCATAACTTGGGCTATGAACCTTCGAATGATGCACTGTCAGTTGAAATTCGATCCTTGGATCGAGACGGTCGTTTCGGTATATTACACTAAAGGTTTCGGAGAACTTTGGGTATGACCGGGTTGGTTCGAACACGAAACCAACTGGGCCCTCATAGCGGAAACACTTATAACTTGAGCTTCGGACGTCCGATTGACGATCCGTCGACTTTTTTGGATTCCTCTTAGTGAGACAGACCTTTTGGATTACTCCGATCAAGGTTTGGACATAGTTAGAGTATGGTTGGGTTGGTTTGGACTTAAAAACCAACCGGGCTCCTGGGACGAAAAAGCCAATAACTCTCAGACCGGACGTCCGTTTGACACGCCGTCTGTCGTGTTGAGTTCCTAACGACGAGACGGAACTTTGGGATAAATTAAATCCGGACTACGTGTTAGTTGATGTATCATCCCCTTGGCTCGTGGAGAGGACCCTCCCAGAAATGAGTATGCTATGTGCGGGAACCCTAGAGCTGGCTACGATTGCGACGACGATGACGACTGTACTAGGGTCCTCCGTGGGTTCGACAGCGACGACGACTACACTGAAATCCTCCATGGGTTTTGCAGCGAAAACGATCGTACTGAAATCCTCTATGGGTTCGATGACGATGACTACTTTTCTTGTATTCTAAGTGGGCCCAGCAGTACGTGACTACTGTTCTTGTATCCTACGTGGGTTCGGCAGTATTTGACTCTGTACTTATATCCTACGTGGGTCTAACAGAGTGACTGGTCTAGTATCCTACGTGGGTCCGACAGCTTAGCTAGTCTAGTATCCTACGTGGGTCCCAGCTAGATAAATCAGTGGCTATATCTAATCATATCTATCACCTTACAAATAAGTATACCTGTGTGAGCTGAGTCTTGACTTTCAATCATTATCTTCGATATGATTAACTTGCTTCCTATGTGGAATGAGATGTGCTTTCCTGTGTGGATTGGGTTGTGCTTTTCTGTGTGGATTGGGGTGTACTATCCTATGTGGACGTGATCGAACTTGGGCTCGGACATTGGACCTGAACTGGAAATTGATGACTTAGGTATATCTATGGCCATATACCTAAGTAGTGTTGGTTGTTGCTTCGTGATTGTATCTTTCCTTTATGGATTATCCTTTGTGGATTATAGGAGACCTTCGGGGGTCTCAGGGTCCCTAATGAGTAGCGTATACTCACCCCTGCACGGGCTATTCCCGCACTACATTGTATTGGATGCAAATTACGGACAACGCTGATCGTGGTTGAGGCTTGTGGAGCAAGTTGGTACCTGGAGGTGGACCACTGGGCAGGACGTACACAGAGCGGACGGCTGGACCAGAGGAGATGAGGAGGCTATCTGTACCCACCCTTTAGGTGGGATTTCCAATAGACAACTCGACATTGCTATTTTACTTTTTAGTTGTTGCACTTTCTTTTCAGTTGTACTTTACTTTCAGTTTGAGTTTGTATTCTGGCCCACTTACTTTTCTGCACTTACTATTGTACCCAGTTTTACTTAGTGTTTACTTCTGCTGGCTTACTCTGTGGTGTTTGTTTACTTTATAAAGGCAATGCCTTCCCTTTTTTTTGGAATTTACACCTTGATGCTAGTTTTCAACCCCTGGCCTATGGAAGGTGGGAATGGGGTAGTCACGACACGGGTCCTGACAGTCCGGATCAGAAACACCGGTAGGGGAAGCTGGGTCATCTCTCACCCCTGTAGGAGCTGGGGTGTCTTTCATGAGAAAAAAGATGTCTCCCAAATGCTCGACCATCCTCATGCAGATAAGAATGTCGAAATCCATACATTGGGGAGATCCTAAGTGATATTGTGGGATATATGGCTCAAAAACTCTCAAATAGTGTGCCAACCAGGTGGCATAGAAACTTTTGTTCATGTTTCCATGATGGCCGGTGATCATGGAGTGAAAGTATGATGTGACAAGATAAGGGAGGTCAGGGTAATTGTGTGAGAAGATACAATTGAGAAGGTACATGTTGCATTTAGACATGACACCCATGTCCTCATGGTAAGGGAAATGTATGGAACTGAAGCACTGGTGAATGAAAGGAAGAGGATGGAAAATGATGAGCGTGCTCTCTTAATAAGTGGGGGTATACCTATGGTCAAGGCCAACAAGCTCCCACCACATGGAAATGAGGTTAGAGAACTTAGGGTGGGTGAGGGTGGAGATAGGTGGTGGGTGGAAGGATGGGGATAAGAGCTGCACCTGCAGAAAAACATAGCCACAATCAATGTGAAGTGGTGGCCACCCATCCTAAATATAACAAGGGTGGATGTATTGGTGGGCGTTTGGTGGTACTCGGGCCCATTAAACTCTAAGGTTACTAAGAACTCCAAAAATAAATCTTAGAAGGTATGAGTTCTGAACTGGAGTGTGTCTAAAAGGTGTGTGTAGCCGAGGAGCTCCTCGATCTCCTCCCAGACACCCAGATACTGGTGGTACTATAATATCCAAGAAACAACCACTCAGTTGGATCATGCACCATGAAAGACATTGCAATATGTCTATCATAGGATGCCCCTTAGCAAAGACCAGGAAGGTATGCAACTGAGTTTGAGGTGCTATCGGAGCAGGCTGAGGTGTGTCCATAGCTGCTGAGGTGGATGGTCCAGCTATAGTGGCAATGGGTGGAGGTGTTAATGATTCCATAGTTGGCTTTGAGGTAGTGCTGGTTGTGGATGGAGGTGTGGTAACAATATTATCTACTATGATAGAGCCCTCAACAGTGGTAGATGATTCTAACATGGCCATCGGTGGATTAAGAGCTGTCGTAGATGGTGACTTGGTGTCTACTAGATTAGTATATATCAATGAAGTGGGTTCTAGTAGTAGAGTAGGCAGTGTCTCCAAGGCTGGAGGCTAACATACCATAAAATTTGATGTGGGAACTGTGGAAGGCCAAAGTCAGATCGAGCGATGATCTAGTTTATCCCCCTTCGTAGCGGGCGCAAGCCGCTTCCCACTGGTGGGATTTCCATCTGCCATTGCTGAGAGAGAGAAAGAAAAAAAAGAAAAAGAGATGAAAAATAAGCAAGAAAAGATATAAAGTATAAAAATATAAAGTACAAAACATGTGGATTCAGTTTACACGGTGTGCAGTATGATCTGGTTAGGAATCCGTGTACTCTGGATAAACACTCTGAGTGGGACTTTGTTCGAAAAAAATTTCTAGTATAGGACATGTGGAAAGGGATACATGCCATGTGTCATAACATGGGGTGTGGTCCATGTGAGTTCCCATACATGGACTTGGTTCTGATAGGTTGAAAAAATAGTACACGCCATCTATATGGCCTTCACTACATGTGCCAGAACATGGATTCCAATACCGTGTACACCCTTTACTTGGACAACTCCTCATGAACAGGGTACATGACATCCATCGAACATACACACTGTGTGTGTATACATGGGACTAAGGCCATGTGTTCATAGTAAATGGGTTTCTCCTAAAGGCCTGGCTGAGGCACTATACATGACATGTACCAAACATATATGCCACATGTTTTCAATATGAGCAGCAGAGCATGTGTGGTCGTGTACTTATAGTATACAACATGTGTTCTTCATTTACCCAGTGTACCGTGTGGGAATCTGAATGGTATACCAAATCTAATATCACCCTAAATGTATTTAAAACACTGAAATAGAGGGCCTAGAAGTGCGTATCTAGATCATCCATCAAAATGAGGATGAAATCAGGACTAGAAATGAATCGAAATGGAGTATTTGAGGAGTAGGGGACCACAATGTATGGAAGAAGCCTGGGGGGTGGGGGGGTTGGTCACGACATGAGGTCAGGCCAGGTAGGGATCCCTACTTTTATAGCCGAAGAACACGACGTGTAGAGGTTCTACATGCTGTGTATGTGTTTTTTACTAATAAGTATCATTATTATGTTAAACTATATAAAAATTATTATTTATAATTTAAAAAGAAATATTTTTGAAATATATATTATTTAAAAATGAAAAATAAACCTATACATGTAATGTATCAAAGAAATACACACCATGTTTCTTAAAATTGGGATAAAGAACTATAAACTTCAGTCCGGTGCTTGGGGTGCAATTCGAACCAATGACTGGCCGATCCAAACGCACTCCCTCAACCACTGGACCTAAGGTTATAGTACTGCACCTTTTTATTAACTTTTAATACATAAAGTATAGGTGTAGTACTACATGGGAAAAATAAAAAAACACGACACATGGTTTTATTTTTTTAAAGATTGGGATGAAGTGGATAGATTATCTGAGTTCGAACCCAGGTCTTTTGAACCCAGGTCTTTGAATTTTCCAATCATCCCACTTCACCCACATGTGATTTCTTATTTTGGAAATTTTTTTAAGGTGATATGAAAACATTACGCACACAAAGTGTATCGAAATACACAACATGTGGTTTTATTTAAGTGGAAAATGATTTAACTGGGCTGATTTTCAGGAAATGAACCTGAGTTTTTGGATTCATGGTTTACGACTCTTTTAGCTGAGCCAACCCCATCTTGGGTTTTCTTTTATTTTGAAAAAATTTTATTTTATTTTGAAAACACCTCACACACTGTTTAATTTAAAACACAGGTTCAAAAATACTGATCCCTATACTGAAGGTTGGTGTGGAGTGATTCGAACCGGCGATGGATCGGATACACGCCAGTGACCTTTCCATCAGCACATGACTCATCCCTATTTATTAACTTAATTAATAGTTACTTATAAAAAAAATTCTATAAAAATATTCACTAAAAAAATAAAATTATAGGTCGTGTTATAAGTGATACAAGACATGTGTTATCATTTTTTTTCTTATTTCTACTGTGGATGAGTGAGATGGTGATACAAAACATATGGAAGTAAATTACACACCATGTGTTTATTAAAAAAAGAAAAAAAAAGAAAAACACGAGAGATGAATGAATGGGTTGCCTCCCAGAAAGCGCCTTTGTTTTAGGTATTTTTTCGACCTGAGTTAGTGTTACTTACCTATAATATGAAGGTACATGTGGCTTTACCAGTGTGAACCGCCACATGTGTTTGACACCCTCATCTTGGTTCCAATCTTCTTGACCTTTAGGTGGTTTGGGTGGCGGCTTACAGTATCCCTTCTCCATGGCCAGCAGATACCGAAGGTGGACTTGATTCTTGGTTTGATTAGGTACGTCCTCCACCTCCGGAGATTCCTGTATTGTAATTCCAAATACCTGGAAGTAATCATAAGATTCCTCTAAAATTGGTACGTAATCAACTGAGGGGTTGTGTGATCAAATTCAGTATGCACATGGCATTATGTGTCCCCGTATTCAAAATTTGAGTTTGGAAAATTAATTTATAATTTTTTTAATGAATGATAGGAGGTACCCACGTCATAACATGTTTACTCAGTTGAAACAAAATTAGAACACCCATCCTCAAACACAACTAGAGGATACATATTGGAAATTATCTCAGAAAGCTGTTTTACCGTATTTCAGAGTCATCCAAACCTTTCGGTTTGGTCCAATTGGCGTGTGGTAAATGCCTCCATCATCGATAATAACCTTTGGGTATTACATGAAAATGGTTCTAAAGGAGAAGAAGAGAAGGGTAAGGTGAAGAACGTACATGTGTTTTCCTCATATTAGAACTCGTCATCCATGTACGGATAGTATTATTCTGGGTATGGGTAAGATATCTCTGAATCATACAGATAAAAATCCTCTATAGGTGAGTCATACCACTCCCCAGTTAGATAATAATCCATGGGATGTGGGGATGATGTTCCCAAGAAAATGAATCAAGAAAATAAGAAAGAAAAATGGAAAATTTTGGGTAAACCAACCTTTGAACCTGACTCGCACTGGTGCTTTCCCTAACTCCCCGAAAATGGTGCCAGAATTTGACACTAGTCCCATTGGATGGAGTGGTCAAAATTAGAAATTTAGATATTCCCTTTTGAACCAACTACTATGTATCTAGTGGAAGTTGGGATCTATACCATGGGAAATGGGAAAAAACAAGGTGAAATGTGAATCAAAATATTCTAAATTGATTTCCCAGACAAAATAAGTGAAGGTAACAATTGAAAAAATGAAACTATTTATAAAAATTAAAATAACAGAAAACGAAGAACAAAACAAACAAAATAATAATCGATTCGAGGTTGCAATCTAATTAGGTTTTATTATGATTTTCATTCTTTACTATTTATATTATAAATGAAAATAGTTTACCATAGGGATTCAATTCCATTACAGATTCTTGGTCTGAAAACTGGTGATTAGGTATTTAAAATTTAATTCCATGGTATGGTAATTGAACATTCAAATACACATTAATACTATACCCCTAAAACAATGGTAGTGGGTTCCCCCAATGGCCATCCGTTCATCCACTACAACTCCTTTAGTGTTATCCATTGGTATCATTCTTGGTTTGATATGATACTAATGTTGATATTGGAATTAAGTTCATTAAATGAATTGTAAAACAGAATTCATAATAAAATTAACACTTCAGAATATAAACCTCAATCAAACCATAATATTATTACAACCCCAAACATGAGGGAATTATCCTCTTATGAACATGGTTGCGGTGTGCGGATTGAGTTGAAACTCAATCCCTACCATTGATATGAGAAGAAGATGGGGAATGGGAAAATTACACTAGAATAGAAATGAAAAGAGAATTGAAAACTAGAGTTTGGATCTACGGGAGGCTCGAATGACAGAGCGAAAAAACCTCCCCCAAGATGTGCAACCACGAACATGGAGGGATAACCTCTTATTTATAGAGTTTAAAACTACATGGCATGTAACTCAAAGTACACTCCATTTATAAGGGTCAAATATATTTTTTACCTTGTTTTCTCCACCGGTAGTTGACCCACCAAGACACCCAATGAATTTCAATGCGTCGACGGTTGGTTGGTAAGGTACACAGTGTGTAGCACCACCCAACATGGCATGCAGTATCGATTTCAACCACCAACCACATCTAGAAGGGTAGAAACAACATGTAGAGTGAATTACATGGAGTGTAAGTGTTGGAAAGCTACTTGGGCATGTACTTGTTCTGGACTATCCATGTCTAGGAAAAGGTACACGACATTTTTTTACAAGTACATGCCATGTATATGTCAATATTTTCTCTCAAAATTCCCGATATGTGATTTTGGATGAAAAACATGTAATAATCATCATGAACACCGAAATAAAGTATTTTATCTAGAAAACAATGTGTATCCAATGAAAAATTGTTTTTATACTCAATAGAATGTATGAAAATGTATAGAAAAATCAGGCACATCAGATTCTTCTAAGAGGTGGAGGGATGTTATCACCCAGGAATATCGGCATCGTGACATGGTTTTGGAAGATTTTAAGACCGTATTCTATGAATACTTATTTCCTTGGTATTTTAGGGTTGAAAGAGCTAGAGAATTCATGAACCTATATCAGTGGAGTATGTCAGTTATGAAATACTCGGCTCGTTTCACTAATCTACAGTGGTTCACTCCTACTCTAGATGGAGATGATCCTATAACCTCCAGGTGATTTGAGGATGGGATGGTTTACGCTATCCAGTCATAGGTTAATGTGTTCAAGTGGACTAAAATTTCTAAAATAGTTAACCAATACATTATTAAAGAGAATAATTTGAGGGATGATGAAGGTACGAGTTAGGGAGGTTCAACACCTAGAGCTTACAGTGGTTCATCTTATGGGTGAAAGAGGCGCTTTGAGGCTACTCGTGGAGTTAGTAGTAGTTAGGATCCTTGTGTAGATATCTTTTTAATATGTCACCAATGTGGGAAGCTAGGGAATACAAAAACATAGTGCTTGTGTGATCTAGTCGAGTCCAGAGGTTGTGGTAGGATGAGTTATATTCATCATTTCTGTAGGAACTTTCCTCCAGTGACTAGAAAGTGGGGATCTACACCTACTCCTTGGCTAGGAGGGGTTAGTAGGATCACGATAGGTAGGAAACTGGAATACCACTGATTGATCTGGCCAAGGTGATAGTTGAGGTAGAGGTAGTCCAAGTTATGATTCTTGGGGCCAAAAGAGTAGGCTTTCTCAAGGCAGTTTGGCAGTGACTTAGGTCTGTGATATAGGCTAGTTACATGTAGTCCAACCTATTCCTAAGGATCAGAGAATTGGATCTTCTACTGTATGAGGTACTATTCTATTATCCTCAAACTCAGTGTCTACTTTATTTGAAATAGGCACATCTTGCTATTTTATATTTGAGGAGATAAATGAGAGTTCGGGCCTTGATATAGAGCACTATTATGGCATTATGATGCTAGAAAAACATTTAGGTATCTATTCATAGGGCATTCGTCATTGCAAGGAATTTCCTCTTGAGACAGGTGGTTACCTTTTCATATGGAATCTCTTCATCCTCGACATGACAAGATTTGAAGTAATCATTAGAATGAACTGGTTAGTTCCCTAGTGATTCCATATTGACTGCTATCATTGAAGGGTGATGTTTACATCAATAGATGACATTAGAAACATGCATAAGGGTGAATGGAATGTCAGTGTGACATGAGCAGGACCCGAGAAGCAGAGTCTGGGTAGTGTAATAGCTCAAATCTTCAGTATTTTCCTTGATGACCAGGGGTTACAAATCACTATTTTTCCTCTTTTAGTGGAGAATTTTAGAGACTTCTTTCTCAACGACTTCTCTAGTCTACCTCCAGTGTTAGAGTGTAATGGCCCGGACCCTCCTGGCCCATTACTTTGCCAAAGTGAGGCTCCACCAAAATGGGGGCACCGTGAGGGTGACACCGGTCACGGTGGCACCGTGACAGTGGCCCCGGGACGGTGGAACTGTGAGGGTGATACCGGTCACGGTGGCACCGTGAGGGTGACACCGTGATGGTGGCACCGTGTCCCCTCTCCAAGCCTTTCGTTCTTTTTACAGTACCTGACTTTTCCGCTCCCACAACGTAAGTTTCGACGCAAATTAATTCTTTTACACCTTTTAAAACCATTTAAAGCCCATAATTAATTCCTAAAAATCCCGAGAAACCTCCGTGTGTAACTTCCCAACTGCGTGGTCAACCCACAACCCCCGCTCCTTACGTGGTTTGACGTTCTCATCTCAACCATCCACGGCTCTTATAAACTAAGGGTTAGCATGGTTTCTTCTTTCCTCGATCGCGGCTTTTCACGAACAGCTTCTGGTGCATCGGGCGAGCCGCATTGTTATCCGTAAAGTTCCGTGCCCGACCTAAGCATCGATCGTCTATCAACAAGTAGGGAATTTCTCCTTCACCTGTCTCTTTTGTGTATCATGCAGGGTGGGCGTGCTTTTGATTCTGTAGAATTGGATAAACCATACCTAAATAAAGATAATAAACTATTTCTATAAAGAATGAAGGGGGGGGGGTGTGATCGTTGATGTTGTTTAAATTATGATCATCTTTCTGAATTGTGCCGGCTTGCGCCTTTTGAAAATTGAGGCCATTTGTGGTCGTTGTATGTGCACTAATGAACCCCTCGTGGTGTTTTAAATGGATTTTTCCTAATTGTAAACTCCTACTGTGAAAAGTAAATTGGTTAATCACGTATACCCGACTGAATAAATTGAAAGCACCAGGATCAATCCCTTCTGTTCTAACCCTGGTCAAAACACAAAATCGAAATCATAGAGTGTGTTAAATCTTATAAATCTGAAAATACAGGCATGTCCCTACTTAGTGTTGGTGGTAGTGTTTTTGTTGTTTTCTTTCACGGGCCGATTGGTGTAAATGTGGGAGGGGATGGGATCCCCTGTTGGTATGGATTCAGTGGTTGTGAGTTTTAAGACCGGGTGGGTACTTGTTTATATCACGAATTGGGGTGGGATCCTCTGTTGATGGGAAACCATTTCGGGGGACACGAGGTAGTGTCTCGAGGGTTTTTCTTTGGTTCCAGTACTTCGAGGGATCTCACTTATCCCCTTGTTATTGTAACATTATAAGAGAACCAGGTGTGAATGTTTAAATTGATGATTGGATGGATTCTTTTCCTTGGTTATGCTTATGGTGTTAGTTGCCCAGTAGTGCATGAACTTATTTGAACATTATCACTGAACATGAAACAAGAATGGGACAAATGGGTTTTGTTGGCGAGAGTCGTGACTCGGACTTGAGTGTTGTTGTGATCTGTAGGCTGTTTGAAGAAAAACCTAGCTTTGGGTGAGTGCTTGTTACCTATATATATACTTATATCTTTTTGTTTCTTATTTTCACCCCACCCAAGTTGAGCACTTAGTGCCGAACACCCCCATTTCATGGGGGAGGGTGTTTTTACCAACACTATTCTTAGTGGATGGTTATTAGATCCTTTTCAGCTCCCTTTCCCGGATAGACCAAGTATCTTCGGGCATGCTGTGATGGCCTGAGGTCCATTATTAGCCTAAGAACCTTCAGGCGGGGTAGTGTGATGGTTGGCTAGGTGTGTGCGGCAGGTGGCTTCCCAAGTGTCTTCGGGATGAGGCCCAGGTGTCTTCGGGCGTGGCATTGGATCTTCTATCCCAGGTGTCTTCGGGCGCGGTGGTAGTTGTTCTGGCCTAGATGTTTGCAGGCATGGTTACGTGTGATAGTTGTGGCCCAGGTGTTTGCGGGCAGGATTCAGCAGTGGGACTGTGTATGGTTGTGGCCCAGGTGTGTGCGGGCGGGTGAGGTAGTGGGACTGTGGTGATAGAATTGCGGGATTAGTTCGATGCGTAGGATGTCTCAATAACCAGTGGGAAAGTGGCACGGGGTACCCAAACATCGATGTTCTCTTATTATATATATTACTTGACTTGCGTTATTTGGGGAGTGTGCCTTGGTGAGGCTTGGGTGGATAGTTTACCTTGATAGGTATTTGGTTTACTCCTTTTCTCACAGGACTTTAGTACATTCCCCCACTTGTGCATGAGAGTCTTTGGTTTTTCCCTACTGAGTGTACTTGTATGCTCACCCTACGTATATAAAAATGCTTTCAGGTTTCCAGGAGGACTTCGGGGATCGCGCGGGACCATACTAGCTCAGACCTTTGGGGCAGTTACAGTTTCTGTTTTTCTTTCTTTGATACTTACCTTTGTAGTCACCTTTTGTGGCTTTTACTTTTGGAACATGCATGTGGGAATGGTTTACTTTTGGCTTTACTTTTCTTTTATCTTGGTGTTGTTGGGTTTCATATTCTTATCTCTTGATCCCATAAAACAAAAAGGGTAATGCCTTCCATTTTTGTGTAATTTCTATACCCTTGGTGCTAGTCGCCACTCCGGGACCTATTGAAGGTGGGTTTTGGGGGACATTATCTCTCCTTCAACTTAAAGAAGGAAGGACCTGGAAATCTGCTGACCCTTCCCTCCTTTTGGTGAAGGCGGGTCATGACAGAATGGTATCAGAGGTGATGGTTGAGAGATAGGATGGAGTATGGAGTTAGGAACAGTAAGGATTTCATGGGATGGTAGGGCAATAGTGTTGGGTGACCTCGGTGCGTGAATTAGGCCAGGGAAGACCGGCTAGGACACGGGATTTTAGGGCCCCCCGTGATCCGGTGCAAGGACTCTGGACCTACCGAATGACCAAGTGAGGCCACACTAATTGCAGGGTAGAGACCCTAGGAAAGGTACATGAATCATAATTATTTGTGTTCTCATGCTTCTGGGACGTCCTGTGAATTAAGAATAAATGAAAAGTTTAAGAAATTTTAAGAACATTATTCTGCACTACTTGGGCTTAGGCATTCCTTGTTTACCATGCAGCTATGGAACCTGGAAGGCGACCACGTGTGGTACAGGAGATCGAGGCCCCGGAGACTACTTTGGCCGATCGGCAGAGAGCTGATCGAGAGGAAGAGGACGACTAGTGGCAGAAGACTCTTCGGGCCTTCCAGCGATAGACCCTCGGGAAGTACGAGGGAAGCACCTCTGACATGAAGATGGAAGGCTGGCTAGAGGAGCTAGTGATAGCCTTCGGCCTGATTCGGGCCCCGACCGAGTACTGGGTTCCTCTGGCCGTCAGCCAGATGCGGGGAGCGGTGCGTCATCGGTGGACGCTTTACCTTGGGGAGAGGAGAGAGGTTGAGGTGGCATGGGAAGATTTCGAGAGGGAGTTCCGGGCAGAATTCCTCTCCTCGACGATGAAGGCGGAAAAGAGACAAGGGCTAATCTCCCTCCAATAGGGGAGTATGTCCGTGAGGGAGCTAGGGATCAAGTTCAAGGACCTCCTACGTTTTTCTCCAGACCTCTTTCCAGACGAGGAGTCTCGGGCAAGACGTTTGGAGGAGGCACTCCGACCCTCCCTCCAGTATGCTGTTACCCCCTTTACCCTGCCGACGTACTTGGAGGTCCAGAAGAAGGCCGAAGTGTTGGAGAGGATGCACGCTCTAGGAGGTGTGTCACGAGAGGGGATCTAGCTGGGACCATCAAAGGGGAAGGCCATTAGCACCAGGCCTCCAGCGTCAGGACCCTCCAGGTTCCGACCAGCAGGGAGCAGACCGCAACAGTTTTAGTTTCGATCCCCCGGTCCTTGCCCTTTTCCTTCGTGCCCGGGACCATGGTGCTTCGTCTGTGGGAGCCCTGGACATATCTGGAGTCAGTTCCCAGACCGGGTGCAGTACGGCGGTGGCGGACAACCCCAGCACCCACCCCAGCAGCAGCTTCCAGCCATACCTTTCCAGCAACAGGTGCAGGGACAGCGAGCTCCCGCTCCTACGAGGACAGACATGGGAGGAGGGGGTCGACCTCAGGGAGCTCCTCAGGGACCTCGACCAGGGCGTGGTCGGGGAGGTGGCCAACAGCCGAGGGTAGAAGAGCCGGATGTAGACAGCTACACGCCGTAGAGGCAGCAGTTCCAGTAGGTCCGGAGGTTTTTGGAGGTACGATCAGTTTGTTTAGCACTCTTGCTTATGCCTTTTTCGATACTGGAGTTTCTCACTCCTTTTTTGCACCCAGTCTAGCCCATGCCTTGGGTCTAGATGCTGAGAGACTTCCAGTGCCCCTGGTGTTGAGCACACCAGTCAGAGGTCATATCGACTTGTTATTTGTTTGTCGAGGATTTAGACTGATGATAGGGCCACATCAGTCGGTTAGGGATCTTCTCCTGCTATAGATATAGCCATACGATGTAATCCTAGGCATCGACTGGCTATTCTATGCATGTTCTATCATTGACTGTTTCCGAGGAAGGGTCGTGTTCTCAGACTTGGGTGGCCAGCGTGTTACCTTCACCGGCGAGCGGGGTGGTCAGAAGGGCATCAAGTGAGAGGAACCCCTCCTCTCCTTGATAGTCGAGTTGTCAGTAGAGTTAGTAGATGCTGAGATGGTGGAGGTGCCAGATGTTTTCTGTGAGTTTATGGAAATCTTTCCTGAGGAGGTGACGACTCTACCCCCTCGACGTGATATCGAGTTCGAGATAGACCTGTAGCCCAGCGCTCGTCCGATCTCGATGGCTCCTTACCGGATGACACCTTCAGAGCTACGGGAGTTGCGGATCCAGATTGATGATCTGATGAAGAGGGGTTATGTTCGACCAAGTGCGTCACAGTGGGGTGCTCCAGTATTGTTTGCAAAGAAGGAAGATGGTGGTCTCAAGTTGTGCATAGACTACAGGAGGCTTAATCAGGTAACGATCAAGAATCGATACCCTCTTCCGAGGATAGACGATATTTTCGACCAGCTAAAAGGGGAAGGATGGTTCTCGAAGATCGACCTACGGTCTGGGTACCACCAGCTGAGAGTGAAGGAGGGAGACACCCCGAAGACGACGTTCAGGTGTATATATGGACACTTCGAGTTCGTAGTCATGCCCTTCGGTGTTACGAATGCCCCGACTGTGTTCATGGGGCTTATGAACTCCATCTTCTGGGAGTACCTAGATCGGTTCGTAGTGGTGTTCATCGACGACATCCTGTTCTACTCAAGATCAGAGGTGGACCATGCGGAGCACCTGAGGACGGTTTTGGAGGTCCTCCGACAGCACTGGCTCTATGGTAAGTTGTCAAAATGCAAGTTCTGGACACGGGAAGTGCACTTCCTCGGTCACGCGGTGTCCGAGAAGGGGGTAGCGGTGGACCCATCAAAGGTTGAGGCAGTTGTTTCTTGGGAAGCACCCGAGAATGTGGTAGAAGTCTGTAGTTTCCTCGGGCTTGCAGGTTACTATCGGAGGTTCGTACCCAACTTCTCCCAAGTTGTAGCCCCTTTGAAAGCCCTGACCAAGAAAGACCAGGTTTTCATGTGGAGTGAGAAGTGCGAGTCAGCCTTCAGCTATCTGAAGGAGAAGTTGGTTAGTGCCCCCGTGCTGAGATTACCAGAAGAAGGGGCAGCGTATGAGGTGTTCTGCGATGCTTCAGGATAGGGCCTGGGATGTGTGTTGATGCAACAACAAGGGGTGATCTCTTATGGGTCCAGAAAACTATGCCCTCATGAGCGTAATTACGCCACCCACGACCTGGAGCTTGCAATGGTCGTTTTTGTGCTAAAGTTATGGTGGCACTACCTCATCGTAGAATGCTTTGTGGTCTTCACAGATCACAAAATCTTGAGGTATATATTCTCCCAGCGGGACCTAAACATGCGACAGCAAAGATGGGTGGAGTTCCTCTAGGATTACGACTTCGAGATCTCTTATACTGAGGGAAAGGGAAATGTAGTGGCCGATGCCTTGAGCAGGAGGATGCAGAAGGATGCAGTCCGAGAGTTGGTGGATGCCTGGAAGGCGATGGAGGAGTTGGCTGCTTTACACCTGGATGCGAAGATGGATAGCGGCAGAGGCTGCCTATATCATATGACAGTGTAGTAATCTCTATTTCAGCAAGTGGAGGAGTCTCAGTGGGGAGACCCGGAGTGCGAAGTGATGCATGACCGAGTTAACCAGGGAAATTCTCCGGAAGGATGGACAGAGGATGGTCAGAACCGGATTCTTTTCCAGGGAAAGCTGTTTGTTCCGGAGGCGGTGCATGGAAAGGTTCTCAGTGAGTTCCACAACTCACCCCTGGCAGTACACCAAGGAGTTTCCAAGATGTACTAGGGACTGAAGAGGCAGTTTTGGTGGCCTGGAGTTAAGCGAGATGTGGCAGAGTTTGTAGCCAAGTGCTTAGTGTGTCAGCAAGTGAAGGCTGAACACCGAGTTCCAGGCGGCCTACTGCAGCCTCTAGATGTCCCCGAGTGGAAGTGGGATGACACCTCGATGGATTTTGTCATGGGACTACCCAAGGTCCAAGGGGGATATGACGCCATCTGGGTGGTAGTGGACATGTTGACGAAATCGGATCACTTTCTGGTGATCAGGGAGTCGAGTGCAGTGGATGATTTGGAACGAAGGTATGTGGATGATGTGGTGCGGTTGCATGGAGTTATGAGGTCTATAGTATAGGATAGGGATGCATAGTTTACCTCACGGGTCTGGAAAGGATTGCAGCATGCTTTTGGCACACAGTTATGCCTTATCACTGCTTTCCATCCCCAGACAGATGGAAAAACCGAGCGCACCATCCAGACCTTGGAGGATGTGATGCAGGCATGTGTTCTGGACCCAAGAGGATCATGGGTGCAATACTTTCCTCTGGTAGAGTTTTCCTACAATAATAGCTACCACTCTACCATTGGAATGGCCCTGTTTGAAGACTTGTATGGGAGACCATGCCGTTCACCTGTGTGTTGGGCCGAAGTAGGAGAGGTAGGCATCCTTGGCCCGGAAGTGGTGCAGAGCACGACAGAGAAGGTTCAACTCATACGGGAAAGGATGAAGGCGGCCCAGGACTGACAGAAGTCGTATGCTGATATCAGAAGGAGGCCCTTGGAGTTTGAGGTTGGAGACCAAGTGTTCTTGAAGGTCTCCCCTCGGCGTGGGCAGTGGAGGTTCGGCAAGGGGAGTAAGCTTTCTCCCAGGTTCATCGGACCCTTCAAAGTGTTGCGGTGGGTCAGCGAAGTGTCTTATCAGCTAGAGTTACCACCACCGCTACTGAGGATACATGATGTCTTCCATGTGTCCCAGCTCCGTCGGTATCTGCATGACGATTCACACGTCCTTGATTGGGGTGAGCTGGACATCGAGGACGATGTGACTTTTGTGGAGAGACTAGTGATGATGGAGGATCGTAAGGAGAAGGTGATTTGTGGGAGAACCATTCCCTTGGTTCTTGTGTTGTGGAGACATGGTGGGCTTGAGGAGAGTACGTGGGAGAGGGAAGCACAGATGCGTACCCAGTACCCAGAGTTATTTTAAGTTTTTTTCCTTGTTGTACCTGTTGTGGTAGAACATTTTGTCTTTTTGGATATGAAACGTACTGGCTCTCTTTCCTCTGAATGTGTGTGAAAATCCCTGGATATTGGGAGGAGAGAACCCGACCCATAATCAAGACGCATTAAGGTGGATGCGATTAAACCCGTGCGGGTGAGTCAGTGTTGCCCAAAGCGAATAATATCTTGACATGGGGGAGGAGACTCCACAACCCACATGCCTGGGCAGTTTGGCATGGTATGTTGCTTGGTTCTTGAGAGGGAGGCATTTCTAGATAATGAAGAGGTTCAATCTTGAGAGGTATCTTTCGAGGTGGTTGTTCAGACCCTCTCTTCTCTTCTAGTTTGTTTTGATTCTCGAGGGTGAGAATAGTTTGAGAGGTATCAAATGTAATGGCCTGGACCCTCCTGGACCATTACTTTGCCAAAGTGAGGCTCCACCAAAATGGTGGCACCGTGAGGGTGACACCGTGACGGTGGAACCGTGAGGGTGACACCGTGAGGATGACACCGGTCACAGTGGTACCGTGAGGGTGACACCGTGAGAGTGACACCGTGAGGGTGACACCATGACGGTGGCACCGTGTCCCCTTGCCGAGCCTTTCATTATTTTTCCAGTACCTGACTTTTCCGCTCCTGCAACATAAGTTTCGACGTAAATTAATTCTTTTACTCCTTTTAAAACTATTTAAAGCCCATAATTAATTCCTAAAAATCCCGAGAGACCTCCGTGTGTAACTTCCCAACCGCGTGGTCAACCCACGACCCCTGCTCCTTACGCGGTTTGGCGTTCTCATCTCAACCTTCCGTAGCTCTTATAAACTAAGGGTTAGCATGGTTTCTTCTTTCCTTGATCGCAACTTTTCATGAACAGCTTCTGGTGCATCGGGCAAGCCGCATCGTTATCCGTAAAGTTCCTCACCTGGCCTAAGCGTCGATCGTCTATCAACAAATAGGGAATTTCTCCTTCGCCTCTCTCTTTTGTGTATCATGATGGGTGGGAGTGCTTTTGATTCTGTAGAATTGGATAAACCAGACCTAAATAAAGATAATAAAATGTTTCTATAAAGAATGAAGGGGGGGGGGGGCTGTGATCGTTGATGTTTTTTAAATTATGATCATCTTTCTGAATTGTGCCGGCTTGGGCCTTCTGAAAATTGAGGCCGTTGGTGGTCGTTGTCTGTGCACTAATGAACCCCTCGTGGTGTTTTAAATGGCTTGTTCCTAATTGTAAACTCCTACTATGAAAAGTAAATTGGTTAATCACGTATACCCGACTGAATAAATTGAAATCACCAGGATCAATCCCTTATGTGCTAACCCCGGTCAAAACACGGAATTGAAATCATGGAGTGTGTTAAATCTTATAAATCTAAAAATACAGGCATGGCCCTACTTAGTGTTGGTGGAAGTGGTTTGGTTGTTTTCTTTCACGGGCCGATTGGTGGAAATGTGGGAGGGGATGGGATCCCCTGTTGGTATGGATTCAGTGGTTGTGAGTTTTAAGACTGGGTGGGTACTTGTTTATATCATGAATTGGGGTGGGATCCTCTATTGATGGGAAACCATTTCGAGGGACACGGGGTAGTGTCTCGAGGGTTTTTCTTTGGTTCTAGTACTTCGATGGATCTCACTTATCCCCTTGTTGTTGTAACATTACAAGAGAACCGGGTGTGAATGTTTAAATTGACGATTGGCTGGATTCTTTTCCTTGGTTATGCTTATGGTGTTAGTTTCCCAGTAGTGCATGAACTTATTTGAACATTATCACTGAACATGAAACAAGAATTAACAAATGGGTTTTATTGGCGAGAGTCGTGACTCAGACTTGAGTGCTTTTGTGATCTGTAGGCTGTCTGAAGAAAAACCTAGCTTTGGGTGAGTGCTTGTTACCTATATATATACTTGTAGCTTTGTATTTCTTATTCTCACCCCACCCAAGTTGAGAACTTAGTGCCAAACACCCCCATTTCATGGGGGAGGGTGTTTTTTCCCAATACTATTCTTAGTGGCTGGTTATTATCTCCTTTTCGACTCCCTTTCCCGGATAGCCCAAGTATCTTCGGGCAGGCTGTGATGGCCTGAGGTCCATTATTAGCCCAAGAACCTTCGGGTGGGGTAGTGTGATGGTTGGCCAGGTGTGTGTGGTAGGTGGCTTCCCAAGTGTCTTCGGGATGAGGCCCAGGTGTCTTCGGACGTGGAAGTGGATCTTTTAGCCCAGGTGTCTTCAGGCATGGTGGTAGTTGTTCTGGCCTAGGTGTTTACAGGTGTGGTTACGTGTGACAGTTGTGGCCTAGGTGTTTGCGGGTGGGATTCGGCAGTGGTACTGCATGTGGTTGTGGCCCAGGTGTGTGCGGGCAGGTGATGCAGTGGGACTGTGGTGACAGAATGGCAGGATTGGTTCGATGCATAGAATGTCTCAATAACTAGTGGGAAAGTGGCGCGGGGTACCCAAACATTGATGTGCTCTTATTATATATATTACTTGACTTGCGTTATTTGGGGAGTGTGCCTTGGTGAGTCTTGGGTGGATAGTTTACCTTGATAGGTATTTGGTTTACTCCTTTTCTGACGGGACTTTAGTACGTTCCCCCACTTGTGCACGAGAGTCTTTGGTTTTTCCCTTCTGAGTGTACTTGTATGCTCACCCTACGTATATAAAACTGCTTTCAGGTTTCCAGGAGGACTTCGGGGATCACGTGGGACCATACTATCTCGGACCTTTGGGGTAGTTGCAGTTTCTGTTTTTCTCTCTTTGGTACTTACCTTTGTAGTCACCTTTTGTGGATTTTACTTTTGGAACATGCATGTGGGAATGGTTTACTTTTGGATTTACTTTTATTTTACCTTGGTGTTGTTGGGTTTCATCTTCTTATCTCCTGATCCCATAAAACAAAAAGGGTAATTCCTTCCATTTGTTTGTAATTTCTATACCCTTGGTGCTAGTCGCCACTCCGGGACCTATTGAAGGCGGGTTTCGGGGGTCATTATCTCTCCTTCAACTTAAAGAAGGACGGTCCTGACAATATACTGACCCTTCCCTCCTTTTGGTGAAGGCGGGTCGTGACATAGAGGTAGAGTTTACTATTGATCTAGCACCATAAGCATCACCAGTGACCATTCCTCCATATAGGACGAAACCTAAGGAGATTTTAGAGAACAATAATCAATTAGAGGATTTGGAGGATAAAGGACTCATATGCACCAACACTTATCCTTGGGGTTCACCAGTCCTTTTTTCTAGTAAGGAAGAAGGTACCCTTAAGATTTGTGTGGATTACCTTCATTTGAATCAGCTCACAATTAAGAACTGATATCCACTACCTAGAATATATGGCCTCTTTGATTGGATATGAGGAGTGATAGTTTTTTCAAAGATATATTTGAGGTTCGGATATCATCAGGTTCTTTTTAGGACTTTATACATACCTTGTAAAAATTTCAAGAGAAGGTATGGTCTGTATGACTACCAGGTTATTCTATTCAGATTCATGAATGCACCTGCTATTTTCATGGATCTTATGAATCGGGTCTTCCACCCATATGTGGATTAAATTTTGGTTGTCTTTTTTGATGATATATTGGCATATTCACTGTCCAAATGCGACCATGTAACCCATCTTGAGATAATTATGAATACATTGATTGATCATAAACTTTATTCTAAGATCAGTAAATTCTACTATTGGATTGAAAAAGTCCACTTACTGGGTCACATTATCTCAGATTTAGGAGTTTCATTAGACCCAGAGAAAGTGAGAGATGTAGTTTCATGGGAGCATTCCAAGAATGTATTTGAATTCATGAGTTTCATGGAGATTTTTGAATATTACAGATGCTTAATCCAGGATTTATCATACCTTGTAGCACCGCTTACGAGCTTGAAAAAGAGGGGGTAAAATTTATATGGTCAAAATCTTATGAAGCAGCCTTTCAGGAGTTGAAGTGTCATTCGACTTTAGTGACGATACTGATTATACTAGAGCCAGGAAGGAGCTATATAGTATACTGTGATGAATCAAGTATCAGGTTTGGAGATATTATAATACAGGATGAGTGAGTCATTGGATACGAGTCTTGTCAGTTGAGACCTCATGAGTGAAATTACCTGATGCATGATCTCAAGCTTTCTGTAGATGGGCATGCCTTACTCTATTAGAGGCACTATCTACTTGAAGAGAATTTTATGGTATTCACAGACCACAAAATCCTTAAGTATATATTTACACAGTGGGATCTCAATCTTAGGAAACACAAGTTGGTGGAGTACCTATAGTTGTTTGATTTTATGATTTCCTACATGCCTGGAAAAAGGAATTTGGTAGTTGATTCTCTGAGCCGGAAGACTCAGACCCAGGTGGTTTAGGACTTGATTGGATAATGGAAGATTATGGATTTTTCTTAGAAATTCATGTTTATTTTTAGGAGGACCATGGTTAGACTATCCTCATTGCCTTATTAGTGACTTATACTCTTCTGGAACAGGTGAGAATGAGAGAGATATCAGAACCTGAAGGCCTTTTACTAAGGAAAATATATTAAAATGATGATAAATATTTAGGTTAAACCATGGATGGGGATGATACCTTTTTGTTCCATGGGCGTTTATGGGTCCTAACAAACATCAGAGAGGAGCTAATGAAGGAAATTTATGCCTTCTCATGGGTAGATCACCTTGGTTTCACCAAAATGTATCAAGATCTACGATGCCAGTATTGGTGGCCTAACATGAGATGTGATATTTCTAGATTCATCATTAGGTGTTACGTTTGTTAGCAGGTGAAGGAAGAAAATCTGTGACCGGTAGGTCTTTTATAGACATTTTCCATTCCCATGTGGAAATGGGATGATGTTTCAATGGATTTCATGACTGTTCTACCCATATCACATTGAGAAAACAATACAGTATGGTTTGTTGTTGATAATTTGACGAAGGAAACATAATTCTTACTTGTATGAGAGGCCTTCATGGTAGATGAGCTTGGAAGACTATAAATCTGATGGGTTTTATGTATTAATGGATCTCCTTATTCAATCATTTATTATAGAGATTCTCATTTAACATCATAATTTTGTCAAGTTTTGTAGAGGACCTTGGGTATAAACGTACTTCTGAGCATGACCTATCACCCACAGAACGAAAAACATAATGAACATACTATACAAGTGTTAGAGGACATGCTCTGTGAACGTGTCCTTGATTTTTTAGGTTATTGGGAGAAAAACATTCCTCCTATGGATTTCTCTTATAATAAAATATTTCAGGTTACCATCGAGATGGATCCCTATGAATCCTTATATGGTGGGCCTTACCACTCACCTCAAAGCTTGATAGAGATAGGGGAGGCAGCTATGATTGGACCACGTTTCATGCGGGAGATTACTGAGCAGGTGCAATTGATTAGAAAATGCATGTTGAAAGCTCATTCCAAATAGCAGTCATACGCCAATAGATGTTGGTAGCCTCTCGCATTTGAGGTCAGAGACCGGGTTTTCTTGCTAGTCTCATCCAAGTTATGGAATAGACATATTCGAAAGTAGGGTAGGATCTCCCTGAGTTTTGTTAGACCCTTCTAGGTTGTGAAATGGATTAGACCAGTGGCTTACCAGTTGGAAATTCCTTAGAGATATTAATCAATGAATGATTTATTTCATATATATCATATTTTTCAATACTATATACACCCATTGTATGTATTTCAACCTGATGAAGTTGATTAAGATATATTTGCTTCCTTTAAGGAATATCCTATGCGTATAGTTGATCGAAGCATGAAGAAACTTTGAGGAAGGTCAGTTCCTATGGTATGGGTGCAATGGAAACATGGATGAGTATAGGATGAGGCATGGGAGTGGGAAGATAATATATGAGCTCAGTGGCTAGAGATCTTTGCTGATGATACCTCTTTACCCTCAGAAGGCCAATTCGGGGATGAGTTTATTTAAGGAGGCGAGGTTGTAATGAACCATATTTTTAAAGAAGGCATGAATCTTTAGTTTTTCAATTTGAATACCTTAAATATACCTAATAATGATTTATAATCAAGTCATGGAGGTCATGTTTGCATCCAAGGCTCATTCGTAGCTTGATGTTCCGAAAGGGGAAAAACAGAATGGGCCACACAATTTTTATGCAGTTGTGCGACCCAGGGCGCATGGCTGTGCGACTAGTTATAAATATGGGATAGATCAATTATTCATGGTTTGTGCATGTTTAGTCAAACCATGTGCCTAACCATACAGTGCACACCAAGTAGTATTGAACTGAGAATGGTTTGTGCATGGTTTGGAAAAACCGTGTAACCAAACCATGCACCTTGATATTTTGGGGTGAAATGACTATTTCCCCTCAATTAAGTTAAAACCTAATTTACCTTTTCTTATTATCCCTCTTACATTAATCCTTGTTTCTCATCCTTTTTTGAGTTTAAATTCTTCTCAATCTAGGCATTGAAGCAAATTCTATGCCTGATGTCCATTCCTCGATCCGTAGAAAGAATTGGATCTATCTTGATAAGTTCCCATAGTCTCTTAATTTCTATATAAGTTTATCTTTCCATCCATTTCACTATTTCAATTTAAGATCATTTGTCCTATTTTGAGGGCACTGGACAGTTTATAAGATCTCTTCCAACTTGCTTCAAATTTGAGGCCGATATCGAGTGAGGAGTCATCTATGGCCTTAAGGTAGGTAGTCATGCCATTTTACCTTTGAGTTTTGTCATCCCATATCTATTCCATTATTCTAAAAATTGTAATTTACCGAGTGTTCCCTATATATTGAATCAATATTAAATTTATCCTTTTATCTTGTTATATGCCTAGTGAATCATGTTTAGTGGTTTATAGGTTTCTTTCCACAATTATGGACACCCCTTGGGTGTGCCAAGTATAATTAGACATTATGTCCAATTGGTTTAAAATTCCCAGAGATCCTAATGAGTTAAAAACTTGGATTTTAATTCCCCACCGTTAGTGGTGGGGTGGTAAGGGTTTGGGGGGATGAGGGGAAGGTCGCGGGGTCAAGTCCCTGGGCTTACAATTTAATGTAATTTTCTTCCTTGTGTCGTGTGCCGCTTTCACGGTTGTACCCAATTTTTTAAAAACTTGGATTTTAAATGAAGTTTCCCTTGTTATTTGAATTTTCATGGAACCCGAGGCACCTCTTAGGTTCTTTTCACACTATCCTTAGAATTAACCATGTAGGAAAGTTCTTTATTGAACATGTCACCCTCTAAGTGACCCCTTTTATCTTATCAATGGTGTTGTCTTGTTTTAATTGATTGAGTGAGATAAATGGAATTGATCAAGTGTGATGGATTATGCAAGATGGAATGACCTTATTTTTATAAATGATATGGGTTGCAAGGAATGTATTAAGCATGATTTATGACTTAAATTTAATGAATTAATTGGTTTAAATAGAAGGAATTCAAAGGTTGTTAAGGTCATTCCTTCTTTTTATGCTATAATAAATGATTCTTATGAATTGTATTGACTTTTTATATAATAAAACATGTATAATTAAATTAATAAGAGGTTATGCCTTATCTATTATATTAAAAATGATTATTCATCTTCTATATATATGGTCTAATTGAAAAAAATGGATGGGAGGTAATTCCCCATGCCAGTTATCATTATAATGTGCCTTTATAGAGGCTTCAATACGATGGTAAGGGACTGTTGAGTATGATAGATAATCACGCTCCCTTAAATTGGGTGTGGAGTATAACATCTTGTACCAGTGATACTATATGTGCATTGTGATTTAAGCACCATGTACCATGATTATAGTGATTCCATGATGGATCACTCACCATCTCGAGTGGTGTTGCATGGCGTCTCTCACTCTATTGGGATGTAGGAAGTGTACCCTTTTTCTTGGCCTTATGGGTTCGTTAGACTGGTTATGGATGTCTGAGTTACACCCCATTCCAATGAGCACTAGTATTCTTGGTATATGGCCACTTATGTTTTCATGTACTTAATTCATATAGGTGGATGAAGTATATATAATTAGAATATATATGTATATATATATATATTGTAATGACCCAAAGTTTTATCAATGGAATCCCCTTCTAATAATTATGACTTATAGTATAATATCATTAGGAAGCACATTGACATATAATGATACTAAATACTATGTGACCATTAAACATAATTTTTCCACTTCTATGGTTTTAATTTAAAAAAATCCGACATACACGGTAGTGTTCAGGGTGATTTTTAGAGTCTAATAGAACAAACTTAATTTTTTGGGTGAATAGTAACATACCATTATGAATAGTAATATTACCCTTTTGAATAGTAGTATAACCTTATGAATAGTAACCTCACCAATGATAATATATATGTAGGATTTATGGGAAATCATGATGTACCTATGTTTTGGAATAAGTAAACAAATGTTTTAAAAACTGCAATTTTAAAGTAAATTATGATTTTAATTAAAAATTAAATTAATCATATTTATTAAATTATTTTTGAAAAATGGAATTCATTTTTTAATTCTACAAGTTGAAAAATGGTTGGTGTGAAGTTTTGGGATTTTTCTAAAATACTTGAATTTTTTATGAATAGTAAAATACGATAATTCACGATAAATGTTAAATACATAAATTATGATGTCATAAGCCGATTTATCGATGATGTAAGGACATTATCTCTAAATAACATGATAAAATTACTATTATTGGTCATGAAATCATCACTATTACTTTTCTTGTGGAGAAATAATGAATTAATGAATTTAATATTGAGAAATCCCCTCTCCCCTCCACTATAAATACCACACTTCACACCCTCATTTCCTCACACCTCTAAAGCTTCAAGCCTTGTCTAAAATACAACCAATAATATTTACCAGAACCCCCACGTCCTAGATCTTCTAGTCTCATCAAAAGACCAATCCTAGGTTCCTTAAGGAGGATCTTAAGAGGAGGATTCAAGAGGTAATTTCCCTCTCTCTCTCTTTCTTTTAATTTCCATTCAATTTCAAGTTATTTTTTAATCTCCCTTCACACGTTATGATAACTCCATTATCTCACATATAATGTAATTTTATGATACTAATGGGGTAATATATCATCCAACCACCTTCTCCTTTTATTTTTATTTTAGAAAAGAAAATGTTTTCCATGAGGTGTTAATTTATCACCTTTAAGAACGAAATGTTTTCTTTTTTCCTTTACCACCTTCAGATCTGGTCATGAAACCATTTTTATGGTTGAACCAGATTATATTATATATATTATTTCCTATTTAATGTTCTGGAACTAACTTATGTACTTATTACTAAATGATAAAACAAAACATGTTCATTGTTATCCAAAAACCGCCCAAATTAACCTAATACGATCATCATTAAATTATTAACTAAAGATTCATACACATGGTCTATAAAATAATTCATTATAAGATATTTTAAACTCCTAGAATATCATTAATAACCTGTAATATCAATTCTGTATGTTTATCTATTTTCTACACGAACTTCCATTCATGAATACAAGGGAATCGTTCAAGAAAACCATAAAAACAAACATTCCTGAACAATGGATTTAAACTCTATAACTCCTCCAGAAGCACATAAAAGAACATAATTGATCCATAATGAACCATATTAATGTAAAAAAGGTTCTATAATTGTTAATTAATGAATCTAATGTGGTTTTATAGGACATTAAAGTGATGAAAGCGTTCGGATACAAGGTAAGAAGAAATTCTCAAACCCAACTTTCTATCTTCGGGTTCTCCCTCTTTTACTTTATTTTTGGTATGGTCACTACTTAAAAATAATTTGTTCATAATTATCTCACCTTTTCTTGGATATACATGTTTTCCACTGGAGTTTATATGAAATAAATTTTTTCTAAAATATCTCTTCTTTAAAAAAATATAACTTTTAATTATCACACAAGGTTGATGGTTCTTGTAGCAAGTATGTTATTCCCACTTTCTTTTGGGAACCCAAATTTTATGAATGTATTATTATGAGATGAAAACCATTCCTTTCCATGGGCTATTTATATTAGTTTTTGATATATTTTCTATGTGGCAAGCATGATAATGATAATGTTATGATGTGACGGGTGCACCCATAATTATATAGTGAACAATTAATGTTATGATGTGATAGATGCGCCCAAAATTATACAGAGCTCCAATGCATTTGGTAAAGTGATAATATAATGAGTAAAAGTTAAATTATGCGTGAACATGATTCTAGAATTGTTCAAAACTATGTGTGGTAGATGACCACTAAAACATGATGTTTCATTTTTCTACATTGCCGCATTTCAAGTCTTTTATTAATGTTTCCTCTCAGGATTTTGATGATGATGTTACGATTATACTCACCCCATGCTATATTGATCTTATCTATCATATTAATTGGATTTTATCTCACCAATTTTTGATTTATATCCTCACGTGACTACATGTACTAAGGAGAGGTCAAGTGCCAATACGAAGTTAGATAATAAGGAATTAAATAAATGTTTATGTTTGATATTGTAAAAGTTATATATGGTCCTAGTTTTCCCAAGAAACTAAACCTTTGGATCCTCATGGTGTAATATTATTATTTTATTTATCTTTATAAAGATGTAATAGTAATTTAAGAAAAGGTGGGATCACTATAGTTGGTATTAGAGGCAATGTTTAGTTAATATGGGAATTAGGATTAGCGAACAGTAGAGAAAACCTCTAGCATGAGACTAAGTAAAAATATGCAAACAAGAAGCTTTAGATAGGGATCCCACAATTTAAGATTTTAATATAAATTGTGCAGAAAAATAATTTATTCGTGACTTGGTTACTTATGTTTTTTTCTAACCTTTTCTATTTTATAAAATGGTGGGAACTGGGAGAAACTAGGTCAACAACTCATACGAGGGCCAATGCAATGATTTACCAAATGACATACCCAATGATTTGTGAAGTGGAGTTCAAAAATTCAAGGAAATTATTACCCAACTATCTTAGGTTATGAATAATAACTAGAATAATGGGGAACATCCTCCTTCACCAAAGAGAGAGAAACTGGCTATTGAGTGTTTTATGTGGCAACGACCACCGACGTTTAGTGGATATTCTGATCCACTAGTTGCAGAATAGTGGGTCAACTCCATGGAGAAGATATTTTTTGTGCTCCACTATTCTGAGATAGAGGATTTGACTCTATCCTTTTATCATCTATATGGAGAGGCCAGTCAATGGTGGGATTTGATTAAGAACACCAAACCAAGTGAAAAAATTGAAGAGATGGAATGTGAAGATTTTAAGATCATGTTTCTTAAAAAGTATTTCCCATGAACTCTTCATACAAATATGGAGATAGAATTCATAGAGCTCAAGAAAAAATAAGTAGAATATATCACATCCTATGAAGGAAATTTCACAAGGCTTTCAAGGTATGATTTGGGTTTTGTTATCAGCAATTATAGAAAAATTAATAGATTCTTTAGTGGATTAAAACCAAAACTTTGAAAGGATCTTGCAATTTGAGACATTGGGAGTTATAAAGAAGTTGTTTGATGTGCTCTCAAAGTGGAGATGAAGTTTGGAGAATGGTCCCATGGCTACGGTGATAAGAAATGAAAGATGGAGTTTCAAGTTGGGGGATCTAACGATAATGGTGGGAAGAAAACTCAATAACCCACATGCAAAAAATATGGGAAGTTACATATTGGGAACTACCTCAAAGGGATGGGGAAGTGATTAAAGTGTGGGAAAGAAGGAAACCATTCTCAAGAGTGTAAAAACGACATGAAAAGGAAGGATAATGTAATGGAAGAAAGGGGAGAACCACCCATGGTCCAATGCTACAACTTTTGGGATAAAGGGCACTATGAAATCCAATGCACTAAACCTCGAGTTCTTGAGGGTAATCAGCATCAGCAGCCACCAAATCCAAAGGAACAAGGGAAGGCTTATGCCATCACTACTGCAGAAGTGGATAAAGATAATGAAGTCATACAAGGTACACTTTCTATTCAATCAAGAATTTAAAAAGTCTTATTTGATTCTGGTTCTACGCATTCCTTTATATCTTTCACGTTTGCTAGAACTATAGAATTGAAGCCCCAAAACCTTGAAGTAGAGATATCTGTAAAAACACCAAGTGGTGCAATCATTGCAACCCAAGTGTTTGACTCTTCTACTGTTTGCATATGTGGGAATATTCTTACAGTTAATCTCGTAATACTTCCCTTGGTGGAATTCGATGCTATAATGGAAATGGATTGGCTCTCATTATATAGAGCACATATCAACTATCGGTAAAAGGAAATATCTTTTCATATTCTGAACCATCCCATGCTCCTCTAAAAATTCAAGGAAGATCATGAATCTACTTTGAAAAATTCTTCAATGGTGTGGGTGTTGATTCCCAATGAAGAAGCATACCTCTCATAAATGGGTGAGTCAAAGGAAAGTTCCAACCTTGCAGAAAATCCCATCGTGAGGGAATACAGTGATATATTTTCTGAAGAGTTACTCAGACTCCCCCCGGATTGTGAGGTAGAGTTATCAATATAACTCATACCTGAAGCTACTCCTAACTCAAAGGGTCATTATAGGATGGCTCATATCAAACTGGAGGAGTTAAAGAAGCATCTGTAAGAGCATTTGGACCAAGGGTTCATACGCCCTAGTGCATCACCTTAGGGTGCACCGGTTCTCATTGTGAAGAAGGATGGAACAATGTGGCTATGTATCGATTATCAAAAAATCAAAAAGATCACCATAAAGAAAAAGTATCCCCTTCCAAGGATTGATGACTTGTTCGATCAGTTAAGAGGAGCTCAATACTTCTCAAAGGTGGATCTTTATTCTGGATATAATCAACTAAAGGTGAAGAAGGAATATATTTAGAAGACTGCCTTCCGTACAAGGTACATGAACTATGAGTTTCTGGTGATTCCCTTCAGACTTACTAGTACCCCTAGAATATAGAGACCCAACCCTTTTACATATAACATTACATGATTTTAAGTATAATTATACATCAGAGTACAATCCAAGGATTGTTAAGTCTAGTGTCTTGTAAAAATAGGTACATAAAACAAAAAACATGGGGATTATAAAACTTATTTATTTAATCTCCAAAAATAGCTCCTAAATTACTTAGATCCCTTACATCATCATAGGGTACCCTGGCGAACACAAGAACAAAGGTATGATCAAAAAATCCCAGCAAGGGAATGAACATAAGGATGCGTCTTAAGCACATGAGTTAGGAGGCATGACATAATGATATCCAAAGCATGGAACATATAAAATCATATCATATAAGCATGGAATAATATAAACATATAATCATATAAATGTTTTAGGATCATAATTTTTTTTATGGGTTAAGGCTAACTGCCAATCCTATTTCCCATTTTAGTACGGGTCAAGGATAACTGCCAATCCCGTTTCCCTATCGCATCTATTGATACTTAACTTTAACCAATGAATTGGAGTGCTATCTGGGAACACACATCTCAACATTTTCATGAATATTATTTCCACATAAACATTCTTTCCACATAAATAATAATTCATAATCAACCATACATAAACATTAGGTTACCCATGGAAAGAGTTGGGTACCGCAATCATGTCATAAAGCGTAACCAATGATCGTGTCATGAAAAAGTCCGTGAAAGAAAGGTATTAGAACATAGATGGATGTTAATAAGGTAAAATAGACATATAAAAAGGTATGTGGTGTCAAAAATAAGTGACAAAATTTAAAAAATGTACTTGAGAAACATTAGCATTAAAACATTTTTGTGCGGGTTTAAGGAAAATACAATAGATATTTTAAAATAGAATAGAGGAAAAATTTTTATATAAAATCATAATTGAACCAAGAAGGTTTTAATAATATAAATACTGATTTTATAAAGATAATTTTGGCTTAAAAAAGAGGATATAGTGTACATGAAATTGGGTAAAAATTTGGGAAGTTCCCTTAAAACAGGTTTTCTTATCAGAAAGTTCTAAGGAGGGACTCTTTTAAAAACATGTATATCCCTAAAAGAGAGTGATGAAAGGGTATTCATAAATAAATTTTTTAAAGATACACATAATTTATAATATATACATAAATAGATAAAATAACGCCATTTTGATATAAAGAAATATAAGGAAACATGAAAGAACAAAGAAGGTTTGAGTAGAATTCGTTACGGTTTATCAGCATGGTATCAGGTGTAACTAAGAGGGCTTGATGAGAGAGAAAAGGGGTTTCTCATCACTTATACATAAAGAGGGAAATATGGGGGAGGTGGGTAAATATACCCCATCATTAGGGATTACACATAATAAGGCATATCATAGAGGACAATCTTGATTTAAGAGTGAAATGGAGAGGATCCCTTACCTTAATTCCGTTGGTGTTCTCCACTTGTTATTAAAGACCTGAATAAAAGAATTAGGTTTATTAATTAATAATTCCAGAATATATTATATAATTAATTGGTTTAGTATAATCATTTTATGTTCATTTATAACCATTTTGATTGGTTATGAGGTTCAATTTCATTGTTCGGGTCCGTTTTCTTACATGGCATTAATGATCGATTCATGTTCAAATAAACACATATGATGGAAGTTATTGTCCATAATTGAAGTTGTATGTTATTAGTGAACATACAGGAGATTACGTGGTTTTAAATTTAATTTGTTTACTTAGTGTGAAGTCAAATCATTATATAAAACCACAATGATAACCATTTTTGTTAATCGGTGGGTTTGATTACAAAGAACATGTTTTTATTTATAACTTAATACCATTTATACAAAAGGATTACATAAAAAAAGGATATATTACATATATAATAATATGGGTCAACCATAACACAAATGTTTTCATGACCATAATTAAATATGATAAAATAAATTGATAAACCGTTGTCCTAGAATGTGCTAAATTAGCACATCTCAAACTGTGCTTTCATTTGTTACAAATAAAAAGGTGGGGAAAGGAGAGAAGATAATGAAATATTCCATTAGTATAAAAAAATTCTAGTACATGTATGTTACTGGAGTTATCATACTATTTGGGTGAAGGGAGGTGATTAAATTAACAAAAAGAAAGAACTTAAAAGAAATGAAGGATTTGGAAAGAGGAATTTACCTCTTGAGACTTCCTCCTTTAAGAACCTATTAAGGGGAGAGGTTTTAATATTTTGAAGAGTATAGGGCCTTTTTTATGTGGTGGAGGATCTTGGGGAGAGATTTTGGAAGAATATTGGCAAGGCACATGGCTTGAGAGTAGTGAAGAGAAGAGGGAGTGAGGGGGTGTTTTTATAGTAGAGGGGAGGAGGGTTTTCATAATTTTTTAATCATTAGTTTATTATTTCTTCACAAGACAAGGAATATTAAGTATTAAATGACCAATAATAGTAATAAATTCATGTTACTTTGAACCATATTCCCTTTACATCATCCATGACTCAAGCATGATGCAGAAATTAAGATTTTAGCATTTATTGTGAATTATCATATTTTACTATTAAAAAAAAATTCAGGCATTTTTGAACAATCTCAAAAATTCACCCTAACCATTTTTTGACATGTATAATCCAAAAATGAAGTCAATTTTTCAAAAATAATTTTCTAAATATGATTAATTTAATATTTAATTAAAATCATAATTTATTATTGAAAACCCAGTTTTGAAACATTCATTTACTTATTCTAAAATATATGTATATCATACTTTCAACATGAATATTAATTATATATTATCATATTTAATTTTACTATTAATTAGGGTATATCACTATTCCTAAGGGTATGTTACTATTCACAAAAAATTATGTTTTTCTTATCAGACTCCAAATAACGTACTGATTGCAACTGTGTATGTCAGATTTTCGAAATTCCAAACACAGAAGTGACAAAATTATGTTTAAAGGTAACTTAACACTTAGTAGTTCATTATGTTGTGTTTTCATGTGATTTTATGACATATTTATAAGAAGGGAATTTCCATTTAAGAAACATTGGGTCATTACATTCTTCCCCCCTTATGAAATTTCGCCCTCGAAATTTCGTTTTACATTCTAAGCCGTAAACAGGTACAGGTACTTTTCCTTCATTACTTCCTCCATTTACCATGTTTCCTCTTCATACTTGTGGTTCCACCACAATACTTTGACCATGTGAGTATTCTTGTTACGTAGAAATTTATCTCTACGATCCAAGATCTTCACTGGATGCTCCTCATAAGAGAGATCATCCTCCAACTGTACCACTTTTGAAGAGAGTACATGTGAGGGGTCCGGTATGTACTTCTTTAAGAGGGATACATGAAATACATCTTGTAATTTCAACATTGTCGGTGGAAGTGCCGGTTGATAGGCCACATCTTTGAATCGATCAAGGATCTCGAAGGGGCCGATGTACCTAGGACTTAAATTCCCTTTCTTTCCAAACCTCATGACCTTCTTCCATGGAGATATGCATAAAAATACCATGTCTCTAACTTTAAACTCAAGGTCTCATCGACAATTGCCTGCATAACTTTTCTATTGACTTTGGGTTGCCTTGATATGTTTCTGAATGTTTTTTACCTTCTCCACCATTTCTTAGACCATTTCAGGCCCTAGCAGATTACGCTCACTGAATTCATCCCAACACGTCGGTGTTCTACACCTTTTACCATAAAGGGCTTCATATGGGTCCATTCAGATACTCAAGTGGAAACTGTTATTGTAGGAGAATTCAACTAGTAGAATATGTTGGTCCCATCCTCCTTTGAATTCCATAGAATATGCTCTCAACATGTCTTCTAGTGTCTGAATAGTTCTCTAAAATTGGACATCAATTTGAGGATGATAGGCCATACTGAAGTTCAGTTTAGTTCTTAGAGCATGTTGGAGACTCTTCCAGAACATTGAGGTGAATCTCGGATAACGATCAGATACAATAGATAGTGGTACTCCATGCAGTCTTACCACTTATTTGATTTAAATCCGTGCCAGTTGATCCAATGAGAAGTTCTCTCGAATCACGATAAAGTGAGCTGTCTTTGTAAGATGATCCACTACGACCCATTTATAATTGTTTCCTCTGGATGTCCTTGGAAGTCCAGTGACAAATTCCATGGTAATGTTCTCCCACTTCCATGCCACTATGGGTAGTGGTTGCATAATCCCCTAAGACTTTTGTCTCTTATCCTTCACTTGCTGACATACCAGACACATTGATGTATATTCAACAATATTCCTTTTCATATTGTCCCACCAAAAGTTTTCTCAGAGATAATGATACATCTTTGTGCCCCCTGAGTGGATAGAGAAGGTTGAGCTATGTGCATCACTCAATAGCTCATTATTTATCTCTGGATTGGATGGTACACATAATCAAGTCCCAAATCTTACAACTTCTTCCTCGTCAATTTTTAAATCGGAGGATTTCCCATTTCTGATAGCTTCCACCATTTTTTGAGTTTCCACATCATTTCTTTGAGAATCCTTTATTTTCTCTAAGAGTTATGGTAGAGAAATAATTTGATAAAGGATTGATGATGTTCCTCCCTTAATGATTCCCATGTCCATCCTTTGAAAATCTAATAAGATCAGATCCTTTTAAATTCTCATCATTGATAAAGATGCAGGATCCTTTCTACTTAGAGCATCTGCCACCTTGTTTTCCTTACTAAGATAGTAGTGGATTGAGCTGTCATAATCCTTGATGAGCTCTATCCATCTTCGCTAGTGCATATTAATCTCTTTCTGTGTGAATATATATTTGAGACTCTTGTGGTCAGTATATATCTCACACTTCTCCCTATAGAGATAATGCCACCAGATTTTCAACGCAAAGATCATAGCCGCCAACTCTAGATAATGCTTGGGATAGTTTTTCTCATGAATTTTCAACTACCTTGAGGCATGGGATATCACTTTATCATTTTTCATTAGCACATATCCTGAACCCTTCTCTAAAGAATCACTATACACCACAAAGAGTTATCCACTTTTTGGGAGTGTGAGTACTGTCATAGTGATAAGCCTCCTTTTCAACTCCGAGAAACAATCTTTACATTCCTGAGTCCAGAAAAACTTTACTCACTTCAATGTCGGCTTGGTCATTGGGTTTGACAATTGTGAAAAATTCTTCACAAATTGTCGATAATACCCAGCTAGACCCAAAAAGATACAGATCTCTATTACAGAAGTTGGTCTGGGCCACTCTTCAGTTGCCTTTGTCTTGGAAGGATCCACAGATATCCCTTTGCTGGTGATAACTTTCCCCAATAATGATACTTCCTCCATCCAAAACTCACATTTAATGTACTTGGCATACAAAATCTCCCTTCAAAAATTCATTAACACAATATTCAAATGCTCCTCATGTTCCTCCTTTTTCTTGGAGTATATCACATTATCATCAATAAATACTACCACAAATTTGTCGAGGTAATCTCTAAAGACTCTATTAATTAAATCCATACAAAATTTTGGATCATTAGTGAGTCCGGAGGGCATCACTATGAAATCACAGTGTCCATACCTCATTGGAAAGTAAGTCTTGGGAATATCTTCCTTCCTCACCTTTAATTGGTGATATCCCAACCAAAGGTCCACCTTAAAGAAATAACTGGCCCCATGAAGCTAATCGAACAAGTCATCTATCTGTGGCAGAGGATACTTGTTCTTTATCGTGATTTTATTGAGTTCATGATAATCAATGTAGAGGAGCATTGATCCATCCTTCTTCTTGATGAAGAGGACTCGTGCACCCCACAATGAAGCACTTGGGTGTATAAAACCCTTCTCCATATTATCCTGTAACTGCCTCTTCAGCTCTTCCATCTCTATGGTGGCCATTATGTAAGGTGTCTTTGAGATAGGCAAAGATCTAGGGATAAGTTCAATTGAGAACTCAACCTCTCGGTCAGGAGGAAGACCAGGAAACTCTTCAAGGAATACATTAGTGTAATCCCTCATGATGGGAATGTCTTTATGCATGATTATCTCATTTGTCTCAATCATTTGAGCTAAATATTCCTAATCACAAGGCAGAAATATCCACACTTGAGATGACAATTCTAAAGGAGATTCATCTTCCTCCTTACACTTGTAATGAATCATAAGATGCTTTGAGATGTGAAGAGTTATCTCCCTTTACTGATTGTTGATGTTGGCTTTGTATAATGATAGCAAATCAATGCCCAAGATTGCGTTGAACTCCACTAAAAGAAGTATGAAAAAATTTTATGGGAGTTTTAGTCCACAAAAGTTAACCGAGGAGGAGTTATAAAACATGGATGCAATAATTTCCCCATTTTTTGTTCTCACAGATAACTTTTCCTCCAAATTTTGAGGTGGTGTTTGAATAGTTCTACTAAACATACATGATATGAAAGAATGCGTAGAACCAGAATCAAATAATACATTCTCTATTCTTGAATGAATTACTAGCGCACCTATCACCACATCTTTTTTCGACTCCACCTCAGTAGTAGTGATAGAATAAGACCTTACTTGTTGCCTTGGAGGTTGTTGGTGATTGCCTTCGAAAACCCTCAGCTTAGGGAAATTGTTTGCATAATTCCCATGCTACTTTTAGTTTTAACACTACACTACAGGATAAGTGTTGATGTGAACCTTCCTTTATTCTTCAACATTAGATGGATTTTTCATAACCCTATGATAGTTCTTGGCTAGATGACCAAACTTTAAACATTTGAATCAATTCTTGGTTCCATTCAGACAGTTACCAGGATGCTTCTTCCCACAATTTTTACAATGGGAAAAGTTAGGCTTCTTTCCATAATGGTATTTTTTTGATGAACCACCCTTATTTTTCTCCATCTTTCGCTTCTTGTCACTGGGCCAATGAGACCATTGTGTGTCTCCAATCTCCATTTCAACCTTGAGGGAACAAAAGACAATATCCTCATAACTATCAAAGTCTCTAATCTCCAACAATTTTCATATACTCAGCTTTAGTCTTCTAAATAAGCGATACACCTTGCTTTTGGTGTTCATGAAAAATCTAAAGGTGTACTTTGAAAGCCTTGTAATGTTTTCTTCATATGCCCTGATAAAATCATCTTCCTTTTGCTTGAGTCCGAGGAACTCTCTTTCCATTTTGAGATGGAGGGTTTAAGGAAAGTATTTGTTAAAAAACATCCTCTTGAATTCCTCCCAATCCTTGGAATAAATTTCCTCTTGGAAATTTGTATTATTGATCAGTGTCCACCACTGATCAGCTTCCCCATCAAAACGATAGACCACCAGTACAACCTTCTCTTATTTCGAGAACTGGAGGATGGATAATATCTTATCAATGGAGTTAATCCATTGTTCTGCGAGGAGTGGATCTGATGTTCCACTAAACACGGGAGTCCTTTTCTGCATGAAGGATTCTATGAAAACTTTCTTTTTCCTTGGAGGAGTAGGGAATTGTGAATGATTCAAGTTATTATTCCTAACTCTTTCCAACTGAGCAAGTACTTCCATGATCTTTTGAGCACCCGCTCCTGTCACATCCGACATATCATTAGGGAAATATTCACATTGCCTATCACATTGCTTGTTGGAACATGTTATTCTATTTCCCGCCATTAACTAAGAAAAATAACGTATAATTAGAGGTCTTGAATACTTATCTATTGAGCATAAAAAGGAAAATTTGAACATAAAAGGATAAAATTATAAAGAAGATTTATATCCTAACTTGGATTTCCTTAGGTTTAAATCTAGGTTATCCTTGATCTATTTCTTAACTTATATTCTTATGGTATTTTCTTCCCTTAATAATGGTTTTACTAAGATCTTGAATCTACCAAAGAATATCCCTCGGGAGTGTCGTAACCAAGAGTGCAGCAAGGCCCGTTGTCGTGTACCAGGATACCCTGGGTCTAGCCCGAAACTCCTTGTCAGAATTTTCACTCCTAGGTACATATGTGCCAGAGATGCCTCTACCTGCTCGTATCCAGATAGGGATGTATTTTCTTGATAAATTACTTACTCAATACTATCCAAAATTTAGGAATGTTTTCTTATACGTAGTCTCATCCTTAGGGTTCCAACTAAGGTTCTCTATTAATAATCTCCAAAAATAACTAGATCATCCTATGATACCAACTATAGTGACCCAAGCCTTTTATATATAACATTACATGATTTTAAGCATAATTATAAATCAGAGTACAAGCCAAAGATCGTTAAGTCTAGTTTCTTGGAAAACTAGGTACATAAAACATAAAATATGGGGCTAAAAAGACACTTCTTTATTTAATCTCCATAAAGAGATCCTAACTTCCTTTGAGCCCTTACATCTATATAGGGTACCCTATAGAACACATGAAAAAAGGGATGAGATAAAAATCCCAGTAAGGGAATGAACATAAGGATACGTCTTAAGCACATGAGTTAGGAGGCATGCCATAATGATATCCAAAGCATGGAACATATAAAACCATATCATATAAGCATTGAATCGTATAAACATGGAATCATATAAATTTGACAGGATCATAAAACATTTATTTTTTTTATGGGTTAAGGATAACCGCCAATTCAGTTTCCCATTTTATTGTGGGTCAAGGATAACCACTAATCCCGTTTCCTAGTTTAGTACAGGTCAAGGATAACTGCCAATCCTGTTTCCCATTGCATCTATTGAGACTTAACTTTAGCCAACACGTTAAAGTGCTATCTTGGTTATATAATCCTGCATTTTTCATTACATAAAATTTTCACTACATTATACAAAACTGAGGATCATTAAGGTTTAGTGTCTTGGAAACCAAGAAATTAATACAAGACGACATAAAAAATTCTTCTTAAACACTTGAAAGGATTCTTCATTGTTAATCCTAAGTTCATTACAACATCTCATAACCTGGGAGCATACATCAAAGGAAAGGGTGAGTATAAGGCCCAGTAAGGGAAACAAGAGAAACATTTTACATGTGAACTTGAGATACATCAATAAAGTCATGATAAATAACTTTATGGCATGAGAAAGAGATAATGAGGAATATCATAATAAAAATAACGTTTTCATAACTTGAATATGTGGCTATGACATTTAACTTAGAAAATCATTTCCGTATCACCAAGTTCCATCCCCATGGTGTCATTAAAAATTACCAAGGCTATTCACTAAGGTATCGTTAAAATGGTTATCTCTAGAGATTAAGTCTTTACCCAATGCATTGGAGCGCTATCAGCGCGCACCCTTAATTTGTATTTATTATCATGTGAGCCACATATATAATCATAAATAATTTCATAAATAACCCATATATCATAAAATAAATGGGTTTCATTTCATAGTCATAACATTTTAAAAACTCCTTTAAAGACGTGATCTTTATGTCACTTTAAACCCACAAAAAAGGAAAGCGGTTCTCATGTATGTAAATCCCAGAATTTAAAATAGAAAATTTTGATATATATGTGAATACCCCTATATAATAAAGAGTTTTGAGTATTCAATTAATAAAATAAAAGAATTTGAGAAAAAGAGAGAGACATTTTGAGACGAAAATTCGGCAGCATAACGACTATGTTGCATGGTTTTAGAAAACATTGAAAAGAGAGGGGACATGGATCACCCACTCATAAATGATCCATAAAATATTATAGTAACAGAATATAAAGTATATAAGAACATGGTAATGAAATTTTAAGTACATACCATATGAAATCAAAAACTTGAAAGGAAGACAAAAATAAGATTTCTATTATGAAAAATTCGGCAGCCTAACGGCGTCACTTAAAACTTCAAAAAAAAATTTATTGATGAGATTAAATAGGGTCTATCATAATGTGAACATAAAAGTACAGTATTATGAATATATAGATCATACCCCAACATGGGAAAAAGTAACTTGAAAGACTTGACATGAAAGTAGAACTTTGAAAATGGGAAGAGTGAAAGAATCCCTTACCTTAAAACGTAAGTCCTAAAACTCAAAGGTCGGAACCTTGAGGCTTAAGGGAAGATTGGGAGGACTCCTTGAGAGGTAATGAGACCAGAGATTCGTTGAGGGAGAGTTGGGAGTGAAAACTATAGGAGGAAAGGGTGGGTATTTATAGGGAAAGGGAGGTGATACTTTAATAATTTGAAGGGACACCTCACAAGTGGTTTTCTCAAAACCACGGGCTTTCCCATTGTATTTACCATGGTGTTAGGACACATGGGACCACTAATACAACAATTCACCCCCTTTGGTCAAAAAAACCTAAAATAAAACTCATGAAATCATCATGATGCAGTCATGATATCATTAAACATACCGAAACCCTAATCTGTATTTTTACTGTTCACTGAAAAATTAACTATTTCAGAAAAATCCCAAAAAATTACCCTAACCCTTTTTCGACGTGTAGAATCCAAAAATGAACTCCATTTTTTGAAATCAATTTTCTAAATATTTTTAAATTAAATATTAATTAAAATCATAATTTATTCAATAATTATAATTCAAAATCTATAACTCATTTTTTAGCACCTTGAAATTTAGTCAACATTCCAATACCTTATAACCTTATGAACATAAAAAAATAAGATGTGTTACTAATTATAATGGTCACATTAATATTCATATTACTATTCATATTACTATTCATAGGGGTAAAAATTACTATTCACCAAAAATTATTTTGATTTCAATGAACCACATTTTTCACCTTAATTACAACCATGTTGTCAGATTTTTGAAAATAAATTCACAAAAAAAGTTATTTAAAAATTAAACATCTTTTTACTATTCATAAAAACACTATTCATCAAGTGCTATTCATCAAAAATGAAACTTTTTAGAAAACTTCCAAAAATTCAGCCTAGATTAATTTTGATATTTCCAATTCAAAAATGATCTTTATTTTTATATAAAAACTCTCTATGTAAGGGAAATATTTTAAATACAATTTTTAACTTCTAAAATCAATAAACTTATATTTTATTAAGAAAATGTAGTTATAACACAGAAATGATGAAACAATAATTTTATTAATACTCTGAGATTACATATTAGGGCTTTGAAACACATACACTTAAAACACCTTCATATGACCTAAGGATAAGGTGTGCGATGGTTAAAGATTTTTGGGGAGGCTTAGATAACATTTCCCTAGTAGTAAACTCAACTAACTTGAACTTCTCCTGTAGGTGATTCCATTCAAGCTTGACACGCTGGAGTTTGGCTTGGGCTTGGTCCAAAGCGAAGCCCAAAGATGCCACCTCCTTCCCAAGCTCTGATAAGTGGGCTTCATAAGGTTTGAGTCTACTGGATGAATCCATCGACTCTTCTTTATGCATTAACCATTAACATCTCTATTAAATCGTTAAGAGTAAATTAATATACTATTCGAAAAGTTGGGGTCGTTACATTCTTCCCCCTTAAGAAATTTCATCCCTGAAATTTTAAACCAAAGGCATAGTTGAAAAGGTGAGGGTACTTTTGCTTCATTGTTTCCTCAGGCTCCCACGTCGCTTCTTCATACTTATGATTCCTCCATAACACTTTCACAATGTGGGTAGTCTTGTTGCATAGAACCTTGTCTCTATAGTCTAAGATCTCCACTGGCTACTCCTCATAAGATAGGTCATGTTCCAGTTGTACCACCTCTGGGTTTAGTACATGCAAAGGGTCAGGTATGTACTTTCTCAAGAGAGATACATGGAAGACATCGTGAACTTGAGCTAGGTTTAGTGGAAGTGATAGACGATAGGCCACTACTCCTATGCGATCAAGGATTTCATAGGGGCCAATGTACATAGGGATGAGATTCCCTTTCTTCCCAAACCACATGACTCTCTTACATAGAGAAATTCGAAGGAAGACTTTGTCGCCAACACCAAACTCCAAGTACCTTCGACTGTTGTCAACATAGCTCTTCTGCCGACTCTGAGAAGCCTTTATGTGTTGTTGGATGGAATTAACCTTTTCTATCATCTCTTGCACAAGATCTGGCTCAAGAAGCTTTCTATCACTAGCTTCATCCCAACAAGTAGGAGTTCTACATCGCTTTCCATACAGAGCTTCATAGGGTGCCATCTGAATACTCAAATAGAAGCTATTGTTGTATGAGAACTCAACTAATGAGAGGGGTTGATCCTATCCACCTTTAAATTCTATTGAGCATAATTTCAGCATGTCCTCAAGTGTCTAAATAGTCCTTTCAGATTGGCCATCAGTTTGAGGATGATAGGCCGTACTAAAATTCAATTTAGTATTCAGAGCATGTTGAAGACTTATCTAGAATTTTGATGTGAATCTTGGATCACAATCAGATATGATGGATAATGGTAACCCATGAGGACTTACCACTTCCTTTACGTATATCTCCACAACCCTCGTCGAGGTGAGATGTCACGACCCGACCCAACGGGGCTCGATCCGCGACTCCCCAAGCACGCCTCCAATAGGCCAGGGGCTGGCGACCAGCGCCGAGTAGGCTATCACACACATGGGAGGCATTAGCCTAAGGTACCTGTACACACGCACCCACAAACACCTCCATGCAACAGTGCAGAGATATAGAAACTGGAAAGTAAATGCATGCATACAATCTATCCCAAACCAGAGTGCAACAGCAAAAGTAAAAGGGCAAAACAGGGCCCACCAAAAGAAAACTACAAAGCGCGTCCAACCTGCTCTGAAGAAGGGAAACACTGCCACAAACACCCGCCGAAAAGATCCCTCGACACAGCTCCGGTAAACACCCCAGTCAACACGCTCACTAAGCTCCTCCTGCTCCGGGTCCTCCTGGGACTCCGTCAAAAGGCTTGTGGTCTGCACAAGACACAAACATGTGCGGGAAAAGCCCATGCAGGGGTGAGTATAAACATACTCAGTAGGCACCCCAAAACCCCAAAACCCAAGGGAGCAACTAAAACGCAACAGTCTACTCAACCCAGCCAGAGGGAACCCGAATGAGAGAGAAACTCCATCTCGTGACCATCCTCAGCTAACACAACTAGTCATCTCAGCTCAACTCAGGTGTATGCCCATACATACACCTTGAACAATCCATATATACAAGCTCACGCCACAAAGCCACAAGAGGTACTGACCTCGTCACCAGCAACTGTCCAGAACAAGGAGATTACACCACGAACACTGTCATACCAAATGACACTCATCCGAGAGATACACTCCATCGGGTCCCAAACAAACATCTCAGGCGCTCACCCGAGAGACCACGCTCGTCGGATAACATCACTGAGGAAACATCACTGAAACAACATAACCACCAAACTCCTCGGAGAGGGGATCACCGCTAGGGTCCGCTAGGGGATACCAAGACCCACTCCGGTATACGTAGCTCACAGATAGGGGATCACTCCCAGGGTCCGTTGGGGGATACCACGACCCAATCTGGCATACGTAGTACTCATAGATAGGGGATCACACCCAGGATCTGCTGGGGGATACCACAACCCGATATGCACTCGACAGAAGCTCCACACTCAGATAGAGGATCATCGTCCATATAAAGATGGTCATGACGATACCGGAACCCTATTTGGTATAACTCGCGATGTAGGGGATCGAACCGACGATGCCACAACCCTACCGAAACCACGTGCTGAGTAGGGGATCACATAACCAACGATACCGCAACCCTACCGACACCAAGTGCTGAGTAGGGGATCGTATAACCAATGATACCGCAACCCTACTATAAACATCATGCTGAGTAGGGGATCGTAAACCCGACGATGCCACAACCCTACTGTGCACGACCCACCGCGTAGGGGATCATATTCCCGATGATTCCACAAACCCTATGGGGTTAACCTTCTAGATAGGGGATCGCCGCCCGTGAATAAGCGGTCACAGCGATACCAAGAACCCGATCTAGGGTAAAGATGCTAGAGGATCCACTCCGGGCCCACCGGAGGGATACCACAACTCTAATAGTTTAAACATCCCATCGAGAGGATCACAAACCCATACGAAGGTTGTGATACCACACGAACCCTCGTAGGAACGAACCAAGGGAGAACCCTCAACCACTGCTGGTCCAAACGTCGCTAACCCGAGCGACTCGCCCCAAAGACACACTGCGCACCTCCGAAGCCAAAACCGAGGCCACCAACGCGTTCCACGCGGAAGAACATGCAGGATAGGCTGTTTACTCGCCCGAAACGGAGCACCGGTGAAACAGGAACTATTCACCGTAGCTAGCTCGTGCGGGGCCCACACAACGATCCCGAAACCCATCGAGCGGATCACACCATGGCGATCCCCTCGAAAAAAAAGCGGAATTGACTACTCGCTCGCCCAAAACGGACACCCGGTGAAAAAGGTATTATTCACCGAAGGCCAGCTCGGGTGGGGCCCACGCCTGGATTCCGAAACTCATCGAACGGAATGCACCATTGCGATCCTCTCGGAAAAACACACAGGATCGACTATTCATCCGCCAAAATCGGACTCCTGGTGCAAAAGCTATGTTTCTCCGCAAACGCCAAAACTCGGCCTCGTGGGGCCCGCACCTCTTTCTCAGTCCCAACACCCGGAAACCATCTCAAAAAGTCCTTCGTACCATCAGGGTCTCAACGCCACTGACGTCACGTCAATCGGACGCTCCGGGTAGAAGTTACAACGGCCCGTAGTCGTAAAATAATAAAATAATATTATTTTATACGACTTTTCTAACTCCCGGGCCACGATCCCGAACCATTAAACCCTCAAAGTCAGTTCAAAAGGTCAGTCTCGATGCAAGGAGTGCGTCGCCGCAAACGGCTCGCAAATCGGAGTTACGGTTTGCGAGTTATGGGGGTTTAAAGAACCCCCGGAACATTCTGGCCGGACCACCGCAGGGTCGCCGGAAACCACCGCGCCGCCGCCGGACTCCGCCGTGCCGGAGCCGGAAACCACTGCGTCGCCGCCGCAGAACTCACCAGAATCCGCCATGGCCGCCGCGGGTCTTGCCGGAAAACCGGGTTTTTCGCCGGAAAACTTTCGGGAGCCACCGGGAGCACCCCGGTGCTCCAAATTCAGATCCGAAACATGTTTCGGAAAGCTTGAGACCCGAACTATACAAATCTTATGAAAATTTGAAGAAAAAAAACACAAAAACGGGATCTGGGATTGTAAAACTCAAACTGCCTACCTCATGGGCGAAACGCCGACGTTCTGCCTCAGATCCGCGCTCTAGAGCTTCCGCTGCGCGCTCCTGGAACGTCCGCCGTCGAATTCCGAGCTCGTGGGCGCTTCGTTTGCTCGTTTCGGTGGAGTGGCGGAGAAGAACGACGAAGAACGATTAAAAGGGGGGGGGGGGGGCGCTGATATTTATATCAGCCGCCCGCCGACGCCAAACTCGCCTTGGACCTGACGCCCGATGCGAACAAAAGTAAGGTCACCCCTAGGATAAATGCGTCGTTCTGAACGCAACAGCGGTCTCAGATTTTCCATCCGAGACTCCGTTAAGAAGTTATTCGATCCGACGCTCGCCCACTAACTTGCTACTTATTTACGGAAACGCCCCTGGTGGCGTTTCTCACCGCATGCCCGCACCCGCAAAGTTTACACCCCGCCTAGGGTAAACGGCACGTTTCGGACGCAACCATGCCCTCAGATTCCCGTTCTGAGCTACCGTTTAGGAGATATCACACCCCCGCCATGTGCATAGTATAAAAAATACTTAACATTTTTATAAAATTTAATTCCGGGCACACCGGGCCTCGGAATCGCACGCCGTCTTCGCGCCTAGCTCTGAAATTATTCGTAGAAATATTCCAAAGTCTGACAGGGCCAAAAACCCGAGTCGCTACATCCTCCCCCCCTTAGAAACTTTTGTCCCCGAAAAGCCCTAAGCACAAGGAAAGCGACTAGACTCTCAACTGGGTCTCACACACCAGCGAGCTCATCAACAAACATCCACTCAGGGTCTTACCAACACCCTGAACAAAACTCGAGAAAGCAACAAAAGGAAAGAGTACCGCTAAAGAGTGTCTGACAAACAACTGCAGTAAGTAGAAAGACACAAGGCGTACCTCTATCCATCCGCGGTGCCTCTGGGTCAACAGCCTCCAGGGCATGCAGCTGTCCTCGCCCTCGACCACCAGCTCCCTGAGTTTGGCGTGGACCACCTGGGGGTGGGGGTGGTGGCAACTGGTACTGCCTACCACCGCCTCCCGCTGCACCAGCTCCGCCGCCACGTCCGACGCCCTGCAGACCTCCTTTCTCGAGACGCTGCCTCTGCCAAGGCGGTTCATCGACCGACTCCCTCTCAACAACAAGTCGGGTGGGACAATCTCTAGCAAGATGTCCCCGACCATCGCAAGTGTAACACCGCCTCTCCTACGGCTGACCAAAACTGGACTGCGAGCCCTGTGAGCCCTGAGGCTCAGATCCTCCATCCTGAGGTCGCCTCCTGAAATGTCGGCCACGTCCAGACCCCTGAGTCTGTCGTCGGCTACCAAATGCCGATCCGACCGTCGAAGTCTCAGCTCTCGAGTGCCCAACACTAACAGGGGGAAACTGCTCGGCCAGAAAACTCTCCACCACCAACGCTCGCTCCAGCACTCTAGCATAGGTGGGAAGGCACAAGGAAACCACACCTGCTCGGATATCCCTGCGTAAGCCCTGCTCGAAAGTCCGAGCCCTAAAGAACGGGTCTCGAACCATATCCAGGGAGTAGCGCGACAGGTCTGTAAACCTCGCTGAGTACTCCGACACAGTCAGGCTCTCCTGTCGAAGCTGTAGAAGCTCCTGGATCTGCACTGAACTCAGCGTCATCGGATAGAACTCCTCCCTGAAGAGCCGCTCAAACTCTGCCCATGTGAGCGTCTCCTAGTCATGGGACTGCGTCACCAAACTCCACCATCACCCGGCAGAACCATGCAGAAGGCTCGCCACTAGGACCACCATCTGATCTGGAGGTGTCCTCACTAGGCGGAAAATTCAGGTGACTGCCTCAAGCCAGTCATCAGCTGCCTGGGTGTCTGGATCACCCCGAAACCTTAGAGGTCGCTGCCTCTGGAACTCGTGCAGCGCACTCAGCCTGCGCGCAACCTCGTCTTGCACCGCCAGCACAACCAGCTGCTCGACAGGTGGTGGATCAACTAGCAGACCACCTGGAGGTGAAAACTCAGAACCTGCGCCCTTCTCCACAGCCACTACACGGGGAGGGTCGTCAACACAATCCTGATGCGGAACCCTCGCTGGCTGTCGTCGTGGAGGCATCCTGAATTACATTCAAGACACACCACAATCAAAGAGTATATCTGGAGAGCTGACTCAAGAAGGACAAGGAAAAAAAACCAAAAACCCAGTCCTATATGATGCATGTACCATTATGTCCCCGCGACCAGTGTACGAATGTCCCGAGTCGAAAGGCAGGTTATCAGAGTCCTGGTGTATGGATACGTCGGCCGCCGCACCAACACTGGAGTCCCTGGCCTAAAAGCTGAACTCGAAACATCCTAACACTATCTCTATGCAACCCAAACCAAACTCACAGCTAGACCAGCTACGCTCTGAGATCCCAACAGTGGAACCTCCTTTGATACCACTCTGTCACGACCCGACCCAACGGGGCTCGAGCCGCGACTCCCCAAGCCCTCCTCCAATAGGCCAGGGGCTGGCGACCAGCGCCGAGTAGGCTATCACACACATGGGAGGCATTAGCCTAAGGTACCTGTACACACGCACCCACAGACTCCTCCATGCAACAGTGCAGAGATATAGAAACTGGAAAGTAAATGCATGCATACAATCTATCCCAAACCAGAGTGCAACAGCAAAAGTACAAGGGCAAAACAGGGCCCACCAAAAGAAAACTACAAAGCGCGTCCAACCTGCTCTGAAGAAGGGAAACGCTGCCACAAACACCCGCCAGAAAGCTCCCTCAGCACAGCTCTGGTAAACACCCCAGTCAACACGCTCACTAAGCTCCGCCTGCTCCGGGTCCTCCTGGGACTCCGTCAAAAGGACTATGGTCTGCACAAGACACAAACATGTGCGGGCAAAGCCCATGCAGGGGTGAGTATAAACATACTCAGTAGGCACCCCAAAACCCCAAAACCCAAGGGAGCAACTGAAAGGCAACAGTCTACTCAACCCAGCCAGAGGGAACCCGGACGAGAGAGAAACTCCATCTCGTGACCATCCTCGGCTAACACAACTAGTCATCTCAGCTCAGCTCAGGTGTATGCCCATACATACACCTTGAACAATCCAGATATACAAGCTCACGCCACAAAGCCACAAGAGGTACCGACCTCGTCACCAGCAACTGTCCACAACAAGGAGAGTACACCACGAACACTGTCATACCAAATGACACTCATCCGAGAGATACACTCCATCGGGTCCCAAACAAACATCTCAGATGCTCGCCCGAGAGACCAAGCTCGTCGGATAACATCACTGAGGAAACATCACTGAAACAACATAACCACCAAACTCCTCGGAGAGGGGATCACCGCTAGGGTCCGCTAGGGGTTACCAAGACCCACTCCGGTATACGTAGCTCACAGATAGGGGATCACCCCCAGGGTCCGCTGGGGGATACCACGACCCGATCTGGCATACGTAGTACTCACAGATAGGGGATCACACCCAGGATCCGTTGTGGGATACCACAACCCGATCTGCACTCGACAGAAGCTCCACACTCAGATAGAGGATCATCGTCCATATAAAGATGGTCACGACGATACCGGAACCCTATCTGGTATAACTCGCGATGTAGGGGATCGAACCGACGATGCCACAACCCTACCGAAACCACGCGCTGAGTAGAGGATCACATAACCAACGATACCGCAACCCTACCGACACCAAGCGCTGAGTAGGGGATCGTATAACCAATGATACCGCAACCCTACTATAAACATCATGCTGAGTAGGGGATCGTAAACCCGATGATGCCACAACCCTACTATGCACGACCCACCGCGTAGGGGATCATATTCCCGATGATTCCACAAACCCTACGAGGTTAACCTTCTAGATAGGGGATCGCCGCCTGTGAATAAGCAGTCACAGCGATACCAAGAACCCGATCTAGGGTAAAGATGCTAGAGGATCCACTCCGGGGCCACCGGAGGGATACCACAACTCTAACAGTTTAAACATCCCATCGAGAGGATCACAAACCCATATGAAGGTTGTGATACCACACGAACCCTCGTAGGAATGAACCAAGGGAGAACCCTCAACCACTGCTGGTCCAAACGTCGCTAACCCGAGAGAATCACCCCAAAGACACATTGCACACCTCCGAAGCCAAAACCGAGGCCACCATCGCGTTCCACGCGGAAAAACACGCAGGATAGGCTGTTTACTCGCCCGAAACGGAGCACCGGTGAAAAAGGCACTATTCACCGTAGCTAGCTCGTGTGGGGCCCACACAACGATCCCGAAACCCATCGAGCGGCTCACAAAATGGCGATCCCCTCGAAAAAAAGCGGAATCGACTACTCGCTCGCCCAAAACGGACACCCGGTGAAAAAGGTATTATTCACCGAAGGCCAGCTCGGGTGGGGCCCACGCCTGGATTCCGAAACTCATCGAACGGAACGCACCATTGCGATCCTCTCGGAAAAACACATAGGATCGACTATTCATCCGCCAAAATCGGACTTCTGGTGCAAAAGCTGCGTTTCTCCGCAAACGCCAAAACCCGGCCTCGTGGGGCCCGCACCCCGTTCTCAGTCCCAACATCCGGAAACCATCTCAAAAAGTCCGTCGTACCATCAGGGTCTCAACGCCACTGACGGAACGTCAATCAGACGCTCCGGGTAGAAGTTACAACGGCCCGTAGTCGTAAAATAATAAAATAATATTATTTTATACGACTTTTCTAACTCCCGGGCCACGATCCCGAACCATTAAACCCTCAAAGTCAGTTCAAAAGGTCCGTCTCGACACAAGGAGCGTGTCGCCGCAAACGGCTCACAAATCGGAGTTACGGTTTGCGAGTTACGGGGGTTTAAAGAACCCCCGGAACATTCTGGCCGGACCACCGCAAGGTCGCCGGAAACCACCGCGTCGCCGCCGCGCCGCTGCGGAACTCGCCGGAATCCGCCATGGCCGCCGCGGGTCTCGCCGGAAAACCGGGTTTTTCGCCGGAAAACTTCCGGAAGCCACCGGGAGCACCCCGGTGCTCCAAATTCAGATCCGAAACATGTTTCGGAAAGCTTGGGACCCAAACTATACAAATCTTATGAAAATTTGAAGAAAAACAACACAAAAACGGGATCCGGGATTGTAAAACTCAAACCGCCTACCTCGCGGGCGAAACGCCGACGTTCTGCCTCAGATCCGCGCTCCAGAGCTTCCGCTGCGCGCTCCTGGAACGTCCGTCGTCGAATTCCGAGCTCATGGGCGCTTCGTTTGCTCGTTTCGGCGGAGTGGTGGCGAAGAACGGCGAAAAACGACGAAGAACGATTAAAAGGGGGGGGGGGGGGGGGCGCTGATATTTATATCAGCCGCCCGCTGGCGCCAAACTCGCCTCGGACCCGACGCCCGATGCGAACAAACGTAAGGTCACCCCTAGGGTAAATGCGTCGTTTTGAACGCAACGGCGGTCTCAGATTTTCCATCCGAGACTCCGTTCAGAAGTTATTCGAGCCGACGCTCGCCCACTAACTTGCTACTTATTTACGGAAACGCCCCTGATGGCGTTTCTCACCGCAGGCCCGCGTCCACAAAGTTTACACCCCGCCTAGGGTAAACGGCACGTTCCGGACGCAACCGTTCCCTCAGATTCCCGTTCTGAGCTACCGTTTAGGAGATATCACACCCCTGCCACGTGCATAGTATAAAACATACTTAACATTTTTATAAAATTTAATTCCGGGCACACCGGGCCTCGGAATCGCACACCGTCTTCGCGCCTAGCTCTGGAATTATTCGTAGAAATATTCCAAAGTCTGACAGGGACAAAAACCCGAGTCGCTACATGAGACCCGAAGGAAGACGTGGTCTCCCTCTTCGAACTCCAGAGGTCTCCGTCGCCTGTCAGCATAAGACTTCTGCCAGCTCTGTGCAATCTTCATCTGCTCTCGGATGATCCACACCTTCTCTGTAGTAGCTCGCACTAACTATGGACCCATGAGTGCTGACTCTCCGGGGCCAGTCTAGGAAAGAGGTGACCAGCAGGGTCTCCCGTACAAGGCCTCGAACGGTGCCATACCGATGGTGGAGTGGTAGCTGTTGTTGTACGAAAACTCCACCAGTGGTAGGTGGTCCTCCCAGCTGCGACCAAAGTCTAAGATACAGGCCCGCAACATATCCTCCAGAACCTGAATGGTCCTATCCGTCTGAGTGGTGGAGTGGCGGCGAAGAACGACGAAGAACGATTAAAAGGGGGGGGGGGGTGATATTTATATCAGCCGCCCGCCGGCGCCAAACTCGCCTCGGACCCGACGCCCGATGCGAACAAAAGTAAGGTCACCCCTAGGGTAAATGCGTCATTCTGAACGCAACGGCGGTCTCAGATTTTCCATCCGAGACTCTGTTTAGAAGTTATTCGAGCCGACGCCCGCCCACTAATTTGCTACTTATTTACGGAAACGCCCCTGATGGCGTTTCTCACCGCAGGCCCGCGCCCGCAAAGTTTACACCCCGCCTAGGGTAAACGGCACGTTCCGGACGCAACCGTGCCCTCAGATTCCCGTTATGAGCTACCGTTTAGGAGATATCACACCCCCTCCACGTGCATAGTATAAAAAATACTTAACATTTTTATAAAATTTAATTCCGGGCACATCGGGCCTCGGAATCGCACGTCGTCTTTGTGCCTAGCTCTAGAATTATTCGTAGAAATATTCCAAAGTCTGACAGGGCCAAAAACCCGAGTCACTACATGAGACCCGAAGGAAGACGTGGTCTCCCTCTTCGAACTCCAGAGGTCTCCGTCGCCTGTTAGCATAAGACTTCTGCCAGCTCTGTGCAATCTTCATCTGCTCTCAGATGATCCGCACCTTCTCTGTAGTAGCTCGCACTAACTATGGACCCATGAGTGCTGACTCTCCGGGGCCGGTCCAGGAAAGCGGTGACCAGCAGGGTATCCCGTACAAGGCCTCGAACGGTGCCATACCGATGGTGGAGTGGTAGCTGTTGTTGTACGAAAACTCCACCAGTGGTAGGTGGTCCTCCCAGCTGCGACCAAAGTCTAAGATACAGGCCCGCAACATATCCTCCAGAACCTGAATGGTCCTATCCGTCTGACCATCTGTCTGGGGATGAAATGCTGTGCTCAAGCGCATCTGAGTCCCAAAAGCCTCCTATAATCCCTTCCACAACCGGGATGTGAAGCAGGCATCTCGGTCTGAGACTATAGTCGAGGGGAAACCATGAAGCCGAACTATCTCCTGTACGTAGAGGTGTCCCAAGCTCTCTACGGAACTCTGCTCCCTGATAGCTAGGAAGTGGGCCGACTTGGGGGGTCGGTCAATGATCACCCAGATGGAATCATGCCCCTTGGACGTTTGTGGTGAGCCCATCACGAAGTCCATCGATATTCCAGCCCACTTCCACTCTGGAACATCCATGGGGTGAGCTAACCCTACTGGAACCTGGTGCTCAGCCTTCAACTGCTGGCATGCGAGGCATCGAGAAATGAACTCTGCCACTGCCTTCTTCATTCCTGACCACCAGAACTAACATCGGAGGTCCTGGTACATCTTCGCCACTCCGGGATGTACCGCCAAAGGGGATGTATGGAACTCCCTCAGGACCTCCTCCTGCAACGCCACTAGTACAACAATGCGTCCTCTGAAAAGAAGTACGTGCTCCCCACCTTGCGAATATCCATCAGGAGCATGTCTTGTGGATAACTGAGCACGTAAGGTCACAAAGTCGACATCCCCAAGTTGTGCCTCCCTAACTTGCTGTAAGGGTGGAGGGGTGACAACCATCGACTATAGGTAAGTTGTATCCTCTCCATCCACAAAGGATAACTGTAACGTGGATAATTGTTGTGTCACCTCACTCAATAGCTGTGAGCTCGACCTTCTGCTAAGAGCGTCCGCCACCTTGTTACCCTTCCCAGGAGTATAGATGATCTCAAAATCATAGTCCTAGAGGAACTCCAGCCAACGCCTCTGCCTCATATTCAGATCCTTCTGTGATAATATGTACTTGAGGCTCTTGTGGTCAGAGTAGACAATGAACCGCTCTCCCATAAGGTAGTGTCGCCACATCTTCAATGCGAAGACTACCACTTCCAACTCGATATCATGGGTCGCATAGTTCTGATGATGCGGCCTAAGATGGCGTGAACCATAAGCAATCACTGCGTGCCGCTGCATCAGGACACAGCCGAGCCCAGTCCCTGATGCGTCACAAAAAACTATGTACTCGACACCCTCCTATGGAAATCTCAAGACTGGGGCGCTCATCAAAATCTATCTTAGCTGCTCAAAAGCCTGCTGGAAATTTTCTGTCCACATGAAGGGTTTCCCCTTCCTGGTCAAGGCCGTCATCAGTGCTGATATCCGAGAGAAATGAGGGATGAATCTCCGGTAATATCCTGCCAAACAAAGGAAGCTTCGCACCTCTGTCACGCTCCGAGGTGGCTCCCATGCTAATATAGCCTCCACCTTGGCTGGGTCCACAGCTACTCCATCTGCTAAGATGACATGCCCCTGAAAGTGGACCTCCCGCATTTAGAAATGACACTTTGAGAGCTTCCCATAAATCTGGTGCTCCCGAAGTACGTCCAGAACCCTCCATAGGTGTCTCGTGTGCTCCTCCTCAGACGCCGTGTACACACGGATGTATTCGATGAAGACTACTATGAACCGGTCCAAGTACGACTAGAGGATCCGTTTCATCAACCCCATGAACACTGCGGGGGCGTTCGTCACGCCAAAGGGCATCACCAAGTACTCATAGTGACCGTAGCGACATCTGAAAGCCGTCTTCGGTATATCCTCATCCCACAATCATAGCTGGTGATAGCCTGATATAAGATCAACCTTCAAGAACCACTGTGCCCCTCTTAGATGATCGAATAGGTAATCAATTTTCGGCAGTGGATACTTGTTCTTCACCGTCACTGGGTTCAGGCGCCGGTAATCCACGCACAACCTCAGACTTCTGTCTTCCTTCTTGGCAAACAAGACTGGAGCCGCCCAGGGTGAGATGCTGGGTCTTACGAAACCCTTTCTCTGCAAATCCTCCAACTGCACCCTCAGCTCATGAAGCTCCGTGGGAGCCATCCGATAAGCTGATGATGAAATCGGTGTCATCCCGGGGTGTAAGTCGATGCAGAAGTCAATTTCCCGGTGGGGAGGTAACCCTGGAACATCTTCCGGAAAGACTTACTCATACTCCACAACCACTGCTGGGAACTGAGAGCTCACAACACTTACTGCTCCGAGGGTAAGGCTAGCCAACTCATGAGTGATCAGCTGCCCCCTCCTATACATGAGCCCATTTTGTGCTGCCTGGGTTTCCTTTTCTCTGAAAAAGGAAAACCTTGTTCCATCACGGCGGACACACCACACTCTTCGCCTAAAACAGTCAATCTGGGCATGGACCGAAGATAACCAATCCATACCAAGAATGATGTCGTAAGGCCTCGACGCTACCACCAAGAGGTTCCAACTAAAACTCTCACATCCAAGGGTAAGATCACACTGTCTGCAAAGGTGTGTGATCATCGAGTCTCCTCCCGTATGTGTCTCCAAGCGTAAGGATCGAGTCAACGGTTCTACCGGAATCTCGAGGTTTTGTACAAGACATGTGGCTATAAGGGAATGACTGGCACCTGTGTCTATGAGTATGAGAACTAAGGTATAAAAGACACAGATCATACCTCGAATCATCCCTGGAGCCCCTGGGTCGTATGCCTCGACCGCATGAAACTGTTCCCGTCCCTGTCCCCCAGCTCCCTGAGCCTAGTGCAGACCTCTTGAGGGTGGTGGTGGAAGTAAGTCGAAGCGTGTTCCACCACCTGCAACTCTCCCTGCTCTTCTGCCACGTCCGCTGCCTGGGGGATCTGCCTGCTCCATTCTCTGCCTCTGCCTCGGTGGTACATCCACCACTTCCCTGTCAGCAGCTCGACGTGTCGGGAAATCTCTAGCGATATGCCCCTACCGTCGCACGCATAGCATCGCTTCTCCCTAGGCTGGCTGGATCCAGCCTGAGAGCCCTGGACTGTCCATCCCCTGTCCTAGGTCCACCTATGATGTCTCCCACATCCAGATCCCTGTGCCTGATGTCGGCTCCCTGCTGCCGGTGTCTCTGCACCTGTCTGCCAGCTACTGACTGCAGGCGGCTGTCTCTGCTCTTCCAAGAAGCTCTTGATCACCAAGGCCCGCTCGAGCACTACATCATAAGTTTAAATGCATAGAGGAACGACACTAGCTCAAATTTCACACTGTAGACCTCACTCGAAGGTCCGAGCTCTGAAGTACTGATCCCTGACCATATCCATAGAGTACCTGGTGAGGTTGGTGAACCTCGATGAATAATCAGCCACTATCATACTACCCTGCTGGAGCTGAAGAAGCTCCTGGATGTGCATAGCTCTCAGCGTAACCGGAGATAACTCCTCCCTGAAGAGTCGCTCAAACTCTGTCCACAAAAGAGTCTCCTCGTCGTGAGTCTGCGTGGTCAGAATCCACCATCGTCCCGCCGAACCCTAAAGAAGGCTCACTCCTAGGGCCACCATCTGGTCTGCCGGTGTCCCCACTAGACGGAAAAATCTAGTCACTGCCTCAAGCCAGTCCTCAGCCACCTGAGGGTCGAGCTCACCTCGGAACCTGAGGGGACAGGGATGGGTACAACTGCATGCGGTCGAGGCATACGACCCAGGGGCTCTAGGGATGATTCGAGGTACGATCTGTGTCTTTTTCTACCTTATCTTCCGTAATTATAGACACAGTTTCCAGTCATTCCCTTATAGCCACATGTCTTGTACAAAACCTCGAGATACCGGTAGAACCTTTGACTCGATCCTTATGCTTGGAGACACATACAGGAGGATACTCGACGATCACACACCTTTGAAGACAGTGTGATCTTACCCTTGGAGGTGAGAGTTTCGGTTGGAACCTCATGGTGGTAGCATCGCGGCCTTACGATGCCATTCTCGGTATGGATTGGTTATCTTCAGTCCATGCCCAGATTAACTATTTTAGGTGAAGAGTGCGGTGTGTTCGCCGTGACAGAACAAGGTTTTCCTTTTTTGGAGAAAAGGAAACCCAAGCAGCACAAAATGGGCTCATTCATAGGAGGGGGCAGCCGATCACTCATGAGTTGGCTAGCCTTACTCTCGGAGTAGTAGATGTTGTGAGTGGCAGAGTATGAGGACGTCTTTTTGGAAGATGTTCCAGGGTTACCTCCCCACCGGGAAACTGACTTCTGCATTGACTTACAACCTGGGACAACACCGATTTCCTCATCAGCTGATCGGATGGCTCCCGCGGAGCTTCGTGCGCTGAGGGTGCTGTTGGAGGATTTTTATAGCAAGGGTTTCGTAAGACCCAGCGTCTCACCCTGGGTGGCTCCAGTATTGTTTTCCAAGAAGGCAGACGGGAGTCTGAGGTTGTGCGTGAATTATCGGCACCTGAACCAGGTGACGGTGAAGAACAAGTATCCACTGCCAAGAATTGATGACCTCTTCGATCAGCTAAGAGGGGCACAGTGGTTCTCGAAGGTTGATCTTCAATCAGGCTATCACCAGCTACGAGTGCGGGATGAGGATATACCGAAGACGACTTTCAGATGTCGCTACAGTCACTATGAGTACTTGGTGATGCCATTTGGCGTGAAGAACGCCCCCGCAGTGTTCATGGGGTTGAGGAACCGGATATTCCAGCCATACTTGGACTGGTTCGTAGTAGTATTCATCGACGACATCCTTGTGTACTCGGCGTCAGAGGAGGATCACGCGAGACACCCGCAGAGGGTTCTGGACGTACTTCGGGAGAACCAGCTTTATGGGAAGCTCTCAAAGTGTCAGTTCTGGATTTGGGAGGTCCACTTTCTGGGACATGTCATCTCAGCAGATGGAGTAGCTATGGACCCAGCCAAGGTGAAGGCTGAGCACCAGGTTCCAGCAGGGTTATCTCACCCCTGGAAGTTCCAGAGTGGAAGTGGGATGTAATATCGATGGAATTCGTGATGGGATTACCACGAACGTCCAAGGGGCACGATTCCATCTGGGTGATCGTTGACCGACTCACCAAGTCGGCCCACTTCCTAGCTATCAGGGAGAAGAGTTCCGTAGAGAGCTTGGGACGCTTCTACATACAGGAGATAGTTCGACTTTATGGCATCCCCTCGATTATAGTCTCAGACCGAGACGCCCGCTTCACATCCTGGTTGTGGAAGGGATTGCAGGAGGCTTTTGGGACTCAGCTGCGCTTGAGCACAACATTTCATCCCCAGACAGATGGTTAGACGGAGAGGACCATTCAGGTTCTGGAGGATATTTTGCGGGCCTGTATCTTGGACTTTGGCCACATTTGGGAGGACCACCTACCACTGGTGGAGTTTGCATACAACAACAGCTACCACTCCACCATCGATATGGTACTGTTTGAGGCCTTGTACGAGAGACCCTACCAGTCACCGCTTTGCTGGACCAACCCCGGAGAGTCAGCACTCATGGGTCCAGAGTTAATGTGAGCAACTATAGAGAAGGTGCAGATCATCCGGGAGCAGATGAAGACTGCACAGAGCCGGCAGAATTCTTATGATGAAAGGAGACAGAGACCTCTGGAGTTAGAAGAGGGAGACCATGTCTTCCTTCAGGTCTCACCTCGGCGAGGGTTGTAGAGATTTGGCTAAGGCGGAAAGCTATCTCCGAGGTTCATCAGACCTTTCCAGATCCTGGGCAGAGTTGGCGAGGTGGCATACCGCCTGGCTCTACCACCACAGTTTCATCAAGTACAAGATGTCTTCCACGTGTCTCAACTGAGGAGGTACGTGCATGACCCATTGCACGTCATCGACTGGGGCGAGCTGGACATCGAGGATAAAGTGACCTTTGCTGAGTACCCGGTGGAGATCGAGGATCAGCAGGAGAGGATCCTTCGTGGGCGATCGATTCCCTTAGTGCGCGTCCGGTGGCAGCATGGGAATCTTTAGGAGAGCACGTGGGAGTGGGAGGCCCAGATCCGTGCCTAGTACCCTCATCTTGTTGAGTAGCCTTTGTTTTGGATTTTCGGAGACGTAAAGCCGCAAGGTGGGGATAATATAATGTCTCAGATTTTCCGTTTATTATTTTTTAAATATTATATGGAATTATTTCGAGACTAGGAGTGAAGACGACACATCCTTCCGAGGTCCAGTGAGCCCGAAATGGTGTTTTGAACTTTTTTAGTTAAGTGAGTCGACACTTGTGTGCAGTTGTGGCAGTTTCCCAATTGATGTCCGGATTAAAAATCTGAGCACACCGTTGCGTCCGGGACGACGACTTTACCTAAGAATGAGGCTAACCTCGAACGACGCAGGACGAGGGAAAAAGTTAATTTTCTGACGTTTTAAGTAAAATAAAATAAAATAAATTAACCAGTTTAATTTATTTCATTTAAGGAAACATCCGCTGTAGCGTGGCGATGGTGCAACTGTTTCCTAAATTAACGATGATTCATAATAACTTCAAAATGGCAAGTCAACGTCATTAATTATGTCACGTAATTAAATGGAAACATGTTTCCCTTTTTAATGGGTTAAGCAATTGTTGATCGTTGGCAACGTTTGAGAGGAATCTATGCCGAATCCGCAAGGCGTTAGAGAGAATTCTCGGCGACGAACGATGACAGATCGAGATCAAGGATCGCTGCGCTGACGTTGAAGGATCTCGACGACAACGACAGCGTGACACCTTCGTCAACGATCGATCCTTTCAAAAGGTAGGGGTTTGTTATTTCAATTTTCTTTTCCCCGTTTTAGAGTTTAAACGACGAACGAGGATCAACCACAAACAAGTTTATCCGCGGATTCGTACGTTCTTACGAGAGGGTTTTCTTTGGGATTATTTTGAGGGAAATAATCCATGATTTTTATTCATGTTGACCTCTGCTCCGTTTTAAGCCTATTAACGGGAGTGGATCAATGCCATGAAGAACGACGGTGGAGGTTCGTTCCTCATTTTGTTATTTGGTTTTCTTCCTCCCTTTTCCCCGGGCGTTCTTCACGTTCTTCGTGGGGCGACGAACAACGGATCGTTGCACATCCGTTCTGTGACACAACGATCCCAAAACGAAGGTTCGACAACGCAACGACCTTGTGGTGGTGCAGCGACGATGGCAGATGACAAATCGGACCGGATCAGAAAGAGCATTCTTCGAGCGTTCTTCATACGGGAAGATCAGAACACGTTTTCAGAGACGATCAGAGGCCCAAAAGCGACGGAAGAGGCTTCGTGGGGTCGGGGCGACCAGAACCTAGAAGTTTTTCAGCGATCAGACTACCGGATTGATGATCAGAGTAGCACGGGAGGCACGCTGGAGAAGAGCGCCATTTCTGGAAATTTCCAGAATACACGGCGTGTACTTCCGAAGAACACACCGTGTAGTTATGACGGTCGCGGCTAGGGTTTCGGGGTCAGAGAAGGATCACACGGTGTGTGACCCTGGTCACACGGTGTGTTGGACCTTCCCCGAAGCTCGGCTTATACTTTGGGTAGTACACAGACATGGGATAGTCTACACGGCTTCAAGCGGCACGGCGTGTACAGCTCGACAGAGGCGGCTACACGGAGCTCGGCGTGTATCCCAGGGATACACGGACATGGGATGGAGTACATGACCGCATACTCCATCACCTGGCCAGGCGAGGTAAACAGCGCGGGTCACCCAGTGTGCGGATCACACGGGTTGGAGTACACGGGTTGGTGACCGTGTACAGGCTCATGGCCAGAGTACACGAAGCCAACCCCAGTTACCCAGACACAGCATGTACTCTGTACTACACGTCGTGTACTATGTTTTTCTACACGACCAACCTCACGACACGGGCTATTGTACACGGGAAGTACCCGGGGTCGGACAACACGACGTGTATCATTTCTACACGCCATGTACTTTTTGGAGAATGGCTTGGTCCTTTTGTTCACCGTGCCTTGAACATCTTTCTTTTGGGTTAGTGCCCCTTATTCTTGTTCCCCTGAAGGTCAGGAATCATTCCCTCATGCAGGATTATGATCCCTTCAGCAGGAATTTTCTGTGATAGAGTCAGGCATCCATCCGAGAGTCCCAGATCGAGATCCTCTATCCATTCTAGACCCTAGCTAGAGTCAGGCATCGGCGTGACCAACTTTACCGGGCATTGATCCTCTACCAAGCATGTGAATTCCGGATGAGTCGCGGTATCCTCCATGGCCCTGGAAGGGATCCTCATCTTCGTATCGAAATCTTTCCCACTCAGGAGTGTGTCTCCCGTAATGAGTGTAGCTATCTCTCGTGACGGTTCCCGACGAACAGCAATTCCCGGATGGACGTCATCAGAGCTATAGGACTCATGGAGTGTGTTCTCCCGGAATGAGCGCATCACGGAATCTTCGAACGAAATCCCTTGCAGGAGTATGTGGTCGCGTGACTTGTCTCTAGACCATGAGTCTGGGTTTTGAGTATATCTAGTTTGTTTTATATGTTCTGTAAACATATACTATGCATAGCTGACTGCACTTTTACTTTGTATTGCTTTGTAGTTTTCGGGGTCCTCTACTGAGTATTGTTATACTCACCCCTACATGGGCTTTTCCCGCACGTCTGGTGTCTTGTGTAGATGAGAAGCCTTTTGACAGAGTCCAAGGCGGACCAGGACAGGACTGAGCTTTCTGAGTTCCCTACAGGCCGAGGCGTTCCTACGTCTATGAGCGGCAGTCCCAGTACCTTTGTGATTATAGGTTGGACTTTTCAGTTTTTCAGACTCTTGCTTTTGGTGAGCTTGTATTCTGGCCCAGTTTACTTTTATAGTACTCTACCTTTCATCGTACTCTTTTGGTTGGGTTTAGTCGTATGCATGCATTTTTGTTCCTAAGTGTTTTTCATTTCAACATTTGTGGGCTTGGAGATGTGTGTGTGTGTACAGGTACTTAGGCAATGCCTCCCATGTTAGTGACATGCCTACTCGGTGCTAGTCACCAGCCCCTGGCCTATTGGAGGCGAGCTTGGGGAGTCACAGCGCGGGCCCCACTGGGACGAGTTCTGATAGAGCAATGTAATGTCTCAGATTTTCTGTTTATTATTTTTTAAATATTATATGGAATTATTTCGAGACCGGGCTTGAAGATGGAACATCATTCCGAGGTCCAGTGAGCTCAGAATGGTGTTTTGAACTTTTTTTAGTTAAATGAGTCAGCACTTGTGTGCGGTTGTGGTAGTTTTCCAATGGATGCCCGAATTAAAAATCTGAGCACACCGTTATGTCCGGGACGAAGACTTTACCTAAGAATGAGGCTAACCTCGACCGACGCGGGTCGTGGGAAAAAGTTAATTTTTTGACGTTTTAAGTAAAATAAAATAAAATAAAATAAATTAACCAGTTTAATTTATTTCATTTAAGGAAACATCCACTGCAGCGTGGCGACGACGCAACTGTTTCCTAAATTAATGACACATCATAATAACTTCAAAATGGAAAGTCAACATCATTAATGCTGCCGCGTAATTAAATGAAAACATGTTTCCCTTTTTAATGGGTTAAGCAATTGTTGATTGTTGGCAACGTTTGAGAGGAATATCTGCCGAATCCGAAAGGCGTTAGACAAAATTCTTGGCGACGAACGACGATAGATCGAGATCGAGGATCGCTGCACCGACGTTGAAGGATCTCGACGAAAACGGTAGCGCAACACCTTCGTCAACGATTGATCCATTCAAAAGGTAAGGATTTGTTATTTCAATTTTCTTTTCCTCGTTTTAGAGTTTAAACGACGAACGCGGATCAACCACGAACAAGTTGATCCGCGGATTCGTACGTTCTTATGGGAGGGTTTTCTTTGGGATGATTTTGAGGTAAATAATCCATGCTTTTTATTCATGTTGATCTCTGCTCCGTTTTAAGCCTATTAATGGGAGTGGATCAACGCCGTGATGAATGATGGCAGAGGTTCATTCCTCATTTTTTTATTTGGTTGAGTTAATTTATTTAATTTTATTTTACTTAAAACGTCAGAAAATTAACTTTTTCCCTCGACCCGCGCCGGTCGAGGTTAGCCTCATTCTTAGGTAAAGTCATCATCCCAGACGCAATGGTGCGCTCAGATTTTTATTCCAGGCATCCATTGGGAAACTTCCACAACCGTGCACAAGTGCCGACTCACTTAACTAAAAAAAGTTCAAACCACCATTCTGGGATCACTGGACCTCGGAATGATGTGCCGTCTTCACGCCCGATCTAGAAATAATTCCATATAATATTTAAAAAATAATAAACGGAAAATCTGAGACATTACATTGGTATAAAAGGGAGGTTTTAATCCTCTGTCTTGTGGGTTATGGGTAGAGGCAGTACCTCTCAAGGAAGTCAGTTCTAAATGCATTGTTAGCTTCATTAAGTCTAACATCATTACCAGATTTGGTGTCCCTCATACCATACTGACGAACAATGGCACCGACTTCTGTTCATCTGAGGTGAAGAAATTGTATCAAGAATACAACATCAAATCCAACCATTCATCTCAGTATCATGCAGTGGCCAATGGCCAGATAGAAGCTTTCAACAAGACTCTATCAAATATACTGCAAAATATGGTGGATAAAGATAAGAAATCATGACCTGATAAACTCTTTTTGAGTAGCCTTTGTTTTGGATTTTTGGGGACGTAAAGTCCCAAGGTGGGGAGAATGTAATGTATCAGATTTTCCATTTATTATTTTTTAAATATTATATGGATTTATTTCGAGACCGGGTGTGAATATGGAACATCATTTCGAGGTCCAGTAAGCCCGGAATGGTGGTTTGAACTTTTTTTAGTTAAGTGAGTCGGCACTTGTACGCGGTTGTGGCAGTTTCCCAATGGATGCCCGGATTAAAAATCTTAGTGCACCATTGTGTTCGGGACGACGACTTTTCCTAAGAATGAGGATAACCTTGACTGGAACGGGTCGAGGGAAAAAGTTAATTTTATGACGTTTTAAGTAAAATAAAATAAAATAAATTAACCTGTTTACTTTTACAGTACTCTACCTTTCGTCGTACTCTGTTGGTTGGGTTTAGTTGTATGCATGCATTTTTGTTCCTTAGTGTTTTACATTTTAGCATTTGTGGGATTGGAGATGTGTGTGTGTGTGTACATGTACTTAGGAAATGCCTCCCATGTTAGTGACATGCCTACTCGGTGCTAGTCACAAGCCCCTGGCCTATTGGAGGTGGGCTTGGGGAGTCATGGTGCGGGCCCCACTGGGACAGGTCGTGACAGTCTTGGTGAGATGGTCTACTATAGCCCATATCACATTGTTCCCTTTGGATGTTTTCAGGAGACCAGTGAAAAAGTCCATAGTGATATTATCCCAATTCCATGATGGTATGGGTAGCGGTTGTAATACCCCCTTAGGAAGTTGTCATTCTACCTTTACTTATTGAAAGACCAGTAACCTTGTAGTGTAATCAGCAATCTCCCTCTTCATGTTATCCCAACAATAATGATCACAAAGGTCTCTATATATTTTAGTGCTTCCCAGATGTATAGAGAAAGTAGAGCTGTGAGCTTCATCCATCAATTCTTTATTTATCTCCGGAATAGATGGAACACATAGTCTTATACAGAATTTCAATACACCTTCTTGATCAATATTGAAATCAGGAAACTTCCCATCCTTCACAGCCTCAAACTTCTCCTGCAAAAAATATCTTCTTTTTGAGCCTTCTTGATCTTCTCTAGTAATAAAGGTTGATAAATCATTTGGGATAGGGTTGATGATTTCCCTTCCCATACAATTCCCATGTCCAGTTTTACTAGATCCTTAATCAAGGGATCTCATAAAATCCTCATTGTTGCCAGAACAACAGGGTCTTTACTGCTTAATGCATCCGCGACTTTGTTTGCTCTTCTAGGGTGATAATGAATTGAAAAATCATAGTATTTAATAAGATCCAACCATCTCCTTTGTCTCATGTTCAATTATTTCTGCGTGAAAATATACTTTAAACTTTGGCGGTCGGTGTATATATCACATTTCTCCCCATAAAGATAGTGCCTCCATATCTTTAGAGAAAAAAAACTGCCACCATCTCTAGATCATGCGTAGGATAATTCTTCTCATGTTGCTTCAGTTGATGAGATGCATAAGAAATTACCTTGTCATTTTGCATGAGGACACACCCAAGACCTTTCAGATATGCATCGCTAAAAATAACAAATCCTTCTCCGATAGAGGGTAGTGTTAACACAGGTGTAGGAACCAATCTCTTCTTCAGCTCTTGGAAACTTTCCTCGCATTCCTTTGTCCAGATGAACTTAACCCCTTTTTGAGTCAACTTGGTTAGTGTATTATAAATCCGTGAAAGGTTTTTCACAAAACACCTATAATATCCTACAAAACCAAGGAAACTATGAATCTCAGTTACTGTTGTGTGTTGAGGCCACTCCTCCACAACCATTTTCTTTGTAGGGTCAACCGAGATTCCTTCATTGGTTATGATGTTCCCCAAGAAAGCCACTTGTTGTAACCAAAACTCACACTTGCTGAACTTTCCAAAGAGCCTCTCCTTCCGTAGAGTTTGCAAAATAACCCTTAGATGATCTTCATTCTCCTCACAACTTTTTTAATATATCAACATATCATCAATAAAAACTACCACAAAGTTATCAAGGTAGTCCTTAAAGACTCTATTCATCAAATCCATGAAAATAGAGGGAGCATTAGTCAAGCTGAAGGGCATAATAGTAAACTCATAACTCCCATATCTTGATCGGAAGGCAGTCTTTGGAATATCTTCCTTCTTCACCCTCAGTTGATGATAACCAGATCAAAGATCAATCTTGGAGAATAATTGAGTCCCATGAAGTTGGTCAAATAAATCATCAATTTTTGGAAGAGGGTATTTGTTCTTCAATGTGACCCCATTCAGTTCTCTATAATCAATGCATAGCCGCATTGATCCATCCTTCTTCTTCACGAAGAGAACTGGTGCTTCCCAATGAGACACACTCGGTCGGATAAACCCCTTCTCTAACAAGTCTTGGATTTGTTTCTTTAACTCCTATAGCTCCACATTTTCCATTCTATATGGGGTCTCTGATATTAGTTGAGATCCAGGTATGAGTTCAATGGAGAACTCTACCTCTATTTCTAGGGGAGGTCCAGGTAACTCCTCAGAAAATACATCCATGTATTCCTGAAAAATCAGAACATATTCTATTTCTATACTCCCTTTTCCTTTTTCATCGTCACCGATTAACTCCATAAAGAAGGATATAGGAGGTTCCTCTAGACAAAGATCAGGTCGGGATATCTCTCCTTGGAAGATTATTGTAGGTTGTTCATTCAAGACTACTAATATTTCCTTACTTCTGCATTTGATCTTAGAATTATATTTTGAGAGCCAGTCCATCCCTAGTATAACGTCGAATTCCATCATGGGAATGACTACTAGATTTTCGATAAGATTGTGCTCACTAAAGTAAACACTAGAGTCTCTAAACACCATTGATTCATGGATAATCCCACTTAGAGTCTTGACTAACAAATCTACCTCTAGCAGTTCGTGGATTGATTCTATATTCTTTGCAAACTTGGAGGAAATAAAGGAATGCGTAGAACCAGAATCAAAGAAAGTACTTGCTAGTTTTGAGAGGACAACAAGAGTACCTACTACCACGTCATTCAGTGCTTCAACTTCAATTGTTGTGATAGAAAAAGCATGGACTTTCTCCCTTGGACTTTGCTAAGGTTGATGGTGATTCCCCTCTACCACCCTCGGATTTGGACAGTGATTAGTAAAGTGCCCAAGTTGTCCACACCTGAAGCATTGGAATTCGGGTAGGGCCAAAACCATCTTAACTCTGTTGTTAGTGTTGGGAAGTTGAGGCTTCACCTCACTACGACAATTCTGAGTAATATGGACTTCTCTTCCACACTTTTAGCACTTGCCACTTTCGATCAAGCAGTGCCCCGAATGCTTCTTCCCACATTTTTTTCATGTGGCAAGTTGCATTTTCTTTCCACCTCTTTCCTGATCAAAGCTTCTTCCCCGGCTTGGTTCTAGAGCTCTCTTCTTCTCATTAGATTTGTGAGACCACTATGTCTCACCAAACTCCAGTTTGACTTTCATAGCACTTTTAACTATTTCTTAATAGATATCATATTCCCTATTGGCTAGATTCTTCCACAGATGAGGTCGTAGTCCACCAAAGAATCTATCAACCTTCCCATTAGGGTCTATGACAAAGCTTGAGGTATAATGGGAAAGCCTTGTGAATTTCATCTCATAGATTCTAACAGATTCATTCTCCTTCTACTTCATCTTGAGAAATTATTTCTCCATTCTCATTCTCATCGAATGAGGGAAATACTTATTGAAGAATATTACCATGAAATCTTCCCACTCCATAGCTTCCATATATATTATTGGATTTGTGTTTTTGATCAGTGACCACCACTGATCAGCTTCTCCCTCTAGGCAGTAAACATCAAGGGTAACTTTTTCTTGTTCTGAACAATAGAGCTTATCCATTATTCCGCAACCAATGGGTCAGTAAATCCACTTAATGTTGGTGGTCGTTGATGCATGAAGGACTCAACAGAAATTTTTCCCTTTGTGGTGAATCTGCCATCTCAGCTTGATTCAATTTATTTCCCATAACCTGAGTTAGTTGATTCATCATTCTCATAAACGTTTCCATTTCATCTTCCATCAAAGGACTATTAACATAAGATTCGTTGTGGTCACCATTTTCATGGTTCCTCCCATTGCCCGCTATTTTCTAAAAGAATAAAATCTTAGTGAGAAACTTGTTTCATTTACGAAATTTTAACTATAAAGGATTCTACGTCTTAAAACTTCATGCTTAAATAATTATATTTCTCTATAATTCCTTCATAATGATTCATAAAAAGCTTGCGATTAACCAAACATATCCCCCAGGAGTGTCGTAACAAAGAGTGCATCAAGACCCATTGTCGTGCACCAGTTCCCGTTTGAGTCTAGCTCAAAGTGGTGTTTTCGGGTTTTACCCCTATGTACAACTGTGCCAGAGCGGCCTCTACCTGCTCATATTCAGACAGGGATGTATTTGTTTGATAAACCACTTACTCAATACTCACCAAAATACCATGAAGTTTTCCCTATATTTAAACTTTTCTATAGGTTTCTTCCTATAGTTTTCATATCCTAATTTCCATAAATAACTAAACCGTCATTTGATACCAACTATAGCATCGCACATTTTTCATTACATAAAATTTTCGCTACTTTATACAAAACCGAGGATCTTTAAGGTTTAGTGTCTTGGAAAGCAAGAACTTAATACACGATGACATAAAAAATTCTTCTTAAACACTTTCAAGGCTTCTTCATTGTTCATCCTAAATTCATTACAACATCTCATAACTTGGGAGCATACATCAAAGGAAAGGGTGAGAAGAAGGCCCAGTAAGGGAAACAAGAGAAACATTTTACATGTGAACTTGAGATACATCAATAAAGTCATGATAAATAACTTTAAGGCATGAGAAAGAGATCATGAGGAATATAATAATAAAAATAACGTGTTTCATAATTTGAAGATGTGGATAAAAAATTTAACTTAGACAATCATTTCCGTATCACCAAGGTCCATCCCCAAGGTGTCCTTAAAAATTACCAAGGTTATTCACCAAGGTATCGTTAAAATGGTCATCTCTAGAGATTAAGTATTTATCCAATGCATTGGAGCGCTATCAGGGAACACCCTTAATTCGTATTTATTATCATGTGATCCACATATATCATCATCAATCATTTCATAAATAACCCATATATCATAAAAGAAATGGGTTTCATTTCATAGTCATAACATTTTAAAAACTTCATTAAAGACGTGATCTTTATGTCACTTTCAACCCACGGAAAAGGAAAGTGGGTCTCATGTATGTAAATACCAGAATTTAAAATAGAACATTTTGATATATATGTAAATACCCCAGTAGAATAAAGAGTTTTGACTATTTACTTAATAAAATAAAATAATTTGAGAAAAATAGAGAGACATTTTGAGACGAAAATTCGGCAGCATAACAGTTATGTTGTAGGGTTTTAGAAAACATTGAAAAGAGAGGGGAAATGGGTCACCCACTCATAAATGATCCATAAAATAGTTGAGGAACAGAATATAAAGTATATAAGAACATGGTAATGAAATTTTAAGGACATAACATATGAAATGAAAAACTTGAAAGGAAGACAAAAATAAGATTTCTCTTATGAAAAATTCGGCAGCCTAACAACGTCGCTTAAAACATAAAAAAAGAATTGATGAGAATAAATATGGTCTCTCATCATGTGAACATTAAAGGACAGTATTATGAATTAAGAGATCATAACCCAACATGGGAAAAAGGATCTTGAAAGACTTGACATGGAAGTAGAACTTTGAAAATTGGAAGAGTGAAAGAATCCCTTACCTTTAAACGTAAGTCCTAAAACTCAAAGGTCGGGACCTTGGAGGATTGAGGGAACATTGGGAGGACTCCATGGGAGGCAATGAGACCAGATATTCGTTGAGGGAGAGTTGGGAGTGAAAACTATAGGAGGAAAGGGTGGGTATTTATAGGGAAAGGGAGGTGATACTTTAATAATTTCAAGGGACACCACACAAGTGATTTTCTCAAAACCATGGGCTTGCCCATGGTATTTCCCATGGTGTTAGGCCACATGGGAACCCTCATACAATAATTCATCCCCTTTGGTCAACCATCCCTCAAAAAAAAAACTCATGACATCATCATGATGCAGTCATGATATCATTAAACATACCAAAACCCTAATCTGTATTTTTACTATTCACTGAAAAATTAACTATTTCAGAAAAATCCCAAAAATTCACCCTAACCATTTTTCGACGAGTAGAATCCTAAAATGAACTCCATTTTTTTAAAACAATTTTATAAATATTTTTATTTTAAATATTAATTAAAATCATAATTTATTCAATAATTATAATTCAAAATCTACAACTCATTTTTTAACACCTTGAAATTTAGTCAACATTCCAATACCTTATAACCTTATGAACATAAAATAATAATATGATTTACTAATTATAATGGTCACATTAATATTCATATTACTATTCATAGGGGTAAAAATTACTATTCACCAAAAATTATTTTGATTTCAATAAACCACATTTTTCACCTTAATTACAACTATGACTGTTAGATTTTTGAAAATCAATTCACAAAAAAGTTATTTAACAATTAAACATCTTTTTACTATTCATAAAAACACTATTCACAATAACTATTCATCAGAAATGAAACTTTTTAGAAAACTTCCAAAAATTCAGCCTTGATTAATTTTGATATTTCCAATTAAAAAATGATGTTTATTTTTCAATAAAAACTCTCTATGTAAGGGAAATATTTTAAATACCATTTTTAACTTCTAAAATCAATAAACTTATATTTTATTAAGAAAATGTAGTTATAACACAGAAATGATGAAACAATAATTTTATTAATACTACGAGATTACATATTAGGGCTTTGGAACACATTACCTTAATACACCCTCATATGACCTAAGGATAAGGTGTGTGATGGTTAAATATTTTTGGGGAGGCTCGGATAACATTGCCCTAGTAGTAAAATCCACTGACTTGAACCTCTCCTGTAGGCGATTCCGTTCAAGCTTGACACGCTAGAGTTTGGCTTGGGTTTGGTCCAAAGCGAAGCCCAAATATGCCACCTCCGTCCCAAGCTATGATAAGTGGGCTTCATAAGGTTCGAGTCTACTGGATGAAGCCATCAACTCTTCTTTCTGCATTAACCATTAACATCTCTATTAAATCGTTAAGAGTAAATTAATATACTAATCATATAGTTTGGGTCATTACATGGGTGCACCCATATCAACATTTTCATGAATATTCTTTCCACATAAACATTCTTTCCACATAAATAATCATACATAATCAACCATACATAAACATAAGGGTACCCATGGAAAGAGTTGGGTACCACAATCATGTCATAAAGCATAACTAATGATCTGGTCATGAAAGAGTCCCTGAAAGAAAGAGATTAGAACATACATGGATTTTCATAAGGTAAAATAGGAATATAACATGGTAGGTGGTGTCAAACAGAAGTGACAACATATAAGAAATGTATTTGAGAAACATTAGCATTAAAACATTTTTGTGCGGGTTTAAGGAAAATACTATAGAGCTTTTAAAATAGAATAGAAGACACTATTTTATATAAAACCGGAATTGAACCAAGAAGGTTTTAATTAAAAAAATACTGATTTTATAAAGATAATGGTGGCTTAAAACAGAGGATAGAGTGCACTTGAAATTGGATAAAAATTTGGGAAGTTCCCTTAAAACAGGTTTTCTTATCGGAAAGTTCTAAGAAGGGACTCTTTTTAAAAAGTGTATATCCCCCAAAGAGAGTAATAAAATGGTATTCATAAATTAATTTTCTAAAAATAAACAAAATTTAGAATATGTACATAAATATATAAAATAACTCCATTTTGATATAAAGAAAGATAAGGCAACCCGAAAGAACAGAGAAGGTTCAGGTAGAATTCGTTACGGTTTATCGGCATGGTATCATGTGTAACTAAGAGAGCTTTATGAGAGAGAAAAGGGGTTTATCATCACTTATACATCAAGAGGGAAGTATGGGGGAGGTGATTAAACATACCCCATCATTAGTGATTACACATAAAAAGGCATAGCATAGAGGACAATCTTGATTTAAGAGTGAAATGGAGAGGATCCCTTACCTTAATTCCGTTGGTGTTATCCACTTGTTATTAAAGACCTGAATAAAAAAATTATGTTTATAAATTAATAATTCCAGAATTTCATATATAATTAATTGGTTTATTATAATCATTTTAAGTTCATTTATAAATGTTTTGATTAGTTATGAGGTTCAATTTCATTGTTCGGGTCCGTTTGCTTACTTGACTTTAATGATCGTTTCATGTTCGGATAAACACGTATGATGAAAGTGATAGTATAGAATTGAATTTTTATGTTATTATTGAACATCTAGGAGATTACATGGTTTTTAATTTAATTTGGTTACTTAGAGTGAAGTCTAATTATTATATAAAACCACAATGATAATCGTTTTCGTTAATCGGTGGGTTTGATTACAATGAACATATTTTTCTTTATAACTCAATACCATTTGTACAAAAGTATTAAAGAAAAAATAGGATATATTACATATATAATAATATGGTTCGACCATAACACAAATGTTTTCATGACCGGAATTAAATATGATAACCGAAATTGATAAACTGTTGTCCTTGAATGTGATAAATTAGCCAACCTCAAACGGTGCTTTCATTTCATTCAAATAAAAAGGCGAGGAAAGGATATAAGATAATGAAATATACCATTAGAATTAAAAAATTCTAGTACATGTATGTTACTGGAGTTATCATGCTATTTGGGTGAAGGGAGGTGAGGAAAGAAACAAAAAGAAAGAACTTAAAAGAAATGAAGGAATTAGAAAGAGGAATTTACCTCTTAAGACCTCCTCCTTTGAGAACCTCTTAAGGGGAGAGTTTTTGGTATTTTTAAGAGTCTAGGGGATTTTGGAAGTGGTGTAGGATCTTGGGGTGATATTTGAGAAGAATATTTTCAAGGCATAGGGCTTTAGAGTAGTGAAGATAAGGGGAGTGAGGGGGGTTTTTATAGTGGAGGGGAGGAGGGTTTTCATATTTTCTTAATCATTACTTTATTATTTCTTCACAAGACAAGGAATAGTAAGTATTCCATGAAAAATAATAGTAGTAAATTCATGCTACTTCGAACCAAATTCCCTTTACATAATCGATGACTCAAGCATGATGTAGAAATTAAAGTTTTATCATTTATTGTGAATTATCAGATTTTACTATTCATAAAAAATTCAATCATTTTAGAAAAATTTTAAAAATTCACCCTAACCTATTTTCAATGTGTAGAATACAAAAATGAAGTCCATTTTTTAAAAACAATTTTCTAAATATGATTAATTTAATATTTAATTGAAATCATAATTTATTATTAAAAACTCAGTTTTAAAACATTCATTTACTTATTCTAAAATATAGGTATATCGTACTTTCAACATTAATATTATTTATAAATTATCATAGGTAAAGTTACTATTCATTAGGGTATATAACTATTCATAAGGGTATGTTACTATTCACCAAAAATCATGTTTTTCTTATCAGACTCCAAATAACTTACTGATTGCAACCATACATGTTAGATTTTCGAAATTCCAAACACAAAAGTGACAAACTTATGTTTAAAGGTCACTTATCACTTAGTAGTTAATTATGTTGTGTTTTCATCTAATTTTATGAAATATTTATAAGAAGGTAATTTACATTTATAAAACATTGGGTTGTTACATGCAATATTCTTGGATTTGATGAATAGAGTATCTTTAGACATTACCTCAATAAATTTTTGGTAGTATTTATTGATGATATTCTCATATACTCCAAGGGGAAGGAGGAACATGAAGAACATATAAGACTTGTGTTGGAAACATTGATAAATGATAAGTTGTACTCCAAGTTCAGCAAGTGTGGCTTTTGGATGAAGCAAGTCACTTTCTTGGGACATGTGATCACAAGTGAGGGAATTTTTGTGGACCCTTCTAAAACAATGGTGATTGAGGAATGGCCCAGGTGCTCTAGTGTCATAGGAATCCATATATTTCTTGGATTAGCTGGGTAATACCGGCATTTTGTGAGAAATTTCTCACAATTTTCTAGCCCACAAACTAAGTTAACAAGGAAAGGGGTAAAGTATGTCTGGATTGAATAATGCGAGGGAAGCTTCAAGGAGATAAAGAGAAGGATGATCACTGTACCTGTACTCACACTACCAAAAAGTGGAGAATGTTTTGTGATATACATTGATTTTTCAATGAAAGTATTGGGTTGTGTACTAATTCAAAATGATAATGTGATAGCCTACACCTCACGACAGTTGAAGATCCATGAGTAGAACTACCCGACGAATGATCTAGAGCTGACAACCATGATTTTTTTATTGATAATCTGGTGGCACTACCATTATAGTGAGAAGTGTGACATATACACTGACCAAAAAATCCAAAAGTATATATTCACACAAAAGGATCTCAACATTCATCAAAGGAGATGGTTAGAGCTAATCAAGGATTATGATTTCTCTATTCACTATCATCCTGGAAAGGCGAACAAGGTAGCTGATGTTCTAAGTAGAAAAGAACCTGTTACTCTATCCATGTTACAGATTGAGAAAGACCCTATCTTCTTGTATATGAAAAGGATTGATTTTTAAATCATAACAGTAGTGGATAAATTCTACCTTGACCAAATTATTTCACAATCATCAATCCAATAGATAATTAAGGAGGCACCAAGGGGTGATCCAGAGTTACAAAAGAGGGTGAATACAGTAAAGGAAGGGAATCTGCAAGAGTTCCATATAGAAGATGATGGTGTGATTCAGTTTGGAACATGGTTTTGTGTTACTTCATCACCCATGATAAAGAAGGAGCTATTGGAAAATTCATATAGCTCAAAATTCTATATCCATCCTGAGAGTACCAATATGTACCGTGATCTCCGAGAACACTTTTGGTGGGATAACATAAAGAAAGAGATTGCAGAATATATATCAAGGTGCTTGGTATGTTAGCAAGTTAAATCAGGGCGAAAAAAGTCCAAAGGGATGATGAAACCATGGCCTATACCCATGTGGAAATGGTAGAATGTTACTATGGACTTTTTCACGGGTCTCTCGAAGGCATCGAAGGGAAATAATGCGATATGGGATGTGGTTGAATGAATCACTAAGACTGACCATTTCATCTCTATTTGGAAAGATCTATCACTTGAAAAACTTGAAAAGATATGTGTGAAGGATGTGGTGAGACTGCATGGAATTCCATTCTCGATTGTCTCTGACCATGATCCAAGGTTCACATCTAAATTCTAGAGGAGCCTTCAACATGATTTAAGTACTGAATTAAATTTCAGCACAACCTATCACCCCCAAACTGATGGCCAATCTGGAAGGACTATTCAGATTCTTAAAGACATTATAAGAGAATTCTATTTAGAATTCATAGGTAAATGGGATAAATATATCTCATTGGTATATTTCTCATACAACAATATTTTCCACTTGACTATTTAGGTGGCTCCATATGAAGCTTTGTATGGAAAGTGATATAGAACTCCAACCTGTTGGGATGAAGTTGGAGAAGGAAAACTACTTGGACCTGATCTTGTGCAAGAGATGACATAGAAGTTTTAAGTCATTTATAAACACATAAAATCTACTTAGATTCAGAAAAAGAGCTATTATGATAACCATCAAAGGGACTTAGAGTTCTACTTTAGAGATGAAGTCTTCGTTCCAATTTCACCATGAAATAGAATCATGTGGTTTGGAAAGAAAGGGAAGCTATACCCAATGTACATTACCCCCTTTGAGATCCTTGACCGCATTGGATACGTGGACTATTGTCTTTCACTCCAACTGAATATGGATCAAGTTCATGATGTGTTTCACGTATAACTTCTGAGGAAATACATACCAGATCCCTCACATGTACTGAACTCAGAGGTGGTACAGCTGGAAGATGATCTCTACTATGTGGAACAACCAATAGAGATTCTGGATAGGAGAGATAAGGCTCTAGACAACAATAAAACCCACCTTGAGAAAGTGTTGTATAGGAACAATACGTTTGAAGAAGCTACTTAGGAACCAAATGAGATGATGAAGGAGAAGTACCCTCACCTGTTTGTGTAAAACAAAATTTCGAGGGAAAAATTTCATAAGGGGGGAAGAATGTAACGACCCAAAGTTTTATCAATAGAATTACCTTGTTATAATTATACCTTATTTCATAATCACATTAGGAATAAAAATGAAATATAATTATACTAAATACTATGTTACCATTAAACAAAATTTTTCCCCTTCTATGGTTTGAATTTCAAAAAATCTGACATACATGGTTCTGTTCAGGGTGATTTTTAGAGTCTAATAGAACAAAATTAATTTTTTTGGTGAATAGTAACATAACCTTATGAATAGTAATATTACCCTTATGAATAGTGATATACCCTTATGATTAGTAACTTCACCTATGATAGTATATATGTAGGATTTCATTGAAAGCATGATGTACCTTTGTTTTAGAATAAGTAAACAAATGTTTTAAAAATTGTATTTTTTCATGTAAATTATGATTTTAATTAAAAATTAAATTAATCATATTTATTTTTTTTTGAAAAATGGAATTCATTTTTGGATTCTACATGTTGAAAAATGGTTGGGGTGAATTTTTGGGATTTTTCTGAAATACTGGAATTTTTGGTGAATAGTAAAATACGACAATTCATGATAAATGCTAAATACATAAATTATGATGTCATAAGATGATGTATGGATGATTTAAAGACATTATCTAGATCTAAAATGCACAAATTACTATTCTTGGGCATGGAATCATCCCTATTACTTGTCTTGTAGAGAAATAATAAATTAATGAATTTAATATTGGGAAATCCCCTCTCCCCTCCACTATAAATACCACACTTCACACCCTCATTTAATCACAACTATCATGCTAAAATCCATATCTAAACTCTACAAAATAATCTTCCCTAGTCCTTAACACACATCCTAGAGCTTCTTATCTCATCAAAAGACCAATCCTAGATTCCTTAAGGAGGATCTCAAGAGGAGGATTCAAGAGGTAATTTTCCCCCTCTTTTTCCTTTAATTTCCTTTCTATTTCAAGTTCATTTCTTAATATCTCCCCATATGGTATGGTAACTATAGTATATAACATATAATATAATGTTATTATACTAATAGGGTAATATATCATCCAACCCCCTTCTACTCTTCTTTTTATTTCAGAAAAGAAAATGTTGTTCGTGAGGTGTTAATTTATCACCTTCAAGAACGACATGTTTTCTTTTTTACTTTACCGCCTTCAGATCTGGTCATGAAACTATTTTTATGTTTGAACCATATTATATTATATTTATTATTTACTATTTAATGTTCTTTAACTAACTTATGTACATATTAGTAAATGATAAAACAAAACATGTCCGTTGTGATCCGAAAACCGGCCAAATTAACCTAATACGATCATCATTAAATTCTTAACTAATTATTCATCCACATGGTATATAAAATAATTAAGTATAAGATCTTTTAAACTCATGGAATATCATTAATAACATTCAGTATCAGTTCTTTATGTTTATCCATGTTCAACATGAACTTCCATTCATGAATACAAGGGAATCGTTCTAGAAAACCATAAAAATGAACATTCTCGAACAATGGATTTAAAATTTATAAGTCATCCAAAAGCCCATAAAATAACATAATTAAACCATAATTAACCATATTAATGTACACAAATTTCTTTAATTTTTAATTATTGAATCTAATTTGGTTATACAACACATTAAAGTGAAGAAAGCGTTCAGATACAAGGTAAGGAGAAATTCTCGAACCCAACTTTCTTTCTTCGGGTTCTCCCTCTTTCACTCCATTTTTGGTATGATCACTGCTTAAAAATAATTTTTTCATATTTATCTTACATTTTTTGGGAAATTTTTTTTTCTACTGTAGTTTATGTCAAATAAATGTTTTTCAAAAGAACTCTTCTTTCAAAAACATACCTTATAATTATCACTCAAGGTTGATGGTTCTTGTAGAAAGTATGTTTTTCCCACTTTATTTTGGGAACCCAAAGTTTATGAATGTATTATTATAATATGAAAAACATTCCTTTCCATGAGTTATTTATGTTCATTTTTGATATATGTTTTATGTGGAATGCATTATAATGATAATGTTATGATGTGACGGGTGTGCCCAGAATTATACAACGCTCTAATGCATTAGGTACAGTGATGAATCTCATGAGTAAAATGGAAATGATGCGTGAAAATGATGCTATAATTTTTCATAAATATGTGTGTTATATGACCAATAAAACATGATGTTTTATTTTTATGAATTTCCATATTTCAAGACTTTTATTAATGTTTCCTCTCATGATTTTGATGATGATGTTATGATTATGCTCACCCCATGCTATATTGATCTTATCTATCCTCTTACTGGGATTTTAGCTCACCCCTTTTTGATATATATCCTCAGGTGACTACATGTACTAAGGAGAGGTCAAGTGCCAATAAGAATCTATAGAATAAGGAATTAAATAAATGTTTATGTTTGATGTTGTAAAAGTTTTGTATGGTCCTAGTTTTCCCAAGAAACTAAACCTATGGATCCTCATGGTATAATACTATTATGTTATTTATCTTTATAATGATGTAATAGTAATGTAAGAAAAGGCCATGTCACAATATAAACATTACTACTTTATATATATAGTGACTGTTCAAACATTCCTTTTGGTAATGAGCCAAAGTAGGTAGAACTGTCAGGTGTCCTTTAGGAATCGGAGTGGCATATTTATTTATTTCATCATTTCTTTTCTTATTCTATTATAACTACGCACTATTTAGTTATAACCCCTTCTTGGATTATATGTAGACATCGTTGGTGGTGGCCTACTGATATTTTATCTCACACCCTACATGGGATACCTTTGATACCATAGAAGATTATCTATTTGTGGGTACTAATAAGGGAAAGTCCCATGCTACTTGTATTTGATACTCTTTACCTTTAGTTATACCTTAGGAGTAGAGGATTTGGCATAAGATTGTGATGCTTGGAGATATTTTGTCTTTTTCTCCTATTTTACTATTATATAGAAAGCTTGCATCTTCCTATTTCCTTTTTTCATTACTGCATTCCATGCATCCATATATCAAAAACTACCATAGAGGCTTTTGATTTTATTATCAGTTGTTCAGTTATCTATTTCTTCCACTTCTTAATTATTAAGTTATTTATTTATTCTACCAAAGTTTATAGATTCTATCTATTTATATTATTATTTAACAATTTATTGTATCTGATTTTATTTGATGTGCCACTCTGATATGAGGGTATCATCTCCTCACTATACCACCTTTACACCCTCACTGCTAGTCGGTAGCCTCTGGCATATGAGGAGGTGTCCTTGCGGCCGTGTGAACCACTGGTTCAGCATTTAGGTTAAGTGGATCCTAGGTTGGGATGTTAAATGAAGGGATTTGGGTAAGGATTGTATAAGCTTGAGTTGTTAATGTTTATGAATTATTAAGGTGAGGAATTCCCTTTTATATGTCTGGGGAGAAACACAATTGTAATTATTATTAAATTTAAATATTATAAGTCTCTTACAAATGGTAAAGTGGCTCTAAAATAATTCAATTTAAAATATATGGTCATAAGGGTATAAATATCATTTTCCAATAATAATTAAGGCGATTTTTTTGACCTTATCACAACTTTTTAACCTCAATTAACTAGTTTTATCCATTTACTATGGTGATTTCTTTTACCAATTATACCATTCATAATGAAAAAATAAAATTGAACTCATTACTAAATTTGAACCTAATAATTCCAAATATGAAATCCATTTTTTAGGATTCAATTTGAAAAGTTTCAGAAATTAATTTTAATATATGTTCACAAAAAGCAATAATTTTTTTTAGAATTTTTTTTAAGAATAAAAATAATCTTATATCAAATTAAAAATAAAGTGCTGATTCCTATGGAATTAATTAGATTATATCTAATAAAATGGATTTTATTTTAATTTAAAACCAAATCCAAAATGGAATGAGTCTTTTAAATTAACTGATTTCAAAAACAAATATGGGGGTTTTTCATAAATTGGCATTTTTTCATTATTCACCCAAAAAATAAACTATTTGTAAAATATCCCAAAAATTCACCCAAATATAAATTTGACCTTTTGAATAAAAAAATAATATTCATTTTTTTCATATTAAAATTTCAAAATTTAGAAATTTTACTTTTAAGTACAAACATGAACTATTTCTTAATTAATATGATGTGCATTGGGTATTAGTCCAGGGATGTAGTTTTTACCTATTATAGTACGACCACAGGTATTATAACTTATATAGTTAAATTTTTTCCAAGATTCACAACTAAAAATTTATTTCCAAAATGTGAAAAATTCCTTTGGAATAATGTGGAAAACACATTACCACGTTCATCAAAACATAGTAATTTTTTTGATTTTTATTACAAAGGGATAAAACTTTATTCAAACCATTAAATTGAAAAATATATTGTATTAAAAAAATATTAATTAAATGGTTTCTTTGGATGATGGGTATATTGATTTATCACCTAAGTATATTATGATGTAACATGTTTTGTATATTTATATATCATGTTCTTTGAAAAAATTACTAATGTAACAATGATATATAATCTAATTAAAGTCTTTAAATATTAAGATGCAATAAGAATAGATCTTATGAATATGGTATTATTTTTATATGATAAAATGTATTCAAGTGATTAAAGGTATTATAAATATTAAAATTTTACAAATTTTTAAATGTTAAAGGAAATTAACACCTTAATATTAATTCAGGTGTTTTGTGTTTTTAATATTAGATTTGAATGGTAAATAACCCCTTAGAAGTAATACTATGAGTTTTTTCTATTTTAAAATTTTAAATGAAATTAAATATTTGTGAAAAAATATTATGTTTTCAATGAGTAATATATTGTATGAAGATATAAATTTTTCTTATTATACAATAGTAAAACATATTTTCTGGACTAACTCCCTTGAGTATACCATAAGGAATTTCATACATAATGTCATTAATATACATGGTGTGTATATTTTATAATAATATCTTGTAATATAGGTTAACATGGTATCCATAATTTTTACCATTATATTTTAATACCTATATTGAGCTAGTTTGAGGGTGATTTGGAATATTTCTGATATTGCAGTGGGGGTTTTTGGACTACTAATGTCTATACAACATATCCCATGTACTTTAGGTTTTTATGATCTAAAAATCCCTTCATACCTTGTTTATGATTATGTTTTCTAAGTGTATTCATTAGTTTTTATCCTATTCTTGTGTTTTCGATGGTTAATTTCATTAATTATGAATTATGGATGATTTTAGTTGAAATATTCCTAAGTATAATAAATAGGATACGTGAAATTTTTTTCTATATGGTAAAAGGAGCTACGTCTATCAATAGACTACATCAATTTCCTATGTAAAGGAATCAATTACATGAATTAGCTACATCGCAGAATCACCTACATGGAAATTGCCTACATCGAAAAGATCTCATATGTTCACCTATGTGATGATTCAGTTATGAAAAATGGTTACACAGAGTAATCAATTATATAAATCATCCATGTTAATGAATCATCTATGTCGTTTTAATCAGCTACTCCAGTTTCGGCTACGTGGGTAAAAATCCTATATGATTCAATTTTCCTACATGAAACAAAATCGACTATGTGGATTCAAATTTTCAGTTAGCTACGTCATACTGCAAGTTGGTATTTTATACCTTTGAAGCAATCAAGTGATCTTTTAATGATACTATGAAATATTTAAATGATTTATTACCTATTTAAGGTAAAATGGATTATAATAAGATCCAAGTATTGAGATAGAAGATAAGGATAATAACAGTTTATTTGTATCTACTATTTCCAAGGTATTTTAAAAAAAAACAAGTCACTAATCCTTGATTATATGGGTCATGTTATGTGAATTTAAATAAGAAGTAGAAAATGAATTTCTAGGATCATAATTTTTTCATGCGATTTATCCTCAAGTGAAAAAAATAAAAACTAAAGTGAACAAGAAAATAAAGAGAACTCATTCTCAAAAATCTCATAAACTAAGATATGTTTTTATATGAAAATATAGAAGAATATGCCTCATTTCATCATATTTGATTATTGATTATTCTTACTGATTTTATAAGATTCTCTTTGAGTTAGTTATCCTTCTGATAATATTTCTTAGAGAACTTTCATTTTTGTAAGTTGTATCTTACAACTGTGAGATGAAATCTGTAAAAAATATCTATTTATTTACTTTTATTGTAAAGGTTCTAGCTAAAATAACCATTGAAAGATATTAATTGTAAAGTCCTTTTAGAGCTTGGTTGAAAGATCTTGTGATTTTATCAAGTGTCAACTGCCTACACTCAGTCATACATCTCATGGAAAAAGGCCTCAAATTCCCTAAAAAAATGTATAGTATAGTGAAAATCATAATGATCGTGGATAAAAGTGGTGGTGAAGTGGAATAGGGGACTTACATTCCTTGAAAAAAATATAAATCTATAAATATATTTATCTAATTTATGATTTTTTATGCTGCATGACTTGTTAAAGAATATATCATAAGTCAATCATAAATTTAAGAGTGTTGTTTTTATATGTGAAGAAAATTTAACGAACTCAATTAAACCCCTCTTAAGTCTTAATATAGTTAGTCTCTAACAATATTTGGTATCATAGATGGTGATTCTTGAGTTCTTAGCAGTAAAACATTAAAATATAAAGATATCTTCAATAATGAATATTATGACTAACAAAAGATAAGGGATGTCTATGGAAGGATAAACCTATTTTAATAGTGATAATTATGGATGTTGGAAGCCACAAATGATCATATATCTAATGAACCTTGGTCTGAAGGTTTATCTCAAAGATGTGAAGCCTAATGAAATTCCGAATTCAAAACCAAAAACAAGGAATGATGATATATAAGAAATTTATGATCTGAATTATAATGTTATTAATGATATAATACATGGATTAGGTCCGGATGGGTTTAAAAATGTTTATAAATTTCAAAAATTCCTTGAAATGTGGACTAAAATTTCTATTTCTTATGAGGGAACATATAACATGAAGGATCTCTGATAAAATACATCCAAACTAAATTTTTAAACTTCTAGAATTATTGATTGTGAATGTATCATACAATTGAATGAAAGACTTATAGAAATTATAAATAATGATGTTGATTTAGTTAAACCTATTATTAAACTAGATCAAGCCTCGAAAGTTCTCAAAATACTACCACCAAGATGGATTGGTATTTCCGATGCTATCAAAAAATCAACACAGGTCAAAATATTCAAAATAAAATTTCTTATCGGTACTATGATGATGTATAAGGAATATATGGAAACTGAGGATGAAGAACATATGTTAGTTTAGAAATAAAATTATTCTTCAAAAGTATCAAACTCAAAGTATGATAAGAATTGTAAATAAATTCAAATAATCAAGTCATCCATTGAAAGTTTTTCCAATAGTTCTACTTCAGACAGTGAGATTTCTCACTTTTATAGAAAATTAAAAATTTTCTATAAACAAAGAGAAGTTTTTAAGAATTTTTTTAAAAAGTATAAGAATCATATGGAAATTATATGTAAGTAAGATTTTATGAATTCAAGAGGATTGGACATATTATGACTGATTATCCTCAGCTTCAAGATGACAAAAAGTCAGAAAAGAAATACTTCAAGAATGTTTCCTAAAAGAAGAAGGATAAGAAAGATGCAATAGAAACATGGAGTGCTTAAAATTATTTTAGTGATGTTTCATATTTGGAATCATAAGATGACCATTATAATCAGAAATACAACATGTGTTTTACGGTACATACTGATGAGGTACATTCTTACTATTCTTTTGAGAACACAACTGAATCAACAAATGAAATTTGATCATTTAAGGAATTTAATGAATAATTTTACTTATGAGAAACTAATTATAAATCTTTAAAAAACAAAAATAAAATTCTTAAAAAATATTATGAAGTGATTGTTAATGAAAAATAGGACCTAACTAAACAAATACTCTAATTTTAAAAACCAATTTTGAAAATTCTGCTGTATCATGTATTAAACATGAAAATAAAATTGAAAAATTGAAAAAATAAGTTTAATACTTTAAATATAATTCTATTCTATTTAAAAAAAGGTTAAAATTATTTAAATTAAATTCTTGGAAAAAATAAAGTCATAAAAATAAATTAGGAATAGTATGTCAAGGTGAAAACCAAAGTTTTATAAGAACTATTTTGTACCTAGTTATAAGAATATAAATCTTTAAAATTTCTTATTTTCATTGTGTCAAGCTAGGATTATTTGAAAATAATTATTGTTTGAGAAACCCATAGTTCTGTGGAGTTAAAAATTATTTTTCACAAATTTATTTTCAAAGGTCAATTCTAAATGTTTTGTAAAACAAAAATAGATTTGGGTTCCTAAATCCATAGTTTCTAACCTTGCTGGACCCAAGAAAATATGGGTACCAAAACAATTTACTGTTTAATTTTTATTTGTAGGTAAAAAGATACAAGAGAAATAATGAGAGATGATATATGTAAAGTAGTTTCTCAAGGCATATGAGTGGATATTTTTTTAATTTTCACTCCTTATCAATGATATATGGAGGTCATGTAACTTTTGATGACAACTGTATAGGAAAAATTATGCGAGTTGGATCTGTTGGAAATCCAAATTCTATCCTTATCAAAAAACTTATCTATATAGAAGGTTTAAAGAATAATCTAATAAGTATATCTCAACTTTATGATGAATTGTTTTTTGATTTTTTAAATAATTGTTGTTTTTAAGATAAAATTCTTATATTTAAGGCACTAGGAATAAAGAATGTCTATACACTAGATCTTAATTATTTTAGTAGATAAAAGGTAAACTATTTAAATGTTAAAACAAATGTTTCGTGCATATGGAATAGAATATTGGGAAATTGTGATGTTTATTCTTGTAGAAAATTGTTAAAAAGGAATTTAGTTTCATATTTACCTCAACATAAATTTAATAAAAAGAAGCTATGTGATGCATGCCAAATGGTAATGAAACACAAGTCATATTTTAAACCAATTAAATAGGTTTATACTTTTCGAACCACAAAACTTATTCTTATAGATTTGTTTGGAATATCTAGATTTTCAAGCGTAAGATAATTTTTTTTATGTTTTAGTTGATGATATCTCCAAATTTACTTGGGATTTATTTTTAAGTGCTAAATATGATTCTTGTTATATTTTTATAAGCTTTTGTAAACTGGTTGAAAAATAGAAAGATGCCAAAATTATTACTTTAATAAGTGACCATGGAGAAGAATTTAGAAACCATGAGTTCAATGCCTATTGCTCAAAACAAGGTATCAAGTATACCTTTTCTGCCTATAAGAAACCTCAATAGAATGGCTTTGTTGAAAGGAAGAATATAAATTTTCCAGAAATTTCTAGAACTATTTTATTTGAATATAACATGCCTAATCATTTTTGGTATGAAGCTATGAATAAAACATGTTATGTTATAAACATAGTTATAATTAAACTTATTTTAAAGTAAAAACTCTATCAAATATGGAAGAATATAAATCCCAAAGTTGGATACTTTATGTTTTTTGGGTGTAAGGTTTATATTCTAAACACAAAGGATAATCTTCTAAGTTCGATCCAAAATATGATGATGGGATATTCCTATGATATTCTACTACTTCAAAAGAATACAGAGTTTTTAATAAATTTTCAAATATTGTTGAAGAATCAACTCATGTGATATTTTATGAAAGTGATCCTTTCGATCACAAAATAATTCAAACTGATTAACTAAGTGATTCTTTTGAGAAAATGAGTTTTGGACCTCATTTTGATAATAAAAAGGATATAGATTTGGAACATGATTTTCTAGAACCAAATCTTGAAAGTTTGGATACCAGTGAACCTGAAAGTGTACTGACTAAAAATAATAGAACCCTTAATAACCATCCTTTATAAACCATTATATGAAGTTTATATAAAGGAATTAGAACTAAAATAATTTTAGGAATCCTTGTAAAGTTTTCTACCTTTTTATCTCAGTTAGAACCTAAGTCAATAGAAGAATCCTTACTAGATAAAAGTTGGTTTGTAGCTATAGAAGCATAATTAAACCAGTTCAAGAAGAACAAGGTATGAGAATTAGTTTATAGACCATATAACTATCCTATTAGAGGAAAAAATGGGTTTTTATAAATAACCCTGATGATCTTGGTGTGATAACTAGGAATAAGGATATACTAGTAACTAATGGGTATAATTAGGAAGAAGGTATAGAGTATGAGGAGACCTTTTCCCCAATAGTTATATTATAACCCATTAAGATTATTTTGTCATATGCATCATATTTAAAATTTAAATTGTACTGGATGAATGTTAAATCTACTTTTCTAAATAGATTTATAATGGGGAAATTTTATGTTGAACAACCTCTTGGTTTTTAAAATAATCATTTTACAAATTAAGTTTTTAATCTTAAAAAAGCACTGTATGGACTTAAACAAGCACCAAGATATTGGTATGAACATTTAATTTATTTTATTTTGTTAAATTATTTTTCAGTAGGTAATTTTGGTCCTAATTTATTTAAAAAAAATTCATCTTTATATATTTTTTTGAGTTCAAATATACATTGATAATGTATTTTTTGGTTCTATAAATAAAAATTTGTTAATGATTTTTCAAAACTCAGGCAAAAATAATTTTAAATGAGCATGTTGGGTGAGTTAATTTTTTTTATAGGTTTTGAAATTAATCCAAAAGACTTTGTAAGTGTGATTAATCAAAGAAAATACATAATAGACTTTCTTAAAAGGTTTGTACTTAAAAGTGGTAAAGTACATACTTCCCCTATGAGTTATAATTAAAAACTCGACTTGGATAAAGCTCATAAAATAGTTAAAAACATGAATTATAGAGTAAAAAATGGGAGTTTATTCTATTTGACTGCTAGTATATCATATATTTTGTTTGCAGTATGGATTTTTTCTTGATTTAAAGCTAATCCTAAATAATCACATTTAAAATATTCCAAAAGTATTTTAAGATATTTAAAAGTAATAATATCTATTCCTTTATTTTTTAAAAAATTCATGATTTTAGTTTAATATCATACTCAAATGTTGACTTTGGTGGTTATATACTATATAGGAAGAGTAGTATAGGAACCTACCATTTCCTAATTAAATCCCTGGTATCCTAGCTGAGTAAGAAGAAATAATCTGTTGACTTATCTACTATTGAAGTACAATATATTATTATAGAAAATTGTTGTTCATAAGTACTATGGTTGAAAAAAACCTTAATAGACTTAGGATTCGATTATAATCAAGTCTCAATTAAATGTGATAGCACTAGTGCTATCAAAATCTCTAATAATCCAATAAATCATTAAATAACAAATCATATAGGCTTAATACATCATTTGCTAAGAGATCATGCTAAACAAGTGATATTTATCTTGACTTTATCTCTAAAAAGAATCAGTTAGCATATACTTTTACTAAACCCCTTGTATGTGGGTGTTTTGAATTTATTAAAAGAGAATTGGGTATATTTTTTTTATAAATAAATTTAATTTGTTTTATTTATTCTGATTTAAATTAATTTATTATCTTTAATATTGTTGATATTTAATATTGATAATTCTATTATAATATTTAGTTTAATGCTATATGAAAATTACTCTGGTCTATATTGTTTGTTTATATAAATATTGTAAATATAGAAAATAGAAATTATTTCCTTCTCTTCATTTTTTTATCATTATTTTTTTATTAGTTAGAATTAACCCTAAACTGAAACTAGGTACATAAGAAAATTGGGACTTAGGTACATGACCTGATATAAAATCAACTCTTGACCCTTTTTCTATTCGCATACATAACCTCCCTTTGAAGCCAAACCATCATCTCTAAACTTTGGATCCCCATTCAACCTTAAACCAACATTTTAAAAATGGAAAATTTAAAGTGTGTGGATGATGGAAGCCTAGGTTGGACTAGGAAATATAAAGGAAGTGGAATAAAATTTCTTACGGGAAAGGCCATAGATATGGCATGAAAGAAGATAACCAAATTACTATTAAAAAAGAGCTTTAGTTTCAAGGATGATATTTTTTATTTGATGAGAATAAGTTGGTTTTTCTTTTTGAGGAATAAATTAATGAGTTCTTGATGAATGAATAGATTCATTTTAATCAAATAGAGGATGTAATCTCATCAAATGTTAAAGGAAAGGTAGTGGTAGTTTATTCTATTAAATGACTGATATCTTTCATTGTCCCCATATAGGGGAGTTTTATTTTAGTCATAATCTTGTTGGGAAAATCTTAGTAGGTCCAATAAAAGTATTTATGTTTTTTTGGAACCTCTATTTTTTAAAAGAAACCTATGAAAGAGATTACAACTAAATGAGAGGTTATGTGTAAGTTTTTTTAGAGTATATAATAAAGAGTAGGAGAGATGAAGAAAGTTATTTTTTTGGATATTTATTTGATTTATGTATTGATAAATAATTTAATGTTTATTTTCACAAGATTCAAGATAAGATTCATACATCATTTTTGTGAAGGAAAAGAAAAATTAATCTAATATTGTTATGTTATATTAATTTATTTAATTTTTAAGAAGAAAGAAGTAGAATTAAATGAAGGTAATGTAGTGAAATGTCATAAAATTAATAACCTATCACCATTTATACTGAAGATGATTATAAATTCTTGACATTATACAATAATTAATTTGAAATCAGTTAGTCAGGAAAGTGTGACTCAAGGGGATCCATCTTAGACCTCATCCCCTAGTGATGAAACACCTATCAATATGGTGTCCACTAAGGGCATAAAGTATAAAATATATGCAAGAACTGAGTATTCAGTTCCCGTTATCAATTTTTTAGTTGGTGAGCCTAGCCGGATTTAGGGGGATATGGATTCCTAGAACAAAGCTTTAGGTGAAGTTACTATATCTGCTAAGGAAGATCATCATGAGTAGATATTTCATGATACAAATATTTATTTTCCTAAATATAGGCTAGAAAATTCTAGGCCTGTGGTTTTTAAAGTTCATAGAAGACTATAGTTAAAATAAGTGCATGTATAAGATAATAAAATTCTTTCTAGATCACCTATTGACAAATGGAATGGGTGATGATGTGGCTATGTAATCTAAAAATATTTCCCATGCACCATCAGAACTATCATCAACTTCAAATAATCATGGATTATCTCCTTCAGTAATAAAAAGTTTAGAATGATTTTAAAAGGAAGTGGCTTTTAATGAAGTAATTATAGGGATTAAGAATATGAGATTATATATATTATTTATTTAAAAGTGATTCTAAATGCATGAAAATATTTAATCAAAGAACTTAAATAGTTCTCTATCTCCAAGTTATACATTAATAAGTCAGTTGGAATGGTGGCTACCCAAATAGTGATGATCAGTAGTCTTTGGACAAATCCACCTATGAAAAAAATCTAGTTCTAATATAAGTTAAAAGTAACTTGAGGAAATGAAAGCCTTGATAAGGGGTTTGAATGTTTTTTTCCTACAAAAACTGAGTTTAATGAAATTAGTAATTTGGTTTCATCTCAAAGATATTTATTTCATAATTATCTATCAATGCAATCAGATTTATCTTAAAAAGTGATTGATGAGATCAAATATTTTAGAGTTAAAGTGAAAGAGACTATAAACACCCCAAAAAGTGTTATGTTTAGTCAGTTTTAATATATAAATAAACTCCAACCCTTTACTACTTCTCCCTCAGAATCTCTAGTTATTCTTTATTTCCTGAACGAAGTTAGTCAAATGGTGTCAGAGTAGAGTTCTATTTCTTCTTAGATCCAGTGTATCCAAGTTGATCTAATTTCTCCAATGATGTAGGATGTGTTGAAAAAGGATATTTTTGGTAAATTTAAGGATACCCAATAATCTATTAAGAAGCTTAGTATTGGTTTATATATGTGTATGAATTACCATGTTGGTTATCCTTAGAAATTTGTTGGAGATATGGTAGAATTTTTTTTTGTGTTTTAAAGAATATAAGACATATGATTTCATACTTTATTGAACCTGTGGAGACCCCAAACTTGACGTACATGGACATTACATTACTTTTGCAGAATACTTAATATGTAACAAAAACCAACACTCATGGACCATAATAGTTTAGTGTCTTTGGAAACCCAGAACATAATCTTCTAATCATGGTGAAATATCTTCAACATCTCCCATAAAGATCTTCCCCTTTTGTTTTCTTACCTAAAACCATTCTTTATATCTTAGGGAAAATAAAACATATAAAAGGTGAGCTCAATTGCTCAGTAATGGTAAGAATGGAGAAAATAAAACCAACCATATACATTTGAACATAAAAACATGAACATAATATTTAAACTTCAAAATCTTGAGCAATAAAATAAAACATGGTAGTACGTAAGGCATAGATCATAATGGAACATCAATCATGATAAAATATCATAGGAATAAAACATGTAATTGTAGAAAACCATTAAGCACATGATATTATTTACATAGTAGCCAAGGCATTTTTTCCAAGACCATCTTAGTGGACAAAGTCCCTTTCTGAATCGAGTTCACTCCTCATTCCGGTCCTGTATCACTCAACCAGATTAACTTACCGTTCCAGCCATATCTATCTCATGAGATATAAATCTTTACCCAATTCATTGGAGGGAGATATAGGTCCCACCCATATCATAATGAAATCATTCTTACGTGTCCCACAACATAAACATAAACAATTCATCATAACCCAAAGAATAAAATGGGTTTCATAAAAAACATCCCATCATAACATAATCCATATAAAACAAATGGATATCATTTCATCATAAGAAAAGTGAAACCATGTAAATCATAGAGGAATTATACTTGAAACATACACATATGAAATAATGTCATCTTAGATGGAAAATGGTTTTGATAAAACATTTGAAATTAATTCTTGAGGAAAATATCCTTTCTTCTTCAAAATCATTTTCTTTTCACAAAAAGCCATGCAATTTTATAAGAAGAGGATTTTTTTAAAAATAGTCATTAAATCTTGTGGAGTAATCTTCATGAAAATAAGGTGTTATAAAACTATAAAAATCCATTCATTCCGTATAAGTTAAAAAAACATTCTCCTCGTACTTTTAACGGAAAAGTCAAAAAGTACCACGTATAGTAAACAAACGAAAGATTCCTTCCACAACACAAAGTAAAATTAAAAGAGGGGTAAACATGAATTTAAAAATACATGGAAGAATATTAAACACCTTATTAGAAACATTTTTATGTACAAGGATGAAAAATAAAACCCCATCAAATACTTACGAATAAACAATATCAGATAAGAATGAGATTGAAATAATTACCCCTTACCTTATGTCCGATATGATTTGTATGTATCCAAAACTCCTGTATAATGATTTAAATAATGTCATTTAATTATTATAGAATCATATTAATTGTTATGATATCATATATTCTTCACTTATGACTTTATATTATCCGTTCATTTGTCAATTCCATGTTAAAGCAGCGTTTTGGGTAAAATCGTTTCATTTATCGTCCGTGTTTTGACTTGTAATTATTCATATGATTACTTAAATCATGATTAATTAATTAAATAATATAAAATTTTATTTATATATAATATATATTCATAATATACATATATATATTAGATCAATAAATGGAAAGAAAAACACCGTTCATGGAGACGGTATGCTGTACGTACCCATGAATGCTGTTTTCATTTCCTTATTAAATTTAATATATGTAAGTAAATAACATATAAATAAAATCCTGTATCATTAATATGTAATATATTTCATGATTACTTATTATATATACTTTATAATCATTCTTTAATTGTTAACATGGAAAATGAATCTCATCTCGTCGTGGAGACGGTAATCCCTACGTACGCACGAGCGATGATATCGTTCCCATATTTATTGAATGGAATTGGAGTGGATGATATAATATTATAGAATCAGTATGATGTTATAATAATCATATATAGTTATTATTTACACCATTATACCCATACAAGTAAGGTGGTGGTGGAAAACAGATTACACCACAGCGTGGAGACAGTATTCCGTACGTACGCACACGCGGTGATTTCGTTTTCTGTAGGATGGATAGAAGGTGAAATAGGGTTGTTTCATATTTATAATAACATATCAGTATATAAGTAATACTGATGTTATTAATTTATAATAAAACAACTAAATAAGAGTAAGTAGAAGAATAAAGAAACTTGAAAGAGTCGGTAGAAGAGATTACCTCTTCCTCGACGCACCTCCTTTAAACTTCTTCTTAGGGCACTAGAGTTGGTCTTTTCAGAAGACCGGAACCTATATGACATATCTAGAGAGGTTTATAAGAGGAATTGGCAGGGATTTTCCGATCTTCAAGGCTAAAAAGGGTGTTAAGAGAAGAGGGAAGTGGTTCCCTTTTTATAAGGGAGGAGAGAGGCACCTTTGGTAACATAAGAAATATTAATTTATAATAAATTCAACCTCACTTAAAATCATCCAAAAATGACTCAAATACAAATATTATATGAGATAGGGTTTTAATCTCATCATTAAATAAAATTTAGACATTTTGGTAAATTATTTTAAACATTATCAACTTGATTTATCCTTATTTAATCTATTTACTTTTATTTGTGGTAATAAGATTCTAATTTTTAAATTATTATAAATAATTACTTATGTGTTGTGAATTGTCCATAATTGGATAATTTATGATATTTTAGAACATATAAATTTTAATTTATAAATTTTAAATATTTTTGTGATTTTTAAACAATTGTATATTATGTTATTTTTATAAAATAATATTTTGGTCAATTTTGACACTATTCATTTATTTGAATTTAAATAAAATCCACACAGAAGATATGTTAGAAATAAAAGCTTTAATAGACTCATAACATGTCATATTTATCTAGAAAATTAGTGGATCACATTAAATAGTTCATATAATATTTATTTTAATTTCTTTAAAACTATTTATTTGATATTTAAATCAATAAAATAATTTCAACATCACTATTTTTCCACATTTAATGAGAATTATTTAATCCCTAAAAATTCTAAATAAATTTACATGATGTATATAATTTTATTATTTTTCTAGATAATATTCATGTTCGAAGTTTCATGAAATTTATCACTAAATTAAAATTATTATACTTATAAGATTTAAGAGAGTGGCATGTTGTCACTTTCTTTGGTTTTAATAATAATTAAATTATTTTCATGGTAAAAAGTCCATAAAATGAATCTATTCAGACCCTTAGGTGATATGGGTCGACTTTTAATCATCCAATATAATTTTTTCAGGTGTTAAGGTAATTTTATAATCTTATTTTTACCCTTAAGTACCCGATTTACCTCTAACTGCAGTAAATAGAGACTACCGTAGTTACTATTTATAATAAAAAAAAAATAAAAGTATCCTATTAACATAATTTTGACCCACTTAATTCAAATATGGAATCCATTTTTCAAAATTCAAAACACATAAGTTTCATTAATTAATTTAAAATTAATCCCATTGTTAAGAAAACAGGTTTTAAAAGTTAAAACAATGCCAAAGATTGAAATGTTTTTACCAATGAATTCAATGTAAAATTAGTGTTAATGATATAAATTATATTAAATGGTAAAAACATATTATATTTATACTTTAAAACCATTCAATATTATAATTTAACCATATAAATTATTGCGATTAAAAAAGTTGTTTTTAATTAAAATATAGCGTGTTTTTACTATTCATTAAAATATGAAAGTTATCAGAATAATATTAAAAATTTATCCAAAGTAAATTTTTATATCCTGATTCCAAAGAAGAATTTTATTTTGTCAAATTGAACTTATAAATATGTCAAAAACTATATTTAAAGTGGGTGCTCCATCAAAAGGCGACAAAACTGCATTTATTGAAAAATACTTATTTTACCCAAAAAAATTTATTTTGTTCTCATACCATGTTCTAGAAAATGTGTAAGATGAATAATAATGTTATAAAATTCAAAATGTAGTTAATAATATTCATAACGACTAGTTCATAATAATATTATAACCATATATTGTTGTTTAGTGAAACTCGGCATTGCGTACTATACATGTTATCGAGGAAGGTCGCGATTTCGTATAATGCAAGCCAAGAATAGTGTTGTGTATACTTCAAGATAATACAGTGTTCCCTATAGTACAATCTAATCTTGGTGTAGCATACAACCCAAGACGTTAATTAAATTAAAAGAATATTTTTCATAAAATTTTGGGTGTTACAAAAACTATCAATAGAAAAAATAAAATTATTTTCAATAATATGAAGGAAATAGTTTCAGCAGTTGTGGATCTATATTCCGAGAAAGACTTGAGTTCAGAATTATAATAATCTCTATAGGTTCTTATTCTAGTTACATGAAGTAAGTTTTTTATTTACTAAATACCTATTTTGATGACTTATTTTAACAAGGTTTTTTCTTTATTAATAACTAAATTTTTGTAAAGCTTTTTTTTATAAAATAGGTCAACTTTCTTAAATGTGTTTTTTGTAAAGTTTTTTTAAATCTTGTTAATAATGTTTTTTGAGTTGCTGGAAAAGAATAAAGTTATAAATTATAGAATTTATAAAAGTTGGGAAGTTGTAGAACTTTATAAATCTATTAAAATAAGGATTTACTAATCTCAAGGTTCTCAAAATAATTAAATGATTTTATGATCCAATTTTTTTCAACAAAGAATAATTTTAGTTTTTCTAGACATATTTTTTCAGACATAGAGATTAGGATGCAGCTCTTTATGTAGTTACTATAAAGAGTCACAATGAATTATATTATGTACAATTCTGAAGCTTCCAAAATTAGTTTTTTGGACACATTTCTTGGGATAGAGAAAATTAAAGGGAGAGATAAGTTTGAAGTTGTTGAGTTTAATGAAGTAAAACCCTACTATTGATAAGAAACACTTTATGGATAGATGTTTTAGATGAAATTTTTGTAAGAATGTATGAGTTTTAGAAAATCAATGTGTATGTGAAAAATAAGAGAAGAAAAAGATGAGGGTTTTTTAGTTAAACCAATAAGGTAGAGGTTTTTATTATATTATCAGATGTTGCAACATTTCTTATTAGACATATACGATCAGACTGATGCAGAAGAATGAACCGACGAGACAATGGCTATCAGATGGAACATAGAAGAAACACAATACATAGTTCATTGAACAAATAATTTGTAAGAATCTATGAAGTTGTGGATAATGAGTTTTTATAGTTTTTAAAAGTGTGGAAGAAATGAAAAGTGACCCAAGAAACCATATTTGAATATCTGATAAAAGACAAAGGGGAAGATCAAGTTTGTAATTGGATATTATTCTCCGAACTTAAAAGATCAAAAGTAGTATTATTGAGTGAACATATGAAGTTGGGTGGACAAAGTTTTTGGATAGAGAAAAAGTAATATGTAATGAAATTGCTACCATAAATAGATAGAGTAGTAAAATTAAGTCTTTATAAGTTTCAACAATGTAGTGAACCATCATCAGTTAGTTTAGAGGAAAAAACAGAGGTAGGAGATGAGTTTTAGAATATAAAAATTGTATGATGTTTTAAGATCATAGTTTTGTAATAGTATATTTAAAGTTATAATTATTTTGAATTTACTGATTTTGAACTAAGAAAAAAAGACTATAATGGATCAATGTTTTTTATTTCAGTGGCTCAAGAGAATTGGAAAGATGAAGAGAGTTCCAGATAGAGAGGTTCTGGACAATCAATTTCAAAATAGATCATTTGGCAGAGATTTGTAAAGTTCTTTTTCTAGAAAGGTTGAGAACTTTAAAATTATAGATAATTCAAGAATATATGAGAATACAAAAGAATATTTGAGAATATTTGAGATGTGATCAAATGAAGTTCAAATATCTGAAAAATTCAGATATATGAATTGAGGTGAGTGGTAAAAAATTTCTGGCTTCCCACCTTTTCTATTTTTAGAGAACCTATAAATAAAGATGAAAAGTACAATGGTACTTAAAATTTTACATGAATGAAATAAGTCAAAGTTCTTCAGAATATGTTTCATAGTGTGTTTCCAACAAAAATTGAGTTTCATGTTGAAGTTCTTTCTAGAAAGGTTTTTCAATAAGAATATTAGAAAAAACAATTTCTAGAAGACCAGATATATGGGAAATAGAAAGTGAAGATCAAGAAAAGTTCAATGTATAATTGTTTTTGAATTTATATGTTTTTATGATTAGAAATAACAAAAATTTATTTCAGGAATAGATTTATAAAATGCGCAACAAACAAAGATTACCAGACGAAGGATTTCAAAACTGAGAAGATTGAATATAGGAAAGATGAGACAAAGATTCTGAATGGACCCCTTATTGGGTAGTTTGATCAAAGTTACCATTTTGGTTGTGATTTAAATTTTTTAAGAAACATTTCTAAAACAATGAGAGTTAGTATAGTCATTCCTATCAGGAGATATAAGGCATCTAATAGGAGTTGACGCGAAAGTTGTATTCTCTTATTCATAATAGTAAATTTCTATAAACCCACTGGAGTGTCTATGGAAAGGATGTAGGTTATTAAACTAAGGTTGAACCTTGTAAATATTGTGTTCCTTATTTAAATTTCAATATTTTCATGCAATCTAATTTTCTAAAAGTTTATAAGAAATAAAATCTAACAAGTTTCAAGGGTTAAGTTTCTTAAAGTTAAAATTTATAAAAAGAGAATCACTGATTTAAGGCCCATACTTATTGATTAAGTGATCTTTAGGAAGAATTATTACTTTCAATGGAAAAACTTATTATGGGTAAAAAAACATAATTATTCCATATCTTTTGTCACTTAGCCTAGAATTTGTTGATGCTGCTATAATTGGGTTTCCACCCATTGAGAAATATTCCCTTGTAACTTTTGATGGAAAGAGAAACATTAAATTTGATGGAAAATATAGAAATTCTATTTTTATGTATCAATAAAAAATGTTTATATGAAGGCGATGAGTCTCAAAACCAAAAAGATAATTTGGTTCAAGATATAAATTATTTTTGAAGTAAATACTAAAGTGAAGGAAGAAAATCTACAAATATGGAGTATTAAGTTTTAATAAATAATAATGAGATATGAAGAAACTATTAATGAGTACTTCACCAGATTAATTTTTTTTACAACATCAGAGGTTTCATAGATATATTGGTGGATTCTATAATTTTTAAGAAACTCCTGAGAAACTTTATAGATAGGTTTGATTCTAAAATATTTTATTTAGAAGATAAAGATAATTTATCACTTGATTAATTACATAACCTTATTGTCACATATGAAATAGATAAATATCAAGCATTCAAAAATAATATCAAAGATGAAATGGATTTTTAAACTATGAGAAAACAAAAATTAAAGATACTAAAGATGATAATCCTAGTGATTTAGATTATGAAGAGGATGATGAGTTTAATAAAAAATCATGTCTCTTATCTCCAATAATTATCATGTAGGAAGGGGAAATTATGGAGGGAAACTATGTCTCAAATGTTTTGAGTGTCGTAGAATTGTGCATTTTTCTATGAATTTCTCCAAAAATAAATTTGGTAAATTTGAAGATCATTATGAAGAATAACCTCAGTGGAATAAGTTTGATAAAACTTACAAAAAATAAAGCACAATGGTGGAAAGAAGTTTACTAGAAACAAAATAAATATGATGAGTAAGAAATTAAAATATGAAATAGATGAGATCGATTCATCTGAAGATGATAATTCAAAAAGAATCATAACCTTTTTTATAAATGGTGAGAAAATTTAAGATTCATCAAATAATGAAGAAGAAAGAGGTGAATAATCTTATAGAGAGTATCAGCTCAGATCATAACTTGTTGCATGTCTTGATAAAAATATAACACATAAGAAGGAAATCAGAATGATGAAGAAAGATGGTAGAAAAGTGATTGAAGGAAGAAAGAATGTTTCTAATAAGAAATAAGAATATATCCAAAAATATATTTGGCTATAAAATAATAATTTATGAACATGAATAGATGGTTTAAGACCTAATTATTAAATTTGAAGCTAAGGAAGATGACCTTAAAAAACTTAATCAAAACTTCTTGAGGATAAAAGTACCTTAATAAAGTTGAATAATTTTTTTATCAAGGCTTCAAAATTAAAATTTTAATCATCTAAAGTTTTAGAAAAAGAACATTCTATAAATAAAATTAATTCTCCACCTTCAAAAAATAATGTTTCATATGATTTTTATAATATTTTAGGTGTTAAGAAAAGTATTGGGAAAAAATGGGTTGAGAAAGGTTTTGAAAAATCTATCACATTTCCAAAATTTTACAATTTCCTCTGTACGAAATATGGAACATGCCTATATAATTTTATAGTATAAATAAGGTTTCAACCTCAACAAGATTTCTATAGATAAAGATGACACTTCTACAGAAAACCAAGATTTGATGGTTTTTTTTCTAGTGTCGTGAAATCTATGGACATAAGTTGAATAACTGTTAGCATAATTTTTCACTTCCTAGAAGAAGGTATGAATAGAGGGGAAACACTGGTATAATTAGAATAAGTAACTTACCTAAAACAAAGAATATTAGAAAAGAGAAATCTTAAGATGTTAGAAAAATGACAATAGAAAAAAAATTTAATGTATTGAAGAACTATATGGAATATGTGACCTGGTTAGCCACCATAATGAATAATGTATGACAACTCTTCTAGGGAAAAGTTCTTATGATAGAAAATAAAAGGAATCCGGAAAGAATAAAGTTGGGGAAAGATCATTTTTTGTTGTCACAACCTTAGAATAAATTAAAAGGAACAAACCATGGATTATTGATATTGCCTATTCTTCACACATGATGAGAGATTTGAATATATTAAAAATTATGAAAATATAGATAGAGGAGAATTTACCTTCAAGAATGATAGTTCCTTGAAAATCATAGGAATTGGAAATACTGATATTGAAGTAAGAAATTTAAAATATAATGAGTTTATATTTGTTGATGGACTTAAAAACAAAAATTAATTAGTATTAAAAAACTTTGCGATGATGGTAAAGAAATTATATTTAGAAAAAATTCTTTTATCATCAAAAGTATGAAAGTTGAAAAAATTATTACCAAAGGAGAAAGAACAAGTAGAAATATTTTCTAGATAGGGGAACATTTTAACTCATGTTATCTAAGTACGAAAGATGAAAATTAATCGTGGCATCATAGAATTGTGAATCTTGGACAAAAAATCATGAACAAACTTTCAAAATTTGATGCTATTTGAAATTTTACAGATTTAAAAAGAAGAGAAGATGATATTTTCATAACTTCTCAAAAATGAAAAATGAATAATAAAAGTCATAAGAAAGTTTAAATTTAGTCGAATGGACCTATTGAACTTATTCAGTAATATATTTTTGGACCAATGAGACATCAATTAACAAAAGGATATTTTTACTTTATCAATTTCATTGATGATTTCACTCAGATGACTAACATCATTTTTATGAAACATGCGTTAGAGGTTGTATAAATGTTCATATTTTTTAGAAGAGATTTTTATAGATAAGTGAGGTTTTATATAAAAAAGTTGATAATAGATATTGGTAAATATTTAACATGTAATTATTTTGAATGTTATCCGAAAAATTATGGAATCAAACACCACTATAGTGATCCATACACCCCATAACAAAATGGAGTAAAATAAAGGATAAATAGAAGTTTGCTGGAAATGGGAAGAATCATGTTAGTAGGATAAACAATTTTAGTGTTCTTTTAGAGATAATATCTTAGTACAAATGTAGATGTAAAAAATTGACGTTTATTAAGGACAAAATAAAACAATACTTCCTATGAAATGTGGTGTAACAAAAAACCTTCAGTGAAATATTTCAAGGTTTTTGGAAGTCCCTATTTACTAAAAATTAAAATCCATATCTTGGAAGATTTTATGAAATTATTAAGGAAGGAAAATTCATATAATATTCACCCAATATAATACTATTCAAATGTTGGAACAAATATTTACAAAATTTGGCGAAGTCTTATGATGTGAAAGTTATTGAAAATATAAATTCCTTAACAAAGGATGTTGAAAATGTTGAAGAAGACAAACTGAATATTTCCAATTAAAGTGAAAGTGATCCAAAATAGATATATCAATATTAATAGGAATTGTGTGAGGAGGAAATTTATGTTGTAGAGAAACTTTGAAATTCCATACCATACAAAAATAAGTTTAAACTTAAAATATACTTTTAAATTAGAAATATTCAATTTAGACTAGAAAAAGGTTGATATTAGAAAATAAGACATCACTAATTTCAAAAATTGAACCAGAATCAATTTCTAAAGCAGTAAAACATAAATAATTAGTGAATACAATGAATAAAGAGTTGAATGAAATTGAGAAAAATGAAACATGGGAAATTTGCACATGAATATTAAATAAAAATTTTATACGAATAGAATGGGTGTATAGATTTAAGTTAATTGAACATGGATAAGTTTCAAGAAACAAAGAAATACTTCTTTGTAAAGGATATTCATAGGTGGAAGGTGTGTATTTTGAATAAACCTTTTTCATCGTTGCAAGATTAGAAACTACTAGAATGTTTCAATAAATGTCTACGCATCAATGTTACAATGTTTATAAAATGGATGTAAAGTCATATTTTCTTAATGGTGAGATTAAATAAGAAGTTCATATTGAGAAACCTTGTGGGTTTCTACATGATGAAGATTTAAGAAATTTCTATAAATTGAATAAAGCCTTCTATGGGTTTAAACAATCCCCTAATGATTAGTATTTTAAACTTGATAATTGATAGAGAATGTTGATTTTTTATTAAGTAAAGGTTGATAAAAACTTATATGGGAAAGAAGTTAACTCTAGCACCCAAATTATAATTTTTTATATTGATTATTTTTGTTAGAGTGAGTAACTCAAGAGGGGGGTGAATTGAGTTTCAAATAAAAATTTCTACTAAAAAAGTTCAAATAAAATTCCCCAATTAAAATTAATTCACTCATTTAATCAAAATAGTAGTTTAATATAATTTTGATCTTTTAAAAGATTCCTATAATCTTGATTATTTCTTAGTTAAAACAATATGAAAATTAATTTGACTTTTGAAATTGATTTACTCAATCAAATAATTATACAAACACTAGTTAAGATTAAATATGAAATTATTAGTTTTGTTTTTCATTTTAAAATCAATCACCATTTAAATATTTTTAATTAAGAAAAAAAAAACAAATCACACAATGAAATAAAATTAGGGGTTTGGTCTCAATTGGAGACCTAATCCCCTTCACTTGGAAAACACCTATTTCCAAGGCCACACATGGACCTATTATAAGATAACCATGGGATGAAAACAATTGAAAGACACATATGACCTATTCCAAAAATACCATGGGTATATAGATGAGAATAAAATGAAGATATTATATAGAATTCCCTAGTTCTATCACATGATATAGTGTGTATTGATAAACATAGAAAACAAAACACAAATAAAAAATAAAAAATAAATAAATATAATGATAAGGAAATAAGATACATAAATGACATTGCTTCTTGGTATGAAGTTCTTAGGATGCTTGAGTCTCCTCAGATGATACTTGGTGAGTATCTTAATCAATTTATATGGAAGTAGTAGTAAAATAGAGCATCATAAATTTCTATTTTTATATATGTAATAATGGATATTGATCTTCAATGAGTTTCACTATTTCACATATGGAGGTCTATTGGATTGCAGTATGTAAGCTCTCAAGTGATAATCCTTTAAGTATTTTATAAGTGCACTTATAGATCATGCATTTTAAAAGAGAGATAGTCCATCAGAAATATATATAATATAAGGAATGAACAACCATTAAAGGATAATTATAAATATTTCCTAAATCCTCATACTAGGCTCTAACATTGTCTTCAATGCATCCGTGTAATTATTGAAGAATAATATTTAAATAATCCTTCACACTAACTTCAATAATATAACCACTGGGAGAATGTAATTAAAATTTCTCAGAATAGAGATGGTGGAACATTCTAATGGTGACTCATGTCTAGAGTTGAGTTTGGTCTGGTGGTAATTCATGCTGGTAGTCAGTCATTTGGTGGTGACTCATGTTTAGCGATGAATCATCTGATAATTGGTCATCTGGTGGTAGGTCATTTGATGGTGACTCATGTTTAGCAGTGACTCATCTGATGGTAGGTCATCTGGAGATAGGTCATCTAGAAGTAGGTCATCTAGAACCTATTTTTTCGATGAATATTTTCAAGCGGTGAGTATTTTATAATGATTACTCCTTTCTGGTTGTGAGTAATGTTTGAAGGTGAATAATTCATGGAGGTGACTCTTTTCTGGCTGTGAAAATTTTCAACACTTATCCAATATTTCTTCAAATTATTCTTTATAAATAAATATACTACCATACAACATAAAACTTATTAGAAACATAAGAATCATGATTTGTGATCATTAAAAAATTTTATTTACAATAATATTCCCATTAAAATAAAGAAGTTCCAACAATCTCACCCTTTTTGATGATAAAAAATAATGTAATTTTATAAACCATATAGAAAAGAAAATTTGGCATAAAATAGATGTATTTGAGAAATTAATGTCATCTTATTAACACTTTTACAAGATAATATGAGATTTTTAATATAAATTTTAAAATATAATATAAATAAAAAAGGCATTAGAGATAAGTCTGTAAGGATAAAAAGGATATTATTGAATAACATTCACACACTTATGACATCAAAGGTAAATGGAGTAATAAACATAACATAAATTACATATTTATTCTACCCATTTTGATATTATAAAAAAGTGAGGATAATAAATAGTAAAGTAAAAGAAGCAAAAGATGAATAATAAAAGAAATTATATTAAAGAAAAAATTTGTTGAAGTACATACAGAAATAAAAAATACAATGAAGTGCCTATTAAATAAAATTTCTAATATCAATCACTCTTATACTTGGTATTAAGAACAACAAGTACCATTCTATTAGTAGATATAGGGTGAATAAAGTTAGAGGATTAGGTAACTGAGGTAGTGGCTGTAGAGACCTGAGTAGAAGGGGGTAACTCTTAGATAATCACTAGCCAAAGATGCCTAACTGCTTCTGCTAGAGATAAATTGATAGGTTGAAACTGAGTAGTAAAATAAGAATTTGGATTTTGGAAAATATAAGGTTTGAAATATTCATTGGTAGTGGATTTAACAGATAGATGTGAAGTCACTGAAATGGCCTCAAGAGCTACTACTTCCATACTAGACACATGTAAGAAAGGATTTCTGAGATTGATGAATTCCATAATAATGTTTATTCCATGCTTCATGGCACTAAATGAGTATTTATTTTCCCCCATAATAAAATAAATCATATGTTTTATTACCTTCAACTGATTTACTTACTCCCTATAATCTTGGGTAACTAGTGGCATCCCGATATTTTCAACTAAAAACATGAAGTGAGAGTTCAATTCATGATTGGTGTAAATCCTATAAAGGTAATATTTAATGGCATTTGATATGTGTTCTCTATAATTTTTGGCATCATTTAAACATTCTTTGACAAGCTTATAAATATTTTCATCATGTCGTCTCATCTTCCTCAGATCCTCTTGACGAGTAACATGAATATATCCCAAAACAGCATGAAGTTCCTCTATGAAAACAGACCAAATCTACCATGTTTCAACTGATGCCATAGGAAGTGGAGCACTGGAAGTAGAATCTACTGAAGGTAAAGTCTCCTAACTCTCCAATAAAGAATCCATAATTTTTCAGAGGGTTTCTTCATTTCCTCCACCATAGACCTCAATGTCTCCATCTCACTAGATAACTGTCTATTCTCAATCTCAACCTCCTATATGTGATGAAACATCTTTGGATGAATTTGGCACATAACCAACTCAAATAGGTTTGTAGAATCTATCTCATTGAGTTGTGTGATCAGAGGTTCCTAATTACTCATAATCCTACCAAAATTAGAAAGAATACTCTTTTTGAAAGATTCCATATTAGCTATCGAAACAATATAATAAAAATAGTAGGAGAAGTAGGCAGGGGTGAAACATATCTCTCATTATGAGGCATAACATCATTTTCTAGCTCAGGTCTAGTTGGTAAACCTATAATAAATCCCTAAATATTTTTGGTAGCATCAATCTACTCAAACAAGGATCCCTTGGGATCTATCTCAACTCATACTGGGACAGCAGGTCCACCATGATTTTGTAGACTCCTCTCATCATCACATAATTCATTATAGTCCAATCCAAGCCTCACATACCTTGGGAATATTTCCCACTCATCAAAAACTATAATATACATCCTAGTAGAGGTTAATTCAGCAGGTTCAACATATACAGGTTCAACTTGATAGATAACAAAACTAGGGAATTCATACCCCTCAAAATATTCCCTTATCTAATCTCTAACAAAATAAGATTAATCAACATCTTGAAAAAAACATGGTCTTTCCTCAAACCAAGTATAAACAGATACAATTGGAGAATAATGATTTTTTGAGTCATCTCATGATCATAAGGACCACCATGATTAGATCCATCAACACTTCCATCTATATCACTCTATCTTGCATCTTTATCATCTCCCTCTATTCCATTATTTCAATCATATCCATCACTATAATTTATATCATCAGAGAAATCCAAAATTTCATTAGAATATTTAGATGAAGAATTATTGAACTTTTCTTCTCCCTAAACATTAGTTTCCTCGTCATTATATCCTTCACTTAAAATACATTCTCTAGCAGGTAGATATCATAGAGGAATAGTTGGACCAAAAGATACCACTGGGATCTTAGGTATGTTAGGGTCACTACCCTCCTCAACTAATATATCCTCCCCATCATTTTGTGTAACATCCTTCACTTTTTTTATCCATCATCTGAGTACTCTACTACCTCATTTAGCTCCAATCCAAGATCAACAAGGTTATTTGGTATTGGAGGGTGGTATATAGGATTAAAATCTTTAAAGATCATATCAACATCATCTACCAATTTCTTCATCCATAGGTTCCAATCTACCTTCATTATTTTATAGATGGCTTTAGTCAAGAAAAAACCTCCACAATTCACATCAAATTCTTCATCCTCATCAACTAATTCTTTGACCCCAAGCATGGATGAAATAAACTTTGGATAGATAAGGGAATTATACCTAGATGATGTATGGAACATCTACATCATATATACCATTATATACCTACACAAATTAATTTTGTTTCCTCACTTCATAATTTATAGGAGATACACATCATGAAATATCATTGTGTTTAAGTATCCTTTTCTAGGGTATAACATGTGATTTATAAAAATAAATACAAATATTCACTCACCATCTAATTTAGTTTTAGAAAGTTTTCATTGAGTTCAATATTCTGTAAGCCCCATTAAGGAATTATCATACACAAAAGAATCATTTTCATAGGAAATGGACCCTTGATAATCATTAAAAACACCTTTATGATGTACTTTAATGCACTTAGACCGTTGTTTCGAAGAGAATAATGCCTCATATCCATCTATCATGCTTCTAATAAAATATTTTTTTTACAAAAAATAAACTCAGTATATTGATAAAATTGGTGAACCAACCTAGGATAGAACAATATCTCATTATTTTAGAACTATTTCATCCATCACTAGTCCTAGATCACCTTGAGCACCATCTATTTTCTAGAAAATAACCATTCTACATTATTAGGTCCACTAGGTAAAATACCCTGAGGGGGGGGGGGGGGTGAATCAAGGTATGGAAGATTAAAATTACCGCCCCTTCAGATCTTTTTTGGTCATTAAACAAAATACACTTATCTATTTCTCCCATAATAATATATTAATAGAAATTATATCATAAACGAGACACAAAGATTTTACTTGGTTCACCATCACTGGGCTCCATACAAGGAGTATACAACGACAACATGTCGATATACCAAATCCACTAAAAGCACACTACTATTTAAAAGGTTCGGGATAGATCAATTATATGCCTAGGCTCACTACATTAACAGGGTTTAGGGTCTGCTCACTACATTCCCAAGGGTCCCTCCCTATGTCTCTTGCTCTGGCTCAATGCTAGTGGAAGGGATCACCATCTTCCTCTTCATTCACTCACTGCTCTTGGAAGGTATCCACACATAGTTTATGGACTTGTAGGTCTCTTTATTTGCATGAATGAAGCTTTCTCAACTATAGATAGATGATCTGTTGAAGTTCCACTTTCATCTACTGATGAATACCGCTTTACTATAGGTATACTAGGAAACTTCTAACTTTCCACACAACCTTATGTTAACTCGCACGATTCTTTAAGAATGGCTATCAAGTGTTTCCTTTGTTATAGAAAACCAACTTGTTAACTACTCCAAAATTGCATGAAATACCCTTCTTATGCTCAAAACATGCATGAAACACACACTTTTACACTCAAATCACTATTGGCGCGCAACAACCATCTAGCGCACAACTTTTGAATAACTCTATACTTGCACGCCCTCACCACATGCAGAAATAGAGCTCTGATTTTATCTAAGTGTTGAGATTTACTAAATTGAGGGGGGGTATCCATATATTTATTGGAATTTTGAAGACCCTGAGCGCATGAAACACAACTTTCCCCCAGACACACTAGTCTATTCACCCAAGCCTCTGTCGCGTTAGTCACCTTGCGTTCCGCTCCATAACATGCACATCCTTCTTTTCTTTTCTATATTTTGATGTTATTCTCATGAAAAACATATGGCAAAAAAATTTTCTAAACCTTTTGATAACTGGAACACAACTCCCTTTTCCAAAAACAAATTTCTCCAATCTCCATATTTTGGACCCAAAATTTTGGTAAAGATTGGAAAATAGTGCCACCTTGTATATGTTATTTTTGAATTTCCTTTATATTTTCTATTCCTTTTTCATGGTTATTTGTCAAAATATATTGCCTAAAATATCATTGTAACTCAATAGCTATCCATGGAAGCCATCTTTTTCAACAAACAAAATCAACCCAAAAAATGCTTCCATGTTACCTTGAGGTATTTTTTCCCAACAATCTCCCCCTTTGGGTTTATTAAACAATCTTTCATAAATTAATACCACTTTATAGATTCATCCATATTATACAACCATTAACTTCATGAGATTCATATAGAGATATAAGATTTACACAATAAACACTCTGATACCAAAGGATAAATGCTCTGCGTGAGAAATTATAGTATAATAGAAATTTCATCAATGAATCAATTTGTTTCATTACAAAACCATTATTCAGATTTCATCAAGAACTCCATCTATCGTGATATATATCCATTTGTTGATCACATTTAGAATCATAATATTTGACACTCCCCCTATCTCACTACCCCCCAACAGCTTCAAATCCCCCTATCTCATTGCTCCACCTAGCAACTTCTCCCTGTATATTGACTAAGACATTTTCTCCCTTTTGGAGAAACATTTTCTCCCCCCTTTTCAATGAACCCAAAGACCATTCATTTTAGGTCTACAAAAGGGTAAATAACAAATATTATCACATTAAGAAAAAATAAATCATACCTCAGGGAGAGGGGGGTGGGGGGGGGGGTGGGGGTCCCATATCAACACTTTTTTAAGTACAGGGAGTCAACTGAACTCCCAGAGCTAGTTGATGCCTTTCAAATGATAATTTGGGTAATACCTCTATCATAATATCAGAAACCTATAGATATTTAAGAACATACTCCATCTTTATAAGTCCTTCCTCCACTTTGTCCTTGATAAAATGATACTTTATTTCATTGTGAGTTTTTTTCGAGTGATGGGATGGATTTTTTCTCAGATTTATAGCACTTGAATTAAAATAATACATTCTTATTGGAGACTTCACTTCAAATACCATATCATAAAGCTGATTCTTTATCCACAATAATTGAGTTAATGCTTGAGTGGTTGCAACATTATTTTATTCTGCAGTTCTCAATGAAATGAAATATTTCTTCTTTCTTAGCCAAGAAAAACACAATACACCAAGATAGAAATCACCTACTGACATTGATTTCCTATCATCTGATGAATCGGCCCAATATTCATCTATATATCCCAAAAACTCTTGTGGATATTTTTCATTATACATAAAACTGAAACCTATAGTTACCTTAATATACCAAAGTATTAATTCCACTGCAAGAACATCTCTTTCCTTGGGATTTCTTTGATACATCACTACTTGTCATGTGACAAAAACAATATCAGGTCTTGTATTTATCAAATACAGTAAACTTCCAATGATTTCCCTCTATTCTATGATATTAAATTCCTTTCCATCATCATATTTTTATAGTTTTGTCTGGGTAACAACCAAATTTTTCATCTACTTAGAATTTTCCATTCCAAATTTTCACATAACATCCTTGGAATATTTGAATTGAGAAATGAAAATTCCATTCCTTCATTGTGTCACCTATAAAGCAAGGAAATTTTTTAGCTCGCCAATCATTGACATTTCAAATTCATTTTTCACGAATTTAGAAAACTGCCTACTTTGTGCTTTATCTGATCCTCTAAATATTATCTCATTGACATATACCAACACCATCATCCCCTGATCACTATCATGGTTTACATATAGATTATAATAAACTCCACCATGCTGAAAACTAATCTTTTTCAGAAACTGATCTAGTTGTGAATACCGTGCTCTTGGTGATTACTTCAAACCATATAAATCCATTTTCATCCAAAAAAATTTGTTCTCATATTCCTGAATGAGAAAAAAAATCTGGATTCTCAATATAAAATTCTTCTTCTAGAACCTTATTCACAAATGCTGACTTGACGTCTTCCTAGAAAACCTTGAACATTATTTGCACTCCTATGACCAAGAATAATCAAATTGAATCTAGCCTTGCAACAGGTGATAATGTCTCATCAACATCGATACCCTCTATTTGGGAGTACCCTTTTCACACCATTCATGCTTAATTTCGAATCAAAACACCATATTCATTCATTTTCTTACAAAATATCCATTTTGTCCCGATGGAATTTTTATCTGTTGGCCTCAAAACAATATCCCATATTTGATTATTCTCAATTTTTTAAGATCTTCATTCATAGCTTGAACCCAATTATCATCTCCAACTTCTTCACTAAAAAATTTAGGATCAACCTATGATTAGTACGATGCTTGTTGTAGAGTTTTCATCCTCATTATCTACAGTGGTGTTTTCTGATCACCGATTATATTTTGTGTGTCAATTTCATCTCCTCTCCATGGTCTCTATATAGACACTAATTTATCCTCATCCTTCTCATAATCTGATTCTTCTTCTTAATGAGACTCTAGAACTAAAGTATCCCATAATCTTCTTATTTCTTCATCACTATCATCCTGAGACTGATCATGTATTTTCTGAAGAATCTAGTCATTTCCCACTATGTTTACATCATGTATTTCAAAAATATTTCCAAGCCTCTTGTTAAAGCATTTATATACTTAGATTCTCTTTTAGTATCCAAGAAATATCTCTTCATCTCCATAGGATCCAAAATTCCTGCGTTTATTCATTTTGAGAATGAAACAATTACTTTAGAAGACTAAAAAGTACTTCAATGATGGATTCTTTCAATACCATAGATCATATGCAGTCCTATCTTCTTTCAGACATAGTAACACTCTATTTGATGCATAGAATTATATCATCCCCACTTCTTGCCAAAATTTCTCTAGAAGGTATTTCTCAACAAGCATTGTTCTAGACATGTTATTGAAAATCCTATTTCTTCTCTCAACTAATCCATTCTACTATGGAGTTATTAACACATAAACTGGATGCATTATCCTATGTGTGTCAATATAATCCTATACTTGGGAATTTATGAACTCTATTCTATTATCTGTTCAAATCTTCTGGATTTTTTGACCCAACATCTTCTCAACTTCCCATCGATATGTTTTTATGCAAATGAATACCTCAGATTTGTAGGTGATGATTGAAACCCATGACACTCTACTATAATCATCAATGAAGAGAACATGATATCTCCTTCCATCAATATCCCTTGGTGAAATTAGTCCACAAACATCAATATGTACCAACTCATGCAATTTTGTTGACCTTTTATCCTTTTCCTTATATAACTTTTGAATGATCTTCCCTTATTGACAAGAATCACACGTATGGGTATGATCACGTGATAATCCAGGTAGGTCTCAAGAAACATCATATTTCACTAGACATTCCATGGATTTTTGGATCAAGTGGCCAAGATTTTTATCCCATAACTTGTTTTCTTCTTCTTTGAACAGAAAGCACATATCTTCTTCTCCACTCAAAAGATAGATATTTGCTTTTGTATAATTTCTTTGAAAAAAAATTCACTGTATTTTTCCTTGATGACCCATAATTTCTTTCAAAAGTTTATGGAATGTCTTGAGTTACAAAATTGACTAACACTAATAATGTTTTGATGGAGACCATCAACAATTAAGACATTAGCATGTCTCATGTCTTTTCCCCCAAACATAGATTTTCCTAAGATAATAATATTAAATCCTTCATCATTACCAAATATTACAATACATTCCTTATCATACCTGATTTTGGTTACCAAATCTTTATTACCTATCATATGAGAGGTGCATCCACTATCAATAATCCAAATACTGGTGTGATATGATAATTTAAAGGTAATGTCAGCAACCACTACTTATTCAACTATCTTCTTATTTTTCCTCCATGTATTTGACTTCATACCTAATAGAGATTGATAATATTGACCTTCCTTAGTGAACGATGGACCAAATTCATCCCATATAGCTACAAATAAATTTTAAATTTTCAAATGATTTGATGATACATTTGGATGCTGCTTATGACCACATTCAGTATTCTTTGGTACTTTTCTATGTATAGTTTATGAGCAATATCTTTCCATGTGTTTGAATCCTCTACACAAGAAACAATGACCATAAAATGATGATCTGAAAAATTGAGCTCTGTATAACTACCTATATTGGTCTTGCATCCTTCGGTACCTATTTTAAATTGAACATGCATTTTGTGAGTATCCCATATTTCTAAAAAAATAACATATCATGTGGGGAATATTTTTGTGTGGTAATAAAACACCACTGGTTATCCCTTGAGTTATCTGAATCTTCCAATTTTTCTTTATACCAAAATCAATATTCAGTCTCAGAGTTGGTGCTTGTGGTCTAACTTGAACCATCATTAATTTCTATTTTTGATCAAGCCCCATATCAGCCTTATCAATTGAATTTGACAGTTTCTTCTATCCTACTAGACCACTATGCTCTACTTTTTTCTTTCTTGATTCCTATATGATCTTATTTCCTGATTTTGTACCGGGAGTTAAACATTTTTCTTGATCTTTAACTCTTCATCATAGGATGAAAGCTTCCTCTTCAAGTTCTTCAACACGTTTGATTTGATCTTTTCCAGTTTTAGTTGAACTATGAATTTCTATTTTCCATTCTCCAATTTTGAGATTGTACTAAAAAACCTTATCAGAACTTTTTTAAATTGAAGACTTTAGTTTATCATTTTCTTAATTTACCTCATACTTCTCTTCTTCCTGCTACTTCATATAATATTTGGCATCATGAACCAATTTTTTGTATTTCCTCATTTTGGCTCTCCAAATATCTATTTCCTCAAGAGAAGATTAAAGTTATATTTGAAGGTAAACTATTCCTTCAACTTCACCTTCTTTATTATCACTTTATTCTTTTGTTACAGAATTTATAACAACTTCCACCATAGAATCAACTTCGTGATCCTTACAGTCCTCCAAAAATTCTGCCTCAGATTCTTCTAAACTATAATATTCTCTTGAAATAAGATTATTCTTTTTAAATAAATTTCTCTTAAAATTTTTATTCCCTTTCATATCAAATGAAGAATTCTTCATGTTAATTTCAACTTCATCCTCTTAATCTTCTTGAAACTACTCCGGGAACCTTACTGAAAGATTTCCAAACTTTTCACATGGAAAGCATGTAAGTGGAAGTTTCCCTTTGAACTTTCCTTTTCTTATTTTTATATTTGTGGATAGGAATGACATCACATAATCAATCTCTTCATATTTCTATCCATATTCAATAGATAGATTCCTTGTGGACTAGAATTCCAACTATTTGGTTTTCCCTTTTTCTACAGCATTGTTGTAATTATTTCTCATTTCATATGCTACAAGGGTACTATTGAAGTTATCCAATGTCAGATCCTTTGGATATGTACCTTACAATAATGAAACTTTCAGATAAAACTAAGGTGGAAGTTTCCTCAAGATATGTTTCACAATATTTATATCTTCAATGACTTCTCCATGACCATGCATGTATTCAACTACAACATTCACCCTGTCAAAGAATGTATTGGAAAATTCATTTGGGTTTATTCTTATATCTTCATACTTGTTCCAAAAAACTTTCATATTTTCCTCTCTAACATTTAAATATCCTTCATAGATATTCAATAGATTTTCTGACATAAAATGTGATTTTTTAAATGACATAAACTTTGACTAAATTGCATTAGATAGGGATACAACTAAATCATTGATTGCTTTAGCATAATCATCCAATTCTCTTTTTTCAGCTTCTGATAAAGCAACACTATTGATATCATCTTATATTCCATGAATAACTGCTTTGAAGAAATCCATTCCTAATGATCAGAAGTAGTTATTAATATGATTCTTCCATAGTTGAAATTGATTCCATTGAAGATCATAATTCCTTTGTGATTGACCACCTCCATTTCTTCTACTGAGAGACAACCACCAACTTTTAACCTTTCCCTCTGATACTAATTGTTAGGTCCACTAGGTAAAATACCCTGAGGGGGGGGGGGGTGAATCAGGGTATTAAAGATTAAAATTACTACCCCTTCAGATCTTATTTTGTAAATAAAAAAACACACTTCTCTCTTTCTCCTATAGAAATATATGAATAGAAATTAAATCATTCTTAGGACATAATGATTTTACTTGGTTCATCTTCACTGGTCTATGTCCAAGGAGCATACAATGATAATGTGCCAATGTACCAAATCCACTAAAAGAGAACAATTGTTTACAAGGATCGGGCTAGATAACTTCTATGACCATGATGTCTTCCTTTAAAAGGTTCAGGGTCTGATCACTACATTCCCAAGGTTCACTCCATATATCTCTTTCTCTGGATCACTTATGATGGAAAGGATCACTATCTTCCTCTTCCTTTGCTCACTGCTCTTGAATGGGATCCACACACAGTTTATGGACTTGTTGGTGCATTCATTTTCATGAATGACTCATCCTCAATTGTAGATAGATGCTCCATTGAAGTTCCACTTTCATTCGTTGATGAATACCATTTTACCACAAATATAATGGGAAACTTACAGCTTTCTGCGCAACCTTAGGTTGACTTGTGCACTTCTTTAAGCATGGCGTGAAAGTGTTGCCTTAATTATGAAAAAACATTGATGTTACTCCAAACTTGTGTACAAAACCATTCTTATTATCTAAACTTTCACAACACACACCCTTTTATGCCCAAATCACTATTGGTTCACAACTACCATCTGTCGTGCAACTTCTTAATAACTCTCTACTTGTATGCTCTAACCACTTGGGAAACTAGAGATCTGATTTTCTCTAAGTGTTGTGATTTACTAAAATTAGGGGTGTGGTTGTCTTTTTATAGGAATTTTAAACACCCTGAGTGAATGATGCACAACTTTCCTCTAGACACGCTAGTCCATTCTCCCAAGCCTCTGTTACGCTAGTCACCTTGGGTGCCACTCTTTAACTTGCACCCTCTTCTTTCCTTTTCCATATTTTTATGCTTTGATATTAAAAAACATATGGAACAAAACTTTCTAAACCTTCTGATGATTGTCATGAAACATCCTTTTCCAAAAACACTTTCTCCAAATTTTGGACCTAAAAATTTGTTAAACACTAGAAAATGGCACCACCTTGTATAAGTTCTTTTTATACCACCTCTAGATTGTCTATTCCTTTTTCATGGTTATTAATCAACATAGAATGTAAAAAATATCTTTGGAACTTGAAAAATAACCAAGGAAAATCTATTTTCAACTAACACAATCATCCAAAAAATGCTTCTATGTTACCTTGAGGGATTTTTCCCAACATGAATTTACGTCTTTTTCAGCAACCACTGTAACAGCCCAAGATTTTATGAAAAATATTCTTTTTAATTTCACTAATGTCTTGTGTTGTACGCAACACAAAAAGGAGCTTGCACAACACGCATCCTTGACTTGCCTTGCATTACACGCAATCACAACCTTCCTCGATAGCGTGTGTAGTACGTAATACTGAGTTTCACGAAACAACGATATGCTATTAAAATATTATTAAAACTAGCCGTTATGAATAGTTATAACCACTTTTTAAATTTTAGAAATTTTAGCTCTCAAAATGGACTTCATTTTTGGATTCGGAGTGTCGAATTTAGCCTAAGGTGAAATTTTGGTACTTTTCGGATAACTTTCATATTCTGATGAATAGTGAAAATTACTAAATTTTAGATAAAAACAACTTTTTCAATCGAAATAATTAATAGTGATAAATTATTAATTTGAGTGGTTTTAAAGTATATTTAGAATATATTTTTACAAATTAATACAATGTTGGTCATTGGTTGTAATTTCACATTTAAACCAGACATAATCAAGTGTTAATCTTTTGATAGATATTGTTTCTTAAAAACACGCTATTTGTTTTAATAGAGGGATTTAATTATAAAATTAATTAATACAACTTCTATGTTATGAATTTGGTAAAATAGACTTCATTTTTGAATTCGGAATATGAAATATAGCTTAGGATGATATTTTGGCATTGTTCTGAAAAACATCAATTTTTGATGAATAGTGAAACTACTAAGTGGTAGTTAAAAAACTGAATTTTTCATAAAACTTAATTTTACCGCTTCTGTGAATGGAATTTCGAAAATCCGAGAGACACGGTTAATATCAAGGACTAAAATGTGGTTCAATGAGATGAAAATAATTTTTGGTGAATAGTAACTTTTTACTTTTTTTTACCGCGGTTAATAGTAAATAGGGTAACTAAGGGTAAATATGATATTACTATTACCCTAACACATGTCCTAATTCAATTGGATAAGTGAAATTCGACCAAAAACAACCTTAAGTGTAAAATATTATCATTTAGGCCCACTTGGATTAGATTAGGACATTTATTATTATTTAATTCAAAGAAGAGTTAAAAGAGTTAAAATCAATGTTTATTTACTAAAACATTTTTAATATAGGGTTATAAATAAGATAAATTAGATTGTAAATATTAATTAGAAAGCTAAAAAAATTTCCTACATGATGGTATTTTATTTGTAATTTTTAGACATCAAATAATTTAATTTATTTATGACACAAAGATGATACAGTAATTATCTTATTAATGAAATATTGACATAATTGATATTATAAATACCAAAATAAATGTAATTTAAGACTTTTTATGAATTACAATAATTTTCTAGGTTACTATGATATATTAGTGTTGATTGAATCAACTTGTTTCGAACATATAATTCTGTTATAACTTTCACAAAAATCATATATAAAATAGTGTCAAAATTGACACAAAATAGTTTTTAAATCAAATATTATATTATTAATTATTATTTTATTCCTAAAAATCTAAGGTTCAGCCAAATGACTTATATAAGGATATATATATTAATAATAAACAATTTGGGGTTCGTTTGGCATGTTATAGTAAGTGTATTAACCATATAGTGAAAGAAAACAAAAAGACACGGTAAAAGTTAAATTATATAACTTAGAGTTAAATCTAATTGATAAGGTTAAAATAATACCCTAAACTTGTCTAAATCCTATTGGATGTTAGTATTTCGACCCATCCCCACTTTAGCTTCGAAATAAGACCCTTTCTAACCATTATAAAACGATTTTGACTTTAATATAAAATAATATTTTGAGATATTCCTAAGGTGCCCCTCTCCTCCCTTATAAAAGGACACCTCCTCCCCCTCCTCCTCACACAAATTTGAGCACTCAAGCTCGGCCAACCCCTACCAAAATCCCTTCTCCACTTCCCTAGAAACATCCTAGAGATTCTGGTATTCCTCAAAGACCAATTTTAGTGCCCTAAGAGGAGGTCTCAAAGAGGCGCTTCAAAGAAGAGGTAATTTCTGTTACCAATTCCTTCACCTTTATTTCTTCTTCCACTTCTTCTTCTTAGGTTGTTTCATTATGAAGTAATAACAACAGTATCAATCATATACTGATATGTTATTATAAGTATGAAACAATCCTAATTCACCATCTATCCATCCCACGGAAAACGAAATCACCGCGCGTGCGTACGTACGGAATACCGTCTCCACGCCGTGGTGTAATCTGTTTTTCCACCAACACCTTACATGGATGGGTATTATGGTGTAAAGAATAACTATACATAGTTATTACAACATCATATTGATTCTGATATACTGCATAATCCACTCCAATTCAATTCAATAATCATGGAAATGATATCATCGCTCGTGCGTACGTACGGACTACCGTCTCCACGACGCGATGAGATTCATTCTCCATGTTAACCATTTAAGAATGATTATAAAGTATATATAAGAAATAATAATGAATTATATGACATTATAAAGCTACTGGATTTATGTATATATATATATGTATGTCATCTACTTACTTCCATTCAAGACAATAAGGAAAGGAAAATAGCGTTCATGCGTACGTACGGACTACCGTCTCCATGAACGGTGTTTTTCATTTCATTTATCTTTCTATTATATATATATATATATACACTGAATATATATGATATATAAATAATATTTTATATTCTGGAAGTAATTAAATCATGATATAAGTAATAATAATGTCAAGAACAACAAGTCAAAACACCTATGATAAATGAAACAATTTTACCCAAAACGCTTCTTTAACATGGAATTTACAAAAGAACGGGTAATATAAAGTCATAAGTGAACCATATATGATATAATAACAATGAATATGATTCTGGAATAGGTAAATAACATGATTTAAATCATTATACAGGATGTTCGGACACTTACAAAGCAAGTCGGACCTAAGGTAAGGGAATATATCACAATCTCATTTTATCCGAGATTGTTTATTCGTAAGTATTTACTGGGGTGTATTTTATCATCCACATCCATGTTCCCTCAATATGTAATATTTTTTTAAACCACTTACAATAGTTTAAATCCAATTTTACCCTTCGGTGAGTTTTTAGTAAAGAATATGAAAGGAATCTTTTGTCGTTTTTCCTACGAGGTACTTTTTTGACTTTTCCGACAAAAGTACGAAGAATGTTTTTTTAACTTATACGGCATGAATGGATTCTTAAAACATTATTTCCAAGAAGCTTCCTTTACAAGTATTCAAGTTTATTTTTAATCAACTTCTTTTAGTATGACATGTTAAGAAAGGAAAAGTGTTTTTGAAGTAGAAAGGATATTTTCCTCAAGAATGGAGTTCAAGTATTTTATCAAAATTATTTTCCATCTAAGATAATAAAAGGGTTCTGTTTTTATCCCTATTATTACATGGATTTGATTATGTTGTGATGGAAATATTTTTATGAATTCCTTTACCTTATATGAATTGTTTTATGATGTCATGTTTTTTAAGAATCCCATTTTTATTACATGGGTTACGCTATGATTTATGATTTATGATTATGTGGCACACATAAGAAAGGATTCATTATAAGATGGGTGGGACCTATATCTCCCTCAAATGCATTGGGTAAAGATTTTATATCTCATGAGATAGACATGGCTGGAATGGTTGGTTATACCGGTTCAGTGAAACAGGACTGAAACGAGGGTTACTCGATTCAGAAAGGGACTTTGTCCACTAAGATAGTCTTGGCAATGAGTCTTGACTAACAAGAAATGATTCTCTATGATTATGTGTGAATACCACAAAGTTTCATGTTTGAAGTTATGATTATTGGGATTTCATTTCACTACTATGATTTATCCCATGTTATGAAATTATGCTCTCTTTTGCAGGTTAAGATTTCCAAAAGTTATGTTCTTATGAATATGATGTGATTGATTTTTCTTTTGTTTACCCTTACTGAGCATTTGAGCTCACCCTTTTATGTTTTCTTTTCCCCAGGATATAAAGAAAGGTTTTAGGTAAAAAAAAAAGAAGATCTTTATGGGAGATGTTGAAGATCTTTCACCACTATTAGAAGATTTTATTCCGAGTTTCCAAATACACTAAACTATTACGATCCTTGTGTGTGTGTTTTTGTTATGTACTAAGTATTCCGCGAAAGTAATGTAATGTTCATGTACGTCAAGCTTCGGGTCTCTACAGTTGGTATCAGAGGAAAAGTTTAGTCAACCTTTGGAAACTAGGATGCGAGAACTTTAGTGAGATCCCTAGAGATATTTCTAAGGTATGTCTAGGGATGTCCCTAAGGTTAAGTATACGTATAGGTTATAGTACTAGAATTACGCTAACGATCATAGAATTAAACCTAAGATGTTAGATATTGAAGGTACTCCCCCTTTATTATGTTGTTTTCCCTAGCATGATTTTTTCCTCTCACACTATTCTTTTTTTGGGTTTTATAAAATGGCTAGAAACAAGATGATTCACGATAATAGAGGATATGATGGACAATGGAATGATATTCTTCATAATGAAATGGGATTTGGAAGTCCAAAAATCATTATTATGCCGAATCAGCAATCTCATAATATGATCAATAAAGTAAAATTTGGTAAGTTTCCTGACTCGGCTAATAAGAGAAAGATGGAGTTTCATGATGATCATAGAGGAAAGAAAGTTCAATTTCCCCTATGTAAATCATGTGGGAAGAGGCATCAAGGAGAATGTTTCAAAGGAACTGGAAGATGCTTTGGGTGTGGAAAAGAAGGACACAAAGCAAGTAAGTGCAAAGGAAAAGGTTCAGTTAACACCATGGATGAGGATAATGGTATTGCTACGACATCAACAATGGTTAAATGTTTTAAATGTGGAATGTACGGGCATTATGCAAACCAATGCCCTAAGGGAAAGTCTCATGAAGATAATCAATATGGTCGTATGGGAAGTATTTATGTTGATGATGATGAAGAGACTACAAATGATATGTGAGATGAAAGAATTGTTGAAGCTCGGTCAATGGTTTAAGAATGTAGTGGAATGATTACATGTTTATCATGTGTAATGTTGTATAAGAAATCTCATGGTACTATGGAATAAAGAGACATCTAAGGATTGTTACACTGTTGTCTTTCTTTGAGTTATGAAAGTGTATGATTAATGGTACCACTATCCATGAAAGGTTATTCAGATATTTTTAGAATTTAGATGATATGCTCATAATGAAGGAATAATAAGATAATGAGGTGTTTGATTTTATTCATGAGCTCATGAATGATATAAGGAGAAGGTTATATCATGGTTTGAGTATAGAGAATTTTTGGATTTTGGTATGTGGAAAGAGTTAACTTTTAACTGCATTCATGTTTTCACTAAGGTTCAATGGGTATTCAAGAGAATACATTATTAAGGCCTTTGAATGTTTAGAATGTGACCAACAAAACAAATCTTATGATATATGGGGATCGACGATGGTGTTAAATCTCTGGTAATCGTTTTCACTATGTTATGAGAGTGGACTGCAGTATTATGGATAAGCCTAAAGATTGGAATGGATTATGTTGGACATAAGTTAGTATTGTTTAAGGATAGAAGTTTTCTCGATATTATTGATGGGATGTTATAGTAATTTAGTTTTAGAAAAAGGACAACCTGCAGGACGGGCGACAACCCATCGCTTCAGACAAGGCTGTGGGAATCGAACCCACAACCGAAGTGCGACTGGCCTTTATCACCTACCACTGGCCTACAGGAAGTCCCTGTTTAGTAGAAACTAGTTTTATTATATTAAGCAGTATGATATATGAAGTATAAGTCCATTTTAGGAACCATATATGATTAATCTCACTATAGATCGACTTATGTATATAAGTTTTGCTAACCTTTTGTTTGAGACAGATGGAATGACCCGTCATTCTATCACATGATCTGCTAACACTTCACGAATAAAAAATTCAACTTCATTTATTTAAGAGATGAAGTGGAAATTGTTCAAGGCACGAACAATAGTGCGACTGTACCAAAATAAAGTAAGTATTTATTCTAATTCAAATTCATCAAATTTAGGGAAACGATCTTGAAAACCAAAAAAAAATGTTGTCCTAGTGATCTTATACCTGATGAATCAGATGGTACCTTAGATCGTCACAAATTTATGGATTTGTGATTGTTGGCTTTTCCATAGCCATGTTCTCTACCACTCTCCATCAGAACATGATGGTTAGATTTTTCTTCCATATCCATATTTTCACCTATGTGGAAACCCAGTGATTAGTTTATTTGGGTAACCGTTAAGTTTCATACTTTTGTTTTAAAATATTGGTTTTGGTATTCCTTTTTACGATGTGGGTTTCTATTAAAGAAACTTCCGAATAGTAAACCATTTATAACCCCGACGAATTTCGAGGGAGAAATTCATTTTAAGGGGGGTAGAATGTAACAACCCAAGATTTTATGAAAAATATTCTTTTTAATTTCACTAATGTCTTGTGTTGTACGCAACACAAAAAGGAGCTTTCACAACACGCATCCTTGACTTGCCTTGCATTACACACAATCACAACCTTCCTCGATAGCGTGTGTAGTACGTAATACTGAGTTTCACGAAACAACGATATGCTATTAAAATATTATTAAAACTAGCCGTTATGAATAGTAATAACCACTTTTTAAATTTTAGAAATTTTATCTCTCAAAATGGACTTCATTTTTGGATTCAGAGTGTCGAATTTAGCCTAAGGTGAAATTTTGGTACTTTTCGGATAACTTTCATATTCTGATGAATAGTGAAAATTACTAAATTTTAGATAAAAACAACTTTTTCAATAGAAATAATTAATAGTGATAAATTATTAATTTGAGTGGTTTTAAAGTATATTTAGAATATATTTTTACAAATTAATACAATGTTGGTCATTGGTTGTAATTTCACATTTAAACCAGACATAATCAAGTGTCAATCTTTTGATAGATATTGTTTCTTAAAAACACGCTATTTGTTTTAATAGCGGGATTTAATTATAAAATTAATTAATGAAACTTCTATGTTATGAATTTGGTAAAATAGACTTCATTTTTGAATTCGGAATATGAAATATAGCTTAGGATGCTATTTTGGCATTGTTCTGAAAAACATCAATTTTTGATGAATAGTGAAACTCCTAAGTGGTAGTTAAAAAACTGAATTTTTCATAAAACTTAATTTTACCGCTTCTGTGAATGGAATTTCAAAAATCAGAGAGACACGGTTAATATCAAGGACTAAAATGTGGTTCAATGAGATGAAAATATTTTTTGGTGAATAGTAACTTTTTACTTTTTTTTACCGCGGTTAATGGTAAATAGGGTAACTAAGGGTAAATATGATATTACTGTTACCCTAACACATGTCCTAATTCTATTGGATAAGTGTAATTCGACCAAAAACAACCTTAAGTGTAAAATATTATCATTTAGGCCCACTTGGATTAGATTAGGACATTTATTATTATTTAATTCAAAGAAGAGTTAAAAGAGTTAAAATCGAAGTTTATTTACTAAAACATTTGTAATATAGGGTTATACATAAGATAAATTAGATTGTAAATATTAATTAGAAATATAAAAAGATTTCCTACATGATGGTATTTTATTTGTAATTTTTAGACATCAAATAATTTAATTTATTTATGACACAAAGATGATGAAGTAATTATCTTATTAATGAAATATTGACATAATTGATATTATAAATACCAAAATAAATGTAATTTAAGACTTTTTATGAATTCCAATAATTTTATAGGTTACTATGATATATTAGTGTTGATTTAATCAACTTGGTTCGAACATATAATTCTGTTATAACTTTCACAAAAATCATATATCAAATAGTGTCAAAATTGACACAAAATAGTTTTTAAATCAAATATTATATTATTAATTATTATTTTATTCCTAAAAATCTAAGGTTCAGCCAAATGACTTAGATAAGGATATATATATTAATAATAAACAATTTGGGGTTCGTTTGGCATGTTATAGTAAGTGTATTAACCATATAGTGAAAGAAAACAAAAAGACACGGTAAAAGTCAAATTATTTAACTTAGAGTTAAATCTAATTGATAAGGTTAAAATAATACCCTAAACTTGTCTAAATCCTATTGGATGTTAGGATTTAGACCCATCCCCACTTTAGATTCTAAATAAGACCCTTTGGAACCATTATAAACCGATTTTGACTTTAATATAAAATAATATTTTGAGATATTCCTAAGGTGCCCCTCTCCTTCCTTATAAAAGGACACCTCCTCCCCCTCCTCCTCACACAAATTTGAGCACTCAAGCTCGGCCAAACCCTGCCAAAATCCCTTATCCAATTCCCTAGAAACATCCTAGAGATTCTGGTCTTCCTCAAAGACCAATTTTAGTGCCCTAAGAGGAGGTCTCAAAGAGGCGCTTCAAAGAAGAGGTAATTTCCGTTACCAATTCCTTCACCTTTATTTCTTCTTCCACTTATTCTTATTAGGTTGTTTCATTATGAAGTAATAACAACAGTATCACTCATATAATGATATGTTATTATAAGTATGAAACAATCCTAATTCACCATCTATCCATCCCACGGAAAACTAAATCACCGCGCGTGCGTACGTACGGAATACCGTCTCCACGCCGTGGTGTAATCTGTTTTTCCACCAACACCTTACATGGATGGGTATTATGGTGTAAAGAATAACTATACATAGTTATTACAACATCATATTGATTCTGATATATTGTATAATCCACTCCAATTCAATTCAATAATTATGGAAATGATATCATCGCTCGTGCGTACGTACGGACTACCGTCTCCACGACGCGATGAGATTCATTCTCCATGTTAACCATTTAAGAATGATTATAAAGTATATATAAGAAATAATAATGAAATATATGACATTATAAAGCTACTGGATTTATGTATATATATATATGTATTTCATCTACTTACTTCCATTCAAGATAATAAGGAAAGGAAAACAGCGTTCATGCGTACGTACGGACTACCGTCTCCATGAACGGTGTTTTTCATTTCATTTATCTTTCTATTATATATATATATATACTGAATATATATGATATATAAATCATATTTTATATTCTGGAAGTAAGTAAATCATGATATAAGTAATAATAATGTCAATAACAACAAGTCAAAACACCTACGATAAATGAAACAATTTTACCCAAAACGCTTCTTTAACATGGAATTTACAAAAGAACGGGTAATATAAAGTCATAAGTGAACCATATATGATATAATAACAATTAATATGATTCTGGAATAGGTAAATAACATGATTTAAATCATTATACAGGATGTTCGGACACTTACAAAGCAAGTCGGACCTAAGATAAGGGAATATATCACAATCTCATTTTATCCGAGATTGTTTATTCGTAAGTATTTACTGGGGTGTATTTTATCATCCACATCCATGTTCCCTCAATATGTAATATTGTTTTAATCCACTTACAATAGTTTAAATCCAATTTTACCCTTCGGTGAGTTTTTAGTAAAGAATATGAAAGGAATCTTTTGTCGTTTTTCCTACGAGGTACTTTATTAACTTTTCCGACAAAAGTACGAAGAATGTTTTTTTTAACTTATACGGCATGAATGGATTCTTAAAACATTATTTCAAAGAATCTTCCTTTACAAGTATTCAAGTTTATTTTAAATCAACTTCTTTTAGTATGACATGTTAAGAAAGGAAAAGTGTTTTTGAAGTAGAAAGGATATTTTCCTCAAGAATGGAGTTCAAGTATTTTATCAAAATTATTTTCCTTCTAAGATAATAAAAGGGTTCTGTTTTTATCCCTATTATTACATGTATTTGATTATGTTGTTATGGAAATATTTTTATTAATTCCTTTATCTTATATGAATTGTTTTATGATGTCATGTTGTTTAAGAATCCCATTTTTATTACATGGGTTACGCTATGATTTATGATTTATGATTATGTGGCACACATAAGAAAGGATTCATTATAAGATGGGTGGGACCTATATCTCCCTCCAATGCATTGGGTAAAGATTTTATATCTCATGAGATAGACATGGCTGGAATGGTAGGTTATACCGGTTCAGTGAAACAGGACTGAAACGAGGGTTACTCGATTCAGAAAGGGACTTTGTCCACTAAGATAGTCTTGGCAATGAGTCTTGACTAACAAGAAATGATTCTCTATGATTATGTGTGAATGCCACAAAGTTTCATGTTTTAAGTTATGATTATTGTGATTTCATTTCACTACTATGATTTATCCCATGTTATGAAATTATGCTCTCTTTTGCAGGTTAAGATTTCCAAAAGTTATGTTCTTATGAATATGATGTGATTGATTTTTCTTTTGTTTACCCTTACTGAGCATTTGAGCTCACCCTTTTATGTTTTCTTTTCCCCATGATATAAAGAAAGGTTTTAGGTAAAAAAAAAGAAGATCTTTATGGGAGATGTTGAAGATCTTTCACCACGATTAGAAGATTTTATTCCGAGTTTCCAAAGACACTAAACTATTACGATCCTTGTGTGTGTGTTTTTGTTATGTACTAAGTATTCCGCGAAAGTAATGTAATGTTCATGTACGTCAAGCTTCGGGTCTCTATAGTTGGTATCAGAGGAAAGGTTTATTCAACCTTTGGAAACTAGGATGCGAGAACTTTAGTGAGATCCCTAGAGATATTTCTAAGGTATGTCTAGGGATGTCCCTAAGGTTAAGTATACGTATAGGTTATAGTACTAGAATTACGCTAACGATCATAGAATTAAACCTAAGATGTTAGATATTGAAGGTAATCCCCCTTTATTATGTTGTTTTCCCTAGCATGATTTTTGCCTCTCACACTATTCTTTTTTTGGGTTTTAGAAAATGGCTAGAAACAAGATGATTCACGATAATGGAGGATATGATGGACAATGGAACGATATTCTTCATAATGAAATGGGATTTGGAAGTCCAAACATCATTATTATGCCGAATCAGCAATCTCATAATATGATCAATAAAGTAAAATTTGGTAAGTTTCCTGACTCGGCTAATAAGAGAAAGATGGAGTTTCATGATGATCATAGAGGAAAGAAAGTTCAATTTCCCCTATGTAAATCATGTGGGAAGAGGCATCAAGGAGAATGTTTCAAAGGAACTGGAAGATGCTTTGGGTGTGGAAAAGAAGGACACAAAGCAAGTAAGTGCAAAGGAAAAGGTTCAGTTAACACCATGGATGAGGATAATGGTATTGCTACGACATCAACAATGGTTAAATGTTTTAAATGTGGAATGTATGTGCATTATGCAAACCAATGCCCTAAGGGAAAGTCTCATGAAGATAATCAGTATGGTCGTATGGGAAGTATTTATGTTGATGATGATGAAGAGACTACAAATGATATGTGAGATGAAATAATTGTTGAAGCTCGGTCAATGGTTTAAGAATGTAGTGGAATGATTACATGTTTATCATGTGTAATGTTGTATAAGAAATATCATGGTACTATGGAATAAAGAGACATCTAAGGATTGCTACACTGTTGTCTTTCCTTGAGTTATGAAAGTGTATGATTAATGGTACCACTATCCATGAAAGGTTATTCAGATATTTTTAGAATTTAGATGATATGCTCATAATGAAGGAATAATAAGATAATGAGGTGTTTGATTTTATTCATGAGCTCATGAATGATATAAGGAGAAGGTTATATCATGGTTTGAGTATAGAGAATTTTTGGATTTTGGTATGTGGAAAGAGTTAACTTTTAACTGCATTCATGTTTTCACTAAGGTTCAATGGGTATTCAAGAGAATACATTATTAAGGACTTTGAATGTTTGGAATGTGACCAACAAAACATATCTTATGATATATGGGGATCGACGATGGTGTTAAATCTCTGGTAATCGTTTTCACTATGTTATGAGAGTGGACTGCAGTATTATGGATAAGCCTAAAGATTGGAATGGATTATGTTGGACATAAGTTAGTATTGTTTAAGGATAGAAGTTTTCTCGATATTATTGATGGGATGTTATAGTAATTTAGTTTTAGAAAAAGGACAACCTGCAGGACGGGCGACAGCCCATCGCTTCGGAAAAGGCTGTGGGAATCGAACCCACAACCGAAGTGCGACTGGCCTTTATCACCTACCACTGGCCTACAGGAAGTCCCTGTTTAGTAGAAACTAGTTTTATTATATTAAGCAGTATGATATATGAAGTATAAGTCCATTTTAGGAACCATATATGATTAATCTCACTATAGATCGACTTATGTATATAATTTTTGCTAACCTTTTGTTTGAGACAGATGGAATGACCCGTCATTCTATCACATGATCTGCTAACACTGCACGAATAACAAATTCAACTTCATTTATTTAAGAGATGAAGTGGAAATTGTTCAAGGAACGAACAATAGTGTGACTGTACCAAAATAAAGTAAGTATTTATTCTAATTCAAATTCTTCAACTTTAGGGAAACGATCTTGAAAACCAAAAAAAAATGTTTTCCTAGTGATCTTATACCTGATGAATCAGATGGTACCTTAGATCGTCACAAATTTATGTATTTGTGATTGTTGGCTTTTCTATAGCCATGTTCTCTACCACTCTCCATCAGAACATGATGGTTAGATTTTTCTTCCATATCCATATTTTCACCTATGTGGAAACCCAGTGATTAGTTTATTTGGGTAACCGTTAAGTTTCATACTTTTGTTTTAAAATATTGGTTTTGGTATTCCTTTTTACGATGTGGGTTTCTATTAAAGAAACTTTCGAATAGTAAACCATTTATAACCCCGACGAATTTCGAGGGCGAAATTCATTTTAAGGGGGGTAGAATGTAACAACCCAAGATTTTATGAAAAATATTCTTTTTAATTTCACTAATGTCTTGTGTTATACGCAACACAAAAAGGAGCTTGCACAACACGCATCCTTGACTTGCCTTGCATTACACGCAATCGCGACCTTCCTCGATAGCGTGTGTAGTACATAATACTGAGTTTCACGAAACAACGATATGCTATTAAAATATTATTAAAACTAGCCGTTATGAATAGTAATAACCACTTTTTAAATTTTAGAAATTTTAGCTCTCAAAATGCACTTCATTTTTGGATTCGGAGTGTCGAATTTAGCCTAAGGTGAAATTTTGGTACTTTTCGGATAACTTTCATATTCTGATGAATAGTGAAAATTACTAAATTTTAGATAAAAACAACTTTTTCAATAGAAATAATTAATAGTGATAAATTATTAATTTGAGTGGTTTTAAAGTATATTTAGAATATATTTTTACAAATTAATACAATGTTGGTCATTGGTTGTAATTTCACAGTTAAACCAGACATAATCAAGTGTCAATCTTTTGATAGATATTGTTTCTTAAAAACACGCTATTTGTTTTAATAGCGGGATTTAATTATAAAATTAATTAATGCAACTTCTATGTTATGAATTTGGTAAAATAGACTTCATTTTTGAATTCGGAATATGAAATATAGCTTAGGATGATATTTTGGCATTGTTCTGAAAAACATCAATTTTTGATGAATAGTGAAACTACTAAGTGGTAGTTAAAAAACTGAATTTTTCATAAAACATAATTTTACCGCTTCTGGGAATGGAATTTCGAAAATCAGAGAGACACGGTTAATATCAAGGACTCAAATGTGGTTCAATGTGATGAAAATAATTTTTGGTGAATAGTAACTTTTTACTTTTTTTTACCGCGGTTAATAGTAAATAGGGTAACTAAGGGTAAATATGATATTACTATTACCCTAACACATGTCCTAATTCTATTGGATAAGTGTAATTCGACAAAAAACAACCTTAAGTGTAAAATATTATCATTTAGGCCCACTTGGATTAGATTAGGACATTTATTATTATTTAATTCAAAGAAGAGTTAAAAGAGTTAAAATCAAAGTTTATTTACTAAAACATTTTTAATATAGGGTTATACATAAGATAAATTAGATTGTAAATATTCATTAGAAAGCTAAAAAGATTTCCTACATTATGGTATTTTATTTGTAATTTTTAGACATCAAATAATTTAATTTATTTTTGACAAAAAAGATGATGCAGTAATTATCTTATTAATGAAATATTGACATAATTGATATTATAAATACCAAAATAAATGTAATTTAAGACTTTTTATGAATTCCAATAATTTTATAGGTTACTATGATATATTAGTGTTTATTTAATCAACTTGGTTCGAACATATAATTCTGTTATAACTTTCACAAAAATCATATATCAAATAGTGTCAAAATTGACACAAAATAGTTTTTAAATAAAATAAAATATTATTAATTATTATTTTATTCCTAAAAATCTAAGGTTCGGCCAAATGACTTAGATAAGGATATATATATTAATAATAAACAATTTGGGGTTCGTTTGGCATGTTATAGTAAGTGTATTAACCATATAGTGAAAGAAAACAAAAAGACACTGTAAAAGTTAAATTATTTAACTTAGAGTTAAATCTAATTGATAAGGTTAAAATAATACCCTAAACTTGTCTAAATCCTATTGTATGTTAGGATTTAGACCCATACCCACTTTATCTTCGAAATAAGACCCTTTGGAACCATTATAAACCGATTTTGACTTTAATATAAAATAATATTTTGAGATATTCCTAAGGTGCCCCTCTCCTCCCTTATAAAAGGACACCTCCTCCCCCTCCTCCTCACACAAATTTGAGCACTCAAGCTCGGCAAAACCCTGCCAAAATCCCTTCTCCACTTCCCTAGAAACATCCTAGAGATTCTGGTCTTCCTCAAAGACCAATTTTAGTGCCCTAAGAGGAGGTCTCAAAGAGGCGCTTCAAAGAAGAGGTAATTTCCGTTACCAATTCCTTCACCTTTATTTCTTCTTCCACTTATTCTTCTTAGGTTGTTTCATTATGAAGTAATAACAAAAGTATCACTCATATACTGATATTTTATTATAAGTATGAAACAATCCTAATTCACCATCTATCCATCCCACGGAAAATGAAATCACCGCGCGTGCGTACGAACGGAATACCGTCTCCACGCCGTGGTGTAATCTGTTTTTCCACCAACACCTTACATGGATGGGTATTATGGTGTAAATAATAACTATACATAGTTATTACAACATCATATTGACTCTGATATATTTTATAATCCACTCCAATTCAATTCAATAATTATGGAAATGATATCATCGCTCGTGCGTACGTACGGACTACCGTCTCCACGACGCGATGAGATTCATTATCCATGTTAACCATTTAAGAATGATTATAAAGTATATATAAGAAATAATAATGAAATATATGACATTATAAAGCTACTGGATTTATGTATATATATATATGTATGTCATCTACTTACTTCCATTCAAGACAATAAGGAAAGGAAAACAGCGTTCATGCGTACGTACGGACTACCGTCTCCATGAACGGTGTTTTTCATTTCATTTATCTTTCTATTATATATATATATATATATACTGAATATATATGATATATAAATCATATTTTATATTCTGGAAGTAAGTAAATCATGATATAAGTAATAATAATGTCAAGAACAACAAGTCAAAACACCTACGATAAATGAAACAATTTTACCCAAAACGCTTCTTTAACATGGAATTTACAAAAGAACGGGTAATATAAAGTCATAAGTGAACCATATATGATATAATAACAATGAATATGATTCTGGAATAGGTAAATAACATGATTTAAATCATTATACAGGAGGTTCGGACACTTACAAAGCCAGTCGGACCTAAGGTAAGGGAATATATCACAATCTCATTTTATCCGAGATTGTTTATTCGTAAGTATTTACTGGGGGGTATTTTATCATCCACATCCATATTCCCTCAATATGTAATATTGTTTTCATCCACTTAAAATAGTTTAAATCCAATTTTACCCTTCGGTGAGTTTTTAGTAAAGAATATGAAAGGAATCTTTTGTCGTTTTTCCTACGAGGTACTTTTTTGTCTTTTCCGACAAAAGTACGAAGAATGTTTTTTTTAACTTATACGGCATGAATGGATTCTTAAAACATTATTTCCAAGAAGCTTCCTTTACAAGTATTCATGTTTATTTTTAATCAACTTCTTTTAGTATGACATGTTAAGAAAGGAAAAGTGTTTTTGAAGTAGAAAGGATATTTTTCTCAAGAATGGAGTTCAAGTATTTTATCAAAATTATTTTCCATATAAGATAATAAAAGGGTTCTGTTTTTATCCCTATTATTACATGGATTTGATTATGTTGTGATGGAAATATTTTTATGAATTCCTTTATCTTATATGAATTTTTTTATGATGTCATGTTGTTTAAGAATCCCATTTTTTATTACATGGGTTACTCTATGATTTATGATTTATGATTATGTGGAACACATAAGAAAGGATTCATTATAAGATGGGTGGGACCTATATCTCCCTCCAATGCATTGGGTAAAGATTTTATATCTCATGAGATAGACATGGCTGGAATGGTAGGTTATACCGGTTCAGTGAAACAGGACTGAAACGAGGGTTACTCGATTCAGAAAGGGACTTTTTCCACTAAGATAGTCTTGGCAATGAGTCTTGACTAACAAGAAATGATTCTCTATGATTATGTGTGAATGCCACAAAGTTTCATGTTTTAAGTTATGATTATTGGGATTTCATTTCACTACTATGATTTATCCCATGTTATGAAATTATGCTCTCTTTTGCAGGTTAAGATTTCCAAAAGTTATGTTCTTATGAATATGATGTGATTGATTTTTCTTTTGTTTACCCTTACTGAGCATTTGAGCTCACCCTTTTATGTTTTCTTTTCCCCAGGATATAAAGAAAGGTTTTAGGTAAAAAAAAGGAAGATCTTTATGGGAGATGTTGAAGATCTTTCACCACGATTAGAAGATTTTATTCCGAGTTTCCAAAGACACTAAACTATTACGATCCTTGTGTGTGTGTTTTTGTTATGTACTAAGTATTCCGCGAAAGTAATGTAATGTTCATGTACGTCAAGCTTCGGGTCTCTACAACCACTATATGATTTGCGAGTTGTAGGTTCTACAAATCAAATACTGATCTGCATAATTATCATTTATAATTATTCAATGGTCTTGAATCCTCGAGAGATGACTCAGTAGGTTTCTCTACTCATACCATTGAAAATTAGTGAAAGTTTAGGAGAGGATGAGAGAAGGCTAAAGGTTCAGAGAGAAAGGGTAACAAAGAGGTTTGAAAGGCAACATGTGTGAGGGAGAGAGTGAGTCAAAATTAGACTAAATACCCAATTTATATCATTTAGGGATTTGAAAATGTAAATATAAATAAAACATTTAAATTAGAAATAAATAAAATAATTATCCCATAAATAAAAATTAGAAATGGTGGATTTTTTCCAAAGATAGGTAATTTCCAATAGTGGGTCATTTCCAATAGTGGGTCATTTCCAATAGTGGATAATTTCCAATGGTGGGTCATTTCCAATGGTGGGTAATTTAAAATGGTGGGTAAATTATAAAGGTGGGTAATTTTTAATAGTTGGTAATTTCCAATGGTGGATAATTTACATCGTTAAAGTTTAACAAAAATTTATCATTCCTAATTCATGTTTGATGTAGTTTAATCTCTCAAAATTTGATGGTTTATTAAAAATATTAATAATTTTATGTTTAGTTCACATGAATTCAAGATTTATACCACCCTTTAGAAAATTATCTAACAAAAAGTGATGTCTTACATAAATATTATTTGTTTTTGAGTGATACACATTATTCTTAGAAATATTTATAGAACTTATGTTGTCACAATTTATAGGGACATGTTTGAATTTATATATAAATTCTAGTAGAGTGTGTTTCATCCACAAAATTTGAGCAAAAAACTACCTCCATCTATGTATTAATCTTTGGCAGTAAACATTGAAACAAATTTTTTCTTCTTACTATACCTAGATACTAGATAATTTCCCAAAACATGACTTGTTCTAGATATTCTTTTTATATATAACTTAAAACCACAAAAATACACATCTGAATAACTTACTAAATTAAATGCTTGTCCTATATGATAGAAAAATCCAAAATTGGTTTTATAGATGAGGTATTTTAAAATCCTTTTAACAAGATGTAAATGTGACTCTTGGGTTTTCTTAAAAACAAGTACACATACACACACTAAAAATAATATCAGGTCAGCTAATAGTTAGGTAGAGAAAACTTCCAATCATACCTATGTAACTGGTTTGATCCACTAGATTGATAGTTTTATCACAATCTAACTTATAGGTGGTACTCAGGGTAGTATCAGTACTTTTAATACTATCCAAACTAAAATGTTTCAAAGGATCACTGATGTACTTAATTTGATTTAAAATAATTTCTTATTTATTTTGAAAAATCTATAAACATAGAAATAATTTAAGTTTATCCATTAAACCCATTTCAAATTCATTTTTCATTATTTTTAAAAAATTAGTAAAAAAATAATTTTTAGAATATCCAAAGATAATATCATCTTCATATATTTGAACAACTAAAACATCTTTTGAAATTATTTTTATAAAAGGGTAAGATTAGATATACCTTTTTAAAAAACTTTAAAAATTAGAAAAGTGATAAGACTATCATACAAAGCTATAGAATCTTATTTTAATCCATATAAATATTTGGTTATTTTAAAAATATGATTTGGAAAATGAGGATTTTGAAAACTGGGAGTTTTTTGAAAAAAAAACATCCTTAACTATATAACCATCTAATAATACACTTTTTATATTAATTTGATATAGTTTGAAATAGAAATGTGTTTTATAGGAAATAATTATTATAATTGATTCATGTATGGATAGAGGTGAAATGGTTTTCTCATAGTCAATACCCTTCTTCTTGACTATTCCCTTGTGCAACCAGTCAAGCCTTATTCCTTACTATGGTTCCTGACTCATCAACCTTATTTCTAAACTCTCATTTAGTCCCAATAATACAGGTGTATTTAGGTATATCTACAAGTTACCAAAATTTATTTATTTAAAATTGGTTAAGTTACTCTTACATATCCATTATCCATAATTCATCATTAATTGAATCATTCATGTTCTTAGGTTAAAATTATGACAATAATGCTTGATGTTCAACCCGATTTCTAAGAGAAGATCTTGTATGTGTAACTCTATCTAGGTCTCCAACTACATAATCTTGAGGATTTTATTTATGATTCATAATAGATCTTTGAAAATAAGGTCTATTCATCTCATGTTTATCAACAGGTTTAGGTTTAGGTTGATAATGTTCCTCAGAACGGGATGATTTTTATACTTCCTTCACAGAATTATCAAAAGGTTTGGTATTGATGTTCAGATTTGATAAATCATCCTCAAGATTTTATAAAGGGGTTTAAGGTTCATGTGTACCTATCTCATAAAATTTTACAAGAAAAAATTATTCCATTGTATTTGTTATTTTGTTAAACACTATACGATTTACTAGAAATTGAATAACCAAGGAAAATTACTTCATCACTCATAGGGGGAATTTTTTAAAGATTATCCTTAGTGTTATGAATAAAGACTTTGAAACCAAAAAATATAAAGTAATTAATGTTTGTATTTCTATTATTCCAAATTTTATAAGGTTTTTTATTTAATATTGGTCTAATTAAAACTCTATTAATTATATAACAAGATATATTCACTACCTCTTCCCGAAAATTAAATAGTAAGGTCATATTTATTAAACATGGTCATAATACTCTCATTAAGCTTCCTATTTATTCTTTATACAACACCATTCTTCCGTGAGGTCCTAAGAGAGGAAATTGTGTGGTTATATACATTTTGTAATAAAAAGGATTCAAAGTCTTTATTTTTAAACTCATGGCCATTATCTCTTTTTAAGGTCTTAATCCTAAGTCCACTAAGATTTTCTACTGATCTATCATACTTGGTAAAGTAAGAGTAGACTTTCCTTTCGTGAGCTAAAAAGAACACCCAAGTATACCTAGAAAATTCATCTATAATGACATAGACATAGTACTTCCCATTTAAATTAGAAACTATTGGTGGTCTAAACAAATCCATGTGAACTAAATCTAGGGGTTGAGAATTTGGAACTTCTTTATTTGGTTTGAAATATATCTTGTGTTGTTTCCCTTTTTGACATGGGTTACAAACATTATCATTTAGGAATTCTAGTTTAGGTAGATATTTAACAAAACCGTTCATAATTAGATTTATAAGTGAATGAATATTGTAATGGACTAGTATCGTATTCCAAATCCAATATTTTCTATGAAAGTTACTTAGAAAAGAAACATTTTGAGAAAATAAAGAGTCTAAATTAACAACATAAACATTGCTATTTCTCAAAGTAGTAAATACTAAAGAATTTTTAGAATCAGAAATATTAAAAGTATTATTTTCAAATTTCACATACAATTCATCATTTCATAGTTGTGAGATGCTAAGCATATTATATTTTAAACATTAAATAAATAATACTTTATAAATTAAAACTAAGTTAGAATTTTCAACTTGGAAATGGATAATGATTTTACATTTGGAATTGTTACGAAAGGTGACATATACACCATAATTTTTTTCTTCAAATTATTGCATCTTGAGAAATATATTGTAATGTTTCCAGAATAGACATTGTCCAGGTACCATAGAATTTTACTGGAGCTCTTCAGGCAGGTTCCCTATAAAACAAATTTTACACAAAAAATGATTTTAGTGCCCAAATATTCTTGAGTCCAGAAATGTTAGTAATTAAGTATTTAAGAACCTATATTTCCTTTATAGGCTTCCTATAAACATATTTTAATTTTTTAAAATGAATACTTTGTTAGGTATAGATGAATAAAAAGTCATTTTAGATTTTCCAGAATTGGATTTAGGAATAAAACTGTTCTTTAAAATTCTTCTCTGTCAACGTTGATAACCTAAAAAAATAATGTACTTAGGTTCTTATTTGATAGATATTATTTCTTAAATTCGTAAAACTCTCTAAGACTTTAATTAGTTTATCATTAGAAAATTTCAATTCACTATTTTCCTTCAATAGTTGATCATTTTTCTCCTTTTCTACAGCATGATTAGTTTTAAAATTAACAGTTAATGCATGCTGTTTGTTTAGAATTTTATACTTATATTTAATATCATTTAAAGTATATTATATAATGTTATAATATTAAAAAATATACTCATTAAACATATTTTTATCATTATTTTCTTCTCCATAATGATTATAAATATATATATATATATATGAGAAGTAGGAAAGACATTTGTTAGCTCATATGCGTTTGTCATGAAATACATATTTTTTTCTATAATGTTTTTACTCTTGGGTAGTGTCAGAATCACTTGATATATATTCAAAAGAACTCCAAGATTCTTTTCTCACTTTCTTATATTTCATATAATTATCACCATATTTCCTTTTATATTTTAGTTTAGGACAACCACCTTTGACATTCCATTTCCTTTTACATTCATATCAGATGATCGCATTTTGAGTATCATATTTCTTACACTCCTTCCAGTTACATATATAGTCATATTTGAATTTTTATCGTGGTTTCCTAAATAATTTATTCTTCTTATAATACCTTTTAAACCTTCTGTTCATATGGGAAATCTCTTCATTGCTATTAGCTGATGATTCTTTATAACTTGAACTTTTAGCTTGAACTTTTTCCTTCTATTTCGAAGTAGTGGATTTGAATGATACATACTTCCTTTTAGGTTCATCTTCATCTTCCCTATTAACCTTATGTTCTTCTTCATACAACATTAACTTTAAAATTATCTATTTAATAGGTATCTTACTAATATCACATGAATCTCTTATTGATACTAAGGTTCCTCTCCATATTTCAAGAAGACACCTCTACAGTCGCATGATTTAGTCTTTTCTAGAAACAAGATTTCCCAGAGTTAATTATATTCAAAATCTCAATAAACCCAAGATATATGTAAAAAATAATCTTATTATCTTTGATCTTAAATATATCATATTTAATTGTATAAGTATTTAATCACATTTACTTCACATTAGTTGTTCTTTCATGAGAAATATCTATAGTATCCTAGATATCAAAATTTGTTTTACATGATAATATTATATTTAGTTATTAATATACTTATGCACAATAAAGAGAATTAATAGATTTATAGTTATTATTATAGGATACCTTAGTAACATAAATCTATAAAACTTGAGCAGTTTATGGTAATTCATATTTATCTTCTATTACTGTACATACATCAAAACCCATGCTTTCAAGATTCATTTTCATCTTAATTTTCCACTGAGCATAGTTAGTTATATTAAAATAAGGAGTTCTGTTGGTAGTAGAACCTTTTTCTATATTATACATTAAATAACTAAATCTAGAACTAATAAATATTTAATATCTTTAAAACACAACTAAAATCATAGTTTAAAAACTATTTGAAAAATCCTTTGATACCAAATGTTGGTTGGAGTGAGTAACTCAAGAATGGGGAGGGTGAATTGAGTTCCCAATAAAATTTCAACTAAAAAAAGTTGAAATAATATCCCCTAATTAAAATAAATTAACTTAGTTAATCCAAAGAGTAGTTTAATATAATTTTTTTATTTTAAAATATTTCTCAAAGATTGATTAATTATTACTTAAAACAATATAAAAATTAATTTAAATTTTCAAATAAATTCACTCAATTAAATACTTATATAAACACAAGTTAATATTAACTATCAAATTATCTATTTTTTTAATGTTTAAAATAAATTATAGTTTAAATATTTGTAATCAAGAAAACAAAACAAATCACATAATGGAATAAAACAAGGGGTTAAATCTCAAGTCGTGACCTAATCCCCTCTACTTGGAAATCACTTATTTACAAGGAGAATATATAACTATAATCTGATCCAAAACCTAGATTGAGTATTCACACAACAACTTACAAGATGTTCAGGTCATGAAAAGACCTCTTCCATAATAACCATGGGAAGAAAAAAATTATAGGCCACAAAGGACCTCTTCCACAAATACTGTGGGTATATAGAATAAGTGACTGAAGATAATATCTAATATTATTCAGTTATATTGTAGGATATAGTATGTGTTGATAAAAAGAGTAGACAATACACTGCTTGAAAGTAAAAAAAAATAAAAAGATCAAGCAATAAGATATAGAAAAGGTAGTGTTAATTGGTTTGAAGTGATCTAGATTCGTGAGTCTCCTAATATGAGACTTGTTGAGGAGATTGAGATATTTATCTGAAAGTAGCAGTAAAACAAATCATCATATAATTATTTTTTTTTCTGTCTGTTGGAAAGGATGAGAATCTTCAATGGATTTATCTCGTTACAAGATGGAATTATATATGATTGTAGCTTGTAATATCTAGAGTGATGATCTTTTCAGTATTATATAAGTTCACATCAAGATCACATAATAGTAAATAGATATATTCTTAAAAAATACATATAATAGAAGGAACAAACTACCATTGAAAAATAATCATAAATATTTCCTAAAACCTAGTATTTGGATATGACATTTACTTAATCGCATCCATATAATAGTTAAAGAACAATCATTAAATAATACCTCAAATTAAATTCAATAATATAGCTGCTGGGTGCATTTAATTCAGATGCCTCAAAATAGTGATAGTGGAACATACTAACGATGACACATATATTTTGGTGAGTTAGGTCTAGCGGTGAATCAGGATGGTGGTGGGTCATCTAGTAGTGAATCATATTTAGTAGTGACTCATCTGATGCTTGGACATATAGCAGTAGGTCATCTGGTGGTGACTCAGGTTCAATGGAGATTCATCCGATGGTAGGTCATATGGTGGTAGGTCATCTGGAAGTAGGTTATCTGATGGTGGTTCAAATCTAGTGGTAACTCTTTTCTAGTAGTGAATCTTTTTGGGTGTTGAGTCTTCTCTGGTGGTGATTCTTTTTTGGAGGTTAATCTTTTCTAATGGTTACTCTTTTCTGGCAGTTAGTCAAGTATTGTGGTGACTCATTCCTAGTGGTGACTCTTTTCTGGAAATGATTATTTTCAACCCTTAGCTAGTATTTTTTAAAATTATTCTTTATAAAACAATATACAGCCATACAACATAAAATTTATTAGAAACATAAGAATCATGATTTGTGAGCATTAAAAAATGGATGTTCCAACACTCTTCCCACAAAAAAAGGAGGTTACAACAAACGATATAATTTTTTATTAGAGATAAAGAAAACTTTTTTAATAAATGTTATATGGAAATGAAGAATGATATTGAGATATCAATATTGGGAGAATTAACCTTATTCCTTGGTTTACAAGTTGAAAAAAATTCATTTTATTATCTCAAGAAAAGTGGGCCAGCGATTTTTTACAAAAGTTTTGTTTGGAAGAATCTAAATAAGTTTATACTCCTATTCCAATTGGGATGAGGATTAGTGTAGATTATTCTAGGAAAATTGTGAATTAGAAAGATTTTCAAAAGTTGATATGAAGTTTGATTTACCTTACAGCTTCAAGCCTGATATTTATATGCTGTAACATTGTGTGAAAAATATCAAATTGATTCAAAAGAATCTAATATATTGTTATTAAAGATAATTATAATATATATTAAAGGAAAAAAATCAAATTGGCTATTATAAAAAACAATTTGTGATATAAACTTTCATAGTTATACTGATACTGATTGGGATGGAGATTGCAGTGATATAAAATCAACTTGTTGAGGAACATTTTATAGTAGAGAATGTTTTGTGAGTTGGAATAGTAAGAAATAGGGTTTAGTAACTTTGATCATATAAGAATAAAAATATGTTATAGGTTTATAGGATTATACTCAAATTTGGTGGATGAAAGTTCACTTGGAATATTTTAAGGTCAATATTTCAAAACAATTAATGATACTTTGTGATAATCGAAGTTTAATTTATATTTCTAAAAATCTTATACAACACTCAAGATGAAATAAAATTGATATTATGTTTCACTTCATCAAAGTGAAAGTTTCTGGTGGAGATTTTTTTCTGGAATATATTTCAATGAAATATAAAATTTCCATTTTTTTACAAAATCTATGATAAGTGAGATATTTGAATAATTAAGGCTGCAACTTCAAGTTTATCCTCCACCAAATAATTTATAAAAATATTAATGAAGATCCCCCACCATGCTTTGGATTATGTTGAAAAAAGGTGAGAATATATAATTTTTTTCCTACAGGTGAGAGATTAGTAATTTTCTTACATAAATTAATTTGAATATGTGGTTATTATAAAATGGGGGAGAGAATGAAAAGTGATAGAAAAAGAAAAGTGAGGGGGAGTTTATCTTAATACGAATTCAAATTTTATTATCAATAAGGGATGAAATTCATTCAAAAACATTACTTTATCTAGTAGTGTGGGGTCACGAAACTCTATTTTGAGAAATGACATTTTTTGGTAAATGTGAGTTGTTATAAATAAGTAGTGAAAAAATCTGATTATTGAATGAATAAGAGGTGAAAATGTTTTTAACTAGAGTTGTCAAAAAATCCAAAGGAGGAGATTGAAGATCCTTTATGATGTTTTGTTTTAAAAAATATTTATTTTGTTGAAAACTAATTTTTTTTGAACAATTTTTTTGTAAAAAAGGCGAAGGTTATTTAATTAATTTATTGTAAAATTTATAGAAATAATGTTAGAAATGTTTTTTGAGTTATTGAAAAAGAAGAAAGTTATAAATTCAGAAAGTTAGAAAATTTGGGAAGTTATAAAACTTTAAAAATGAAGTCAGATGATAATTTTATGGTCTAAAAGTTCTAAAAATAATGAAATGATTTCATGATCCAATATTTTTTAAGAAAAGAGATTTGTCTTTTTTTATACATAGTTTTCTGGATGTAGATATTTTGATAAAGCTCATGATATAGTTACAGTAAAGAGGCAAAATTGAAGATGTTTTGTATAATGTTGAAGTTTCTAGACTAAAATTTTTGGACACATTTATATAAATTGAGAAACTACAAGAGATAAATATGCTTGAAGTTGGTGAGTTCCATGATGTATAACCCTACTTCTGATCAAACACACTTTCTAGAAATAAGTTTCAGATGATTTTTTTGTTAGAAATCTTGAGTTTGTGAAAATAACTGAGTTTTTTAAAAACAAGGGAAGGTGAAGATGATGGTTTTTTAGATAGACCAATAATGTAGAGGTTTTTATAAGAATCTATAAAATTGAAACATTTATTATCAAAAAGATATGATTAGTATTATGTAGTGGAATGACCTGATCATATGATGGACATAAAATGGAATAGAGAAGAATCCCATGACACATTTCATTAGATAGATAATTTTTCTAAATATATGAAGTTATGGTTACTGAGTTTTTTGCAGTTTTGAAAAATTCATAAGAAACTAAAAGTGACTCAAGATAACATATTGGAATATCTGAGAAAATAAAAAGGGGAAGATCAAGTTTTTAATCCGACACAATTGTCTGAAAAAACATGATCAAAATTAAGATTACTGAGTGACCGAATGAAGTTGAGTGGAAATAGTCTCCATACATAGAAAAATTCAGATGTGTTGAAGCTGCTACTATACAGATATGGGGTAGGAAATTGAATTTTTTTGAAGATTCAAAAATGTATTCAACAAAATTTAGTTAGTTAGAGGAACAAATAGAGGCAAGAGATGATTTTATAGATAGATATAGTGTATGAAGTTTTAAGATCAGAGTTTTTTAATAAGATTTATAAATCCCAAATTCTTGTGATGTTACCATGTTTGATCAAAGAAAAAAAGACCAAACTGTATCAATATTTTGTATTTTAGTGGGTCAAGAGAACTAGAATGATGAAAAGAGTTCTGGATAGAGTTCCAGATAGAGAAGTTTTGGATAATAAATTTCCAAATATATTAGTTGGTTAAAAATTTTAAAGTTCTTATTTAATAAAGGGAGAGAATTATGAAGTTTTGGATAATTCAAGAATATCCAAGTAGACACTAGAAGACTTGAGAAGATTTTGTAAGAACTTAAATGAAGTTAAAACATCTTATAAATTTGAATATGTGAATTTGGGTGAGTGAGAAAACTTTTTAGGTTTACTAAATTTGATATTTATTGAGTATCTATAAATAGTGATGCAAATTTCAATGGTACATAAAACTATTCAGACGAGAAATAAGTCAATGTTCTATAGACTATGTGTTAGAGTGAGTTTACAAATGAAATATAGTTTTATATTAATGGTTTTCAAGAAATATTTTTTAGTTAGAAGATCTGATAGACAAAATTTTAGAATATTGGATAGAGGAGTAACAAATAGTGAATATCAGATAGAGTTCCATGCTGAAGTTTTTGTGAAGTGCCATGTTTTTATGATTAGAAATAATAGAAAGTTATTTCAAGAAAAAATTTAGAAAATGTGAAATGAAAATAGATTATAGTATGGAGTATATTTAGACTGAGAAGACAAAAAAGATAATAGATAAGATTGAGATTCTGGATAGACCCCCCATGGAGCAGTTTGATCAATGCTACCTTTTTTGGTTTGGGATCAAATTTTGTTATAAAAAATTTTAAACTAATGGGAGTCAGTATAATCATTCATACTAGGAGATAAAATATGTCTAATGGTATTTTATACCGAATTTTTATTCACTTCTTCATAATAGTGAATTTCCATAGACCCATGAGAGTTTCTAAAGAAAGGTTGTTGGTTCTCACACTGAGGTCAAACCATGTAAATATTGTGGTCCATATTTAGTTTCCAATATTTTTATGCATTTAAATTTACTAAAAGTTAATAAAGAATAAACTATATCAAGTTACAAAGGTTAAGTTTCTTAAAGTTGAAATTTGTAAAAAGACAATCACTGATTCAAACCCCCTTACCATTAATTCAATTATCTTTAGGAACTTAATTTATAGACCTCCAATGATAGTTCCTTATGTGGAATTAGTTGTTCATTTTAATGTAGTTTATGGTTCTGTTGAACCCAAGCCTGTTGTTATTAATTTAGTTTTTGAATATTATCTTAGTGAATTTAAGGAATTTGTTTAGAGTTTTCTAGAGTAAGTGAATAGTATGGAATTTAAGATGAAGTTAGTGAATGGTAGGATGATTTAAATACCTTGTTTTTTTAATTGAATTATGGGGAAGATTGTCCTGGATATTCATTATAGTTTATCTATTATGAAAATTTACCCTCTGATGCACCCTCTTACTATCAGTGAGTCCAAAAGTTTTTTCTTTCAGACAAGTAGAACATCTTAAGACATTTATCAAAAATGGATTAGCATTAGTAGCTAAAATTAATAAGAAATAATATATTCTAATTCTTGAATTTTTTGAGTCTGATTTTATTTCGAGGATTGACATGTGTGATGAAACCCTATTTCAATTGAGAAGAAGAAGCACTCTTGGTACTGATCCTGCTAGTGCTTTTTAGTAAACCAGGAAGAGAATAAAATGTGTTTATGATAGTTTAGTGCCATTAATGACAACTCCAACTACCTTCAGAATTGATCCAACCTTAAAATCTCATCCACCCAAAAAAAAATCATATCTTCACCCCATTATACCACCTGGGTTCTCTGACTGATATTTTATAATTATGCTGAGTGGATGAATATTTATACTTCAAATAAATTAATGAAATGCTTCATTATTTCTTAATTTCTAATGTGTTTTTTTACTGATTTTTTATTTGATTTTTTATATCTTTATTTTAAATATAACGAACCTCAGTCTTTCCATAATTCCAAATTAATTTTTCACACTACATTTAAATAGTTCATGACTATAAAGTGACATATTAAATTGTGTTTTACATCTATTTACCTTAATTTTTAATGACACAAAAGGGGGATAAGTTTTCTACCTTAAAAAATGGGGGACAAGTTTATAACTTTTAAAAATTATACGAAGTAACTATTTAAGGACAAACACTACATTTTAAATGAAATATATTTTCTAAATTTAATTTATGTTAAACCTTTTTAAAATTTCATGTTTGATATCTAATAGAATATCTAACCAATTTTGTTATCATTAAAAAGGGTGATATTGTTGGACTATTAATGTTGATCCAACACATCCCATATACTTTAGGTTTTAGTGATTTAAAAACCCTTTCATACTTTTCTGATGGTATTTTTTTCTAAGTGTGTTCATACAGTTTTATTATATTCTTATGTGCCCAGTGGTTTATTTCATTAAGAATTAATTCTGTATGATTTTAGATAAAATCTGTGTAAATCTGGTAAATCAAATATGTTTTTGTTTAAGCTATGTGGTAAAAACAACTATATCAATAGCCTATATAAAATAATTAGTTAGATCAATAAGTTACATCTAAAAATCTATTACATGAAAATTGATAACATAAGAAATATCCTACGTACGAAATCACCTACATGATCATTCATCTATATAAAATAACCACATGGAGTAATCAGTTATGTAAATCACCTACACGAAGAAATTGACTATGTCATTTCAATCTGCTATGTCAGTTTCAAATATGTGAGTAAAAAACCTACATGATTTAATTTGTTTATATGAAACAAAATCAACTATGTAGATTCAAATTTTCAATCAGTTATAGTGTGCTGTAGGTTGGTATTTCTTAGCATTAAAACACTCAAGTTAGATTTTAATGCTACAATATATTTTTTAAATTGTTGATTACCTCTTTAAGGTAAAATTAATTATAATAAGACCTAAGTAATGAGATAAAAGACAAGGAAAATAATAGTTTATTTGTTTCTACTATTACCGAGGTATTAAAAAAAGGACATGTCAATGATCCCTAATTTTATGGATCATGTGATGTTTGTTTAAATAAGAATTAGCTTATACATTTCTAGGTGTGAACTTTTCACATGTGAAGTATCCTTAAGTGTAAAAAAATATAAACAAAATAAATAACTAAAGTCCACAAGAAAATAAAAAGAAATCATTCTAAAAAATCACTAAAACGACACTCTATTTTTATTTTCAAATAAAAAACAAGAAGTTTTATTTCATAAATTGTGCTTATTTATGATCCTTAATGATTTTAGAATACTATCCTTGAGCTGGTTATCCTTTAGATCACCTCTTTTGAAGATATTTCTGTTTTTCCCAGTTGTATCTTACAACTATGAGATGAAATCTGTAAAACCTATCTGTTTATTATCTGTCATTATAAAGGTTATAAATAAAATAATTTTTAAGTAGATTGATTTTAAATACTTTATAGATCTTGGTTGAAAGCTATATTGATTGTATCAAGTTTCTAATTATTTCACTCACCCATGAAGTCTTTGGAAAAATGATTGGTAGTCCCTAGAAAAAGGACCGGTCTAGTGAAACCTATCACACTCGTTGAGAAGAGTGGAAGTGGAGTGGACTAGGGGAATTATATTACCAAAAAAACTATAAATATTTATGTCTGTTTCTATTCTTTATGATTTTATTTCAATTACATGCCTTGTTATAGAACAGATCATATTCTATTCATAAACTAAACAGGGTGGTTTTTCTAAGAGAAAAAAAATTTAAAGATCACAATTCACCCTCTCTTGAGTCTTAGTACAGTTAGTCTCCTATAATAGAGTATTATTAACATAGAAGTTATTTCTTATCCTATATAATGAGTATAAAATATGGGACCTCGATTGAGTAATCTTAATAAGTTTATACCCATATCTAGTAGACTGATATATGATGTGTTCATCTAATGTGATGAATTTAATGTTAAATATTAATCTATCTTGATTTGTTTAATTTAGAGAATATAAAAAATGACGAGTTGTGTTATATGATATTGGCATGTTCCATGTCTAATGGATATACCCGATGTTTGGGGAAAAGCGATGGTATGAATATAAAATAAATTTTAAGATACCTTTTGTGGATTGTTTCATGGAGATACACACATTTAATGTATGTAATACCATATCCATTTGTATATTAAGTAATAAGGATTAAATTTTTGAAACTAAACACAAAACATGTGTTTTCAAGTTATTTTATGAAGATGATTTGAACTTATGTTTATTGATTAGTGTTTTGGTGACATGGAGTGTAGTTATATTTTTATTATTATTTAATTATAGAATTTTACTTTTATTATCACATGATTTTGGGAGTTGAAGAAATATATGGGTTGAAGAATTAATCTATGATAACTAATGTGATGATATTAACATGGATTTACGGTCATGAAATATTATTAACATATCACTAAAGGTGGGTTAATTTATTTAATTAGGATGATATTTTCAATGTTATGTTATAGTTTTTGAGGTGAGATTAATGGGGTGTTTTGGAGAATTAATTCATGAGAATTAATTGAGGACATTATTGACACATATTTATAGTTTAAATTATAATATTTAATCTTGTGATATTATTTTGATTGATGCGTTTTTTATGAATTCTAAATAATTAGTTTAATAATTATGAGGATTTAATGTGGGTGTTATTGACATAGAAAATTCCTTTTTTATTTTGAATAATAGAGGAATGATAGAGGCATGAATTAAATTTTATTATGATGGTACCAGTGGAAATTTAAAAGAATTATTGGATTTTAAATTTTTATAAAATGTATTTATGGTGGTGGATACCTTGGATACTAATATAATGGAATTAATTTAAGGTAATTGATTTAGGGATATTTTCCATAACATGTTATATATAGATTTTTTTGTGGTTGTCTTGTTTTTAGATGAACTCAATTAGGATTGAATTAGAGTAGTGGAAAATATTTTTATTAACCATGACATTATTAAGTGATAAAAAATGTTATAATGGAATACATTAAAGAGATTGACATGGGATATTCAACCATGAGTTTAGTAATTAATGGGAGTATTATTGTCTCATTATGTGTGGTTTCTATGGAAGATTAATGTTGATTTATTTGAGAGAGTTTATAAATAAGAGGGTGATAATTCTTTTTATCAATCTCCATGAGACATATTGTGTTTTTAAAAATAAGTGAATGATAATCCTTTTTATCTCCATTTAGGATGCCATAAAATCAACATGGTAATATCTTTTTTCCAAATCACTGTCTTTGAATACCTTTGACTATTCAGGAATAGTACTTTGCATCTCAATATCTTCTTTCATCTAGACTCCCATATCCATTTCAGAATGTATTTAATGGAATCTCTTAACTCAATCTCTATGTTCTTCGATAGATTATCTTTATTCAGTAGAACTACCTACACATCAGCCTTTCTCAACTATATTCTTCACTTTCTCATTTATATGTTAATGGATTTCACCAAAACTATTTTGTTAAATAATTTCACTATATTATTCTTTGATATAATAAATTTTCTTATACTAATAGTTGTTTAATTTTATTCAATTCATTCACCAAGATCTTCAATGTTTCCCTCAAGTTGTTCACTATTCTATCTCAATGTACAACAATTCTCGTGGACCTTAACTTTCTTCTATTTGATTTTTTTATATTATTGAATCACCAAAATGTTTTTTTATATTAATAATATAGGAATTAACCATCCCAATTTTTAGTCCGGATATCTCCTATCACATTTTCAAAACATCTTGAATTTTTCTGTCTCTCATGATCAAGAATATTCTTTTTTTCATTAACTTATTTTCCACCATGCATTTATGATAATACCCTTTATCTATTTAATTTTTTCATTTTTTCTCAACAAAATAATATCCTTCAAAACATTAAACACCCCCAAGAAGATTTATCTCAATATATTACATAAACATAAACAAATAAATTAGTCTTCTTCATAAAATGAAAATATATAGCATCATCATATTACTGCATGTATCTTACTCATATAGCTTGGGGGCATATGAAAATCCAATAAACTCCATTTTTACATTAATTAATAGAATTCATCTATAAGTGAACTTCATCTTTGATCTTAATTTCCTAAATCATGAAGATACTATTATAAAAAAACTAGCTTGAATCATAATATTTTTTGACGTTTAAATCAATTAACAATGTCTTCAATATCATCTATTTAAATTTTGTGTGATCACCAAAATTGATTTTAAAATATTCACATTTGTAAAATTTTATATTAATGAAATATTGATATCTTATATCTCTTCAAATTTCATATTCCTAAAATCAATCTTGAATAATGGATAGACATAACATAATTATCATTTTATCTTGAAACCTAATTATAAGAATCATCTGATATTAAATCTTCAAAATCCTTAATTATGAAATCTCTTTAAAACTTCACAATGAAAGGATCCTTTTATGATCCAAGGATCCTCATTCTGATACAAATATCCTTACACTAATACAAATATCTATATGAAAATACAAGTATTATTTAAAAATTACAAGGATTCATATATAGTCACCATGATCCCTATAAAGCATTATCATAAGTATAAATGATCCTTATATTCACATAATTATCCTTATAGAGTGTTAGGATTCATCTTTATATTATTGACCCATATTTTTGAAATCTAGTGATCATCCTTACGTTTCTTAGGTGTTATCCATATGAAGTAGTAGTTAATCCTTAAAAACTTTTGGATTATCCTTATAGAGTCTTGGATCATCCTTACACAGTGTTTAGGAATCCTTACAAAGTTTAGGTCTTTGTTAATTTCACAATATTTTGGCTCATCCTTAGAAAAATATGATTTTTTTTCAAAATCACCAGGATATGAAAATTTAAATTTTCTTAAAATCAATTCAAATTCACATAAATTAAATATATGAATTTATCAACATCTTAAAATCATCTCATAACATATTGGAATAATTCTAGGAATTATCAAAAAAATTACAAACGTTTTGACCCCATTTCCAAGGTTTTTAGTAGTATATATACTCAAGTTATAGTTTAATTAAAAAATTCACTACCTTTTTAATATAGGCTTCAAGTATTCACTTATAATTAATCATTTAATTGATATTCAACATTTATTGCATTAGCTTTCATAGTAAGATATCTAGGGATAGTTTCTTCCATAAGCATTCAATTTCTCTCTAAGCATTAAACTTCATTAAATATCCATATTTAACTTAATATATATTTTTTCATGTTAAAGTTCAATAAACAACATATTATTCCTTTGAAACAATAATATAACTTAATTTCACAACCTTATCACATTTTTTTGATATTAGGATCGGCTCACCAATTTTATGATGTATAGGGATACTCACCAAGAAGTAGTTTTACTTTTATTCCTCCTCCTCCAAAGGCCCAAAGGCTTTAATTTTTTTTATTTTAAAATAAGACCCTTGTAATAGAAGAAGGGGGAAACAAGACAGACATCATGACATAAAGCATTACTCGACCCGAAGATCATAAAAGTAGATTCACTTTTATTAATTCCTTTACAAATATAAGAAGTGATCATTACTTTTCATGTTCAGTGAATGTTTCAACCTTTTTTCTTGTTAATTCATATGGGTAGTATCTTTAGCTTCTTCAATGAATGGATATATTCTTCCTCTATCACTGAATTTTGATATTAACATCTCATTGAAATTCTTAATGAAAAAAATATAACCTTTAAAACAACAAAAATGTTAGGTAACCTCAATCTCATCCATTATTTTTGTTGACAACAACATAAACAACTTCATATTAATAAAATTCAATATAGTTATTTTTTTATTTTCCCCTTATTAATAATAATCAGTAAAGGGAAATATTTTATCCTCTTTATTGATACCATAAAGTTATAGTAATATCTTCCCATCTCATCAACTTCCCATAAAAAACGATATTATACCATTTTCTTTAAATATTTTCCTTGATATCCCCATTATCGAGAGAGTTAGTCAATTTTATTTGAATAAAGGATGGGACCACATTTTTCTTAGTAACATGCCATCCACAAAATCAAATTTAAGTATATATGGACTATCCTAGTGTTGAAGACATGAGTGATATATTTTAAAATAAATATATCTACATTCTTACCATAATGTTATACCAACTAAAACATAACATATTAGGTGTTATAAAAACTTTTTTTAAAGAAATTTCAGAAAACTAAAGCCTACTTTAATAAAAACAATAAAAAAATTCAAGTGAAAGTTGATTTTACCCCAATTTTGTTTAACATAAACTCACCCCAAATAACTAGATTTAAAATAAATTAGTATAGAATATTAAAAGTGATCATAATAACTCAATAATTATCTTTCATCAATGTTATCCTAATTTATATATTTAATAATAAAAGAATAAATATCTTGAAGCTTAATCTACCATATCTTCCCCTTAAGCGATGATCTCCAATTACCTTTATCATTGCTATTTTCTTCACGAATAAGACACAATCATTTATGATACTAGTTTAAGGTTTATATTAGTTGATATATTTCAAGTGATGTGTTTTAAGGAGATATAATGGTTCCATTATAATTATTTCATTATGGATTGGTTCTTTGATACTTGTATAAATATTACAACATACATTAGTACTCTTTGTGTTTCACCTTCATTTCCTTGTAGAAGACGCACATAGACTCTTTAATTGAAAAGTATGTGAATATATAATGTTTATATGAAATAATTAATTAGAGAAATAGGGTTGATACTTAGATCTCAAAATAGAAAATACTTTTCTTATAGATCTAAAATTTCTTAAACTCTCGAGGCTAATTTCACCCTAGATTTTATAAATCTAAATTTCTCTAAGAATAATAGTTTTCTTATTACTTTCATATTTTTTCATATATTTAATATTATTATATACTATATGAATTAGATAACTCTCATTTTTTTATCTTTCACCATATTCTTGTCCCCTTCCAACTAATATGGACAATTTTTTATACACTATTTTGGTATATTTCCATACTTATTTTTCACTATGGTCTCTATTTTATCTTCATATTTATTGGAATGTTGAATCATATGTGATTCCCATTATTCTTAAAAAAGAATTATTGTTTAGGAATATAAGTCAAGAATATAATATCAATGTATCTATCTTATTTGTAGCTTCCATACCAATTCATAGTAGCTTTCAAGTTACTATTCTTAGGAATACTTTCCAACTCTTTATCAGGACTTCCAACTACTAAACCAATAATAATATCACTTTCTTGGACTCAATATTTCAGTTTATATTCTATATTGATCCATTTTTATTTTATATTAATGGTCATTTTTTATTAGTTTATAATATAGACTCTCTTACCACAATTGAACCATCTTATCTTTATATAGACATCTTGATCATTTTTTATTAACTTCTTGGGTGTTGTTTATTTGTATTTTTTTTCACTCCTCTAGGTATACTTGTCCTCCTATTTCACAGTCTTCCTTTTTTATTTTAATCTTATCTTAACATCAGTATAAGAGTCAGGATAGGCTAGTATATGCCAATAATCTAAAAAACAATGGCCAATTATATTATAACATGCCATAAAATTTCAAGAGATTCAAATTAGTTCCTAGTTGATATTTTTTCATTTATTTGACGAATTCTCAATTTTATAGAAGTATAATATTTTGTTTTATCTTTAATACCCTTTTTTTTATTCCTTAAAAAATAATCATAAAATAAAATGTTATTCCAACACTTAATAGACTTGGTTCCAAGCCTCCAACAATATCACTAGTATCCAACAAATCCATTTTTCATTTGATTTAGGTTTAATAAGATTTAAATTCATTTGGTTTTTTAGAACACCACTATTTTGATCTTTCTTTTAGGGGATTTTATTCTTATATATTCTCACTTACATACATGAAAAATTGGAGGGATTATATATTTTTTATCCATATTTGCACATATATTGATTTTAATTATGTAATGGTCATAAAAAAAGAATCAATATAAATATATTTATTTAAATAATGGTTTACCTTATTTAAGGATATCAAAATAGATGCTTCTAAAATATATTTCAAGATATTTTGGCCACTAATTTGAGTCTTTATAGAAACTATAATCCCATAATAAGTTTGTTTTGGAAAAATTATCTTCTTATCTATTTGTGAGGTTCTATGTTTAGTCACTTCTATAATTATCAAGTTTATTTCTAGGTCAAGGCACTTCATGTTGAGGGAATTATTTTAATCCTCAACTAATATAATTTTTTTTACCATTACATATTTATCTTCTATATTTGATCTTCATGTTGTTTATTTGTATATTGTATCATGTTTTAAAATATTTTTTGTCTTCTTTTAATTAGTTTCTATTTTATCTTATTTGCCATGCAATGTGACTTAATGGATCTCTTACAATGAATGGATAACCACCTTAATAAATTTATTAGATAAAACATTCTCAATTTTTTTTTCATTAATTCTCCATCAAAGAGATAATTTTTATATATTTCAAATAAAGGTATATTCTTACTTATATGAAACATTCTTTGTGATATTATTACACATTTTTATCTTCTTAGCTAATGAATCATCTATATAATCAAATTATGAATCCAAAAATGAATATTTTTGAAGACCCTAACTCCAGTATCCTATAGTCGATGGTTACTTTGTTACATAGATACTAGATAAAAATGATCATATATCGAAGAAAAAAATAGTTTAGTAGTCTTAGAAAAATATATAAATACTTTAATCTCACATACATTTGAAAACATCAAATATAAAAAAGTATTTTCTTTGAGAAAATAATTATTCTTTTTATCATATACTTTAATATCAATCATAACACACTTCCTAAAATCTCAAGGGATAGGGAAAAATATAAAGTGTGAAATAAGATGCTTAGTAAGGTTTACATATAAAGGAAGCTATGTTGAATAAATAAGGAATAATAAATATGGAAAAGTGGAAAACTGAAAACACATAGAATTCAATCAATAACTTGATCATATAGAATAATATGGTAGGAAAAAATAACAATAAAATAATTTCACATAAATAATCATATGAGCTTGAAACTTATCCATGGATATAATAACTATTCAAATAATCACATGGAAATAAATAGATTATTTTATAATGATGTAATGAATAATATAGTATATCTTAAACATTCCATAGAGGCCTTGTACCAATACATATAAAAATAATCTCAAGGCCTCATGTCAAAAAATCAACATAAATGGGTAAGGCCTCAGCCAAATACCCAATATTATATGTGACATGAGATCCATCAATGCATCAAGGGGATATTTAATTCTATGTCCCACCTATCACTTATTAATTTCAATGAATTCACAATATGAATAAACTATACAACTTAATCAACATGCCTTAAAAAATCAATAACTATCTATAATGGAAGAACTCAGATATGGGATATAAATACATTAACTAGTCAAACTTCCCATAAGTAATTCAAAGAAAATATAATTATGGAATAATTATAACATATCCCCAGTGGATAATAATTTAAATAATGGGTTTACATTGTTGAGGAATATAAATATGATAAAAATATCATTAAAATCTTTTTGAGGAAAATAACCTTATCACTTTGAAAATAAATTTTGAAAAATAAGAATTTCTAGAATTTTGGGGTAAAAAATTTCGTTGAAAATAATAATAGAATGATGTAATGAAATATTCAAATCATTCAGTGATAATGATATTAGGAAATTCTACTCATGTATTATATGCAAAAAATATATCTTTTATACTTTTGAAAGAAAATTCAAAAAGTACCTCGTTCGGAAGATGATAAGAAGATTACTTTAAATCCATTTTTAAAAGTAAAAAATGGTTAAAAATATATTTAATAAGTCTTTTTATATTTTTAAAATTTTTATTTAAAACAATTTAAGTAAAATATTTAAATGGAAGAAAAAGATTCCAGATTGAGTAGAAAGGTAAAGTCAGTTTTCCTTAAAAACATTAGTTTAATATATCAAGTACTTAAAGAGAGTAAAATGGAATGAAAATATTTAATTTAAATAATTAATTATATTATAATAAAATATATTGGAGTTAATAAAGTAATATAAAATAATTCCTCATTCATTGACTTAAACATAAAAATATCAAATAATGATGAGATTGTAAAATAAACCCTTAACACATTGGCATCGTTCCAATCATAACCCACATAAAAGATATAACATCAAATGAACCATTAAATACCATGAAAATAAATAGATTAATGATATAAAATATCAAATGTTTAGTAGATAAAACTCATAAAATAATATAGGTGTATAACATATCATATGTCCTAAAGAAGACAATTTGAGTTGAAGAGCCCTTACCTAAGGTCTGAATTCATTCATATGTGTTCCAAATTCCAATATAATAAATATAAATTTAATATAAATATTTTAAATAACCATAATAATATATATCATACCATATATTATTTACTTATAACCTCTTAAAACATTTTTATTAATAATTCTTTATTAAAATCATTGTTCTAGGTGATAATTGCGTCATTTTTCATGTATGTTTTGGTTCAATAGTTTTGGTCTTTGTACTTCCATCATGGTTAAATAATATATGAAATGTTAATAATGATATGAATATCATATAAATTCATTATATTTGTTTATATTTATAGTTATCCATAAAAATGATGATATAGAGAAAAGAATTAAACTATTCATGGAGATGGTTGGTCGTATGTAAACATGAAAACTGTTTTTAATTTTCGATAAATGGAATTAAATAATGGTAAATAACAATTAAAATTTAAAGGATAATTAATATATCACACACACACACACACATATATATATATTATATTCATTAAATCCATCCTTATTACCATCCATGTAAAGTAGAAATGAAAAATGAATCACATTGCTTCCTGGAGGTGGTAGTCTATATATAGGCACAAGCGATGTTATCATTTTCCAATGGATTGGAAGGTAATAAGTTATATATGATATTATAATTAAAAAATAACAATTATTTCAAATATATTATATATAAACATAAAAACCATCATAATACCAATCCCTAAAATATGGCGATGAAAAATGAATTGTAGTGCTATGTGGAGATTGTAAACCTTATGTATGCAAGATCGATACTTTCACTCCCCATTTGATGGAAAAAGGATGGATAATGGTGGTTTAATAATAATAATAAAATTTCAGTATATTTATGATCCTGAATTTATTATTTTAGTATAAATAAAAAACATTTAGAGGAGGTAGAAGAAGAAATAAATTGAAATAGGTAGGGTAAGATGACTATCTCTTTTTCAGGAGACCACTTTTAGATCCTTTCTTATAGAACATAAGGTTGGTATTTTTGGAAGCAAATATCATATAGAACTTATATAAGGATGTTTAGAATGTAAAATTTTATGTATTTTTCAATATAGAGGACTCAAAGTGGAGTGAATAATTGATAGAAAATAGTGCCCTTTTATAAGTGAGTGAAGGGGCACTCTTGGAATTTCATAAAAGATTAAAAATATTATAAGGTTATTCTCAAGAAAGATGATTCCAAATGGAAAAATATTTGAATATAAGGTTTTATATTGTATATATATCATCACCCAATAAAAGTTTGACATGTTTACGTGATATTTTAAGCCTTATATTTTGGTTTAACCCCTTAGCTTACCTGTTTTAACCTTAACCGTGATAACACATTTTTTACTCTTAAAGGGTTATAATTTTACATATAAGGTAAAAATTATCCTATAAATTGAAAATGGATTAAATTTTAGAGAATATATTTTCCCCTTTTACTATTTATTTATTTTTTATGATTTTTAAATAATTTATTAATTTTCTTATAAAATATTTTTAATTCCATTTTTGAGACAATTCATTTAATTTGAATTTAAAGACATCAAGGAAAATATGAAATTTGTATATAATTATTTAATACATTAATAATATGTTATATTAATATATAAAATTCACGGAATTCTATAACTCACTCAAATTATATTACTTTTAATATTTTTAAAATCATTTATTTTATTTTCCTATTCATTGAAGAAATACCGCGTCAGTGTTGTGTAAGAATTCATGGTTATTATAAAAAATAAAAAATATAAATAATTAAACATAATAAAAATAATTTAATTATTCTCAAAATAAAAATTAATATTCATTCAGAACTTTATTTTATCCCTAAGTGAACTTATAAGAGTTATTTAAAATTAAGAGAGTGATATTTTTCATTTTTTTAAAATATTATATAGGTCATTTTTATGGAAAAGTGTCTCTTAAAAAAATTATATATCAATAAATAGGTGATAAGGGTCAAATTAAATTCGTTATGTAATAATTAATATGAAAAATAGTGACCTTAAAACTTGTTTTTAACCTATGTTAACCCGATTTACCCTTTATCGAGGTGAAATTTTTTACCGTGGTTACTATTCATAATGCCTAAAAATAAAAGTCATCTTTTCACCAAATTAGAAACTAATAATTAAAAATATGGAATAAATTTTATAAAATTAAAATCATATATGTATAATTAATTAATTTAAAATAAAATTAAAAACCCAATGAAAAATAGTTTTTAGAAAAATTCATTTTTAAGTGCAAAAAATGTTTTTATACCAAATTCAACCATAAAATTTATTCCAATAAACTTAATTAGATTAATAATAAAATAATAGAACTAATTTTACTTATAAATAAATTCAAAACAAAATATAAATTTTTAAATGATTGAAACCAAAATACAATTTTTAATAAAAATTAGTATTTTTTCACTATTCAGGAAAAAATAAAACTTTTTGAAAAATTCTAAAAAATTCATATCAAGATAATTTTTAAATGATGATATAAAAAATTAAGATTATTTTTTAAAATATATTTTCTATAATTATAAAAAATTAAATATAACCTTTTCTCACAAAAATAAATAAAAATAATTTTAGAAGGAAACACATTTTTGAAACTTAATATGACTTTACTAAAAATTGAATGTTTATTTCCTAAGAATTATTCAATACATTGGTATTGAGTAGGGAAATTATATATATATATATATATATATTTAATAATGTGGTTAATCCTATTCATACCTCTTAATTCAATGGCTAGGTTATAATGGTCATATTTAAATAATAATATTTCATGGTTCATTTAAGAATGATGTAGAATATTGTATTTAGTATCGAACATAGTGTTATTTTAAAATATTATGGTGTCACATTATCCCAATTTTAATAAAATTTTCTATTTAAATTTGAAGTTTTTCTTGGTCATTAAGGGTTTGAAATTTGAAAATACCTTTTTTTAAAACCACATCGTAAAATGGTTAATAAAACTTCCTCTTGAAAAAGGGAAAGGGAAATATGAAGGACATATAGAATAAAACAAACCTTGGTTTCTAAATAGTATAACATTAATGGGAAGTGAAAATATGGACATGGATGATAAAAATAACACTCATGGACTAATAAGTAGTGATATAGATCTTGTTCAAGAAAAATTAATGGCCATAATTCTATAAATCAGTGAGGGGTGAAAAGACTATCAATTTGTTGGAAATTAAGGAAAAAGGATACAATTTTTATTTCCAAATCCTTTTCCTAGAGTTGAGGAATTAATTTTACATAAATACTATGGAAATAGGGAAAAATAATTACTTAAAAAGTATAATTTTATCCTTTAATCAATTTTCAATACAATCTAATATTTTACTCAAAATGATGATGATTAATGATGATTTTTTTATGCCTAAAGCTCTAAAATCATCGTATGATGGATCACATAATCCATAAAATAAAATCAATATATTACACCTATATTTACTAAAACCAAAGTGGTTATCAAAATTTAATATTATAAAAAAATGAATAAACATTCATATAAAGAAATAATACATTAATCTCTAAAATTCGATAGTGAATCCAAAGGTTTAACATTGAGCATTCCGTAAATAAATAACCCCATATCCCAAATAATCTTAATAAACCCAAAATTTAAATAAAATTTTAACCTGAAAGGTTTTCTCAAACCATTCATTATAAATCTCAAAAAATGTAATATCATCCTTCCCAAATAACCCTTTATGTGAACCATTAAGGTTATATAAACCTCAACCTAAAAAAAATCTCCTAAAATATCATTAATCCCGTAAAAATACAAAAAATTAAAAAATATATATTCATATAATATTATTCTTAAAATAAAATTTATTTTTATTCATAAAATTGTTTAAATAAAAATAATTTCATACTAACCAGGACATCACATAGGCCAGTGGTAGGCATTTCACTATTGTTGCACTTTGGTTGCAGGTTTATGCCTTACAGCTTTTCCAAATGTGAAAGTATGTTCCTTGGCATGTGGGTTATTATTTTTCTAAAACTGTATTAATATAATTCTTATTAAATTTACAAAAATATGATGAAAATACTTAAATATAACATTATCAGTCAAATAAATTTTTAATCACTAATGTTTTCAATACAAAATATTTTTTCCACAAAATTAAAAATTGTTAATTGACTATTATTACCTTAACATCAATGATCATATTAACTATGAAGGTTATCAATAAATTGAAACTTATTCCCAAAAAATATAAAACCATTATTCCTAAAATAAACTTGTCACTAAAAACTATAATAAACTAAAGGGTCGTATTCCCATAAATGTCTCCCAAAGTATCCTTAATCATGTTAAACTCCCATCACATAAACCCACAAAATTGGAATCTATGCCTTTAAAATTATGACCAAACTTATACTTATAAAATCAAGACACTTTAGATTTATCCCATATCACTATGGAATATAATAGGTTTCCATGGGTTATATTATATCCTTCAATATAATAGTTCATAATGGAAATGAGAATTAACCCAAGAATATCCCATGAGAGTGTCAAACTTGGTGAGTAAGGGAACTTCACCAACACCAGAATGATGGTCAAGATATATTTGACCAAATATTTTTGGGGTTATTACCCCTATATTCATATATTTAATATTACCTTAATCGTATAATAATTAATATGAAAAGTAGTGACCTTAACACTTGGTTTTAACCTAGGTCAACCGGATTTACCCATTATCGAGGTGATAAATTTTACCATAGTTACAATTCATAATGACTAAAAATAAAAGTGAGTTGTTCAAAAAATTTGAAATGAATAATTAAAAATAGGGAATACATTTTATAAAATTCAATTCATATAAACATCATTAATTAATTTAAGGTAAAAATGAAAAATATAATGAAAAATAGTTTTTTTTTAAAAATAATTTTTACGAGCAACAAATATTTTTATACCAAATTCAACCAAAAAATTGATTCCAATGAACTTAATTGGATTAATACAAAATAATATAACTAATTTTACTTATAAATAATTTTAATAAAAAATAAAACTTTTCAAATCATTGAAACAAAAAATAGAATTTTCAACAAAAATCAGTATTTTTCACTATTCATTATAAAAACAATCTTTTCAAAAAAAATTCAAAAATTTACTATCAGCTAATTTTTAAACGATGATCTCAAAAATGAAGATTATTTTTTCAAATATATTTTATAAAATTAACAAAAATTAAATATAATATTTTTTCATAAAATTAAATAAAAATCATTTTAGAAGGAATCACATTTTTGAGGCATAATATGACTTTACTAAAAATTGAATGTTTATTTCAAAATAATTAATCAATAAATTGTTATTGAGTAGGAAAATTATACATATATTTATATACTTCATAATGAGGTTAATCCTATTGATACCTTCCAATTCAATGGCTAAGTTATAATGGTTATATTTAAATAATAATATTTCATGGTTCATTTATGCTCGGTGTTGAGTATCGTATACGCTATTGAACATAGTGTTATTTTAAAATCTTGGTGTGTCACATTATCCCCAATTTAATTAATTGTTCCACTTAATTTTGAACTTGTGCTTAGTAATTTAGTGTATGAAATTTGAAAATAGCTTTTTTGAAAATGCACACTGTAAAAAGGGTTAATAAAACCTCCTCTTGAAAAAAGGGAAAGAGATATATAAAGGTCATCTATAATAACACAAAAATTGGTTTCCAAATATTAAGAAATTATTGGGAAGTGAAAATATGGAAATGGAGGATAAAAATAACACCCAAGTACTAATAAAGAGTGATAGAGTGCTTGGCCAGGAGAAATTTAAGGGCCATAATACTACAAATTAGCAAGGGGTGAAAAGACCGTCAATTCATTGAAAATGAAGGTAAAAGGAAACTATTTTTGTTTCTAAATGATTTTCCTAGGGTTAAAGAATTACTTTACCATCATGAACTGGCCCTTAACAATTCTAGTAAAAATTACTGATAAAGGATACCCTTTATTAGCACTTTATTTTTAGTGCTGATAAAGGGTCACTTTATCAGTGCCTTATTTTTAACACCCGTAAAGAGATCCTTTATTAGCTATTTTTATCACTAATAAAGGTCTGATAAAGTGAAATAATTAAAAAAATATTAAATAAAAATGATATTTTAAAAAAATCATTAAAATTTTATTAATGAAATAATTATTGATAAAAATTTATAAATTGATTATAATATATATAAATTATAAATACTAATAAATACTATATATTAAATATATATATGTATAAAAAATGAAAATTAAACAAGTAAAAATTAAAAATAAGTAAATTGAGAAAATTATTAATAAGTTTATTAATTAAATAATTATTGATAATTTTAATAAATAGTATATATTAAATATATATATATGAATGTATATAAATATGATTTATAAAATAAAAAATATTTATGCTTTAACATTAAATAGTAATATATTTAGTAAATCATGGTTTATAATTAAAAATTAATAAGAATTAAAAATAATGACTAATTGCATCGAGTAATGGACATAATTAAATATCATTTTATTTTTCAATTTAACATAGATCAAACACATGTTATATTGATTTCACATACATATACATAATTAATGCATTTTTATATACAATACACACAAACACAAATATTTATGCAATTAATGAAATCTTATATAGAAACACATACACCTAGTATTTATGTAATTTATTCAAATTTTATTATTCATTTTATAATTTCATTATAACATGACACATTTAATATATTATGTTTCAAATTGGTAAATTTTATATATTTATTTTTAATATTTCTAAATTTAGACATTATTTATTCATTTTTAAAGTGTCTTATTTTTTATTTTTTATTTTCTATTTTTCTGGGAATTTAATAAATTTATATTATATATATATATATTTATTTACTATGTTTTCATATTTTCAATATTTATTTATCTTTATTTTAATATATATCCATATTTTTTTAATAAGTTATATTTAATTAATAAAACTTATCAATTTTCCTAATATTATTAAAGTGTACCCATTTCTAATTATTCAATTTCACTCATTTTTAACATGCATGCATTTAATATTAAATAAATTGATAATGTTAAAAATATATTGGTAAAAATAAATTTATAAATAAATAAATTTATAAATGTATGTTTACTATATTTATATATTTATAATTATAAATAAATAAATATATTTTTTTAAAAATTATTTATATAATTATAATTAAATTATTATACATATTTAAATAACTATAAAATTATAATAATTTTATTTAAATAATAAATATATTTACTATAATTATATTTATATATATTTATTAAATATATAAATATATATAAAAATATAAAAATATATATATAATATATATATACAAAAAATTATATTAATATATCAAATGATATAAATATTATTTTTTAAAAAAGTATTTATATAATTATGAATAAATAATTATATATTTAAATAATTATAAAATTATATTAAATATATTTCAATAAATAATATATTTACTATATATATATATTTATATTAAATATATATATAATTATATAAATATATTTACAATTGTTTTTTATTTACAATTAAAATTATTAATCCATTATCAGCACATTTTCAGCATTGATAAAGATAGAGATTTGTCAATGCTAAAAACAACAGATAAATATTCCTTTTATAATCACTTATTAACTTAGCACTGATAAAAGAGATATTATCAGTGCTTTTTTGAAAGTGTTGATAAACATGTCCCGATCTATTTTAAGAACCCTATCTATTGTGAACCGGTTAACGATATCCCAAGCTCTCTGCAGAATCCACCTACTGCTGGTGCTCCTAGTTGTTGAATCCAAGCTTGAATCTAGGTTAGAATCAGGGCTCTAACTATTCCTAGGCTTGAATCCAAGGCTCGAATGATTAATGGGTGAAATGAAACCAAGGCTCTAATGAAATCCATGTTTTTCAATATCTCCACTTTTCCTCAATTATCCACTGAACCTTCCCATCCTACATCCGTGTATCCCAATAACTCCAGTTGTACTATCCTATAATAAAACAGCCCAAAATTCACTGTTTTTTAGATACATTGAAGTATTGTATTCCCCTATAGAATGTGGATCGCCTTGGGACAACATTGGTACTGTGTGACTTGAAATATATCAAACCCAATGTTTGGTCATGTTGTTATGTGGTATAATATGTTCCCAATACCTACATTCTATGAAATAAACCTCTTTGTAATCATAAACTTTTGAAAAATTCATCCATATAATAGTCTATATTGTCATTGGTTTGGAATATTACATTGAAAATCAGTTGGGAACCTCTTTTAATATTTTTATTGAGAAATTAATGTGCTATGATTTCCTTGTTTCACCTATAAACCAAGGAAAATTTTTAACGCACCAATCATAGAAATCTTGATATCGTACCTCATATGATCTAAAAAAATATCATTGTGCCTTTTCCAATCCTCAAATATTATGTCTTCAACATATATGACTACTAAAATCCTTTTATCATTATCCTTCTTGATGTAGAGGCTGTGATCAACTCTACCTTGCTAAAAACATAGCTTTCTAATGTATTGATCTAACCTTAAAAACTATATCCTCAGTTATTTATTTTTCTTATACAAATAATTATTTAACTATCACACATTTCTATAATTTTCATCCATAATAAACCCATATAGTTTCTCAATGTATAATCCCCCCTTAAGAACTCCATTGAGTAACATAGATTTGAAATCCATTTGGTTTATGTTTAACTACATTTTCACTGAAATTTATAAGAAAATTCAAATAGTTTACAACCAGGTTATAGGATTAAATTTATCATAAATATAAATTCCTTTGATCTAGGAATTATACTTTCACACCATCCATTATTTATTTTGAGCCACTTTTTCGTAGTCAATGAGTTTATTACAGAACACCCACTTGGTTATGATAATGTTTCTATGTTCCAGCCTTGGAACCATTTCTCATTTCACATTTTTTGTATTCGGATCAAGCTTCTCAAGCATAGATTTGATCCAATTATCATTCTTTTCAGCCTCTACAAATTATTTAGGCTCTAATTGGGAAAAAAATAAGTTTTTTGTAGAGTCTTACTCCTCCAAGTTTTCACAAAAACTATCCAATCACTAATAAAATTTATTCATTTATTTCATTCTTGCTTGTATTTTTTGTAGTTGACAATCCTTCTCCATTTTCTTCATCATCAATGTCTTATTTTGAGTTAACCATAGCTCTATGTTCTCCCCCCTATACTACTCAAATAAACATAAATTTCCTATATTGTTTCATAATTATTTTAATTATTAACAATCTCACCATTCTAATTAGTAAAATGAATCTATAAATTTTATCTTGTCATCATAAAAACATCTCAACCCACCCTTTAAGTCAGTATTTAATTGTCTCACTATCTAATATGACCAATTTTTTACTACCACAAATCAATTTATTATTTCAAACACAATTGCCATAAATTTTTACCAATCCCAATTCAAAAAATGGTTTGTCCATTTTTCTATAAATTTGTAAAAATATATCCATATTTGAAATGATAACCCACTCATTATTACTTCTTAAAAATAACTTCATTTCTTTCATCACACATCTAATAAACACTATGTATGTTTTACTTTAATCCATCTAAAAAATAAATCATTATTTAACATTGACTTTTGGTTTAACCCTTATGAATCTCTAATTACCATCAATGTAATTCTCACAAATGGGAGGCATTACCCCTCTTAGAGAACATAATGGAGTAAAATTATCATCCTCAGTAGTTTCATCTTCCAATGAGTTATTATTCCAATTTATTACTTGGGAATCATCCCCCATCTATTTTCTATCTCTTGTTCTAATCTGAGAAGTATTTATCCTATGGATGAATAATGTTGAGAGTATTTAAAGCAACATAGGTGCATGTCCATAAGATATAGGGGATTAGTGCTAAAAAAAAGAAATGATAACTATTTGGAAGATGATCTGATGAGGATGAAAGTTGTCTATAACTTTCACCTTTGAATGAATTTAGAGCATAAAACCTACCATATTGGAGTAATTATCTTCTTAAATATAATTACTCATTTTCATCAAATCATATTGAAACTCTTTGAAACAATAAAATGTTGGGTTTCCCTTATCAGAATTATCTATAACTCTTACCTTTGATAATGAATATATTATGTATATTTATTTATTTATTGTACAAAATGAATATTTTATGAACACAATATGATGGATATGAATAAAAAATGGATTCATTCTAATTATTTGAAAAAAGAGTATGAAGATAGAGTTAAAGAGTTGATCAAGGGTGTAATATTGCATGCACATAACCCTTCTCAAACACTTTGTCCGTGTTTACACTGTTGATATTCATGAAAAGTTAGTCTGAAAATGTTTGAAGAACATTTTATTTTTCAAGGTATAGATCAGAACTATAAATTCTGTACTAAACATGGGGAAAAATGAATTTTCACATCGAATGGGATGATACTATGGTTTATGAATCAGTTGATATGAATACCAGTGTAAATGATGATGGAGATTGCATGGAATAAATGACATTGACAATTGAAAATGACCTTCTTGATTTTACAAAGTTGTTTGAGAAGTTAAATAACTATTATAAGAGACCATTTTATATCAATTGTACTAAATAAAAAACTTTTTCAATTGTATTGAAGTTATATAATTTGAAATATGGAAGCTGAAAGAGTGACACCAGCTTTACAGAACTACTTGGTCTCCTGAATGATATGCTATCAGAAGAAAATGAACTACCATTTAGAACATATGAGTATAAATGAATACAACATTCAATGGGAATGATATCTAAAAAACACATGCTTTTCAAATTGATTTAATATTGTTTCTCAAGGATCATGAATCACTCATAAAATGCCTTAAATTTGGCATGGATCAATACAAGAAAAATGAATCAATTCATTTGAAATCAGTATTGTACTTTACTACCATTCCATAGTTTAGAAGACTATATGCTTGTCATGAAACTGTGAGACAATTGACATGGAATTCATATATAATAATTAAATATGGAAACCTACGTTATCCAGCGGAATATCCTTAGTGGAAAAAAATTATTATGAGTATCCGAAATTTGGAAATGAGTTGAGAAACCTTCATCTTGCCTTATCTACAGTTGGAATAAATACTTTTGGTATACAGAGTAGTACATACAGTACATGGACCATCATGTTGGTAAATTATAACTTGCTTCCATAGTTGTGGATTAAGTGCAAATACATTATGTTGTCTCTACTTATATATGGACCAAAGCAATCCGGTAATGATATTAATGTCTATTTGGATATATTAATAAATGATTTGAAATTAATGTGGGATATAAGTGTTACAATGTATGATGCTCATAAAAGTAAATAATTCACATTTAGGACCAAGTTCAATACTATTGATCCCACCTATAATAGTGTTGTAATTTATCAGCGCTCAAAAAATTTACTGATAAAGTCCATCTTTATCAGCTCTAAAATAAGCACTGATAAACGAATCCCTTTATCTGTGCTAAAAAAACATGGATAAAATGAACCCTTTATCAGTACTTCTTTCTTAGCACTGATAAAAGGTAACCTTAATTAGCGCTTTATTTTATCACTCATAAAGGAAACCTGTATCAGTACATTATTTATGGAAATTATAAAAGGTATCCTTTATCAACACTTGTTTAGTGCTGATAAAAGTTTCCATTCATTAGTTCTTTTTAGCACTGATAAAGGTCCCGAATAAAATGAAAAATTAAACAAATAAAAATAAAATGAGTAAATTAAGAAAAATATGAAACATTTTATTAATTAAATAATTATTGATAAAAATTAATAAATTTAATATACATATATATAGATTATAGATATTAATAAATATTATATATTAAATATATATATATAAAATGAATATGTATAATATATATAAAATGTTAATTAAAGACATATTAATGTCTTATTGATTTTTAATGTTTTTGATTTTCAATTTAACCTATATTAAACATCGTATTTTTCTTTTATTTCACACAAACACACACATATATATGTTAATGCATATGTATACATAAACAAACACACAAATATATTACTAAATTTATAGAAACACGTACACCTAATACTTAAATAATTTATTAAAACTTAGTATATTTTAGAATATAAATATAAAATGACACATTTAATATATATTATGTTTTTAATAAATCCATTTTATTTATTTAATTTTAAAATACTACAATTAGGGTATTCTTTTCAATGTTTTTTTATTTTTTATTTTATTTTTGAATTTGATAATTATATATATATATATATATATATACACTATGTTTTAGTATTTTAAACGCGCATTAAATCAAATCAATATATATATATATATATATCCCTATTTTTTTTTAATAACTTATATTTAATTAATAAAACATATATATTTTTTCAGTATTTTTAAAGTGTACTCATTTTGAATTATTCAATTTCAATGATTTTTAAAATGCATGCATTTAAGATTATATATCCATTAATAATGTTAAAAATATATTTGTAAATAATTATTTAGAAATAAATATATCTATAAATATATATTTACTATATTAATAATTATTATAAATAAATAATTATAATAAATAAATAATTAATATTTTTAGATAATTATTTATATAATTATAAATAAACAATTATATATATTTAAATATGTATAAAATTATAATAAAGTTATTTAAATAATTATAATTAAAAAACTTTTAAAAGTGCTTTTATAGAGCTGATAATGATCAATCCTTACCAGCACTAAAATGTTAGTGCTGAAAAATATGTCTTTTATCAGCATTTTTTTAGCGCTGATAAAGTTAAATATTTATCTGTGCTAAAAAAGAACTAATAAATACACCTTTTGTCAGTACTTATAATTTTATCACTGATTAAAGGGTTCTTCGTCAGATCTTTTCTGAAAGCACTGTTAAAAGTGTCCCCGATGTATTTAAAAAAACCCTGACCATGACTAAGTCGCTAGGGATTCTTAAGCTCTCGTGGAACTCATCTACTGCTAGTGAAACTCCTCCACGTTCCCTCATATTAATCAAGGCTAGAATCCATTATATGTTATTTCCTACTTTTCCTCTATCATTGTTTGATTATTTGGCTTTCACATTTTGTGTTTTCGCACTGTTCTTAAACACGATGAACCCTATATCTCTTCTCGTCACTACTAAAAGACAATGAGTGCGGTTCTATTTCTTCTTCTCCTTTCATATGTATTTGAGTGTCCATCCCATTTTTCATTAGAGACACACATAAATGGTTTACTATACTCTCAACATTTGCATGTAGACCTCTCACCCCCTTGAATTTCTATTCATTTGAATATTATAGGGATCCAAAATCTAGGTAGTTTCTCAAATTTAATTCATATTATAAACTAGATAATAGATTCAAATGGCTTAATTCTGAGGGTTTTTATGAATTAGGGGATACCATTTTGTGGCCCTTATTTATGGGTGATGAACATATAGGGAATAAGGTAAGTGTAAAAATGACTAAAACATGTTTTGTATATTTTGGTTATTCATGTAAATTGCTAAACCATGAAATGGGTTATTTATATTTTTGATTTTGATGAATAATTTTTAATGAATTCAAAAAAATATTGAATTAATTAGTCACAGTCAAAAATTATTTTAGTGATGCATGTTGTGAGAGTTTTGTTTTTTTATTAATTCAAGATTATTATTAAACTTTAACTAGTCATGGTGTATGATTAAAGTTTCATCATAGAATATGATTGAGTTTTCAGGGTACCTCTTTCCAATATTATATTTTACAACTAATAATATCATTATAATTCGTAAAGTAGGAAGTTCTTAGAGGAAATTGTAGATCTACTTTATGTTGCGTGGTATAATTTTCAATGAAGTGAAGTATCTATGGTTCCACTCTATGATTTCATGATAATATATCATAATAATAAATTTAAGATTGCATCGAATATATTCATTTCATTTATAAGACTAAAAAAATTCTAGATCAATACTTAGAATAAGTTGAAAAATTCACCCTTTAAAGGGATGGATGTTATTGGAGGGATCTTATAGTGGATTAAATAATATCCAAAATTGGAAGGTGAGGAATCCTTGAGTAGACAGAAGTGATGTCCAATGTAGGTGGGGTGAGATTCATTTCTGCAAGACTATTAGAGTGGAGGTATTCCCATTCCTATTCAATTGAGGATACTTTTTGAGTGATTCCATTAGTGTAGGTTCCTAGGAAACATTAATACTTGGATGATTGATTGTCTTCCATATCTTGATAATGGATTGGACTCCCTCTTTTAAACTAGATTTCCTCCAATCATTGTGGTTCTAAAGTTCACTGATGACATACCTCCCGAATAGTGATGGGAGTAAGGCTAGTTTGAAAGGGGGAATGGGTAGCCTCAAATCCATCATTAAGAGAGAGAAGAAAACCAAGCATCTAAGGATAGATTAAATAAAGGTAGTGATGGTTGTCTGTACTATAGTGTTGAATTATTATATCTATATTCAAGAAAATAACAATTTTCATGCAAGATGGATGCAATTTTGGAATTTTATGCATGAAGTGTATTGCATTGTTGTTATTCAAGAGAAATTAAATGTTTGACTACTCATGCAGAAAATGTCTTCAGAACATGATGATGTTGCAAATCCCGAGCAAGAAAAAACTGTTGATGATGAAACTATGGAATTATTAGGTGATAAAAAAATGTTGATGAAAAATAGAAAAAACATGAATGATACAACATCACTATTTTGAATAAAATTATCAAAGAAAGTAGTCAGGGTATAAAATTTAAGGTTGGTTGGAATCAACATGGCCAACCTATTGACCCCAAAAAGTCAAAATTAATAAATTATTTTAGAGTTACAACAGGGATGAATGTGATGATTGATATTGACTCATGGCATCATATCCAACATGTAATAAAGGAATTATTTTGTAAATATATAACAGTAATGTTACAATAAAATTTCTCTAATTTACTTAAAATTTATATAATGAAACTTTTATTTAATTTTCATTATTCCCTGTAGACATCATTTAATTTAGAATATTTCTGTTAGAAATTTTTCTTAATGGATGTTGGAAAATCCCATATAGGCTTCTGGACTCTTATGACAAAGTTACATCTTAGGGATGATGAGGGGAAAATAAATCCCCACCCACCACTTTGTTATGAACACATTATAAAGTAGGAAACATGGAATTCTTTCAGCAATCATCACAATGAAAAATCATTTCAGGTGAATTTTGGTCGATAATATATTATTTGAAATTATTTATTTTATCCAACTTTATTCAAAATTGTTAATTTAAGAAACAAAAAAAGAGTGCTGAAAATAAAGAGAGTGCATTAAAACCAGCGTACCCCTAGCACAAAGGATGGGGTAAACATCATTAGGGAAGAAATTGATATGTATTTTAAATAAACAATATAATTTTAATTATTTGATATGAAACAACATATGTTCCTTTATTTATATGTATATTGATGAATCAAAATCTAAAGCCACTTCCATCCCATGTCATGTGCTATAGAAAGAGGATTGTGTAAATAAGGATGGTATATTAGTTGACGAAAATACAAAAGCAGCATGGGAAGCATGTGTAAGTATTAAATAATTGTAATTCATTATGATTTATAACAATATTACATAAAATAAATATGTTTTTATTTTTTATATGGTTTAGACACAAGAATCGACAATGACTGTACCAGAAGAAAAGAGACTTTCAGTAGCTTTGAAGCGGCCTGAAAAATATGGTCGCATTAGGGGATTAGGTTTTGGATTCTATCTTAAAACATATTTATTGAAGATAAAACCACATGAAGATACATATAATATAATCAGATGAATTCAGACAAAAATATACACACTGCAATATATTATTTTGTGGTCTGGTTTGGCAGACCAATGTATAAAAAAAGATCAAAGTGAACCAGTGGTGGAGTAAAGATCTAAACATGATCCAAATGATCCCACTAGCTTTAAGGCTAATCATTCCCCCAAAACTTACCTGGGGTAATCAATTTTTTTCATTACTCTTTCTCCTAAATTTGAATCAAACAACTTATGATAACTTTATATTACTAAAATTTTATATAATGTAGTTGTATGTGATTTCTATCTATCAACACCCATGTACCGCCGTGTTGTGAGGGGTACAATGTATAATATCTCTAGAGACTAGATACATAATCAAACCCTCCCAAAAGATCACATAAGAGTGGGGATTGAGTTATATTATGAGCCAACTGCTGAGTTGTATGTTCCACTTGATGATCCAAATATTACAACAGTCTAAGCTACTATTGAAGATTTCATAGCATGGTCATCTACTCTTATAAAGATACATGGGGTATGTATTTAACAAAATTTTTCATATGAAAAAAATGTAATAGTTGATGATAAAAGGTCTAATGTGAGGTATGATATTACAGATGGATAAAACAGTGGAGAAACGAATGGTCGAATCAAGAAAATATACCTAATCGATCAAGAAAACAAAATGAACTTCTGAGAGTACCTTCTCTCCACCAGTTCTAGATAAACATTTATTAACATTAAAAATTCATAAAGTGACCAAATTAAAAGATAAAACTATGTATTACATTCACTATAAAGAATAAATATTTGGAGTTTCCATTATGGACAGAATTTTTCACAAGATTATAAATGATATTCTCAAGTATGAATGACTAGGAATCCAAGTTGGGAATACACACATAAGCTATATTTTCATAACACATCTATCCAAATAGTGAACTAAATATTTTTATTAAAGTTAATAGCTATTCATATTTTGTACAAGAATTTATTTTACAACTATATAAAAGGAAGATCACCCGAAGTAGGATTTGGATTCATTAATCCTAATATTATTTATACAGTAAAAATTAATTTGGATAATGAATAAATAGATAAGAAAATAGACAAGTTACTCTAAGAATTTAATTAAAAAGTATTAGACTACAGACTCTTTTTGATTCCTACAATAACAGGGTAAAACTATATGATCTAATAACATCAAATATATTTTTAATTTTTTTCATTAATTAATTATTTTTTGTTTTTTAAGAAGAACTAGATGTTGATAGTAGTCAGCATAGACACCCCAACTATTTATCTGTTGGATTCAATGCAGGGAATTCCTACCAACTGAACACACATTACATGTATTGTGAATTTGAAATACACTAAAATCAACATTTTATAGATTAACATTGAATTATATGTTCACTCTATGTTTTAATGAGAATTTTATTATGATAGGAATGTCTCTAAATACAGGATAAATAATGGCATGAGGCCTACATCTAAAAAGCTAAATCCTACGAATTAATACAAATTGAATCAAATTAAGTTATATATAGACATAGTTAACTATCAAAACATTTCAAAACAATTTTCTTATTTTGTTCAATTTTTCTTTAGTTTTTGAAAAAGTATAATGAGATCAGTTGTAGATATTATATTTGAAAATTTTTGAGAGAAACCATATTGCATGAAAAAACCAGCATCCCCCTACAGGTAATTTCTATAGGTAACTAAAATTTAGTTAAATATATTTCAAAATCATTTTTTGTTGATATTTTCTTAGTACTATCAAGATTTACAACAAAATATTTATTCAAAAGAAGAAATCAATTTGTTTAGAGATGAGTGGGTAGCGTACTTTTTATCAAAATGTATGCTGATAATAAATTTAGGTGACTGCATGTTATGTTTCTGATCTAGTATGAGTTATGACCATCGAAAAATATTTGGGGTATGAAGCGTTAGTTTCAGAATGCTTTTATATTATTCTTCATGTCTTTATCAAGGAGAATATTAATGAATAAAATCATTTTTTAGAAGAACTAACCTACAAACAATATTTTTTTTGTGAAAATTCATAGGCGAAGGTGGAGGTGGATTCATAGCCTAAGGCAGATGTGGAACCAAAGGTGAAGGTGGAGGAAAAGTCAAAATCATAGACCAACGTGGAGGAGGATGGAGAGGTGAAGACCATGGTGGAGATTGAGGCGGAGGAGGATAAGAAGCCCTAGTTTGAAAACAATAAAATTGTTGGGCAATGAAATAGAATAAGGATCATACCATGATTGTGTTTGAGAACAATTTTTTAAATGTGCACACAACACTTTTCACTTAAGATAAGATCCATTGCCCGTGTTTCCAGTTTAAAATGGAATTTTAGTAAAAAAACACATGGCATACTCAAAACTGATAAAAAACGTTTATATTGTTTTGGTACTTTAGGAAAACAATCCCTATGTCATTTATGATGTGTAGGGATTAACCACACCTCAATCCAACACACGATGTGACTGTTATGACTCCAAGTGAATCTTTTTTATTCAAAAGTGACATTTATTTTAATCAAAAAACAATTGACATACTCAAAACTAATAAAACACATTTCGATTATCTTGAAACATTAGGAAAAGGATTCATTAGTCATTTGGGACATGTAGAATTCATCCAAACCTCATTCTAATGCAAGATGTGACCGATATGACTCCAAGTGCTTCTTTTTTATTCGAAATTGACATTAATTCTAATAAAAATATAAATGAAATACTTAAAACTGATAAAATGCATTCATATTGTTTTTTTACTTTAGAAAAATGATCTATACATAGTTTGTGATGTGTAGGGATCAATCTATCCTCAATCCAACACATTGTGTGACTGGTATGACTCCAAGTGAATCTTTTTTATTCAAAAGTGATATTAATTTTAATAAAAAAACAACTAAAATACTCAAAATAGAGAAAATGAATTCTGATTGTTTTGATACCTTAAGAAAATGGTTCATGAGTCATTTTAGACATTTATCATTCATCCACACATCAATATGATGAACGGTTTGACTATTATGACTCCAAGTGAATTTTTTATTCAAAACTGACATTAATGTTAATCAAAAAAAATTTGACATACTCAAAATTGAGAAAATGCATTCATATTGTTTTGGTACTTTAGGAAAATGATACATACATCATTTGTGACATGTAGGGATCAACCTTACCTCAAAAAGATGCACGTTTTGACCGATATGAATCCAACTGCATCTTTTTTATTCAAAAGTGACATTCATTTGAATCAAAAAAACAACTGTCATACTCAAAACTAAGAAAACACATTCCAATTATTTAGATACTTTAGTAAAATGATACACGAGTCATTTGAGATGTGTATCATTCATCTTCACCCCAATCCAACGCATGATGTGATTGGTATGACTCCAAGTGCATCTTTTTTATTCAAACCAAACATTAATTTTAATAAAAAAACAAACGACATACTAAAAAATGAGCAAACACATTTATATTATTTTGGTACTTTAGGAAAACAATACATATGTAATTTTTTACATGTAAGGATCATCTAAACCTCAATTCGACGCATGATGTGACCAATATGACTTCAAGTGTGTCTTTTTTATACAAAAGTGACATTCATTTTAATAGAAAACAACTAACATACTCAAAACAAATAAAAAACATTCTGATTGTTTTGATACTTTAAGAAATGATACTTGAGTCATTTGGGATGTGTAGCATTCATCCGTACCTCAATCCGATGCACGGTGTGACTGGTATGGCTCCAAGTGCGTCTTTTTTATTCAAAACTGACATTAATGTTAATAAAAAAAGAAATGACATACTAAAAACAAAGAAAACATATTCATATTATTTTTTTACTTTAGTAATATGATCCACACATCATTTTTGGTGTGTAGGGATCAACCACACCTCAATCCGACACACAATGTGACCGGTATGAATTCAAGTGTGTCTTTTTTTATTCAAAAGTGAAATTTATTTTAATAAAAAACAACTGACATTCCCAAAACTGGGAAAAAACATTCTGATTATTCTGATACTTTAAAAAACAATCCATGAGTCATTTGGGACCTGTATCATTCAACATCACCTCAATCCGACGAATGGTGTGATTGGTATGACTTCAAGTGAGTATTTTTATTCAAAACCGACATTAATGTTAATAAAAAAACAACTGACATACTCAAAATTTATAAAATGAATTCATATTGTTTTTTTACTTTAGAAAAACTATCCATATATCATTTGTGATGTGTAGGGATCAGCTGCACCTCAATCGGACGCGCGGTGTGACATGTATGAATACATGACAACTTTTTATTCAAAAGTGACATTCATTTTAGTCAAAAAAACAACCGACATACTTAAAACCAATAAAACACATTATGATTATTTTTATAATTTAGGAAAATGATCCATGAGTCATTTGGGATGTGTATCATTCAACAAAACCTCAATCCGATGCACGGTGTGACCGGAATGACTCCAAGCGCATCTTTTTTTTATTCAAATCTAGCATTAATCTTAATAAAAAAAAACATCTCACATAGTCAAAACTGAGAAAAAGGATTCATATTGTTTTGGTACTTTAGGACAATGATCCATATGTTATTTTTTATGTGTAGGGGTTAGCCACACCTTCTCCGACGCACAGTGTGACCAGTATAACTCTAAGTGTATATTTTCTTATTCAACAATGACATTAATTTTAATCATAAAAACAACTGAAATACTCTACAATAGAATTTTATTTTTCTTGTATTTGTGTTAGAAATTTTATTTCATTTAAAATTAGTATTTATATCTTATTTTGGTAATTTTTTTTGCTGTTACTACTGATGCAGTGTGTTGCAGTACACTACACCTGTTTCGGGGGATGTAGTGTGCTGCTGCATCACACTTCAGTTTTCACCATTATCAGTGCAGTTAACCGCACAGATAAATATTACCTTTTTCGACACTTTTATTAACCCACACTACTGGAAAATGGACATATCCCCACGGTTTTCCCCAAAACCGTGGGGATAGGTACCCCTATACCCACGGTTTTGGAAAACTGTGGGTATATGTGACTTTTCATGACCTATACCCACAGTTTTCCAAAACCGTGGGTATAGGGGGGTCTATCCCCAATGTTTTTGAAAACCATGGGGATAGGTCTGGGATAAAACACATATTCCCACAGTTATGAAAACCTTGGGTATAGGCTTCCCGTGTGTGCGTGAGAATTTTTTTTTCTGCGGGAAGGAATTTTTTTTGGTGGGAATCCTATAACCACGGTTCTTCCCTCTATACCCACGGTTTTTATAACTATAGTTAACTATATATATATATACACATATAAGTGATGTTAGGGTAGTGGTTAGATGTGGTTCTTGCAGCGAAGAGGTTGCGAGATTGAAACTCGATGCCGGCATAATTTTAGGACCTATACCCACGGTTTTGAAACCGTGGATAAAAGTCGTTGACACCATGGAAATTGGCTATGTTTCGGTGACACGGTGGCAGGACACATATACCCACGGTTTTGGAAAACCGTGGGTATAGGCTTGGGACCTATACCGACACCGTTCCAGCCCACGATTCCCCAAACCGTGGGTATAGGTTATACCCACGGTTTTAGGGGCTATACCCATGGTTTTGAACCGTGGGTATAGGCCGTTTTTTCAGTAGTGCCAGATAGAGGACTCCTTTATTGACACTTATAAGTCTGCTGCTAAAGTCTATCTATATCAGCACATTAAAAATTTCTGATAAATCATACTTTTACCAGCACTAAATTAAAGCGCTGATAAATGTGGCCTTTTATTAACACTTTGAAAATCACTTATAAATAGTACTTTTATAAGTGAATTTATATATTCCACTAAATCTCTCTTTTATCAGAACTTTCTTAGCACTGATAAAATTCATGGAATTTTAACCGCGCTCAGGTCATCAGCGCTTCTCTATTGCTGATAAAAGATGATTCTAGCACTGTTAAAATCATGTTTTGTAATAGTGGTTGTATGAGACGATAAATGACTTATCCTATTATGGAAATTTATCAAGATATAGAATTTAAAGAATTTTGGGGCGTCCCATTTGTGAGAAATTCACATATTCATTTCGGTTGAAACATTCCTTGAAGAATCTCTTTTTAAGACATCATTATTTTTTTACCTCGATAACATAAATACCGATCCTTGATAAAAATATTCGATTGGAATATCAAACTAGGTACAAAACCATATCTAATAACACGTGATCAACAATTTTATTAAGTAAAAGATATTGATTTTTTTTCAGTAAACCATTTTAAAAAAACCTTATGAAATTTGGTTTAAAGAAGAGATCAATTTTATTTGAATTATCATATTGAAATTGTTTATATTTCAGAAATTTTGTTGATGTCATACATATAGAAAAAAATGTATTTGATAGTATTATTGGAATGTTTCTAAACGTTCTAGGAAAATGAAATATGTCATCAAGGATATTTTGGACATGATTGACATGATGATAAGGGAAAATTTGACATTAGAGAATGGTAAAGGGAAGAATTTTATTCATCCAATAAGTTACACTTTATCCAGATAAGAAAATTACAATTTTTCCACTTCCTTAATAGTATAAAAGTTATAGAGGGGTCTTTATCAAATATCATGAATGTTGTTTCAATGACTAATTTGAAGTTACAATGACTAAAATCACATGAATTTCATGTTTTGATTCAAGATTTTATGCTTGTTAGTTTCTATTGCTTTCTACCTCGAAATGTATGACATACATTAACCATAAAATACATCATTTTCAATGCCATATACAGTAAAGTTATAGACCTGATGACGTTTAAAATCATGAATAAGGAGGTTTTGGTCATATTGTGTGAATTAGACATGTTATTCCCATCATAATGATTTTAAATAATGCTCCACCTTATGGTTCACTTGGTTAGAGAGGTTCAACTATGTGGTCCAGTCCATTAATTATGGATCTACCCCATTGAACAATATATGAAAATTTTGAAATGGTATGTAAAGAATTAAAGTCATCTAGAAGGATGTATTATAGAATGATATATTGTTGAAGAAGCTATTGAATTCGGTACCGATTACCTATCAGATGTTGACAATATCAGTCTCCCAAAGTCTCATAATATCAAACACCTTATTAAAGATGGTATTTTTGATAGAGATTTTGTTACAATAAACCTGATAGAGAGTGAACAATCACACCCTTACATTTTACAAAATAATAAAGATGTAGATCCATACATTGAATCCCATAAAGAATGTTGTAGGGTTTTTAATCTATTAAGGGCTGAAGGGTGGATATCAAATACCCATAGTCAATAGTTTATAGGATGGTTTTGAGATCAAATTTATAAGGAGTTGTCTTAAAATATGATTTCAATTGTTGAACGACTTCAATGGATAGCTAGGGGACCAAATTAAAATGTGATATCTCACACTAGTTTTGTAATAATTGGTTATACATTCTATAAAAAAGAATATGATGACTACAGTACGATGAAAAATAACAGTGTTACACCTGTAAAAGAAGCAATGCACATATTTGGTTCCAAGGATAGAAATCCAGTTTAGGAAAATATGTCATATTTTTTCATTATCAAATAGATATAAGAGTAATATTAGACAACATTTCAAGTGCTGATTTTCTATTTCAAATGGGTTGATAATATGAGTGTAGTGATAGTTGATGAAATGAGCTCCGTGAAGTTGAATTTCAGTGTGGAAGGGGAAAAATATGATCTCTTCATAATATAATCACAAGAAATGAAAGTATTTTATGCCTCAGATATATAAAATAAGAATAGGTCGATTGTCCTATGGGTGACTAAAAAAATGTCGGGTGAGATGAAAATTCAATTGACGATGACCCTTTTATTGGGAGATCACAATCAGTTTATTCTAGTCCCAATATATAAAATGTAATTTATATTATATGGAGACACAAAGAGGGTATTTTGATTCTCAATAGAGGAATCAAATACCTAAAACTTTTACAAAAATAAAGAGAGTTCAATGATAAGGTAAAAGTATTTTTTAATATATTATGTTTTTCCCCAAAATATTTTATTTTACTTATTGAATTAACAAAATCTAAATTAAATATTTGACTACTCATGAAGACAACATATTTTTCACATGATAATGTTACTAATACCTTGGAAGAACAAACTATAATGAAATAAACTCTTTGGGAATATATAAAGGCAATGTTATGATATACTTTCTATATTTTACCAAAAAATTATATAATGAAACTTTGATTTAATTTTTATTATTCCTTGTAGTGTTTATTTATTTTAGAATATTTCTATCCATATTTCATTTCTTTATACACCAAAACATTAATATACTTCTTCTCCCTTAAAAACTTTTCACCCCTACAGTGTTGCATTTATCACTTTCCTTCAAGTTCCCTCCACTGCCTTTTTTGTAAGAGAAATGACATTGAGTCTTCTCAATTCAAGAGGTAATATTGGTGTTTGAATAATAAAATCATTGTCCATAGAATTAATTTATTGTTTTATATTTATGTTTAATTGATTTCCTTTTAGTATTAGTCACATAAGAATTGTTTTCTTATACAGATGGATTCTTTTGTTCGAGTTGGGGTGGTCTATCCATATTTCATGCCTTTCTACACCAAAAATTCCATAGAATTCTTCTCCCTTAAATCATTTTCACCCCTTTAGTGTTGGAATTTATCAATTTCCTTAAAGTTCCCCCAATGCTCAATCAAATATTTAATCTTGATGTTTGCATAGTAAAATCATTATCCACATAATTAGTGTATTATTTCAAATTTATGTTTAATTTATTTATTTTTAGTATTAAAAATATAATAATTGTTTTTATATACAGGTGGATTATTGTGTTTGATCCTACAATTGAGATAATGAAAATGAGGAAATTTGTCTAAAATGTATACAACCATCATGAAAAGGTTAATTCTTACTACTTATTTAATTAATTTTTTCATAATTTTATCTACTATTTGTAAGTTAATTTCCATATCATTTTTATCTAATATTTTTTTTGTTATTTACAAAGATATTTTGAGAATTCATATCTCTCTTTCAACTATATTCAACAAGTCACAAAAGAGAAAAAATGTTTCTTTTTTCCAAAGTTACCATGCATTCTATTTCATTTATTTGTCAAACTTCCAGAACATCATATTGAGTCGATTCTCTTAGCTGAGAAACCATTCTCATTATTGAAATGCAGAAGAATAAAGAAGCTCATGTGCCCATTATAGTGACTTCTCATGATATAATTGGCATATTAGCTTCCTCTTCTCTTATGTATTTCAACAACAAGGAATATTTTTTGGCTAAGAAGATCATATCAATTTGTAGTGTTGGGAGTTAAATAAATGAAGGTATTGGAAATCATGGTAACATTGGAATTTAATAATTTTTTTGAGACTTTGATATTTGTAGGAATTATCTGCACCTCAATTCGACACACGGTGTGACCAGTATGACTCAAAGTGCTTCTTTTTCTTTAAAATTCACATTAATTTTAGTGAAAATGACTACTGACATACTCTAAACTGAGAAAACATATTTGATTATTTTTATAATTTAATAAAATGATCCCTAAGTAATTTTTGATGTATATGAATCTGTTTGACTTCAATCTGATACATGATGTGTTCCATATGATTCAAAGTGTCCATTATTAGTTAAAAATCAACATTTTAGTTCAAAAAGAATCACTCACTAAAAATTGATTAAACATGATCATATTTTCTTGATATTTTAGAAAATATATTCATAAATAATTTTTCATGTGTAAGAGGTATCACATAAAACTAGTACATGATGTGATTGATATGATTCAAAGTGCGTGTTTCCAATTTAAATTGAAATTATAGAAAAAAAGATAAGTGACATACTAAAACTAATAAAACACATTTATATTGTTTTTATACTTTATAAAAATTATCCATAAGTTATTTGGGACATGTAGGAATTAGAATCACCTTAATCCGATGCATGATGTGACTGATATGACACCAAGTGCATATTTTTATTTTAAAATTGAAATCAATTTTAGTAAAAACGAAAAAATACTTACTCAAAACTGAGAAAAATCATCTAAATTGTTTTTATACTTTAGGAAAATGATCTATAAGTCATTTGGTATGTGTAGGAATCAATCAAACATTAATCTGATGCATGATGTGACCAGTATGACTCAATGTGTCCGTTATCAGTTTAAAATCGGCATTTTAGTTCAAAACATGTCACTCATTAAAAACCAAGATATTTTAATTGGATTTTCTTAATAATTTAGTAAATTTATTGATAAGTAATTTTTTATATGTAGAAATCAATCTCATGTCAAACCGACACATGATGTGATCGATATGAGTCAAAGTATGTGTTTCTTATTTAAAATGACATTTTAGTAAAGAAGACAAGTTCCATACTCCAAACTAATAAAAAATATTCAGATATTTTTTATACTTTACTAAAATCATCCATAATTAATTCGAGATGTGTATGAATCAGTCTCACCTCAATCTGATCCATGGTATGACCGGTATGACTCTAAGTTCATCTTTTTTATTTAAAATTGACATCAATTTTAGTAAAAAAGAAAATCTGACCTACTAAAAAAAAGAAAAAACATTAATAGTGTTTTTATACTTTAGAAAAATGATCCATAAGTCATTTGAGATGTGTATGAATCATCCTCACCTCAATTTTTTGCATGGTGTGACCGGTATGACTGAAAGTTTCTATTATCAATTTAAAATTGACATTTTAGTTCAAAAATCATCACTCACTAAAAACCTAGAAAACACACTCGTATTTTCATGATAATTTAGGACATATATTCACAAATGGTTTGTGATTTTTAGGAATTATTCTCATATAAAACTGATACACAATGTGATTGGTATGAGTCAAAGTGTGTGTTTTTAGTTTAAAATGACATTTTGCTAAAAACGATACGTGATGTACTAAAAAATGAGCAAACACATTTTAATTGTTTTGATACATTATGAAAATGATCTATATGTCTTTTTGGAATTGTTTGAATTATCTATACATAAATATGATACATGGTGTGACCGGTATGGCTCCAAGTGCGTCTTTTTATTTAAAATTAACATCAATTTTAGTAAAAAGGGGAACTAACCTACTCAAAACCAATCAAAAGTATTAAGATTATTTTTGAAAATTTATTAAAATGATTCATTAGTCATTTGGGATATTTATAAATCATCCTCACCTCAATCTAATGCATAGTGTGACTGGTATTACTCCATGTAATTGTTATCAGTTTAAAATTGAAATTTTAGTTCCAAAAGTTTCACTTATTGAAAACCAAGAAAACATGCACAAATTATCTTGATAATTCAATTAATTGATTTATAATTCATTTGAGACATTATGAATTAGTCTTATTTTAAAATGATAAATGATGTGATTGATATGAGTTAAACTGTGCATTTCTATTTTAAAATAACATTTTAGTAAAAAAGACACGTGACATACATAAAACCAATAAAACACATTCTGATTGTTTTGATACTTGGGGAAAATGATCCATAAGTTATTTCAGATGCTTAGAAATCATCCAAACCTCAATCTGACTCATGATTTTACCAATATGACTCCAAGTGCATCTTTTCAATATATAAGTGTTATTTTAGTTTAAAACGTGCATCACATCTCCAAAACTAAGAAAACAAGCCTAGATTGTTTTCTCATTATTCTATATGCTATTAATTAGTTAATTTCTTTAAAATTTTTATCTTATATATTTTTAGTTAATTTTCATAGACATAATGATTAAATATGAACAAGAAATAGTGTGACGTGAAAGAATAAACCACAAACCAATATGATACACAATGTTCCAGGTATGATTCAATGTTTAGTTTAAAATAAACAATTTTTGTTAATTTATTTTTTTTGTATTATTTCTAATATAATAATTGGTTTCTTATACAAGTGCGTTTTTTTCTCGATTAGGGGTTAGGATGAAAAGACAAAGGAACATTGATGTTTTTGAATGTATGAAATAATTTTTACTTTTGTAATTGTATAAACCAATGTTTGAAATTTCTATAATATAGTGTTTTTTTCGTGTATTTGGGTTTTAAATTTTATTTCATTTAAATTATATATTGTTAATTTTTTTTCTAATTTCATGGTGTTTTTGGTGCTATAGTGTGCTATTACAAAACACTACAATATTCCCTTTATCAGCACTTTTAGAAGCCCCAATAAAGGTATAATTTATTAGTGATAAATAAAAGAGTTAATAAAGGATTTCCTTTATCAGGGCTTCTAAATGTGCTGATAAAAGACTATATATGTTAATATCGATCGGGAAGTCAGCGCTTATCAAGCACTGATAAAGGACATTTTAGCACTGTTAAAGGTGTATTTTATAGTAGTGGTACTAAGGACATAAGAAAATATACTTACTTGAAACGTATAATTTTATCCTTTAATCATTTTTTACTAAAATCTAATATTTTCCCCCAATCTATTATTATTAAAGATGAATATTTCAGGCCAAAAACAATAAAATAAACTTCTAACAGATCACAAAATCCAAAAAAGAAGAACATGATATTCATCCTGTATTTACTAAAACCAAAATGGTTAAAAAAATTTATGATAATACAAAAAAAGAACAAAACTTTATATAAATAAATAATACACTAATCTAAAAAATTCTACATTGAAGCCAAAGTTTTAACATGTATAATTACCTAAATAAAAAACCCTATATACAAAATAACCTCAATGACCTCAACATTAAATAAACTTTTAACCTCAAAGGTTTTCTCATACAATTTATCATAAAAATCCAAAAAATGTAATATAATTCTTCCCAAATAATACTTCATGTTAAACATTAAGGTCATATATACCTCAACCCAAAAACAATCTCCCAAAATATCATTAATCTCATTAAAATCCCAAAAATTCAAAAAGATATATTCCTATAATATGATTCATAAAATAAACATAATTTTTATTCATCAAAATGTTTAAAGAAAAAATGTCATACTAACCTAGACATCACATGGTCTAGTGGTAGACACTACACTCATATTCCACATTGGTTGTGGGTTTAAGCCTTATGGACATTCCAGATGTGACGGGATATCACATGGCCTATGGGTTTTCTTTTTTCTAAAACTATATTACTATAATTCTTATTGCATTAACAAAAATATGACGAACATCCTTAAAAATAAAATTAATTGTCAAATAAAATTTTAACCCCTAATTTTTTCGATACAACTTATTTTTTTTCACAAAATCAAATAATATTAATTGACTATTATTTCCTTAACATTAATGGTCATATTAACTCTAAAGGTTATCAATAAATTTAAACTTATTCCCACAAAATAAAAAACCATTATTCCTTAAATAACCTTCTCACTAAAACATATATTAAACTTAAGGGTTGTATTTCCATAAATATTTCCCAAAGTACCCTTAATCATGTTAAACTCCCATAAAATAGAACCTCAAAATGGTTATCTATTCCTTTAAATTTATAACCAACCTTATACTTTTAAACCCAAGAAACATTAGGTTTATCCCATATCACTATGTTATATCATAGGTTTACATAGGTTCTATTATCCCATTCAATATAATGGTTCATAATGAAAATGTGAATTAACCCAAGAATATCTCCCTAGAGTGTCAAACCAGGTGAGTAAGGGAACACTCACCATGCACCAGAATTATGGTCATGATATATTTGACCAATTTTTTTTGGGGTTATTACCCCTATCTTATCTATTCCAAAATCATAGCCACTTATAGTATCTGGACATTGATGTATCTCTAGGAAAAGTATATAATATTTACCTTATCAAATACATTATGTTATTATGAAACAATTAGAAATATCCTTAGCATTTTTCATACTGATATGTTCCCTAATATATGTTTTCTTAAATCTATTTACCATGGTTTACACTAAACTTTTTCTGATTCCAACCATAAAGACTCCAACTCTAGTAGCAAAAAATTCGATGGTTTTATCATTACATTGGCAATAGATACCAGCGACCACATCATAAAGGACTGAATAGTTTTTTAGTCATGGTAAACTAGATACTTACTTGAATCTAATATGTATTTGGAAACATAAAATATAACAAATAATTTTCCTTGAGAACATTATTATTCTCTCCAGGATATCCTTTAATATCAATAATAGTAGACATCCTAGAATCTATGGGAAAAGAAAATAAATTAAGGGTGATTTTGGATTCCTAGTAAGAGTTACATATAGTAGAAGCTATCATGAATAAATAAATAATAATAAATATAGCAATGTAAATAACTGAAAATACATTCCATTTATTTAATAACTTAAGCATGTAAAATAATATGGAAGGAATAAATAATGATCATATAATGCCATATAAATAATCAAATGATCTCGAAACTTATCCATATATATCATAACTATTTAAATAATAACATGTTCATTAATAACTAATTTCATAATTATAGACTGAATAATACTGAATATCTAAAACTTAACATCATAGAATTTCTACAAGATATATAAAAATACCATCAATGCTTCATTCAAAAACATCTACATAAATAGATAAGGTCTCATACAAATACCCAATATTTTTTTCTCATGATACCTACTGATGCATAGAGGTGTTATGTATTTCTGGACCAAACCCATCACTTAATAATTCTAATAAATTCATCATATTAATAAAAAATACAATTTAATCAAAATGCCTTAAAAATCAATAACTATTCATATTTTAATAACTATCATATAAAATGTAAATAATTTCCCTAGTCAAACTGATCATAAACCATCAAGATAATTGATAAGGATAGAACCATTATGACATATACCTAGTAGATCATAAGTAAAATAAATAGTTGATGTAATTATTGAATATAAATACCATAAAAAGGCCATTAAAAAAATTAATTTAGGAAAGTAATATTTTCACTTTGAAAATCACTTTTAGAACTAATTTTTTTTAGAATATCAAGAAATTTTTTTATTCAAAATTTAAATGGAAAATTAAAAAGAAATATTCAAATCATTGAGAATTCATAATGTGGTAAATTCCATTCATTCTGTATAGATTAAAAAACTTTCATTTCATACCTTTGTAAGAAAATTAAAAAATTACCACATTTGGAAAATGAAAAAATGATTCATTTTAAATCATTTGTAACAGTTAAACATGGGTAAATTTGTCTTTAATAAATCACTAGATAATAGTAAAAATATTCTTTATGAAATTTTATAGAAAATTTGGATATGTAAGAAAAGGATTCCTAATAGTGTAGAATCAAAAATTTTGTTTTCTAAAAAACATTATTTTGGTATTTGGAGTACTCAAAAAGAGGAAAATGAAAGGAAAACAAATAATTTCCAGAAATAACCAATAAAGTAGAAAATATATTAGGTTTAAGATAAAAAGTTCAAATAATCCTCCTGCGAAAAATTAAACATAAATAATCCCAAATAATGATGAGATTATGAAATAAACCATTACCACTTTTGTCTATTTCGAATCATAGACCTCATTAAATAAAAAAATAAAATAAAACATTAAATATAAATAATATAAATAGATTCATGATATAAAATATCAAAGGTAAGATAACCTTTCTCTTTATTAAAATTAATTTCATGATTTATTACGTAATATTACACTTAATTCAACTTGGAAGGTCGATAAGTCTAGTGTCTTTAAGAATTAGGAACATTACATAACAACTTAAAATAGGAAACCATTATCTTTATTGAAAAATTCCTTAACATGACAACACTTAAAACTGCATGGGATAACCTAGGGACATACATTAGAAATAGGTGAGTTATAAAGCCCAATAAGGGAATAAATATAAAATAATACATGTTATAAAATAGTAATATCAATGGGACATAAAGTAATTAAGAACCATAAACATGAAAAATGAGACATGATATAACATGATAATCATAAAGGAAATAGGGGAAATGTGGAAACAACCTAAAACACTGGATTATAAACATAGGTCAAGGATAATTGACAAGGCATCATGATATAAAAATTCATATAAAGGAATTAGTTTTACTCCCTTTCCTTGACATCTCATGAGACTAAACATTACCTAATTCATCAAAGTTCTATATAATTCCGGGCACACCCGTCACTTTCATTTAATTCTCATGCTTATGTGCACCATATAGTTCATACAAAATGAATTCATTCATCATCATATTTTATTCCAAGATCATGGATCATGGAATTCATACATGTAAGTCCCATGTAAAATAAGTATAACTATATAAATTTTAATACCCTTAATAATAAATTGGTTTGGTATTCACTACAAAATTGTTTTGGTATGAAAAACCATGGTGAAATTTCAGCCGCATCACGATGTCACTTAAAAATTCATACATTGTGTTGATGAGATAGAAAGGGGTATATAATCATTTTTACATAAAATATGAAGTAATAGGGACATGTATATATATAGTCCAAAATTAGGTATTGGAAATAGAATACATAATATAATAAAGAAACTTTAATAATGGGGAGAATAAGAGGATCGCTTACCTTGATAGTGTGACTCCAAATGCTTGGGAGGGGATTATTGAGAGTTTGGGGAATCTTTGTATGACTCTATGTAATAAAATAACCAAAAACACAAACATTCCAATGGTTTTTGCCCATGGTTTCTGAAAAAGGGTAGTGGTTTTCATTATTTTATAAAGATAAGGGCGGAAATTAATAAAATAATACCCTTGCTGATGTGGAAGTGAGTCATACTCTTAAATAAATGATTTTAAAACCTTAACATATATTAATGGTTTTAGAGGATTCGTAAAGGCTTTATAAACTTAATCAGATAAAATAAAATCACATTATTTTAAAGGTAGAACATATATTTGGGTTTTTATACCATTTATAGTATTTTTTACATCACTTTTGGGTCATTATGATTCCATAATACACACAATATATTTATACTTTATTTATTTTTAACCAAAAAATTTGTGTGTCTTATAAAATTATGAAAATTTCCCCATTGGATAATTTTGATGTTATGATTCCAAAAATGATATTAATTTTATAAAAATAATTTTCTAAATATGATAATTTTCAATTTTAAAATAGAATTTATAGTATTTGAGATATGGTGAGTTTTTTTGATAATAACAATTTTTGAACCATTATAGAAATTACATTCGACATCATAAAAATTATACCATCAATTAAATTTATAAATAATAATTTAGTAATGATATTTTAATAAAATATAATTTATTTAAAAAATCCATTGATTCATCAAAAGGAATGTAGGAATTGAAATTCCATATTACTTAAAAATACCATTTATATTTTATCATATCAGAATCTATTTTTTATCAAACCGATTACTTAATCATTTATAAATTAAAAGAAATAAAAAGTAAATATAATCATAATTTCAATGAAAATAAAATATATACATATTTATACAATTAGGGTGACTTTATTTATAGTATTTGTTAATTTATTTTTACCCTTAATTATACTATCTTCATTTTACCATTGTAATTAATTTTAACTACATATATTATTCATGTTAATCAAAAATAAAGTTTAAATTATTACCCAATATTAATTATGGTGATTCAAAATATGGAATAAATTTTATCAAAATAAATTCACAGAGGTACAATAATTTAATTTAATATAAAACCTACCAGCATGATGGAAATCAATTTTATGAGAAATAGATTTTTTAAGGAAAATATTATTTTAATATAACTATATTACTAATGATATTATTTATTTTAATTTAAATTAAAAATGATAGATATATAATACAAATATTTCAATTAAATAATTTCTCATTAGGGGTTATTTTAAATATTTATAATGGAGAAACATTATTCATTTTAAAAGAGTTTTAAAAAATATGTTTTTAATCATAAGAATAATCTTGTATTAAATTACGATATAAAGATGATTTAAATGTAATAATTGAGTTAAATATAACAAAAAAACTTATGTTACATTTAAATTAAATTAAAATAATAATTTTAATTTTAAATTAATTCATTTATTAAAATAAATGAAAATTTTACATAAAAACTATATTTTTCACTATTCATAGAAAAGTCTATATTTTTTGGAAAAATCCCAAATTTTACCCCTAATATGATGATATAAAAATAGAGTTAATTTTATAAAATATATTTTATAAATTTTTTAGAAAATAAATATAATATTTAAAAAAAATAATTTTTAAAGAAAATAATTTTTGAAGAACAAAAAGAAATTACCAAAAATTGATTGATTATTTACTAATAATTTATCAATATATTTAGGAAATATGGGTTTATATTTCATAAATTAGTTAAACCTACTCATATAATAAAATTTAATAGAAATTTTAAAATAATCATATTTAAATAATTGTTGTTCTTTTGGGTTTAGTGTTGCATTTTTCATATACTATTGAACAAAGTTTTCTCTTATAATAACTCAGGACATTACATTCTTCCACCCTTTAATAAATTGAATCCTCACAATTTAGACATGGGCTCAGCTATTATTATTTCCATAGATTAACTAGAATAAAGTTAAAATTAGGGAAGAGTACCTTTAAACTATTAAACACACAAATGGGAAACCAACTGACATTAAATGGATAACTTATAAATTACATATATTTTATTAAATTATGAATTTATAGGATTCAATATATATTATCAAAAATCTATTTTCTAAAAATATATTCTTATGTATAATTTTTTCCATTAATAATTGTTTGTAATGAGCTTATGAATTTACAAAATCATGTCCCCTGGGAGTGTTAAACTAGGTGTGCAACAAGCCCTGTTGTCATGCACTAGTTACCAGTAGAGTCTAGTTCAACATATTTTTTTTCCATGTTTTACCTCTATGTACATTTTTGATAGAGCCAAATAAACTTGTAGTATCTATAAAGAGATTTATTTTCTTGATAAACCACTTATACTATACATACCCAAATTTAGGTATTTTTCTTATACTTAGTATTGTCCCTAAGGATTTCACTAGATTTTTCTAGTCCTAATCCCAAAATTAACTAATTTTTTTCTTTGATACCAAATATGAAAACCCTTATATTTATTTAAATTTACTTAATTATTTATTACATAAGATTACAATTAATACAACCTGGAATATTGATAAGTATAGTGTATTTGGTAATTAGGAACATTACACAACAACTTAATATAGGAAAAACATCATATTTATTGAAAAATTCCTTAACATGCTCGCACTTAAAACTGCATGGGATAACCTGGGGACATACATAATAAAGGGATGATTTATAAATCCAAATAAGGGAATAAATAGATAATAATAAATGTTATAAATTAATAATATCAATTAGTGATACAAGGAGTATGAAAAATAAACATGAACAATGAGACATGATATAACATGATAATTATAAAGATAAATGGGAAATGTGGAAACAACTTAAAAACATGCATAAAAAACATAGGTCAAGGATAAATGCTAAGAAATAATTATGGAAAAGTTATCATAAATTAATCAGGTTTACTCCCTATCCCAACATGACATCTCATGAGACTAAACAATACCCAATGCATTGGAGCGCTATATAATTCTAGGAACACTCGTCACTTTTATTTCATTCTCATGCCTATGTGTGCCACATATATCATTCATCATAATATTTAACTACATGATCAATGATTATGAAATAAATAAATTTAATTCCCATTTTAAACAAGTATAAATATATAAAGGGTAACACCCTTGATTATAAATGGTTATGGTATTCACTATAAATCTATTTTGGGATGGAAAATCCCGGTGAAATTTATGTAGCATAATGACATCACTTAAAAATTCATAAAATGGGTTGATGAGAGATAAATGGGTCTATAAAAATTTTAAAATAAAATTTAAAGGTATATGGACACATATATATATATCCAAACATTAGGAATTGAAAATATAAGGCAAAAGATAATAAATAATCTTTAATAAAGGGGAGAATGAGAGGATCCCTTACCTTGAGAGTGTGACTCCAAATGCTTTAGAGGGAATTATTGAGAGCTTGGGGAACCTTGTGAGGACTCTAGAGAGGGGAGGGTAAATTAATTATGTGATCTATGTATTTTTATTAATGAGAAATGGGCTCTTGGGTGGGTTTTTATTAGAAATGTGTGGGGAATTTGTTTTGTCATTTCTCAAACATAGGTTTTGGACTCTATATAATAAAATAAGCAAAGCCACAAATATTCCCATGGGTTTTGACCATGGTATCATACAAAGTCACGTTGATTTCATTATTTTGTATGGATAAGTTAATAACTTAATAAAATAATACCCTTTATAATGTGGAAGTGAGTCATACGCTTAAATAAATGATTTTTAAACCATAACACATATTAATGGTTTTGGAGGATACATAAAGGCTTTATAAAATTAATCAAATAAACATAAAATAAAATTAGTTCAAAGGAAAAAATATATATTTTGTTCTGGATACCCTTTATAGTATTTATAACATCACTTTTGGGTAATTATGTTTTCATAATACACATAGTATATTTATACCGTATTTATTTTTTTTTCTGAAAGTTTGACTATATCATAAAATTATGAGAAATTTACCATCATATAGTTTCTATGTTATGATTAAAGAAATTATATTAATTTTATCATAATAGTTTTCTAAGTAATTTAATTTTAACTTCTAAAATATAATTTACATTTATTGAGAAATGCTCACTTTTTTTGACAATAGCAATTTTTGAACCATTATAGAAATTACATTTTTCATCAAAAAAAGTTATATTATCAATTAAATTTATAATTAATAATTTAATAATAATATTTTATTAAAATATAGTATATTTTAAAAATACATTAATTCATAAAAATTAATATATTAATTTCAATTTTATATTACTTAAAAATACAATTTGTGTTTTATCATATCAATATATATTTTTTATCAAACTGATTACTTAATCATTTATAAATTAAAAAAGATAAGGAATAAATATAATCATAATTTCAATGAAAATAAAATATATAAATATTTATACTATTAGGTTTACTTTATTTCTAGTCATTTAATTTTTTTATTCTGAATAATCCTATTTTTTTTACCATGGTAATTAATTTTTACTACATAAACAATTTATATTGTTCAAAAATTAAGTTGACCTTATTAAATAAGATTAATTATGATGATTAAAAATATGGTATCTATTTTATCAAAATCAATTCATAGTGTAGCAAGAATTTATTTCAATATAAAACCCATAAGCATGATGGATATCAGTTTTCAGAAAAATACATTTTTTAAAGGAAAATATGATTTTACTTTAACTATATAACTAGTGGTATTATTTATATTAATTTCAATTTAAAAAAATACAGATATATAATATAAATATTTCATTTAATCATTTTTCATTAGGGGTTATTTTAAATAATTATAATGGAGAAACATTATTCATTTCAAATTAGTTTTTAGAAAAATGATTTTTTAATCATAAAATTAACTTGTATTAAAATCCAGAATAAAAAAATTTAAATATAATAATTGGGATAAATATAACTAAATAATACTTATGTTACCTTTAAATAAAATTAAAATAATAAATTTACTTTTAAATTAATTCATTTATAAAAATAAATGAAAATTTTACATAAAAACAGAATTTTTCACAATTCACTGAAAATTCTATATTTTCAAAAAATTCCAAATTTTCACCCTAAGTTAATTATGATATAATGATATAAATATATATTAAATTTTACCAAATGAAATTTCTAAATGTTCTATAAAATAATTATAATATTTATAAAAATCATTTTTGAAGAAAACAAATTTTAATGAAGAAAAATACATTAACAAAAATTGATTCATTAATTATTATGAATTTATAAATATATTTAAAAAATATAGATATATATATTTCATCAATTATCTAATACTAATAATATCCTAAAATATAATGGAAATTTTAAAACATTCATATTTAAATAATAATTGTTTTTTTGGGTTCAATATTTTATATTACATATGCTATCGAATATAGTTTTCTCTTATAAAAACTCAGGGTGTTACATTATCCCCCCTTTAATAAATTGAATCCCAAAATTTTTAATATGGACTTGTTTATTACTATTTCTATAAATTGACTATAATAAAGGGAAAATTAGGGAATACTACTTTTAAACTATTAAACACACAAATGGGAATCCAATTAACAGTAAAGAGATAACTTATAAAATACACGAATGCCCACGTGGGCATGGAGGAATTTATTGTGGATGTGGAGTCTGTCACCAAGTTTTTAGGTTCGAGTCCTTTATATTGAAACACCTATGATGCCTAAATAAATCACTCCCTAGACCCTCTACCCCATTGGGAACTAGCCCAAATTCCCTTGTGTAGTTACACTTGGGCCTATGACTAGGGAAGCACATAAAGGCGCTTAATGGTGGTTTATGTTCCACCAATACCTTGTAATAACCTAAGCTGAAAGACCCTATGTGATTTTGGTTTTTTGGTATTGGATTAGTGTTAAAGAAACCCTTAATATTACATTGAGTTTGGGGGTTCTAAACCCATGGGGCACATGGTACTATAACAACACTGTAGCGATACTGTAATAGGACTGTAGTAGCGGCGGGACTATAGCACTAGCAATATTGTAGCAGTGGTGGGCACTGTAGCAGGAACTATAGTGGTGATATCATTGTAGCTTATACTTTAGAAGTATGGGTACTGTAGAATCACTATTCACTGGAGGGACTTTGAGTCAAGAATTTGGTCTTTTAAGACCATGTAATGGGATTTCATGTCCATTGGGCCTAAGGCCCATGTAATGGGTTTCACGCCCACTGGGCCTATGGGCCATGTACTGAAAAAATAAGGCTTGATGTATGGGATATCCCCTAGGGGGGGGGGCTATGGACTACCTTTCAATTCTGTGTGTCTTTTTAAATGTAATTGTACCCCCAAGAACTTAATATATATAAATTACATGTATTTTATTAACTTATGAATTTCTAGGCTTCATTATTGGTTATCCAAGATATATTTCCTTTTCTTATGGGTATTTTTGTTCCATTAATAATGGGTTTTAATGATATTATGACTTTATCAAAGCATATCCCTCGGGAGTTTCAAACTAGGTGTGCAGTAAGACCCATTATTGTGCACCAGTTCCCAGTCAAGTCTAGCTCAATGTAGTGTTTTAGGGTTTTACCCATTTGTACATTTATTTTCGAACCACATCCACTTATAGTATATAGATATGGATGCATTTTCTTGATAAACCACTTACACTATACATACCAAAATTAAGGGATGTTTTATTATACTTAGTCTTATCCTTAAGGCTTTAACTAGAGTTTTCTAATACTAATCCCAACAATAACTAAACTTTTCCTTTGATACAAACTATGAAAGCTCTACTCTTTATGAAAAATTATTTCATGATTTATTATATAAGATCACACTTAATAGAACTTGGAATATTGATAGGTCTAGTGTCTTTGGGATTTAATAATATTACATAATAACTTAGAATAGGGAAAATATCATCTTTATAGAAAACTTCCTTAACAAGCTTTCACTTAAAACTGCATGGGATAACTTGGTGACATACATAAGAAAGGGGAGAGATATAAATCTCAATATGAGAATAAATAGATAATAATACATGTTATAAAATTGTAATATTAATGGGGAATAAATGGAGTAGGAATCATAAACATGAACAATGAAACATGATAGAGCATAATAATCATAAAAGAAACACAAGAAATTTGGCAACAAATTAGAACACTGCATCCTAACCATAAGTAAAGGATAACTATTAATAAAATATGATTGAAAAGGTACCATAAAGTAATAATGTTTAATCCATATCCAAAAAGATTTATCACGATACCTAATATTACCCAATGCATTGGAGCATTATTTAATTTTATGCGCACTCGTCAATTTTATTTCATTCCCATGCTTAAGTATGCCACATAGATCACACAACATGAATTCATTAATCATTATATTTTATTCCACGATCAAAATAGTATGGAATAAATATATTTAATTCCCATTTAAAATAAGTATAAGTGTATAAATGCGAACATCCATTATATGAAATGGGTATGGTGTCAACTATATTATCGTTTTGGTATGGAAAATTTTGGTGAAATTTCTACAGCATAACACCGTCAATTAGAAATTCATAAAATAGGTTGACAAGAGAGAAAGGGGTATGTCATAATTTTGAAATAAAATTTTTAGTAATAGGGAAATGTATATAAATATCCCAAAATTATGAATTTGAAACAGAATACGTAAGATAATAATGAAACTTTAATAAAGGGGATAATGAGAGGATCCCTTTCCTTGAGAGTGTGAATCCAAATGCTTAGGAGGGGATTCTTGAGAGTTTGATAAACCTTGAGAGGACTATAGAGAGGGGAGTAATGATTACGGATGTGTTTAAAGTATTTATATTTAATATAAAAGGAAACTTGGGTGGTTTTATATAGGAAATTATTGGGGATTTTGTTTTCATTTCTCAAAATTAGGTTTTGGACTCTATATAATAAAACAGCCAAAACCGAAAACCTTCCCATGGTTTTTTCCCATGATTTCTATCAAATGAGAGTGGTTTTAATTATTTTATAAGGAAAATGTCTGAACATAATAATATAATACACTTTATTATGTGGAAGTGAGGCATACTGTTAAAGAAATTATTTTTCGTAACATATATTAATTGTTTTGTAGGATTCATAATGGATTTATAAAATTAAAAAAATAAATATACAATAAAATTATTTCAAATGGAAAACATATATTTTGTTATGGATACCATTCATAGTATTTATTACACCACATCTGGGTTATTATGATTTAATAATACACATAGTATATTTATACCGTATTTAATTGTTACCCAAAAATTCTGCTATCTTAGAAAATTATGAAAAATTTCTATTGCTTAATTTTTACATTTTTATTCCAAAAATTATATTCATTTTATTAAAATAATTTTATAGAAAAAGTGAATTTTCACTTTTAAAATAGAATTTACATTTATTGAGATATGAAGAGTTTTTTTGACAATAATAAATTTTGAACCATTATAGAAATTACATTTGACATCATATAAATTATATTATCAATTACATTTATCATTAATAATTTAATAATAATTTTTTTTGAAATATAATTTATTTCAAAAAAACATTAATACATCAAAACTAATGTATTAATTGAAATTCTATATTACATAAAAATATAATTTGCGTTTTATCACATGAAAACATATTTTTTATCAAACTGATTACATAATCATTTCTAAAGTAAATAAAATAAGTAATAAATATAATAATTATTTCAATGAAATTAAAGTATTTAAATATTCATAATATTATGGTTAATTTATTTCTATTATTTGTTAAATTTTTTTTACCCTTAATTTTCCTATTTTCCTTTTACCGTGGTAATAAATTTTTAATAAATATACTATTTATATTGTTCAAAAATGAATTTGACCTTATTACATGATATTAATTAATATGATTCAAAATATGGAATTGATTTGATAAAAATAAATTCACAGAGGTGAAATAATTTAATTTAATATAAAACCCATAAGCATGATGGAAATTGGTTTTTCGAAAAATACATTTTTGTAGGAAAGTATGAATTTACATTAACAATATACCTAGTGATATCCTTTATATGGATTTAAATTAAAATATATATATATAATATAAAAAATTTAATTTTAAAAATTTCTCATTATGGGTTATTTCAATTAATTATAATGGACAAACATTATGCATTTTAAAATAGTTTTTATAAAAATGTGTTTTTAATCATAAAAATAAACGTCTATTAAAATCTAGTATAAATATAATCTAAATGTAATAATTGAGTTAAATATAACTAAATAATACTTATTTTACCTTGAAATTAAATTAAAATAATAAATAAACATTTAAATTAATTCATTTATCAAAAGAAATGACAATTTTACATAAGAATTCTATTTTCGCTATTCATAGAAAAGTCTATATTTTCGGAAAAATACAATATTTTCACCCTTAGTTAATTTTGATATGTTAATATAAAAAATGATGTTAATTTTATCAAATAAAGTTTCTAAATAGTCTATAAAATAATTATAACATTTAAAAAAATCATTTTTGATGAAAATAAGATTTGAAGAACAAAAAGACTTTACCAAAAATTGATTTATTATTTAATAGTCATTTATCAATATATTTAGAAAATATAGATATATATTTCATAAATTAGTTAATCCTAATCATATCCTCAAATTTAATGGAAAGGTTGAGATAGTCATATTTAAGTTATCATTGTTTATTTGGGTTCAGTGTTGCATATCGCATATTCTATCTAACATAGTTTTCTCATATAAAAACATAGGGAATTAAAAAGATTGGTATTAGATACACCTCATAATAGAATATCGGCATATAACAATGCATATGTCCCAAAGAAGACAATTAGGGATAAAGATCCCTTACCTCAGGTCCGACTTCATTTGTATGTATTAGAATATCATATATAATAAAAATTGATTTTTATACATATATTACGAAACAAAAATAACATATATCACACTATATATGATTAAATTACAACCTTTTATCACCGTTTTATTAATTTTTTATTATTAAAATAACTATTCTGGGAGATAACTGCACCATTTTTCATATATGTTTTGGTTCAGTAGTTTTGGTTATTGTACACTGATAATGGTTCCATATTATATAAAATGTTAATCATGATATAAATAATATATATATATTAATTAAATATATATATATATATATATACATTTACAGTCATCCCTATGTGGTAGAGAAAAAAAATGAATTACACCATTTATGGTGATGGTAGGCCGTACATATAAGGACTTGGTCTTAAAATATTACATAATATTGAATTAAATGAATAATTCACATTGAGGATCTTTTCAGGTTTAGAGTTTTAGATAATTAGGACATAACTATTACATCTCAAAAGATTACAAATTAGACACTTCTACTCAGTTTCCATTTTTTTCACAAAATAAAAACTCTTAAAAAAATGATTCATGCCTAGTTCCATGTTTTAGACATCATGACTTTTCCTTGATCCCATCCTTGACCCTATTCATCTTTAAGTCTTGTGAAAAACATTTCAAAACATGGGATGAGCATAAAAAGCTCAGTAAGGGTTATAAAATAGAGAATGAAAAAATTAGTTCATCATTACATACATAACATAAGATCTTTAACATACCTCATGAAATCATATGATTTATAAATAACACATAGAAAACATAAATCATCAAGGTAACTTGTGGAATCCATATCATACATACATTGTAGCTATCACAGCTACATAGGGAGTTACATTTGGAATACCCATCACAATATATTCCCTAAATATTTTAGGAGAAACATTCACGTTTACCTCCATCACATTACCCAATTCACTGGAGATATATCTTAGGATCACCCACCCTAGGTTTATCATGGAACCACCCGTATACGTAAACAATGGCCATGAACCATAACATATTCATAACACATAAAACCAACATAAAGGAAAGATAACATTTCCACATTTCAATCATAATATATAATTTAAATATATCGATAAAAGAAATCCATTATCAAAACCATTTTCAATACCAAAATATGTAAAAAGAGTATATGGTATTTATTTTCCTTTTAAAAACATTACAGCTTGTTAAGGATGCCAAATATCGAATAATACTCGCGGCACCGGAAAGGTCGTTGTCACCACGTATGTTAAAAAGAAACATTATTATTTTTTCATTTAGTAAAACAATTCGTAGAAAAATATTCCCTTTGAATGAAATGAAAAGTAAATGGTATTTATACACTGTATAAAAGAAATTTGAGAATAAAATAAAATATGCCTCAATGAAAGGGGACTGAGACGAAGTCCCTTACCTCGTGTCCGACTTGACCCGTTTGTCCTTTAATATCCTGAATAATAAACTAAAGTTAATTTCTACTTGCTCAAGAACATTTTTCAAGATTATTATTCCTTTTATATAACTTATTACTACGTTATAAACATTATGTAATTATTTATGTTAATAGTGGTCATTTTGTCAATATTTGGTACTTGAGTCAAAAATAAACACCATATATTTACAAGTTGTCCATGTGGTAAATAGTCCATTATCTACAGAATGATATTTATTATTTAGATATCATATATATCATATATATCTAGTATATACATGTATTTATAATAGTACATAACATTTGGAGATAAGAAATGAAATGCACTGTTCATGGAGACGGTAAGTCGTACGTACGCATGAACGCTACTTTCATTTCTATTTCATATTTTAATGAAATTAAAACATAGTGATACATAATTATATTATAATTACATTATAATATTTTATATAATATCATTAACTCCATCTTTTATACCTCCCACATATGACATTAACAAGTCATATCACTTTGAGGGGGCAGTAGTCCACATTTCCTCAAATGAAATTATCGCGTTTACCCATAATGGAAACTATAAAGGTATGCTATAAATGGAAAATATAGAAGAATAAAGAAAAAATAAACATAATATATATCATATATAAATATAGTTCCATCATAATGGCCACCATAAGAGGCGGTAGGAGATAATCGAACAATCATCGTTTCGTGAGGCGTTAGTTTTCCATCCACAGAAACAGTATGTTCTTCACCCATTAGATGGAGGTGTGTGTAAGTGTAGTTAGAATACATATCATAAAAACATCCTAGTATATTTAGGATACTGGTTTTGTTATAAAATATTGGAATAAAAAGAGTTTAAGGGGTTGGAGAAGTAAAATAAAACAAAATAACGTAAGAGAAGATGTTACCTTTAAATCGGGTAACTCCCTTTGGTTTGAACCAAACGGGTTTCTGGAAGTGTTTTCTACCTAATTTAAGGATTATAGGATTATGAGAGGGATATTGGGAGCTTATTTTAGCAGAGGTTTCATGATCTAAAGGCTTGGGAATTGTGATAAATGGGTTAGAAGTGAGGGCTTTTTATAAGGAAGTGGAGGGGATCTTTAGGCATATTTGAAACAATTATTTTATTATAAACTCATATTCAGTTTCAAAAGGTCAAATAATAGTTAAAATAAAAGCTAATATGACTCATGGTCGAAATAAAATCATCTAATAATAATTGGACAGGTTTTTGATATTGTTTTAATATTTATAATCTTATTTATTTAAAACATTTATTAATGAGGTAAATATTTTATAATTATTGTGTCATAAATAATTTAATTTATTTTATGTCCAAAAATTATAAAAAAAATAACCTGATGTTGAAAATATTTTTATATTCCCAAATAATATTTATATTAAAAAAGTTAACTTATATAACTCCATGTAAAAATTGATTTACTAAAAGATATTTGTTTATGTCATTTTTGTCTTTACATTAAATTAATTAATATAAAGTGTCATTATTACTCCCATGTGGCTCCATGGGGTCCCAAATTAGACCCAAGGATTCCCATGTTAGGCTATTTATCATCAAATTGGATTACGACACATGTTAGGGTAATTTAACATTATTATAATATTATATTTTACCCTTATTTACTATATTTACCTTTTAATCATGGTAAATAAAATATTTACTGAAGTAAGTATTTAAAATGACTAAAAATAAAAGTTACCTATTTACACAATTTGGACCTAATGATTCAAAATATGGAATCCATTTTTATAAATTCAAAACATATAAGTGGCATAAATTAATTTAAAATTAATTCCCACTGTAAAAAAAAGCGTGTTTTTAAGAAATAATAACTATCAAAAGATTGACAATTGTTTATGTCCAATTTCACTGTGAAATTAATTAAAATATCCAAAATTGGATTAAATAGTAAAAATATATTCTAATTACACTTTAGAACCAATTAAGAAGACAATATAACCATATAAATATATTATATTAAAAGGCAATTTTGAATTAAAATACAATATTTTTCACTATTCATTAAAAAATAAACTTTATCAAAAAAATACCAAAAATTTACCCAAAGTAAATATTGATGTCCCGAATCTAAAGAAGATTTTTTTTTTCAAATTGAACATATAAAACTGACCAAAAATAGATTTAAATAGGGCTCTCCATCAAAAGGCGATATATCGACCTTTTAAAGAATATTAGAGTATTTATGCTTAAATTCTTTCACATTTTAAGCCTCTAAATTTTATTAGATAAATGTAACAACATTTTACAAACATGTATAATAATATTTTAGTTAGTTATATTCATTCCTTCTGATACAATGGCTAGGCGTTAACTACCATTTAAAATAATAATATTATATTATTAGTCTGCAATGTAAGATTTCAAAGAAACCCGCTGTTGCGTATTGGGTACGCTATCAAACATAGTATCCCCTTTAAAGTAAAATTAATATTTAATTCAAAAATATTAATAAAAATTCAAATGTATTATTCTTTATTTACTTGGGATGTTACATCCTTCCCCCCTTTTGGGAATTGCGTCCTCACAGTTTTTATTCACTTATCAATTAAGTGGGGGGTATTTATCCCTCATTACATTTTCAGATTCCCACGTTGCCTCTTCAACCATATAGTCTTTAAAAAAACCTTTTCCTAAAAAATTATATTATTCTGTAACACTTTCTCTCTATGGTCAATAATCTGGACTGGTTGTTGCTTATAAGAGAGATTCTCTTCCAACTAAACTACCTCCCGGCTTAAAACATGAGATGGATCTGGCACATAATTTCTCAACATTAAAACATGAAAAACATTGTGTCACTGATATAAACTTGGGGGTAAAGCTACTCTACACGCAACTGCTCCAAATTTCTCTTGGATTTGATAAGGTCCAATGAACCTCAGACTCATCTTTACCTTCTTACCAAAATGCATCACACTTTTGCATGGAGAAACTTTGAGAAAGACATGATAACCTACCTGAAAAGATAGATCCTTCCTCCGGTTATCCACATAGATTTTCGGCGTACTCTGAGATGTTCTCATGTTCTTCTGAATCAACTAAATTTTTTTTACCATCTCTTCTACGAATTCTGATCCCATCAACTTTCTTTCACCTAATTCATCCAAAAAAAGCTGGAGTTCGATAATGCTTTCCATATAATTCCTCAAATCGAGCCATCTGTATACTGGAATGAAAACTATTATTATATGAAAATTTAACCAAAGAAATATGTTGGTCCCAACTTCCTTAGTAATCCAGTGAACAAGATCATAGCATATCCTCCAAGGTCTGAATTGTTCGTTCTGAATGTCCATCTGATTGAGGATGAAAAGCTGTACTAAAATTTAATTCAGTACCCAACGACTTCTGAAGGCATTTCCAAAAGTTATAAGTAAACCTGGGATCACGATTAGATACAATGGAGAGGGGAACACCATGCAACCTTACTATCTCTTTAACATATAACCGAGAAAGTTGATCTAGAGACAATGTATCTCTAATAGGAAGGAAATGAGCAGATTTAGTCAATTGATCAATAATATCCCAGATTGCATTGTTACCTATATATGTCTTTGGTAATCCCAAAACGAAGTCCATGGATATATTTTCCCATTTCCACTCTAGCACCGGTAAAGAATGAAGTATCCCTTTCGGTAACTACCTCTCTTCTTTAACCTGCTAACAAGTCAAACACTTCACAGTAAAATCAGAAATATCTATTTTAATTCCATCCCACCAGTAATACTCCTGAAGATCTATGTACATCTTAGTACTGACAGGATGAACTGAAAATGGGGAACTATGAGCTTCACATAACAACTCATTATTCAACTATGAATCTCAATGCACACATAATCTTTTTCCAAACCTCAAAACACAATCATTATCAATGTTAAATTCAGGAAACTTGACCTTTTGGACCAACTCCACCTTTTTCTGTAACTCACTATCTTCTTTCTGCACTCGCTTAATTATGTATGATAGAGATGATTCCACTGAAACCTGAAACAAAACAGAAGAATTTCCTACACCAACAACTTTTATGCCAAAGTATATCAAATCAAAAACCAAGGGATCTCATTCCAAACATAGCATGGTTAGTGAAGCATTACTTTTTTGACTCAAAGTATCAGCCACTTTATTTTCCTTTCATGGATGGTAATGGATGGTGTAATCATAATCCTTGATTAATTAGAACTATCTTCTATGTCTCATGTTTAATTATTTTTGAGTGAATATATACTTTAAACTTTTGTTGTCAGTATATATTTCACATTTCACTACATACAAATGATGCCTCAAAATTTTTAAAGAAAAAACAACAAGCTAATTCCAAATCATTTGTAGGGTAATTTAACTCATGAGGTTTCAACTGACGTGAAGAATAAGAAATTACCTGATCATTCTATACAAGGACACAACCAAGTCCTTTCAACGAAGAATCACTGTAGATAACAAACACACCATTTCTGGAAGGCAGTGCCAAAACTGGAGCATTCACCAATCTTCTTTTCAATTATTGAAAACAATCATCACATTATTTTTTCCTGATGAACTTAACACCTTTTTGAGTTAACTTAGTCATTCAAATAGATAACTTTGAATTTTTTTGACAAACCTTTAGTAATAACCTTCCAAACCAAGAAAACTACGAATCTTGGTTATATTTTTTGGTCTTGGCCATTCTTCAACAACTTTTGTTTTAGTAGGATCAACAGTTATTCCATTTTTTTAAAAAAATGTGACCCAGGAATGAAATTTTTTGTAACCAAAACTCACACTCACTGAATTTACCCTACAATTTCTTTTCTTTTAAGGTTTTCAAGAAAACCATTAAATGAATTTCATGCTCCTATTTAATTTTAGAAAAAACCAAAATATCATCAATGAAAACAACCATAAACTTATCCAAGAACTCACAGAAAATTCTATTCATAAGATCCATGAATACAATAGGTGAATTGGTTAACCCAAAAGGCATAACTACAAATTCATAATGGCCATATCTAGTACGAAACATGGTCTTCAAAATTTCTTCTTCCTTTACTTTTAACTGATGGGACCCTGACCATTGATCAATCTTTGAAAAATACTGAACTCCCTGGAGCTGATCAGAAAAATCATCAATATGAGGAAAAGGATACTTGTTCTTAATAGTGATGTTATTCAATGCTCTACAATTAATGCAAAGTCTCATCGAACCATATTTTTTTAACAAATAAGACTGGGGAACCCCATGGTGATGTGCTGGGTCGAATGAAACCTTAATCTAATCACTCCTGCAATTGCTTATTTAACTCTCAAAGTTCAATTTGAGCCGTTTGATATGGGGGTTTTGAAATTGGTTTAGCATCATGCACTATGTCAATAGTAAATTCTACATCCCGATTTGGTATAATACCAAGCAACTCATCATAAAAAACATCAAGGTACTCATTTACCACTGGCACATCATTAATCTCAACACTTCTTTTATTTTCAACAATATGTGCAAGGTAACATTAATTTCCATCTTTTACTAGTTTCCCAACTTTCTGATATGTTATGAAAAGTAAGGGTTCATTCTTGTACACAAAATGAAAATATTTCTGAAAAGAAACCTCTTTAGATCTAAAGTCAATCTTATCATGATAAACATAAAGCCAATCCATACCCAATATAACATCAAACTCTACTAGAGGCAAAAAATAAGGTTTTCTGGTAGATTCTTTCCACACACAAGGACATGATGGTTCTTATATTTTCTTTTTGTCTCAATATTTCCTCTAGGTGTTTTTTCCATATGTTCCGTATTCATATCTTGAGATGGAATTCCCAATTTACTAGAAAACTTCTCAGAAATGAAAGAGCGTATAGGCCCTAAATCAGAAAACACATTGGCATAATCTGAAAAAACAAATAGTGTACCTGATACTACTTCATTTGATGGCCCAACATCTGCTGAAGTAGTTGCAAAGGATTTCAACACCCCTTTCTGCTTGTAGTCTGGCTGCTTTCCCTCAGTTGAGTTCTTCATTGGAAACTCATTTGTATAATGACCCATTTCATTGCACTTACAAAATTTTAATGACTGTAAATCATATTTCTTATTACCATTACCTTGATCTTTTTTAGTGCAATTACGAGCCTTATGTACCATTTTACCACATCCGTAGCACTTACCAGAATTCAAAATACATTCCCCAACATGATTTTTACTACAATTTTCACAAACTGTAAACTTAAGTTTCTTACCATCATACTTTTCTGAAGATTTCTTCCCTTTTTTATGCCACCTCAACCTCTTATTATGTTGTTTGTCATAGAACACCTGATCATCAGAAAACTCCATTTCCACCTTCTTCGCACAATGAAAAAGTTTTTAATAACTTTTTTGTTGTACCTCTCGTACCCCTCGTGGTTTAATTTTCATGATCACAATCACCCTCTTATTTATCTAATCTTGTTTTAAGTGTTTTTGGTTGATAGGCATAAATTCAGGGTGCCAAGGAATTGGGCCAAGAAGGCCAAGAAGGCAAAAAGCCAAAGTGGACTGAAATTCAGTCCACCGGCCAATCGGTGGCTTCACCACCGGCCAACCGATGGACCCTGGGCAGAAGGCTGAGCCACTGCTTCAGCACCGGCCAACCGGTGGCCTCAGCACCGGCCAGCCGGTGGCACCCAGCCAGCACAGTGTTTGCTACTGCCTGAGCACCGGCCAACCGGTGGCCTCCTCACCGGCCAGCCGGTGGAGCCTGTACCCGAAGGCCTCTCCATTTTGCACGCACCGGCCAACCGGTGGCTCTGCACCGGTCAGCCGGTGGAGGCAGTCAAACTAGCCGTTGGGCTTTTGACCAGCCTGTCCACTTGGCCTCCAACGGCTCTGAAATCCTCTCCAACGGCTCCAAAGGCCTCTAACGGCCATATGAGGGTTCCCCCTCTATAAATAAAGGACCTTGAAGCCCTGGAAGCCTAAGGAACATAGCCGGAACTATTGTGAAGCCAACGGACACATTTCCCATCATTTGGCGAACATCCAGCGGACTTCCTCCAAGGAACCCCAACTGCTCCAATCCAATTCCACATCCAAGGAGCATCACCAAAGAAGCTTGGGAGTGCACGTTTTCAGCTCCAATCATCCATTGGCTCCCAAGGCTTCTCCAAATACGGTTTTTATTGTTTTATTCATTTTGAGCTTAAATTTGGGTTTGTGCCTACAAACCCCATCTCTTTCTCTCATCCTTTCTTTTGGGTTTTCACATCACCTTTAAGGTGTGAAGAGGTTAGTCAAGCCTTTCCTTTTAAAAGGATTGAGTCAAAGGTGAGCTAGCCTTCACCCGTAAAAAGGATAGTGGGTTTCTTGCTCAAACCATTAAAAAGAAAGCTGTAATAGGTGAGCTAGCCTTCACCTGTAAAAAGGCTAGTGGATTTCTTGCTACAACCATTGAAAAGCAAGCGGTAATAAATCTCTCAACGGTTGAGTTGGGAGCGGAGGCGTAGGCTTGGGTTTAAGCCGAACTCCGTTATCAAGTTTTGTGTCTTGCCTATTTTATTTCCGCTACACTTTCTCTTTGATTTTAAATTGTTAATCATTTTTTTAAAAGGCAATTCACCCCCACTCTTGCCATCACTTCCTTTCTTTCTCCGCCCAACAATTGGTATCAGAGGCAAAATTTGAGTAATACCCTCACCGGTTTCAAATTCAAGATCCATTGTGATGGCTTCAACCTCTTTCTCCCCCAAAGGCAATTCTTTGGGTCGTGCTCCATTTTTTTGATGGAACCGACTACACTTATTGGAAAACCTGCATGACCACTTTTCTTAAAAGCATTGGTTATCCTATTTTTAAAATTGTCATGCATGGTTATTCTCTTTCCTCTCCCGATGAGTCCAAATGGACCCCCGAAGACATTGCAAATTTTGAGCTTGATGGCAAAGCCATGAATGCTCTTCATTGTGGACTAGACCGTAATGAATTTAATCGTATTTCTACTTGCTCATCTTCTTATGAAATCTGGAAACTTTTGGAGGTTACCCATGAGGGAACTAACAAAGTGAAGGATACTTGATTGGACATGTATCGTCAAGATTTTGAGTCTTTTACCATGCATCCATCCGAATCAATTTCTGAAATGTTTACTCGTTTTACTGATGTTTGCAATGGTAGAAAATCTCTTGGAGATAATATTTATGCAGAAACCATGGTCAAGAAGATCCTATGGATCCTACCAAGCTCATGGGCTCCAAAGGTAACGGCAATCCAAGAAGCAAAGGACATAAAGAACATGCCGGTCGAAGAACTCATCGGATCACTCATGACCTATGAGATCACCATGAGGAGGAAAGCTGAAAAGGAAGGCAAACCGATCAAAGTTCCAAAGAACATCGCCTTCAAAGTTCAAAAAGAAGAAAGCTCCTCCTCCTCATCATCTTCCTCTTCAAGCGGCGATTCTGAAATGGAGAATCTTTCCCGCAAAATGCACAAGTTCATGAAGAAGCACAAGAAGAAGAAATCCCGCAAGGCTCAATCCAACGAAAAATCCGAGCCCAAGGTAACATGCTATGGGTGTGGCGAGAAAGGCCATTACAAGCCCGATTGCCCACTCAACAAGAAAAAGGCCAAGCAAAAGGAAAAGAAGAAGTCATTCAAGGCCACATGGAGTGATAGCTCCACGTCCTCCTCCTCCTCCTCGAGTGACAACGGTAACAAATGCCTAATGGCATTTCATGAGGTAACATCTTCCGACTCCTCATCCTCAAGTTCTTCCAATTCTTTAAATCATTTATCTTATGAGGATCTCCAACATGCTAGAGATCAATTGGAGGAAGGTTTTCACGAACTTTCTTCCAAATTTGTTTCTTTAAAAAAGAATTTCAAAAACCTCTCTTCCGAAAAAGAACAACTTCTCAAAGAGAAGGAAGAGTTGACCCTCAAAATCCAAAACCTTCCCGATATTGATTCCATGGAATCAACTATCAAAGATTTAAGGGAATCCCTAGCCAAGTTCACCCAAGGGGAACAAAATTTGACCAAACTCCTCGGTTCCCAACGCGTAGCTAGAACCACCGAAGGGCTTGGCTATTCCAAGCAAGCTTCCTCTTCCCATGCTCCAACTATTTTTGTAAGGGGGAGCTCCCAATTTAAATTTTGCAATTATTGTAAAAAACCCGGGCACTTAATTTATGAGTGCAATTGCAAAAATGCCCGGTATGGTAGGCCTAAAACTATTTTCTTAAATGATGAATTTTATAGTAGAAGACCCGCCACTAGACAAGTATGGATTGAAAAATCCCTCTTAACGAGTCTCACCGGACCGAAATTTGTCTCGGTTTCAAACACCTCTCCCGGTGATTTGTTGTTTTATTTAGGGGGAGTTAGGTTTGTTTAAGAATTTTTTTTTATTCAAAACTTTCTATTCAAACTTTCAATTTCAACACTTGGTATCAAATTTTTCAATTCAAAATTTTCTATTCAATTTTCATTCAAAACTTTCAATTCAAACTGTTATTTAATTTTTCATTTCAAAATTTTTGATTCAAAACTTTCAATTAAAATTTCAAAAATTTCAATTGGTTTAAAATCTCAATCTCGTTTTTCAATGTCTCCCTCAATCAAGTTTTATGCCCCGTGCTATTTTGATAATCACAAAGGGGGATAAATTCTTGGTTGATTGGGGGAGAAATCCTTTAAAGCATGCTTTTCATTTCATTTTCTACATTACTTGTTTTAGTGATTGTGATCATCAAAATAGGGGGAGATTGTTGTACCTCTCGTACCCCTCGTGGTTTAATTTTCATGATCACAATCACCCTCTTATTTATCTAATCTTGTTTTAAGTGTTTTTGGTTGATAGGCATAAATTCAGAGTGCCAAGGAATTGGGCCAAGAAGGCCAAGAAGGCAAAAAGCCAAAGTGGACTGAAATTCAGTCCACCGGCCAACCGGTGGCTTCACCACCGGCCAGTCGATGGACCCTGGGCATAAGGCTGAGCCACTGCTTCAGCACCGGCCAACCGGTGGCCTCAGCACCGGCCAGCCAGCACAGTGTTTGCTACTGCCTGAGCACCGGCCAACCGGTGGCCTCCTCACCAGCCAGCCGGTGGAGCCTGTACCCGAAGGCCTCTCCATTTTGCATGCACCGGCCAACCGGTGGCTCTGCACCGGTCAGCCGGTGGAGGCAGTCAAACTAGCCGTTGGGCTTTTGACCAGCCTGTCCACTTGGCCTCCAACGGCTCCGAAAGCCTCTCCAACGGCTCCAAAGTCCTCTAACGGCCATATGAGGGTTCCCCCTCTATAAATAAAGGACCTTGAAGCCCCGGAAGCCTAAGGAACATAGCCGGAACTGTTGTGAAGCCAACAGACACATTTCCCATCATTTGGCGAACCTCCGACGGACTTCCTCCAAGGAACCCCAACTGCTCCAATCCAATTCCACATCCAAGGAGCATCACCAAAGAAGCTTGGGAGTGCACGTTTTCAGCTCCAATCATCCATTGGCGCCCAAGGCTTCTCCAAATACGGTTTTTATTGTTTTATTCATTTTGAGCTTAAATTTGGGTTTGTGCCTACAAACCCCATCTCTTTCTCTCATCCTTTCTTTTGGGTTTTCACATCACCTTTAAGGTGTAAAGAGGTTAGTCAAGCCTTTCCTTTTAAAAGTCTTGAGTCAAAGGTGAGCAAGCCTTCACCCGTAAAAAGGCTAGTGGGTTTCTTGCTCAAACCATTAAAAAGCAAGCTGTAATAGGTGAGCTAGCCTTCACCTGTAAAAAGGCTAGTGGGTTTCTTTCTACAACCATTGAAAAGCAAGCGGTAGTAAATCTCTCAACGGTTGAGTTGGGAGCGGAGACGTAGGCTTGGGTTTAAGCCGAACTCCGTTATCAAGTTTTGTGTCTTGCCTATTTTATTTCCGCTGCACTTTCTCTTTGATTTTAAATTGTTAATCATTTTTTTAAAAGGCAATTCACCCCCCTCTTGCCATCACTTCCTTTCTTTCTCCGCCCAACATTTTGAACTCACAAGAAGCTAAAGTCCTTTGATACGTTGGATTTAATCCTGAGCAAAAATGGTTGATTTTTCTATTAAGATATCATATGAAATTCAGACATACCTTGTGAGTCGAGTGAATTTTGCTTCATAAGCAGCCACTGAGTCATCCTCCTGCATTAATTCTATGAATTGTTTTTCCATCCTAAGTCTAACCACCATAGCAAAATATTTCTCAAGGGCATACCTTTGAATTCATCCCAATCAAGTGCATCAATATCCTCACTATCCCTGATATTTTTTACCATCAACCACCATTGATCAGCTTCACCTTCAAAATGGTAAATAGCAAGACTAACCTTTTTTGGGTTCTGAACACCCCATGACATCAAAAATTTTCTCCAGTGCTTTAATCCACCCTTCTACTAGAACATGGTCAGATGATCCTCTAAATGATTGGGGATGTTGCCTCATAAAATTCTCTACCACTGACATGTTCCTCTATGGTTGATCTGGATGATATCCTGCATGGATACAACCACCTTTAATAGCCCGAGTCAACTGTGCCATCCCAATAACAAACTGTTCAGTTCTGATTCCGACCATCTCAGGTTGCTGATTTGGAAGGATGTCTTCCTCCTGATGTCATCCCAACATAGCTACCCTATTTCCTCTGTAGAATACCATTCTTAACACCGAAATATCTTAGGTAAAGCAACATGGTAATATTTAAATGCTATATTATTTCAATATTAACATAAATTAAATTATGGATATTAATTTAACAATAACCTAACTGTTAAAGTTATCTAAACCGACCTCTGATACCAATTATAAGGACTCATCCTTAAAACATTACATAATATTGAATTAAATGAATAATTCACATTAAGGATCTTTTCAGGTTTAGAGTTTTAGAGAATTAAGATATAACTATTACATCTCAAAAGATTACAAAGTAGACACTTTTACTTAGTTTACATTTTTTAACAAAATAAAAACTCTTAAAAAAAGAGTCATGTCTAGTTCCATGTTTTAGACAACATGACTTTTCCTTGATCCCATCCTTGACCCTATTCATCTTTATGTCCTATAAATTTTTTTTCAAAACATAAGATGAGCATAAAAATCTCAGTAAGGTTTATAAAAAAAAGAATGAAAACATTAGTCCATAATTACATACATAACATAAGATCTTTAACATACCTCATGAAATCATAATATTTATGAATAAGACATAGAAAATGTAAATCATAAAGGTAACTTGTGGCATCCATATCATACTTACATTATAGCTATCACAACTACGTAGGGAGTTGCATTTGGAATACCTATCATAGTATATTCCCTAAATCTTTTAGGAGAAACATTCACGTTTACCTATGTCACGTTACCCAATGCATTAGAGAGCTATCTCAGGCTCACCCACCCTAGGATTATCACGGAACCACCCATATACATAAACAATGGACAAGAACCATAACATATTCATAACACATAAAACAAATATAAAGGAAAGATAACATTTCCACATTTCAATCACTATATACCATATAAATATATTGACATAAAAAATCTATTATCAAAACCATTTTCAATACCAAAATATGTAAAACAAGTATATGGTATTTATTTACCTTTTAAAAACATTACGGCTTGTTAAGGAAGCCAAAGATCAAATAATACTCGCGGCGGCAGAAAGGTCGCTGTCACCACATATGTTAAAAAGAAACATTCTTTTTTATTGTTGTTTAGTAAAAAACATCATAGAAAAGGATTCCCTTTTAATCAAATTAAAAGTCAAATGTATTTATGCACCATATAATATAATGTTGAGAATAAAACAAAATATGCCTCAATGAAAGAGGACAGATACGTAGTCCCTTACCTCATGTCCGACTTGACCCATTTGCCCTTTAATATTTTGAATAATTAACTAAAGATAATTTATACTTTCTTAAGAACCTTTTTCAAGTTCATTATTCCTTTTCTATCACTTGTTACTATGTTATAAACATTATGTAATCATTTAAGTTAATAATGGTAATTTTGTCAATATTTGGTTCTTGAGTCAAAAATGAACACCATATATTTACAAGTTATCCATGTGGTCAACAGTCCATTATCTCCAGAATGATATTCATTATTTAGATATCATATATATCTAGTATATTCACGTATTTATAATAGTACATAACATTTGGAGATAAGAAATGAAATGCACCGTTCATGGAGACGGTAAGCCGTACGTGCGCAAGAACCCTACTTTCATTTCTATTTCATATTTTAATAGAATTAAAATATAATGGTAAATAGGAATATTATAATTCTAGTGTAATATTATACATAATATCAATAAATCCATTCTTTATACGTCCCACATATGGCATTAACGAGTCATATCATTTTTCGTGGGCGGTTGTTCGCACTTCCTCAAATGAAATTATCACGTTTGACCATAATGGACACTATAAGGGTATGATATAAATGGAAAATATAGAAGAATAAAGAAAACATAAACATAATATAAATTATATATAAATACAATTCCATCATAATGGCCACCATGAGAGGTGGTAGGAGATAATCGAAAAATCATCGTTTCGTGAGGCGTTAGTTTTCCATCCACAGAAATAGTATGTTCTTCACCCATTAGATAGAGGTGTGTGTAAGTTTAGTTAGAATCATTCTCATAACAACATAATAGTATATTGAGGATACTGGTTTTGTTATAAAATAAAGGAATAAAAATATTTTAGGTGGTTGGAGAAGTAAAATAAAACAAAAGAACTTAAGAGAAGACATTACCTTTAAATCAGGTAACTCCCTTTGGTTTGAAGAAAAAGGGTTTCTTGATATATTTTCTGCCTAAGGTAAGGCTTCTAGGATGAAGAGATGGATCTTGGGATCTTATTGGAGCAGAGGTTTCATGAACCAAAGGATTTAGAAGTGTGAGAAATGGGTTATAAGTGAGGGATTTTTATAATGGAGAGGAGGGGCTCTCTAGGAAAGTTTGAAACAATTATTTTATTATATACACATATTCGGTTTGAAAAGGTCAAATAATCATTAAAATCAAAATTAAGATGACTCATGGTTGAAATAAAATCATATAATAATAATTGGATAGGTTTTGGATATTTTTTTAATATTTATAATCTAATTTATTTAAATCATTTATTAATGAAGTAAATATTGCATCATTATTGTGTCATAAATAATTTAATTTATTTGATGTGAAAAAATAATAAAAAAATTCCCTGATGTATGAAATATTTTTAGAATTCCAAAAAATATTTATATTAAAAAATATAACTTATATAACCCCATGTAAAAATTGATTTACTAAAAGACATTTGTTTATGTCATTTTTGTCTTTACTTTAAATTAATTAATATAAAGTGTCATTATTACTCCCATGTGGCTCCATGGGGTCCCAAATTCGACCCATGGATGCCCATGGTCGGATATGTATCATCCAATAGTATTAGGACACATGTTAGTATAAATTAATATTATTATAGTATTATATTTTCCCTTATTTACTATATTTATCTTTTAATCAGGGTAAATAAAATATTTACTAAAGTAAATATTTAAAATGTATAAAAATAAAAGTTACCTATTTACACAAATTGGACCTACTGATTGTCACAACCCGTCCTCGGGACCCGTTCCGTGACTACCCCAAGCCCGCCTTCCATAGGCCGAGGGCTAGCGACTAGCACTAAGGCGTAATTACCGGTAAAAAGGGAAGACATTGCATTTGAGAAGTAAACAAACACCACAGAGCAAACAAGCAGAAGTAAACACTAAGTAAAAACTGGGTACAATAGAAAGTGCAGTAAAGTATGTGGTCCAGAATACAAACCAAAAATGAAAGTAAAGTACAACTAAAAAAGGGAGTACATCAACTGAAAAGTAAAGCCGCAGCATCGAGCCCTCCACTGGAAGTCCCACCTGAAGGGTGGGTACAGATAGCCTCTACAGCTCCTCGGGTCTAGCCATCTGCTCCGAGTACGCCCCGCCTAGTGGTCCACCTCTGGGTACCAAACTGATCCTTGTGCCTCAACCACGATCAGCGCTATCTGTCGTCTGCAACCAACACAACGTAGTGCGGGCATAGCCAGTGCATGGGTCAGTATAAGCTACTCAGTAGGGACCCCGAGACCCCCGAAGGTCTCCCAGAATCCACAAAGGATAATCCACAAAGGAAATATACAATCACGAAGTAACATCCGACACTACTTAGTTATATGCCCATACATATACCTAAGTCAACAATTCTCATTCGGCTCCAACATCCGAGCTCAAGTACAACCCAGTCCACACAGGAAATCACAACCCGATCTACACAGGAAAGCATAACGTAATCCACACAGGATATCATGTCAATCTTATCCAAGATAAGGATTGAAAGTCAAGATTCAGCTCACACAGGTATACTTCTTCGTAAGACAATAGAGATGATCAGATGTATCCACAAATTAATTTAAGTCGTCGGACCCACACAGGATCGATAGGTACTAACCCCCGCAATGACCCACAAAGGATCGATAGGTAACTAACCCCCGCAATGACCGACACAGGATCAGACCCACACAGGATCTGTAGGCGCTGGCCCACACAGGACCGTTGAGCGCTGAACCACATAGGATCTGACCCACACAAGATCGGTAGCACTGATCCACGTAGGATCGATGAGTGCTGTAGTCGTCGTCGTCGAATCCATGGAGAATTTCTGTACAGTCGTCATCGTCGTCGCAATCGTAGCCAGCTCTAGGGTTCCCGCACACAACAAGCTCGTTCGGGAGGGTCCGCTTCATTAGCCGAGGGGCTGATACATCAACTAACACATAGTCCGGAGTTGATGTATCCAAAATTTCCATATCGTCAACAGGAACTCAACGTCACAGACAGCGCGTCAATTGGACGCCTGGTCTGAGAGTAATTGTCTTTTTCGTCCCAAGGGCCCCATTGGTTTTTAAGTCAAAACCAACCTGACCATACTCCAACTATGTCCAAACCTCAAGTGGAGTAAGACAAAAGGTCCATCTCACTTAGATTAATCCATCAAAGTCGACGGCACGTCAATCGGAAGTCCGAAGCTCAAGTTATAAGTGGATCCGCTCGGAGGGCCTGGTTGGTTTCGTGTACGAACCAACCCGGACAACCCCAAAGTACTCCGAAACCTTGAGTGTAAAATACTGAAATGGCCGTCTCGATCCAAGGATTGTATCGCAGCTGACGGTGCGTCGATCGGAGGTCCGCAGCCCAAGTTATGGGAAAAAGACTGTGAGGGGTCCGGTATTAGGGGGTTCAGGCCTGGTCCGACCCGCCTCGATACCCTCTGGGTCGGCCCGAACCGGGTCGACCCGGCCCGGGTCCAGGTCCGGCCCACTTGGGCGCAGCCCGACCCAGCTGGCGTGGCCCGGACCACTTGGGAACGGCCCGGCCCGGCCGGCGCGGCCCAGCCCAGCCTGGGCGCGGCACGGCCCGGACCGGCGGCTCGGCCTGGCCTGGGTGGCCAGGCGGGTTGGGCGTTACGGCCGAGCGAAGAGGGGGGGGGGGGAGCTGCCCCCCCGCGTAGTAAAGTCATGGCCCCCATGTGGGGGGACGCACCTGCTGGCCAACCGGGGGTTACGAACCCTCAGTTTTCCCCCTGACCGGCCAGCCCACTCCGACCGGCCGGCTGCTACCGCCACGGGACTGGGGCGGTCCCATCCCCCTGCTCTGACGCTTGCGGCCCGGAACAGGCCGTCGGTCCTAATCTGCCACGGCCTAAGTCGCGGCCTTGGTCCGTCCGGCGGGGCGCGATGGCGCCGCGCCCCTCCGCCACGGCCTCGCTCCGGCCGCGGTGTCTTCGAGGTTCCTTTGAGGTTCTCCGGCACGGCGCGATGGAGCCGAGGATTAGTTCGTTTTCAACTGCACGGCGCGACGACGCCGTGCTTCTCCGCCCTTCCTTTAATATTTCCCGCGCGGTGCTTCGGCACCGCGCCACCTTACATGTGCCGCAACAAAATCAAACCAACAAGGGGGAGGAGGGTCGGCCGTGTTCGTGTGGTCCGACCTCCTCCCATTATTGTGATATCAGGCGGCTCAAGTTGAAAAGAAGAAAGTGACGGAAGTAATCATGAACAAACAGATAAAATAAACCCCTACCTCAAGCATCGTCGAGCAAGGGTTCGTCGCGGAATTTCACGTCGCGGAAGAAGGCGTCGCGGAAGGGGGATCATTGCGTCGTAGAGAAAGGATTCATCGGCGTCGCGTGATCGATCTACGAGGATCCAACATTCTTATCAACCTTCATCGGCGGTCGGCGTTCTTCACGTTCTTCGCATTCATCGTCGAGGAAGGAGTGCTTCACGGCTTGAGTGATTTCTCCCGAACCCTCTCACACAACCAACCTCTAATAAAATAAAAGTGGTCTTATTTTATTTACACACAAGCCAACGATTTGAAATTCAAAAAAAAAATTGAAACAATCAATTAATTGAATTAATTGAGGAGTTTAAACCGCCCAATTAATGAGGCATTTATTATCCAGATTAAACGCAAGGGTTGACTTCATTAAAGAGGGGGGTGCAGGTGCATTACTTAATTAAAGGAGGGGGTTGAAAAAGGTGGGGATCGTGTGGGCCCCACCCCACAAATATCCTACCTAGAGGTGTAGGATATTGTGGGTCCCACTTTAGCCTCTTAGCTTAGGTTAAAAAACATAAAATAAAATAAATTAGTTTCCCCATTTTATTTTATTCATTTACTTAACCCGAAAATTTAATGACCACACCCAAGAAAACTCAACTCCGGAAAAGGTGTTTCTAAGCAATTACTGGCACTGCGATTCCATCGATGCCCTCGGAATTCGATTCCGAGCACCGGTTCAAAAGTCAAAAAAACCCGCTCATTCGTTCACTAAACGTACCCGAGCTAAACTTCAGAAAATGATTCCAGGCACACCGGGCCTCAGAGTTAGGTGCCGTCAAAAACTGCGTTCTTGTAAAATCCCAAAGAAAATTAAGAAAAAATTTCCCTTTATTTTTACGGGTCTTTACATTACTCCCACCTCAGGGATTTACGTCCCCGTAAAGATAAATAAAAAACTAGGGAAACAAATGTGGGTACTGAGCACTCATCTGAGCCTCCCACTGCCAAGTACTCTCCTGGAGGTTCCCGTGTTGCCATCTGATGCGCACTAGAGGAATGAAACGTCCAAATAGGACCCACTCCTGTCGATCCTCAATCTCCACCGGGACCTCCACAAAATTCACCACATCATCAATGTCCAGCTCCGCATGGTTAATGATATGCGTCGGGTCGTGCACGTATGTCCTCTTTTGGGATATGTGGAAGGTGTCGTGCATCCGGTGCAACTGAGGTGGTAGAGCCAGGCGATAAGCCACCTCACCTATCCTGTTGAGGACCTAGAATGGTCCGATGAAGTGTGGAGATAACTTGCTGCCTCGGCCAAATCTCCATAATCTACGTCGAGGTGAGACCCGCAAGAAGACGTGGTTTCCATCCTCGAACTTCAGTGGCCTCCACCTCCTGTCACCATAAGATCTCTACCGGCTCTGAGCTATCCTCATCCGCTCCTGGATGACCTGGACCTTCCCTGTCGTGGCCTGGACCATCTCTGGTCCCACATGTTCTGACTCCCCAGGGTCTGTCCAGTACAGAGGTGATCTGCAAGGTCGTCCGTACAACGCCTCTTATGGTGCCATCCCGATGGTGGAGTGGTAGCTGTTGTTGTACGCGAACTCCACCAAGGGTAGGTGATCCTCCCAACTGCGACCAAAATCGAGGACACATGCATGGAGAATGTCCTCGAGAGTCTGAATGGTCCTCTCCGTCTGACCATCTGTCTGAGGGTGAAAGGCGGTGCTCAGACGTAGCTGCGTCCCGAACACCTCCTACAACCCCTTCCAAAGCCAGGAAGTAAAGCGAGCATCTTGATCGGAGACGATAGATGATGGCACACCATGAAGCCGTACAATCTCCTGAACGTAGAGGCGTCCCAAGCTACCTACTGAGCCCTGCTCTCTGATGGGTAAAAAGTGAGCCGACTTGGTGATTCGGTCGAAAATCACCTAAATGGAGTCGTGACCTCTGGAAGTGCGTGGAAGTCCAGTCATGAAGTCCATAGATATCCTGTCCCACTTCCACTCTGGGACCTCCAAGGGATGTACCAAGCCTACTGGTACCTGGTGCTCTGCCTTCACCTGCTGGCAGGTGAGGCATCAAGAAACGAACTCTGCCACAACCTTCTTCATACCCGGCCACCAGTGCTGTCGTCTGAGATCCTGGTACATCTTCGCCACTCCAGGATGTACCGCCAATGGGGAAGTTTGAAAATCCCTCAGCACCTCCTCCTGTAAAGCAGCGGGTACCATGGTACGTCCTCTGAAAAGGAAATCGTGCTCTCCTCCCACAGAGAATCCATCAGGTGCCTGCCCTGAGGATATCTGTGCACGCCGTGTCTCACAGTCAGCGTCCCCACGCTGCGCCTCTCTAACCCGCTGCAGTAGTGGCGGAGTGACTATGAGTGACTGAAGGAAGGCTACTCCATCTCTATCCACGAAGGATATCTACAAAGCGGCTAGCTGCTCCGTCGCATCCCCAAGTAGCTGAATGCCCGACCTCCTGCTGAGTGAATCAGCTACTAAATTCCCCTTTACAGGAGTATAGACTATCTCAAAGTCATAGTCTTGGAGGAACTCGAGCCATAGACACTGTCTCATGTTTTGGTCCTTCTGCGAGAAGATGTACCTGAGACTCTGATGGCCAGAATAGGCTGTAAAGCGCTCGCCCATCAGATAGTGTCACCACATCTTCAGAGCGAAGACCACTGCTGCTAACTCCAGGTCATGGGTAGCGTAGTTCTGCTCATGTGGACTCAACTGACGTGATCCATAGGCGATCACTGCCCATGCCTACATCAGGACACATCCGAGTCCAGTCCCTGATGCGTCGCAGTAGACTACGTACCCTACTCCCTCCTCCGATAGCCTCAAGATAGGTGCGTTGGCCAATATCTGTCTCAGCTCCTGGAAGCCCTGCTGACATCTGTCTATCCACACAAAGGGTTTCCCCTTCTTCATCAAAGCTGAGAGTGGTTCCACAACTCTGTAGAAGTCTGGAACAAATCTTCGATAGTATCCAGCTAGTCCCAAGAAACTCCGCACCTCCATCACGCTCCTGGGTGGATCCCAAGCTAGCACTGCCTCGATCTTCACAGGATCCGCTATAACTCCCGCCTTAGAGATGACGTGTCCCAAGAAGTGGACCTCACGTATCCAGAATTGACACTTCGAGAGCTTTTCATAAAGCTAGTGCTCTCAGAGTGTGTCTAGTATAACCCGTAAGTGGTAGGCGTGCTCCTCCTCAGTCATCAAGTATATCAAAATCTCTTCAATGAAGATCACAACAAATCGATCGAGGTATGGCTGAAAGATCTTGTTCATGAGGCCCATGAACAGTTCTAGAGCATTGGTCACACCGAAAGGCATAACCAAGAACTCATAATGGCCATACCGACATCTGAAGGTCGTCTTCTGCACATCCTCATCTCGAACTCTGAGCTGATGATAGCCTGATCTAAGGTCTATCTTCGAGAACCACTGTGCTCCCTTAAGCTGATCGAAGAGGTCATTAATCCTAGGTAGCGGATACTTGTTCCTCACCGTCACCTGGTTCAGGCGACGATAGTCGACACAAAGTCGCAAGATCTTGTCCTCCTTCTTGGCGAACAATATCGGGGAAGCCCAGGGTGAAACACTAGGTCAAATGAATCCCTTTCCCTGTAAGTCCTCCAACTGTACCCGTAGCTCTCGAAGCTCAGCGGGGACCATCCGATATGCTGGAGTGGATATCGGGGCTATCCCGGGTTATAGGTCAATATAAAAGTCTACCTATCTGCGAGGAGATAGTCATGTAATGTCTTCGGGGAAAATGTACGCATAATGATCCACCACTGTAGGAAAACCTGGACTCCGCACATCAACTGATCCTAGGATGAGGCTAGCCAACTGATGAGTGATGGGCTGTCCTCACCTATGCGAGAGTCCATCCTGTGCTGCGAAGGCTCCCTTCTCGCCAGTGAAGGTGAACCTACTCCCGTCGGTGCATACACACCGCACCTTGCGCCTAATACAGTCAATCTGATCATGGACTGTAGATAACCAATCCATGCCCAAGATGACATCATAAGGCATCGACACTGCTACAAGAAGATCCCAGCTGAAGCTCTCTCATCCTAGAGTAAGCTCACACTGCCGACACCAGTGCGTAATCGTCGAGTCTGCTCCCGTAGGAGTCTCTAGTCGTAAGGATCGAGCCAACGGCTCTGTCGGAATCTCCGAGCTCCGAACAAGGGCAGCGACAATGAAAGAATGACTCACTCCTGTGTCTATAAGAACTGCAGCAAGGGTGGAATAGACATAGATAGTACCTCGAATCATCTTAGGTGCGCCATGGTCATAGGCCTCAGCTGCCTGGAGCTGTGCCTGTCTCTGCCCGCCAGCTCCGTGTGGTCGGGGTGGACCTCTGGGTGGTGGTGGTGGTGGTAGAGCCTAAAAGCGTTGCCCACCACCTGCTGCTCGGCCAGCTCCTCTGCCTCATCTGCCTTATCCCTACGGACTGCCACGGTCGACCCTCTGCCTCTACCTGGGTGGTCCCTCAACCGTCTGCTGCTCCTCGGCATGGCGGGTCGGGCAGTCACGAGCCATGTGGCCCTGCCCACCGCATGCGTAGCACTGTCTGCCTCTCAAAAGACTGGATCTGCGCTGAGTGCCCCGCACCTCTGAGCCAGTGTCCTGAGGTTGTCTGCCTGAGGGTCTGGTCTACCTAGACCCATGTGTCATCCGTTGTCTTCCAGCTGTAGAAGACTCTACTACGTGCCGCCCTGCGGTAGGTCTCGCCACTGGTGTAGACTCAACAAAAAAAATCTCTCGATGAGGAGGGCTCACTCCAGTACCCCTGCCTGTGTCAGAATGCTGAGGGAGATCAGCGATGCCCTAATCTCCTTCCTCAATCCCTGCTCGAAGGTCCGGGCCCGGTAGAATGGGTCTCGTACCATGTCCGTCGAATAGCGCGTGAGATCTGTAAATCTCGCCGAGTATTGGGCGACCATCAAGCTGCCCTGCCGCAGCTGTAGAAGCTCCTGGATGCACACTGCATGGAGGGTGGCTGGGATGAAATCCGAGTGGAAGAGTCACTCAATGTCCGTCCAGAGGAGAGATGCCTCATCGTGCACCTGGAGTATCAAGCTCCACCATCTGCCTACTGCCGTGTGCAGGAGGCTCGTTGTGAGGATCACCATGAGGTCTGCTGGTGTCCTCACTAACCTGAAAACTCATACAATAGCCTCCAGCCAATCCTCGGCTGCCTGAGGGTTCATCTCCCCGCTGAACCTGGGCAGTCGCTGACGCTGAAACTCGTGCAGTGCACTAAGGTGACTTTCATCGTCAGCGGATGGGTCTGGTAGCATCGGTGGCTCGGAGGGTAGAGGTACCGCCGGTGCCTCCACTGTCGAAGGGCCCTGTACCGAGGCCTCGTTGCTCGGTGGGCTGTTGTCACACACAACGCTCGGAACCCCAGCTGGCTGCCGTCATGGGGCCATCCTGAAAAGTAACAGGTGCACCACGGTCAAACAGTATACCTGGTGAGCTAAAATGAAGTTATCACAAAGAAAACTTGAAACACACATGCAATAAATGTTTTGGTGCATTAAGTTAGAAATCAGATGTCAGGGTCCTGGTGTACGGATACGTCGGCTGCCACACCAACACTGGACTCCCTGGGCTGATAACCACACCCAATAACCTTAACACTATTGCTTCAAATAGAATAAAGATCAGAGTCCAATTTTCTGCGGTAGAACCGAACTCCTATGATACCAATTTGTCACGACCCGTCCTCGGGGCCCGTGCCTTGACTACCCCAAGCCCGCCTTCCATAGGAAAGGGGCTGAAAACTAGCACCAAGGCATAATTTTCAGTAAAAAGGGAAGACATTTCCTTTGTAAAGTAAACAAACACCACAGAGCAAGCAAGAAGAAGTAAACACTAAGTAAAAACTGGGTACAATAGAAAGTGCGGTAATGTATGTGGGCCAGAATACAAACCCAAACTGAAAGTAAAGTACAAATGAAAAAGGGAGTACAATAACTGAAAAGTAAATCCGCAGCTTCGAGCCCTCTACTTGAAGTCCCACCTGAAGGGTGGGTACAGATAGCCTCTATAGCTCCTCGGGTCCAGCCGTCCGCTCCAAGTACGCCCCGCCCAGTGGTCCACCTCTGGGTGCTGACCTACTCCTCGTGCCTCAACCACGATCAGCACTGTCCATCGTCTGCAACCAACACAACATAGTGCGGGCATAGCCCGTGCAGGGGTGAGTATAAGCTACTCAGTAGGGACCCCTAGACCCCCGAAGGTCTCCCAAAATCCACATAGGATAATCCACAAAGAAATGATACAATCATAAAGTAAAATCTGACACTACTTAGGTATATGCCCATACATATACCTAAGTCATCAATTCTCATTCAGATCCTACATCCGAGCTCAAGTACAACCCATTCCACACAGGAAATCACAACCCGATCCACACAGGAAATCATAAAATAATCCACAAAGGATATCAAGTCAATATTATAGAAGATAATGATTGAAAGTCAAGATTCTGCTCACACAGGTATACTTCTTCATAAGACAATAGAGATGATCAGATGTAGCCACTAATTCATCTAAGCCGTCGGACCCACACAGGATCGATAGGTAGTAACCCCCGCAATGACCCACAAAGGATCGATAGGTAACTAACCCCCACAATGACCCACACAGGATCGATAGGTAACTAACCCCCACAATTACCCACATAGGATCAGACCCACAATGGATCTGTAGGCGCTGGCCCACACAAGACCGCTGAGCGCTGACCCACACAGGATCTGACCCACACTGGATCGGTAACACCGATCCACATAGGATTTCTTAGTGCTATAGTCATCGTCGTCGAATCCACAGAGGATTTATGTACAGTTGTCATCATCGTCGCAGTCGCAGCCAGCTCCAGGGTTCCCGCACACAGCAAGCTTGTTCGGGAGGGTCCGCTCCACGAGCCGAGGGGCTGATACATCAATTGACACATAGTCCGAAGTTGATGTTTCCAAAAGTTCTGTATCTTCAACTGGAACTCAACGTCACAGATGGCACGTCAATCAGACACCCAGTATGGGAGTTATTGGATTTTTTGTCCCAGGGGCCTGGTTGAGTTTTAAGTCAAAACCAACCTGACCATACTCCAACTATGTCCAAAACTCAAGAGGAGTAATCCAAAAGGTCCGTCTCACTTATAGGAATCCATCAAAGTCAATGGCACGCCAATCGGATGTCCGAAGCTCAAGTTATAAGCGTTTCCACTCCGAGGGCCCGGTTGGTTTCATGTACGAACCAACCCGGCAAAACCCAAAGTACTCCGAAACCTTGAGTGTAAAATACCAAAACGCCAGTCTCGATCCAAGGATCACATCGCAGCTGACGGTGCATCGATCGAAGGTCCCCAACCCAAGTTATGGGCAAAAGACCGTGAGGGGTCCAGTATTAGGGGGTTCGGGCCCGGTCCGACCCGGCCCGATACCCTCTGGGTCGGCTCGAACCGGATCGACCTGAACCAGGTCTGGGTCTGGCTCGCTTGGGCGCAGCCCGGCCCGGCTGGCGCGGCCTGGCTCGGCCTGCGCGGCCCGGCCCGACCTCGGCGCGGCCCGTCCTGGCGGCTCGACCTGGGCGTGGCCCGGCCTGGCGGCTCGGCCTAGGCGCGGCCCGGCCTGGCGGCTCGTCCTGGGCGCGACCCGGCCTGGCGGCTCAGCCTGGCCCAGGTGGCCAGGCGGCTCGGCTGTTACGGCTGAGCGAAGATGGGAGGGGGGGGGGGGCTGCCCCCCCTCCCGCACGTAGTGAAGCCGCGACCCCCATGTGGGTGGCCGCACCTGCTGGACAACCGGGGGTTACGAACCCCCGGTTTTCCCCCTGACCGGCCGGCCCGCTCTGGCCGGCCGGCTGCTGCCGCCACGGGACCGGGGCGGCCCCGTCCCCCGGCTCCGACGCCTGCGGTCTGGAACCGGCCGCCGGTCCTGCTCCGCCATGGCCTAAGCCGCGACTTTGGTCCGTCCGGCGCGGCGCAACGGTGCCGCGCCCCTCCGGCACGTCCCCGATCCGGCCGCGGTGTCTTCAAGGTTCCTTCGAGGTTCTCGGGCGTGGCACGACGACGCCACGGATTAGTTTGTTTTCAACGGTATGGCGCGACGGCGCCGCCCTTCTGCTCCCTTCCTTTAATATTTCCCGCGCGGTGCTTCGGCACCGCGCCGCCTTACACGTGCCGCAACAAAATCAAACCAACATGGGGGAGGAGGGTCGGCCGTGTTCGTGCGGTCTAACCTCCTCCCATTATTGCGATATCAGGAGGCTCAAGTTGAAAAGAAGAAATATATGGATGCAATCATGAACAAACAGATAAAATAAACCCTTAACTCAAGCGTCGCCGAGCGAGGGTTCGTCGCGGAATTGCACGTCGCAGAAGAAGGCGTCACGGAAGGGGGATCTTCGCATCGCGGAGAAAAGATTCTTCGGCGTCGCGTCGTCGATCTCTGAGGATCCAGCGTTCTTTTCTTCCTTCGTTAGAGGTCGGCATTCTTCGCGTTCTTCGTGTTCTTTGCGTTCTTCGTCGAGGAAGGAGTGCTTCACGGCTTGAGTGATTTCTCCCAAACCCTCTCGCACAACCAACCTCTAATAAAATAAGAGTTGTCTTATTTCATTAACACACAAGACAATGATTTGAAATTCAAAAAAAAATTGAAACAATCAATTAATTGAATTAATTGAGGAGTTTAAACCACCCAATTAATGAGGCGTTTATTATCCAGATTAAATGCAAGGGTTGACTTCATTAAAAAGGGGGGTGCGGGTATGTTACTTAATTAAATGAGGGGGGTTGAAAAAGGTGAGGATCGTGTGGGCCCCACCCTACAAATATCCTACCTAGAGGTGTAGGATATTGTGGGTCCCACTTTAACCTCTTAGCTTAGGTTAAACAACTTAAAATAAAATAAATTAGTTTCCCCATTTTATTTTATTCATTTACTTAACCCGAAAATTTGAAAACCACACTCGAGCAAACGCAACTCCGGAAAAGGTGTTTCTAAGAAATTACTGATGCTGTGATTCCATCGGTGCCCTCGAAATTTGATTCCGAGCACCGGTTCAAAAGTTATAAAAACCCGCTCATTCGTTCACTGAACGTACCTGAGCTAAACTTCATAAAATGATTCCGGGCACACCGGGCCTCAGAATTAGGTGCCGTCAGAAACTGCATTCTTGTAAAATCCCAAAGAAAATTAGGAAAAACTTTCCCTTGAATTTTATGGGTCTTTACACTGATTACAAATATGGAATCCATTTTTCTAAATACAAAACACAGAAGTGGCAGAAATTAATTTAAAATTAATTTCCACTGTCAAAACAAAAAGCGTGTTTTTATGAAATAATAACTATCAAAAGATTGACCCTTGTTTATTTCCACTTTCAAAGTGAAATTAATTCAAATGTCCAATATTGGATTAAATAGTAAAAATATATTCTAATTACACCTTATAACCAATTAAAAAGATAATCTAACCATATAAATAAATTTGATTTAAAGGCACTATTGAATTAAAATACAGTATTTTTCACTATTCATTAAAAAAATGAACTTTATCAGAAAAATATAAAAAATTTACCCAAAGTAAATTTTGATGACCCAAATATAAATAAAAGTTTTATTTTGTCAAATAGAACATATAATAATGACCAAAACAAGACTTAAAGAAGGTTCACAATCAAAAGGCGGTAAATCGACCTTTTAAAGAATATTAGAGTATTTTTTCTTAGATTCATTCACATTTTAAGCCTCTAAATTTTATTAGATAAATGTAAAAACATTTTAAAAACATTAATAATAATATTATAGATAGTTCTATTAATTCCCACCGATATAATGGCTAGGTATTAACTACCATTTAAAATAATAATATTATATTATTAGTGTGCAACGTATGATTTCAAAGAAAACCAATATTGCGTATTGGGTACACTATCAAACATAGCATCCCCTTTAAAGTAAAATTAATATTTAATTAAAAAATATTAATAAATATTCAAATGTATTATTCTTTATTTACTTGGGATGTTACAGTATGTACACATGAAAGTTGTTTTTTTACTTTTCAACAAATGGAATAAAAGAAAGGTAAATAAAAATTCATATTTATAAGATAATTTTTATGTCACATATATCTTATATATTCATTAAATCCATTATTATTATCATCCATGTAATTCAAGAATGGAAAAAAATCACATCGCTTCGTGGAGGTTGTAGTTCATACGTACGCATGAGTGATGTTATCGTTTTCCAATGGATTGAAAGGTAAGAAGGTAGATATGATATTTTAATTTAATAATAATAATTATGTTATAAATATAATATATAAATATCAAATCCCACATAATAACCATCCCTAAAAAATGGTGATAAAAAATGAATTGTATCGCTATGTGGATTTGGTAAGCCATACGTACGCACGAGTGATACATTAACTTCCCATTTGATGGAAAAGGGGGTTGATAATGGTAATTAAATAATCACAATAAAATTTAATTATATTTTTTAATGAATTTATTATTTTATGATAAATAACATAGATTTATAATAGTTATAAGTAAAAATAAATTGAAAGAGGCAGGGTATGACGATTGCCTCTTCTTCAAGAACATCCTTTAGATCCATTCTTATGAAACCAAGGGATGATATTTTGGGAATAATAGAACCTATATAACTTGGTTAAGAATTTTTATAATTGAAATTATTTTATACTGTTCCTTATATATTGTTGAAATTTGTTTGATGAATTGAGAGAAAGGGGTGTCCTTTTATAAGTGAGGGGAGGGGCACTATTAAAATTTCTTAAAAGTTTAAAAATATAATAAAGTTATTCTTAAGAAAAATTCTTTCAAATGGATATATATTCGAATATAATATAGGATATGGTTTAAATGTTACCCAAAAGTAAAATTTTTACAATTTTGAGTTGAATGTTAAACATTATCTTTTGGTTTAACCCCTTAGTTAACATATTTTAACCAGTAACACATTTTTCAATCTTAAAGGGTTATAATTTTTATTATAATGTATAAATTAGCCTATAAATGGAAAAAGGGATGAATTTTTATACATTATATTACCCCCTTTACCTATTTATTTTAATGTTAATTTTTTTAAAATAATTTAATAAAAGATCATTTTCATAAAATATCATTAATGTCAATTTTGACACTATTCATTTAATTTGGATTTAAATACATAAATAAAAATATTTAATTTGAAAATAATAATTTAATACATCCCTAATATGTAATATTAATCTATGAAATTCATGTAACACTATATATCACTCAAATTATATTATATTTAATATTTTTAAAATCATTTATTTAATTTTTTTTAATTGAAGAAATATTGTGTCAGCCTTGCGTAAGAATTTAATGTAATTATATAATCACTAAAAATTATAATTAAATTAACATAATTTAAATAATTTCATTATTCTCAATATAAAAATAAATATCCATTCCTAAATTTCTTTTATCTCTATGTGAACACATAAAAGGTATTTAAAAGTAAGAGAGTGATAGTTCATATTTTTCTTTTCTTTAAATATTATATAGGTCATTTAATGGAAAAATATCCCTAAAATAATTAAATTTAGAGTATAAGGTTATAATTTTATATGTAACTTAATGTAATTAGATTTAATATGAATAAAGGTTACCATAAAACCAAGTTTTAACCTTGGTTAACCCGATTTACTCTTTAATGAGATGAAAATATTCACCACGTAACTATTCAAAATACTAAAAAATAAAAGGGAACTATTTACCAAATTCAAACATCCTTATTAAATATATTTAATAAATTCTATAAACTTGAATTATTAAAAGTGGAATTAATTAATTTTATAAAAAAATGTAAAGCACAACAGAAAATAGTTTGTCAAAAAATTACTTTTTATGTACAAAAAATATTTTTATATCAAATTCGACTATAAAATTGATTATAATGAGCTTAATTGGATTAATAATAAAATAATATAACTAATTTTACTTGTAAATAATTTCAAAACAAAATATAACTTTTTATATTATTGAAAAAATATAGTTTTCAATAAAAATCGTTATTTTTCACTTTTCATCGAAAAATAAATCCTTTCAGAAAATTATAAAAAATTTAAACTAAACTAATTTTTAAATTATTATTTCATAAATGAAGTTTAAATTTTCAACTAAATTTTATGGAATTCTAAATTTCTTAAAGTAACATTTTTTCACAAAAATAAATAAAATGATTTTTTGAATTGAACTAATTTTTGAAGCATAATATGAATTCACTAAAAATTGATAATTTATTTCCTTAGAATTAATCAATAAATTGGTATTGAGGAGTTAATACATATATATATATATATATATATTTACCAATGTGGTTAATCTTATTTTTACCCACCAATTCAACGGCCAGGTTATAACAGTATAATTTAAATACTAATATTTTCTGATTCATTTAAGCTTGGTGTTGTGTGTTGTATAAGCTATCGAACATAGTATTATTTTAAAATATAAAGGAGTCACACTATTCATAATATATTAACTTTATGTATGAAAGTATATGATTAAAAACCTTAATAGGAACATTCTTCATGAATCCCTTGATTCTAGTATAAAAATCACTGAAAGATTTAGTAAAATCATATTCAAAATAACTTGAACATGATTATTCAGCGGTATAATATTAAATAGATTTATAATTATATATAAGAATATTATTTCCATTAGGTAGTGGTATTTACTCATTTATCTTTGATATATTTCTCATCTTCTTGGATTCTATTTTATTTATATTTCTCATTTTTTTCTGAAATATTCAACTCAGTAGTAACAGGAATGGAAATAGAATTCCCCATATATGGGTCTTATAAAAGAATTTCAAATTATAATTAATTTATTGAGATAAAAATAAAAAGTAAAAAAATTAAATCCTATCAAATGGTATCTTGTTATCTAATACCAATTGAAATTCTCTTCATACTTGGTGTAGACACCTAGGGGGAGGTGAATTAGGTTTCAAATATTTTATCAAATTCCAATGTTCTATTTAACTATTTACCCACAATAGTATTTGAACCTCTATTATATGTTATGATAAAAGAGTATTTTTTTTAGTTTACACAATCACATACACCACATAAAATGAAATAAATAATGATTATCACACTATGTTTTTACTGGGATTATCCTCCCATAGGAAATCGAATCCTTATTGTGGTCGATATCATAAGGAGTTATAGATTTATCAATAAAATATTATCTAAATATAAGTTTTTTTGGGTAGTTATTATACTGAACTGATTCTCACCATATTACATGGGTGAGTGATTGTACTATATCCCATAACCTTTAGTCTCCCATATATAATTACAAATATATTTCAACCAATATAGGTATATCACTAAGACAATTTCAGATATCAAAACGTTAACATGATCAAATCATCTTTTTATTAATCAGATCAATTGACTCCCTTTGAATCATCAGGAATAATAACATAGATCTTGGTCTCTACTTTTATCCTAACTCCATGATTTTATTTATAATATGTATGTTGGAATCTCTCAACTCAAACTCTAAGTTCTTTGATAACTAATCAAAATTCATTAGAACTCCTTGCACACAATCATTTATTAGATCTTTTTCTTCGTCTTCTTCTCTTTATCACTTTTATGATAGTGGATAGTATAAGAACTAGTGAGAGAAATAGTTTCAAATTATTATTCTTTAATAAAATAAAAATTATTCTTCTTAGATCAATATCAATTTCTTATTTTCACTAAAATAAAATTATATATATATGCTGGTTTATTCACAGTGGTTTTATATAAAATACATGAAATAAAGAAAATATAATCTCCATTGATTTACTTACACTATTTTAAATAAAACATTCACTGATTAATTATTACTAGTCATTTAATTGTAAAATTTTGATAGTTTAGTATTTTATGGATTCTTTTAAAAACCACTGCTAATAACATTTTAATTTCATCCATAATGACCCCCATTATTTATCATCTCTGAATTTAATCCCTAAATTCCTCCCCCGGATTGATTCATGATTACTCCCATACTTATGACATAATGATTAATCCCCCACCCCAATGAAATCATGATCCTCACCTATGGTATCAAAAAACTAGACATGTATTCTTAATAAACTATCCTTATCTGAAGATGCCAAATCTTGATTTCCTCAATTCATGAACATTCTCCAGTAATTATAAGGCCCCAAACTTAAACATTACATAATCTTGTGTTAAGTCAAGAAATCACATTGAGGATCCTTTTAGGTTTATATTTTTAGATAATTAGGCCATAACTATTACATTACATCTCAAAAATTACAAACTAGACACTTATACTATATCCATTTTTTTCATAACAATAAAACTCCTTAAATAAAAACAAGAATTATTTTTCTTGATAAAAATAATCTTGAATTATTCTTTTCTCTTAACCATCCTTATACCCTATGAAAAAAATTTCAAAAACTTGGGATGAGCATAAAAATATCAATAAGGGATATAAAATAAGGGAAGAAAACATTAGTCCACGAATACATACAAATCAAATAAATTATACTTTTCAATCATAAAACATAGATCTTTAATATACCTCATGAAATTATAAGATTTATAAATAACACATCGAAATAATAAATCATAAATTTAACTTGTGGCATCCATAACATAAGTACATTGTAGCTTTCACACCAATATATGGAGTTACATTTCGAATACCGATCACAATATATTCCATAAATCTCTTAAAAGAAACATTAAAATTTACCTCCTTCATATTAGCCAATGAATTGGAGAGCTATATCAGGTTCACCTTCCCTTGGTTTATCATGGAACCACCCATATATATAAAAAATTCCAAATAACTATAAAATATTCATAACACATAAAACAAGTATAACAGAAAGATAACATTTACACATTGAAATAAAAAAAATATCATTTCAAGATATTTACACAATCAATGATTTCTCAAAAACCATTTTCAATATCAAAATATGTAAAAAGGGTATGTGGTATTTATTTTCCCTTTTAAAAAAATTACTACTAGTTAAGGAATCCAAATATCAAATAATACTCACGGAGGCAGAATGGTTGTTGTCACCAAACATGTTAAAAAGAAGCATTCCCTTGGTCATTTAGTAAAACACTTCATAAAACAAAAGATTACTTTTGAAAATAGTTGAATGAAATTAATGGAAAAGGGTATAATTATACACTGTATAAAAAAAGGTTTTGTATAAACCAAAATATGACTCAATGAAAAGAGATTGAGATGAATTCCATGACAAATATTGTATGAATAATGTAAGAATTTATCAATGGGGAGATTATGAGTATAAATAGTATATCCAAACAACGTGAGGTGGAAATTACAACATAAATAAACAAAAAGTGATTCCACACAAAATCTTGGCATAATATAATCAATTAAGTATGTGTAAAACCTAATGTTTTGAAATTGAGTTTATAAATTCTTTTACCATGAGTCTGATTTGTCTCGTTCATTCTTTATATTCTTGAAAAATAAACCTAGGTTAATTTCTGCTTCATTCAGAATCCTTTTCAAGTTTATTTTTAATTTTATATTACCTATAATCATTTTATGAAAATTACATAATTATTTAAGTTCATATTGGTCGTTTTGTCAATATTTAGTACTTGAGTCGAACATGAACTTGTTTGATGTAAAATGTCTATGTGGTAAAAATTACATCATCTACATAATAGTATTAATGATTTAAATATCATACATATCTATTATATATATGTATTTATAATAGTACATAACATTTGGATATAATAAATGAAATGCACTATTCATGGAGATGGTAGGTCGTACGTACGGATGAACGCTACTTTCATTTCTTTGTCATATTTAAAGGAATGAAAACTAAATGATATATATAGATATATTATAATTATAATATAATATCATATTTTATATATGTTACATAAGTTCATTAATTCCATACTTTATATGTTCCATTTATGGAATGAATGATTCATATAACTTTTTTGGGGGGGGGGGTAGTCCGCACTTCCTCAAATGAAATTATCATATTTACACACTATGTAAAGCATAAAGGTATGTTGTAAATAAAAATTACAGAATCATAAAGACAATATAAATATAATATATATCATATATAACTACATTTCTATCATAATGGCCACCATGAGAGGTGGTAGAGGAAAATTGAACAATCATCATTTCGTGAGGTAGTAGTTCACCGTCCACAGAAACAGTATGTTCATATCCATTAGATGTAGGTGTGTGTATGTGTAGTTTAAATACATTTCATAAAAAAATCATAGTATATTTAGGATACCCGTTTTTTTATGTAATAAAATTATAAGAAGATCATATAGAGTAGAGAATGAAAATAAAAGAAAAGAACTTGAGGGAAGATGCTACCTCTAAATCAGGTAACTTCTTTTGATTTGAGCCAAAAGGATTTCTTGAATTCACTTATTCCACCGTTAAGGCTTCTATGAGGAATGGATTTATGTTGGGAGATTATTTTAGTATAATTTTCACGATATAAGGGGCTTGAGAGGAGTGATTAATTGGATAGAGGTGGTGGCCTTTTATAAGTGGGAGGAGGGGCACTTTAGGAAGGTCTAGAAATATTAATTTATTATAAATTGATTTTTGGTTTCAAATATTCCCAAAATCATTTATTTAAAATATAAGATTCTGTTGGGTATGAAAAAACTCAACCAATAGGTTTTAGAAATGTTAAGGGCACAAAATTAACCTTATCTTTTAGCTTTAACCTTTAGTTAAAAATGAAGGACCCCGGGACACCCTGAGAGGGGAGGGGTGAATCAGGGTGACAAATTTTTCTTTTAATGTGGTGGATCTTGTTACCACATTGGTAGGAACTTGTTGAACCTATATGATGATTATGATTAGAAAGAAAACATTCACATGCATAGAGAGGACACAACACTTTTTACTTGGTTCACCACTAAGGGCTACGTCCAAGGAGAATACGCCGACAAGTTTCCGGTCGTACCAAAATCCACTAATCTTCACAAGTTGTGGATTATAATTGTTCGGGCATAGTCACTCTGTCCCAGGCTCACTGCCTTTACAAAGGTTCAGGGATAGCTCACTGCTTCCCTCGGGTCACTCCCATTGACTCCCCCTAGCTCACTGTCGTTGGTGATGTGTCACTCAGTTTATAGACGTGAAGGTCTCTTCAATAGATTTGCATTGAAGTCTTTGCCTCTGCTCAGCACGAGACTATGCTTGCATCAAAGTATGATATAGATACACTAGAACGCATAAAACCACTGAACCGGATAACCAGAACATGCAGACAAAACTTACTGACAATTACGTGCAACACCAACCCTTTGCGCGCAAAACCTTCCTATTGCGCACAAAATTTACTTTTCACGTGAAAAAAAAGAAAATTTCGCGCAAAAATCCCCTTTTTCGCCCAACTCCGAATATTTCGCGCAAGCCCCTTTACGCTATCCTTTTTCACGCATCAGACCTCAGATTTTCTCTAAGTCTTCCACACATCTGAATGAAGGGGGTCACCTCATATTTATAGGCGATTGATACCCCCGCGCGCAAAATCCCCTTCGGCGCAGAAAACCTCTCATCTGGCGCGTAATATTTCGCGCAGGTATCTTTTTTCCGCACACCTCTCCAGATATTTCGCGCAACCCATGCCTTTGCCATTTTTCGACTGTGTGATTCCGAAACACTATTTGCGTGAAAAACCTCACTCCGCTATTTTGCGCACCACGCTGTTTTTGGCGCCCAACTCAAGTATTTCGCGCAGCCCATGCCTTTGTCATTTTTCACCAAACTGATTCTGAAACACTATTTGCGCAAAAAACCTCGATCCACTATTTCACGCATCCCGCTGTTTTCCGCACCCAACTTAAGTATTTCGCGCAAGCCTCTTATATTTCGTGCACCACTTCCTTTTTGTGCGAACCTCCTTTTGCAGACAATCTATGTCTTCATTTTCCGATTTTGAGGCCCAAAAATTTGGTAAACACTGGGAAACAGCGCCACCTTCAATACTGTTGTCTGCTTGAACTGTATGATTGCTTTGCTAGCACACATTCGGAACTTCCACTAAGGATTGACAACAAACACAAACCAAACTCCAATTCCTGCATAGAATAGCCATGGTTCCAACAATCTCCCCCTTTGTGTTTGTTGGAAATCACAAAATAAATTCAATATATCACCATCCACATGCATACCAAAAAATGCAAGGAGAAACTCAGTCAACACTCTAAGTCTATGTGAGCAATGCTCGGTGTAGAAAACAAGAGAGGAAGCTTGAAATGGGTTCCCGTGTTTTGGATTGCTCAAAGACGCTCAAGAAATTTTCTTATACTGAATTCTCATCGTGTCATAGAAGCATTACATGTCCACAGACAATACTGAAATCCTAAATTTATTCCTTTCCATTCTCCCCCATTGACAATAAAACCAAAGGCCGGTAAATTAATCAATGTTCAGCTCAAACCATACTCCCCCTGGATAGTATCTCCCCCATAAACCTGCATCACAACCATAAACAGATAGAAAGAATTACCATAAACGGGGAGAGGGGATCTCCATAACCTTCTTATGCACTGGGAGGTGGATGAACACCGCGGTTCAACCGATGCTTCTCAAACACAGCCACTGACAGTGGATTTTTTAGGATATCAACTACTTGTTTATCAGTTCCCACGTGATCCATTCTAATCACCCCTTGCTCAAATTTTTCTTTGATAAAGTGATACCTGATTTCAATATGTTTTGTACGAGAATGCTAAACAAGATTTTTTGTAAGATCAATTGCACTCTTGTTATCACAGTAAATCACCATTGGTTTCTTTACCTCACCACCAATATCTGTTAATTGTTGCTTCATCCATAGCAGTTGAGTGCATGCCTTTGTGGCAGATATATACTCAGCTTCAGCAGTACTAAGAGAAGTACTTTCTTGTTTCTTGCTCAACCAGCCAACAAAGTTATTCCCAATAAAGAATGCTCCACCACTGGTGGACTTTCTGTCCACAACATCGCCATCCTAGTCAGCATCTGAAAATTATGATAATTCACAGTCCCTTCCTACAACAAAGTATAAGCCATAATTGTGAGTACCTTGAATATACCTCATGATTCTTTTTACTGCTGCCAAATATTCCTCCTTTGGATTACTCTGAAAGCGGGCTGCAAGACATGTGGCAAAGATAATATCTTGCCGTGTCGCTGTCAGGTAAAATAGGATCCCAATGATCCTTCTGTACATGGTGGGATCTACAGATTTCTCATTCTCATGCTTTCCAAGTTTGGTTCCAACTGCAATAGGAGATGACATTGGTTTGGAGTCTTGCATATTAAACTTCCTCAGCAGCTCTCTTGCATACTTTTCCTGAGAGATAAAAGTGTAGTCTTTCCTTTGAGTCACCTGCAGTCCCAAGAAATATGTGAGCTCCCCAATCATTGAAATTTCAAATTCTGATTTCATATGATTGGAAAATTCATCCACTGATTTCTGCCTCCTACCACCAAATATAATGTCATCGACGTAAACGAGAACCATGAACTGATCTTTCGGAGAATTCTTCACATAGAGATTGTGATCTACTCCTCCTCTTTTAAATTCCAGCTTCTTGAGATAAGAATCTAGTCTAGAGTACCATGCCCGTGGTGCCTGTTTCAAGCCATAAAGTGCTTTCTTTAGCTTGCATACCTTTGATTCATCAGCCCCAAGAAGAAAACCCATTGGTTGTTCAATGTAGACTTCTTCTTAGAGTACACCTTTTAAAAAATCTATCTTGACATCCATTTCATATACTTTATATCCTCTCTGGAGAGCCATGGAAAGGAACAACCTGATTGATTCCAGTCTAGCCACTAGAGAAAAGGTTTCTTCAACATCAACACCTTCAATCTGAGAATACCCTTTACATACCAGTTGAGCCTTGTTTCTGATAACACTACCATGCTCATCAAACTTGTTCTTGAATATCCATTTTGTTCCAATCACATTGTGACCTTTGGGTCTCTGGACAAGATCCCATGTCTGATTCTTGTCAATCTGATCTAACTCTTCATTCATGGCTTTCACCCAAGATTCATCCTTTGCAGCTTCTTCAAATGAGGATGGCTCCACAACTGACAGAAATGAAGAAGGTGTGTTATTCCTCATCCTCCTTGTCTGTGTGGGTGCATTCCTATCTCCAATTATGTTAGATGGATCAATCTATGCTCTTCGATTTCTCCTGTGAGGTTCAGTCGCATTCTCACCATCCAAGATTTCCTCTTCAGATTCTTCGTCTGAGTCAAAATCATGATGTGACTGCTGATTGTTTTGAACAACTTCCTCTATTTATGTATTTGTATTTTCTTCCCGTTCACTTTCTTCCAGACATTCTATCATATCAGTATATGACGTCCTTAAAGCATTTGTACTTTTCTCTTCAATTATCTTATAATCACTAGTTTCCACAATCCTTCCTAAATGCTTGTTGAAACACTTGTATGCTTTTCTGTTCATTGAGTAACCGAGGAAAATTCCTTCATCTGCATTGTCGCCATATTTCCCTTGATTTCCTTCTTTGTTCCTGATGAAGCATTTACTTCGAAAGACACGAAAGTATTTTAAAGAAGGCTTCCGTCCATGCCACAATTCATATGGTGTCTTCGTCTCACCCATATAAAGTCTCGTTCGATTCTGAATGTACACTGCAGCTTGAACAACCTCTTTCCAGTAATGTCGTGGAATACGACTCTCAATCAACATAGTTCGTGCCATATTGTTCACCTGTCGATTCCTACGTTCAACAACTCCATTTTGTTGTGGAGTTCTCACAGTAGCCACCTCATGTTGTATCCCATGCTTCTCCAGATAATTTTCAAATTCAATGGACGTGTATTATCCTCCATTGTCAGATCGCAACACTTTGATTGTTCATCCAGTATCATTCTCAGCGATTCACTGATATGTTTTCATGCAGTCAAGGACTTGTCGTTTCCTGTGAATGACCATCACACATGCCATTCTACTGTAATCATCTATGAAAAGGACAAAGTACCTTTCTCCATGAGTTCCGGAAATATTTATCATCCCACATACATCTGTATGAATCAGATCAAGAAGGTGAGATGCCCTTTTCTTCTTTGGCTGATATGAACTGCAGACCAACTTCCCACGAATGAAAGCATCACAAGATTTTTCACACTCACACTTCAGGTTGGGAATGTCCATGACAATTCTCAATTTTGAAATTTTCTTCATGTCTTGTTGATTGATGTGTCCCAGTCTCCAATGCCACAAATTGTTTTCTTCCTCAACAGTCATGTAACATACATTTTCTTCACTATCAACCTGATATAAGTTGCCTTCTGTTCTGCATCCCTTCATAAGTGAATTGCCTGTCTTTCCCTTGATAGTGCAGCCTTTTTGATTAAAAGTAACTATAGGCCCTGCGTCACAGAGTTGACTCACACTGAGGAGATTGTGACGTAGGCCATCAACATAAAGGACTTCAGTCTTCTTTAGTTCTCCATTAGCTAACTCAGTACTTCCACTCCCTTTGATTTTCAAAGCCCCATCATTACCAAATCGTACTGTACCATCAACCATCCTTTTGATATCTGTTAGTAGGCCCGCATTACCCATCATATGAGATGAACAACCGCTATCCAGAATCCAAGAACTGTTGTTCTTTGTAGCATTGAGGGCCACCTCTGCAAGGTTGGATTTCTCAATCTTCTTCCTTTCCTTCCATGAGACATTGTATTGAGTATATAGAACCGATGGACTTTCAATTATCTATTCTGCATACCTAGGTTCTTCATAGTCAAAATCTTCTTCGAGAGGAGAAAACCTGTTTGAAAGAGAAACATTGTCTTGCTAACGAGACTTGACTTGTCTTGAACTTCGGTATGAGGTGTCCATGTCATTTCTCTTCCTGCAATAAGCAGCCTTATAACCAAAGTTAAAATAATTAAAACAGTAACCATAGAAGCTATTTCTTCTATAAGATAGAGGATAGGAAATCGGTCTCCTTTGTTGACTTCCCAGATGTTCTCCATTCAAGTACCTCCTTGCCTCTTCGCAATATGACATGGTATGGCCCAGATAGCCACATAACTAACACTTCATGAGAGGTAATGTCTTCTCACATGAATTTCTCCTCATACCTTCATCCTTGGGAGAATAGTTGAACTGCCTATCATTTCTGAATGTTTGAGGATAATTTTTAGTTCTCCTTCTAGTTTGGATTGAGGGTTTCTTTTTTAGCACTTCCGGCAATGTTTCAACATGTTCAACCTTCTTTTTGTCTTTATTTTAGCTCTCTTTATTTCCAGCAGTTGATATCTCAGCTTCACAGCCAATTCCACTCTTTCCCATGAAAGCGGGTCTTTGAACACTCAAGATTTTTTCAACCACATCAGAACCACACTTGGCTCTTGCCAGTAATTCTGCATCTGAGAATCTTCTAAATGGTATTTTCTTCCTTGATTCTTTTGAAAATGATTCAGTCTCAAGTTTACTCCTAAGAGTAACAACTTCCTCCTCAAGACCCTCAGTAGTCTTGGAATTTTCTTCCAGTCTTGATGAGAGGTCATTCATGACCTTTCCCTGATCTTCAATTCACAGCTTTAGATCCACTACATCATCATTGCTTTCAAGTATTTTATACTTAACTTTCACAAATTATTCCAGAAGTTCAATTTCAGCTTCAAGTTCATCAACATATTCTGATGATTCTTCCACCATTTTCTTCCACTTATTACATCTCTTAAATTTACTCTCAATCTTGGAGAAGGCATCCTTAATTTGAATATTTGGATTACCAATAGCAGTAGTCTGATTATCTCTGCCTTCATTGATTGAGGATTCTGATATTTTAGTGGTATCCATCATGGAAGCATGGTTTCCGGTTTTAAATTCTGGTTCTTCTTCCTCACAAAATTCAATATCATCATCTTCTTCTTCAAAGACAAAACTCTTCATCTGCATTTTCTTTCTAGATTTGAACTCACCCTTTTTGAAAAACCTTTTCCGAGGCTTCTCAATGTCTTCATCTTCACTATCATCATCATCATACTTTCTTTGGCACTGAGAGGAAATGTGCCCAACTCTTCCACAACAGAAACATGAAAGAGGTAGCTTACCTCTAAATTTACCTTTTCCCTTTTTCAACTTCTTGGCGATGAGAGAAAGAATTTATTTTTCTTCGTCATCTTCACCACCACTGTCTTCTGACATTTTCAATTTTTCCATGGCTTTGAATGCCATTTCCTTGCTCACGCGAGTCGTGGAATCTTCGGGTTTTACTCTCATCTCATATGCCACTAAACTACTTAACAAATCATCCAGAGATAGTTTAGATAGATCTCTTTCTTCAAGGGATGACACCTTTTCATTTTACAAGGGAGGAAGTCTTCTCAATATTTTCATTACGATATCAATGTCTTTGATTTCTTCTCCAAGACCTCGAATTGCTCCCACTACTTCAGTAATTCGATTAAAAAATGAATCTGCATTCTCATTAGGATGCATATTTTGATCGTCAAACCTGTTGTGTAAAACTTGAAGTTTGGCCTCCATTACCTTGCTATCTCCTTCATAAATGTTTTCAAGTTTGTCCCACATAGACTTTGCTGAAGTGCAACTCATCACCTTTAGATATATCTGATCAGAAAGAGCTGCGATGAGTGCATTTTGTGCTTTAGCATCTGCATCAAGAATTTTCATGTCTGTGTCGGTCATAACCAGGCCTGTTGGATCAGTGACTTGTATTCCTTGAATAGTAGAAAACAAAGATTCCATTCCAAGAGATCTTAGATGAGATCTCATCCTGTTCTTCTAGATCTGAAAATTACTTCCATCGAAGAGAGGGACTCCCCTAGCATTGACTGCATTCTCCATGGAGACAAAGGACAGATTCAACACCAACAAACTTTACCCTCTGATACCACTTGAAGGACCCCAGGACACCCTGAGACGGGAGGGGTGAATCAGGGTGAAAAGTTTTTCTTTTAATGTGGTGGATCTTGTTCCCACGTTGGTAGGAACTTGTTGAACCTGTATGATGATTATGATTAGAAAGAAAACATTCACATGCATAGAGAGGACACAACACTTTTTACTTGGTTCACCACTAAGGGCTACGTCCAAGGAGCATACACCAAAAAGTTTCCGGTCGTACCAAAATCCACTAATCTTCACAAGTTGTGGATTACAATTGTTCGGGCACAGTCACTCTGTCCCAGGCTCACTGCCTTTACAAAGGTTCAGGGATAGCTCACTGCTTCCCTCGGGTCACTCCCATTGACTCCCCCTGGCTCACTGCCATTGGTGATGTGTCACTCAGTTTATAGACGTGAATGTCTCTTCAAAAGATTTTCATTGAAGTCTTTTCCTCTGCTCAACATGAGACTCTGCTTGCATCGATGTCTGAAATAGATGCACTAGAACGCACAGAACCACTGAACCGGATAAACAGAACGTACAGACAAGCATTACTGACAATTGTGCGCAACACCAACCCTTTTATGCACAAAACCTTCCTATTGCACGCAAAATTTACTTTTCACGTGAAAAAAAGAAAATTTCGCGCAAAAATCCCCTTTTTCGCGCAACTCCGAATATTTCGCGCAAGCCCCTTTATGCTATCCTTTTTTGCGCATCAGACCTCAGATCTTCGATAAGTCTTACACACACCTGAATGAAGGGGGTCACCTCATATTTATAGGCGATTTAGACCCCCGCGGACAAAATCTACTTCGGTGCAGAAAACCTCTCATCTGGCGCGTAATATTTTGCGCAGGTATCTTTTTTCCGCGCACCTCTCCAGATATTTCGTGCAACCCATGCCTTTGCCATTTTTTGACAGTGTGATTCCGAAAAACTATTTGCGCGAAAAACTTCGCTCCGCTATTTCTTGCACCACACTGTTTTTCGCGCCCATCTCATGTATTTCGCGCACATCCCTTATTTTCCGCGCATCCCATGCCTTTTTCATTTTTCACCAAACTGATTCCGAAACACTATTTGCGCGAAAAACCTCGATCCTCTATTTCGCACATCCCGCTGTTTTCCGCGCCCAACTTAAATATTTCACGCAAGCCTCTTATATTTCGCGCACCACTTCCTTTTTTTGCGAACCTCATTTTTCAGACAATCTATGTCTTCATTTTCTGATTTTGAGGCCAAAAAAATTGGCAAACACTGGGAAACAGCGCCACCTTCAATACTGTTGTCTACTTGAACTGTATGATTGCTTTGCTGGCACACATTCGGAACTTCCACTGAGGATTGACAACAAACACAAACCAAACTCCAATTCCTACATAGAATAGCCATGGTTCCAACAAAAAATATTAACTCTTACCATTCCTTCTTGAATTTTCATAATATATGGTAACTATAGTTACTATAGAATGCCAAGCGAACCATAAGGGGATAATTAATGAAATTTTTAACACTATATAATTCAGTTGGATTAATACTAGATTTTTAGGACTATTATATCATTTAATAAAATAGTATTTGTTTTAAAAACCCATTTATGTCAATTTTGACATAATAAAATAATTGATTTTCGTTAAAGTCATAAAAACATTATTCCCTATAAAAATGAATTAAATCAAATAAAATATGTCAATATCATCCAAAAAATTATTGGATGACATAAAAATGTTAAATTATATTTAATTTAATATTTATAATATCATTTATTTTAATCCTCTATTAATGAAGCAATCACTTCATCATCATTGTGTCATAAATAAATTTATTTATTTAATTTCTAAAAATTATAAATAAAATACCATGATGTTATAAATATTAATAGATTTATAATTACTATTTATATTCAATTATATTATTTATATAACCCCATATAAAAATTGTTTGAGTAGAAGATAGATGTTTATGTTATATTTCTCATTACTTTAACTTAATTCTTATAAAATGTCATTTTCACACCCATGTGGCTCCATGGGGTCCCAAAATCGAGCCACGATTGACCATGGTCGGAAATATCTCATAAAATAGGATTATGAAATTTGTTAGGGTAGTTTAATATTATTATAATATTATTATTTACCCATATTTACTAGGTTTACCCTTTAACCATGGTAAATAAAATAATTACTGAAGTTACTTTTCATAACGTCCAAAAATAAAAGGTAAATATTCACACAATTTGGACCTTCAGATTCCAAATATTGAATAAATTCTTCCAAATTCAAAGTACATAAGTTTCATCAACAAATTTAAAATCAATTCCCATTTTCAAAACCAAAAAAGGGGTTTTAAGAAATAAAATCTATCAAAAGAATGACATGTGTTTATATCCAATTTAAATTTAAAATTACTTCAAATGACCATAATTATATTAAATAATAAAAAATTAATCCGATTACACTTTAAAAATAATTAATATTACAATATAACTATATAAATAAATTAAATTAAAAGATAGTTTGGACTTAAGAAATACAGTATTTTTCACTATTCATTAAAAAATGAACTTCATTAGAAACATACCAAACATTTATCCAAAGTAAATTTTGATGTACCACTTATATAGAAAACATTTATTTTGTAAAACAGAAAATTTAAAAGTGACAAAAAATATATTTAAAAAGGGTACACCATTAAAAGGATATAAAATTACATTTTTAGAAAAATACTTCTTTTATCTTAGAAATTGAATTTATTTTTATATCACATATAGAAAACATATAAGATGAGTTTAAAAAATTGAATTTAATATATAACACATATTTTTCATTAAATAAAAATCCAGAAAGAGTGATATTATTTTATAAACACAATTATTCTCTCTTTAAATAGGTTTTCATAAAAACACATCCTTTATATTCAATTGGTTTTTATTTCCATTTATAAAAAATTTGGTAACCAAGGAATCATTATTTAAACATGTGTAAAATATTTTTAAAAATTTAGTTGATAGTATTCATTCCTACCATTCCAACAGCTAGGCACTAAATACCATTTCAAATAATAATAATATTATTGTATTATTTTTCAGTATAACTCAAAGTTTTGTGAAACATAATATTTCAGAGAAACCCATTGTTGTGTGTTGAGAACGATATCGGAAAAAGAATATACATTAATGTAAAATTAATATTTTATTCATAAATATTAATAAAAAATAAAAAGTATTATTCTATAAATACCTGGGTCATTACAATCATAGATATTTCTCAGCTTCTCCCTCTCCTGATCATCTCTTGTCAAACCAAACGTTCAACACCCAATTCCACTAATGTGATTGGTATTGTTTTCTCAACTCTCTGTTTTTATTTATTTACTTAATTTTTTTTTGTTTTTAAATAATATAATTTTATATATGTGTTACAAAAAAAAATGATTTTTGATGTGTGTTCGAATTATCGATACATACCTCCCCCCAGTTCAAATTTGTGGTCTGTTGATGGTGGCACAATCATGGAAAACCCTTCTGTGGGGTTTGTCCTGATCCTGACTTCCCTCTCCCTAAAAATCACTTACTCTCTAGGAATATATGTTTACTTACCCCTACCACAAAACCAACCCCATCCCTGGTATCACAAACAATGATACATACTTCTTCCAGTGTCATCTAACCACTTTCGACACCCCAACCCCTTGGTAACTTTTCATCTTCACCTTTAGTGGTTCCCACTCCATATTTCAAAGTGGTGGTGTTAGGTGAACTTCCATACCCTTCCTTTCAATATCCAATACACCCCACCCCATTATCCCTATGAAGGTAATGGATCATGTAACAAAATAGGGATGACCGAATATTGCACTTTTCGAGGGTGAACATAAAAAGGATTATTAGTACCATTAATGGTATTTGATCACTGTGTTTAGGGATTAAAATTCTTATCTTGAAATATTTTATCTCTTTATCAGGTTCTGTAACATTTAAAACCTTTTAAAAGATCCCATCATGAACTATAACTCCTTATAGACTCATTTATTTTTAGAGATTGACTTCATCAAAACCTATGAAATAGAGTTTCTATCATATGAAGATCAAAAATTATTTTCACCGCTATGGTCCTTCTATGTTCATCAATTTTAAGGATTCGCTACTGGTGGTACTTTTTCTTCATCTTCTCAAGAAACAAATTCAATTTTAAAATCTATACATCCTCAAAATCACAAGTTATACTTTCAAATAATTTCTCTATTATGATGAAGCTACCCTTAAAATGAAAAATACCATGGTCACTTTCATTTGTGTTGAAATGGAATTGGTCTCCCCCATTATTGAAAATATCATTATTCATGTAGGAAATGATATTTCATTATGGAAAAGGATCTTCTACTCACAACCTACAGGATTATCTATTTTGAAACTTACAAGGTAATTCAAAATCATTGTGGATAAGGTAACATGATAACTAACTTATAATGGATGCATACATAAATTCTTATTTGAGTATCCCCATGAGTACTCCATTTTTTGAACTACCTCTGAAATCACCTCTCCATACTCTAGTTGATTAACTCAATCTATAATATGAAGGGTTTGATTTCAAGGATGGGTTGTAAGATCCACAAATCACATTGTATTCAGACTCATTGGGTCAAGTATTATCCCCAAAATCTAGATATGAAACGTACTACATAATCTATGAATTCATTCTTATCCCCCAATATAGGGATGTAACCTATTGTGTGGAATACAAAATCTTCTATAAAATAAAATATTCATAAACCTCATCACGCTAATTTGTATGATTATTATAGGGCATGGATCACCAACTCAAGGACTCTATTTATTCCCTTTATATTTCTTCTATAAGACCCCGACCTTAAACATCTATTAATATTGAATTAAATGAATAATTCACATTGAGGATCTTTTCAGGTTTAGAGTTTTAGAGAATTAGAACATAACTACTACATCTCAAAATATTACAAAGTAGACACTTCTACTAAGTTTTCATAGAATAAAAAAAACTCTTAAAAAGAAACATGTCTAGTTCCAAGTTTTATATAGCATGACTTTCCCTTGATCCCATCCTTGACCCTATTCCACATTAGGTCCTGTGAAAAACATTTAAAAAAAACTTGGGGTGAGCATAAAGAGCTCAGTAAGGGATATGCAAAGAATGAAAACTGTTAGTTTATCCAAACAACAAGTAAACCATGTATACTTTATCAAAGTAATACTTTTCACCTTTATGAAGTAGTAAAAACTCTTCACTAAATAAAATATCATTACATACCCTGTTGTAACCAAAAGATTACCATAAAACCCATAAAAAGATCACATAATATATAAGGGTAACTTGGGACATAAACATACTTAAGTGGAATAACTATACGGTCAACTTCCACACATATCACTTAATGGAATAGCCATACGGACAACTTCCATACATACTTAATGGAATAGCCATACGACCGACTTCCATACCCAATGCATTGGAGGTTATAACGTAACCACCCGTCCTGGTATTCACGGCACCACCCATCATATGGTTTATCACGTAACCACCCATTAAAATTCCAAGTACCAATATAAAATCATAAAACATAAAACCAATATAAAGGAATGATAACATTTCCACATTTCAATCACAATATATCATAAATATATTGAAATAATAGAATCCTTTATCAAAACCATTTTCAATACCAAAATAAATAAAAGAGTATATGGTATTTATTTTATTTTAAAAACATTACGGCTTGTTGAGGAAGCCAAAGACCAAATAATACTCGCGGCAACGGAAAAGGTCATTGTCACCGCGTACATTAAAAAAAACATTCCTTTTTGTCGTTTAGTAAAACGCTTCATAGAAAAAGATTCCTTTTGTATAAAAGTAAAAGTCAAAGGGGTTTATACACCATTATAAAAGAAAGTTGTGTATAAAACGAAATATGCCTCAATGAAAGGAGATTGAGACGAAGTCCCTTACCTCGGGTCCGACTTGACTCGATCGTTCTTTAACATCCTTAAAATCAGGTAACTCCCTTTGGTTTGAGCTTAGAGGCTTCATTGGGAAGAGTTCTGCCCAACATGAGGCTTTAAGGAGTAAGATAAGAAAGTGGAGAGACAAAATGGGCAGGGGTTGGCCGAACCAAAGGCTTTGGGAGTGTGGGTAAGGAGGTAGAGGTGGGGGCCTTTTATAAGAGGAGAGGAGGGGCACTCTTGGAAGGTAAAGAAAAGTCACTTTATTTTAAAATGGTATTCGGATTTAAGAGGTCCCACATTTATGTGTTTCGAGGATAAGGTGATAAGGGTTCTATATCCACCCATACAATAGATTTTGGACATGTTTAGGTCTTAGATTTTACATTATCTTTCCATTTTATTTAAATCGTTAAATAATGAGGTCATCACTGCATCATCATGATGTCATAAATAATTTAATTTGTTTAATGTCTAAAGGATATAAAAAAATATCATGATGTAGGAAATATTTTTAGCTTTCTAATGAATATTTATAGTAAAAAATCTGACTTGTATAACCCCATGTAAAAATTGTTTTAGTAAAACATTTCATGTGTGTGTCATTTTTTACTTTAACATTAAATAAAAAGTTATTTATGTAATTTCCCAACCAAAGTGGCTCCATGGGGTCCCCAAGTTGACCCATGACTTGTATTGGTCGTCCATGACACATCCAATAAGGGTAGGACATGTGTCAAGGTATTTTCATTTTATTATAATATCATTTTTGCCTTAAATTGTACTAATTACCTCTAACCGCGATTAAGAACTTAAAAGTTACTATTCACCAAAAAAATATTTTGATCTCATTGAACCACATTTTACTTCTTAATAACAACCATGTATGTCAGATTTTTGAAATTAAAAACACATAATTGGTAAAATTTCATTTAAACGAAAAATCAGTTTTTAGAAGTACCACTTAGTGGTTTCACTATTCATCAAAAATTGAAGTTTTTCAAAAAAATACCAAAACTTCACCCTAAGCTATATTTGATATTCCGAATTCAAAAATGAAGTCCATTTTACAAAATTCACAACATATATGTTTCATTAATTAATTTAATAATTAATTACCGCTGTCAGACCAAATAGCGTGTTTTTATGAAACAATAAGTATCAAAAGATTGACACTAGTTTAAGTCCAATTTCAAAGTGAAATTAATTCCAACGACCACTATTGGATTTAATGGTAAAAATATATTCTAATTTAACTTTAAAACCAATTCAAAATATAGTCTAATCATCTTAAAAGATTAGATTAAAAAGAGGTTTTGAATTAAAATACAACATTTTACACTATTCATTAAAAAAATGAACTTTATTGGAAAGATACCAAAAATTTACACAAAGTAAATTTTGATGTCCTGATTCTAAAGAAGAGTTATATTTGGTCCAATAGAATTTATAAGATCGATCAAAACTATATTTAATTACGGTTCGCCATCAAAAGGTGATAAGTGGACCTTTCGTGAAAATTAGTGTATATAAGCCTAAAATTGAATTCTTTTCGTATTTTAAGCCTTTATCCTTTATTAGATAAATGTATAAACATTTAACAAACATATATAATCATATTTTAGTTATTTCTGTCCATCCCCGCTAGTACAACGGCTACGTGTTAACTAACATTTAAAATAATATTATTTTATTACTAGTGTGCAACGTACGATTTCAAAGAAACTCTTTGTTGCGTATCTGGTACGCTATCGAACATAGCAACCCCTTTAAAGTAAAATTAATATTTAATTCACAAATATTAATAAATATGAAAATTTATTATTCTTTATTTACCTGGGATGTTACATCTTCCCCTCCATGATCTTTTAAATCATGTTAACCTTCTTTCATGGTGAATCTAGGAAAATCTATTGTTGGGATTACTCCTCAACCTCCCATCATAGTGCAAAAATATTGGGTAAGTTCACCAGATAAGTTGTAGTTCATTATAAATATGAAGTAATATCATATATATCACAATAATTTTGGAATTCTTGGTGACTTAAAATAATATCTGAACCTTTCTCTTTTAGGTCAAATAATTTGTAAGAAAAACAAGACCTGACTACATTTGAATAGTGTGGGGACTCACTCAAAGAATAAAAACAAGTATAGTTCATTAGACATTGATATTCATGATATATTAGCACTCATGTAAAAATTATCCCTTAATCCATGATCCCATATATTTTTTTTGGAATTCTAGGTGTAACACCCAAATATTTTATGATATATTTCTATTTAAATAAATTTAATTTCAATGGTATATTACTTTACATGCAACATTGAGTATAAATGAACAATGAAAACCTATTGAAATATTATTATGATATAGTGTTATCATTTTCAAAATCATCTTATCAATATTATATTTTGTATAATTTTTTCGTATTTTTCTAAAAATATTTATTTTTCAGTGAATAGGGAAAATTAATGATTTTTGTAAAAATCTCATTTATTTTCATAAAATCTAGTAATTGAAAATCACCAATATATTTATAATTTAAATTTATATAGGATAATTTTATTTAAAATAATTTAATTAATCCCACTAGTATTAGTATTTTACATTATTTTAATATAAGTCAAATTTTAAGCTTAAAACACAATTATATGGAAAATAGTTTTTCATAGCATTTTGAGGGTTTATTTTTATATTAATTTATAAAACTTATAGAATTATAATTTAATTAAACATATCATATATTTGGAACAAGGATTTTCAAATGGGTTAAATAAGACCCTTGTATTTTTATATATTACAAATAATAAGATTGGAAATATTTATCACCTCAATAAAGGGTAAATCGGGTTATTAATGTAAAAAACTAATGTGATAAATATTTCAATTCATTAAAAATATTTTATTTATTTTATTTTGTTATTTTATTTAATCTCTAATCTTGCAAACATCTAAAGTATAACATTTTTTCACTAAACTTTAATTTTTACCTTTTTAATATTTAAGTAAAAGATAAAGTAAAAAATGTCACTTTATTGCTTTAAATATATATAAAATTTTGTGAAATAGATAAAAAAATTACATTAAGTTATAAATTTTTATTTGAAATATTAATTAATTTTTATCATGATAATTTATTTTTAATTTCATGTAATTAAATAACTACCATAAATTATTATGCAACACTCACACAGTCCTTGTGTAAGTAGTAGAAATACATGTGAATGATTTTAAAAACAATAAAAGATATATTTTTTTTGGTTGAGTTATAGTTAAACAAGAATTTAATAGATAAATATAACATAATATTTATGATTTAAATTTTTATATTTTAATTCCATATTTTTCTTGATGTATTTAAATTAAAATTAATAGAATAGTTTCAAAAATAACATTAATGATATTTTATGAAAATGATATTTTATTAAATTAGTTAAAAATCATAAAAATATTGAAATAGGAAAATTAAAATAATATATATCTTTAAATTAAGAATATTTTTCAATTTTATATCCAATTTTCACTCTATATTTAAAATTTTAACCCTTTAATATTGAAATAGTTATTACCGCGATTAAGGTTAAAAATGATTAACCATAGGGTTAGTAAAGAAATGTTTAAAATTACATCTAAACATATCTAAATTTTATTTTGTGACTATAATAAGACCTTATAATACTTATATTCTAATAAATTTAAATTTTTAATCACTTTTCCATGAATGTTTCTTTATTATATTTTAATATTTTGAAAAAGTACAAGAGTGCCCCTCACCTCACTTATAAAAGGGCACCCTTCTCATTTTTCTTTAATACTTCTTGTGAAAAAAAAACACCCTAATAAAACCATAAAAATTATATTATAAACATTTATATACATGAATTATATGTTCTAGTATTCTTAAAATACCATTCCATGGATCCTTAAGAAGGAATATAAAGTAATTCTATAGAAGAATATGTAATCGTCTTTACCTACTCTTTAAAATTTCATTAATCTTCTAATTCCTATAAATATGTTGTACCCATCCTAAAATAATAAATATAATATCATAAATATAATAATATTTTAGTATTATTATTATGATACAACCATTTTACATCTCCTTTATATCCTAAAAAAATAGAAAACATAACTTATGCATATGTATAATTTACCGTCTCTACAAAATGGTGTAATTCAGTTTTGATAAGCACTTTATTAAGATGGTCATAAAGATGTAACTATTGAATATATATGATATTTATGGCATAATTATGCTTCTACAATCATAATATTATATCTAACATTTTATCTTCCAAACTTTTGTAAAATGATAACGTCGCATGTGTCTACGTGTGGACTACCACTTCCACAAAGCGATGCGATATGTTTTTTATTTACACTTTACATGGAAGGTAATAAGGATAAATTTAATTAATATATATGATATATATGATATAATAATTATTATTTAAAGGTTAATTATTATTTATCTTTCTTTCATTCCATCATTCGAAAAGTGAAAACATCGTTCATGCATACGTATGAACGACCGTCTACATGAACAATGTAACTCATTTTTCTATCTATACATTTATGGATGAATATATATATATATATATAAATATAAAGAATATATATGAAATTTGTATCATGATTATAATTTTTTATATGATTTAACCATAATCAAAGTAAAAGTACCCGAACCACCCAACCAAGATTCTCAAGAAAAATGAAGTAGTTGACAACCAATTTGAGGTACAGGATTTCATAACTTGATTTCAGGATATTGGGTTATATTACTTATTCATTGTATTTGATATGATAATATTAAGTGTGTCATGACCATTGATTATTTTATGTTGTATTTTCAATTCTTTTATGTGGATTTATAGTTGACATTCATAATCAATATCTTGATTAATTTCCACATCAACATTATGATTATTATAAAAGATTTCATCTTAATTTCTACTCAATTGAGACATATTTGGTATCATGTACCTATTTATTTTTATATGGTGTATATAATTCCCATTTTATATATTTTTCATGAATATATATTTATTGATTATGATTAATGTCTCAATTCATGTTTACTCTTTCAATGGGTTATAATTTAAATGTTACTACTATAGTAATAATTTATTATAGGATCTAATTTTTCTAGGATTGACTATATTTTTCATTGAATGATCCTTGTAACCAATCTATCATAAAATATATATATTTCCTTACCCTATGGATATTGAAGGATTTTTCATAATTTATTTTAAATTTTCCTCTATTTGTAACTTGAATCAAGAAAATAATTGTTTAAAAGAAAATTTCATATTTTCCCTCTATTGATATGATATGTTTTTATCAAATTTCTATATTTTGAAAAATTATTTTAAAAATGTCCTACTTATTAATTATAAATATTTAATAAATAAATTTTATGTTATAGTTTACTTTTTAAAAGTTTTAAAATGAATTATTTTAATTTTTTTTATAAAAGGTTCAAAACTAAAATTATTTTACCAAATTCACAAGTAATGTTTCTTTTTAAAATACAAATTATTAATGAAATTCCTTCTTTCATAACCATTTTATGATATTTATCTTATTCTACAAGTTTTATACGATTTTAAAATGGATTTTTAGTTAAATATTATTTTAATGGTTTATTTCCATTTTCATTATTTCTCAAAAGTACAATATTTTATTATAAGTTATATATTTATAATGAATTTATAATAATATTTTTCTTTTATTAATTTTGTATTCATAATGTTTATCCAGAAATATTCACTTTCTTGTGATATTTTTTCGTTGGAAATTTTATTTCTCTTCAATATAAATATTCCTTATATCATTGATATGATTATTTCCTAAATAATATAATATTTCTACATATAATGTTTTTATATGAAAATGATTTTATTAACTTGGGGAATATTAATGTTATGTATTATTTACTCAATAATGATATTTTATGATAAATAATATTTTCTGTAAATTAAACTTATCATTCAATATAGGAGGATGGTATTGGAATTATACTTATGGGTGGGGCTCGGTTCTGGATAGCCCCTTGATGCATTAATAGGTCTCATGAGACAAACTAGTTGGATAGCCTTATTAAATGGGGTTTTAGTCTATATATAACCATTAATTAAACTATGTTAGTATAAGACCTAGATAATAACGATATAATATTTTCTGATATCATGATCTCCAATATTAAGTATCTACTTCATTAAGAATTTAGTTATTATTATCTTTCATATTAATGCGTTTATATTATACATGAATTTATTTCATGCATAAATTATTGATTAAATGGAATTTTTTTAGTTATTAACCTTTATATATTGATTTTTCCTTATTTATTCATGATAGATTCTATTGTATGTAACCCTTATTGAGTATCTAATCTCACCGTTTACTTATTTTTCTTTCCTCGGGATTGGAAGAAGGACATTATGATTAATATCAAGGATGCAAGAATGTTTTTTTATAGTTGGTATTGATAGAGATTAGTAGATTCCTCCGGAATTATATTTTAAATAAAAATTACTAACTTGAGATTTATGATAGCCCCATCTAGTATCTGATAACTTTTAATATTAAAGGTATTTTTATCGTATAAACCAATATTTAGGATTTTTATAAACTAACTCATTGTGTGTGATTATTTAGTGATGGTGCCTAAATGAAGAAAGTGAATCAATACTCATAGTCTATATAGGAATTTTGCAGATGAAAAAGGAAATATAGTTAGTGTTGGAATTGAGAAGATCAGGTCCATATTAGGGAAGATAATTTAGGTTATGATAAGTTACCTTTATCATATCGAGCTACATGTTGTTTGAAAACATGATTCACCTATGTTGGATCTCTTTCTGAGATATAAGCCTCCATATTTTAATGAAACTACCAATTCATTGGTAGCTGAACAATGGATTAATCCCCTTGAAAAGATATTATTTACTTTGGGATGTTGCGTTTTATTTTTTGAATCAACCTGTGATAGTCTATCTATGTGAGGATGAAGTTGAATTACCAGTGGAAATTACTTTCATCGTATGGGTTTTAATATTTATTCATGAGTTATGTTTTTCTTATATAGTTATAAAGGCATTTTTTATGTCTTTTTATAAATGTTTTATAGACTTCCTTTGAATATTGAAGTTTATTTTTCAATAGAATTCGTACTTAGTGCTACACCTATTTCAAGGAATCCATATTGGATGGACCTGATTAAGTTACATGAATTAAAGAAGAAATTCTAGGAGAGTCTAGATAAGAGATTTATTCGACCTAGTTCATCACCATAGGGTGAAACTATTTTTTTTATTAATAAAAATTATGGGTCAGTTCATTTTATAATTGGCTATAAGGAAAATAACAAAATAACCATTAATAACAAGTACCCTCAACCCCACATTGATGATTTGTTTAATCAATTACATGGAGATAAATATTTTTAAAATATTTATTGCTGATCTAGATATTATCAACTAATGGTTAAGAAAGAGGATATACCCAATATATCCTTTTGTATGAGGTATGGTCATTATGAATTTATAGTAATTCTATACAGACATAAAAATTATCATACTATCTTCAAGGATTTAATGTATAGAGTCTTTATTTGTTACATTTATCCTTTTTGGTAGTATATATAGATTCTATTCTTATATATTTAAATAGAAATGAAGTACATGAAGAACATTTGAGGATTTGGTTTATGAATTTGGGGAAGGAGAAGATATATGATAAATTTACCAACTTTGATTCTTGGCTCCAAAATTTCTCTTTCTTGGGTCATATAATTTCAAGTTAGGATATATTAGTGGATCTTTAAAAGATGAATGTTATTATAAAATAGCCTAGACCAAACAGTTAATCAAGATCCATAGTTTTCATGTGTTGGATAGATACTATCAAAAAATTGTGTGAGATTTATAATGATTATCTAACCCACTCACCATGGTGACATGGAAGAGGGTAAATTTCTTATCGATAGATGAATGTGAGGTCAATATCAAAGAACTGAATAAAATTTTGGTCAGATCACATGTGCTTACAGTACCCTAAAATGGAGATGTTTTTGTGATATATAGTAATGCATCAAATAAGGTATTGGTATGTGTCCTCATGAATAATGATACGGTGATGGATTATGCCTCGAAAAAATTGAAAATTCATGATAAAAATTACTTGAATCATGACTTGGAGCTAGAATTGGTAAATTTTGAATTATAGATATGGAGGAATTATCTATATGGTGAAAGGTGTGATATATATATTGATCATAAAATCTTGAAGTATATTGTTACATAGAAAGAGTTGAATATGTTCCAAAAAAATGGTTAGAGTTAATTAAAGATTATGACTGGTCAATACATTACCACCTAGGGAAGGTGAATGATGTGTCTGATTCTCTAAGTCGGGAAGAACATGCTAGTTTTTTCATGAAGAGGATTAAAATATATTTAATATTTATTTGTTTAAATAGTATGGTTCTTAAAATATTAATAATAAGTGAAAATATTATATTTATTTGATGAATTTTAAACCATACATCCATGAGACAATTTAGAAAGAATATAAGGAATATGTGGAATTATAAAATAAGGTAAGAATAATTTTTATTTCAACCATGACCATGTTAAAATGACAAGTTTTAGGAATAATGTATGTGTCAACAATAATATAGAGTTTAATAGGGATCTATTGGATGAAGTTCATAGTTCATCATTATCTATTCATCCTAGAAGTAAAAAGATGTATAGAGATCTAAAAGAATATTTTTGTTAGGATAACATGAAAAAGGATATTACCAAGTATGTATCCCGATACCTAGTGTGTCACTAAGTTAAGGATGAGTGATATAAAATTAATGGTATGATAGAACCCTTACCCATACTATAATGGGAGTAGGAAACATTAATATGGATTTCATCACTAGAATCCATAAAACATATAAAGGGAATAATTCTATTTGGGTTATAGTCAATCGCCTCATAAAATCAGCACATTTTATCACTATTAGATAAGATTTATATCTTTATTAGCTTTCTTGGTTATATATTATAGAAGTTATGATATTTCATGGACTACCACTATCAAACATATTTTTTTAGGATCCCTGGTTTTCATCAAAGTTTGGGATAATCCTTTAGTAGGTTTTAGATATAGTGTTATGTTTCAGTAATTCTCATCATCCTCAGATAGATGGTTTGACTGATAAGACCATTTACACTCTAGAAGTCTTGTTGAGAGATTTATATATGTATTTAAAGGTTTTTGGGATTAACACCTTCATTTGTTATAATTTTAATTCAAAAATATATTTTACTCATGTATTCATATATATCTTTATGAAACCATCTACGGAATGAAGTGAAAAAATATAATGTTTCGGGATAAAGTTGTAGAAGGAAAGATATTGAGGCTTGATATAATCAAGGGAATGATAGAGAGGATTATATCCATTTAACACACATAAGGGAATCTAAAAGTTGGATGAAAAATTTATGATGACAATAATTGGTGTGATCTAGAGTTTGAATTTGGTGACAAGGTATTTCTATGACTATCTCCTTGGGAGAAGGCTTTGAAATTTATAAATAATAGAAATATGATACCTAGATATATTGGTACCTTTGAAATTATTTATTTCATTGGGATGATATCTTATCATTTGGAGATTACATTGAATCTATCTAAAGTTATTTATATGTTTAATTTATCTTTCCTAAGGAAGTAATTAACTGATAATTCACATTTATTGAACTCAAAGGTCCTTCCATTGGAGAAAGATATTTCTTATGAGGAATAATCGATAGATATTCAAGAACATATAGACAAAGTGCTATGAAACAAGATCACTCATCTAGTAAATTTATTTTTGGAGAGACCATAAATGTGATCAAGTAATATGGTAACCTAAGTATGTTATGAGGAATAATTATCCTGTGTTTTTTATATTATAGTTATGTTATTTTGAGGAAAAAATACATATATGGGTGTAGAAAGAAACACCTTGAGATTTTATGATATATTTGTCTATAAATAAATTAATTTCTTTGATAGCTTGATTTACTAAAAACAATAAGTTTAAATGACCCATGATAACCAATTTAAATATTATTATGAGAATATTATCTTATGAATATTTTTTTCAGATATTTCAAAAAAGATTTAGTTTCAGTGAATAGTGAAAAATAATGTTTTTTGTAAAAATATTATTTCTTTTATTTAAATAAATTAATTTAAAAGTCCCATTATATTTTCGATTTAAAGGGATATAATATATATTTTATTTAAAATAATTTAATTAATTCCATTAGTATTATCATTTAAATCATTTTTATATAAGTTATTTTTTTGCTTAAAACACTATTTTTTTGAAAATTGTTTTTCATCGCATTTTACTAGTTTATTTTTAAATAAAATTTTTAAAATTATTGAATTTGAATTTAATAAAATGGATTCCATATTTTGAATCAAGAGTTTAAAATTTTATAAATAGGTACTGTTTAATTTTAGACATTATGAAAAATAACATTGGTAAAATTTATCACCCCGGTATAGGAGAAATGAAGTAATTATGGTTAAAAAATAATATGATATGGCTTAAAATTAATTAGAAAATTGGATTTTATTTCATTTTATAATTATATTACATCTATAAACATCAAAAAATTGAAAACTTTAACTTTTTCCATTTAGATTTGATTTTGTCCTTTATAATATTTAAGTAAAAGATAAAGTAAAAAACATAACATTATTTCTTATAATATCTATAATATTTTATAAAAGTGATAAAAAACTAATTTTTGGTTAAAAATGGGTTTTTAAAAACTGAATTATTTTTTTATCATGGTAATTTAGTTTTAATTTTTTTGTAATGAAATAATTACCATAAATTATTACATAATGCAGACACAATGATTGTATAAGTAGTATAAAAGTAATATTTTTTTGGGTGAGTTATAATAACCCACTAATTTTATAGATATATATAACATATTTGGGATGTTTTGAAGGTTTATATTGGAATTCATTATTTTTATTGATGTCATTAATGTCAAATTAAATGAATAGTGTGAAAAATGACCTTAATGATATTTTATTGAAATGATATTTTATTAAATTATTTAAAATTAATATAAAGAATAAAATAGGAAAATGGGGATAATATGAGGTCTAAAATATCATTCCTTTTCTATTTTAGGTCTAATTTTCACCGGTTAATTAAAATTATAACCCTTTTATATTGAAATAGTTGTGATTGTGATTATGGTTAAAAATGGTTAACAAAAGTGTTAATAAAAAAGTTAAGTTTTAAAATGATATCTAAACATGTCTAAATTTTATTTGGTTATTATAATAATACCATACAATCATTATCTTATAATACATATAATTTTGTTACCACATTTCCATGAATTTGTATTTATTATATTATAACTTTTTGAAAAATTACAAGAGTTCCCCTCCCCTCCCATATAATAGGACACATTCTATCTTCACTTTACACCATATTCAGAAACCTAGATTAATATAACCCTGAATAATTATCTTATGAACTTATATATCCATTAATTAGGGGTATTAGTCTTCTTAAAATACAATTGAAAGGGTCCTCAAGAAAAAACCGAATGAATTATTTTGAAGAAGAAGGTAATCATTTTTACTGAGTCTTTCAAATTTACTTCTTCTTCTAGTTCCATCAAATATGTTGTAACAATTTTCAAATAATAAATCAAATATAATAAATATACTTATATTTTATTATTATTATGGTACAACCATTTTCCATATCTTTTCTATCCTACTAAAAGTGAAAATATCGCTCACACGTACGTATGACTTACCGTCTCCACGTAATGGTTTAATTTGTTTTCATTTACACATTATTTTGATGGTAATAAAGATGTAAATAATAAATATATATGATATTTATGAAATAATTGTGGTTATTAAATTATAATATCATATCTACCTTCTTATTTTCCAACCTATTGAAAAATGATAACATCGCTTGTGCCTACATCTAGACTACCACCTTCATGAAGTGATGTGATCTATTTTTTTCCCACTTTACATAGATGGTAATAATGATATATTTAATAAATATATATGATATATGTGACATAATAATAAGAATTATTTAAAGATGAATTATTATATACATTTCCTTTATTCTATCTTTCAAAAAGTGAAAATAACAATCATGCATACATAGGACCTACCATCTCCATAAATGATGTAATTCATTTTTATATCCCTTAATTTTATAGATTAATATAAATATATATAATTAATATATATTATATTTATATAATTATAAAAATTATATATATTATGGAACCATAATCCTTATAAAGGGACTACAACTACCAAACTGGAATTCTGATGAAAAACGAAGCAGTTAACACCCAAAACAATAACAATAATAAAATATTGTTAAAAAATACGCGATAAGATGATATAAATAGATAATATTTGATATTATAGATATGTAAAAGTTTCTGGTATATATTTAAAATAAATATAAATTTATTATATAAGAGTTTAAAATCACTTACGAGGCATGATGAACATGAGGTAATGGATTTCATAACTAAATTTATTTTTTATGGGTTATATTACTTAATCATTGTATTTGATATGATAAGATTATGTATGTAGTAAAATTTGATTATTATTTTTTATTTTATATTTACTTTTTATGTGTATTTAAATTTTATACACATAATCACTTCATTTATTAATTATTACTTCAATGATATGATCACTGTAAGGGATTTCCTCTAAATTTCCACTTCATTTAGACATATTAGGTGTTATGCTCTAATTTAATTTTATGTGGTTTATATACTATGACTTCATTTAATTTAACATGAATATAATTTTTTTCATGATTATTATGTTTCAATTCAAGTTTAATCTTTAAAGGGGTTACAATTTAAAAGTTACCAATGTGGAAATAATTTAATTTAAAATCTCATTTTTTAGGGATTTTTAGAATTTTTATTGAAGGAATCTTATAATCTATCCTTCACAAACTATGTATAATTTCTTACCCTCTAGATATTTAATGATTTTTCATTTTATCCAAATATTCCTCTATTTTAAACATGAATCAATAAATTAAATGTTTAAAAGAAAAGTCGATCTTATCTGTCTTTCGATTAGATATATTTTTATTCCTTGTCAATATTTTTAACAATTTCTTTACAAAAGTAATATTTATTAAGAAAAATGATTTATTATGTAAATTTTATGTTATATTTGACTTCTAAAAAGGTTTAAAAGTAACATTTCCAATTTTTTATGATATATTTTATCTACCTTCCTTTACGAAAGTTAAAATGAATGTTTCTTTTTAAAGAAGACGATGTTAAAAGTCATTCCCAACATTATAAACATATAAAAATATTAAGATTCATATAATTTTTTATATGGTTTTATGAAGAACAAATATTAATGAGATATTATTTTAATGGATCACTTCAATTTACATTATTTCATTAAACGATATGATTTTTTTACAAAACCTATATTTTTAATGAATTGATAGTCATCTTTTATCTATTATTAACTTTTTGGTCATTAACAATATCTTGAATAATTCACTTTCTTGTGATCATTTTTCATTAAAAATTACATTTATATTAAGTATACATATTATTTGTATCATGGATATGATCATTTCATAAACTATATACAATTTCTATATAAGATGTTTTACTATAAAGGTTATTTTATTGACTAAGTAAATATTAATATTTTGTATTATTTACTCTATACAGATATTTATTGATAATTCATAATTTTTATGAATTAAATTGATCATTTAATGTATGAGGAATTAATTGTAAATCCAATGATGGGTGGTAATTAGTTATATATATCTCCTAGATGCATAGAAAGTTCTCATGAGACAAACAAGTTGGATATCCTTATTAAATGGGTTGTTGGTCTATACCTACCCATCAAATAATTTTTTTTGAAACAAGGGCTTGATGGAAAATATATCACGATATATGAGATAATGATGTCCAAAATTAATCATTTACTTCATTTAGAATTTAGTTATTATTATCTATGAGATTAATGCATTGATATTATCCATAGATTCATTTCATGCTCATGTTATTGATTAAATGGCATGAGTTTTAAGTTATTTACCTTACTATATTGATTATTGCTTATTATATCATGATATATTCTAATTTACTGAACCCTTATTGAGCACTTGAGATCACCCTATATTTTTTTCCTTTCCCTATGATATGAAGTAGGATATTGTGAATAATTTCAAGGATGTGAGAATGTTTTTTTCTATATATTTTATATTTAAAATTTAATATGGGAATCATGTAAGTATCTATTTCATCAAGGATACTAAAATAATTAATCCTTGGTGATGTGATCCATTTTATATTATACTAATATGTTAAATTATATATAGTCTCTAGGTTACTAGAGTTGGGGTTTTTACACTAAGTTCATGTGATCCCTGACAAAGAGTGGGTACCAACTAATAGTGCTTAACAATAATCTTTTTTTTCATGCAAGAAATATTAAAAACCAAATTCATGGAAAAGTAAATTGAATATATTTCTATTAATATGTATATATTCAAGTATATGCATGAGATCCCAATTAACACTCATGTTTTATATTTTTTGTAAAAATAAAATGCAAGTGGATTACATTGATGCTTCCCCTCAACACATCACTATCGAGCTCAAAAAAACTGAAACCTACTTATTCATGACTATTTTCTATTCTAAATGAGTGGTTATTCAAAGAAATGAACTATTCAAGTCTCTTTAATCATTTAATCTTGTCTGTAAGGCTTATTTCATCGGAGGTGACATGGACACTATCATTGAGCATCCTCACAAGAAGTGATGAGGCCTCTACCCCAATATTTATATGAAATAATTTTTATAATATTTACAATAACTCAATATACATAACTTGGGGTACTTTAGGGAATGTTTTATTTGGACCAATAAGAAATGTGGATGCAGCATTTCGTGGAGAAGATTGGAAATATGCCTGGGTAATTTTCAGGACATCTCTAATTTCCCAAACCAATCTAGAAAACCTTGGAATAAAATTTATCAAATAATTTTCCAATAACAATAGAAATATATGGTTCAAGTGATTCAAATAGAGTAATTTTCTATTATAACTACTAGATAGAGTTTAATGGGTTCAAATACAAGGTATGTGTATCTAGGTTTTCTTCTACTAAAGGATATGGTTGGGTGGAACTGCAAAAAAATATCTAACACTTGAAATATGACATTATAACTTGGATTAAAAACCAACAAAGTCCTAAATTAAGTTTGGGTGACATTAAATAAGAGATAAGGTAGTTAGATAAAAGTTCATAAGATCCAAGGGATAAAGAGACCATTATACTCTTATATCTAAAGCACTAAAAAATAGAGGTAGAATTTCTTATCATTAAAATGGATGACAATGAGAAATCTAGAATCAAATGTTTAAGGGAAGGAGATAAAAATTTGACTGAATTTCATGAAAGAATTAGGGGAAAAAATTTATTTAGAAAATAATAATGTAGCTTGAATATGGATCCCACACCAGTGAAATTGATCTTAAGGGTCCTCCTTCAGTATCTAACTTCTCTAATTTACTTTTAGGCACTTATCAGTCTTGATGTATAGAAAACGTTGGATTATTGTGTTTGATAATATTTTTAAAAACATCACTAAATCATTTAATGACCAAATTATTGATACTTTAAGAGATATTATAGATGAATATTATATTATGGATGCTATAAATATCCTCACTCTAGATAGTTCTCTAGGGCCTTGATTGATTCAAGGGTGCTTCTACTTGTCTTATTAGGTCATCATCAGGAGGGAGGATATTGAATCAATGAAATATCACTTCCAAGGAGCTACCCAAAATAGATTCAACATTTACACCATTATTTACCTTATTTCGAAGGTGAGTTAACCTAATGGATTTGGTTAATTTCATCCCATATTAATTTATAATTCTCATAAAAAGTGATTACCTCTATTTTGAATAGATGGATTTTTCTTCACTTTATTATTATAGTATTATATAAAAATCATGGTCTCCTCAAATGTAGGAACATTCATGGGATATTATTATGGATCATAAGATGATCTCTTATATTAATAGAAGAGTTTTTAGCTCCAATATTGTGATCAAAATTAATATGGAAAAGGACAATGTACAATGGAGTGAAGATTCATTGTCAATGTTCTGTGAATGTGTGGATTCCCTGAATGGGATTGTGACCTATTATTATGATTCTTTTTTACCTTGGTTAACCATCTCACTCATGCATAAATGGTTTGATTTCTTCATGTTAGTTGGGTGGTTTCATCATGGGGATCCTCTTTCTCCATGACATTTTATTCTTATTCAGAATATCTTTAGAATAAATCTTAAATAGGATATGAATAATGGTATAGATCATCCTTTTAGAGTTATAAATATTTTTTAATGGACTCTCTCATTTTTTCACTGATGATATTCTCTTCTTCACTAGTAGTAGTTTTAAATATATCTAAAACTTCAAGTTATTTCTTAATTCCTACAACAAAAATAATAGACAATATATATATTTTTCTAAAATAAGTGTCTATGTTTTTAAAAATTGCATGATTAGGGGAGATATAATAATTGAAAAGTGAATTGGAATTTTATTAAGAGAGTTCACAATGGAATATCTAAGATCTCCTAGGTCTAATGGAATGATTTTCATGCACTTGTTTGAGCTCATTGTTAATACAATCATTTATATAATTCAAAATTGGATGAGTCGGTTCCTCTCTTTTGGAGGAAGGATCACCTTGGTGGACAACTTTATTGCTTCTATACCTATGTATGTCCTTTCTATGTGAGGAAATATAAATAATTTCCTGAAACAATTAAATAAGTTCTCAATAATTTCATTTGGGGCTCTTAAAAAAAAGTCGATACCACTGGGATAACTAAACCAGATGCGAAAAATCCATTCCTAAAGGAGGTATAGACCTTAAAATCAATAATGGAAAATCTATGGTTGTGAATCTTAGTATAAAAGAGAAAAAGAAAACTAGAGAACCCAAATTATCAAAATCATTGACGTGAATATGATTTTTTATAATAAAATATGGGTTGGGATAAAATATCATGGAATTATATCTATCCTACATTCATTAAGATAATGTATGGTAGCTCCCCTTTTAGTTGGCTATATGGTTCATCAGGTTCCCATATTTGATTCAATCTTCAAGATAACACTCAGATAAATCTTATAAATTCTTAGGGGATTATTGTAAAAAGACAACACATTTTGAAAGGAAAACTGGGTGCATATTCTACTCTTTTATCCAGGCTGTATTATCCTCAATATTATCTTTTTATATACTAGTACATTCAATCAATTTATTGATGCAATTATGATTTATGATCAGAAGGATTTATATCAAAAGGTTCACATGAAAGAAGAACCAAATAGATATTCAATTATTGAATACCCCCTTAGGTATTTTCAGTAGCTTGAGATATCATAAAGTACTTCATTCAAAACATAATTTTGATTTCTTAGAAAATATTCTATGCTAAAAAATTATTCCTTCCAAAATAAATTTTTGGATCAGAGGATATTTAATTTGGCATTTTCTGTGGATGTGAGCATCCCAAGCTAGGGAGTCTAGCTTGACTCAATGTGTATGTGTTGGGAGAAACCATAAATTGAATCAGTGAAATATGTTTTCACCAAATATAATAGATAAGTGTGAAACCCTAATATTTTATATGTATTTACTTATAAATAATCTTTAAGTATTCAATATCTTTCCTTACATGCAACCTTGAGTCTAAATGAACCATAATAAAGTAATCATTCATATCTTAGTTTTCAAATTAGCATATATGAATAGAAATAAACACATCATGAAAAAAATATCTCTAAAGGATTTAAATATTGGTAATTTATTTGTTAATTAATAATAATTAATTACACACTTTTTCGTAATGTCATTTTATGCTTCTAAAATTTGTTTTTCTTTTAAAAAATGGGGGTTTATTTCATTTTGTGTGGATATAAATTATTATTAATTTATTCATTATTATATTTTTTTATTAGAGTTAATTAATATTATTTTCAAATTAATCATGTCAATAATATCTTAGGGTGGATTTATATTATTTTTTCTAAAAAGATATATTTTTAAGTGAACAGTGAAACAACTGTTTTTTGAAAAAAATGTAATTTATTTTTAAGTAAAAGTTACATTATCTTGTGAATATTGTATAAAGATCACCTAAGACTAATTTAATTATAAATATTATAATTTATGATAAAGGAATCATCATTATAATTTATTTTGGTATAAAATCACTTTTTATCTTAAAACTCAACTTTCTAAAAAGAGTTTTTATGTGAGAAATGTATTTTTATATTAATAAATTAAATTAATAATTATTTATTTTTGGTTTTAATGAAATTTATAGATTATATATTCAATAATATATTTCAACATTCATTCTATAGTTTTCATAAGTTAAGGAATGAAAGTAAATTCAATTTTTTGCTTAAATATGCATTTTTCTAAAACATATTTTCATTGTGGGTTTCATGTTTATTTAAAATTAAATTATAACAATTATTGAAATTGAATTTTTTAAAATGGATTAAATATTTATAATAATTATAATTAATATAATTTAATAGGTTCAAATAATTTTTTTTCATAATGAATAGTAAAAATAGTGAAACTTTGTTTCCATATTTAAGGTTAAAATATGATTACAAGGGGTTAAACCAAGAGATAAGGGTACAATTGGCTCTCAAACATTACTAATTATTAATTATTGATGTTATTTACACATTATATTGTTCTAAATTATAATAAATATTTATTTTTCATCACATTCCAATGAAAATAACCTTATATCACTGAAATATTTTAAGAAATTCAATGTTTGTCCCTCCCCTCACTATAAAAGGGAACCTATTCCCTTCTCTTATTCACACCAATTAATAATCCTTGGTATACCAAGAAATGATAAAAATTATTAATATAATCCTTACATTAAACCTAGATATTCTTTTCTACTCCTAATACCAACGCTTCAAAGATTAACATGTAAGCCAAAGGAGGTATTTCGAAGAAGAGGTATAAGTCTTACCAAACCCATTTCAATTTTATTTATTATTAAAGATTATAAATAATCATTGTATACATCAAAAAATTATTAATATATTATCATAAATATACTAATATGTTATTATGATGATGACCGAACCATTTACAAAATCTTCTCTATCAAATGGGAGATGAAAGTGTCGCTCATGCGTACATGTGGACCACTGCCTCCATGTAGTGGTAGAATTCATTTTCCACCACCATATTTAACGGATGGTTATTATGTTTTATTTAATGTATATGCATGATATTTATGATATAATAATATTTATATAAATTTGAATTATTATTTACCTTTCTTTCATTCTATATATTGGATAATGGAAACATCACTCATATGTATATACATACTACCATCTCCATATAGAGATGTCATTAATTTTTCATTTCTAAATTATATGAATGAATATAAATATTTATATAATTAATATATATAATATTTCTATCTTTCCTAATATTTTTTATAATATTTAACACTGATAAATTTTTAAGGACCATAACTGATGAACTAAAACATACATAAAAAGCGAAACATTTAACACCCAAAATGACAATGATAATGAAATTTCTTCAATAAATAGGTCATAATATGTTTTATGTAAACCACTTAAAGTATTATATGTATTTATAGGGTTTTTTATACGTATAAAAATTTTATATTATTTATATAGGATCATAGAGCTCTTACGAAGAAAGATATACTTAAGGTATGGGTTCTTCGTCATATTTTTTTCATTGAGACATGTTTGAAGTTATTCACTTATTTATGTTTATGAGGGGTATATACTTCCCATTTTTTATTTTGTATGATGAATATCATTATTCTCATGATATTTATAGTTTTATTTGATGTTATTTCTTTCACGGGGGCTATGAATCAAAATTTACCTAAATGGTAAGGGTTTTTCATCTCAATTTCACTTCAATGAGACTTATTTTAATGTTTCTCACCAATTTCTTATCTCCAAAATATATATAACACCAAAGAATTTATTTCATAATACTTCATGATTTATTTAATGTGATTTAAATATTCATATTATTTTCAATATTCCAATAACATTTAATTCAAATATTACGAAATCCATATGGGTATTATATTAAATTCATCTTTTTTACTAAAATTATTTATGCATAATCATAAGATGATAAAATTATAGGGTATATATCTCTAAAATATTTTTTATACTATAGTAATTTATTGATATCAAATTGTCCCCTTTCATTTTATACTCTTTATGTTCTCAAAATACCAAAAGTATATTTTTAAAGAAAACCGAATTTATTTCTCTCATCGGTCGGGAATCTTTTCTTCCATCAACATATTTTATTTCAAATAATTTAAATAATGATTTTAGTATTATATAAAGATTAATTAAATTCATTTATACCCATGTTTTAATTTTTATAAAATATTTTTAATGAAATCTTCTTGTCATTTTCTGAATGATGTACTTCTAATTTTTTTCTGAAAATGTGAAAGGAATTATTATTTTAACGTACACCATATGAATGAATTTTACCACCATCATGAATACTCTTTTCTTTTAATATTACATTATAAGTTTACTTAGTTATTTCAGAATAAAATGTTTTCCTTAATAATTATGACAATTTTATATTTTAAATAAGTAATTTCAAAATGAAAAGGGTATTTTCCTCAAGAAATTGTCCAGTGATCTTTTAAATGTATTTTCATCTATAACACTATCCTTTGATTATTACTATGATTTAATGGGGATATGATAAAATTTTTCCATCATTATTTTTTATCTGGATGTTTTATGATTATTATGATGAAATTATTATGAAAAAATACCACATTCCTGGGTTATGATATGATGATAGTTTCATGATCTAGTGGAACACATATTTATGGTTTGAATTTTGTGATGGGTGGACCCAAAATTATATAAAACTAAAATTAAATGGGTAAGTATGGATATATCATGAAATAAGAAATATTTTAATGGGGAATGAAACCAATTTAGTGAGGTACTTTGTCCAATAAGATAGTCTTTAGTGTGAAACCTGACTAAGGAAATGATGGAATTAAGAGTGAACCAAATCCACTATGATAGTATTATTAGTGAGCCTTGACTAAGGAAATAATTTTATATTCTTATGTGTGTTCCAAAAACTTATTCCATAATCTTATGTTATTTTATCATGACTTAAGATTGATTACTGATGATTCCAGACTTTTATGTATTATGTCTTCTGTTTGATAAAACCTTACACCATGTTTTGTGATTAATGTTATTTGACTAATTGGGTATGATTATTATAAGTAATGATCATATTCTCATAAAATTATTTTTATATTATGATTACTCATGATAAATCATTGATATATCTTATGTTTAACCATACTAAACACCTGAGCTCACACTTTCTTATGTTTTTCTTCCCCAGGTTATGGTGAAATTTTTTAAGTATGATATGACCACTACGGAAATATTTACCTATACCCATGGTTTAAAACTATAGTTATATCCCATAAAACTATGGGTATAGGTTATGACCATGGTTCTATGAACCATGGGTGCTTAAGCCATTGGGATAGACCTATACCCACGGTTTGACCATGCTATGGGTATAGGTGGCTTATAACCACGGTTTATAAACAATTGGTGTAGAAAATTTCAATATAAAGACCTATAACCACAGTTTTTTCAAACTATGGGTATATTTCCTTTATTAAAAAAAATCCACCACTTGGAATTGATCCTAACACATTCCACCTAGACTCTAATAACATTACCACTATCATATAACTCATTTTGTGTTATTATATACAAAAATATATATGTATATATATAAAAATGTATTTATATTAAAATATTAATTAGTATTTTTATTATTATGAAAATAATGGGCCTACCTATACCCAAAGATTGGTCAAACAATGAGTATAGGTTTTTTATTTTAAAAAAAATCCACCGCTATGAATTAATCCTAGCACCCTCCACTTATAATCCAATGACTTTACCACTATCCAAAAACAATTTTTTTCTTATATTCAAATATATATATATATATATAATTTATTTATATTAAATTATTTATTATTTTTGTTATTATTATTGAAAAATAATTGTCCAACCTATACCAACGGTTTGGTCAGACTATGGGTAGAGGTGACATATACCAAAGGTTCACCAAAATCATTGGTATAAGTTCCTTGAAAAATTACATATACCAATGGTTTGGTCAAAATGTGGGTATAGGTTTTCTTACGGTCTTCCCACAAAAATGTCCCCCCAAGAAACCTATTTTCCTAGTTTTTAAAAACCATGGGTATAAGAGTGAACTATACCCATGGTTTTTGGAGTATCGTGGGTATATGTCCTTTATATGAATTTTTCCCACTGATATAGGGGTGAAATATACCCATGGTTTTGGAAAAAACTACGGATATAACCTTGTTTTCCAGAAGTGTACTAAGAAGAGTTCTAGTTGAGAAGAACTAAATAAAAAATAATGTAGATCTTTTATGTTTCATTTGTTTATATATCCATGTTTCTAAAGATACTAAACCAATAATATTATCATGTTGATCATATTTATAGTTAATTAATATTCACATAATGATATTTAATATTTATGTATGAAAATATTGGGTCACTATAGTTGGTATCAATGATAGGTTTAGTAACTTTTAGAAACTAATATGAGAAAAATTTTTGTGAGAACCCTTAGGATAAAGATAATTATAGGATAAAAACCTCAGCTATTTTATAGAAATAAGTGTGGTTTTATAAGAAATAAATATCTTTATGGATACTTCAAATGTATATGGGTTTATAACATATACATATCAAGATAATAACCTCTAAAATAGTTGTTCAATTATATCTCTACTGTCATTCTGTTGCATGATGAATGACCCCTTACTGCAAACCTAGTTTTAAACTACTAGGGAATATTATTGAGTTAACTAAAATTTTATTTAAGATCCATTATTAAGGAATTGATATATAATGACCATGGATGACCCAGGTTAAACTTAATGTGTCATAGATTGAAAATAAGGTGTCATTATTTAGAAATCTTGTGGATGATTCTTCATGATCGCCATTATTAATGATTTTTGATGGTCATTCTAACCATTTTGGTTTTATTAAGCAATTTAATATATAATGATATAGTTGAGTTGGGAATATTTATGATTAAATATTGATGTACCCTATTTCATCTTAGTTATACGAGTTCTTGTGTATCATAAAAAGTCTCAAGTAATGTTAATTAACATCCTCAATGATTATTTATTGAATTATATGTAAAAAAATACTCTTGGTATGATGATAAAATCTCAAGTAAATTATTTCTAGTGGATTTAAATTTTTGGGAATGTTCTCATTACAAATCAAGACATTATCACTCTAGTTAAATTTGATGTGATTTTTGCCATAGAATGAGTTTATTTATAAATAGATCATATCAATTGATGAGGAAGGGAAGTAAAATTTGATATTATAAACCAAAATATGATTGTTTATGGGTATGATGATAAATATTAACATCCGATGGAAATGAAATCCATTTTATGGGTATCGATATATATTCAAAGGCCATGTTTATCTCAAATGGTTGAGGAGAAACTCAACATTGAAGATATTTCTATTGTATGGGAGTTTTTTGATTTATTTTCATAATAGTTTCCAATTATTCTTCAAAATAATGATCTTGATTTTCCGTAGAACTCATAAAATTGATATAACTATTTCAAAGATTCCATATAGAATGGACCTCATTTATTCATTTTTTTTTTGAAACAAATCAAACTGAATCATGATAAGGGATTCAATCATCCAAGTGCATCAACATGGGGTGTACTTGTTTTTTTGTTGAGAAGATAGATGGATAAATGTGTCTCTATATTTATTATATGGAAATTAACAAGATAATGGAAAAAATAACTATCCTTAACCCCATAATGATGATTTTTTTTATAAATTATGAGGATAGAAATATTTTTCCAATATTTTTCTTTGATTTTAATACTAAAATTTGAGGTTAAAATGTAAAGACAAATACAAGATAGCCTTTCATTCGAGGTATGGATACTATTAACTTATATTTATTATATTTGGTCTTACTATTTCTCACACTATCTTCATGAAACATTTATCATATCGTGACCCATGAAAAGAAAAGTGTCTCATAAATATTCCATTATATAATAACCCATATAAAGGAAATGTGTCTAATAATCATCTTATGAATTCATCATAACATAACCCATGGAAAAGGAATAGGTTTCAAAAAATTATCTTCAAAATAATCATAAAACATCTAATAAAATAATAAGTAAGGTACAATTGGATTATATCCTAATTTAATCATAAGTAACATCAAATTATTCCTTCTTAAATAGAAAATGATTTTGAATAATCACTTGGAAAATTTCTTGAGGAAAATAGCATTTTCAATTGGAAAATAATTTTTTAAAATTAATATTTCACAAAATATTTTCATAATAATTTTAATTGAAAAAACCATGGAAACTTATAAAGGAACCTTTGAATCATTGATCAGTAATGATGGTGTAAAATTTCATCCATCTCATATATGTTAAAATAAATATTCCTTTCACATTTTGATAAAAAGGGCTATGTTTAGAAAAGGAAATGTTGATTAATTTTAAACGTTTTTTAAAAATTAAAACACGGCTATAAATTTATTTAAAAAATAATAGTATAATATTAAAAAATTTATTTAAAACATTTTTATAAAACATGTAAATGGAAAAAAGTGATTTCGAGTGAAGAGAGAAATAAAGATGATTTTTATTAAAAAATTATATTACCTTATTTAATAATTTAAGAGAGGAAAATGGAATGAAAGATTGATTTTTATAGAAATAACCATAATATAAGAAAATATACTAATATATTGATAGGTATATCATAGGATATAATCATTAGAAACATATCATGAACAATACTTCCAAAAAATGAGATTGTAACATTAAACCATTACCACTTTGGAATATTTTTAATCATAAGCCCCATGAAAGAAATAAAATTATATGGATATATATAACCCATAATTATCATGATAATGATCATAAAATAAATTCATGTGAATTATACATAATGCATAAAAGAAATAAGTGTTATATAAGGCATGTGTCCCATAAAAATAAAAGTGAGATGAAAATTCATTACCTTTAGTATCAAATTCCATCAAACATGTTTGAATATACTATATGATAATAATAATTTTTTTAAATATATTATATAACCCTAATAATATGTATCATGCCACATATGATTTAATTATGAAATTTTATTACCCATGTATTAATTTTTTAGTTAAAATCATGTTTGAGCTAATACCTGACTTGTTTTCTTATACATTCTGGGTTGGTATTTTTGGTCATTTTAATTTTACCATGGTTACATAATATCTATAATTTTAAACGTTATATAAATATTATAATTTTTTATTATATATGTATTTATAGTAATCAAATAAAATTAGATATAGAAAATGAATTACACCATTCATAGAGACGATAGGTGATACATTTACATGATCACTATTTACATTTTATCAACATATGAAATGAAATAATGTTAAACAATATATTAAATTTATAGAATTTTTTTATGTCATATATATCACATATATTCATTAAACCTATACTTATTACATTCCATGTAAATAGTAAGTGAAGAACGAATCACATCGCTTCGAGTGGTGGTAGTCTGCCGTATACACAAGCGACATTATCATATTCCCATTGAACGGAAAGTAATAAGGTATATGTGATAATATAATTATTTTATAAATATAATATAAATATGTTAAATCCATAATTATATATATTTGTGAGAGGTGGTGATGGAAAAAAAATTATATCAGTTTGTGAGGCGGTAGTCCACCGTACACACGATCAACAGTTTCATTTCCCACTTGATCTAAGAGGGGATATATGTAGGTCATGAAATTAACATAATAAAATATAATTATATGTTATTTTTTGATATTATTATATCATTATAGTTTATTAATATTTTGAGGAGTCAAATAAAGGAATAAATAAAAAACACAAGTTTAAAAATTTTACCTCTTCTTTAAAGAACCTCTTTTGCTTTATACATAAAACATTACCAGGAGGGTTTTAAAATAAAAATAAGGATTATAGATTGTGGGTATATAATTATGTAATATATTTAAGTAGGTATTTTGAGAACCAAATGTTTTTGGATGCGTGAATATAAAAGGAGAGGAGACGGCCTTTTATAAGTGGGGAGAAGAAACACATGAAATTTTTGAAAATAATAAAGTGTATCAATGTTTCTAACAAGAAAAAGGATAGGAATGGATCATTATAGAATATTATATTATATAATTTCTATATATATATATATCCATAAAATGGGTTATTTAATATTTCAGGTCATTTTAGCCCTTATGGTCTTAGTTTAACCCTCAATAAGCCCGTTTTGACCATAACAATGGTAATTAACCTTTACTGTTTTTACTATTAAATTTAGAAAAAAATTAAATGAACTTAATATATAATATTAGTTATTATGATGCAAAATATGGAATAATTTTTTCCAAATTCCATTTACATAATTGGAAAATTATAATTTCAAATTAAACCCAGAAAAGCAATGAAAAAATGGTTTTCCAAAGAGACAATTTTCAAAAGTGTAGAATGTTTTAATATCAAAATTCAATATGAAAATGATTATAATAACATAAATTAGGGAAATAAATATATAATTTAACTAATTGTACTTTTTAAACTATCTTAAAATAAAATTTATCTTTTAAATTATTTAAAATAAAAATATTTTTTTTATAGAAATTAGTATTTTTTACTATACATTGAAAAATAAATATTTTCAAAAAATTCTAAAAAATTCACTAAAAGAAAAGTTTGAAAATTAAATTTCAAAAATATAGATTTTTTATTGAAATAAATTTTCAATAAGTTCCAACAATTACTTTTATTATTTGTTAACATTTTTTTAAGAAAATAGTATTTTCAAAACATATTAAGAATTTACTAAAAATTATATTAATTTTTCTTAATTTTTTTTAATTTATATAAAACCATTATACTTAATATTTATTTTTTTATTCCTATTCATACTTTTATGTTTTACATATAGGTTATAAGGGTCAGGTTTAAATAATAATATTATAAGTATATTGTAGTTCGTTAAAGCTCAATGTTGCGTGTAATAGAAGCTATCGAAGAAATTAAATTTATTTGAAAAAATTCATAAAATACCAAGGTGTTACATTATACCCCATTTAAAATGAATTTTGATGTTGAAATTTCCTATCTTTGGTAAAAATAACTGAGGATAATTTTTCCTCATTACATCCTCAGATTCCAACATAGCTTCCTCAAGGTGATGGTTTCTCCAGAAAACATTAACCAGGTGAGTGGACTTGTTTCATACAAATTTATTTGATTGATCCAAAATATCCCCAAATTATTCCTCATAATAAATATCTTTCTCTATTTTTACTACCTTGGAGTTCATTACATGTGAAGGATTATGTATGTAATTCTTTAGAAGTGATACATAGAACACATTGTGGACTTGAGAGGGGTTTGATAGTAACACAAATCAATAAACTACCATCCTGATAAGATCAAGTATTTCAAAGTGACTGATATAAATAGAGATTATTTTTAACTTATTTATGAATATTATTACCTTCTTAAATGGATATATTATTACAAACACCTTATAAAAAAATTAAAATTCTAGATCACACTGGTGATTTTTTCATAAATTTTCTTCCAAATTTGGGACACCCTTACATGTTGTTGAATGGATATAACCTTCTCTACCATTTCTTCTGGTCTCTCTAGTACCAATATCATTCTTTCCCCAACTTCATCCTTGAAAAATGGAGTTCTACACTTATTTACATATAGGTCTTTATAAGGAAACATCTGAATTCTTGAGTGAAAGCAGTTGTTGTATGAAAAACAACTAGAGGAAGGTGTTGATCCAAACCACCTTTTAAATAAATAGAACAAAATTTCAACATATCCTATAGGGTTTGAATTTTTCACTTCGATTGAACATATGTTTTAGGATGATACAAAGTATTGAAACTCAACCTCATATCCAGAGCCCGATGAAGAATTCTTCAGAACTTTTAGGTAATACTTTGATCCCGATCAGAAAAAACAGAATGTTTCACTCCATACAACCTTACCACTTCTTTAATGTAAGTACTATAAATATAATACAGGGAGAAATATTATCTGATAGTGATGATGTTTTCTGACTTTATAAGGTCATCGACTAAAAACCATATTGCATTGTTCCCCTTAAATGTTTTGGTGAGTCCGAAGACAAAATCCATGGTGGTGTTTTCCAATTTCTAGTCTGGTATGGGTAAATTTTGTAACATCCCCTTATATTTTTTCTATAAAACTATACTTTTTGACACACCAAGAACCATGATACAAACTCTTTGATATTACACTTCATAATATCCCACCATAAATAATCATTCAAATCTCAATAAATATTTGTAATTCCAGGATTAATAGAGAATGAATAACTTTGAGCCACTTATAACAGTTACTTCTTCAAATAAGGTATGGATGGAACACATACATAGTTATTGATCCTTATCACTATATCATAATCATGGTTGATCTTAGGAACATTTCTCACCTTCTACTATAACTCCATATCATCCTTTTGTTCCTATTTAATATTCACTTGGATAGATGGTTGAACATTCATTTGAGAAATATATGATTTATCTCCTTCCTTTTGGATTTATTGATCCATCCTTTGTAAATCTATAAATATTGGAACTTTTGTGATCCTCATCATGGATAAGTTAGCATGATCCTTCTTCCTCAAAGAATCTTGCACCTTGTTCTCTTTCACAGGGTGGAAATGTATTGAGTAGTCATAATATTTAATTATCCTTAACCATATTCTCTAGAAACTTTTCAACTACTTATGTGTGAATATATAATTTAAATTTTGTGATTATATTATATATCATAATTTTTTATATATAGATAATGTATTTATATCTTTAATCAAAAAATTATGGTATCTTACTCCAAATCAAGAGTTGGGTAATTCTTCCCATGCACATTCAATTTATATGAGACATAGTCAATAACCATGTGATTCTGAATGAGAATTCATCCCAATCCATTCTTGGATGAATCACTATAGATTACAAACCCTTCTCTATTGTTGGGTAATGTAAGTACAGGTGTGATGAATAATCTTCTCTTTATTTTGGTGAAAGTTTCCTCGTATTTATCAGTATATATGAACTTGGATCACTTCCAAGTTAACTTGGTGAGTGTATTAGATAGTCATGAAAAATTATCCATATACCATCAATAATATCCTTAGAAACCAAGAAAACATCATATCTCAGTTACCTTAGTTGGTTTAGGATAATATTAAACAGCCCAAGCCTTTGATGGATCCACTAATATACCCTCCTTGGGACTATATGACCCAAAAATGAAACATTTTCTTGAAAAAATTTACATTTTGTTAAATTTTCATACAGTTTATACTTCTGTAGGGTTTTTAGTACAATTATTATGTGACCACCATGCTCTTAATTTATATTTTAATATATCAGAATATCATTTATAAATACTACCACAAACTAATCATTATAATCTATAATGTCTATATTAATTAAATCCATGAAGATAGCATGGGGATTAGTAAGACAAATTGAAGTCACTATATACTAATATTGTCTATACCTTATATGGAATGATGTATTGGTTATATAATCATTCTTTACACTCAATTTATTATATCTAAAATTAAGTTCAATCTTGGAAATGTATTGAGCTTTGCGTAATTGATCAAATAAATCATCGATATGAGGCAGAGGATAATTATTCTTGATTGTGATCTTGTTCAACACTCAATAATCAATTCATAGTCATATCAATCCATATTTATTATTTAAAAAAAGAATATGTTCACCCCATGGTGAAACACTAGGGTGTATAAATCCTTTATCAAGATTATCTTGGAGTTTCTTCTTCAATTATTAAAACTAAATTTAGGACATTATCTATCAAGTCTTCAAAATGGGTGCAATGCCAAGTATGAATTCTATTGAGAACTCAAATTCATGAATTTTTGGAAGACTAGGTAACTATTCAATAAATACATAAACAAACTCAGGGAAAATAGTCATTTATTCTATATTGAGTTTCTCCCTATCCATTTGAGATAAATGGCTTTCATGGATAGAAATTAAGACCGACAAGGTGGAAGTAATTCCCAATAGAAGTTTTTATTCATCCTCACAACAATAAATGATCATGGGTTTATTTGGAATATATAATATTAATTACCTTCCTTGGTAATTTATATGGAATCCATATAAAGAAATCCAATCCATTCCCAAAATCACCTCAACTTTAACTAAAGGAATAACCACAATATTTTTAGGGAGCACATTCTCGAAAACCTCAATAGAAGAGGAACTATAGACTTATGATGTGACCATTGTGCCATTAGAAGTTTTTACCACTAACTCAATATCTAATCCCCGATCTCATAATTCATTACCCGTTTCAAATTCCTTAGATATAAAATAATAGGTAGATCTAGAATCAAATAAGACATTATCCATTCTAGAGTGGATGATAAGTGTACCTTTCACTACTTCATTATCCTAACCTAATTTAGTAGTAATGATCACATGATATTTCCCTTTATATTTGGTATTAGTTTTCTATTGGTGATGATCATAAAAATACATCAAATCCTTTCACTTTATGGAATAATTATAATATATTATGCATTTGAAGTATCAGGGAGTGGGTGGTGAATTAGTTGGCATCCTCTTCTATTGTATTGAATTAACCACCCCATTCATTTTATATCAACATTAAAAAAATTTATTAACCATCATTACACATTTAAAGAAGCTCCCAATTACCTTGGAACACTTCCCTTGATGTTTCTTCCCACATTTCTAGCATGTAGATGGATGCAATTTCGTTATACCATGTGATTTTTTCAAGTTTTCATGAGACCCAATCTTCCTTTTCTTATCTAATATAGGGGAATGGTGGGAGTATACAATTTCCATTTCAACCTTAAGTGAGAATAAGAAAATTTATTTGTATTTACTACATTATCGTATGGATAATTTATTTTAGTTACATGGTTTTAATCCAACAAATAATCGATCAATTTTTATTTCAGGGATGATGATTAAACGAGACACATACCTTACAAGCCTTGTAAAATTATCCTCATACAAACCAATAGATTCATAATTCTTTTGGTTAGCCTCCAGTAATTACTTCTCCATATTTGTATATAGAATATGAGGGAATTGATTACTAAGAAATATCCTCTTAAACTAATCCCATTCGACAGATTCAAGTTGTTTATCTTGCCTTAAATTCTTAATAAGGTTCCACCTTTGATCCACATCACCTTAACAAACAAAAAAAAGTTAGGATAAAATTTTCCTATTTAGAACACTAGAGAATAAAAAATATATTCCCAATGGTTCCAATCCAAATCTCATCAACTAGTGGATTAGAAGACCCACTAAAAGAGTGTGTATTCTATCTCATGAAGGATTCAACAGAATATTGTTCCCTCCTTTGATCAATTGGAATCTCCGAATAATTCATTACTTGATAAAGTTTTGTGAGAATAGTAATAAATTTCTTTATCCTATATCCCATAGAATTTAGTTTCTCAGGTGGTAAATCATTTCACTGTCCATCACATTCAACATTAACACCTTTTCTTTGGGTACGAACCATTGAATGAAACCAAAAATCATAGTTTGAGAAAAAATAATCACATTGGGATAACACATAATCATAAAGAATAATTTATATGTTTTCTAAATAATGACACATTGTTTTAAATATATGACACAATCATTTTAAAAAAGGTCATATATGATCATAATCTATTCAAATCTTTCAAGATGGTTCGTAATGAAAATGTGAATTAATCAGTAATATCCCCTGACATTTTCAAACCAGGTGCACTGTAAGGCCCATTGTCACGTACCTTCTAATGATCATGTCAAGTTCGACACACATTTTTTAGATTTAGTACCACTAGGTATATATATTATAGAAAAAATTACACTTATAGTATCTAGATAGGGATGCATTTCTAGGTAAACCACATAATCTCTTCCTTAACAAAACATTTGGATGTTATCCTATATATAGGATCAACCTAACAGTTTACACTAAAGTTTTATCATCCTAGTTTGTAATAGTTTAATGAACCATGATATGATACCAACTATAATAACCCTGGATTTTTAAATATAAATTTGACATCTTTTTAGATGAACTAGTACCCAACCCATGCATTTTCAAGACATAATCATTCAATTACCTATATAAGTACTTTTAACACTAATTTTTTTTGGAGATAAATTGCATAAGTTTTTTTTTCAGAAAAGAAATTTGAGATAATTATATCATTATCACTCATTAGTAGTTGCAATCAGTATCTGGGATAATATAGATTGAAGCTAGATCAATATGACATTTATGTAAAAAATTTCATAAATTAATATTTTTATAGTGTACCATTGTCTTACTGTTGTTGTTTCTATTGAAAAATGATTACTAAAAAAATATTTGGATTCAAAAAATATTATTTTGATCAACACATATTAGTAATCATGAATACATAATAGTTCATTACGTTACATATTAGTTGATTTTTCAATAGTCATTTCATAGCATGCATTTGATAACAAAACCTATGGAAAAGTTCAATGATATAAATTGAAAATTTATAAATACTGAATAATATACATTATATTTAATGTGAGAAACATTAAAATGGATTTTAATCTTGTATTACTATTTTCATCATTTTTCCAATATTTTTCAAGTCACCCAAAATCTTGGAAAGCACATAAATTAAATGTAAATAAATTGATGTGAATGTAGATGGAAAGAATAAAAAATCAAATTATATTTTATAAAAAGTGTAAATTAGAAATGATATGTATAACCCACTAATTGAGAACTAATAATAAATAAAATCTAATATTTTATAAAAGTTATTATAAATAATTTTAAGGAAATGCCTAAATCATGATGAATGATTGTATTTGTAATGAATAATGTAGAAAAATATTCCAAATTAGAGGTCACAATGATAACTCACAAATATTCTTGAATATAAAAATATCTTATATTATAGACACATTATTGATATAGATTTTAGATTACATAATATATTATTATATACGGTTTATGGATTTCAGAATATATAATCTCTGTGAATTTTGTCACCCAAATTCTAGCTTCGAGACACATTATACACATAGATTACACATAAAAATGTTTATAATTCCCATTGATATTCAATATTGTAGTTTATAATACATATATTATGGATTTTTACACAATGATGCCATTTTATACAGTTTGTTACATTGCAATTTAGTGATGTACATATTGATATTGAAAATCATATGTATTATTATATATTAAAAAAATAATTACATAAAACTTTACTTATACACAAATTGTAGATTAAAATAACTGTTAATAAAAAATATTATAGATTATGAAAGTGGTTTTTCAATGATTATAATTTATATATGGGTTTCATACAATAAATTTTTTTTGACAGATTATAATCAATGCACAATGATATTAACTTCATTTTTTGATATTTCATTATAATTTTACCATAAAAATAGAAAATATAATAAAAAATAATACAACTAGATGAAGGTGACCAACCCATTCCTACAATCCATTGGCCATGAATTTCCTACTAGCATATCATGGAATCAAATTTTCCACTATATCTTCTAGTACACCCTTTAGATTCTGAGGCTTGATGTTGAACATTGAATAAAACACCTATTTGGTAGCCATGTGTTTGGGTTCCAAATCTCATCAAAAATAGGTGGAGAAATGCCTCCATAACTATACATAAAATATTAGTAGTATTGTTGAAATTCTGACACCAGATCATGAATAGTTTATGATAGATATCACTCCATATTATACACAATATGTAACAGATAACATTGAGTTTGAATTATGATATTGATAAATTTATAAGGTATATATTTTCAAAGATGAATATGTAATATGTAGGTGTTGAATATTAAATATTCCTATAAAGAATATGTGGTGTGTATATAAATAGTATATATAAAACAAATAAATGAAATATATTATATAGATTAGGAATATTCATATAATAATGGTTTTTAAAATGAAAAATAAAATGAAAGTATAAGGGAAGAAGAGAAAAAACTGCACCTATATATAATATATTATTATATCGTGGAGATGTATTAGTGGAAGAAGGAATTAGGTATGTTTCGCAGTACATATAGTATCCAACCATGTATCATGTTGAATAAATTTTGAATTTGAGCCTCCAGTAAGGTCCTGCATAATATTAAAAATAAAAACAATAAAAAATAAAAAATTAATATGAATATGAAAAAAGAACATAAAAAATAATACATTTTCTGTAAATTGTTTAACCTGTCCGTCAAGAGAATAAAACATGTTTTCATAAATAATATAACTTCTCATAATATTTTGAATATTTATAACATTTGTTACTAAGATAAAACCAATTTTCATAAATAACCTATTTTACGTATCTATTAAGAGAAGAAATAGGATCATTCCTTTGACTGTGAGGAGATTTATCCTTAGGAATATAGAGTCAGAGGCAGTGAGGTAGGGGCTGGAGGCACCCCCTACTCTGATAGTTTGATAAGAAAAAACCTTTTGAGCTGTTTTTTATCATTTATTAAATACCCTTATATTTACAACCTCACGATATTTATTAAATACCTCTTAAAAATGGCAACTATTGGGATATGTAGAGACATGGATGGACCTATTTGATTTTGCATGTATCCCAAAAATTATATAATCAATCACACATAGACACACACATTATAAGGCCAATTTTTTTGAAGAAAAAAGGTATTATCAGGGTTTGATCAAGTTAGATGGTAATGATAGGTATATTTTTGAAATTGAGAAGTGTTTTGGAAGATAAGGATGTGGTTGGAGTAGGTTAGAGGTGGAATATGAACATTTTGGAGGCTTTTGGGGCCTTTTATGACTGCGTGCATGCTCTCCAAGACCATATTGATTACCTAGGAGGACCATGAAATGTGTGTTATGGGGAAGTGGCTGCTACTTGGTCACGCAAGACTACGCGGTGAGACTATGTAGAATAGAGGAGGGTTGACTATGGTTATTTCATGGTCGCTGCATGGTCTCCAAAGACTATGCATTCACTAACAAGAAACTAGTTTTCTCTAGTTCTAGGGCTTTAACAATGCTAGATAAAATAACTATTAAATACCCCCTTTGTCAGTGATAAAAAATCACTATAAAAGGGGGTCTTTAACACTTCTTTTTTAGCACTGTAAAAGGGGGTGTTTAACAGAGCTAAAAAAAGCGCTGTTAAAGGGGGACCTTTATCATAGATTTTTTACAAGCGCTGATAAAGGCCCACCATTTGTCAAAGCTTGTAAAAAGCACTAATGGGGGGGAGGGATCTGTGATTTCTTAGAAGCCCTGATAATGAACCCCCTTTATCTACGCTTTTTTTAATAACTAATAAAAGTATACATCAAAAAAATTATAATTCATTAAAAATAATATATTAATATATAAAAATATTTATACTGATATAAATATAATATATATTTTAAAAAATAAGTTTTAGATAAGGTAAATATGCATATAAAATTAATATATATGTTATTTAGTGAAACTGGATTATAAAATAATTAAAAAATTGTATTAATTAATAATTTTATTATTATTATAGAGTAACAGTCATTTAATATCAATTTAAAGATAAAAAAAATCAAAAAATCAATAAAAGATCTGAAATAAGTTTAAAACATAACTTGAACTTCGAACAACTATAACTTATGATCTGGGTGTCCGTTTGAGCTCCACTATATATCAAATCGAAGTCTGGAAAGAGATATATTCCCAAATTATTGAAGGTAAATCCACTGTCACATTTTTAGAGGTAAAAAATGACCAGAATGCCTTCAAAACTTATTTTTTAGTTTGGGTACCTCAATTATTTAACATTCGATGGATTTTAAGCATTGTTTAAGTGGGTATTTTTATCCCTTTTTTAGTGGGGTCTGAATTTATTTTTAGGTCTTAGATTCATATTGGTTTTATGGATTCAAAATTGTAATTTTTTTCACAACATAATTTTATTTATAATCAAATATACGCATGTATTCTTACATTTACTTATAATAAATTACTCATATAAATACATATATCATCACATTTAAGTAAAAATGTATATTCTAATATATGTAAATATATAAATATTCTAAAAATGTATTTAAAACAATATCTAACCATTTTTTACATTATAGATACATATACATATAAATTCATATTAATAAATAGATATATATTTATATTATATTCTATTATATGTAAATGAATATAATATATAGTATATTTAAATAAATATAAGTATACCTATATCACACACACACATATTATATAAATATATTTAAAAATAATTATATAAATATATGTATATATATATATAAATAAACAAATATATCATTAAAAAGATAGAAAAATAATATGGTGTAGTGGTAAAGGCTTTCCATATTCCAAGGAGAGGTGTAAGGTTTGTATCCAAGCAGGCATACATGGGGATGGAAATTCTCAAAGCGCTGATGGGGGGGGGGGGGTTGGAGCACTATTAAAGGGGTTGTGGAAGCATTGATAAAGGAGTCATTTTCTCATGGACACCCTAATTTTTTTACCCCCTTTAACAGTGCTACTTTTAGCAGTGCTAAAAATCACTGATTAAAGTTTTGAGCTTCAAACTATACTCAAATTAGTAAAACTATTTTATCAATTATAAAGGCCTATTACAACACTGTTAAAGGCCCTTTTTGTAGTAGTGATTCTATAAGTATGTCCACTTAAAAACCCCTCCCATTAAACCTCAATTTAAACAATATTTGGGTGACTTTTTTTCACATTCTCTCCTTATAATCCAAAGATCTATATTTTGTGCTATATCTAGGTGATTCCTTCCCTCTAAATATCCTCCCTCTTGATATTTTTAGGGAATTTTTCATCTATGTTATGTCACTATATATCTCCTCCTCTTCTCTTCTTTTAGGTTTTCTCTCATTGGAAACCCTAATTGAGTAGTGATTTAGTGATATTGAGGGTTTTAGATAAGATAATTTATGTATTTTGGTTCTAGAGGATTGATTAAGTGAAGTAGATGATGGATCTCTTGTATAGCGACATGTATATGTGAAATCATATGTCTTCGATATGCGTGTTCCCTTGCAATCTGGTTATAAATAACGATTATGGATTAAATTTGGCATTCTTCTTAAATATTGTTTTTAAAAGGATTTATTTATGAATTTATTTTGGTGTGATAAAAAATCAATGTTTTGGTGTGCATGATTTTTTGGGGAAAATGAAGGCAGGTATTTTTTGAGTGTGTAGGCTTTTTTTGTAAAATGGTTGTTTTGGTGAAAAAAGGGTTTTTTTGGAATGTAGAATATAGTTTTTTTATTACCGTTTCGACATTTTTTCTATTAGGATTGATAATTTTGTTATCAAATGGTGGTATTGAGTTTATAATTGATGTATTATGTGTTGGTTGATATTTTGTGTGGTTAGGAATCACTATAGGTGGTGGCATTGAGTTGTTAGTGGATGTGTAATTTTGGGTTATTTTTAGATTGATATTGTTTATTTGATTTTGATGAGGCTTCATAAATGAGTTATTAAAATCACACTTGACTGTAGGGACGTAACTGTTGATGGAAAGGTGATGTGGAAACTCCCACTTGGGTGTGGGAACCTTGTTGGAAATAATATGGCGAGGTATTTAGTCCTTTCATGAGTAGGGGATACCTAATCTTTCTTTGTAGTCATGTTCGAGGAATCCATCAGCTGTAGTTGTTATTTTTGGAGTATGAGTTTTATTTTGTGAATCCTTAGTTATATATTGTGCTGGCTGTATTCATTTTTGATAATCCCCCTTTGAAGGGTTTAGGGGGAACCCTTACATGGCCTGTAGGCCTTGTGACATTACATAACCCAAAGTTCTTAGAGGATTTCATCCAGACTATAACTACTTGAATATGACCCTTCCCGGCATATACATTATGATATCCACCTTGTAGTGGACCATAATCCTTACTATCATGAAGGCCTTGGGTGGCTTGAAGGCGTTGAAGGACCCGAGGACCAAACCGATGGCCTGAAATCCCAAATGGATGAATATTTCCCACTACTACAGTACCGACCAACACCTACTACAATATCTACTATAATACCTACTATAGTGCCTGATATAGTGCTAGCTATAATGCAGGCTATAGTACTTGGAAATATGTCTCCACCCAGATTTTATCTCGGGTCTCTTGGATGACTTGTCGGGTCCTCACCAACTGGGTTGAGGCTCTTATGCTTGTGTTTATTTTGATTTATTATTAGTTGATTTATGGAATTTTCTTTTATTTTTTTATAGAGTTTGATAAAATGATATGGGTGGGAATTTTTTTATAAAACTCATTAATGATTAGATTATTTTTCATATATATGGGGTGCATGGGGAGTATTGGATAAATCCAATTTTGAAATCCTATTAGAGTAAAATATTAGATAGCGAGGAGAATTATCCTTAGGAATTTAGAAGTAGAGGAGGCGAGGTAGGGTCTATAGGCACCCTTGAATCTAATAGTTTGACAAGAAAAACCATCATTAGTAGTTTTTTATCATTAATTAATTTCCTTGTATTTACAACCTAAACATATTTACTAAAAACATCTTGAAAAAGGGTTAATATTGGGATATATAGAGACATGGATTCATCTATTTTATTTTTTATGTATCCGAAAAATTATATTATGGGTGCTAGCATAAATATATAAAATATTCTTATGTGGTAATGTTATAAAATACTTTTAGATTCTAAAAAATATATCATGTTACTGTGTTTGGTGAATTTTTAAAGACGAGACATCAATAATCTGAATCCATGGAGAAATAAAAAAAATTAATAAAGGAAAATGATATTATACAAGTTTAACTGTTGAAATACATTTAAAAAATGTTATAAAGTTTAGATTAATAAGACTTTAAAGTTAAATAATTATAATTGCATACCATTTTTTCTAGCTGAGTTGAATTTTTGAATAATATTTTTGATATGGTTCCTACAATTAAAACATATGAAAAATTATATTTTGGCAATATCTTTATTGAAAAATCATTGAAGAATTATAAAATTCAAACCCAAATGAATAAAAATAGACTATTCTCTATTTTAATGTTGAGAATGAATGAAAAACATCACTAATCAATAATTTAAAAGTCTATACCTAGAGTTTCCATATAGATATCAAATAATGAACATACTTGTGGTTCTTTACATTATAGAATTTCATCCACCACGCACCCATAAATCGTACATCACATATGAGTTCAAAAAATAAGTATAGATTCTAAAAAATATAAATAATTTGGAAAAAATAATTATAGAATTTGACTAAAATGTTGTCATTATATCCAACAGTTCTTCTTTGTCTGCTTCATCTTTAGTCAATAATTTAAATTGGTGTCAATAGAAAAATAGAAATGTGGTTCTAATAGTGTCCCCACCCATGAAAATGTTGTTAAAAAATTCTAAAATACGAGGTATTTAGTGTCCCCACCAATTCAAATGTGAATTTTCATGGGTGGTTCTTCAGTAAACATAATCATTTTTATTTTTACATTGATAGGAATTGTAGTTTAGAAAGGCTAAGCGATCCCACCAATGATATGTGGATATTCAATATGTTTACACATGAAATGCATATACAACATGCACAAAGTAAATAGGGAAGAATATTCTCATAGTAAGAGGAACATAATAAAAAAATGATATGTAGAAAACATGAAAAAATATCTAGAAATTATGAAACATGGTTCATTTTTAAGATTAGGTTATTGAATTAGAATGGGAAAAAATTATCGGTGGAGGAATTCTTCAGTAGTGTCAAAGGGATCTGAAACTATAAAAGAATATTTTATAATATATCAAAGAGGAATTTTATAATATGGATTCCTAATGACTTATACCAATATTTTTGATTAAGAAATAGAATATCTGAAATTGAAAATATAAATTGTCTGGAATGAAACAAATATTGGACAAGGTGAAAAACGTAGGGTTTCAAGGAATTGGATGATATGTTATAATGGGAGGGAGATGATTTTTGATCGATGGTAGATAGAATCCGAGAGATTGAGGCTAAGTAATAGGTGTATATATAGGCTAAGGAGGAGTTGAAGGTGGAGATTGAAAATAAGGAGGTGTAGATAGAGGCCGAGGTGGAGGTGTAGACCAAGGCAACAGAGGAGTTGTAGGTGGAATAGGTGAAGGTGGAGGAGGAGGAAGAGACGTGAAGGAGTATGGGACATGGGGAGGAGGTGAGAGGTATGGTGAGGAGTTTATAGGTATGGGGAAAATTTGGCATTATGGGAGGAGATCTAGGGGTGTGTGAAGGAATCAAGGTGAGGGTAACACAAGGCGAGAGAGTTGAAATAAAGGGGAGGTAGACACATTTGTAAGAAATAACATATATAAGTGACGTGTTGAGGTAGGAATGCCATATAGTATATATAATAGATATTAAATCACATTATAATAAAATCTTTGAAAAGAAGAAAACCTTAAATATTTTAGTAGTTATGAATTGACTACTGCCATATGTTCTTTTAGTAGATGGTGAAATTGATATTGCAGACCATGAGTCTGATTGATTGTGGAAGTCATAAATTATTGTACAATATATATCGAAGATAAATATTAATAAAAAGATAAAATAATAAATCTATATAAATCTATAAATATAAATTAAAAATATGCATAAGGATTGATATTACAATATTATTACCTAATTTATTTAACCAAATGATTTTATTACAGGGGATAAATGTAATTTTTTATAGGATTAATAAATTATAATTTAATTCTAAATATATAGATAAGTAGTATAATAAATAAATTCATAATGTTATTACACAAATAAAAAAATTAAAAATACATTGAGCAATGTATAAACTAAAAATGAAGTAAACTGAAAGTAAGAATTGCAGTCTTAACATAGTTATAATTTATTAGGTAATGCATACTGAAAACAAATCCAATAAATGAATATAAAAAATTAAAGACAAAAAATATAAAATGAAAATATAGAGAATATTGCGAATGAAAAATAATTTTATTACATTAATTAAAATAGAGATAAAAAATAGAATATTAAAACTCTAAATGAAAAGGGAGAGAAATTGAAAAAAAATTATACAAAACATTTTCAACAAAATACCTGAAGCCTTTTAAACTTACTCAAAAACTATGAAATTCAAGGAATTATACAACATAAATCTATGTATAGTAATGGGATATCATTCTAGAAAAAACCTATTCAGGAAAACAAGAAAATGAAAAGGATGGGGGAAATTGAAAATAAATTGGTATGTAAAAGGAAGGAATTTTCAAGAACATACTTACAAGACTTTTACAATCAATCAAAAAATATAAAATTCATGGAATTCAAGAAAATAAATCTATTTATAGTAGTATATATCACTTTAGAACAAAACGATTCAGGAAAATAGTGAAATTACATAGAGTATTGTAATAAGATAAAATAGCATACCTAATTTCTGCAGCTTGATGATGAGAGGCACATAAAGTGTAGTATACTTTCATCAAAATTGAAAGTGAATTAAAATAAAATTTCATTAATTTAGAGGCTCATATATAATATTCATATATTAAATACATAAATAGCATGTAAATTTATAAGTTAATTCATACTGAAAACACATCCAATAAATGCATATAAAAAATTTTAAAGACTAAAAATATAAAATAAAATGAAAGAGAATATTTATAATGGGAAATCATTTTCTTAGAGTAAACTACACTTCTAAATATGATAACTATATTTAAAATTATATCATAAAAAAATAAATACTCAGATATATAATAACATGTTTTCATACCATTTGTTAAACTCACTATGATGATCTATTTTTGAAGCCACATATGTGGAAATTGACATTATAACTGATTTCATGTGAGATATAAATCAAAGAACTAAGAAATAACTACTTATTATAAGACTTTCAAGGATGGTTTAGTGTAATTCTAGTTATTTTTAAAAGATAATATGAAAAATTAAACACAGCCTACTAAAATAAATAGATACTACTTCAAAACAACTATACAAAATGGAACAAAAGAAAATAACGTTCATAGAAAAAAATGATTGAATAAAATTAAAATCCTTTGATGAAGCACAAGATACTAAAGTTAGGAATAAATTTATAATACTTTCGAATTCATGTTGATTATTTCAATGGTAGTTCTCCATTCTTTTAAAATTAGTTTATAGGATAACATAAAAAATGGCATAACTATTTCATGGAAAACCTCAAGAACGTTAATAAATCAGTACCAATATTAACAGAAGATTTGATACAAAAATAATTTACCAATGAATAGGAGCACATGGATAGGGATTTAATATGGTTTGTGGAAAGTTAATAGTTATTAACATTAGATAAATCATACCTTTTTCCTAAAAATACTAATGCATATAGGGAAAAACTACAATGTAAATTGATATTATTCAACAACATCTCAACAAACATACGAGCGAGATAAATAAAATCAATGAAACACAAAGGAAGTTGCAGGAACCCGATCAAATATTTCATTCACCCACATAGGGAATGATTTTGCAAGAGAGGATCATTATCTTTATGAACCGATGACAAAGGAAGTCGAACAAAGTATACGAGTAGATGTATGTGCCTATATATTCTTAAAAGCATCATTATTGTTTAAAAGATAAAAGGAAATTAATAGATGTTTTAGGGTGATATTAAAAGATATAGACCAGATCCCATAAAAAAATGGTGCGTCTATTTCATTGAAATCCTTAATTCATTCCCTATATTGTAGGACCTGTAATAATGATGAAAACACTAGAATATATGAAATAAATTTGAAATTTGTCACACATACCATCACGGTTTCATATGTACCATGTTTTCTACTGAAACTACATTCCATTCATCCTTATTAAATAGTCCAAGAACAAAGTCGACACCAAGATACTTACTTAATAGATGGTTTTTTAGTTCTTTAACAACCAAACATAATTAATATTTGAAAACAAATCTCTTGGAAACCAAAAAAAAATTATTTAGTATGATGACTTCTAGATAGGAAAAATCAAATGATAAATAAAATGAAAAATGAAATATGGAAGAAGAGTTAGTGTAGAAAGTGACATGAAAAAAAACATCTACGAAAATATCTCAAAGATATTATGTAAGACATGAATTGTGTCCAATCTAAGGTAGTGGTAAAAAATATCTCTAGAATGTGAAAAAATCTACACCAATCATAACTAGAGATCATATACTAAAATAATTAAAAAATGATGAGGAGAACATGGATATGGATTTAATATGGTTTGTGGAATGTGAATAAACATTAAAATTAGATAAATCATACCTTTTTCCTAAAAATACTAATACCTAAAGGGTTAAAGTATGATGTCAATTGATATTTTTCAACAAAATCTCAAAAAATGTATGGGAAAGATGAATAAAATCAATGAAACCTGGAGGAAGTTACAGGAACCCCATAAAATTTTTCATTTTTCTTCATGGGGAACGATTCCACAAGAGTAGGTCATACTCTCTAGGAATCTATGATAGGGGTAGTAGAATAAGCCATACTCCATGTCAAGGCAGAGGAAGTGGTGTAAACCAAGGTGAAGACATAGGTGTAGATTATTGCGGAGGTGGAGTTTCAAGTGGAGAAGGAGAATACAGAGGATATGTAGGCGTAGTCATAGGGGGAGTAAATTTTTCTGAGGTGGCGATAAAAGATAACTCAAGAAAGTGAAGAAATCAGTACCAATATCAACTGGAGATCATATAAAAATAATAATTAACCAATGAATAGGATCCTAGGGATATGGATTTAATATGATTTTTGGAATGTGAATAAACATTAAAATTTGAAAACTCATAGCTTTTTCCAAAAAATACTAACGCTTGAAGGGAAAAAATATGATGTTAATTGATATTATTCAACAATATCTCAACAAACATACATGAGAGATGAATAAAATCAATGGAACCTAGAGGAAGTTGTTGGAACCCCTTAGAATATTTCATTCACCTTCACACAGAATGATTCCACTAGAGTTGGTCATCCTCTACAGGAATTGATGACGAAGGTAGTCAAATAAACCCTACTTGATTCCGAGGTGGATGTAGAGGTGGAGGTGTAGACTAAGGTCCTGACAAAGGGGTAGATTGTGGTGGAGGTGTAGGTGTATGCGGAGGTATAGGAAGAGTTGTAGGTGGATAAAGGGAACACAGAGGATATTTATGCATAGTAAGAGTGGGATGTGGAGATTAAGGTGTATGGGGAGGTGTTGGATAAGGGTTTCAAGGATTTTTATATGCCATGTTGGAGGTGGAGGTGTAGACAGAGGCTGAGGCAGATGTGTAGAATAAGGTGGAGGTGGAGAAGGAAAACATGGAGGCGAAGGCTAAGGTGAAGATAGAGGTGTGAAAAAGGTTGGAATATGTGGAATGTGGCAAGAGTTATGGGGAAGAGGTATAGGTGGAGGGAATATGGGGTTGGGGGAGGAGAGTCAAGGGTGGGTTGAGGAATCAAAGAGAGTCATAGTGGGGAGGGATAGAATAAATGAAGGGGAAGAAGACACATATGCATGAGTTAACATGGAGGATCCACATGCAGAGCTAGGTACACAATATAGTATATATAATAGATATAAACAAATAATATGAATAAATAATGAACAATTTTAAACAAATAATGATAAAATGTGTTCAAATATGAACATATTTCTTTTAGTAGAATCAATTAATTTTTTAACACATAGGAACTTGTTTGAACAACTATGAACATGTATAAAAATATTCGTTAAAAAAATTATTATTATAAAATTAATAAAATATTTGAAAACTTTTATATTTTAGTTTTAAATTTGAATTGGGCAATAATTATAAGATAAAAAATTTCATAGACGAATATGGGATATGAATGTATAGGATTTTCAACATCCATAAATAAGATAAGTAATGCCCCTATGCAGAATATTTAGAATATTTATATTCTAAATATATAATATGAATGATGGAATATGAAAATATATCTTTTCAAATATATGATATGATATTATGTTATATGGGATAAATAAAACGAAATGCACCTATATCCCTCAGATTGATTTTTTAAGAAATTTATGGAATGAAGACGGAAATAGGCTTACACATAGTTGGAAAATATGGAATCATAGAGCATGTAAAATGATCATAGTGATAAGTGGAGGAGATCCAGATCTTTGGAAATCATTATTTAGGGAATAATATAGTTTCAAGCTTCATATCCAAGGTTTCCTACACAATGGAACAAAAATTAGAAATCCACCTATGATAAAGGATGATGTTCATAATTGTAAATGTATAGAGGGAAATAAAATTAGGGTTTTGGAAATTTAGGGGTGATTTTATTGTGTAAAGGGGGATTAAGGACACCAGAATCCAATTCCATTTCAAAAATATACTATGTGGGTTGAAATCAGAGATCTATGGGAGGAGTGATATGTAATGAAACTCGATGGGGTTGAACTGTGAGTTAATGGGAAAAGGGATGAATTGGTGTACGGGCACTATACCGAAGATGTTATAGAATGGATAAGGAATATTAAAGATGCATAGGTAGACCTAGAGATAAATAGGTGGAGACAGAGGTGGAGGAGGATACAAGGAATATGCAAAGGTGGAGGCGGAGGCAAAGGCAGAGGCATAGGTGGAAGAAGAGGCCGATGCAGAGGATGATGTGGAGAAAGAGGAGGAGGTGGAGCTAGAGGCAGGATGGAGGAGGGGATCGGGATAATAATGGGAGAGGAATGGATAAGTGGAGTAGCTGGGGATGGTGACCTCAAGGAGGAGATAAGAACATGGGATTATGGGAGGAGACTTGGGGGTGTGGGGGAGGATGTCGGAAGGGGATGCGGGGAGGATGTGTGGAAAGGATGGGGAGGAATACACGTATGGGAGAAATGATTTGGAGATAAAATGTGTAAGAAATTTTACAAGAATTAGTATATATAATAGATATTTAATACATTTCACAAATACACACCTGAGGATCATAAAGGTTTAGTTTTTTTATAGACTAGATACATAATCTTAGTATTTAATAAAAGATATTCAACATCTCCCATAGAGATCTTCCCCTTACATACTCTTTATAAATATAACTTATTTAAGAACTTTCTTCATAACCTATGGGAAAAAATAAATAAATGGTGTTATCAAATGATCAATAAGGGTGAACATGGGAGATATCATTCTATGATCATATGAAAGAATAAGTTAAGAATAAGGGTATGAGATCATGGACATAACTTAAAATGTTAATACCCAAACTATCATAGATCATAAACATGAGTCATGGTATAAACCATTATCATTTTGAAAGACATGATCCATGAGAGTGTGAAATCATCATAATTCATGAACCATAATATCATGTCATAAAAGTGTGGAACCAACATAGGTATAGAAACTATTTCAAATTTCAAGGTTGACAACCAAGAATTTCGAACATAGTGGATTATCCCTCATCTATAGAGACTTTGTTTTGACTGGTAAGGCTTCGAAATATACTAAGAAATATATTCATATCCAGGTACTGAGACGACAAATGATTAAAAGTCTCGGTGATCCCAACAACAATTTTATGAAAATATTAAATATATATTATATTACACAAAGGTATTTTTAAAAAAAATAATGGAATATATTCTTATCAGAGTCTCGAATCAGAAATATAAGATGATAGTTGAATCTGAAGCATCATTTTTACCATATACATTACATAAATTTGGTTGAATCCAGATTTTTAGATGAGGAATCCATTAGAAAATTCGTTAAATTAAAATAAATGATAAATTTATTTATTTTAATTTTAATTACTTAAATATAATCCTTTGTACATATTTATTTATGACATTTCTCTAGGGTTAGTCACATAACATTGAGAGGATTTTTAGAGGAGCTATGATGAACTCCACTGATGGATAAATATCAGGAAATGCTTAGTGACCAAATCATGGTGAACAGATACACAATGAACAAAAAAGATACACCCATCATTGGAGAACATATTCTCCACCAAATATCAATCCAATGTTGAGTTTGGACTCATCCATTTTCCTTTTCCACCATTTGATTAAATTATTGAGTATGGATCTTATCTGTTATTCTTTTATTTGTGATTAATTTAATCCATTGCATGATCCCATCTTTTGGAATTAAATTATTTATTCAATTTATCCCTCTTATGTCATGATATCACCCTATTTTATCTATATTTAATTTTATGGCTAGTAATGTTTGGGAAACTTTGTTTATCATCCTTATTATAGTGATTTTACCTAACCATTATTCACTTTCTTCTCTATTAGCCTACAGGGCTACGATTCGACATTTTCGAGTGGGTCTGACTGTGATAAAACGTTTAAATTCATGGTAGTTAGGAGAAAAATATTTGCGATAGTGATTTACAGATGGATCAAGGTTTATTGTGGGATGTGGGTGATGATTTCCATGGACATGGGATCTGAGATTGATTGGAAGTGAAAGGAGGTATGTAGGATACACAACGGACCACCGTACATGATCAAATTTTTATTTACGTCCAACAAAGAGTCGAAATTGATGGTCAGAGGTGATTACAACCATTTTTGTGTGGTTAAATAGTGTAATTGGTGGTCAGAGAGCTGATATGGTGAGTGAGTGAAGAAAATTGAGTTTCTATGGAAGACATGACTACAAGGCATGTATTTTTATGTACACACTCCATGTATCCCCACCTAGCTATGATGAATAAAGTTTTAGGGATTATATGGATCACATGCAATGTGGATGGGACACATGAAATGCGATCCTCCCTAGGAAAATTGGTCTTTTTCCAGCGAAACATTCCTAGGAACCCATGTGGGATGGAACACCATGTGACTATAAGAGTACAAATTCATATCTTGATGGACATAGGAACATCCATGAACACATGGGTCAGCCCTAAGAGGTTGATACATTCCATGTAGTACCCATACATTATGTGTAGTACTACATAGTGATCAAGTTGTATACTGGTGAGGAAAAAACCAAGAGTCCAGGTGAGGTAACATGCCGTGTGACCCACCATACACATCATGTACTTATTTATGAAACCTATACAACTTGTTTTGCTTTTTTTACTAGAATTTTGGTCAATGAGTACCATATCCTACGTTTTTTCTATGAAAAATGTGATAGTGGACATTATAATGTATTTTGAGATATTATGTGAGATTTTATGAGATGACACTTCATTAGGCAACACTTGATGATGGAAGTGATCAGGAAAGATCATCAGATAAAGGATAGGGTTGGTAATCCCCCATACTCCTCTACCTACTAATTGGTACCCACTAACGGATTAGGGCATGGTTCCTCTACCTATTAAGTGGTACCCGGCTAATAGACTAGGGAATGGGTATGCTACCTACTGAGTCTTACCCCTTGACGGATTAGGGTGTGGGTCCTCTATGTTCTGAGTGGTACCCCCCAAATAGATTAGGGTGTGAGCTATCTACCTATTTAGTGGTACCCCATGATGGACTAGGGTGTGGTTCCTCTACTTACTTAGTGGTACCCCCAGATAGATTAGGACATGATTAATCTACCAAATTAGTGGTACCCCCTGACAGATTAAGGAATGGGTCCTATACCTTCTAAGCGGTACCCACTAATTGAATAGGGTGGGGGTTCTTATACCTACTGAGGGTACCCCCTGATAGACTAGATCACATGTCCTATAGCTACTGATTGGTACCACCCTAACAGACTTGCATGTGGGACCTATACCTACTAAGTGGTAACACATGATAGATTAGCGAGTTGGTCCTCTACCTACCGAGTGGTACCACCTGATGGATTTGGGAATTGGTCCTCTAATGGAAGATTGTCCCCCTAGAATGTGAAAAACAATGAAGAGGTGTGGTTTCTACAAATTTTTGCTTCTTCAGAAAGATAAATGAGATTCTTTTAATCAATGATGTTCCTCTAGAACTATAGAAAAACATATCATCTTGAGCTAGGATATGAGATGAAGATCCAATTTCTCTCTCTTATGGGTTTTTTTTATGATCATATATATATGTATATATTATCTTTTAGGTTGGTATCAAAGGTGGATTAAACATGATATGGTTTTGGAGTTTTTACCCCCTATGATTTTTGGCTGGGAACTTAGGGAAATAGTGTCAAAGTTTCTTGAGTGTGGATTTCTGGATTGGGAACCCAATGTTAGTGCGGAAACTAATGCATCCCTTCACTAGGACACTGAATACCAGCTTATCAACTTAGAAAACCAAGATATTGGTTGCAGGGAAAATTTTTACTTGCAAAATATAGGATTGAGTCCATTGAATATCCTTCTTAAGTCATCTCACCATATATATATGATCAATGAACCATGGTATGTCTTGATTAATTAATAGGATGCATTCATGAAGAAACCAACTAGGTTATTAATTTAGGATCCTTATAATGATTAAATGAGTGATGAGGCCCCAGTTCAGGGGCCATATCATGATATATTTCCTCCAAGAGAGTAGGTAATAAGAACCACACATTTCAAGTAGTATATTATACTAGAAGATTTAGCTCTGGATGTACAAAGTCTTAGCACACTCCATGATTTCATGTTCTAAAGAATGTTGAGGTTTTGTGGTGAGTCAGATCCCTAGGAAGTAGAGGATTGGTATGAAATAGTGATTACATTTCCAAACATGTGTGGACCTTGACTGATCATATGGTTTTGCTAGAATCCAGTATTTTCCACGATTTATTTGGGAACAAGTGTAGTAAAGTCATGAAAACACATGACGAGTCGAAACTCTCATGGTCCAACATCCACCAACTATTTTGTGAGGAGTACTACACCCTGTTCTTATGATAAATTATGATCTATGAGGTTTTCAAGCTGTGGTAGGGATGTATGATAGTTTTTGAGTATGTCGTGAGGTTTAATGGCCTTACACAGTACTCCCTTGACTTTAATCAAGATGGTTACTTCTGGGTGTGTAATTTTTGTGTAGGGTCTCCATAGAAAATTCCCTACTAGTGTGTTAACCCTATGCATTCCCACATATGATGGAGTTCTAGAGAGGGAATTGGATATCGATAGATTCAAATATTAGGGATTCCAGATAGCGGGAGCTGGCCAAGGACTTGGGGATGATTCATTTATATTATCCAATAGCCACCTGTTGGTAGGGTCTTGGAATATGAGATCTTGTTATGGATGGACTTAGTTATATGTTCATGTGACATATGGACAAAGAAGAGGACCATGTTATCCTAAAGAAGAGAGATGTTATGAATATGAAGGGCGAGGTCACATGGAACATAATTTCCAAACTTGATGTGTTGAGGTGGGAAGATAGACAGTGGATATACTGACACAGTAGAGGTAGCACCATGATCATGGTTCTCTTAGGCATGTCCAAGGTGGCCCCCAGGGAGTTGGAGCTAGTAGAGGAGAAGATGGGGATTCCATAGGAGGATATTACAGTGGTATATGATTTTATGAACTTATTCCACCACCTCCACCAGGTGGCCCATGCGATGCTTAGGGAGATGGCAGTCGAGGTCATGGGAAGCTATAGGATATTGAGGCTTATGACCCGACAACCCATGAGATGACTAGAGGTGTGATCTATGTTTATTATACTATTGATTTAGTATTATTAGACACTAGTGTGATTCATTATTTCATCTCTTTACTACTGGTGTGAGAGTTGGATCTCCTAGTTGAGACTTTATCCCAATACATTTGGAATGAGGTCCCCACGAGGAACACTTCTTTGATATCTACCAATAGTACGAGCTATCGCTTGGTGGAGGGAGTTTCTCATAGGACCTATTGGTCATTACGATGAGTCCATATGAAATCATATTGGATATATACTGGTTTTACATGTTCTAAGCCTAGATTAACTGTCACCAAATATGAGTGAGATGCCTTATGACATATGGGATGAGATTCACCTTTTTGGGTGAGAGAGATATCATGGTTGAGTGGGTGTATATTGTGAGTAGGAATTTGAAACACATCACCCATTAGTTGGTGAGTTTCTCCCTAATTGTAGTGAGATCCTTAGGATTATGGGTTCCTTCATTCATGGAGGATTATATAGACATATTCCCCAGGGACGTTTCGGTACTACCACCATGGTGGGAGATAGAGTTTTTTATCAACTATCACACTGGGGATACTCTAATATCTTATGTGGAATATAGGATGAACCCTATCCTACTTCTAAATATAATGATTTAGTTTGAGGACCTTTGAGAGAAGGGTTTTATTATACATAGTGTTCCCCCTAGGTGGCTCTTGTTTTTCTTTATGAAATAGGTGTATGGGATTTTGTGGATTTGTGTTAATTATCATTTCTTGAACCAAGAAATGATAAATAATAAGTACTACTTTATGAGGATTGATGACCTATTTTATGAGTTTTTAGGCACAATATGGTTCTCAAAGATCGATATTAAGTCTGACTACCACTCTTTGAGGGTTTTTGAGCCTATTATTTTGAAGATGCAATTAGGATGTTTCTAGGAACTCTATGATTTAATTTTTTTTCCATTTTTTCCTGAAGAATTTCCCTACTATGTTTATGGATATTATGAAATATATCATCCAGACATAAATGGTCCAATTTATGGTTTTATTCATTGATTCTATACTCATATACACTGTGTTAAATCAGGAGAATGCATATCACTTTAGTATAGTCATAGACTTACTTCAGGGGAACCGACTTTATGGTAATATCTTAAAGTTATAGTTCTAGATCTCAATTTTTGGGGAATGTCATTTCTGAGCATGAATTAGCTATGGAACTATTGATGGTCAATGCAGTGCTTGCTTGGGATCCACCCAAAAGCATGATGAAGGTGGAGAGATTTATTATCCATGAAGGGTACTATAGGAGGTTCATGGAATACATATCTATGATTTCATCCCCTTTTGAAACCCTGACATGGAAAGGGCATTTGTTTACCTAGAATGAGTAGCACCATAGATCCTTTGAGGAGTTGATGCTGAGGATTCCTAGAACTTCTGTTTTGAGACTATCAGAGGAGGGCATGGAGTATATAGTATATTATGATGCTTCTAGAGATGGGCTTTGATGTGTGTTAATATATAGGAAGGTAGTGATCTCATATGGGTAAAGGTAGTTGAGACCCCATGAGTATAACTATGCGACTCAGACCTAGAGTTGGCAGTGGTGGTATTTTCTTTGATGATATGGAATAACTATCTTCTAGGTGAGTGATTTTTAGTTTAGTCAGAATATTAGAGTCTTAGGTATTTTTTCACAAAAATGGATATGGACTTGATTCAGAGGTGCAGGTTGGATTTTCTATGATACTATGACATTGAGAAAGTCTATACTCTTAAGAAGGGCATCATGGTGGAAGATTCCCTATGCAAGATGCCTCGTTCTCATTTTCTGAAGAAGGTATATGAAGAGTTGGATTCCTTATAGCTGAATCGGGTGGAAAAGAGGGCCGAAGATTATCTTCAGTAAATTACATTGAATATTTTTCTTATCAAGTATATAAGGGAGGCTTAATTGGGAGAAATCAACTATGAGGTCTTACATGACCATATATCATCAGTATTTTAACCAGATGGATTCTCTAAAGGAGGGAATCATGTCATCCATTTATATGGATGGATGGTGATTCCTATAATGATGTGAAAGGAGGTAATGATAGAGTTTCACACTTATCCTTTGGATGTACATCATAGTGTAGGGAATATTTATAGGGACATTTAGTGGCCATTTTGGTGGGCTAGCATAAGGTAGAGCATGGACGAGTTCATATCTCTGTGTCTCAGATGTTAGTTGGTGAAGGTTGAGAACTAGGTTTTGAAATGTTTATTACATCATATTGATATATTATAGTGGAAATGTGATGACACAATACAACAAAAAAGTCATTTAACAACTCTAGAATATGCCTTTATTAATACTATTAAAGCACTGAAAATCAGATCACAATTAAAATCCCGAAACTTTTATTAGCACTAAAAAGTGTTATTAAATGGGGAATTTAACCATGATTTTTTTAGCATTGTTAAAAGGCCCTTTTAACAAATTTTTTTAGCATTGTTAAAGGGGTACTTTAATAACGATTTTTAGCACTAAAAAAGGAATCGCTACTAAAGGGTGTAAAATTATATTTTTTTCGAACACCTATGAGCCTGACTCCTTTATCAATGCTTTCATGACCCTTTTAATAGCACTCCACCCCCTTTATCTTCACTTTTCACCCCACAAACCCATTTATTAGTACTTTTCAAATTTCCAACCTCATGTACGCCCACCTAGATTCAAACCCCGCACCTCTCCTTCAAATATGGAATGCCTTTACCAGTACACTATGTTGTTTTTCTATCTGTTTAATGATATTTCTTTTTTATTTATATATATATATTTATATAATTATTTTTAAATAAATTAATACAATATATCTGTGTGTTTATATTTATTTAAATATATATTATATATATAAATATTAATTTACATATACTAGAATATAATATAAATGTATATCAATTTATTAATACACACACATTTGTATATATAAACATTATAAATATATTTTTATAATCTAAAAAAGGGCTATATATTGTTTTAAATACAATTTTAGAATACTTATTTATTTAGATATATTATAATATAAATTTTTAGATAAATATGTCTATATATGTACTTATATGAGTGATTTATTATAAGTAAATATAAGAAAACATGCATATATTTAAGTTATAAAAAACAATAAAATTTCAAAAACAACAATATCAATATGAAAGTAATATATAGGATTAAATTCATTACCCACTAAAAAAGGCAAAAAATCCCCCATTAAATGAGACTGAAAATCCATAAATTGTTAAAAAATTGGGGTACCCCAACTAAAAACTCAGTTTTGGAGGCCTTTTAGGCCTTTTCTCGCCCAAAAAATATGATAGAGGTTTACCTCTATCATTAAGGTCATGAATCTCATAACATAATTCGATTGTATATGTGGTAGAGCCCAAACTGACACCCAGATCAAAAGTTATGGCCTTTTGAAGTTGGAGTTACGTTTTCAACTTATTTTATATCTATTGTCAATTTTTTGATTGTTTATCACCAAATTGATATTAAATGACTATTACACTATAATAATAAACCTATTATTAATTGAAAATATTTTTTTTAGATATTTTATAATCCATTCTCACTAAATATCTTATTTACTAAGTGTAAATTTCTATTGCCATTATCTAAAATATATTTCAAAAAATATATATTATATTTATATCAATATTAATATATAAATATATAAATATATAATTATTAATGAAATATATTTTTTTAATGTATACTTTTAACATCACTTCAAAAAAATCATAGATAAAAGACCATATTTATCAATGCTCTTCTAAAAGTGTTGAAAAAGGTTAGGTATTTTTCAGGGCATGTAAAAAAGAGATGATAAAGGCCCTCTTTAATAGCACTTTTTTAGTTTTGTTAAAGACCCCCTTAAACAATAATAAAAAAATCACTTTTAAAGACCTCCTTTAACAATTTTTTTTTATCATTAACAAAGGGGGTCTTTAATAGTGTTTTAGCTAGCACCTTTTAATCTCTAGAAATGGATAAACCTAGTTTTGAAGTATTGACATATCCTTGGACTTTGTGATAGAGAATACTTGGATAGTGAGGGCTCTTGATTTCATTTGGGTGATAGTTAACCATCTTACCAAGTTGGTGCACTTCCTTATTAACAAGGAGCATATTTCATTTTATATTTTGGGGTAGTTGTATGTTCGGGAGATAATACGCATAAATGGGTTTACCTTAATGATTTTCTCTAACTGTAATGCACAGTTCACATCATGGTTGTGGCAAGGCCAATAGGAGGCATTCGAGACATAGTTGAATACGAGTACTACTTTTCACCCTCAGACAGATGGGATGACAGAGCCCACTACCCAAGTTTTGGAGGATATTCTGAGGGTTTTTGTATTATACTTCGTCTAGAGTTGGGAGGATCACTTACCTTTGGTAAAGTTTCCTTATAGTAATAACTATTACTTTACTACTGGAATAGAACCTTTCAAGATCCAATATGGGAGACCCTATAGGTCATCCTTTTTCTAGAATGATATTGGTGATACATATCTTTTTGGTCTAAAGATGGTGTAGACGATGATAGAGAATGTTTAGGACATCCCTGAGTGGATGAGGACATCCCAGAGTAGGCAGAAATATTATGTAGATTAATTTCATAGACCCATGGAGTTCGAACATAGATATCATGTTTTCCTAAGAGTCTCCCATAATGAGGATTGTGGAGATTTAGTTAGGGAGGAAAGATATCCGCAAGGGTCATTGGGTAATTTTATATCCTGTAGATGGTTGATGAGGTTGCTTACCAGCTTACCTAACACCCACAGTTGGAGTGGGTTCATGATATCTTCTATGTGTCACAGTTGAGGATATTCATGCATGATCCTATACATGTTATTTACTAGGTTGAGGCAGACATCAAGGATGGAGACACCTTTTAATGGTACCTGGTGGTGATCAAGGACCGAAAAGAGAGGATCAGACATGGATGGACCATTCCCTTGTTTCATGTGTTGTAGTTGCATGACAGTATGCATTAGAGATACTGGGAGTAGGAGACCAGATACAGGTTTAATATCCCCAAGTTTTTTCTTAGTTTGTGACTGTTAAGGAAGAAAATATTTTATGTATGGAATAATGTAGAGACTATATTTTTTTTCCATACAATACTTTAAAATACATTAAGAAATATTTTCAGAGCCAGGAACTGAGACGATGCATGATCCCGAGGCTCAGTGAGATTGGAATTAATTTTATAAAAATATTAATTATAATTTATATTACATGCATGTATTTTTTTCAAAAATAATAGAATATCTCTTAAATTAAGTCTTAGATCAAAAATCCTTGGCCATGATTGAATATGGAGTTTGGAGTTTACCCTAGGTGTGACCTAAATTTAGTCGACATCAGACGTTTAGATGAGGAAGCCATTAGCGGGAGTGTTATATTAATATTAATGATTAGTTTATTTATTTTATTTTAAATGATCTAAATATAATCCTATGTAAATAATTATTTATGAAATTTCTATATGGTTAGTCGCATAACCTTAGGAGGATTTGGGGAGGATCCCGGATGAACTTCATCGATGGATCGAGATCAGATGGTGCTTGATGATCAGATCAAGGTGAATCAATATAAAGTAAACATAAAAGATATTCTCCATCACTTGTAAATGTGTTATTAATCAATTATCAATAAAATATTGAGTTATTACTCATTAATTTTGGTTTCTACACCTATCAATTAAAATGTTGAGCATGGATCCTATATGATATTCTTTGATTTGTGATTTATTTAATCCTTCACATGAGTTCATGTTTTGGAATTAAATTTTTTTATTCAATTTATCCTTCTTATAACATGATCTCACCCTATTTTCCCCACTAATATTTTTTTGTATGATTAAACTTTTCCAACGATGTTTATCATCCTTGTTATGGTACTTTTCCCCATCATTCTTCTCATTCTTTTCCATTGGCCTACAGGGCCACAGATTGACATTATGTGGGGAAGGGGTGAGTGAAATCAGAACCCCTAGAATCATATATGTTGGGAAAAATTATTTATATGGTGATTTTCAGATGGATTTAGGTTTTTTTTGGGATTTGGGTGATGATTTCCTTGGATATGGGATCTGGGACTGATCATCAATGAGGGGAGGCATGCGAGATGCGCGAAGAACCACCATGGAAGATCATATTTTTATTTAAGAACAATAGAGGTATGTAATTTATGGATAAATTTGATTAATACCATTTTATGGTGTTCAAATAGTGGATTTAGTTGTTGGGGAGTAGAGCTAGAAAAGACATGACGAAGGTGGATTTTCTAATAAAAATGTGACTACACGTTAAGCAGTCTAATGAACAGATGTTGTATAGCCCCATCTACCTATGAAATATAGGTATTTGGTTAAGATAAGTAGTACACATGGTATGAATAGGCCACACATCACGTGACCCTCCTCGAGAATCCATACCATGTGCCAGCTACACACGCGTATGACCCTATGTGGGAGGAAACACTGTGTACTCTAGGAGTACACATGCACAACTTGACAAACACAAGAACAACCATGGACACATGGATCAACCCTGGTGGGCCAAGAAATTTCATATATTATTTAATAGTTATTAATTTGTGTACTATCAGGGACACAAGTAGGATACTAGGTGAGGTCACACACCGTTTGACCCCATATACACGTTCTTTACTTCTTTATAAAACTTCTATATCTCATATCCCTTTTGTTTTGACACATATTTTATCTCGTGAGTATCCAATCCTAATTGTTTTTTCATATATAATGAGATAGTTTCCTTCATAGCGACTTTTCATATATTATATGAGATATTCGGAGTGTGACATTTCTTTAAGTGATGTTTTATGATGGAAGTGACCAAGTAGGATAATCAGAGAGAGTTTGTGGTTGTAAATACCCCATAATCCAATATCTACAAAGTGATACCCCTATAAATATTATGGTGTGGGTCCTATACCTACTTAGTGGTAATCCCTAAAGTTCTAGGGTGTGGTTCCTCTACCTACTAAGTGGTACCCCCTGACATATTAGGGTGTGGGTCCTCTACATACTGTGTTGTACCCTCTGATGGATTAGGTCATGGGTCCTCTACCTACTGAGTAGTACCCCCTGATGGACTAGGGTGTGGGTCCTATACTTATTTAGTGGTACCCCATGATAGATTAGGGAGTGGGTCCTCAAACTACTGAGCTGTACCCCTTGATGGATTAGGCTGTGGGTTCTTTACCTACTGAGTGCACTACAAAATATTTCACTATTTCTAACATGGGAATATCTATTGGTAAAAGTGCATTTTCTGTGGGTAAAACGTTTTACCAAAATTTATGTCCCTGTTAATAAACTGTCAGTAAAAACTCTGTCACTAAATGTTTTTGCAACAGATAAAATAGTTCTGTTGTAATTATAATAATACCAACAGATAATATATGTGTTGGTTAAAATGTTTATCAACAGTTTCTGAGACAAATTTATCTGTTGGTAATAATATTACCAACATACAATATTAGTTTATAAATTACGTTTAAATAAAAATTATAAATTTTTATTTCTGTTAAAATTTCATATTATATTTATTAATTTATTATATATAATATATAATTATTAAATATAAGACCGTTTTCACACAGGTGCAAAATTATAAAAATAATAATTATATTTATAATGAAATTTAATACAAAATCACAAGATCTATAACAAAACCCCATACAATGACCCATACGTCACCTCAAATAGTGACCCATACCCAACTCCATCCATGTAAGCTGTAGCACCTATCCATGCCAGCTCTAACACCAACCCATGCTTGCGACAACAGTAGTCCATGCCAGCAACAAAACCAACACCCGTACGTGTCAGCGACAACATCAACACCAGCAACCACACCAATCCATGCCAGCTCCAGCACCAACACTAGTGACAACACTAGTCCATTCCAGTCCATGCCAGCGACACCACCAGTCCATGCCAGTGACACCACCCACACCAGTCCATGCCAGCGACAGCACTGAAACCATTCCATGCTAGCGACATCACCAGCACCAGTCCAGCTCCAGCATCAGTCCAAGCCAACTCTAGCACCAAATATCCAAAAATGAAGAACATATGATCAAAGTAAATGATAAGGTGCGATTTAAAAAAGCAGAAATTAGAAGGAGGTGTCCAGCCTTAGGATAACACCAAACATCCATGCCAAGCAGGATCCAGCAGACATGCTGGTAAGTGTTCAAACTCATTCCGTCAACAATAAGTTTGATGTTTTGTAGGATAATTCAAACTTTTATTCAAAATCATGTATACAATTAATCTATTTCTACAATGGAACCAAAGCTGAAGAACATGAAACCAAATATATGGTATGTATAACGTATACAAGAATTCAATTTGTACAGAATAAATCACCTGGATTTGTGAAAATTGAGTGTAAGGCTTGATCATTAATTTTTTTAGCATTCATGCTTGTAGTAACAATTACAGGATCTATATGGCAGTACATGAAAAAATATAATTGAATAATTATTAAGGTGTATGATATTGATGAAAATAAATGAAACATTGAAACTTACCACTATGTCATTTCACATGAACCAATTACGTCAATAAAACAGTGTTTGATTGAATTGTCATTCAAGAACTCATTTGTTAAACAAAATCATCCCACTTGGATAAGTGTGATTCTGGTGAACTTCAAAATCCATACTTCCAAATATTAAGTAAATAAATAACTAAATCCTAGGCATATTGAAACTAGAATGACAGATATATATTTATACATGCAATAAGAGTGAAATTAGGTAAGAGTAAATGAAACAATGAAAGTCTTTGCTCAACTTTTTTCATCATACACTAATAGAATTTAAAATTTCACAGAGATTGTGGTTACCTCTAAACATTCATTGATATCAAGAAGAGTTTGGCTTGACCTGTTTTTGCTTCTAACTTCAATGCACCTGCACCTTCTTTGTTTACCTTTCATTCAATTATCAATGTTTTAAATCACGTGTTCAAAAAACTGTGACATGAATTTGTCAACCAATTCATGCCCCAATGAAATATATTAAATAAGAAAAAGTGTTACAGTACATGAATTGGATGTACTGAGTATACACCATTAGGTAATTGAGGGAGAAACAAGATGAGGTAACAATAAAATTGAAACTAAATCTCACAATGCATCATACCTACCTGAAACATCTTGGATTCTACCAAGAAATCACCTCATCCAATAAGGGTAACAACTCCAAGAGAGAACCACCACCTCATAAGCAATTATCTACAGCCTCAAGGAGACACATTAACCAGAGTGCTGAAATTCATCAAACAACATGAGTGATAACATATAGGATGGAGAGAAAGCATCATAAGTGACCACTACCCAGATAAAGCACCGCGTGCTAACAAACCACCAATGCAAACTCCCATCAAGTGTAGAATATCAATGATGATCTTCTCCATAGGTGCATGAATACAACACTCATTGAATGTGCATAACTCAAACATACCATAAAAACTAAGTGTATAAATTTAATAAGATGAATTTTTTTCTTTGTATTTAGTATGCTTGGCTAGACATTCATGTAGTGGATTAGGGGTATGTGATTGAATTTAGGATTATATGGAATTTAAACCACAAATGTTTTATTATTCATGATTTTATAGATAATGATATCAACATTTGATGAAAGGTTAATTGATTCAATGGTGAGTGTAAGAAAACAAGAGTTAAAACCTCAACCGTTCACTAAATCATCAATCGATGCATCCAAAAGAATGAGAGTTCAAGGGGTGTGGTGACACCAAAATCACATAAATTTCACATAACCACTTCTTCTAGAAGACAAGAGAAACCTCATGGAGACTCTTGATTGTATTATTGAGTTCTTTGATACCATTAGAGTGTATTTTAGGGACTATGTGATGTTTCTAGTCATTTTTTGTTGATAATTCACTTGGATTGTTTTACATTGTCAATTACTAACTCAATTTCCTCACACACCACTCATTGGATTTGACCTACTTGTTGAAGCTTTTTGTTTTCTCTCACTGCCCTATACCTACACTCATATACTCACACTAAATATAAAAACAATTAAAACATTTATATGTATTACATATCACACACAAACCACCACCATTCAATATTGTTTCCTCTACCCCACATAAGTTAATTGGTGAATTAGCTAAAACCTATCTTTGTATAGATGGCCCAGTACTAATCGATATTTATGCTCATGATTTCTACAACCATGAATTGGTATCATTATCAGGGATATGTGAAATTATTTAATTGATTTATATCCATTTTGTATTAAAAAATATAAAAATACAAAAATATACTCAAATTGGAATTCACAGATTTTACACGTTTTCAAACAGATTTTATTTTCTGGAATTATAATAGTATAAATTTTATTTTCAGGTGCATATTAAGGAATTAAGAAGTTCTATATAATCCACTTTAATGCCCTTAAATTAAGGAATTAAATTTCACATAAAATGGAGTAAGTATTGTTCACTATCAAGGCATGTAAATAGGATGAAAACAATATGCTATTTGGGCTAAAATTGATGGAAAAACCACCATCATGTGACCAAGAATACTAGAATCAAGCTCTACTAAGGTTGAGTGGCCTGTAAATTACCCATGTGGAGGGGTTGCTCAAACATTACTATATCACCAAAATAATGATAGTGTGTACTCAAAAAACATTAATTGGAAGCTCTACAAACTTTGCATGGTGATTTAAGGAGATTATGCCTAAACATTCATCAAGGATTTCATAATAACAGTGAATAATTTCCCTTTCAAGGGATTGAATTAAAAGGAGTAATGTTTAAAATGCAAGTGGATGAATACTCAAATATTAAGAATACACATTTGACACTTGGGAGGCCATCTATAGTGAAATTTAAAGGAGGTATTATCCAATGAAGAAACCCAAGGGAATGAGGAGGGGGATAAGAATAAGTATTTACATGTTTTACTCAAATGGTTAAAAGAATGAAAAATAAAATTTAGTGGGTGAGAAAGATGTTGGAATCCTTGAAAAAATAGTTATGTCACTGACTTCACACATGTCTACAATAACATGTCTATGTTGTTTTCTTCTTGATTCTTGATACCCAGATAAACAACAAAAGATGAAATCAGATCAGATGGATTATACAAGGGGTCAAACCCAAATCACTTTTAATAAAACAAGACATGAAGAATTAAGTTACACAAGATTACAAATCAGAATAAGAATATAATACTAGAATTTCTAAAAAATTACTAATAATAACCAATTGATGAAATTTTCTTCAGTATTTTGTAGCTCCATATGACCAAAAAATGAAGATCATAAAACAAAATGATCTTAAGAAATAAGAATAAGTATTTGATGTTTTTTTCTCAAATGGTTGCAAGAAATAAGAATAAAATTCAATATGTAAGAAATTTTTTGGAATCCTTGAAATAATAGACAAGCCAATGGAGTATAAATTTACAACAGGTATAAAACCTTACAGTTAAAGGTAACATATCAGGAAATTTGAAACTCTTCAATCACCTAAATCACCTTTGATTATCCTACTCCAGAAAGCCTATTCAATTATTCAAAACCCAAATGATTTTCAAAGTCTATGCATTGGATATAAGCACCTCAATTAAAATAAATCACTGAAAAATTTCCCACAAACTAATAGACATATTCCAAGGACCAACCTCTGGTGAAACTATGGAACCCAAACATATCAATTTCACTCACAAGATCAAGAGTACACCTAAAAATATAAGGCCACTAAAATTACATTAATATCACAATTAGGTTCCTTTTGTTAAATCTTCTTGAAAACAATTATAAGACATAATAAGTACTTAAGTATACAATCACTTATTTAACAGAGGCAATTGGATGTACCTGGTTTATGCACGCCCCATTGATAAGTCCGAAATTTCTTCAAAATTCAATGCACAACTTCCAAAAAGTACTTGAGATGGGGATAAATATACCTACCATCCATTCCACTATCCGGATTGATGATTAAGTAGGTATGGTCTCCTTTCAAAAATGTGGAATATGTAAAATCCATCTCCATGTTGTTTTGTTATGGATTCTCTGCACGCCACCAAGAAAAATAAATATTTGATGTCCTTGAAAAGATTTCCATCTGGTATGTAAATCCTTCAACCTTCTTACCAATATTACCATCCCAAATATCAACCAGCTCATTCATGGAACAAACATTACCAGGGGGCCTCAAATAAAACACTTTATTAAGTGTGCATTGATCTTCCACCATACAAATGGTGAAAGTAGCCACATTAATTTCCTTCAAAAAAATAACTTTAGTGTTTTCATTGCCAAAAACTGAAACTTTATCCCTAGGCAGAATCTTTTGGCCTGGTTGATCCAAAGAGGGTAGTGAAAATCTAGTAGTCATTGTGAATCATCATTTTTCTTCCAATTTTCTATAGGAAAAAAATACAGTAATAGAGTAATAGATGAAATAGGATTTCATAGTAAAAAGTATACATATTACAAACTCGATATTTAATATCATATATATGTATCTTACATATAGAATAAAATGAATATTTCATACAGAGAATATGGATATCCTATAATCTGCATTGCATATTCAAAATGATGACCAAATGTACATTTGAGTTTTATTTCCCTCAATAATTCATCAATATTTAGAAGAAATTCATGATCAATATATATATATATATATATATGCAGTGTAATCCATTCATAGGGATTCCAAATAGTGCAAACACCATGTACCCAAGAAGATAGAGCATAGTGACATGCAGCAGGAAAACATGCATTAAAAACAGAAAGTATTGTTGTGAATAACATCTCTTCATCAAAACAGTCTTTGTGCATTCCGTTAAAAAAGGTAACAAATAATTTTCAAGAAAGATCCTACATATCACCATGTTGTCTTCGATGTATAATCTAATCAATTAACCTAGTAATACACCTAAAAATCATCTAGCATCAAAACAAGGAGAGAATGCCAACACTGCTCAATTTTTATTGAGCTTGAGCTTGAGCTACTTGAGAAGCATACCAACCATGGGCCATTATTCTTACAAAAAATATCTAGAGCACACCCAAAATGTTAAATACACTTCCATGACATAAGGATTACAAGTAAGATATAAAATATGAAAATTGAGTAAAAAATGATGTTGTTTATGAGTGAGAATGAGTGTTACCCTCCAAGTAATTTAGCTTGAACACATCACTAGTGAAAGAAATAGATCCTACTGTTTTATCTTTATAAATATTCCTATAAATGACAACTAAAAATATGCAATTTGAGTAGAAAATTATTAATGAGAATGAGTGTAACATTGGTCAACAAATAATAAAAAGTCATATGTATAAATTAACAAAGAAACTAATGCAATTTGAGTAGAAACTAATGTTGTTTCGGAGTGATAATGAGTGTAACATTTCTCAACAATTAATAAAAATTCATTTGAATATTAAAAGAGAATAAACATTCAAATAAAACATTTTCTAATTCATTTTTAATACAAAAATAAAGTATGATTCATTAAAATGAATCACCAATGGTTTATAATCACATAAAAATATCATTGTGATGTTCAAAATATAAATGAAATTAAATATAGGGGATATCAACAATTTAAAAGAGGATGAGAGAGAATTTGTTACACATTTATCCAATTTGTAGTGGGAGAGTAATCCTTCTTCAACTGGTCTTCAATTGGATTTTTTTGGGATGTCTTTAGCATTGTGAAATGGGCCTGGATTGGCATGGTTTTTAGAGAGGATAAGGTTCCTGGTAGTAAGGTGTAGGGACGATTTCAAGATGGCGAGGGTCTGGTTATTTAGGGAATGGGCTTGTGGGAAATTGGGATGACAATGAGGTTCGAAAGGGGATTGAAGGAATGTTAAGTCCACCCACATGGCTTGAATCCAAACCAATAAACACAAACCAACCTTGAGACAACCATGAAACACTAACTAGCCTCTGTCTGGTCCACCTGCAGGGCGTGAATCCAAACTAGTGAGCACCACCTTTAATTCCTATATTGATGCAGCAAAGATCAAAAATTTCTCTGAAACAGTATACAGTCTATCAACCTTATCTAGTTGAATAAACTCTTCTACTATGCATGGCAGACGCAGCTTCAATGGATCTTGTGAAATCTTCAAAATGGTCTCTATGGGAATTAGAAGACGTTCTAATCTAAGAAGTGTAACATCCATCATCAACCGCATCCAGAAGCACAACTCATAAATTATGGCATAGTATCTAGAATAGTAAACATTATGGGTCGCTGTAATTAGGTGAATATGATGAATTTTGCAATACACTACACACCAATCAACTAGCCTCTTAAAAATGGTGATAAACAAATAAATTGGTGCAAATTTTACACAAGACAATTAAGTGGATAAATAAGAAACACGGGTCATCCAATTTTCAGGGGGTATGAGATGCATGTAAAAATATCTACAAGCACCAAGGGAAATCTGACACCATAATTTTTAGGATCCAATGATCAAGAATAGAACATCACAAACTGAGAAAATTTATATTTTTTTGATGGCGGGATAGCTGTTTGGAATGAAAAAAGAGAGTTTCAAAAACCTCTATTAATTGAACATTATCAAAACATGTCTGAAGATGATCAAACATCACCACCATTAAGTTGTCTAATCTTTATGCAACTATTTTTTTCTCTAAACTTCAATGAGTTAAATGTTCTTTGTGAATATCAACATAATTATCATCATCCTCGACTTCATTAGATGTCTCATCTAACTTCTCTAGCTCCATCTGAAAAATGTCATCCCAACTAATCTCTATATCCAAATCTACCAAAAAATCAATCATTTATTTATGAAATTCATCTAGAAACTTCTAACTGGGGATGAAGCTCTTGAATTCCTGGCTAGTAGATTTGTTCACAGGCTGTGTAATTCCATTCTGTATACCTGCAGTGCTCTGTTTGGACCTCGATTAAGAATGATTACTCTCAAATTATGACTCAATCGAAATGGTTGGTATGTGTCAACTCTTAGTTGAATTGCTGGAACACTGCATGGCTATCCTCTCCAATCAAAGACTCCATTGGCATTCCTAAAAACTAGAGAAATATGTCTATATCTGAATTGCATGGGAATGCTGATTCCGCTGCAATCATTCCAATTAATTTTCATCTAGAAATTTTCAAATAGGAATATGTTGATAGTGATGTTCTTGTTTGGAAACCTGTGATTAAAGGAATATTTTCCAGCCGTGAATTCTACAGAATGCAGTGTAGTACTACAACTAGAATACCTACGTGGCTGAAAGGTATTAGAATGCCCTTCATTCTCCCAAATGATATGTTGCTAATGTGGTGAATATAGAAGAAAAGGTTTCCAATTCAGGTATCCCTTCAGCGCATTGGAATTCAACTTGCCTTAGTTTGTTACTTATATCTAAATAGTAAGGAATCTGCACAACATTTATTCATTGAATGCCCCTTTGCTACTCGATTATGGGCATATCTTCAAGGGATCTTTCATTTCTGTTTCACTTACTGCTCAATTTCTTATTTACTGAACTCAGCCCTCAAAATAGAAGGTAGTGAGAAAATGAAAAATCTGCTCACTGCTGCAACTGTATCTGTGTTCTCTTTTATCTGGCGGTCTCGGAATATTTTGGCGTTTGACAACATCAAGCCCACTTTCAGGGCAGGTGAAATGGCCATACATCGAAGTGTTCACCTTTCCTTGGTAAACCAAACTAGGGAAATGAATAATGACATTTCTGATTTTATTTTGTTTAAGTATCTTGGTGTAAGTGGTAGGGAAAGGAGACCACATGTGATGAAATACATCCAATGGATTCCACCAATCTTGGATTGGCTGAAGTTAAATGTTGATGGGGAAGCATCGGGTGCACCGGGTCCAGCTGGTTGTGGTGGAGTCTTCAGGACTACCTGGGGTTTTGTGAAAGGTTGATACTTTCACTACATCGGGATTAGGCATGCAATTGAGGCATAATTATAGGCGATCATAAAAGCAATCAGGTATTCTATTCGTTATGAATGGCGGAGAATTTGGCTCGAGTCGGATTCTTCTGTTGCCGTGCAGATCCTGAAGGACCGTTCCAGGAATGTTCCATGGCGGATGTTATCTCCTTGGATAAAATTTCTTCAGCTTGCTGAGAAGATTTGTCTTGAGGTTTCTCATGTCTATAGAGAGGCTAACCAGGTTGCTGATGCTCTCTCTAAAAGGGCGATTATGGAGGTTAGCTCTAGCTGGTCTTTTGTTCTTCCAAGTTATTGTGATATAAGATATACATGACTGCATTAGGTAGTTTTAAATTTCTTAGAATAGTCTCCAAGAATGCATCAAAAAAAATTCCATTTGACGCGTCCAAGAATGTAATAAGTTCCACCAGTGCATCTAACACATCAGGCTCGTGGATTCTACATGTTTATCCCAAAAATAGTATAATGAAGCTTCCTATGTAGGATGATATATATAGATGAAACAACACCTTTCAAGGCCTTTAAGCTAGTCACCAGTAAGGCCCCCTCACCGGGTTCTATATTTTTTAGAACCCCAATTAGCTGGTCATAATTTTCAATATCCCCCAGAGGAACTGATCTAAGAGAATCTCTAACATGTCATGTTAGTTATGAATCACTATGATTAATATCGTAAACATCATAACTCTCGTCCTTTTTAGATGTGAATTCCACACCCTTGGTGGTAGATCTTGTCAGAGACTTGTTAATCATTCGAACACCTACGTGTCAAATTAATATAGGATCCGACATGATATGTCATACCTTTAATTTGTTCTTATAAAATGTCCATCCATCACTTTCTATAAAATCAGGATTCCAGGATTTGAACTGGTTGCATGGGGTGAGGGGGGGGGGGGGGAGGTGGCATTGCCAATTCCATGAGAAACATCCGAAAACACCTGGGAGACGACACTGTAGGGAGGAAACATTAGAGGGAGAGGATAGTTGGGTCAGGGGAAGGATACAGGTGGGGGGATGTCATGGTTGTAGCTGCTAGGGTTTTGAGTGGAGGATTAGGGAGGAAGGTGTCATCTTGTTTCCCCTCCCCTTTGGTTTCCAAAGCCCCTGGCCTTGTAGGGCTTAACCTACGGAAGAGGATAATGGAAAGGGATGGGAGGGAGGCTGTAGAAGAAGGGACTGGAGGGGCTAGGGAAAAGAAGTGGGACGAGAGGGGATGGCGGCAGCGGAAGAAGGGATGGGAGGGGTCGGGGAACAGTAGTTGGGTTGGAGTGGATGGCGGCGGTGGAAGAAGGGACAGGAGGGGCAGGGAACAGGAGTGGGGGGTCACATTAGGGTTTTTTTCTTTTTTCATGTTTTTATATATATATATATGTATGTATGTATATATATAATAATAAAAGTTAAGAATCTATATAAAAAAATATATTGTATGAAGATTATGTATGTATCTACATATATACCACTAATAAATGTTACTAAATTATAGATATTTAAATTAATTATATATTTTTATTATCAAAATTGTATGATTTTAATGGGTAATATATATATCTATATATTCATTTTTTTTAAAATATTTGATGTTATTGAATAATTTATTGGTAACAGACTGTCTTAACGGTAAAATATTTGTCGGTATCAATAACCAATAACACCATATCCATTTATCAGTAAATCAATTGTTGGTATTATTATGATTAGACCACAAATATAAGAGTTAGTAAAATATTTGTTGGTATTGAACTACTAATTTAAATAGACATATCTGTTCGTAAAAATAATTGTTGGTACGTATAGTTAATATCAACAGAATTTAATATCTATTGAAATTAATCATTTTTACCAATAGATATATTATCTGTCAGTAATTTTCTGTTGGTAAAGGTCACTTTTTTTATAGTGGTGGTAGCCCCCTGATGGGAAATGGAATGGGTCCTCCACTAATTGATTGGTACCTTCTAATGGATTAGGGCGTGGTTCCTCTACCTACTATGTGGTACCCCCTAATAGACAAGGGTGTGGGTCCTCTACATATTTAGTGATACCCTTAATAGATTATGGAGTGGTTCCTAAACATGCTGAGTAGTACATCTTAAAGGATTTTGGAATGGTTATTATACTTAAATATTTTCCCCCTTGACAGTGTGGCACAATGGAAAGATGTGGGTTCTCAATGTGATTACTTATTTGGAAAGACATGTGAGATGATGGACATCAATGATGGACCTCTAGAACTAAAGGAAGATTTATCATACTGGGTTGGGTTTTGATTTTGAGATCCCCTTTCTCTCTATTATAGTTTTCTTTTATGAGAATATATATCATCAATTTTGGGTTTTGTTACTACTTTATTTGGGTTGAGATGACTACTTATATTGTGTATCTTATTTTTACCTCTTTAGTTTTTGAGCATCCCACTGGGGATGTATATACTCATCACTTGATGGGATTTACCCACAAGTTTCATGTCTTATGAAGACGATTAATAGATCAGTGGCGATTTCAAATAAGCATAAGGATACATGGGTGTATGACCACATATGGTGTTCACTCTTGGAGATCGAAATCTAGGATATCACAAAACTTCTGTTCCAATTATTTTCAGGTTGGGACATGATTTCTTGTTGGGAAGGTATTTTTTCCTTTACTTTTTGGATTTATGTATTTGACCCTTTTTCATTCCCTAGAGATTATTGGATGCATGTTTTTTATAGAGACCCAGTCTTAATGTACGTAGACATTACAGAACATTTGATAAATACTTAATACACAACAAAATAAATGACTAAATATCATATTAGTTTAGTGCCTTTGGAAACATGGAAGCATAAAAACTATTACATAAATGAGCTATATTATCTCCCCCTATGTTCTTCTTGACTAGAACCATTCTTAGAGACATAAAAAATAATACAGAAATTCATAACCTGGGGAAGGAAACATAAAAAGGGGTGAGCTCAAATGCTCAATAAGGGTAAACAAGGGAGACATTTTTGCATGAACATGGGAATATGTGTATGAGAAGATGACCATAATGTTAGAATATCATACCATGAATATCATAAGATCATAACCATGAATCCTGACATAAAGATTGTTAATTAATAAGACATGAATCAGAAGGAAATAAAGAACATAATCCATGAAAAAATAATATAGGAATAAAACCTGGAATTGTGGAATACACATTAGCATATATAATGATTTTTTTAGTAGTCAAATCATTACTGGAAATGCCATATTTGTGTAAAAAGTCCTTTAATAAACTGTGTTCACACCCCATTCCAACTTTATATTGTTTAACCAAGTTTACTCCTCGTTCTATCCCTATAATACTAAATTGATTTCATTTCATGTTCCAGCCCTATAATACAGAATCGAGTTCATTTCTCATTCCATCCATGTTTATCTCAAGAGATATAAGTCTTTACCCAATAAATTAAAGGGAGATATAGGTCCCACCCATCTCATAATTAAGTCATACATACATGTGCAATATATTATAAATAATCATATCATAACCCATGAAATGAAATGGATATCATAAACATGTAATCATATCATAACCTTTTGACAAAGATTCAATATTCATAATAATTTCCTCAAAAATCACAACCCATTAAAAGAAGTGGGTTTTAAAGGAATATAACCTATGAAAGATAAAATAGTTTCATAAAACATCCATCCATAAAAACACAATACATTTAGAGAAATAAAATGAATGGAATAATTGAATCATTTCTCTACAAAGGCATGAGTAACACCAATGGATGTCATCTTAGATGATAAATAATTTCTAAAGACATTTTAAAAACATTTTTTGAGGAAAATATCCTTTCTTCTTTGGAAATTTATCTTTAATACATAAAATATTTTGAAATTTTTTTCTTGAAAATAATCTTGAAAACTTGTAAAGAATTATTGAAAAAAATATGAAAAACATTTTCCTTAAAAATTTATAAAAGAATCTGGATTTTTTTTGAAAAATATATTCCTTTAAAAAATATTAAATAATCATGAAAAAAAAATTTTAAACCTTTTTTTCTTGAAAACATATAAAAGAAAATTGAAAACATTTTTGAAAAACTTTTTCTTTTAATTTTTTTTGAAAACATATGAAGAATGTTTTTAAAACCATAAAAAATTTAAAATCCTTTTACCATGAAAGATATACTAAATTATCATTTGAATTTTTTTTCAAAACCTATTTGAAAACAAGCTTTCTGAAATAAAACATATTTTCAACTGAAGAGTGAAATACTAGTATATTTTTTTTAAAAAAAATATTTCTTAATTATCTTAAGTACCAAATAGTTGAAAAATGGTACAAATACATGAATATATAATGAATAAAATTAGAAGAATAAAATCAATGAGTGTTCTTAAGATATTTATAATAATATTTCATCAAAGGAAGCATAAACATAAGCAATCTTGAACAACGATGAGATTGTTCAATAAACTCTTATCACTTGGTAACTTGGGATCATAATCTAAATTTAAGAAAAGTAAATTAAATTAATATTAAAATATCATGAAAATAATAATATTCATGATATAACATGTCAAATAGAAGTATATATAGCATGAAAAAATAAGGTTGGTTCGTAACAAAACAAGTGTCTCAAAGAAGGAAAGTTGAGACAAAAATGCCTTACCAATTTGGTAGATTTTGAATAATTAACCCCATGAAATAAAGATCATAAAATGGATATGTAAATACATATTTGGTGCATAACAAAACATGTGTCTCAAACTAGAAATGAGATTTTTTGGACCCTTCAAAGAAAGAAGTAATTGAAGGATGATCAAGGCCAACAAATGTGACATATATCCCTAGTTTCTTTGGATTATCTGGGTACTATCATCGCTTTTTAAGAAATGTATAATTATTTTCAAACACTCTTACTAGGATAACATGGAAGGGAGTAATGTTTTCTTGGAATGATGAATGTGAAGATCACTTCAAGGTGTTGAAAATAAATCTTATCATTGTACCTATACTTAAACTACCAATAAGTGTTGAGATTTTCATGGCATTAAACGATGCCTCAAATAATCACTTGGACTATGTGTTAATGAAAAATGAAAACGTGACATTCTATTCTTAAAGGCAGTTGAATGTTCATGAACAGAACTACCCAATGCATGATCTGTTGTTGGATCCAGTGATCTTTACTTTGAAAATATGGCGACATTACCTCTTTGGGGAGAAGTGTGAAATATTTATAGATCACAAAATCCTAAAGTATATTTTCACAAAAAAATAGTAGAGTATGCTCCAATAAATATGGTTAGATTTGATCAACAATAATGACTACTCAATCTACTAGCATCCTGGGAAATAGAATAAAGTGAAAGATTCTCTAAGTAGAAAGGATATATAAATTTTATCATTAATGAGAATTTATAAGGATCCTATCTTCTTAGATTTGAAAAGTATAGACATCGAAATCATAAAGTAAGTAACATCATTAATCCTTTAAAAAATAAATTCTCAACTTTATCTTGTTGAAAAGATAAAGAATTATTAGAGAAATAATTTTGTAATTAATAAGAAAGTGGAAACTATAATAAAAGGGAAATCTGTGGAGTTAAATGTTAATGATAAAAGAGTTATAAGATTTGGGTCATGACTATGTGTACCATAAAAGCCTATATTAAAGGATCATTTGGATGATGTATATAGTTCTAATTTTTCGATCCATCCAAGAAGCAAAAAGATGTATTGATATAATCGAGAGAACTATTTTTGGGACAATATAAAGAAACAAATCATAGAATATACATAAAAGTTCCTGGTATTTTAGAAAGTTGAGGCTAAAAGAAAATTTTCTAAGGGGAAGGTGAAACCATTACCCATACCAATATGGAAATAGAAAAATAACACCATGAAATCTGTCATCATAATTTCAAAGACAACCAAAGGAAACAATGCTATATGGTTTATTGCGGACCGTCTTAAAAATAGCTCACATTATCGAATTGGAGAGGACTTCTCATCGGATCAATCCACACAGATATACATCAGAGAAGTGGTGACGCTGCATAAAACACCATTATCGATTGTATGCAATCAAGATCTATGATTTATATCCAATTTCTAGAAGAGATTCCAAGACACTCTAAATACCGATTTGGACTTCACAGTGGATTGTCAACCCCAAACTGACGGCTAATATGATCGGACAATCTAGACACTTGAGGAAATGTTGAGACTATTCTCAGTTGACTTCAAAGGAGGATGGATTCAACATATTCCTCTGGTCGAGTTCTCAAACACTAACAGTTTCCACTCAAGAATCCAAATGGATCCCTATGGACCCTTTTATGGGATGTGGTGAAGAACCCATGTTTGTTGGGATGAAGTTGGATAATGAAAACATCTAGGTCCTGAAATGGTTTAGGAAATGGTGGAAAAGGTCAAGCCTGTAACATCCCAGGTAAATAAATAATAAAGAATTTTCATATTTATTAATATTTACGAATTAAATATTAATTTTATTTTAAAGGGGTTGCTATGTTCGATAGCGTACCCGATACGCAACGATGAGTTTCTTTGAAACTTACGTAGCACACTAGTAATAAAATAATATTATTTTAAATGTTAGTTAACAAGTAGCCGTTGTACTGGCGGGAATGGATAGAAATAACTAAAATATGATTATATATGTTTTTAAATGTTTTTACATTTACCCAATAAAAGATAAATGCTTAAAATACGGAAAGAGTTCAATTTTAGGCATTTATACCCTAATTTTCACGAAAGGTCCACTTATCACCTTTTGACGGAGAACTATCATTAAATATAGTTTTGATCAATCTTATACATTATTTTGGACCAAATAAAACTCTTATTAAGAATCGGGACATCAAATTTTACTTTGTGCAATTTTTTGGTATTTTTCCTATAAAGTTCATTTTTTAATGAATAGTGTAAAATGTTGTGTTTTAATTCAAAACCACTTTTTAATCTAAATTATTTATATGATTAGATTATTATTTTTATTGGTTTTAAAGTGAAATTAGAAAATATTTTTACCAGTTAATCCAATGGTGGTCATTGGAATCAATTTCACTTTGAAATTGGACTTAAACTGGTGTCAATCTTTTGATACTTATTGTTTCACAAAAACACGCTATTTGTCATGAGAGCGGGAATTAATTATTAAATTAATTAATTTGACTTATATGTTTTGAATTTTTTAAAATGGACTTCATTTTTGAAATCGGAATATCAAATATAGCTTAGGGTGATTTTTTGGTAATTTTCTGAAAAACTTCAATTTTTGATGAATAGTGAAACCACTAAGTGGTAATCAAGCAAACTGATTTTTCAGTTAAATGAAAGTTTACCACTAATTTGTATTGAGTTTTGAAAATCCGAAATACATGGTTGTCATTAAGAAGTAAAATGTGGTTCAATGAGATTAAAATAATTTTTTGGTGAATAGTAACTTTTTTTCATTAATCGCGATTAGAGGTAATTAGTGTAGTTTAAGGTAAAAATGATATTATAAGAATGTGAAAACACCATGACACTTGTCCTACACCTATTGGATGAGTCATGGCCGGCCAATACAAGTCATGGGCCAACTTGGGGACCCCATGGAGCCACTTTAGTTGGAAAATGACATTAATATATTTTTATTTAATGTTAAAGTGAAAATGACACTAACATAAAGTGTTTTACTAAAATAATTTTTGAGTGGGGTTATACAAGTCCATATTTTGATTATAAATAGTCATTGGAAAGATAAAAAGATTTCCTACATCATAGTATTTATTTTATAATTTTTAGACATTAAATAAATTAAATTATTTATGACATAATAATGATGCAGTGATGACATCATTATTTGACAATTTAAATAAAATGGAAAGATAATGTAAAATCTATGAACTACACATGTACAAAACCAATTGGATGAGTGGATTTCGAACCCTTATCACCTTATCCACGAATTATATCAATGTGGGACCTTTTAAAACCGAAACACATTTTCAAATAATGTAATATTTCTTTACTTTCCAAAAGTGCCCCTCCTATCCTCTTATAAAAGGCCCCCACCTCTACCCCATTTCACACACTTCTCAAGCCTTTGGCTCGGCCAACCCCTGACCATTTACTCTATACACATCCCTCTCCTCATCCTAGAGGATTCAATTTGTGAATAATCCTTTCAAAGAAAGCCTTTAGGATCAAATCAAAAGGAGTTGCACTTTTAAAGGTAATTCATTCTCTCTTGTTCATTTGTTTTATTTTGCTTCTCCAACCCTCTAAACTCTTTTTATTTACTTCTTTTGTAACAACACCAGTATCTTCAATATACTAGGATGTTGTTATAAGATTTATTTGAGCTACACTCTCACACAACTACATCAAATGGTTAAAGAACATACGGTTTCCGTGGATGGCAAAATTCTGCCTCCCGAAACGATGATTGTTCAATACTCATTTAACACCTTCAAAGGTGGCCATTATTATATCACTATTTTTATATATTATATATAATATGTTTATGTTTTACTTATGCTTCTGTATTTTTCATTTGTGTCTTACCTTTATGGTTTCCATTATGGGTAAAAACGATATCTTCATTTAAGGAAGTGCGGACTACCGCCCCCTAAAAGTGATGTGATTCGTTAATGCCATATGTGGGACGTGTAAAGGATGGATTTAAAGTTATTATATAATATTTTATACTGGAATTATAATATACCTCTATATCATTATTATTTCTTTCCATTAAAGTATGCGATAGAAATGAAAGTAGCGTTCATGCGTACGTACGGCTTACCGTCTCCATGAACGGTGCATTTCATTTCTTATCCCCAAATGTAATGTACTATTAAAAGTACATGTATATAATGGATATATATAATTAATGATATATATAAATGATGAATATAATTCTAGAATTAAAATATACATACCTCTCATTTAGTTTTAATTCCATTAATATGACAAAGAAATGAAAGTAGCGTTCATGCGTATGTACGGCTTACCGTCTCCATGAACGGTGCATTTCATTTCATACCTCTAAATGATTATGTAATATTATAAATAAATGTATATTCTGGATATATATGATATATATGTTATCCAAATCATTAATATCATCTTGGATATAAGGAACCTTTGACCAAATTAACAACATGTAAGTGTAAGAGGTCTATTTTTGACTTAAGAACCAAATATTGAGAAAACAAACATTATTAACTTAAATGGTTACATAATGTTTTTAACATGGCAATAAGTGATATAAAAGGAATAATTAACTTTTAAAAGGTTCTTAATCAAGTTTAAATTAACTCAAGTTTTTTATTCAGGACGTTAAAGAACGATCGAGTCAAGTCGGACCCAAGGTAAGGGACTTAGTCTCAATCTCCTTTCATTGAGGCATATTTCATTTTATACACAACTTTCTTTTATACGGTGTATAAACACCTTTGACATTTACTTTTATACAAAAGGAATCTTTTTCAACGAAGCGTTTTACTAAACGACAAAAAAGAATGTTTTTTTAACGTATGTGGTGACAACGACCTTTTCCGCCGCCGTGAGTATTATTTGGTCTTTGGCTTTCTCAACATGCCGTAATGTTTTTAGAATAAAATAAATACCATATACTCTTTTATGTATTTTTGTATTGAAATTGGTTTTGAAAAAGGATTCTATTATGTCAATATATTTATGATATATTGTGATTGAAATGTGGAAATGTTATCATTCCTTTATATTGGTTTTATGTTTTATGATTTTATATTGGTACTTGGACATTTTAACGGGTGGTTATGTTATAAACCATATGACGGGTGGTGCCGTGAATACCAGGACGGGTGGTTACGTTATAACCTCCAATGCATTGGGTATGGAAGTCGGCCATATGGCTATTCCATTAAGTATGTATGGAAATTGGCCGTATGGATATTCCATTAAGTGATATGTGTAGAAGTCAACCATATGGTTATTCCACTTAAGTATGTTTATGTCCCAAGTTACCTTTATATATGTTATGTGTTCTTTATATGGGTTTTATGGTAATACTTTGGTTACAAAAAGGTAAGTAATGATACTTTTTTTTCAGTGAAGATTTTTTTTACTACTTCATGAAGGTGAAGGTATTACTTTGATATAGTATACATGGTTTACTTGATGTTTGAAAAACTAACAGTTTTCATTCTTTTTGTATCCCTTACTGAGCTTTTTATGCTCACCCCAAGTTTTTCGAAATGTTTTTCACAAGGCTTAAAGTGGAATAAGGTCAAGGATGGAATCAAGGGAATGTCATGCTATCTAAAACATAGAATCTAGACATCTTTCTTTTTAAGAGTTTTTATTTTATGGAGACTTAGTAGAAGTGTCTACTTTGTAATCTTTTAAGATGTAATAGTTATGTTCTAATTCTCTAAAACTCTAAACCTGAAAAGATCCTCAATGTGAATTATTCGTTTAATTCAATATTAAGTAAGGTTTAAGGCTGGGGCCTTATAGTTGGTATCAGAGGTCGGTTTAGACAACTTTAGGAGTTAGAAAAGTGTTAAATTATAATATGATTGAAATGATATAGCATTTACGGATTACCATGTTGCTTCGCCTAAGATATTTCGGTGTTCAGAATGGTTTTCCGCAGAGGAAACAAAGTAGCTATGTTGGGATGACATCAGGAGGAAGACAACCTTCCAAATCAACAACCTGAGATGGTCGGAATCGGAACTGAACAGTTTTTTGCAGTGATGGAACAGTTGACTCAGGCTATAAATGGTGGTGGTATCCATGCACGAGATCAGCCAGATCAACCGCAGAGGAACATGTCAGTGGTGGAACATTTCATGAGGCAACATCCACCATCATTCAGAGGATCATCTGACCCTGTGCAAGCTGAAGGGTGGATTAAAGAACTGGAGAATATTTTTGATGTCATGGGGTGTTTAGAACATCAAAAGATTAGTCTTGCTATTTACCATTTTGAAGGTGAAGCTGATCAGTGGTGGTCGACGGTGAAAAATATAAGGGATAGTGATGAGATTGAGGATCTTTACTGGGACAAATTCAAAGGTATGTTTCTTGAGAAATATTTTCCTAAGGTGGTTCGTCTTAGGATGGAAAAACAGTTCCTAGAATTGAGGCAGGAGGATGATTCAGTGGCTGCTTATGAAGAAGAGTTCACTCGATTGGCAAGGTATGCTCCAAACTTCATACGAGATCTTGATAGTAAAATAAACCGTTTTTACTCAGGGTTAAAGCCAAAGTATCTAAGGGCTTTAGCTTCTCGTGAGTTCAAAAGTTATGAAAAACTTGTTCGATGTGCGGAGAAGATGGAAATGGAGTTTGCCGATGATCAGGTGTTATATGACAAACAATAGAATAAGAGGTCTAGTTGGCAGGCAAAGGGGAAGAATTCATCAAAGAAGCAAGGAGGTAAGAAAACTAAATATCCATCCTGTGAGAAGTGTGGTAAAATGCATCCTGGAGAATGTTTATCCAAGTCTGGTAAGTGCTTTCGGTGTGGTAAGTCTGGTCATATTGCTTGTAACTGTAAGGAAGATGATCAAGCAGGAAATGAAAAGCCAACGGTAAGATGTTTTATGTGCAATGAAATGGGTCATTATACAGACGAGTGTCCGACAAGGAGCTTGAGTGATGGGAAATAGTTAGACTACAAGAAGAAAGGGGTGGTAAAATCATTTGCAACAACTTCAGCAGATGTTGGGCCATCGAATGAAGTGGTATCAGCTCCAGGGAGCTCAGTATTTTTCGAAGATTGACTTGAGGTCGGGGTACCATCATTTGAAAGTAAAAGAAGCAGACATTCCGAAGACTGTGTTCCGTACTAGATATGGCCATTATGAATTTGTAGTTATGCCTTTTGGGTTAAACAATGGACCTTCTATATTCATGGACCTTATGAATAAAATTTTCCATGAGTTCTTGGATAAGTTTGTGTTTGTGTTTTGAGGATTGTGAAGAGGTTATGTGTGCCTTGTGATTCACAGTTGAAGAATGAGTTGTTATGTGAGGCTCATAGTTCCCGGTTTTCAGTTCTTCCTGGCAGTACTAAGATGTACAGGGATCTGCGGGAGTATTACTGGTAGGATGGAATGAAAAGAGACATTTCTGATTTTACTGTGAAGTGTTTGACATGTCAACAGGTTAAAGCAGAGCGGCAGGGATGCTTCAGCCTTTACCAGTGCCAGAGTGGAAATGGGAAAACATATCCATGGACTTTTTTGTGGGATTACTGAGGACATCTCGAGGTAATAATACAATCTGGGTTATTGTTGATCGCTTGACCAAATCTTAACATTTCCTTTCTATATGAGATACTTTCTCTCTAGATCAACTTTCCCGTTTGTATCTTAAAGAGATAGTCAGGTTACATGGAGTTCCTCTCTCCATTGTATCGGATCGTGATCCCAGGTTTACTTCTAACTTTTGGAAAGGCCTTCAGAAGTCGTTGGGTACTGAATTAAATTTTAGTACAGCTTTTCATCCTCAATCAGATGGGCAGTTAGAACGAACAATCCAGACATTGGAGGATATGCTATGAGCTTGTTCTATGGATTATCAGGGAAGTTGGGACCAACATCTTTCTTTGGTTGAGTTTTCTTATAATAACAGTTTTCATTCCAGTATACAAATGACCCCATTTCAGGCATTATATGGGAAGCGGTGTCGAACTCCAGCTTTCTAGGATGAAGTGGGTGAAAGGAAGTTGATGGGGCCAGAATTGGTAGAAGAGATGGAAAAAAAAGTTCAGCTGATTCAGAAACACATGAGAACAACTCAGAGCAGGCAGAAGAGTTATGCAGATAACCGGAGGAAGGATCTATCTTTCGAGGTAGGTGATCATGTTTTTCTCAAGGTTTCTCCTTGGAAAAGTGTGATGAGATTTGGTAAGAAAGGAAAGCTGAGTCCAAGGTTTATTGGACCATATGAAATTATGGAGAGAGTTGGATCAGTTGCATACCGGGTGGATTTACCTCCGAGTTTATCTCAGGTACACAATGTTTTTCATGTTTCAATGTTGAGAAAGTATATGCCAGATCCATCTCATGTTTTGAGCCCAGAGGTAGTTCAGTTGGAAGAGAACCTATCTTATGAGGAACAACCGGTCCAGATTCTTGACCACAGGGAGCAAGTGTTACGGAATAAGGTGATTCATCAGGTAAAGGTTTTGTGGAAAAACCATGTGATTGAAGAGGCAACGTGGGAATCTGAAAATGCTATGAGGGATAAATATCCCCACTTATTTTGATAAGTGAATAAAATTGTGAGGACGCAATTACCAAAAGGGGGGAAGGATGTAACATCCCAGGTAAATAAAGAATAAAGAATTTTCATATTTATTAATATTTACGAATTAAATATTAATTTTATTTTAAAGGGTTTGCTATGTTCGATAGCGTACCCGATACGCAACGATGAGTTTCTTTGAAACTTACGTAGCACACTAGTAATAAAATAATATTATTTTAAATGTTAGTTAACAAGTAGCCGTTGTACTGGCGGGAATGGATAGAAATAACTAAAATATGATTAGATATGTTTTTAAATGTTTTTACATTTACCCAATAAAAGATAAAGGCTTAAAATACGGAAAGAGTTCAATTTTAGGCATTTATACCCTAATTTTCACGAAAGGTCCACTTATCACCTTTTGACGGAGAACTGTCATTAAATATAGTTTTGATCACTCTTATACATTCTTTTGGACCAAATAAAACTCTTATTAAGAATCGGGACATCAAATTTTACTTTGTGCAATTTTTTGGTATTTTTTCGATAAAGTTCATTTTTAATGAATAGTGTAAAATGTTGTGTTTTAATTCAAAACCACTTTTAAATCTAAATTATTTATATGATTAGATTATTATTTTTATTGGTTTTAAAGTGAAATTAGAAAATATTTTTACCAGTTAATCCAATGGTGGTCATTGGAATCAATTTCACTTTGAAATTGGACTTAAACTGGTGTCAATCTTTTGATACTTATTGTTTCACAAAAACACGCTATTTGTCATGACAACGGGAATTTATTATTAAATTAATTAATTTGACTTATATGTTTTGAATTTTTTAAAATGGACTTCATTTTTGAATTCGGAATATCAAATATAGCTTAGGGTGAATTTTTGGTAATTTTCTGAAAAACTTCAATTTTTGATGAATAGTGAAACCACTAAGTGGTAATCAAGCAAACTGATTTTTCAGTTAAATAAAAGTTTACCACTAATGTGTATTGAGTTTTGAAAATCCGACATACATGGTTTTCATTAATAAGTAAAATGTGGTTCAATGAGATTAAAATAATTTTTTGGTGAATAGTAACTTTTTTTCATTAATCGCGATTAGAGGTAATTAGTGTAGTTTAAGGTAAAAATGATATTATAAGAATGTGAAAACACCATGAAACTTGTCCTACACCTATTGGGTGAGTCATGGCCGACCAATAAAAGTCATGGGCCAACTTGGGGACCCCATGGAGCCACTTTAGTTGGAAAATGACATTAATATATTTTTATTTAATGTTAAAGTGAAAATGACACTAACATAAATTGTTTTACTAAAATAATTTTTGAGTGGGGTTATACAAGTCCAAATTTTGATTATAAATATTCATTTGAAAGATAAAAATATTTCCTACATCATAGTATTTATTTTATAATTTTTAGACATTAAATAAATTAAATTATTTATGACATAATAATGATGCAGCGATGACATCATTATTTGACAATTTAAATAAAATGGAAAGATAATGTAAAATATATGAACTACACATGTACAAAACCAATTGGATGAGTGGATTTAGAACCCTTATCACCTTATCCACGAATTATATCAATGTGGGACCTTTTAAAACCGAAACACATTTTCAAATAATGTAATATTTCTTTACTTTCCAAAAGTGCCCCTCCTCTCCTCTTATAAAAGGCCCCCACCTCTACCCCATTTCACACACTTCTCAAGCCTTTTGCTCGGCCAACACCTGACCATTTACTCTATCCACATCCCTCTACTCATCCTAGAGGATTTCCTTTGGGAAGAATCTTTTCAAAGGAAGCCTTTAGGATCAAATCAAAAGGAGTTTCACTTTTAAAGGTAATTCATTCTCTCTTGTTCATTTGTTTTATTTTGCTTCTCCAACCCTCTAAACTCTTTTTAGTTACTTATTTTGTAACAACAACAGTATCTTCAATATACTAGGATGTTGTAATAAGATTTATTTGAGCTACACTCTCACACAACTACATCAAATGGTTAAAGAACATACGGTTTCCGTGGATGGCGAAATTCTGCCTCCCGAAACGATTATTGTTCAATACTCATTTAAAACCTTCAAAGGTGGCCATTATGATATCACTATTTCTATATATGATATATAATATGTTTATGTTTTACTTATGCTTCTGTATTTTTCATTTGTGTCTTACCTTTATGGTTTCCATTATGGGTAAAAATGATATCTTCATTTATGGAAGTGCGGACTACTGCCCCCTAAAAGTGATGTGATTCGTTAATGACATATGTGGGACGTGTAAAGGATGGATTTAAAGTTATTATATAAGATTCTATACTGTAATTATAATATACCTCTATATCATTATTATTTCTTTCCATTAAAGTATGAGATAGAAATGAAAGTAGCGTTCATGCGTACGTACGGCTTACCGTCTCCATGAACGGTGCATTTCATTTCTTATCCCCAAATGTAATGTACTATTAAAAGTACATGTATATAATGGATATATATAATTAATGATATATATAAATTATGAATATAATTCTAGAATTAAAATATACATACCTCTCATTTAGTTTTAATTCCATTAATATGACAAAGAAATGAAAGTAGCGTTCATGCGTACGTACGGCTTACCGTCTCCATGAACGGTGCATTTCATTTCTTACCTCTAAATGATTATGTAATATTACAAATAAATGTATATTCTAAATATATATGATATATATGTTATCCAAATCATTAATATCATCTTGGATATAATGAACCTTTGACCAAATTAACAACATGTAAGTGTAAGAGGTCTATTTTTGACTTAAGAACAAAATATTGAGAAAACAAACATTATTAACTTAAATGGTTAAATAATGTTTATAACATGTCAATAAGTGATATAAAAGGAATAATGAACTTTAAAAAGGTTCTTAATCAAGTATAAATTAACTCAAGTTTATTATTCAGGACGTTAAAGAACGATCGAGTCAAGTCGGACCCAAGGTAAGGGACTTCGTCTCAATCTCCTTTCATTGAGGCATATTTCATTTTATACAAAACTTTCTTTTATACGGTGTATAAACACCTTTGACATTTACTTTTATACAAAAGTAATCCTTTTCAACGAAGCGTTTTACTAAACGACAAAAAAGAATGTTTTTTTAACGTACGCGGTGACAACGACCTTTTCCGCCGCCGTGAGTATTATTTGGTCTTTGGCTTTCTCAACATGCTGTAATGTTTTTAGAATAAAATAAATAACATATACTCTTTTATGTATTTTGGTATTGAAATTGGTTTTGAAAAAGGATTCTATTATGTCAATATATTTATGATATATTGTGATTGAAATGTGGAAATGTTATCATTCCTTTATATTGGTTTTATGTTTTATGATTTTATATTGGTACTTGGACATTTTAACGGGTGGTTACGTTATAAACCATATGACGGGTGGTGCCGTGAATACCAGGACGGGTGGTTACGTTATAACCTCCAATGCATTGGGTATGGAAGTCGGCCGTATGGCTATTCCATTAAGTATGTATGGAAATTGGCCGTATGGCTATTCCATTAAGTGATATGTGTGGAAGTCAACCGTATGGTTATTCCACTTAAGTATGTTTATGTCCCAAGTTACCTTTATATATGTTATGTGTTCTTTATATGGGTTTTATGGTAATACTTTGGTTACAAAAAGGTAAGTAATGATACTTTTTTTTCAGTGAAGATTTTTTTTACTACTTCATGAAGGTGAAGGTATTACTTTGATATAGTATACATGGTTTACTTGATGTTTGAAAAACTAATAGTTTTCATTCTTTTTGTATCCCTTACTGAGCTTTTTATGCTCACCCCAAGTTTTTCGAAATGTTTTTCACAGGACTTAAAGTGGAATAAGGTCAAGGATGGGATCAAGGGAATGTCATGCTATCTAAAACATGGAATCTAGACATCTTTCTTTTTAAGAGTTTTTATTTTATGGAGACTTAGTAGAAGTGTCTACTTTTTAATATTTTAAGATGTAATAGTTATGTTCTAATTCTCTAAAACTCTAAACCTGAAAAGATCCTCAATGTGAATTATTCGTTTAATTCAATATTAAGTAAGGTTTAAGGCTGGGGCCTTATAAAGCCCATTCAACACTACATCAAGGCTACTCAAAGTTTGAAAAAAGTGATATTATGATAATTGATGATGAAACATAGAGATTGATGTTGGATACATGGTGTACCTATATACATATCTATGGAAGAAAGTCATGATATTTGGAAATAAGGGAATTACTAATCCAAGATACATCATCCCCTTTGATATCCTTGATCGCATTAGAGTAGTGGCCTATCAGCTAGAGATCCCACCTAACCTATATCAAGTACATGTTGTATTCCATGTACACCTCTTGAGGAAGTACATAGTATACCCCTCACATGTATTCAATCTAGAGGTGGTACCTTTAGAGATGACCTTTCCTATGAAGAGAAGCCGATAAAGATGTTAAATCATAGAGACAAAGTTCTACATAATATGACAATGCACCCGGTCAATGTTTTATGGAGAAACCACAAGTATGAATAAGAGACATGGGAACCAAAGGAAGTGATGAAACAGAATTACCCTCATCCATTTTATTATGGGAAATGAAAATTTCAAGGAAGAAATTTTTTAAAAGGGGAAAATTATAATGAACCAAACTATTATAAATAAAAAGTCCCATTGTGTTTTAATTAAATATATTATCATGTAATATGGTTATGAAAAAAAATACAATTATTTGTTTTTATTATATCATGTTGTATTTAAAATATGGTTAAGAACATTAACCAATGATAATATAGCTATTTAATAGTGATCACATGATTAATATAAATATAGAGTTTTAAAAAATACAATTGACACAAATAATGGAAGTGATTACACCAAAAAGTAGGACCATACTTTATGAAGCCCATTTATTGAAGCTTTTGAGGGAGATAACATCACTGGGATGTTCCCTTGACCAATCCCAATATTATATTTTATAACTTAATAATGAGAGAAACAATTTATGAGAGAATTTATAGCTTATAAAGATCATGACCCAAACAATGTACGCCGAACAATCCCATGAAAGTCTCACAGGCATGCACTTACTCTTCGGGAGATTACCGGTGTATGAAAGGGATATGTATCAAGACCCTATAAATATGAGTATGTACATTATTTTTTATATAATAATGAATATATTTTCATCCTATTATTTTTACATTATAAATTATTATTATTTTGATACAATAAAACACATATAATATTTTAAGTTAACATTAAAATTAAATTAAAGAATTTATTTTCCTAAATTAATGGATTTTTGAAATAAATAATATTTTATAAAAAAATAATTATTAAATAAAATTTATTAAATAGAAATTATCATATAATTTTTATGAATTCAAATTTAATTTTTAGAAGGGTTCAAAAAGTTTTATTGTCAGGAAACCAATCATTTCTCAATAAATGTTGATTTTTATTTTCAATGTTAAAATGAAAATATTTAGAAAATTATTTTGATAAAATTAATAATATTTTTTCAATCATAGTATTGAAATTATACAATGATTAATTTTTCATAATTTTTTGAGTGAGTCGAATTTTTTCGTAATAATTAGATACCATATAAATATATGGTGTGGATTATGATGTCATAATGACTCAAAAGGGATGTAATAAATACTATAAAAGGAATACATGAAAAAATATATATTTTCCTTTTAATATAATTTTATTTTAATTTTATTTAATTAATTTTATAAAGATATTATGAATCCTCAATAACCATTACTATATTTTACGGTTTTAAGAACATTTCTTTAATAGTATGACTCACTTCCACATAAGAAATGGTATTATATTAATAATTTAGGACCTTGGAATTATAAAATAATGAAAAACATTCCCATTTTTTTCAAAACAATGTAAAAAACATGGTAAGGTTTTTATTTTTCATTATTTTTTTAGAGTCCAAAACCTATGTTTGAGTAATGATAAAGAATTCCCTACTCATTTCTTATATAACCCCACCAAATATACCATTTATCATAATTAAAATTTTCAATAGCACATCATTACACTTCCCTACCCTCTATAGGTCCTCTCAAGGTTTCCCAAGCTCCCATAAATCTCCTTCTAAGTATTTTGGATCCCAAATTCAAGTATGTGATCCACACCTTATCTTATTTATTCAACTTTCCTTACTATCTTATGTATAATATTTCCAATTTAATATGTAGGGATATGTATTTCCATGTACCTATTACTATCCATTTTATTTAAAAATGATGACATACCACTTTACCTCTCATAAACCTATTTTACTATTTTTTATGTGATGTTGTTATGGTGCCAAAATTTCTTCATGATTTTTCATTTCAAAACAATTATATTGTGAACACCATACCCATTTCCAATCAAGGATGTTCAAATTTATACACGTATAATTATTTGACATGGTACTTATATGTATGAATTTCATACAACTTTATCTTGTAATAAAAGATGATGATGAATGAATATTTATTCTATAATCTATGTGGAACACTTAAGCATGAGAATGGAATTAATATGATGGGTGTGCCTAGAATTATATAGCGCTCTAATGCATTGGGTAATATTTAGTATCTTGAAACGCCATGTTGGTATAGGTATAGAACCAAATTTATGTATTGGACTTTTTCTATCTTGATGTCTTGGAATTTACCCTTTACCAATTTTTATGATGCAGTGTTTTAAGTTGATGCCACATTTCACATGTCTCCTTTATGATTATAATGCTATATCACGTCTCATTGTTTTTGTTTATGATTCATACTCTTTTTATGCCCCTTTGATATACCTATTGTAAAAATTTTATTATTCTATTAATGTTTTTACATGTATATTCCATTAATAGGATTTATATCTCACCATTTTCTTATGTAATCCCTCAGGTAATCCCATGTAGTTTTATGTACGAGCTTGTTAAGTAAGTTTTCAATAAAGATGATATTTTTCCTATTTTAAATTACACTGTAATGTATCTAATTCATAAATAAACTAGAATTATCAAACATCCAGGTTTTATTAAGTGTGGCCTTATGTAATAAATCATGTCTAAATGTGAAATAAAGAATAGTGTTGTTATAGGAAATCTGTCTCATTATTATGTTATTAATTATTGATAACATAACCCATGGAAAAGAATGGGTTTAATAGAAAATTATTCATCATAATAATTAATCATCCTATAAGAGAATAATTATGGTATAATCATGTCATATCCCTAAAAAAGAATAAGTGACATCAAAAGATGACATCTTATAAGGAAAATCATTTTAGAAGTTAACTTGGAAAATTTATGGAGGAACAAAGACATCCCAATCTAAAAGTCATTTTTTAAACTAAAATGTCACAAAACATTATTAAAATAATTTTATTTGAAGATAACCAAGGAAAATTATTACGTAATCTTTAAATCATTGATTAGTCATGATGGAAAAACTTTTTATTCAATTAATACACTTTAAAACAAAGATTCCTTTCACATTTTGGTAAAATAGAAATGGAAATTGTTTGGAAAACTACATGAAGTGGCATTTTAAAACATTTTTTTAAAAGTAAATCATGGATAAAAATATATTAAAAAACCAATAAATAGTATTAAAAAATTTTTTAAAACATTTTTAGAAAGCATGGACATAGAATAAAAGGGATTTTTGATTGAATAGAGAAATAATGATTATTTTTAAAAGACATTCATTTTGTATCTTTAATTTTTTTAAGAGAGGAAAATGAATAGAATTTTTTTATTTTATATAAATAACCAAATTAGAATAAAATACATGAGTTTTTTAAGATTTATATCATATGATCTCATAATTGGAAGCATATTATAAATTACCCTAATGAACAATGAGATTGTAACATTAAACATTTACCAGTTTGGTTTTTTTGAATCACGATGACCATAAAAGAAATAAAATAATATGGATATGTATATCCAATAATTATCATTATAACTATCATATAATACTTTCAGAGGTAGTATATACACCACACAAAAGAAATGTAACACCCGACCCTAATTACCTAGAATCTTTGCATTATTACCTAATATATGCATGATACAAGGAATAATGTCCTGAAAGATCGACCAGTTTAGTAGCTTTGGAAATACTAGATACATAAATTAGTTTTACATTACATTATGAAATAAAAAACAACATTTTTTCCCCTTTGAAAACTCTTATATCCCTTAGCCTATTCCGGAAGGTTAATTGTAATATACTTTTTTACATCATGGGAAAAATAAAACATAAGAAAGGGGTGAGCTCAGATTCTCAGTAAGGAGAACAATTTAGTGGAAACTGTCATAAATAAGAATAAATATATAAGGAAATGTATAAGACTATAACAAAAGCCTTTTAAACATAAAGTTCAACATAATATTGAAAAGATAAATCAAATAATTCCATTTACATATGCACATGGATATTATACTAGTCGAATAATCACATGTAATATCAATATCCAATTTCATAATGGTGGAATCCATACTACCAGACTTTATAACCACATAGTCAAGGACTTATGCCAAGACTACAAATAAGATTTTGTCAAGGCCTTGTGCCAAGACACTAGTTTGTCTCATGATACCTACTGATGCATCGAGGAGATATATCGGGCTCCACCTATCACTTACTAATTCCAACTCATTCCTCATATGAAAAGGTTGAAACATAATCTAAACATTCGTATTAAAACTAGCATACAGAATGTCAAAATTTTAACCACAAACCACGAATGGGATAAAAATAGCACATCCACAGTCAAACATAACTCATTAAATACAATATGGAATATTTTATTATAATAAATTAACCTCAATCGAAATAATGAATAATATATACAAATATGAGAATAATCATCAAAACTATTTGAAAGAAATATCCCCCTTTTTTGGGAAACATTTAAAAATCTCACTATTTATCTAGAAGCCGTTTAAAATAGATTTTTGAATCAAAGTATCCCATAAAACTTTGAAACTTTTAAATGGAATTTTAATTTTAAAACATAAATTTCAATATAAATAAAACCTTAAAACCATTTTTGAAACATGGGCCTTAATGAGAAATATTTTGAAGAATAAAATTTTAAAAGATTTAAAATGATTTTTTAGTTAGAGTTCCTAACCAAACGAGAGACACTTGAATACAAATAATTTAGGTAATAAAAACATTATAATATCATGAGAATAATGGGATTTGTGATATACTATGTCAAATTATAGTATATACACCAAATAAAAGTGATCTGGCGCATAACAACAAAGAAGTCTCAATGGAATGTAAGTTGAGATGAATTCCTTTATAAAGACTGTATCCTAAGGTTAAGTATAAATAAATGAAATAATTATGTGTGAAAAATATAAATACACTCAATATGATTAGATATTAAGTGTAAATAAATCACAGGACATTCACACATATTCTTGTAAAAACTACACCAATGACTTGGATGATTAACTCAATGAATAGAAATTGAGTTAAAATTACTCTTATGAAGTTTATATCGATGACATGAGAATTTATCAATGGAGTGATTATGTGTATAAAAATTATATTGACACAAAGGGGAGTGGAAATTACTACATAAGTAAATAAATAGCGATTTAAAACATAATCTTGGAGTAAAGTAATCAATGAAGTTTTCATAAAACCGAATGAGTGGAAATTTGAAATTTGAAATTCCCTTAACGATTTGGTAACATACAAAACATAAAACCCATGAAATAAGTATCATCCAATGATGATGTAAATGACCAAATATTCAATTATATTACACAATAAATACAATCATGGGCAATATATACACCACACAAAAGATAATAGTGGCAAATATAGCATGAATCTCACGGGAATAAAAGTGAGATAAAAACCCCATACCATGTTGTAATCAATCGATTCGTATGACCAAAAGTTTATAACCACCAAAGTAGTCACATAATACCATTAATATAATGATAATAATGATAATATGTATATCAAATATAAGTACACAATACACCACATGTAATAAATAAGTGGCAAACAACAGAAATATCACCCAATTAAATGTGAGATAAGAAACCCCTTACCTTGCACTTTTACTTAGTAAATGGTAGGTTAAACTTCTGTATAATGGTGAAATAATTGATATTAAATTATACAAGAACCAAATACAGAAATATGATATCATATATGATCTTATAAAATTTCTTTGTTAATGATATTTCATTAGTATCATTGTTTTGGTTGTTAACTGATTCGTTTTTCCTTTATATGTTTTGTTATGTAAGTCATGTTTGTTATGTATAGGATGTATTTAATTCATATCAAGGATGATATTATGTTCTTAAACATTATTTTAAATCAAAAATGAAAATTATTATTGAATGATTACGATGGGGGAATGAATCTCATCGTGTTTGTGCAGACAGTAAGCCGTACGTACCCACGAGCAACAATAACATTATATTGATGGTGAAATATTATGTAATTGGATGGTATATCATATATAAAGAATAATTAACATGATATATTTATTATTTACATAATTTATACTCATTATTATACCCATCCAAATAATGAAGTGTTTGAATAACAAACTACACCACGACAAGGAGACGGTAAGCCGTACGCACGCACGTATGGGGTCTTTGTGATTTATAGGATAGATATAATAAATAATATGGTTTTAAAGTATTTATAATAACCTTACATTATTTTTAAGTTATGGGATTTATTATTTTGGTATGGAAACAAAAAAAAAAGATAAAGTTGAAGAAGAAAATAACAAGAAAGAGGGTGGTGAAATTATTACCTCTTTTTAGGGTGTTTTCTTTTGAGTTGATCAAAAGGGCTCCTTAGGTTGGATTTATGATCCAATTAATGCCTCTAGTTGTAATTTAGGGAAGTTGGGAAGATATTTGGGCAGGGTTTGGCCGAGCCAAATGGCTTTGGAGGTGTGAAATTAGGAGAAGGGGAAGTACCCTTTTATAAGAGATGCGAGGGTCACTATAGGAAAAGTTGAAATATTATTTTATAATAAAATAATTTTCGGTTTTTAATTGCTAAAAAATGATATATTTCGAAGATAAGTTGGGTATGGGTCTAAATCCCCTCAAAATATAGGTTTTATACAAGATTAGTTTACCATTTAACCTTATCTTTTAGATTTAACTCTTAGTTAAATAGTTTTACTTTTACCGTGTCTTCTTGTATTCTTACACTATATGGTTAATAAACTTATTTTAAACTTACAAGAGAAACTAAAGTGGTTAATTAATGAAACATATAATACTATTTAATCCCTCTGACCGAACAATAGATTTTTAAGAATATTATATCAACCAATAATATATTATTTTTTTTAAAAGTCAATTTATTTTAATTTTGGCACAATTTGGTTTTTGGTTTTTTTGAAAGTCATAAAAACATTATCACTTATAAAAAAATTTATATAATAAACAGTAAAATTTCATATTAACCTAAAAAATTCATTTATGGCATCAAAACTTTTAAATTATATTTATTTTAATATTTATAATATAAAATGTTTTAATATTTCATTAAGAAGCTAATTACTACATCATCATTGTGTCATATATAAATTTAATTACTTAATCTTTAAAATTTATATATAAAATACCATTATGTAGGAAATATTTTTATCTTTCTAATGAATATTTATAGTCGAATTTATCTTATGTATACCTTTATATTAAAAATGGTGTAATTAATAAATGTTGAATTTGACACTTTCAAGTCATCTTTAAATAAAATAATAATAAATGTTCTAATCTAATCCAAGTTGACCTAAAGGATCATATTTTATTCCTGAGGTTTTTTTGGCCGAATTACACTTATCCGATAGAATTAATACACGTGTTAGGGTAATTATAATTTCAATTTTACCTTTAATTACCCTATTTACTTTTAACTGTGGTACATAAAAGTAAAAAATTACTATTCACCAAAAATTATTTTCATATTATTGAACCAAATTTTATGTACTGATATTAACCATGTCTCTAGGATTTTTGAAATTCAATTCATAGAAGCAATAAAATTATGTTTTATGCAAATTTGTAAATGCTTCTAGAAAGTGGGTAAAAGATGGTAAAAAGTTCAATAAAATTTTATACATCTAATTATATTATAAAATGTCTCGAATTAATTACATTTAACTTATATAGGTATTATATATCTATTTTTACTTAAAAAAGCTTAAATAAAATAAATAATTATTTAAATAAAAAGTTTGTTTTAAACTATAACGCAATGCTTTTCACTATTCATCAAAAATTGAATATTTTCTAAAAAATTACAAAATATTTACCCTAAGATAATTATTATATTAAGAATTAAAAAATTAATTCTATTTTACCAAATTTAAATCATAGAATTTTCATTTATCAATTTAAAATTAATTTTCATTGTCAAAACTGAAAAGAAGGTTTTTAAAAAGTAAAAACTACCAAAAGATTGACATGAGTTTATGTCAAATTTAAATGTGAAATTACTTATAAGGACCTAAATTGTATTAAATGATAAAAATATAATCTAATTATACTTCCAAACCATCCCAATGAATAACTTAACACTCTAAATTATTTCGGTTAAAAAAGTTGTTTTCAACAAAAAAATTAGTATTTTTCAATATTCATCAAAATATGAAAGTTATCACAAAAGTACTAAAAATTTATCCAAAATAAATTTTTGTGTCAGGATTATAATGAAGAATTTAATTTCATTAAATTGAATATATAAAAGTGTCAAATATTGGTTTTAAAAAGGGTTTCCATTAAAATGTGGTAAAATTTCATTTTTTTGGAAAAATACTTCTTTTATTTGAAAAAATGAACTTGTTCTTATATTATGTATAATAATTACATAATATAGATTCTAAAATTATATGGAATATATAAAATTTAAAATTCAGTTAATCCTATTCATAACCTCTTTTTTAACGGCTAGTTTGGTTAGTTATGGTGTGCTTGAACTCAGTGTTGTGTGTAGTGCAAGCTATTGAATTACATTTAAGAAAATAACTTACTATGAGATTTAGGGGTGTTATATTCTTCCCACATATTTGAAATTGTGTCCTTTAAATTTTAAAATTGGGTTTGGGAACTTCATTGAAAGTCCCACATCAGAAAAAGAGTCAATAAAACTATCACTTTAAAAGAAACAAAGAGATGTATAAAGGTCACCTGAGATAACCCATAATAGGATTCCTTGTAGGAAAACATGGATATGGAAGATAAACTAAGAGTAATGTTCTGATGGAGGGTGATATAAAACATGATCAGGAGAAAGTTAACAACACGAAAACCACAAACTTGTGATGGCATAAATGGTCATTAGTTTACCAGTAGGAAAAGTGAATTGATAATGTTTTTTGTTTTAAGATCTACTTAATAAAGATGAGGAATTTATTTATAAGATTGAGTAAGAACATAAAATTATATACTTAATTTTAAGTAGAGTTTCATCTTTTAATAAATTTCTACCACTAACTCATCTTTTTTTAAATGATTAGTATTCAAGATGACTTGGTCACACCTGAAGTGCTAGAATCAACTTCTAGAGAATCAGATGATCCACAAAGGATAAACTATATATATACCTTGTATTTAGAGATTAACCAAAACCAAAATGGTTAGTACTAGATCAGTTGATCCCAAAAAAGGATAATCCTTTAGAGAAAGAAATACTAATCTTAATTTCTAAAATTAAACCAAAAATACCTAAAGTTAAATAAATACCATTTAATAAACAATTGTCCTTAAAATACTTCAATATAATCCAAACTAATATTGAAACCCAAAACATAGAATAATTTGATTGCGTAGTCTTCCACATTAAATTGTATCTTCAAATAACATCAACTACTCTTAAAGTCACATACTTAAAAAATAATTAACCTAATCACATATTCACTATGATAGGTTGAACATTTCCATAAACAACCCAAATCGATATAAATCCACAATAAAAACATAGGTAAAAATCCACCATTACTCATTAAATAAAATCCTATAGTTTTCTATTTTCCTTAGGCATAAAGTGTTCCCAAAAGAGCGAATTTCAACCAAAATAACATTTATCACATAATCACCAAATCATTTTCCTATACTAGGGATATCTATTTGATAAGACATAAGATCCCAAATCAACTTATTAATGTTCAATAAAATTATTTAAACAAAAATAATTAGTCACACTAACCAGGGACTTTACGTAGTCTAGTGGTAGGTAATAAATCCCAATCACACTCTGGTTGTGGGTTCGATTCCCGCAACTTTGTCCGACACGATGGGTTGTCACGCAGTCTACGTGTTTTTTTTTTCAAAAACTATATTTTATTACATTCCAAAAATGAGATATATTCCTCAAAATAACCAGAACATAATTTCACAACACATGTTATCTCATACCCCTCATTTTCATCCCAAAATTTAATAACTTGTAATTGCCTCAAATTCAAAGATTATATAAACCCTAATGGTTATTTTAAACAATATCAACAATAGAAAAGATAATTCTTCCTAAAATATTACTTTCACATAACAAACTGAAAGGTTATACATACAAGAGAAAAGTCTTCCAAAGTAATCCCATCAACAAAGAGCACTAACACTTTTAAACATTTCACCATCCATTTATTTTTATATAGTTTATTCCTTGACTAAGAGGTTATCCTATAGAATAGTGAATTCACAAGGGTAATGCCCAGGTCCCCTACATTTACTGAAAATGACTATAAATGGATTCTTGGGATCATTTTTATTTTCTTCCATAGTACTCTTTATTTTTTCTCAGAAATTCTTTATTTTATTTACTTCTTTCCCACACATAAATCATTTCTTTGTTATATTGAGACACTTTCCTAGGTGTCTCCTTCGACATTTTCTACATGATGGAAATTGAGCTTTCTTTTATCTATGGTCCCCACTGCTGGAGCTCTTATCATTCACCACATTTCTCTTCTTTGTTAATTTTGGGAGTTGGTTAATATATATGTTGTTGATCATATTTTTTGAAAACTAATTCAGCATGAACAAAATATCTTTTACACCTATCAGCATTCTATTTCGTTTCTCATTTCTAGCACTGTTCCCACCTGGTGCATCATGTTCAATGTTATTCTAACTTCCTTGGAATCCATCCATTGATGAACACAAGAAAGCATAGTGTGAGTCAAAAAATCATTTAGAAAATATAATAACACCTTATTTTCAGTCTAAAACACCTTAGGATTAACCAAGGTTATTTATTCTCATCTTATATTAAAATCCTTCAAATAGGTTTGTAAAGAAAACGTGAATTATATTAAGCATATCCCCCAGGAGTGTCGTAACTAAGACTGTATCAAGGCTGGTTGTTGTGTACCAGGATACCCTGAGTCAAGCCCAAAACTCTTTTTCAGAGTTTTCAATCATAGGTACATCTGTTCCAGAGATGCCTCTACCTGCTCTCATCCAGAAAGGGATGTATTGCTTGGAATGCCCACATAATATTTACATTACCAAAATGTTTGGATGTTCTTCTATACTAATACTCAATGTCTATCTTAGGGTAGTGTTTCTAATAAAAGTTTTTTCTAAATCCAGCTTCCAAGGTTTGTACTAAACTTTTTCTGATACCAACTGTAACACCCCGACCCCAGTTACCTAGAATCTGTGCATTATTACATAACTGTCGCATGATACAAGGAATCATGTCCCTAAATACTGTTCAATTTAGTATCCTTGGATGTACTATATACATAAATAAGTTTTAAATTACATCATGAAATAAAAAAACAACATTGTGTCCCATTTGAACTCTCTTATATCTCTTAGCCTATTCCTGTAGGTTAATTGTAATATACTTCTTTGCATCATGGAAAAAATAAATCATAATAAAGGGGTGAGATAATATGCTCATTAAGGATAAAAATATAGTAGAAACCGCCATAAATAAGAATAAACATTTAAGGAAATTTATAAGAGTATAACACAAGCCTTTTAAAACGAAACTTCAACATTATATGGAAAAGATAAATAAAATAATTCCATTTACTTATTCACATTTATATTCTAATAGTTTAATAATCACCTTTAATATCAATAGCCAATTTCATAATGATGGAATGCATAATTCCAGACTTCATAACCACATAGTCAATGACTTGTACCAAGGCTACAAATAAGATTTTGTCAAGGCCTTGTGCCAAGACACTAGTTTGTCTCATGAGACCTACTGATTCATCGAAGAGAAATATAAGGCTCCACCTATCACTTACTAAGTCCAATGCATTCCTCATATTAAAAGGTTAAAACATAATCTAAACATTCGTATTAAAACTAGCATATAAAATGTAAATATTTTAACAACAAACCATGAATGGTATAAAAATAGCACACCCATAGTCAAACATAACTCATTAAATACAATATGGAAAATTTTATTATAATAAATTAACCTCAATAAAGAATAATGAAGGATATTGACATAGATGAAAATAATCATCAAAACTATTTGAGAGAAATATCCTCATTTTTCTTGAAAACATTTAAAAGTATCACTATTAATCAAGAAGCTGTTTAAAATATATTTTTGAATAAAAGTTTCCCATACCACTTTAAAACATTTAAAAGGAATTTTAATTTTAAAACATTAATGTCCATATAAATAAAACCTTAAAACCACTTTTAAAACGTGGACATTAATGAGAAATATTTAGAATAATAAAATTTTAAAACATTTAAATTGATATTTTAGTTAGAATTCCTAACCAAATGAGAGATGCTTGAATACAAATAATTTAGGTAATCAAAATTTTATAATATCATGATAATTAAGGGATTCATGATATACTATGTCAATGTATAGTATATACACCAAATTAAAGTGAATTGGATCATAATAACAAAAAAGTCTCTATGAAATGTAAGTTGAGATGAATTCCATTATAAATACTGTATCCTTAGGATAAGGATAAATCAATGACATAATTATGTGTGAAAAATATAAATACACTCAATATGATTGGATATTCAGTGTAAATCAATCAGAGTACATTCACATATATTCTTGTAAAAACAACACCAATGACTTGGATGATTAACTCAATGAATAGAAATGAAGTTAAAATTACTCTTTTCAAGTTTATATCGATGAATTGAGAATTTATCAATGGGGTTATTATTTGTATCAAAAGTATATAGACATAAATGGGAGTGGAAATTAATACATAAGTAAATAAATTCTGATTTCACACATAATACTTGAGTAAAGTAATCAATGAAGTTTTCCTAAAACCGAATGAGTGGAAATTTGAAATTTGAAATTCCCCTACCGATTTGGTATCTTACGAAAAATACAGCCTAGGAAAGAAGGTTAATCCAATGATGATGTAAATACCCATAAATTAAATTATATTACACAAAAAATACAGTCATGGGAAATATATACACCACATAAAAGATAATAGTGGCAAATATAGCATGAATCTCAAGGGAATAAAAGTGAGATGAAAACCCTTTACCACGTTGTAATCAATCGAGTCGTATGACCAAAAGTTTATAACCACCAAATGAATCACATAATACCATTAATATAAAGAGAATAATGATAATATTTTTATATATATATATATCAAATGGAAGTACACGATACACCACATGCAATAAATAAGTGGCGAACAACGAAAATCTCACAGAATTAAAAGTGAGATAAGAAACCCCTTACCTTGTAGTTTTCCTTAGTATAGGATATGTTAACCTCCTATATAATGGTGAAATAATTTTTATTAAATTATGAAAGAACCAAATACATAAATATGATATCATATATAAGCTTCTAATATTTCTTTGTTAATGATATTTCAGTAGTATCATTGCTTTGGTTGTTAACTGATTCATTTTCCTTTATATTTTTTGTTATGTAAGTCTTGTTTGTTATGTATAGGATGTATGTTTTTCATATCCTTAATGATATTAAGTTCCTAAATTTTTTTTAATTATAAAATGAAAATTATTCTTGAATTATTACCATGGGGAATGAATCTCATCGCGTTCGTGGAGACGATAAGACCTACATACGCATGACAGACAATATCAATATATTGATGGTGAAATCATATGTAATTTGATGGTATATCATATATAAAGAATAATTAAAATGTTATATTTATTATTTACATCATTTATACTCATTATTATACCCATCCAAATAATGAAGTGTTTGAATAACAAACTACACCACGACACGAAGACGGTAAACAGTACGTATGCACGTATGGTGACTTTGTCATTTATATGATGGATAGAATAAATAATATGGTTGTACCATGTTTATAATAACCTCAAAGTATGTTGAAGGAACTGGATTTATTTTTTTGGTATGGAAACCAAAAAAGAAATAGAAAGTGGAAGAAGAAAAGAACATGAAAGGGGGTTGTGAAATTATTACCTCTTCTTTAGGAGTTTCCTTTTGAGCTGATCAAAAGGGCTCCCTAGGTTATATTTATGAACAAATTAAGGCCTATAAGTTGAATTTAAGGAAGTTGGGAAGATATTTGGATAGGATTTGGCCAATCCAAATGGATTTGGAGGTGTGAAATTAATAGAATGGGAAGTACCCTTTTATAAGAGATACGGGGGTCACTTTAGGAAAATATTGAAATATTATTTTATAATACAATCCTTTTCGTCTTATAATGGCTCAAAAATGATATATTTAGAATATAATATGGGTATGGGTCTAAATCCTCTCAACAAATAGGTTTTAGACAATTTTAGGTTACCATTTTAACCATATCTTTTAGATTTAACTCTTAGTTAAATAGTTTAACTTTTACCGTGTCTTCTTGTATTGTTACACTATATGGTTAATAAACATACTCTAAAATTACAAGAGAACCTCTAGTGGTTGATTAATGACATATATAATATTATTTAATCCCTTTTTCTGAATGTTAGATTTTGAAGAATATTATATCAACCAATAATATAGTATTTTTTTTAAAACTAATTTATGTCAATTTCGACACTATTTGGTATTTTGTTTTTGTGAAAGTCCTAAAAACATTATCACTTAAAAATTTTTATCTAATCAACACTAACCTGTCATATAAACCTATAAAATTCATGGATGGCATCAAAACATTTAAATTATATTTATTTTAATATTTATAATATAAATTGTTTTAATATTTCATTAAGAAGGTAATTACTGCATCGTCATTGTGTCATAAATAAATTTAATTATTTAATCTCTTAAAATTATAAATAAATTACCATTATTTAGGAAATTTTTTTATATTTCTAACTAATATTTATATTTAAATTTATCTTATTTATAAACCTATATTAAAAATGGTTTAGTTAATAAACATTGAAATTAGAACTTTTAACTCTTCTTTAAATATAATAATAATAAATGTTCTAATATAATCCAAGTTGAAATAAAGGATCATATTTTATTCCAAAGGTTGTTTTTGGTCAAATTAAACTTATCCAATAGAATTAATACATGTGTTATGGTAATTATAATATCATTTTTACCTTTAATTAACCTATTTACTTTTAACTGTGGTAAATAAACATCAAAAATTACTATTCAAAAAAAATTATTTTAATCTTATTGAACCGCATTTTACATACTGATATTAACTATGTCTCTTGGATTTTTGAAATTTAATTCACAGATGCTGTAAAATTATGTTTTATGAAAATTTGCAAATGCTTCTAGATGGTGGGTAACAGACGATAAAATGTTCAACAAAATTTCATACATCCAATTTTATTATTAAATGACTCCAATGAATTAAATTGAACTTATATAGGTATTATATATCTATTTTCACTTAAAATAAATTTAAATAAGATAAATAATTATTTAAATAAAAAGTCGGTTTTAAACTATAACGTAGTATTTTTCACTATTCATCAAAAATTGAATGTTTTTTCAAAAAATACCACAAAATATACCCTAAGATAATTTTGATATTACTAATTGAAATATGAATTCTATTTTACCAAATTCAAAATATAAGAAGTTTCATTAATTAATTAAAAATTAATTCCCGTTGTCAGAACCAAAAAATAGGTTTTTAAAAAGTAAAAACTATTAAAAGATTGACATGTTTTATGTCAAATTTAAATGTGAAATTACTTATAATGACTTAAATTGTATTAAATGTTAAAAATATAATCTAATTATACTTCCAAAACATCCAAATGCATAATTTGACACTATAATGTATTTTAACTAAAAAAAATCAATTAAAATTTAGTATTTTTCAGTATTCATCAAAATATGGAAGTTATAAAAAAAGTACCAAATATTTATCCAAAATAAACTTTTATGTCAATATTCTAAATAATAATTTAATTTTATTAAATTTAATATTTATAAGTGTCAAATATTGGTGTAAAAAATAGTTTTCCATTAAAAGGTAGTAAAATTCCATTTTTTTGAAAAATACTTCTTTTATCTGAAAAAATGAATTTGTTCTTATATTATGTATAAGAAACACTTAATATGGATTCTAAAATTATATGGAATATATAAAATTCAAAATTCAATTAATACTATTCATGACCTCTTTTTGAACGGCTAGTTTGGTGAGTCATGGTGTCCTTGACCTTGGTGTTGAGTGTAGTGCAATCTATTGAATTACATTAAAGAAAATAACTTACTAAGAAATTTGGGGGTGTTATATTTTACCCCCTTTTAGAAATTGTGTCCTAAAAATTTTAAAATTGGGTTTGGTAACTTTATTGAATGTCCCACATTAGAAAAAGAGTCAATAAAACTATCGCGTTAAAAGAAACAAAGAGATGTACAAAGGTCACCTGAGATAACCCATAATAGGATTCATTGTCGGAAAACATGGATATGGATGATAAACTAAGTGTCAAGTTCTGATGGAGAGTTATAGAAAACATTATGAGGATAAAGTTAACAACAAGAAAACCACAAACTTGTGATGGGATAAACAGTCATTAGTTTACTAGTGGGAAAAGTAAACAGACAATGTTTTTTGTTTGAAGTTCTATTTCATAAATTTGAGGAATTTATTTATGATATTGAGTAAGAATATAAAGATATATACTTACTTTTTAAGTTGAGTTTCATCTTTTAATAAATTTCTACCATTAACTCATATTTTTTTAAATGATGAGTATTCAAGATGACTTGGTCACACCTGAAGCACTAGAATCAACTTCTAGAGAATCAGATGATCCACAAAGGATAAAATATATATTTACCTTGTCTTTAGAGATTAATCAAAACCAAAATGGTTTGTACAAGATCAGATGATCCCCAAAAATGATAGTCCTTTAGAGAAATAAATACTAATCTTAATTTCAAAAATTTAACCAAAAATACCTAAAGTTAAATAAACACCATTTATTAAAAAATTGTCCTTAAAATCCTTCAATATAATCAAAACTAATATTGAAAACCAAAACATATAAGAATTTGATTACGTAGTCTTCCACGTTAAATTGTATCTCCAAATAACATTGAGTACTCTTAATGTCGCATACTTAAAATTAATTAACCTAATCACAAATTCTCTGTGATAAGTTAAACATTTCCATAAATAACCCAAATAGCTATAAATCCACAATAAAAACATAGATAAAAATCCACCATTACTCCTCAAATGAAATCCCATAGTATTATTTTTTTCTTAGGCATATAGTGTTCCCAATAGAGAGAACTTCTACCAAAATAACATTTATCACTTAATCACAAAATCATTTTACTATATTAAGGATATCCATTTGATAAGACATAAGATCCAAAATCAAGTTATTATTGATCAATAAAATCATTTAACTAAAAAGAATTAGTGATACTAACCAGGGACTTCATGTAGTCCAGTGGTAGGTGATAAATCCCAATTGCACTCGGTTTGTGGGTTCGATTCCCGCAGCTTTGTCCGACGTGACGAGTTGTCATGAAGTCTACAAGTTGTCCTTTTTCAAAAACTATATTTTATTACATTCCCAAAATGAGATAAATTACTCAAAATAACTATAACATAATTTCACCACAAATTTTATTTAATACCTCTCATTTTCAATCCAAAATTTAAAAACTTGTAATTTCTACAAATTCAAGGATTATATAAACCCAAATGGTTATTTATAACTATATGAACAATAGAAAATATAATTCTTCATAAAATAGAATTTTCACATAACAAACTACAGGGTTACACATTCAAGATAAATCTCTTTCAAAGTAATCCCATCAACAAAGAGCACTAATACTTTTAAAAATTTCACCATCCATTTATTTTTACACAGGTTCTTCATTGATCCAGAGGTTATCTTATAGAATAGGGAATTCACTCATGTAATGACCAGGTCCCCTACATTTACTTCAAATGACTGTAAAAGGATTCATGGGATCATTTTTACTTTCTTACATAGTAATCTTCATTTTTCTTTGGAAATTATTTATTTTATTTCCTTATTACCACACATAAAGCATTTCTTTGTTCCATTGAGACACTTTCCTAGGTGTCTCCTTCCACATTTCCTGCATTATGGAAATTGAGCATTTTTTTCTCCATGGTCTCCACTGCTGGAGCACTTATCATTCAACACTTTTCTCTTCTTTGTTGAGTCTGGAAGATGGTTAATATATATGTTGTTGATCATATTTTAGGAAAACTGATTCGGCATGAACATGATATCTTTTACACCTATCAACATTCCATTTCGTTTCTCATTTCCACCACTATTCCCACCTACTGCATCTTGTTCAATGTTACTATGACTTTTTTGGAATCGAGCCATTGACTAATACAAGAAATTATATTGTGAGTCAAAAAATCATTTAGAGAATATCATAACACCTTAATTTCAATCTAAAACACCTTAGGATTAACCAAGGTTATTTATTCTCCTCTTATATTAAAATCCTTCAAATCAGTTTGTAAAGAAAATATGAATTATCATAAGAATATCCCCTAGGAGTGTCATAACTAAGAGTGGAACAAGGCCTGTTGTTATGTACAAGGATACCCCTGGTAGGCCTGAAACTCTTTGTTAGAATTTTCACTCCTAGGTACATCTGTGCCAGAGCTGCCTCTACCTGCTCATATCCAAACATGATGTATTGCTTGGAAAACCCACATAATATTTACATTACCAAAATGTTTGGATGTTCTTATATACTAATCCTCAATGTCTATATTAGGGTAGTGTTTCCTAATTAGATTTTTTTTCTAAATCTAGATTCCAAGGATTGTACTAAACATCCTCTAATACCAACTGTAATGCCCCGACCCCAGTTACCCAAAATCGGTGCATTATTACATAAAATTGGCATGATACAAGGATTCATGTCCCGAAAGACCGATAAGTTTAGTATCCTTGGATTTACTAGATACATACATAAGTTTCACATTACATCATGAAATAAAAAAACAACATTGTGTTCCCTTTGAACACTCTTATATCCGTTATCCAATTCCTGCAGGTTGATCATAATATAGTTCTTTGCATCCTGGGAAAAATAAAAAAAATGAAAGGGGTGAGATCATATTCTCATAAAGGATAAAAATATAGCAGAAACTATAAAAAATACGAATAAACATTTAAGGAAATGTATAAGAATATAACAAAAGCCTTTTAAACTTAAACTTCGGCATAATATGAAAAAGATAAATCAAATAATTCCATTTACATTTTCACATGTATAATCTTCTATTCAAATAATCAAATGTAATATCAATAACCAATTTAATAATGATGGAATACATAATGCTAGACTTCATAACCACATAGTCAAGGCCTTGTGCCAAGACTATAAATAAGATTTTGTCAAGGTCTTATGCCAAGACACTAGTTTTTCTCATGGTACCTACCGATGAATCGAGGAGCTATAGAGGGCTCCACCCATAACTTACTAAGTCCAATTCATTCCTCATATTAAAAGGTTGAAACATAATCTAAACATTCTTATTAAAACTAGCATACTAAACGATATATTTTAACCACAAACCATGAATGGTATAAAAATTGCACATCCATAGTCAAACTTAACTCATTAAATACAATAAGGAAGATTGTATTATAATAAATTAACCGCAATCGATAATAATTAAGGATATTTACATAGTTGAAAATAATCATCAATACTATTTGAGAGAAATATCCCCCTTTTTCTTGAAAAAATTTAAACGTCTCACTATTTATCAAGAATCTGTTTAAAATAGATTTTTGAATCAAAGTGTTCCATAACACATTGAAACTTTTAGAAGGAATTTCAATTTAAATACATTAATTTACAAATAAATAAATCCTTAAAACCATTTTTAAAACATGGAAATTAATGAGAAAGATTTAGAAGAATAAAATTTTAAAACATTTAAAATCATATTTTAGTTAGAGTTCATAACCAAATGAGAGACCCTTGAATAAAAATAATTGAGGTAATAAAAACATTAAATTATCATGAGAATAAAGTTATTCATTATATAATATGTCAAATTATAGTTTATACACCAAATAAAAGTGAATTGGCCTATAAAAACAAAGAATTATCAATGGAATGTAAGTTGAGATGAATTCCTTTATAAAGGACGTATCCTTAGGTTAAGGATAAATAAATGAAATAATTATGTGTGTAAAATATAAATACACCCAATATGATTGGATATTAAGTTTAAATCTATCAGAGGACATTCAAACATATTCTTGTAAAAACAACACCAATGACTTGGATGTTTATCTCGATGAATAAAAATTGAGATAAAATTACTATTGTCAAGTTTATTACGATGACTTGTGAATTTATCAATGGAGTGATTATGTGTATTAAAAGTATATCCAAAAAAAGGGGGAGTGTAAATTCCTACATAAGTAAATAAATAGTGATTTCACACATAATCTTGGAGTAAAGTAATCAATGATGTTTTCGTAAAACCGAATGAGTGGAAATTTGAAATTCCCTTACGATTTGGTAACGTAAGAAACATACACCCAATGAAAGAAGGATCATCCAATGATGATATAAATACCCATAAATTAAATTATATTACACAAACAATACAATCATGGATAATATATACCCCACACAAAAGGTAATAGTGGAAAATATATCCTGAATCTCATGGGAATAAAAGTGTGATAAAAACCCCTGACAATGTTGTAATCAATCGAGTCGTATTACCAAAAGTTTATAAACACCAAATGAATCACATAATACCATGACTCTAAATGGAATGATGACAATATATATATAAAATGGCAGTACATGATACACCACATGCAATAAATAAGTGTCGAATAATGGAAATCTCATGGAATTAAAAGTGAGATAAGAAACCCCTTACCTTGTACTTTTCCTTAGTACAGGGTAGGTTAAGCTCCTTTATAATGGTGAAATCATTGTTATTAAATTATTCATATAAGGCCCCAGCCTTAAACCTTACTTAATATTGAATTAAATGAGTAATTCACATTGAGGATATTTTCAGGTTTAGAGTTTTAGAGAATTAGGACATAACTATTACATCTCAAAAGATTACAAAGTAGTCTCTTCTACTAAATTTCCATAAAATAAAAAATCTTAAAAAGAAACATGTCTAGTTTCATATTTTAGGTAGCATGACTTTCCCTTGATCCCATCCTTGGCCCTATTCTGCATTAAGTCCTGTGAAAAACATTTGAAAAACTTGGGATGAGCATAAAAAGCTCAGTAAGGGATATGCAAATAATGAAAACTATTAGTTTTTCAAAACAACAAGTAAACCATGTATACTTTATCAAAGTAATACTTTTCACCTTTTCTAAGTAGTAAAAACTCTTCGCTGAATAAAAGTTCATTACTTACCCTTCTGTAACCAAAATATTACCATAAAACCCATATAAAGAACACATAACATATATAAAGGTAACATGGGAAATAAACATACTTAAGTGGAATAACCATACGGTCGACTTCCACACATATCACTTAATGTAATAGCCATACGGCCAATTTCCATACATACTTAATGGAATAGCCATACGGCCGACTTCCATACCCAATGCATTGGAGGTTATAACGTAACCACCCATCCTGGTATTCACGGCACCACCCGTCATATGGTTTATAACGTAACCACCCGTTAAAATGTCCAAGTACCAATATAAAATCATAAAACATAAAACCAATATAATGGAATGATAACATTTCCACATTTCAATCACAATATATCATAAATATATTGACATAATAGAATCCTTTATCAAAACCATTTTCAATACCAAAATACATAAAAGAGTATATGGTATTTATTTCATTTTAAAAACATTACGGCTTGTTGAGGAAGCCAAAGATCAAATAATACTCGCGGCGGCGGAAAAGGTCGTTGTCACCGCGTACGTTAAAAAAAACATTCCTCTTTGTCGTTTAGTAAAACGCTTAGTATAAAAAGATTCCTTTTGTATAAAAGTAAAAGTCAAAGGGGTTTATACACCGTATAAAAGAAAGTTGTGTATAAAACGAAATATGCCTCAATGAAAGGAGATTGAGATGAAGTCCCATACAAAGACGGTATCCTTGGATTAAGGATAAATCAATTGAATAATTATTCGTGACAAATGAATACACCAAATATAAGTGGATATTAAGTGTAAAATAATCAAAGGTCATTCACACATATTGAAAAGATGGCATATTCAATAACTACATGTTGAATCCCAAAGAAATCGAAATTGGGTTAAGAAGTTCCCTTGACAGCCAAACAGTGTCACATCAAAATGAGTTGAAAAAAGGGTATCTCATCACTTGGACATAAAATTTAAATCAATAAGGATATATGAGAACATATCCCAACATAACAATATGTAAATTAAAAGACCCCACAAAAGAAGTCTTTTAAAAAGAGGAGGGTGAAAGGTTCCCTTACCGACATGGGTATCTTTCGAAACATACACCTCGTGAAAGAAGGACAATAAAACATTGATGTAAATAATCATAAAATAAATTATATTACACAATGAATAAAATAATGGGAAGTACATACACCACTCAAAGGAAATTGTGGCAAATGTAGCATAAATCTCACGGGAATAAAAGTGAGATGAAAAATCACTTACGAAAACTCGGCAGCCTAACGGCGCCACTTAAAACTTCCAAAAATGGATTGATGAGATCAAATAGGGTATCTCATCACATTAAAACAAAATTTACAGAAAGAGGAATATGAAAGAACATCCCCCATCATAACAAATAGGAGCTTAAAATAAGTGACATAAAGGGGAGTACTTAAAAAGAAAGAGAGAGGTTAGATCTCTTACGAAAATTCGGCAGCCTAACAGCGCCACTCAAAACATCCAAAATGGATTGATGAGAGAGAATAGGGTCTCTCATCACATGAACATAAAACTTACAGTAATTTTAATATAAAATAACATCACAATAACAAGAAATATGTGCTTTATAGGGAATGACATAAAAGAGTATACTTAAAAAGAAATAGAGGAGTAAGATCCCTTACCTCGGGTCCCAGTTGACTCGATCGTTCTTTAATGTCCTGAATAATAAACTTGAGTTAATTTATACTTTCTTAAGAACCTTTTTCAAGTTCATTATTCATTTTATATCACTTATTTCCATGTTAAAAACATTATGTAATCATTTAAGTTAATAATGTTTGTTTTGTCGATATTTGGTTCTTAAGTCGAAAGTGGACTTCTTACAATTACATGTTGTTCGTGTGGTCAAAGTTTCTTTATATATAGAATGAAATTCCTGATTTGGATATCATATATATCATATATATCCAGCATATACATGTATTTATAATATTACATAATCATTTAGAGGTAAGAAATGAAATGCACCGTTCATGGAGACGGTAAGCCGTACGTACGCATGAACGCTACTTTCATTTCTTTGTCGTATTAATGGAATTAAAACTAAATGAGAGGTATATATATTTTAATTACAGAATTATATTCATCATTTAGATGTATCATTCATCATATATATCCATTATATACATGTACTTATAATAGTACATTACATTTGGGGATAAGAAATGAAATGCACCGTTCATGGAGACGGTAAGCCGTACGTACGCATGAACGCTACTTTCATTTCTATCTCATACTTTAATGGAAAGAAATAATAATGATATAGAGGTATATAATAATCCCAGTATAACATCATATATAATAACATTAAATACATCCTTTATACGTCCCACGTATGGCATTAACGAATCACATCACTTTGAGGGGGCGGTAGTCCGCACTTCCGAAAATGAAGATATCGCGTATACCCATAATGGAAGCCATAAAGGTAAGACACAAATGAAAAATACAGAATCATAAGTAAAACATAAACATATTATATATCATATATAAAAATAGTGACATCATAATGGCCACCTTTGAAGGTGTTAAATGAGTATTGAACAATCATCATTTCGGGAGGCAGAATTTCTCCATCCACGGAAACCGTATGTTCTTTAACCATTTGATGTAGTTGTGTGAGAGTTTAGCTCAAATAAATCTTATAAAAGCATCATAGTATATTGAAGATACTGTTTTTGTTACAAAATAAGTAAATAAAAAGAGTTTAGGGGGTTGGAGAAGCAAAATAAAACAAATGAACATGAGAGAATGAATTACCTTTAAAAGTGTAACTCCTTTTGATTTGAGCCTAAAGGCTTCTTTTGAAAGGATTATTCCCAAAGGGAATCCACTATGATGAGTAGAGGGATTTGGATAGAGTAAATGGGAAGGGTTTGGCTGAGCCAAAGGCTTGAGGAGTGTGTGAAATGAGGTAGAGGTGGGGAGTGGCACTTTTGGAAAGTAAGAAATATTACTTTATTTGAAAATGTGTTTCGGTTTTAAAAGGGTCCCACATTGATATAATTCTAGGATAAGGTGATAAGGCTTCGAAATACACTCATCCAATTGGTTTTGGCCATGTTTAGGTTGTAGATTTTACATTATCTTTCCATTTTATTTAAATCGTTAAATAATGAAGTCATCACTGCATCATCATTATGTCATAAATAATTTAATTTATTTAAAGTCTAAAAATTATAAAAAAAATACTATGATGTAGGAAATCTTTTTATCTTTCCAATGACTATTTATAATAAAAAATATTATCTTTATAACCCCATGTAAAAATTGTTTTCGTAAAACATATTATGTTTGTGTCATTTTTACTTTTACATTAAATAAAAAGTTATTTATGTCATTTACCAACCAAAGTGGCTCCATGGGGTCCCCAAGTTGACCCATGGCTTGTCTTGGTCGGCCATGACACAACCAATGAGGGTAGGACATGTGTAAAGCTCATCTCATTTTATTAAAGAATTACTTTTACCTTAAACTACACTAATTACCACTAATCGCGATTAACAACTTAATAAGTTACTATTCACCAAAAAATTATTTTAATCTCATTGAACCACATTTTACTTCTTAATTACAACCATGTATGTCGGATTTTTGAAATTCAAAACACAATGATGGGAAAATTTCATTTAAACGGAAAATCAGTTTTTATAAGTACCACTTAGTGGTTTCACTATTCATCAAAAATTGAAGTTTTTCAGAAAATTACCAAAAAATCACCCTAAGCTACATTTGATATTACGAATTAAAAAATGAAGTCTATTTTATAAAATTAAAAACATATAAGTCACATTAATAAATTTAATAATTAATTCCCGCTGTCAGAGCAAATAGCGTGTTTTTATGAAACAATAAGTATCAAAAGATTGACACTAGTTTATGTCCGATTTCAAAGTGAAATTAATTCCAACGACCACTATTGGATTTAATGGTAAAAATATTTTCTAATTTAACTTTAAAACCAATTCAAAATATAATTTAATCATATAAATAAATTAGATTAAAAAGTGGTTTTGAATTAAATTACAACATTTTACACTATTCATTTTTAAAAAAGAACTTTATCGGAAAGATACCAAAAATTTACACAAAGTAAATTTTGATGTCCCAATTCTTAAGAAGAGTTCTATTTGGTCCAATAGAATTTATAAGAGTGAACAAAACTGTATTTAATGACGGTTCGCCATCAAAAGGCGATAAGTGAACCTTTAGTGAAAACTAGGGCATATACGCCTAAAATTGAATTCTTTCCATATTTTAAGCCTTTATCTTTTTTTGGATAAATGTAAAAACATTTAAAAACATGTATAATCATATTTTAATTATTTCTATCCATTCCCGCCAATACAATGGCTACATGTTAACTGCCATTTAAAATAATATTATTTTATTATTAGAGTGCAACGTAAGATATCCAAGAAACTCGTTGTTGCGTATTGGGTACGTCATCGAGCATTACATCCCCTTTAAAGTAATATTAATATTTTTTTCACAAATTTGGATAAATAAGAAAATGTCATATTCTTTATTTACCTGGGGTGTTACATCCTTCCCCCCTTTTGGGAATTGCTTCCTCGCAATTTTTAAAATTGAGCTTGGAAACATCTTTGAAAGTCCCACATCGGAACAAGAGTCGGTAAAACAATCACTTTAAAATAAAGATAGATAAGTACAAAGGTCACCCGAGTAAACCCATAATAGGATTCCGTGTAGGAAAACATGGACATGGAAGAAAAAGAAAAGGGTCATGTTCTAATGGAGAGTGATAGAAAACATGTTTAGGAGAAAGTTAACCATGAGAAAATCACAAACTTGTGATGGGTTAAACGGTACTCGATTCCCCAGTAGGAAAAGTTAATAGACAAAATTTTTGTTTTAAGCTACTTTTTATTGAGGAAATTATTCATAAGGAAACATAATCACTTATCATGTTGACTTGCAACTTTTAATATATTCCTTAATCATACTCATATTTTTTTTCCAAAAGACGAGTATTTAGGGAGACTTGTTCGCATTAAGAGTACTATAATCAACTTCTAGAGAATCACCTAATCCACCAAAGAAAACTATATACTTACCATGTCTTTAGAATTTAACCAAAACCAAAACCAAAAAGGTTAGTACAAGATCAGATAATCTAGAAAAGGATAACCCTTTAAAAAGAAAATCTATGCTTAATCTCCAAATTTTTTCCAACAAAACCCAAAGTTCAACGAAGACCATTAGATAAACAATTTGTCCATAAAATCCTTCAAAGTAAACCAAACTAATATTGAAACCCAAATATTTGAAGGATTTAGTCACATAGTCTTCCAAGTTAAATCGTAACATTTATCTCCAAACAACATCAGTCGCTCCTAAAGTCTCGCATTGAAAAGTAATTAACCTAATCACATATCCTCCATGATAGGTTAATCATTTTCATAAATAATCCAAAATCAACTTACTCTTAATTAATAAAATCATATAACTAAAAAGAATCAGTCAAACTAACCAGGGACTACACGTAGTCCAGTGGTAGGTGATAAATACCATTCTCACTTTGGTTGTGGGTTCGATTCCCGCAGCTTTGTCCAACGCGACGGGTTGTCACACGGTCTGCGTGTTGTCCTTTTTCCAAAACTATATAATTCTTAAAACATTCCCCAAAACGAGATAAAATCTTCAAAAATAATCATAACATATTTCAACCTCAAGTTTATCTCATGCCCTTCATTTTCCATCATATCATATAATAACCCATAATTACCTCAAAAGTAAGGATCATATAAACTCTAATGGTTACCTTTATAATTATTACCTGAACTTCCACATCGATTGGTCATCTTGTACATGATGAATTATAGAACATACCAAGGTTCAAGTGGTTGATCATGACTCCTTGATAGTTGGTTTAGAACAACCACGAGTTTCCTCATTGAATCCCCCATTTTATCTAGTATCTTAATCAGAGAACCACCACAGTTTCCTTCAAACCTGTTGTCTCTTTGGTGCCTGCTAGATCCATCCATTCACTAAAAATAGAAATGTCAGTGTGAGTATATCAACATAACCATCATGTACTAATGAGGAAGATAAACACTAAGATATACTTACTCATTCACTTTATCTAAAACTAGGACTCTTTTTGAAATACTAACCATTATGGTAATGTCACTTATGCTTAGAGAATACCCTAACCTCTAAAGTTATCTAAACCGACCTTTGATACCAACTATAAGGCCCCAGCCTTAAACCTTACTTAATATTGAATTAAATGAGTAATTCACATTGAGGATCTTTTCAGGTTTAGATTTTTATAGAATTAGGACATAACTATTACATCTCAAAATATTACAAAGTAGTCTCTTCTACTAAATTTCCATAAAATAAAAACTCTTAAAAAGAAGCATGTCTAGTTTCATGTTTTAGGTAGCATTACTTTCCCTTGATCCCATCCTTGGCCCTATTCCACATTAAGTACTGTGAAAAACATTTGAAAAACTTGGGATGAGCATAAAAAGCTCAGTAAGGGATATGCAAATAATGAAAACTGTTAGTTTTTCAAAACAACAAGTAAACCATGTATAATTTATCAAAGTAATACTTTTCACCTTTTCGAAGTAGTAAAAACTCTTAGCTGAATAAAAGTTCATTAATTACCCTTATGTAACCAAAATATTACCATAAAACCCATATAAAGAACACATAACATATATAAAGGTAACATGGGACATAAACATACTTAAGTGGAATAACCATACGATCGACCTCCACACATATCACTTAATGGAATAGCCATACGGCCAATTTCCATACATACTTAATGAAATAGCCATACGGCCGACTTCCATACCCAATGTATTGGAGGTTATAACGTAACCACCCATCCTGGTAATCACGGCACCACCCGTCATATGGTTTATAACGTAACCACCCGTTAAAATGTCCAAGTACCAATATAAAATCATAAAACATAAAACCAATATAATGGAATGATAACATTTCCACATTTCAATCACAATATATCATAAATATATTGACATAATATAATCCTTTATCGAAACCATTTTCAATACCAAAATAAATAAAACAGTATATGGTATTTATTTCATTTTAAAAACATTACATCTTGTTGAGGAAGCCAAAGAACAAATAATACTCGCGGCGGCAGAAAAGGTCATTGTAACCGCGTACGTTAAAAAAAACATTCCTTTTTGTCGTTTAGTAAAACGCTTCGTAGAAAAAGATTCCTTTTGTATAAAAGTAAAAGTCAAAGGGGTTTATACACCGTATAAAAGAAAGTTGTGTATAAAACGAAATATGCCTCAATGAAAGGAGTTTGAGATGAAGTCCCATACAAAGACGGTATCATTGGTTTAAGGATAAATCAATTGAATAATTATGTGTGACAAACGAATACACCAAATATAAGTGGATATTAAGTGTAAAATAATCAAAGGTCATTCACACATATTCAAAAGATGGCATATTCAATAACTACATGTTGAATCCCAAAGAAATCGAAATTGGGTTAAGAAGTTCCCTTGACAGCCAAACGGTGTCACATCAAAATGAGTTGAAAAAAGGGTATCTCATCACTTGGACATAAACTTTACATCAATAAGGATATATGAGAACATATCCCAACATAACAATATGTAAATTAAAAGACCCAACAAAAGAAGTCTTTTAAAAAGAGGAGGGTGAAAGGTTCCCTTACCGACATGGGTATCTTTCGAAACATACACCTCGTGAAAGAAGGACAATACAACATTGATGTAAATACTCATAAAAGAAATTATATTACACAATGAATAAAATAATGGGTAGTACATACACCACTCAAAGAAAATTGTGTCAAATGTAGCATAAATCTCACGGGAATAAAAGTGAGATGAAAAATCACTTACGAAAACTCGGCAGCCTAACGACGCCACTTAAAACTTCCAAAAATGGATTGATGAGATCAAATAGGGTATCTCATCACATTACAAAAAAATGTACAGAAAGAGGAATATGAAAGAACATCCCCCATAATAACAAATAGGATCTTAAAAGAAGTGACATAAAGGGGAGTACTTAAAAAGAAAGAGAGAGGTTAGATCTCTTACGAAAATTTTGCAGCCTAACGACGCCACTCAAAACTTCCAAAATGGATTGATGAGAAAGAATAGGGTCTCTCATCACATGAACATAAAAATTACAGTAATTGTAATATAAAATAACATCACAATAACAAGAAAGATGATCTTTATAGGGAATGACATAAAAGAGTATACTTAAAAAGAAATAGAGGAGTAAGATCCCTTACCTCGGGTCCCACTTGACTCGATCGTTCTTTAATGTCATGAATAATAAACATGAGTTAATTTCTACTTGCTTAAGAACCTTTTTCAAGTTAATTATTCCTTTTATATCACTTATTTCCATGTTATAAACATTATGTAATCATTTAAGTTAATAATGTTTGTTTTGTCGATATTTGGTTCTTAAGTCGAAAGTGGACTTCTTACAATTACATGTTGTTCGTGTGGTCAAAGGTTATTCATATCCAGAATGAAATTCCTGATTTGGATATCATATATATCATATATATCCAGAATATACATGTATTTATAATATTACATAATCATTTAGAGGTAAGAAATGAAATGCACCGTTCATGGAGACGGTAAGCCGTACGTACGCATGAACGCTACTTTCATTTCTTTGTCATATTAATGGAATTAAAACTAAATGAGAGGTATATATATTTTAATTACAGAATTATATTCATCATTTAGATGTATCATTCATCATATATATCCATTATATACATGTACTTATAATAGTACATTACATTTGGGGATAAGAAATGAAATGCACCGTTCATGGAGACGGTAAGTCGTACGTACGCATGAATGCTACTTTCATTTCTATCTCATACTTTAATGGAAAGAAATAATAATGATATAGAGGTATATAATAATTCCAGTATAACATAATATATAATAAAATTAAATTCATCCTTTATACATCCCACGTATGGCATTAACGAATCACATCACTTTGAGGGGGCGGTAGTCCGCACTTCCTAAAATGAAGATATCACGTATACCCATAATGGAAGCCATAAAGGTAAGACACAAATTAAAAATACAGAAGCATAAGTAAAACATAAACATATTATATATCATATATAAAAAATAGTGACATCATAATGGCCACCTTTGAAGGTGTTAAATGAGTATTGAACATTCATCGTTTCGGGAGGCAGAATTTCGCCATCCACGGAAACCGTATGTTCTTTAACCATTTGATTTAGTTTTTTGGGAGTTTAGCTCGAATAAATCTTTTAAAAACATCCTATTATATTTAATATACCGGTGTTGTTACAAAATAAGTAAATAAAAAGTGTTTAGGGGGTTGGAGAAGAAAAATAAAACAAATGAACATGAGAGAATGAATTACCTTTAAAAGTGTAACTCCTTTTGATTTGAGCCTAAAGGCTTCCTTTGAAAGGATTATGCCCAAAGGGAATCCTCTAGGATTAGGAGAGGGATGTGGAGAGAGTAAATGGGCAGGGTTTGGCCGAGCCAAAGTCTTGAGGAGTGTGTGAAATGAGGTAGAGGTGGGGGCCTTTTATAAGAGGAGGGGAGAGGCACTTTTGGAAAGTAAGAAATATTACTTTATTTGAAAATGTGTTTCGGTTTTAAAAGGGTCCCACATTGATATAATTCTAGGATAAAGTGATAAGGCTTCTAAATCCACTCATCCAATTGGTTTTGGCCATGTGTAGGTTGTAGATTTTACATTATCTTTCCAATTTATTTAAATCGTTAAATAATGAAGTCATCGCTGCATCATCATTATGTCATAAATAATTTAATTTATTTAAAGTCTAAAAATTATAAAAAAAATACCATGATGTAGGAAATCTTTTTATCTTTCCAATTACTATTTATAATCAAAAATCTGATCTTTATAACCCCATGTAAAAATTGTTTTCGTAAAACATATTATGTTTGTGTCATTTTTACTTTTACATTAAATAAAAAGTTATTTATGTCATTTCCCAACCAAAGTGGCTCCATGGGGTCCCCAAGTTGACCCATGGCTTTTCTTGGTCGGCCATGACACAACCAATGAGGGTAGGACATGTGTAAAGCTCATCCCATTTTATTAAAGCATTATTTTTACCTTAAACTACACCAATTACCACTAATCGCGATTAAAAACTTAATAAGTTACTATTCACCAAAAAATTATTTTAATCTCATTGAACCACATTTTACTTCTTAATTACAACCATGTATGTCGGATTTTTGAAATTCAAAACACAATGATGGGAAAATTTCATTTAAATGGAAAATCAGTTTTTATAAGTACCACTTAGTGGTTTCACTATTCATCAAAATTGAAGTTTTTCAGAAAATTACCAAAAATTCACCCGAAGCTATATTTGATATTACTAATTCAAAAATGAAGTATATTTTACAAAATTCAAAACATATAACTCACATTAATTAATTTAATAATGAATTCCCGCTGTCAGAGTAAATAGCGTGTTTTTATGAAACAATAAGTATCAAAAGATTGACACTAGTTTAAGTCCGATTTCAAAGTGAAATTAATTCCAACGACCACTATTGGATTTAATGGTAAAAATATTTTCTAATTTCACTTTAAAACCAATTCAAAAGATAATCTAATCATATAAATAAATTATATTAAAAAGAGGTTTTGAATTAAATTACAACATTTTATACTATTCATTTTAAAAAAAGAACTTTATCGGAAAGATACCAAAAATTTACACAAAGTAAATTTTGATGTCCCAATTCTTAAGAAGAGTTCTATTTGGTCCAACAGAATTTATAAGAGTGAACAAAACTATATTTAATGACGGTTCTCCATCAAAAGGCGATAAGTGAACCTTTAGTGAAAAAATAGGGCATATACGCCTAAAATTGAATTCTTTCCGTATTTTAAGCCTTTATCTTTTTTTTTGGATAAATGTAAAAACATTTAAAAACATGTATAATCATATTTTAGTTATTTCTATCCATTCCCGCCAATACAATGACTACATGTTAACTGCCATTTAAAATAATATTATTTTATTATTAGAGTGCAACGTAAGATTCCCAAGAAACTCGTTGTTGCGTATTGGGTACGTCATCGAGCATTACATCCCCTTTAAAGTAATATTAATATTTTATTCACAAATTTGGATAAATAAGAAAATGTCATATTATTTATTTACCTGGGGTGTTACAATTCAAGAACCAAATACATAAATATGATATCATTAGGATATTCTAATATTGATTTTTTAATGAAATTTCAGTAGTATCATTGTTTTGATTGTTCCATCCAACGTTGATTTTTTATTTTCAAAAAACACTTTTAAGGGGATAGTGAGAACCCTCACAACATTAAACACGAAAAGAAACAACAGCTTTGTTGAAGAACAGTTTGAACCGATTGGAATCAATTTCCCTAAACAATATCCAGGGAATATAATTTACTTGGGAGTCAGGGTAGTCCTTCAAAAATCCTTCATACTGAAGTTCCATGTTGTCCCAAGATTTTGTGAATTTTTCCATGTAATTCTTTCCCATACTGAGGCCTATGAGAAGAATACAAGCCTGCCTATCAATCCACTCCCCTTGTTCCTTATTAGTGTTCACGCGAATCGGTCTTCCTGTATTCTTCGATGCTTTCATATCCATATCTTCCTCTCCCATTTCTTTATCTGAGTGAAAAAGCATATCCATGTGTTCTAGCATCGATGATATCTATTGTTGAGGATCTTCGGTGGAGCTTGACTCACGTTGCTGTCCAGGATCCCTCATCTTCACTGAGGGAATGGCAAGGACTCCAGCCTCACCACCTGCATACATCAGGTCGCTATATGGGATGACCACTGCATCTGAATTGCTCATAGTAATAGGATCCTTTGGAAGTTGCTTGATCTTACTTGCAGACCTCGTGATAGGAGGACTAGGTAGGTTAGAATACTCCTTCCTACGTCGCCCCCTCTGGTTGGTCGTGATAAAGCCATCAGAATCCGTAGTAATGAACATGCCCTTCCGTGAGGATGATATTATATATTACTCTGCAATGGTAACTTCCTTGGGCTCCATAGGGACATCCAAAACATCATCCATCTCCTCTTGGGATGCACCCACATCTACCAGGTGGTCCTCTTCATGTGAATCCTCATTCCTATTTAGATCCCTATTAGATTGGCAGTCATCATCACCCAATACTGCATACCGATTTTGAAGGTCCATATTTGATCTCCCACCTGTAACTGTCTCCGCATAAGAAAGGGTCGCCTGTATGGCCTGCCTTGGAACCTCAGAGGCTCCTGCCTATTGATAGCCTCTTCCCATATATTGAAGTTGCATTGAGGTGTCCATCAGAGCCATACACTGGGAATGACCACTAGTTTCTTGGTCCTCACCAGGTCCCTCAATCACCTCTGTAACCTTGGATGCATTAATTGGAACCATCTGAATTGCTGATACCTCTAGGTGGGCCTCCTTCACTCTGTCATTGTTACCTCCAGTTGAGTCGCCTTCCAAAAGAAAGTGCAGGTCTTTTCCTACCTCGTTACTACAACCTAAAACTTTTTTATCCAGGGGTACCACCTCATTATCACCCACGTCGGATGAATTTCCCTTGCTCACCATTTCCCCTAGAATGCACACCCCCAAGTCTCTCTTTAATCTGTCAAAAACCATAGCCACATTTGGGTTTTTAGAGGGGGCCATTAGTTTCCTCAATGAATCCTATGCTGTAAGACCAGAACATAATCCTGGCGCCTCCATCTCATGTTTCTTGCCATGATCAGAACCACTTTTGGCGCACACTGGTCCAACTTCCAAATATTTTATACTACCTTCACCCATAAACAATCCCTTGGCATCGTCTCTTGCATCCAAAACCTGCCTAGGATCCATCCTCCCACACATGTAGAATCCCCCAGGATGGCCCAGCTTCTTACAGGAATTATAGAATTCAAACCAAGTTTCATATACTACAGGTTGTTTGTGCCGAAAATCTCACTCCACTATAATCTACAGAAACTCACATGGAATATTCGAGACATCATGTTCCACACATATACGGGGACAGACCGGGTGGTAGAGCACCATGGTTCTTGAATCAGGACACAGAAATTTACTCACTAGGTTACCTTGAATTCTCAAAATTGTAGGGTTTCGAAATGGTAGACGGAGGTGCGGAAAAATAACCCATACCACTGCTGAAGGGGAGTCACGCTGCATGAGGAAATCATATGACCAATGAAAGAAGTAAAAACGGAGACCATTGAAGCTTCGTGGGGCACTAGACCAGGCTTTAATCAGATCCTCCTCAGTGTCAAATGGAATCCAAATATGCCTGGAATTGACCAGATCCACTATTGCTCTATCCAGTAAATCCCACGACCCAAAAACATACCTGTGAAATGAATCCACCGAGGGATGCCACTGCTTGAAGCATGAAATCAGGGAGAGATTCAGTAGACCCGAAGCCTCGTTGAACTTTGAGGTTGAGATCGAAAAATTCAGAAGACCATTTATCAAATCCGGAACTTTAGGGCAAAGAGAGATCTGAGGGAAGGAGGGAAGAAATTCGTGGTTTGAGAAGGGAGAAATGGATGGATCTAATCCTGTGACGGAAGCTGGAGGTCCCTCCCCTAGCGGGAGAGGAGGGACCAGGGCGGGATCCACCACCATCTCCGAAGGGGGGAATGCATCACGAAATCGCCGCTGCAAGCCGTCCCAAGACGCGTATCCATTGTTTTGATTGTTAACTAATTCGTTTTCCTTTATATGTTTTGTTATGTAAGTCATGTTTGTTATGTATAGGCTGTATTTGATTCATATCCATAATGATATTATGTTCTTAACCATTATTTTTATTCATAAAATGAAAAATATTCTTGAATGATTATGATGGGGAATGAATCCCATCACGTTCGTGGAAACGTTAAGCCGTACGTACGCACGAGCGACAATATCATTATATTTATGGTGAAATAGTATGTAATTGGATGATATATAATATATAAAGAATCACTAACATGTTATATTTATTATTTACATTAGTTATACTCTTTATTATACCCATCCAAATAATGACGTCTTTGAATAACAAACTACACCACGAAGCGGAGATGGTAAGTCGTACGTACGCACATATGGTTACTTTGTCATTTATAGGATGGATAGAATTAATAATATGGTTATACCATATTTATAATAACCTCAATGTATGTATAAGGTAATGTATTTATTATTTTGGTATGAAAAAAAATAGAAAGTGGAAGAATAAAATAACATGAAAGAGGGTTGTGAAGTTATTACCTATTCTTCGGGTGTTTCCTTTTGAAATGATCAAAATGGTCCCTTAGGTTGGATTTCATATCAAATTAATTCCCCTAGTTTGAATTGAGGGAAGTTGGTGAGATATTTGGTTAGGGTTTGGCCGAGCCAAATGGCTTCGGAGGTGTGAAATAAAGAGAAGGGGAAGTACCCTTTTATAAGAGACGTGTGGGTCACTTTAGGAAAAGCTTGAAATATTATTTTATAATAAAATAATGTTCGGTTTATAATGGCTCCAAAATGATTTATTTAAAATAAAAGGTTTGTATGGAGCAAAATCCTCTCAACCAATATGTTTTAGACAAGTTTAGGTTACCATTTTCACTGTATCTTGTAGATTTAACTCTAAGTTAAATAGTCTAACTTTTACCATGTCTTCTTGTATTATTACACTATATGGTTAATAAAATTACTCTAAACTTCCAAGATAACATCAAGTGGTTCATTAATGACATATATAATATTATTTAATCCCTTTGGTGGAACGATATATTTTTATGAATATTATATCAACCAATAATATAATATTTGTTTTAAAAACTAATTTATGTCAATTTTGACACTATTAGTTATTTTGTTTTTGTGAAAGTCATAAAAACCTTATCACTTAGAAATTTTTTGATCTAATCAACCCTAAAATTTCATATTAACCTATAAAATTCATGGATGTCATCAAAACTTTTAAATTATTTTTATTTTAATACTTATAATATAAACTGTTTTAATTTTTCATTAAGATGGTAATTACTACATCATCATTATGTCACAAATAAATTTAATTATTTAATCTCTAAAAATTATAAATAAAATATCATTATGTATGAAATATTTTTATATTTATAATTAATATTTATATTCGAATTTATCTTATAGATAACCCTATATTAAAAATGGTTTAGTTAATAACCTTTTAATTTAACATTTTTAACACTTCTTTAAATAAAACAATAATAAATGCTCTAATCTAATTAATGTGGACCTAAAGGATCATATCTTGTTCCTAAGGTTGGTTTTGGTCGAATTACACTTATCCAATAGAATTAAGACATGTGTTAGGATAATTATAAAATCATTTTTACCTTTAATTACCCTATTTAATTTTATCCGTGGCAAATAAAAGTCAAAAGTTACTATTCACCAAAAATTATTTTCATCTTATTGAACAAAATTTTACTTACTGATATTAATCATGTCTCTCATATTTTTGAAATTAAATTCATAGAAGTGGTAAAATTAAGTTTTATGAAAATTTTCAAATGCTTCTAGAAGGTGGGTACAAGACGGTAAAAAGTTCAATACAATTTTATACATCTAATTTTGTTATAAAATGACTCCAATGAATTAAATTGAACTTATATAAGTATTATATATCTATTTTGACTTAAAATAAATTGAAATAAAATAAATAATTATTTAAATAAAAAGTCGGTTTTAAACTATAATGCAATGTTTTTCACTATTCAATAAAAATGGAATTTTTTTCAAAAAAAATACTATAAATTTACCCAAATATAATTTAGATATTCCGAATTCAAAAATTAATTCTATTTTACCAAATTCAAAACATAGAATTTTAATTTATTAATATAAAATTAATTCTCATTATCAAAATAGAAGAGCGGTTTTTTAAAAAGTAAAAACTATCAAACGATTGACATGTGTTTATGTCAAATTTAAATGGGAAATTACTTATAATGACCTAAATTATATTAGATGATAAATATATAATCTAATTATACTTAAAAACCATCCAAATTCATATTCTAGAACTATAAATTATTTCGATTAAAAAAGTTGTTTCCAATTAAAATTTAGTATTTTTCAGTGTTCATCAAAATATGAATGTTATCAGAAAAATACCAAAAATTTATCCAAAATAAGTTTTTATGTCCCAGTTCTAAAGAAGAATTTAATTTCATTAAATTGAATATATAAAAGTTTCAAATATTGGTTTTATAAAGGGTTTTCCATTAAAATGTGGTAAAATTGCATTTTTTTGAAAAATAATTCTTTTATCTGAAAAAATGAATTTATTCTTATATTTTGTCTAAGAAGCACATAATATGGATTATAAAATTATATGGAATATATAAAATTAAAAATTCATTTAATACTATTCATAAACACTTTTTGAACGGCTAGGTTGGTTAGTCATGGTGCGTTTGAACTTGGTGTTGCGTGTAGTGCAAGCTATTGAATTACTTTAAAGAAAATAACTTACTATGAAATTTGGGGGTGTTACAAGAAACAAGTGGTGTATAAGGCTTGTGTACCACATAAACAAATGTGAGACGAAAACCCATTACCTTAAGTATCGAATTATTAATAAATGTTTGAATATACTATATAATAAATATTAATTTATTATAGATATATATTATAGAAGGATACTCATAGTAATTATTCCATATATGATTTACTTATGACATTTTATTACCAGTTTATTAACAATTCCTTGTTAAAATCGTGTTTCATGTAATAACTTCATGGTCTTTCATTTATGTTTCGGTTTGATATTTTTGTTCAATTTAATTTGATCATAGTTCTCACATATATTGAATTTTAACCATGATATAAATATCATATATATTCATTATGTGTGTATTTAGAGTAATTTAACGAAGTTACATATAGAAAATGAATTACACCGTTCATGGAGATGGTATGTCGTATGTACCCATAACCCTTGTTTTCATTTTCTTGAAAAATGAAATGAATGAAAGGTAAATAATATATTAAATTTAGATATTAATTTTTATGTCATATATATCACATATTTTCATTAACCTTATCCTTATTACTTTCCATGTAAAGTATAAGTGAAAAATGAATCACATCGCTTCGTGAGGTGGTAGTCCACTGTACATAAGAGCGATATTACCATATTTCCACTGAATAGAAAGTAATAAGGTATATGTGATATTATAATAAAATAAGTATAATTATTTCATAAGTATCATATAAATAGGTTAAATCCATCATTATATTCATATGTGATAGGTGGTGATGGAAAATGAATTACAAAGGTTCGCGAGGTGATAGTCTTGCATACACATGATCAACAGTTTCAATTAACACTATATAGAAGTGGACATAAACAAAGGTCATGAAATTAAAATAATAAATTAATATTATATTATATATACAAATTTTATCATATCATCATGATATAATAATATCTAAAAGAGTTAGAGGAAGAAATAAAATAAAAACACAAGTTTATGAATTTTACCTCTTCTTCGAAGAACCACTTTAGGTTTATACCTAAATCATTCCTGGGAGGATTTAATAATGAAAATGAATACTCTATAATGTGTGGAGGGAAGTAATAATTATTTTTGGGAAGTTAGTTTCCAATAAAAAGGGTTTTTTATGTATGAATATGAGAGGATATGGGGTGTCCTTTTATCAGTGAGGGAGATGGCACACATACAATTTTGGAAAATAATAAATTGTACACTTTTTTTCAAATTTAAAATAAAAAATGTATAATTATAGAATATGAGATGATATAAGGTCAAAATATGGCCATAAAATGGGTTTTCTGCAATTTTATAGGTCATTTTACCCCTTATAATTTTATTTAACCCCAAGTATGCTTGTTTTAAGCTTAACCACAATGATTAAATTTTAATGTTTCATTATTCATTTTGAACAAAACTAAAGTTGAACTTATTATATAATATTAATTTTACTGATTAAAAATATGGAACCATTTTTTAAAATTCCATTAATTTAATTAGAATGTTTTATTTTAAAATTAAACTCATATTCATGATGAAAACGTTGTTTTCCAATGAGAAAGTGTTCATAATTATAGAAAGTTTCAATATAAAAAATAAAGCTTAAAATGATTAAAATGAAATAAATTTGATTAATAAATTTATAATTGAACATTTTATACCTTTAAAACATTATTAAAATAAAATTGAGCTAGTAATTTACTTAAAAGAAAAGACAATTTATAAGAAAAATCATTATTTTTTACTATTCATAAAAAAATTAATATTTTCATAAAATTACTAAAAATTAACTTAAAGATAATTTTAACATTTATATTCAAAATATAAATTTTATTTTTTATAATAAATTTTCTAAAAATGTAAAAAGTTAATTATATTATTAGTTGATATTTTTATTGACAAAATAGTATTTTTGATACATATAAATACTTTAATAAAAAGTAAGCGCATTTTTCATCAATATGTTTAATTTATATAAAACAATTATACATAATATTTAAAATTTGGTTATTTTTATAATATTCTAGGGTCAAATCCCCTTTATAGAGAATAAAAAATGGAATAAGAAAAGTGAGGATGGGGTTAGACAACAATCTACCCTCATGAAGAAAGAAAATATACAAACAAGTAGAAACAATTCACAAAAAAAGTGTCTAGGCATCATCAGTTCACTAGGACATGGGAAATCGCCTATTTACACACATGGAATAACCATTCACACCACATAAAAGTGATTTCTAATACAATAATGTGAAACTCATCCACCTTGACTATGAGGATGTTGACCCCTAATATATGACTTAGACCACTACCATAGTACCCCACCATAATCAAAAGGTTCATCATCAGAAGTAGAATTAATTTCTTTTGATTTATAAGAATCAACTCATATTTTTCTATCCTCCACACTACTATATGAGGAAAAAAGTTCAAAGGAATTATTTGTGTGGTGTTACCTCTGATCTAAATGTTCATTTCCTTGGAAGGTCTTGTAATATCAAAATGTGTATGAATATCTTAGACCTATTCTAGGTCTTGAGAGATTATGTCTAACAAAATTTTTAAGGAACTGTAAAACTAAATTTCAGTAGTGGTAGAACAATGCTACTCTTATTATGTGACCCAGGGGATGGGGGTCCCAACATTACCTTTCTACACTTCCATTGGATGATTTAAATACAATATCACTCCCTTACTAGAAATATACTAGTTTCAGTAGGTTTATCCATAGGATGGGACAAAACATGTTCATACCTATCCACTCCCTTACTAAGAGACACAACACAAGGGAAAAAAATCTAACGAAAAACCTTTAGATTTGATTTCGTGGTTTCTTGGAGTCAATGAGTCAGCTTTAGGGTTCTGATCACTATAAGTAGTATATTTGGAAGAAGAAACGTACTCTATGTTAGAAGGTGTGTAATTTAGGCCACCAAATAAAACCATTATTTGTCCATAAGAATCCCTTTAAGATTAATCTTATCGTGGCATTAGTGAAGAGGAAACAAAATAACTATCTTCCACTATATTCATTGAAGAGATAAAGATGCTAGGATTAAGATTCTGAGAGATAAAATTGAACTAGTTCTTTTTTATATTTAGTTTAATAGCTAAAACTATCTTCAATTTAACCTTTAAATTACTTAAAGAAACCAATTTATAATCTTAATATAATTAGAGGTCTACACATTTTTGTTGTTCAAGTTCATGATTAGTCTGTCTATCTTCATCCTCACATTGTCTATCCCCGATGACTCCAACATTATAGGTGTCCTTCCATAACACGAGGTTAGACCATGACCTAATAGAGACATTTAAATAAGAATTCACAATCCCTACATCACCCCACACATGATGCATTGTGTTGGAGGAATGAGGATCTCCTTAGCTTGAGGGTAAACTAGAGTCCCTAAAGAATACTTCATGTTCTGGCCAACCTTGTCCAAAACCTATGATGGTTATGCTATAGTAAAATCACACACAGAGGGAGAATATAGGTTCCCATTCATTCCTCATTACTTCCCATTATCCTGCACTAATTCAAATTCCATAAAACTATTTCCCTTGGTATTTATACTACAATATTTTGATAAGTTTCCTTTCAAATTAAAAATTCTACAATTTATGTTCCCAAGATAGACTTATTTAGAGTTCCCAACCACACAAAAATCCACATAGTAAAGGTTATTCATCTCATACTCTGTGTGTAGATGAATATGATCACTAGGAGTGAAAATAATTACCTTCTCAATAAGGGTGGCACTGAGTTCCACCTCAACCATTATTCTTGTAAAATGACCAAATCTGATCAACTCTGTCTCTCTGTAAAGTCTAATTGGAACTCCTATTGTAATGTAAATTTAATTTATAATCTTTGGCTTCCATAGGATCTAGTTGAGCTTGTTAATCCTAATATAAACCTTTGAAAAATCATTCTTAACATTTGATAGGTTAAAATCCAAACTCTATTAATGAATTTGAAGATTACGAGGCTTAATATATAAAGTTCCAGAACTCCAAGCATTCTTCCTTGGTTCGTTTGAGGGAAAAAATTGTGGAAGAACCCATGAATGATTGAAACACACACCCAATATGAAAATACACAAATTTTTGAATACCTATGGCTAAATAATCGATTCACCATAGTTTCTTTTATTTAGGGAGATTAATCCTCACAATAATAAATTTATTACGAATATACAAGCTTTTTGAGATGGCCTCTGAGCTAGCCTCAACAAGATCCAATGAAACCTTTCTGATGATCTGACCTATATAAGATTCTCTGAAATTGGTTAGTGAAATTTCATCAACTTTAACCACATATACCAGATATTGAACAGATATCCCATCTAAAGGGTATAAATGGTCACTATAAGAAACTATGTAGTTCTAAGGTCAATTGCTGCTGGAAGATCTCCATTTTCATCATATGAATTAAAGATAAAATCCTTCCTCAATTGGAAAATAAAACACGGTTATTCTTATTTATAACTCTAAGTTTAATGACTAGTTTGTAACAGTCATGTTTAAATAATAATATTAATAGTATATAATAGTTTGTCAAATATGAGTGTTGTGTGTAACAAAATATATCAAAAAAATTAAAATTATTTGAGAAAAAGTCATAAATTCTCAGGTCGTTATAACAAGGGTTTGTTATTTAATGTGATACATCAAAGAATGGGATCAGATGTGTTCTTATGCCTAATTATATAGTGATATCTTATGCCTCATCCCAATTAAATGTTCATGAGTAAAATTACCCAACTCAGGATTTAGATTTAACAACTATAATATTTGAATTAATGATATCGAGGAATTATCATTATGGATAAATGTGTGACATATATTTTGATCATAAAAATTTAATTTATATATTCACCTAGAAATATATGAACATCTTCCATAGAATATGATTGGTATCGATTAAAGATTATGACAGCTCAATAGATTACCACCTTAGGAAATAGAACAAGGAGGATGATACTTTGAGTTAAAAGGAAAATTATATCTTATCTATAATGAGGATAAAAAAGATCCAATAAATATGGATTTTTAATTTATGGACCATGAAATATTTATGGAAGAGAGAAATCTTATTCTACTCAAATGAGTGTATAACCATTTATCCATGTAAATATTGAATAAGTGCATAAGGAGGATGCATAGATACTAAATAATGTGAAAATATTCTTGAGTTAAAATATTATTTTTATGTAATAATAATGTTTAAAAACCAATTATTCTTCCTTTCAATACCATACTTGAAGAAAGAGATATTGGAAGAAGCTCATAGTTGGGAGGTGTGATGTAGCCGCTCAGAGAGCTCCTTCTGGCCTAGGGTTTGCCTCCTCTAGCACTGACACCTCCGACTTCCCATCCCGTCTCCCTCTTCTGGTCCACTCTCCCTCTTTCGTGGGTCCAGCCGACGTCACTCACTGTCTGCGCTTTATCCAGATTCCACCTTGCGCGAGCAGTTCTGACATCCCGTGTTGTGGATCCATCCCTGGGTGCCGTTGCGCCAACGTCCCCGCTTCCTTGCTGGCGTGTGCTGCTAGACACAGGGATCCCACCACCTCCCGTGACTTTCTGACACCCTTCGGCCCCCATATCCTGTGTGTGCGGCCCACGATGTCACCCGTGGAAGTGATCCCACGACCTCCTCTTCCTGGTTTGGTGTTCCAGTTCTGGTCTTGGTTGTGCTTCATGCTGTAGGTCCCCCTCTTTCCAGATCTGTTCAGATCTGATGTGTTTGTTCTTCTGCTTCGATTCTGGGTCGGTTATTTTGATATGCAGGGTCATCTCCTAGGGATTACATGGTTTGTCGCGTTGCGAGATGCACACAGGTGATTTCATGGATGACATCGGTTCAACCTGGAACCAGATTGTAGCTACTACGGTGTCAAGGGGTTCTGCTACCCCCTATTCAGATCCGGTGTGTTTGTTCTATTCTTCTTCGACACTAGGTTCGCTCTTGTAATGCGCAGGATCATTGCCTAGGGTTTATGTGGGCAGCCACGGTGCGGGATGCACACAGGCGCTTGCATGGACACCGACCATCCATCCTGGGACCAGTTTGTTGCTACGGCAGATGTCGTGGAGTTTTGCACTTGGATGGTTCTAAATTTCTTTGGTTCCCTCTGCCATTACATCCTGCTCCATCGCACAAGACCCCAAATTGGTTGGGTTCTTTGGATTCGAAGATTCTTTGGACTGTGCAGGTGGTCATGGTTATGATTGAACTTTTAGAGTGCTCTTTTGTTGGTTCTACGTGTTGATGTGTTTTGGGAGGATTTGGTTGTTGTTTGGTTTCTCTTTTGGGTGGGTCTAGATTTGGAAGTGGTTCCAAATCCCACCCGCCTATGGTTCTCCGTGATTGTTCGGTTCTCACTAACCCATAAATTGACTTATTTGAAAAAAAAGAAGTTTCAGTGGAAGAAGCTCATAGATCACCATTCTCTATTCATCTAAGATGTTTAGAGATGTATATAGATATGAAAGATTATTTTTTGTGGGATAACATAAAGAGAGATATTTTAGAGTATGTATCTTGGTGATTGGTATTTCATAATGTTAAGGATGAGAGACATAAGTTTAAGTGATTTTTTCAACCATTACCCATACAAGAATGGAAATAGGAAAACATCACCATGGGATTCATTATCAGACTCCCCAAAACATAAAAATTATATAATGAAATTTGGGTTATAGTTAAACAAATTATGAAGTTATCACACATCATTATTTTTAGATAATATTTCTATATTGATCATATTTCTAGGATATACATTAAGTAAGTGGTATGGTTGTATTTATTACCACATTCTATTATATCTAATCGAGATCCAAGGATTACCTCAATGTTCTGGAGAAGTATATAGAATGATCTATATATAATTTTTTGTTTTATTACTTCCTATCATCCTCAAATAGATGGTTAGTTTGAGAAGACTATTAAAACCCTGGGGGATATGTTGAGATCTTATTCTCTATATTTTAAAGGTGTTTGGTTCCAACTCATTCCTCTAGTTAAAACAGTATCATTAACTCAAGAGTTTAGATGTATCATTATGAAGTGATCTATGGAAATAAGTATAGAACTCTGACATGATTAGATGAATTTGGATAAAGAATGTTATTGTGACTTTATCTAGATGAGGAAACAATAGGGAATGTTAGAGCCACTCAACAATATATCAATTCAGCTCAGAGTAGAAAAAGATTTTATAGTAAATCATTAGTGATATTTTGAATTTGATATCGGTGAGAAGGTTTTTATATGAATTTATCCATGGAAGAATAATATTAGATTTTGAAATAAGGAAAATTTTATACCTAGGTATATTTCCTCCTTTGAGATTCTTGATTAATTAAGTACTGTAGCATATTGCATGGAACTCCCACCAAACCTCTGTGATGTTTACAATGTGTTCCATGTTTATCTCCCAAGGAAGTATATACTTGATCCTTCACATGTACAAAACTAATAGGTTATAATTATAGAGAATTATATTTCTTATAGAAATAGATATTATAAATCTTGGATCATAGAGATAATTTTCTATAGAATAATACTACTCATCTCATTAATGTTCTTTGAAGGAATCAAAAATTTGAAGAAGATACATGATAACCAAAGGATGTGATAAACAAGAGATATCTTCCTTTATATGTATCAGAGTAATGTAATTTTAATGGATAAATTAATTGGGGGGGATAATGTAACACCCTAAGATTTTATATATTTTTATTGAAATAAAATTATAGTATTTGATAGCTTCCCTTACACACAATTTCGAGTCCAAATGAACTGTAACAAAGAAATCCTTTATAACATAGCTGTTAAATTAGCAGGTTTGAACAGTAATGAACAAATTATAAAAAATATGTAAAAAATATTTATATAATTAATTTTTTTATTAATTTATAGTAAATAAATTATCAATTTTTAGTAATGTCATTTTATGATTTAAAAATATGTTTTTTTACGAATGTGTTTTTATTTCATTTTGGGCGTGTGAACATTATAAATAATTTATACCATTTTTTAAAATTTTATTTGAGAAAATTAATACAATTTTTAATTCCCCATGTTAATAGTAGATTCGGGTGACCCTCAGTGTTTAGTCATTTTATCCTTTATATCCTTCTTCAGGGAGGGAAAATACATTCACGATGACACCCATGAAATACTGAATGGTATCACTCTATGTAAGATAATGAATCTCAATATATCAGTTGTCGAATCCGACTATGGAATGGTGATCAATAATTTCATGATAAGGATTTTCTCGATTTTACTTTTAGATATTATTTGGTAAAATTATGAGACCAGAAACTGAGACTGCCTACGATTCCGAGGCCCAGAACAATTCATTGAAAAATGATATGTTTTTAATATCACGCACGAATGAATTTACTTAAAAATTATAATTTCTTTTAAATGAGTACCCAAATTTGAAATATAATTCCATTGTTGAGAACAAAATGAAAACTTTACCCAAGGTGGGACCTTACTTTGGTCAGCGTGGGTCATCTGAAGAAAAAGTCACCAAGGATGTAACTCGAAATAAAATAATTAAATAAAATTATTTTATTTTAAAATCCTAATAACTCATGAATAGTGACTCAGATTATAAATATGAGACGATCATTGAGTTCATAATGTGGTGTTTTCCTTAAGAAAGGCCTAATATCGACTAGAACAGGTCGGCTCTGAAAAGTAATTTTTGCACGGTTGAAAGAATAAAATAAATTAAGATTTATTTTATTTAACGTTACACAGTGACGCAACGATGTGTTTTATTTTTTTAAAAATTTTGATATATTTCATGTTTATCACCATAACCCTATAATTTCTTTGAATAATGGGGAAATAATCCTCTTGAATGAACAATGATGGATCAGAGATCAAATCATGGATCGTTGTGCAAACAGAGTTGGAGGATCTCGACAAGGATGAAAAAGTAACCGATCCTTGTCAATGACCAATCCAACTTGAGGTAGGGCATTTTTTTTCCTTTATGTTTTCACCATTATTATATTTAGTGATGAATGCAAACCAACCCATGAACATGTTTATCCGTGGTTAGATCTTTTGTGGGATGGATATTTTTTGCGGGGTTTTAATGAGAGATAGAGCTTTGTGAAAATTATGGATATTCATTTATATTTCTAACAAGAAATAATTGGAGACGATATGAAAAAAAGGAGAGGTTCATTACTAGGGTGTTATTGATTCTTTTCTCTCCCCCTGTTCTTGGCATTCTTCCACATTGGACCCTCCTGGTCCTAGGTTGAATTTCCGGTAGGCTCGAAACGCAATCAGACCCTTGGATTAGTGGAAAGATGAAACGAAGGCCGAAACGATGTATCTCAGGACCCAAGGATTGCAGATATGGTTTTGTTGCAAATTTTTGAGCTCCGTAGGAGGCCCGGTGGTCCATAAAATGGACCTCCAGTGCATTGTTGACACATACTATGGTGGAGTTGTGTGGACTTGGTGTCCCAACCGCATGGGAGCCATGGAAACCGGTCATGGGATGCAACAGCCGACTGATGGAATTTGTGGTCACTATGGGGGAGTGCCCACAGGCTGTGGACAAGGCTCAAAGGAAATGTGGGATATGCAGGCCAGGATGAACCGGTGGGCTAGACCATAGTGATACGGGCAGAACCATGTGGTATGGTCTCAAGAAGATCAGGTTGGGCCCTATCGGAGCGATTTGGGTTGACCAGGCGGTGTGGGTCAGACTGTGATCCACGATGACCGAGATTCCATGGGGCCATGGTATCTAGGTGACAGTCGACCACCCGGTCAGTCCATGAGCTAATGGACCCCCTTCTAAATTCTAAAATACTCGTAACTTCCATATCGTGTGTCCATTTGATGAAACATTTGCAGAATTTGGACCCTTTCAACAATATGAACCTTTTGAGATGTCATAAGTGGGTTTTTTGGATGTGTGAATATGACCTAATGGTTTGGGGAGTAGGATATCCTAGAAAGAGCATTCTTTAAGTAGAATCCTTTGGATGGATATGACATAGAGACTGGGTGTCTCATGGATATTGTGTGAGTCCCAAAGACTATGTGTCTTATAAAAACCATGTGTATCATGGAGTTTGTGAGACTATAAAAGACTGTGTGTCTTACTGATATTGTGTCTCATGGAGACTTTTTGTCTCATTAGAGTGATTATATCTGGATATTCTTGATATATGGGCCATGGATATATATCTTTAAGGACCTGACTGCACTATTCCTTTTAGGTTTTTCCTTTATGTTATTTCCTATATAGTATTTCCTATGTGGTATTTCCTTTGTTGTATTTCCTATGTGGTATTTCCTATGTGGTATTTTCTTTGTGGTTTTTCTTTTTCGGTATTTACTTTGTGGTATTCCTTTATGGTTTTAGGGTGCCTTATTGAGTATTGTTTTACCACCCCTTCATAATATTTTCCCACACATGTTGTGTCTTGTGAAGAAGAGAATCCTTTTAACATTGTCTCAGGAGGACTAGGACCGAACATAGATTTTTGAGTTTAGAAATGCTGATGTGTTCCTATAGCTTCGACCAGAAGTACCAATACCATTATTTACATGTTGGACTTTGGGGTTTAAAAACTTTTATTTTGGAGGGATTTTATTCTTTGCCAGTTTACTTTACAACACTTTACTTTCCTATCATACTCTGTTGGTTGGAATATAGTGTATAATATAGCTGTATACTTAGTGTTTTTACATCTCATCATTTATGGGTTAGAGACATGTGAGTGTGTACAGCCAGTTAGAAAAATGCCTCGCATTTGTGGGATATTCCTTCTCGATGCTATTCACTAGCCCCTATCCTATTGAAGGTGGGCTTGGCGTAGTCATGAACAAGCCCCTATAGGATGGGTCATGACAAAGTGGAATCATAGGAGGTCGAATCTACCTTAGGACCAAGAGCCTATGAGTTTGGTTTTTTGAAACAATGTTAAGTGTTTCATGTTTGGATTTTAGGCTAGGAAATCTAGTGTTGGTGAAACAACTGATGTATCCATACACCAAGACTCTGATTTCTACTTTTTGACTAGGTACAAGAAACACTAGATGTATAGAAAAATAATGTCACTTTCATCATATAGGAATGGGTTGTTTTTCATGTCCATCTTGATTCATCTATCCAGACATACTCTATTGACCATGGTACATCTTGTTTTATTACATGATGCTTACACAGAGACAGCCATCCAGAATTCTATTGCATGATCATAAGGATTATCCTCCTACTGACAGACATCAATACATTGTCATGTGTAAGAGATATCACCTCTAAGTGGTTCTCCAATGATACCACCACCCATAGAGAAGTAGTTACTACTAGTAGTACTAGATGAGGATGCACACAGACTGAGTGTATTACACGAGTTCTAGAGGCAGCGACCTATCGGGTTTTAGGGTGATCCAGACTCCCAAAACCACAAGGATTTGTTAGAGGAAGTTACACCTGTCTTCCTCCTTGTGAGGACTCCTTCTGACTAGATAATTGTCTTTTTCATGAGTCTTTTCTAGGGATCAATAGGTTGATGGTGGAATTTATCCACCTAGAAACACGATGAGATGACTCTGTCTTGGGAATATATCAAGTGTATCTTCATATATGAGTTCTTTCCGGCTACATTGTGATTAGTACACATACATGAGCATTTGCATCTGTAGAAGGAAAGTATGACTATGGTAGAGTACTCAGTGACTTTTATAGATCCTTCGGATTACTCCATGGATATGATACGAGACTAGTTCCTTATGGATCATACCTTCAAGAAGGGCTTACATCGGGATACCAGTGAATCCATGATATCCATTAACATTCCTAATTATGATGGGTTACTTGAGTGACCTTTTCTAGTAGATATTTTTCTAGAAGAGAATACATCAATAGTGGGAGCTACAAGTAGACACAAGGTAGCTGAGACCTCGGAAATAGGTTGCTAATGGTAGTCATAGGGACCCAAGCGAGTCCAGCACTTTGGGGGATGATCTGAGGGCATAGGATCTGTGGTGCATGGCTCCGAGGGTGGCTCAAATTTGGTGAGGGATAGGCTGTGTTACACATATGGAGGTTGTGGACATCTTGAACAAGATTTTATAACCCGTTATATAGTTGAACTAGAGATGGTTGAGGGACCCCCCAAGAAGAGGAAGAGAGTGGGTCCGTGTGGTCTGTAGGGCGGTAGAATCAGAAGAGGATCATGCATGGGAGAAAGAGGCGAGTAGAGGTTCAATGTACTACCTCCTACACCCTTAGGTGGTCCATGACAGGATTAAAGAGCTGGTGGAATGGGACGAGGCCAACTTCAGGCTATGTAGTCTTATGACCCTAGGTCTCTAGGGATGATTAGAGGTATGATCTCTGTCTTCTTCACCTTAGCATCAGTTTTTATAGACCCATGTGTTTTCCAATATTTTCTTACCATGACCCTTGTTCGAGACATGGATATTCTAGTTGAACCTTTGAATCAAACTATACTATTAGAGACTCCTATGGGAATAGATTAGATGACCACACACTAGTGCCGATTGTGCAAAATTAGTCTTGGATGTGAGAGTTTCAGTTTGTGTCTCTTGGTAGCGGTGTTGAGGTCTTACAATGCCATTCTTGGTATGGACTGGTTATCCACAATTCATACCCAGATTGAATTTTTTAGGCACAAAGTGTGGTGTTTCTATTGGGATGGAACCATGGTTTCATTACTTGTTGAAAAGGAAACACAGACAGAACAAGATTGACTCACACATAGGAGGGTATAGCTAATCACTCGTCAGTTGGCTAGCTTAACCCTAAACATAGTGGATGATATAAGTCCTCATTTCCCTACAGTGATAGAGGAGTGTGAGTTCATCTTTCTTAAGTATGTTCTAGGATTACATCCCTATATGTAGGTAGAATTGTGTATTGATATATATCTTGGGACATAACCGATATCTACACCAGCATATCAGATGGCTCCTGCAGAGATTCCCGAGTTGAGGGTAAAATTCGAGGACTTGTTGAGGAAGGAATTTGTGAAACCTGGTGTTTCACCCCATGCAGACCAATTTTTGTTTTCCAAGAAGGAAGACAGGAGCTTGAGGTTATGTGTGGACTTTCAGTGTCTGAACCAGGTGACTGTGAAGAATATGTATCCACTACCGCAGATCTATGATCTCTTTTGATCAGTTGAAAGGGGTGAGGTGGTTCTCAAAGATTAACCTCATATCTAGATATCACCATCAATGAGTACGAGATGAGGATATATAGAAGACAATGTTCATATGTTGTTACGACCAGTATGAGTACTTGTTGATGCCGTTTGGAATAAAGAACACCCTATCAATGTTCATGCGAATCATGAACAAGATCTTCCATCAATACTTAGACCGGTTCTTGGTGGTCTTTATTGATGAAATCCTAGTGTACTCATCATCCAAGGTGGAGCATATGAGACACATGAGGATTGTCCTGGACACATTCTGAGTGCACCATCTTTACGAGAAGCTCTCGAAGTAGAAGTTATGGATTCGAGAGGTCTATTTTTTAGGACATGTCATTTCAGAGGATAGCATTGCAGTTGATCCAACTAATATTAAGGTGGTGCTTGTTTGGGATCCACCCAATAGTGTTACTGAGGTGCACAGTTTCCATGGTTTGGATGGGTACTGTTAGAAGTATTTACCTAACTTTTTCAGAGTAGTAACATCCTTGAAATAATTGACATGAAAGGGTAATCCTTTCTTGTGGAAAGAGAGGTTTCGAGAGATCTTTCAATAGATGAGATAGATATTGATGAGTGCTCCTATATTGAGATTTCCAGAGGAGGGTGATGAGTATGTAGTGTTCTTCAATACATCCGGAATTGGTCTTGGTTGTGTCCTATTGTAGGGGCATGTGATGATTGGGTATGTTTTATTCCAGTTGAGACCAAATGAGAAAAACTACGTGACCCATGATCTTGAGTTAGCAGAGACAGTATTCACATTGACTATGTGGCGACACTACCTGATGGGTGTGTGGTTTATAATATACTTTGAACATAAGAGTCTCAAGTATATCTTCTCTCAGAAGGATCTAAACTTTATATAGACGTGATGGCTAGAGTTCCTCTAAGACTATGAATTTAATATTTTCTATAATCATGGGAAGGGGAACATGGTGGAAGATTCTCTCAGCAAGAGATGCAGTTCAGAATTATTGAACAAGGCATCAGAAAATTTATCCTAATTGTAGATATCCTTTGTAGATGGAAAAGGAGAAGCTTATCTCCAGTCGATGGATGTCACCCCTTCACTCCTACAAAAATTTAGGGAGGCACATCTTGGGTATAACGATTGTGATATTCTACATGCTTGGATGTCTATAGGGCATTCCCTTGATGGAAATTCGAAAGGTGGGGGCACATCATTCTTTTTAGTAGACGCACAGTAGTACCAATAGAATTACAGGAGGATGTCTTGATAGAGTTTCATACACCCCCTTTAGCAGTACATCCAGGTGTCGAAATGATGTATCAAGACCTCTGACATTAGTTCTAGTGGGAGGGAATGAAGAAGGGAGTTGAAGAGTTTGTTTCTTGATGCCTTAATTTTTAGCAAGTGCAGGCTGAGAACCACATTCCAGTAGGTTTGAATCAACCCCTAGAGGTGAAATGAAGGATGTGGGATGTAATATAGATGGACTTTGTGATGGGTTTACCATGTATTTCCAGGGGACACAATACCATCTGGGTTATTGTTGACCAAATCACCAAGTCATTCCACTTCCTAGCTATTCGGTAGAAGAGTTTAGTAGAGAGTCTGGGAAACCTCTACATGCAGGAGATAGTTCAAATTCTTGTATTTCCATCAAAGATAGTCTTAGATAGTGATGCTAACATTAAATCATGATTTTGAAAGGGATTGGAGGAGGCATTTGGGACTTAGTTACGCTTGATCACATCATTTCACCCACAGATGGATGGCTTGAGTGAGTGGACCATTTAGGTTCTGGAGGACAAGATACATGCTTGAATACTAGATTTTGGCTATAGTTGGGAGGATCACCTACCTCGGGTGGAGTTTTCATAAAAAAAAATAGATACCATTCAAACATCATTATGGAACCATTATAGGTTTTTAAGGGGAACCCTATAGGTCAAAACTTTGTTGGATGAACCCATGATAGTCCGCAATCATGGACCTAGAGTTGGTGAAGGTGAATAAAGTGAAGGTGTAGATGATCCATGAGTGAATGAATACTACAGAGAGTCGTTAGAAGTCTTATACTGATAGATGACATAGTCCATTGGTGTTTGAGGAAGGAGACCATGTGTTCCTTCTGGTCTCACCTCGATGTGGATTACAGATATTTGACCCGGGCAGCAAGCTATCTTTGAGGTTAATCGAGCCTTTCCAGATTCTATGTAGAGTGGGTTAGGTGGTATGCTGTTTTGATCTACCTCTGTAGTTAATGAGAGTTCATGACATCTTTCACATGTCAGAGTTGAGGAGGAATTCATATAAACTATCATAAGTCATTGATAGGGGTGATATGGACATCAATGACGAGGTAAATTTTAATGAGTACCTAGTGAAGATCGAAGATCTAAAGGAGAGGATCCTTTGTGGGTGGTCGATTCATCTGGTGTTTATTTGGTGGTAGCACGAGAATCTCCAAGATAGCACTTCAGAGCGAAAGGATTAGATTCATGCTTTGTACCCTCCATTGTTTGAGTATCCATTTTTTTTGGATTTTAGGGATGTAAATCCCAATGGTGAAGAGAATCTAATGACTTATATTTTCCTGATTTTATTTTTATAAATTATTTGTAAAAATTAAGAGACGAGGCATTGAGACTCTTTGTGATTCATAGGCCCAGTGTGCTCGAAACAATTCATTAAAAGAAGTTATGTTTTTAATAGCGTACACATGAATATTTTCTTAAAATCATAATTTCTTTTAAATGAACTCTCAAATCAGAAATATTAGGGTTCCCTTGAGATCATAATTTTAGTCTCACCCTAGGTGAGACATAAATTTGGTTATTTCGGTTCATCTGAAGAAAAATTCACCAAGGACGTAAATAAAAATTAAATAATTAAATTAAATAATTAAATTTTAAAATCCCAATAACTCATGAATGGTGGCTTATATTAGAAATCCAAGACCACCATTGAGTTTGTAATGTGGTTTTTTCTTTAGGAAAGGCCTAACATTGTCCAGTGAAGGTTGGATATGAAAAGTAATTTTTGGACGTTTTAAAGAATTAAATAAATTAAGATTTATTTTTTATTTAACATTACGCAGTGACATAGAGAAGTGTTTTATTTTAATTAAATATTGTTAGAGAATTCAGATATATTTCCATAACACTATAATTCCTATGAATCATGGGGAAATAATACATTCTAATGAATGATGATGGATCAGAGATTAGATGATGCATTGTCATGCCAACGAAGTTGGAGTATCTCATCAATGACGATAAAGAAACCAATCCTCATCAAAGACTGATCCAACTCTAGGTTGGGAATTTATTTTCTATTTCAATTTCCCCATTCTTAAATTCAATGAATAATGAAGAAAAACCCATGAATATGTTGATTTGTGGTTTTATCATTTGTGGGACGGATATTTGTTGTGGTGTTTTAACGAGAGATAGATTTTTGTGATAATTATAGATATTCATTTATCCTTCTAATGAGAATGAATTGAGGTCTATACCAATAAAGGATAAGATTCATTTCTTGGGTTTTCTTGGTGCTTTTCTCTCCCCCCATTCTTGGAGTTCTTCACATTTGGACCCTCCTAGTCCCGGCTCAAATTTCCGAGAGGCCTAGAATTCAATCAGACCCCCAGATTGGTGGAAAGTTGAAATCAATGTCGGATTGATGTATCCCATGACATGAGGATCATAGATATGGTTTTGTTGGATATTTTTGAGCACTGGAGGAGGCCTGATGGTCTGTGGAAGGGACCACCAATGCGCTGGAGCCGACAACCAATGTTGATGGTGGCACACGACATCCCGCGCTATGGCAGAGCCATATGGACATGGTAGCCCAACTCCATGGGAGCCCCGATAGCCATACATGGGACGTGGAAGCTAGTCATGTGTAGTGGACGTATGACTCAACAGTCACCGCAGGGGAGCATTCAAAGGGTGAAAACATGACACAAGTTCCACAAGGGCTAGACTGACCAGTTTGGATGGGCCTCAGCATGATGGGCCAGCCAAGGTGGGCTAGGACCAATCAGATCGGGCCAGGCCCTGATAGAGTTTGTCTGGCCCAACAAGCATAGTTGACCCAATAAAGTGGGTTGAACCATGGTCGGACCTGGGAAGCCAGACCAGGCCATGGTTGACCAATATGTCATGTGGCAATGACCGCTAGGTTGAGATCAACCATGGAAGTCGACTACCTCTGTTGGTCCACAAACCAGTAAACCCCCTTCTGAATATTCAAACGCCTAAACTTTCAAACCGTGTGTCCATTTGAAGAACCATTTTCATCATTGGGACACTTGATATGAGACAATCCTTTTGAGATATACTAAGTGGGTTTTTTGTGGAAGTGTGAATACGAGCTAATGGATTGAGGGGTAGGTTCTCCCAGAATGAGCGTGCTTTGAGAAGAATCCTGTGGATGGTGGTGACATAGAGATTTAGTGTCTCATAGAGACTGTGTGACTCCCAAATACTGGGTGTCTTATATAGACTATGTGTCTCATGGATACTATGTGGATCTTAAAGAATGTGTGTATTACTGAGACTATGTGTCTCATGGAGACAGTTTATCTCATGGAGACTGTATGTCTCATTGGATAGAGTATATCAAGTTATTCATAATATATAGGGTTGTGGGTGTATATCTTTACAGAGATAAATATAAAATTCCTTTGTAGTATTTCCATTATAGTATTTCTTGTGTGGTATTTTTAAATGGTATTTCCTTTGTGGTATTTCCTGTGAGGTATTTCCTATGTGGTATTTCATTTTTGTTATTTCATGTGTGGTATTTTTTTGTGGTATTCATTTATAGTTTAAGAGTACCTTACTGGGTATTGTTGTACTTATCCCTATACAGGATTTTCCCAAATGTGTCATGTATTGTGTAGATGAGTGACCTTTTGATAGAGTCCCGGGTGGAATTGGACCATACAAATATTTGTGAGTTCAGGCAGGCCGAGGTGTTTCTACAGATTCGAGTAGAAATCCCAGTACCTTTGTCTATAGTATGGAAATTTTGGTTTACTTAAATAACTAAGATATTCCAAGTTTTATTTTTAGAAAATTTTTGGGAAATTTTTGAGACTAGGTGCTGAGACGACATGTGATTCTGAGGCCCGGTGTGCTCGGAATGGTCCGTCAAAAAATGTTATGTTTTAAAATAGCACATTTGAGTTGTTTTCCCAGAAAAAGTGGAATAACTCTTGAACGGGTTCCCGGATCATAAATACGAGGGAACAATTTCATTAAGGATGGTGGGTTCACACTAGGCACAACTTCACTTTAGTCGGCATGGGCCTCTAGCAAGAAAACCTAAAAATGGAATCACCGTAAATAAAATAATTATTTTATTCTAATTTAATTATAAAATCCTTATAACTCTCGAATGGTGAATTGGATTGAAAATACGAGAACTCCATTGAGCTCATGGGGGAGTTCTTTCAATATGTGGATCCTAACATTTTTCAGTGTGGGATGACTGTGGAAAGTTGTTTTTGGGAGGTGACCATAAATAAAATAATTAACTAAATAATATTTTATTTTCCTATAACTCATAAACGGTAACTCAGATTGGAAATCTGAGAGTACCTTTGAGCTCGTGGGGGTGTGATTTCCTTAGGTGTGGCCTAACATCGGCCGGTCCAGGTCGAGGGTAAAAGTTAATTTTGGGGCATTTTAAAGAAAAATAAAATAAACTTAAGAAAGTTTATTTAATTAAAAAATTGTTTTGCTGTAATGCAACGTCGAGCATGATATTTCCTTTCATAAATGAATTAGTTTAATGATGTTATAACTCAAGCGTAACAAAAATTTTGTTTTATTTCATAAATGAAACAATATAACGACGTAGCGAATCAGCGTAACAGAAGCCCTGAAACACATTTACTATATTAAGTTGACTAATAGAGATATGAGATTAGGGGAGGATCCAAGAGTTTTCTCGGAATCCTTGGAAGAAATTTGTTGGAGAACTATGAACAAAGACTAATCAAAGAACAGATTTGAATCATACATAAGAAGATAGATGAACAAAAGAAACAAGATTCACCCTTTTGTCAACAATCAATCTAAATCCAGGAAATGGTTTTTTTAGTGTTTACCTATCCCAGGTTCTTCTTTTCTGAATGATGAATGCATGTCAATTCACTAAAAAATTGACCCAGGGTTTGATCGTCTATGTGGGAATGGGATTATTGCATGCGGGGAGTTATGGAAAGTTGGATTCACATTTTATTTATTCCTTATTAAACTCCTAACAAGGATGAATCATGCCAACAAAAACAAAGGTTGTGGTTTGTCCTTCGTGTGTTCCTTGTTCATTATTCTACTCTACCCTTTTCATTCATTCTTCTTGACTTGACGACAACTGTGGTTCTAAGAGGACCAAATTGGTGGACCAACCCAAGCATGAGGTCAAGGGAAATAGAGGCACCGGGTGAGCAACCGTTGGCATGGGAGCAGATAGTAGCGATGGGAGAGCCATGACCAGGAGGGAGGAAGTGGTGGAAAGGGACACCAGCTCAAAGGCCAATGTTAGTGGAACCCTCAGTAGTCACTATGAGTGGTGGACTAGGGCTACTGAAACATGGAATCGACCGTGTGTGGGAGGTCACACATTCCTGTGGCATGCTGCGACGACAGTATGCTGTGGATAGGGTGGGATGTGGCGGGGGCGATGACACACGGTTAGTAGACCACATGTAGGGAGGTGGTCGAATGAGCTATTCATGTGGTGCAGAGTGGATGCCACACCAACCATGTCTAGGCTTGACTGAACCACACCTCTAGCACATGCCAGGCTAGAGGGGGAACCGGGCCACTAGGTTCTCTAGATGGATATAAACTATCCCACCAGTAGGGGCGTTTTCGAGGAAGGGGACCAGGACACAGGGTGGATCAATGGGATGGACCCATAGCCCAATGGGTTGGGTCTAGATGGCCTAATGGGCTTGGTCCGTGGGCCATACCAGACCGGGTGAGACCATATCCACACCCAACCAACCCCTTTTTAGTAAAAGAAGCATAACTTCTAAACCGTGCGTCCGATTGAAAAAAACATTTACAGTGTTGGGACCCTTGTGATGAGACAGTCATTTTGAAATAATCTATGTGAGTTTTTATGGATGTGGAAATACAACCAACGACTTGAGGAGTAGATTCTCTCATAATAATGCATGGTATGAGCAGGAATCGAGTGGACTCAGTGGCCTAGTAAACTAGTAGAGTTCAAGGGCCTAGGAAATGATACGACCTTAGTAAGATAGTAGGAGATTAGACCTTAGTGGCCCAATAGATGAACAGACCATAGTGGCCCATCAGACAAGCAGACCTTAGTGGCCCAACAGATGAGCAGACCTTAGTGATCTAGCAGATTAGAAGATCTTAGTTGCCCAACTGACCATGGTGACTCATCAGGGGTGAGTTCCTCATTAGCACAAAATGTTCGAAATTACAATGATAGTCTTTATTTCTATACTTTAGGTTATACCGATGTGATATGACTCTAGTGACTCTCTTAACTGTACTTTTTAGAGGCAACACTATGTGTACCACTTTGGTAGTATGCTTTGTGAATTTTTTTGTTGTATACCATAGTGGTTTTGGGTCCATAGTGAGTATTGTTTTACTCACCCCTACATTGGCTTCACCCACACATGTCGTTTCTTGTGCTGATGATCGATTCTTTGATGAAGTCCTTGGTGGACTGGGGCTAAGTGGTGCTTCGAGTGACCTAACAGACGAGACGTGCTTCTGCAACATCAGAAAATTTTTTCTACACCTACCCTTCAGGTAGGGTTTTCTATGGAGGAGTTCTAGAGACTTGTAGTTTTACTTTATTACATCAGTTGGGCTGGTATTCTATCCCCATTTACCTTCATTTTATTCTGTTTTACCTTTAGTTGTTTACATAGTGTTTTCACATTCCAGAATCTATGTCTTGGAGTTGTGTGCGTGTGTAAAGGTAGTTAGGAAAATTCCTCCCATTTGTTAGGGATATGATTAATCAGTGTTAGTTGTTAGCCCTTGACCTATGGGAGGCAGGCTTGGGGTAGCCATGACATGGGCCCCAGGGGATGGGTTGTGATAGAGTGGTATCAAATGTGGTCAGTTCTACCTTAATAACCCAGTGTCTATGAGTTTGGTTTGGGAAAATAGTGTTATGTTTTTTTAGTTCGACTTTCAGGCTAGGGAATCCAATATTGGTGCGGCAGATATTATATCCATACATCATAACCCGGAATTATTCATTTTCACTCGGTACATGAAAAAACTAGTTTAATGAAAAAATGATGGTACATGCATCCTATAAGAATGGGTTGAGTTTTCCATGTCCTTTTTGAGTCAGATCACTAAACATACTCTATTTATTGTGTTACATCTTGTGTTTGTTTCAAGATTCTTCCATGTAGACTGCAAGATAGGATTCCACTACATAATCAAAATTATTATCTACGGGGTGTCATGATGGATATAAGGGTTCATTTTAGAGACAAAATATAAGCCCCCAACCTTAAACATCACATAATGTTGAGTTATTTCAAGAATTCACATTAAGGATCATTTCAGGTTTATAGTTTTAGAGAATTAGGCTGTAACTATTTCATTACATCCCAAAAATTACAAATTAGAAATTTCTACTCTATCCATAATTTTCACAATAATAAAACTCCTTAAATAAAAAAGAGAGTTATTTTCTTGATATTAATATTCTTTAATACTTCATTTATCTTATGATTTCTTATACCCTGGGAAAAAGATTTCAAAAACACAGAATGATCATAAAAACCTAAGTAAGGGTTATAAAATAAAGAAAGAAAACATTAGTCCATCAATACATATAAATCAATGAAACTGTAATTTTCAATCATAAAACTTATGTTCTTTAACATACCTCATGAAATAATAAGATTTATGAATAACACACAAAAATCATAAATCATAATGGTAACCTGTGGAATCTGTATCATAATTACATTATAGTTTTGACAGCTACATAGGGAGTTACATTTGGAATAACCATCATAGTATATTCCCTAAATCTCATAGGAGAAACATTAATGTGTACCTCTATCATGTTACCCAATGCATTAGAGAGCTAACTCGGGCTCACCCACCTAGGTTTATCATAGAACCACCAGTATTTGGTTTATCTCATAACCACCCATCAAATAACGCATAGAATATTGAAATTATAAACATTTCACTTATCAATCACATGAAACCAATTCAAGATACTGAAATATTCAATCCATTTCAAAAACCTTTTAAAATATTTAATAAAGATATTTTTGAATCAAATTATCCCATAACACTTTGAAACTTTAAAAAGAATTAAAATTTTAAAAAATTATTATCCATATAAATAAATCCTTAAAACCATTTTGAAAACATGGAAATTACTGAGAAATATTTATAAGATTAAATCTTTAAAAAATTCAAAACAATGTTTTAGTTAAAGTGTACCTTACCACTTGAGAATATAATTGAATAAAAAAAATTAAAGAATAACATTAAATGAAACCTATAATATCATGAGAATAAGGAGATTCATGATATAATATGTCAAAGGATAGTATATACACCTTATAGAATAATAAATGTGAACAATATCAAGATATGACTCAATGAAATGAGATAGAGACGAAGTCCATTACAAATATTGTATCAATGGCATAAGAATTTATCAATGGGGTGATTATGTGTAGAAACAATATATCCACACAAATAGAAGGTGAAATTAAAACCTTAATAAATAAAAATTATTCCACAGATAATATTGTAATAATATAATCAATGAAGTATGCGTAAAACCCAATGAGAAGAAATGGAGTTTAGAAATTCCATTATGATAATTCGGCAGCCTAATGGAATCACTCAAAAATTCAGAAAATCAGTTGCTGATAGAGAAAAGGGTCTCTCATAACATGAGAATAAAATGTACAGAAATAACGATATATAAGAACTTATCCCAAAATAATAAAATATAAATTACAAGACGTAATAGAAAATAAGTCTTTGACTAAAAGATGAGGTTGAAGGGTTCCCTTACCTTGAATCTGACTCACCACATATGTTCCTTATTCTTCCTGAATAATAAAATTAAGTTAATTTATACTTTCTTAATAACCATTTTCAATTTTATTATTCCTTTTATATCACTTATTACCTTTTCATAAAAATCATATAATTATTCAAGTTTATATCGGTCATTTTGTCGATGTTTGGTACTTGAGTCCAAAATGAACTTGTTATAATTACAAATTATCCATATGGTCAAAATTCCATTATCTCCATAATTTTATTCATAATTTAAATATAATATATATCCATTATAAATGTATTTATAATAGTACATAACATTTGGATATAATAAATTAAATTCACCGTTCCTAGAGACGGTAAGCTATATGTACGCATGGACACTACTTTCATTTCTTTTTCATATTTAAAGGAATGATAAATAAATGATAAATAGGTATATTATAATTAATGTATAATATATATATTATATATGTTGCATATGCTCATTAATTCTATCCTTTATATGTCCCAAGTATAGCATGAATGAGTCATATCACTTTGAGAGGGCGGTAGTCCGCACTTCCCCAAATGAAATTATCGTATTTATGTGTTATGGAAAGAATAAAGGTATGATATAAATAAAAAAATAAAGAAGAATAGAGAAAATATAAATATAATATATATCATATATAAATACAGTTCCATCATAATGGCCACCCTGAGAGGCGGTAAGAGATAATTGAACAATCATCATTTCGTGAGGCAATAGTTCACCGTCCAAAGAAACAGTATGTTCTAAATCCATTAGATGGTGTTGTGTGTGATTTTAAGTCAAATAATACTCATAAAAACATCCTATTATACTAAATATACAGGTTTTGTTATAAAATAATGGAATAAAGAAAGTTTAGGGGGTTGGAGAAGGCAAAATAAAGGGATGAATCTTGAGATAAGACTTTACCTCAAATCGGGTAACTCCTTTTTATTTAAGCTAAAAGGTATTCTTAGATTTCTTTATACCCAAGGTAAGGCTTCAATGAAGAAAAGAGGGATTTTGGGATATTATTTTCGTAGAGTTTGGATGAGATAATGGGTCTCGAGAGTCGTGAGTAAGGGTTAGAGGTGGTGGCCTTTTATAAGAGGAAGGAGGGAAACTTTAGGAAAGTTTGAAAGATTATTTTATTATAAACTGAATTTAGATTTTTAAAAGGTCCAAAACTCATTTAATTCGATTAAAAGATAAGTATTTTTCTAAATCCTCTCAACCAATAGTTTAAAAAGAAATTTGGATTCAAATTTAACATTATCATCTAGCTTTAAGCCTTAGTTAACTTATTTGACTCTTACCATGTCTTCTTATATATTCATATTATACGGTTAATATAGTTACTATAATATTACAATAGAACCTCAAGTGGTTCATTAATTACATTTTCAACCTTATATAATTCATTTATCAGAATATTATATTCTTAGCACTATTATACCATTTGATAAAATATTATTTGTTTTAAAAACTCATTTATGTCAATTTTTATACTATTCATATCACGACTTTTTAAAAATTCATAAAAAATTATTATTTATAAAAAACCACATAAATTAAATTATAAAAAGTCATAATAATCCCTAAAATTATTGTATGGAATAAAAAGTTTCAAAATAAATTTATTTTAATATTTATATTCTTATTTATTTAAATCATTCACTAATAAGGTAATCACTACATCATCATTGTGTCATAAATATATTTATTTATTTGATGTCTCCAAATTATAAATAAAATATAATGATCTAGGAAATAATTTTTTATTTCTAATGACTATTTATAGTCAATGATATCACTTATATAACCTCATATAAAATTTTTTGTAGTAAAATATACATGTTTAGTGGATATTTTCCTTAACTTTAAATTAAAGGTAATTAAATGTCATTTTCACACACAAGTGCCTCCATGAAGACCTAAAATAAACCCAATGATTCCCATTGTAAGAAACAAATCATCCTATAGGATTATTAAATGTTTTTGGGTAATTTAATATTATTAAAATATTATTTTTCTACCCTTATTTACCAGATATACCCTTTATCCATGGTAAATAAAATGTTTATTAGAGTTACTATTCACAATGTCTAAAAATAAAAGTTATCTATTTATACAATTTTTAACTTCTGATTAAAAATATTTAATCCATTTTTCCATATTCAAAACAAAGAAGTTGTAGAAATTAATTAAAATTAATTCCCATTGTCAAAACCAAAAAGGGTGTTTTTAAGAAGTAAAAACTACCAAACGATTGACATGTGTTTATATCCAATTTTAATGTGAAATTACTTAAATTTTACAAAAATATAATTAATGATAAAAATATAATCTAATTACACTTTAACAACAATTAAAATTACAATATAACTATATAAATAAATTAGATTAAAAGGTAGTATTTTTTACTATTTATTAAAAAATGAACTTTATTAGAAAAATACCAAAATTTCATCCAAAGTAAATTATAATGTCCCACTTCTAAAAATATTTTTATTTTGTCAAATAGAACATATTAAATTGAAAAAATAGATTTAAAAATGTTTCTCCATCAAAAGGTGGTAAATCGACCTTTTAGGGAATATCAGAGTATTTCATGCTTAAAATCAGATTCATTCTAATTTTAAGCTTCTAAAATTTATTGGATAAATTTAAATAGATTTAATAAACATGTATAATCATATTTTAGTTAGTTATATTCATTCCCACAAATACAACATCTAGGTGTTTACTACCATTTAAAATAATAATATTATCATATTATTTTTCGGTATAACTCAAAGTTGTGTGCAACATAAGATTTTGGCGAAACCCCTTGTTTCATGTCGAGTACGCTATCGGAAAAAGAATCCCGTTAATATAGAATTAATATGTTATTCATAAGTATTAATAGAAATAAAAAATTATTATTATATAAATACTTAGGTCATTACATCCTTCCCCACTTTTGGAAATTGCATCCTCGAAATTTTAAAATTTGGCTTGGAAACTTCATTAAAAGTCCTACATAGGAAAAAGAGTCCATAAAAATATCACTTTTAAAGAAATAAAGAGAAATAACAAGGTCACCCAAGATAACGCATACTAATATTCCATCTATGAAAATATGGATTTTGAAGAGAAACAAACCATCATGTTCTGATGGAGAGCGATAGAAAACATTATCATGAGAAAGTTAACCACTGGAAAATCACAAACTTGTGATAGGTTAAACAGTCTTTGATTACACAGTATAAAAAGTGAACCGAAAATGTTTTTTTTGTTTTAGGTTCCTTTTCATAAATGGGTAGAATTTATTTATGATATTGACTATGAACATAAAGAAATATACTTACAATTCATGGAGAGTTTCTTCCTTTAATAAATTTCTACCACAAACTCATATTTTCTCCAAACGATGAGTTTTCAAGTTGACTTGGTCACACCTGAAGCACTAGAATGAACTTCTAAAAAAATCACATAATCCTCAAAATATTAAATATCGATTCATCCTATCTTGAAGTATTAACCAAAACCAAAATGGTTAGTACAAGATTAGATAATCCCTAAAAAGTATAATCCATTATAAAACGATATACTACTCTTAATATCCAAAATTCAACAAACAATAACCAATGTTTAACAAAGACCATTAAATACACAATTTTCCTTAAAATTATTTAATATAATCCAAACTAATATCGAAATCCAAAACTTAGAATAATTTTATCACATAGTCTTTAATGATAAATCTTAACATTTATCTCTAAATAACATCAAATACTGTTAAAGTATCATACATAAAATGTAATTAACCTAATCACATATTCTCAAATATCAGTTAATGATTAACCCAAATCTCTATAAGTCCAAAATAAAAACATATATCCTTACAAAATAAAAATCAAACATTACTAATCATATAAAATCCCATAGTATTCTACTTTCCTTTTAAATATTGTTTCCCAAAAGAGAAAACATCTTCCAAAATAAAATTTTTCACTTAACCACCAAATAATTTTCCTATACTAAGGGTATCCATTTGAAAAAACATAAGTTCCAAAAATCAACTTATTCTTGATACATAAAATAATTTAACTAAAAAAAATTAGTCATACTAACCATGGACTTCATGTAGTTTAATGGTAGGTGATAAATCACAGTCACACTTTGGTTGTGGGTTCGATTCCGGCAGCTTTGTTTGACGTGAGGGGTTGTCACATCGTCTCCATGTTGTACATTTTAAAAATCTATATAATTTTATAACATTCCAAAAAAATGATATAAATTCATTAAAAATAACCATAACATATTTTAACAAAAAAGTTTATCTCATACCACGCATTTTCATCCCCAAAAGTAATAACCTTTAATTGCCTCAAATTAAAGGATCATATAAACCCAAATGGTTCTTTGTAACTATATCCCCAAAAGAAAAGATAATTTTTCCTCCAATATAAATTTAACATAACAAACTATAGGGTTACACATACAAGAGAAAATTTTTCCAATATAATCCCATCAATAAATAACATTAATACTTTTAAACATTTCATCATCCAGATATCTAACATTACTCTCTAATTTTTAAAATGTAGAAATCTTATTCATCCAGCATTCTCCATGATCCCCTAACAAGTTTTTTTCAACTAATTCCATAATACATATTTTTTACAAACAGAATCATGAATCATATCCTAAGGATAAATAGTATCAAAACATCAGCTAAGAAATAATCCATACCTTTCAAAGTCCATTGCCAGTTTCCTCACCCTCAATTTGAATGGCATTTGGTATTAGTAAACATATATTTGTATGGTCCTAATGATCCCATTATCTAACCTTCTTCATAGGACATCTATTTTTGTAATGTCTATGCACACTATATTTAAAACATTCACTTGATCCCTCGAAAATTACTTCTTTCCCTTTCCTAGAGTAAACTGAATGCTTCCTTTTTCCATGGCAGGTTATTGCTTCATGACCTTCATTACCACATCTGAAACATATTCCCATCCCTTTGAAGCATTTTCCTAGGTGTTTTTTCCACATCCTTGACACATAGGTTTTTGAATATACTTGACTTTATGATTATTACCTTAACTTCCATAGGGATTCATTTCTCGCATATATGATGCCTTAGAAAAATCCCCAAGGTTCATGTGGTCAATAATGACTCTAGACAGTTGGTTAAGAATAACCAGAAGAGTTATCATTACATCTCCCATTTCATTTGGTTACTCAATCAATAAACTATCGCAATTTTCTTCACATCCATTGTTACTTTGGTGCCTACTACATCCATCAGTTTACTAAAACCAAAAAGGTTGGTGTGAGTATATCAGTAAAATCATCATATACCATCTTATGAGGAGGGTAAACACTAAAATATACTTATTCAGGTAATCTAAAACTCATTAAATTTATCTAAAATAACTATGACTCTTTATAATATTAAAACCATTATGTTTATGTCACTTATGCTTAAATAACACCCTAACCTCAATAGTTCTCTAAACCGACCTATAAAACCAACTATAAGGCCCCAGCCTTATACATCACATAATATTGAGTTAACTCAAGAATTCACATTTAGGATATTTTCAGGTTTATAGTTTTAGAGAATTAGGCCGTAACTATTTCATTACATCCCAAAAATTACAAATTATACACATATAATCTATCCAAAATTTTCACAATAATAAAACTCTTCAAATAAAACAAGAGTTGTTTTCTTGATATAAATATTATTCAATACTTCATTTCTCTTTCCCTTCCTTATACCCTATGAAAAACATTTCAAAAAATTGGGAAGATCATAAAAATCTCAACAATGGTTATAGAATAATGAAAGAAAACATTAGTCCATCAATACATTCAAATCAATGAAACCATACATTTCAATCATAAAACATATGTTCTTTAACATACCTTATGAAATCATAATATTTATTAATAACAACACAGACATCAAAAATCATAAAGGTAACCTGAGGAATCCATATCCTACTTACATTGTATCTTTCACAGATATATAGGGAGTTACATTTGGAATACCCATCACAATATATTCTCAAATTCTCTTAGGAGGAACATTAACATTTACCTCTGTCACATTACCCAATGCATATGAGAGCTATCTCAGGGTCACTCGCCCTAGGTTTATCTGGGAACCACTCGTATTTGGTTTATCACATAATCACCCATCAAATAACACATAAAATATTGAAATTATAAACATTTCACTTATAAATCACGTGAAACAAAATCAAGATACTAAAATATTAAATCCATTTCCAAAACCAATTAAAACATTTAATAAAGATATTTTTTAATCAATGTGTACCACACAACTTTGAAAATTTTAAAGGAATTAAAATTTTAAAACATTAATGTCCATATAAATAAATACTTAAATCATTTTGAAAACATGTACATTAATGAGAATTATTTATAATAATAAATCTTTAAATCATTCAAAACAATGTTTTAGTTAAAGAGTCCCTTACCACTTGAGAAAATAATTGAATAAAAATAATTAAAAAATAACAATAAACAAAACCTATAATATCATGAGAATAAAGAGATTAATTATATAATATTTCAAAAGGTATTATATACACCTTATCGGATAATAAAGGTTCACAATATCAAGATATGACTCAATGAAAGAATATTGAGATGAAGTCCCTTACAAATATTGTATTAATGGCATAAGAATTTATCAATGGGGTGAATACATGTAGAAATAGTATATCCACACAAAAAATAGTGGAAATTACAACATCAATAAATAAATAGTGATTCCACACATAATCTTGGCATAATATAATCAACAAATTATGCATAAAATCCAATGAGAGGAATTTGAGTTTAGAAATTCCCTTACGAAAATTTGGTAGCCTAACGACGTCACGTAAAAATTTAGAAAACGTGTTGATGATAGAGAAACAAATATCTTATAACAAGAACATAAAATGTACCGAAATAAGGATATAAAATAACATATCCCAACATAATAAAATGGAAATTAAAATACATCACATAACATAAGCCTTTGACTAAAAGATGAGGCAGAAAGGTTCCCTTACCTTAAAACTGACTCGTCACGTATCTTCCTTGCTCTCCTTGAATAATAACATTAAGTTAATTTAAAAGTTCTTCATAACCCTTTTTATGTTTATAATTCCTGTTATATAACTTGTTACATTTCCATAACAATCATATAATTATTCAAATTTATATCGGTCATTTTGTCGATGTTTGGTACTTGAGTAAAAAATGAACTTGTTATAATTACAAATTGTTTATGTGGTCAAAAGTCCATTATCTCCAGATTTGTTTTCATGATTTAATATCATATAATTACAATATATATGTTTTTATATCAATTATATATGTATTTATAATAGTACATTGCATTTGGATAGACAAAATGAAATGCATCGTTCATGGAGACAGTAAGTTGTACGTATGCATGAATGCTACTTTCATTTCTTTTTCATATTTAAATGATTGAATAATAAAAGATAAATAGGTATATTATAACCAGTATAATATATAGGTTATATGTGTTAGATAAGTTCATTAATTCCATACTTTATATGACCCATGAATTTCATGAACGAGTCATATCACATTGAGGAGGCGGTAGTCAGCACTTCTCAAATGAAATTATCATATTTACAAATTATGGAAAGCATAAAGGTATGATTTAAATGAATAATAAAGAAGAATAGAGACAATATAAATATAATATATATCATATATAATTACATTTCCATCATAATTTCCACCATGAGAGGCGGTAGGAGATAATTTAACATTCATCATTTCGTGAGGCAGTAGTTCACCGTCCAGAGAAATAGTATGTTCTAAATCCATTAGATGGTGTTTTGTGTGATTTTAGGTCAAATAATTATCATAAAAACATCCTATTATACTTAATATACTTGTTTTTTATAAAATAAAGGAATAAATAGAGTTCATTGGGTTTGAGAAGGAAAAATAATTGGAAGAATCTTGAGAGAAGACATTACCTCAAATCAGGTAACTCCTTTTGATTTAAGCAAAAGGGACTTCTTGAATTGCCTTCCAACCAAGGGAATGATTATAGGAGGAATAAATGGATGTTATGAGCTTATTTTTTTAGATTTTGGATGATCCAATGGGGCTTGATAGGTGTGAGTAAGGGTTAGATGTGCTGGCCTTTTATAAGAGGGAGGAGGGTTACTTTAGGAAAGTTTGAAAAATTATTTTATTACAAACTGAATTTAAATTTTCAAAGGGTCAAAAACTAATTGAATTCAAATATAAGATTATTATTTTTATAAATCCTCTCAACCAATAGTTTTTAGACATGTTTTGGTTTCCATTTTAACCTTATCTTCTTGCTTAAACCCATAGTTAACTTATTTTACTCTTACCATGTCATCTTGTATATTGATACTATATGGTTAATATAGTTACAATAAAATGACAACATAACCCCAAGTGGTTAATTAATGACATTTTAAACATTAGATATATCATTTGGACGAATATTATATTTTTATGACTATTATATCATTTAATAATATATTATTTATTTTAAAAACTCATTTATGTGAATTTTCGTACTATTCCTAGCATGGCTTTTTAAAAATCCATAAAAACTTGACTATTTCAAGAAAAAATCATCAATTAAATGATAAAATTTTTTAACCATCCCAAATTTTTTTGGATGGAATAAAAAGTTTAAAAATAAATTTATTTTAATATTTATAATCTTATTTATTTAAATCATTCAGTAATAAGGTAATCACTACATAATCATTGTGTCATAAATATATTTATTTATATGAAGTCTAAAAATTATAAAAAAATACCCTGATGTATGAAATATTGTTATATTTCCATGGAAAATTTATAGTCAAAGATATCACTTATATAACTCCATATCAAAATTGTTTTAGTAAAAGTTACTTTTTTAGGGTATATTTTCCTCATCTTTAAATTAAAAGTAATTAAATGTCATATTCACACACAAGTGGCTCCATGGGGTTCTAAAATCGACCCAAGGATGACCATGGTTGGAAATATTTTATACAATATGATTAGGACACATGTTAGTGTAATTTAATATTATTATAATATTATTTTTATACCCATATTTACCAGATTTACCCTTTAACCATGGTAAATAAAATATTTACTGAATTTACTATTCATAATGTCTAAAAATAAAAGTTACCTATTTATAAAATCTGGAAATCCTAATTGAAAGTATAGAATCCATTTTTCGAAATTCAAAACATAGAAGTTGTAGAAATTAATGTAAAATTAATTCCCATTGTCAAAACCAAAAAGCGTGTTTTTAAGTAGTAAAAACTACCAAAAGATTGACATGTGTTTATATACAATTTGAAAGTGAAATTACTTATAATTACAAAATTTGTATTAAATTATAAAAATATAATCCAATTAAACTTTAAAACTACTTAAAAGTACAATATACCTGTATAAATAAATTAGATTGAAAGGTAGTTTTGAATTAAAATGCAGTATTTTTGACTATTCATTAAAAAATGAACTTTATCAGAAAAATACCAAAATTTAATCCAATGTAAATTTTTATGCCCCAATTATAAATAATAATTTTATTTTGTCAAATAGAATATATAAAATTGAAAAAACTAGATTTAAAAAGGGTTCACCATCAAAAGGAGGTAAATCGACCTTTTAAAGAATATTACAGTATTTCATGATTAAAATCAGATTCATTCTTATTTTAGGCCTCTAAAATTGATTGGGTAAATTTAAAGACATTTAATAAACATGTATAATCATATTATAGTTATTTAAATTCATTTCCTCCAATACAACTTCTAGGTGTTAAGTACCATTTAAAATAATAATATTATCATATTATTATTTGGTATAACTCAATGTTGTGTGAAACGTATGATTTTAAATAAAACCCTTGTTTCATGTAGAGTATGCTATTGGAAAAAGCATCCCTTTAACGTAAAATTAATATCTTAATCATAAGTATTAATATAAATCAAAAGGTATTATTCTATAAATACCTGGGTCGTTACATAGCACCACCAGGTAGTGTACCGGCTATACCACCACCTATGGAGTAGCATATGGTACACATAGTACCAGCATATGAGATGTGCAGGCTAAGAACACTTAATGAGTTTTAGTGACAGAGACCCCTTAAGTTCTAAGGTGAGCCTGACTCACAGGTGGCTAAGGACTGACCTGAGGTGATGATTGAGTTTTCCACCTAGTCAGGACACCATTAGATCAGATGGCGGTCTTGGCAGTGAGCCTTCTAAGTGTATCTGTAGGGAGATGGTGTGGTTTAGATTACTTGATCTTGCGATGAGGTTAATCTTCCATGTATAGAGATTTATAATGGGATATCTCCATAATATCTAAGGACTCTGCATTCCCAAGAGATTCTACAGCTTCAGTAGGATGACATGGAGATTTTTGGGTATTCTTCGAGGCATACCAACCTTTCCAAGTACTTTAAGAATACGATAATACCAGTTCTTTAGGGATTTGACCTCCGCGTGAGGTGCATTTAAGGATATATGATCCAACACTATTCCTCTATGCATTCCAAATTATGATAGGGTGATAGAGAGAAGCTTTGTGGTTGAAAGTTATTTGGCTGAGTAGATATAGCCAGTGGATGTTAGTAGTGGGAAAGTAGGATGCTGATGTTAGTATCTGAGAATTGGACATGTGAGACGTTCTGAGAAGAGGTCCCAAAATAGGGGATCTATAGCTCCAGGATCATAGGGTTAGTCCAGTCAGCCTAGTAATAGGTAATGCATCTCAAAAGATGGAATGTGTCATCTCGCTAGAGATTTTCCATCCCATCGTGCTGATAGTGAAATGGTGGATGGGCCACTAGGGTAGAGACAATGACATGAAAAGATGAATTTTCAGGGTGGATGACCTGGAAGGGGAGATGGAAGAGTAGTAGGAGGTTGTATACATTTCAAAATGTTACAAACACTACCCCAGTGTGGTTCACACCATGCTTAGGGAGATGGATGATAGGGGAAGGGAGTAGCTACATGCAGTCAAGGAATATGACCCATGGACTCCAGGAAAGATTTGAGGTATGGTTTGTGTATAATATTAGCTGCTGTATTAATAGACATAGGTTCTAATCATTCAATATTGTCACAAATATTGTTCAAGACCTAGAGTTTCTAGTTGAACCGTTGACCTGACCCTTATGTCTGTAGATTCTTATGGTACAAGACTCGATAATTACAGTTATGATGATAGGGATATTTGAACCTTGAGGCAATAGTTTCGTTTGGAACCTCTTGGTGGAAGCATCGAGGCCTTACGACGTCAGTTTGTGTATGAACTAGTCATCCATAGTTCATGCTCAGATTGACTATTTTAGGAAAAGGGATGCGGTATGTCAGCAGTGATAGAATGGGATTTTCCTTGGTCGGAAAAAAAGGAAACACATGCAACACAGGATAGACTCATGCATAGGAGGGTGAGACTGATCACTCTTGAGTGAGCTACCCTTACCCTTGGGGCAGCAGATGTTATGAGTTTTCTCTTCCTAGCAGTATTGGTGGAATATGAATACATCTTCCCAAAAGATGTTTCAGGTTTACCTCCCCATAGGGAGGTAGACTTATACATTTTTCTACACCCCTAGATGGAATCGATAACAGAATCAGTATATCATATGGCTTTCATAGTGCATGTCGATCTTAGGGTGCACGTAGAGGAATTATGGAGGAAGGTCTTAATAAGAACCAATGATCAAGGTTATGTGTGGATTACCAGAACTTTAACCAAGTGACTGTGGATAATGAGTATCCACTACCAAAGTTTTAATGAACACTTTGATCAGTTGAAAGGCGAAACCTTTCTTGTGGATAGAAAGGAACCCTTAGTCTTTTCAACAATTAAGACAAATTTGGATGAGTGCCCGGATCTTGAGATTTTCAGAGGAGGGAATCAATTATGTTTTGTTCTACAATCTCATAGGGACTGGACATGTTTTTTCCTAATGCAGAGGAAAGCAGTGATTTCTTATGGTTCACCTCAGTTGAGACTACATGATAAGAACTACACGACCCATGATATTGAGTTGGAAGAAGTAGTATTTACATTGAATATGAAAAAACACTACCTTATTGGAAAAAAATTTATTGTCTACTCTAACCACAAGAGTCTCAAGTATATATTATCTCATAAGGGTTTTAACTTGAGATTGAGATGATGGATGGAGTTCCTCCAGGACTAAGACTTTGAAGTAGTCTATACTCTTGGTAAGGGAAATGTGGTTGCAGATTCTCTCACCAGAATATCCAGTTTGAAGTGGCTGAATGAGGAAATACAGTATTTGGCCTCATTATAGTTATCCTTCTTGGATAGTGATGATGCAACTTACCTCTAATCGGTGGTTGTTACCCTTCTACTCTTAAAGTGAGGCTCGGAGGCAAAACTCGATGATACTGATTGTGAGTCTTTAAGTGCTCAGTTGTCTATAAGGAATAGTCCTGAGGGATATTCAAAAGGTGAGGAGAATTTCATTTCATTCAGAGGATGAAAAATAGTAGTAGTGGACACCTAGAGTGATGATATGCATTGGGATATGCATGAGTGTGTCAAGGCATACACCGAGGATGAATGAAAATGTTAAAGCTGGGATTACCTATTGATATAAAAGTTGAGTGCTTGTTTAATCAGTTTCGTGGTTTTTCAACACACAGTGTCAAGTCCCTATGCTTAGAAGGAGTTTCTCTTTTCTTCCTTGGAGTTAAAAGAATGGATTGGGGGAGGATATCAGCGTTATTTGTGATTGGTTTATCATATACAGCCAGGGGACATGGTACCATCTAGGTGATCATTGACCGAATCAACATGTCGGTGACTTCTTAGTTATTCAAGAATAGAGTCCCGTAGAAATCTTGGGATACCTCTACACGCATGAGATAGTTTGACTCTATGGAATCCCATCAATGATAGTCTCAGATCGAGGTGTATGCTTTGTATCCCGGTTGTGAAAGGGATTTGCAGGAGGTGTTTGGGAGTCAGATGCACATGAGAACAACTTTCCACCAGCATACTGAAGATAAGAGGGAGTGGACCGTTTAGGTCATAGAGGATATTCTATGTGATTACATTCTTTATTTTGGCTATAGTTGTGAGGATCAATTACTTATTGTAGAGTTTTCATACTGAAAAAACTATCACTCCATCATCTGTATGGAACCGTTTGTGACCTTGTATGGGTGAACCTATAGGTTACCAATTTGCAGGACTGACCCCATAGTGTCAGTGCTCATGATCCCGGAGTTGGTGCAGGATACTACAAAGAAGGTGCAGGTCATCAAGGAGAAGTTGAAGATTGAACAGAACTGTCAGAAGTCCTACGCTAATAGGTGATGGTGACCCTTGGAATTCAAGGAGGGAGACCATGTATTTCATCAGGTCTCTCCTCAACATGGGATACAAATATTTGGCTAGGGTGGAATGTTATCTCTAAGGTTCATTGAAACATTTTTGTTACTATATAGAGTGGGTGATGTGGCATACCCCTTGGCTCTACCTCCATAGTAAGATCAGGTACACAACGACTTCCATGTGTCCTAGTTAAGGAGATACCTACATGACCCATCACATGTCATTGAATTGGGAGAGATGGATTTTGATGATGGGTCAACTTTTTTGGAGATTCCAATAGAGATCAAGGATCAACATGAGAGGACTCTCCATGGGCGATCGATTCATTTAGTGCATGTTCATTGATAGTAAAGGAATTTACAGGAGAGAATGTGGGAGTGGGAAGATCAGATTCGTGATCGTACCCTCATCTGTTTGAGAGTCCCTTGGTTTGGATTTTGGGGACGTAAATTATTATGGTAGAGATAATTTAATGACCTAGATTTTCCCATTTTTTTGTTAGATTTTTTGAGAAAATACCGAGATGAGTTGATGATAAAATGTGTAATTTTGAGGCCCTGTGTGCTCTAAATGGTCTTTCAAAAGATATTATGTTTTTAAATAGCATTTATGAGTATTTTTCCTAAAAAAGTGGAATAAATATTAAATATATTCTCATATCAGAAATCAGAGGAAGGAATTGTGTTCAGGATGGTGGGTTTATTATAGGTGCGACTTAACTTTAGTCGGCGGAGGCCTCCAACGAGAAAAACATATAATCGAATAAATGTAAATAAAATAATAAAATAAAATAATTTTATTTTTCAAATCCTTATAACTCATCAATGGTGACTCAGATTTAAAATCAGAGACCACAATTGAACTCTTGAGGGAGTAATTTCCCTAGGTGAATCCTAACATTGGTTAGCATTGGTCAATAGTGGAAAGTAGTTTTTGGGACGTGACCACAAATAAATTAATTAAATAATTTTTTTATTTTCCTATAACTCTTAAATGATATCTCAGATTGGAAATCTGAGAGTACCATTGAGATCGTGGTGGTGTGATTTCCTTATGTGGGGCCTAACCTCGACCAGTGCGGGTCGATGGTAAAATATTATTTTTGACATTTTAAAGAAATATAAAATAAACATAATAAAGTTTATTTTATTAAAAAATGTTTCTCTACAATGAAAAATCGAGCCAGTTGTTTCATTTCATAAATGAAATAGTGTAACGACACTACAACCCAGGCGTGACAGAAATTCTATTTCATTTCATAAATGAAATAACATAACAACGTAGTGACTTAGCATAATAGAAACACTGAAATGTGTTTCCTACATTAAGTTGATTAACAGAGATATGGGATCAGGGGAGGATAATAGAGTTCTCTCTGAAGCCTTGGATGAATTCATTTGTGAATGATGAGAGACAATGAATGATGAACGATGATGGATCCACAAACGAATTCAGATCAGGCGTCAAAAGATTGATGAATGATTAACACAGGATTCACCCTTCATCAGTGATCAATCCAAACATAGGTAGGTATTTATTTATAAGTGTTTACCTTTCCCCAATTCTTCCTTTCTAAACAAATAATTCTATTGAATTCGATAAAAAATTTACCCACGGTTCGATCATCTATGTGGGAATGTGTATTTTGCATGAGGGGAGTTATGGGAAGTTGGATTCATGTTTTATTTACCCTTCATTAAAATTATAATAATGACAAATCATGATGACATGAACAAAGGTCGTGGTCCATCCTTCATCTGTTCCTTGTGCATCCTTCTACTCTGCCATTTTCCCCCGTTCTTCATGAAGTGATAAAAACTACTATCCAATAATGAATAAATAGAAGAATCAACCTGGGCATGAGGCCAAGGGAAATGGCATCGTTGGGTGAACGACCACCGGCATGAGAGCCAGCAGTTGCGAAGGGAGAGATGAGACTTGGAGGGTTGTGGTAGCAACAAGGATTATCGGTGACACGTGGTGACAACCGCATGTGGGAGGAAGCACATGGTGATAGCCACATGTGGGGGTGGCATGCGGTGGAAGAGAGTCATGATAGTAGAGGAGGCCCACAGCAGGGCGATGACATGCGGTCAGAGAATCATGTGTAGGGAGGCAACTATCTTAGTTGACCGTGTGATACAAAGAAGACGTCACACTTTCCAAATTTGGGCTCGACCGTACTGGCCTACTAGTGTGGGCCAGGCCATAGGGGGAACCAAGCATATGGGTGGTCCGGCTGGATAGAAACCAGCTCGCCAGCATGGGTCGAGACAGAGGAAGGGGACCAAGTCACTGGGCGGCCTGGTGGGATGGGCCTAAGGCACAATGGGCCAAGTCCAGTAGGCCCAATGGGCCAGGTTAAACAAGGTTGGCTTAGACCTGACCAGGGCGGGTTAGGTCAGTCTAACCATGTTGGCCTAGACCAGGACCCAACTGACCCCTTTCTAGTAAAACAAGCATAACTTCCAAACTGTGCATCTGATTGACAATCCATCAACGAAGTTGGGACCCTTGTGATGAGAGAGTCATTTTAACATAATCTAAATGAGTATTTGTGGAATATAAAACATGACTTATGGATTTAAGATTAGATTCTCCCATAATCAAGTGCACTATGAGAATGAATGAAGCGAACCTCAGTGGACAACAAATGAGGGGACCCATGTGGCCCAACAAACAAGAAGACCTTAGTGGCCCAACAGATGAGCGGAACTCAGTGGCCCATAAGACAAGAAGACCTCAGTAGACTGGCACACGAGTGAACCTTAATGGCCTAGCACATGAGCAATCCTCAGTGGTCCAACAGACCAGTAGACCTTAGTGGCCCAATAGACGAGCGAACTTCAATAGCCCAGTAGATGAGAGAACCTCAATGGCCTATTACACCATGGTGACTCATCGAGGATGAGTCCCTCAGTAGCAGAAGATGGTCTGCATTATGACTGATAGTATTTATTTCTATACTTTAGGTTATACATATTTGAGAAGACTCTAGTGACTCACATGACTATTCTTATTAGGGGATACACTTCATGTACCTCTTTGGTAGTTTTCTTTTTTGTATCGCTTTGTGGTATACCATAGTGGTTTGAGGTACCTGCTGAGTATTATTTTACTCACCCTTGAAAGAGATTTTCCCGCATATATCATGACTTGTGGAGACGATCAACGCTTTGATGTGGTCTTTGGTGGACTATGTCCAGGTGGTTCTTAGAGTGACCCAATAGACGATACATGCTTCTACGACATTAGACAACTATTTTCTATACCTACCGTTCATGTTGGGTTTTATGCGGAGGAGTTCTAGAGACTTATAATTTTACTCTACTATTTTAGTTGGGATTGAATTACTACACAATGTACCTTTAGTTTTCTATTGTTGTACCTTGTGTTGTTTACTTAGTTTTTTCACCTTCTAGCATATTTGGCTTGGAGTTACGTGCATGTGTACAAGTACTTAGTAAAATCCCTCCCAATTTTTTGGGATATGCCTACTCAGTGCTAGTCACCTGCCCCTAGCCTATGGGAGTCTAGCTTGGGGTAATCATAGCACGGTCCCCAAAGGGTGGGTCATGACAATTAAAAACTCTTCTTTTGATGGGATTGTATTCAGGCCTAGTTTACTTTACAACACTTTCCTTTAATGTCATACTTTTTTGGTTGGGATATAATGTATGAATGCTGTTTTTTAATTAGTGTTTTTATTTTTTAGCATTTGTGGCTTGTAGACATGTGCATGTGTACATGTACTTAGGAAAATGCCTCCCATTTGGGGGATATTCCTTCTCGGTGCTAGTCACTAGACCCTGGCCTATTGGAGATGGGCTTTGGGTAGTCACAGCACGAGCCCCTTTGGGATGGGTCGTGAAAGATACACTAATGGGGAACTTCACCAATCCCTAGAATATATCATATTTTATCAGATCCTTGAAATTAATTCTCCGTCAACATGTGAAAATTGTTCACACATGGTGAGAGTGAAATATAGAATCCATTTTTCTAGCATCTAAGGGTAACCAGATAGAGAGGTTGATATTTTATTCTTTGTTTGATTCTATTACCTTGTATTTTATTATTAATGTTCGAGGTGATTCCCTCATATTTCATCATTTTCATTCTCCTTTCCTTTCCCACACTTTTCCCTTGTCACTTTCCTTGAATAAGAATTATAATTTTAGTCTCTTGTTAAAAAATGATGTAATTGGATCTAAAAATTTAGTGTTATTTTTGTTACCTAATATTTTATGTTGTGAATTGTATTTGGAAAAGAGAACATATACCATGGTCAATATGTTAGAATATATTTAAGAAATTACTTAATTTTTTTAAATATCTATATCAACTACACTACTTGTTTTGTCCATTAATGAGTACAAATTGTTTCAATATGTGCAAAAGATCTGGTGTGTGGGTGTGATTATGAAATGATTAAATCTACTTATTCACTCTAACATATATATTTTGAGTTTCCTATGGATTTTAAATATCAAATATTATTATAGTTTTCAATATATTTTGATTATATATTTTTATTATAAGTTTCATAAGGGTGTTATATTATTCAGGTTTTATATATAAAACATGATGGAATTTCAAAAATACATTATATGTTATTTTTATACTTATTTTCAATAGTAAAAAATGGGTAAAAGTTGGATTACTTTACATTAATATACAACTTAGTATCTTAATGGGTTGGATAATTGTTTATAAATTTTAATTGAAAATGATTATATAAATGTAATAATTAAATTTTCAGGTCTTAATTTTCAATTTAGAGAACCATTAAAAAGATATGATGTTTCTGAACACTGGTTACTGAAAAAACATCTTATTGGACATGTGTAATGCATTTGGCATGGAGAATCAACCATTAAAAGAAATTATTAATTCTTCAATTATCATAATCATCATGATAATGCCCCCATAGTAGATAATGAAATTAATAACATAATTATTGATGATTTGGGAATGAAAACATAAGAATATAATGATCATGACATGTTAGTAGATTCTGATCTTTATTTTATGAATATTAATATCAAGGTAAAATGAACTGATAAATCAAATGAGTTTTATGAACTTTTATAATATTTAAATCACGATTTGAATGATGTGTGTAAAAAATATTAAAAATTTACCTTTCTAATTAAATTGAACCATATCAACTGCTAATATATAATTAAAAATAAATTACTTTTTATGATATTAGAATTACTATATGATGATTTTGAAAATTCTAGGATACCTTGGTCATTGTTGGGCATAGATCCCTCAAGGTTTCCCCTAAGAATTTTTTGGGTGAGGTTGTGTTTGTTGACAATTATAGATCATCAAAAATGAGTATGGTTGGTGTTTACCGAAGAAATTTTTTAAGGTGGCACAGTTTCCTAGTATTTTCCAAATTTTTGGGTCTCAAATCAAGAATTTGAGTGAATAATGGATAACTAATCGGAAAAGGAGGAGAAATGAGGAGCCTAGGACATGGATCGTGAACTATGTTCATGAAGGGTATGTTTCCATGTACCCGGAAGTAGGAATTGTACACAAAAGCGGTTTGTGAAAACGAAAATGGTTCACAGGGGAAGTCGGTGTGGTATATGGATGGCTTGACATCAATGGAGGAGATCGATCACATATGTGGAAAGGAAATACATGGAGTGTATACAAAAAGTAGTTTGTGGTGGAAGAAGGATCAGTATGCAGTGGAGGACGAATCAATGATTTGGTAAATCTTGGATTAGCTATTTTTGAAGATATCTTTTCCCATATAAGAATCACTAATCCCACTAATTACCTTTGAGACCAAATATCATTAAGGAACTTATTTTTGGTCCTGGATTTCAGAAAAGTCTGAAGGTGGTTTTCACGGAAGAAATTCTACTGAAGGTGTTTGTGATGATTCTTAATCCGCAAAGGAAAATTTGGTATGTAGAGGTGGAATATCCAGTACATGAAAGGGAGAATTCCACAAGTAATATATAGAGGGGGAGCTTCTGTATGCGCAAGGGAAGAAGATCCACGAACAGAGAATAGTTTGCGGACATGACTGGTTTTGCTGAGGTAGTTTGTGGAATAGGTACACAGTATAGGTATGTGATAGCGAAGGCAGAGGCAGTCCACAGAGAAAGTGCGGTTCATAGTAGCGGTATCAGTACGCGGAAGAGGTGATATGTGTACCAAAACTGGTACTTAGTACACAAGAGAATAAGTTGGTTATCGATTTTCACAAGGAGGCTTTCGAAAGATTCAAATTATTTTTCAAAATTATGTTTCAGTACCTAGTAGTACTCGGAGGTGGACTTCATCTGTGGTTTAAAAGGTAAAATTCAATAGAGCATTTACCAATAGTTTAGGATGCATAAATTCATGTAAATGAAGGGACCTACATGTCCATAAATTGTGTTTTACCTATAAGTTGATAAATAATGTGTGGATTTCTGTCCAAGAGTATTAATAAAAGGAAGATGAAGACAGTGACTCTTTTCACTGGCAGTGAGCCAGAGAAAGAGGCATAGAGATTTACCCTTGGGAATTCAGCGAGCTGACCCTAAACATTGTAAAGGTAGTGAGCCTGGGCATAGAAGATCTAGCCGTAACATTGTACTCATTATTGGTAGTGATCTTTAGTGAATTTGGTACATCAACATATCATCGTTGTATTGTCCTTGGACGTAGCCCTGTATGGGTGAACCAAGTAAAAATCATTGTTTTATGTGCATGATTTCCTATTTTTTCATATATTTCTATGAGATGAAGAGAGAATTGTGATTAGTTTAATGAAAAAATAAGATCTAAAGGGGAAAATTATTAATCTGTAATACCTTGATTCACCTGCCTCTCAGGGTATTCGGCCTTGTACACCTAATAATTGGTATTAGAGGGAAATGATGAAAGTTAGTGGTTCTCTCTGAAGAAAAAATAAATAGAGGTGGTCAATCAAAAAGGAATTCTCATCTTTGATGGAAGTAAATTTTAACTATGGAATAATCGGATGCATCACTAATTTGGATTAGTAGGGATGGATGTCTTCACAATATCTTTGCATGAAATATCAGCTGATATTAATAGTGGTCCTTTATCAGAAGATGAATCAAGGTAATTGGATGGTGAGGCTAAATGGATCAATGATTTAGGGGGAGCCCTATCAAATGAAATTTATACAAAGGGCATGTACTATAAAACATCACATGAAATGTGGGAAAAATTGTTAAACATTTATAAGGGAGACACAAAATTCTGAGAAGAAAAGCTGAAGGTTCGATGGACCAAGTATGAGGATCTCAGAATGAATCCCAAGGATATTGTTTACTCATTTTTTGACAGGATAAATATTATTGTGGAAGACATTCGGGGTATTGGAGAAATCATTGAAGATATAAATATTGTGAAACGTATCATCAAGAAACTTCCACTGGGGTTCAATTTGAAAGTTTTAGTGTTAGAAGACAAAGACCCGAAAGATCTACCACTGGATAACCAACATAGTTCCCTTGTAGCATATGAAATGAGAAATGGTGATAATGATGTAATTGAAAATGGGAAGTCTAAGGATGTGGAATTCAAGGCGATAATAAATTTATATGTTGAATATTTTCTTAAGGAGGATAATATGGATGATTTATTTTCATTTATTACCTCCAATCTAGAAAGGGGAAAATGAAATTTCAAAGGTAAACTTCCATTTTCATGGTTTCGAGGTAGAAAGATTGGGAATTTTGCAACAAAGTGTCCTAATTTGTTTGATGATGAAAATGAAGAAAATGATGAAATTAACCAAAATAAGTATTCATCAAATGAGAAAGGGAGGAGAAGTACCCAGATAAAGTTCTTCAAAAAGAAGAATCTACTTTCAAGATAGGATGAAAGTTTAGAATAATCTGAGGTAGAAGAGTTGGAGGACTGTAAGGATCATAAAATAGATTCTTTAGTGGCAGCTGTCCAAAATTCATTAATGAGAGAGGAATGTGACAATGATGAAGGATAAATTGAAGGAATAGTTTACCTTTAGGCTGAATTAGTAGCTACCCTTAAATAGGTATATATTTTGATATCCAAAACAAAGAATTTTAACAATGATGTTCATGAAGCCAAACTCTTTATGCAGTAGAATGTAGAAGAGAATTCTGATCTGAATGTTGAAATTGAAAAGCTGAGGTCTTCAATTCCAGAAAACATATAAAATGTGGAAGAGTACGCACTCAAAATTGAAGGACATAAATTGATAGTTTGATTGAAACTGAAAAAGATCTAATCAAACTTAGAGAACAACTAAAAGAGGAAGTCTTCCGTCTGAGATGAACAATTGATGATCAGGAGAAACTGCTAACTCTTGGTTCGACATCAAGAAAGAAGATCATACAAGAAATAGATAAGATGAGATTTTAGTTGAGTGGTCCATCCGAATAGAAGAAACAATCAATTATGAATGATAAGGATGGTATGGGTCTTGACCTAAAACAAAAAGCAGTTTTGGTTCAAGTCAGACCATAATCACCCACTCCATGATTGAATATTGACTTGGGTGGGAAGTAAAATCCGAATATTCAGAGAACCTAAGGAACTAATAGTGGTTCATCATTTCCACATAAGAATTTACCTCACATAATATGCTATTGTTGCGGTAAGATGAGAAATTTTCAAAATGTATGTTCTGTAGTAAAGAGTTACCAAAAAGAATAAGATGAACAGAGGTGGTCAGATAGAGCTCAAAATTCCAAGTCATCATTTGACAGTCATTGTTTCAGGTGTAAAGGAATTGGGAATATGGAAAGATATTACACATCAACAATGTAGAGGAATGTGCTGAGGAAGACAAAATTTGTTCATACGAAGAAGCCAAATGTATCATCCAGAGAGATAGAAATTAAAAATTGATTTACATACCTTCAAGTTAAAACATGTCCATAATATGCTAAGGAATATCAATATTATCATTCTATGATGAGTATGAAGTCCAAGACTTGGGTCAAAAAGAAAAGGGTCGAGAAAGCAGTGGTTTAAAAAATTGCATTCAAGGAATCAGATCGCACTAGGATATGAATCATTGATAGTGGATGCACTTCTCATATGATGGGAAATAGTTATCTAGTTATTGGAATTAGGTATGATAAAGAAGGTATTTTTATATTTGGTAATTATGAGGTCTTAAAAATTATTGGTTAAGAAAAATCCACGTTTGGAAGAAAAGACATGAGACGAGAAGATGTCTTAGTTGTTGAGGGGCTTAGTCACAACTTGCTTAGTGTTAGTCAATTATGTGACTCCGGGCATTCCATATGTTTTTCCATGATATTATGTATCATGAAGGCAAATGATGGTGCTTTGTGTTGCATGGAAAGAATACAAAAGAGAATCTCTACCTCGTGGGTGGAGAAGAAGATATGTGCTTTCTATCCAAGGATGAAGAATACAAGTTATGGCATAAGTATCTTGGCCACATAATCCAAGGTTCCTTAGAATATCTAGTGAAATATGATGAATCTTGAAATCTCCCTAGATTATCATGTGATCGTACTCATACGTGCGATTCCTTACAGTATGGTAATATCATTCAAAAGACATCTAAGGAAAATGAGAAAAAGTCAACAAGATTGCTTGAGTTGGAGCATATTGATGTTTGTGGGCCAATTTCTCTGAGTGATATTGATGGGTGGAGATATTATGATCTTTTCATTGATGAATATAACAAAATGACATGGGTTTCAATAATCACCCACAAATCTGAAGTGTATAGTTTCATTACAAGATATAAATGGGAATGTGAGAATATGCGTGTTCAGAAAATTCAGACGATTCGAACAGATAATGGAACAGCGTTCACAGATATCCAACACGAGTATTATCTTAAAAAACATGGGATTAGGAATCAAGTTTCAGAAGTAATAACTCCACAGCACAATGGAGTAGTTGAGAGAATAAATTAGATAGTCAACAATATGGATAAAACTATGCTCATTGAAAAAGGCCTTCTAGAAGTTTTTTGAAATGAAGTAGTGATGACAGCAGTCTATACTTCAAATAGAGAATTACTTTGTACGAAAGAGGAGAAGATAAAATATTAGTTATGGTATGGAAATACTCTTTCATTGAAGTAATTTAGAGTATTTGAAGGTAAATGTTTCATTATTAATAAGGAGAAACCTTGGAAGTTTGAATCCTGTGGAGATGAAGGGATTTTTATTGGATACTCAAAGAAAATCAAATCATATAAATGCTTCAATAGGCAGTTGGAAAAGATAGTTGAAATTTAGGATGTGAACATAGTGGAGAATGAGCATAATATTAAGAAAATACCAGACCAGACACAAGAGGATAGTGATGAAGAGATGAGCAGGTCAAGAGACACTCAAGCTCTAGAGGTAGATTCAAAAGACGACCCGAATGATGAAAATAAATTAGTGTCTACCCAAAGACAAGTGAGAAGATATGCAATTGACAATCAAAACATAATTGGTGATAAAAAAACACCAGTATAGTCAAATAGGATGAAGTCTCTACAAAAATCATCATAATTATCACAAGTTGAGCCTAAATGATTTGATGAAGCTGATAGAGATGAGAATTGGGTTAAGGAAATGAATGAAGAGATTGACCAAATTGAGAAGAATTAGACATGGGAAATTGTTTCGAGACCAGAAAATAAGAATGTCATCGGAACAAAATTGGTCTTTCAAAACAAAATGAATGAATATGGTGTTGTTATTTGAAAAAAATCACGAATGGTGTGAAAAGGGTACTCCCATATAGAGGGTATTGATGTTGGTGAGACATTTTCACCTATTTCAAGGATAGAGACAACAAGATTATTCCGGGAAATAATAGTGTAATAAATTTTTATGTTTTTTCCAGATTGATTTCAATCTATAATTTCTAAATGGATTTTTGGAAGAAAATGTTTTCATTGAGGAGCTAGATGGTTTTATCATTCATAAAGGTGAGAACAGAGTCTATCGGATAAAGAAGGCATTATATGGTTTGAAGCAAGCACCAAGAGCATGATATTTAAGGCTTGATAAGTTTCTAAAAAAATCTCAGTTTTTTGCGTGGTGGAGTTGATTAAAATTTTTATTTCAACAATGAAAACAATTAAAGGATGATGTTACTGATTTATTTTGATGACATATTCTTTTGTGGAGCAGATCAAGCATAATGCAGACATTTTTCTGAATACATGAAAAGAGAGTTCATAATGTCAATGATTGATGAGTTTACATTTTCCCTTAGCTTACTGGTGACACAATAAAGGAATGAAACTTTTATTTCTCTAACTAAATTTTCTATGGATGTTTTGAGAATGTTTAGAAGGGATAATTCCAAGGAGATGAAGACTCTGGTTACTACCCAAATGAAACAACCCAAATATGATGATGGGAAGGTAGTTACCATCACTGAATACAGGTAAATCATTGGATGTCTTCTATACATGACTACGACAAGGCCTTAAATTGTATTTTCCAAATGTCAAGTAGAAAGATATCAAAGAAATCTTAAAGAGATCCACATGATTATAGAAAAAGGATTATTCGGTATATTAAGGGAACAATGGATTTTGGCATAATGTATAATGACAAATCTCATCCAAAGTTATTGGGATACCTAGATTAATATTCAGATAGATTAGTAGACGATAGGAAATCAACATCCATAGGTGCCTTTTATCTTGTAATATTGTGTATTTCTTAGTTAATCAAGAAACAATATTTCATTTCATTGAGCACCACAGAAGATGAATACATTTCGGCTACTCAAGATTCCATGCAACTATTGTGGATGAAGAAACAACTTGAAGATATGGGAATTGAAGTGAAATCTTTGATCAGAATCCATTTTGATATTTCAATTGCTATAAATCTTAGAAAAAATATTGTCCATCACTCAAGGACAAAGAACATTGAAATAAAATATCATTTTATCAAGGAGAAGGTCGAGAAAGGGCTTGTGAATTTGGAGTATGTACCTACAGAACAAGAGGTTACAGACATTATGACAAAGATCCCACGCAATGAAGCATTTAAAAGTCATCAACTAACTATGGGAGTCTAGTCAAATCACCACACTTGAAAAAGTGTCGATGTGGGTCCCCCTCTCCCCGAGGTATGATTTTTCCTTCCCTAATATTCTAATATGTGTTCTTTACCCTATTGCAGACAACCTTCAAGTGCCCTTCGGGTTCGTTGAAAAAGGGGGAGAAAGCGTGATTATTCTAGGGGAGAAAAGACATAGGGAGAAGCTGTTAAGTGGAGCAGCGAGATAGGGGAGTTGAAGATGAGATGAAGCTAGTTAGAGGAGATAAAAAATAGGGGGAGAATTGAATCTGAAGATGCTAGAAGTGATCTATTAATGATTAGATATCCTGATGGCCGAGTTTGTGATGAATGAAGTTCAATGGTAATAGGGTATCAATATGGTATTAGTACACTACCACAAAACTGGGCAAGGCCAGCGCTACCCCTTTATCAGGGCTAACGAAAAAGCGCTGATAAAGGGGGGTACGTTTATCAATGCTTTTTTTTAGCACTGATAAAGGTACCCCCTTTATCATCCTTTTTTAGCGCTGATAAAGGGACCCCCTTTATCAACGCTTTTTTTAGTAGCGCTGATAATGGGGGGGCCTTTATCAGCACTTTTTTTAAAAGCGCTGATAAAGGGTTCAACTTCAAAAAAAATTAATTAATTATAATATATTAATATATCAATATATCAATATAGTTATATTGATATAAATATAATATATAATTTTTAAATATATTTTAGATGAGTATAAATATACATTTACTCTTAATATACTTATTATATAAGATATTTAGTGAAAATGGCTTATAAAAAAAATTAAAAAAATATTTTTAATTAATAATTTTCTAATTATTATGTAGAAATAGTAATTTAATAACAAATTGAAGACTAAAAAATAAAAAAAATTAAAAAAAGATCCAAAATATGTTAAAAACGCAACTCGAACTTCAAACGGCCATAACTTTTGATTCGGGTGTCCGTTTAAGCTCTACCACATATCAAATCGAAGCCTGCGACGAGCGCTATGTCCCAATAACCGGGGTAACCCTAGTCAAGGTTTTTTCGTGGCCAAAGATGCCCATAAGGCCTCTGAAACTGAGTTTAGTCGGGATGCCCCAATTTTTTTAACATTTTGTGGATTTTCAGCCTCATTTAAGGGGATATTATTGGATTTTTTTTGGTGGGGAATGAATTTATTCCAAGGTATTACATTCATATTGATATTATGCTTTTTAAATTTTATATTTTTTTATAATGGATTTCTATTTATAATAAAATATATAACTATATGTACATATTTTTTATATATTCACACCTAAAAATTTAATTTTTTAAATAAATAATTAAACATATTTACATATAAAATATATTATATTTATCTAAATAATAACTAATATCCATTTTATTTAAAATACCAATATATGAATATTTATATAACTATATATTAATATAACTATATATATATATATTAATATAAATATAAATATATATATTAATATTACTATATATATATATTAATATAACTATATATATTAATATAAATATATATTACTGTACGAAGAAATATATCTAAATATATAAATAAATAAATAGATATATCATAAATAAGAGAACAAATCAATATAGGGGAGTGGCAAAGGCTTTAGGTGCGCAGGGATGAGGTAACGAGATCAAATCCGGGTGGAGGTAGGGGCGCCTGTGCAAGGGTGATTTAGAGGGGATAGCGCTGATAAAGGGTGTAGGCGCTGCATGCAGGCACTGGAGGAGCGGAAACGCGCTGATGAAGAGAGGATCAAGCGCTGTAAAATCCCCCCCCCCCCCCCCCGTGATTGGAAATATTTTTTTAATTTTTATAATATTTTTATAATTTTTTTTAGTTTTATCAGTTCTATAAATAAGCGCTGATAAAAGGGGTCTTTATCAACGCTTTTTGGAGCGCTGATAAAGAGGACACCCCTTTATCTTTTCCAGCATTAAGAGCGCTTTTCTAGCACTGTTAAAGGCCATTTTAGCGCTGATAAAAGCCTTATTTGTAGTAGTTGTAATTGGTGTTCAGAAATTAAGTGATTCATTGATGAACTTATCATTATACTCTTATTTCTCACATTGAGAATGGCTCATGTGGGCATAGAGTATGTTTTGAGTAAATCAGTGATCACTATCTTAATCGCATAAAGTGAATAGTGGTAGAAGATGGAAGGAGTTTTAATGAGATATCAAAAGGTGAAGAGTTATCATGAGAAGAGTAAAAAAAAACCCAAATAGGGATATTGTTGGGAAAAAATCTTTCATGGTTTACCCAAAGAATGTTTTAGGTGTTGTTGTGTTTGTTGAAAAAGCTAGATGACCGCAAATGAGTATGGTTGGTGTTTACTGAAGATAGGTTTTTAAGGTGGTGCAATTTCTGAGTGATTTCCAAATATTTGGGCCTCAAAATCCGAAATTTGTGTGAAGAATTGCGAAAAAATCAGAAAAGGAATAGAAATGAGGATCCCGGGACTTGGATCACATACCATGTCTGGGAAGGGTACGCAACCACATACCAGGAAGCAGGAATGGTATGTAGAAGAGGTTTAGAAAACTGAAAATGGATTTTAGTATAACTTGGTGCAGTGCGTGAATGGATTAACGTCGGTAGAGGAGATAAATCGCGTATGACCAAAGGAAGTACGCAGAGCACGAATGAAAATTGGTTCACAGTGGCATAAGGATTGGTATGAGGTGGAGGCTGAATCAAAGATTTTGTAAATCTTGAATTAGCAGTTTTTGTGGATATATTTGCCTATATAATAATTGCTAATGCCACCGATTAGTGTTGAGACCAAATATCATTAGGGAACATATTTTTGTTTCGAGATTTCGGAAAAGTCTGAAGGTGGTTCACACAGAAGAAATATCACTGAAGGTTTTTAGGGGATTCATAATCCGGAAAGGAAGACTAGGTTCAAGGAGGAGGAATCACGGTTACGTGAAAGAGAGAATTCTACAAACTATACGTAGAGGGGGAGCTCTGGTGTGTGGAAGGGAATACTGTCTGCATATGGAGAATAGTTTATGAACATGAGGGGTTTTGAAGAGGAGGTTCGTGGAATCGATACGTGGTAGCGGTACGTGGTAGTGAAGGCAGAGGCAGTCCACATAAAAATAGAGGTTTATAGTAGAGGCAATAGTACGCAGAGGAGGTGATCCACCTACCAAACCTGGTAATCAGTACATAGGAGAGGAATGTGGTTCATGATTTCTACAAGTAGGCTTGCGAAATCCTCAAATTAGTTTGCAAATGTATTTTTCGGTACCTAGTAGTACCCGTGAAGGTGGACTTCATCTGTGGGTGAAAAAGGGGACTTCAATAGATCATCTACCTATATTTGAGGGTGCATAAATTCATGAAAATGAGGGGACCTACATTTCCATGAACTGTGTTTGAGATACAAGTTGATAAACTGTGTGTGGATTCTTATCCAAGAGTAGTGAGCGAAGGAAGAAGAGGAAGATGACCCTTTCCACTATCAGTGATTAATATAATGTGTCATAGGGAGTGACTCTTGGGAATTCAGTGAGAAGACCCTAAACATTTTAAAGGTAGTGATATTGGAAAAAGAAGATCTTGCCCAAACATTGTCCTCATTATTGACTGTGAGCCTTAGTGAATTTGGTACATCGGTATATTTCCACTGTATGCTCCTTGGACGTAGCCTAGTGAGGGTGAACTAAGTAAAAATCACTGTGTTCTGTGCTTGATTTTATATCTGTTCATATATTTCTATGAGAGGAAGTGAGAATTGCGTTTTTTAACAACAAAACAAGATCCTAAGGAGAAAAGTATTAATCTATCATACCCTTATTCACCCCCTCTCAGGGTATTCGACCTTGTGGACCTAACAGTAATTTTATAAGATGAATAAATTTATCAACTAGTTAGACCACATTTATAATAATATACATGCATGTATTAATGGCTATAAGTTATATTAAGTAGAATATTTATGTAGAGTGGTGAATGAAAGTTTCCATACATGTAGATGGAAATCAATTATTAAAGTTGAAAATATGAATGTACATGATAATATAAAGAAGTATAGAAATAAAACTCTCATGAATATTTTACATTACTTTATTATGAAACCTTGATTGTAAAGATTGTTCCCATAATCTAAAACCACATATAAAATGGCGCGGTATGCTTTAAGAAATAACAACAACACCTTTATACATCATCTAAGAGATTAAAAAACATGATATTATTTTCATTAATTATATCCTAATTTTTATTAAGACCCTTTAATTATGTATTGGAGATTGGATATTGACGATTTTAATCCATTTTTGTATAGTAAGTACCATTTATAGCTTATAGAATGCTATTCTAATCCCCTAAAATTTTCCTCCATGGTTGTGTGTAAAAAACATATTTTATTATTTTGATGGATATTTTAGAAAAAGAAATTCCTAGAAATGATATCAATATTTTACATCAACCTATTTTAAAAGAGTTACACCAATTATGGTATAATTGTTTTGGATAAATATGATGAAATAAATAAAAAATGATTAAAATTCGTGTTTCTCTCATGTATATCATATGTGGATTTCTTGGACATGTGAAATTTCAAAGCTAGAATAATCACAATATCCAGAAATTTCTATTTTATAACGTTGATTTTATATCTAAAGGGATTCATTATAGTAGAAAATGGTGTTTTATATGTCATTGTTGATTCCAAAATTCAGCTCAAAAATTTTGATTTAAAAAATCATGATTTTATGGAAAAAATGATTTGAATCATCCTCTAAGGTTGTTATATGGGTCTGAAATTTTGAAATAATGATAAACTTTTATTATAGAATTTGGGAATGATTATCAGTTGAATAATGGTGGGAATTTTTTTCATGCCATATTAGATAGAATTTGAAGAAAATAATGGAAGAGAAAAAGATTATTTTTCAAAAATAATTTTTTAAAATATAGATGTTTTTTCATAATCTTGATGTTATACACATTGAGAACAATGTGTAAGATAATGTGATTTTTACAATAGTTAATTGGTTGGGAAAATTTATGGATCGTTTTAAAATACACAACAAATTATATAAAATGAATGTAATGTTTTTTATGGGAAAATGAGAATGAGAAATTAGATATATCTTTTCTTTCATTGAAAAGAAATTAAAATTATATATTCCCTTAAAGAATAAAAAATGTGTAGTAACAGATGGATATTAAAATAAAATATCAGAATGTTTTGACTTAAATTTTCATATTATAAAAGGACTATAAATTAATGAATAACATAATTTTATGGAGAAACTAATACTATTATAATTACATAACTTGTTACCTGACAAAATAACTGTAAGTTTGACTAGGCTAGATCCCCTGAGGGGGGTGGGGGGTGAATCAGGGTATGACAGATTAAAACAACTGCCCCTTTTGATCTTGTTTTTCTATTAGAAAAAACCCTATTCTCTCTTCTTTCCATTGCAGAGTATGAATAAACCTTAAAGCATGCACATGACACAAAATTTTTTACTTAGTTCACCCTCACTGGGAGACATCCATGGATCATACACTGACAGTGTGCCGATGTAATAATTCTACTATAAGCACACTACTATTTACAAGTTCTAAGAAGACTCAATATCCCTCATGGTTTACAACCACTCATAATTTGAGAACTCACTACTCTCTCAACTGATTTGAGCTCACTGCTTCTTCAGAAGATTCACTTACAACTTATAGACCTATAGGTCTCTTAATTACCCCTATTGAATGTATCTTCCACTATATGTATATGCTCTATTGAAGTCCAAATTTCATCTACTGATGAATACCCCTTTTCCCCTGACCACTGGACACCAACCTTTGGTAAGTACCTTCGCAAATCACCCTAATTCGCAATGCTCCCAATTTTGTGAAGCTCAATCAAGCCTTTGGGAAGCTCCTGAATTTTCATGAAGCTCACACCTTTGTAATTCTCAGGCTGTTGTGGAGTTCATGTCTTCGCAGAGTGACTTCCTTCACTAAGCTCACTGAGCCAATGCGAAGCACATAACTGTTGCAGAGCAAAATTTGCCGTCGCAAAGCTCCTTTATTTCACGAAGCACTCTGCCTTCATGAGCCACCTTTGTGAACAACCTTCTTAATTCGAGAGTTACAAATTTTTCTTTGGAAAACTCTCTCCTTATCTCGAGGCAGTCGAGGCCTATTTATTGGCAATTCAATCGACCCTCGAACCATCTGTGCGATGTTAGTGCCACGTCATCTCAAATTGCAAAGCTCTGAAATTTCTGCCAAAATTCACTCAATAATGAAAATCATCATGACAATTTTCTGATCATGAAGATCATCGTAATCACAGAGCGTTCCGTCAATTAATTTACACCGCTGCTGTAAATCTCCCTCGCATTTCCCTTCAACTCTGCCATTCGTGAAGCTCGTCGTAATCATGAAGAACACCGTCAACATTATTCTTCTCTTATCAAAATCCAATCCGTGAAGCCTATCTTCGCAAAACTCATGTCTTTTACATATTTCGATGAGATCTTCTAGGAAATACATATTTCGCAATGCATACTAAACTCCAAATTTTGGACCCCAAAAATTGGAAAAACACTGGAAAACAGCGCGACATTGTATCTGTTCTTTGGTACCACATCCATATCTTCCGTTCCATTGTCATGGTTATTTGTCAACATGGATTGTTAAAAAAATCTCTAGAACTTGAAAATTCACCATGGAAACCTGCTTTGTCAAAAAACACAAGAAACCAAAAAATGCTGCAATGATACCTTGAGGGATTTTTTCCCAACAATCTCTCCCTTTGGGTTTGTCGACCACTCTTCTCATAATGATTATCTACACTTTGATACCTCTCTAAAGCTCCTTCCATCATCACCCAGCCTTCACCTCTTGTGATTCAGATAGAAACCAGAGATTTACTCACCACATACTCTAAGCCCACATGAGAAATTCTCATCGTGAGAAAAAGATTAGTATGCAAAGTTTTACATTGAATCACTTCATGTCAGACACCAATTGTCGATACCAACCTGATACCAATTTCCAAACCGATGCTAATTGTTGATTGCTGGAAGCCTACACACACCATTCCAATGCCACTCTTCTGCTTTGATCACGATCCTTAACTATCGTGATATCTATGCTTTTATCGGTCACTTCTAGCATTGTCAGATTTAAAAACTCTCCCCCTATTTTATTTCTCTCCCCCTATATCACTGCTCCACCTGTCAACTTCTCCCTATGTCTTTGACTAAGAAATTTATCTATTAATTACCCACAGTTTCTCCCCTTGAGGAGTCACTATTTCTCCCCCTTTGTCAACGAACCCAAATGTCAACCCTCTGTGGTCTGAGACATTATAAAGAACACATATGAGCATAGTAGAGAAAAACACACCATACCTCGAGGGTGGGGGGGGGGGGGGGTTCCCACAACCACGTTTTTTCAAGTGCGGGGAGTCGACTGAACTCCCATAGCTAGTTGATGCCTCTCAAAAGCTTCCTTGTGTAAGGTCTTTGTTAGGGTGTCTACAACCTATAGCTCTATAGGAACATACTCCAACTTCATGATCCCCTGCCAACCTTCTCCTTGATAAAATGATACTTTATCTCAATGTGATTTGTCCTTGAGTGATGGACAAGATTTTTGCTGAGATTATAACACATTAGTTATTGCACTAAATTTCGATCAGAGACTTCACTTAAATGCCCATATCATCAAGATGTTGCTTCATCCAGAATAACTGTGTGCACGCTTGAGTGGCATAAATATACTCAGCTTCTGTGGTACTCAAGGAAATGAAATCTTTCTTTTTTTCTTAGCCAAGAAATACACAATCCACCAAGATATAAATCACCTCCTCATTTTGATTTCTTTTCATCCACTGGACCGGCCCAATCTGCATTTGTATATCTCAACATCTCTTACTAATATTTGTCATTATACATCAAACCAAAAGCCATAGTTCGGTTCATATACCGATGTATTCTTTTCACTACATGAATGCGGAATTCCTTGGGATTACTTTGATATCATACTGCTTGACATGTGGCAAAAAAAATATCAGGTCTCTTCACTATCAGGTATAGTAAACTCCCAAAAATCATCCTGTATTCTGTGATATTAACTACCTTTCCATTATCATTTTTTGATAATTTCATCCATGTAGAAACTAGAGTCTTCATGTCCTTGGAATTTTCCTTTCCAAATATTCTTATAACCTCCTTGGAATATTTGGATTTGGAAATGAATGTGTCACTCCTTCCTTGTGTCACCTGTAAACCAAATAAAACGTCATCTCACCAATCATATACATTTTGATCTCATGTTTCATGAATTCAGAAAACTGTCTTCACTATGCCTCAACTGATCCGCCAAAGATTATGACATCGACATAAACCAGCACCATTATCCTTTTATTACTATGGTTCTGGAAATAGAGATTGTAATAAACTCTGCCATGCTGGAAACCAAGTTTCTTCAAATACTAATCAAGCCTTGAGTACCATGCTCTTGTTGCTGGTTTCACCTCATATAACACCTTCTTCCATCGACAAAACTTTTTCTCATCCTCATGAACGAGAGAAACATCTGGATGCTCGATATACAAATCTTCCTCCAAAATCCAATTCAAGAATGCATATTTGACATCCATCTGGAACACTTTGAACTTCCATTGCACTATAATGGCTAGGAATAATATGATTGTCTCTAGCTTGAAACCGGTGAAAATGTCTCATCAACATCAATTCCCTCTATCTGGGAGTATCCTTTGCACACTGGTAGTGATTTATTTTGAATAACTATTCCATCTTCATTCATATTGTTACGAAAGACCCATTTAGTCTTGATGAAATTCTTACCAGCTAGCCTCGAAACAATCCCCCACATCTGATTCTTCTGAATCTGATCTAGCTCTTCAGTCATGGCCTGAACCCAATTTTCATCTTCAGCTATATCAGAAAATCATTTACGCTCTACCTAAGATAAGAAATATGTCTTCTATAGTGACTTCATTCTTCTTGTCATAACTTTATCTGATTGATCACCAATGATATTTTTCTTATCAATTTCAGCTCGAATCCTTGGCTTCTGTGCAGATACAAAATTTCTTCTTCCTCCTCATCATCAGAAAATTCTCTTGAATTAGCATTAACCACTTCTCCTCCTCCTACATTACTTTCCTCCTTATCACCTTCATCTGGTAATTTTTCACTATAATGTTGAATACTCTCTTCATTATCTACTATAGTGACATCATTTCTCTCAACTACTTTTCCCAACCTTTTGTTAAAGCATTTGTATGCTTTTATTTTTCCTATGTATCCAAGGAATACCCCCTCATCTCCACATGACTCAAATTTCATATGTTTATCCTTTTTGAGGATAAAGCACTTACTTCCAAATATTTGAAAGTATTTCACTGTCGGCTTCTTTAAATATCACATCTCATACAAAGTCTTTCCTTCCTTCAAACACAATAGATCCCTATTAGAAATGCAGACCGATGCCAATACTGCCTCCTTCCAAAATTTCTCGGGTAGGTCTTTTTCTTAGAGAATCATTCTTTCCATGTTGTTGATGATCCAATTTCTCATTTAAACCACTCCATTTTGTTGGGGAGTTTTCACTGAGGAAACTTGATTCCTTATCCCATGTTTCTCTAGATAGTCTTCCACCGAACTGTTTATGAATTCCGTACCATTATCAGCATGAAACTTCAAAATTTTCGTTCCAAGCATCCTTTCACACTCTCTCCAGTACTATTTTATGCAGCTAAACACATCAGACTTTTGGGAAATAAAAAATACCCTGGCCATTCTACTATTATCGTCAATAAAAAGAATGTAGTACCTCTTTTCATCAATTGATCGTGGTGTGATAGGACCACAAACATCAGTATGCACCAATTCGAGTATTCTTGTTGAATTCTATTCCTTTGCCTTATATGCCTTTCTGATGATATCCCCTTGTTGGCATGAAATGCATGTGTGAGTACGATCAAGTAATAGCTTAGGGAGGTCTCTTGCTCCATCAAACTTTACCAAATATTCTAGGTATGGTTGACATAGATGACCAAGTCGTTTAGGCCACAACTTGTTTTCATCTTCTCTGGATAGAAAACACATATCTTCTTCTCCACTTACTAGGTAGAGATTTCCATTTGGTCTTTTTCCCTATAGAACCACTACACCACCTCTTTATTTGATGATACACATATTCTTAATAAACCTTATAGAATGTCCTAAGTCACATAGTTGACTAAAAATGAGAAAATTGTGACTGAGGCCTTCTACAACTAAGACATCAACATATATCATCTATTTTCCCCCAAACAAGGCCTTTCCTGAGCCAATAATTTTAAGGCCTTCATCGTTTCCAAACATTAAAACTCCTTCTTTGTCATATTTTACACCTGTACAAAGATCCTTATTACCTATAATGTGAGATGTGCAACCGATGTCAAGGATCCACACACCAGAGCAATCTAATTCTTTAAGGTCAATTTCTTCCACCACTACCTTCTAATCATTTTGCTTCTTGGTAAATATTTTAGCCTTCACAATCGGCATTGATTGAGTCTTCTGATATTTATTAGATTATGATAGACCAACTTTATCTTGCAAAGCAACAAATCTATTTTAAAATTTTAACTCACTTGTGGGTTAATTTATCTACTGCTTGTGAACATTTTTATTCTCCTTTGGAACATTCCTCTGTATGGTTGAAGTAAAATACCTATCCATGTGCCCAAATCCTCCACACAAAAAACTGTGTCCTTCAAAATATGTTCTATAGAACCATTCCTCATTTGGATTCCACCTCTCTTCTTGTTCCCTTCGATATCTTTTGCCTATGGAACACACATACTGTGAATGTCCCATCTTTCCACAACAATAACACCTAATATAAGGTGCATTACTTCGTGTAACTTATGCAATGCTATTTTACCCTTGGGATATCTGAATATTCTTATTCTACTTTGTCCCCAAATCAAACTTCAATCTTGAAATGGGTGCTAGTGGGTTGACATCAATTTTTCCATCTTTTTGTTTTCGATCAAGACCCCCATCAGCCTTATCATCTGAAAATAATTGATGCTTCCTTTCTACTAAACCACTATTATCCACTTTTAGCTTCTTAGTTTTCTAAGTGACCTTCTTTCCTGATGTTTCAGCAGGAGTCAATAGTTTTTCTTGATCATTAACTTGTTTTTGCAAATTGAAAACTTCTTCTTCAAGTTCACCAATGAGCTTGATTTGATCATTCCTTGTGTTATTCAATATATCAATCTCCCTTTTCTATTCTTAAATCTTTATTTTATACTCATTAACTGATACTGAGTCCTCTTATGATGATGACTTGATTTACTCAATTTCTTCCATTAGCTCAGACTTCTCTTCTTCCCGCAGCTGCATATAGAGTTTGGAGTCTTGAACAACTTTGTTGGATTTCTTTGTTTTATCTCTCCAAACATCTATCTCCTCAAAAGAAGCATATAACTCAGCTTACATATCAACTATTCCTTCAACTCCTTCTTCTCCTTCATCAGTTTCAGTTTCATTCTTCTTCTGAAAACCACCGAAAACTTCCACCATATAATTTTCTCCATGATCACTGTAGTTTTCTATCTCTTAAACCTCTTAAACCTCAGACTCGTCTGAACTGTGACATTCTTTTGAAAAAAGGTTCTTCTTCTTAAAAAGATTTCTCTTGAACTGTTTCTTGCCATTGTGATAGGCTGGAGAATTATTATGGGAAATTTTGATTCCATCGACATCATCATCCTCTTGGAACTTTTTAGGGAACGTTTCCTCAAGATGTCCAACCTTTCCACATCAAAAACAAGAAAGTGGAAGCTTCCATTTAAACTTTACTTTTCCTCTTTGAAGGTTTGAGGAGAAGAATGAAATCTCCTCATCTGTCTCTTATTCTTCCTGAGAATCTTAAATGGCGAGGTTCTTCATGGCCTTGAATGCCACTTCTTTGGATTTCTCTTTTTCCACAACATCATTATCATCATTTCTCATTTCATATGCAACAAGGGTGCTATGAAGGTTATCCAATGTCATCTCTTTTGGGTCTTTATCTTCCAAAACTGAAACTTTTGGATTTAATATAGGTGGAAGTTTCCTCAAGACATGCTTTAAAATATTTATGTCTTCAATAACTTCTCCAAGACCTCACATGTCTTCCACTAAAACATTTACCCTATTAAATAATGCATTAACATATTCATTTGGGTTCATTTTCAGATCATCATACATGTTACACAACACTTGCAACATTGCCTCTCTGATCTTTGTATCTACCTCATACATATTCAATAGCTTTTTCCACATGGAATGTGATGTTTTTCATGAAATCACCATTGTATAAATAGCATTGGATAGGGTTCCCCCTAAATCATTAATTCCCTTGGCATCAGCATCCAATTATCTATGCTCAACTTCAGAAAATGCACCGCTATTAATATGAGATATTATTCTATGAAATGTGGCTATGAACACATCCATTCCCAATGATTGAAAGTATTGTTGCATCTGATTCTTACATAGCTGAAAATTGTTCTCGTTAAAGATCAGAATCCCTTTGTGATTAGTGACCTCCATCTAAGAGAGAAATAATAATATCAACCTTTTTCTCTAATACCAATTTTTATGTCAACTAGGATAGATACCCTTAGAGGGGGGGGGGGTGAATTAGGGTATGACAGATTAAAAAAACTACCCCTTTTGATATTGTTTTACTGTTAATAAAAACCATCTTCTCTCTCCCTTCCATTGCAGAGTATGAATAAACCTTAAAACATGCACAAGACACAACAATTTTTACTTGGTTCACTGTCACTAGGATATGTCTAAGGAGCATACACTGGCAGTGTGCTGATGTACCAATTCCACTATAAGCGCACTGCTGTTTACAAGTTGGAATCAGACTCACTATCCCTCCTGGTTTACAACCACTCACAATTTGAGAACTCACTACTCTCTCAACTGAAGCAAGCTCACTGCTTCTTCAAAAGATTCACTCACAGTTAATAGACCTGTAGGTCTCTTCATTACCACTAATGAATGCATCATCCACTATATTTAGATTCTCTATTTAATTCCAAATTTCATCCACTAATGAATACCCACTTTCCCCTGACCACTGAGCACCAACCTTTGATAAGTACCTTCACAAAGCACCCTACTTCACGAAGCTACCAATTTCACAAAGCTCAATAAATTCTTAGAGAAGATCCTAACATTTCACAAATCTCACACCTTCGTAGATATCAGGCCGTCACAGATCTCAAGTCACCACATTGCGACTTCCTTTGCAAAGCTCACTGAGAAAACGCGGAGCACACAACTTTCTCAGAGGTAAATTAGCAATCGCAAAGCTCCTCCCTATCGTGAAGCACACTGCCTTCAAGAACCACCTTCACAAACCTCCTTCGCAATTCAAGAGTTATGAATTTTTCTGTGGAAAACTCTCTCATTCTCTCAAGGGGGTGGAGGCCTATTTATAGGTGATTCCACCAACCCTCGAACCATCCTTGCGATGTTAGTGCCACTTCATCTCAAATCGTGAAGCTCCGAAATTTCCACTGAAATTCAATCAATATCATGAAACATAACGACAGTTTTCCGATCACAAAGCTCATCGTAATTGTGGAGTGTTATGTCAATTACTTCACATTGCCACTGCGAAGCTCCCTCACATTTCCCTTCAAATCTGCTGTTCGCAAAGATCATTGTAATTGCAAAGAACACCGTCAACATTCTTCTTGTCTTCACGAAATCAAATCCATGAAACCTATCTTCTCAAAACTCGTGTCTTTGTGATATATAGATGATTTCTTCAAGAAAATCCATATTTCATGATTCTCACCAAACTCTAAATTTTGGACCCTAAAAATTTGACAAACATAGGAAAACGGTGCCACCTTGTATCTGTTATTTTGTACCACCTCCATATCTTCCATTCCATTATCATGGTTCTTTGTCAACATGTATTATTAATAACATCTATGGAACTCGATAATTCACCTTGGAAACCTGCATTTTCAATAAACACAAGAAACCCAAAAATGGTGCAATGATACCTTGAGGGATTTTTTATGAACAATAACCATAATGATAGTCATGTTTTACACATCGTTTATAAAAATATGTGAGAAAAAATTAAAACATATCAATCATGAAAAGTTATAGGAATGAATTTTAAGAGAACTTATTCAGCTAAAGATGATATTTCTCCGTATTATTTTCACTGTGATGATTTATATGACAACAAACTTGGCCAAGGAAGCTAATATTGGAGGACCCATACACTATCGATAGATGTATCCCACATAGAGGTATTGCATTTTTTTTAAATTTAATCATATTAAATTATATTTATCCAAATTTTAATATATGAGGTTTATGGTGTGTTGATTAATTAGGTACCATGGTCCTTTTAATTCACATTTCAAGATGAAATATCTACTAGAAGGATGGTTTACAAAAGTTAACTTGACTGAAGAGTGTATCACATTCTGTTTGAGGAATGTTGATGGAATGGGGAAAATATTCAAGGAAGTTAGATATGGTCAGGATAAATAAAATCATATTCAATAATTCAGTATGTGAATACTATTTTAAATGTTAGGTCATCCATTTGGAATTATATTATATAAAGAACCTTCCTTAAACCTTAGATATTCTAGTGTATTGAGACAAGAATTCACTTTCTTTTCCTATATATATTTTAGGTTTAGGATTTTAGATTATTAGGGCATAAATCATATATAAAAAACATTATATTACATAGTGTACACTTCCGACTAGTATCCATTATTCCCATAAAGTAATTTTTTTTAAAATAAGACATTATTTATTTTTATGAAAAATCTTCATGAATTTTCAAATCGACTTTATACTTTCCCTTATCCTTCCTTAAACCTTGTGAAAAAATTTAAAATGTGGGATGAGTGAAAAAATTTCAGAAAGGGGCACAAAATAAAAGAAAGAAACCTTATAGTCCATGAATACTTATAATAATTTTCCTTTTCAAATTATGTTTTGGGATCGAAATTAACAATTTCTTACCCTATAAATAAAAATCTCTAAACAAATATTTTCATAAAGAATTTAATAAGAAAACGTAAAGGAAAAAATAAATCTCATAAAGTTTTTTTAAATCATGATAAACTCGTGAAAAATTTTTCACATTGTTTTACTTTTCACACTTAATAAGTAGTAAATACTTTTTTTTGAAAATATACGTATTTCTTATGTTTTTAGAAATCATAGGATTGCTATAAAACCCATTGAAAGAATAGATAAAACATATAGATTTTTTGGGACATCATTTTCTATATCACCCATATAAATAGAATAACCATATGTTTGACTTCTATACTCAATTCATTGGAGGGATATCACAGACCCACCTATCTTTAGTTCATAACAGAACTACCCATCCTTCATTTATAACATAACCACCCATCCTTGTTTAATAACATAACCACCGATAATTGGTTTATAATGGAAGAACCCATCATTATAAATAATTTCCAATAACCATAACATAATTATAACAGGTAAAATACTTTAATTTTAAACATTACAATCACAAAATATTATTTACTTCCATAAGAAAACATTTTCAGAAATTAAAATATTAATACCATTTAGAAACCCATTTTTAATACCAAAATAGCCAAAAAATGGAAATTGGGTTTTTTTTGAAGAAAAAATAGAATCTTATAAAGGAATCCAAACTTAAAATAATAGTGATAGAGGTGGGAAAAAATCATTATTACCATATACATTAAAATAGAATATTACTTTTGTCTTTTTATAAAAACATTCGATGCAAAACATGTAAAAATATTCCTTTTAAAAAAATTTGAAATAATGTCAAAAGAGACATAAAATTTCCTTTATAACTGGTTTATATCATTATAAATAAAACCATAAAATAATTTTAAGAATATTTATATTTAATTAAAATACTTAGGAAATAAATATTTAAAACATTTTAATATAATGTTTTTAAAAGTGTTCCTTACATAAAACCGTAAAAAGATTAATAATTTTAAAGAAATTTAATGAATGAAAAATATAGTAATAAATATACCTTATAATACATTGAAACATAAATAATAATTCTATTTAAATTTTTATGTAAATAGGAAAAAATATATAGAAATTAAATATTTATTTTTTTTAAATGAGGTTTTCTGTTAAAGGGTCCCTTACATTAAGTCTAATTCATCACGTATGTTCTTTATATTAATAAAAAATAAAATTATTTTAATTATTTAATTGATTAAGAATATATTTAATTTTTTTTCAATTTTTTTCAATTATTTCAATTATATATACAATTAATTAATCAATTAATTTTATGTCGGATGTTTTGATGAAATTTGGTTTATATGTTCAAAATGACTTTGATTGGTTGACTATGGTCAAAGAAGTAATTAGTTGAGATTATAAAAAATAATAACGATGAAATATTAATAATATTTATACAAAAATTATAGTTTTAAATCCAATCATGAAATTTGGTTATGAAAAATGAACTACATTATGATCAGGGAGACTCTGGGTCGTATGTACACATGCGTAACGTTTCTATTTTTCAACAATCATTATGGAAAAAATTTAAGTAATATTTTATCATTTCATATTTTTCATAAGATAAAAAATACCTTATTCTTTCTTCAAATATACTTATATACATCCCCTATTTTATTTGTTGTTGAAAAAGGAATAACATCTCTTCATGGAGGCAGTAGTCTATAGGTACGCATGAACAACATTGTCATTTATTAGTGTAAGAAAGAAAATGATATATTATTTTTTAAGAGTGATAAATATTTCATAAATATATAATTATTTTTTTAATATAAATATATTCATTAAATGTTTCCTTATTACATTACATGTAAAGAGTTAGTGAAAAATTAATCCCATCACTTCGCTAGGCGGAATCCATCGTACACATGAGCGAAGTTATCGTATACCCCACAAAATGGAATGAAAGAAGGTATATGAGATATAATAATTTAATGATTAAAATTATGTTATATATATAATATATATACTTGAAATCAGTCATTTTAATAATCCATGAGAGGTGGTGACGAAAAATAAATTATATTGGTTCATGATGCGGTAGTTCTCCATACACCCGAATGATGGTTTCATTTCCCATTTGATGGAATATAAGATAGATTTAGGTTATATAATTAATATATTAAAAAATAATTATACTATAAATATGGATTTTATTATATCAGAATAATTTAATAATATTTTAATGGTGTGTAAAAATAAATAAAATAAAAATTCTTGTTTAAGAATGATACCTCTTTTTTCAGACAACCTCATTAGGTTAACGCCAACAGAATTATTCAGATGAAATGATAATAAAAACAGGGGATATAGGTCATGGTGAGGGAATTAGGTATTTTATTTGTTAATTTATTTATTGAAACAAAATTATTTGAAGGTGTGAATAAGATATAAGATTGGGTGACCTTTTATAAGTGGGGTAAAGGAAACAATTAGATTTTTTGAAAATAAAAAGTTATAACCACATTTTTATCATGATAAAAGGTTAAAAAATAGACTATTACAAATATTTAGATGATATAAGGTCTAAATATGTTCATAAAAAATAATTTTAAAAAGTTTTTAGGTCATTTTAACCCTTTTTCTTTTAGTTTAAACCTTGGTAAACCCGTTTTTACCTTAACCACGATAAAAGTTTTTTATTGTTTTAACTATTCATTGAGAAAAAAAAATTAAGTATACTTTTTATATAATATAAAATATTATTATTGAAAATATTTAATCCATTTTAACAAATTAAATTCAAATAAATTACAGAATTTATTTTCAAATTAAACCCACAGACGCGATGAAAAAGCATTCTTTCAAGAGATGTATTTTTCAAGAATAAGATGCATTTATTTTAACTCTAGGACTAATAATAAAAATTATATGAATGAAAATTAATATTTATAGATATAGATTATATAAATTAATTTTAAATAATTCCTCATTAGATATTATTTTAATAAATTGAAATGGGGAAGCATTATGCTCTTTAATGTAGATTTCTGAAAGAACCCCGTCTTTACACCCAACAATAAACATATAGTAAAATACAATATAAAAATGATTCAAAATTAATACACTAGATTAAATATAAATAAATAATACTTATTTTAATTTAAATAATATTAATAAATAATTTTTCATTTAACTTACCTAATTTATTGAAAAGAAATATCATTTTTTTTTAAAATCAGTAATATTCACTATTCACTAAAAAAATCTATATTCTCTGAGAAGAACCAAAATTTCATTCCAAGTTAGTTTTTATATGATTATTTAAAAAATCTTTATCAAATTAATTTTCAAAAAAATTAAAAATTATTTATAATATATATTCACAAAATGAAATAAAAACATTTTTGAAGAAAATATATTTTTGAGAATAAAACAAATTTACTAATAAATGAGTAATTATTTAATAATATTTTATTGAAAATTTTTTATTGATTATGAAATTTTTATATATTTATTTCATAATGCAGTTAGTCCTATTCATACATTTAATTTAATGGCTAGGTCAATATAGTCATATATTTCACTAGTAGTTTATGCTCTGTTCTTTATGTCTAATATGTTATCAAACACAATGTTATTCTTTTAAAATATCATGGTTTTACATATAATAATTTTAAACAACTAATATGGAGGTAATAAAATGAAAAATATTTATTCTACTAAATAATGATATCAAATAACTTTTCATTGAACAACGGAAGACAAAAAAAATATACTACTTCAGTGTTAAACACGAAATGATAATAAAATAAAAAACTATAAAGAAATATATAATTAATTAGATTTAATATCATGTTATTTAAAAATTATTTTCTTATTTATAATATATTTTATAAATACTAATATTTTTTATTCACTTGTATAGATCATGAACATTTATAATCAATTTATATTGTTCGATGATTTGAATTATTTACCTCAAGGGATTTCAAAGAAGTATATGAGATTATATGCCTAAAATATTAATTATTCCATGTTTTATAAATATTTTCAAAAATAAGTTTGGAAAACACAAAAAAGTTGAATATTCCTAAAAATACAGAGTTAGGATATTATATAATGTGGATTGACATTATAAAATTTAATTATCATGGAACATTTAATATTAATCTATTCAAATGAAAGTGGGTTGATATTAATAGGGGTATAGTGAATTATTTATTAATGTTAATTATTTAAAATTTTATAATTTAATGATATAGGATTTAGAGTTTGATCATCATCTTGGGTGGACTGAGATGTGTTTTGATGTTTATATAATGTTAGATGAGAGTTACATTAATGAAAAATCTTGGAGCACAGATATAGAAATTAAATTATTACATGATTTTATGGAATCAATTTATTATTTTTTATTCATTAATATTTACGTTAAAATTGATGAGGCATGGGATGTAAATCACTCACATCTATCCTTTATTTCCCAGAGTGAGGTTATTTTCAAGGTTTTTGAGATTAAGAATCCAAGACATTTATAGATGAAAGGTTTTATACCATTCCCAACACAGGTTTTTAGAGGCCCACAACATCAATTAGCATAATGAATTATTTGGTATGGATCCCTTATAGTGTTCATGATCCAACATCGTAGTAAAAAACAATGATATTGGAGGATAATTCTTAAGAACCAGAGTCTTGAATGGGAGTTTGGGATTAATAGTTAATTTGTAGTAAGGGATGATTTGAATACATTATTTAGAGACATTCCATGAAGTATTCTCAAGGCAACTATACCCTTGACATGACAGTCTCACAAGTTATAAATGGTCCTTGTTTATATATAATTTTTATTATTTATTAATATAATCTAATATATGTTTTTAAATTATTTAATTTCAAGCATCATAGTTTGAAATTCACAAGGATAATGAAGAGTGTCTCTCATATCTAGGTAGTCACAATGATTCAGATTTAATGTTTGGTAGCCTTTGATACATGACTTGTTTTTATGACTATTAATACCTTTATTGTTTGATTTTTTTTGAAATTATAGGTTTATTCCATGAATATATTAATTATGTTACATTATATATATTTATAAATTTTTTAATCTAGTTTGATTTTTTATTGTAATGACAATTATATTTATTTTTCTTATACAATTTTAGTAACTATGTTTTATAAATTTCTCTAGTATACGAGCTCAGAAAATAGGGCAATCAAAATTTTCAATTTTTATTATCATGGGTGGTTTAAACCACCACTATTTTGGTTAAAGTACGATATTTAATAAATTATATGGTTAAGACCACCATTATGTACTATAAAATTTCTACTAATTGATCTGGTAATTGAGAAACCTCCATGGAATAAATTATTGATAGTTATAGCCAAAGCTTAATATGGTGAAGAATATAACAATTTTATATTTTCTATTGTTAATTTTGAAAACCAAAAAACATTTTATAGTGGAAATTTAAACTATAGTAAAATAATGATTTCACAATGGTTTTTATTAACTGATGTATATAAAAATATACCACTATATTTAAATTTCTAAAAATATTAAATTCCATGTTTTAAAAGACTACTAAAAATCAATTAATAGTGGCTTAAAACTCTGCATATACAAAAAAAACACTTTTATTTTCAATAATTATTATATTTTTTATTCTCACCAAGATCTTCACTGGTTTACTCAAGAGGTTCTCTCTTTTCTTTCAATATAAAATTTTTCTAATTGACATTCTCTTTCTTATATCTCATTTTTATATTCTTATGTCAGTAATTTATTTTCCAAATTTATAATATATGAAATATTTATCATAGTACTCAATTTCAAGATATAATCTTATATTTTATCATCATTTTGAAAATGTATGTTTCCCACTATCATGAATACACCCGTTTCATTAACTATGTTTCCAATATGCATTTTAGAGACTACTACTATTTTATTTATTTTATTATTTTTTCTTGGCCAAGAAGATCTATTAAAATACATCCCTCAGTTTTAAGATGATTCATTTCAATATATTCCACATATAATAGAAAATAAATCATTATTTTTAGTTGTATGAAAATATACCACAATATAAAATTAAGGCATGGAAAATTATCCTACAGTTTGAGTGCATCTAAAAAACTAATAAACATTAGTTTATAAGTTAACTAAAAGAATCGATCTCAAATTAACCTTATCAATTTTCATAAAGTATCACTAATAGGTTTGTAATATTTGATCCATTTATTAAAATAATATGCATTTTATGATATCATTTCAAGATTTATTTATATTAAATTTATTTATTTCAATTTCAATTCAATCCAAAAAATTTCATCTCATCTTTGATATTTATTTTATCAGACATAATGACCCAATTTTAAAATACCCGTATTTATTGAAAAAATCTTTTTGACATTTTATACAATTAAGAAAAACATTAATATTATCTTTTTAAATTCATCTTGATCTCCAAAATTGATATTCAAATATTCACAATTTAAAAATACCTTCTTATTGATAAAATGATCTCTTCCATCTTATAACATTTAATCATCCTCAAATCAATATTGAATCATGTATAGACATGGCATCATGATCCTTTGATCTTGAAATAACAACATAAAAGTTATCTAATATTGAATCATTAGAATTATAAATTCTATAAACTCCATAAACTTTCATAAAGAAAGGGTCCTTATAGAGATAAATGGATCCCTACACTGATACAAGGGTCCTTATACTGATACAATGATCATTAAAAATATTGAAGGATCATTTCATAGTTCCAAGGATCCTTAAAAATTCAAAATTATTCTTATGAAGTATTAATGTAAGGATAAATGATCCTTACATTTATATAATCATCCTTACATTGTCTCAAGACTCATCCTATCATTATTGACTGATACTTGTGAAATTTTATGTTTATATTTATTTTGTTTAAGAGTTATCCATACAAAGGTGTAGTTGATCCTTAAAAACTCTATAATTATCCTTAAAATATATTGTATAATACTTATAATATGAATGGGAATCCATATGAAGTCTACGAATTTGTCAATTTCTCATCATTCTACCTCATCCTTACACATGACTAGAATTTGTAAAATTCACCAAGTAATTTACATTACAAAATTATTCAAATAAATTTCTAGCCACAATTAAGGTGAGTGAAATGAAAGGAAAACGTGTAGTTTCATGAAATAACCCAAGTAGAGGAAAATTAATGAGTTTCTTAAGTTATATATAATAATATTTCATCATTGGAAAAATAATCATAAACAATTCTGATAAACACTATGATTATAGCATTAAACCCTTACCACGAGTTAGACTTTCTTCGAAATAAATCTAACCTCATGTATAATGAATTCCATTTTTATACTTCTATACTTTTGTATTGACCTAGTCTTTTCTTTGTATATTTTTAAAAAATATTAAAAAATATTTTCATATCCAAATGCTGGGATGACATGAGATTCCAAGGATCAGTGAACTTGTAATTGATATTATAAAAATATTAATTATATTAATGTCATACATGTTCAATTTTTTAGAAATCATGGAATAACTCCTAAAGGGAGACTTATATTGGAAATATGAAACAAAATTTTATTCATGGATGCATGGTTTACCCTAGGCATAACCTAAGGTTGATTGGTGTAAATCGTCCTCTTGAGGAAGCTGTTGGGAGGTGTGTTTAATTAAAATAAATAAATAAATAATTTTTTTTTATAAAATGACCTAATTAAAATAATATATAAATAACCTCTTATGAGTATTTTACATGGATTATCCCTATAACCTTGATGATATTTGAGAGGAGGTTCAAAGCATTCATCAATTGCCAAGAGGAATCAGATGAAGAATGATGATCAAATCAAGGTGAATCGATATAAAGAGAATGCTACAGATCATCCACATCACTAGTGAACACATTCTTCACCAAAATTTGATCCTAAATTATATCAAGGCTCATAAATTTCAGTTTCCAACCATGATTAAAAAATTCATAATGGATATATATTTATCTTCTTTTGATATGCATTTCCCTATCCTTCGCATGACCCCATTGATTAATTAATTTTTATGGATAATTTTTTTTAATCCCATGATCTCATCCTGAATTCCCTAAATTGAAATATTATCTTAATATAACCTTGTCAATAAAATTTATTACCCTTTATTGTTATGATTTCCTTCCATCGTTCTTTGTGTTCTTCATTATTGTCATATGGGGCCATGGTTCGACATTACTAGGGTCAGTTTGAGCACGATCAACCCACCAGATTTATGGAGGTTTTCTGAACAATGATTGGGATTGTGATTTATTGAAAAATTATGTTTCATTTAAGTATTTTGGTGATGTTTTCCATATATCTAGGATATGGAATGAATGGAAGATAATGGGAGGTGCAACCAGTGATTCATGTCTTAGTGCAAATGAGTGGTTTCCAATTATCAACTACCAGAGGGTTGGAATTGATGATTGGAGGAAAATACCTTCAATTTTGGGTTTTCAATTAGTGGTTTTCATGATGGAATGGATGGATCTAGAAGAAACGTGAATGAAAATAGGGAATTTTGAAAATTCATAACTACACATCGTTCAACTTGGAAGAACACTCGACATGTAGTCCCCTAGCTATAATGATAGGGTTTCATGCAGAGTTAAGGATAAAAAAGAAATATGGATGGGACCACATGACATGTGACCCTCCCTAGGTGGATAATCTATGTGGCAACTAAAAATGACTAGGAACCTATGTGGTAGGACACACTGTGTACACTGGGAGTACACAGGCATAGGCCGGTACCCGAGAATGGTCTGGTACACAGCCAGATACGTGAGAATGACCTCACAAACATGTTTATAGACATAAGTACATGGGAAAGACCCAATTGTCTAATACACACCGTGTTAGCCCCATTACATGGTCTTTATGGTTACACAGACTCCAAACCTTTTACAATAGAGGAAACGACTAAGGAGTGTTGTGGGACCACATGCCATGTGGACCCCATACATGTGATGTACCCCTCTGAGAAACTTACACCACATGTATCTCTATCATCTGAGCTTGGAGTTTGGCCAATAAATAGATTATCCTGAGTTGTGTTTCATATAGAAAAATATGGTGTCCCTCATAGTGTCTTTCTATATATTACATGGAATGTTCTGAGCATGAAACTTATTTTGGAGATGCTTAAAAATGGAAATGATCTGGTGAGGTCATCAGAGAGAGGGTGGGGTGAGTATCCCCCTATAATATGAGGGTGGTAGTCCCCCATTCTCCTTTCACTGGTTTGAGTGGAACCCCATGAATCAATAGAGAATTGTTCCTATACATTTTTAGTGGAACCCACCTAACTCACTAGGGAATGGGTCCTCTACCAACAGAGTGACTCCCCCTTGATACACTAGGGTGTGGGTACTCTACCTACTGAGTGGTACCCCCTGATGGAAAAGGGCATGGTTCTTCTACTTACGGAGTGGAACCCTCTATCACACTATGGTATGGGTCCTCTACCTACTTAGTGACACCCCTATGACACACTAGGGCGCAGGTCCTCTACCTACTGACTGGAACCCCCTGAAAGACTCAGGTGTGGGTCAATTATATACTGACAAACACCCCCCAGTGCACGAGGTCATGGTTCATCTATTAAATATTGTGAATACTCAACTATGAAACATAATTTAGAGTCTTGGGTCCATAATAAAGTTAACTTGAAATATTCATGAGATTCTAGGCATGATCGATGAACCCTTTTTGGAGCTATTGGAAGACTCATTGACCTTGGTTTAGATGTGAGATGGAAATCCCCTTTCTCTATCATATGGGTTTATTTTAGGAGTATATATATATATTTGTGTGTGTTGGTGGTTTATTTTCCATATTTCTTTGGATTTAAATGACTAATTCTGTGATATATTTTATTACCCCACATTCATTTTTTGGGGCATCCTTCTACGTATGTATATACTCACCCCAACCAAGGCTTTTCCAACACATGTCATGTCTTATGAAGATGATGGATGGATGAAAAATTATTTTGGTGGATCATAGGATACATGGGTGCATAGGCGATGTATGATGGTCAGTTATGGAGACTAGGATTCCATATCTATTAGCTTTTATTTATTCTAGTTGTTGTCAGGATGGTACAAATTTTCTAGTTGGGAATGTATCATTTTCTTTTACACATTGGTTATATTCTTCCATAATCATATTTATTAGATAGAGGTTATTTCATGCATGGGTTTTATCTAGATGTTATAGTACTTTATTTATATTCCTCTGCACTATCGCATAAAGAATGTTGGGTGTGTGTATAAAGGTACACTATAAAAAGGAATCCCATTTATGTTATTCCTTCTTGATGCTTGTCACGAGACCCTAGCCTGAGGAGGAGGGATTTGAGTTGTGATGACCTGACTTTCCACTAGCCAGGAAGGCCGTGATATGGTGGGTCCTTACATAGCGGTATCAGAGTATTTTTTTCCTTTGGAGGATGTTTGGAGTTGTCCCATTATGAGGATTGGTTGAGACTTAGGTAAATAATGTAAAAGTGTCTCAAGTGTAGCTTTTAGGCTAGGAACACAGTGTTTGTGTGACGACCGACTTATCCTTTCACAAATACACTAAATACCTACTTTTTGAATCAATATACCAAGACATTGGTTGCAGGGATCAATGTTACATGAATCATATAGGATTGAGTCCTTTGACTATCCTTCATTAGTCAATTCACCATATATATAAATGACCAATTTTCCAGGGTTTGTGTTTATCACTTTTTGGATGCATCCTAAAATATGGCTAAAAAGGATGCTAATTTAGGATCATGGAAATAATATGATAAGTGTTGAGGCCTCATTTGAGGGGTCATCTCCCAAGACTCTTCCTCCAGAATGGTAGGTAGCAGAATCCCCACCAATGGAGTAGCAGATTGTACCAGAAGAGAAGGCTGAGGGTGTGCATAGGTTTGGAACACTTTTTCAATTTTAGCACTAAAGAACACTGAGGTTTCTTAGTGATACATATATCTATTAAGTGGAGGGTTTTCCAGAGTTAGTGATCCAATTATTCAGGCTCATTCCGACCCCAATCAGTCTGATAGTTATGCCGGAAGCTTGTCTTTTCCATAGAGCTGGAGGGAACTAGTGGATTCTAGTCATATATATACATGATGAGTCAAAAATATCATGGTACAACCTCAAAAATCTATTTCATGAGGATTATTACCCCTCATTATTTCACTTAGTTCATATTTAGAAGATTCTAGAGCTGTTGTAGGGTAGTACATCAGTTGCTGAGTATGTCGTGAGGTTCACTGACCATACACGGTACTCCCTTGACATGGTTCAAGATGGTTAATTCTAAGCATGGAACTTTGATTAGGGTATATGTTGATACATCCATTCCAGTATGGTTCCCCAATGCATTCCCACCTATAATATAGTGCTAGACTGGGTTCTAGTGATAGAGTGATTCCTATCTAAGAGATGACATGTTGCTTGATCTATTTATGTGCATCACGGGGACAGGTTATCTACTATATATAGAAGACTCCAATCGATAGGATCATGACATAGGATATATTCCCATGGATGGACTTAGTCATGTAGATATATAATGTAGGATTTACATTGGGGACCAGGTCAACCCAGATAGGGGAGATGCTATGCATGTGATGGAAGTGGTCACATGACATGTTATTTCCTAACTCAACATGCCGAGGAGGGTAGGTATGAAGCGGATAGAACACCATGCCAACATTAGTTCCATGATCAGGGTTCTCCTAGGAATGACCATGGTGTCACCCAGGGAGACAAATCTAGAAGAGGAGTAGGAGGGGCTCCATGAGTAGGGGCTTCTATTGGAGGGTGCTTTTATGTTTTATTACCACTATTACCACATGGTGGCCCATGAAAATATCATGGAGGTAGTGGATGGGGCTATGAGAAACTCTATTCCATGGATCTTATGACCCAACATCTCATGAGATGATATGAGGTATAATATTTTTTTGTTATAAACTTTCTCTAGTACTTACTGACATAGGTGTGAGTCACTCCTTCTTTCTGTATCCCTTGTGTGATATCTTGAACCGCTCATTAAGACCTTAACACAAAAACTTTTTCTAGGGGTTCCAACTAGGTCTGATTCTTTAATATTTATTATCTACTAGAATTTTAAGATATCATTTAGTGGAAAGAGTTTAATGTGGGGCCTCTTGGTCAATAAGATGAAACCTTATGAATTCATCATGGGTATGAATTAGTTTCCCATGGTTCGATCCAATATCAACTATCATCGTAGGTGGGTTAGATTATTTTGGATAGATGGGATGAGATTATATTTTTATTGGTGAGTGATATCTCATGTCGGAGCTTTTTGGATTTTGGAAGATTCATCCCATCACCCGTTAGTTGTAGAGTTTTTCCCTTAGGGTAGGGGGTCATCCGGATTATGGATTCCTTTAGTAATTGAATACTTTATGGAAGACTTCTTTAGAGATGTTATGAGACACCCTCTAAGGTGGGAGATATAATTCTATATTTTATTTCACCCTGAGACAACACCAATATCTTTTATGACATATCATATGGACACTTACTATGCTCTTGGAGATGAGGGTGTAGTTAGAGGACCTTTGAGAGCCAGACTTTCTCAAACTCAATGTGTCCCCCAGGGAAACTCCATTTTTTTCATGAAAAAAGAAAATATGATCCAATATATTTGTGTTTATAATCATCTTCTGAAACAATAAATTATTAATAAGAAATACCTATTTCTAGGGATTTATGAACACTTTGATCAATTTAGAGGCACAATTGGGATCTCATAGATCGATATTAGGTTTGGATACCACCAATTGAAGGTTTTCAAGACTGATATTCTGAAGTTAGAATTACGATGTTGTTTTAGACACTATAAGTTTCTGGTGATGAATTTTAGTGTGATGAATACCCTTATTGTGTTTGTGGATTTGACGAACTTGATATACTAGCAATACGTGGACTGATTTTTGGTTGTCTTTATTAATGACATACTCATATACTCTGTATTATAGGAGTATCATGATGAGAACTTTAGGATGTTCCTATACTTACTTTGGGATCAATAGCTTTATTGTATGCTCTTGAAGAGATAGTTTTGGATCCATGAGGTTTAAATTCAAGGTATTGTCATATCTATTCATGGTTTACACATAGAACCGATGAATATTGATGCAGCTCAAACATTTTATCCACCCAAGAGAATGTAGGCGGTGTGGAGTTTCATTGTTTTGGTAGGTTACTATATGATTTTCATGAAAGGATTATCCATGATTATATCCCGTTTTACCACCCAAACTTAGAAAGTGAAGAATTTTACCTAGTATAAGTGGTTCCATAGATCCATCAAGAAGTTGAGGCTGAAGATGACCAGTGATCCTTGTTGAGACTGTTAGAGGAGGGTGTGGAGTTCATACTGTATTTCAATACCTCTTGATCTTGGATAAATTGTGCATGGATTCAGAGGTAGGAAGTGACCAAATATGTGTTGAAGCTGTTGAGACCCCATGAGCAGAACTATATCACTTAGGAACTATAATTTTTTGTGGTAAATTTTTCTCTAAGGATGTGAAGGAACTATCTTATGAGAGAGCAATTTTTTGTTTACATAAACTATTATAGTCTCAAATATATTTTCAAATATAGATATATGAACCTAAGATAGAGGTGATGGTTGGAGTTCCTGTAGGGTTATGACTTTGAAATAGTCTATAATCAAATAATGTGAAACATGGTGGAATATCAACTTACCTAGAAGTCTCATTCATGCCTGGTGGAAGAGACATCTAAAAAGTTGGATTTGGTGAAGCTAAAATTGGAAGAGTAGAGAGGTTCAACTTATCATTAGTCAATTGTGATGACTCCAATACTTCTCATCATGTGAGGGAGGCTCATTTGGGATAAATTAACCATTAGGTTCTTTGTAACAAGATATCCTTAGGATATTTTATGGTTGGATTTAATGAAGTATGGGATCAAATCATCCATTTATAAGGGTACACTATGGTTCTGATTATGATGTTAGAGGAGGTGATGGGGAAGTTTCACAGTTCTCCTTTGGCTATACATCTCGGTCTATGGAAGATTCACAAGGACCATAAGTGGTAGTTTTGGTATGATAAGACGATGTAGAGTATTTCTAAGTTAGTATCATAGTGTCTCACATGTCAGAAGGTTAAGGTTGATAATTAGGTTCCAACAGGTTTGAAATAGCCCCTTGAGATCCCAAACATTAAATGGATGACATATCTATGAACTTTGTTTATGGGATTCTGTGAATAGTGAGATTCCACGATTACATCTAGGTGATTTTTGGCCAAGATAAGAAGTTGGAGCACTTAATTTACATTAGGGAGTAGATTTCAATTGAGAGTCTGGGAAATTTGTACATGATTGAGATAATCCAAATCTATGGGGTACCCTTGATTATTTTCTCCGACCCTGATGCACAGTTCATCTCAATGTAATGGAGAGGACTACAAGAGGAATTGAGGACCCAATTGAGGATGAGTACAACATTCCACCCCAAGACAAATGTTTAGACCAATAACACTATCTAGGTGTTGGAGGATATTTTGAGATCTTGTATGTCGGACTTCATCCATAGTTTGGAGGATCACTTTCCATTAATATAGTTTGATTATAATAAGATCTATCACCATACGATTGATATGGAATATTTCAAGGCCTTATAATGGAGACCCTGTAGGTCACCATTATACTAGACTGAGATTGGAGATACATATCTTGTTGTGAAAGATATTCCATTTTAAATGATGATGAAATTCTAGGTGATCCATGAGTGGATGATGATAGCCCATATCCGATATAAAACTTTCTCAAAGAAACATAATAATCCCTTGTATTTTGATTATGGAGACCATTTTTTCCTAATATTCTACCCAAGATGAGGGTTACAAAGGTTTTTTTGGGAAGGAAGCTATCCCAGAGGTTCATTAGAACATTCAAGATCCTATGGAGGGTTGGGGATTTTACTTACTATCCAGAATTACCCCCATAGTTTGGGTGGGTTCAGGATGTTTTCCATGAGTCTCAACTGAGGATATATGTGCTTGATTCTATATACGTCATTGACTGGGGAAATATATACATAGAAGAAGGATCCACAATAATAGAGTACCCAATTTTTCATAAGGATTTACAGTAGAGGATCTTATGAGGGCTGACCATTACCTTGGTTCGTGTGTTTTGGTGGCATGAGAGAATGTAGGAGATATCCTAGGAGTGGGAGAGCCGGACGTGGGCTCAATATCCCCAACTTTTTGTTAACATGTGATTTTTGAGGACTAAAATCCTTGAGGGGGGGGGGTAATAATGTTGAGACATATTGTTTTCCTATTGGGACATGAAAATATATTAATAAATGTTTTCAGAGAAAATCCCTAAGACGAAATGAGATTCTAAGGCCCCGTGAGATAAAAAATAATTGTATAAAAATATTAATTATATAAATATCATGCGCACATAGTTTTTTTAAAAATTATGGAAAAAATATTTAATTGATACTCATATCGAAAATCTAAGTCCACAATGGATTCCAGGATATTGGGTTTACCAAAGGCGTAACCTAAGGTTGGTCGACATCATATGTCCGATTGAGGCAGCCGTTAGCGGGTGTGCTTAATTAAAATAAATAAAAAAATTATTTATTTGTTTTAATAAATAATCTAATGAAACTAATCTATAAATATCCTCTTATGATTATTTTATAAGGGTTATTTTCATAAACATTGCAATATCTGAGAGGAGGTTTAGAGCATTCATTATTGGAAAATCAGAATTGGATGACACATGACAGTCATTTTGAGGTTCATCGATAGGTAAAAAACCCTACGTATCATCATTATCATTGGAAAACATGTTATTGAAAAAATATTTATTCTGAATAAAGTTATTGATTTTGAATTTTTATTTCATCCCTTCAATAAAAGATTGATCTTGGATATTTATTTATCTTATTTTGATATGTGTTTTCCTATCCTTCACATGAGCCTGATGAATTAAATTGTTTTAATCAATTTATATTCTTTTAGTACTATGATCTCAACCTAAATTAAATAATTTTATGTCTTGGATATGAGAGATTGGCCAAATATTATCATCACTATTTTTTATTATGTTGTTGTCCAATTGTTATTCACATTCTCCTCCATTGGCCTATGGTTCATAGTTTGACATTTCTGGGGCTCTAGCATGATCAAACACCCAGATTCATGGTTGGTGTGTTAAAGATGTTTAGGATGGATTATGTTTTATTGTAGGATTTTAGTGATGTATTCTTTATATCATGGATCTGTAATTAATGGATAATGATGATAGGTGTGACTAGAAACATGCAGCTTCATGCGAACAAGCAATTTCTAATTTTCGGCCTTCAAATGGCTAGAATCAATGGACAAAGTAGAATACCTTATATTTCAAGCTATAAAACAATGATGATTATGGTGGAAATTATAGTTCTAGAAGGCCAATTGTGGAAATTTAGAAATCCAAAAACTTTATGACTACACGCTATGTAACTCAAAAGAACACATGACACAGAGCACCACTAGCATTTGTGTTAGGGTTTCAAGAAGATTTAAAGAACACATGCCATGGGGCTCGTCCCACATGATGTGTGACCCTGACTAGGAGGATAATACATATTCCAATTACACATGGCTAGGACCCCATATAGGAAGACATGCCAAGAAATCCAAGAGTACATGGGGATGGGATGGTACCTGGGAACGACTAGACACATGGGCACAACTAGCCAAACACTAGCATGACCAGGACTACATGAGCATAACTCAGGTGGGACCCCTTACACACTTTTTATGGTGACATGGACTCTAATACGTGTCTATAAGAAGATGTATCCAGGCATTAGAGTGGGAACCCATACCGTGTGGACCCCATACATTCCATGTAATATTAAGATAAATTTCAACAATGTACATCTCTTTCGTCAGTGCTAAAATTTTGGCCCGTGAGTGGCCTATCATGAATAGTTTTCCACATATAATATGATGGTATCCTTTATTGTATATTTTGATATATGATGTGGAATGTTTCCAGTGTGACACTTCTTTAGGTGATGCTTGACAATGAAGGCGATCAGGTGGTATCATGAAAGAGATCCTGAGGTCTGCTACCACCTTATTATAACTGGGCGTGGGACCCCATTCTCCTTACACTAGTTTGAGTGGACCCCCCTAAAAAACTTTGGTGTGGGTCATCCACCTACTAAGTGGAGCCCCCCTCAAAAACTAGGGCATGGTTACTCTACCTACTAATTGAAACTCCCTTAATGAAAAGGGTGTGGATCCTCTTCCTATTGAGTGGAACCCCCTAATGCACTTGGGAGTGGGTCCTTTACCTAATGAGTTCCCTCTATTTGAATAAATATGTCAAGGGTCCTACACCAACTGAGTTACACCCCCTTACAGATTAGTGTGTTTTTCCTATACTTACTATGTGGAACCCCTCTGATGCAATATGGACTGGGTCCTCTAACTACTGAGTGGTAGCCCCATGTCGGACTATGGTGTGTGTCCTCTACCTACTAATTGAACCCCTGGACACACTCGGAAATGGGTTATCTATTGGATATTATTCTACTTCGACTGTGCAGAACAATAGAGAGGTGTGAGTCCTCCATAAAGTTACCTCTACAGATAAAAAAGATTCATAGAATCAGAAATGGCCCCTTTTTGGAGCTATTGGAAGACTCAATGACCTGGGTTGGTATGTGATATGGAGATCACCTTTCTATATGATATGGGTTTTTTATGAGAATATATATATATATATATATGTGTGTGTGTGTTTGTGTGTGTTTTTGGGTATTGTTTCTATATTTCTTTTGGTTGAGATGGATACTTCTATAGTATCTTCTATTTCTCCCCATAAGTTCTTGGGGTGTCATACTTGGTATGTATATACTCACCCCTATATGAGATTTTCCCCCACATGTCATGTCTTATGTAGATGATAGATAGACCAGCGATGATTTTATAAGTTTATGGGGTACTTGGGTACATAGGTTGCATATGGTGGTTAGGATTAGAGATTAAGATCTTAGATGTTTGATCTTTAAATTCTTCCAGTTTTTGTTGGGTTGGGACATTTTTATTCTTAGATGTTTATTTTTCCACTTTACACTTTGCTTGTATTCTATCATAATTGATGTATTCCCTAGAGTTTTTTGCATTCAGAGGTTATATAAATATGTTATAGTCTTTTCTTTATATTCCTATATAATTTGACAGATAAATTTGGGTGGGTGCATACAAGAACAATAGGAAAAGGCTTCCCATTTAATTTACGCATTCTCAATGTATGTCTCCAACCCCTAGCCTATAGGTGTAGGCTTGGTGTTATGATGGCCAAACCTTCCATTGCCTAAGAGGGACATGGTAGGACTGGTTGTTATAATCAGATTCATTTTCATTCATATAATATCATATATATTCCCTTTATAACATTTCAGTACTCCATTTTATTAATAATTCATTATTAAAATCATTATTTTCGGGTGATAATTGTTACGTTTACTATGACTATTTTAGTTTAGTAGTTCAATTCCTTGTACATTAATCATGGTTACATAAAATCCATAATATTAATCCATATATAGATATCATATATATTCATTATATATATATTTCGAATCATCAATAAATTTTATATATATATAAAATAATTACACAATTCATAGAGATGGTAGGTCGTACATATGCATGAATACTGTTTTCATTTTTAGACGGATGGAAAAAAAGAAATGAAAATATTAATTCTAATTTATATGATCAAATTTATATAATATATATCATATATATTCATAAAATTATTCCTCATTACCATCCAAGTAAAATATAAATGAAAAAATGAATCACATCGCTTCGTGGAGGTGGTAGTCCACAAATACACACGAACAACATTATCATTTCCCAAAGGATTGGATGGTAAGTAGATAGATGAGATATTATAATTAAAAAGTATAATTATTTTTATATATAATATATAATAATTAAACCCATCATAATTCCCATCCATGAAATATGGTGATGAGAAATGAATTGTATCACTACATGGAGACGACGAGTCATACGTACACATGAGTGATACTTTCACTTCTTATTTGATGAGGAAGAGGGTGTATGATGGTGAATTAATAATCATAATAAAATTTAATAATATTTTAGATACATAATTCGTTATTTTATGAAAAATACCATATATTTTTATCAGTTAAAAAAGAGTGGAAATAAAAGTAATCAGTTAAGGTGATTACCTCTTCTTTGAAACAACGCCTTTAGATCTCCTCTAAAGGGATCTAGGGTTGGTATTATGGGAAGAAACAAACCTATAGAATGTGTGTAGGTAAGTTGAAAAGATAAATTTAAATATTTTGGTTGTTATATAAGGCTCAAAGTTGTGTAAATAAGTGAGGTAAGAGGTTCCCTTTTTATAATTAAGGTTAGGGGAACTTTTGGAATTTCTCAAAAGATTAACATATATTAAATTCATTTTCATTCCATGTGCTTATAAATAGAAATATAATCGAATATATCACAGGATAGGGTTGAAATCCCATTAAATAATTGAATTTAGATAGGTTTTTGTGTAATATTAAACCTTATCACATAGATTAAAAATTAGTCAACCAATTTTAATTTTATCAACAATAACAACATTTTCAATATTGAAGGCTATTAATTTTTATTTATAAGGTGGTTGGACCCTAAATGGAATATTTATGACAATTTAAACCATATAATATCCAATATTTTTTATTCCAATATTTTTATGATTTTAAATAAATTAATAAAATAATATTCTGATAAAATATCATTATTGTCAATTTTAACACTATTCATTTAATTATACATAAAAGAAATAGTGAAAATGATGGAATTTGAATATAATATTTTTTTAAAACACAAAAATTTTATATTAACCTATAAAATTAATTTTACACAATAAATTACTCATATAATATCAGTTATTATATTTTTAATATCATAAATTTTATTTTTCCATTAATTAAATAAGTTCTCTTTTGGCATTGTGTAAAAATTTAAGTTAATTACATAATACCTAAAAATTATAAATAAATTACCATCATGAATATAATAAAATTATTCAAAAAATTAAAAATAATATTCATTCATAACTATTTTCCCCACGTGAACGCATCAAGGATATTTAATCCTAAGTGAGTGACACATTGTAACTCTCTTTGATTTCAATAATATATAAATCATTTTCCTCGAAAAGTGTCAATAAAACTAATATATTTGTATACTATGCTGATAAGGTATAATTAAATTAATTAAATAATAATTAGGATGAAATATTATGGTTTTATCACTAATTTTTAATCTAGATTAACCCGAATTACCCTTTACCGAGGTGATAAATTTTACCAAGGTTACAATACATATTGACTAAAAAAAGGGGAATATTTAAAAAAAATAAACTTATAATTTTAAATATTTAATTAATTTCATCTAATTAAATAACTATAAATGGAATAATATAATTTTAAATTAATTGTGAAATTTTTTACAAAAAATGTTTTTTAGATAAAATACAATTTTAAGCCTAAAACTGGACTTATTCTTATCATATGCTTAGAAAAAAATATTTTTTGAATTATTAAAACATTTAATAAATTAAATAATTTATAAATCTAATTATAATCATTCAAAAATAATTAATAATTTAATTATTAGTTTTAAAATAAATTGCACACATAAAAGCGGTTTCTTAGAAAAGACATAACTTTTATTTTTAAATACTTTTTGTTTTTAATTCTAATCATTTGATTACTAATGTATTAAATTTATAAATGTTTAGACCATATAATTTTTATAATATAGTTATTACTATTCATAATTAATATTCTAATGGATAGGAAGTAATATACACCTAATATATTAATAATGTTATGAAGATTTTCTAAACTCATTACTTTATGTAACACAAGCTATAGAAGAAATAAAATTATTTATGTAGAGTATTGAGAATTCATAATAATTATTCATATCTAACCATATTCTTTAGTTCATGTTCAGAAATTTTTGAGTAAAAATATACTTTAAGATTTTATGATCGTTATATATTTTACGCCTTTGTCCATAGATATAATGCCTAAATTTAATTAATGAAAAAATTACCATTGCTAAATCCAAATCAATATTGGGGTAATATTTCTCATGGAACATGAATTTCCATGAGTCATAATCTAGAAATATATCATTATACATGAGGAAACATCCCAAACTAATCTTTTATGCATCACTATAGATTATAAACACTCCTCCACAACTGGGTAGTGTAAGAACTTGTTTTCGGATATCCATCTCTTCAGTTCCACAAAATATTCATCACATTCATCCATATAAAAGTACGTGGATACCTTTTAATTTAACTTGGTTAATTTATATGATAACCATGAAAACTTCTCCACAAATCATTGATAATATCCATCCCAACCAAGAAAACTACAGATCATTGTCATAATGGTTGGTCGAGGCCAAGGTTCAATAACTTATTTTATTGAAGGGTCAATTGATATACCCTCATATGAGAGTATGTGACCCAATAAAGAAACTTTACAGAGCCAAAATCCACACCTGGTGAAATTTTCATAAAGATTATCCTTCCTTAATAACTTTTGTATAATTATCAAATGTGTAAGAACCCGGTTCTTATTCTTGAGGTACGGGTTTCTTCTTTTCTCATTTCCTTAAGTGTTTTTGAGAAAATAAGGAAAATGGGGGAAAATCCCAAATTTTGTGGGTACACGACATCTAATTTTCCACATGTTATGTACCTTGTCTGTGTGGGATGAGTACACAGGGCGTGTAGCCCGGTCGTCGATGAAAGGTGTAAAAACCGACTACACGCCGTGTAATGGGTATTTACATTCCGTGTAGTCAGTCGGCAGGAAAATTGTAAGGTGGTGGAAGCAGCCACCAGATGAGCAACAATACACGCCATGTAATCAGGAATACATGCCGTGTACTCATGTCGATAGATGAACAGTGCCACGGTGGAAAGAAGCCGCAGGAGGAACAGTTAAAAATGGAAAGTACAAGCCAAGTACTCAATAGTACACGCCGTGTAGTTTTTTTTCGCTTAAAATGGAAAGTAGCCTCCCCTGTTCACAGAATTGGATTAGAACCAGAGGAGGTCTTGGGAGAGATGGTCAGACCTTTGGAGATCACCCGAGCGAGCACTGGGAATCTGATTCTGCCTCCCTCAATCTCATTGGAATCGTGCGGGTTAACCCTTCCCTCTCCTTGAGCCGTTCTTACCAATTCTTTCTCGAGGGGAAGTTATTTACGTTTGAACATGATTTATTTTACCTCAGATCTACATCGTTCTTAGATGATTCAAGGAGCGTAGTTCACGTATACCGATCAGGGGCGATCGAGGTAGGTGGCTTGGTGTTTAATTTCCAACTGTTGTGCGTTGTGTATACTATTGTGCTATGAACCCATGTTGGGGTGTCATGTGGCTAAGGTGTTGGATATTATGAATACCTATAACTATATAGGTAATTAAATGTAATAATAAACTATTGTTTGGGATCACTGCTTGGATCCAGGACCACCCCGGGGGTGCATTCCTCTGTTTAGCCATGTGGCCAGGATACCCGAGGGTATTCCATTGAAATAATGATTATTGAATTGCCTTGAGAGGAATTTTATGTGAATTTCTTGTTTATATATTGGGCATGTCCCAGTTACTTGTTTAGCCTGAGGGCAGTTTTTTACTTAGCCTGAGGGCAGTGGTTATTTTGGTCTGAGGGCAATATTTGTTATGCCTGTGGGCGATAGACTCTGTGCCTAAGGGAAACACTTTGTATGCCTGAGGGAAATATCTGTTATGCCTGTGGGCAATTACCTAAGGGTTTTATTTCTGATTACATCAGGGTAAGAGTTTACATGTATGGGGACACTGACTATCTACGTAGAACATTCACCGAGGTGATGTCTTATATTAAATTGATAAAATAAATATTAAGAATGGCAATATAACTGGTAAAGTTAGTTACTTTTGAGTATTTATTAGTTTATTGCATTTACTTATGCACACTGTTGTTGCATATTTTCACACAGTTGGGCACGAGCATTTGGTGGGTGCCTACTGGGATTTATTTCTCACACCCTGTTTGGGTCATGTCTTTGGCCCAAGAAGATTATGTTTCTGTAGGTGTTGATAAGGGAAAGGGTCCCTATACAGGTACTTGATTATTGCTGAGGAGTAGGGGAGCATGGGACCTAGCTTAGGCTCACGATGTTCCTGGGTGTTCTGTTTTGTTCTGCTGTACCTGTACTTTTTATTGTATTATACTGTATTGTTGTGTAACATGTTCTGGATATTTTGTTAGAACTAGAGACATGTTGCATCATTGTCTATATGACTGTTGGTTTCCTTTTACTGCAGTTGTTCATCTTAAATGTGTACGGTTCATTGCTTCTGCTGTTGTTTTATATTGTATATTTTATTCCGCTGCGCTACACATTAAAAAATGAGGGCATCGTTCCCCACTATCAGACCTAGGCCTTCGCTGCTAGTTAGCATCCTCTGGCATTTGGGGAAATGTGCTTGAGGTCATGTTACCAACCGGGTTCGGGGCACCTGTTGAGTGGCACCCAGATTCGGGATGTTACAAAGTGGTATCAAAGGAGTTTATTTTCTTTGACTTACTGTTTGGAGCCTTAGTCAGGTATAGGAATAAAATGGTAGTTGGTAATAAGTTGTTCTCGGGAGTAGCTAACCCGTGTACAGGGAAAAGACATTCTACCTCATGTGTTGCAATTTTACTGATTTTTCAAATTCTATGGTTGATTTGATTTTCACTCTTGGGTGACGAACTTTTGATTGTGCTGTTTATATTTTATCCAGGGGTTCTATTTAGTTGCAACCTGATGAGATGAGGTTATTCCATCTCATGCATCATTTATGAACATACTAGAAATCCCATGTCATGCATTCTTCCATGCCATGTAGGTACATTAGAAATTTTCATGTTGTTGTGATGGTTTTATGCTAGAAAAGCATGCTGGTGTGATAGCTGCTTTGATAAATACTTTCTATGTGATAGGGTAATTTTTGTGTGAGTCTGATGATGGAGTGGACGCCAAATATTGGTTTTCGGGGAGTATGGGCCCTCATTGACCAGAATTTGGTGGATCATTGACTGTCCATCTTGTTATAACACATATAAGAATCCAAACATTGATTCGTGGGGAGTATGGGCCCTCACAGATAAGAATTTGGCACTTTGGTGTTGTTTCTCAGTATTTACTGGCTTCCGGAGTAGTTTCAGAGGCTTACTATCCGGAAAACCCAAGATACACGCCGTGTAGTTCCTCAGACACACGCCGTGTGATCTTCTATTCAGGAAGAAAAGAAAACTTTTTAAGTACACATTGTGTACCCTAAGTACACGCTGTGTAGTCTCTTCCCAGGTCATGGACTGTGTGGGCGGGGACACGAGGTAGGGAAAGGCTTGGGAAAAACATGTCTTGTACCGTTTGTACACGCTGTGTAGTGTTGACCCAGAGTCCGACCATGTGACTAACAACATGGGCCGGTGTAATCATTTCTTGTACACGCCATGTCAATAATGAAAATGCCGTGTAGTCTGACCTGGGAACCCGACCGTGTGACTAACACACACGGGTTGGTGTCACCTCTTCTTGAACACACCGTGTACCTGTGGGACACGCCGTGTATTCCTTACTGGTGGGAGACCTTGTGGACATAGCCATGTGGATTTGAAGACGGAGTAGTGTACACGTCGTGTGCGGGTATAACACGCTGTGTAGTATTAGATGAGTAGTCGACCGTGTCACGAACGACATGGGCAGTTGGAAAATTAAACCACACACACCGTGTATTTGATATAAATGCCATTTAGTCTTGTTCAACGGGAGCCGTCTGGCTTAGCCGTGTAGAAGGACCCAGGCAGGGGAAGAGAAGTCAGGTACACACCATGTAGTTAATATACATGCCGTGTAGCCTTGTATTGAAAATCTTGAAATGCCTTCTTCCTCCTGTTTCCCTTTTTGGTCCCTTCGTTTTTCATACAGTGATAATCTTGATCTGAGGTGTGAGTTTGACCTTGTAGAGTCATGCCACCAAGACGACCACACGTTGTTCTCCAAGAGAGCAGAAACGACTATACTCTAGAGATGGTAGGCCATGGGCTACCAGTGGATCCTCTAGTAGAGCTAGATGCGGCGCCAGTAGTTATAACGGACATAGGCGCGAAGGCACAGTTCCATGAAGGATTTATACAGTTCATGCAGACCTTTCAGGGAGCACCGCCGACTACCACATCTATGGCTGAGCTGACTCGTATATTCCAGCAGCAGCATCCGCCTTCGTTTTCAAGGTATGGTGGACCACAGGCTGCAGAGTTTTGGCTAGGGTCAATGCAGACTATTTTCGAGCATCTTGAAACGCCTCCAGGGAGGAGGGTCAAGCTCACGACTTATATGCTGCGTTATTCCACCAAGAGGTGGTGGGATGTTACCACTCAGATAGAGAATCACAGATACATGGTGTGGGATGATTTTCAGACAGCCTTCTATGATTTATTCTTCCCAGATACGCTGAGGGAAGATAGAGATCAAGAGTTCATGAATCTACAACAATGCGTAATGTCGGTGATGGATTATTCTGCCTGTTTCACCGAGTTTCATCGTTTTGCACCTGTTCTGGTGGGTGATGAGACGTTGAGGTCCAGAAGCTTTGAGGATGGTCTTCGGTATGACATCCGAGCACTGGTGAATGTTTTTAGGTTGCCTACATTACATGCTATTGTTAACCAGACACTGATTAGAGAGAGGAACCTTCGGGAAGCTAGTGGTGCAGGCCAGGGTGGTTCGACACCCGTTTCTGGTACTATTTCTGCGGGTAAGAGGAAGAGACAGATGGATTTCTATCACAGTGGCAGTACCAGCTAGAAGAATGTTTCAGGTGGTTAAGTCACATGCTACCAGTGTGGTAAAGAGGTGAACAAGAAACCGCAGTGTCCATGTGACCCAGTGGAGTGCCAATATTGCGGCAAGATGGGTTATTTACATCAATTTTGTAGGGTGTTTCCACCAGTGGTGAGTGAGAGGGGTTCTGTGCAGACTCCGCGTGCGGGAGAAGGACTGACAACTTCTTACCAGTCAGGCAACTGGGATACATCTGGACATACAGATAGAGGTGGTGGTCATGGCTATGGTATCCAGACACTAGGATCTCAGAGGCAGTAGGGCGGGATAGCTCAGGGTAGCCAGGCTGTGTCATAGGGCCGCGGCACTGGGCAGACATATGTAGTGCAACAAACCCAACTGGAGTAGGATCCCGGACCTTCTACTATCACATGTACTATTCTAGTATCTTCTGTTTTATCTTCAGTACTTTTCAAAATGGGTGCTACACATAGCTTTGTATTTGTGCCTGTTGTGGAGAGCCTTGGGCTCTGTGATTCTTCTTCTTCTGATGTCATGATGCTAGACACTCTATTGGGAACTAGAACGACATATGTTCCTCAGTGCAAGGAGTTCCCCCTTGAGGTTGGTGGGTGTCACTTTCTATGGGACCTCTATGTATTAGAGATAATGAGCTATGATGTCATTCTTAGGATGGACTGGTTGGTTCCCTTCCGAACCTTTGTATAATTCTATCGTCGCAGGTTGCGTTTCACGTCACCGGAGGGCAGAGAGTTTCTATACAAGTGCGAATGGGATGTTCAGGCGGGTCGAGCTGGACCAAAGCATCGTGGGCAAGGTGGTGTGACAGCCCAGATTTCAAGTTTATATCTGGATGATCAGAGGACTTGTCAGCAGGATTTCCCTCCAGTAGTTGATCGTTTCAGGGATATCTTCCCAGATGAATTTTCAGGTCTACCTCCGGAGCAAGAGGTGGATTTCTCTGTTGATCTTGTGCTAGGAGCGGCAATGGTGTCCATTCCTCTTTATAGGATGGCTACACCTGAGTTACAGGAGCTCAAGAGACAGTTAGAGGAGTTACCGTCAAAGGGTTTTATCTGACCCAGTACTTCTCCTTGGGGTTATCCTATCCTTTTTACGATGAAGGTGGACAATACCCTCAGACTCTGTGTGGATTATCGAAAGTTGAACCAGTTAATGGTCAAGAACCGATATACCTTACCAAGGATTGATAATATTTTTGATCAACTTCATGGAGAACGAGTGTTCTTGAATATTGACATGAGATCATGATATCATCAACTACGCGTGAGACCATCGGATATACCGCTTACAACTTTTTGGACCCGATATGGTCTGTACGAGTACTTGGTTAGGCCATTCGGACTCACGAACGCACCAGTAGTTTTCATGGCTTTGATGAATCTTGTGTTCCATCCTTATCTAGATTCTTTTGTGGAAGTCTTCGTGGATGATATTTTGGTGTACTCTCACACTCGACACGACCATGCCCCCCATCTTGAGATTGTACTGAGTAAACTGAGAGAGCATCAGCAACATGCTAGGCTCTCAAAGTGCCACTTTTGGATGGACCAGATTCCCTTCCTGGGTCATATCATCTCATAGGCAGTGGTTATTTTGGCCTAAGGGAAATATTCGTTATGCCTGTGGGTGATAGACTCTGTTCCTGAGGTCCACACTTTGTACACCTAAGGGAAATATCTATTATGCCTGTGGGAAATTACCCGAGGGTTTTGTTTCTGATTACCTAAGGGTAAGAATTTACATGTCTGGGGACACTAACTATCTTCTTAAGAGATTCACCGAGGTGATTTATTATATTAAATGGATAAAATGAATATTTAGAATGGCAATATAGCTAGTAATGTTAGTTACTTTTGAGTACTTCTTGGTTTATTTCATTTACTACTGCACACTGTTGTTGCATATTTTCACACAGTTGGGCACATGCCTTTGGTGGGGTGCCTAATGGGATTTATTTTTCACACCCTATTTGGGTCATGTCTTCAACCCAAATAGATTACGTTTCTTCAGGTGTTGATAAGGGAAAGGGTCCCTATACAAGTAATTGATTGTTGTTGAGGAGTATGGTAGCATGGGACCGAGCTTAGGGTCGTGATGTTGTCAGCTTTTCTGTTTTTTTATGTTGTACCTGTTCTTTTTTATTGTATTGTATTGTATTGCTGGGTAACATGTTATGGCTATTTTCTTAGAACTAGAGACATGTTTCATCACTATCTATATGACTGTTGGTTGTATTTTACTGCAGTTGTTCATCTTAAATGTGTATGGTTTACCAATTCCACTGTTGTTGTATGTTGTATATTTTATTCCACTGGGCTACACTATGAAAAATGAGAGCATAGTTTCCCCACTATCAGAACTGGGCCCTCGCTGCTAGTCAATAGCCTCTGGCATTTGGGGAAATGTGCTTGAGGGCATGTGACGAACCAGGTTTGGGGCACCCGTTGAGTGGCACCCGGATCCGGGATGTTACAAAATGATATTCATTCTATTCCTTGATCTTTGATTGAATAATAATATAGTCTATAAATACTACCATAAACTGATCAAGGTAATATATAAAGACTATATTCATTAAATTCATGAATATTGCAAGGGAATTAGTAAGACCAAACAACATCAATATAAATTCCCAGTGTCTATACTTTCTATGGAATACTATTTTGTGTATATCACCATTATTGGACCTCAATTGAGGATATCCAAAATCAAGATCAATCTTGGAAATGTATTTAGATTAGTGAAATTGATAAAAAATGTAATCAATATGTGGTATAGGAAAATTTTTATTGATAATGATCTTGTTAAGTTCTCGATAATTAATTAATAGACACACTGATCCATATTTTTTATTAATAAATATAATTGGTACACCCCATGATGATGCATTTTTTCAAATGAATCTATTATCAAGATTCTCTTGGATTTTATTATTCAATTCTAGTAAATCAATCAGGTCCATTATATATGGAGTCTTGGAAATAGGTGTTGCAACAATTATGTGTTCTATTGAAAAATTAAATTCTTGATTTAGTGTACGACTAGGAAACTCTTCCAAAAATACATTAATAAACTCCCACACAATAGGTATATCTTCTATATTGAGTTTCTTACCAACAATATTGGATAAAAACCCATTTTTAATAGGAATCATGACCCATACAATGAATTTAATTTCCATTATATGTTCATTTTTTCATCAAACTGATTGTCTATTATAGGTTGGTTTTTAATAATAAGTGTAACTTCAGTTCCTCAAAAATTCATGTGGTCTTTATGTAAAGTATGCCAATCCATTCCCAAAATAACATTAAACTCAACTAGAGGAAGAATTATAATATTTATAAAAGAAACATTACCAAATATTTCAACTAGGAAATAATAATATACATGGGATGAGCACCTCATACCATTAGATTTTTTTTAATTCTTACTCAATATATACTTTTTATGTGGTACTATGAAAACATAGAAATTTATATAGATATAAATGAGTGTGTAAATTGAGAATCAAATAGGACATTAGTAGTTCTAGAGTGGATGGAAAGTGTATCTTTCATTATGTCGTTATCATACCCCTCATAAAAAATAGTGATCACATGAGATATAACTTTTTCAATGGGATTAATAGGATGAAAATTTTGATCTTCAACATTAAAATATGGAATTAGAAACTAGTTATCATAGTGAACATACTCCTTGAATTTATAACACAAGAGTGTGGGTGCTAAATTCTGTAGAGCTTACTCTCTATTCACATCATTTACTAATTTATTATCATAAAATCAGCATTTGACTTACTTATGACCATCCTTTCATACTTGAAACATCTACCAGTTATATTAAGACAATTTACCTCATGTTTCCTTTCGGTCTTAGAGCATAAAGGAATAACCATATTTTTTCTCCATGGTTTTTATAATTTACTTCGATTTCCTATTTTACCTTCTTATCAAATTCATGATAATTTTGGGTAAATAAAATTTAAATATCCACCTTCACAACATATGAAATGTTTATTTCATAGAATCTGAATTCATTTATGGGTAACACCCTTTAGAGACTTGTTTTTAATCCATTGAATAATTGATCAAACTTAATTTTAGGTTGGATGAAAATACCATAAGTGTACCTTGAATATCTTGTGGAATTTTCCTCATAAATACTAATAGATTTATCATCCTTATTATTTAACTCAAGGGATTAGTTATCTATTTTTACTATTAATTTGTGCAAATTACTTGTTGAAATAATATTTTAAATTCATTCCACACCATAGATTCAATTTATTCTTATTCTCTTTTGTTCTTGATAAGATTTCAACATAGATCTTATTCTCCTTCTAAATGATTAACTTCTTAAATAATTTTTTCAACTTCTTAACACCTAAGAATGAAATATATATTTTCAATGGTACCAATAAATTTCTTAGTGACTAGTAAAACAATATACCCACTAAAAGAAGAAGGATGTTGACTCTTGAATAACTCAATAAGACATTGTTCTCTCCTTTTCTCATTTGGAAGCTCAGTGAAATTCATAGCTTGAGAAATTTGTGGGAGTATAAGAATTTTTTATTACATCTTCCATAAAATTTGGCTTCATTGGATAAAAATCATTTCATTATCCGTCAAATTCTGAATTAACACTATTCCTCCAGGTTCCAGCCATTAACTAAAAAAACATCATATTTTGAGAAATAATAATCATGAAGGGAAACCATATAATAATGATAAATAATTTATAGGAAGTCTAAATCATGACACCTTCTACTATAACACATTAGGTTTATATTAGTTTATTTATTATCATTTCTAAAATAATAGGTTTTTATCCTATTCTTAGTCTTGTCCCTAGTGTACTTACTAATGTTTTCTCATCCTAGTTTCCAAATGATAATATAAAAATTATTTGAAAACCACTATAATGAACCCTAGTCTTCATATATAGATATTTAATCTTAATATATAAAAATTAGTAACATAAAGTTTTTACCCACACCATAACTTTTTAGGTCTGGTATATTTTGAAATTTGGAAATATAAAAAACCAGTTAATAAAATATTAACATTATCTCTAAATTATTTCATCATAACTAGAACCCTTATTAGATATATCATACTTAATAACTTTCTTTATAACTTGGGGAAAGGAAACAGAATAAAAGTTTAATATTAGATGTTCAATAAGGGTAAACTACAGATATATCAATGAACATATAATTGTAAATTCAGAATAAGGGTATAATAAGATGATCTTAACATTTGAAAACCACACCCAATATATCAAAGATCATAATCTTAAGTCATGGAATAAATCATGGTATTTTATAAGACCTTAATCATAAGGTAATCAAATAATAGGATCCATGAGAGCATATCATTGATACGATACATGGAATTGTGGAATTCAGATAAGTACAAAAAATAATTTCCTTAATAGTGAAGTCTCATTTACAAAGATATAATAATGGAAATGGTTTACTCCCCAAACAATATTATTAATAAAGAATCATTCTCAATAATATCATAGTGGATAAATTCCCTTACTAAACTAGGTTCTCTAACCATTTCAGTCGAACTTATCTCATGATTTATCAATATTTACTGAATTAATGGAAGGGAGATATTGGTATAACACATCACATAATGAAAAAAATATATATTTCCACCAAAAGATTATAAGTAATTAATCATATATGAAACCATGAAATGAAATGGGTATCATAAATACTTTATCACATCATAACCCATGGAAAAGGAACAGGTTTCATAAAAATTTCATCATTACATCACAACATAACTAGTGTAAATGAAACAGACTTCATAAATGTTATCTCAACATATTCATAACCCATTTAGAGAAATAAAAAGTATATTATACTTGGATAATATCCCCCATAAATAATAAATTAAATCAAGGGTTGTTAACTTTGAATAATATAAATATCATTTAATGATCATTAAAACATTCTTAAGGAAAATATCCTTTCTTTTTTTAAATAATTCATTTTAAGAAACTATGAAATTATAAAGGGAAAATTTTTATTTTAAAATAACCATGTAACTTATAATGAAATATTAAAAAAAAATTATTCACAATAGCAGGAAAGGATGTTCAGGTCATATAAGTTTGAAAAATATTCCTCTAATACGTTTTTTGGAAATGTCACAAGGGTCCTTATTTGGAAGATGAAAAAAATTTCCTTTAAAACCATTCATAAGAATTAAAACATGGATAAAAATGACCTTAAATAATTATAGTATAATATTAATAACCTTCTATAAAATGTTTTTAGAAAACATGGATATGGAAGAATTTTTTTTCAACTGAAGAGATAAATGACGTTGATTTTCCTTAAAAAAACATATTTGTGGTCTATTGAGTAATTAAGGCGATAAAAATGTAAGGAAACATGTATTTTAAATAAATAATTATATGAAGATAATATTCATTAGTTTCATGGGATATAAATCATAATATCACTTCATTAGAAGATTAATCATAAAAAATTAAGATAAATAATGAGTTTGTAACCTAAAACCCTTACCAGGAGTTCAAATTACTTTGAAAGAAATATTACATCCTATTTAATAAATTCATTTTTTTAAAAATCTATATAATATTCATGTTAATACTTATAATATCATATATTATCCCTTTGTAAAATTTTAAATCCTCCATTTATCAATAATTCTTTTTTGAAATTTCCATTTATAGGTGTTAAGTATTTTGTTTATCATGAGTATTTTAGTTCAGTAGTTCTAGTCCTTCAACATTATCTTTGTTTCATAACCTATAGAATAAACATGATATAAATATAATATATATTCATTATATATATATATTTAGATTAATCAATAAAATTTAGAGAAAAAAATGAATTACACCACTGATGGAGATAGTATGCCATAGGTAAGCAGGAATGATATTTTCATTTTTTGATATATAAAATGAAATAAAAGTTAAAAATTAATTAAAATCTATTAGATAATTATTATATAATATATTTTATATGTATTCATAAAATTCATCCTAAGTACCATACTATTTAAATATAAATGAGAAAAATAACCACATTGCTTTGTGAAGGTGGAAGTCCAAACACACACACAAACGACATTATCATTTCCCAAAGGATTGGATGGTAAGTAGGTAGTTATGATATCATAATTCCATATGTATAATATTTTAATAAATATCATATATAAACATTAAACCCATCATATTACCCATCTAAAAAATATGGTGATGAAAAATGAGTTGTATCTCAATGTTAAGATGACACGCCATATGTACGCATGAGTGATACTATAACTTCTCGTTGTATTGGAAATTAGGGTGTATAATTGTGTTTTCATAATCATAGTAATATTTAAAAATATATGGGGTTATTAAAATATTATTTTATGTCAAATAAAATATATTTTTTGGAGATGAATAAGAGTATAAAAGAAAGTGGTCGGTTAAGGTGATTACCTCTTCTTTGAAATGAATCCTTTAGATATACTCTAAAGGGCTCTATGGTTGGTCATTTGGAATACAAAACCACTATAATATTGATTTGGAAGATAAGAAGAGAAATTTTAATATTTTTTTGACATATAAGGATCATGTTTTTGTAAAAAAGTGTGAGATTTGGTGCCCTTTTATAATTGAGGTGAGAGTCACTTTTGGAATTTCTCAAAAGATTAAATTACAGTAAATTCGTTCTCAATAAAAATGCCTCAAAATGGACATGTATTAAAAGATTAGGTATTATTATGTTTTAATACCCTCAAAAAATATAATTTAGACATGTTTTGTTGTCATTTTTAGTGTTATCACTTTGACTAACCCTTAGCTATCAAATTTTTATTTTAATTATGGTAACAACATTTTCCAAATTAAAGGATTTTAATTTTTTAAATATAAGGTGAAAGTTGGCCAATAAATGGCCTAATTATGATATTATAGACCATATAATATCCAACTAGTTTTATTTAAAAATATTTAAGATTTTTAAATAATTTAATAATATATTATTTTGATAAAATATCGTTATTTTCAATTTTGACACTATTTACTTAATGTGACTTAAAATACATAAATAAAAAGATAGAATTCAGATATAATATTGTAAAACAACACTGATATGACATATTAACCTATAAATTTCATGTAAAACTAAAAATTTCTCAAATTATTTCACTTCTAATATTATTAAAATTCATTATTTTATTTTTCCATTAATTGAATAAATAATGTTTTGTCGTTGTGTGGGAATTTAATATAAATATATAATACCTAAAAATTATAAAAAAATAAAAATTATTAATATAATTTAATTACACGCAAATTAAAAATTAATATTCATTTATAAGTAGTTTTTTTCCAAATGTTAACACATAATGGTTATTTAAAACTACAAGGGACATTTTTCAACTTTCTTTGAATTAAATAATATATAAATCATTTTTATGGAAAGTGTCCCTTAATATAATAATTTAGAGAATATGGTTATAAGAACTGAATTTCATTCATCTAATAATGATTAGGATAAAAAATTATGTTCTTATCACTTATTTTTAATCTAGATTATCCTGATTTACCTTTTATCGAGGTCATAAATTTTACCATAGTTACTATTCATATTGACAAAAAATAAAAGGGGTCTATTTAGAAAATCTGAATCTTCTGATTATAAATATTTCATTCATTTTATATAATTCAATACTTATAATCAAAATAAATTAACTTTAATGTAAGTGTAATAATGTGACAAAAATGGTTTATTAGATGTTTATTCTTAAGTATAAAACTGGATTAATTCCTACATTATGAAAATAAAAAAAATATTTATTAAAAGTTTAAAACATTTGATCAAGTAAAAATATTAACATTTTATTAAAATCATTCAACAATAGATATTAATTTAATTTATTAATATAAAAACACTTTTCCCACATGAAAAATGGTTTTCAGAAAAAATAACACTTTTATTTTCAATTTTTTGTTTCTAATTATAATAATTTTATTACAAATTAATTCCATTCATAAAATATTAGACCATATTTTTTTCATTATTTAGTAATTGGTATTCATTCCTGCCAATCTAAGGTCTAGGTGGTAATAGAAACCGAATTTTTAATAATGTTATGTGATATATCTAAACTCGATATTGCTTGTAACATAAGATAATAAAGAAATGATTTTATTTAAGGATAAATATTTTAGAAAAATATAAGGGTGTGACAATTTTATAGAATATTTTAAATATAATTTATTATATATATGAGTCAAAATAGTATCATATTAGGAGTTTTGGAGTTTTATCATGGAAATATGTTGGGGATGGATTATACATCATGGTTTTTTTGTTTGATACACACTAGAGTTAGTATCAATAATATCATTTAGGATTTTTGTTTTGAGATATGGATAAAACAATAAATATATCAATTTAATATATTATAAATTATACCTACTTATATGGAGATAGTTTATAGCGATGATAAGAAAGAGGTAAGCACATCTATTTGATCAATAGAATTATGAGTCCAGTTGAAGCATCATTCTATAAAAAATGATTATCTTATAAATGAAATAATTAATAAAATGACTTGATAAGGATAGAAAATAAATAAATTTCAGATGTTATTTTAGTTTATATGATTGGAATATATAATTTATTTACAAAAATAAATTATATGACCAGATTCAATAATCAAATCAATAACTATAGTTGATTTTTTTAATCTAAAAGGTACCATTAATACATTCAAAGGATATCATGAAACATAAGTTTGTAGGGAATTTTAAATGATAAGTGAATTTGGATCTTTATGTTTTCAATTAGTATGGGATGCACTTGAAAAAATAGAGAGTATGAAATTACCTCCACTCTTTAAGGAAGTGGGTCAATATTTATATGTATTTCATGATGATTTTTCGGATTTCTTCAAATAAATGAGGTGGAATTTTATATTGAACTTGTTCATAGAACAATAATTATTTCATTTAATTATATTATATGGTTTTTATTGAGTTAATTGAATTTAACTAAAACTAGAAGAGTCTAATTAGAAGGGATTTATTTTAATTAGTGTTTCTCATTGGGAGACATCAGTTTTTTTTCCATAAAAGGTGACATTAGATGAAACAATATACTTACACCATGATGTACGCTTCAATTAAATTACTCCTTTCATAATAATTTACTATAATGGAACACGACCTGGGGTTGATCTCATAATATTCTACTAATATACACCATTTCTCTTTTATAAATTATATTTTTATAAAATAACAATATAACAACACAAACCCTTGGTGTTTTAAATATAATGAATATGAAATATAAAAATATAAAAATAACATGAAATAAAATGAACTTTAGGCATAATAAAAAATATTTCATAATGAAAACTATAATTCTTATGAGTTCATTATGGGAACTAATCATTGTTCCTTGAATGAAATGTTTGTTTATATAATTTCATTCAATGAGATATTCAATACAATTATTCTCTCATATTTCTTATTTAATTCATTAAATACTATATAAAAACTTATGAAATACTGAAAAATACATCTATTAAATTTTTTTCAACAGCTGATTAAAAAATTCACTACATCTATAGTCTATCACCCCTAAATGATGGAATATATCAATGAATACAAGAAGATAACATGAACATGAAGGGAATAATACTAGTGGATAATGAAAATAATGAAACCTTATACCTAATAAATTTTAATTTCACAATCTTCTTTGAATGAAACCATAATATCAAATAATATAATTTTTTAGCTTTAAGATACTAAGTATAATGTCCTTTTAATAGTCCATGAGAATTAGTTTTCCATTTCTATGGAGATCGAGATTATAACACAACATGAGAGAGAGAAACACAACATGAAACTTCAGTTTGATTAGAGCAAAGTGATGATGTTTCATAGAGAGATAATTAAATAAATAAATGTAAAAAGAATGTGTGAATTTAAATCAATGAGTCTCACAAAAATTATATATACAAAAACATAAATATGAATTAATATTGAATTAACCTCATAACAAGCTCGAGTTTGGTGAAAAATCCTTATTTTAATATTTTTCATTAATTGGAATATAATATCATGAAAATAATATAAATATTATAAATAAATTAACTCTCCAATTATCATCCAAAAATAGTATGAATATGGACATATTTCTTATCTTTATTTTGACATTGGGTTTTTATTTAATAACTCATAAACTTCAATAAAAATAACCATATTTGATTAAATTTCAAACTAGTTTTAAATTTTTTAATTCAAATTCATTAAAAAATCCTAGTTTATTCCTTTGAAATCCCAAAAGGTATAAAAATAATCCATCTAGTTCTGCACTTCAAATCCTCCATATTATCCATTTCAGATCAAACCACTGGACATTAGTGAAATAAAAAAATACGTATAAATGGACCCTGTCGTATGATTAAAAAATTTAATCGACCCAATAATTTCTCATCTATGGGAAAATGTTTAGGAAAAGAATATGTCATGGTCATCCTAATTCTATCGAACTATCAATCATCTTGAAAACATGAGTAAACCATGTCTATCAAATCAGTTATGTTCAACATACACTCAAACATGGGAACTTGAAATTGAATTCACTAATGATATTTATTTAGATTCAACTCCCTTTTATTAGTGATCAAGAATAAGACTAAAAGATATCATCTCCCTTAATTAATTATTTCCTGAGATCTCATAGTCTAATCCAATTTATCAGATTGGTCTTGATAGAATCCTCACTCAAAAATATATAAACCCGAAGATCCTCATACATGTTTATCTAGGCTATAATTTAATTAATGAGACTAAAATAATTCTATAAAAATAAAATTTCAACATATAATTCTAAATTAAGAATTCAATTTACCACTTTGTGTGTACTGATACCCATTAAATAATTTTTATCGACCAATAACATTAAATTTATGAAAAAAAACTTCTACCTATAAATAAAATTAAATCCTATGATAAAAATTCTTAATATACTTCCCTTATATTCTCTTTACTAGATGATGTCTAGTTTAGAAAAATTTGGTAATGTTTTAAAACTCACATTAATTCCATTCAATTAATCCTCAATTATTATATCCCAAATCTTTATTGGTAAATCCTTGGTCAACCCCTGTAATAACCAATAAAAAATATAGTGATTTTTTTTCTTCATCTTCTATTCGATTTCAACCTACTTTAGAATCCATTGAAACATAAAATGAGATTATTGAACAATGTTTTTTGAATATCATTAAATATTTATCATTGATAATACTTTTTTTCTTCATCTCGACACCATCATATGAGTTCTCACACTTTTTGATCAATAAATTCCAACATAAATCTCTATATAGTTTCTACTAAATTGGAAATTTTCCCCTTATGATTTGCTGTGTTTAGCCCATATCACTACTTCCTTTGAGTATATAATTTAACTTTGGTCCATTTTTTATTATGACGATGGTTGAACCATATTTTGGAATTTATTATTATATAGGATGTTGTATAATCTTATATGATACTTTCATATTTTATTTACTTGAATTGGGTATCAACACAATATATTCAAACCAAAAAATATTATTTTGATGTTAACATTACATATATATATATATCCTCAAAGGTTTAATATTACATGAAGTATTTATTTCCAAATTTAATCATATGCATGGCCTTAAATTCTCAATATGATTCAAGCAGAACCTTTCGAATTCATAATATATTCTTATGTAACAATAAAAGTTATTCATAAATTACCTATAATCTATATTATTCTTATAAAATATTGAAATAATAATTGAAATGGACATATAAAAAAATCCCCCTTAAAAAATTTATAGGCAAAATTTTTTAATCCAAATGAAATTTTAAAATTTATTTTCTTCATAAAAAATTAATTCATTAAATGATTATTTCAGAATTACTCCAATAAAAATCTCAAAAACCAATAAAAAAATTGTTATAAATATTATATAAAAATTGTATCAAAAAATATATTTTTTTAAAAATGTACTGCCCCATCCCAAGTTACCAAGAGTTAGTGCATTATTACATAACACTGGCATGATAAAATGTAATCATGTCCAGAAATACCAATCTGTTTTGTAGCCTTGAAAGTAATAGATACATACATAAGTTTTACATTACATCATGAAATAAAAACAACAAATTTTTTTCCCCTTTTAACAGACTTATATTCTATAGCCTATCCCTGTAGGTCAACCATAAAATACTTCTTCACATCCTGGGAAAAATAAAACATAAAAAGGGGTGATCTCAGATGCTCAGCAAGGATAACAATATAGAGGAAAATTTATTCAATAATCATAAACATTTAAGGAAATTTATAAGACTAAAACATAATCTGTTTAAACTTATAATTCATCATAATATGGAAAATATGAATCAAATACTTCCATTTACATATTCAGATGGATATTCTACTAGTAGAATAATCACATGCAATATCAATAGCCAATTTCAAAATGATGGAATGAATAATTCCAGACTTCATAACCACATAGTCAAGGCCTCGTGCCAAGACTACAAATAAGATTTCGTCATGGTCCTGTTCCAAGACACTAGTTTGTCTCATGATACCTACCGATGCATCTAAGAGATATAGCGGGCTCCATCGGTCACTTACTAAGTCCAATGCATTCCTCATATGAAAAGCTTGAAATATAACATAAACATTTGTATTAAAACTAGCATACAAAATATCAATACTGTATCCATAAAACATGAATGGTATGAAAATAACACATCCATAGTCAAAGATATCACAAATCCTTAAATTCAATATGGAATATTGTATCATAATAAATCAACTTCAAACAAGTGTAAAATCCATTAAAGGATGTTGACATAGATGAAGGGAAAACTATTTGAAAAAATACCTCTTTTTATTTTGAAATCATATAAAATTCAAATAATTTTAAAAGAAAAAATTTATTTTGAAAATATTCTTATAAGCTTGTTAGGGATTCTATGAAGGTGTTATAACGGTGTTAAATAGCCGCACCTGCCATATAATTTAAAATGCATTATTTCCACAATTTTTTCGAAAGGGTAGTAAAGGAACTTGTTTGGAAAACGACAGAAAGATTCATTTACAAACATCTTATAAAAAGTCAATCATGGGTATAAATTAATTTAACCCATATTTTAGGAAATAGTAAAAATGTTTTGTAATACATTTTTATGAAACACGGATGTGGATGATAAAGATGTCCTAGTAGATGCTCACGTATAAACAACCTCAGATAGTGAAAACATTGTAGAATTAAACTTTACCTAGTACTTTTCATTGACAGAGGGTATGCTAACCACCTATATAATAGTTAAATAAAAGTTATTAAATTATACAAGAACCACATTCAAAAATGTGATATCATATATGATCTTCTAATATTAATTTGTTAATAATATTTACGTAGTATCATTTTATTGGGTGTTAACTAATTTGTTTACCTTTATATGCTTGGTTAAATAAGCCACGTTTATTATGGATAAGATTTATTTTATTCATATCCAAAATTATATTAAATTCTTAAAAATTATTTTTGAATCATAAAATGAAATTTATTCTTGATTGGTTACGATGGGGAATGAATATCATCACGTTTGTGGTGATGGTAATCCGTACGTACGCCCGAGCAACAATATCATTCTGTTGATGGAGATATAAAATACAATTGGATGGTATATCATATATAAATAATCCATAACATTTTATATTTATTATTTACATTAGTTATACTCATTATTAAACTCATCTAAATAATGATGTGTTTGGATAACAACAACACCACGACGTGGAGACGGTAAGCCATACGTACACACCCATGGTGACTTGTCATTCATAGGATGGATAGAATAATGAATATTGTTATACAATATTTATAATAACATTTCAGTATGTATACGGTACTAGAGTTATTATTTTGGTGTGGAAACAACAAAGAAAGATGAAGTGGAAGAGGAAAAAACATTGAAAGATGTGGTGAAATTATTACCTCTTCTTCAGGTGTTTCATTTTGATTTGATCAAAAGGGCTCCATAGGTTGGATTTATGATCAATTTAAGGCATCTGGGTCGAAGGGAGGGTAGTTGGTAGGTTATTTGGCCAGGTGTTGGCTGATAAAAATGGATTTGGTGGTGTGATTTTGAGAAAAGGGGAAGTACCTTTTTAAAAGGGAAGTGTGGGTCACTTTAGGAAAATCGTGAAATGTTATTTTATTATACAATAATAATGGTTTATAACGGATTAAAAAGAACTTATTTAGAGGATAAGGTGGGTATGAGTCTTAAACCTCTCAACCAATTGGTTTTGAAAAGGTTTAGGTTACTATATTAACCTTATCTTTTAGATTTAACTCTTTGTTAAATAGTTTAACTTTTAACATGTATTCTTGTATTATTATAATAAATGGTTAATAATTTTACTATAAAAATACAAGAGAACCCCATGTGGTTCATTAATAATATATCTATCCTTATCTAATTCCTTTGACCTAAACTTAGTTTTTTAGGAATATTATATCAATAAATAATATAGTATTTGTTTGAAAAACTCATTTACGTCAATTTTGACACTATTTGGTATTTTGTTTTTTTTTGAGAAGTCATAACAACTTTATCACTTCGAAAAAAATATTTAATCAACCCTAACACTTCATAGTAAACTATAAAATTATTTTAATTCATTAAAAGTATCAATTTACATTTATTTGGATATTTATAATATCAGTTATTTTAATCTTTCATTAATAAGGTAATTACTGCATCAACATTGTATGATAAATAAATTTAATTATTTAATGTCTAAAAATTATAACTAAAATAATATTATTTAGGAAATATTTTTATCTTTATAATTAATATTTATAGTTGTATTTATCTTATGTATAACCTTATATTTAAAATGGTTTTCTTATAAAACTTTGAATTTACCACTTTTAACTCTTCCATAAATAAAATAATAATAAATGTAAAAATCTAATCCAAGTGGACAAAAGGATGATATTTTATTCCTAGGGTATATTGTGGTCGAAATAAACTTATCCAATAGAATTAGGACATGTGTTAGGGTCAGAATAATATCATTTTTACCTTTCATTACCCTCTTTACATTTAACCATGGTAAATAAAAGTCAACGATTACAATTCACTAAAAATTATTTTCATATTATTAGACCACATTTTACTTACTAATGTCCACTATGTCTCTCATATTTTTGAAATTAAATTCACAAAAGTTGTAAAATTACATTTTATGCAAATTTTCTAACGTGCCTAGAAGATGGGTGAAAGACGGTAAAAAGTTTAATAAAATTTTATATATCTAATATTATTATAAAATGAATACAATGAATTACATTGAACATATATAGGTATTTTGTATCTATTTTTAACTAAAATAAATTTAAATAAAACAATTTATTATTTGAATAAAATGTTGGTTTTAAACAATAATGTAGTGTTTTTCACTATTTATTAAAAATTGAATGTTTTCATAAAAATACCAAAAATTAACCCTAAGATAATTTTGATATTATGAATCCAAAAATGAAGACACTTTTGAAAAATAAAATTTATAAAATTTCAAAAAGTGGGTATTAATATTCATAACAGCTAGTTTGGTTGGTCATTGTGTTTTAGAACTCAAAGTTGCTTATAACACAAGGTATTGTATTATTCAAAGAGAAGAATACCAAGGAAGCTTGGGGAGTTACATTATTCCCTCCTTCAGATAATTTCGTGCTAAAAATTTCTAGAATACTACTGTACAAAAAGACTCGGGTGGTTCTTTATCATAAGTTGCTCGGGTTCCAATTTTCCTCTCCAATCTAATGGTTTCTCCATAGAACTTCCTACAGACGAGTCGTCCAGTTTCTTAACACTTATTCTCTGGTATCAAGAATTCAGATTGGATCTTCGAAATAAAATAGGTCGGGTTCTAGTTCTAATTTTTCATTGGCGATTACATGTGTTGGGTCAGGCATGAATTTTCTCAACAGTGATACATGGAACACATAATGAACTTTGGACAGACTTGGAAGCATTTCCAAATGATAATCTAAAACTCCAATTTTTTCTAGAATTTCTAAAGGTTCGATGTACCTAGGACTCAATTTACCCTTCATACCGAAATATATGAAACCCTTCCATGGATATACCTTCAAGAAAACATGATCTCCTACTTGAAATTCCAAATACTTCCTTCAGTTATCAGCATAGGTCTTCTGCCTACTTTGAGCTGCTTTGATGTGGGTTTGGATAACCTTCACCTTTTCCATTGTTTCCTCAACATGTTCTAGGCCAATAAGTTTTCTTTCACCAACATCATCCCAACAAGTTGGTGTGTGACATCGTTTTCTGTATAACCAATCTTATGGAACCATCCGAATAATTGATTGGAAGCTATTGTTATAGGAAAATTCTACTAGAGGTAAATATTGATCCCACATACATTGAAAGTCAAGTGATAAAAATCTCAACATGTCTTCTATGGTTTGAATAGTATGTTCTGATTTTCCATAAGTTTTATGGGTGTAGGAAATGCTCAAACCAAGTTCAGTATCTAAGGCCTTCTGAAGACTTTTCACATATCTTGATGTAAAATCAGGATTATGATCACAAACAATCGTCAAGGGTACTCCACGAAGTCTTACAACTTCATTAATATATAGTATTTCTAGACGTTCATGTGGTAAATCTTTTCTTATAGCAAGAAAATGTGCTGACTAGGTAAGACGATCAACAATGACTCATATTGCATCATTTCTTCTATGTGTCTTTGTTAGTACCATGAAGAAGTCCATTATAATATCATCCCATTTCCAATCAGGTATGGGAAGAGGTCGCATGACTCCTCTAGGATGTGGTCTTCCATCTTTCACTTGTTTAAAAAACATAAATCATGACACATAATCAGCAATCTCCTTTTTTTGTTGTCCCGCAAAAAATGTTCACTCAAAACTATACATCTTAGTGATACCAGGGTGTATAGAGAAATTGGATCTATGAGCATCATCCAAAAATTCCCTTTTTAGATCAGGTATATCAGGAACACAAAGTATCTTCCTAAATTTCAAAATCACATCTTCATATATGAAGTCGATCAATCTCCCATCATTCGCAGCTTTAATTTTCCTTTTGAAACTCCTCATCATCAGTTTGAGAACTTTTTATCCTTTCAAGTAATGATGGTGTGGAAACCATTTGAAAAAGTATTGATGTTTCACCTTCCATGGTTATTCCCATATTCATATTTACTAGATTTATGAAAATAGGATCCCAGTCAACTCTCATCTTGTTCAAAACCCCATGATCCTTTTTTCTCAAAGCATATGCCACCTTATTTTCCTTCCCTGGGTGGTAGTGTATAATGCAATCATAATCTTTGAGTATGTTGAGCCATCACCTTTGCCTCAAGTTGAGTTCTTTCTGTGAGAAAATATACTTCAATCCCTTATAATCAGTATATATCTCCCATTTTCACCATAGAGATAGTGTCTGGAAATCTTTAAAGAAAATATTAAAATTGCTAACTCTAGATCATGAGTGGGGTATTTTTGTTTATGAATTTTTAACTGCTGTGATGCATAAGAAATAACTCTATCACTCTGTATGAGGAAACAACCAAGTCATTTCTTTGAAAGAATCACTATAAATAAAAAACCCATCATCCCCCGATGGTAGAGTCAATATAGGAGCATTGACTTATATTCTATTCAGTTCATAATAACATTCTTCATGCTCTTTTTTCAAAAAAAAATTAACCCCTTTACATGTGAGATTGGTTAATGGGTTTTCCAATCGGGTGAAATTCCGGAAAAAATACCGACAATAGCCTACTAAGCCAATAAAACTGCATACCTTAGTTATACTCATCAGTTTTGGCCATTCTTGTATATATATTGTCTTAGAAGGATCAACAGAGATTTCATCCTTAGAGACAACATGGCCAAGAAAAGAAATTTCCTGAAGACAAAATTTATATTTGCTGAACATCCCATATAATTCATTTCTTTTGAGGGGTTTCAGAATAGTACTCAAGTGATTTTCATGATCTTTGTATCTTTTTGAGTACACCAATATATCATCAATAAATAATAATAAAAAGTCATCAAAATATTTCTTGAAAACTCTATTAATTAGATACCCGAAAACATAGGGTGCATTAGTCAATCCAAAAGGAATTACTGTAAACTCTTAATGCTCGTACCTAGTTCAAAATTTTGTTTTAGAATGTCTTCCTTCTTCACACACAACTGAAGATATCCAGATCGAAGGTAAATCTTGGAAAATATTGATCTCCATGAAGTTGGTCGAATAAATCATCAATGTGGGGTAGGGGATACTTTTTCTTTATTGTTATATCATTGATCTCCCTGTAGTCAATGCACAACCCCATAGATCCATCTTTCTTCTAAAAAAAGAACAAGGGGTCCCCATGGAAAAAACTAGGGTAAATGCATCCCTTATTACTCAATTCCAATAGTTATTTCTTTAGTTCCACTAATTCCACAGTGACCATTCTATAAGGGTTCTTCGATATGGGCCTTGAACTAGGAATTAAATCAATGGAAAACTCAATTTCTCATTCTGGAGGATGTCGAGGAAAATCATCTGGAAACACATCAACATATTCTTGTACAATAGGTACATACTATATTTGAACATTATTTTCCTCACCCATAGTTTTTTCATTCTCTTCCTCCCCAATAATTGAATTTAGTAGAGCTACTAGGGCTGTATCTAGATAAGAATCATATGGCGACATTTCTACTTTAAAGATAAGGTACTCCTTATCATCATCAAAAATTGAAACCTCCTTCTTCTTAAAATAATTTTTTTCATCATAGTCCAAAAGATAATTTATATCAAGGATTATATCAAATTCAATCATGGGTATGACAATGAGATCAGAAGATAAAGAACATTTATTTACCCTAATGTCAATTGATTCACAAAACTTTGTCGCAATGATACTTCCCTTTGGAGTTTTGTCTGACAACTACTTTTTTAAATAAAATTGGAAATATCTAATTTTATTAGAAAAATGGGATGATATGAAACATTGCGATGATCCATAATCAAATAATGAATTGGATAAACTTGATGAAACCCTTAAATTACCTTCCACCACGTCTTTCAAAGCTTCAACCTTAGTAGTAGTGATCGCATAAGCTTAGACTAACTCCCTTATCATTTTTTGAGGTAAGTTTCCTTGGTTATTAGGACATTCATTTTCATAATTGCCCTTTTTCCTAAGATTGTAGAATTCAACATTGATAGCCTATTTCTTTCCCTTGAAATCATAAGCTTGGAGCCCTTTTTCAAAACACTTATAACAGACTCTCATTCTCTTCAGGCAAGTACCTGGGTTTTTCTTCTCACATTTACTGTAGGATGGCTATTCAAATTTTCCCTTCTTACCCTTATTTCTATTTACAGAGTGTTTAACATATCTCTTCTTATCTTTCTTTTCTTTAAAGTCGTAAGACATAGATAATTCTTTTTTTGTCTTGATAGCACATGAGACAATATCTTCGTATAATGAGAAAGATTGTGAGACTAATGATCGATGGAGAAATGGTTTTAACCCATCGAAGTATAGATCAATATTACTCCTTGGGTTACGTATATAATCTGTTCCATGCCTTGCTATCCTTTTAAAGATAGCCTCATACTTTGCGACATTCGCATCCTCTTTTTTCCTCAATGTTAGAAATTGTCTTTCCATATCCACTCGATGATCATGAGGAAAGTATTTTTCTAAGAAAGTTTCTTGAAACTCCTTCTATTCCATATTTGATACTTCTTCATCTGCCTTTGTTTTTTGAATTAATGAACACCATTGATCTGCATCTCCCGTGAGGTGACAAACTACCATGACAACTTTTTCCCTTTTGCTACTCCCCAAAGCAGGAAATATTTTTTCTAAGGAACTTATCCATTGTTAAGATACAAATGGATTTGTAGTCCCATTTAAATTTGGTGGTTGTTGCCTCATTAATAGGTATAACATTGACCCTCCACGTTGTGGATAAAGGTGTTCCATACGGGTATGGTTATTATTCATAACCTGAGTGAGTTGTCCTAGTATGGTGATAAACTGATCAGAACTAGTTGCATCACCAGCTCCCCTATAATTATCCTGAGTAAGAGGTCAATATTTACATAGATTATATGAATTGATATGGTTTCTATTCCTTCCAATAGGTGCCGTTTCTAAACAATGGCATACACTAGATTAGTTTATGAATCACAATACATAATTCTAAACATGTAAAACACTTAACATAAATTGAATAGTTTATAGATATAATCCATAATAAAAAAAAAAAATTTATTTGAGGAGTTATATAAACATAAATCCTTCATAATGGTTTATAAAGAAAATTTTAATTATGCTAAGCATATCCCCCAAGAGTGTCGTAACCAAGAGTGCAGTAAGGAATGTTGTCGTGTACCAAGATACCTCGGGTCAAGCCCAAAACTCCTTTTCGGAGTTTTCACTCCTAGGTACATCTGTTCCAAAGCCACCTGTACCTGATCGTATCTTGACAGCGATGTATTTTCTTGGATAACTCACAAAATATCTATATTACCAAAATTCTAGGAAGTTCTTCTATACTAATCCTTAAAGTCCATCTTTGGGTAATGTTCTATAATCATAGTTTCTTCAAAATCTAGCTTCCATGGTTTGTACTAAACTTCCTCTGATACCAACTGTAATGCCCCAACCCTAGTTACCTAGAGTCAGTTCATTATTACATAACATTGGCATGATACAAGGAATCGTGTCCCGAAATACCAATTAGTTTAGTAGCCTTGGAAGTAGTAGATAAATACATATGTTTTACATTACATCATGAAATAAAAAAACAACATTTTTTCCCCTTTTAACACAATTATATTCATTATCCAATCCCTTTAAGTCAACCATAAAATACTTATTCACATCCTAGAAAATTTAAAACATAGAAAGGCTTGAGCTCAGATGCTCAGTAAGGATAACAATATAGCGTAAATTTTTTATATAAGAATAAAAATTTAAGGCAATGTATAAGACTAAAACATAATCCATTTAAACATAAACTTCAGCATAATATGGAAAATATAAATCAAATAATGCCATTTATTTATTTACAAGGATATTCTACTAGTCGAATAATCACATGCAATATCAATAGTCAATTTAAAAATGATGGAATGCATAATGCCAGACTTCATAACCACATAGTCAAGGCCTCCTTCCAAGAATAAAAATAAGATTTCTTCAAGGTCTAGTTCCAAGACACTATATTGTCTCATGAGAACTACCGATGCATCAAAGAGCTATAACGGGCTCCACCAGTCACTTACTAAGTCTAATGAATTCCTTGTATGAAAAGGTGGAAACATAACATAAACATTCATATTAAAACTAGAATATGAAATGTCAATAATTTATCCATAAACCATGACTGGTATAAAATTTATACTTCCACAGTCAAACATACCACAAATCCTTCAATACAATTCAGAAGATTGTATCATAATAAATCAACTTTAAACAAGTGTAAAATCAATCAAAGGATGTTGACATAGATTAAAGGAAAACTATTTGAAAGAAATACCTCTTTCTATTTTGAAATCATATAAAAGTCGCCTAATTATAAAAGAAATCATTTTTTGTGAAAATATTCTTATAAGCTTGTAAGAGAATCTTTGAAGGTGATATAAGAGTAGAAAATAGCCTCACCCACCGTAAATGTTAAAAAACATTCTTTCCTTAATTTTATTGAAAATGACGTAAAGGATATTTTTTGGAAAATGATGGAATGATTCCTTTATAAAAATCTTAGAAAAAAGTCAAACAAAGGTATAAATGACTTTATCCCGTAGTCTAGGAAATAGTAAAAATATTTTGAAATACATTTTTAAGAAACACAGATGTGGATGATAAAGAGGTCTTAGTAGATGCTCACGTATAAACAACCTTGGATAATATAGAGATTGTAGAATTAACCCTTACATTGTAATTTTCCTTGATCGAGGGTACATTAACCTCCTATATAATAGTTAAATCATTTTTATTAAATTATACAAGAACTAAATACATAAATATGATATAATATATGCCCTTATAATATTGATTAGTTAATAATATTTCAGTAGTATCATTGTTTCAGGTGTTAACTGATTCTTTTTCATTTATATTCTTGGTTACATAAGCCATATTTATTATGGATATGAGGTATTTGATTCATACCCATAATTATATTAAGTTCTTAAACATTATTTTTTAATCTTAAAATGAAATTTATTCTTGAATGGTTATGATGAGGAATGAATCTCATCATATTCATGGAGACGATAATCCGTACATACGAGCAACAATATCATTATATTGATGGTGAAATCATATGTAATTGGATGGAATATCATATATAATGAATCATTAAATTGTTATATATATTATTTACATTATTTATACTCATTATTATACCCATATAAATAATTAATTGTTTGAATAACAACTACACCATGACGTGGAGACGGTAAGCCATACGTACGCGCGTATGGTGACTTGTCATTCCAAGGATGAATAGAATAATGAATATGATTGTACTATATTTATAATAAAATTACAGTTTTTATAAGGTGCTAGAGTTATTATTTTTGTGTGATAACCACAAATAAAGAGGAAGTGGAAGAAGCAAAGAACTTTGAAAGAGGTGGTGAAATTATTACCTCTTCTTCGGGTGTTTTCTTTTTTATTTGATCAAAATGGACCCATATGTTTGATTTAAGATCAAATTAAGGCCTCTATATCTAAGGGAGGGTAGTTGGGAGGATATTTGGGTAGGGTTTGGCCGATCCAAATGCCTTTGGAGGTGTGATTTAGAGAGAAGGGGAAATACCTTTTTATAAGAGAGGTGAGGATCACATTAGGAAGAGCATGAAATATTATTTTATTATACAATCATATTCGGTTTATAATAGCTAAAAAATGCTTTATTTAGAGGATAAGGTGGGTATGGGTCTAAAACCTCTCAAACAATAGGTTTTGGATAGGTTTAGGTCACTATATTAACCTTATCTTTTAGATTTAACTCTTAGTTAAATAGTGTAACTTTAACCATGTATTCTTGTATTACTATAATAAATGGTTAATAATATTACTATAAAATGACAAGAGAACCACATGTGGATAATTATTCATATATCTAACCTCATATAAGTCCATTGGATGATCATTAGATTTTTAGAAATATTATATCAATTAAAAAGATAATATTTTTTTTAAAACTCATTTATGTCAATTTTGACACTATTTGGTATTTTGTTTTTGTGAGATGTCATAAAAACACTATAACTTGGGAAACATTTATTTAATAAACCCTAAAATGTCATATAAACCTATAATTTTTTTTATTTCATCAAAAGTCTCAATTTACATTTATTTGGTTATTTATAATATAATTTATTTTAATCTTTCATTATTAATGTAATTATTGCATCGTCATTATATCATAAATAAATTTAGTTATTTAATGTATAAATATTATAAATAAAATAAAATTTTGTAGGAAATATTATTTTATTTCTAATGAATATTTATAGTTGAATTTATATTATGTATAACCCTATATTAAAAATGGTTTAGTTATTAATCTTTGAGTTTAAATATTTTTACTCTTCTTTAAATAAAAGAACAATAAATGTCCTAATATAATCCATGTGGATCTAAAGGATAATATTTTATTCATAGGGTTGATTATGGTCGAAATATATTTATCCAATAGAATTAGGAAATGTGTTTGGGTAACAATAATATAATTTTTACCTTAAATTACCCTATTTACTTTTAACCATGGTAAATAAAAGTCAAAAGTTATTATTCACCAAAAATAATTTTCATCTTATTAAACAAAATTTTACTTAACTATGTCAACCATGTCTCTCAGATTTTTGAAAGTCAATTCATAGAAGCGTTAAAATTATTTTTTTATGCAAATTTGCTAACGTGCCCAGAAGGTGGGTAAAAGATAGTAAAAACATCAATAAAATTTTATATATCTAATATTATTATAGGATGAGTCCAATGAATTAAATTTAACATATATAGGTATTATGTATCTATTTTTACCTAAAATAAATTTAAATAAAATAATTAATTATTTAAATAAAACGACTGTTTTAAACAATAACGCATTGTTTTTCACTATTCATAAAAAATTGAATGTTTTTAGAAAAATACCTAAAATACACCTTAAGCAAATTTTGATATTCCGAATCCAAAAATGAAGTCATTTTTTAAAAATAAAATTTATAAAATTCCAAAAATTGGGTATTACTATACATAACAGCTAGCTTGGTTAGTCGTGGTTTTTTAGAACTCGAACTTGCCTGCAACACAAGCTATTGTATTATTGAAAGAGAAGAGTACCGTGGAAGTTTGGGGTGTTAAAAATAAATTATTCCAAGTTTATTTACTTACTATAAATAATTCATCATAATATTTAATTTTAACAAAATTTTGTCCATAATTAACATCCAAATTTTTGTGTGAAACACTCAATAATATTTCCACATATGCAACCTTTCTTATGAATTAACTATCATAGGATAAACTGGGTAATAATTATGATTAAATACCCCTTCCCTAATCATTATGAAATTGTTTCATAGATTAAGGGAGATTGTTGGTCTTCTACGATAGAAAATTTGTCTAGAAATCATTATAAAAGTGTAAAAAATAGGATATTTCAACTCTAAATGATCAAATATATGTTCATGAATTCTTCACAAATCCCAACATGGTACGAGTTATCCTTTTTCTAATGGTCCATCATTAGAATATATATATGTTAAAATCTATTCATACTATAGGTTCTCTTTCAATGTGGACATATGTTTGTATTAGAGGTTCTCCAAAGATGATACCATCTATATGTATCAAACCCATTCTATCTTTCCCTTATTAATTAATGATGCTATTTTGGTTATATCACTAAGTTTTAAAGCCACAGTGATGGTAATTGGAAATTTTAGCACCATTCTAGAAGGTGGTGGATGTTTATGGTGCAGGGATTGGGCCTATGATAAGGGATTCTTATGTATCCTTGAAATAGGAATATTTACCCACATAATTCAATCCCACTAAATGTGACACATCAGGGACCCTTTCTAGATGACATTAAATGGAATATTAACCAATATGGATGGGTTTGTTCCACATGGAATATGGACCAACGACACACATCTTTGGGTTTTATTGAGAGGATATTGACCATTGAGTTCGATATAACCTCATAGCGAATATATCCAATGAGGTTGGTTTCTAGGGAATATAGACCTTATGAAAGGGTGTATTGTAATATGGGTAATATGTAAAGGATATGATGTATGTGGTGGGATTTGATGAGGGATATTTCCTTGTTAAGATATGATCATAGGGAATATTGACCAGGTGAGGATATATGGGTATTAGAGGGAATATTGCTCAATGAGCAGGGAAAACTAATCTCATGGTAAATATTATCTCATGTGGAATTATATAGGTGATATAATGAGGAATATACCTATATGAGGATTGGTTTTTATATTGGGATCCAAAGGGAGTGCGAAGTAAAGATCATATGATATCAAATGTTTGGTTTTAACCTTAGAGATGAACCCTAATTATCCTAGTTAATTTGAATCTAACCCTATATTGTTCAAAGTGAATTGTTCAAGGTCATGTAATGGAGATGTGCCATATAGTTTAGCATCATGCTATAAGGATATTGTCATATAATTTAATTGTGTTTAACAAACACATTGTTAGATAGTATAATCTCATATGACTAGGAAATTTATGTTGAAAATGGATTGAAAATATAATATTGAATGGGGATTAACCTTGGGTATCCCTAATGTATAATTTTTAAGGAATATCCCCCCTTGAAGTATTATTTCTTACTGTATGGGACCTTTTTAGGATGAGTTTAATAATATTCATGTTTCTTCCCTTATCATGCCCACTAACAAATTATCAGTATGGGATCATTAACAGTGGAACAATTGATTGGTGCTTACACACAGGGAGGAAGCCTAATTATGGATGTTTAATACTTTCCATGTGATGTTTGAGTAATGAAGGATGGAATAACTAACAAGGGATTTGACCCTCTATGAAATATGTGTTGGAGTTTACGCATGGCCTACACATAATAGTGATCATGTATCATTGAGTGGACTATGGGGGTTTCCCTCAATAAGTCAATGATTTGGAATTGAACTTAGTTGGAGGCCCATGAGGATACTTGAAAACATAGAGAGAATCATTGGGGATTACACATAGATATATGCTTCATTAAAGTGGGTAATCATAACTCATTTTTTTATGGGTTACGAAATAATTAATGGGACCACAAATAGGGCTATAACCTATGAAGGAAGGCCATATCCACATTTCTCTTGATTGGAATCAGGATCAAGGATTGACTAGTTGATATTAGAGGCTTCTTCATTATCCTCATAACATGGACCCTCATTATTAATGGAATTTAAAATCATGATCACCCTGTTGGTTAAACCTATCAAAAATTCCAATTATTAAGTTTCCTTTTATCATGGGAATAAACAATCAATGGGGTGAATTCTAGTTCACATTCCTATATCATGTCTGTCATAAGGTTTTAGTTGAGGCCTTGATATTTTTGTGCTTAGGTAGGAGACCCAATATAAGGGAAGATGAATCTTTATAATTAAGGTGTACATGATTAACTAATACATGAATAAAATAAGATGATTTTCTCTATTTTAGGGATAAATGAATGGTATCATCTTCATCATACTTTGGGATTAGGTCAAAATGAATCAACATTAATATACATTGGGAATAGGGTGAAATATATTTGAATCATCATGCATTAGGAGGAAGTTGAAATTGTTTTGTATTACCATTCATTATGATCTGGGTGAAATAGATCTGCTTTTCAACTATATAGTGTTTAAAGAAGTGAGTTTTTCTACACCCTAGTAGATGGATAAAATGAATAGGTCCTAATGAGAGTGGAACCTAAGTGAGGCATTGTCTTAGTTTGTAGGAATCCTTAGGTTTCCCCTTGGGTGAGTAACACTATATAATGGAACCCAATAAGGTTTCTTCAATATATTTTAGAAATAACTAGTTGGAAAGTGGTATCTCATTAAGGTTTTGGAGTACCAAACCCTAAAATGACATAAATCCACTATTGGTTTTTAATTTCCATAAGTTTTAATGCATGAAAGGATACCTGAAGTGTGGTTTAGAGACTAGGGATAAGGTAACTCTAGGTGCCTCTTTACTTTCTCCAAAAATTTAAAAATGAGTGTCCCTTGGGACTTATTTAACGAAAAATATCGGATTTTGTCCAGGGAATGTTGGCATAGAAAATTGCTTTATGCTAGTGGATCTGGTAACAATTGGTAGGGAATGTGTATGGTTGTGGTCATAGTAAGCCAGGTGCATGCTTTTCTAATAGGGAAATCTATGAAAAATCTCCTTTGAACATTTATATTTCTTAGACCTTAGCCATTATTTATTTAAAGGGGTTCTAATAATTCTCCATACCTCAAAATTTGGTTTCATTCATATAAAGATGACTAAATTAGAAGGTTTAACCAATTTGGGTCTCAAACATGGGAACTCGAACTATAAGAAAAAATCAGGTCCCATCATATGCGTGATCATATTTGTTTGTATAGGTGGTTTGGGTTATAAATTGGGGGATCACACTATATTTCTTTCACTATTACGACTGAGGAAAACCTTGAAACTCATCCAATATCAATTCACCAAATTCCTTTGCTCTTCTCTAGGTAATCACATCACTCAACCTTATTAAAGAACCATACACCAATTTGGTTACTCACTCAGAGCCATGTGAAATAATCTAAGAAACAGAGATACAAAAATATGGTTTAGTTGAACATAGATGGGACCATAGACCTGGGTGAAGAAGGTTTTCACTTAGACCTGATTGAAATACTTATGAAATTTTTCTATAGAAAATTCTAAAATTATCCTATATTTGTGTTATAGACTTGTTTTACATTATTTGTTCAGTCTACTAGTGAATCATAATTTTTTTTCAAAGGAAAATAATCGCTAATAAAATTATCACATATACATATGTTGATGTCGATGCTTAGATTAAGAAAATGATCATGGATGTCGAGCCTAATTTAAAGCATATAATCACTCCGCACCATTTGGAACTAGGAGACATCCAAGAACCAAATTTAATAAACTATATATATTCATGAATACTTCCTTTATGTAGATTTTTCCTTACGATAAATAATAAATTAATGAACAAAATCCTTCCACCATTCCAATTATTTCAGCTCTAAAAATTGTTAGAGTAAACATTTACCTTAAGGAGGATATCAACTAGGAATCCATAAGCTAGATACAACCTATTCCATGATCAATATTCAAAAAATAAAAAAACCCCAATTTTACTCAACCATGAATAAAGTATCTATTCTAAGTTATAGAAAAGGATAATGACATCAATGTGACCCCAGTCCTGGAAGAAACTTATCCAAAGAATGGTTGTGGCTCTACTGGGTAAACCAAATATTTAAAAAATAATAAGAGCACATACATGCTATAAAACCTTACAAACCCATCTAAACATCATTTTTTAATTTACCAATATAAAAATATCATCCTCTAGATAACCAGTCAACAGTTCCCTAAGACTAACACTTTTCATTTACCGTATGGGAATATAGACATCAATATCTAGGTTATATATATTATTGGGGGAATTCCCATCCCAGGGGATATGTATGATGAGTTTTTCCCTCAACAAAATTATTGGGATGATTTCAAGAGAACCTTGAATTTATTGTCGAATCATTTATTACTATTTGAGTGAGATATTAAGAAAGATACTTTTCCATCCCTTAGAATTTCATTGCACACATGGATAAAAATGTTCTTACTTCCCCATGAATAAATACATGGGGTAAATAGGCCAAGGGAATTCCCTTAACAACATGCTAGTGGGTATGAAAATAAATATTAGTAAATCTAGGAAGATACTCAATTCATGAACTAGGGTTACAAAATCATGCTTGGGATGGGTTATAATCTTCATCTGGTAGGAATTCTAGCCATGTTCCTCAATGGTTGGTTATTAATTTCTAGGGTGACATATACACAAGAATGAGAAACCACCTTAGTAATGGATTCTCAACTATCCTCCATCATTACATTTAATCTTAGAATTCCCTCCATGGCGAGACTTTTCCATGTATTGGAAATTGTTTTAGTAGGGTCAACCCCCTCGCGGTACTTAAAGCCCTAAAAAATCATACATGGCTATATAGCGGTGCTCTTTGGTGGTTATAATCCGCATAACATGACCCTAGATCCTTAATTTGATTTTAGGTCAAATTTTCTAGACATAATATGAATTGGAACCATGAATATATATGACTAGGCTATATATTATCTTATAGGGGACCATTATTTACTTACATTCATTTCTCAAAAGGCTCATATTGACACACTAGTGCCTAGAATTAATGATACCAAAATTATCTACTCACACCAAGTTGTGATACCAAGTGGAGTTCTCATTGAAAGGGCTGATGATGTCTCAATATGTGAACCCTGTATACCATTTATGTTTTGGAACTATTATTGGTGTATTCATGAAATGAATAAGTCTTGGTTACATGATACATGTGGGGCTAAACTCCCAATGGTCTTTCACTAACTGTGGATAATGCTGATATAAAATGAGTGTATCCCCCCAAGCACCCGTACACCATCCAATGTAGAAATTGTATTATCTTTGTAATATGATCATTTTTGGGTTGATAACTATAAAAAATGAATTTTATATTGTTAAACCATGAATATGAAGTCCACAATTTCAAATTAATGAGCTATATTGGGAGGGAAAAAAGTTAGATAATGTCATTCAAGATAGAATCCTTATCTGATGAATGAAAATCGCTTGCTTCTGAATGTGATATCATGATCTTCGATCCCCTAAGACAAGATATTCACACAGTATCTCCAAAGGTACCATTAACCAATGGTTTCCCTAGTAATTTCTCTATTCATGATTCCTTTGCGAAATATTCTCTTTTTCTAGAAGTCTTAAATCCCATTCTTATTGTTTCCTCTCCAGTGGTGTGGAATCCCTTATGGAGTATCATATCTCAAGAACATACTTATGTTGATGAAGTTTCCCATGATACTGAGGATACTATTATTAATCAACTAATAAGATAAAGGGAATATAATAAAATTTATTCCTTGGTCACCCAAAATACAATTTCTAAGATGATGAAAAAATGGTCATCTCTGTCAACTTTCAGGTGTCTCAAAAAAGAGTACTTGAATATTGAGAGTTATACTCAAATTTTCACAAAATAAATTTTATCCAAGAAAACCTGGAAACATGTAGAGACCCTACCCAGAGGCCCAGAGTCAATGTCTATTATCAATTATATTAGAAATATTACAGGGAATGAATCCCTAAAGTACTGATCAGTTTAGTACTCTCGGTAAACTAGATATATAAATGAGTTTTCTATTAAAAATTACTACACTAATTACCACATAATTTTATTTCTTCAAAAAAAATAACTTTGATGATTAATCTAATCCATATAGTAAATAGATGCCTATCATTCATAGTATTCTTCTTGGATACCTGGGAAAAGAAACATAATAACGTTGAGCTCAAATACCTAATAAGGGCAAGTAAAGTGGGAGGAATAATTAATGAATTAGAATGAATTAACATGCAATGGTAAATAACTGATAACACAAGCCTTTAAAAAAACCAGATAAAGAGAAATAAATATGTAAAGGAAATAAAATTATACCTAATCAATCTAAATAAATAAAAATGAAATTATCCATAGATATGATTATCCAAAATCTCATAGATGAATAATAACTAAAACCTTAAAATGAAATACTTCCATAGATATGATAATGAAATATATCATGGATGAATAATAATTGAATATAAATGAGGAAAATTGTTAATTATTGGATGCCATGTTTCCAAGGTACATGGTACCTTTACTGTCAAGACCTTTTAAAAGGAAGTTCAAAAAATGTGGGGTAAAAACTTGTCTAAGGTGGCTATCTAAATAAATCATCCCATGAGACTACTGATTCATCGAGGAGATATCTATAACTTGGCCTAACCCATGTCATACTAGTCAAAAAAATTCCTCATATACTGAATAATCTATTTAACAATGTGCCTTATCAAATAACCATATTGAATAATGAATAAAAAATTATCCATACTTTCCCAAATGACCAAATAATTGTCAAAGTAGAAACTATATGTTAAATCGTATACAGTTTATGAAATAATAATATTGATGATAAATTATATGGACAATGAGGGAAAATTCAATGATCATGGGAGATTGAATAATTCAAGAGGATAAATAATCAAGGAAGTGAATATGAATAATATCCTTGTCCAAATCAATCATAAACCATCCATAATAATATTAATTATGGTATAAATAAAACATACCCCAAGTAGAGTAAAATAAAGTGTTGTTGTTGTTGATGAATAGAAATATTACAAACAGATCATTTAAAAACATTCTTTAAGAAAATATACCTTTATTTTGAAAAAATTTATGTGTAACATTTTAATTGATAATCAATTTTAAAAATATTTTCTTTAAAAATTAACATTTCAAAAATGAAATGGAAGCTTTGAAATAATCACAGCGGTTAAATTTGTACATGCCTTACAATGTAAATAGGTCATTACTTTTTCATGGTAAAAAAGAAATTAAAATGTCTTGTTCAGAAAGTGAAAAGAATATTCCTTTTAAATAATTGTTAAAAGAAAAAAGGTAAAAATTACTTTACCAAATCATTATAAAATCATTATTGAAACATTTCAGTAAAACATGGTTTATAAAAGAAAACAGTTTCTCTAACTAATGGGAGAAATAAAGTAGGGTCTTCCAAAAAAAATTAAAACACTTTGTGTAACAAAGAGTGAAAAAAGAGTATTAATACATTAAAATGGTCATAAATTACAATATGAGGGAAAATTAATGTTTTTATTGAAAAATATTCATAAAATTTCTTCGAATGTAAATACCATTCCTGGATCATTACAATTGTTGAGGATAATGATATTTAAACATTTCAATGTTTCTGATACCAATTTGAAACATTTAAAATCATAAAACTCATGAAAGAATAATATTATATTAAAGGTTAATATAACCTTAATATAAAATTATTAATGATATAATATAACAAAAGGTCCGGTAGATACACCACACAAAATATATAAGTGGTGTACATGACATTTATCTCACAGATGTAAAAAGGTGAGATAAGAATCCCTTACCTTAAACTTATTTGTGTTGTGTGGACTTTATACTCCAATATAGTGGGTTTAAACATGTTAATAACTCAAACAAATAACCATATTAGTATTTATTATATCATATAAGATCCACTTGTAATATCTTATTAACCGTTTGTTAATAACCTTTCATTATTTTAATTATTTTCAGTGTTAATTACCTTGTTTTTCGAGTATGATTTAACAAGTTATTCGTCATTTTTATTAAATATATCATGGTTTATTCATCTCTATAATGTAAAAAATTATTTTAAAATCCTAAAAATCCAATATATAAGTATTTAATGTAGTCTATAATATTTGGATATTAGAAATGAAGTGCACCGTTCAAAGGGATGGTAGGTCGTACGTACACATGAACACAAATTTAATTTCTTTATCATATTAAAATATTGAAATATAAAGATACATATATATATTATAATTATATTAGAATACATGTGTTATATATGTTACATTTTTTTATTAAATCCATCCTTTATAAGTTCCATGTATGGAATAAATGAGTCATATCACTTTAAGGGGGCAGTTGTCCACACTTCCTCAAACGAAATTATCATATTTATACATGATAGAAATAATAAAGAAATGTTATAAATAAAAATAATATAAGAATAAATAAATTATAAATATCATATATAATACACATATAAACATATTTTCCATCATAACGGCCATCAGGATAGTTGGTATGGGAGGAATGAACAATCATTGTTTCGTGAGGAAGTAGTTTTCCTTACAGAGAAATAATATGTTAGTTAATCATTAGATGGAGGTGTGTGTATGTGTATGTAGAAAAGCTAACATAAAAATATCCTTGTAAATTTAGGATTATTTTTTATATAATTAGGTAAAAAAATATTTTAGGGGGTGGAGAATGGAATTGAATCCCGCGAGCTGGAGAGAACTCATTACCTGTTAATCAGGTAACTTCTTTTGGTTTGAACCAAAATCTTCCTTGGATTTTTTCCTTCCCAAGGGGATGATTCTAGGATTAGGTTAAGGATTTTGGGAGAATTCTTGGTAAGATTTTTTTGATCAAATGTGGCTTGAGAGGTGTGAGTAATGGGGAGAGGTGGTGGCCATTTTTAGGGAAGGAAAATGACTCTCTCGGAATTTTTGGAAACAAGTTAGGTGTACACATGTTATTACCTAAAATAAGTAATACCAAAAAAAACTCAATAATATAAATTTAATGGAATAATTATGGATATAAAATGGTTTTTGGACAAGTTTATAGGTCATTTTGGACCCAATATATAGGGTTTAGTCCATTTTAAGCCTAATTACACCTTAATCACTGTAATTAATTTTAATCAATTTCACTAATAATTTTGGTGAAAAATTAAGTTGATATTATTATAAATAAAATATAATATTTATTAAAATGGTGTATGTACATTTTTTGAAACTCAAATCATAAAATCGGAAAAATTAAGATTAATTATAATCTTGTAGTCAAACGGTTTAACTAGTTTTAGTAGAAAAATGTTTATATAATTATTGAGTTTTTATATTAAATTTCAATGTGAAATTGAATATAATAATATAAATTGTATTAATATATGTACTATTAAAATAATTTTAATTTATAAAAAAATTAAATTATAATTTAACATTAATAATTTTTTAAACAAAAATGTAGTTTAAAACTAAAATGCAGTATTTTTCACTATTCATCAAAAAATGAAGTTTATTATAAAAATACTAAAAAATAACCCTAGGATAATTTTGACATTATTAATTAGATAATGAATTATATTTTATCAAATTAAATTTATATGTTTTTAAAAATTAATATTTAAAATAGGTTCTCCATTAAAAGGCAGCAAAATTGTCATTATAAAAAATATAAGTTTTTATGCATGAAATAGGGTTTGTTGTTATATTAAGCATATAAAACCTAATGGATAAATATAAAAAATATTTTATTTAATATATACCATATATGTTTCATTAAAATCATTCACTATGTTTAATTAGTAATTTTTATTAATGTAAAACTCTTTTGGAAGGATAAAAATAATAATATTCCTTTTTATACCCAATTGGTTCTTATTTTCATTTCCCATTAATTATAAACCAATGAATTCATTTTATATTGGTTTAAACCATAATTTTTATAAGTTAGTTATTACTATTCTGAATAACTAATTTAACATCTAGTTTTTATCATATTATATTAAATAAAAATATTTTAATAATAAATTATTATTTAGCGAAACTCAGTCTTGTGTGTAACACAATCCATCGAAGAAGGTAGCTCTTGCATGGAATGAACACTAAATCAGTGTTGCATGAATTGAAATATACTGAATATATTTTAAATATTAAATATATTATAATGTATCTTGATATTATAGTACCTTATGCACTTAGTGTCGTGTGTCATACAAGCTATCAAATATAGGGTTCTTACATTTTATTTTTGGGGCATCACATTCTTCCCAGGATATTTAAATTGCATCCCCAAAATTTTATCTCGATCATAGTGATAGAATGTTCAAAACTTATTTTGTTTTAAATCCAATATCGTGAGAAGGGTTCATAATTTTTCCTCTATAAAATAGGTAATGGAAACTAAAAAGGTCATGTAATACTATGCAATAGGTCTCTAAGTAGGAGATCATTAGGGACAAGTTGAGATACATATTTGGAGGGAATGAATAAATATTAATAGGGAGTGAATGAGGTAATCAATCACAAAAAAGTGAATGATTAATAGAAAGCTTGTGGCCTAAAATACATAAATATAATATGATTTAGAAGACCATTAGTTTGATAGAAATTAAAGTATTATGACAACATTTTTTAGAATTCATTTTCCTAATTTTGGAGAATTTTTTTCTTGACTAAGAATATAACAAAATATTATTACTTAATAGGTTTCAATTTCATATAAAAAATTATTACTTTTTATAGTTCTTCAATCAAATTATAATTCATTCATTTACTCTGAAAAATTCATTACCAATGTTGAGTTTTTATGCCTAAAGCACTAAAAGAAAATTAAAATGGATAATAAGGATTATAAAAGAGTGACAAGTCTAACTATTTTACCTTAATCACATTTCAAATACAATATAGTTAATTGTTTAATCTATAATATTCAAAAGTGATACAACTAGTTCCCCATTAAAATTTATTTGTCAATTTTTTTTAACTAAAATCAATGAAAAATTAACTCGGAAATTGTGTTGGTCAGTGGTTGGTGTGAAACCATTATCATCCTTAGATCACAGGTTCATGTCCCGCGGCCTTTCGAGATTTGATTGGTTGTTACCCAACATTCATTTTTTCCTTTTCTAAAACCAAATTAATAAAATTTCAAAAATACATATGATTGGAATCCTTGAAATTTAATCATTAAATTGACTCTTAAATAATGTTTCAATTCATTCTCAATACATAAGTACTTCATCCACTTATTTTTACACAGATCCTTCAGTGGTCTAGAGTTTGTCCTCTAGAAGAGGTAATTGAATTAGGTATTGTTCATGTTACCCACACTTACTAAAAAGAACTATAAAGGATTTATTAGGATGATATTCATTTCATTACATCACACTCTTCCATTTTCCTCATAAATCCTTTTCATTATGTCCTTTTTTTATTGCACATAAATAATTTACATGTTCCATTAATACACTTTCATGGGTGTCTCTTTCCACACATAACACATCACTACTACAAATACCCCTTTTATCAGTGCTAAAAAGGGACTTTAACTACGCTAAAAAAGTGTTGTTAAATCTGGCGAAGATAAAGGGGGGATCCCCTTTATCAGCACTCCAAAAAGTACTGATAAAACCCCCTTTTATCAGCACTTTTTTTAGTGTTGATAAATGTAAAAAAATTAAAAAAAATTAAAAAATTTAAAAAATTTCTGCCAATCGGGGGGGGGGGGGGCTTTTATAGCGCTTCAGCCCCCCTTTTAACAGTACTTTCTAGCCCCTCCAGCACCCACACGCACCCCCCTCCACCCTATATCAGTGATACTCCCACCCCATTTATCAGCGCTAGCCCCCCATATCCACCCCCATGTGCGCGCCCTTTCCTCCACCAAGATTTGATCTCGAGACCTCCCCCTTGTGCGCCTAAAGCCTTTACCACTTTGCCATATTGATTTGTTCTCCAGTTAATGACATATCTATTTATATATATATATATAGTTATATTTATTAATAATTTAATATATAGTTATATTAATATATAGTTATATTAATATATATAGTTATATTAATATATATATTTATATTGATATTAATATATATATTTATAGTTATATCAAAATTTATATGTAGTTATATTAATATATATATGTATAGTTAGATTAATATATAGGTATATAAATATTTATATATTGATATTTAAAATAAAATGGATATTAGTTATTATTTAGATAAAGCTAATATATTTCATATGTAAATATATTTTATTATTTATATTTATAATTAAATATTTATGTGTGAATATATAAATAATATGTATATATTGTTATATATTTGATTATAAATAGTAGTGCATTATAAAAAATGGTAAAATATCAAATAAATAATATCAATATGAATGTAATACCTTGGAATAAATTCAGTCCCCACCAAACAAAAGCCAATAATACCCCTTTAAACGAGGCTAAAAATCCAAAAAATGTTAAAAAATCGGGGTATCCTGACTAAAAAATCGGTTTTGGAGGCCTTCTAGGCCTTGAAAAAACCATAACCAGGGTCCCCCCCGAGTCATAGGAGTGTATATCTATTCTTAAGCTTTGATTTGATATGTGGTAGAGCTCAAACGGACACCCAGATCAAAAGTTATGGTCGTTTGAAGTTCAAGTTGCGTTTTCAAAATTGTTTGGATCGTTTTTTAATTTTTTTTATATAGTTAGTCTTCAAATTGTTATTAAATGACGATTACTTCATAATAATTATCAAATTATTAATTAAAATTTTTTTTTAATTTTTTTTATAATCCATTTTCACTAAATATCTTATATATTAAGTGTAATTGTATATTTATACTTATCTAAAATATATTTAAAATTATTTTTAAAAAATATATATTATATTTATATCAAAATAACTATATCTATATATTTAAATATTAATATATTTTTTAATGATTTTTTGGAAGTAGACCATTTATCAGCACTAAAAAAAAGCGCTGATAAACTCCCCCCTTTATCAGCAATACTAAAAAAAGAGCTGATAAAGGGGTACCCTTTAACAGTGCTAAAAAAAGCACTGTTAAAGGGGGTACATTTATCAGGGCAAAAAAAAGCACTGATAAAGGGGTACGATAATGAGCGCTTTTTTAGCGCTGATAAAGGTATCCATTTTCAGCGCTTTTTTTAGCGCTGTTAAAGGTACCCCCCCTTTATCAGCGCTTTTTCGTTAGCGCACATAAAGGGTGGCGCTGGCCTTGCCCTGTTTTGTGGTAGTGCATGTTGAAAATATATCCTTCTTTTCTTTACGTTCTCCACCACTTGACCTCTTAGTAACCTCCATGATTCCCTTCTTCGATGTGTTCAGGAGTTGGTAAAGGTATATATTGTTAATAATATTTTAGGAAAACTAATTTGGTATAAACACGATATCCTTAACTTCTGTCAACAAAACATTTGGTTTGTCATTTTCACTGGCTTTTCCTACATGTTTGATGTTAACTTGAATCATTTAGGTTCTAGCCATTGACTAAAACTATAAAGTATAGTGTGAGAAACCGTAGTTATAGTGAGAAAAGTTTATAATTATTTATATGATATCTAAATTATGACACCTTATTTTTAAATCTAAAACAACTTAGGTCTAACCTAGAATATTTATTTTCATTATGTATTAAAATTATTCATAATGGTATGAAAATAAAAAGTGAATTATTCTAAGAAAATACCTGAGTGTGTCAAACTAGGTACACAGTATGGCCCGTTTTCATGTACCAGGTTACACTAAGTCACGCTCGGAACATGTTGAGAGAGTTATTAATCTTAGGTAAATTTGTGCTAGAACAGTGTAACATCCCAGGTAAATAAAGAATAATACATTTTCATATTTATTAATATTTGAGAATTAAATATTAATTTTACTTTAAAGGGGTTTCTATGTTCGATAGCGTACCCGATACGCAACAAAGAGTTTCTTTGAAATCGTACGTTGCCCACTAGTAATAAAATAATATTATTTTAAATGTTAGTTAACACGTAGCCGTTTTACTAGTGGGAATGGATAGAAATAACTAAAATATTATTATATATGTTTTTTAAATGTTTTTACATTTATCTAATAAAGGATAAATGCTTAAAATATGAAAAGATTTCAATTTTAGGCTTATATACTCTAATTTTCACGAAAGGTCCACTTATCACCTTTTGACGGAGAACTGTCATTAAATATAGTTTTTATCGATCTTATAAATTCTATTGGACCAAATATAACTCTTCTTTAGAATCAGGACATCAAAATTTACTTTGTGTAATTTTTTGGTATCTTTCCGATAAAGTTCAATTTTTTAATGAATAGTGTAAAATGTTGTATTTTAATTCAAAACCTCTTTTTAATCTAATTTTTTAAGATGATTAGATTATCATTTGAATTGGGTTTAAAGTTAAATTAGAATATATTTTTACCATTAAATCCAATAGTGGTCATTGGAATTAATTTCACTTTGAAATCGGACTTAAACTAGTGTCAATCTTTTGATACTTATTGTTTCATAAAAACACGCTATTTTCTCTAACAGCAGGAATTAATTATTAAATTAATTAATGCAACTTATATGTTTTGAATTTTGTAAAATGGACTTCATTTTTGAATTTGGAATATCAAATATAGCTTAGGGTGAAGTTTTGGTATTTTTCTGAAAAACATCAATTTTTGATGAATAGTGAAACCACTAAGTGGTACTTAAAAAACTGATTTTTCGTTTAAATGAAAATTTTCCACTTATGTGTTTTGAATTTCAAAAATCTGACATACATGATTTTCATTAAGAAGTAAAATGTGGTTCAATGAGATTAAAATAATTTTTTTTGTGAATAGTAACTTTTAAGTTCTTAATCGCGATTAGAGGTAATTAGTGCAATTTAAGGCAAAAATGATATTATAATAAAATGAAAATACCTTGACACATGTCCTAACCTCATTGGATGTGTCATGTCCGACCAAGACAAGCCATGGGTAAACTTGGGGACCCCATGGAGCCACCTTGGTTGGGAAATGACATAAATAACTTTTTTATTTAATGTTAAAGTAAAAATGACACAAACATGAGATGTTTTACTAAAACAATTTTTACATGGGGTTATACAAGTCATATTTTTGACTATAAATATTCATTAGAAATATAAAAAGATTTCCTATATCATAGTATTTCTTTTATAATTTTTAGATATTAAATAAATTAAATTAATTATGACATCATGATGATGCAGCGATGACCTCATTATTTAATGATTTATATAAAATGGAAAGATAATGTAAACTATAACACCTAAACATGGCCAAAAACTATTGTATGGGTGGATATCGAACTATTATCACCTTATCCACGAAAAAAATCAATGTGGGACCTCTTAAATCCGAATACCATTTTAAAATAAAGTGACTTTTCTTTACCTTCCAAGAGTGCCCCTCCTCTCCTCTTATAAAAGGCCCCCACCTCTACCTCCTTACCCACACTCCCAAAGCCTTTGGCTCGGCCACCCACTTCCCCTTTTGTCTCTCCACTTCCCTCTATTACTCCTTGAAGCCTCACATTGGTCAGAAGTCTTCCCAAGGAAGCCTTTGAGCTCAAACCAAAGGGAGTTACCCGATTTTAAGGTAATGTCTTCACTTGAGTCCTTTGGTTTTATTTTGCTTCTCCAACCCCCTAAAATCATTTTATTCTTTTCTTTTGTAACAACTAAAGTATCCTCAATATACTAGGATGTTGTTATAATTAGTATTCGAGCTACACTTACACACACCTACATCTAATGGTTAAAGAACATACTGATTCCGTGGATGGCGAATTTCTGCCCCCTGAAATGATGATTGTTCAACATTTTTTTAACACCTTAAATGGTGGCCATTAAGATGACACTATATTTATATATGATATATAATATGTTTATGTTTTCCTTAAGCTTCTCTATTTTTCATTTTGGGCATACCTTTATTTTTTCCATTATGGGTAAACACGATATCTTCATTTAAGGAAATGCGGACTACCACCCCCTCAAAGTGATGTGATTCGTTAATGCCATATGTGGGATGTATAAAGGATGGATTTAAAGTTATTATATATGATGTTATACTAGAATTATAATATACCTCTATATCATTATTATTTCTTCCCATTAAAGTATGAGATGGAAATGAAAGTAGCGTTCATGCATATGTACGGCTTACCGTCTCCATGAACGGTGCATTTCATTTCTTATCAACAAATGTAATGTACTATTAAATTTACATGTATATAATGGATATATATAATGAATGATACATATATATGATGAATATAATTCTGGAATTAAAATATACATACCTCTCATTTATTTTTAATTCCATTAATATGACAAAGAAATGAAAGTAGCGTTCATGCGTACGTACGGCTTACCATCTCCATGAACAGTGCATTTCATTTCTTACCTCTAAATGATTATGTAATATTATAAATACATGTATATGATGGATATATATGATACATATGCTATCCAAATCAGGAATGTCATTCTGGATATAAAGAACCTTTCACCACACGAACAACATGTAATTGTAAGAAGTCCACTTTCGACTTAAGAACCAAATATCGACAAAACAAACATTATTAACTTAAATGGTTACATAATGTTTATAACATGGAAATAAGTGATATAAAAGGAATAAGTAACTTTAAAATGGTTCTTAATCAAGTAGAAATTAACTCAAGTTTATTATTCAGGACGTCAAACAACGATCGAGTCAAGTCGGACCCGAGGTAAGGGACTTCGTCTCAATCTCCTTTCATTGAGGCATATTTTGTTTTATACACAACTTTCTTTTATACGGTGTATAAACCCCTTTGAATTTTAATTTTATAAAAAAGGAATCTTTTTCTACGAAGCGTTTTACTAAACGACAAAAAGGAATGTTTTTTTAACGTACGCGGTGACAACGACCATTTCCACCACCGCAAGTATTATTTGGTCTTTGGCTTCCTCAACAAGCCGTAATGTTTTTAAAATAAAATAAATACCATATAATCATTTATGTATTTTGGTATTGAAAATGGTTTTGATAAAGGATTATATTATGTCAATATATTTATGATATATTGTGATTGAAATGTGGAAATGTTATCATTACTTTATATTAGTTTTATGTTTTATGATTTTATATTGGTACTTGGACATTTTAACGGGTGGTTACGTGATAAACCATATAACGGGTGGTGCCGTGAATACCAGGATGGGTGGTTACGTTATAACCTCCAATGCATTGGGTATGGAAGTCGGCCATATGGCTATTCCATGAAGTATGTATGGAAGTTGGCCATATGGCTATTCCATTAAGTGATATGTGTGGAAGTCAACCATATGGTTATTCCACTTAAGTATGTTTATGTCCCAAGTTACCTTTATATATGTTATGTGTTCTTTATATGGGTTTTATGGTAATCCTTTTGTTACAAAAAGGTAAGTAATGATATTTTATTCAGTGAAGAGTTTTTTACTACTTCATGAAGGTGAAGGTATTACTTTGATAAAGTATACATGGTTTACTTGATGTTTGAAAAACTAATAGTTTTCATTCTTTGTGTATACCTTACTGAGATTTTTATGCTCACCCCATGTTTTTTTGAATTTTTTTTCACCGGACTTAATGTGGAATAAGGTCAAGGATGAGATAAAGGGAGTGTCATGCTATATAAAACATGGAACTAGACATGTTTCTTTTTAAGAGTTTTTTATTCAATGGAAACATGGTAGAAGTGTCTACTTTGTAAATCTTTTGAGATGTAACAGTTATGTTATAATTCTCTAAAACTCTAAACCTGAAAAGATCCTCAATGTGAATTATTAATTTAATTTAATATTAAGTAAGGTTTATGGCTAGGGCCTTATAGTTTGTATCAGAGGTCAGTTTAGACAACTTTAGGAGTTAGAAAATTGTAAAATTATAAGTTAATTTATGGTACGATTGAAATGATATAGCATTTAAAGATTACCATGTTTCTTCACCTAAGGTATTTCTGTGATAAGAATGGTTTTCCATAGAGGAAGCATAACAGCTTTTCTGGGAAGGAATACAGAGGGAAATGACCATTCAAATTAGTATCCTGAGATGGTCAGAGTCAGAATTGAACAGTTTGTTGCAGTGATGGATCAATTGATTCAGGTGATAAATGGTGGTTGTGTTTATTGATGATATTATGGTGTGTTCTAAAAGTAAAGAGGAGCATGAAAGACATTTAAGGGTTATCTTTCAAACCATAAAAGAAAAGAAACTATATGGAAAATTCAGCAAGTGTGAGTTTTGGTTGCAACAAATTTCTTTCCTTGGTCACATTGTTTCAAAAGATGGAATAACTGTTGATCCTGCTAAAACAAAAGTTGTTGAAGAATGGATAAGACCCACAAATGTAACTGAGATCTGTAGTTTTCTTGGTTTGGCAGGTTACTACCGAAGGTTTGTTGAAAATTTTTCACGGTTATCTAGTCCAATGACTAAGCTAACTCGTAAGGGTGTTAAGTACATCTGGACAAAAGAATGTGATGATTGTTTTCAGGAGTTGAAAAGAAGATTGGTGAATGCTCTAGTTTTGGCACTTCCTTCCAGGAATGGCGAGTTTGTTATATACAGTGATGCTTCGTTGAAGGGACTTGGCTGTGTCCTTATGCCGAATGATCAGGTAATTTCTTATACTTCACGTCAGTTGAAAACTCATGAGGTAAATTACCCTACACATGATTTGGAATTAGCTACTATTGTTTTTTACTTTAAAAATTTGGAGGCATCATTTGTATGGAGTAAAGTGTGAAATATATACTGATCACAAAAGTATAAAGTATATATTCACTCAGAAAGAATTGAACATGAGACAGAGGAGATGTCTGGAATTAATCAAGGATTATGATTGTACAAGTCATTACCATCCAGGAAAAGAAAATAAAGTGGTTGATGCTTTGATTCGAAAAAGTAATGCTTCGTTAGAAATGTTGCGTTGGAACGTGATCCTTTGGTTAAGGATTTGATGAAATTTGGCATAGAAGCTGTTGGTGCAGGAAGTTCTTCTGTTTTGTTTTAGGTATCAGTGAGATCATCTCTATCATATAGAATCAAGCAAGCATAGAAGGAAGACCGTGAGTTGCAGAAAAAGGTAGAGCTGGTTCAGAAAGGTAAGTTGCCTGAATTCAACATTGATAATGATTGTGTTTTGAGATTTGGGATGAGATTGTGTGTTCCTTGTGATTCACAGTTGAAGAGAGAGTTTTTATGTGAAGCTCATAGTTCTCCGTTTTCAGTTCATCCTGGCAGTACTAAGATGTACAGAGATCTGCGGGAGTATTACTGGTGGGATGGAATGAAAAGAGATATTGCTGATTTTACTGTGAGGTGTTTGACTTGTCAGTAGGTTAAAGCAGAGCGACAGTTATCGAAAGGGATGCTTCAGCCTCTACCAGTTCCATAGTGGAAATGGGAGAATATATCCATGGACTTTTTTGTGGGATTACCGAAGACATCTCGAGGTAATAATGCAATCTGGGTTATTGTTGATCGCTTGACTAAATATTCCCATTTCCGTCCTATACGAGATAATTTTTCCCTAGATCAACTTTCCCATTTTTATATTAAAGAGATAGTCAGGTTACATGGAATTCCTCTCTCCATTGTATCTGACCGTGATCCCAGGTTTACTTCTAATGTTTGGAAATGCGTTCAGAATTCGTTCGGTACTGAATTAAATTTTAGTACAGCTTTTCATCCTCAATCAGATGGGAAGTCAGAACGAACAATTAAGACCTTGGAGGATATGCTACGAGCTTGTTCGATGGATTATCAGGGAAGTTGGGACCAACATCTTTCTTTGGTTGAGTTTTCTTATAATAATAGTTTTCATTCCAGTATAAAGATGACACCATTTGAGGCATTATATGGGAAGCGGTGCTGAACTCCAGCATTTTGGGATGGAGTGGGTGAAAGGAAGCAGATGGGACCAGAATTGGTAGAAGAGATGGTAGAAAAAGTTCAGTTGATTCAGAAGCACATGAGAACAGCTCAGAGCAGGCAGAAGAGTTATGTGGATAACCGGAGGAAGGATCTATCTTTCGAGGTAGGTGATCATGTTTTTCTCAAGGTTTCTCCTTGGAAAAGTGTGATGAGATTTGGTAAGAAAGGAAAGCTGAGTCCAAGGTTTATTTGACCATATGAAATTCTGGAGAAAGTTGGATCAGTTGATTACCGAGTGGCTTTACCTCTAAGTTTATCTCAGGTACACAATGTTTTTCATGTTTCGATGTTGAGGAAGTATATTCCAGATCCATCTCATGTTTTGAGTCCAGAGGTAGTTCAGTTGGAAGAGGACCTATCTTATGAAGAACAACTAGTCCAAATTTTTGACCGAAGAGAGCAAGTGTTGCGAAATAAGGTAATTCACCAGGTAAAGGTTTTGTGGAAAAACCATATGGTTGAAGAGGCAACGTGGGAATCTGAAAATGCTATGAGGGATAAATACCCCCACTTATTTTGATAAGTGAATAAAATTGCGAGGACGCAATTCCCAAAAGAGGGTAAGGATGTAACATCCCAGGTAAATAAAGAATAATACATTTTAATATTTATTAATATTTGCGAATTAAATATTAATTTTACTTTAAAGTGGTTTCTATGTTCGATAGCGTACCCGATACGCAACAAAGAGTTTCTTTGAAATCGTACGTTGCACACTAGTAATAAAATAATATTATTTTAAATGTTAGTTAACATGTAGCCATTGTACTAGCGGAAATGGATATAAATAACTAAAATATGATTATATATGTTTGTTAAATGTTTTTACATTTATCTAATAAAGGATAAAGGCTTAAAATACGAAAAGAAATCAATTTTTGGCTTATATACTCTAATTTTCACGAAAGGTCCACTTATCACCTTTTGACGGTGAACCATCATTAAATATAGTTTTGATCGATCTTATAAATTATATTGGACCAAATATAACTCTTCTTTAGAATCGGGACATCAAAATTTACTTTGTGTAAATTTTTGGTATCATTCCGATAAAGTTCATTTTTTTAATGAATAGTGTAAAATGTTGTATTTTAATTCAAAACCCCTTTTTAATCTAATTCTTTAAGATGATTAGATTATCTTTTGAATTGGTTTTAAATTGAAATTATAATATATTTTTACCATTATATCCAATAGTGGTTGTTGGAATTAATTTCACTTTGAAATCAGACTTAAACTAGTGTCAATCTTTTGATACTTATTGTTTCATAAAAACACATTATTTGCTCTGACAGCGGGAATTAATTATTAAATTAATTAATGAATCTTATATTTTGTTAATTTTTTAAAATGGACTTCATTTTTGAATTTGGAATATCAAATATAGCTTAGGGTGAAGTTTTGGTATTTTTCTGAAAAACTTCAATTTTTGATGAATAGTGAAACCACTAAGTGCTACTTATAAAAACTGATTTTTCGTTTAAATGAAATTTTACCACTTATGTGTTTTGAATTTCAAAAATCCGACATACATGGTTATCATTAAGAAGTAAAATTTGGTTCAATGAGATTAAAATAATTTTTTGGTGAATAATAACTTTTAAGTTCTTAATCGCGATTAGAGGTAATTAGTGCAATTTAAGGCAAAAATGTTATTATAATAAAATGAAAATACCTTGACACGTGTCCTACCCTCATTGGATGTGTCATTTCCGACCAAGACAAGCCATGGGTCAACTTGGGGACCCCATGGAGCCACTTTGGTAGGGAAATGACATAAATAACTTTTTATTTAATGTTAAAGTAAAAATGACACACACATGAGATGTTTTACTAAAACAATTTTTACATGGGGTTATACAAGTAATAATTTTTACTATAAATATTCATTAGAAAGATAAAAAAATTTCCTACATCATAGTATTTTTTTTTATAATTTTTAGACATTAAATAAATTAAATTATTTATGACATCATGATAATGCGGCGATGACCTCATTATTTAACGATTTAAAATAAAATGGAAAGATAATGTAAAATCTAAGACCTACACATAGACAAAACCTATTGGATGGGTGGATTTAGAACCCTTATCACCTTATCCTCGAAAAAAATCAATGTGGGACCTCTTAAATCCGAATACCATTTTAAAATAAAGTGACTTTTCTTTACCTTCCAAGAGTGCCCCTCCTCTCCTCTTATAAAAGGCCTCCACCTCTACCTCCTTACCCACACTCCCAAAGCCTTTGGCTCGGACAAACCCTGCCCATTTTGTCTCTAAACTTCCCTCTCTTACTCCTCGAAGCCTCAAATTGGGAATAAGTCTTCCCAAGGAAGCCTTTGAGCTCAAACCAAAGGGAGTTACCCGATTTTAAGGTAATGTCTTCACTTGAGTCCTTTTGTATTATTTTGTTTCTCCAACCCCCTAAACTCTTTTTATTCTTTTATTTTGTAACAACTACAGTATACTCAATATACTAGGATGTTTTTATAATAATTATTCGAGCTATACTTACACACACCTACATCTAATGGTTAAATAACATACGGTTTCCATGGATGGCGAATTTCTGCCTCCCGAAACGATGATTGTTCAACATTCTTTTAACACCTTCAAAGGTGGCCATTAAGATGACACTATATTTATATATGATATATAATATGTTTATGTTTTCCTTAAGCTTCTGTATTTTTCATTTTGGGCATACCTTTATGGTTTCCATTATGGGTAAACACGATATCTTCATTTAAGGAAGTGCAGACTACCGCCCCCTCAAAGTGATGTGATTTGTTAATGCCATATGTGGGACGTATAAAAGATGTATTTAAAGTTATTATATATGATGTTATACTGGAATTATAATATACCTCTATATCATTATTATTTCTTTCCATTAAAGTATGAGATAGAAATGAAAGTAGCGTTCATGCGTACGTACGGCTTACCGTCTCCATGAACGGTGCATTTCATTTCTTATCCCCAAATGTAATGTACTATTAAAAGTACATTTATATAATGGATATATACAATTAATGATACATATAAATGATGAATATAATTCTGGAATTAAAATATACATACCTCTCATTTAGTTTTAATTCCATTAATATGACAAAGAAATGAAAGTAGCGTTCATGCGTACGTATGGCTTACCGTCTCCATGAACGGTGAATTTAATTTATTACCTCTAAATGATTATGTAATATTATAAATACATGTATATTCTGGATATATATGATATATATGCTATCAAAATCAGGAATTTCGTTTTGGATATAAAGAACCTTTGACCACACGAACAATATGTAATTGTAAGAAGTCCACTTTCAACTTAAGAACCAAATATCGAAAAAACAAACATTATTAACTTAAATGGTTACATAATGTTTATAACATGGCAATACATGATATAAAAGGAATAATTAACTTTAAAAATGTTCTTAATCAAGTATAAATTAACTCAAGTTTATTATTCAGGACGTTAAAGAACGATCTAGTCAAGTCGGACCCGAGGTAAGGGAATTCGTCTCAATCTCCTTTCACTGAGGCATATTTCATTTTATACACAACATTCTTTTATACGGTGTATAAAACCCTTTGACTTTTACTTTTATACAAAAGGAATCTTTTTCTACGAAGCGTTTTACTAAACGACAAAAAGGAATGTTTTTTTAACGTACACGGTGACAACGACCTTTTCCGCCGCCGCGAGTATTATTTGGTCTTTGGCTTCCTCAACAAGCCATAATGTTTGTAAAATAAAATAAATACCACATACTCTTTTATGTATTTTGGTATTGAAAATGGTTTTGATAAAGGATTCTATTATGTCAATATATTTATGATATATTGTGATTGAAATGTGGAAATGTTATCATTCCTTTATATTGGTTTTATGTTTTATGATTTTATATTGGTACTTGGACATTTTAACGGGTGGTTACGTGATAAACCATATGATGGGTGGTGCCGTGAATACCAGGACGGGTGGTTACGTTATAACCTCCAATGCATTGGGTATGGAAGTCGGCCGTATGGCTATTCCATTAAGTATGTATGGAAGTTGGTCGTATGGCTATTCCGTTAAGTGATATGTGTGGAAGTCGACCGTATGGTTATTACACTTAAGTATGTTTATGTCCCAAGTTACCTTTATATATGTCATGTGTTCTTTATATGGGTTTTATGGTAATCCTTTGGTTACAAAAAGGTAAGTAATGATATTTTATTCAGTGAAGAGTTTTTTACTACTTCATGAAGGTGAAGGTATTACTTTGATAAAGTATACATGGTTTTCATGATGTTTGAAAAACTAACAGTTTTCATTCTTTGTGTATACCTTACTGAGCTTTTTATGCTCACCCGAAGTTTTTTTGAAATTTTTTTCACAGGACTTATTGCGGAATAAGGTCAAGGATGGGATCAAGGTAATGTCATGCTATATAAAACATGGAACTAGACTTGTTTCTTTTTAAGAGTTTTTTATTCTATGGAAACTTGGTAGAAGTGTCTACTTTGTAAATCTTTTGAGATGTAATAGTTATGTTCTAATTCTCTAAAACTCTAAACCTGAAAACATCCTCAATGTGAATTATTCATTTAATTCAATATTAAGTAAGTTTTAAGGCCGGGGCCTTATAAACTATATCCACTTTTTGTGTCCATACATGGTTGTATTACTCGGAAGACCCATATAATCTATTCTTTACCAAAAATATATGGTGTTGTTCTATAATTATCCTCAAATTATACATTAGTGTTAAGATATATAACCTAAATTTTCCAAAATCTATTTCATAGGGTTGTTACTAAACGTTGTCTGATATAAACTATAGTGGCCCGATGTAGAATACCACTCCCAATGTCTACTGTCAATAACATTGGAATGATTACAAGGAATCAAGCGTCGAAGGACCAATCAGTTTAGTAGTCTTGGTAAACCAGATACATAAATGAGTCTTGTATTACAAATGACTACATTAATTACAACATATTTTTTTCTTGTAAACAAATAACTTTGAGGATAACTCTAATACATCTAGTAATTCTATGAATATAGATCATAATACGCTTCATGGAAACATGTGGAAAGAAACATAATAAGGGTGATCTCAAATGATCAGTACATATAAGTACAGCCAAAGAAATAATGAATTGATGAGAACAAATCAACATGGAAAGATAAATAACTAATAACACATGTCATTCCAATAACTAGATAAAGAAAAATAAATATGGCAGGGTAAGAGAATGAAACCCATTCCATCTAAATAATTGAAAATGAAATGTATCTATATATAATTCAACATAAATTATCATGGAAGAATAATAACTAAAACCTAAAAATTCAATACATCCATAGATATGTCAACGAGAAATCTCATGGATGAATACTAACTAAATATAAACAAGGGAAATTATTTATTATTGGATGGAAGGTTTCCTAGGAACATGGTAACTTTACCATAAATACCTAGAAATTCCAGGTATATTTTTAATTATATGAAATATTACGAGTCCGTGAAAATTGACGTCGTGTGATTCCGAGGCCCGGTGTGCCCGGAATGAATTTCTAAACATTTTTTAGGTACGTTCAATAAACATGCGAGCATGTTTTTGTAACTTTTGAACCGGTGATCAGAATTGACATCTGAGGGTACCATTGAACTCGCAGTGCCGATATTCTTTTTAAGGAGACCTTCACCTTAGTAGGTTGAGGGTAGAACATCATTTTTCAGTTTTTCATGGAAGAAGAAAAATAAAATATTTAACATTCTATTTTTCTTTTGAAACCCCTACTTTTCAATTCTAGTGGTGGGGACCACCCTAAACCCTCTTTAATGTTGGGAAGTCCCTTGGAATCCTCCCATTTAATTGTGTCAATGCAATACAATTATGTGTGCCAACGTTATATAATTAATTGTTCCATTTAATTATGCCAACTTTAATTATGCCAACTTTAATTGTGCCAATGTAAATTAAATTCATAAACCTATTTTAATTTGTTGGATCCTCATTTCCTTGTGGAAATCATTGGAAAAAGGGAGGCTTAAGTAGAACTTTGGAGAAACACCCTCTCCAATGAAGAAGGCCCTCTCCAATGAAGAAAATTCTTTGAAATCAAGAACAAGGATGAAGCACGAGACTGACTTTGGAAGCGTGTTGCAGAAGTGATGATCGTTGGCACCCTCATCGCCTTAACAGAATTCTTCTCGCGACACCTCCAACGAGTAATCGAGGTGGGTATTGTTGTTTGTTTATCCATTTCACCATTCTTGATGTTCATATTGATTTAAGAACATTTATATTTTTCTTGATTCAAGAACAAATAAGCCGCTTTCTATCATTCTAACGTGGAGGGTGTGGGTCGAACGAACACGGCCTGACCTCTCCACAACCTTTGTGGGATTTTGATGGTCCTGAATTGACAGCGACATCCTGAGGTGAGTGTGGGAGCCTACAGAATGAATAATGAGCCACCAGGAAATGCCCGGCGGCCTGAAGAACTTCACCGGAAACCGTGCTAGTGACCGGCACTGGTGGGGCATGGGAAAGGTGGCTAAAACTCCGGCTGACCACGATGGCGACGACAGCGCGCCCGTGTCGTCGGAGAAGGGCCACCGCCTGTAGGTCACGGCGGAGCAGAGGTGGAGGCCGGCTTAGGGTCAGTCGTGTGAAGGGGAGGTGGTAGTGCGCATTCTCTCCACCGTGAATGCAAGAGCCGTGGGACGGGGCCATGGTGGCGAAGGCAGGGCACCTGGCCCACTACCGGCCGCCGATGATGGCACGACGCGTGACCACGCCGCGTGGAAGAGGCTGGTCGTCCGGCCAGCCGGGGAGCTGTGCGGGCTCTACCGCACCAGCGGGACATGCTAGACCCATCAGGCCAGGTCAACTTGAATCGGGTCAGGTCGACTCTGGCCGGTTCGGGCCGAGTCGGTCTGACTGGGTCGGACCGGACCCTGACCAGTTTCGACCCCTTTCCACTATTTTGGCCATATCTTGAGCTTCGGGCGTCCGTTTGACGAATCGTCTACGGCTCCGGAATCCTTGGATCAATTCTGTCCTTTTCGTATACCCTACTTGAGTTTTGGATAATGTTTGTGTATGGCCGGGTTGGATCGAACACGAATCCAACTAGGCCCTCGGGACTAAAAGGCCAATAACATACAGACCGAGCATCCGATTGACGCACTGTCTATTCTGTTGATACCCCTTTTACATGGAGGTCCTTTGGGATACTTCTTAGTAGGAATTCATGGTAATTGGATTATTGACCTGTGACTTGAGGAGAAGATCCTCCCAGAATCAAGCAAGCTTTGTGCGGGAACCCTGTAGCTGGCTGTAACATGAGAAAGGGATCCTATGTGGGTCTGTACATTGAGATTCAATGTGGTTCTGTGCTTTGGGATCCTTCGTGGGTCTGTGTTCGAGATTTTCACTTGGATCTGCTCTAGTAATCCATGTGGGACTACTCTAGAATCCTACGTGGGTCTGATGATTTAGGATCCTATGTGGGTCTACATCTTAACAGTGTAAGATGATTCAGTAGTTACATCTAATCATCTTTACTACCGTACCTAAGTTATACCTAGTGTGAGATGAGTCCTTACCTTCATGGTAATACCTTTTTGGTATTCTTCTGTGTGTCGTACCTTTGTGGTACTTACCTTCATGGTGATACCTTTGTGGTATTCTTATATGTGGTGTTCCTTTGTGGTACTTAACTTTGTCGTGATACATTCGTGGTATTCATCTGTGTGGTATTACCTTTGTGTTACTTGTCTTTGTGGTGTTACATTCATGTTATTCTATACATTGTGGAACAGTTGTTTGGGATTGTGAGTTGGGCCTTGTGTTTCTTCATGGAGGATATGGGTATACATGATAACTTAGGTATATATATCGGAATATAACAAATTAGGGTTGTCAGATGTTTTCATGCTTTGTGGTTTATCCTTTGTGGGTTTTGTGAGACCTTCGAGGGTCTTGGGGTCCCTACTAAGTGTCGTTATACTCACCTCTTCACGGGCTACGCACGCACCTTGTTATGTTTGGGGTATACAACAGAAAATGCTAACTGAGGATGAGAGTACCAGGACTAGAGGTAGCTTGGAGGTGGACATTAGATGAGGCGTACCGCAGAGACGACCGTTTAAGAGCTGTACCTACCCTTCAGGTAGGGTCCTTGGCGGGAGTTCATAGGAGATGTTTCAGTTTACTTGTACTTTTTAGTTTTATTGTACTTTCAAGGTGGGCTTGTATTCTGGCCCCTTTTTCTTTATGTACACACTCTTTTTACTATACATTTTACCTGTGTTCGTATCTTTTTTTGTGCTTGGGGTTGTCATGGCAAAGGCCCTAGGGGATGGGTCGTGACAAATTGGTATCATAGGAGTCGGTTCTACCATAGAACAATGGACTCTGATCTTTTTAATGACAATAGTGTTAAGTGTTACGAGTGTGGTTATCAGTTTAGGGAATCCAATGTTGGTGTGGTGGACGATTTATCCATACAACAGGACCCTGACTTCTGATTTCTAACTTAGTGCATGAAAACACTAATTGCGTGTGTGTTTTGAAAAGTTCTCTTTGTGAACTCTTTGATTCATCTCACCGGGTATAAATTATTGACCGTGGAACACCTGTTTCTTTTAAGGATCCCTTTACATAGAGAGCCAACTAGGGTTCCGGGTATATTATGCGAGGATAGCCCACCGAGGGATGAGGCCTTAGTGCAGGGCCCTTCATTAGTAGGGGCACCAGTGGAGGCATCGACGGTACCATTACCCATTGGGCCACCGATTCCACCATCCCCATAAGTAGAGGGTGCACGCCGCTTGAGCGTGTTGCATGAGTTCCAGCACCATAACCCACCCAGGTTCAGGGGTGAGACAGACCCACAGGCGGTTGGTGATTGGTTGGCGGTCTTTGTGAGAGTCTTCCAACTAGTAGGGACACCAGCTGATCTCATGGTGATCTTTGCTGCTAGTCTTATATAGGCAGTAGCATGAAGATGTTTGAGCTTGATGCTCCAGGTTCATGATGAGGTGACACTTTTCTAGGAAGAATTTGAGAACTTGTTTCAGACAGAGTTTTTCCCAGCGACCCTTTGTGTGGTGCGCATTCAGGAGCTTATTCATCTGCATTAGGAAAGCATGATTGTGGCTCAGTACTCAGCGAGGTTCACCGAACTCTCATGATACCCCTCTAATATGGTGTGGAGCCCATTCTTCAGGGCCCAGACCTTCGAGAAGGGACTCAGGTGGGAGATTAGGTCTTCGATGATTTCTCTCAGTATCCTGACACAGGCAGGGGTGTTAGAGCGAGCCCTCTTAGTGGAGAGTTTTCTTACCAAGCAGTCACCATTAGTGAGACCCACCACTGGGCCTCATGTAGAGAAGTCTTCTACAGCTGGATGCATGCAGATGTCATAGAGGTCCCAGAGGACAAGACCTATAGGTGGACGACCGCAGGATTCAGGGTTAGTTGTGCAGGGCACCAGAGATAGAGCTAGTCACGCAAGGAGCAGACAATGTTACACATGCAATGAGCAGGGTCACATGGCTCGTGACTACCCAACCCGCCATACGAATGATCAGCAGACGGTCTAAGGACCGCCCAGGCAGAGGCAGAGGTTCAACCGAGGAGGTCTATAGGGAGAAGGCAGACGTGGCGGAGGATCGGGCCATGCAGCTGGCGGTGGGCAACGATTCTAGGTGTTACTACCACCACATCTAGGTGGTCCACCCCGACCACAGGGAGTAGGTGTACATGATCGAACTCAGCTCTAGGTAGTTTTGGCCTACGAGCATGGTGCTCTGGAGATGATACAAGGTACGATTTGTGTCTACTCCACCTTAGCTACAATACTTATAGACACAAGTTCCAGTCATTATTTTATTTCCAATATGCTCGTTCAGAGTTCGGAGATTTCGGTGGAGCCATTGCCTCAATCCTTACGGATAGATACTCCTATGGGAGAGAATTTGATGATTACACACGGGTGCCAACAGTGTGAGCCTAATCTAGGTGGTGAGAGCTTCGGCTGGGATCTCCTAGTAGTGGCTTCGAGGCCTTACGATGTCATCATGGGTATGGACTGGTAATCTACAGTCCATGCTCCGATTGATTATATTAGGTGAAAATTGTAGTGTGTCCACATGGATGAGACTATGTTTACATTCACCGGTGAGAAGGGAGCCTTTTCATCGTGGGACAGACTTACCCAGAGGAGGGTGCAGTCGATCCCTCATCAGTTGGCATGTCACGAACCAACCCAGGTCGACCCTGAATCGGTCACCCAAACTGGTCCGTGACATGGCCCGAAGGGCGTTCTCGATCCCCACGGGCTGGAAACAAGTTTCAGGCATCAAAATTTGGTCATTGGGAATGATTTGGCCCATGAAAAAGAGATAGACAGATAGATAAAAATAGATGAAAAAAATAAAACTAGTAGCGAAACAAAAGTAAAACCGAACATACCTCCATGTGACCTTCCAGGTCACCTCCCAACCAAAGGACGACCTTTCTCCAATAATGAGAAACTCATCCAAGAAAACTTGAGTAATTAAATCTATAACTGAATTGATAAATAGGTGTGAGCATTAAAAATTTTCAGTATGGTTTCCAAGGTAAACCACAGAATTTGATGTATCCATTCCTGAAACAATCCACCAAAACATGTTTGAAATACAATTATAAAAGTAGGGTTTTCACATTTGAAAATAAGCAACATGTTTTCCCATTTAAAAACTCACCACATGATGCATACCATTTTCCAAAATCATTTTTCATTTTATCAAAAAAATCCAAAATAGAATATACCAATATTGTGCTAGAGTAAAACAAGTAAGAGTGAAAACTGAAAATAAATTAGTACAAAGAAAGTAAACAAGAAATGAAAATAATCCAATAACCATGGGTGATCCTAAACATCCCTACAAGACCCCTGGATGCACTCGGTTTTGGAACCACCCACTGGCATATAGTGAAGATCCTAAATATATAACCAACTGGCTCCCCTAACTGACCAATCCAGTGGAAAAACCCACCTGGCCTAACAACAAATCCATGGAGTACCAACCCGTCTAATCAGGGTTGGTTAGCAACTGTCACTCGATTTCAAAACGATGCTCAGAAACCCACGGGGGTTACAATAATACTATGTAAGTAGGAGGCCATCTCACGTGTGACTAATTTCCATGCAGTTTCCTACCCCAAATACAGACACTCCATACAATAACCCATAAGGGATATCCCACTATAGAGGTTCCCCAATATATATATACACATATAAGTATATCATATCATCAAAGGTTCCAACTGGGCCATCAAATCTGTCCGTTATCAAAACTAATTTCTAAAACACATGAAGTTATAAATCCAACATCTAGTTTTACATAATCAAATTCCTTTATGAAAACATTGCACAAGTTCTTCTGAAACAACCCTAAACACCACTTTTGTTTTTAAAAAGACAAACAGGCCCTTAGGTTCCAAAATGAACACCAAATCAATTTACTACTTCCAAATGAGCCTTTTCCATTTTCAAACTCACGTCAGAACACATTTCAGAATCACTCTAAGTACCCCTTCAAGCTTCAATGTTGACACAAACCTCAAAACCCTCTTGAAAAACCAAACACACACCGAAACACCTTGCACCCAAGATTTGAATTCCAAAAATCATTAAATAAATTAGTTATTCATTTGGTAAAACCTTTTAAAGGATAAAATAGAGGCTTACCTCCCAATTTCACCAACTCACAAGAGAACGCCATTTTGTAAACCATTTCACAACCAAGCCCTTTGAAAAAAAATACTATCACACCTTTTAAAACTTAACCCACACCATGAACACAACCAAAATCACTTTTTCAAGACCAATGGACCATGACTTCAAGAAAAATAGTTAAACTCCCACTTTGAAAATTCATAATGAACCAAAAAATTAATTAAAAACATTCATGAACAATCGAGACAATTCAAAAAATATTTAATTAGCAGACCAAATAATTTATAAACATTTATACAGACAACTCAACCAGTTTACAAACACTTTTATAAACAAGTAACCAGTTTCTAACAATTTCCATAAACAGGCCAAACAACGTATAAATGATTTCACAAACAAATCAATTATTTTTCAGAGGTGAAAATCAAGTAAAAGAACCAATTAAAACACACAATAATTTAATGTATTTATTCAGAAAGGAAAATGGGGATTCTCCTACCTCAAAATCGAGCACAGATACAACGATGCATCCGAAAAAAGACGAAAAACACCCAGAGGACCATTTGTAGGATCTAGACAATGAGCAGAATGTGAAAAACACAAATCGAGGTATTATGATTCAGCCAGAAAAAATAGAAAACAAAAAAAGTGAAATGGAGAAAAATAAAAAAACAAATAACTAAATAAATAATTATACCAGAGGAAGGGTTTTGGCCATTGCGGCAAAGAGAAGTCGGGAAGAGGTGCGTAGCAAGGTGAGAGTGAGGCTGGGATGCGACAAAGATGGAGGGGTTTGATGTAAGGAGGGAAGGGTGTTTTTTGGGCTACCGTTGAAGGGAAATGGTGAGGGGTCATGAGTAGGGGCGTGCACCGGCAATGGAGACCACTGGGGGAGTCACACACTGATTGTCGGGTGCGCTGCTGGCCGGTGAAAGGTGGAGGGAGAAAGTGCGGGAGGCCAGAGACATGGTAGGGTGAAGCGGGCTAGTCAGAGGTGGGTTGGCTGGAAGGCTAGAGGCCGGAGGTGGGCTGGTCATACAATGGAAGGTCAGTGCATGAACTCGCTGGAGGTGCGGCGGTTGGGAAGCACAGTGCAGGCGAGGCAGGGTTGCTGGAGGTGGCTGGTACAACGAGGCAGGGGGTGTGGGAGCCGTGCGAGGTGAGGGAAGGGGGTGAAGAAGCTAGGCAAGATGGAGGGCGATGGGGTGGACATCTAGAGAGGAGGAAGGGATCCAGGTGTGCCATCGAGGGGAGAACTAGAGATGGTGGATAGCTAGTAGAGGCCTCGAGGGAAAACGAGATGTGGTCACAGCAAGCAGATGAGCATGCTACAGGCTAACAGGAGGGATGGAGCCGGATACGGGGCGGGGAGGAGGGTGCAACACATGAGGCAGGGTGAGCAGGGCTGGGGTCCGACAAGGCCATCGCTTCCGGAGCAGGCTAGATGTGGGAGGAGGCGGAAAGTTCAGGCCTTTGTAGGGCTGGAGGGCGGCAGGCGTAGGGGCTCGGGGGAGAGCGAGGGGTGAGGCTGGGAGCATGGGGTTCGGAGGACGGGACACGGGGTGCGGAGGCCGAGGGGGAGTGCGGAGGGCCGGAGGGTAGTGGGTAAGGGGGGGTGCCATAGGGAAAAAATCGGGGAAGGGGAAGGGGGAAGCCGCACTGCTAGGGTAGATTAGGGTTTGCATTTTTTCATTTTAATAATAATACAATAATAATAATAATAATAAAATAATAATAAAAATAATGATAATTCATTAATAATAATAATTTCATTAAAATCATTAATTTTCTTAATAATAATTCAATAATAATAATGATAATATAAATGATAATTATACAAATGATAATAATATAATATTAATAATAACAATAATATTAATAATATAAATAAAAATATAAATAATACTAATAATAACATATAAAGAAGAAGAATAATAATAATATGAATAATAAAAACAAAATTCATTAATTTTAAAAGTTGGTCAATTGCACGGCTCACGTGCCGCTGAGTGCACGGTTGAGTGAACCATGCTCAGACCATGCCACCCGTTACAAACCACGTACAGGGAATGTCACATCCCTTCTATGCAGTTTCATAACCGGTGTGCAAGTCGTGCATCCATAAGTTTGGGTGTGACAATTCTCCCCACAACAGACACTTTCTACCACCAGAAATTCACCAAACTGAAGAATAGATGAAACAAGAATCTATGCCCAATTGAAACCTAAAGAAACCATAACACAAGAGAACGAGAGAAAATGAGAGGGTTCTCCCCACCACAAGAACTCAACTAGTGTAGAAATATAACACCCAAACATACCACCCTAAAAATGGGGGTGACATGGGAACTCCCAAACAATCTAAACTAACTTCTATAGAATGAGAGAACAACACCTCCGTTGAATCTTGAAACTCTTGACCTGGACCAAAAATCCCAAACACTAGAGGAAAACTTCTGAGAAAAGCTTAACCTAAACAGCGAATTTGAGCATAACCAGAAACATTGATTCATCCACATACACTTAAATCTACAAACAGGCACTGCCAAACCAAGACCAACCCATATCAAGGTCAAACACACTTTTAAGAAAAAAAATCATGACTCAGAAAACCATAATCATACAAAAAAACTATTTAGGTTATAATAGAACATGTTTGTCATAACCCCACGATAAAAAAATGAACTTAAAATGAATTCAAAACTTTAACAGTAGAAAAATAAAGGAAAAAAGGACATTAAATATTCTACTGCCAACACGGAACACAAAACCCAGCCCAAGGCTTCACACCCCTGGAAACTCCTAACTATGCGCGAGCTTCACCCCAAGACCTGTGGTTGGTGCTATGATGGCTGACATATCTTCTGCCTCATAGCCAGACACTATATTTTCTCCGGTCACAGCATCTTCCTCTGGCGACGCTTCCTAAAAAATTTCTCCAAATGACCTAGACAGCCACAATGGTGACATGTCTTCGGAGGGATGTGACATGATGGCTTCACCTTCCCGAACCGGCCACACTGGTGTCGCACCACTGAATGGTCTAACGAACTGGGAGCCATAACCACTGTAAATGACTCTTTCATAATAGTTCCCTATGGAAGACCCCACTCGCTAGATGGGGAACCTCCACGAGTAACTGGATTCGCTGGATTTCAAAACACCTGCGCTCCGAAGACCAACTCAGTTAGGAACACCTCATCCACTAGCTTCTTGAAGCGATGGTCTTTAGAAAAGAGTACCCACTCATTGATCTATGGATGAAGACGCCCGATGAAGAGAGATGTATTCAATAAATCATATGACACTACCTATGGAGAAACAGACACAAGATCCTTGAAATGGTCAACATACGCCTGCACTATCTGTTGGCCTTGTTGACTACGCATGAGCTCTTCCATTTTCTTCGTCTTCACTTCTTCTTTTATAAACCATCGGATGAAGACTGATTTAATGGAATCCCACATCATCCCCAATTGTAGTGATGGAAGGGTGAACAAATCCCATTTTTCTAGAGTTGGACCTTCAAACTGACCCAAAATGGCACGCACTCTGACAACTTCGGGAGTTCCCAATATTCTGAAGACATGTTCGACCACTTAAAGCCACTCTGCTGCTTCAAACGGGCCCTAATAACTGTGAAGGATAGACAATTTCCAAGAAGGACTAGAAACTGGGCATGATTTGTCAGAAACCTTGAGGACTTTTTTTGGCGAAATTTTGTGAACAACATGTGAAACACAGAACCAAAACCAATATCAAGCCAAAGAAACATCTTTTAATTCACCATCATCAGAAAACAACCAGCTCTAAAAGAACAAACAAATACAAACACAACCCAAAATTCCTTTTTCAACAACCACTTATTATTTTAGATTTCAAAACCGCCTTCTTTCAAGGTCATTTTCCAAATACCAAACCCACTTTCCAAACCAATTTAAATATCCAAAAATTATTTTCCCTTTTTTTAAAATCACTTCAGAAAAACAAGGTCAAGCCTTTAATTCCAAGTGCAAACCGCTGTAATCCCATGAACCATTACGCATGTCTTCACCTGCTTTCATCCATATGCACTAACATGCACTTCCCATGCATTACCTCACATATACAAACATTCATAAAGTGTACCTATGGTTACACCCAAACCATATCTCTACCAGTCCCAAGAAAACACAGGATTTTTAGACCAAGAGATTTTAGTTTTAAAACAAATCCATTTCACAAATTTAATGCCCTTTAAAATAAATCATTATCATTTCAAAAACCATTTTCCATTTTCAAAAGTGCACTTACACCCACAAGAACCATGACAAAAAAACAACTTACATCAAACTACAAGAGTGAGGGACTAGTAGTCATGCTTACCCTAGCGACATGGTAGTGGGCCATGCCCCAGGTAAGCGTCAACACGTAGGAGGAAGATAAAACATGTACTCAGACTCCACATGGGTCACTACTCTATATGAAATCATGATGTAATGTCGTCTTTCCTCTTTTTTCATCCCTCAATCTAAACAAACTAGAACTAGAAAATGACTCAATTCTCGGACTACCCCTAGAGACTCGAGGTTCGGAACAGGTGAGGGTTCATGAAGTCCTTCTCGTACCTACCTCTCGAGTCTCGACAGTCCTAATCTCTATCTACCAGACACCCCAAATAATAAGGGTCTCCTCTGATACCATTTTGTCACGAACCAACCCAGGGCTACCCCGAATCGGTCACCCGAACCGGTCCACGACATGGCCCGAAGGGCGTTCCTGATCCACATGGGCTGGAAACTAGTGTCGGGCATCAAAATTTGATCGTCGGGAATGATTTGGCCCCTGAAAAAAATATAGATAGATAGATAAAAATTTAGGACAAAAATAAAACTAGAAGTAAAACGAATGTAAAATTGAACATACCTCCATGTGACTTTATAGGTCACCTCCCAACCAAAGGCTGACCTTTCTCCAATAATAAGAAACTCATCCAAGAAAACCTGACCAAGGAAACCTACAACTGAAATGATAAATAGGCACTATCATTAAAAATGCTCAGTAGGTTTGTCAAGGTAAACCACAGAATCTGATGTCTGCTTCCCTAAAACAATCCACCAACACAATTTTAAAATACAAATATAAAAGTAGGGTTTTCACTTTTGAAAATAAGAAAAATGTTTTTTCCATTTAAAAAACCAACACACGATGCATACCTTTTTCCAAAATCATTTGTCATTTTTTCAACAAAATCCAAAATATAATATACCAATGTTGTGCTAGAGTAAAACAAGTAAGAGTGAAAACTGAAAATAAATTAGTACACAGAAACTAAAAAACAATGAAAATGATCCAGTAACCATGGATGATCCTAAACATCCCTAGAAGACCCTTGTACACACTCAGTTTCGGAACCACCTGCTGATGTATGGTGATGCTTCTAAGTCTATAACCAACTGGCCGCCCTAACTGACCAATCCAGTGGCAAAGCCTGCCCGGCCTAACAACAAATCCAGGGGGTGTCAACCCGTCTAATTGGGGTTGGTCAGTAGCCGTCACTCGATCTCTAAAAGATGCCTAGGAACCCATGGTGGTTATAATAATATTGTGTAAGTAGGAGGCCCTTGTACCCATGACTCATCTCACTGCACTTTCCTACCCCAAATATAGACACTTCATACGATAACCCATAAGGGATATCCCCCCTATAAAGGTGCCACAATATATATATACATATAAGTATATCATATCATTAAAGGTTCCAACCGGGCCGTCAAATCATTCAGTTATCAATGCCACTTTATTAAACTCTTGAAGTTATAAATCAGACCTCTAGTTTTACACAATCAAATGCCTTTATAAAAACATTTCACAAGCTCTTCAAAAACAACCCTAACCACCACTTTTGTATTTAAAAAGCCAAACGGGCCCTTAGGTTCCAAAACTCAAACCAAATCATTTTACTACTACCAAATGAGCCTTTTCCACTTTCAAACTCACATCAAAACACATTTCAAAACAACTTTAAGTACCCCTTCAAGCTTCAATATTGAAACACACCCCAAAACCCTCTTGAAAAACCAAACACATGCCAAAACACTTTTCACCCATGATTTTAATTCCATGAATCATTAAATAAGTCAATGGTTTATTTGGTAAAACATTTAGAAGGAAACAACAAAGGCCTACCTCTCAATTTCACCAACTCATAGGAGAACGCCATTTTATAAACCATTTCATAACCAGCCCCATTAAAAAACTACTCTCACACCTTTTAAAACTTAACCCACACCACGCACACAACCAGAAGCACATTTTCAATACCAACGAACCACGACTTCAAGAAAAATAGTTAAACTCCACCTTTGAATATTCATAATGAACTAAACATTTAATTAAAAATATTCATGAACAATCGAGAAAATTCATAAACAATTTAATCAATAGACCGAATAATTTATAAACATTTATATAGACAACTCAACTAGTTTACAAAAAATTTTATAAACAAGTAACCAGTTTCTAATAATATCCATCAATAGGCCAAACAACATATAAATGATTTCAAAAACAAATACATTATTTTTCAGAGATGAAAATCAAGTAATAGAAAAAATTAAAACACCCAAACATTAAATGGATTTATTTGTAAAGGAAAAATGCGGATTCACCTATCTCAAAGTCGAGCACAGATACAAAGACGCATCCACAGAAAGACGAACAACACCCAATGGACAATTTTCATGCTCTAGAAAATGAGAAGATTGTGAAAAACAAAAATATAGGTACTATGATTTAGCCAAAACAAATAGAAAACACCAAAAGTGAAATGTAGAAAAATAAATAAACAAATAACTAAATAAATAATTATACCAAAGTAAGGGGGTTTGGCCAGCGCGACAAAGGGATGACGGGTAGAGGTGCGTAGTAAGGCGAGAGCGAGGCCGGGACACGACGAAGATGGAGGTGTCTAATTTAAGGAGGGAAGGGGTTTTTGGGCAGCCGTTGAAGGGAAATGGCGAGGCGGTCACGAGCAGGGGCGTGAACCGACAAGGGAGACCACTGGGGGAGTTGCATGCCAATTATTGGATGCGTTTTTAGCTGATGCAAGGTGAAGGGGGAAAGTGCGGGAGGCCAGAGACACGACAGGGTGAAGAGGGATGGTTGGAAGTGCGTCGGTTGGAAGGCTGGTGGCCGGAGGTGTGCTGGTCGGAATGCGGGAGGTCAGGGCATGAACTCGCCAGAGGTGCTACGGTTAGGAAGCATGGTGTAGGCGAGGTGGGGTTGCCGAAGGCGGCTGGTACAACAAGGCAGGGGGTGGGGGAGCCGGGCGAGGTGAGTTAAGGGGTGTACGGAAGTCGGGCGAAGTGGAGGGTGATGGTGTGGACATGCGGAGAGGAGGCCGGGAGCCAGGTGCGTCGTCGAGGGGCGAGCTAGAGCTGGCGGAGGCCTGGTAGAGGCCTGGCGAACAAACGGGCTACGGGCGAAGTGGGCGGATGAGAAGGCTGTAGGCGAGCAGGAGGGCCAGAGCCGAACAAGGGGGTGGGGAGAATGGCATAGTTCAAGAGGCAGGGAAAGCAAGGCTAGGGTCCGGCGAGGCCGTCACCGTCGGAGTAGGCTGGACACGGGAGGAGGTTGAAGGGTCGGGTCGCTGCAGGGCGGGAGGCGCAGGGGATCAAGGGCGAGCGATGGGTGAGGCTGGGAGCACGGTGTGCGGAGGCCAGGACGTGGGGTGCTTAGTCCAAAGAGGGGAAGCGTGGAGAGGTGGAGGGCAGAGAGGTAAGGGGGGCTGGGAAGGGGGAATCCGCGCTGCTAGGGTAGATTATGGTATGATTTTTTTTTCATTTTAATAATAATCCAATAATAATAATAATAATAATAATAATACAATAATAATAAAAATAATGATAATTCATTAATAATAATAATGAAATTAAAATCATTAATTTTCATTATAATAATACAATAATAATAATGATAATATAAATGATAATAATATAAATTATAATAATATAATATTAATAATAATAAAAATAATAATATAAAAAATATATAAAAAATATAAAAAATAAGATATAAATAATAATAATAATAATAAAAATATGAATAATAAAAAAAAAATTCATTCATTTTAAAAGTCGGTCAATTGCACGGCTCACGTGCAGTTGAGTGCCAGGTTGAGTGAACCATGCTCAGACCGTGCCACCCAGCACTAACCGCGTATAGGGAAAGTTGCGTCCCTGCCGTGCAGTTTCATTACCCGTGTGCAAGTCACACATCCACAAGTCATGGTGTGACATGGTGAGCCTTACCCTTAGAGGGGTTGATGTGGAGTGTCCGAGTTATCCTGTAGTGGTGGACCAGTATGCAGATGTCTTCTCTAATGATGATACGAGTCTACCTCCTCGTAGAAAGGTGGAATTTTACGTTGACTTGTACCCCGAGACAACACATATATCCACACCAGCGTATCGGATGGCTCCTGCAGAGCTTCGTGAGCTGCGGGCGCAGCTGGAGGACTTACAGGATAAGGGGTTCATCCGGCCCAGTGTTTCTCCTTGGGTAGCCCCAATTTTGTTTGCCAAGAAGGCGGATGGGAGCCTGAGACATTGTGTTGACTATCGAAGCCTGAACCAGGCCACCGTGAAGAACTAGTACCCACTCCCGAGGATTGACGACCTCTTTGACCAGCTAAAGGGAGCACAGTGGTTCTCGAAGATAGACCTCAGATCAGGCTATCACCAGCTCAGAGTATGAGACAGGGATGTGCAGAAGATGATTTTAAGATATCGGTACGACCATTATGAGTTTTTGGTCATGTCGTTCGGCATGACCAACGCTCCAGCGGTGTTCATGGGACTCATGAACAGGATCGTCCAACCATACCTTGATCACTATGTAGTAGTATTCATCAATGAAGTTATAAATCCAACATCTAGTTTTACATAATCAAATTCCTTTATGAAAACATTGCACAAGTTCTTCTGAAACAACCCTAAACACCACTTTTGTTTTTAAAAAGACAAACAGGCCCTTAGGTTCCAAAATGAACACCAAATCAATTTACTACTTCCAAATGAGCCTTTTACATTTTCAAACTCACGTCAAAACACATTTCAGAATCACTCTAAGTACCCCTTCAAGCTTCAATGTTGACACAAACCTCAAAACCCTCTTGAAAAACCAAACACACACCGAAACACCTTGCACCCAAGATTTGAATTCCAAAAATCATTAAATAAATTAGTTATTCATTTGGTAAAACCTTTTAAAGGATAAAATAGAGGCTTACCTCCCAATTTCACCAACTCACAAGAGAACGCCATTTTGTAAACCATTTCACAACCAAACCCTTTGAAAAAAAATACTATCACACCTTTTAAAACTTAACCCACACCATGAACACAACCAAATTCCTTTATGAAAACATTGCACAAGTTCTTCTGAAACAACCCTAAACACCACTTTTGTTTTTAAAAAGACAAACAGGACCTTAGGTTCCAAAATGAACACCAAATCAATTTACTACTTCCAAATGAGCCTTTTCCATTTTCAAACTCACGTCAAAACACATTTCAGAATCACTCTAAGTACCCCTTCAAGCTTCAATGTTGACACAAACCTCAAAACCCTCTTGAAAAACCAAACACACACCGAAACACCTTGCACCCAAGATTTGAATTCCAAAAATCATTAAATAAATTAGTTATTCATTTGGTAAAACCTTTTAAAGGATAAAATAGAGGCTTACCTCCCAATTTCACCAACTCACAAGAGAACGCCATTTTGTAAACCATTTCACAACCAAACCCTTTGAAAAAAAATACTATCACACCTTTTAAAACTTAACCCACACCATGAACACAACCAAAATCACTTTTTCAAGACCAATGGACCATGACTTCAAGAAAAATAGTTAAACTCCCACTTTGAAAATTCATAATGAACCAAAAAATTAATTAAAAACATTCATGAACAATCGAGACAATTCAAAAAATATTTAATTAGCAGACCAAATAATTTATAAACATTTATACAGACAACTCAACCAGTTTACAAACACTTTTATAAACAAGTAACTAGTTTCTAACAATTTCCATAAACAGGCCAAACAACGTATAAATGATTTCACAAACAAATCAATTATTTTTCAGAGGTGAAAATCAAGTAAAAGAACCAATTAAAACACACAAGAATTTAATGTATTTATTCAGAAAGGAAAATGGGGATTCTCCTACCTCAAAATCGAGCACAGATACAACGATGCATCCACAAAAAGACGAAAAACACCCAGAGGACCATTTGTAGGATCTAGACAATGAGCAGAATGTGAAAAACACAAATCGAGGTATTATGATTCAGCCAGAAAAAATAGAAAACAAAAAAAGTGAAATGGAGAAAAATAAATAAACAAATAACTAAATAAATAATTATACCAGAGGAAGGGTTTTGGCCATTGCGGCAAAGAGAAGTCGGGAAGAGGTGCGTAGCAAGGTGAGAGTGAGGCTGGGATGCGACAAAGATGGAGGGGTTTGATGTAAGGAGGGAAGGGTGTTTTTTGGGCTACCGTTGAAGGGAAATGGTGAGGGGTCGTGAGTAGGGGTGTGCACCGGCAATGGAGACCACTGGGGGAGTCACACACTGATTGTCGGGTGCGCTGCTGGCCGGTGAAAGGTGGAGGGAGAAAGTGCGGGAGGCCAGAGACATGGTAGGGTGAAGCGGGCTAGTCAGAGGTGGGTTGGCTGGAAGGCTAGAGGCCGGAGGTGGGCTGGTCATACCATGGAAGGTCAGTGCATGAACTCGCTGGAGGTGCGGCGGTTGGGAAGCACAGTGCAGGCGAGGCAGGGTTGCTGGAGGTGGCTGGTACAACGAGGCAGGGGGTGTGGGAGCCGTGTGAGGTGAGGGCAGGGGGTGAAGAAGCTAGGCAAGGTGGAGGGCGATGGGGTGGACATCTAGAGAGGAGGAAGGGATCCAGGTGTGCCATCGAGGGGAGAACTAGATATGGTGGATAGCTAGTAGAGGCCTCGAGGGAAAACGAGATGTGGTCACAGCTAGCAGATGAGCATGCTACAGGCTAACAGGAGGGCTGGAGCCGGATACGGGGCAGGGAGGAGGGTGCAACACATGAGGCAGGGTGAGCAGGGCTGGGGTCCGACAAGGCCATCGCTTCCGGAGCAGGCTAGATGTGGGAGGAGGCGGAAAGTTCAGGCCTTTGTAGGGCTGGAGGGCGGCAGGCGTAGGGGCTCGGGGGAGAGCGAGGGGTGAGGCTGGGAGCATGGGGTTCGGAGGACGGGACACGGGGTGCGGAGGCCGAGGGGGAGTGCGGAGGGCCGGAGGGTAGTGGGTAAGGGGGGGTGCCGTAGGGAAAAAATCGGGGAAGGGGAAGGGGGAAGCCGCGCTGCTAGGGTAGATTAGGGTTTGCATTTTTTCATTTTAATAATAATACAATAATAATAATAATAAAATAATAATAATAATAATGATAATTCATTAATAATAATAATTTCATTAAAATCATTAATTTTCTTAAAAATAATTCAATAATAATAATGATAATATAAATGATAATTATACAAATGATAATAATATAATATTAATAATAACAATAATATTAATAATATAAATAAAAATATAAATAATACTAATAATAACATATAAAGAAGAAGAATAATAATAATATGAATAATAAAAACAAAATTCATTAATTTTAAAAGTTGGTCAATTGCACGGCTCACGTGCCGCTGAGTGCACGGTTGAGTGAACCATGCTCAGACCATGCCACCCGTTACTAACCACGTACAGGGAATGTCACATCCCTTCTATGCAGTTTCATAACCGGTGTGCAAGTCGTGCATCCATAAGTTTGGGTGTGACAATTCTCCCCACAACAGACACTTTCTACCACCAGAAATTCACCCAACTGAAGAATAGATGGAACAAGAATCTATGCCCAATTGAAACCTAAAGAAACCATAACACAAGAGAACGAGAGAACATGAGAGGGTTCTCCCCACCACAAGAACTCAACTAGTGTAGAAATATAACACCCAAACATACCACCCTAAAAATGGGGGTGACATGGGAACTCCCAAACAATCTAAACTAACTTCTATAGCATGAGAGAACAACACCTCCGTTGAATCTTGAAACTCTTGACCTGGACCAAAAATCCCAAACACTAGAGGAAAACTTCTGAGAAAAGCTTAACCTAAACAACGAATTTGAGCATAACCAGAAACATTGATTCATCCACATACACTTAAATCTACAAACAAGCACTGCCAAACCAAGACCAACCCATATCAAGGTCAAACACACTTTTAAGAAAAAAAATCATGACTCAGAAAACCATAATCATACAAAAAAACTATTTAGGTTATAATAGAACATGTTTGTCATAACCCCACGATAAAAAAATGAACTTAAAATGAATTCAAAAACTTTAACAGTAGAAAAATAAAGGAAAAAAGGACATTAAATATTCTACTACCAACACGGAACACAAAACCCAGCCCAAGGCTTCACACCCCTGGAAACTCCTAACTATGCGCGAGCTTCACCCCAAGACCTGTGGTTGGTGATCTGATGGCTGACATATCTTCTGCCTCATAGCCATACACTATATTTTCTCCGGTCACAACATCTTCCTCTGGCGACGCTTCCTAAAAAATTTCTCCAAATGACCTAGACAGCCACAATAGTGACATGTCTTCAGAGGGATGTGACATGATGGCTTCACCTTCCCGAACCGGCCACACTGGTGTCGCACCACTGAATGGTCTGACGAACTGGGAGCCATAACCACTGTAAATGACTCTTTCATAATAGTTCCCTATGGAAGACCCCACTCGCTAGATGGGGAACCTCCACGAGTAACTGGATTCGCTGGATTTCAAAACACCTGCGCTCCGAAGACCAACTCAGTTAGGAACACCTCATCCACTAGCTTCTTGAAGCGATGGTCTTTAGAAAAGAGTACCCACTCATTGATCTATGGATGAAGATGCCCGATGAAGAGAGATGTATTCAATAAATCATATGACACTACCTATGGAGAAACAGACACAAGATCCTTGAAATGGTCAACATACGCCTGCACTATCTGTTGGCCTTGTTGACTATGCATGAGCTCTTCCATTTTCTTCGTCTTCACTTCTTCTTTTATAAACCATCGGATGAAGACTGATTTAAAGGAATCCCACATCATCCCCAATTGTAGTGATGGAAGGGTGAACAAATCCCATTTTTCTAGAGTTGGACCTTCAAACTGACCCAAAATGGGACGCACTATGACAACTTCGGGAGTTCCCAATATTCTGAAGACATGTTCGACCACTTAAAGCCACTCTGCTGCTTCAAACGGGCCCTAATAACTGTGAAGGATATACAATTTCCGAGAAGGACTAGAAACTGGGCATGATTTGTCAGAAACCTTGAGGACTTTTTTTGGCGAAATTTTGTGAACAACATGTGAAACACAGAACCAAAACCAATATCATGCCAAAGAAACATCTTTTAATTCACCATCATCAGAAAACAACCAGCTCTAAAAGAACAAACAAATACAAACACAACCCAAAATTCCTTTTTCAACAACCACTTATTATTTTAGATTTCAAAACCGCCTTCTTTCAAGGTCATTTTCCAAATACCAAACCCACTTTCCAAACCAATTTAAATATCCAAAAATTATTTTCCCTTTTTTTAAAATCACTTCAGAAAAACAAGGTCAAGCCTTTAATTCCAAGTGCAAACCGCTGTAATCCCATGAACCATTACGCATGTCTTCACCTGCTTTCATCCATATGCACTAACATGCACTTCCCATGCATTACCTCACATATAAAAACATTCATAAAGTGTACCTATGGTTACACCCAAACCATATCTCTACCAGTCCCAAGAAAACACAGGATTTTTAGACCAAGAGATTTTAGTTTTAAAACAAATCCATTTCACAAATTTAATGCCCTTTAAAATAAATCATTATCATTTCAAAAACCATTTTCCATTTTCAAAAGTGCACTTACACCCACAAGAACCATGACAAAAAAACAACTTACATCAAACTACAAGAGTGAGGGACTAGTAGTCATGCTTACCCTAGCGACATGGTAGTGGGCCATGCCCCAGGTAAGCGTCAACACGTAGGAGGAAGATAAAACATGTACTCAGACTCCACATGGGTCACTACTCTATATGAAATCATGATGTAATGTCGTCTTTCCTCTTTTTTCATCCCTCAATCTAAACAAACTAGAACTAGAAAATGACTCAATTCTCGGACTACCCCTAGAGACTCGAGGTTCAGAACAGGTGAGGGTTCATGAAGTCCTTCTCGTACCAACCTCTCGAGTCTCGACAGTCCTAATCTCTATCTACCAGACACCCCAAATAATAAGGGTCTCCTCTGATACCATTTTGTCACGAACCAACCCAGGGCTACCCCGAATCGGTCACCCGAACCGGTCCACGACATGGCCCGAAGGGCGTTCCTGATCCACATGGGCTGGAAACCAGTGTCGGGCATCAAAATTTGATCGTCGGGAATGATTTGGCCCCTGAAAAAAAATATAGATAGATAGATAAAAATTTAGGACAAAAATAAAACTAGAAGTAAAACGAATGTAAAATTGAACATACCTCCATGTGACTTTATAGGTCACCTCCCAACCAAAGGCTGACCTTGCTCCAATAATAAGAAACTCATCCAAGAAAACCTGACCAAGGAAACCTACAACTGAAATGATAAATAGGCACCATCATTAAAAATGCTCAGTAGGTTTGTCAAGGTAAACCACAGAATCTGATGTCTGCTTCCCTAAAACAATCCACCAACACAATTTTAAAATACAAATATAAAAGTAGGGTTTTCACTTTTGAAAATAAGAAAAATGTTTTTTTCCATTTAAAAAACCAACACACGATGCATACCTTTCTCCAAAATCATTTGTCATTTTTTCAACAAAATCCAAAATATAATATACCAATGTTTTGCTAGAGTAAAACAAGTAAGAGTGAAAACTGAAAATAAATTAGTACACAGAAACTAAAAAACAATGAAAATGATCCAGTAACCATGGATGATCCTAAACATCCCTAGAAGACCCTTGTACACACTCAGTTTCGGAACCACCTGCTGATGTATGGTGAAGCTTCTAAGTCTATAACCAACTGGCCGCCCTAACTGACCAATCCAGTGGCAAAGCCTGCCCGGCCTAACAACAAATCCAGGGGGTGTCAACCCGTCTAATTGGGGTTGGTCAGTAGCCGTCACTCGATCTCTAAAAGATGCCTAGGAACCCATGGTGGTTATAATAATATTGTGTAAGTAGGAGGCCCTTGTACCCATGACTCATCTCACTGCACTTTCCTACCCCAAATATAGACACTTCATAGGATAACCCATAAGGGATATCCCCCCTATAAAGGTGCCACAATATATATATACATATAAGTATATCATATCATTAAAGGTTCCAACCGGGCCGTCAAATCATTCAGTTATCAATGCCACTTTATTAAACTCTTGAAGTTATAAATCAGACCTCTAGTTTTACACAATCAAATGCCTTTATAAAAACATTTCACAAGCTCTTCAAAAACAACCCTAACCACCACTTTTGTATTTAAAAAGCCAAACGGGCCCTTAGGTTCCAAAACTCAAACCAAATCATTTTACTACTACCAAATGAGCCTTTTCCACTTTCAAACTCACATCAAAACACATTTCAAAACAACTTTAAGTACCCCTTCAAGCTTCAATATTGAAACACACCCCAAAACCCTCTTGAAAAACCAAACAAATGCCAAAACACTTTTCACCCATGATTTTAATTCCATGAATCATTAAATAAGTCAATGGTTTATTTGGTAAAACATTTCGAAGGAAACAACAAAGGCCTACCTCTCAATTTCACCAACTCATAGGAGAACGCCATTTTATAAACCATTTCATAACCAGCCCCATTAAAAAACTACTCTCACACCTTTTAAAACTTAACCCACACCACGCACACAACCAAAAGCACATTTTCAATACCAACGAACCACGACTTCAAGAAAAATAGTTAAACTCCACCTTTGAATATTCATAATGAACTAAACATTTAATTAAAAATATTCATGAACAATCGAGAAAATTCATAAACAATTTAATCAATAGACCGAATAATTTATAAACATTTATATAGACAACTCAACTAGTTTACAAACAATTTTATAAACAAGTAACCAGTTTCTAATAATATCCATCAATAGGCCAAACAACATATAAATGATTTCAAAAACAAATACATTATTTTTCAGAGATGAAAATCAAGTAATAGAAAAAATTAAAACACCCAAACATTAAATGGATTTATTTGGAAAGGAAAAATGCGGATTCACCTATCTCAAAGTCGAGCACAGATACAAAGACGCATCCACAGAAAGACGAACAACACCCAATGGACAATTTTCATGCTCTAGACAATGAGAAGATTGTGAAAAACAAAAATATAGGTACTATGATTTAGCCAAAACAAATAGAAAACACCAAAAGTGAAATGTAGAAAAATAAATAAACAAATAACTAAATAAATAATTATACCAAAGTAAGGGGGTTTGGCCAGCGCGACAAAGGGATGACGGGCAGAGGTGTGTAGTAAGGCGAGAGCGAGGCCGGGACACGACGAAGATGGAGGTGTCTAATTTAAGGAGGGAAGGGGTTTTTGGGCATCCGTTGAAGGGAAATGGCGAGGGGGTCACGAGCAGGGGCGTGAACCGACAAGGGAGACCACTGGGGGAGTTGCATGCCAATTATTGGATGCGTTTCTAGCTGATGCAAGGCGAAGGGGGAAAGTGCGGGAGGCCAGAGACACGACAGGGTGAAGAGGGATGGTTGGAAGTGCGTCGGTTGGAAGGCTGGTGGCCGGAGGTGTGCTGGTCGGAATGCGGGAGGTCAGGGCATGAACTCGCCAGAGGTGCTACGGTTAGGAAGCATGGTGTAGGCGAGGTGGGGTTGCCGAAGGCGGCTGGTACAACAAGGCAGGGGGTGGGGGAGCTGGGCGAGGTGAGTTAAGGGGTGTACGGAAGTCGGGCGAAGTGGAGGGTGATGGTGTGGACATGCGGAGAGGAGGCCGGGAGCCAGGTGCATCGTCGAGGGGCGAGCTAGAGCTGGCGGAGGCCTGGTAGAGGCCTGGCGAACAAACGGGCTACGGGCGCAGTGGGCGGACAAGAAGGTTGTAGGCGAGCAGGAGGGCCAGAGCCGAACAAGGGGGTGGGGAGAATGGCATAGTTCAAGAGGCAGGGAAAGCAAGGCTAGGGTCCGGCGAGGCCGTCGCCGTCGGAGTAGGCTGGACACGGGAGGAGGTTGAAGGGTCGGGTCGCTGCAGGGCGGGAGGCGCAGGGGATCAAGGGCGAGCGATGGGTGAGGCTGGGAGCACGGTGTGCGGAGGCCAGGACGTGGGGTGCTTAGTCCAAAGAGGGGAAGCGTGGAGAGGTGGAGGGCAGAGAGGTACGGGGGGCTGGGAAAAAATTGGGGAAGGGGAAGGGGGAATCCGCGCTGCTAGGGTAGATTATGGTATGATTTTTTTTCATTTTAATAATAATCCAATAATAATAATAATAATAATAATAATACAATAATAATAAAAATAATGATAATTCATTAATAATAATAATGAAATTAAAATCATTAATTTTCATTATAATAATACAATAATAATAATGATAATATAAATGATAATAATATAAATTATAATAATATAATATTAATAATAATAAAAATAATAATATAAAAAAAATATAAAAAATATAAAAAATAGGATATAAATAATAATAATAATAATAAAAATATGAATAATAAAAACAAAATTCATTCATTTTAAAAGTCGGTCAATTGCACGGCTCACGTGCAGTTGAGTGCCAGGTTGAGTGAACCATGCTCAGACCGTGCCACCCAGCACTAACCGCGTATAGGGAAAGTTGCGTCCCTGCCGTGCAGTTTCATTACCCGTGTGCAAGTCACACATCCACAAGTCATGGTGTGACATGGTGAGCCTTACCCTTAGAGGGGTTGATGTGGAGGGTCCGAGTTATCCTGTAGTGGTGGACCAGTATGCGGATGTCTTCTCTAATGATGATACGAGTCTACCTCCTCGTAGAAAGGTGGAATTTTACGTTGACTTGTACCCCGAGACAACACATATATCCACACCAGCGTATCGGATGGCTCCTGCAGAGCTTCGTGAGCTGCGGGCGCAGCTGGAGGACTTACAGGAGAAGGGGTTCATCCGGCCCAGTGTTTCTCCTTGGGTAGCCCCAATTTTGTTTGCCAAGAAGGTGGATGGGAGCCTGAGACATTGTGTTGACTATCGAAGCCTGAACCAGGCCACCGTGAAGAACTAGTACCCACTCCCGAGGATTGACGACCTCTTTGACCAGCTAAAGGGAGCACAGTGGTTCTCGAAGATAGACCTCAGATCAGGCTATCACCAGCTCAGAGTATGAGACAGGGATGTGCAGAAGATGATTTTAAGATATCGGTACGACCATTATGAGTTTTTGGTCATGTCGTTCGGCATGACCAACGCTCCAGCGGTGTTCATGGGACTCATGAACAGGATCGTCCAACCATACCTTGATCACTATGTAGTAGTATTCATCAATGAAATTCTAATCTACTCGGCTACTGAGGAGGAGCATGCCTATCATTTTCCGATAGTTCTGGACACACACCGAGAGAATTGGCTTTATAGTAATCTCTCTAAGTGATAGTTCTAGATCCAAGAGGTTCACTTTCTGCGACATGTCATCTTGAAGGCTGTAGTTATAGTGGATCTATAAAAGATTGAGGCGGTACTTTCTTGGGAGATACCCAGGAGTGTGATGGTGGTATAAAGTCCCCTAGGTATGGCCAGATACTACTGAAGGTTTATGATAGATTTATCTGGAGTTGAAACACCTTTATTAGCATTGACAAAGAAGGGAAAACCCTTCGTTTGGTCGGAGAGATTCCAATGGAGTTTTCAGGAGTTGAGGAAGAGGCTGACTAGTGCCCCCATCTTGAGGCTTCCGGAAGAGGGTGTTGGGTACATAATCTACTACGACGCATCAGGGACCGGGCTCGGATGTGTCCTGATGTAGGAGCGGGCAGTTATCGCATATGGTTCTTGACAACTGAGACAACAGGAGCAGAACTACGCTAACCCTGACTTGGAGTTAGTAGCATTCTCTTCACCTTGAAGATGTGGCAACATTACTTGATGGGAAAATGTTTTACAATCTACTCTGATCACAAGAGTATCAGGTATATCTTCTCATAGAAGGACCTGAACCTGAGACATCAGCGTTGGATTGAGTTCCTCCAGGACTATGACTTCAAGATAGTCTATACTCATGGGAAGGGGAATGATGTAGTAGATGCACTCAGCAGGAGACTTGGTATACAACTGCTAGGTGAGGTGACAGAGCGGTTGGCTGCTTTGTAGATATCCTTTGTGGATCGAGATGGAGCAGCTTTACTTGAGTCTCTTACATTTACTCCCTAACTTCTTCAGAGAGTCGGGGAAGTGCAGCGTGGGGACACTAACTCAGAGGTTCATTGTTTTTAGATATCCACAGGGCATACACCTGATGGATTTTTTGAAGGTGGGGAGCACATCATCCCCTTCATAGGACGTACCATGGTACCGGTGTCGCTTTGGGAGGAAGTTTTGAGGGATTTCCACACATACCCTCTTGCGGTACATCCAGGAGTGTCAATGATGTACCTGGATCGCCAACGACATCACTGTTGGCCGGGAATGAAGAAAGTAGTAGAAGAGTTTGTCTCTCGGTGCCTCACTTGTCAGCAAGTGAAGGAAGAGCATCAGGTATCAGCAGTCTTAGTTCGGCCTTTGGAGGTTACAGAGTGGAAGAGGTATGAGATATCCATGGACATCATGACAAGACTTTCACATACATCCATGAGTCATGATTCTATCTGGGTGATCATCGACCGACCCACCAAGTTTCCCCACTTCCTACCAATCAGAGAGTAGGGTTCAGTAGAGAGCTTGGGATGCCTCTATGTACAGGAGATTGTGCGGCTACATGGAGTACCCTCGAAGATTGTCTTAGATCATGATGAATGTTTCACTTACCGTATATGGAAGGTGTTGGAGGTGGCTTTCGGGACGCAGCTTCGTTTGAGCACCGCCTTCCATCATCAGATGGATGGCCAGACTGAGCGGACCATTCAGACCCTCGAGGAAATGTTATGTGCTTGCGCCCTAGACTTCGGTCGTAGTTGGGAGGATCACTTCCCCTTGTTGGAGTTTTCATACAATAATAGCTATCACTCCACCATTGGGATGGATCCTTTTGAGGCTCTGTACGGCTGACATTTCATATCACCTTTGTGCTGGACTGGCCAAGGAGAGTCAGCACTTATGGGACTAGAGATGGTACAGGCTACCATGGAGAAGGTGTAGATCATCCCGGAGCAGATGAAGACTACACAGAGCAGGAAGAATTCTTATGCTGATAGGAGATAGATACCTCTGGAGTTTGAGGATGGTGACCACATCTTTCTACGAGTCTCACCTCAACAAGGATTGCAGATATTTGGCTGGGGAAACAAGTTATCTCCAAGGTTCATCAGACCTTTTCATATCCTCAGTATGGTTGGAGAGGTGGCTTACCGCTTATCTCTTCCACCTCAGCTGCACCGGGTGCACGGCGACTTCCATGTATTCCAACTGAGGAGATATATGCACGACCCTTCACACATCATTGACTAGGGAGAGCTGGACATCGATGATGGGGAGACGTTAACGAAGGTTCTAGTGGAGATGGAGGATCGATAGGATAGATTCCTTCATGGGAGATCGATACCTTTAGTGCGCATATGTTGGTAGCACAAGAACCTCCAAGAGAGCACTTGGGAGGGGGAGGCTCAGATTCATGCTCAGTACCCCCCTTTTTTCATTGTTTTTAATGTGGCATTTGGGGACGCAAAGCCCTGAGGTGGGGAGAATGTAAAGAGCCAGAAATTCCATGTAAATTTCTAATTATATGGAATATTACAAGTCCAAAAAAATTAACGGCGTGTGATTCTGAGGCCCGGTGTGCCCAAAATGAATTTCTAATCTTTTTTAGGTACGTTCAATAAACATGCGAGCGGATTTTGTAACTTTTGAACCAGTGATTGGAATTGAAACATGAGGGCACCATTGAACTCGCAGCACCGATATTCGCTTATAGATACCTTCACGTCGACCACAGTAGGTCAAGGGTAGAAGATAGTTTTTTAGTTTTTTGAGGAATAAGAAAAATAGAATATTTGACATATTATTTTTCTTTTGAAACCCCTCATTTTTAATTCTAGTGTCGGGAACCCCCCCAGAACCACTCTTTAATGTGGTGAAGTCCCTTGGAATCCTCCCACTTAATTGTGTCAGTGAAATAAAATTAATTGTGCCAACTTTAATTGTGAAAAATTTAATTAAATTGATAAAGAGATTTTAATTTTTTGGCTCATCATTTCCTTGGGGAATTCATTGGAGAAAGGGAGGCTTGGGGAGAACTTTAGAGAAACGCCTTCTCCAACGACGAACACCCTCTCCAATGAAGAACATTCTTCGGAATCAAGAACTAGGAAGATGCACCAGCCTGACATTTGAAGCGTGTTGCGGAAGCGACGATTGTTGGAACCCTCATAGCCTTCACTGACTACTTCTCGAAACACCTCTAATGAGAAATAGAGGTAGGGATTGTTGTTTGTTTATACCTTTACCCATTCTTATCATTCATCTTGATTTAAGGACATTAATAATCTTCTTGATTCAAGAACAAATAAGCCACTTTCTACCGTTCTAATGTGGAGGGTGCGGGCTGAAAAAATATGGCCCGATCTCTCTGCAAACTTTGTAGGATTTTGATGGTCTTGAATCAACAGAGACATCCCGAGGTGAGTGCAGGAGTCTAAAGAATTTAGAACGAGCCATCGGGGTGTGCCTGGGGACCCGAAGAATGTCACCGGTGACCGTGCTGGCGAACAACACCGGTGGGGAATGGGAACAACGGCCGAAACTTCAGCCCGCCAAGATGAAAGCGGTGGTGTGAACGCGCCGTCGGGGAAGGGCCGCGGCCCGTCGGCCGCGGTAGAGCAGAGGCGGAATTCGGTGCTCAGTTGGTCGTGCGAAGGGGAGGCGGAGGTGCGCGTTCACGCCGCTGGGCTTGCGGGAGCCATGACACAATGTCGCGGCGACGAAGGCTGGGTGGACGGCTTGCTTTCGGCCACCGGTGATGGTGTGGCATGTGACCGTGCCGCGCGGAGGAGGCTGGCCGTACGACCAGCCAGGGAGCTGAGTGGTCCATCACTGTGGTCCGCACCATGGGCCACCATCGTGGGCCGGGTCGGTCTGATCAGGTCAGACTGTACCCAGACCAGTTTGGACCCATTTCCACTCTTTTGGCCATATCTTGAGCTTCAAGAATCTGTTTGATGAACCGTCTATGGTGCTAGAAACCTTGGATCGAGATGATCCTTTTTGTATACCCCACTTGAGTTTTTGATTAAGTTTTTTTATGATTGGGTTGGATCGAATAAGAATCCAACCGGGCCCTCAGGACTAAAAGGTCAATAACTTAAAGACCAGGCATCCGATTGGCACACTGTCTGTTGCATTGAGACCCCTTTTACATGTCGGTCCTTTGGGATACTTATTCATGGGACTTCATTAAATTTGGAGTATGGACCTGTGGCTTGAGGTGCAGATGCTTCCAGAATCAAGTGAGCTTAGTGTGCGAACCCTATAGATAGATGTAACATGGGAAAGAGATCCTATGTGAGTATGTACTTTGAGATCCTATGTGGGTCTGTGCTTTGGGATACTTTGTGGGTATGTGTTAGAGAGTTCAACTTAGATCTGCTCTAGGAATCCACATGGGACTACTCTAGGATAATACGTGGGTCTGCTGTACCAGGATCCTACGTGGGTCTAATGATTGAGGATCTTACGTGGGTCTGAGGATTTTGGATCCTATGGGGGTCTACCTCTTAATAGAGTAAGATGATTCAGTAGTTACATCTAATCATCCTTACTATCGTACGTAAGTTATAAATGGTGTTTGCTGATTCCTTAATTTTGTGGTAAGACCTTTTTGGTTTTCTTCTGTGTGGAATACCTTTGTGGTACTTATCTTTGTGGTGATACCTTTGTGGTATTCTTTTGTGTGTCATACCTTTGTGGTACTTACCTTTGTGGAGATACCTTTGTGGTATTCTTCTATGTGGTGTTACCTTTGTGGTACTTGTCTTTGTGGTGTTACCTTTATGGCATTCCTTCCTTTGTGGAACATTTGTTTGGGATTTTGAGTTGGGCCTTGTGTTTCCTCATGAATGATATGGGTATACTTGATAACTTAGGTATATGTATGGAAATATACCTAAGTAGGTTTGTTAGATGTTTTCTTGCTTTTTGGTTTATCTTTTGTGGATTTTGTGAGACCTTAGAGGGTCTTGGGGTCCCTACTAAGTATCGTTATACGCACCCCTGCACGGGCTACGCCCGAACCTTGTTGTGTTTGGTGCAGACGATAAACAACGCTAACTGAGGACGAGAGTACATTGACTGGAGGTAGCTCAGAGGTGGACATTAGACACGGCATACTGCAGAGATGACTGTTTAAGATCTATACCTACCCCTCAAGTAGGGTCCTTGGCGGGAGTACACAAGAGCTGTTTTAGTTTACTCATAATTTGCAGTTTTCTGGTACTTTCCAGTTGGGATTGTATTCTGATCCCTTTTCCTTACTATACACACACTTTTTACTATACAGTTTTCTTGTGTTCGTATCTTGTTGTGTGCTTGGTTGCGTGTGTCTACATGTTATAAAGGCAATGCCTTCCCGGTTTTAGGGAATACGCCTTTCGGTGCTAGACGGCAGCCCCTTACCTATGGAAGGCGGGCTTGGGGTAGTCACGACACGAGCCCTAAGGGACAGGTCGTGACATTTACCATAAAGACCTTTCACAATACGGTTTTAAAAATGAATGGTAAAAACCCATTTAAGGTGGCTAGATAGATGACTCATCCCATAGGACTAGCGATACATCAAGAGGCTATCTATAACCAGGCCTCACCCATGTCATACTAGTCTACAACATTACTCATATATTGAATAATCAATTTAACAATGTACCTTATCAAATAACCCTGTTAAATAAGGAATATGGAATTATCAATATTTACCTAATTAACCAAATAACTGTCAAATTATACACTATATGTAAAATGGTATATGGTTTAAGAAATCATAATATCCATGATAAATTAAATGTATAATTAGGGAAAATTTAATGATCATAGGAGGTTGAATATTTAAAGGGGACATATGAAATTAAGGAAGTGAATGTCAATACTGTAATCTTCCAAATCAATCATAAGCCATCTATATGAAGATTAATGATGGTATCAATAAAGCATACCCCAATTGGAGTAAAATAAAGGGTTCTTATCATAGATGAATAGAAATATTATAAAAATATCTTTTAAAAAAATTCTTGAGGAAAATATAATTTTGTTTAGATTTTTTGGAAAAACCTTTTCATTGATAATGAATTTTAAAAACATTTTCTTCGAAAAATAACCTTTCAAAAATTCAAGGGAAGATTTGAAATAATGACAGAGGGTAAATCCGTGAGTGGAATACAATGTAAAAATAACATTCCTTTTGCGTGACAAAAAGTTAAGAAAAATGAATTATTTGGAAGGAGACAAAAATATTTTATTGAAGAAATTGAAAAAAGAAAAAAAGTGTAAAAATTTATTTACAAAATAATTTTAAAAACATTTTAATAAAAAATTTCTTTTATAAGAAAATAGGTTCTCCTACTAATGAGTAAAATGAATTTGGGTTTTCCTAAAAACATTTTTTAAACACTTTGAGTACCAAATAGTGAAAACATGGTACTAATGATTGAAAATGGTCATGAATAAGCATATAAGATAAAATTAAATGTTTTATTAAAAAATTATAATAAAAATTATTTGAATGGAAATACCATTAAAGGAAAATTAATGTTGATGTCGAGGAAAATGATCTTTAAACATTCCAAAGTGCCCCATACCACTTTGAAAAATTTCAAATCATACACCCGATGAAGTAAAAATATTAAATGAAAGATTAAGATACCATGGTGATAAAATGTTTAATGATATAATATAAAAAATGGGTCAATATATGCACCACAAAAAATATGTAAGTGGTTTACATGACATTTATCTCACAGATGAAAAAAGGTGAGATGAGAATCCCTTACCTTAAAGTTATTTGTGTTGTGAGGTATTTATCATCTTATATAGAGGGTTTAAATATGTTAATAACTTATAATAGAACCATTTTAATATTTATGAAATCATATATGATCGTCTTATAATATATTATTACCCATTTATTAATAAACTTTCAATATTGAACTATTTTGGGTGTTAATTTCCGAGTTTGTCGAGTATGTTTTAACATGTTATTTGTCATTATTATTAAATATATCATAGTTTCACCATATAAAAAATTTAAAAAATGATTTTAATATCATATATATAAAATATAAATGTATTTATAATGTTATATAATATTTTTATATTATAAATGAAGTGAACCATTCATGGAGATGGTTGGCCATATGTACGGATGAACATTACTTGAATTTATTTGTCATTTTAAAATAATAAAAGATAAACAATACATATGTATATTATAATTCCAGTTTAATATATATGTTATATATGTTACATATTATTATTAATACCGTCTTTTATAATTTACATGTATTGAATGAATGAGTCATATCGCTTGGGGGGGGGGTAGTCTACACTTACATAAACAAAATTATCATATTTACACATGATAGAAAGAATAAAGGTACATTGTAAATAAATATTAAATAAGAATGAATAAATTTTAAATATAATATATAATAAATATAAAAGCATATTTTTTATCATAATGGCCACCATGAGATGTGGTAAGGGAAAAATGAACAATCATCATTTAATGTGGCAGTAGTTCACCGTACACAGAAACAATATATTCATTTCCCATTAGATAGATGTGTGTGTATTAGTAGTTGTAAAAAATTACAAAAAAAATATTCATTTATTTAAGATATTGGTGTTTTTATGTAAGTGTAGAAAAAATATATTTTATGGGGTGGATAATGGAAATGAAACTAGAGAGATTGAGAGGACATTACCTCTTAATCATGTAACTTCTATTGGTTTGACCAGAAATCATTGTTGGATTTCTTTCTTTCTAGGGGGAGACCAATAGGATTATGGAAGGGATGATGGAAGGATACTTGGGAAGAGTATGGACAAGAAAATGTGTCTTTGGAGGTGTGAGAAATGGGGAGAGGTGGTTACCTTTTATAGGGAAGGAAACAAACTCACTTGGAATTTTGGGAAACATGTTAGGTGTAAACATGTTCTTACCTAAAAAAAGTCATAAAAAACTAAAAAAATACAATAATGGAAGAATAATTACAGAATTATGGACATCCTAAGGGTGTTTTCCAAGTTTATAGGTCATTTTGTCTCTAATATATAATGTTTAGTCTATTTTAAGTCCAATTACACCTTAATCGCTAAAATTAATTTTAATCACTTTCACTAATCATTTTAGTAAAAATTGAAGTTAGTCTTATTAGACTCAAAATATCATATTTATTAGAATAAATTATTTACATTTTTAAAAATTCAAGTCACCTAAGAACAAAAATGAAGTTTAATGCTAATCTTGCAGACAAACACTTAAACCAATTTTAGTAGAAAAATGTTCAAAAGATTATTCAATTTTTATATCAAATTTCTATGTGAAATTTATTTTAATAAACTAATTTTTTTAATATATGTATTATTGATCAAAATTTACTTTATATGAAATTTAAAATATAATTTAAAATTAATAATAATTTAATCGAAAAGGCAGTTTTAACTAATATGCACTATTTTTTACTATTCATTAAAAATTTACATTTTCAAAAAAAAAAATTTAACTCTAAGATAATTTTGAGATTTTTAATTCAATAATTATGTTTGTCTTATCAAATTAAATTTATTATATTGTAAAAATTACAATTTAAAATAGGTTTTCCATTAAAAGGTAGTAAAAATTTCTTGATAAAAATATAGGTTTTTATGTGTGAAATATGGTTTCGTCTTATCTTATGAATATAAAACATAATTGATAAATATAAATAATATTTTATTGATTATATTAAATATATGTTTCATTAAAATCATTTAATAATTTTAATTAGTTATGTTTATTAAGGTAAATTCCTTTAAAAGCATAAAAATAATATTATTTCTTCTAATATCCAATTAGTTTTCATTTTAGTTTATCCTTAATTGTTATCCAATGAATTCAATTTATATTAGAGTAAAACATAATTTTTGTTATATAGTTATTAATATTTATAACAACTAATTTAATTTCATGTTTATATCACATTATATTAACTAATAATACTTGAATAATACATCGTTATTTTGTGAAACTCAGCCTTGCGTGTAACACAATCCATCGAAGAAGGTCTATCTTGTGTGTAATGCATGCTAACATGGTGTTTTATGCATTGAAATATATAGAATATTTTTAAAATATTAAATATATAATAAATTATCTTGATATTATATTATCTTATTTTCTTGGGGTCACGTGTCATCCATGCTATCTAATACAAGGTTCTTACATTAGATTTTCAAGGCATCAAAAAATAAAAGATCAAAACCTTAAAAACTTTTAGAGTGTAAACCATTACTGTAACTCATGGGAAAATTTAACCATGAGTTGTCATGATAGACTATTGAATAATTTCAACGTTAGGAAAATGTATCTACCTTGACTATAAATATTCGAGAATTTGAAATTGGAATTATTTGGGTGAGATAAATCCTATTATTGATGAAAATATGCCCTGAGGACACTTTATAGAGGAATCATGGGTTATCTGAACAGATTGAATAAATTTTTCATAGGGAATAGGCTAATCCATCCAAGCATGTATTCCTTTAATTATTAACTAAATATTCTGATGAATCACTCACAAAACTTTAATATCTAGCTGATATATTTTATTATATCCATTTTAAAAAATGATTCTAATTATAATTTATGAAGATGGTAGAACATTTTTTTGAGTTTTTTGGACCTTTATGAAGGGTAATTTATAATATACAATTTTTATTAAGGGATACTCTAAAATGTGGATTCCCCTATTCCTATTTAGAAAATAAACTAAAATAAGTTTATTTATTGATTTCTATGTAGATTTGAACTTCTATTTTATACTGACCATAACTCCATTCTAAAATATGATTATCTATAAGAAAACACCAAGTTTAATTGAATCCACGTAAACACTAAATATATATTGGATTAAATAAATCCTGATTCCCAAATTCTTAAGTTGGAATATTTCCTCTTGGGCATGGCTCATGGATATGTATAGGCATTAAAACCATGAACATCACACTAGAGATGATCCATTCAGATATGAAATGATGTCCTATTTGGAATATCATATAGATGGGTATAATCATAAACACAATCACCAGAACACTAGATTTATTCAATAATAATGTGGAAGATAGGTAAAACAATGTGATAAATATTGTAAAGTTATAGTCATGAAATGAATACTTTAATGTTCAAGATGAATTAAACACCACAAAGATTCAATTTTTCAACTTTCATGTGGATTATACAAACCAATATATGAGAGAGAATAGATGGATGATCTGAATTTTTCTAGGCCAATAGATGTATTTAGAAAAAATTACTTCTACTAGGGTCATACAGTGGAACCTACTAGATTTGTGTAATTTTTTTAATAGGCCCAAATTTTCCCTTATCCATATGTGGGGTAATATTAGTGGGAAGGCTCTTATATTTCTCTTATGATTCCCTTTATGGATTTTCCACCTGATTAGTTTTATACTTATTTCCTTTTTAAAAGCATAATTTTTTCGAGTTTTGTGAAATGATTTCATAGCGAGAAGAAACTCAATGTTTTTCCCATATTCCCTTAACAGGTTTTCAACCTAGAGAGTCCTCTACCTCTTTCCTTGGGTAATTTCATGTCTTAAATGATGTACCATGGTAACTGGTGTTTAGTTTCAGATAACTCTGAACAAAATAAATCTTGTATACATAGTAATGTGGGTGTATATGACCTGTCATGAACATAGTATCTAATTTTATGAATATAGATGATCTAAAGGAATGGTTCATGTAGTTTTAGGTCATAGTTCTTAGACCATGGATCACTATTGTTTTTGGTCGAACAAAATTGAAAAAAATGGTGTGGTCTACATTGAAATGGAAACATACAACCTATTATGAATAAAGATCCTATTGCTAATGTAGACTATCCTAGAAAGTGGGCATCCAGTTTATGGTCATGAAACTCTGAACACCATGTTATATAATTAATGGACACATGAATAATACTGACTATGTTTCAATAATTTAATGTTATATTCTTACTTCAAATACAATAATGATTCAGGAAATAATATCATCGAGGGAATTCAAATCTATTTGAATAGTTAGGTTATAAATGATATAATCCACAAATAAAATTATCCAAACCATGGTATGATGAAATGAGATCAGTAAAAAAGGGATGACTACTGATCATATTCAAATAATGAGTTCTATTGAAATGATTTTGGGATGCATATATATTAGAGGACCTTTCCTTAGAAAGATGATTCCTCTGATTAGTATGGTTGATTATAGTGTAATTGAGGATACTTACCCAGTAGAGATGTCCCTTGGTGATAGTTACACTCATTACAAATATAAATGAATGATTTATTAAGATTCAATAATTTTAGGAATAATGTAGACCTGTGTAAGGAAATAGAATGCATGTTTGAGGACTAGGGAAATTACACCATCAGGTAATTAACATATATCTGGGGTGAAGGGTTACACCAAAAAATTACTTTATATTTTTCCTTGACTAGACTGTCCAATGAGGAAAACTTTTCTTTTGATAGGGATATATAGTGGGACATGTGATCTTTATGAGTTTTTGTCATTTAAACTATAATTTATACATATGAAATGAATGTGGGAGTCTTACTATGTAAATAATTAATTTTTCTTGGCCAAATATTATTAGGTTTTTTCATAACATGTTTTATGTCTATTTCACTAGCTGTTTCATGTCCTATTATTGGGATCTATTTATTTCTAGAGTTTATAGTCATATAAATTTGACCAAATGATCTATGGTTTACGGTCATACATGATTGATGAAATTTCCTAGGATATAAGGACAAATAATATTTCCCAAATATGTTGGGGCTTACTATCATACAATATTGACTAAAATGTGGGATAGTATTTGTAACACGAGAAAGAAAAACCTGATAGTAATGGAGATTCCGATGTTGTTAAAGACCACATTAGTGGAGTGAATGTAGTTTAAGGTTCTAATGCACATACCATTGGAGGGGGAGTGTGATATTGGGGTCCATTTTGTGTTCAAAGACTAAGATCACTTCAAAAAATTTAGATATGGGTTGAAAAAGATGTAAATCATGATATAATTTATTTTAATCATGAATTAGATAAGGTAAAAGTTCATTGAGGATGACCACAAACTAATATTCGATCATTAGGTTCCACTGTGATGTTTACAGATGTGTAAAAATATGAGTGGAACTTTTTTTTAAGGAGGAAGATGCATATGGTTGACATGGAAGAATATAGAGACACCAATTTTTATTAAAGAAAAAAGATATTACTTGGAGAAATATACACTCATTTCCAATTGAATGAAATTATTTTATATGATTATAAAATTAAAGATAATAAATGTGATGCATGGTATGAGATATGAAAAAGGGGATAAATATATCCGAATCTCAAACTAATCATGGGTAAGATGTTTATGGAAGATGAAAATTTGAAATTGCTAATGATTTATAGCTTTTTTTGGAATACTTTATTTATATTTCACTAAGTAGCCAACATTAATTAGAATCATTCCCTATGCAGTTATTATATGATAAATACCCTCTACAATAATATATCTCAAATAAAAGTGAGGGGAACTTCAATATTCTATTATAGGATCAAAAAATATAAGTAACACCATAATTGTATCCTGAGAAATGAACCAATACATGTGAAAATATGAATGCAGGGTGAACCATGCACCATGAATTTTATGAACCATGGGGAACTTTAACCTACTGTGGGGCCACATATGTCATGAAACCAAATATTGATATGTATCTCACATAGATAAGTATTTTAGGAGGAAAAACAACTTTAAGTAGTTTAAGGTAATATAGGGTGGACCATATATCGTGTAGTTCATCTTCATATGCTAAGAAAAATAAATTTCTATTGCTTTAGGTCATTCAATAAGGAATTTTTCACAATAGTTTATAATCATGCGGTGAGAAAATAGATCCCTCATCTATTGACATAGACATTATTTTTGTCACCATTCAGTGTATAGTTTAGATGGATTGTGATAGTTGAATAAGAAAATGAAAAAATATCCAAACCATCCTTATAAAAGAGGGGTTTTGTGGATGAAGTTATTCCTTTAGAATAGGTCAAAAAATAAAGAACTCAATGTTGAGAGACTATTTATAATTCTAGCTCTTAAGAGTGATGCTGATTTAGGGTGGGACCTGTGATAGAATACACAAGTATCACTAATAATCTCAAGACTTGAGTTTCAAACCATACTATGGTTATTATAGCAGGATTTCCCATATAGACATATCTATTATATAATAAATGGTGAATTATCTTATTATTGTACGAATTTTGATCAAGAAGGGCTCCTTATCAACTCTCATAATATCATTCTTGCACATAGCTGGTATTACAAACCCGAAAAAATATAGGGAAAACCCAGTCACTGGGATATAATTTCACGATAGGGGAATTTTATCCTCATACTTGTTTTCATTGAAATCCAATGTTGGGTTCCCTCACATTGTCCTGGAACTCATGTAGGGATATTAAGACATATAGAAAATAAAAAATAATTTATTTAGGGTTATATAGGTAGACCATTTATAACATAGTTTATTGTAACAAAAAAATATTGGGACCAAGTTTGTTGGAAGTTGTGTTTTGAAGATGGAAGATGTTTGGTGTTGTGATTTTTTTTCAAAAAAGATAAACAAGAAAAGAAATCACCTAACTTTTTATTTTATTTTTATCAGACTCAATCATATTTAGGATTTTAGACTCAAATTTATTAATAAATTCCATCATATTGGGAAGATTGTTTCTTCATGGAGAAGCACATCAGACTCACCTTGGGTCAAAAATGATGTAATGAACATAATAAATAATATGTATTAGATAATAAATGTCTCTAATGAAAATATTAGGATGCTTTTATATTTTTCAATTAATAAAATTCATGATTTTTCCAGGAACTTGTGATGTATGATTTATGGAATAAATTGGGAGATATTCTATTGTTAATCATTTATAGAGTTAGTTCGAAAGAAAGAAGATTATATAAAAATGGGAGTTAAAATACTAACCAATGTTAGTCATATGATTATATATTGTTCCTTAAAAGTTCTAAAATTCATGATTTAAGTAAAAGTTTTGTGGAAGAATAATGTTACTGAGGTCAAAGATTTCCCGTATCAGTTTATCAGAGTGAAATCACCAGATAACTTTTTGTTTGAAGGATGCGAAGGTTGATCGGAATGTGAGAAGATGAACGTGTTGGTTTTTAGTTAGAATAATAAGCCATAAGAAATATTTTTTTTGGGAAAATAAGTTATCAGTTGGTATCATAATTCAAATAGATAAGAATTTTCAGAAGTCGAAGCTATAATTATTTTTCTAGGAGATGTAGTGTCACACCAATCATCGGAGGTAGAATTATTTGTGTTGAGAGTTATTGGGAACATTGAAAAATAAAAAAATAATGTTTTTTGGGACTAACTATAGGAATAAAAATAGATATTAATCAATAATGTAGTCAAAAAAATTCATCAAAATGAATTATTGATTATTTTTTAAGTGGTAACATTGTTTTCCTTAAACATGTGGGTCAACTGAAAGAAGAAATTTGATTTGATTTTAATCTGTTTAAGAGTCATTATAATAGAACTAAAAAAATTCATCAGAGTGAAGATGAGACTAATCCATATGACAAATGATAATGCTGATAAACATTATTTGGCACATGATTATTAGTCTTAAGAAAAGGTAGAAAATAATAAATGTTTCAAGAAGTCACAAAAGGGTTGTAAAGGGAAGCTTGAAGCTTGAAGAACCAAGAAGACATTTTTAGGGTGAAGATATTTTTTATTTTATCAGTTTGTATGAAGAATCATAATAAGAATACATGAGTTCTATATATGTTACAATTGGTTTCACGCAATGTTATGATGTTTCTTTAGTTCTGATTTATTTTTAGGTGATTCGAGAAAATCAGAGTGACCTTATGCTTTCAAGATACTGGGCAAATCATAATGGGTAATCAGAATTGTAAAGAAGTTTGTGGAGAATGTATGAAGCGAGATGATGTTGTGATAAAATTTTAGAAGGTTCAAGAATATTTGATAAGTGTTGAATAATTCAAAGATGAATCCGAGATTCATGGGTAATTTATGATTAGGGAAATTTGGTTGAGAATAATTTTTTTTAGAATTCCATCTAAACTATTTTTAGTTTTCCTATAAATAATTGATGTAATTTTTACATTATAACATGGATGTACTATTCAAGAGAGAATTAAGAGCACTGAATATTTATAGAGATCAGGAGTTTCCAGATCGATCATACCAAAGGATGTTTTTTGGATAGAAGAAGTAAAGAAGAAGTTAGAAGATCCTATTTATTTGATCTTCGTATTGGGCCTGATCATCAAACTAGTAATGAGATTGGGATTTATTAATTAAGGTATAAGCATATCATATTTTTATTAGTGATATTATGGAAGAATATTATTTTATCATACTATGGAATCAGATTGGGAAATCAGATTGAGAATCATTGCAATGTCCATTAAGTTATTTCATACTGTAGGGTAAGAAAGTGATGAATTGTTTTTATGAAAATATTTGTGAAAGATGAAAAGGAATCATAGTAACATGTTTCTTGTTAAAAAATTGAATTATATATATTTTTACTACTTAACGAGAATATTCTATTGTATTGAAAATAGTGTTATACAAGTGTAAGGTAATATCCTACTAATTTTATTCCACATAAGGGGATTGTTTTATAGTGTATTTTGTTGTATTATATTGTTTCCAAACCATTACAAGGATGAAGCTACTATTGATGAGTAGTGAAAATTTTAAATTTTTGTGTTCTTACGGAAGCGTGATTGTTTTGTTTTTATAAAAAGTGATAAATATTTAATAGGAGGTTATGTTTGTCTGAAAAAGAAGAAAAATTAAATAAAAAATATTTCACTAATTCACCTCCTCCCCTTCTCAGTGATGCATGATCTTGATTAGGTACATAAAATTGATAACATAGTCAAAGGTTCCATTCGTTTACTCTTTACAGATGTTTTAAAGAAGAAAGTTGTGATGTATAATCACAATTGTGTGAACAGTAATAGTATTCCGGTCTTCTATGGTAAGAACTATCATATATAAAAACATATAATATTGTCTGATCTTTTGTTTATTGAGTACGAAGTTCTAGAAGCTGTAACAGATAGAGTTCCTCCCATTGATGAAAATGTGCCTAAAAAATCTATTAACAAGAAGAATATTTAGAATGATGGATGGTTCATAAATGTTTTACTCTCATAACATTCTAAAAGTGAGTTTTTAAGAGTAAATGATTTTTCCACTACCAAAGGTTTATATGATAAGCTAGAAAAAATTTATGAAGGCAATATAAAAGTAAATAAGGAAAAGATACAAATATGGAGACTAATATATTAAGATCCCAATATGGGTGAATCTAAATCCTTTGGGGACTTATTTATGAGGTTGAATAACATTTTCAACACTATTACATGTATTGGTGAAAAGATATAAGATTCTATTGTTCTTGAAAATAACATGAGAATTATAGCTGACAAGTTTGATGCTAAAGTTTCCTCATTGGATGTTAGAGATCTGAAAAAATTATTTATGGATGATTTGAATAGAAATATCATTACCTCTGAAATTAGAATGGAAAAATTTATGAAGGGAAAAACAAATTATTATAGATAAATATATTTCAAGGATGATAAGAAGGAAAAGTCAAAGAAGATTATTGTTGAAGACAAATATGGTGATTCTTATTATGAAAATGAGATATATAAAAATCATGATGATTTTTTATCTATGTTTTCTAAGAATGTGAAATGAGGCACAAGAAAAAATAAGGGAAAAATTCCCTCAAAATTTTTCGAATGTATAGCTATTGGGAACTGTGCAACTAATTTTCCTCAAAGAAATAAAGAATATGATAATGATGAAGATGATATAATGAATAGAAGATCATGGAAGAAACAAGGTGATAAGGAAAAATATTATTCCAAAGGGAAAGATAAAGAATTATTCAAAACTAAAAGAACAATTTTCTTATCTAAATTTGATGATGAAGAAGATAGTGAGGCTGAATCCAAATAATATTTTGAAATGTCTGGATAAAATAATTTTATAGAAATAGTGAAAAGTTAAGAGTTCAGAAGCAGCATTTCTGAAGAAGAATAAGAAACTATAATATTATTTCATATTAAGGAAGAATTGAAATAATTCTTGAGAATTATTTGGAGGCTTGAGAAATAAATTAGGAATCTAAAAAGTGAAGAATCTGCAACAAAAAATCAAGAATATTTTCTTGATGAGAAACTCAAGATTCTGAAAAATACTGATGATTTTAAGATATCTATTGAGAAATAAACGAATCAAAATGAACATATGGAAGTAAAGATTAATGAAAATGAATAATAGTTATAAATTTTCCAAAATTTTTTTTCTAAAAATGAATATAGGGTTTCAAGTTTCAATAATTTTACCTCTAATGTTGGAGAAAGTTCTAGAAAGGGTATAACTATGAAAGATCAAAATTTTCCATCAAAGGTTGAGATGAACGGTGAAATTATTAATGAGAATAATAAAGTTGGAAAAGTTATGTATGTGGAAAAATACAAAAAGTGGAAAAATAATAGTTTATAAAAATTTTGAGTCTGAAAGAGTTTCTATTGCTTCTGATTTTGAAAAAAAATGAAAAGAAAACTGAGATGAAAATGAATATTCTAGTTGATAATAGAACGATTGGTGATAAAAAATCCTAATTAGAAAGATAAAAAGGTTGTTGAGAAACATATTCACAACTCCAGTTCGTATGGAAGTTTTAGAGGCAAATATTCATTCAATGGATAGTGCAGGTATTGTGGGGTATTGGGGCATATAGAGAATATGTGTTGGTTTAATCCAAAAAATTACTAATATTCAAAAATATAAAAAAAAAACAAAGATCAAGGTGGAGTAAATCCACTCAAAGGAATATTTCCAAGAAGGATGTTCTGAAAAATCCTGATATGGTTGGTGTAAAAATTAAAAATAAGTTCCAACCTCTAGAAACTACTTACGAAAGATTTTAATAGCCTGGAAACCATGAAAAACGTTGTATTGTTTTTTTATCAGCACAAAAAAGCTATCTAACAATGCTCAAAAGCCTTAATTTTAGAAAGATAAAGGGAAAGGATGGGATCCTATTGATGAAACCTATCTCAAAGCTACAAAATGAGAACGACCTTGGATTTTGGGTAGTCGGTGTTTTATCATATGATGGGAGATTTGAAATTATTGATGAATTTTTAATATGTCAAAGAATTATAGTGACATTTGAAAATTATGAATCTCTTAGAATTAAAGGTGTTGGTTCAGCCATAATTGTGGATGAAAAGTTAAAATATAAGAAATATTTTTGTGTTTATTGGCTGAAAAAAAAATTTCTAAGTGTTTAAAAAATTTGGGATGAATGAAGAAATGTAATTTTTAAAAAATAAAGGTTTTTTTTAAAGTGAGGAATTTGGAAATATAGTTATAATAGGCCAATGTACAAAAGGAAACTTGTTAAAAGTTGGTGGGGCTCAAAAATATTGTTACTTAGGCCTGGTGGAATAAAACTATTTATTTCAAAAAAGGATGAGACACATGTGCCAAATAAACATGAAAAATTATCAAATTGAGATAGTGTTCTGGTTATTACTGATATTTTAAGAAGAATAAATTGGTGTTGCATGATTTTTTAGAAAGTAAATATAAAAAACTTTGTTCATAATAAAGTTGAAATTTGTTCAAAATGACCCCTAGAATTATTCATTCGGATATCTATGGGCCAATGAGAGAAAATAAAATCAAGGAGATAAGTACATCATCACTTTGATTGATGAATTTAATCTTATCACTTGTGTTATGAACATGAAACATTAGTAAGATGTACTAATTTTTTTTAAAGTTTTAGGAGGAAAGATGAGATAGAATGTGAGTATTGAGTAAAGAATTTTAGAATTAACAATAGTGGTTAATAAAAAAATAAATAATTTTAAAGTTATTTTGAGAATCATGGAATTACTCAGGAGTTTACTAAATCATACACTCCAAAAATGGTGTTTCTGAAATATCGAATAGAGGTCCGGTTGAAATGGGATTAACTATGTTACTTGAACGTATAATTTCTCATTACTTTTTGTGGTAATCCATGAGCACTTCTGTGTATATTAAAAATTGATATTTATACAAAAACATTTCAGATATGAATCTATATGAAATATTTTATGAAAAAACTCTATGTTTGAAACACTTCAGAGTTTTTGGGAGTCTATGCATCATAAAGATAAAAGGTGGAAACCGATGAATGTTTGAGAAGATATGCGAAGACCTAATTTTTTTGGGTACTAAATTAGATAGAAGATGATACAGATGTTTCAACAAATATTCTGGAGGATTTCATAACTCTATTTATGTTAATGTTATTGGAAAGGATAGGGAAGTTTAATAGACTCATACAGATAAGGAAAATGAGCATGAATAAATAACATCTGATAAGGATGAAAACAATTGTAATCCTTATTAAGAAGAAAAATCATAATTATCTATTTCTAGTGATGGGGAAGAATCTCAAAAATCTCATCCTAGGATGAAGAAGAATGTTGATGCTCATAACATTATTGGTGTTTAACATCAAATGGTTCAAATAAGAATAACAATTACACATACATATTTTGTAAATTCTTGAGATTTTATAAAATACATACTTTCAATTTAATTGAAATTATTTAATAGATTATGTTACATGAAATAAATATTTTATCTTCAATCACACACAAAACTATGTTTGTCTATATTTTCATGAAACATTGATTCCCTTTGATAACACGTGTTACACAGAAGGGCGAGTCTTACTGAACAATAATATATTATTTATTTTATTATCTAATAAAGTAGTCTTACCGCCTTTTAATGGGAAACCAATTTTAAATATTTTTTTTCACTTTTATTGTTTTTATATGACAAAATAAACTTCATTTTATAAATAGTAATTTCAAAATTTACTTTCGGTGATTTTTTTTATTTCTGTAAGAAGTTTTATTTCTTGATGAACTATGAAAATACTATAATTTATTTGAAAATAACCATTTCATTTAAAAAATTATTAATGGTAAATTTTATTTTAAATTTGTTTAAAAATAAAAATATAATTATATATATATTAATCTAATGGAGGTAATTGGAACCATTTTTATATAAAATTTAGATATAAATACTTTATGAAATTTTGAATATTTTTACTCTAAAACTCTGTTTTCTCACCACATCTATGATATTAGTATTGATATTAATTTTTCCACTTCTATAAGTTAAATTTTGATAAATGGAAATACACAGTTGTAATAATTATAAATTTTTTTCTAATAAGATGAAAATAATTTTTAATCAAAAGGATTAGTGATAGTGGTAAATATTACTTACATCGATTAAGGTGAAATTAAACTTAACAAAGGACTAAACCATAATATTAAGGTCCAAAATGACCTAGAAATTTATCAAAACTCTATTTTACACCAAATGTAGAATATTATACCCTATTTTTTGTAATTTTATGAGTTAGTGGGACACATTTTCATGAAAGTTTTATATATGATATGTTATGAAATGAAAAAGTCTAAAAAGGAACTTTCTTTACCTTTTACATTTATAAAATCGGAGATATGAAAAAAACAACATATTTTCAGTTATACATATCCTTTTGAACTATAAATGATTTATTTTTATCATAATGATTTATCATTAATTTTTAGATTTGAATTATCTACATTAATTTCTCAAGAAATACCAACACAGTGATTATTTAGTTTATAATTAACTTAAATAAATGATACTATAAATATTAAAATTTTATTAAATTCATTGAATTATTTTTCCTATTTAGATTTATAGATTAATATATCATGTTATAAAATTGTGAACATAACAAATATGGTTTGAAATATATTTTATATATTTTTAAATTAAAATTAAATAAATAATTTCAAAATTGATATTAATGTTATTTTATAATAAATGATATTTTATTAAATAAATGAAAATTAAAAAATAATATACTCTTAAAAGTGATTTTTAATTTTGAATAAATATAGAATATGTTATATTAATATACCAATTATTCTTTTATAATTTACATATTTACACCAATATAGTAAAAACATTGTTTTCACGGTCCGGGTTAAAGCAATGTTTTTGCATGTTACATGCGCTTGTTTTAAAATTAATTTCCAGAAAAACATGACATATATTTTTTGTATATTAATTATAGTATTTATATTTCAGAAGTTCTATATTTACTTTTAAATATAACTTTAATTTATACTTAATGGTTAAATTACTTAGGTTATAGATATAGTTACTTTAATAAAAACCAAAATGATAAAATTGGTGAAACTTATAAGTTAAGTAAAAAAATTATAAAAATGCCCTTAATTTTTTATGGTGGAGATATTTTTCGACCATAAATTAAATATACTCCTTTATTTTTCCATTTTTGAATGCCATGAGGTAAGGGTTACCTCTTAATATTGTTATGTTTTTTGTAATTATAAGAATGCCACTCTCCCTCTCTTATAAAAAGGCATTCACTCTTCCCCATTCCTCATACCTCTAAATCAATTTTGACTGACCCGACCTCTACTCAAATAGTATCAAAAAATCCCTCCCCTAAACCTAGAATCATATTTTTGGGAATAAATCCATCAAAGGAATCCCTTTGGTGAAAACCAAAAGAAGTGACCCAAATAAGAGATAACACCCTTCCTCAAGCTCTTTTATTTTATTATCATTATCCGCATATTAAATTATTCTTATTCCATAAATATATAATAAAATAAGTATTTAAAATACAATATAATTTTATTATGATAACGGGTTTTCCTACACTTACACACACATCCATTTGACGGGTAACGAACTTACTGTTCTTGTATATGGAGAACTACCGCCTCATGAAATGATGTTGTTTGTTTTTCATTTACCACCTATCATTATTGGGAATTATGATGAACACACTGTTCATATATGATATTTATTACATTTATTATTTCCTTATTCTTATTTAATTATTTTATAACCCATACTTTTATACTTTTTTTTAAATACGATAACATCGTTTGTTGCAGTGTGGACTACCACCACTTCAATGTGATGGGATTTGTTCACACTATACATGGAATGTATAAAAGATGATTTTAATTAAAAATATGTTACAGAAATAAAATTTATAAGATAATCATGAAATAATTTTATTTCTTTAATTATAATATATCATTTTCTTTGTTACCATTTTCACACACAAAAAAGTGATAATATTAGTTGTGGACATGTGGACTACCGCCTCCTTGACACGAAGAAATTCATTTTACATCACTATAATTATATATATAATTATATATAATTAAATAAAGTGTTATTTATGATATATTTATCATTATGTAAACATATAATTTTACTTACCCTCTTTCCATAATGGTGATTGAAAAATGGAACGTTACTAATGCATACATACGACCCATCATCTCTATGATTGTAACTTCGTTTATTTTTTCATAACCATATATAATGACTGGTTTTAAAAGTATAATTGATGTATAAATATGATAATTATTTAATTATTATTATTATATAGGTGTTTATGTAATGAGATCATTGACCATAGTGGACCTATCGAAATCATTTTTGGGACATAAGCCGAATATGGCCCAAACATCCAACTTAAACATTATTGATTAATTAATTGTATATAAATCATTTATAAATAAAATAATTATAATAATAAGATAAGAAAATGTTCTGAATAAAGATCAATGTTAACTTAATTTTATTATTCCGGAATATACAGAACATGAATTACAAATTAGACTCAACGTAAGGGATTTTCGTCTCACTTTACATATGTGCGATAAATGTTGTATTCACCACTTACTTCTTTTTTATGGTCTATCTACTACAAATTTTTTTATATTTCATCCAGAATTAATCCAAATTCATGGTATTTTGTTTTTTAATTTAATTATTATTCTTCCATGGGGTTTATGGTTTTGATGTTTCTAATGCGGTAATGGACTTTTGTCACAATTTTCCTTCATTGGGACATTTGAAATATTGTAGACTTATATTCCTTTATATAGTGTATATAATTCTCCCTTGAAATATTATATCATGAATTTCATTATTATCATGATATTATATGTTGAACTTATTTTCTATCCATTCATGGGGTTAATGGTTCAAGTGTTTCAAAGCGGTATAAGACACTTTGTAATGTGTAATGATTATTTTCCTCAAGAATAATTACTATGATCTATAATTTACATTAAAAGAAAATTATATAAAAAAAATTAATAAACCCTTTTATTTTCCACTCCTCAAATTATTTAGGGACTTTTTCAAGTATTATTACAATTTCTCGCTCTTTGGTACACAAAATGTTTTAGAAAATGTTTTTAAGAAAACCCTACTTAATTTTCTCTTTAGTCGGAGAACATATTTCCTTAAAAAACATATTTTCTAAAACCATTTTATTAAGATGTTTTTAACCATTCAAAAATGATTTTTTTAAGAAAATTCTACCCTTTTTTGTTTTAACTATTTTTTAAATAATCTTGTTATCACTTTCAAACAGGGTGTTTTTCTAAAAATTTTACCATCGAAATGGAATGTTATTTTTAACTCGTAAGACATGTATGCATTTACCCATATTATTATTTTTTGAATCTTTCTTTTCATGTTTAAAAGGTTACATTTTAAGGAAACTTTTTTCAAAAGTATTTTTCAATGAAAAATATTTTAATTTTTTTCAATATAAATGGATATTTTCCTCAATAATGGTTCAATGAGCTTTTAATAGAATTTCCATTCATATAATTTAACAAACCATGTTATTACTTATCTACCACTGGGGATATTTGGTATTGATACCATACCCATTTATTATTTGTATGGATTGAATTTATTTGAAATATATATATTTTCAACCGATTTCTTTAAATGGTCTAATCTTTCTTCAAATATATTGTAATTTAACCCATTTATTTTCCGTGGGTTAATCATGTTTCGAAGATATTTTTATTAAACCCATGTCATTTACATGGGAGAATTATGTGTGATGATTTTGTAACGCTACTTGGGCATTTGAAGGGTGGTTATGTTATAAACCAATGATGGGGGTTCCATGATAGACCAAGTACATGTGGGTTTTTGATATCCTTACAATGCATTATGTATGGAAATCGTCCATATGGTTATTAAATTTGTAAGAGTGACATATATGGAAGTTGACCTCATGGTTATTCAATTTAGAAGTGTGAAAATTATAATGATATACCAAGGTTTATTTATCTATTTCTTTATGTTTTATATATGTTTATAATATTTCTAATGATCGAGATTGATATCACATGGCTCATTATTATTGATTCTGATGACTCTTTCCTTTTCTATGTTTTCATCTATTATGGTCCATGTATTGATGGATTTGAGTTCATTTATGATTTTCTCATAAACATTTATTAATTCATCATTTTCTTATCTACTGATATTCTTATTGTTGACATTTAATTATTAATGCGTATGTTTAACCTTACTGGGCATTTGAGGTAACCCTTCTTATCTTTCATTTCCCCTAGGTTTTAATGAGTAATGTTTAATTATTTATGTCTATAAAGTATAATAAAATGATGATGTTGTTTACCTATTATGAAATAAGAAAATATGGGTTAAATGAGAGAAAAATACTTTTCAGGACTTATGATTCCATGTTAATATGAGTTGTTTATGTTGGTGTTTTTTCCTATCTATCTAAAAATCTAAACCTAAAAGGCCATCCAGTATGTATGTGATTCAAGTTCTCAATTTTATGTTGTAGGGTTTTTAATGAAAATTTGGTTCAGAGTTATGGGCATCGTACTGGGTAGGTAAAGTTATGTTTTTCAGCATAGGATCTGGTACTGTGGGTTATGGGATATCATATTCAGTATCAAATGTAAGTTTAGATAACCTTGGATATTAGGAGGTTTTTATGTAAGATTATATTAATACTTTTGGTTTCCGTCATATGTCTATAAGCTTAAGGATAATCATAATTTAAAAGTATGGGACACCCCATTTAGTTTTTAAGTGATGAGATCTTAAATAGAGTTTTGTATTTTTTTTAGGATTGTGTATTTTTATCTACTAGGATAAAAAAATATCTATTTTTATGGAGGATTTGGTTTTCATGTTCAAATAAAAAGAAGAAAAACCATTTGATCGATGAAAACCTGTCATGTCTAGCTAGGAGGTGGGGCTTGTACCCATAACTGAAGAACGATAATGTTTTTATGAACTGAACCTTTCTTACATGATGTATAAGTTATTATAACCTTCTTTTCACATAAATATTATGGTTATTTGGAAACAATATTTTATTTTATCTGAGGAATAATTTTTTATTTTTCTTGGAAGAATTTACAGTCAATTTTTTTAATATTTGGGTTTCAAACATCGTCGGGAAACTCTTGAAGAATCTTGAGGATAAGTATTTGTGGTATAATTTAGTTTCTACTTTGGGTATTACTATCAAATTTATATGGTTAGTGTATATATTTCCGCTACATTCATCCAGGGTGTTCCCTACCACACTGGTCGTGTCTATGCTCATTGATGGTTCACTGTGCCCTACATTCCTGCTTTCTAAAGGTAGGCATCATTGATCACTTCCTTAGGTATTTTTATCCTTGATCAAAACAAGTTGACAGGATGTTAATTATTCCTTCCATAGATTCCTACATAGAAATCATCACCTAGTTTGTGTTTCCATTAGAGTTTAATATATTGTTTGTGAATCTTGTTCCCTGTGACATATCTTTGTGGACACTGGTTAATTATGATGCATTTATCTGGACATTCATAGGGGTCATGTCAGGGAAGAAACCTTCAGTAAGGAGAGTAGTTACGCTGGGCATCAATGGAATGTCTAGACTTTGAAACACTAGAACAACTGTATTCTTCCTCATCATAAATATTCTCAAGGGAACAAAAACCCACAGCTTCCCACATCAATCATATGGTATATTATTCCAAAGGCATGTCTCTGAGGTTTTCCTCAACTTACCATGTTTTACATGGGTTATTACATGAGATCAACATCTTGTGGAGATGTATCAGACTGATTGTAACACTTACAAAGGTGGATCTGAAAGTTACATACCTAGGAGAGAGCACCTGGATGTTTTATTAGATGAGTGGATCAGAACGACCAATGAGTATGGACCTGATAGTGGCACATCCCACAAAGGGGATATGTCACACCATTAAGGATAATCTGGATTCCATTGAGGGTGGATCAGGGAAGGTTGAACCCAATGAAGGGGACACCATAATTTACCATTGGCTGGGATTGAATCTCGTGGAGGCTACCTACATACCTTGTGTAGAAGATAGAAATCCAAACCCATGTGGTCATAAATGTTTATTTGGGTATTACACATGGTTAAATACCCTATTCAAGAAGATCACTCTTGGTTGGATGGAAATGATGTGTGGGGATTATGCATGGTTATCTACCCGAGTGATACCCAAATAAATAATGAAGTTGAGGGTATGATCTCATCGAGATGTGATGGACCGAGTAAGAATCAGGATGAGTATGGTTGAAAGGATGATGAAATGAATGGAATGAGGAAAGTGATGGGATTGAACATCAAATAATTTTCCTATGTATCCTAGTGGATGGTAATAAGAGTCCATATAGTTTAGGATGTGGGGTGGTAGGACACCTAATGAGGAATCCAGTGAGAATGAACACATGGATGGGGACCTGATGGAAGTGGAGAACCCATATTGAGGCAAGATTTTTCAATAACATAAGGACCTAGAGGAAATATCAGGATGGGAATAGATGATGGGATTGAACCTCAGGGATGATTCCTATACCATATAACTATGGATCAATGTACACATAGTTCAAGATAGACTCATAGAATCGGGGAGTACACAATGGAAAATGGCCTAAAGATGTTCCATGGACTTATGTGTGGTTAGTGGCCCTTTGTAAGAGGATTACTCTTGGTTGGAGGAGTATGGGGATGTGTACATGGCTTAATGATGGTTAACAGACATATCAGAACACCATAGGGGGTGGATTCAAGTGATGTGTCCCAAAAGGGAAGAGGGCACATAAAGAGGGTATGTCCATAAAAGGGAGAACTAGAGTTTATCATTGGTTGGTATTTACCCTCAAAGAGGCTTCCTATGTACTAGAATGTGATCAAAACCCACATAGTTCATATTTCTGAGTTTAACGTCATTCTAGATGAGTGAACCAGTGTGAAATAGAAGAAACCAATGGATTATGGGGAGTGATGGGATTGAACCTCAGAGAGGAATCTTACATACTATATTTAGAATAAATGGATCAAATTCCACATAGTTTGGTATAGAGGCATGGAATCAGGGCATACATAATGGATAGTGACCTAGAGATGTGCTTGGGACTTACCTGTGGTTAGGGTCCCAAAGTTGTGTTGGTGCTTACATGTGGTTTGCCGCCCAAAGTTGAGATGGGGATTACACATGGTTTGTGGCCTAAAGAGGATGTCCTGGTCACTATCTCTCTATGCCCAAATAATTCATGCTTAGTGTGAGAAACACGATGTAATAGTAAAATTAATGATCGTGTCGTGAAAGGAAAGACCATGAGGGGTGGTGTGGGGATTACACATGGCTAACAACCTAGGGATATAGAGATTGGTACTTACTCTAAAAGGGAGTCCTGATGATACAGTTTAGGGATTATGTGGAGACTGCCTGAGGTTCACATAGAGACAAAGCCCAAAGGGAGAGAGTGACAAGAGGTCCTTGGTGACCATTCACTCTCTAGTTTTCATAGACATTCCACACATGCGAAAATCACAGTTTAACAATATGTGTTGAGGATGTATGTTCGTGGTATTTTAATTTCCTAAAGCTCAGATGATGAGGACTCACTCCCCATCCCTTGGACATACATAACGTGTACCAACCCACACATGGGGAAGGTAAGACATACGAAATTCTGTAAGGGAGTGAGGTGTATGAGTGGTCAATCGATGGGTCCACGTTATCCTGGCTATGAGAAGAATAAATAGCCATTTCCATACCTATGAGAAGAAGCATAAGGTCAGGAAAAACAACATGAACCACCACATGGGGAACCATGAAATCACTTTTTAAAAACCTAGAGGGCCATATGGGAAAGGGATTCATAAACCTAGGGTATCGACAAGAGGATCTTCCTGAAGATCCGGTGCTTCATGAATAAGGGGATATTCAAAAAGGAAGGTTCTTTATGAAGCATTGAAAAAAGAATCTCCACAAAGGAACGTGCTTCACAAAGCTTGGGGACCTATCCACAACGTGGAGTCTAAATGTGTTTGGAGGGTGATTTGTGAAGGATGAATGCTTCATAATGTCCCAAGTTCCTAAATGGGACTCCTACCATCACAATGGAAATGGTTCTTCATGAAGGGAATCCCCACATTAATTGGAGGTAAATTGGAAAAAATAAGAAAGATGGTTTGTGATGCTCAAATACCATGGGTGATGGATTTCCTCACTAGTTTGGAGAGCTAAGGGGGATCCTATAAATGGGATATTAGAAGGCGAAAGGTCAGGGTAGTGATCCATGGGGGTGGGGTGAGACACATATTTATAGTAATTGGGTATCACAATTCTCATAGGTGCGTCATAAAGGAAGTCATGCCCTGTGAAGGGATATAGATCTGTAAAACCTTTAGAGAATTCTGACACCACATCATGGTGTTTGCAAAGCTCGTCAGACTCATAGAGTCGTCCTCCACTACTTTTCAGCATTCATGGTGGTGAAGGTCCTAGAGATTGAGATTCACAAAGTATACATTTTTAGCATTTTTGGTTGATTGTAATGGTGTGATGTTTTCGCAAATAGTTATTTCCATACTTAATCCATCTTGGGAGTGGATTTCAGTGCCAGAAAATCCCCCCCCCTCAGAATGGGATCTAAAGAAGAAGGATTGTTATATTTTTTGGGTTAATCATCAAAATCCTATAGATCATGTTGCTAGATCATGATGAGGGAGAGTGGAGTGAGTGTCAAAATCGCCATGAAGCTCACATGAGTTGAGAATTTCGTGAAGCTTATGAGGCAAATACCTATAAATTCAGCACAAGGCCCCCCTTTTTTCTGCATCAGATCCTTGTGAAGATTATATTGAGATCTCGAATCATGAAGCTCCAACACACCCCATGAATGGTATTTGTGAATTGGGTTCCTTATACTAGTTCTCTTTTAATTCTACTTAGTGAACTGGTGCATCATGATCCTTTATTTCTTCGTGATGTGGGCTGAGTCCTCCTAGGTTCTGCAATTTCATGCTCCATGAACGTGATCTGTGATCAGGCTTGTTAAAAGATAAATAAAATAAAAAAAACTAGTAAAAAATGGCCAATCAAGATTCCTCTTGGGTGGTATTCATGGACGTTGCTCAGAGATAGGATATGATAAAAAATATCCTTATCAGGGAATGTGTGCAGAGTCGTTCGGACCATGAATCATTAGTGTAACTACAACCAGAATGAAAGAATGATTCCATATATAAAATATATTTACATTGTATGGTTGTAGTCTTAGGGATGAGGTTCTTATCTATCATGAGAGTAGGGATGAGACATATTACTAGTTCCGGGGTACTCCATGACAATACCAATGGTTTAGATCTATAGATGGCCATACTTGGAAGGCTCATACACCTATCACTGTCGACCACCTTTACAACCATGTCAATGATGTTTATGGGAAATAATTGAAACCAGAGGTATCAACATCACAATATCAAACTAATCTCAAGGAGGGATTAGGGAACCCAGATAAAGGGTGGGCCGATGATTGGGATTTACACCAGGGTGAAAAATTCACAAAAAAATGGGTCTGGGACTACTGTGTATGTTTTTTCTGCATGGAATTTGGAGCAGAGCTGTGGTGGGTAGGGATTTATGAGGCTGTGTGGGCATCTCAATTAAACATATACCAACTGAAAGACATAATTTAGAAACTACTGAGTAGGTGGCCATCAAGGACCAACACTTTTCATTTCTATAAGGTAGAGGTCAACATCAGCCTCTAGGACCTCCACCATATTTTATGGATTCCAATTATGGGGGAAATGTATAATAAATTTCTCCCCATAGAAAATACATTGGACGATTCAGAGAAGATGGCATGACTGGTGAAGATATTATTGGGACTAATTTTGGGGGTAGATAATGATAATAATATAGTAAGGGATTTCCACTTCAAGTGGTGGTTTAGTCATTTCCTGAATCCCCCCTAGAGTATCCTTCTGAGGGAGAGGTGGAAGTTCCCAATTAGGATGATTATATAACTGAGAGGGGGATGGAGTGAATCAGTGATAAATTTTCTTTTATGTTTCCTTGAAATAACCTTCGCCTCATGTAAAAGATTCAGTTCCCCACTGAAAAAAATCAACCACACATTGATAGGAACACAATTATTTACAAGGTTCACTATTCATTAAAAATAGTTATTTCCTAGGTATGGTTTGAAAGTAATCTAATACCACAAAATCCACTAGAAATATATCTATATATTAAAATGAGTAGGATATACCCTTTCAATCATGTATAACTATGTAAATAATTCCAATAGTGTGTGTGCACCCTCTTAGCACAAATACGGTAATAGAAAAATTATGTTACATGTCATGTTAGCTGTGATTATTTTCAATTCCACAAATGAATTCAATTAAAAAAACATATTCAATTTCTTACCTAGAATATGTTAAGAACATCCAAGATTTTGTTAAGGAAAAACCCCATACGATTTGCCCAGTAATTTTGCTTCAATCTGATTCCTTTGAGTAAGATTATCCTCGATACAATTCTTCTAGGTATGATTCTTACTAGAATAAAAATTTTCACTTTGAAAGAATATGATAGAGAGGAATTGACACCAATTCAATTATAAGTATTTAAATTTTAGTAAGATTATTCCTCAGTCCAAAAATATTAGTATGAAGATCCCAAATCCAATTATCTCTCTCGAAACGATAATCATCCAAATACGATTGAAAAGATAAATATGGTATTCAGTTGATTATGATTATCACTGAGAATGATGATAAACTGAATACAATGTTGTAATCTTATATCTTATATTTTCACATCAATCGGTCAAAACTTCTTCAACATAAGTGATTACAGAAAGTTATTTCTCTCTCTTAAGCTCAGAGAATCTCACTCATGAATAGTACATCAGTCATTAGAAAAGTATTATGTACTTTTTACCTTTTATAGGTGACCTTCAAGTGTCTTTGGTATGAATCCAGAAATTTTTCTCGCCTAATCAAATTCAATTTAATATAAATGTCCCCTAAAATATTTGGTATATTTTGAGTTCATCAACTCTCCTCGATGATTCATGATTCTTCTACATTCTTCACATCATATTTATCCTTTAATTTCAATTTCCAATCTATTTTCAACTCATGGTTTCTGATTTTATGAATCCAATTTCCTAAAAACAAAGCTCAGTCCCAATTCATAGAATGTGTTTAAAGAAATGGATACCACTCTGATTTCTGAATACAACCATTCATTAGAATTCAAATCTTCCCCTTGAAAATTCATTCAACAATATCCACTTTCAAACTAATTTTATTTCTTCACTTCTTATCTTGATACAATTGGAAATATATAAACAATTTAACTCTGATAAAATTTCTCTTGACCCAATTGAAACATAAAAAGTAATTAACCCCTTTTTTTAAATTCTTTACTATATTTTTTATCTCATTATTTTCTATTCATTTCATTCATTAGTCTCAAGCAATTACTTCTCAGATTAAAATGAAACATAAGAATTATTTCTCTTTTCCCATAAACTTCATTCTCAGTCCACTAAATATATTTGAGGTTTACCTATTTTAGTTCCTAATTATGATATTTCTATGTAAAATTTCATAGATACAATCATCCAGATAACGATCATTTAGAATACTATTCTTTTTTAAATCAAAAACTTCTCTTTTACTCCCCCTTCCTTTTCATCAATCTTTCATCATAATTTCCACAACATAATTATGATTTCTGTGAATTTAAAATTAGAAAATCATCATCACATTTATTTTATCATAGTCATATGGACTCTGATTATCCATAAAAACAACCACTCCTTTCAAAGAGAATTCAGAGTGAATCCGATGAAAATCAATTCCTCATTAAGATATTTTCCCATACCAGATCCAAGGTGAGTCCAATCAAAACCACTTCTTCAAAACAAATTCTTCTCAATATGATGGAAAAAGTGAGTCCAATAATTTTTAAAACAACCATAAAGAAAATTTTCACCAAATAAAAAGTGAGGTGATTTTATTTCATCAAAGTCATTCCTTGAAAACAAAAGACATCAACTGAAAAAAAATTCTCTTCATCTTGGTCCTAAAAATCTCCCCAATTGGATTTTGTTTTCAACCGTGTTTTATATGAATTTTGTATCCTCAATAAATGGATTTCATTTCAACAATTCTATGCCTATGTGAGCTAACTCGTTATTTGAAAAAAGAATCATGCACAACAAAACCATGCTGTCCAAAAGAAGTGAATATGATTTTTTTAATTTTTCCATTCTTAGAACATTTTTAAACTCATATTTTTCTCATCCTCCTTGGAATACAAAACAATTTATTTTCCTTTAACCACTCCAAAAAATATTTAGAATAGTTCACCCCCAAAATAATGATGAATTTACATCTTACCCAAAACACTCTCTTTTTTACAATCAAAAGGATCAATTTATGAAATAATTCCCCCCTTGAAAATTCATTCCAAATGTTTGATGAGAGAGGGGAGAAAAAAATAGCTCGAAATTGAAGAGAAAGAGTTTGTACACCCATTTTCAACCAAAATCTAGAAAATTATTCCCTTAATAAAGGTTTTTTGAATATGTCAGCAACTTGTTCAGATGTTGGAACATACTCCAATATCAAATCATTCTTCTCCACAAGCACTTTGATGAAATGAGATTTGATATCAATATGTTTTGAATAATAATGTTTAACTCGATTAATAGTGAGATTGATTTAATATTGATTATCACAACCCAAGAGCATGGGTAACATCACTTTTATATGTAAATGATCCAATTGATTTTTCATCCACATAAGCTGAGTAGTGTCTTGAGTGGAAGTAGTATATTTATATTCAGCTATACTAAGAGTTACTGAATTCTGATTCTTTGAATGCCAACTCACAGAATTCTTTCTCAGAATGAATACTCCACTAGATGTGGATATTCTATTATTAACATTTCATACCTCATTAGCATAAGAATACCCAAACAATTCAATACTATCTAATATGTCATGCCTGATTCCAAAATCAATTGTGCCTTTTATGTACCTAAGAATTATTTTTCCAGAAAGTAAATGTGATTCTTTTGAATCACTCTGAAATCCACCACATTGAGTGAAAATATGTGAATTTTTGGGTCTTGAGGAATTCAAATTAAATAAAATTCCAATCAAATTCCAAAATCCTTTCTGATCAACTTCTTTTCCTTCTCCATCTTTATGAAACATTGTTCCCACTAATATCAATGTCGAATCATGTTTTTCTTTTTCCATTCCAAACCTCTTAAGAAGTAACATAGTATACTTTTTTGAGAAATACAAATGTATTCCATCCTTTTATATATTTTTAACCTAATAAATCATTTAATTTCCCTCATCATGTAAATTTCAAGTACCTTTTTCATTTATTTAGAATACATTTCCTAATGTATTTCATCATTCTCAAAAAAGTTAATACCATCAACATAAAAATCACAATGAGGGAAAACTATCTACTTTATCTAATGTAGATATTTCTATTCAATATCCCTTTCTTGAAATTCATCTTCCTTAACCATGGGTCCAATTTGGAATAACATTCCCTGAGATCTTGTTTTAGTCCATAAAATTCCATTTCAATCTATATACATAACTTTATTCTTTACCAATAACAAAGACACATGGTTGTTCAATATAAACATCCTCTTCAAGATCACCATTCATGAATTCATATTTAACATCCATTTGAAAGATTTTTTAGCCTTATTGTGCATTAATAGATAGAATGATTCTGATTATTTCAAGTCTTTCCACCAGATCAAAGGTTTCATAAAAATGAATACCTTAAATTTTTTAATACTCATTCTATACTAATATTGATTTGTATCTTATATCTTCACCCTCTTCATTCAGGTTGTTACAAAAAATCTACTTTCTGCCAATAATGTTTTTTGTTTTTTGGATTGTGTATTAGTTCGCATGTATCATTCTTTTCAATTTTATCTAACTCTTCATTCATGGATAGTACCCATTTAGAATACACAAAATCTTATTTTGTTGGGACCAATGTAGTGTATTGAGTTGTATTTGTTGTGAAAGGTGTAAATGATGATCAATATGAAGAAGGAGATCTCCTATGTCCAATGTTAATGGATAATGAAAAAATACGATAATTGTGGCATAGATTATAAAGTTTAAAGAACTTCTATCAACAAGTGATACATTGTTTACAACATTGATGTAGCATACTTTTAAGGATGATTGAAGGGATTTGGAATTGATAATCCAAATAGAGAAGGAGGACGAAGAAGGTTGGAGAAGAGGCTTGGTGTTCTGGAGGTTCCCATGCAAGAACTTTGGCATAATAGGTGTCCATGGATCTTATTTCATGTAAAACTTTAAGTTAAATTTTTTTATGGATTTAATTAAAAAAGGGGTCATCCCACGAGTTAGATACCCATCCTCAATCCATGGAAAATGCCTGATCACAGGGGTTGACTATGCCCATGGGGAAGCTAGGAAGAGCCAGCTTGAGAGTGGTATAGTGGATGTTGGGTGTGAACCACTGTGCAGGGTGGATGGGGAAAGGATTCATAGGGTGGGCATAGAGCGTGCCTCCAAAAAACGATATGGGGTGGAACCATGGAGTGGGGAGGAGAATTTTGAGTGAATCTTGGGATGACATGACACTTAAGACTTGAATATCCACAACTCCATTTCATTGTGGGATATAAGATTTTATTGACTGAACTAATATCAACTATCCATCACATCCCAAATCTCTCATGACCATCTGATCAGGACAACATCTGATCATCTAATCCTGGTTACCCATCCATCCCACACCACGTGAGTATAAACCCAAGCCGTCTGATTCTCATGTGATTTTCGAACCAGCTACGACATCATCCTCCTTCTCCATTGTGAAATGCCACTGCTGCCTCTCCACTGAAGATGACCAAGAACCATGTCCGAACTACCATGATCTATCATTTTGACACCAAGATCATCATTGGATCACACCAAAGCCATGCATGCAACTTAAACTGTTCATGCATGTGAATACATTGGAGAAGAGGGTTCGGCTGAGGCAAACGAAGTTTCCAAAACCACGTGAAAGATTTGTGTGTATACTAGAATGAATATTTTAATGAGATTCTCATTGCACATGGGAGATTTTTTCCATAGAAATAAGGATCCCACAATGAAGAGAAAACACATGAAGATCTCGACATATCTTCGAACATTGATTTGAAGATTTCAAAACGCTGAATATATCAATATTTCCTAGCTGAGATATTCATGTTGTATCTAGAGGAATTTGAATGCAGAAAACATTTGATCTCTTCTTATGAAAATAGAACCACCAATATGGGAAGGGGGTACTACTACAAAGCTTTCAATAGATCCTTTTTTTGAGAAACAATGTCTCTCAGATCTTCCAGTTTGAGTGGGGAATGCACGATCCCCAAAACATTCTGGGTTCATGAAGAAATGGTACCATGTACATCTCTGGTTTCCTAATGTAGGAGATCCTAGAACCACTCTTGGTTCATAAAGTGAAGGTACCTTGAACCATTCTGGGATCAGGAAGATGTGGTACCACATACCATTCTGGTTCTTCAAAGTGAAGTTCCTGCGAACCAGCTCTAGTCTGGTGAAGTGGAGAACCGTGTACCATCTGGTTCCACAAAGGAGAAACACACACCACTCAGTAGAACTACGTACCACTTGGTACACGAAGGATGTATGCACTCTCTATGTGTAGGAGTTCCAAACATTCTATGAGAGATGAGGATCCACAAACAATCATTGTTTGCAGAGGAGGCTTACACACTCTATACAAAGAAGAACTCCATAACTTCAATGTAAAAAAGGATTAAACGAACACCATAATAAACCCGAGGCAGTGTGTGTGTTTGAAGAATAGTGTAAATCACATGCATGCTGCACATGAAAATAATGTACATGATTTTAGACACCTAAGTGTATAAGAACAATCCAAATAGTTGACTACCACCATTTGGGTTTGAAGAAGTTTCATGGATAAACACATACATGACACAAAAAAATTAATGATCTAAATAATACTTTGGGTGTGTTATTGTGAAGAAGAGAAGGACAATAAGTGGAAAGTGCCAGTACTAACTCATGCACATGCACATGTGAAGACATTTATAGAAATATACCCAACCATGGGTACACAGGTGAGACTGGGAGGAAGAATAATTGAAAGAAAGGGTGGAGTTTTCTAAGTTCCACAAGCATGATCTTATGCATATGTGTAAAGAGAGAAGGATAAGAAGTTGTGTTAGATGATGTCCAATAGTTTTATCTTCATTTCTTGAAAAACACATAGGTACAAGTTATTGAGGATGAAAAGAAGATTTTTTAGTGCATTTAGTGAATGAAGTAAAGGAGAAGAGTGAATATAAAAGGGAATCGATTCATGAATTTGATGCAAGTAGTGTCGCATGCTGAATAGAGACAAAGAAATCCATGCCATTCTATTGAAATGACCTTCATGTCAATAAACTAAGTGAGACATCACCCAAGGCAGTGAGGTAGGGGGAGTAAGAAGAATTAATCTGAGGGAAGCATTGAGCTATCCCAAAACTTTTGTAAAGGCTGTGTTCCTTGGAAAGAGTGACTATCCCTGAACCATTGTAATCAACATCTAGTTAAGATAAGAGGAATTTTGTACTATCAAAAACCTGTCAACGTATGCTCCTTGGGTGTATCTCTTAGTTGTGAACAAAGTAAAATTATTGTGTTTTACTTATGAATATGAATATTTTAATTACTGCACATATAAATCATACAAGTTTAAATAAGTTCCAACCAATGTGGTAACAAGATCCATTAGCTTATGAGAAAAAGGTGACACCCTAATTCACCCCCCACTCGGGGAGGTTTGGAGTCAGTCAATTGGTATCAGAGGAGAAGGTTTACATATATTGGATACTATATAGTAATTCTATTCGAAAGAGGATTTGAGTTTTCTTTCCAGTGTTAATAATGAAGTGCAGTATTGATGAATAATTAGTCATCTCTGAGTAGAATTCAAGATCCATCAAGACCATGAAAAATATGAAAAACAAAGATAAGAGATAGTTAGAGAAGTCCTTCATGTCCAAAGAAGATGTAGTTTCTGGTTCTCCATTCCCTTACAATAATGAAGAATATAAGACATGGAAAGTAAATAGTAGTTGGATCAGGTTTCTACTAGAGGAAAGAAATACAATTCAATATCATTTTCAAGAGATCTAGAGAAATTATGAACTTATCGGCATGTTATTCCTAAAGAAAGAGTTGCTGCTATTTGTAGAATATTTTAATGTATGTATGTTGAGATCACTTGACTAGAATGAGATGATGATATTGTGGAAAAGGGATTCAAAGGAAAAATTCTAGAATGTTTAAATCTCACCAAATAGATTAAAGCCTTTAAAGAAAAACAGGGAGTCAATAAGACTCTAGAATAAAATATCCATGCACTAGAAGATGAGCTGAACAAGAGCGTTAAAGTCAAGAGTTTTTATTTGGAATAAACATCCAATAAATTCAACGAACTTGACTCTTTGTTACAAAATAATTTCTTATTGCATGAAGTTGAAGTTGAAAGAATGTAGATTTCCTATGGTGAGAAGATTATTCTGATTGAATATCAAAAATTCATCATCAATATGACATGTTTAGAACTGGAAACTCAGTTGACCATTATCAAGAAGACGCATATTTAGTCACCACAAAAGAAGGAAATTGTTGATGCTGGTACTCAATGCTCACTGAAGGATTCTTCTGTCAAAATAACTTCAAAATATGATAGAAAGATCATGAATTCACATATTTATCTATCATAAGTAGATCATAAAGTGAAGGCTACATTCATACCAACCTATATTATTGCTTTTAAATATTTTTCTACAAAAAATGTAGGTTGGAAGATAAATTCTAAACAAGTATGGATTATAAAAGTTTATGAGAAGAAACATACCAATATAGATAGGGTGGATAGAAAGAATAAGTTGGAAGATGGTTCCCCAGAGAGAGCACAACACATTATGAATAAGTCCCAAAAACCTTATATAGAAGATATCAAGAAGACAAGATTTGTGGGTCAATGTTGGTGTTGCAATAGATTTGGCATTTTTCCCTGGATTGTTGGTACAGTCCCTTAAATGAAAAAGAATAGAGAAAGCCTATACAAAACATGAGAAAGTTAGATAAAGATAAGAAACAACAACAGATCCATAAGAATCTATATACAACAAACAGATTTGGAATGATAGACAACATCTGTGATGTATGCAATGGGAGTGGTCACAAGGATGGAGCATGCTTATCTCAACATATATCTAGAGCATATAAGAACAAAATACCATAGAAGATATCTAAGAAATAAGAAGATATCTTGATAAGAAATAAGAAAAATCTTTCAAAATAAAATTCTTGCAAGAATACTCCAAGATGGAAAGGTGAGAAGTCCTTGGATTCAAAATCCACGAAGTTGAAGAGTGGTACTTCCAAAAGAAATCCATAGAAGGATGAAACTCTAAAGAATACATGTGGAAAATCCAGACTTGGTTCCATAGTTCCAAAATACATATAGGTTATCTGGACTGAAGCTTTGGAAAAAATGAGACTGAAATAAGATGCACATGAAAAGGATAGAGCAAGATGAAATATGAATATTCAACATAATTATAGAGAATTCTTATATGTTTTGTGCAATAAGGTGGGTCTCATTGTTAAGAATTCCATTGAATTTATTCCAGATCAAGAAGAATTCATCAAGAATATGGTAGTTTCACTAGAATATTCTAGTGATTTGAAACCACATGAAGAAAGAAGATTCACACACAAAGAGATAGAATAAATATTGATATCCACACAACCATAGTCAGAATTGAAGATCAAATGTGCAAGTGTGAGGAGTGTAGAAAAATAGTGCATCTTGTTTGAGAAAATCATCTCAGCCTTCTTGATCACATTGAAGAAGAAAGTAGGATTCACCTTATTCCATTAAATATTTGTGTATTGTATTTGTTCGTATCATATAGGGAATTGAAGTTGAAGCATGATCTCAGGGTGAGAATTTGAGAATCAGTGGTGAGAAGTGTTCCCTTGAGAGGGAGACAGATGAAAAACCTACCAAAGTTATTAGTTATACTAGTAATAATGTCATTTGGTATAAAATTCAATTACTCTGAAGATTATTTTTTGGTCATGTCATTGGAAAAGGAGTTTCAGGATGATAATTTCATATCATAATTATTATCCTCATCTTGGAATTAAATTGGAATACCCTTGAAGATAATTACATGAATTCTCATATTATGAGGTGTCATGATCAGTGGATTATGGATAACTTCATTTTCTAAATAAAATAATCTTATTTTCTACACTAAGAATTGCTCAAGTAGAATTAGAGTGAAATGATTGATGACACACTACTGATGTATGGAATGATACCCTCTCTACATGATGATTCTATTTATTTTAAATTAGGGTAAGATAATTTGAAATGAAAGGGAGAGAGAAATAAATTTATGGGGAGTGAGAAGAATATCATTTTGGCATTGAAACATTCATTTGAAATAAAATTTTGGTGTATTGACAAAAAAATAAAAAGGGGGAGATTATTAGGACCACAATAGTATATTATGTTATATTTGTTGACAAATATGTCAATGATGATCAATATAAATAATTTTCTCCCCTAAGTCAAAAGCTAGTGAATAATGGACAAATCAGAAAATTATTGCATAAATATTAAAGTTCAATGAAATTTTATAATCAAGTGATACATTTTTTACAATATTGAACTAGCATCCTTTTAAGGATGATTGAAGGGATTTTGAATTGATAAGCCAAAAAGAAAATGAGTAAGAATAAGGTTGAAGAAGAGGCTATGAATTCTAGAGGTGGCCATGCATGATCTTTGGAACACATGCATATTATTCCATGTTATCATCTATGTCAATAGTTTTTTTGTGTGGATTACATTAAGAAAGGGGCCGGACCATGAGCTAGATACCCAACCTCAACTGAGGAACATGCGGGACTATAGGTTTTGACCACATCCATGGGGAAGCTAGGAAGATCCATATCAAGAGCGACATAGTGGACACAGAGCACTTTCCACTATGTGGGGAAACATAGAGGCAAGGATGCATAGGGTGGGAACAGAATGCACCCGAAGAACATAGTACGGGGTGGTACTATATAGAGGGGGGGGGTGAAGAGAATTCAAAGTTAATGCTGGGATGGATTGAAAATTAAGATGAAAATATCCACGCCTCTATTTCGATGTTGGATGAATGTTTTTAATGACCGAACTAATCTCAACCGTCCATCCCATCCCACATCTCTCTTGAACATCTGATAAGCACATTATAAGATAATCTAATCCTGGACACCCATCAATCCCAATCCATGTGAGTATGAACCTGAGGCATCTGATTCTCTTGTGACATTCGAACCAGTTGTACCTTCCTCATCTTCTTCCGCTGCTCAATACCCCCACTACCTCTCCACCGGAGATGATCAAGAACTATGTTCGAAATACCAAACTCTATCATTTTAATACCTCGAGCATCATTAGATCACATAGAATCTATTCATGCAACTTACGATGCTCATGCATGAAAATACCTTTGAGAATAAGGTTCATCCGAGGTAAATGTAGTTACCACAACTACATGGAAGATTTGTGAATATAATCGAATGAATTTTTTCATGCGATACTCATTGCATGCACTAGATTCACTCCATATAAATAAGGAGCCCAAATCTATTAGAAAACAACCAAAGATATCATCATATCTTAAAAAACATATTTGATGATTTTAAAACACCGAATATCCCAATATTTCAAATAAATTATCTTTATTTAATATCTCGAGGAATTTAAACACATAAAAGATTTTATATCTGTTTAAAAAAAGGGAACCACCAATATGAAAAGTGTATGTTACTCCCAATATTTTGATAGCTCCTATTTTGAGAAACAGAGCCTCTACAATATTCTAGTTCAAGAGGGGTAAGCATGATCTACGAACCATTATGGGTTCACAAAGAAATGATACTACGTACCACTTTGGGTTCACGAAGCAGGAGACCCATGAACCACTCTTGGATCATAAAGTGAAGGTCTCTCAAACTGTTATAGGTTCATGAGGAAGTAGTATTGTGTTTCATTTTGGTTCTCTGAAGTAAAGGTCCGGAAAACTAGATCTAGTCCAATGTAGAGGAGAATCTCAAACCATCCGTTTCCACAAAATAAAATCACACACCACTCATGAGAACCACTTACCACTTGGTATGTGAAAGAGATCCACACTCTCACTGAGTAGTAGTTCCATGCATCCCGCTTGAGGGGAGGATCTGCGAAACATCCTGGTTTGTGAAGGAGGCCATCACACTCTATGAAAATAATAACTCTATAACCTCAATTAAATAAGGATAACACGAAAACCATAATAAAGCCAAGGTAGTGTTCGTGTTTGATGAACAATTTAAATCACAAGCATAATGCACCAGAAAATCATTTACATGATTTGAGACATCGAAGTGTACAAGAATGAGAAAAATAGTTGAATACCACTATTTGGGTTTGCAGAAGATTCATGTAAAAACACATACATAACACATAAAATTGAATGAACAAAATAAGTCTTTGGGTGTGTGCTTATGAAAAATAGGAGAAGAAGTGGACATTGCCTATACTCATGCATGAACATGAAAATGTGAAGACATTTAAAGAGAGATACACAACTGTGGGTACTTGAATGAGAGCGGGAGGAAGAAGAAGTGAATTAAAGGGATGAGTTTATCTAAGTTCCACATTTATGCTCTCCTGCATACATGTAAAGGGAGAAGGGGAAGAAGTTGTGATTGATAATGCCTAGTGAGCTGATATTCATTTCTTGAACAATCACATAGGTACTTGTGATTCTAGATGAAAAGAAGATGTTTTATTGTATTCAGTGATTTTACTAAAGGAGATGATTGAATAAGAAAGGGAATAAATTCGGTACATTGATACAAGAAGTGTATCATGCTGAATAGAGACAAATAATTACATGCCAATCTATTGAAGTGACCTTTATGTCGATAAATTGATTGAGACTTCACCCAAGGCAGTGTGCTAGGGGGAGTCAGCGGAAGTGATCCGAGGGAAGCCGTGATCTATCCCTGAAACTTGGTAAGGGAAGTATGCCTGGGAAAAAGTGATTGTGCCTGGACCATTATAATACACAATTAGTGAAGATCATTGGAATTTGTTATGACAGACAACATATTGGTGTATGCTCAATAGACTTAACCCTTAATGGTGAACCAAGTAAAAGTGTTCTATTTTCCTTCTGCATGTGAATGTTTTAATTACCAAAAAAATGTATTATACATGGTTAAATAAGTTCCTAACAACATGGGAACAAGATCCATCAGTTTAAGAGGAAACGATTTCACCCTGATTCACCCCCTCTCAAGGTGGTTTGAGGTCCTTTTTCTTTCACATCATTCGGATCCAACTTTGAATACAATGAAGTATGTGTAATGGAATTTTCTGTTCCTCTATTTTTAACCTTATGATTATGACCACCAATTATATTATGAGTTTCCACTTGTTTCTTCAGCCTAGGATGATTTTTCAAGTATTCCTAATCACTGGAAATAGATGAGACCAATTCTTATTCTTGATTTGGAATACAATTTTCGATATCTTTATTAGAATAGTTTTCTTCAACTTGTTCAACATCATTTTCTGCCTGAATATGTTTTTCTTTCTCACTTATTTCAATTAATTTCATATAAATGGAATACAAATTCTTTTTGTATAATTGTTAAAGCATCCATATCCTCTTCCATCCAGATAATTTCCATGAACGATTCTATATTCACCTATCTCCTCAAAGATTTTATAGTTTCCACCTTTCTTCTTTACAATACATGGATTACCAAAAATTATTAAATGTTTCAAACTTGGAGTTTTTTCATAAAAAAATTCATATGGATTCATATTTGATTGAGGATTTTTGGAACAACAGTTTTTGATATAAACAGTAGTACTCATGGCTTTCCTCTAAAAGTAATGAGAAATACCATGTTCAATTAACATGGTTCATACCATTTTCACTAAACTTATATTTTTTCTTTTAGAAATACTATTTTTTAAGAGTTTATGGGGAAAATACTAATTCATAATTCCATACTTCTCAGGATAACTTATTAATTCTTCACTTATGTATTCACCACTATTGTTTGTTCTCATCTTCTTCACTGAATACTCACATTATTTTTCATCTTTCCTTCGGAAACATTTGAACATTTTCAAATAATTTTATTTATATTTAATAACACAAGTAATTTGAGTGAAATCAATAATTAAAGTAATGAAGTACGTATCTCAATTTCTTTTATTGTTAATATCACAATGAATCTTCTATAGGGGATGTCTTGAACACATATCAACTTCCTTATGCATTGAGTTGGTAATCTTTTCATTTTTAACAAATAGTGCAACACCGATCTCTTCTTATTGGAAAATCATGAATGTCTCAGACAATATCTCTTTAAGATTACTTTCTCATGATTCTTTAACCCATATGTCCTATCCTTTTTTTACATAATTTATTCTCTTACACCATACTCATGTAACATGAGTTTTTTATTTCACCAGTCTATAAAAAATTTCATTTTGTTCATTGGACTTTTGTAACAATCTTTCCATCGTATCCTCTTTTCTCAAAAAAACCATATTTTCTAAAGAAAAAATTGTTAACCTCATCAAAAAAATTTGAAACAAATAGAAAATTTCATTTCATCCTATCAACATACAAAGATTTCATGGATTTCATATTTTCTTTCCCAATAACGGATGATCCAACACCCTTAATTTTTAAGGATTCATCATTTCCAAATGTCACCGTAACCTCTTTAAAGTTTTTCAAATTATTAAAAAATTTCAAATATCCTTTAATACGAGAAGAACACCCACTATAAATAATCTAAGTTCATTCTCCAATTGTAGATTTCCAAGCAGTTTCAACAACGATTGCATTTTCTTCTTCAATTTATTTCTTCATATTATGCTTATGAGAATTGTTAAGAATATTTTTTTATTCTTGTAACAAAACAAGGAATCCTTTTGAAAGATGTCCAAGTTTCTCACATCATTCAAAAATGGTTTCTATGGGTTGGAACCTATTTTCAATCTTTACTCCAACCTTTTCAGGTTTCATCAAAATAACTTTCTCTGAATTTTTCTTTTGAGGGAATTGTCTCTCACACAAACCATTCCTTTCATAACTTGTGGAATAATAGTAATGTTTTTGGATAAAAAACACATATTCACAGTATTTCCAAATCAACCACAATACCAACAATATCTATAAAACAACTATTTTCCTCTCAATCTACCATACTGCCTAGAATTATGAATATGTTTCTCAACAACTCTAATTTAATTCTATTATAACCTATAATTATTTCTGTTATAAATTATCTTCTTCTTATTCTTTTCATCCTTAATATAATTAGAAGTGTTTGAAACTTTTTTGGATCCTGATAAAACATTTTTGGACTTAGGATGTTATGTAACTTCTGAATTCTCCACTTTGTCAATCTTGGCCATATACATTACTTTCCCAACATTCTTATTTTTATAAGAAATTCCATAATTATTTTAAAATTTTGAAGATATATTTTGTTTATTCCTATCAGGGTTATCTTTATGATAACTTTTACCAACTTCGGAGAAATTTTTTTTGAAACTTTTATTTCTTTGTTCAACTTTTGAATGTTTTTATTAGACAAGTTCCAACTCTTCTTTTTTCCCTTCAACTCCACCTTCAGATACTCATTATGATTCTTTTCTTCATAAATATATTTATTAAAATAATCTATATATTTTACTATATTCCATTTATCATTAGAATAACATTCTTTATTTCTTATTGAATTGCAGTCATCTTCTAACATTTTCTTTTTCTTTTAAATCCTTCTGATATTTCCCAGAAATTCGTTCAACTCTTCTTTCAAATGAGGTTAAAGTTGATTTTATTCTTCTTCAGAACTACAAATTCTGAATTATTCATCATTTACTATTGAAATAAAATTATTTTTAGTATCATATTCTAATGATTTATTAGATTCAACACCATTGTATTCTTCTTCTTCTTCTTTTTGAATTGATGAATTTCCTATCATTCCCTGTGAAATACAGTTTTCCATTTTCACCCTATTTCTTCCACGATCTGCTTTGATTTATTTCTTCATATTCCCTATACTATTATTTATTTCTTTGAGGAAAATTGGAAGAAATGTTCCCAATGGATCCACATATAAAAATATTTCAAGGGAAGTTTCCCTTTTATTTTCCTATACGACTTTTCACATTTTTAGAAAACAAGGATAAAATATTGACAAGATTTTCACATACCTCATCTTCAGAATCAGATTCACAAAATTCATTTTCAATATGAATATTATTTTAATTTTATTTATTTTTAGACTCAAAATACATTTCCCTATCAGCTTTTGTTTTGATTTTCATAGTTTTCTCCCATCTCATTTTATAATTGATGAGAGGGCTATGTAAATCATCAAGGGATAGTGTTTAATGATATCTTTCTTCTAGTGAACAAATGGTTGAATGAAACTTGTTGGGAAATATTATAAAGATATTTTAAACAATTTTAGAACCATCTAACTTTTCACCAAGACATCTGATTGTACTCACAATTTCATTTTCCCTGGTAATGAAGTCCCCACCAGATTCATGTTCACCCATCTTTAAATATTCATATTTCAACCTCCATACTTGTAACTTTTCCCTCTTTACTTTTGTATTGCCTTTATATATGTTTTTTAATTTATCATATATACCTTTGTATTTTGAAACACCTTTCAATATTAAAAATTCATTTTTAGACAGTGATGATAATATAGAATTCTTTTCCCTTCCATAATTGTCAAGATTCATCTTATCAACTTATGTATAAGGATATTTAAAATCAATAGGAGGAAACCTAGCTATTGTAGCTTTAGGAACATAATCTCAAATAGGATTAATATAAGGAAACATTATATCTTTGGATATATTTTAATTCATTTCATCAAAGACTAGACTACCTTTACTATTCACACAATTCAAATTCTCCATCAACAAAGAATGAGTGAAGCGAACCTACCCTCTGATAGTAGTTGAAATTACCCTTTCAAGATGATTGTATCACTGAGAGGGGGAGGGGTGAATCAATGATACATTTTATTTTATGTTTCCTTGAAACAACCTTATCCTCCATTTAAATATTTAATTACCTGATGAAAACAAATAAACCATACATCTAAAGGATCACAAGTATTTACAAGGTTCATTATTCATTAAAAATAGCTACATCCTTCGTATGGTTTAGAAGTAATCCAAAACCATAAAATACACTAGAAATAAATTCTTGTATCACAATGAGTAGGATATACCCTTTCACTCATGTAACACTATGTAAACAATTCCAATAGTTCATGTGCACCCTCTTAGCACAAATCAAGTAATACAAAAATAATGTAACAAGTCAAGTTACCTAGGATTATTTTTATTTCCACAAATGTATTCAATTGAAAGAACTTGGTCAATTTATTACGTAGAATATGGTAAGAAATTATTATATTTTATTAATGAAAAACACAGTTCAATTTTCCCAACAATTTTTTTTCAGTCCGATTCCTCCGAGTATGATTCTCCTTGATACGAATCTTTTCGGCATAATTCTTCCCAATTTGTGGAATATGAATTTGATAGAATATGGTAGAGATGAATAAGAACCACTTAAATTTTGATTATGGAAAATTCAGTATGATTCTCCATGTAAAATTCTCCCTCAATCTTGATATCTATGAAAAAAAATCCCGAATGTAATTATCCAGCTTGATATGATGATCAACGGAATACGATTGACCAGCCAAATATGGTAATCAGATGAGTATGAGAATCATTTATAATGATGATTATCTGAATTCAACATTGCGATCTTGTCTCTTATCTATTCACTTTTATCTGTAAAAACATATTCAACACAATGGATTACATAAACTTCTGTCTCTCTCTTAAACTCGGATCATCTATCTCATGAGTAGTAAATCAGTCATTAGAAAAGTATAATATATTTTTAATCTTTTATAGGAGACCCTTGAGTGGCTATGGTTAAAATCCCAAAAAAATTTACCACTTAATAAAATTCTACTTAATCTCAATTTCTCCTAAAATCTCAAGTGTATTTTGAATTTCTTAACTACTCTCAAAGCTTTTTTATTATTCTACAATATTCACTTATTATTTAGATTTTTATTTCAATTTCCAGTCCATTTTCAATTCATGGGTCTGATTTTCTGAATCCTATTTCTTTAAAAATAATTTTTACACATTGTAAGAAAGTGTATGAAGAGATGGATACCACTCTGATTGTAGAATACAATCATTATTTTGAATTCCAAGATCCCCCTTGACAATTACATCCACAATATCCACTTTCAAACTAATTTTATTTCATCACATATTATCTTGACCCAATTGGATATATATAAACAATATAACTATGATACAATGGATCTAGACATTATTCAGGCCTAAAACATAATTCAACCCTTTTTGAAATGGTTTACTACATTGTTGATCTCATAATATTATTATCATTTCATTCATTATAATCAAGAAATTATTTTTCTAAACACAATGGAACTTATTAATTATTTCTCTTTTCCCATAAACTTCATTCTCAGACCTCTAAATATGTTTGAGGGTTTGATTTTTAAAATTCCTTAGTACGATCTTTCTAAGTATGATTTCTTGGATATGATCATCCAGATAATGATCATTCTAAAAACTATTCTTTTATAATCATAAAATTCTCTTTTACTATCCCTTAATTTCATTAATCTTTCATCATAAGTTTCAAAACTAACATAGGATTTATGAGAATTAAAAATCAAAAACTCATTATCACATTTATTTTATTATCTTCATAGAGACTCGGATTATCCATAAAAAACTACAACTTTCATATATAATTTGGAGTGAATTCTATGATAATAAATTCCTCATTATGATCTTTTCCCATACCAGACCCAAGATGTACCTGATTAGAATAACTTATTTAAAATATATTCTTCTCGTTATGATGGAAAAAGTGAGTCCAATTATTTTAAAAACAACCATCAATATGATATTCACCAAATACAAAGTGAGGTGATTTTATTACTTCAAATAAATTGCATGAAAACAAAAGAAAGCATCTCAAAACAATCAAATTTATCTTCATCTTGGTCATAAAAAGGGGGGGAACCCATGAAACTTCATGTGAGGCCTCTTACCTTCCCAAGTGGGGCACAACGCAACAAGGAAGGTTCATACTAACATATCCTGAAGGGCAACCAATGTAATATATGGGGGTACATCATCAACACCAAGCATAAAATGGTAGTTAGGTTGGATCAGTTTATCTTTGCACTCATTTATGGATGGATGTTACTAGTCATGGATGCACATATGAGTGCATGACCGAGAACATTTATTATGGAGGACAAACTGAAGATGAGGTAGCACCTCAACCTTGGGATTCTAGTGTTAGAAAATCTTTATAAGGTACTTTGTAAAATTAATGACAGGAATCCGCCAAAACGTTAATGTGGACCACTCCATTTTCTGTATGAATAGGTGGAATCATAACTGATGGTATATGAATATCTGAACCCCATTTCCCCTCATGAGTTTGAATTTAGACAGGACATTCTGAATGTGATGGAGATTTTCCCAATCATGTAGAACCTACTAGCAGTGCTGAACCAATTCTGAAGGTAAGATGCATTAAATTTCCATCTATTTCCACAACCAATAGGAGTGTTCCCTAAAGATGGTAGGGGAATCATGGAGCAATAGTCATATCTCCTTGAGTTTTGAGGTGGAGTTCTAGTGGAATAGGTATATTACGACCCTATCTATGATCCATAGACCCCACATCACTTCACATGGAAATTCCTGTGTATACATTTGCTAACATAAAAAGTCAACCTGGGAGTATGCCATGAGGATCACCTGTGCATAACGATGCTACATTGGATTATGTTCACATAGGAATATGGGAATATGGATAATGAGATACCTACACCTACCATCACATATGGGAAAGTTGAGGAGTATGTGAAAATATTTGAGGCATCCTACCTGGGAGAGATGCTAAAGAAAGAGACTACCTAAGACAATGATGGGGTGCCCCATCAACCCTAAGATCAAGGTTAGATAGTGGAAAAAGAAAATCATAGTGGTTGATATGATGAAAATTGTAGTGGTGGTGCATCATTATTAGGGATAATAATTCCAGGTATCACACTAATTAGAAGTGAAAGAAGAGTGGCAGAAGTAGACCCAGTGCGTCCAACAGGTCAGAACAAGAAGGAAGTGGGATCATCCAGATTATTCTGCATGAAGCCTGCATAAGCTCTCAGGATTTGTTTGCGTTATGTAGATATAACTATGGATTTCATATATCCTAAGGCTTGGTAATATTGGTACATCATAAATAAACTCATTATCCCAAGTGAGATGTGGTATTACCTCAACCAACATAGAAGAACTTCCGATCATTTTCTCTATCAAAGATGACTTTCTAGCATCTCAGACAGAGGGGGAGCGATATGTGGCTGAGCTAGAGGATATAGTACACTACTAGGTAACCCCAAGTACAATGATAAAATAAGTGAAAGTACTTCTCAACCTAACTTATCCACAACAACTATCTGCTGCTGAGCTAGAGGAGTGCTTCCCTCTACCCAAGGGATCTGAAGGTTCCTAGGGAGAAGACACTGATAGGGATAGCCCTTTGGAGTAAGGCATTATTCCAGCCTTAGAGCTATGATAATTCACCAAAATTATTGAGGTAAGATCTAAACTATTCCATTATATGTTTTTTTCATAATTTTCTAGGTTTATCAACTTACATTTGTTCTACATAGGATATCCTCATACAAAAGACCCCTTACCATGTAGTAACAAATGTAGAGGGACAAGCTCCAAGAACTATGTCTAGAAAAATGGTGATCAAAGGTTTTAGTAGTGATGTATCATCCAAGGTGGCATTTTTGAAATATTAGGAGCTCCAAACCATATATGGGTCCTCGTCTTGGGATTCCGATAGTAAAAACTTGAGGGTGCAAGAAACTATCATTGGATCATTATAAGTTTTATTCCTTATAGAGTAATAACTATTTTTAACCAACCGGGAAAACATACATAATATTTTTCTATACAGTCCTTGAAGTAGTAGGTATACTGTTGGTGAGAACGGTCAGGTCTCCTGGGGATCCTTTCTCGAGGGGACTTCTGATTGAAATGGAATCGGGCGTCCGAGCTGACTAGTCCATGAAAATCACAGTTGTGAGTAGAACCACTAATTGGGCAGAACCTGGAACTAACATAGATGATCATATCGAGGTTGGATACATTGATTAAGATCAACCAAATTACATAGATACCAACCCATATGATAGAATTCCAGAGGAGTATCCTTCTTAAAAACTCATGGAGGCACTCTTGGAATACAAACTCGCTAACCTGGATGAGCTGGATGAGTCCAATTATGATGTGGAGGATAAACAAGCTATCCATCGATGTTCATGGAATATGATCAAACAATTCATCGACAATACCATGGAATAAAAGTGGATAGTCTATATGGGATAAATTATCCCTCGGTTGCATGACTTATGCACCAGAGGGGTAGATTCACAAGATCCACATATGATTATCCGGGATATTCTTACTGAGAAAGTATGGGAGAATGACAATTACATATGTTTTTCCAGACATCAAAATAAGTATATCAGCTCCTAGAAGTTTCAAAAGTATGAAAAAATTATCCATTACTTAGAAATATGGATGAATGAGTGTTCTTACATCACCAAGACCCCATTGGAACTCATATCATGATTGAGGGTCCATTTGGTAGGGGCTAAAGAGCAGCTGAGGTGAGCATGTCATGATGTGGCTAATTTCCGAGCTGAGTGGGGTCAAGTGTTGATCCAAGATGATGGGATCCACCCAAAGTCCAATGAGGAAGAAAGTGAGATTAGATGAAGACAACATATCCTAGAGACCAAACACCAAAGTGTGGCAGAGATGAAATGCTCAATCAAAGGGGAAAATCCATAGGGGTTGTGTTTTTCTAAAATCATAAAACATACTTCATGGTTACTTATTACTCTGAACTGCATGAAAATTTCTTTCATGTTTTAAATTATCACACCTCCATCATATCCCCAACTGATGTTCAACCCTATGATGTCATGGGTCATGCCCAATGCGAGAAACAAGGGATGACCATATAATTGGTCACTTTGTATGAGAGTGATGAATAATCATCGAGTGCTAGAGGTCTGTAATTATTGACTGACCAGATGGGGAATTCGGGATGATAAAAGACATGGCTAAAGAATAAGGATATTAGAGTAGTCAAATTTCATTTCCCAATGCGTGCTAGTGTACAAGTGGGACAATGCCAAGGGTTTTGGAATATTTTTGAAAAAAGTGGAGATAAGAAGTTTGAATGAAATGCCCAATATTTGGAGCATAATGTGTGAAAAATAATGGTGTATGATAAATGCTGACATTGTTCAAGACACTACATCAGCACAGTGATAGTCTGAAATTGAAACAAACAAATGAGGGTCAACCACTGACCAAATTTGAAAACAAAGGGCCAAACTCTAAGTGTCATCCAATGTACTGCGAGGTGTTAACACAATATAGTAGGTGAGCCAATGTGGCATGAGACCATTCCTTCAATGTGTCCCTTTAGACATGGAAGAATATGAAGATCCAAAAAAGGGGCACAAAAATCATTAGGTGGAGTGATGAAATGCTCTAAGGTATTCCAAAACTCTTGAAGTTAAGCCACTATGGATAATAGAACATCAGTGAAGGAATGATGGTCTGGACAAAGATCAAACCTGACTCCCAAAGGGAAACATATTCAAGGAGGGATTATATACCTTGTAGTTTTACATCATGCAGATGAGGATGATGAATGTGTAGTTTAATGTTGTATGGTGAGGAAGATGCATGGAATAGTTTAACATCATATGAAAATGATGTTGCACATAGTTTAATACCAAATTTCCTAAACCTTAGACAACATTTTAAAGTCATATTGCATGGACTAGGATTTCTATTCCTAAAATACTTTCTTGGAACAAAGGGATTAAATCTGTTGTGAATGATCTGAAAGTGGCATACGTACCATAAAAATATCATGGAACGTAATGGAAAGTGTAAAATATGACACGGTGAGGGATAAATCCTAACATTAATGAGATCCAAGGATGCCTACTACCACACCACACATCCCTGTGAGGCTCCTAGTTTAAGGTCATAGAGTTTGTATCACGGAAAAAAATTTAATGACATGATACTCAGACTATCAAAAAGAGATCAATATTTGGGTATATAAAGCACATAGGAAGAAAAACCCAAAATTAACGAGGAAAAGAGGAGGCTCATGTGTTGCATAAACACCATAAAAAATAGAGGAAGAATGTCCAATGAACCTGTGTCTAGGACCAATACAAAATTTTCGGGCGTCTCTATGTATCTTGCAAGGGTCGGAATCACGCTGTATGTAGTTATTTAATTCCATGTAGTTTAACATAATGTGAGAAGGAAAAAGGTTTGACATGAATAGGGGATATAATTTTATGCCTAGAACAAAGAACGATGTTCCATAGATCACTATGTATCACATAATGATGATAATCAAGACACACATAGTTTATAAAGGAAAAGTTTCCGTGTAAGTTTGACCCATGCACATAGAAAAGAGGCATTAGATATTTCTTGTTTTTTATATTGTTTCTGTGATTTTTTGGAGTGACTGGACCAGGATGAAATGGTATGGGTGTTTATATGTGATTCAATCCATGTGTATGAATTTAGATGTGTCATTGTGGTTGATCAATTCCAAGGGTGATTCCCTCTCAAATGAGAACACCACAATGTCGCGCCGTTATTTTCATGCATCCAGGACGATGATTCCATTGATTAAGTTCATATGACAGGACCAATACAATAATTTTTATGCTATGTGGTAAGTAAACAATAGTTTAATGTCATGTGGTATAGGGTAACATGGTTTAATTCCATACTTCTTAGACTAAAGAGATCTTAGTATAATTTTGTAGAACTTGGACCACAAGGTTTCAAAACATCTCTATGTGGGTATAACCATAATAAGAATCCAATGGCTACATGATCCCTACTCAGTGTGGGAAACAAGGAGTGATTCCAGGCATTCCCTATCATATGATATTTCACAACAATGGAAAGGAAACACTGAGTGGGGAAATCCAACCATGTTGACATTCCTACTTGACGTGTAGAGAGGGACAACACCAATGGTATTGGAGATTTACAATAACATTAGAGGGAAGAAAAATGTGAATCAAAATGTCTGGTATTTGGGACAGAATGGGGGTTACATAATAATAGAGGATAAATACGGACCGTATTTGAAACATGGTATCCATATTATTTAAATTAGGATGGTAATAGAAAAATGAGGGTCAGTCGCTGACCATATTCAAATAGCGGGAACTATCTCAAAATGTCAGTCAAAATCTTATGGGGTGTTGGCCCAAAATAGTAGGTGGTCTATAGCCGGATCATCCATATCGTTAGGGGGGTCCCTTAATATGTTAAATATGAAGAAAGACCAAATAAATGGAAATGTAAATCATGTAAGTGATGTTAGGATAATATACATGTGGAATCCAATACTTTGGGTCTTTCACCACCGCACATTCAAACATGCCGGTGTGGGACATCCATAGGCAGGATTAGATCCATATTCAATGATTGAGTTCCTGAGGGGTGTTGCGAATATTTTAGAGGTCATTTTTCTCAGACTGGGAGCTCTCAGTTTATTGTCATAGATTTTAGACCATAGGTTTCCAGTTTAACGTCAGGTGCATGGGATGTACCTGTGTAGTTTACCATCATGCGGTGAGGAAGAAATGTTCTTGAAGTTTATTATTATGTGATCTGAACATGGGAAATCATAGAGGTGAAATGTTTGGTGTGGTAATTAACGTAACGTGAATGAGGAACGAATAGATCCAAACCACACCACACATTATCTATGGTGAACCCATGCCCAAAGGTCCAAAATGGTGCATTTATGTTTCTACGGCTGGGCTCGTGGAAAAAATGTCTGGGCATCATTATGTATTCTGCGAGGGCAGGAATAAAGCTAAAAGTAGTTCTTAAAGATGGCAGTGAAAATGGAAAATTACAAGAGGGTAAATATTCTATCAAGAAAGGAAATAATGATTATTGTGTGTTTTACCATCATGAGAACTAGGACACTGAAAATATTAGTTTTTGGTCATAATGTTCGGACCATAAGGGGGGAGGTGTAACACCCCGAGATTTTATGAAAAAATATTCTTGTTAAATTTCCTTAATGTCTTGTACGAGCTTTCACAACATGCATCCTTGACTTGCCTTGCACGCAATCACGACCTTCCTCGATTGCGTGTGTAGTACGCAATAACGAGTTTCCCTAAACATCGATATGCTATTAAAATATTATTAAAACTAGCCGTTATGAATAGTAATAACCACTTTTTGAAATTTTGTAAGTTTTATTTTTCAAAATGGACTTCATTTTTGGATTCATAATATCGAAATTAGCTTAGGGTGAAATTTTGGTACTTTTTGGATAACTTTCATTTTCTGATGAATAGTGAAAATTACTAAATTTTAATTAAAAACAACCTTTTTAATCGAAATAATTAATAGTGATAAATTATTAATTTGAGTGGTTTTAAAGTATATTGAGAATATATTTTTACAATTTAATACAATGTTGGTCATTGGATGTAATTTCACATTTAAACCAGACATAAACAAGTGTCAATCTTTTGGTAGTTATTATCTCTTAAAAACACGCTATTTGTTTTGACGACGGGAATTAATTTTTAAATTAATTAATAAAACTGATATGTTTTGAATTTGGTAAAATATACATCATTTTTTATTTCATAATATCAAATATAGCTTAGGCCTGATTTTTGGTATTTTTCTGGAAACTTTCATTTGATGATGAATAGTGAAACCACTAAGTGGTAGTTAAAAATAATGAATTTTTCATAAAACTTAATTTTACCACTTCTATGAGTGGAATTTAAAAAATCCGAGAGACACGGTTGATGTCAGTATGTAAAATGTGGTTCAATGAGATGAAAATAATTTTTGGTGAATAGTAACTTTTTACTTTTTTTTACCACGGTTAAAAGTAAATTGGGTAATTAAGGTTAAAAATGATATTATTATTACCCTAACACATGTCCTAATTCTATTGGATAAGTGTAATTAGACCAAAAACAACCTTAGTAATAAAATATGACCATTTAGGCCCACTTGGATTAGATTAGGACATTTATTATTAATTTATTTAAAAAAGGGTTAAAATAGTTAAAATCAAAGTTGAATAGGTATATAATTTTTAATATAGGGTTATACATAAGATAAATTTGACTATAAATATTAATTAGAAATATAACAAGATTTCCTACATAATGGTATTTTATTTTTAATTTTTAGACATTAAATAATTTAATTTATTTATGACACAAAGATGATGCAGTAATTATCTTATTAATGAAATATTGACATAATTGATGTTATAAATACCAAAATAAATGTAATTTCTGAGTTTCTTGAATTCCACTAATTTTATAGGTTAATATGACATGTTATTATTTATTTAATTAACTTTTTTAGAACTAATCATTCTATTATGATTTTCACAAAAATCAATTACTAAATATTGTCAAAATTGACATAAAATAGTTTTTTTTAAAAATATTTTGTTATTAATTGTTATTTTATTCCTAAAAATCTAAGGTTCGGCCAAATGACTTAGATAAGGTTATATATATTAATAATAAACAACTTGTGGTTCGTTTGGATTCTTATAGTATGTTTATTAACCATATAGTGTAAGAACACAAAAAGACACGGTAAAAGTAAAATTATCTAACTTAAAGATAAAACTAAATGATAAGGTTACAATAGTGAACTAAACATGTTCAAATTCTATTGGATGAGAGGATTTCGACCCATCCCCAACTTATCTTCGAAATAACTCAATTTGGAGCTATTTAAAACCGAATTTGGCTTTATAATAAAATAATATTTTTAGTTATTCCAAAGGTGCCGCTCTCCTCCCTTATAAAAGGGCACCTCCTCGCTCTCTTCTTCACACCACATTGAGCCTTCAAGATCAGACAAACCCTGACAAATTCTATTCTCCACTTCCCTAGAAACATCATAGAGGTTATGGTCTTCCTCAAAGACCATGTTTAGTGCCCTAAAAGGAGATCTCAAAGAGGCTCTTCAAAGAAGAGGTAAATGTCTGTTACCGATTCTTTCAACATTATTTCTTCTTCCACTTATTCTTCGTAGGTTGTTTCATTATGAAGTAATAACATCAGTATCAAAAATATACTAATATGTTATTATAAGTATGAAACAACCCTATTTCACCATCTATCCATCCTACAGAAAACGAAATCACCGCGCGTGCGTACGTACGGAATACCGTCTCCACGCCGTGGTGTAATCTATTTTCCACCACCACCTTACTTGGATGGGTATAATGGTGTAAATAATTACTATATATTACTATTGTAAAGTGATATTGATTCTGAAATAGTATACATACACTCCAATACAATTCAACGATCATGAGAACGATATCATCGCTCGTGCGTACGTACGGACTACCGTCTCCGCGACGCGATGAGATTCATTCTCCACGTTAACCATTCATGAGTGATTATAAAGTATATATATAATAAGTAATAATGAAATATATGACATAATAATGATACTGGATTTATGTGTATATATATGTATTTCATCTACTTAATTCCATTCAACTCAATAAGGAAACAAAAACAGCATTCATACGTACGTACGGTCTACTGTCTCCATGAACGGTGTATTTCTTTCTATTTACTGATTTATTATATATATGTATATTCTGAATATATATTATATATAAATCATGTCTTATATTCTGGAATTATGTAATCATGATCTAAGTAATCATATGAATAATTACAAGTCAAAACACGGATGACAAATGAAACAATTTTACCCAAAACGCTCTTTAACATGGAATTTACAAAATAACGGGTAATATAAAGTCTTAAGTGAACCATATATGATATCATAACCATGAGTACGATTCCGGAATAAGTCAATGACATTATTTAAATCATTATACAGTAGGTTCAGATACTTATGAAGCAAATCAGACCTAAGGTAAGGGAAAATATCACAATCTCATTTTTATCTGAGATTGTTTATACTTTGGTATTTACTGGGGTGTATGTTATCATCCACATCGATATTTCATCAATATGTAATGTTATTTCCATCCATCTACAATTGTTTAAATCCAATTTTACCCTTTGGTGAGTTTTTAGTAAAAGATATGAAAGGAATCTTTTTTCCTTTTTCGTACGAGGTACTTTTTGACTTTTCCGTCAAAAGTATAAAAAGAATGTTTTTTTAAACTTATACGGCACGAATGAATTTTTATGGTTTTATAAAGCCTTATTTTCATGAAGCTTCCTCCAAAATATTTCATGACTATTTTCAACAAAATCTATTTCTTTTAAAATTGCATGACGTTTTGTGAAAAGAAATTGATTTTGAAGAAGAAAGGATATTTTCCTCAAGAATTCATTTCATGTGTTTTATCAAAACCATTTTCCATCTAAGATGAAATTATTTCAAATGGGTATGTTTAAAGTATAATGTGTCTATGATTTACATGGTTTCAATTTTCTTATTATGCAATATCCATTTGTTTTATAAGGATTATGTGATGATGGGATGATGTTTATGAAACCCATTTTATTCTTTGGGTTATGATGAATGTTTTAAGTTTACTTTGTGGAACAAGTAAGAATGATTTCACTATGATATGGATGGGACCTATATATCCCTCCAATTCATTGTGTAAAGATTTATATCTCATGAGATAGACATGGTTGGAATGGCAGGTTAAACTGGTTCAGTAAAACATGACTGAAATGAGGAGTGAACTCGATTCAGAAAGGGACTTTGTCCACTAAGATGGTCTTGGCAGCAATGCCTTGGCTACTATGGAAATAATTAAATGTGCTTAATGGATGCCAAAATTACATGTTTTATTCCCATGAAATTTTGTCATTCTTAATGTTTCTTTATGATCTATGCCTTACGTACTTCCATGTTTTATGTCATTTCTCAAGCTTTTGATGTTTAAAGATTATGTTCATGTTTTTAAGTTCAAATGTATATGGTATGTTTTATTTTATCCATGATTACCCTTAATGATCATTTGAGCTCACCCTTTTTATGTTTTCTTTTCCCTAGGATATAAATAAAGGTTTTAGGTAAGAAAAAAAGGGAAAGAACTTTATGGGAGATGTTGAAGATCTTTCATCACGATTAGAAGATTACGTTCCAAGTTTCCAAAGACACTAAACTATTACAGTCCTTGTGTGTCTGTTTTTGTTATGTATTAAGTATTCCGCTAAAGTAATGTAATGTCCATGTACGTCAAGATTCGGGTCTCTACAGTTGGTATCAGAGGAAAGGTTTAGTCAACCTTTGGAAACTAGGATGCGTGAACGTTAGTGAGATCCCTGGAGATATTTCTAAGGTATGTCTAGGGATGTACCTAAGGATAAGTATACATATAGGATATAATCCTAGATATATGGTAACGATATTAGATTAAACCAAAGATATTAGATATTCAAGTTACTCCCCGTTTATTATGATTTTTTCCTCTCACACTATTCTTTTTGGGTTTTAGAAAATGGCTGGAAACAAGATGATTCACGATAATGGAGGATATGATGGACAATGGAATGATATTCTTCATGAGAAACCAAATGAAATGGGATTTGGAAGTCCAAACATCATTATTATGCCGAATCAGCAATCTCATAATATGATCAATAAAGTAAAATTTGGTATGTCTCCTGACTCGGCTAATAAGAGAAAGATGGAGTTTCATGATGATCATAGAGGAAAGAAAGTTCAATTTACACTATGTAAATCATGTGGGAAGAGGAAGCAAGGAGAATGTTTCAAAGGAATTGGAAGATGATTTGGGTGTGGAAAAGAAGGACACAAAGCCAGTAAGTGCAAAGGAAAAGGTTCAGTTAACACCAGGGATGAGGATAATGTTATTACTACGACATCAACAATGGTTAAATTTTTTAAATGTGGAATGTACGGGAATTATGAAAACCAATGCCCTAAGGGAAAGTCTCATGAATAGAATCAGTATGGTCGTATGGGTAGTATTTATGTTGTTGATGATGAAGAGACTACAAATGATACGTGAGATGAAATAATTGTTGAAGCTCGGTCAATGGTTTAAGAATGTAGTGGAATGATTACATGTTTATCATGTGTAATGTTGTATAAGTAATCTCATGGTACTATGGAATAAAGATACATCTAAGGATTTTTACACTGTTGTCTTTCCTTGAGTTTTTAAAGTTAATGATTAATGGTACCAGTATCCATGAAAGGTTATTCAGATATTTTTGGAATGTAGATGATATGCGCATAATGAAGGGATAAGGAGAAAACTAAATGTTTGATAGTATTCATGAGCTCATGACTGATATAAGGAGAAGTTTATATCATGGTTTGAGTATATAGAATTTTTGGATTTTGGTATGTGGAAAGAGTTAACTTTTGATAGCATTCATGTTTTCACTAAGGTTTTATGGGTATTCATTTTTCAAGAGAATACATGATTAAGGTATTTACATGATTGGAATGTGACCAACAAGATATATGGGGGATAAATGATAGTATTCACATGCTTGGTTGATGACATTTCAAGTAATATTTTTCTTTATTCTATGAGCTTAGACCGAAGTATTTTAGATAAGCCTAAATATTGGAATGGATTATGTTGGACATAAGTTAGTATTGTTTAAGGATAGAACATTTTTTTGATATTATTTATGGGATGTTATAGTAATGTAGTTTTAGAAAAAGGAAAACCTGCAGGACGAGCGATAGCCCATCGCGTCAGACAAGGCTGTGGGAATCGAATCCACAACTGAAGTGCGACTGGCCTTTATTGCCTACCACTGGCCTACAGGAAGTCCCTATTTAGTAGAAACTGGTTTTATTATATTAATAAGTATGATATATGAAGTATAAGTCCATTTTAGGAACCACATATGATTAATCTCACTATAGATGGACTTATGTATTTTTTTAACTTTTCTATCCTTTTGTTTGAGACAGATGGAATGACCCACCATTCTATCACATGATCTACTAACACATCATTAATGAAAAATTCAAATTCAATTCCTTAAGAGATGAAGTGGAAATTGTCCAAAGAACGACCAACGATGAGACTATACCAAAATCACGAATGTATTTATTCTAATTCCAATTTCATCAACTTTATGGAAATGATCTTGAAAACCAAACATGTTGTCCTAGTGCTCTTATATCTGATGAATCAGATGGTACCTTAGATCGTCACAAATTTATGGCTTTTTGATTACAGGATTTTCCATAGCCATGTTCTCTACCACTCTCCATCAGAACATGATGGTTAGATTTCTCTTCCATATCCATATTTTCACCTATGTGGAAACCCAGTGATTAGTTTATTTGGGTAACCGTTACATTTCATACTTTTTTTTTTAAAGATTGGTTTTGGTATTCCTTTTTACGATGTGGGTTTCTATTAAAGAAACTTTTTAATAGTAAACCATTTTAACCCCGACGAATTTCTAGGGAGAAATTCATTTTAAGGGGGGTAGAATGTAACACCCCAAGATTTTATGAAAATATATTCTTTTTAAATTTCATTGATGTCTTGTACGAGCTTGCACAACACGCATCCTTGACTTACCTTGCACGCAATCGCGACCTTCCTCGATAGCGTGTGTAGTACGCAATAACGAGTTTCACTAAACATCGATATGCTATTAAAATATTATTAAAACTAGCCGTTATGAATAGTAATAACCACTTTTTGAAATTTTGTAAGTTTTATTTTTCAAAATGGACTTCATTTTTGGATTCGGAATATCGAAATTAGCTTAGGGTGAAATTTTAGTACTTTTCGGATAACTTTCATTTTCTGATGAATATTGAAAATTACTAAATTTTAATTAAAAACAACCTTTTTAATCGAAATAATTAATAGTGATAAATTATTAATTTGAGTGGTTTAAATGTATATTTAGAATATATTTTTACAATTTAATACAATGTTGGTCATTGGATGTAATTTCACATTTAAACCAGACATAAACAAGTGTCAATCTTTTGGTAGTTATTATCTCTTGAAAACACGCTATTTGTTTTGACGATGGGAATTAATTTTTAAATTAATTAATACAACTGATATGTTTTGAATTTGGTAAAATAGACATAATTTTTGAGTTCATAATATCAAATATATCTTAGGCATAATTTTTGGTATTTTTCTGGAAACATTCATTTATTGATGAATAGTGAAACCACTAAGTGGTAGTAAAAAATAATGAATTTTTCATAAAACTTAATTTTACCGCTTCTGTGAGTGGAATTTCAAAAATCCGAGAGACACGGTTGATGTCATTAAGTAAAATGTGGTTCAATGAGATGAAAATAATTTTTGGTGAATAGTAACTTTTTACTTTTTTTTACCACAGTTAAAAGTAAATAGGGTAATTAAGGGAAAAAATGATATTATTATTACCTTAACACATGTCTTAATTCTATTGGATAAGTGTAATTTGACCAAAAACAAACTTAGGAATAAAATATGACCATTTATCCCCACTTGGATTAGATTAGGACATTTATTATTAATTTATTTAAAGAAGGGTTAAAATAGTTAAAATCAAAGTTGAATAAGTATATAGTTTTTAATATAGGGTTATACATAAGATAAATTAGACTATAAATATTCCTTAGAGAGATAAATAGATTTCCTACATAATGGTATTTTATTTGTAATTTTTAAACATTAAATAATTTAATTTATTTATGACACAAAGATGATGCAGTAATTATCTTATTAATGAAATATTGACATAATTGATGTTATAAATACCCAAATAAATGTAATTTGTGACTTTTTATGAATTACACTAATTTTATAAGTTAATATGACATGTTATTATTGATTTAATTAACTTTTTTCGAACTAATCATTCTGTTATGATTTTCAAAAAAATCAATTACTAAATAGTTTCAAAATTGACATAAAATAGTTTTTAAAACAAATATTATATTATTAATTGTTATTTTATTCCTAAAAATCTAAGGTTCGTCCAAATGACTTAGATAAGGTTATATATACTAATAATAAATAACTTTGGGTTCTTTTGGCTTCTTATAGTAAGTTTATTAACCTTATAGTGTAAGAACACAAAAAGACACGGTAAAAGTAAAATTATCTAACTTAAAGTTAAAACTAAATGATAAGGTTAAATTACTGAACTAAAAAAGTCCAAATTCTATTGGATGAGAGGATTTCGACCCATCCCCACCTTAGCTTCTAAATAACTCAATTTGGAGCTTTTTAAAACCGAATTTGTCTTTATAATAAAATAATATTTTTAGTTATTCCAAAGGTGCCCCTCTCCTCCCTTATAAAAGGGAACCTCCTCCCTCTCTTCCTCAAACCACATTGAGCCTTCAAGATCATCCAAACCCTGAAAAATTCTCTTCTCCACTTCCCTATAAAAATACTATTGGTTCTCGTCTTCCTCAAAGACCAATTTTAGTGCCCTAAAAGGAGATCTCAAAGAGGCTCTTCAAAGAAGAGGTAAATGTCTGTTACCAATTCTTTCAACTTTATTTCTTCTTCAACTTCTTCTTATTAGGTTGTTTCATTATGATGTAATAACATCAGTATCAATCATATACTGATATGTTATTATAAGTATGAAACAACCCTATTTCACCATCTATCCATCCTACAGAAAACGAAATCACCGCGCGTGCGTACGTACGGAATACCGTCTCCACGCCGTGGTGTAATCTATTTTCCACCACCACCTTACTTGGATGGGTATAATGGTGTAAATAATTAGTATATATTACTATTGTAAAGTGATATTTATTCTGAAATAGTATACATACACTCCAATACAATTCAACGATCATGAGAACGATATCATCGCTCGTGCGTCCGTACTGACTACCGTCTCCACGACGTGATGAGATTCATTCTCCACGTTAACCATTCATGAGTGATTATAAAGTATATATATAATAAGTAATCATGAAATATATTACATAATAATGATACTATATTTATGTGTATATATATGTATTTCATCTACTTAATTCAATTCAACTCAATAAGGAAACGAAAACAGCGTTCATGCGTACGTACGGTCTACTGTCTCCATGAACAGTGTATTTCTTTCCATTTACTGATTTATTATATATATGTATATTCTGAATATATATTATATATAAATCATGTTTTAAATTCTGGAATTAAGTAATCATGATCTAAGTAATCATATGAATAATTACAAGTCAAAACACGGATGACAAATGAAACAATTTTACCCAAAACGCTCTTTAACATGGAATTTACAAAAGAACAGATAATATAAAGTTCTAGGTGAACCATATATGATATCATAACCATGATTATGATTCTAGAATAAGTCAATGACATTATTTAAATCATTATACAGGAGGTTCAGACACTTACGAAGCAAATCGGACCTAAGGTAAGGGAAAATATCACAATCTCATTTTTATCCGAGATTGTTTATACTTTGGTATTTACTGGGGTGTATTTTATCATCCACATCCATGTTTCCCCAATATGTAATGTTATTTCAATCCATATACAATTTTTTAAATCCAATTTTATCCTTTGGTGTGTTTTTAGTAAAAGATATTAAAGGAATCTTTTGTCGTTTTTCGTACGAGGTACTTTTTGACTTTTCCGGCAAAAGTATGAAAAGAATGTTTTTTTTAACTTATACGGCACGAAATTTTTTTTAATGTTTTATAATGCCTTATTTTTATGAAGCTTCCTCCAAAATATTTCATGAATATTTTCAAAAAAATCTCTTTCTTTTAAAATTGCATGACGTTTTGTGAAAAGAAGTAGATTTTGAAGAAGAAAGGATATTTTCCTCAAGAATTCATTTCAAGTGTTTTATCAAAACCATTTTCCATCTAAGATGAAATTATTTCAAATGTTTATGTTTCAAGTATAATGTCTCTATGATTTACATGGTTTGAATTTTCTTATGATGCAATATCCAGTTGTTTTATATGGATTATGTGATGATGGGATGATGTTTATGAAACCCATTTTATTCTTTGGGTTATGATGAATGTTTTAAGTTTATTTTGTGGCACAAGTATGAATGATTTCACTATGAGATGGGTGAGACCTATATCTACCTCCAATGCATTGGGTAAGGATTTATATCTCATGAGATAGACATGGCTGGAATGGTAGGTTAAACCGGTTCAGTAAAACAGGACTGAAACGAGGAGTGAACTCGATTCAGAAAGGGACTTTCTCCACTAAGATGGTCTTGGCAGAAATGCCTTGGCTACTATGGAAATCATTACATGTACTTAATGGATTCCACAATTACATGTTTTATTCCCATGCTATTTTTTCATTCTTACTGTTTCTTTATGATCTATGCCTTACGTACTTCCATGTTTTATGTCATTTCTCAAGCTTTTGATGTTTCAACATTATGTTCATGTTTTTAAGTTCAAATGTATATGGTATGTTTTATTTTATCCATGTTTACCCTTACTGAGCATTTGATCTCACACTTTTTATGTTTTCTTTTCCCCAAGATATAAAGAAAGGTTTTAGGTAAGGAAAAAAAGGGAAAGATCTTTATGGGAGATGTTGAAGATCTTTCACCACGATTAGAAGATTACGTTCCAAGTTTCCAAAGACACTAAACTATTACGGCCCTTGTGTGTCTGTTTTTGTTATTTATTAAGTATTCCGGTAATGTAATGTAATTTCCATGTATGTCAAGCTTCGGGTCTCTACAGGAGGTGTGTAGTGCAGTGCCACAATGTTACCTGACCTGAATGAGTATATGAGGGGTCCACATCACAGGTTCCAAGGAGAACACATATAAGGGTTAATGTCATGACTCTTGGAATAGAATGCTCAGTTGAAATTGACAAGCTTATAATGTAGGCTCCTAGCTTAAGGTCATAGAGTACGGACCATTATATGGTGATATTATTCCATCCAGGTAAAAACCCAACCAATAACTGGAAGCCCACATGATCCATGCTCGATGTGGGAAACAAGGGGCAGAGAGGATCCTTGTGATACATGGTAACACACAGAAAGGGAACAGAGAATCCAGGTTAATAATGTTCCATTGATGTTGATTTTCTTACTCATAACACAATGGTGCACAAAGGGGTATGAAAAGGGTGTTGAATTTCCTCTTGAAAATAAGGATGTGAAAGAAATGAATTAGAGTGTCCAATATTTGGGACACGCTGAGGTTGGCAGAAATATTGAGGACAAATTTTAACCATGTTTGAAACACAACATCCATATCATGTGACCTAGGATGGGAAAAAACAAAAAAGTTTCAGCTTTTGACCATATTAAAAAAGAAGGAACTATATATAAATTTCATTCAAAAGTATTTGTGGGCATCAGACAAGGATAGTAGGCAATCCATGTGTAAAAGCATCCATACCACTAGGGTGTACCTTCAAACATGAAAGATGGTGGAGGCCCAAATAAAAAGTCATGTGAAGTATGGGGATATAATGAATGGATTTCCATGCAGTATCCAACACTATGGGACCTATTCCACAACACATCTGAGTGCCTAATTGAGGATACCAGATAGAGGGATTCAAACCCATTTTTATGGTAAAAGAGCCTCTAGAGGGCCCTAGGACATGGAATGGTAATTAGGAAATCCCAAGTGAAGAGTAGGAGGGAAATAATTGGGTTAATAAACCATATGAAAAACCCCAAGACAAAATTTCTAGGTGTTCCTACATATCCTATGAGGGCTAGAATCTAGCCACACATAGTTCTTGAATCCTATACATTTTATCATCATGAAGTTAAGACATAGATTATGTGGAATATTCAGGGGGAGGTATATGATGCATTCGTTATAGTCCGATGTGAATGAGAACCAATGAGGTCTCAACCAGGCCATGTACCCCCAAGAAGAACCTATTCCAAGAGGCCCAAAAGGTTATTCCCTATCAGATGATGACATCAAGGAACTATGTAGATTATCATCCTATGATACGAATTAAATGATAGTTTAAATTCATGTTGGATGGGGTAGTTTAACATCCTGATGGAAAACGGGGAATTTTCCTTTTATGTTCATATAGAAAGAAATTTAAATACTATTCAGTTTACTATCTTTCAAGAAAATGCTGTGTATTTTAATGTCGTGCAAGAGGATGAAAGAGATCTTAAGTCGTAGATCTCAGACGATAAGGATGGAAGATACCAATAGAGGGGGTGTGTTGGGTGATTCCATAAGGTAACCCAATGATAATGAGGATGATTAAGGTTTAAATAATATACCACACACTCCTATGGAAATCATAGGCCATGTGACTGAAAATGGTGAAATGAAAGATCTATGGCTAGGATTGGAGACAAAAGGTACAAGCATCACTACGTATCCTAAAAGGGTACAATATTACAAATGGGGATTTTAAAAGTGCTAAAAATAGCCTTTAACATCACTATAAAAGCACTGTTAATCGCGGTGAAGATAAGGGGGTCCCTTTGAATAGCACTAAAAAGAGTAGATAAAGGGATCCTTTATCAGTTCTATTTTGAGTGATGATAAATTTCCCATTTATCTGCGCTATTTTGAGAGTCGATAAAGACCATGTTGCCTAAGCAAACCCCAAACCTGCACAGCACCTGCAAACCTAAGACATAACCTGTACACCCATCAAAAAATAGAACCTACACACAAAACAGCTACACAAAACAACACCTACACACAAAATAATCATAGAAGAACAAAACAGGAACAAGAATTTCACATACAATTCTATATACATTTACTTGAAATCATGAATAAAAAACAAACACCACTATATACATTTATAACAATGTTTTATAAGGCAACAATTACAATTATCCAACAAACAGTTAAAACTTTAATGTTTCATCCTTTTTTCATCTTTGATCCCCTCTCAAAAATTGTCGTCCTTGGTATTAGTTGTCAAACAAAGCATCCGAACTTAGGAAAAAATTCCACCTATATAAGAAAACAAATATAATGTTAGTAATACAATAATGAAATAAATTAAACATTAATATGAAATAATACATTATTAAAATGTCAATTTTTTTTAAAAAGATACATTTGGGTAGGTAGGGGGCTACAATACTAGATGATACTTGATACCTGACCTTGGTATGAGTAGGTAAGTGAGCATGTTAATCTATTAGAGTAATGAAAATAAAAAAGTCCACAAATTACAATAATTAGTGATTTTGAGAGGTTTCTTAGTGTATGGACTTTCACACTTTTTATTATTATTCCTTTTAGAGGAAGGAACATCAAAATATAACTTGATGTGCCAATGGTGGTGCTAATGGAGGCACAAATGGTCTTTCCTTGGGAACAAAAACAAAAACATCCATGAACACCATTTTACTTGGACATTCCAGATCACTTGCCTCTCAGTCACTTTTTGAACCAACATTGGCCACTGTGTCCTGGGTAAAGTACACTAGAGAAGTGGTAGGTGATGAACTTTTACCAGCCTCTTGAAATATCCTAGAGAAATGAAAATTCACCATAGTCCTAAAAATATAAAAGAATATATTAATGTGACGATAAAACATATATTACCACTTCTCTAGAGTCATCCTATTATCCCTTATCTTAACTAGTTACCATTGTGCTAAGAATTATCATTCTCTAAGTTAGGGGTGTGTAATGGACTTCGCATTTGATAGAATGAATCACCACACTATGTTCTTGGATAATTGATTTGACTTCAATGGGTTTTGGTTCATAGAAGATTCCTTTGGGAGAGATCACACTCCCAAATCCCTCTAGCTCTATTTCCTCTTGAAACAACACTCTCAAGACCTCTATAGTCAATGTATTCCTCCTATAGTTTTCCCAATATCAGAATGAAATAGGAAACACCACAATAATTTGAGCAGACCCCCCACCGACTAGAACTTATTTCACAGGAACCCCATACATTGTTACCAAATCCGTTGGCACCCTCCTTGTTGATGGGGTTGGATCTAAGTGCCTAATTTTTTTATAAGACATATAGAGATCTGTGGGTATTCTGGAAGATTCTTTTTTTGTATGGAATATAACTTATTTATGATCCCAGAGCCCCTGTGTCCTACTCCTTTTCCACTATTAGAAGATCTATGTGCTCTATCACCAAGGGAGCCAACTGAACATTCGGGTATGATTGGACCAAGGTATCAACATAATCCATGGAGAGTCCAGAACCCACACTATCTATAGGGAAGGTCACCTAAACCTAAGTTTCATATCAGGTGAACATTATCGACAATTTGTGAGCCACCATGGGATGCATTTCTGAATGGATGTGGGGAGGAGTGGGGAATTTCATCTGAATGCACTGAACTATCTCCCAAAGTGGTATGATGAATACCACTCGTAGAATATCATTCAATTAATACAAGTGGATAAAACACCATCACATATGGCTAAATGATAGGCATAGGCTAGAGAATCACCCTTTACATTATTGGTAATTTCACAAGTTGGAGCTCCGTATGGTATAAAGAAACTGATCATACGAGTTCACTTTTTTCTTAATGTCATAGTTCTTTAGTGTGATTAGCTAGATCCCAATAATACTTTATAGAAATTTATTGAACTGGTAACTTGGAATGTTTCTAGTATTATGTAACTCATATCCACCAATGTGGGCCCCCATTCAACCCCACTGCAGTTGGAAGAGGATGAATATTCTGAATGGGGAATACCCCTATAGATGTGGTGAAGATGGAAATATAACATATCCAACATGTGACCAAACAAGATGATAATCGTACCACCTATAATCAACTCTACCATCATTAAGGTGGAGACCATAACTCCAACTTTATTATGCATTGTGAATAAGTACCCGCATAGGTACATTACTAAGAAGCTTACTAGATGAAGAGGGTGATGGTCCTGGGAGGTGATTGACCATCCCTAGTCATTGAATTGACACTCTTAAGCTAATTTATAGTGATAACCCTATTTCCACTAGGATTATAATGATGGACGAGCCTTGGGATTCTTATTCAGACACTCATGTTGAGTCTTCTTGATGAACAAGTCAACCCACTTCTTAAAGGGGATGTCAACACCTAGATATGGGTCCTTTCTAAGGGATGTTTTGGCTATATTGATAAGATCCTTCATAAATGGAGGATTCTATTCCATGTCGTCCCGAGTATATGGGGGGTGAATTTACTCATCATACTTGTCTCCTAAAATCATCGCACCATAGATAATCTTAATGCCTCATATACTAATGTCGAACTCGCAATACATAAAACGAAACGTGTTCATGTATTGATTCTGTAAGCTAAAAAATTATACCATCAGAATTTTGTTGCAATAAGTAAAAGTTTGTTAAGCCTAAATAGATTCATAAAATCATATCTTTTTAAACTCAACCAAAAACTCTATGGTAGTACACTGAACCAAAAAGGGACAACCATTGTTCATCCCAGAGCTTCCACATGATCGAATAACCCAGCCAAATAACCACCGAAGTTTCTAATTTGATATAGAATTATACATATTTATATCTAAATATGGGTTTTATGATCTAAATCATGTTATAACCATTTAAAATCAATCTACATAGGCTTCAAAATTATGTGCATGACTTTTTCAATGTCATGTGATCACATGGCCAAAATAGGATCATTTGATTAAATGATCCTGGGAGATTTATATGATTACATGACCCTTAAATCTTTATGAGATCATGTAAATAAGACAAGAATACACGAATCATGGTTCAAGTGAATTACTTTGATTATGTGACTTGTTTATGTGATTTGATCACGTGAAGAGATCACATGATTAGTTCACATGAAGTATTCATACAAAGGATCTTATCTGACACAATAACATTAAGAGGATTATGTGATGTAGAGAAAAAACCTAGGAGTTCTCCTAGAGAAATGAATTATTGAGTCATTAGTGAAATAGATTTCCCATTACTCTCCTAGATATAGGAAATTTCATGAAATACCATGACTATCTTAGAATACTAGAAGAAAAATAGAAGCCCAAGGGAATCAATAAGGTATTCACTTCCTTATAACAAAGTCCTTTTTTCTTCTTCTAGAATTTGTATGTGAGGTGTGTATGAAATATGTAATTGATGTGATGAAGGTTCTATATGAGGTGCGTAAGAACCCATATTTGGATGGGCATTCATATATATATATGATGTGGGTTTATTTGATCAATTGCTGAGATGCAAGATCTATAGAAAATGATTTTATTGTGAAAAAATCAAGATTACCTCTGTGATTTAGCAGACATAGCATCGTTGCTCTTCCTACAAAGGCATGTCACATGGAAATAAATCTTCTAAAATAAACTAACCCTGCATGGAATAATGAAAATCAAATCAACGTTTCATTAAATAATTTTTCATTAAAATAAACGTATTATATCGTAACACTACCATTACATCTTTATAAACGGTTTATTTCATCCAAATATAATATAATTACAAAACTAAGGATTCTTTTTACACTTTACTATTTTTGGTTAACTGCCTATTAGCATAGCATCAGATCTGAACTTCTAATATGGTGTCCCCATGATGCACTCATCCAAAACCATCTCTCTGATATCATCATTCAACATTCACTTTTCGTTCTCTTCCTGCACCCATTTACCTTGTAAATGGGTGGAGGAAGAGAAGGAAAAGTGAAATCTGAATGATGATATCACAGAGATCGTTTTCGATGAGAGAATAATGGGGACTGTGGATCTGAATATCCGATCAGATGATATGCTAAGCGGTAGTTAACCAACATTACTGAAGAATCCTTAGTTTTGTTATTAAATTTGTGGGTGGTGCACAAACCATTATTATTCCAACACACTGCATAAGTAGAAACAACTACATAAATGACCAAAATATATAATATAAATGATCCCTGCCATAATAGCTTAGGTCGAGTGATTTTGGAAACATAGAAACCTAAAGAACTAGTTCATAAGAGCCTCTCATTAAGTTAGTCTTTACTATAAAGACAAATCATTTCTAAAACCATTATTCATAACCTAAGGATATAAATCATAATAAATGGTGATCATATATTCTCAATAAGTGTAAACAAGGGAGTATCAAATATCATATAAAGATAACATAAGTATTAAGAATTCAACTTCATCCTATTTGTTTACAATCTTCTATCAGGTATGCTTCCCATTCATTTCTAAACACATCTATATCATCTTGTGAATATGAGTTTTTGCGACCGTCATGGAAGTACTAAAAAAATATAAATACAGAAAGGATTAATAAATATTTTAAATTAAATAGTAATTATTTTCGAAAATACATCTTTACAGATGCTATTTTTTTGATGAAATACAATCTCTTTCATAAATTTACAAACATAATAACCACAATTATTTCTATCTGTTTGTTTTGGACATTGTACAAAAATTAATAAAAATAAGTAATTTGTTTTGATATGTTTTTGGATAGTGAAATTTTATTAAATATAGCAAGATATTTTTCCATTTTTGATCTTGTAGGTGTTCTTTTCCTTAGGCCCTGGATTCATTCCATGAAGTAGACGATATTGATACACCGCCCAATCATAACAGAATCCCGATTAAAAGATAATATAAATTATATAACTGGATTCATAGTTCTAAAATGTTAGATATAGTGTATTTAAAATTGTAAAATGCCATCATGTCTGGTTGGGTTGTTTCATATCCATTCATTGAATCTATAAAGTAAATCTTTTGAGTATCCAAATGGTCTGCAATCAACATCCAATGATGCCTAAAAACACCAAAAGTAATAAGTAATGAACGAAATAAAAATATAGTAGATATGATTGAATTGTAGAGTTCTATCCCTGCATCATTGGTATTTAAAAGATTCTATCATCTGTAATTTTGTTTTCAAACAATTTTAGTAGAGATGACATTATTTCAGGCTCTTTATCATAATTTATTTCTTCATTTGAAGAGGTGATGTGAGGACTAATGAGTCCGATTTTTTGTTATTGGGAAAATACCTTCAATTTTTTTCATATATACACCTGAAAATAATAATAAATGTTTTTAGTCATAATTATCATAGTATATCATCTTTTTTAAAATCAAATAATGAAAACATACCTCATGTATACATTTACAACTGAGGCCCCTAGCCATTCATACTTGAGGATTTCATTTACATTTTCAACAGTAATGAAATATGATTTTTCCTATCGATACATATTTGTTTCAAAATCAACTATTTGAGCATTTATCTCTATCAAATTTCTATCCAAATGAGCTTGTAATGACATTAGATATGGATATAGAATGGGTGGGGTGATGGTTCTCTCAGTAAACCATTTCAATCGGTTGGTTGATCCTTGAGATAGTTTTGATATGATATTTTGCTTCACCCCCTTCTCTTTGTCATTCGGTAAAAACATTCATCAGTTCAGACATTTTTTCATTAAATTTTAAAGGTTCATCTTGAAAAATAAATTGGAAATGGATACCTCTTTGTCGACATGTTTTTTACAAGAATTGATGGCTATGCAATGAATATTCCAACAGATTGTTCGACTATATGAATTTCTTCATCGTCATTTGGAACAGGTAGCTCATCACTCGGCTCATTAGCTACGTTAATCAATAATATGGAATGATCTGTTGGATGTTGTCTATTGTGTAGCATGTCATTCATCATATTGAACACCATAGCCCTCACTACAAGGTGATAGGTGGGAGTTGATAGATTTAAATCACAGTAATTTTCACCCTGAAGGATATTAGTACAGGATAGGTATCAGGTTCAATGTGATTCACATTCCAAAGAAACAATTATTATAACATCGATTACCTCATCTATGTTAGGTGTTTAAGGGGAATGTCTTGACTCAAAGCTTGGGGGGATCTTCACGTACAGGTTTTTTTTGAGTTTTTTCTTCTCTTTGACTCCCCCATAAAACTTTTTATCGTCTCTCTTTGGTATTTTAATTTTTATTGAATCCAAGACAATATTTCTCTCATCTTTTTTATTTCCTCAGTTTGATCCTCCACTTGTTTTTCTTTCTAAAAATATGTTCGGGGTGTCACCCCAAAACCCGCATCTATGACACAGCCATATTGTTCTGGTTGCTTCAAGGCTGTTGAAATTATTTCTACATCTTCTACGAGTGTTGTTGATTCCTGTGACTATGTCAGATAGAAAATATAAGAAAATAAGCAGTCATTGTTATTTAATAGTGATTTAAAGAAAATAAAATTTATATTATGCCATACTTACACATGTTTCCCACACTTTTAGTGTGTTTTCATATATCATTATCCCCTCATCATTTACACGATCTTCCTTCCATAGAACATGGCCTTGGACATAAGTGGTTTCGATTTTGATTCATCAATCTGCATATAAACAGAGGAACATGGTTAATGTGTTGTTTTATGTCACATAAAAGTATTAAGGTAGATTTAAAATATTTAAAAAAAATTCTCAAGTAAAGCGAACCCCGTCCTTCCTTTACGGTAGGGGTACACTGGTTTTGTTGCCCATTATTTATTTTCAGCCCTCAATTGTTGTTTCATAAATAAAAAACTGTCAAACTAGGTGATGAATACAAGAAACTACAAAAATCATATTACCAGACACAATGTACTTAAAAGCATTCTCCCCATAATGGTTATTAAATGCATCCCACACTCATTGGGATGTCAAGTGTGCATAAAGAGGAGGTGGGTGCGGCTTGATTTTCCCTTCAGCATCTTTAAGATGATATTTTGTTAAAATTTTGCAAAAGCCTCTATGAATCCTTACTAAAACTCTTAATACATATTCCTTGTGCGAGGAATCTACTACAAATGCACTCTATAATGGATGATGAAGATTAAGTCAATGTTTTATTATTTTATTTTATTTTAAAAAATTAAAGAAATGAAATCATAATGTTACCGTAATCTTTTACCACATTAGTGTCTTAAGCCTAGTGACAACATGGTTCCATGACTCTACATCAATTGGAAGACATATCGAGTGACTATTCCAATGTAGTTACTAAATATAGATTTTTTGGGGTTAACATGTTGGCCTCTCTTATTCCATCCCACCTCATATTTGATACCTTTTTTCTTTTTTCCTTAAAGAATTTTGGAAAACACTATCAAACTACGGTGCCCTTTTTTCGCACCGTCAGGGTTTCATTTCATACCATTTCCTTAGAAGCATCATAATTATGTTCCCATGGAGCGCAAGAATCAACACTGGGACCAGAAAAAATAGGGTGAGAAACCTATTTTACCTCAACACTAGCTCTAGCAACATCAGGCTGAAAAACCTATTATTTCTCTCTACTAGGGCTAGTAGCAGTAGGTTGAGAGACCTTTTGTGACTCAATATTGGGCGCATCAGCAGGTGCAGAAGTCATTATCTATAAAAGTGGTTTAAAATTTAATTTAGATTACATGAATGTAGCAGCGAATAGATAATAACATAACTAAACATAATGTATATTACTATAAAAAAACCCAACTATTGAACTCTTTTTTTGGAGGCTGAAGAGATTTTACCCCTCTATCGACTATGTAAATCCCTTCATTGTGGTTTCCTCTAACATAAAAAATTCCATCTACATTGGGACTGCTGCGAAATGGTTGTGAATTCCCAATGAAATGGTCATCCACCATTGAACTTTCATCTGGCCCATTAGTAGTTTTGGTTGATAACAGAATAATTGACCAGTTTTAGTTTGTGGTATCTGGAACATAATATACTTGTACTACCTATGATTACATTATAAATGGTTCTTATTTCTTCCCTTCCTTACTAAAATCACCTTTCATAAATCCCAATTCATCTATTTTAACAAAAATCCAATTATTAACCCACTTTCATTGAAAAATAGGCACACAGAATTTCATATAATCCAACACCCATATTTGTTTGATGATGCCAAAGTATGACATATTCGCATAAATTGTATTTCTGTCCTTAGCACTGGAAACATGCATCACTATATCCACAAGTGTAACCCCACTATTCTTCATGGTATTGTCTTCATCATGTTCATTAGTATAAAATGTATAACAATTAAATACATAAGCATTGTAAGATAATACATACACACTTTATCTCTGCCTAGCCATAGAAGTCATTCTAAAATTAAGTCCATATTTTCATCAAACTTATTAAAAATATGTTCTTGAAAACATCCAGAAAACTGTCAATTATGTATATCTAATACAAAATTTGCAGACCTAGATGGATTCAAATTCCTAAGAATTTATTTATGGGTTTGAACATATGGGTCAACGTCGAAAATGTTATGCAAAACCTAAAGGTGGGTCTTCTCATGATCTGTAATATATATTGTGAAAACCACTCTTCCAAAAATTCCTTCACCCTCAAGCCACCCAATGTGACGAGATTTAGGTAGGCCAATGATTTCCACACCAGATAGGTGTTCAATAAATAATTCAATGGCTTCCTCAATAAATTATTTCTCCATAATACAACCCTCTGGATGACTTTGATTTTTGACTTAATTTTCCAAAATCGTCATATACCATTCAATGGGGTATATACATCTATAATGTACAAGACTACATAGTAGAATCTCTCTCACAAAATGAACCATTATATCAAAGAATGTGGGCAGGAAGAAGATTTCCAATTCACATAATATGAATACAATTTCTCTTTCCATAGTTAGTAATTTCACCAGGTCTATAACTTTGCTGCATATAGCGTTGAAGAAGAAACAGAGCTTCGTTAATGTATGGTGGAATTTCTTGGAAAAAATGCAATGTAAAGCTATAAGTATTAGATCTTGCATCAAAACATTACAGTCATGTGATTTCAAACTCTTTAATTTTAAACTTCTCATTGACACGATGTTCGTGATATACGATGAATACCCCTATGGATATTTACATCATTCAAGAAGTTGAAAAAACAATATCTCTCTTGCCTAGAAAGAGTGTAAGTTGCAGGAGGAAGAAAAGTTCATTTTTCATGCTTCACTGGTGCCAACTGTTTTAGTATTCCCATGTCAACCGTTTCCAATCTAGTCAAAATTCCATCCTTTTTTTCCAAGTGCATTTATCATCGCGCCGATCACACTATCACATACATTTTTTTCAACATGAATAACATTAATAAAATTTCTGACATACAATCAATTCATGTATGGTAATTCAAAAAAAAACTGTTCTCTTTTTCAAATTGGTTTTTGTAAAGATTTCAAAAATGGTTTACCAAAAGTAATTTCCACATCTTTTAATTTCACAAACAATTGATCACCTATTAGTGGAGATGGTGTTGTACATTCTTCTGAACTTCAATCGAATGATATCGTCCAAAATCATTACTTATGTTGTCGGGGTAGAAATCAGCGATGTCCTAGAAACATAGTTTTTTATGAATGTTTCAACCTAATTAACAATGTACCTTGTTCGTAAATGGGGCACCCTTGAGTTCCTTTAATGATAATCCTAATTTTTTTTCATAAGTAGGAAATTCATTTATCATCTCATACTATATGGATCTCAAAGTTAAATCTTAATTCTGGTAAGCATCTTACAACGTAACACCCGAATCCCACAATAATTTCAAATCCTTGACCAATGGATACAAATAAACATCAATATCATAACCCAGTTGTGTTGGTCCTCATATAATAATAGATAACATGATGTATTTTTGTTTCATGCATAACCACAATGGTAATTTATAATTTACCAACATAACCAGCCATGTACATTGACTGCTTCTTTGAAAACCAAAAGGATTCACTCCATCTATAGATAACGAAGGAAAAAGTTTCTCGGTGTGTTTTCAAATTCAGGATACTCATGATCAATTCCCGTCAACTAAGGAGAGTCTGCTGGGTGATGTAGTTACCCATCTTTAATTCAGGTATCTACATGCCACGTCAATTGTCTTGTAGTCTCCTCACTTCTATATAGGCACCCAAACCTTGTAATGATTGGAAAGTACCATAAAAATTTCATAGGACAAGATTCATCTTTCTTTTATCGAGATGCACCACACTTTGGGCATTCTTTAAGTGATTGGTGGTCCTTGAAAAACAATATATTGTCATTCAGGTAGGTGTGTATTCTTTCAGAGATCATACCCATTGAGCGTAGCATTTATTTGGCATCATATGTTCATCTCAGGAGCTCATTATCTTCTGGGAGAATGTCATTCAGGAGAACAAGTAGTTCCGTAAAAATGGAGTCACTCAACCCATTTCCAGATTTCAAATTATACATCTTCAGTATGGCTGAAAATGTTTTATATTTAGTGTAACCAGCATACAATGGAATGTTTGTTCAACTCATTAATTTATCAAACAATTTTGGGAAATCATGAAGTTAATCTTCAACTATCCTTGTCATTTCCTCAATACGATCTTCATCATCATTCATATCATAATCACATCCTCCATATGATCTTCTTCATTATTCATGATTGTAATCATATCAGATGATCCATAAAGTGTAGTGTTATTCTAGCCACTACCTACATTATTTTTTCCCCGTGTTTATTCAAATATATATTACTTTGATCTATTCTGTGACAGATCAGGTGTTCTTCCAACTCCTCTGGACTAATTTTTCATGAATAGCAACAGCGTAAATATGGACAAAGGATTTGAGAAGGGTCATTTGCATGATATTTTTCAAACTTGATAAACTCTTTCCGCCATCTTCAAACTATTTTGTCAACCGATTGGCATTCATCCATTCTTTATTCATATTCATCCTATTTGATACAGTAATATTAATATTTAACAAAATAATTATGCAAAATATGTTCAACTAGGGTCATCATCTAACTATAATCAATGGATGTAGTTGTGGTAAACAATACCCTTACCTCTCTATGAATTACTCAATACCAATGTAGATCACACCCATCTTCTCAACCACCTGATCAATGGAACTAGCTATGAGAAGCCCTTGCACTAATATGATTTAGTATCCCACATGTGATCAATATAAATTATTTTCAACCGGTTTTTTAGTGTTTCCTTAGAAAAATAATGGCTCTAGTAATGAACTATGTAAATAAACTAATAGATGGTATGATTTTCAATAGAGTGCTTGTGGGTGGAAGGATTCATTACATGTGTTGTTGTGGTTATTTGACTAAGGTGTCCATAAAGTGTCTCATAAAGTCCTCTAGTGAAGTGTTTTTCTAAGATTCATTGGAATCACACTAGTAACAAAGTGGTGGTGCCATTGAAATGGGTAAATTTTGGTTTGATATTCAATGGTGGAAGAACTAAAACATGGAAAAAATGGCATACCAATCATGAAAACAACTGCAACACTATACAAACACACAATTGTGCTCACAATCGCAACACCACACAAACCAAACAATCACAATTTCAGATTTTACAAAGAATACCTTATTCCATTGCTTTTGTTAATTCAAGGGTTACCACACAATTTTTATCATCTTGGGGAATTCATTCATTAGTTAGTATACATAAATTATTAATTTTTATATTCAAATGTTCAATAAGAACCAACCAACATGCAATTAATTTAGTGCGCAAACAAGGACCACCAACGAAGATGATTTTCAGAAAGGAGTTTTTCTCATACATTTCACAACATAACCATCAATATCACACAGTAATAAAATGATAACAAGATGAAACTAATGAGTAAGAGGAGAAAACTCATAGCGAAGTTCTCGTTCAGCATGCGACTGAGGTGAAATCGTAGCAGAGGATAGGTGCATGACAGAGGAGATTTCCAACTGAAAAGAAAACATAAAATGAGAACTCACATGTCAAGCAATTTTATTGGACAATAGTGGGATTTTATTTTCCATCTATGATATCTACAACTTGTTTATTTTCATTATTTGTCTAGTATTTTACAAGAAGTTGAACTTATGAATGGGACATGTCTGCTTTTCAGGAAAAAGATAATTTTTAATTTACTCTAATTTAGGGTTAAAGTATTCCACATTAATTGTATTTTTTAGGGGATCATTGATATCTCGTAGGGATCATGAATGCCTCTTAGGTTAGTGTAATGTCAGGTTAGTTGTTGGTTATGATACCAGACTAGGCCGTATTATTACATTTCTAATTTTAATTGACCAATGTCCATTTAAATATAGAATTTAGGGGGGGGGGGGTAATACACTAATATATTTAAGGAATAATAGAGGTAAAAATTATCATAGGCTCTCCAATAGAAGTGATGAATGATGAAACATACACCGGGTGGGGGAGAACCACCTAAGAGGAGAGGAGGGAAAGGTTGGCAGAGCGCAGAGGGGTACTGGTTGAGAAAAATAAAAAAATCAGTAAAACATAAACGGTTCAAAGGGGAAGGGGTGGGATGTCTAGGGGGTTGGGGGATACAGGGGTGTGGGGGAGGGGGTGTGGGTTGTCCAAGGAGGGGGGTGGGCTGTCCACTTTGAAACGACCTATAGGGATCCTGAAGAGTGAATTATAAGATGGGAAGAGGGGTTTGGGTGGCGGGGTTGAGTTACTAATAAGGAATAGGGAAACATCATTAAAATTACTAAAAAATGTGGCATCCCACCTTTTTATTACATAACTTTTCATTACATTTTATAAACATAGGATCATTAAAGTATAGTGTCTTGGAAATCAAGAACATAATACATGAGAACAACATAAAAAATTCTTATAAACAACTTGTAAGGATTAATAATAGGATAATTCTATGTACAATTACTGCATCTCATATCCTGGAGACATACATCAAAGGAAAGGGTGAGAAGAAGGCCCAGTAAGGGTAAACAAGGGAATCAGTGCAATTGTGATATCAATAAGAACATGAATAAAAACATAAAGACATGAGAAATGGATGTATAGGCATATCATAAAGAAAAGAACTTGGAACATAACTTGAATATGTGGCTACAAAATTTCATTTAGACATTCATGAACATATCACCAAGATCTATCCCCAAGGGGTCATAAAAATTACAAAGGTTATTCACCAAGGTAACGTGAAACTTGTCATCTCTAGAGATTAATTCTTTACCCAATGCATTGGAGTGCTATCAGGGTGCACCGTTAATATGCCTTTACATTCATGTGATCCACATATATCATAATCAATCATTTCATAAATAACCCATGGGGAATCAAATAAATGGGTTTCATTTCATCACGGTGACATTTTAAAAGTTCTTAAAAAAATAAGATCATTATACCATTTATAACCCATGTAAAGGGAGTGAGGGTTATATGTATGTCAATTCCAGAATCAAATACAGAATCATTATATATTTATGAACACACAAATAAATGAAATAGTTCTGGGTATTCACATAAATAAAACAAGAGAATTTCTGGAGAGAAATAGATAGAAATTTTGTGGCGAAATTTCTGCAGCATAATGGCTATATAACATGGTTTTTGAAAACATTGAAATGAGAGGGTACAAGAGGAACCCACTCATAAATAAATTATAATACAGTATAAATACATAATAACATTGATATAAGAACATGTTATGGAAATTTGAATGACATACCACATGAAAAGGAAACATGAAAGAAAAGAGAAGACACGATTCCTTTTATGAACAATTCGCCAACCTAACGACGTCACATAAAGATTCAGAAAAGAAATTTATGAGAGAGAAAAGGGACTCTCAACAATTAGACATGAAATGGAAGGTAATTAGAACATATATGAACATACCCTCAACAAAAAGAGATGCAAACTAGAAGACACAACATAAAGGAAGTCATGGCTTAAAAGAGGAGGGTAAAAGGATCACTTACTTGAAGAGTAACTTTGAAAGCTTGATGTTCGGGACCATGGGTGGCTTGAGGGAACCTTGGGGGGCCTCCTTGGGAGGTAAAAGGACCATAAATTTGCAGGGGAGGATTTGGAAATTTAATGAATGTGGGAATGGCTTGGTATTTATAAGAGAAATGAGGGAACAAAGCATTAATTGCCAAGGGACACCTCATAGGTGGTATTGGAAAAACCATGGGCTTGCCCGTGGTATTTTCCCATGGTATTAGCCACATGGGAAACCGAATAACGTATCTTACTGTTCATAATTCTACCATAATTATTGAATAATTATTACATCCTTAATGATGTCATTGAACATCTGAAACTCAAAACAGTATTTTCACTATTCACCGAAAATTCAACTTTCTCAGAAAAATTCCAAAAATTAACATTAACCTAATATTGATGATCTGAATTCAAAAAATGAAGTCCATTTTATGAAAATAAATTTCTGAATATTTTTAATTCAATTTTTAAATAAAAACACTATTCACAGAAAATTCAACTATTTCAGAAAAATCCCAAAAAATCACCTTAACCAAATATCGATGCTCTGATTTCAAAAATGAACTCACTTTTATAAAAATAATTTTCTAAATATTTTGAATTTAATTTTTAAATAAAAGACACTAATCACCCGAAAAAATTTATACATAACCAATAATTGTTTAAACAGTTATTTACCTATTTTATTTAATGAAATTACTTAATCAAGGTGCCTAAATTATATTAATAGTTTCTTAAGTGAGTTTACTTAATCCATTTGGTCATATTACTAATCATAAGCATAAAATCACTATTCATAATTTACTATTCACCAAAATTAAGCTGATCTTATTAGACTCTAAATTTCATACTGAACACAACTGTAGAAGACCATTTTTTGAAAATCATTACAAATTTTTAATTATTTAAGATTTACATAAATATTTTAAAATATCCTTTTTTCCATAATTCATCAATAATATACATCCTATATTTATCCAGACATTTGCGATTTACCAACTTCACCATAAGAAGAAATAAAAAATTTTATTTATATCAAAGGATTACACAAAGTAACTTTGGTCTCGTTACATAGCCCCTTATAACACTAGCATATGACCTAAGGGTAAGGTGTGCTAAGGTGATAGAGTCTGAGGGCGGCTTGGCCAACATTTCCCAAGTGGTGATTTCTATTAGCTTGAACTACTCTCGAAGGAAATTCTATTCCAGCTTCACACGTTGAAGTTGATCTTGGGTTTGGTCCAGATCAAAGCCCAATGGTGCTACCACCTTTCCTTGTTCCGTCAGATGGGCTCCGATCGGCCCAAGACTACTGGATGAGGCCATCAAATTTTTTTTTGTATTAAGATCACTTGTATTTATAGAAAACAATCGCAACATTTAGTTTCCAATGGTCATATTGACCAACAGTCATATAACCATCGAAACCCAATGGTATAATTTTAATTATACTCATTTCATTAAATAAATGAACTAGTTTTTTTGGGTATAAAATAAAATAACACACACAAAAACAAAAATTATTCAAAAATTCAGGTTGTTACATTCTTCCCCCCTTAAGAAATTTCGTCCTCAAAATTTTTAACTCTCACCCTCAGAAGAGAAAATATGTGGGTACTTTTTCCTCATAGACTCCTCTAGTTCCCACGTGGCTTCTTCATATTTGTGGTTCCTCCACAACACCTTAACAACATGGGTAGTATTATTGCATAGAACATTGTCTCTATGATCCAAGATCTCCACTGGATGCTCCTCATAAGAGAGGTCATGTTCTAGTTGTACCACCCCTAGGTTTAGTACATGTGAAGGGTCAGGTTTGTACATTCCCAAGAGGGATACATGGAAGACATCGTGAAGTTGTGTTAGATTTGGAGGAGGTGCTACTCGATAGGCCACTGCTCCTACGTGATCAAGCATTTCATAGGGGCCAATGTACCTAGGGTTGAGCTTCCATTTCTTCCCAAACCTCATTACTCTCTTCCAAGGTGATATTCAAATAAAAACCGTGTCACCGACATCAAACTCCAAGTATTTTCGAAAGTTTTCGGCATAGATCTTTTGCCGACCTTGAGCAGCCTTAATGTGTTGTTGGATGGCATGCACTTTTTCTGTCATCTCTTGCACAAGATCAGGCCCAAGAAGCTTTCTCTCACTAGCTTCATCCCAACTGGTAGAGGTTCTACATTGCTTCCCATATAGAGCTTCATAAGGTGCCATTTGAATGCTCGTGTGGAAGCTATTGTTCTAAGAGAACTCTACTAATGAGAGATGTTGATCCCATACACCATAAAATTCCATTAAGGATGTTCTCAGCATGTCTTCCAAAGTTTAAATAGCCTTTTCAGGTTGGCCATCGGTTTAGGGGTGATAGGCTGTACTGAAATTCAGTTTAGTACTCGGAGTATGTTAAAGACTTCTCTAGAATTTGGATGTCAACCTTGGATCACAATCCGATATGATGGAATGTGGAACTCCATGCAACCTTACCACTTCCTTAATGTAAATCCTGGTAAGTTGATCAAGAGAGAAATATTCTCGGTTAGAGATAAAATGGGCAGTCTTGGTGAGACAGCCCACAATAACCCATATCACATTGTTTCCTTAGGAAGTTCTCAGAAGACCAGTGATGAAGTCCATAGTTATATTGTCCCACTTCCATGCTGGTATGGGTAGTGGTTTCAATACCCCTTTGGGAAGTTGTCACTCTGCCTTCACTTGCTGACAGACTAGGCACTTTGAAGTGTAGTCAGCAATCTCCCTTTTCATATTATCCCACCAAAAATCGTCACGAAGGACCCTATACATTTTTATGCTTCCAGGATGTATAGATAATGTAGATATATGAGCTTCATCCATAAGCTCCTTCTTTATTTCCGAAATAAATGGAACACATAGTCTTGTACGAAATTTTAGTACACATTCTTGATCAATATTGATCTTAGGAAACTTCCCATCCTTTATATCATCAAACTTCTATTGTAAAAAGGATCTTCTTTTTGAGATTTCATGATCTTCTCTAGTAATGACTATTGATAAATCATTTGGGTTAGGGTTGATGATGTCCCTTACCTTATAATTCCCAATTCCATCTTTACTTGGTCATTGATCAAAGGATCTCTTTGAATCCTCATCATGGAAAAAACAACTAGGTATTTCCTACTTAATGCATCAACAACTTTTTTTTCTCTTCCAGGATGATAATGAATTGAACAGTCATAGTCTTTGAGAAATTCCATCCATCTCTTTTGTCTCATGTTCAATTCCTTTTTTGTGAAAATATACTTCAAACATTAATGGTCTGTGTATATATCAAATTTCTCCCCATAAAGATAGTGCCTATATATCTTCAGAGAAAAAACGACCGCTGCCAGCTCAAGATTATGCGTAGGATAATTCTGCTCATGAGTCCTCAACTGTCGAGATTCATAAGAAATGAACTTTTCATTTTCCATGAGGATGCACCCAAGACCTTTCAGAGATGCATCACTAAAAATAATGAATCCTTCTCCACTTGAGGGAAGAGTTAACATGGGTGTAGTACCCAATCTCTTCTTCAGCTCTTGGAAACATTCCTCTCACTCCTTTATCCAGTTGAACTTGACCCCTTTACGAGTTAACTTGGTTAATGGATTAGAAAGTCGTGATAAGTTCTTCAAAAACCTCCTATAATATCCTGATAATCCAAGAAAACTACGAATCTCAGTTATTGTTAAAGGTTGAGGCCACTCCTCTACAACTTTTTTCATTTTAGGGTCAACTGTGATTCCTTCACTGGTAACAATGTGCCCCAAGAAAGAAACTTTTTTGTAACCAGAATTCACATTTACTGAACTTTCCAAAAATCCTCTCCTTCCATAGAGTTTTCAAAATAACCCTTAGATGATCTTCATGCTCCTCATGACTTTTAGAATATATCAGAATATCATCACGAAAAACTTCCACAAAGTTATCAAGGTTGTCCTTAAAGACTCTATTCATCAGATCCATAAAAATAGTAGGTGTATTATTCAGTCCGAAGGAAATAAAAACAAACTCATAATGCCCATATCTTGATAGGAAGACAGTTTTTGGAATATCTTCTTTCTTCACCCTCAATTTATGATAACCAGATCGAAGATCAATCTTAGAGAAGAATTGAGCCCCCCAAAGTTGGTCAAATAAGTCATCAATTCTTGGAAGATGGTATTTGTTCTTCACTATTATCCCATTCGGTTCTCTATATTCAATACATAGCCACATTGATCCATCATTCTTCTTCACAAAGAGAACATGTGCTCCCCAGGGAGACACACTCGGTCGGATAATCCACTTATCCAAAAGATCTTCGAGTTGTTTCTTTAATTACTCCAGCTCCACATTTTCCATCCTATAGGGGGTCTTTGAGATTGGATGAGATCCAGGTACGAGCTCAATAGAGGACTCTACCTCTCTTTCTGGGGGAGGTCCAGGTAACTACTTTGGAAATACATCAACGTATTCCTGGATGATAAGGACCCTTTCTATCCTTAAACTCTCATCTCCTTCTTCTTCTTCACCAATCAACTCCATAAAGAAGGATATAGGGGGTTCTTTTAGACAAAGATCAGGTCGGGATATCTCTCCTTCGAATATAACTATAGATTTTCCATTTTGGCTTCCATCGGAGGGTCGTTAGTGCATGGTCCACTGTGGTCACCATTTTCACGGTTCCTCCTATTGCCCGCCATTTTTCTAAAATAGTAGAACCATAGTGAGAAACTTATTTCATTTATGAATATTTTAACTATAAAGTATTTTATTTCTGAAAACATGATGCTTAAACAATTATATTTTTCTATAATTTCTTCATAATGATTCATAAAAATCTTGTGATTAACCAAACATATCCCTCAAGAGTGTCGTAACCAAGAGTGAAACAAGTCCCATTGTCGTGCAACAGTTCCCATTTGAGTCTAGCTCAAAGCGGTCTTTTCAGGTTTTACCCCTATGTACATTTTTCCTAGAGCCACCTCTACCGGCTCGTATCCAGACATGGATGTATTTGTTTGATAAACCACTAACTCTATACTCACCAAAATACGAGGAAGTTTTACTATATTTAAACTTTTCTATAGGGTTCTTCCTAAAGTTTTCATAGCCTAATTTCCATAAATAACTAAACTATCCTTTGATACCAACTGTGGAATCCCACCTTTTTATTACAAAACTTTTCATTACATTTTACAAACAGAGGATCTTTAAAGTCTTGTGTCTTGGAAATCAGGAACTTAATACATGAAAACAACATAAAAAATTCTTCTAAACCACTTGTAAGGCTTCATCATAGGTTCATCATATATACAATTACTGCATCTCATATCCTGGAGACATACATCAAAGGAAAGGGTGAGAATATGGCCCAGTAAGGGTAAACAATGGAATCAGTGTATTTGTGATATCAATAAGAACATGAATAAAAACATAAAGACATGAGCAATGGAAGTATAGGCATATCATAAAGAAAATAACTTGGAATAAAACTTGAATATGTGGATAAAAAATTTCATTTAGACATTCATGAACATATCACCAATATCCATCACCAAGGTGTCATAAAAATTACCAAGATTATTCACCAAGGTATCATGAAACTTGTCATCTCTAGAGATTAATTCTTTACCCAATGAATTGGAGTACTATCAGGGCACACCATTAATATATATTTACATTAATGTGAGCCACATACATCATAATCAAACATTTTATAAATAACCCATGGATAATAAAAGAAATGGGTTTCATTTCAAGATCGTGACGTTTTAAAAGTTCTTAAAAAAATAAGAACATTATGCCATTTATAACCCATGGAAAGGGAGTGAGGGTTATATGTATGTCAATTCCAGAATCAAATACATCATCTTTATGTATTTATGAACACCCAAATAAACGAAATAGGTCTGAGTATTCACATAAATAAAACAAGAGAATTTCTGGAGAGAAAGAGATATAAATTTTGAGGCGAAATTTCTACAACATAACGACTATATAACATGGTTTTTGAAAACATTGAAAAGAGAGGGTACAAGAGTAACCCATTCATAAATAAATTATAATACAGTATAAATACAAAAAAACATGGAGATAATAACATGGTATGGAAATTTGAATGACACACAACATGAAAAGGAAACATGAAAGAAAATAGAAGACACGATTCCTTTTACAAAAAATTCGGCAGCCTAACGGCGTCACATAAAAATTCATAAAACAAATTGATGAGAGTGGAAAGGGACTCTCAACAATTAGACATGAAATGGACAGTAATTAGAAAATATATGAACATACCCTCAACAAAATGAGATGGAACTACAAGACACAACATAAAGGAAGTCATGTCTTAAAAGAGAAGGGTGAAAAGATCCCTTACTTGAAGGAATGAGGGAACAAAGCATTAATTACCAAAGGACACCTCATCAGTGGTATTGGAAAAACCATGGGCTTTCCCATGGTATTTTCCCATGGTATTGGCCACTTGGGAAACCTCATACCTTATCTTACTATTCATAATTCGACCAGAACTATTGCATAATTATTACATCCTTAATGATGTCATTAAACACCTGAAACTCATAACTGTATTTTTACTATTCACCAAAAAATCAAATTTCTCAGAAAAATCCGAAAAATTCACCTTAACCTAATATCGATGCTATGAATTCATAAATGAACTAAATTTTATGAACAGAATTTTCTAAATAATTTTAATTTAATTTTTAAATAAAAACACTATTCATTGAAAATTCAACTGTTTTAGAAAAATCCCAAAAATTCACCTTACCAAATATCGTTGCTCTGATTTCAAAAATGAACTCCACTTTATGAAAATAATTTTTTAAATAATTTTAATTTAATTTTTAAATAAAAAATACTATTCACCTGAAAAAACTAATACTTAACCAATAATTTTTTAAACAGTTATTTACCTATTTTATTAAATCACATTACTTAATCACGGTGCCTAAATTATATTAATACTTTTTTAAGTGAGGTTACTTAATCTATTTGGTCATATTACAAATCATAATCGTAAAATCACTATTCATAATTTACTATTCACCAAAAATTAAGTTGATCTTATTAGACTCTAAATTTTATACTAAACACAACTGTAGAAGACATTTTTTTGAAAATCACTACACATTTTTAATTATTTAATATTTACATAAATATTTTAAAATATCCTTTTTTTCCAAAATTCATCAATAATATAAATCCTATATTTATCCGGAAATTTGAGATTTACCAACTTCACCGTAAGAAGAAATAACAATTTTATTTATATCAAAGGATTACACAAAGTAGCTGAGGTCTCGTTACATAGCCCCTTATAACACCAGCATATGACCTAAGTGTAAGGTTTGCTAAGGTGATAAAATCTGAGGGAGGCTCGACCAACATTTCCCGATTGGTGATTTCTATCAGCTTTAACTTCTCCCGAAGGTGATTCCGTTCCAGCTTCACACGTTGAATTTCGGCTTGGGTTTGGTCTAGAGAAAAGCCAAGTGGTGCTACCTCCTTCCCATGTTCCATCAGATGGGCTTTGATCAGCCCAAGACTACAGGATGAGGCCATCAAATCTTTTTTTTGTATTAAAATCACTTGTATTTATAGACAATAATTGAAACATTTAGTTTCCAATGTTCATATAACCTTCAAAACCCAACGATGTCATTTTAATTATACTCATATCATTAAATAAATGAAATATTTTTGTTGAGTATAAAATAAAATAACACACAAAAAAAGGAAACAAAAATTATTCAAAAGTTTGGGACGTTACAAAAAATTAATATTCAATTAAGAATAGGGTACATTATGTTGTTGTCTAAGGGTTTATTGCATAGTGAACCATATGATGTTACGTTGTTGAATTACCACAAGGTATACAATGCGACACCCATCCCCTAGGTAGAACCACTAAATCTTTATCATGAATTATCATTTGACTATATGCCTTATGGAATAACATCCACCCCAAAAAAATAGTATGGAGTGCATAACATAGCCAACCTCCCACATGATCCAAACCATTAACATAAGGTGGATCCCATGGATATACTCACATACATAAAGGAGGATCTAAATAGGAATAATCAATCTAACCTCTAACATAATATAAATCACAAATAGAAGGTATTCGACATGGATACTAATATATAGTATATGTGGATCGTGAGAAGGTCATAAAAGAGACAACTTACTACTAGAGAAAGACTACCAACGTATGACAGATCCCTTGGCTAAATGAACATCCATAAATCAGATCCTAGGGAGGTTATAACATAACTAATAATCAACACAATTAGAACCAATAAAATAATTTATGTCTTGTGGAAAATCACATATACTCCATGATGTATATCCAAACATAATGATTAAAAAATTCGAAAGAATGTTCACCTTGGTGGTGTATCTCTACATTTCAATCTCTAGGTCTCTAGGCCTCATCCTCATCATAGATATATAATAACGATTAAGATATAATGAACATTCATGGAATATAAGCCTCATCAAAGATCTTAGCTAGCTAATGATTGATACCTAGCATCGAGGAGGAGGAGGAGGAGGAGGACAGTCACAGCAGAGGAGTAGAAAAAGGCGGCAGCGGTAGAGAAGGAGTGGGAATCATTTCCCAACACTAAGGTATAATTTCCCACATCATGGGATCATGATAGAATGGGTATATCATCTGTCGAATGCAATACATTAAGATATAATTATTATTGGGCAGTACATCTCAAGACATTTTAATATTTCATAATTGGTATTACATCTCGGATCACATTATTATATGGTAAGTGGGAAATTAAACTCATAAAACACATCACAGTATCACATCAAGTATCTCTTCCCATTCATTAGGCATCTTCAACATAAATTTTCATATCATCCCAGTCCATAGGCCTTGCTGAAGTGATTAGGCAGCTCATTTCACACCCAAACAATGATATTAATCAATGGGCAGTACTTACACCACATAAAAATAGAATTACCTATGAGAAGAGTGTACTATAGAATATGAAAAACATAAAATGGAATAATAAACATCTTATAAAATACTAAATAAACCACAACCAAGTTTCCCTAACATATGACTCACTCAATGTTTAAGATTAGTTGATCCACACATGTCGAACCAATATCCAAATCCAAAATTAGGCTATAACCCCCTATGATATTACAGGTCAGAAGGGGGAGGAACAGTCACCCAGTATGTTATTCAAATAATTCAAAAATTCTATGAGGAAAAACTAAGTTCCATTTTGGTCAAGGCTTAAACTAACCTCACATAATCCACACATCTCTTATTCAAAGGAGGCTAAGGGAACCGATTTTGTTCCCTCTATGTTATTTTTTTACAAGGAGGAATACCTATTGCTTATATAGAGCATAATTACCATTAATTTAATTTTCAATCATGGAACATATTTTCCATTGAATAACTCTACATCACAAGTAAGGATAGAACATAGCCCAAAAAGAACTTACCTACTCTTAGGTGGTGAATTTAAAAAATCATAGTAAAAAACTCAAAATGGAATATCTCAATTATACCAACTACACAAGGGTAGAATGACTACATATCACACAATTCATAAATCAATACAAAAAACATTGGTAATGGTTTGAAACCCCCAACCTCAAAGTATATCTGACCCATTAAGAATGCTTAGCCACCATATCCTAAGCTCATCCAGGCTCCATCAAGTTCCATCATCCATTTTCGAAACACATGAGGAGGAATCCATGGAGGAGGAGGATGATTAGGTGGATGGAGGAGGAGGAGGAGGAGGAGGAGTCAGGTGTGGCGTAGGAGGAAGTGGCGGAGACAGAGGAAGAGAAGTAGGGTCACATCGGAGGAGGGATCATAGTGGAGGAGGAGGAGAAGCCAGCAGTGACAGTGGAGGAGGAGGACGGTCACGGTAGAAGAGGAGGACAAGGCAACGATAGCAAGAATGATGGAGGAGGAAGAGGAGGAAGAGAAGGATGAGAAGGGGTCGTGGCGCAGGGGTCATCTTCGACAAAGGCTCAAACGGGTGCAACGGAGGAGGGTCCTATTAGGGTTATTTTATAAAAACCGTTGGAACCTTTATCAGCTCTAGTTAAAAGCAATGATAAAGATATATTTTATCAGTGCTAAAATAAAAGAACTAGTATATGACCTATTTATTGGTTCTAACATTTTAGAGCTGATAAATATATATTTCATCATTTCTTTTTAGTTCTGATAAAGGCACATCTTTATCAGTGCTCAAAAAGCACTTATAAAACAAATATTTATTAGTGCTAAAATTATAGCACTACTATGTACTTATTTCATTTGTCATTCTTAATTATATATATATATATATTAAAAAGTATTATATATTTATAAATATAATAAATATATTAAATATAGAAAATATAATAAATACAATGAAGTAATCTAATAAATCTAATAAATCTCTAATAAATATAATAAATCTACTAAATATATTTATTTTTTAATGTAATTTATTATAATATTATAAATCTAAAATTTTATATAAAACATTTACCAGTGCTAATAATAGCGCTAAAAAGGAACACTTTATTAGCAATTGTTTTAGAGTTGATAAAGTATACATTTTTCAGCATTTTTATCTAGCGTTGATAAAGCCCCACCCCTTTATCAGCACTTTCTGCTTAGTGCTGATCAAGGGAAGTGCTTCCCTTGTCCTATTTTGTATTAGTGGTAAGAATCAAGCCACAAAGAGTTGTTAAGTGTTGTTAAGTATAACATCATGCAGTAAGGATGAATGACAAGATAAATGGCTTCCAAGGGAGGTACATGGTGTGGTTTTTATAAACCCTCCATAAATGGGGACCAAGGAGGTCCCAACCACACTATGCACTCCTGGGAGAAATCTATCCCAAGGGGCCAAATAAACTAGAATTATTCACCGCTATACTAGATACAAAAGGTACTAGAATTCCTATGTATCCCATACAGATGGAATCAAGCCATATATAGTTCTTGAATCTTGTGTAGTTTAACACCATGCAGTAAGGATGAATTTTTTAGTTTAATGTCACACGGGATGATGATGATTGGAAGTTTTACATCTCGAATCCTAGATAGAGAAGAGTTTCTCATGCGAAGTACTTCTTGAGGAACTTGTCATTGGAAGAAGGAGTAATTAACTCACCATCCTTGGTGACCAAGGAGTATGCACCATTTGGGTAAACCTTATGAACGAGGTAGGATAATTCCCATTTGGGATCCAAAATTGGTGTCTCCCAACAAGCATCATTTGAATCCTCAGATCCAATACCACATCACATTATATGAAGGAAAAGAGACAAAATATCTTGCTAAAAACCCTACCTATGTTGTTATGGTGCCTCTCCAGATTATGTAAGGCCCATAGCCAGTTCTCATCAAGGGATTCTAGATTAGCCAGATAGACTTCTGTTACCCTACCTAACATCTACTTATCATAGATAGATGTATAAATAGATTAAAATTATATTTCAATGGGAATGAATTCCTTTGTTGCATACACCAGGTAATATGGGGTCACCTTGGTGGAGTTTCAAGTCATCGTCTGATAATCACAGAGAGTGTTGGGGAGATTGTATGACCAACTTTTATTATTTTGGCTGTCCATCTTCAGAAAAATGTTGGAGAAGGTATTTTTGAAAACATAAATTTTTCCATTAGAGTATGTATAGAAGCAAGAAGTATGGTTGGAGTAGATATTGTACATGGCCTACAATTTCTTCAGTTCAACTGCCATGAAATTTTTTCCAATATCGATGAGAATAACATGATGGACTCTGAACCTATGGATGATGTTGGAGCTCAAGAAATAAATGATGTAATTAGCCTTTACTTACTTGAGTGGGATCACCTATACCCACATGGAGAAGAAATCCACTGCAGTCAGAATAATCCTGCATTGGCGAGCTGCCGATGGTGGGTATGGTCCCATGACATCAAGTCCCCAGACTAAAAAGGGCTAAGAATACATGGTGGTTTGGAGGGGATCTAGATATTTAGGCAAAAAGATAGGATTAATCTGACATATTTGGAAGCTCTTTGAGAACTCAATACAGTAAAAAACCATGGTGGGGCAAAAGTAACCCAACCTCAGAACATATAGAGAGAGTTTTGAACTGTCCTAATGGGATCTACATGAATCGTCATTAATTTCATACATAACCTAGGGAATCTTATCTACTTGAATACAATAGAGGAGAAATTCATAGAAACCACATCTGCAGAAGATCTTCTCAAGGTAGGGACCACTCTGGAGGGTGAATTGCGCTACAAGATGACATTTCATTCACGTTTAGCTCTATCTATTTGGATATTGATGTGTTGGTGATAATCGATGAAAGAAGTTTTATAATAAGAGGTTTCTTATTCTACAATAGAGCTATTTGGGGGTCCTATGGGGGAACCATAGGTAATGTGGCTTAGCTACTAGTTCTCATCATCATCCAAGGAGATGGGAGTTCTAAACCTTGGATGCATCACATGGATAAATAGGTCGCCCTGGTCTGGATATTCTAGTGATGTAAAAAAACTGGACATGGAATTAGCATGACTATTCTGTGATCAAGGAAAAGTGACCTCTGTTTGAGAAGGGAACTAGTCCATTAACTAGAGAGTGTTCTCTAACATGGGTACGAGCTCTAGATTCTTGATCATATAGTCACCATTAATCTTCATGATGACTAGTTCAGATCCCCCTTCACATGTTGGTGGGGAAAATCAATCTTTAGGGCCAACTCAAGACCAGTGATGAGAGACTAATACTCTGACTTGTTGTTGGTGTAGCATTATGACAACAATAATGAATAGGGAATGAAAACCTATGTGGGAATAGTGAATACAATTCCTAGACTTACTTTGTGGAGTCGAGGATCATTAAGCCTTATCCCAGTCAGACTTCAAGTGGTGTCGTGAAAATTCATCTTCTAACTCGACATAGTCTAATCCACTGAGAGGATGGACACATCTAGAAATTAATGATCTAGGGAATGCTCTGAGGGGGATGGATGGGTGGTAAGGAAGTCTTCCAATGCCTGAACCTTGACTACATTCTGTGGAACAAACATGATGTTAAACTATTGAAGGATCACTTCCCATAGAGCTAGAAGACCTGTTAACATATGGAGGTTTATAATATACTTTAGCGGATCCTAATGGGACACCAACTATATCTCGTGATGATGTAGATAATTCCACAACTTATGCACTATGAAAACTGTTGCAAGGAAGATCTTCCCGATAGAGGAATATCAGGTTTTTGTGTCTAATAGAATGCATATGAGAAAATAAAAAATATTCTCTATCCCTTCATTATTATTTACTGTAAGAAGGACACTGAAGGATCATTTCTAGGGTAGTCACATAGAAGACTAGTTGATTTTTTAATACAAGTGGCATCATAACTAGAGACTATAGAAGAAACTTCTCGATGTCCTCAGAAGCAGTCTGACACTCTTCATCCCATTGGTGGATGGAACCATTCTTCATGAGTCTCGAAAATGGAATACAATTGCCGGCCAAATTTGAAATGAATTGGTGTATATAGGTTATGTGGCCTTCAAATCTCTAGAGATGATGAAGGTTGCTCAGTGGAGGCATCTGACTAATGGCCTTGATCTTAACTAGGTCAATCTCAATGCCTCTATTTCAAATGAAAAAATTTAGTAACTTTACCGAGGTAACCTCTAAGGAACACTTTAATGGGTTCTTTTTTATATGGTGGGAGTAGAGGAAACCGAATGATTTTTCAATGTCTCTGAGATGGTATTGAAGTTGGAAGGATATGAACACCAAAAAATCCTTTTAAAATTCCAACAGTGTCCCAAGGATTGGTTTGGATGTGTAGTGTATATCACGCTGAAAGGTAGCTCTGACATTCTTCAAATCGAAGGGAATTACCTGATAGCATAGGTTCCTTGAGGTATGTAACACCCCAAGATTTTATGAAAAACATTATTTTAATTTATTTGATGTATTGTGTTGTATGATACCCCAATATTATCATGCGTTATACGCAACAACGTATTAGCTTGCAGTATATGCAACACTAATCTTGGATCGTGTTACACACTATTTTGAGTTTGTTTGATAGTAGTTATTCTACGCAACATTGAGTATATATATATATATATATATTCAATGTATTAATGAAATATGGTTGGATTTTGTTATACGTAACAAAAAAAGGAGTTGTGCACTACACGCAACCCTGACTTTGCTTGCATTACACGCAATCACGACCTTCCTCGATAGCGTGTGTTGTACGCAATACCGGGTTTTACTAAACAATGATATATTATTATAATATTATTATGGACTAGCCGTTATGAATAGTATTAACTACATTTTGAATTTTATAACATTATTATTAATCTTACATATTTTCTAGAACATAGTATGAGAACTAAATAAATTTTTCGGGTAAAATTTGTATTTTTCAAAAAATGCAGTTTTGCCGCCTTTTGATGGAGCACCTACATTAAATCTAGTTTTTGACATGTTTATAAGTTCAATTTGGAAAAATAAAATCTTTCCTTGGAATCTGGATATAAAAATATAATTGGGATAAATTTTTCATATTATTCTGATAACTTTCATATTTTGATGAATAGTAAAAACACGCTATATTTTAATTAAAAATAACTTTTATCATCGCAATAATTTATATGGTTATATTATCTTTTTTAACTGGGTTTAAAGTGTAATTAGAATATATTTTTACCATTTAATCAATGTTGGTCATTGGAATTAATTTCACTTTGAAATTGGATATAAACAAGTATCAATCTTTGGATAGTTATTGTTTCTTAAAAAACATGCTATTTGTTTTGATAACGGGAATTAATTTTAAAATTAATTAATTCCACTTATATGTTTTGAATTTTTAAAAATAGACATCAATTTTGAATTCGTAATATCAAATAATTCTTAGGCTGAAATTTTGGTATTTTTCTGAAAAACTGCAATTTTCGATGAATAGTGAAACCACTAAATGGTAGTTTAAAAACCGACTTTTTCATTTTAATGAAAATTTACCACTTTTGTGAATTGAATTTCTAAAATCCAAGAGACACGGTTAATATCAAGGACTAAAATGTGGTTCAATGAGATGAAAATAATTTTTGGCGAATAGTAACTTTTTACTTTTTTTTACCACGGTTAAAAGTAAATAGGGTGATTAAGTGTAAAAATAATATTATTATTACCCTAACACTTGTCCTAATTCTATTGGTTAAGTGTAATTCGACCAAAAACAACCTTAGGAATAAAATATGACCATTTAGGCCCACTTGGATTAGATTAGGACATTTATTATTAATTTATTTAAAGAAGGGTTAAAATAGTTAAAATCAATGTTTAATAACTAAATCCTTTATAATATAGGGTTATACAGAAGATACATTCGACTATAAATATTAATTAGGAAGATAAAAAGACTTCCTAAATAATGGTATTTTATTTGTAAATTTTATACATTAAATAATTAAATTTATGTATGACACAATGATGATGCAGTAATTATCTTATTAATGAAATATTTTCATAATTGATGTTATAAATACCCAATTAAATGTAATTTGAGACTTTTTTGGAATTAAAATAATTTTCTAAGTTAATATTACATATTTTTACTGATTTAATTAACTTTTTTCGAACTAATCTTTCTGTTATGATTTTCAAAAAAATCAATTACCAAATAGTGACAAAATTGACATAAAATAGTTTTTAAAACAAATATTATATTATTAATTGTTATATTATTCCTAAAAATCTATGGTTATGACAAATGACTTAGATAAGGTTATATATATTAATAATAAACAACTTGTGGTTCTTTTGACATGTTATAGTATGTTTATTAACTTCATAGTGTAAGAAAAAAAGAAGACACGATAAAAGATAAATTATCTAACTTAAAGTTAAATCTAAATGATAAGGTTAAAATAGAAACCTAAACTTGTATAAATTCTATTGTATGAGAGTATTTAGACCCATCCCCACCTTAGCTTCTAAATAAATCAATTTGTAGCTATTAAAAACCGAATATGACTCTATAATAAATTAATATTTTTAGTTTTTCCTAAGGTGCCCCTCTCCTCCCTTATAAAAGGGCACCTCCTCCCTCTCTTCCACACACCACTTTGAGCCTTCAAACTCGTCCAAAACCTACCAAATTCTATTATACACTTACCTAGAAATATCCTATAGGTCCTGGTTTTCTTAAATGACCAATTTTAGTGCCCTAAAAGGAGTTCTTAAAGAGGTGCTTCAAAGAAGAGGTAATGCCCGTTACCGATTCTTTCAACTTTATTTCCTCTTCCACTTCTTCTTCTTCAGTTGTTTCATTATGAAGTTATAACATCAATATCAATCATATAATGATATGCTATTATAAGTATCAAACAAACCTATTTCACTATCTATTCATCCTACAGAAAATGAAATCACCGCGCGTGTGTACGTACAGAATACCATCTCCACGCCGTGGTGTAATCAGTTTTTCCACCACCACCTTACATGAATGGGTATAATGGTGTAAATAAATAACTATATATGATTATTGTAAATTAATATTTATTCTGTAATATTATGCATACACTTCAATACAATTTAATGATCATGGGAATGATATCATCGCTCGTGCGTACGTACGGACTAGCGTCTCCACGAACGCGATGAGATTCATTTTCCATGATTAACCATTCAAGAATGATTATAAAGTATATATAATGAATAATAATGAGATATATGGAATAATGAAGCTACTGGATTTATGTATATATATATATATATTTCATCTACTTTCTTCCATTCAAGTCAATAAAGAAAGGAAAACAACATTCGTGCGTACGTACGACCTACTATCTCCATGAATGGTGTGTTTAATTTCATTTATCTATATATTATATATATATATATATTGAATATATATGATATATAAATCACGTTTTACATTCTTAATGTAAGTAAATCATGATATATGTAATAATAAAATCAAGAACAACAAGTCCAAACACGTACGATAAATGATACAATTTTACCCAAAACGCTACATTAACATGGAATTGAAAAATGAACGGGTAATATAAATACCTAAGTGAACCATATATGATATAATAACAATGAATATGATTCTGTAATAAGTCAATGAAATTATTTAAATAATTATACAGGAGGTTCGGATATATACGAAGCATATCTGACATAAGGTAAGCGATAACTTTTCCAATCTCGTTCCTATCCGAGATTGTTTATTCGTAAGTATTTATTGGGGTTAGTGTTCTCATCCATCTCCATATTTCATAAAAATGGTTTCATGTATTTTCAATGTCCTTTTTACCCATTTTTCAACTTTTACTACATGGTATGTATGGAATCTTTCTTTTACGAGGTACTTTTTGACTTTTCCGGCAAAAGTACGAGAAGAATGTTTTTTTAACTTATACGGCACAAATGGATTTTTACTGTTTTATAAAGCCTTATTTTCATGAAGCTTCCTATAAAATATTTAATGACTATTTTCAACAAAATATTTTTCTTTTAAAATTGCATGACATTTTGTGAAAAGGGAATGATTTTGAAGAAGAAGGGATATTTTCCTCAAGAATTCATTTCAAGTGTTTTATCAAAACCATTTTTCATATAAGATGTAATTATTTCATATGTTTATGTTTCAGGTAACATGTCTCTATGATTTACATGGTTTCACTTTTCTATTTATGAAATGATATCCATTTCTTTTATATGGATTATGATATGATGGGATGATGTTTATGAAACCCATTTTATTTATTGGGTTGTGTATGTTTTTTTTGTGGCAAAAGTATGAATGATTTCATTATGAGATGGGTGGGACCTATATCTCCCTCTAATGCATTGGGTAAAGATTTATATCTAATGTGATAGACATGGCTGGAATGGTAAGTTAATCCGGTTCAGTGTTACAGGATTGAAACGAGGAGTGAACTCGATTCGGAAAGGGACTTTTTCCACTAAGATGGTCTTGGCAGCAATGCCTTGGCTACCATGGATATCATAAATGTGATTAATGTTTTTCCACAATTAAAAGTTTTATTCCCAAGATATTTTATCATGATTGATGTTCTATTATGATCTATGACTTATGTACTGCCATGTTTTATGTCATTTCTCAAGATTTTGATGTTTAAACATTATGTTCATGTTTTTATGTTCAAATGTATATGGTTTGTTTTATTTTCTCCATGCTTACCCTTATTGAGCATTTGAGCTCACCCTTTATATGTTTTCTTTTCCCCCAGGATTAAAATAAAGAATTTAGGTAAAGAAACAAAAAGGGGAAGATCTTTATGGGAGATGTTGAAGATCTTTCACCACGATTAGAAGATTATTTTTCCGAGTTTCCAAAGAAACTAAACTATTACGGTCATTGTGTGTCTGTTTTCGTTATGTATTAAGTATTCCGCAAAAGTAATGTAATGACCATGTACGTCAAGCTTCGGGTCTTTACAGTTGGTATCAAAGGGAGGTTTAGTTAACCTTTGGAAACTAGGATGCGAAAACGTTAGTGAGATCCCTAGAGATATTTCTAAGGTATGTCTAGGGAAGTCCGTAAGGATAAGTATACGTATAGGATATAGTCCTAGAACTATGGTAACGATCTTATAATTTAACCTAAGATGTTAGATATTGAGGGTACTCACCCTTTACTATGTTGTTTTCCCTATCATGATTTTTGCCTCTCACAGAATTCTTTTTGTGTTTTAGTCAATGGAGGAAACCAGAAAGAATTCGGTTAACATTGAATCCAATGGACAAAATGGTGACTATGAGCAACAAAATTGCATAATGCCTAGAGAGAAAGATATTGTGATTATGCCGAATAAGTCATCGTGATATATGATGAACAAGGTGATATTTAGTGGTATGCCTAATTCATCTAATAAGAGGAAGGTCGACTTTTATGCATGTTGGCATGTTGAGGAGCATAAAGCAAGGAAGATTGAGATTTCTAAATAAGGGAAGAAGAACCTTGAGGAATACCTGAAATGGAGGGGAAGATGTTATCTGTGTGGAGAAAAGGGTCATAGAGTGACAGACTTTTATGGAGTTCAATGTCTTATTTGTGGAGAACATGGGCATTACCCAACCCAATGCCCTGACCTAAAAATTTACTTCTAAATCAAGTAAGGACTTATTCCTGGACAATCATTAAAGAGGATGGATTGAAGTGTTTATGTATTGGTATTCAAGAATAATGTTGTTGAGGTACTTTTATAATGTATTTAAATATTTTTGTATTAGTCTATTGTGGTTTTCAATAATTTTATGGTACCGATAACCATGAAAAGTGATTCAAATATTTTGGAAAGCAGATGATATGGGCATAATGAAGGGATAAGGAGAAAATGAAATGTTTGACAATATTCATGAGCTGAAGACTGATATAAGGACTAAGTTATATCATGGTTTGAGTATATAAAATTTTTAGGATTTTGGTATGAGGAAAGTGTTAAATTTTAACTACATTCATGTTTTCACTAAGGTTCAATGGGTATTCATTTTTTTTCAAGAGAATACATGATTAAGGCCTTCGAATGTTTGGAATGTTACCAAACAGACATATCTTATGATATATGGTGATCGACGATGGTATTAACATGCTTGTTATATGAACTCTTTGGTAATCGTTTTCACTATAATATGAGATTGAACAACAATATTTTAGATAAGCCTAAAGATTGGAATGGATTATGTTGGACATAAGTTAGTATTGTTTAAGGCTAGAACTTTTTTGATATTATTGATGGAAAGTTATAATAAAGTCTTTTTTGAAAAAAATATAACTTGCAGGATGGACGACAACCCATCGCATCGGACAAGGATGTGGGAATCGAACCCACAACCGAAGTGTGACTGGCCTTTATCACCTACCACTGGCCTATAGGAAGTCCCTATTTAGTAGAAACTATTTTTATTATATTAAGAAGTATGATATATGAAGTATAAGTCCATTTTAGGAACCATATATGATTAATCTCACAATAGATGGACTTATGTATTTTTGATAAATTTTCTAACCTTTTGTTTGAGATAGATGGAATGACCCATCATTCTTTCACATGATCTACTAACACTTCACGAATAACAAATTCAACTTCATTTCTTTAATAGATAAAGTGGAAATTGTCCAAAGAACAACCAATGGTGAGACTCTACCAAAATCATGAAAGTATTTCTTTTAATTCAAATTTCATCAACATTAGGGAAATGATCCTGAAAACCAAAAATGTTGTCCTAGTGACCTTATATCCGATGAATCAGATGGTACCTTAGATCATCAAAAAACTATGGCTTCGTGATTGATGGCTTTTTCATCGCCATGTTCTCTACCACTCTCCATCAGAACATGATGGTTAGATTTTTCTTCCATATCCATATTTTCCCATATGTTCTCCTATATGGAAACCCAGTGATGAGTTACTTTGGGTAATAGTTACATTTCATACTTTAGTTTTTCAAATTAAGTTTTATAATTCTTTTTACGATGTGGGTTTCTATAAATAGTAAACAATTTATAACCCCGACGAATTTCGAGGGCGAAATTCATTTTAAGGGGGGTAGAATGTGACACCCCGATATTTTATGAAAAACATTATTTTAATTTATTTGATGTATTATGTTGTATGATACCCCAATATTATCTTGCATTATACGCAACACTGTATTAGCTTGCAGTATATGCAACACTAATCTTGGATCGTGTTACACACAATTTTGAGTTTTTTTAATAGTAGTTATTCTACGCAACATTGAGTTTATATATATATATATATAATGTATTAATGAAATATGGTTGGATTTTGTTATACGCAAAAAAAGGAGTTGTGCACTACACACAACCCTGACTTGGCTTGCATTACACGCAATCACGACCTTCCTCGATAGCGTGTGTTGTATGTAATACCGAGTTTTACTAAACAACGATATATTATTATAATATTATTATGGACTAGCCGTTATGAATAGTATTAACTAAATTTTGAATTTTATAACATTATTATTCATCTTATATATTTTCTAGAACATGGTATGAGAACTAAATAAATTTTTCAGGTAAAATAAGTATTTTTCAAAAAATGCAGTTTTGCCGCCTTTTGATGGCACACCCACTTTAAATCTATTTTTGACATGTTTATAAGTTCAATTTGGTAAAATAAAATTCTTCCATGGAATTTGGATATAAAAATTTAATTGGGATAAATTTTTCATATTATTCTGATAACTTTCATATTTTCATGAATAGTAAAAACACGCTATATTTTAATTGAAAATGACTTTTTTTATCGCAACAATTTATATGGTTAGATTATCTTCTTAATTGGGTTCAAAGTGTAATTAGAATATATTTTTACCATTTAATCCAATGTTGGTCCTTGGAATTAATTTCACTTTGAAATTGGATATAAACAAGTATCAATCTTTTGATAGTTATTGTTTCCTAAAAAACACGCTTTTTGTTTTGATAACGGGAATTAATTTTAAAATTAATTAATTCCACTTCTATGTTTTGAATTTTTTAAAATAGACATAAATTTTCAATTCAGAATATCAAATAATTCTTATGCTGAATTTTTGGTATTTTTCTAAAAAACTACAATTTTCGATGAATAGTGAAACCACTTAGTTGTAGTTTAAAAACTGAATTTTTCATTTAAATGAAATTTTACCACTTCGGTGAATTGAATTTTTAAAATACGAGAGACCCGGTTAATATCATGTACTAAAATGTGGTTCAATGAGTTGAAAATAATTTTTGGTGAATAGTAACTTTTTTCTTTTTTTTACCACGGTTAAAAGTAAATAGGGTAATTGAGGGTAAAAATAATATTATTATTACCCTAAAAAATGTTCTAATTCTATTGGATAAGTTTAATTAGACCAAAAACAACCTTAAGAATAAAATATTACCATTTAGGCCCACTTGTATTAGATTAGGACATTTATTATTAATTTATTTAAAGAAGGGTTAAAATAGTTAAAATCAATGTTTAATAACTAAATCATTTTTAATATAGGGTTATACAGAAGATAAATTCGACTATAAATATTAATTAGGAAGATAAAAATATTTCATACATAATGGAATTTTATTTGTAATTTTTAGACATTAAATAATGTAATTTATGTATGACACAATGATGCTGCAGTAATTATCTTATTAATGAAATATTGACAAAATTGATGTTATAAATACCCAAATAAATGTAATTTGAGACTTTTTATGAATTCCAATTCTTTGATAGGTTAATATTACATATTAGTACATATTTAATTAACTTTTTTAGAACTAATATTTCTGTTATGATTTTCAAAAAAATCAATTACCAAATAGTGTCAAAATTGACATAAAATAGTTTTTAAAACAAATATTATATTATTAATTGTTATTTTATTCCTAAAAATATATGGATCGCCCAAATGACGTATATAGGGTTATATATATTAATAATAAACAACTTGGGGTTCCTTTGTCTTGTTATAGTATGTTTATTAACCTTATAGTGTAAGAAAACAAGAAGACATGGTAAAAGTTAAATTATCTAACTTAAAGTTAAATCTAAATGATAATTTTAACATAGAAACCTAAACTTGCCTAAATTCTATTGGATGAGATGATTTCTACCCATCCCCACCTTATCTTAGAATTAAATCAATTTTAAGCTATTAAAAACCGAATATGACTTTATAATAAAATAATATTTTTCGTTTTTCCTATGGTGCCCCTCTCCTCCCTTATAAAAGGGCACCTCCTCCCTCTCTTCCACACACAACTTCGAGCCATCAAGCTCGGCCAAACCCTGCCAAATTCTCTTCTACACTTCCATAGAAACATCCTAGAGGTCTTGGTCTTCTTCAAAGACCAATTTTAGTTCTCTAAAAGGATGTCTCAAAGAGGCGCTTCAAAGAAGAGGTAATGTCTGTTATCGATTATTTCAACATTATTTCTTCTTCCACTTATTCTTATTTAGTTGTTTCATTATTGAGTAATAAAATTAGTATCACTCATATACTGATATTTTATTATATGTATGAAACAACCCTATTTCACCATCTATCCATCCTATGGAAAATGAAATCATCGCGCGTGCGTACGTACGGAATACCGTCTCCACGCCGTGGTGTAATCACTTTTTCCACCACCACCATACATGAATGGGTATAATGGTGTAAACAAATAACTATATATGGGTATTATAAAGTGATATTGATTCTGTAATATTATACATACACTTCAATACAATTCCATGATCATGGGAATGATATCATCGCTCGTGCGTATGTACGGACTACCGTCTCCACGAACGCGACGAGATTCATTTTCCATGATTAACTATTCAAGAATTATTATAAAGTATATATAATGAATAATAATGAAATATATGGAATAATGAAGCTACTATATTTATGTATATATATATATATTTCATCTACTTACTTCCATTTAAGTCAATAAAGAAAGGAAAACACCGTTCATGCGTACGTACGGCCTACCGTCTCCATGAACGGTGTGTTTCATTTCATTTATCTATATTACATATATATATAATGAATATATATGATATATAAATCACGTTTTAAATTCTGGAAGTAAGTAAATCATGACATAAGTAATAATGAAATCAAGAACAGCAAGTCCAAACCCGTACGATAAATGATACAATTTTACCCAAAACGCTACTTTAACATGGAATTTACAAATGAACGGGTAATATAAATATCTAAGTGAACCATATATGATATAATAACAAGGAATATGATTCTGTAATAAGTCAATGACATTATTTAAATCATTATACAGAAGGTTCGGATACATACGAAGCATATCTGACATAACGTAAGGGATAAATTTTCCAATCTCGTTCTTATCCGAGATTGTTTATTCGTAAGTATTTACTGGAGTTATTGTTCTCATCCATGTCCATGTTTCCTAAAAATGGTTTCATGTATTTTTAATGTCCTTTTTTACCCATTTTTTACTTTTACTACATGGTATGTATGGAATCATTCTTTTACGAGGTACTTTTTCACTTTTCCAGAAAAAGTACGAGAAGAAATTTTTTTTAACATATATGGCACGAATGGATTTTTACGGTTTTATAAAGCCTTATTTTCATAAAGATTCCTCCAAAATATTTCATGACTATTTTCAAAAAAATACTTTTCTTTTAAAATTTCATGACATTTTGTGAAAAGATAATGATTTTTATGAAGAATGGATATTTTCCCCAAGAATTCATTTCAAGTGTTTTATCAAAAACATTTTTCATCTAAGATGACATTATTTCATATGTGTATGTTTCAAGTAACATGTCTATATGATTTACATGGTTTCACTTTTCTTATTATGAATTGATATCCATTTATTTTATATGGATTATGTGATGATGGGATGATGTTTATGAAACCCATATTATTTATTGGGTTGTGTATGTTTTTTTGTGGCACAAGTAAGAATGATTTGATTATGAGATGGGTGGGACCTATATCTCTCTCAAATGCATTGGGTAAAGATTTATATATCATGAGATAGACATGGCTGGAACAGTAAGTTAATCCGGTTCAGTGTTACAGGACTGAAACGAGGAGTGAACTCGATTTAGAAAGGGACTTTGTCCACTAACATGGTCTTGGCAACAATGCCTTGGATACCATGGAAATTATATAATGTGCTTAATGTTTTTTACACAATTAAAAGTTTTATTCCCAAGTTATTTTATCATGATTGATGATCTATTATGATCTATCCCATACGTACTGCCATGTTTTATGTCATTGCTCAAGATTTCAATGATTAAACATTATGTTCATGTTTTTATGTTCAAATGTATATGGTTTGTTTTATTTTCTCCATGATTACCCTTACTGAGATTTTGAGCTCTCCCTTTATATGTTTTCTTTTCCCCCAGTATTAAAAGAAATAATTTAGGTAAAGAAACAAAAAGGGGAAGATCTTTATGGGAGATGTTGATGATCTTTCACCACGATTAGAAGATTATTTTTCCGAGTTTCCAAAGACACTAAACTATTACGGTCCTTGTGTGTCTGTTTTCATTATGTATTAAGTATTATGCAAAAGTAATGTAATGTCCATGTACGTCAATCTTCGGGTCTTTACATGGTACCCGAAAAGTGGTGGATTATTCATATTTTAGGGCCACTATATTTGAGTATACCTAGAATATCCATCGATAAAGGAGAGGTCCTGTATTTACGTAGTATCATAAATGAACAACTTTGTCACATGTTGGGTAAAATCATTCTTTAGACAATGAAAATTGAGATCCCAGAAGTCAATACAGACTCTTATCTTTCCATTCTTATTTATGAACGGGACGACATTATCCAAACTTTTGGGATACTATATTTTCATAATGAAGTTGGATTTGATGAGATTATCAGCCTCGACCTCGACTATGGCACCATGAGAGAGGCTCATTTTTATAGTAGGATGTTTGAACCTATGATAACTTTATAGGAGACCAAGGTGGTGAACAATGACCCGATTGTCCAATCCTAACATCTCATCATAACTACAAGAAAATAAATCATGATTATGATTTAGAAAATCCATATACTACTGGTGCTATTTAGCTGGTATATACGCACAGATCAGTGTCGGCCTTGGGTCTCTTCCTTGTTACAGTTATTCACCTGTACCACCTCGTCAATAGTAGTGGAGAAACCTTCCACAAATGGAGGAGGGGAATCTTCTAGGTCATCCTCATCATCCAAGATTTAGGGATCAATGGGAATATATGGTCCATCCAAGCCAATAGATCCATGAGGAACACCGGTGCCTGCTTTAGCGATTGTGGAACCTTCACTAGGAGAGTCCAACACTACATAAACCATGACCACAAAGATCGTCAAACTACTTCCATCAGGCCTTCAGCGAAGGGGATCGTGCCTGATGATATCAAAGCAGTGGTGGTGGGTCGGTCTTTGTCAACTTATCTCAGCCTGACGGAACAATCAGGTATGGCATATTGTTGTAACCATAGGGTGAACATCATGATACATGACATGGGTATGGGGTTCTAGTATCATTTTATGCTGGTATATATAAGAATATGAGGTAATATTCCAACATTCCTTCTACATGGGTATGTGTTTTCCATTAATCTCGGAAATTATGAATAAGTGTCCCATGTTTGGGGTTGTTTCCTCTAACTAATGAATTGAGAGGATGAATGCATCATCCAAATATGTCCACAGGTTTGCTGAAGGAGTATTATACTAAACCTCATTGGTTTGAACACTATTTTCTTTCTATTTTAATTGTCAGCATCTAAACTATGAGCCTCACAATAAGAAAAGGTAGGTTAATCACCTTGGATTATTCCCACGTGACCATTAAAGGAGTACTTGAGGCATTGGTGATATGAGGATGAAACTGCTACGTGTAGATGGGGCCAAGTTCCACCCATAAATTCATTATAGGAGGTGTCCTGTAAGATGAACATGAATTTAGTGCTGGCTACCAAGCCAAAAAATGGGGTCTGAAGTGAATATTTCAATAAAACATCTAATCAGTCACATCATAACATTGAATTTTCCGGTTATAGGGATTCAGATCTACTTCCAACAGTCCTAGACTATGGAGAATCTGAGTTAGGAAGAGATAAATCCTAGAACCTGTGTCGATAAGACCATGATGTAATTCCAAATCATTAAGTAGTTCAATGATGTACAGTTGGAAAATATTTCTCTATATAGGGTAGCCTTCATCTTCTCCAAATAATGAGATGATGGCTTGACATTCCTCTCTCTCAACTTCCTCCATGTGGAATGAATATGTGGCAGCTACTTCTATTTCGAGCTAGAGGGGGATTCTAAAAACCTCTATGAGGGATTTTTAAACATCTTAGAATAGGTGTATAGCCTCAAGGATTGAGATATTTTTAGTAATACTAGAATGATGTTCCATCAAATCATACTTCCATGATAAACACACATTTTTACCTCCAGGATGTTTCTCTATAGCAGGATGTATGAAGGGAATAGTTGGTGAAATTGTAAAATTATGGGAGGTACTAGGGATATCCAATTTATCACTAGACAAACAATGAAAAACCCTTAAATGAATATAAGATGATGGAGGTATCACTATAGAATAATTCATCTTATCATGGTGAAGTCACAATGGTTCAACTTGGGTGAGCAGTAAGAATGACGGTGGTAGGGAATCTGACCTGAGGGGATGAGAGGACTTCACATGATGAGCTCTATGTTGAAGATTCAATCTGGTCTTGGTAGAGTGTGTGGACTATATGGATGCACTGAATTGATCATTCTTATGTTTCACATACCCATTGACTTGTCGATGAGGGTGTCGACCATGGACATTGGGAATACATGCTTGATGCTCCTCGACAGTGGGGACCATGTATTTGTCCACCAATTTGTCGGTATTTACCAAGGCATACTTTTGATCATCATATGAGGAATCCTCCAATAGTGGGTTAACTCCGGGAGTGATCCCCATATCTGGAGGCATTAATTCTATAAGAGTATGGGATGCATTTGGCATTGGTTGGGGATTTTGTTTCCCCTTGTACCGTCAGAACCCATTCTTTTGAGAAGAAAAAACTGAGATATGGATGTAGAAGCAGTAGTGGGAGGAGACACGATGAATTCAGTAAGTCTGTGATGATTCAATCATAAATGAATCACACCATGGGTGTGAGACCCACAACTAGAGAACTTATTCCATTCACTTTCGTTGTTGCAATTATGATTTTCTAAAACACACCCCACTTGTGCCAGAGTAGGACCCAAATTGACTTCATTGTTGTTGACCGGGTCCTGGAGTGAGTCCTTGAACACATAGAACTTCTTGGTATTATCTACAAGGAATCTTTGATAAGGAAAATAGTTTTTGTGATTAGTGAGATCATCCTCTTGGGGCCTCTTACACTGTAGCAACATCAGGATTCCCTAATCCAGGGAAATTTGGAAATAACCAGGGACATGATACTCATCCAAAATTAGGTCCGATTTCTCTAATCTGGGAAAAGAACTCTAGGGGTATGGCCCTGATGAGGGGATGGATCCTATCTAGGAGGTGGGTTCTGATCATCTCACCATGGATGTGACCCCTTATGAGGTGGCACTGGCCAATTCTGAGGCGGACGATGCTAAGACTATGAATGGACCTGAGGTTACTATTCTTGATGAAGCTGTGGATTCAGCTATACTAGTAACATCTCTTGGTGCCTAGGGGCCTCTACCTATGCAACAAAGGAAGTCTCATCCGTAGAGTATCTCTATGAAGGAGTTGTGGGAGGAAACAAGCGTGCTTTCTTTGCATGCTCCAAGGCTTCCTCTAGGCACTAAGCCTTGTCAGAAAAATCCCAAAATCCACCTGGGATGTTATAATTTATGAGAGAGGGGAAAAATTCAGTCTTCACATTTCCCACACACAACATCAGCAACTATTCTTATTTCAGGGGCATATCAAGTGAATACATGAGGTTTTTCCACCTAGTGACAAAGTTTGCAACTTTCTCATCTAGCCATTGTTTTCATGTTAGAGGTAAGAAATACTTATCTTCCATGTTTTGTAGATGAATTTATATTGAAACTACCTCCAAATATATTCTCAACTAGCTACATACTCGATGGGTAACTTGCTGTACTCAATAAATGAAATCCCTTCGAGTGTTTTTATGAAACACAAGATCTTGGTGGCTTCCTACTACACTGGAGTCCCAAGAATAGGTCCACACCATGAAATAAAGTGGGATAGATGCTGTAGTGGGTCACCCATACCATTTAAAGGGGAAAAGGTAGGGTTTCAAAAATTAGGGGTGTCAACATAATGTCTACCCAAGCCTGATACAACTTTCTATCAAATATGATTTCCACCTACCATGTTTCAAGAGCCTGAAGGCGGGAAATGAGGGCCGCCATTAGGTCCTACTGATGAGGGTTCCTATGATGGAGGTGGTCCCTAACTGCCAAAACATTGGAGGGTTCTTAAACATGTTAGGAAGGACTAACGAATCCTAGAATGACTAGTAGAACCGCTATTGGAACAACCTAGAGAGCTATGGGATGAGCGACCTAAGTCGGGTCCCAAGGGTAATTCTCACCCGGATCAGGAGGGTTTGGGGTGTCCTACTGCATAAGTTTTCCATAAAATATAGCCTCAACCCTATGGAGGTGTTCAGAGTGTTGAGATCAATAGAAGGAAACTCACCGAGAGAAACCTATATCTTCCCTTGTTGTCATAGAAAATGATGGATGGGGTCGTACTGAGGATCACTATATTATGAACTTCATCTTTGAAAGATTCTCGGTGAGGAGCTCATCAATTATCCATTTCTGTTCAAAAAGTTGTCGGTGAAACACATCCTTCTCACAATCATCCTATTTCTTCTACATAGAACCATATGGATTAGAAGGATTAGAAGCCATAGATGGTCACTTACCCTTGTTGGGGTCTCGACCTAAGGGAAATGAATTATAGGTCTCTACAAGGACAAAAATCTACCATTCTTGGACGAGTGGCAATGCTTGGGGGGGGGGTCCAGTAGGTATTATGTTTCCCCAAGGGGAGGTTCATGCTCTTCAGAAACTACTTTAGTGTCTTTATCCTTATCTATACCGAGATTGACTATATTTACTTTGACTATGTGTGGCGACATATCCATGATGTCATCGGGCATGTCTGATAGTTTTAGGATCAGGCGGAAGTGTAGAGTAGTATACTTCCCCCATACATAGATCAACATGTATTATGAAACATCTTTGATGATCCTATGAAGTAGAGGGAAGCTCTGTACATATCTCTTATGAAGATCATGGTTTTTTTCGGGTGTTGCTGGGTGATGAGCCATAGGAAGCACAACTAGGTCAACCATGTGACACTACTGTCCAATGTCATTGAAAAGATACCAACTATTCAGATACACCAAATGAAGGTTCTGGAGATGTATTTGAATTTTATATATGGTATAGAGAAAGAACACGACTTCTTAAAAGGTGAATATTTCTAAATTTCGATGTCTGTAGTCGTGATTGGCCAAAACATCTCAAATAACTAGTTGGTCACGATAATATCCCATAGACTTCTTCACTCAGCATCATTTTATGAATCTTGGTTTCCCCATTCTTCAACTAGGGGTGACTAAAGAACCATCAATGACATTGATGTAGACCTCTGTGGTATTAAAAAACTCATTCGAGATAATTGCGTGAGCTAACAAACCACTACAAACGGAGTCATATCTTTAGGATGGTAACAACTGCATGATCATGTCTCTATAGGAAGGGGTGTTGACCACTACTTCACATGTGATGGCGGTGGATGTTGGTGGTGGATATATATGGTTATCAATATCTTCCATGCCTCAAAACAAGTCTCGGTGATCTCATGTTGAGGAAGATAATGATCCTTGTGATGATAGAGGGGACTATATGACAATACCCTAGGTGGAAGCTGGATCTTCCTCATTCTGCATGCACTTACAGAGGGCTTTGAGGATCTAGTTCATCTTGATTTTCAGAAGGAGGAATATCACAAGGTGGGTTCTTATCCCATATCCTAATGTAGTTGATCAAGGTAAAGGATCCATCATCGACTCATACTCTTCTTCTGGATCTAAAAATAGGATAGGGTTGGTGACAATGTGATGTTTTCAAAGTCTTTTCTCAAATAGTGATAGTTCACCTCTCAACCCCAAGATGGTTCTTTAGGGAAGGGTAGTTATCTGGCATGGGGAGGACCTCCATGTGGTTTGATGATGGAGTGGGGAGGACCTCTGCATGTGATGGTTGTGACACGGGGAGGACCTTTTCATCTATTTTCATTGAAGCGAGGAGGAATTTTATTTTGGTGAGATGGGGTGAGAGGAGCACCTGGATATATATTGAACTAAATATGGGGAGGACATGCATGTCTTTTTCCTAACGTATGGGGAGGACCTCCATGGTAGGTATTTCTGGAGTAGTGAGGACCTGCACTATATGTGGTCGAAACAAGGGATGGTCCTCCTTGTTGGTGGGTGACAGGGCAAGGAGTACCTTCACTCTAGTCGAAAGTACTATGGGGAGGACCTCCATTGGGGTTGGTGATGACTCAAAAGGGACTTCACATTTATAACTCGACATATAGGGAAAATTTTAATAGTTGAGATCATGGGAACTGGGATGAACTCCATGCGGGTTTTTAGAAATACGGTGAGGACCACATCTTGAACTAATGTTGGTAACATGGGTCAGACCTCCATGTTGAGTGTGAGAGTGGAGAGGACCTCCTCTATAGACGATGATGGTCTGGTGAGGAACTTAATTCTGAATATTATCATTGCTTGTCGGCCAACAATGTCTTTTGGTCACACCAGCAACCAGAAGAGTTAGAACAATCTACCCATGGGGTGGTGGGGGTCTCAATCCTTTTTAGGCATAGAAGTTCCCCTACTCTATTTGAATAGGGAACTGATAGTATAATTTAGTGTTGTAATGGGACACTGAATCTATAGAAGATGATTCTCCTGACAAGAATCTTTTTGCTTATGTGCCCGACGTTGAAGCCAAGTCAACTGGATCGGAGCTGGTGGAACAACTGTGTAAACCACAGGCTCCTTGGCCTGAAGGGATGACAATTGGTGGCAATGATGAGGCCTGGTGGGAGCCCCCTTAGAAGATCCTCAGAGAGAGTTGATGTAGGGTGGACTCTGACGTCCCATACCTTGTCAGTATATGTGAATGAGTTTTAGGAGAATTTCTGGGAGAGGCTCTCAAAATAGTTGGATGTTAAAGTTGGGAGCAGTTGATCCCTATCCAGCCCTTGGGGGTTGTGGTTGCGGGGAGGTACAAGATCATGCATTTCCTGGTTGACCATATATATTATGGGAATGACCCCTCCTACTCATATTGTTGAACAAGAATGTCCATCACCATTTTTTAAACAATTTTGGATGGTGAGATGGGGCATGGCCACCCATATGCTGTGGTGGTGGATGATGTTGTGGAAGAGGTGGAGACGTGCATAATTGCCATAGTATCTTTCATTCTATAACCATGTCTGTGGGCGGGAGGGTTGTTTTCATGTAGCAATATCTTGGGTCTTGAAAGAAAAGAATATTAAGCCATCTATAAGGATATTAGTAATGGAATTCCCAATGAACCAACACTATTCTGTCTTACACAGTTGGAGAGAAATATCTGCACTAATAGTTCCACATATCGAAATGAACAATGAATATCTACACCGAATTCTGGAAAGTTTTATTCTAGGACCACTTTTTTCTTGGTGGTATCAAGTGATGGATAGCTGGATCTGGTGACATGGCCATTTATTGATGTCTTGAGTGCTGCGAATCCTTATAGCTGAAGGAGAAAAGATTCATGTTGGGATCACCATTTCTATTTATGATGCTTCCTATTGGGGCACTCCCACCGCATGGGTCGTGTCAATGATCACTAAGGGAAAACTATTCCCTACATTCCCTTTTTTCCAAAGAGGGTGAAATTCATCACTTCATGAGAAATATCTACTCCTTGATCAAAATGAGATGACTAGATGTCAGTTCCTCCTTCCATGGGTTCCTCCTCAGAACTAATCTCATAGTCCAAGTCTCCCTTTGAGATTAAGAAGTTGTTTTTGAATCTTGTTCTCAGTTCCATATCTTTGGGGATGACACTTAATTATGCTACTTCTTTCTAGACATTGCAAGGGGTCAAGTTGGGGAAGCAACCCTCAGTCAGGATATTAGTCACATTAGGCATCAACAGAATGTCTAGATGTTGAAACACTAGAATACCAATATTCTTCCTCTGCATAGGGCTTCTCAAGGGTGTATAAACTCTAGTATCCCCACATAGATCACGGGGTATCTTAGAGAAAAGGAATGTCTCTGATGTTTTCCATAGATTCTCATGTTTGACATGGGGTATGTCGTGAGTTTAACATCTTGTAGAGACAAATCAGACTGATTAGAACACATATGAAGTTAGATCAGATAGGTACATCCATAGGAGGGAGAACCTAGAAGGTTTATTGGGTGAGTGGATCAGAACATCCAATGAGGACAGACCCATGAGTGGCATGTCCCACAAATGGGATATGTCACACTGTGAAGGCTGATCCTGATGACACTGGGGAAAGATCAAGAAAGGTGGGCCCCAATGAGGGAGACAACAAAGTTTACCATTGGATGGGATTAAACCTATTGGAGGATACCAACATACCCTATGTATAAGACATGGATCAAAACCCACATAGTTAAAAAGGGTGATTTGAGATTACACATTATTTCCTTCCTTTTGAATGAGTATCACTCTTAGTTTGATGGATATTATGTGCAAGTCTAATGCATGATTAGCTACTCGAGTGCTTAAAGAAGTAGAAATGAAGTGGGAGCATGATTTCATTGGTATGTGATAGCCCGAGTTAGAATTAGGATGGGTATGGATGAAATGAAGAAGAATTGAATTGAATGTGGAAAGAGATGGGATTGATCCTTGAAGAGATTTCCTATGTATCCCATTGGTTGGGAATCAAAGATGACATAGAACAAAAAGTTGGGTAGTGGGACGGCTAAGGAGGTGGCCTATGAGAATGAACGCATAGATTGGGACCTAAAAGAAGTGGAACCTCCAGATTAGGGCTTATGATCCTGTGGAGACATGAGGACCTAGGGGAAAGATCAGGATGGGAATGGGTGATGGGATTTGACCTCAGGGATGCTTGCTAGGTACCCTATGTTTGGGGATCAAAGTCAACATAGATCAGGATTGGAGGCATATAATTAGTGTATACACAATGGAAAACAACCTGAAGATGTTCCAGGGACTTACTCATGGTTAGAGGCCCATCTCAAGAGGAACACTCTTGGTTGGAGGAGTATGGTGATGTGTGTGGGGCCTATGCATGGTTAGCTACCTAATAGAATAGATTAGAACACCTCAAGTGGTGTATATAGGATATGTGTCCCAAAATGGGAATATGTCAGATTAGTAGGGTATTCCCCAAGAATGGAGCACCATAGTTTACCATTTGTTGGGATTGAAACTCAAAGAGGATTCCTGTATACCAAAAGGATATCAAAACCCACATAGTTTAGAGTTTGAAGTTTAACATCATAAAGGATGAGTGAAACAACATGAAATAGATGAAACAAATGGATAGTGGGGAGTGATGGGATTTTACCTCAGAGAGTCTTCCCACATACCTTGTTCAAAATACATGGATAAAATTCCACATAGATAGATATGGAGGCATCAAATTAGGGGTTACATAATGGAAAATGACCTAGAGACGTTCTAGGGACTCACACATAGTTATCGGCCCAAATTCATGCTAGGGATTATGAATGGTTATCATCCCTATGTCACTAAAGGGATTACACTTGGTTAGTGGATGAAAGAGGATAAAATGTTCACTATTTCTCTAATCCCACGTGAGTCATGCTTGGTGTGAGAAACAAGATGTAATAGTAGGGCTGGAAATGGTGCCACAAAAGGTGAATACACAAGGGTTGGTGTGGGGATTACACGTGGATAATGGCCTAGGGAGATGGTTATTGGGATATACTCTAGAAGGGAGTCCCGAAGAGGTGGTTCAGGGCATACGTGTAGACTTCTTATGGCACAGATGGAGACAAATCCCAAAGGGAGAGACATACGAGAGGGTTGTGGGGACCATTCTCTCTATTTTCCTCTAAGTCTTCCCACCCATGAGGAAATAATTTTTTAACATCATACATTGTGGACCTAGGTACCTGTTAGTTTAACTTCCCCAGCTCAGATGATAAGGAATCACTCCACATCCATTGGAAAAATATTAATTGTACTAACCCACACTTTGGGAAGGGAAGGAACAAGCAATTTCATAAGGGAGAGAGGTAGAGGATTGGTCAATAGAGGGGTCTATGATAGTGTGTCTATCTAGAGAAGTAATATCCATCCATGTACCTATGGGAAAAAGCATAATCTAGGGAAACACAACATGAAACACCATATAGGGAACCAAAAAATAACATCATAAAAACCTGGATGGGCATGCAGGAAAGGGGTTTACGAAGCTACGAGGATCAGAAAGAGGAGCTTTAGGAAGATCTAATGCATTGCGAATAGGAGGAGCTTCATGAAGGAATGTGTTTTGAGAAGCATGGAGAAATGGGTCTCTGTGATGGAAGTTGCTTTGTGAACCATGGAAACCCAGCTGAGGCATGGGGTATACATGTTTTTGTGTGGTTCTTTGTGTAGGATGAATGCTCAAAGAAGTCCCAAGTTCCTAAAATGGACTCCTACATTCACGATGGACAGAGTTCTTCTCAAAGGAAATCCCCTCTTTAAGTGGAGGTATTTCAGAACTAAGGGAAAGATGGTTTGTAATGATCAAATACCTTTGGTGATATATTTAATCACTGGTTCACGAAACTAATAAATCTTCACAAAATGGTATATCAGATGGTGAAAGGCTAGTGTAGTTGTCATGACCCATCCCCTGAGGCCCGTATCGTGACTACCCCAAGCCCGCCTTCCATAGGCCAGGGGCTAGCGACTAGCACCAAAGGCTTAAATTCCTAATCCGGGATGGCATTGCCTTTATAACTATAAACAAAAACAAACATAGTACCTAACTGGAAGCAAAACACTAAGTAAAACTGTATACAAAAAGATGTACTGGAAAGTAAAAGGGGATAGAAATACAAGCCCAACAGTAATTTACAAGTGAAACTGAAAGTAAGTACAACGAAAAACAAAGTAAAGCAGCTACTGGGTCGTCCTCCGGGGTTCCTACCTGAAGGGTAGGTACAGATGGCCTCCTCAGCACTCCACGTCTGTCTGTCTCCTCCGTTTACCGTCACACCGAGTGGTCCACTTCTGGGTACCGTCCAGTCCTGCTACTCTCTGCCTCAGTCAGCATTGTCCATCATCTGCAACCAACACAAGGAGGTGCAGACATAGCCCATGCAGGGTTGAGTATAACGATACTCAGTAGGGACCCCGAGACCCTCAAGGTCTCACTAAATCCAACTAGGATAGACAAAAAATTATAAATTTCAACGGATATCCATTACTTTGGTATATTTCCATACATATACCTAAGTTATCTAGTAACCCATCTCAATCATGAGGAAAACACAAAATTCATTGACTCAGCTCAAAACCATGATTTTATACTATGGTGGTAACATGTAACACTCCCAGTCAAAGTATCGAAACCTCAGCTGCTGGTGTACTCCTCCTCAATAGAGTACTATGGGTCTATCGAGTTACACAGAGTTGCTTCCCTCTATCCGGGACTATTGTGGTACTCCTCCGGTGGAGTATTGGGGGTCTGCTGCATCACATAGAGGCGCTCCCCACTGTGGGTCTGCCGCTTCACATTGAGGCGCTCCCCCTCATAGCCTACTGAGGTACTCCTCCTATCGAGTATTGTGGGTCTGCCATATCACATAGAGGCGCCCCCCACTGTGGGTCTTCCAAGTCACATAGAGGCACTTCCCACTAGGCTATTCGAAACACTCCGAGTAGAAAGGTCAGCAGTCGTTAGGTCTCAACCAGCTACTAGGTCTCCATACTCTGCTCGCTCATCTCCCGGAGGATCCGCTCCATGAGCTACTGTTTGATACTCCAACTATGACTAAGTCCCAATTAGAATTATCAAAAAGGACCGCCTCATCATAGGGGTCACAACACAATAGATGGCGCGTCAAACAGACACTCGGTCTGTGAGTTATTGTCATTTCCATTTAGGGTTGCCGGTTGGATTTTAGGTTGAAAACAACCTGAATGTACCCCAACTATGAACAAACATCAAGCAGGGTATTCCAAAAGAACCGTCTCACTCCATGCCTTCTGTCTCCACAGACGGTTCGTCGATCGGACACCTGTAGCTCATGATATGGGTGAAAAGGTGAAAACAGGCCATAGTGGGTCTGGGTTCGGTTCGACCTGGCCAGACTGACCCGGGCCGACCCGGGTCCGGACCGGGGTCTGACTCGGTCCACGGGGCTGGCCCGGTCTGCGGGTCCAAACCAGCCCGAGGGGACGGCCCGGCCCAGCGGCCCGCGTGGCCTGGCTGGCGGCCCACGTGGCCTGGCTGGCTGGCGGCCCACGTGGCCCGGCTGGCTGGCGGCCCGCATGGCCCTGCTAGCTTGCAGCCCGCGTGGATCAGTTGGCTTGCAGCCCGTGTGGCCTGGCTGGCCATGTGTGTGTGTGTGTGAGGGGGGGGGGGGGGGGTCCGCGCCCCTGCCTTCTGAATGGAACTGGTGCGAAGCACCGGCTCTGTAGCCCGCGGGACCCAGGCGGGTCCCGCCTTGTCTGGATGGCCGAGCGGCCAACCGGTTCTGCACCACCGGTGGCCGGCCCGATGCCGGCCTCCCCTGCTCCTCATTCGCAACCCCTGGCAGCGGTTCTGCTCCTCCACCGTGGCCCGCCCTGGCCTCGGTTCAGCATCTCCGTGCGGTGCGACGGTGTCGCGCCCCTCCGTCGTGGCCCGCCCTGGCCGCGACTCTCCTCCTCCATGCGGCATGACGACTCTGCTCTCTTCCTCCATGGCCCAGCCTTACCATGACCCCATTCTTCCAAACGACACAATAGTGGCACGCCCTTCCGGCGACCCGGCAACCTTGCACCGTCGGTTGCTTCACAGCCGGCCCAATGCCGACCATCGTTTCTCCACCTCCATCGTCAAAAAATGAGAAAAATAAAAGGGGGAGGGTCAGACAATGTTTTTGCGGTCCGATCCCTCCACGTTATGTTGATATCAATTGGCATAACATATTCCAAATATTGAACGATGTAGAATAGGAACAAATTCAATGCAAACCCCTACCTCATTTGTCGGTCGTTGACGGTGGAAGGAGAGTTCGGAGAAGATGAAGTCATTGGCATTCTTCATGGGTGAAAGTTTCGTCCCTCGACTGAAGGTATTTCGTTGTTAGAATAATTGTCTTTCATCCTTCGGTGATCGTTCTTCGTTGGAGCGTTATTCTCCTTCCCAAAGCTCCACCAAAATGCCAAGACAAAATTAATAAAAGAAGTTGTCTATTAATTGTTGGCACAACCATACAAATTTTTGTGTTTAATTAAATGAGACAACTCATTTAATTAATGGGGTGGAATTTTTTCAAATTCAAAATTAGGGGAGGTGGAGAGTTTCAATTAAATGAAGAGTGGTGGAAAAAATTAAACAATGGAAGTTAAAGAGTTTTCTCCACTTCAATTGGGGGGTTCCAAGAGTTACAAGCCCAGGTGGTCCCACCTTGATTATCCTCCTAAGGGAGGTTATGATCGTGTGGGACCCACCACCGTAACCTCCCATGGGAGGTTCATGTGTGGTGGCCCCACCTCCAACCTCCTCTTGGAGATTTTATCCACCAAAATAAAAATAAACAACACATTTTATTTTTATTCAATTATTCTTAAAAACTCTAGAAAAAATAACATCCATTCTCGACTAACTGTCATCGAGGTGAAAGTCTTCTTAAGCGAATATCGGCGGTATGAGTTCAACAGTGACCTCAAATTTATATTCTGAGCACTGGTTCAAAAGTTATAAATTCTCACTCGCACATTTAGTGAATGTACCTAAAAAAACATCATAAATTGTTTTCAGGCACACCGGGCCTCAGAATCAATCACCGTAAATTTTTGTGGCCTCGTAAAATTACCATGTATTTAAGAAAAAAATTTCCACAGAAATTACAGGTCATTACATTATCCCCACCTCAGGGCTTTACGTCCCTGTAAGCTACAACAAAAACTAAAGGAACAAATAAAGTTACTAAGAACGCATATGAGCCTCCCGCTCCCATGTGCTCTCCTAGAGGTTCTCGTGCTGCCAGCGAATGTGCACCAGAGGTATCGACCATCCATGAATGACTCACTCCTATAGATCCTCAATCTCCAATGGAACCTACGAAAAATTCACCCCGTCATCGATGTCCAGCTCTCCATGGTCGATGATGTGGGAAGGGTCGTGCACATATCTCCTCAGCTGAGATACGTGGAAGATGTCATGCACTCGGTGCAACTGAGGTGGAAGAGCTAAGAGGTAAGCCACCTCACCTACTCTACTGAGGACCTGGAATGGTCCGATGAATCATGTAGATAACTTTCCGCCTTGGCCAAATCTCTGTAGACCTCATCAATGTGAAGCTCATAGGAAGACATGGTCGCCATCCTCAAACTCTAGAGGTCTCTGCCTCCAGTCAGCATTTGACTTCTGTCTGCTCTGTGCAGTCTTTATCCGATCCTGGATGATCTGCACCTTCTCTGTGGTATCCCGTACCATCTTTGGTCCCCCTAGTGCTAGTTCCCTTGGGTCTATCCAACATAGTGGTGATCTGCAAGGTCGACCATACAAGGCCTCATAAGGTTTCATACCGATGGTGGAGTGATAGCTGTTGATGTAGGAAAACTCTATCAATGGTAAGTGATCCTCCCAGCTACGACCAAAGTCAAGGACACCTGAACGGAGCATGTCTTTGAGGGTCTGAATGGTCTTCTCCGCTTGGCCATATGTCTGAGGATGGATGGTGGTGCTCAAGCGAAGATGTGTCTCGAAAGCCTCTTGCAACCCCTTAAATAGTCGGGAAGTAAACTGTGTGTCACTTTCGGAGACAATAGAAGAAGGTACTCCATGTAAACGCACAATATCCTACACATAGAGGCATACCAAGCTCTCTAATGATCCCTTCTCTCTGATCGGTAGGAAGTGGGATGACTTGGTGAGTTGGTCAATGATCACCCATATTGAATCATGAATCCTGGATGTACGTTGAAGACCCATCACGGAGTCCATGGATATGCCATCCCAATTCCACTCTGGGACCTCTAAGGGATGAACCAAGCCTGCTGGTACCTGGTGGTCCGCCTTCACTTGCTATCATGTAAGGAATCATGAGACAAACTCAGCTACTGTTGTCTTCATACCTGGCCACCAGTGCTGTCGTCGAAGGTTCGGGTACATCTTCGCCACTCCTGGATGTACCGCTAGAGGGGAATTGTGGAACTCCCTCAACACTTCCTCTTGAAGTGACACTAGCACCATGGTACGTCCTCTGAAGAGGCTGACATGCTCCCCACCATATGAAAATCCATCAGGTGTCTGCCCTATGGATATCTGAGCACGTCGTGTCTCACAGTCAGCATCTCAACGTTGTGCCTCTCTAACTCACTGAAGAAGGGGAGGAGTGACTGTAAGATACTGTAGAAAGGCTGGTCCATCCCTATCCACAAAGGATATCTGTAAGAAATCCAACTGCTCTATTTCCTATCCTAGTATTTGTATACTGGTCCTCCTGCTGAGTGCATCCGCAACAACATTCCCCTTTCTAGGAGTATAGAATATCTCGAATTCATAGTCCTGGATGAACTCAATACATCGCCACTATCTCAGGTTCAGGTCCTTCTGAGAGAAGATATACCTGAGACTCTTGAGATCAGAGTACATGGAAAAACATTCGCCCATCAAATTGTGCCAAAATGTCTTCAAGGTGAAGACCACTGCTGCTAACTTTAGGTCACGAGTAGTGTAGTTTTTCACATAATGTCTCAGCTACCGTGAACCATACACGATCACCACTCACTCCTGCATCAAGACACACCCGAGTCTAGTCCTTGAAGCATCGTAGTAGACTATATACCCTACGCCTTCCTCTGGAAGCCTCAAGATGGGGGAACTAGTCAGTCTCTACCTTAGCTCCTAAAAGCTTTGCTGGCATCTCTTCGACCACACGAAGGGTTTCCCCTTCTTCTTCAAGGCTGATAGTGGTGATGAAACTCTGGAGAAGACTGGAATGAATCTCCGGTAGTATCCAGCCACGCCCAGGAAAGCCCGTACCTTCATCACACTCTTGGGTGGCTCCCAATCAAGTACCACCTGAATCATCGCTGGATCTACTGCAACTCCAACCTCTGAGATGACGTGTCCCAAGAAGTGAACCTATCGAACCCAAAACTGGCACTTCGAGAGCTTACCATAAATCTAGTGCTCTCAGAGTGTTTCTAGTACTACCTGAAAATGTTAGGAATTCTCCTCCTTAGTAGTCAAGTAGATAAGAATTTCATCGATAAAGACCACGACAAATCGATTGAGGTAAGGCCAGAAAATCCAGTTCATGAGACACATGAACACTGCTGGAGCGTTGGTTATGCCGAAGGGCATAACCAAGAACTCGTAGTGGCCATACCAACACCTGAAGGCCGTCTCTTGCACAGTCTCATCTCGAACTCTAAGCTAGTGATAGCCTTATCTGAGGTCTATCTTCAAGAACCACCATGATCCCTTGATTTGATCAAAGAGGTTGTCAATCCTTAAGAGAGGGTACTTGTTCTTCACGATCACCTAGTTCAGGCGACGGTAGTTTTCACAGAGCCTCAAGCTCCCATTCACCTTCTTGGAGAACAGAATCAGGGCTACCCAGGGAGAAACACTGTGTCGGATGAATCTCTTCCCCTGCAAGTCCTCTAGTTGTACCCACAGCTCGTGAAGCTTTGTGGGAGCCATCCGATATTCTGGAGTAGATATCAGTGTCATCCCATGGAACAGGTCAATGTAGAAGTCCACCTCTCTGCGAGGAGGTATTCCTGGAACATCATCAGGGAAAACATCCGTGCACTGGTCCACCAATATAGGATAACTCGGATTCTCCACAGCAACTGCTCCGAAAGTATGGAAAGCCAACTGGTGAGTGATCGGTTTCACCCTCCTCCAAGTAAGTCCGTCTTGTGCTGAGAAGGTTCCCTTATCACCGGTGAAGGTAAACCTGGTCCCATCCGTGCAGACACACTGCACTTTGATCCTAATACAGTCGATCTGATCATGGACTATAGATAACCAGTCAATACCCAATATGACGGTGTAATTCCTCGATTCCACTACGAGGAGATCCTAGACGATGCTCTCACCTCCAATAGTAATCTCACAATACCGGCACCAGTGCGTAATCATCGAGTCTGATCCTGTATGAGTCTCTAGCAATAAGGATCGAGACAATTACTCCATCAGAATCTCCAAGCTCTGAACGAGGGTAGTGAAAATTAAAGAATGACTAGAACCTGTGTCTATAAGAACTACAAATAAGGTGGAGTAGACACAGATCGTACCTCGAATCATCTCCGGAGCACCATGGTCGTATGATTCAGCTGCCTGAAGATGAGCTCTCCCCTGTCCACCTGCACCCTGTGGTCAGGGGTGGTCCTCCTTGTGATGGTGGCGGTAACACCTCGAATCACCGCCAACCGCCTGTTGCTCGATCAGATCCTCTACCACGTCTCCCTACTCCTTGCAGACCGCCTCAATCGAACCTCTATCTATACTTGGGAGGTCCCTCAACTATCTTCTGATTATCTGAACGGAAGGTCGGACAGTCACGAGCCATGTGGCCCTTCCCACAGCATGAGTAACATTGTCTGCTCCTGACATATAAGTCACTGCCCCGGGTGCCCCACACAACAGATCCAGAGTCCTACAGTCTTCCACCTGTGGGTCTGGTCCTCTTTTAACTTTGCGTCATCTATCTACTACTATCTTCAGAAGACTCCGCTGCATGTTGACTAGTAGTGGGTCTCGTTGCTGGTGACTTCTCATCCAGGAAACTCTCTACTAGGAGGGCTCTCTCTAACACCCCTGCCTGCATCGGGATACTGAGGGAGATCATCGATGCCCTAATCTCTCGCCTAATCCCCTGATCGAAGGTCCAATCCCTGAAGAATGGGTCTTGTACCTTATTTGTGGAGTAGCGTTAGAGGTCAGTAAACCTCGCTGAGTACTGAGCTACTGTCATGCTACCCAGCTGAAGATGCAGTAGCTCATGTATCTGCACCGCTCGAAGGGTGGATGGTACAAAATCCTCCTAGAACAGGATCTCAAAGTCTGTATAGAGTAGTTTTACCTCATTATCCACCTAGAGCATCAGGATCCACCATCTTCCAACTGCTGCTTGATGGAGACTCATAGAAAGGAGTACCATAAGGTCTGGTGGTGTCCCTACTAGCCTGGAGACTCTCACCACAGCCTCCAGCCAATCCTCATCCGCCTGTGGGTATGTCTCTCCCCGGAACCTGGGTGGCCTCTGGTGATAGAACTCATGCAACATTCTTAAGTGGTGTGCATCGTCTGCTGCTGGGGCTGGTGGAATCAGTGGACCAAGAAGAAATGGTACCGCTGGTGCCTCCGATGGTAAAGGGCCCTGCACCGAGGAATCATCGCTCGGTGGGCTGTTAGAGCATATGACCCTTGGGGTTCTGCGGGGAGGCATCTTGAAATAAATAGATGCGACACGAATAAAAAGATTATACCTGGTGTGCCGACCTAGTTGAGATGAATTAAGAAAACTTTTAAAGACACACACTCAGACAATGTTTTTGTGCACTAAGTCAGAAATCAGTAGTCAGGGTCCTGGTGTATGGATAGGTCAGCCGCCCTCACCAACACTAGACTCCCTGAACTGAAAACCACACTTAGTACCCTTAACAATATTGCTTCACAGAAAAGAATGATCAGAGTCCTATGTTCTATGGTAGAACCGACTCCTCTAATAATAATTTCTCAGGACCCTTCCCCCGGGGCCCGTATCGTGACTACCCCAAGCCTGCCTTCCATAGGCCAGGGGATAGTGACTAGCACCAAAGGTTTAAATCCCTAATCTAGGATGAAATTACCTTTATAACTGTAAACAAACACAAATAGGGTACAGAACTGGAAGAAAAACACTAAGTAAAACTATATAAAAAAATATGTGATGGAAAGTAAAAGGGTCCAGAAATATAAGCCCAATAGTAAAGTACAAGTACAACTAAAAGTAAGTACAATGAAAAACAAAGTAAAGAAGCTACTAGGTTGTCCTCCGGGGTTCCTACCTGAAGGGTTGGTACAGATGGCCACCTTAGCACTCCACGTCTGTTCGTCTCCTCTGTGTACCATCACACCGAGTGGTCCACATCCGGGTACTGTCCAGTCCTGCTACTCTATGCCTAAATCAGTGATGCTCGTCGTCTGCATCCAACACAATGCGGTGTGGGCATAGCCAATGTTGGGGTGAGTATAACGATACTCAATAGGGACCCAGAGACCCTCAAGGTCTCATGTTACCACCCTAGAATAAAATCCTGGTTTTGAGCTCAGTCAATGACTTTTGTGTTTTCCTCATGATTGAGATGGGTTACTAGATAACTTAGGAATATTTATAGGCATATACCTAAGCAATGGATATCAGTTGAAATTCATACCTTTTGGTTTATCTTAGTGGGATTTAGTGACACCTTGAGGGTCTCGGTGTCCCTATTGAGTATCAGTATACTCACCCCTGCACAGGCTATGCCTGCACCTCGTTGTATTGGTTGTAGACGACAAACAATGTTGATTGAGGTAGAGAGTAGCAGGACTGGACGGTACTCAGAGGTGGACCACTCATTGTGACATTACACGAAGGAGATGGATATACGTGGAGTGATGAGGAGGCCATCTGTAGCTACCCTTAATGTAGGAACCCCATAGGAAAACCCAGTAGCTACTTTACTTTGTTTTCTGTTGTACTTACTTTCAGTGGTACTTGTACTTTACTTTTGGGCTTGTATTTCCATCCCCTTTTACTTTCCAGCACATCTTTTTGTATACAATTTTACATAGTGTTTTACTTCCAGTTGTGTACTCTATTTGTGTTTGTTTACAGTTAAAAAGGAAACACCATCCCAGATTATGGATTTATGCCTTTGGTGCTAGTTTCCATCCCCTGGCCTATGTAAGGCGGGCTTGGGGTAGTCATGATACGGGCCCCGGTGGACAGTTCGTGACAGTAATGATCTATTGGAGTGGGGGTGAGATGCATATTTATAGACACCAGGTAACATGATTCTCAAAGGTGTTCTACGAAGGCATTCATTTTTCACAAATTACGGAGGATCTCTCAGACTCACAGAGCATTCCATCACCACTTCTCAGCATTCACAGATCTCTTAGGACTCTCAGAGGTGTCTATCACCACCTTTTAGTGTTCACAGTGGTGAAGATCTTGGTGATGGAGCTTTGCAAAACATGCCCCTTCAGTTATTTTTTGTGTCATGTAAGGGTTAAATGTTGTCCCAACCATTTTTGGCCATCCTTAATCTATCTTGGGAATAGATTTCGGCACCAATAGTATAATTTAAAGGTTAAGAAATTTTGGGAATAATCTTACCATGTACTAATAGTTGTGGTTTTGGTTAATGTCTAAATACCGATGGAATAGATTGACTACCCCTTTTATGGTTACGTGTTATTTAAAAAATTATTTTACTTATTCAATAAATAAAAATCCATCTATAACACTCATTGTTTAAAAAAAAGATGATATTTTGGTTGAAATTGATTAAAGGATAAAATTCTCCTCATCATGTAAGTATACTTCTTCTCGGACTAGATGGAAAAATAATTATTTAACTCTATGAGATGGATCATGAAAAATATATATATTATCATAGTACCTTCAATTCTGATTAACCTATATACTTTTTAATCATAATTTTTTTAAATTTTATGCCATTAACATTACATTGATAATTATCTTGTTTTTGATTGATGACCTAAATTATATTCTTTAATTATTTATGCTTTTCCTCCATTCCTACCAATGTTCCCCCTTGGTGGAATCCTAGTAATGCGTAACTTCTGGTGACCATTATGTTTTTCACTTTCCCTTTTTATGATGATGTTTTATTAACACTTTTTATGATGTGGGTTTTAATAAAGGAATAATATAAATTTTAATCATTTGATAACCAATATCAATATATAGGGTGGAATTACTTTTAAGGGGGTAGGATATAACATCTCAAGATTTTATAAAATATATACTTTCAATTTAATTTAAATTCTTTAACAGACTATGTTACAGAAAATTCATTTTTTATCTTTAATCACACGATACACCAAATTTATATTTATTTGCATGAAACATCGATTCCATTTGTTAACATGTATTGCCCAGATGACTGATTCATACTGAACAGTAATATATTGTTATTATTATTTTTTAGTATGATAGTTTTATTTCCTTTTAATAAAAAACCTATTTTAATTTTTTTCACAATGCACTCGTAAGGGGCTCCTCCGCAGCGCTAGGGTTCCCCATTGCCAGCATCTCAGCTCGGTCGGTTTCAGCTTTATACTCAGCTATCAGCAGCTTCGGGCATGCTCCTCTTACTGTGGTGACATCATGGATCTTGATTTTTCCGCATCGTCGAGGTGTGGGTTCCTGTTTCGAGGGTTCGTGGGTCCTCTGGTGGCATCCTGGGTGGTATCCACCATTAGGCTTCTGCGGCGTCGAAGGTTTGTGAAATTTTGTTGACTCGGCCTCTCCATGGCAGCACAATGTGGTTGATTTCTGGTCTGATGTGGACCAAGAGTGCAGTCGCGTGTCCGTTTTCTTCTTTGGTTGGATCTACAGTCTCTTCGAGTGATGGTGGCAATGAGTTTAGCTTGGTTCCTTGCAGTGAAGATTATTTCGAAGTCCAGATAGGGTGACCGTATTTTTTGTGATGGTTAATGGATCTCTATTTCTGGCCTTTGTTTATCGATTTTGGTTTCTCCTAATGTGTTATTCATTTCTGCTGTTCGTGATCTGTTTTGTGTGTTCTTCATTTGGTTTTGTGTGTTCTACTGATATGGTTTTGATGCTAATATATGTGAAAGATTTCATGGTGAAGGAGGTGGGTTGGATTTATTGGATGTGATGGTTTGGGCTATTTTGTAAAGGAGTGAGGCCTGGTGTTCAGGTGATCTATTAGGTTTGGTCTGATTGTGGTGAACTGGGACATGGCAGGAGCCCTTGAAATTTTTCAGAATGATGTTATGTATTAATTGGTTTGTTTTTTGTATGGTGTTGCTTATCCCAGACATTCTACGAGGATTACATCAAACGGGGATTTAGAGCAGGTTTCTTTCATCATGCATGACTATTCAGATTTGGATGATTGAGATAGGGTATGGCCTGGCCATTGGTAACAGGCCCATACATTTCTGCACGGGACAGCTTGCTGAGCATTCATGTAAGGTGGAGGCACACCATATTGATGTCGATGTTGGGGAGATGTTTTTCCGTGTAGTCTTATCTTGGGATGACTGCGACCCTTTTTATTTTCATATTGGGTTAATGTCCTTAAGTCGTGGGGTCTTGTGAGGTTTCCCCCTTTTCCCCTTAAAGGGGGTTTACCCAAAAACATAATAAAAAATTAGGCCTTCGGGCCATTCAGTCAATGAAAAACCTATTTTAAATCTATTTTTTTCACTTATATAGTTTTTATGTGACACAATAAACTTTATTTTTGAAAATTTTATATCAAAATTTACTTTAGGTGATTTTTTTGTATTTTTTTTGAGAATTTTCATTTTTTGATAAATAATGAAAAATACTACATTTTAGTTGAAAACTGCCTTTTTGTTTAAATAATTATTAATGATAAATTATATTTTAATATTTTTAAAGTAAAAAAATATAAATTATATATCCTTTAATAAAATCTAGGTCATTGAAACCATTTTTATATTAAATTTAGATATAAAGACTTAATGAACTTTTGAGGATCTTCACTTTAAACCCCCGTTATTTGGCCACGTCTATGAGATTAACATTAATCTTAATTTTTCCACCTATATGAATTGGATTTGGGAAAATGGACATACATGGTTATATTCAGCATGAAAATTTTGGTCTAATAAGATCAACATAACTTTTGAACAAAAAAATTAGTGAAAGTGATTAAAATTAATTACAATGATTAAGGTAAAATTAAGCTTAATAAGGGACTAAACCATAAAGTTAATGGCCAAATTGACCTAAACAATTGTAAAAAGGCCATTGGATGCCAATAGTACAACTATGTCCCCTATTTTTTCTAATTGTTTGAGTTATTGGGACACATTTTTTGGAAAATACCCTATATGAGATTTGACTGAAAATTGATTATTTATTATTTTAAAGAAACAAATGGGATAGAAACCAATAACTAACCAAAGATAGGATGGTCTAAAATAGTGGAGTCCAAGGGCATCCACTTTGAAAAAACTATTACAATCAATATAGAGTTATCCCAAACTCGAGTAAAAATCATCTGACCCTACGAATTGCACCCCCAGGAAAGGGATTCTGTGGCAAAGTTGGCCTCCCTTCTCACGTGACAAACCACAGAACCCTGGATGATCTCCAGAAGACACCTCTAGACCAGATAAGTCAAATTCCATGGAGGAACCACTTTACCTTGCAGATCCTAGGCAAGAGTTTCTGAGTTTGACTCAATCTTTGCGACCAACAATGCAAGATCTTAGAAAGCTCAACACTGAAAAGAAAATATCTCACTTGCGCACCCAAAAAACTCCCTGGTCCATAACAAGTGCTTAAATCCACCAAAAATAATCCATTCCCATTACGCAGGTGTCCACCCCCACACATCTATCCATTCATAAAAGAACCATCCACGTTGAGTTTAAAACCTTGCGATGGGGGCCACCATGGAATCCAACTTCCACACGATTTGGGCTAATTCATAGGCCTATTGGGAAGATTACAGATGGTAGGAGATTGCATGACACTCTTAATGAGAGAGCCTACCTCATTCAACAAAATATTCAGTCTGATCTGTAAGAAATAAATCGAAGGACTCCTCTTTAACCTTGCCTTGTTCGGATCTTCCCATAGTGTCCAAACAATATCTATAAAAGTGATGGCACACACCTTGGACTCCAAATCTTGAGAACCCACATTTGAAAACCAGAAGCTAATGAAATCATGCATGGAGATAGATGAAGGGTCAAAAAGAACCCACTAACCCAAAGCATACCAAAGACTCACCACCCAGTCTCTCAAGGTAAACAAATGAAGAACTGATTCATTTTTGGGAGAAGAGCAGTAGAAACATTTAGAAGCTAGATAAAAACCTTTCAATTTCACATTATCCATTGTAGGAATAGCTTGGTTTCACACCCTCCAAACCAGTAAATTTATCATTGTTGGAACCTATTTTCACCATAGGTGGGAGGTCCACTCGTCCCGAACACCGCCCATTCGAAACAAATCCTGATAAGCATGACCATTGAAGAACCCAATGGGTGAACCAGTAAACCAGCACCGATCCTCCTCCCTTGAGAAGAAAATTTCATTAAAAGTGGCCAGCTACTCCTAATTCAGGATACATTCTAGATGGTGAAGGAAGTGGCTAGATTATTTGATAGAAATATCCCACACATGACATCCATGAAAGAAAAACTTTCCCCCACCCAGTTATCATTCCACAAGTTAATATATCCTCACCCAACCACCCAGCAAGAGGCTTCATTCAGAACTTCCAGATGAGAAAGAACCATTTTCGCAAGACCCAAGAGTCTCCGTCTATCCCAGTCCTCCTAGAAGTTCCCATATTTATACTTAATCATATTGGCCCAATGGGATTTACCCTCAATGACATCCCACACAAGACGACCCTGCATGGATTTCATTGAATTCGACACATCTCTGAGCCCCACACCACCATCCTCGACCGGCTTCGCCAGGAGACCCCATGAAGCCTAGTGACAATGGCCCGTTTCATTGGAATTCCAAAGGAATTTATTCAGAAGTTTCTCCACCAGATTGATAATCCCTTTGGGGGAGTGATGATGGAAAGAAAATAAAAAAGGGATGGAGACCAAGACACTATTAATAAGGGAGACACGACCACCAAAGGAAAAAAAATTATTCTTCTAGCTAAGAATCATGCCAAGCATCCTGTTGACTAGGTTCTCAAAGAATATTTTCTTCACTCGGCCAAAAGAAACAGGGCCACCAAGATACATCATTGGAAACGTCTTTCGCTGGATTCCCAAGGTGTCCTGGATGGAAAAAACATTTCTTCTAGAATACTTATTAGAAATAAAAACATTGCTCTTTATGTAATAGATATGTTGAACACTAAGACAACCATAAACTGTTATAACCTCCATAATATTCTGAATGGAAGACCTCCTTCCATTCCAGAAAATAAGAATATCATTAGCGAACATCAGATGAGAGAAGGTGCCATCTGAAGCGCACAAATGAAAGGGAAGGATCTTCCTATCAGCAAATCCATTGAACCGATTTTGAGACAAAGTATCCCAAGAAATGATGAAAATATTTGGAGATATGGGGTCTCCTTTTCTTACACCACATTCACTTTTGAAGAAACTGAAACACTTCCCCATAAGAGAAATAGTTAGCCACATAGAGGAATAACAACAGGAACAAAGATCACAAATCCATTCTTGGATACAAAGTTTCCTCATGATCCAAATAATAAATATCAACTATAACTTATCGAAAGATTTATTCATGTCCACTTGAATGATAACATTGGATCTAATCACCCTTCTGTTAACATCTTCCACAAGTTCATTATAAATCCCAATCACTCCATGAATACATCTTCCCTTGATGAATCTATGTTTCTCCTAAGAGATGATGTTTGGAATGACCTTTTCCATCCTTCTAGAAATTAGGCTTTCCATGATCTAGTAAGAAACATTGCACAGTGATATGGGACGATAATGTTCCACTACTGAAGGATCCTTAATTTTGGGAACCAAAACCACCCTGGAGGAGCATATACACCAATTTAACGAACCTCCCCTAAAGAAGTCCTGAATAGCCTCAGTCACATGAGCTCCCAAAAAATCCCAAGACTCCACATAGGAAGTAGCTGAAAATACATCTGGACCAAGAGCACTATCCAAGGACATGTTATGAACAATTTCCCAAACCTCAAACCCATCTGATAGAGTCTCGAGGAGATCATTCTCAGCTTCCCCAATATTGGGGTGGATTCCATCCATGAAGGTCACATGTCCCACCAACACAATAGGGAGACCAAGGAGGTTGTCAATAAGGAGCATCTTGATGTTATCAAAGGTCATTTGGATAGTGACATCAATGTCCGCAGGATAAGATTCGTCCCCAAGCATAATGTTGATTTTCATTAACGAACGTTCTTTGACATAGGCATGAAAAAACGCAGAGTTATGGTTTCCATCCTTTAGCCATCTGTCTCTTGAGAATTTTTTGTAATCTCGTTCCACCTACAACAACCTATCAGCTAGAACGGCATGTTTGTCACAGATCCTCAAAAAGGTGCGATCATCCCAACCCTGTTGAAGTTCGGCCTCCATCCCATCAATTTCAGATTGTAATGATTCCAAAGAATTATAAAACACTATATTCTTAGGAAACTATGAGCAGATATCCTTCTTAAGTCACCTAAGATGCCCATAAATTCCATCCCATGCTCACCTAGAGAACTCATGTTTCCACGAGCACTTCATCGTTTTCATGAACCCCTCCTTCCAATGCTCGCTGGATGAGGACATGAATGTTTTACTGTGTTGTATTCCTAGATTTAGTTCAACCAAAATTTGGGCATGATCAGAGAGAATGTGGGAAAGATGAGTCACTGAGGAGACATAGAAGGAATCTAGCCCTTGGATACTTGAGAGGCACCTGTCCAATCTACTCTAGATCATGCTTCCACCACATCGATTGTTGCACTAGGTAAACTTTCACCCTTTGAAGCTCAAATCCAGGATACCCTCACTAGTAATAAAGGACCTCAAGTCATCCATGCCATTGGAAGAGCTTCCCAATCCTCCTATCTTCTCTGAAATATCAATAATTGAGTTGAAGTCCCCACCGATGAACTATGGGACACCCTTCGGATCAAAGGAGTCCAGACACTCCCATAAGGACCTTCTAGTGAGGACATTAGTACTGGAATAAATGAAGGAGCAGAATGAAACCCACCCTCTAAACCCAATCTTTACTGTAATACACTGATCCTAGATCTGCACCAGCTCCACTTGCAATGAGTTCTTCCATCATGTTCAGATATTCTTATTAACAAGGTGACCATGAAAATGAAAACCAAATTCTATCTTATTGGTGAAGAAGGTTAACCTATGGGGATCCTGCATGGGTTCAATAATGAAAACTAGGGACATGACCAATATACGAGACTTAGAAGCCAAGAAGGCACATTTTACATGTGTACCCAGACCATGAGAATTCCATATAATGTTCAAAATAATTAAAAGAGAAATCGGTAGGCCTTCTAGCTGCTAGATCCTGAACATGGAGAAAATAATATATTACTACACACCTCCTTATCCATCGAGCGAGTGACTGGTCTGGAGGCACCCTCAGCTGAGAAACACTTCTTTGGAAAAAGGATCTTTTTCTTGAAAGGACTATCCAACTCCTCTAATAGAGAGAACCTCCTTCTAACGGGAGAACCTTGAGGCTTGACTAGATCTACATCATTTTGACGAAGAGACTTCTACACCAAACGACAAAGAGAGTTCTGAGATTGGATGATATGCTTCAAAACACCTTTTGATAAAGATCCCCCAAAGAGAAACCTAAATCCAACTTGGATCCCCCCATCGATACCAAAAACAAAATCTTGAGAGACTCAGATGAAGGAAAAGAGGGGATCTAGACATTAAAGGAGGGAGGAGCCAGCTCTTTGGGAATGTTTGGGGATGAAAAGCCAGAGATTCCAACCCCAAAGCAAGGAACCACCGACTGTAGAAAATTCCAATCCTCTGAACGATTGCATGAGACCTCCAAGGACCAGAAAGAAGGGTCAATAGTAACATTTCAAAAAACTCAATGCCTTCTGAAAACCCACTGTCAACATGGGATCTCTCCTGAAAATAAGTACACTTGTTCGAAATCCCGCCAAATTTTTTTGAAGAATCAAATATTTCTTTAGTACTATTGACTTTGTCCACACTTGCAGACGTCGCCACCACCAAAAACCTAAACGACGATGCCTCATCAAACAATCCTTGCATGGAAGAGGACTCACCAGAATTGACCTTCTTCTCACCCATCACAGGTTTCCAAGGATTTCCCAACTTCCTTTGACAAAATTCCAAAGAGTTCCCTTGGAAGCTGCATGCCGAGCAGAACCTGGGGGGAGAAATAAAAACCAGAAGTGGCCACCACTAAAACCCTTATAGAGATTTGATAAGAATACGAGGAGGGAACTCCCTCAAAAGGTTAATCTCCACAAAAATCCTTGGTTTACCCACATCCAACATCAGTTATGTATTCAAATCTGAGCAGAGATAACCACCCAGTGCATCACCTACTGCCGCCAGTATTAAAGGGTTGAGAAACAGGAGTGGATGGCCTAGAAGTTGAATCCAGAGCACCACCATGAAAGAGTATTTACTGTAATGTAATTACTAGGACCAACGAGGTAGAGTAAACCGACAGTCACCGTAGCATCGGTCTTCCCAAGACGAAGCATGAAAAAAGTCCTCTTTGCGGAAGTAATGAATGCAGAAGGAAAACCTAGAAAGCTCCGACATCGCCGCCGGATGCTGAAGATTCCAAGATCCAACAAAATATTTAAACACATCTAAGGAAATTTTCACAGGGCCAAAATGGGAAATGAGGGAAATATTATGGAAACCCGCTGAGTCCTACATTTCATGTGCAGAAAATATGACAATATGAACACTGTCACTAGAGACCAGATATCTATGATCCATCTTGATTGGAGGGATTTTTTGAGCCTAGATCTCCTCCTCCATTTCATTGGAAGAAGGAGCCACCCCAGGAACTGGATGACTCCCAAGAACAACCTCCTTGAAGGATCTCGCAAAGGATCCACAACATTGATGAGACCCAGCCACCCTGTCAACCACTGGTGAAGGGAGAACACGTGCAACGCCTTCCATCCTTCCACCCTAAAAAATCAAATCCATAATTAAAGTAAGGAAAAATACAGAAAACAAGAACTTTCAATAAATTTTATATTTATAAAATTTTTGATAAGGGAAAAATAACATATTTTCATTTATACAGATACTTTTGAAAAATAAAAGATTTATTTTAATCATAACTAGTACATACCCGTGTATTAGCACGAAAATACGTTCATTGCTTATTTTCAAGAAGGAAAAACTGTATTTAAAAGTAAATAAAGAACATGAAAATTGAATATATTGAAAAAAATAGTGATACTTAATATTGAACTATAATCGGAAAAAATATAGAGAATTGAAAACATTGGGAAATAAGAAAATGAAAATAAAATAAGAGAATATGTAGGAGAACTTTGAAAACATATTGGAGAATAAATGAGAATATATATAGAAAACATAAGTATACAATCACTGTACAAAATAAACCATACAAATTCATGATGGATAATTTAAGGAAATAATATAGAATAATATAGATGGAAAATTAAATTATTTGAAAACATATAAAACATATAGAAGAATATATAAGGAAAAGAAAAAATACATTCAAATTGACAATTGAATCTATTAGATAACATTCAATTGAAAAGAAAAAGAACATTTTTAAAAAAAATTGAAATGAATGTGAATGAAAACATAAAAGAATTAGAAAAAATAGGTCATGATGTAGAAAACAACGTAAGTATCCAACTTAAAATACATGAATAAAAAGAACAAATGGACAGTAATTATAAAAGTAAATTCTAAAATGAACATGAATGAAATAACATAAGTATTAATGTCACTGAGATATTATGAAAATAACATGAAATAATTATTATACAACATTAGTATAAATAGTATAATATTACAATGGACATGAATGAAAAGAACATTCAAATGGAAATTTGAATTTCAGAATATACAACATAAGTATTAATATCACTGAGAAATTTTGTCAAACTGTAAAAATATCCAACTTCAAATGAAAACATCACTTCTCGGCCTCAGTCCCTTGATAATTATATATGAGCTGATCACTGCATCTCTTATGAGTATTCACTAACCTAAATTCTAGAATAATATGATGAGTCATGGAAAAAAATTAATAACATTGAAGCTTTTGATGATTAAAATATTTTAGAATATGTAAAACTATAAATCAATTTATCCAGGCTTCATGTAATGGGATTCATATTGTTTTATGAATTAACTCATTCATATGAAAATAATTGGTTACCTAAATATTTTTAAGAAGCTCAATAAAGTTCTTACATAAATGGAACACAGTAACACTCATTATAAATTGATAATATCATATACTTGGATATAAAGGACAAATTTAAATCATAGAACTCATGAAATAAGGTTTATTCCCTTATCCCCTCAAAATCTCAACCATTCGAGCTTGAATCGATATTGATATTTAAGATATAAAAAATATTAAGAGTACAGAGACCCTCAATGGGTTAAGGAAGAACTTAATCACTCTTATTGATTAAATTTCATAGATGCAATATTTTAGATGAACTGACCTCTACAGATATGTTTTTTAAATTTATATTATAATACCTGCCCAATGATTTCCCCGCATCAGTGTTCTCAGTAGCTGGGCTCCACTATATAAGCAATCTAGTTTCGGTAACCCTTTAGCTGTGAGTATCGGGGTCCACTCCTAACTTCCCATGACATTGAACCATGTTGGAACCTCCATCAACACCATTATAACTCACGTAGTGGCTCCACCTTCTCCCATTCACTTCTTTTGGGTGTTATAAATGCCCTCATACACTCACCTTCTACTTGAACCGGGAATGGTAAACCTTCCTCCCACATATAAAGTTGATCTATGTATTTTTCATGCCCTAAAGTTGAAGCTGGAATGGTAGAACTTCCTCCATGAACACCATTATGAATTCCGTAATCATATTTTTCATGCCCAAAAGTTTATCTATGTACTTTTCCTGCAGCAAAACTTTATTCAAAATAAACAAAAGGTTTACAACACTTCCAAAAAATAAGTATAGTCATCATCTTTATTATGATTAGAAATTTTAATAATCATAATAGTTGCAATGGAGTAACCTTAATGAAGAAACAATGTACTAATCATAAGAGGTAAAACATACCAATTGAAAATGAAGTCATGGTGGAACCTGTGTCACTGAAATTTTTTAAATCTTATTGAAAATAGGCTATACCAATTGCATGGATGTTCATGTTAGGAATGTGGGTAATTTGTAAATTGAATTTATGTATTACTAAACGGAAACATAATTTTACACATTAATACATTTTCTAACATCAAGAATAGTTTTTCCCTTGCTCGAGAGTTTATTCAATTCCCAAAATATGAGCTATAGTAAAATACTTCCAGTAATGGGGGTCTCAAACCAAATCATGAATGAAGCATCATTGGTGAAAAAATACTCCCTGATATTGTTGGATTCCAACCCATTTTAGTAACCTAATATATCCATAAAATGAGACACTACATAAAAAAGCATGAAGAGACACATAAAATAATTCATCAAAATAACACTATTGAAAAAACTTCGGTGAAAAACATTGAAGTAATTAATTTCTATAAGTTTTTGCAAACTATAAGGAAACACATGTTTCATATAAATAACCAAACCATGGGTTGTGATACATTGACTTGGTTTCTAGGATTAAAAATAAAACCAATGGAAGTTACTGTATATATTGATGAAATAATATTAATCACTAGAAACACAAAAATCAAAAGTACCAGCCAAACTCACATATGAGCATGTATAATAATGCATGCATGCAAAAGGAAATTGTATTCGGCATAAAGAAACAACATTCATGATAATATATTCTACAAGGTAAATTCAATAAAATTACATGATATTGAAATATAAACCTCTATATAACTTCAATATGAATTTATATTGAAACAGCTATAAAAATAGGAATGTAAACCCTAACATCAATACAACATGAACTAATATAAAGTGAAATATAATGTGAAATATATAGTGAAATATAAAATTCAATATAAATGGTAGTATAATGTAATATAAAATGGAGTTCTAGTTCAAGTTAGAATCAATAAAAACTATGAATGTTGTGGTATTCAAGAATACCTACGTTCTTATGTACCATAACTATTGCTATGTGAAATAATTTGACCAAAAAGTCTTTGAGATAATCATGCATGAATTATGACCAAAATAACTTAGAAAAGGTGAGTAACACAACCTATGAATTTCATTGAGATTTATACACTTTCACTTTGCCTTGATTGCTAGTAGTAATACCATAGTAAAGTGTATAGGAACACAATATTGCAACAAAACATGTTTAAGAAAAAGGGAGAATAATCAGATATTTTCTGTCATGTCTTTGTCTTTCATGGCCTGATCAATCTGATACTGAAATGTTGGATCCATACCAGGGAGTGATTTAGATAAGCACAAGATTTTAACAAAACAAGTTGAAGAAAAAGGGAGAATAATCATATTTTTTTTCTATCATGTCCATGTCTTTTATGGCCTAATCAACCTGATACTAAAAAGTTGGATGCATACAAAGGAGTGATACAGATATTTTCTCATTAACATTCATGACATCAAAACTCATTAGTGCTCAAATAGATCTATATTTATATAAATGATACATATAAGTTACAAAAAATATATGCAAACCTGCATATTTACAAACATGGGCATTTTATGAAATTACCATTAGAAAAGAACAAATATTTTTAAAAATATGAATCGAAATTTCTCTATTCCTGTTGTATGTAAGTTATATGAAATATTCAAACCAGAATATTTAAAAACCTATTAATTAGAAAAAATTACTATTAAAAAAGAATATATATTGTTAACAAATATGAACTTATATATTCTTGTTTAAAAATTTGAATATAGATGAACATAGAAGTAGAATACGAATTTTTATATTAAATAAATATGAACAAATAGATCATCGAAACAAGTTCAATAAAATTATTAAATGATGGAACAGAAACCAGATCTTTACTGCTTAAATATGTAAATTAAACAGTACTTATATGGCATGAGGAAAACATAACATAATTCGAATGACCACCACATCATCATCTATGAATCAACAAACAGATGAATAAATTAACATTGGTGATGAATAAAACATTGAATAATTTCTAATCCAAAAAACTACGAAATTCAAGAAAATCCCTCTATGTATCGTAGTGAGAACCCATCCACCAATTAACTTAGTATGAATAACCATGAAGTTCAATATAGGGTACTAAAATAACATTCTAGAACAAACCTAAGAGGTATCGATAATTTCATAAAAACTATAAAGATTTTTGGGATATAAGGAAAACCTGGGGGAATATTTGGAAAAAATGAAATAGAAAAATGTCAGTACAACAAAGGGGGAGGAAAGAGTGTGGAGTTTTAATCGATGAATCTTTTTCTATGGTCTGTGTAATGAAATTGGGTGAATGCAAGGGAGAATGGTGTGATATGGTAACAAAGATATTGTGTTCATGGAAAAATAAAACCAATGGAAGGAACTGTATATATGTAAGAAAAAATAGTTATCACTAGAAATAAATAAATCAAGAGTACCGGCCAAACTCACTATGAACATGCATGATAATGCATGCTTGCAGAAGGAAATTGTATTCTGCACAAGGAAACAACATGCATGATAATATAATATATAATGGAAATGCAATCTCAGTACATGAAAATGCAATATAAAATTCAATATAAACTGCAATATAAAGTTATATTGAAACAACTATTAAAACATGAATGTAAACTGCAATTAGGGTACAACATGAACTAAAATATAGTGCAATATAAAGTGAAATATAAAATGAAATATAAATGGAAGTATATTGTAACATAAAATTCAATTCCAGTTAAAGATATAATCACTATAAAACTATGAATGTCATGGTATTCAAGAAAAACTATGTTCATACATACCATAAGTACCGCGATGTTCCATAATCTGACCAGAAAGGGTTTGAGATAATCATGCTTGAATTCTGACCAAAGTGTCTTTGAAATGGTGAATAACATAACCTATGAATTTCATTGAGATATATAAAATTCGATATAGCCTTGATTGGTAGAAGTAAGACATAGTCAAGTGTATAGGAGCCCAATATTGAAACAATACATGTTAAAGAAAAAGGGAGAACAATCACATTTTTTAAGTCTTGTCCATGTATTTCATGGCCTAATCAATTTGATACTGAAAAGTTGGATCCATACAAGTGAGTGCTTTGGATATTTTCTCATTGAAGTTCCTGACAGATCAACACATTTCTGCTCAAATATATTTATATTTATAAAATTGATACATATAAGTTACAAAAAAAATATGCAAACCTACATATTTACAAACATATACATTCTAAGAAATTACTGTAAAAAAAAGATAAAATATTGTTAAAAAATATGAATCAATATTTTTCAGTTCCAGGTACATATAAATTATATGAAATATTCAAACCAGAATATTTAGAAACCTATAAATTAGAAGAAATTACTATTAAAAATGAATATATATTGTAAACAAATATAAACCGATTTATTCCAGTTTACAAATTCTAATAGAGATGAATAGAGAAGTTGAATATGAATTTGTATATTAAATAAATATGGACAAATAGATTCCTTAAACTACTTCAATAAATTTACAGAATTATGCAATAAAAACTATTTCATTACTTCTAAAATATGTCAATTAAATAGTACTTAAATTGCATGAGGAGAACATACCATAATGCGAATGACCGCCACTTCAGCATCTATGAATCAAGAAACAGATGGATAAACTGAAAGAAGTGATTAATAAAACATTAAATGAATTATAATAAAAAAAACTATGAAATTCAAGAACATACCTCTTTGTATTATAGTGATACCTCATCCACCAATTAACCTAGTATGAATAACCATGAAGTTCAATACAGGTTGATGAAATAAAATTCTAGAACAAACCTAAGAGGTATCGATAATTTCATAAAAATTGTAATGATTTCAAGGATATAAGAAAATCCTGAGTGAATATTTGGAAAAAGATGGAGTACAAAAATATCAATAGAACGAAGGGAATGGAGGATACAACAGTAAAGATTCAGTTGGTACCATAGAAATACCTGACAGAAATCAAGAATCAGAAGAGCTGGAGATGGAGGAGCTGAAGGAGGAGGAGGCGAAGGTGGAGGAGGCTAAGGCGGAGGAGGTGAAGGTGGAGGAGCCGCAGGCAGATCACTCGAAGGAAGAGTTGCAGAGGCGGAGTTGCGGAGTTGTGGAGGTGGAGTTGCAGAGGAGGAGTCGCGGAGGTGGAGTCGCGGAGGCGGAAATGGGGCGGTAGAGTCACAGTAGCATAGGAGATTCGAAGAGGGGAGTGACAGAGGGGATTCGAGGAGGGGTTTTTGTGTGGGGGGGGGGGGAGCTGGAACCCTGGAGTGCGTACATGGGAATCAGGGAGGGGTGGGAGAGGTGATGAAAAATCCCGATCGGTGGCAGGAGGGTTTTTCAGGATTGGTGGAGGGATATGGGAAATGGGGCGATGTGGCTTCGTGGGTAGAGGACACGTGTACAGAAAAATGATTTCTTTAGTATAGATATAGATAAAGATATAGATATAGATATAGTTATATATATATATATAGATATAGATATAGTTATAGATATAGATCTAGATATAGATATAGATATAGATATAGATATAGAAATAGATATATAGATATAGATATAGATATATATTATATATATATAGATTATTTATCTTTAATTTTAAGAGATTAATTAGTTACATTTATTACTTAAGAAATTCCAACATTGTGATTTTTTAGCTAATAATTTACTAAAATAAACGATACTATAAATATTAAAAATGAAGTAAATTGATAGAATTATTATACTTTATTATTTTTGTAGATGAATATATCATGTTAAAAAGATTTTAACATTATAAATATGAATTATAATATTTTATTTATGTTTTCAAATTAAATTTAAATAAATAATGTCAAAATTTATGTGAATGTTATATTACAATAAATGATATTTTATTAAATAAATTAAAATGAAGAAAAAAAAATATCTTCAACCAAGTGATTTTTAAGTGTTAATAAATACCAAATATGTTATATTAATGTACCTATTTGTCTTTTATAATTTACATATTGACCCATTGATAGTAAAAACCTTGTTTTCATGGTCCATGTTAGATCAACATTTTTTGCACGTTACTTTCTCTTGTTTTAAAAATAATTTCCACAAAACATGAGATTTATATTTTTTAAATTAGATATAATATTTATTTTGAAGTGGGTATATTTTTTTTATAAAACTTACTTTAATTTAGTCATAATGGTAAAATTATTTATGTTAGAAATATAGTTAGTATAATAAATCCAAAAATGATAAAATTTATTTGTGACTCGAGATGGCTCTTGGTTTAACCTAAAATGATGCGGTTGGCACGTGGTCTGAAAGCAGTTTTTATGTCTTTGAAATTTTAATTTTAAGTTCGTGGCGCGACGATTTGGAGTGCGGTGTGACTGTTTTTCTCCGGATTTGGGAATGTAGTGCGTCTTTGTATTATGGTGGAGTATTTTGATTTGTTATGTACAGTTAACACTTACCCTTAAAGTGGATTTAGAAAATATAAAAAAATGTATTTGGAGGATAAAATTGGGAAAACATAGAAGTCAAGGGACAAATTTATAAAATTAAACATATTCTAGTGTATTGGAGATTCTTATTGACCATAATTTTCCTATAATCCATTATTTATACATTTTTTAATCCTATGAGGTAAGGGAGACCTCCCAATAGTGTTACCTTTTGGAAATTACATGAATCCCACACCCCCTCAATTAAAAAAAGGTATTCACCCTTCCCCCTTGCTCACACATCTTAAGCTACATTTAATCATCCAAAATATACTCAAATAGTGTCAAAACATCAATTAAATCAACATATAAGCATCCCTTTGGGAATAAATTCTTCCAAGGAAGCCCTTTGCTGCAAACCAAAAGGAGTTACCAAAATAAAGGGTAACACCCTTCCTTAAGCTCTTTTATTTTATTTTCATTACCCACTTCCTAAATTTTTTTATTCCATGAATATGTAATAAAATAAGTATCCAAAATATACTGTGATGTTTTTATGATATGTTTTTTATATAAAATTACACACACATGCTTCTAATTATTAACGAACCTACCTTTCTTGTGTATGGGGGAACTATAGACTCATGAAATGATGTTGTTTATTTTTCCTTTGCCACCTTTCCTTGTTAATAATTATGATGGAAACAATATTTAAATATGATATATATGTTATTTATTATTTCTTTATTCTTATTTATTTATTTTATAACACATAACTTTATACTCTCCATTTTGTGAGAATATGATAACATCGATTGTGGGAGTGTGGACTCCCAGCCCCTCAAAGCAATGTGATTCATTCAAGATTTACAAAGAATTTATAAAGGATGGTTTTAATTTGACATATGTGAAAAAAATTAATGACATATAATATTAATTACACAATTTTATTTTTGGAATTATAGTATTTCATTTTCTTTATTACAATTTTTACACACTAAAAATTAATAACGTCGGTTTTGGACGTGTGGAATACTGCCTCCTCAACATAATGAAATTCATTTTACATCACTATAATTATATATAAGAATATATGATTAAATAAAATTTTATTTTTGATATAATAATAATTCCAATAATATATTAGTTTACTTACCCTTTTCCATAACGATCATTGAAAAATAGAACGTTACTCATGTGTATGTATGACCTATATATCGTCTCTATGATTGTAACATTGATTATTTTTTCATAACCATCTCTAATTATTGGTTTTAAAATTATAATTTATTTATAAATCTGATAATTATGTCATTATTATTATTCTATAGATGTTTATGTAATGAAATCATTGACCATAGTGGACATATCAAAGTCATTTATGAGAAATATGCCGAATATGGTCAAATCATCCGACTTAAACTATATTGATTAAGTAATTTTATATAACTAATTATAAGTAACATAATATTAATAATAAAATTGGAAAAGTTTATTAAGAATGTTTATAGTTAACATATGTTTATTATTCTGGAATATAGGGAACAAGAATGATAAATCAGACTCGAGGTAAGGGAATTTCATCTCACTTTTTACATCTGTGAGAGAAATGTAATATTCACCACATAATTATTTTATATAGTGTATATAATACAATTTGTTATATATTATGGTAGGAATTAATTTATTTTCATGGTATTTAATTATTTAATTTAATTATTATTCTTTCATGGGGTTTATTGTTTCAATGTTTCCAAAGTGGTAATAGATTTTTTCACAATTCTCCTTTAGTAAATTTGATGTGTTATACACATATATTCTATTATGTGGTGTATATTATTATCCTTTACATGTTATATAATGTATTTTATTATTCTCTTGATATTAAAAGTTTCATTTATTTTCATTCCATTCACGGGTTTAATGGTTCAAATTTTTTAATGCGGTGTGGGAGGCTTGGGAATATTTAATGATTATTTTCATTAATAATGACTCTTATGATCATTCATTTACATTCAAGGAAATTTTAAGAAAATTCTTCAATAAACCCTTTAATTTTACTATCCACCGATTATTCATGATCTTTTTTCAAGCATTATTACCTTTTTAAACTTTTTTACTCAAAATATTTTAGAAAATGTTTTTATGAAAACCTGATTTCATTCTCCCTTTAGTCTAAGAACCTATTTTCATTAAAAACCTATTTTCTAAAAATGTTTCCAATACATGTTTTTAAACATTACATAATTATTTATTAAATAATATTTTACCCTTTTTTCTTTTACCAATGTTTTCAAAGGAATCATTTGGTCACTTTCTAGACAAGGAATTTTTATAACCTTTTTTCCATGTCAAAGGAATTTTCTTTTTACCTCATATGACTTGTATGGATTTACTGGATTTAATTTCATTGAATATTCCTTCTCATGTTTTACAATTTATTTTTTAAATAATTTTTTTCACAAATTATTTTCAAATAAAATGACTTTCAATTTTTTTCAATATAAAAATGATATTTTACTCAAGAATGGTTTAATGATATTTTAGAGGTATTTCCATTCAAATACTTCAATAACCCTTATTGTTACTTATCCTCCAATATGGATATTTTGTATTGATACCAGCCTCATCCATTCTTTGGATGCATTATGTTCAATTCAAATATATTATTATTCAACCATTTTTTTCCATGGGTTAATCTAGTTTCAATGTTATTTTTGTTTAACCCATTTATTTCTCCTGGGTTAATAATATTTTGTAGATTTTTTTATTAAACCCATTTCATTTCCATGGGATAATTATACTTGATTATTTTCTAATGGTACTTGAAAATTTTATGGGTGGTTATGTTATAAATCGATGATGGATGTTTCCATTATATACTAAGGATGGGTGGGTAAGTGATAGCCCACCAATGCATTGGGTATGGAATTCAGTCGTATGGATATTCCATTGGTAAGAGTTATATGTGTTGAATTCGACCACATGGTTATTACACTTATAAGTGAAAAAATTATAATGATGTACCAAGGTACCTGTATGTGTTTATTTATGATTGGTATATGTTTATAATGTTTCTAATGACAGAGATTGATATCTCATGTTTCAATATTATTGATTCTGATGACTCGTTACATTACCATGTTTTCATATTTGATGATCAAGATATTTATGGGTAGATGTTTTATTATGATTCTCTCATATAATTTTATTATGCAATTTTCCTTAATTCACCCTTATGCTTATTGGTGACATTTAATTATTAGTCCCTTTGTTTAACCATACATAGAATTTGAGATAACTCATATTACGTTTATTTTTCACAGGTTTAAAATAATTATTTTGAATTTTTTTTTCTATAATGGATATCAAAAGGATGATGTTGATGACCTATTGTGAAATAATAAATGTTGGGATAAATGAGATAAATGTACTTTGAAGGACTTATGAGTCAAAATTGAAATGAGTTTTTTATGTAGATGTTTTTCCTAATTATCTAAAACTCTAACCCAAAAATGTTGTTCAGTATGTATGTGATCAATGTTCACCATTTGAGGTTGAATTATTTTGAATGGAAAAGATGGGTCACAAATATTGGAATCAAATATGGTAATATAAGTTTATGGTTTTCATGGCAGGATTTGTAAGTATGGGTTCTAGGATGTTATATCTTCGTATTCAAAAGTTGATCCGAAATATGTGAATGATGATTTTGAGAATCTGTTATGGGTTCATTCTATGAAATAAGAGCTTGATAAGATTGAAAACAATGAGATGTGGGATCTTATACCTAAACTAAATGAAAAAATGTTGTTGGAATAGAGTGGGTTTTTCAGAACAATATGAATGAAGATGGTGAAGTGATAAGAAAAAAAAATGATTAGTGTACAATATTTACTCAAAAATTCAAGTCATTGAATTTGATGAAACTTTTTATTTGGTGGAAATGTTAGAGTTGATCAGAAAATTTCTTGATATTGATGAAAAATTAAGTTATTATTTTTTTTGAAATGGATGTGAAATCATCATTTCTGAATGGTGATCTTGATTAGGAAGATTATATAGAATAAACATGTTTCTTTTCCATTAGGAAATATTGTAGTTATGTGTGAAAGTTGAATAAATTCTTGTGTAGGATAAAACAAGAACTAAGTTCTTGGTATTCCATGTTGGATTTTTTTTAAGATGGTTGAGTTTTAAGAAATCACTACTACAAAATGGGAACTATCAGCACTCAAAATGGGCATTAATAGTGCTAAAAAATCTCTCTAAAGCTCAGACATTATTGGGGGGGGGGGGTCCCCTAATCAGTGCTAAAAAATCACTGATAATGGTATCCTGTATCAGTTCTAAGAAAGCACGGATAAAGGGATCCTTTATCAGTGCTAAAAACCTGCTGATAAAGGGAGCATTTATCCGTTCTAAAAGGGCTCTGATAAAGGGCGCCTTTATCACTACTAAAAAGCACTAATAAAGGCCCTGCTTGTTGTAACATTAAATTCTGCTACAACACACCCAAACAGGACCTACAAAAAAATCAGCATCTCAACAAGTTTACCCATAAAAAATTAACACATAATTCATAAGGTAATTACAGAATGTATACACATACAACAAGTATACCCATACAACAAGAATACCCATAAACCATTAACACATAATTCACAAGTTAGTTAAATACATAAATAATTCCATTCAAAATTCATGGGGTTGGGGGGCTGTTCAGGGGTTTCCGGTGGCTGTGCAAGGGGGCTAGGGTGTGTCCCAGGGGGTGGTTGTCCAAGGGGATTGGGGTGCCCAAATGGGTTGGGGTGGTGTCCAGGGGGTTGGGGGGGAGGGGCTTTCTTGGGGGTGGGGGTGTCCAGGGGGTGGGGGTAGTCCAGGATGTTGGTGGGCTTTCCAAGGGGGGTGGGGGTCTATGAGGGGGGGGGGGGGGCTATCCATGGGGATGTCCAGGGGGCGGGGTGGTGTTCCAGGGGCGGGGGGGGGGGGGGGGGGGGGGTTGTGTCCAGGGGGTGGGGTGGTCTCCAGGGGGTGGGCGTGTCTAGGGGGTGGGCAGTGTCCAGGGGGTGAGGTGGTGTCCAGGGGGTGGGGGTGGTCCAGGGGGTCGGGGGCTGTCCAAGGGGGGTGGGGTGGTGTCTAGGGGTGGGGGTGGTTGCCTATGGGGGAAGGGGTGTCCGGGGGGTGGGGGGGGGGGGGGGGTCCAGGTTGTGGGGTGGTGTCTAGGAGGGGTTGGGGGGCTGTCCAAAGGGTTTGGGGGTCCGGGGGGGGGGGGGTCAATGGGTGTGTCCAGGGGAGTGGGGTGGTGTCTAGGGGGTGGGGGCTTTAATGATTTTAATAGAATGAAATTCATGGATTTTAAGATCATTGGTCTTTTTAAAATGGTTTTGGAATAGTGTTCAATTTAATTGTATGTGATTCATTAGGAAAAAATGAATTCTTATTCTGTGTATGGTAGGAAGGGGGATTTCTGTACGTCAGTTGTAGTTTTCACTTAAAATTCTGTCCATTTCAAACAAAAGGGAGACGCTTTGAGTGATACCAGCCACACCATGCCTTGGATTGAGGAGGGGTTGACTCATACATGTCAAATATGACTCACGGATCTTTCTCTTAAATTATCAACAAAATCCTAATGCGTTTGGTCATATTTCTGTATGTCAGTTGTTGTTTTCACTTAAAATTCTGTCCATTTTAAACAAAAGAGTGACACTTTGAGTGATACTAGCCACACCGTGCCTTAGATGGTAGTGGGGTTGACTCATACACATTAGAAATGACCAATGGATAATTCTACTAATGTATAAACACAATAAAAATTCATTTGGTTAGATTTTTGTACATCAATTGTTGTTTTCACTTAAAATTCTGTCCATTTTAAACAAAAGAGAGACACTTTTGGTGATACCGGCCTCACCGTGCCTGCAATTGGGGCGAGGTTGACTCTTAAATGTCAAAAATGTTCAATGGATCATTCTCCTAAAGTATCAACGCAATATGAATGCATTTGGTAGAATTTCCAAACGTCAGTCATTGTTTTCCATTAAAATTCTGTGCAATTTAAACAAAAGAGAGACACTTTGAGAGATACAGGCCACACCATGCCTCAGATCGAGGCAGGGTTTCCTCATACATGTCAAGAATGACCCATGGATCGTTATACTAATTTATCAACACCATCCAAAAACGTTTGGTTGGTTTTTCGTATGTCAGTTATAGTTTTCACTTAAAATTATGTCCATTTTAAAAATAAAAGAGACACTTTGAGTGATACCGCCCACATAGTGCCTCATATTGAGGTGGGGTTGACTAATACATGTCACAAATGACCCATGTATTGTTATTATAAATTATCAACACAATAGAAATCTGTTTGGTCATATTTCTGTACGTTAGTTGTTGTTTCCACTTAGAATTATGTCCATTTTAAACAAAAGAGAGACACTTTGAGTGATACCGGCCACACCATGCCTTGGATTGAGATAGGGTTGACAAATACATGTAAACAATGACCCATGGATCATTATAATAATGTATCAACACAATACGAATGCTTTTGGTCAGTTTTCTGTATGTCAGTTGTTGTTTTCACTTAAAATTCTGTACATTTTAAACAAAAGCGAGACACTTTGAGTGATACCGGCCACACCATGTCTCGGATTGAGGTGGGGATGACTTGAACAAATCAAAAATGACCCATGGATCATTCTCCTAAATTATAAACACAATATGAATGTGTTTGGTCAGATTTTCTTATGATAGTTTTGTTTTCACTTAAAATTTTGTCCATTTGAAACAAAAGAGATACACTTTGAGCGATACTGGCCACATCATGCCTCAGACTGAGGTGGGGTTGACCTATACACATCAAAAATGACCCATGGATCGTTCAAATAATGTATAAACACAATAAAAATGCGTTTTGTTTGATTTTCGTATGTCAGTTATTGTTTTCATTTAAAATTCTGTCCATTTTAAACAAAAGAGAGACACTTTGAATGATACCGGCCACGTCGTGCCTCTGATTGAGGCAGGGATGACTCGTACATGTCATAAATGACCCATGTATTGTTCTAATAATGTATCAACACAATAATAGTGTGTTTGGCCTGATTTTTGTATGTCAGTTGTTGTTTTCACTTAAAATTTTGTCCATTTTAAACAAAAGAGAGACACTTTGAGTGATACCAGACACACCATGCCTTGGATTGTAGTGGGGTTGACACATAAACATCAAAAATTACCCATGTATATTTCTCCTAAATTATAAACACAATAATAAATTGTTTGGTTGGTTTTCCGTATGTCTGTTGTTTTTTTTCACTTAAAATTCTGTCCATTTTAAAAAAAGGAGAGACACTTTGAGTGATACCAGCCTCACCATGTCTCAAATTGAGGCGGGGTTGATTATTAGAAGTCAAAAATGAACCATGGATCATTTTCATAATGTATCAACACAATATTAATGTGTTTGGTCAGATTTACGTATGTCAGTTTTTGTTTTCACTTAAAATTCTGTCCATTTTAAACTAAAGAGAGACACTTTGAGTGATACAGGCCACACCGTGCCCCGGATTGAGGAAATATTGACTCTAACACATCAAAAATTACCCATGTAACGTTATACAAAAGTATCAAAACAATAAAAATGCATATGGATAGTTTTATGTATGTTAGTTGCTGTTTTTACTTAAAATTCTGTCCATTTAAAAAAAGAGACACTTTGAGTGATACTGGCCACACCTTGCCTCAGATTGAGGAGGGGTTGACTCGTACACATAAAAAATGTCCCATGTAACATTATACAAAAATATCAACACAATAAAAATGTTTTTGGTTGTATTTCCATTTGTCAGTTGTTGTTTTCACTTAAAATTCTGTCCATTTTAAACAAAAGGGAGACTCTTTGAGAGATACCGGCTACACCGTGCCTCAGATTGAGGAGGGGTAGAATTTTACAAATCCTAAATGACCCATGGATCATTCTAATAAATTATAAACACAATATTAATTCATTTGGTCAGATTTCCGTACGTCAGTTGTTGTTTTCAATTAAAAGTTTGTCCATTATAAACAAATGAGAGAGACTTTGAGTGATACCAGCCACACCGTGCCTTGGATTAAGGAAGGGTTGACTGGTACACATAAAAAATGACCCATTAATTGTTCTTCGAATGTAGAAACACAATCCTAATGCATTTGGTCAGATTTTAGTATGTAAGTTGTTGTTTTCACTTAAAATTCTGTCCATTTCAAACAGAAGAGAGACACTTTGAGTGATAACGGCCACACTATGCCTCAGATGGAGGTGATGTTGACTCTTACACATCCAAAAATGTCCCATGTATTGTTTTCCTAAAGTATCAACACAATCCGAAAGTGTTTGGTTGGTTTTCCTTATGTCAGTTGTTGTTTTCACTTAAAAGTCTGTCCATTTTAAACAAAAGTGAGGAACTTTGAGTGATACCGGTCACACTATGCCTCATATTGAGGCGATATTGAATATTACACATCAAAGATAACCCATGGATCTTTCTAAAAATGTATCATAAAAATATGAATGCATTTGGTCAGATTTATGTATGTTAGTTGTTGTTTTCAGTTAATATTCTGTCTGTTTTAAACAAAAGAAAGAAACTTTGAGTGATACCGGCCACACCATGCCATGGATTGAGATGTGGTTGACTCATACATGTCAAAAAGGACTCATGTATCATTCTACAAATGTTTAAACACATTAATAATTCAATTGTTCAGTTTTCAGTATGTCAGTTGTTGTTTTCACTTAAGAGTTTTCCCATTTTTAACAAAAGAGAGACAAATTGAGTGATACTGGCCACAATCTGCCTCAAATTGAGGTGGGGTTGACATGTACACATAAAAAATGACTCATGTATTGTTCTAATAAAGTATAAACACAATCCTAATTCTTTTTGTTGGATTTCTGTAAATTATTTATTGTTTTCACTTAAAATTCTATCCATTTTAAACAAAAGAGAGACACTTTGAGTGATATCGGCCACATTGTGCCTCAGATTGGGGTAGGGTTGACTCTTACACGTCACAAATGACGAATAGATCATTCTTCTAAATTATCAACACTCTATGAATTCGTTTTGTTAGATATGAAGGTATTTTATAGATTTTACTTGTTTTTCTTATCCAAATCCCAAAGAAAAGTAGTTCATCATTCTTGCATGCTGCCAGTGCATTTCATCTATTAAAATGGAAAAATGACTAATAGGAGAAATGTTGTTTTATTTATTAACAATGAAACATTTTCATACAAAAATTTACATTAAACAATATATCATATTTTTATCTCCTTGACCACTCTAAAAAATGGCCGCCAATTGTATATGTCCCAAAGTCAGATCTCCATGCTATTTGTGTACAATCTTCCATCAAGTTTGCAGCCCACTCATTTCTAAACAAATCTATATCGTCTTGTGAATATGAGGCTTTTTGGCAGTCAGATTAGTAATGAAAAATATATATATAAAGAATTAATAAATAATTTAAATGAAATAGTAGCTGTTTTTGAAAATTCCTCTTTAGAGACGCTAGTTTCTTGATAGAAAACGATCTCTCTCATAAATTTACAAACATAATAAATGCAATAATTATCATTTGTTTGTTTTGGACACCGAAAAAAATTATCATTATGATAATAAGTAACTTGTTTTGATATGTGTTTTGATAGTGAAATGTTATTATATATAACCTAATATTTTTCCTGGCGTAGTACTTCCTCACATCCTTATGCTTAGCCCCTATCCTCATTACTTTTTTTTGAAAATATTGATACAACGCCTTATCATAATAGAATCCTTAGTAAAAGATAATATAAATTATATTACATGATTCTTAAATCTAAAACGTAGGATGTACTGTCTTACAGATTCACAAAATTCATAATGTGTGGTCAGTTTGTTATATATCCTTGCATTGAATCCAGATAATAAATCTTTAGAGTATCGAAGTTCACCGCAATTAGAATCCAATGTTTCCTAAAACAAAAAATGAAATAAGTAATAAAAGAAGTGAAAAAATAATTGATTTTCTTTAATCGTACTTTTTTACCCCTGCATGGTTGGTATTAGGAAGAGTCTATCATTCGTAATCTTGCTTTCAAATGTTTTCAGCAAGCCTTTCACTATTTCATCCTTTTTTTGTGGATCTAATTTTGTTAGTTATTTTGATTTGGTATGAGGACCAACGAGTCCGAATTTTGGATCATGGGAAAATTCTTCTACTGTTTTTCATATATACACCTACCAATAATATAAAATGCATTTAGTAATATTTATAACATTATTTTATCTTTTAGAAAATCAATTCATAAAAACATACCTCATATATAAATTTACATCTGTAACACCTAGCTAACCATATTTAAGGATCTCATTTACATTTTCAATATCAACAAAATCTTTAATTTCTTCCTTGTATATATTCTTTTCAAAAAAAACTATATGACTACTACCATTTTTTTCTTCGTATCCACATGAGTCATCGATGCTGGTGAATGTGGATGGAGAACATGTGGTGTTATTGTGCTTTCAGTAGCTCATTGGGATCAGTTGGTCGATCCTTTAGATGATTTTGGGCCCACGTTTATTGTCACCCCTTCCCTTTCTCCATCTATAATAACATTCATTGGTTCATACCTTTTTTTCATTAATTTTCTAGAGGTTTAACATGAAAAAATGGATATAAATACCTTTTTGTCAATATGTGCTCTTACAAGTTGTGATGACTATACAATGAATTTCCCAATAGCATCTTCAACCGTTTGAATATCATCGTCATCAAGTAGAATAGGTAGCTCTGCATTTGGATCTTGAGCTACATAATCGTCACTTTCAGATGATCTTTTAGAAGTGGTCTATTATGAAACTTGTCCTCTTGGATGTTGAACACCATAGCCCTCGCTACAAGGTGATTGGTGGGTGTTGACAGATATAAATCTTAGTCATTATCAACCTATAGAACATCAGTACAAGAAAAGTATTAGTGTTTTTTTGATTCACATTTCATGGGAATAGTTATTAGAATATTGATTACCATGACTAAGACAAATCTTTGAGGGGAATGGATCACCTCAAAGCTGGTGGAGGGTGGGGTGGGATCTTCATGCGCTGGGTATTCTTGAGTTTTGTCTTCTCCTTTATTCCCACCAATAAAAGTTTCTAGCAACTCTCCCTACCACTGAAATCATTCTTCAAGTGTTTCTAGTCTTTCACTCATTTCTTTTATTTTTTTCATTTCTATCATCCGTTTGTTTTTTTTCTCAAAATATACTCGGGGTGACACCCCAAACCCCGCACCTCTGACATGACCGTATGGTTCTGGCCACTTCAAAGTCGTTGATAATATGTCTGCATCTGCTATAGGAGTAGCTAATTCCTATGACTGTCAGATATAATAAAATATGTAATTATTATTATGTAATAGCAATTTAAAACTAATTTTTTTTATCATGTTATACTTACACATATTTCCCACACTTTGTGTGTGTTTTCATCTACGAGCTTCCCTTCTTTATTCACACATGCCTCCTTCCATTGAACATGATGTGGTATGGATGTGTCTTTCGATTTATAGTCATCAATCTACATATAAATAAAGAAAGATAATTATAATATTGTTTCTTGGCACCTAACAATATTACTATAAATTTAAAATATGTACAATTTATTTTTCTAGTGAAGCATATTCTATCCTTGATTTATGATGGGGGTATGTTGGTCTTGATGCACGTTCATTATTTTTAGTACTGAGTTTTTGTTTCATAAATGAAATATTGACAAACAAAGTGGTTAATACATGTATCCTCAATCAAAGTATTATCAGGCACAATATACCTGAAACTTCTCATCCCCACGACAGCCAATAAATTCATCCCATGCTTCTTGGAATATCAGGTGATCATAGATAAGGGGTGGCTACATGGTTATTTTACCTTTGGAATCTTTCATGTATCATTTTATTAAAATAGTTCGAAAACCTCGATGAATCCTTCTTGCAGGCCTTAGTACATAATTATTGTGTGAATCATCCACCATAAATGTACTATGCAAGATATTGAGAAGGGTAAGACACCGTTTCATTATTTTATTTGATAGTAAATTAAATAAATAATATCATAATGTTACTGTAATTTATTACCAGATCACAACCTTCAGCCCAAACACTACATGGTTCCATGAATCTATGTCAATTGGCACGCATTGCTGAGTGACAATTCCAATGTAACTACTAATCATAGACTTGTTGGGATTCACACGTCGTCCTTATGCATTACATCTGAGATCAAATTTGATTCATTTTCTTTTCAACTTAAGAACTTTGGGTAACACCATCAAACTATGATGCACCTATGTTTTCTGCGACGTCGGTCCTTCAACCCCAACTATTTCATCAAAATCAACATCATCTATATGTTCATATGAAATTGTAGAAATGAAAGGTGATAATGGTTGTTGGGCCTCAACACTAGAAGCATCAACTAGTTCAGAAACTTTTTGTTGCTCTGCATTGTGGGCAGCAGTAGTAGCAACAGCTTGAGAGACTTGTTCAGCCTCAATGTTAGGAGCACCAGAACGAGAAGAAGTCATTATATGCAAAAGTGGTTGAACATTTAATTTAGATTACATATATTCAGTAATGATAAGATAGTAAAATGAGACAACAAGATCTATATTACAAACAGAATATAACCTATTTATTGAATTCTGTTTCTTTTTTTCAAAGGGTGGAGGGATTTTACACCTCTATCGATTATATAAATACCTTTATTCTGGTCTCCTCTAACATAAAAAAATCATTTACATTGGTACCACTGCGAAATGATTGCGACGTAACAATGAAAGGATCATCCTCAACTAAATTTTCATAGGACCCTTCAGTAGTTTGGGATGATAACAGAACAATATAACACTTTCAATTTGTGGGATCTGGAACTTAAAATACTTGTACCGCTTGTGATTCAATTATAAACTGTTCGTCTTTGTACCCTTTTTTACTAAAATCAACATTCAGAAATCCCAATTCATCTATTTTAACACCACTATTGTTATCAACCCATTTGCACTGAAAATTTTTCAATTGGAATGTCGTATAATCCAACTCCCATATTTGTTTGATAATGCCAAATTATTACATATTCGCATAAATTGGATTTCTGTCCTTACTACCAGAAACTTTCATCGCTTTAGCCACAAGTGTAACTCCACCATTTTTCATGGTATTATCTTCAACAGGTTCATCTGTGTAGAATGTATTACCATTAATTACATAACCATTGTAAAATAATACATACACACTTGGTCTGATGGCTAGCTATCGAAGTCATTCTGAAATAGAATTTGGATTTTCAGCTAACTTGTTAAAACTATGGTCCCAAAACCAGCTTATAAACTGGAGATTATGTGTATTTGATATACATTTTTCATCCCTTGATGGATTCAATTGCCTAAGAATTTCTTTTTGGGTTTCAATGTATTGAACAACCTCCTAATTTTAATGCAAAACATAAAGCTGGTCTTTCTTCTAATCTGTAATATTAATTGTCATGACATCTCTTCCTGAAATTCCCTCACCCTCAATGCGTCCAGTGTGACGAGATTTTGGGAGACCAATGCTTTCCACATCAGATAAGTATTCAGTACAGAATTCAATGGCTTCCTTCAACAATATATCACTCTACAATACAACCCTTTGAACGACTTTGATTTTTGACATACCCTTTCAAAAATATACATATACTGTTCAACAAGGTACAACCATATTTAGTGAAGTCGAATATCTCTCACCAAGTGATCAATCAAATGAATGATCATATCAAATAATGATGGAAGGAAGAACATTTCTAATTCACATAATATGATGACAATTTCTCTTTCCATAGAAGGAAATTTCACCAGGTATAAAACATTGATGCATATAGATTTGAAATATAAAATAAGATTGGTTAACGTGTGACAAACATTCTTTGTAAAAATACAATGTAAAGCTATAGGAACTAAATCTTGCATCAAAAAATTACAGTAATGTGATTTCAAACCTTTTAAATTCAAATCATTCATTGAAAAAATGTTCTTGATATTTGATGAATACCCCTCTGGAACCTTTACTTCATTGAAGAAGTTGAAAAACTGATATCTCTCCTCCTCAGAAAGAGTGTAAGCATCTAGAGGAAGAAACATTCGATTTTCACACTTCATGGGAGCCTACTCTTCTCATTTTCCAATTTCAACCATGTCCAACCTTGCCTTAATTACATCCTTAGTTTTTATAGGGGAATTTAGAAACATTCTGATAACTCTATCACATAATGTTTTTCAACAGGCATCACATCACGAAAATGTATGACATACAGACAGTTCAAGTATGGTAATTCAAAAAAAATGGATCTCTTTTTCCAATTGATTTTCGTAAGGTTTTTTAAAAATGGTTTACCAAAAACAGTGTTCACATCATTTACTTTCTCAAACAGCTGATCACTTATTAGTGGAGATGGTATTGTGCATTGTTATGAACATCTATTGAATGATGTCATCCCAGATCAGTACTTATGCCGATGAGGTAGTAATCAATGATTTCCTAGAAACAAAAATTATGAAGAATGTTTCAACCTAATTGATTCTGTATCTTCTTCACACATGGGACACCCTTGAGTTCCTTTAATCCTATAGCCTGAAAAATTTCCATAAGTAGGGAAATCATTTATCATCCCATACTACATCACTCTCAACATGAAGTGTTCACTTTTATAATCATCATACAACATAACACTTGAATCCAACAATAACATCAAATCCTTGATCAAAGGAGTCGAATAAACATCAATATCATTACCTGGTTGTTTTAGTCATGATATAAGAATAGATAACATAATGAATTTATGTTTCATGCACAACCAGGGTGGTAAGATAGAATTTAACAACATAACATGCACTTCTGGAATTCCCATTTTTTACAATGGGCTATTTGTGACGGGATCCCGTCGCAAATAGCCCGTTATAGAAAACGGCGTCGCAACAGATATTTTTTGTGACGGGCCCGTCGCAAAATATATCTGTTGCGATGGGACTTTTACCCATTGCAAAAACCTCCCAATTATGCACATTACATACCCAAAAAAAAAAGATTGTGAGAGGCCCGTCACAATTAGTTTTTGCGATAGGTATGTTCCCCGTCCCAAATATCATTCTGATTATATACATTATATGCCCATAAACCTTGTGCGATGGGCCCATCGCAAATACTAATTGCGACGGGCCCGTTATCCCGTCGCAAATACTAATCTTAAAAAATTATATTTCACTTATTTGTGATGGGGCCCCGTCGTAAAAAACCCCGTCACAAATACTAAAATTAATTAAAAATAATAATAAAAATATGATTAATTTAAAAAGTTTATTATTATTATAAAAATAATAAAAAATAAAAAATATTATGATTAGAAGTAAAATAAACTAACATTTAAAAATAAAATACTAAAAAAATATATTTAAAAAAATTATGATTAATAAAAAATTAATATTAATATTATTAAAATAATAAAATAATAATAAATTATTAAAAGTATCAATATTTTCTAAAAAATATAAAAAAATCATAAAATATTATTTTTATTATTAGTAAAATAAACAAATATTAAAAAAAATAAAACTAATAATAAATAATAAAATATTAAAAAAATTAAATTATGTAATATTTCCACCAATATAAAAGACAGAAATAGTAAATAGTTCATATTATTACAAAACTTGAATTCAAATGTTTTTGATATAAAGAAAAAAATCACTGGGGGGTACTGTTGAGGAGGTGGAGGAAACTCCATCACTAAACTACGAGTCGGACGGTGCATGTACTCCATCTGTTCGTGATACTCCTGCTGTCATCACTGCTCCAATCGACGCAGCTCCTCCCCATGATGTTGCTCCTACTACTGCTGCTGCTGACACATCTCTTCATTGTACTTTTTTAAAGTCTCTATAAGCTAAACCTGAGTTCACAACTGTTCCTGATACTGTGACCCAGAAAATGATGTCTCTCAACGAGATCCTCTCGATCTGGACGCCGAAATCGCAATAGTACCATAATAAGTACCAGGAGTCAAATGAGAGATGATACCAACTACTCGGCCCTTCTCAAAACCATCTGAGTCACCAGCATCCATGCTGCCTCATCGAAATGGTGAACACCGGTCTGCTCGGTCATCTCGTCCTGACCCTCATCTTGTTTCTAAGAGTTCACAGCCTCATATGACTCCTTAAATTACAGTTTAAAATTAAAATTGTGAAAATATTATATGCAGTTAATTGTCAAACTAAAAAAATAATACTAACCACAATCTGATGCTGGCGATCACCTCTAATCTCTCCAGTGGCTGGATCACTGTACATCCTCTGATAAATGTCAAACTCCGTAATATCGGGATGATCGACTACCTACATAAATATATAAAAAAACTATTTATATATAAAGTTATATAAAATATTTAAAAAATATACTTACCAGATGCTCTCTATGAAAACTGAATGTACGGCTACCAGGTCGATGCCTCACCTCATGTCTTCCCCGGTTCTTCTATCCCACTGAAGATCTCCTCTGAAATCCACCACTCAACCAGTGTAAACATAATCCATCCCAAACATGAGATGAAATGTACTTTGGTCAGTGAGCTCTACATGACTCATCAAATTCTATCACTCTTACTTTCTTAAGGGCCTTCCTTCTCAAATTGGGAAAAACTGACAGAAACGGTCGCACATAGAAACCTGCCATGCCGCATGGATGGCATCGCACATGCTATCATCGATAGGATACCATAAACCCTAAAAATAATTTATAATATCAAGTTATTAATGAAATAAATTTCAAAATAAATATTATTTATTTACGTACCAGCCAATGATGGAACACGCCGCATCACACATCAACGAGAATCTGTTTCCATGAAATCTGTGGTTGAGAAAAATAATTGTGCAAGATATGGCTCCCCTGTCCAATAGCTACATGCGCAAAACTATGAAAAAGGAATAAATAATCAAACAATTAGTATATATATAAATAAATTAATGAAAGCTAACCAAAATATACAGGTTACCATACCTCCGTGTGTGTGGATTGAAACCATGATGTGGACATCGCTCGGGGATATGGTTAGGAATCATCAGTCGTGTAAGACCACGCCCCCTCCGCCTACCCCTGAACCACCAGTAGGCTGGGGGCCAGATGATCCCAAATCTCCCTCATCCAATGGTAGGTCAGCCTCCTGCAACTCGTGAAATATATTAGAGTCCATCTGAAACACAAAATGATTATTGTTATCAAATAGTTGAAAATAACTATTTAATATTGATATATATTAGTTATGATTATAACTAGCATTTAACTCTGTCAATGTCCATCTTCATCCTCTTCTCCATAGCTATCAATGTCAATATCTTCATCTTCCACCTCAGCATCATTAATATTCATATGTGTTTCAGTTTCAGCATCTCTTGTCATTTAAAATTCATTTGTAACATCATTAACATCATCATCACCATCGATCCTTAATTGTGGGGTGTCATCACGATATTCATGTCTCCTTGTGAATCAGATGGATTTTGAGCAGTCTCTTGAAAAATTTCAATTCATTCCACTTTAGCAGAACCACATTCAGTTTGAGTAAACTGATTTTCCCAAGATTTAATTTTTATTATGCTCCACCAATCGTTCGGGTCTCTTAAAGTAGCACATTACTTTTCATAATAAATTTTATTTGCCTGTTGATCCCGTAAAAATGGTTCATTAAATGCAAGAAGACTTTTATATTTAGTATCGAAGATTCCATGAGTCGGATGAACACACAAGCCTCTATCAGTATCCAACCACTGACATTTAAACATTGTTATGTAATTATGTCCTAGATAACATATCTCAATAACTTCATCCAAAATGCCATAAAAGTAAACTTCAATTTCTCTATGATGTGATCCTCTCAAGAAAACTCCACTATTCATTGTTTTTTTTCCTCTCCATATGCATGTGTATGAAATTGAAAACCATTCACCACATATGTATTATAAGATTTAACCATTTTGGATGGTGGGTTACTCAATATACACAGCCGCTTATCAATTTTATCAGCATATTGAGACACCTAATTTTTTTTAAAACAATTATAAATATAATAAATATTAAACAAAATTGATATTAAACCATCAATAATTTATGTTACCAGTTTTTGAAACCATTGAGAATTTTTTTTTCTGCGTTCTGCAAGAGCAGCTACTGTGATTTGTGGAAGTAGTTTCTTGATATGATTATCATAAAATCTACAAATAAAATAAGTTTAAATACTGTAACATAAATTATAGAATAAATGATAAAAGAACTCCCATGAAAAATGATGTCATTTCTTCACTGTTGAGCAGAACATATGTATGAGCTCTGTGATGTTCATCATCTGAAATCCATCATTCATGAACTCCACCGAAACCAAGATTTGGCTGATTAAAAACTGCTAATTGATTTCTCATTTCGTCATTAACATTCCCCTCATTTCATCCCATGAAATTTTGTTTTGAGGGATATTGAGATTCAAAATAATGAGAGCAGAAAAAAGAAATTTCCTCTTGAAAATTAGATTCAACAATTGAGCCTTCAACTGATGCTTTGTTACGTACATTTTTCTTCAATTTCTACATGCATCTCTCGAATGGGTACATCCAACAAAACTGTACTGGACCTCCACCATTAGCTTCATGTGGAAAATGTAATATTAGGTGTTCCATTGAGTCAAAGAAAGCCGTCGGAAAGATTTTTTCCAGTTTAAATATAATTACAGCAACATCTTCTTCCAGTTTACTTAGCGCATCGTAGTCTGTTGTCGCTGCACAAATGTATCGAAAAAAATATGATATGTCTATTATGGAATCCCAAATCATAGAATTCAATAAACCTTTGAATCCAATCTATATTAGTATTTCCATTATAACATGATAATCATTACTTTTTAATCTAGTAATATAACCATTCTTAACACATCTTCCCAAATTAGAATTATAGCCATTTGGAAGTCTTAAATCTGCAATACACTGACAAAATAATAAGAGACTCTCTTTAGAAAGTGTATAAGCTGATTTTGGATTCATTAACCTCTTTGATCTGACATTTTCAAATAGTTCAAGTTTTGGTCGCCTGCAAATTTGGGAAAGATCTAGTCGTGCCTTTACAGTATCTTTGGTCATACCTGGTATACCCATAAATATTTGAAATAAATTATCAAAATAGTTCTTCTCAAAATGCATAACATCCAACATGTAGCATCCAACAAATCAGACCAATATGGAAGATCCCAAAAAATGATCCGTTTTATCCGGTTTTGTTCTTTCCCAATGCCATGAATTTTCTGTTGGTTTACTGTTGGTCCAAATGTGATGGGAGGTAATGAAAATACTACTGCTTTTAAAACTGTACCTGTGATCATATTTGGAGGTTCATGCCATTCAATTGTACCTTTTCTAAAATGTGATTTGTTCCTCCGAAAAGGATGATCGGTTGGAAGAAAGCTACAGTAACAATCAAAATAGAGAGTTTTTTTCCATTAACGAGCATAAAGGATTTGATTTCTTCCATATATTAAGGACATGATTTTAGACCATGTGTACTCCAACCAGATGACATGCCATGTGCCAGAAAGTCACTAATCGTCCACATCAATGCAGCTTTTAATATGAAATTTTGTTTCGCAGAAGCATCACATGTATTAACACCATCACTCCACAATGAATTTAACTCCTTAATCAAGGGTTTCAAATAAACATCAATATTCTATTTCGGATGTCCAAGAATTAATAGAGTCAAAAAGATATAAGGCTCCTTCATCAACATCCATTGAGGCAAATTGTACGGAGTTATAAAGACATGCCAACATGAATATTGACTACCATAAGAACCAAATGGACAGAAACCATCAGTAGAAAGACCCAATCACACATTTCGGGCTTCTATAGTAAAAGGCAGATGGAGACGGTAAAAATGATTCCATGAATCACCATCAGATTGATTATTCAAGCTTCTATCAGTTGAAATCTTGGTTTTGTTCCATGACATCATTGACGCGGTATTCTGAGACATAAATAAATGCTGCAACCTAGGTGTAAGGGGGAAATATCTCAACTGTTTTACTGGAATAAATCTAGACTTCCATGGCTGAGCTTCTGTATACCTCGAGTGTCCATATGTGGGATAACTATCCAATGACTCTTTTTCACTAGAATATAAGATGCAATCATTTGGACATGCATGAATATTATGATAAATAAGGCCCAGATCACAAACCAGCCTCTTTCTCTCATAGTAATTTGCAGGCAACTCATTTCCTTCAGGTAACAGTGTTTTAACCAAAGAAAATATCTGATCAAAACAGTTGTTTGACAATGAATTATCTGATTTAATAGCCATAAATTTTTCAACCGCTTATAATTTTCTTATCTTGCAACCAGGATATAATGCATCCTCAGCAGACCTCAATAACTCATAAAATTCAGATGGTGCCACCTCAGGAGTTAAATCAATATCATTGTGAGTTTCAGTTTGTTGCACAAATGGACCTACAACATCATGTACTAAATTTTGAAATCATGATGGATCTAGAATCAAGTTATTAGGATCTTCTCTGGAACTGTGTTCACCATGTTGATACCAAAAAACATTATCTGGTTGAAAACCAAACCGCAAGAGATATCCCCCAACCTTGTCAACTGTGTCAAATGTTCTCAGAGGACATTTTTTACAAGGAAACTTAATTGTGCCTTCTGAAACATATTATTGTTTTGATGATCCAAATTCTAAGAAATCTTCAACAGCCTCAATATATGCAATATTTAAACCAGAACCATTTGTATTTCTGTGATGATTTATCCAAACACGATCATATAATAATGACTGATGTCGACTTCCTTTTTCCATATTTTTCTACATAAAATATAAAATCATCACTGTTTTTAAATAATTTGAAATTATAAATACACCATCTGAAAAAAGAAGATAAATAATTACAACTAATTCTTAATAATTACCATTAATTTAAGGCGACACAATTTCCAGTGGATTGACAGCTACTCTTTTGTCGGACGGCTCATTTACTTGCATCTTTCTCACACTGAAATCACAATGAAGAATCTGGTCTGAGGTAGGCATATTCATTCTCGTATGCACGAGAATGAATATGCGTACCACTAAACAGATTCTTCATTGTGATTTCATTGTGATAAAGATCCAAGTAAATGAGGCATCAGACAAAAGATCCACCTTTTCATCAATGAATTATCTTCTTCCAACTATCACCACCTAAAAACATTATAAAAAATATGATCCTACGAATTCATATCTAATCTCGTGTATACAAGATTGAATATGTCTACATAGCAGTACATTTTTCAAAAGGTTTTGAGTCGGTGAGAGTTGATAGGAGAAAATTCATCGAGCAAAAGGAGTGCCATCAATCCACTGGAAATTGTTCCAAGTTCTTGGAATGTATTAAAATTTATTAAAAAAATTTCCTAACTGTTCTTAACTAATTATTAGTTATTATTACTAATTATTCCTATATATTCCTATATATTCCAATTTATTCCTATATATTTCTAATTATTACAATTTATTGTTAATTATTACAATTTATTGCTAATTATTACAATTTATTGCTAATTATTACAATTTATTATTAATTATTACAATTTATTACAAATTATTAGTAATTATTACAATTTATTACTAATTTAGAAATACTTAGAAATACATAGCAAAATTAAAACTACTTGAATAATGGAAGGAAAATTGGTAATCATCGTTGTGGAGATGATTACAAACTTTCCCTTCATTATCCAAGTAGTTTTCGTTTACTAATTATCACTAATAAAAAATTTATATTTTCAATATTTATGAGAAAACAATATCAATATTATTATAATAATAAAAAATTTAAAAAATATTAAAATTAACAATATTCGCAACAGGCATTGCTCTATTCTTAACATGTTCAAATCTCAAAGGGTCACCAATTATCATGTCATGCACAATAAAACATTTGTGTCAACCATGTCCAATGTAAACTCTATAATTGTCATTGCATGGTTGATCACCTCGCAAGTAGTGTTGCAATCTGATGACCAAAGTAACGTCGTTCTCATCTCTAAGAATCAACTCGCTCCCTTTACATAGATCATTCTTCCCTAAAACTTTAATGGGACATCAGTACCATTCCCTTAAATTTTCAAGGAATAATGGTCGATGTAAAGGGTCATGTGAGATAATTATTATATATGAGAAGGGAATGACTTGGGCTATCCTATTGCAACGCTACTTGCAATGTGATCAACCAAGCAAGGAAAATCATAGAACTTACATTGGACATGGCTAACAAAAACTTTTTGTTACACATGACCTGACAATTGGCGACCCTTTGAGATTTGAACATGTTAAGAATAGAGCAAAGCCTGTTGTGAATATTTATAATTTTAATATTTTATAATTTTTTTATTATAATAATATTGATATTGTTTTTTCATAAATATTGATAAATGTTGATAATATTGATATGTTTAATGTTTTATAATTTTTTTATTCTTAATTATTGCTATTTATTCCTAATTATTTATATTTATTCCTAATTATTGTTATTTATTCCTATTTATTCCTATTTATTTCTAATTATTCCAATTTATTGCTAATTATTCCTAATTATTGGTAATTATTCCTAATTATTGCTAATTATTCCTAATTATTTCTAATTATTCCTAATTATTGCTAATTATTGCTAATTATTCATAATTATTGCTAATTATTCATAATTATTCATAATTATTGCTAATTATTCATAATTATTCATAATTAATTGTAATTATTACTAATTATTCGTAATTATTCCTAATTATTGCTAATTATTTCTAATTATACGTAATTATTCTTAATTATTGCTAAATATTCCAAATTATTGCTAATTATTGCTAATTATTCCTAATTATTCATAATTATTGATAATTATTACTAATTATTTCTAATTATTACTAATTATTGGTAATTATTACTAATTATTGCTAATTATTACTAATTATTTCTAATTATTACTAATTATTGCTAATTATTCCTAATTATTGCCAATTATTCCTAATTATTGCTAATTATTCCTAATTATTGCTAATTATTCCTAATTATTGCTAATTATTACTAATTTTTCCTAATTGTTCCTATTTATTACTAATTATTCTTAATTATACCTAATTATTACTAATTATAACTAATTATTCATAATTATACCTAATTAAACCTAATTATTACTAATTATACCTAATTATTACTAATTATACCTAATTATACAAATTATATTTAATTATTACCAATTATACCTAATTATTACTAATTATAAATAATTATTTCTAATTATACCTAATTATTACTAATTATACCTAATTATTTCTAATTATACATAATTATTACTAATTATACCTAATTATTACTAATTATACCTATTTATTAATAATTATAGCTAATTATTACTAATTATATATAATTATTACCAATTATATCTAATTATTACAAATTATATCTAATTATTATGAATTATATCTAATTATTACCAATTATATCTAATTATTACTTATTATATCTAATTATTTCTAATTATATCTAATTATTACTAATTATATCTAATTGTTACTAATTACCCCTAATTATATCTAATTATGATTAAATTCCGCTAATTATCTATAATAATCTCTAATTATTGCCAATTAACACTAATTATTTATAATTATCACTAATAATATCATTTTCTTACTAAAAATAAATATAAATAAATTTAAATTTAAATCTAATTTAATTACAACTAATAAACAACAATTAAAATTAATAAAAATATTAATAAAATAAAAAATAAATAAAATACAAATACCTTAAATGTTGATATTCTGAAGGTATTCTGAAGGTGTTGGCGCCTTCCAATTTCTCTCATATAAATTTTTTTTTGACTAACATAAATTTTTTCCTTAAAACTGGAGAATCAAAAGAAAAGGAGAGGAAGATTTGAGTGATCTGGAAAAAAACGGATGGGGGTATATATAGGGTAGATTAGTTGTGACGGGTATCCCGTCGCAAATGGTGGTATTTGCGATGGGGCCCGTCGCAAATACCCTCGCCCGCATTAACTACAGTCGGCAGTTAAAAGGGTATTTGCGAAGAGACCCGTCGCAAAATTCCACCCGTCGACATACTATTTGCAACTAGTAGCTTTTCCCGTCGCAAATAATATTTACCGCCGCCGGGCTTTTGCGACGGGGCCCGTCACAAATACCCTCGCCCGCATTAATTACAGTCGGCGGTTAAAAGGGTATTTGCAATTGGACCCCTCACAAAAGCCCGACGTCGGTAAATAATATATGCGACAGGCAGCTTTTCCAATCACAAATGGTATTTACCGCCTCTAGGCTTTTGCGACGGAGATGCGTCCTCGTCGCGAATACCCTTCCCGCGTTTTGGTCCGCAAACCACGCCAAAACTATTGCGACGGGTCGCCTATTCCCATCACAATTAACCTACTATTTGTGACGGGAAAAGACTCTAGTCACAAATACGTAGTTTGTGGGACCTTTTGCCACAATATATATTCCCATCGCAATTAACCCATCGCAAATAAACCCTTTTCCCGTAGTGATGCCATATACTATGAGTGCTGGTTTGAAAACCAAAATGATTCACTCCATCTATAGATAATGCAAGATGAATATTTCTTGGCTCATTTCCAAATTCAGGATGCTCATAATCAATTCTTTTCCTTTGAGGAGAGTCAGCTAGGTGACATAATTTCCCATCTTTATTTCTTTTCCCTCCATGCCACGACAATTGTCTTGCAGTTCCTTCACTTCCATATAGACGCCTAAACCTTGTAATTATTGGAAAGTACCATACAAATTTTATTGTAATGGTTTCATATTTCTTGTATTAGGAAGCACAACACTTTGGGCATTCTGTAAGTAATTTTGTCTCCTTTAGAAAGAATATAATGTCTTTTGATAAGGCATGTATTCTTTCAGAAATCATACCCATGGAGCATAGCATTCGTTTAGCTTCATATGTCCATCTTGGGAGCTCATTATCTTCCAGGAGCATGTCATTCAAGAGAGAAAGTAGTTCCATGAAACTAACATCACTCCATCCGTTGCATGCTTTTAATTTATACAACTTTAGTATAGATGACAATGCTGTATATTTAGTGCAACCAGCTTATAATGATATCTTTTTTCAACTCTTTAACTTCTCAAACAATTTTGGGAAATCACAGAGCTCATCTTCAATGGTCCTTGTCCTTTCTTCAATACTATCTTCGTCATCATTAACATCTGTAATCACATACTCCATACGGTCTTCTTCATTATCCATATTTGTAATCTTTGATGATCTATAAAACACAATTTTATCTTATCCAGTAGCTGTATTTTCTTTTTCTCCATGTTTATTCCCACATTTATAACCCTGATCATTTTCGTGACATATCAAATGTTCTTCCAACTCCTCTAGAGCAATTAATCTAGAATAAAAAAAACATAAACATAGACAATTGATTTGAGAATGATCCTTTGCGTGATCCTTTTCAAACTTGATGAACTCTTTCACTCCATTCTCATACACTATATTCAAATGATTATCATCAATCCAATATTTATTCATCTCCATCCTATTTGAATCTCAAATATTATTATTTATGATTCAAATACACAGAAAAAGACTTCCAAATACTGTAGAAGAGAACCACATATAAAAATAGAGATTAATAGAGGCTAACTATTTCCAAGAATGATTTGGAAATCAAAAGAACTAGGATAGACCCCCCATCAAGATCAACAAACTTTCCAGTCCCCTTACCAATAGTTCTAGAACCCACCAACCTTATAGTAAAACATTAAACATCCTTTTTACCACCCCTACCATCCACCTCATTCATAATAAAATGATCACATTAAACATCCCAAAATAGTGATAGAACTCATATTAAATTAAAAGAAGGATACAATTTTGATGAAAAAACTAATATAGTAGATAAATTTCCAAACACAAAGGGGTTCATGGGGGAGGCAAATAACCTGGGTTTAACCAAAATTACTAGAAAATATCATAGGTTTTGTTACCCAAATTAACATAAGAAATAGAAAATTGAGGATAATGAAAATAAATTATATCATGAACATCTAAAGGATATGCAATAACTCTCCCTCACCTTACCCAAACATGTAAATAATATCCATAGACATGTGTCACATCCATTATACAAAAAATAACATTCCCATAAAAAGGGATAAACAACAATTCCTTAGTGTTAAAAAACTAACACACAAGGGAGAAGAACAACATCGATCATCCTTACCCAAAAATGAAAACTCCTCCCAAACCTCTTCTCACTAACTGTTAATATCTTCTGTAATATTAATACCTACCATAAATAAATTATTTCCCAAAATCATGACATTAAGATTAGAAAAAATCCCATTCATTTAGGTAAAATAGAAAAATGATTCCTTTTTTTTCTTATGAATCATTAAATTTGGAAAAACACACTAACTAACTCAATAAAATTCATATTTTCACATGAATTTAAAGGTAAAGAGAGATAAATAATTTCATTGAAAATAATTCAACTAAATATTTTAGTATCAATTGAAAGAGGGTATTGGTTAATAAAGGGATGAGGTCAATAACTCAGGGCATAATCATGCCTAGACTCTCAAACCAAACTTACCACATCCCAAAATTTTACCAACTAAAACATGACCATCCGAATAAAAAAAACTACACCATACTAGAACCACGAAATACCACAAAACATGGGGAACTCATACTACTGATGCCCCACTACATCACCATTAAAATAGATCAATTATACAGTTATGGTACACCATGAGATAGTCAACCCTAGTCCATAATCCCAACCATACATCTATAAAATATCATCACTCCCTTATTCCTTATTCCATTTGGACCACAACTCAAGGAACCATCTTTATAATTCTAAAAAACTCGAAGAAAACCACTCTTGATAACTTCATCACAACCCCTCATCTATAACCAAAACCTAAAACATATACTCGAAAACTTTCTTAGAATCTCTATCCTCAAAGAAGACTCAAAATTAGAGGATTTCATTTATTCATCAACCAAGTGTTCTAAAAAATAGACCATCAATTCACAGATGTGAATCCCAAGGGAAATCACACTGTATCCAACTTGATTGAATTCCATGATATTCTGTATACACTCATACTTCTATATCTAGGGAATAAAACTCTTCCTAAAACCATTGTTGACTGAACATGATTTTCCTTCCATCATTCTCAATCCACCCTAAAAAGTAATCCCACTACTAAGGAAACCCATAAATGAGCTAGAATATTTTCCAATTGAAAACCCTCCTCAACTGCTTATAGTCAATTCTAAAACTTAGGACTAAAACCTAGACAATAGACATCAAAACCTCCTACTATTGAAATTTGAAAAAACTCTATCACATGTATCTTTCTACTTGCTACGCACTTTACCATGATAGTATTTCAACTTGTATAATCATAAAAATTAATAAATTTAATCCAAAAAATTAAATAACGTACCAACACCAAGGGATACTCTTCCACACTATAAGAATCAAATATACCCCAACACATATAAACTAAAAAAATCAATTCATAATCCATTACAAAATATTATATTCATATGAAATCATAACCGAAGATCAAGGATGGGAAGCCAAGAATCAAACCTCGTCAAAAGGAATACCAAAAACTTGATGTAGGGTTCTTGGGGGGTAGGGTCTAGTTGGGAGACAGAGAAATAGGGTTCGTGAGGAGGAGGATCCATGGAATGGGTTCAAGGGGGAGGATAAGAATTAGGGTTTTTAGTGGAACAGGGCTAGCGGAAGAGTGGGTTAATAGGCGGCGGAGGTTTGGAAAAGAGAAGAGTGGAGGAGTAGGGCTAGCGATGGTGGAGGTCCGACAAAGAGAAGTGCGGAAGAGTAGGGCGAGCGACGGTGGAGGTCCAATAAAGAGAAGATCAAGGGGAGGCGAGTTATCATTGGGGTACAGTACTGTGAGAGCTTTAGGGAAAGATAAATAGAGGGTACTGTGTACCTCATTTTATAAAATGGGACTATGGTTTTATCAGAACTAGAAAAGTTCTGATAAATGGTGATCTTTATCAGTGCTTTTCTAGCGCTGATAAAGAATCCATTTATCAGTGCTACAAAATCCTTGATAAAGGCACCATTAATCAGTGCTTTTAATTTGTGCTGAAAAAGAATTACATTTAACAATGCTTTTTTCTTAGAGCTGATAAAAGGTGGTGCTTCCCTCGCCCGTTTTGGTAGTAGTGAAGGCAGAGTTGATAAAAATATATAGGTTTAATAAAATCATAATTTTTCGATCATCAAAATTGATTATGTTTATGAAATTATATTTATTAGGAATGATGAAAGGAGTTGTGAAATATGTTCGTAATGAATGAAAATTATGATTGAGTTTTCCATAATGGGATAAATCAAATACTTTCTTGGGTTAAAAATCTTACAAAATAAGAAAAAAAATTCCTTTCAAAGAAAAAAATTCTAAGGAACTTATTAAGATGTTCAATATGGAAAATTAAAAACCATTGTACACACTGATTTCAGTGGGAACCATGCTTTGTAATGATAGACAAGTCTAGGAAGTTGATCCTAATGTTTTTTGAGATATTATTATAATTTTTATAATATTTTATTTCTTCAAGACCTATCATTTTTTTACCACCACCTTATGTTAAATATTTCATAGTTCTCCAAAAGAATCATTTTTTATGGAAAAATAATTATTAGATATATTAAAGAAACATACAATTTTGGATTCTCGTATGAAATATTAAAATTTATTGACTTTTTTATGTATTCATATGATGATTGGATAGGAAATGTTGATGATAGAATATCTACATCTGATGGATTTTTATTTCTGAAAAAATGTTGTGTTAGTTGGAACTCAAATAAATAGAATTCAAAAACTCTTAGCATGGATGAAGATCAGTTTGTTTATTCAAATCAACCCATTAGCCAAATTATGTGGATAAAGTGTTAGTTGGACGATTTATTTGTTAAAGTAATGTTATCTTAGTTCTTGTTTTGTGATAATCAAATTGTAATCAACCATAAAATTAAACCGATACTAAATTATCATTAAAAACATAATGATATCAAATATCATTTTGAAAAATATAATGTTGAGAAGAATGAATTTATGTTGGAGTATTTTCCAACATTGTAACAAGTTGTTGACATTTTCATAAAATCTTTACAGAAGGAACCTTTTTATAAAATAAATTTGAACATGAGCATCCAACCTCTTTCTCATCAAGGTTGAGGTATGTGTTTTTCCCCAATCCCATATAGTATTTGGATAGTGTTTTTAGAGAGGATAATTGTTTCATAAATATATACATTGAATATGTGTTAATACTTTTAAAGAAGCATGTAAATAAGGGGATTTTTGGGTATGCTGTTATTCAAACATTCTAAATGTGTGAAGTATTGTAATAGTATTTAGGAGTGGTTATAGGATTATTTTTTTCTAGGGAAGTTGAAAAAGTGAACAAAGATGTGAATAAACAAAATACACATCATAGGCCTCTAATTTTAGACAAAATGGGTTTGATATAAATAATTCTTATTTCCTACAATGAGTTTTATCACGTAGGATTAGAATTTTTGATAAGTAATCTATCTCTTGAGTTTATATTGATCCTTGATTTTTGTATCTTGATTGAAAAAAGGGGGATATTTTTGGGAGAAAGTTGGATGAATTTTTTTATGGAAGATGAAAGATGTTTAGTGTTATCTTTTTTTGTTAAAAAAGATAAAGAAGAAAAGAAATAACTTGACTTTTTAGCTTTTAGTGATCAGACTCTCAATCATACCAAGGATTTCAGACTCACACTACTCAAGATATTCCATCTTATTGGGAGAAATTTTTCTAGAATAAAAGGATCATAAGACTCTCCATGGGTCCTAAATGAAGTGATGATCATAATGAGGAAGCTGTATTGGAGTCTAATTGGATTCGATCTAAATTTGATGATGCTTTTCTATTTTGTAATTAAAAAAAGTCATGATTTTTCTAGAAACATGTGAAGTAAGATTTATGAATGAAAGGGGGAATGGTGGGGCTAATAATCATATAAAGAGTTGGTTGTAAAGAAAGTAGTTGTTGGAATAAGGGGAGATAAAATACTTCCTAATCTTAGTCAGGTGATGCTATTATGATCCTAAAAACATTCTCAAAGTCATGATAAATTCATGATACAAGAATAATTTTTGTGGAAGAAGAAGGTTACTAAAGTTAAAGAGTTCCTTTCTCATTTCATCAGTGTGAGATCACAGGATAAAAATTTGTCTGAAGGATGAGAAGGGTGATGAGAATGTGAGAAGTTGAATATTATTGGGTTTAGTCAGACCAATGATCCACAAGAAATAAATCTTTGTAGAATATAATTTATTAGTTGGTACTGTAATAAGAAAACATAATAAGTTGCTGAAGTTTAAGATATGGGAACTAGTCCATCAGACACGGTGTGCCACTGACCATTGGAGGCAGAATCATTTGTGTTGGGAGTTTTTGGGACAATTGAAAAATAAAAGAAATAAATTTTGTTGGGACATGTAGAGACCCTAAGCTAGACGTACATGCACAATACAATACTTTTGCGGAATACTTAGTACATAACAAAAACACACACACAAGAACCGTAATAGTTTAGTGTCTTTGGAAACTTGGAATATAATCTTCTAATCGTGGTGAAAGATCTTCAACATCTCCCATAAAGATCTTCTCCTTTTTTTTCTTACCTAAAACCTTTCATTTAATCTTGGGGGAAAAGAAAACATAAAAAGGGCGAGCTCAAATGCTCAGTAAGGATAAGCATGGATAAAATAAAACATACCATATACATTTGAACTTAAAAAAAACATGAGCATTAAGAATCTTGAGCAACGACATAAAACAAGGAAGTACATAAGGCATAGATCATAATGGAACATAAATCATGATAAAATATCATGGGAATAAAACATGTAATTGTGGCATCCATTAAGCACATGTAATGATTTCCATAATAGCCAAGGCATTGCTACCAAGACCATCTTAGTGGACAAAGTCCCATTCTGAATCGAGTTCACTCCTCGTTTTAGTCATGTAACACTGAACCAGATTAACATACCGTTCCAGCCATGTCTATCTCATGAGATATAAAATCTTTACCCAATGCATTGGAGGGAGATATAGGTCCCACCCATCTCAAAATTAAATCATTCTTACTTGTGCCACAAAATAAACTTAAAACATTCATCATATCCCAAAGAATAAAATGGGTTTCATAAACATCATCCCATCATTTCATAATCCATATAAAACAAATGGACATTTCATCATAAGAAAAGTGAACCATGAAAATCATAGAGACATTAAACTTGAAACATACACATATCAAATACTGTCATCTTATATGGAAAATGGTTTTGATAAAACATTTGAAATGAATTCTTGAGGAAAATATCCTTTCTTTGTCAAAATCATTTTCTTTTCAAAAAATGCCACGAAATTTTAAAATAAAAGTATTTTGTTGAAAATAGTCAAAAAATCATGTAGAGTAAGCTTCATGAAAATGATACATTATGAAACCGTAAAAATCCATTCACGCCGTATAAGTTAAAAATAGCATTCTCCTCGTACTTTTGTCGGAAAAGTCAAAAAAGTACCTCGTAACCTAAACAAAAGAAATATTTATTACATACCATGTAGTAAAAGTCAAAAATGGGTAAAAAGGACTTTAAACATACATGTAAACACTTTTATAAAACATGGACATGATGATATAAATAACCCTAGTAAATACTTGCGAATAACCAATCTCGGATAAAAATGAGATTTGCAAAATTATCCCTTACCTTAGGTCTGATATGCCTCGTACTTATCCGAACCTCCTGTATAATGATTTAAATAATGTTATTGACTTATTACAAAATCATATTAATTGTTATGATATCATATAAGGTTCACTTATGACTTTATATTACCCGTTCTTTTGAAAATTCCATGTTAAAGAGCGTTTTGGGTCAAATCGTTTCATTTATCATCCGTGTTTTGACTTGTAATTATTCATATGATTACTTAGATCATGATTACTTACATGCATAATGTAAAACATGATTTATATATAATATATATTCATATATATAATATATTGATAAATGGAAAGAAATACACCGTTCATGGAGACGGTAGGCCGTACGTACGCATGAACGTTGTTTTCGTTTCCTCATTGAATTGAATGAAATTTATTGGATGACATACATATATATATATACATAAATACATTATCATTATTATGTCATATATTTCATGATTAATTATTATATATACATTATAATCATTTATGAATGGTTAATCATTGAGAATGAATCTCATCGCGTCGTGGAGAGGGTATTCTGTACGTACGCACGAGCGATGATATCATTCCCATGATCATGGAATTTTATTGGAGTGTATGTATACTATTAAAGAATCAATATCACTTTACAATAATCATATATAGTTATTATTTATACCATTATACCCATCCAAGTAAGGTGGTGGTGGAAAATAGATTACACCACGGCGTGGAGACGGTATTTCGTACGTACGCACGTGCGGTGATTTCGTTTTCCGTAGGATGGATAGATGGTGAAATAGGGTTGTTTCATATTTATAATATCATATCAGTATATTAGTGATACTGATGTTATTACTTCATAATGAAACAACCCAAGAAGAAGAAATTGGAAGAAGAAATAGAGGTGAAAGAATCGGTAACGGAAATTACCTCTTCTTTGAAGCGCCTCTTTGAGACCTCCTCTTCGGGCACTAAAATTGGTCTTTTAAGAAGACCAGGATCTCTAGGATGTTTCTTGGGAAGTGGAGAAGAGAATTTGGCATGGTTTGGCCGAGCTTGAAGGCTCAAAGTGGTGTGAGGAAGAGAGGGAGGAGGTGCCCTTTTATAAGGGAGGAGAGGGGCAACTTTGGAAAACTAAATATATTATTTTATTATAAAGTAATATTCGGTTTTAAATAGCTCCAAATTGATTTATTTAGAAGCTAAGGTGGGGATGGGTCGAAATACTCTAATAAAATAAAATTTAGACAAGTTTAGGTTCCTATTTTAACCTTATCATTTAGATTTAACTTTAAGTTAAATAATTTTACTTTTACCGTGTCTTCTTGTTTTCTTACACTATATGGTTAACAAACTTACTATAACAATCCAAACGAACCCGAAGTTGTTTATTATTAATATATATAACCTTATATAATTCATTTGGCCAAACCGTAGATTTTTAGGAATAAAATAACAATTAATAATATAATATTTGTTTTAAAGACTATTTTATGTCAATCTTGATACTATTTGGTAATTGATTTTTGTGAAAATCATAACAGAAAGATTAGTTCGAAAAAAGTGAATTAAATCAATACTAACATGTCATATTGACATAAAAAAATTATTTTAATTCATAAAAAGTCTCAAATTACATTTATTTGGGTATTTATAACATCAATTATGTTAATATTTCATTAATAAAATAATTACTGTATCATCATTGTGTCATAAATAAATTAAATTATTTAATGTCTAAAAATTAAAAATTAAATATCATTATGTAGGAAATATTTTTATCTTTCTAATGAATATTTATAGTCGCATTTATCTTATGTATAACCCTATATTATAAATGATTTACTTATTAAACTTTGATTTTAACTATTTTAACCCTTCTTTAAAGAAATTAATAATAAATGTCCTAATCTAATCCAAGTGGGCCTAAATGGTCCTATTTTATTCATAAGGATGTTTTTGGTCGAATTACACTTATCCAATAGAATTAGGTCATGTGTTAGGGTAATAATAATATCATCTTTACCCTTGACTACCCTATTTACTTTTAACCGTGGTAAATAAAAGTAAAAGGTTACTATTCACCAAAAATTATTTTCATCTCATTGAACCACATTTTACTTACTAACATCAACTGTGTCTCTCAGATTTTTGAAATTCCACTCACAGAAGATGTAAAATTATGTTTTATGAAAAAATTCAGTTTTTAGCTACTACTTAGTGGTTTCACTATTCATCAAAAAATGAACGTTTCCAGAAAAATATCAAAAATTAGGCCTAAGATATATTTGATATTATGAATTCAAAAATGATGTTTATTTTACCAAATTCAAAACATATCAGTTACATTAACTAATTTAAAAATTAATTCCCATCGTCAAAACTAATAGCGTGTTTTTAAGAGATAATAACTATCAAAAGATTGACACTTGTTTAAATGTGAAATTACATCCAATGAACAAAATTGTATTAAATTGTAAAAATATATTCTAAATATACTTTAAAACCACTCAAATTAATAATTTATCACTATTAATTATTTTGATTAAAATGGTTGTTTTTAATTAAAATTTAGTAATTTTCACTATTCATTAGAAAATGAAAGTTATCCGAAGAGTACCAAAATTTCACCCTAAGCTAATTTTGATATTCCGAATCCAAAAATGAAGTCCATTTTAAAAGATAAATTTTATAAAATTTCAAAAACTTGGTATTACTATTCATAACGGCTAGTTTATAATAATATTATAATAATATCTCGTTTTGTGAAACTTGGTATTGCGTATTACACACGCAATCGAGAAAGGTCGCAATTGCGTGTAATGCAGCCAAGTTAGGGTTGCGTGTTGTGCAAGACTCCTTTGTTGTAACGTACAACACAAGACATCAATAAAATTAAAAAGAATATTTCTCATAAAATCTCGGGGTGTTACATTCTACCCCCCTTAAAATGAATTTCGCTCTCGAAATTCGTCGGGGTTATAAATGGTTTACTACTCTAAAGTTTCTTTAATAGAAACCCACATCGTAAAAAAGAATACCAAAACCAATATTTAAAAACTAAAGTATGAAACATAACGGTTACCCAAATTAACTAATCACTGGGTTTCCACATAAGAGAACATAGGTGAAAATATGGATATGGAAGAGAAACCAAACCATCATGTTCTGATGGAGAGTGGTAGAGAACATGGCTATGAAAAATCCAACAATCACAAAGCTATATATTTGTGATGATCTAAGGTACAATCTGATTCATCGGATATAAGGGAACTAGGGAATCATTTTTGGTTTTCAAGATCATTTCCCTAAAGTTGATGAATTAAAAGAAATAATTACATGATTTTGGTACAATCTCACTGTTGTTCGTGAATTGAACCATTTCTACTTCATACCTTAAAGAAATGAAGTTGAATTTGTTATTTGTGATGTGTTAGCAGATCATGTGATAGAATGATGGGTCATTCCATCTGTTTCAAACAAAAGGTTAGCAAAAGTTATAAGTCCATCTTATGGTTAGATTAATCGTATATGGTTTCAAAAATGAACTTATACTTCATATATCATACCTCTTAATAAAATAAAACTAGTTTCTACTAACCAGCGACTTCTTGTAGGCCAGTGGTAGGCGATAAAGGTCAGTCACACTTCGGTTGTGGGTTCGATTCCCACAGCCTTGTCCGACGCGATGGGCTGTCACCCGTCCTGCAGGTTGTCCTTTTTCTAAAACTATATTACTATAACATCCCATCAATAATATCAAAAAAAATTCTATCCTTAAACAATACTAACTTATATCCAACATAATCCATTCCAATCTTTAGGCTTATCCATAATACTACAGTCCACTCTCATAATATAGTGAAAATGATTACCAGATATTTAATACCACCGTTGATCCCCATATATCACAAGATATGTCTTGTTGGTCACATTCCAAACATTCGAAGGCCTTAATCATGTATTCTCTTAAAAAATGAATACCCATTGAACCTTAGTGAAAACATGAATGTAGTTAAAAGTTAACACTTTCCACATATCAAAATCCTCAAAATTCTATATACTCAAACCATGATATCACTTAGTCCTTATATCAATCAGGAGATTAGGAATACAATAAAACATCTCATTATCTTCTTATTCCTTCATTATGCGCATATCATCTACTTTACAAAAATATCTGAATAAAATTCCATGGTTACTGGTACCATTCAACATATACTTTCAAATACTTTAAGAAAAACAATAGTGTAACAATCCTTAGATGATTCTTTATTCCATAGTACCATTAACTATACAACATAACTCTCGATAAACATACAATCATTCCACTACCTTCTAAAACAACCGACTGAGCTTCAAAACTTCTTTCAGCTCATATATCATTTGTAGTCTCCTCATCATTATCCACATAAAGACTACCCATATGACCATGCTGATTCTCTTCATGATATTTTCCATTAGGGCATTGGTTTTCATAATTCCCATACATTCCACATTTAAAACATCTAATCATTGTTGATGTCGTAGAAATACTATTATCCTTGTTCATGGTGTTAACTGAACCTTTTCCTTTGCACTTACTAGCTTTGTGTCCTTCTTTTCCACACCCAAAGCATCTTCCAGTTACTTTGAAACAATCAATCATATGCGTCTTCCCACATGATTTACATGAGGGAAATTGAACTTTCTTTCCTCTATGATCATCATGAAACTCCATCTTTCTCTTATTATCTGAGTCAGGAAACATACCAAAGTTGAGATTATTGATCATATTATGAGATTGCTGATTAGGCATAATAATGATTTTTGGACTTCCAGATCCTCTTTCATTTGGTTTCTCATGAAGAATATCATTCCATTGTCTGTCATATCCTCCATTATCGTGAATCTTCTTGTTTCCATCCATTTTCTAAAACCCAAAAAGAATAGTGTGGGAGGCAAAAATCATGCTAGGGAAAAAACATAGTAAAGGGGGAGTTCCCTCAATATCTAACATATTAGGTTAAATTCTAAGATAGTTAGCATAGTTCTAGGACTATATCCTATACGTATACTTATCCTTAGGGACATCCCTTGACATACCTTAGAAATATCTCTAGGGATCTCACTAACGTTTTCGCATCCTAGTTTCCAAAGGTTGACTAAACCTTTCCTCTGATACCAAATGTAGAGACCCAAAGATTTAAGTACATGTACAATACATTAATTTTGCATAATACTTAGTTCATAACAAAAACACACACACAAGGACTGTAATAGTTTAGTGTCTTTGGAAACTCAGAATATAATCTTCTAATCGTGGTGAAAGATCTTTAACATCTCCCATAAAGATCTTCCCCTTTTGTTTTCTTACCTAAAACCTTTCTTTTAATCCTGGGGGGAAATAAAACATAAAAAGTGTGAGCTCAAATGCTCAGTAAGGATAAGCATGGATAAAATAAAACATACCATATACATTTGAACTTAAAAAAACATGAGCATTAAAAATCTTGAGCAACGACATAAAACATGGAAGTACATAAGGCATAGATCATAATGGAACATAAATCATGATAAAATAGCATGGGAATAAAACATGTAATTGTGGCATCAATTAAGCACATGTAATTATTTCCATAGTAGCCAAGGCATTGCTTCCAAGACCATCTTAGTGGACAAAGTCCCATTCTGAATCGAGTTCACTCCTCGTTTCAGTCTTGTAACACTGAACCAGATTAACTTACAATCCAGCCATGTCTATCTCATGAGATATAAAATCTTTACCCAATGCATTGGAGGGAGATATAGTTCCCACCCATCTCATAATGAAATCATTATTACTTGTGCCAGAAAATAAACTTAAAACATTCATCATAACCCAAAGAATAAAATGGGTTTCATAAACATCATCCCATCGTTTCATAATCCGTATAAAACAAATGGAAATTTCATCATAAGAAAATTGAACCATGAAAATCATAGAGACATTAAACTTGAACCATACACATATCAAATAATGTCATATTATATGGAAAATGGTTTTGATAAAACATTTGAAATTAATTCTTGAGGAAAATATCATTTCTTCGTCAAAATCATTTTCTTTTCAAAAAAATTCCATGAAATTTTAAAATAAAAGTATTTTGTGGAAAATAGTCATAAAATCATGTAGAGTAATCTTCATGAAAATGAGGCGTTATGAAACCGTAAAAATCCATTCAGGCCGTATAAGTTAAAAATAGCATTCTCCTCGTACTTTTGTCGGAAAAGTCAAAAAAGTACCTCGTAACGTAAACAAAAGAATGATTCCTTACATAACATGTAGTAAAAGTCAAAAACGCGTAAAAAGGACTTTAAACATACATGAAAAAACTTTTATAAAACATGGACATGATGATATAAATAACCCCAATAAATACTTACGAATAAGCAATCTCGGATAAAAATGAGATTTGCAAAATTATCCCTTACCTTAGGTCCGATATGCTTCGTACGTATCCAAACCTCCTATATAATGATTTAAATAATGTTATTGACTTATTACAGAATCATATTAATTGTTATGATATCATATAGGGTTCACTTATGACTTTATATTACCCATTCTTTTTTAAATTCCATGTTAAAGAGCGTTTTGGGTAAAATCGTTTCATTTGACGTCTGTGTTTTGACTTGTAATTATTCATATGATTACTTAGATCATGATTACTTACATCCAGAATTTAAAACATGATTTATATATAATATATATTCATATATATAATATATCGATAAATCGAAAGAAATACACCGTTCATGGAGAGGGTAGGCCGTACGTACGCATGAACGTTGTTTTCGTTTCCTCATTGAATTGAATGAAATTAATTGGATGACATACATATATATATATATATATACATAAATAAAATATCATTATTATGTCATATATTTCATGATTAATTATTATATATACTTTATAATCATTTATGAATGGTTAATCATTGAGAATGAATCTTATCGCGTCGTGGAGACGGTAATCCGAACGTACGCACGAGCGATGATATCGTTCCCATGATCGTGGAATTTTATTGGAGTGTATGTATACTATTATAGAATCAGTATCACTTTAAAATAATCATATATAGTTATTATTTACACCATTATACCCATCCAAGTAAGGTGGTGGTGGAAAATAGATTACACCACGGTGTGGAGACGGTATTCCGTACATACGCACGCGTGGTGATTTCGTTTTCCGTAGGATGGATAGAAGGTGAAATATAGTTGTTTCATATTTATAATAACATATAAGTATATGAGTGATATTGATGTTATTACTTCATAATGAAATAACCTAAGAAGAAGAATTAGGAAGAAGAAATAAAGGTGAAAGAATCGGTAACGGAAATTAACTCTTCTTTGAAGCGCCTCTTTGAGACCTCCTCTTAGGGAACTAAAATTGGTCTTTGAAGAAGACCAGGACCTCTAGGATGTTTCTAGGGAAGTGGAGAAGAGAATTTGGTAGGGTTTGGCCGAGCTTGAAGGCTCAATGTGGTGCGAGGAAGAGAGAGAGGAGGTGCCCTTTTATAAGGGAGGAGAGGGGAAACTTTGGAAAACTAAATATATTATTTTATTATAAAGTCATATTTGGTTTTAAATAGCTCCAAATTGATTTATTTCGAAGATAAGGTGGGTATGGGTCGAAATTCTCTCATACAATAGAATTTAGACATTTTTAGGTTTCCTTTTTAACCTTATCATTTATATTTAACTTTAAGTTAAATAATTTTACTTTTACCGTGTCTTCTTGTTTTCTTACACTATAAGGTTAATAAACTTACTATAACAAGCCAAACGAACCCGAAGTTGTTTATTATTAATATATATAACATTATATAATTCATTTGGATGAACCTTAGATTTTTAGGAATAAAATAACAATTAATAATATAATATTTGTTTTAAAGACTATTTTATGTCAATTTTGATACTATTTGGTAATTGATTTTTGTGAAAATAATAAAAGAAAGATTAGTTCTAAAAAAGTGAATTAAATCAATAAAAACATGTCATATTAACATAATTTTTTTTCTTCTAATTCATAAAAAGTCTCAAATTACATTTATTTGTGTATTTATAACATCAATTATGTCAATATTTCATTAATAAAATAAATACTCCTCACTCTTATATGAAATTCCCTAGTAATTTTACATTCCAGATCCAAAACTCACATTTCGAAAGCTTACCATATAGATTTTGTTCCATTAGCTTTTGAAGAATAAAATCCAAATTGTCTATATGATACTCTGATGAATTATAGTAAACCAAAGTATCAACCAAAAACACAACAAAAATGTTTCCATGGGCTGATGAATGATATGATTCATCAAATCCAAAAATAACAAAAGAGAATTATTGAGACCAAATGATGTAACCAGAAACTCAAAATGTCCATACCAGTTCCTAATTACTGTTATAAGTATATCCTCTTCATGGAATCTCAACTGGTGGTACCCTAACTGAAGGTCAATTTTTTAAAACAAACGTGCCCTTATAAGGTGGTCCAAGATATCATAAATACTAGGAAATGATATTTATTCTTAACAGTCACCTGATTCAACCATCGATAATCCACACAAAGTCTAAGACTCCTGTATGTATTCATAAAAAAGAGAAAAGGTGAATACCATGGTGACACGATAGGATGAACAAATCCACTATCCTCCAGCTCTTCAAGATGAGCATCAAGTTTCACCAATACAATATGGGATATTCTATAAGATTGAGTGGAAATGGGATTCATATGAGGGAGAAGGATAATAGTAAACTCATCCTTTATCTATTATGTTAAACTAGAAAAATCATTGATAAATACCTTTGGTTATGCACACACCATTGTAGGAAGCATACATCCCAAATAAGGGTCAAAACCATCAAGAAAAATATCTGATAACAAGAATGAGATTATCCTATCATAAGGAATTATAGGCCTCAACATTCTAGATCTAGAGTCCCACTCACCCTAAAAAACATGAGTGACCCCTTTGGAAGAAAAAAACTGAACCCAAAAATGATAATAATATATATATGCCGTATCTTTGATCATCCAATCCATTCAAAGTATCAAGTTTAAGATTTCAATATCAATAACTAAAAAGTACCACACTGCCTTGAAGTTAGATAACATCACCCGACATGTGGGACACTTAAAACTTTATTCTGAAATCTTTTCCCAATGTCATTGAAATATAAAAAAATAACAATATAACCTTAATGTAATCCCAACACATAAATTAACATTGAAAATATAAAATAATGAGCATCACCTGTATCAAACAAATCTGGAACTATAAAAGATGAAATAAACATCACACCACTAATAGTAGCGAGTGTTGCATCATATTCCCTTTACAATGTCACAACCCATCCTAGGGGCCCGTGCCGTGACTACCCCATGCCCGCCTTCCATAGGCCAGGGGCTGGCGACTAGCACAAAAGGCATAGATCTCAAAAAAAGGGAAGGCATTGACTTTATGAAGTAACATACACAACATAGTACAAAAGAAAGTGCTGAAACGTAAATGGGCCAGAATACAAACCCAACTGGAATGCACAGCTACAACTGAACTAAAGTACAACAGAAAATACAATCAACTGGAAGATAGAAGAAGCTCTTGGGTCATCCACCTCGGATCCTACCTGAAGGGTAGGTATATATAGCCACCTAAACGCTCTCGCCCGCCATCCTCCTCTGAGTACCGTCTCGTAATGAAGTCCACCTACGGGTACTGACTCGTCATGAGGCCCACCTCAAGGTATAGTCCAGTCCTCGTACAATTGGTCTCTGTTAGTGTTGTCCGTCGTCTTCATCCAACAAAACGAGGTGCGGGCATAGCCCGTGAAGGGGTGAGTATAACGTTACTCAGTAGGGATCCTGAGACCCTCAAGGTCTCACTAAATCCAACAAGGATAACCACAAAGAAAATATACAAACACGAAGTATCAACCAACTCTACTTTGGTATATGCCCATACATATACCTAAGTCATCAATTCTAGTTCAGCTCCAACTCACGATCCAATGTACAACCCAGTCCATAGAGGAAAGCACAACCCAGTCCACACAAGAAATCACAACCCAATCCACACAGGAAAGTAAGTAAATCACATCGGTGATAATGATTGAAAGATCAAGACACATCTCACACAGTTATACACTTTGTAAGGTGATGGAGATGATCAGATGAAGCCATTGATTCATCTAAGCTGTCGGACCCACATAGGATACAAGAACAGCTAAGCTTTTGGAACCAAAAAGGATACAAGACCAGCTACTTTTCCGAACCCACTCAGGATTCAAGTACAGAGGTCATACTGCTGGACCCACGTAGGATACATGAACAATAGTCATCACTGTCAGAACCGACAGAGGATCCCAGTATAGTCGCCATCGCTGCCGAACCCATGGAGGATCCATGCATAGTCATCCTCACTGCCGAACCCACGGAGGATCCAAGTACAATATTCATTGTTGTCGAACCCATGGAGGATCCGAGTACAACATCCTTGCTGCCGAACCCATGAAGGATCCAGGTACAGTCGTCATCGTCGTAATCGTAGCCATCTCTAGGGTTCCCGCACACGGCATGCTCGATTCTGGGAGGGTCCGCTCCTCGAGCCAAGTTTCTACACATAAACTCTCATTATGTCCCGATTTGATGTATCCCAAAGTTCCATCTCGTCAAAAAGAACCCAATGCAACAGACGGTGTGTCAATCGGACTATCGGTCTGAGAGTTATTGGCATTTTCGTCCTAGGGGCCTGGTTGGTTTTTATGCTAAAACCAACCCGAAGATACCCCATCTACGTCCAAACATCAAGCGGAGTAAGAGAAAAGGACCGTCTCACCAAATGATTTCAACGCAATTGGCATCACATCAATCGGATGTCCGGTCCTTGAGATATATACCTTTCCGCTCCAAGGGCCCGGTTGGATCTGAGTTCGAACCAACCCGGCCATATCCAAACTTTTCCAAAAACTTGAATTTATTATACCTAAAGGACCTTATCTATATAAGGATTTCTATGCAACTAACGGTGCATCGATCGGAGTTCCGTAGCTCATGTTATGGGAAAAAAACCGAAAACAGTCTGAAGTGGGGGGTCTGCGCCCTGTCCGACCAAACCCAACCCCCAATGGGTCGACCCGGGTCTGGGTCTGGCCCGGATGGCCGCGGCCCGGCCTGGTCTGCGCAACCCACCCCGGCCCGGCCGGGGGGTGCACTGGCTCGGCCAGCGGGCTGAGCAGGGGGGACGCAGTCCCCCCCTTTGTTCCTCGGACGCGGCGCCAGGCTGGAGCCGAGGTCCCACCTGGATCCCGCATTGCTGTGGGATCCCGCACTCTCCGACGCGGCTTCAGCCGTGGTGGGCTTCTGCCCTCGGGGCGCCACCGCCTCTAGGCGTCCGGCCGGTGCCGGCCGCGGCCTCGCCATCGTGGCGCGCCAGGAGTGACTTCCGCGGACTACCAGATGTGCTCCGATGGTCCGATTTGCCCGCCGTCTGCGCCTATGGCTCTCCCGAGACCTGATCTTCACAATGAAAACTTCTATACACCATTGTAGTTCCGTTCCATCGTCACCCATCCATACACACACAAACATAACAATCTGCGGAGGGTCACCGGGCCGTGTTTGTTCGGCCCGCGCCCTCCGCATTAGCTGATAACAATTTTCCAAAGATAAACATGTTTTCACATAATACGAAGAACAAATTAACCCAAATAACAATGAAACAATCAATCCAGCATTTTTCCTACAAGACAACTATTCACAACCTGCAAAAGAATTCATTCGTGGATCAACATGATAATGAGTTGACCTGCGTTCTTTGTTTTAGAAGGGATGAATCATGGGAATATAACATACACATAAATAAACACCTACATTGATAAGACGTCACACGTTGTCGAATCACGGAAGACGAACGTCGCGGTGATCGGACGTCACGGCAGATTGGCGTCGTCCCGTCAACATCGGAATGGGAGGAGCCGAGGGTGGTGTCTGCGTTCTTCATTCTTCACTGGAGGAAGAGGAAAACTCTCTCCAAGTGTTGGGCGTCGTGCTTCACTACCAGCATTCCACCGCTTGAAGAAGCCGTCCAGAACTCTTCCCCTAGCCTCCTTTATATAGAAGTGGTAGGGCTCGTCGTTGGCACGCAAGTCATAAATGTAGGATTTATGACAGAGGGCCCGACCAAATTATTCTGCTGCGGTGGCGCATTAAATTTGGGAGAATGTCAAAATGGGGGTTATGGCCCATGTGGTCCCCATAGAAGAATATCCTTCAAAGGAAGGATATTTCAGGGCAGGAACCACCATTAAATAGCCACAAAAAAGGTGGTGGTTATTTCTTAGGTGGTCCCCTCATTAAAAAAAAGAGGTTTCATCCTCCTCAATTAAGAGGGGATTTAAACCTAGAGGCTCTCCCGCATAAATGAGGGGGAGTCAAGGTATTATGATTCTCCTCCCATTTATTGGAGGCCTCGTGTAGTTTCTATGAGACCCAAACTCAAAGTGAAGCTTCTAACCACTTTATCCACAAGGCATGTGTTTAAAAAAATCAAATAAATTGTTCACTTATTTTATTTTATTAACCCACGTAAAACCCAAAAACTAACTTTTATACCCGATCAACTACCACCGAGCTGAATGACTTCTTAAGTGAAAACCCACGCTGCGAGTTCAACTGTGTCCTCGGATTTTAATTCTGAGCACCAGTTCAAAAGATAGGAAAACCCACTCGTTCGTTCAGTAAACATACCCGAGCTAAACTTCAGAAAATGATTCCAGGCACACCGGGCCTCAGAATCATGTTCCTTCAAAAACTGCACACTCGTAAAATTCCAAAGAAATTAAGAAAAAAAATTCCATGAAATTTCCGGGTCTTTACATTAGTCCCACCTTAGGGCTTTATTTCCCTGTAAAGCTACATCAAAAACTAGGGAAACAAAAGAGGGTACTGAGCACTCATCCAAGCCTCCCGCTCCTATGTGTTCTCCTGGAGGTTCCCGTGCTACCAACGAATGCGTACCAGAGGAATCGACCATCCATGTATGACCCTCTCCTATCTGTCCTCGATCTCCACTGGGACCTCTGCAAAAGTATCCCCATCATCAATGTCCATCTCCCCATGGTCGATGTTATGCGTCAGGTCGTGCACGTATCTCCCCAGCAGAGATACATGGAAGACGTCTTGCACTCGGTGCAACTGAGGTGGATGGGCCAGGTGGTAAGCCACCTCGCCTACCCTGCTGAGGACCTGGAATGTTTCGATGAACCGTGAAGATAACTTTCCACCCCAGAAAAATCTCTGTAATCCACATCAAGGTGAGACCCGTAAGAAAACGTAGTCTCCATCCTCGAACTCCAGTGGTCTCCGCCTCCTATCAGCATAGGACTACAGTTTTTTCTGTGCAGTCTTCATCCACTCCTGGATGATCTGCACCTTCTCCTTTATATCCTGAACCATCTCTGGTTCTACACGTGCTAACTCCATCACTATCCACAAAGGATATCTGAAACGCGTCCAACTGTTGTCTCGCCACTCCTAACAGCTGAATGCCCGAACTCCTACTAAGATAATATACTACAACGTCCCCCTCTCCAGGAGTATAAAATATCTCTAATTCATAGTCCTGGAGGAAAACAAGCCATTATCACTGTCTCTGGTACATGTCCTTTTGAGAGAAGATACACCAGATACTATTGAGTTAGAGAGAACCGTAAACCGTTCACTCAACAAACAATGGGTGAGACTAGCCAATTGTGAGAACTCATCTCCACCCTTCTTCGTCTACGTTCCACCAAAGAGCTGCTGAGATTTCTCGTCTGCTGAAAAGAGAAAACTGGTCTCATCCCCTAGATGAACCATTTTCTTTGCCTAATACAGTCAATCCTGACATGAACGGTAGTATTTCATGTCATGGACGTCGTCTTAAGGCCTCGACACTACTACCAAGAGATACAACCGTCACTATCACCTCCAAGGGTCGATTCACACTGTCGGCAGTAGTGTGTGGTCACTGGGTATCCTCTAGTAGGTTTCTCGAAAGTGAGGATCATGTCAACAGTTTTAAACCGGAACCTCTTAGTATCAACCATACATGTGGACAGGAAGGTAAACGTCACAAAGAACAAGTGTCTTTTATTAATGCATCTCAAGTACAAGACAAAAAGAATCCACAAACAACAACATTAACAAATCTAGATGAAGAATGAACAAAATTTTCCATGCCTGAAGCTAGTCCCTCTCTTGCTCGTCTGCTCCCGGAGCTCTATGGTCATAGGCCTCAGCTGCCTAAAGATGAGCTCTCCCCTGTCCATCCATTCCCTATGGTCGAGGTGGTCCTCCTAGCGGTGGTGGTGGTAGGGCCTCGAAACGTTGTCCACCATTTACTACATGGCCAGCCCCTCTGCCACATCTTCCTGCTCCCAGCAGACCACCACGGTCGAACCTCTTCCTGGGAGGTCCCTCCACCGCCTGCTGCTCATCATCAGGGCGGGTCGGGAAGTGTTGAGCCATTTGACCCTTCCCACCGCATGCATAGCACTGCCTGCTCCTCGTATGGTTGTCTCTATGTCATGTGCCCCGCACAGAAGAACCTGTATCCCGGGGTTTCCCACCTGACGGAATGGTCTTCTTGGAGCCCTGGGTCTGCTGTCTACTGCCGTCTATAGAAGACTCTGCTACGTGTCGTCCTGCGGAGGGCCTCACCACTGGTGACTGCTCAGCGAGAAAACTCATCACTAGAAGGGCTCTCTCCAGCACCCCCGCTTGCGTCAGGATGTTGAGGGAGATCATCGAATCCCTGATATCATGTTTGAGTCCTTGCTCAAAGGTTCAGTCCCAAAAGAATGGGTCCCTTACCATGTCCAGGGAGTAGCGCGAGAGGTCAGTAAACCTTGCCGAGTACTGAGCTACTGACATGCTTCCCTACCGCAGCTGTAGTAACTCCTGGATGCGCACCGGATGGAGGGTTGCTGGATCAAACTCACAGAGGAAGAGGCTCTCGAAGTCCGTCCATAGAAGAGATGCCTCATCGTGCACCTAGAGCATCTGGCTCCACCATCTACCTGCTGCCGGGTGCAGGAGACTCGCGACAAGGATCACCATAAGATCTGCTGGTGTCCCTACAAGTCTGAAGACTCTGATGATAGCCTCCATCCAATACTCAGCTTCCTGAGGATCCGCCTCTCGGCGAACCTGGGCGGCCTCTGTCTCTGAAACACATGCAACACGCTCAGGAGGTATGCACTCTCCGCCGCTGGGGCTGGTAGCATCGGTGGCTCAGCGGGTAGAGGTACTGCTGGTGCCTCTGCTGTAATGGGGCCCTCTACCGAGCCCTCGTCACTCAGTGGGCTTCCATCCCACACGTAACTGGGAAACCTAGCTGGCTGCCTTCATGGGGCCATCTTGAATGAAACAGGTGTTCCACAGTTAGTATATTATACCTAGTGAGCTGACACAAGTAATCACAAAGAAAACATTTGAAATTAAACACACACGCAATTAGTGTTTTCATGTACTGAGTCGGAAATCAGAGGCCAGGGTCCTGGTGTATGGATATGCCAGCCGCCGCACCAACACTGGACTCCCTGGACTGAAAACCACACTCAATACTCTTAACACTATTGCTTCACAGAGAAGAAAATATCAGAGTCCTGAGTTCTACGGTAGAACCGACGCCTCTGATTCCAATTTTTCACGACCCGTCCTCGGTGCTTGTTCCGTGACTACCCCAAACCTTCCATCCATAGGCCAGGGGCTGGCGATTATCACCAAAGGAATAAATCCCAAATGAAGGGAAGGAATTTCCGTTATGAAGTAACATACACAAAAGAGTACAAAAGAAAGTGCGGAAAAGTAAATGGGCCAGAATAAAAACCCAACTGGAAAGCACAGCTAGAACTGAATGAAATTACAACAGAAAAGACAAACTGCTATAAGATAGAAGAATCTCCTGGGTCGTCCACCTTGGATCCTACCTGAAGGGTAGGTACAGATAGTCTCCTCAACTCTTTCGCCCGCCAGCCTTTTCCAAGTACCATCTCATCATGAAGTCCACCTACGGGTACTGAATCGTCATGGGGCCCACCTTCGGGTACCGTCCAGTCCTCATACAATCGGTCTTTGTCAGGGTTGTCCGTCATCTTCATCCAACACAACGAGTTACGGGCATAGCCCGTGCAGGGGTGAGTATAACGTTACTCAGTAGGGATCCCAAGACCCTCAAGGTCTCACTAAATCCAATAAGGATAACCACAAAGAAAAGATACAAACATGAAGTATCTACCAACTCTACTTAGGTATATGCTCATACATATACCTAAGTCATCAATTCCAATTCGACTCCAACTCACGAGCCCAAGTACAACCCAGTCCACACAGGAAAGAACAACCCAGTCCACACCGGTAATCACAACCCAGTCCATACAGGAAGTCACAACCCAGTCCACACAGGAAATAACAACCCAGTTCACACAGGAAAGTAGGTAAATCACATCGGTGATAATGATTGATAGATCAAGACTCAGCTCGCACATGTATACACTTTGTAAGGTGATAAAGATGATTAGATGAAGCCCCTAATTCATCTAATATATCAGACCCACATAGGATACAAGAACAGCTAAAATGTCAGACACAAAAAGGATACAAGACTAGCTACTCTGCCAGACCCACTCCGGATACAAGTACAGAGGTCATACTGCCGGACCCACGTAGGATACAAGAACAGTAGTCATCGCTATCGGACCGTACGGAGGATCCCAGTACAGTCTTCATCGCTGCCGAACCCACGAAGGATCCAAGTATAGTCGTTCACGCTGCCGAACCCATAGAGGATCCAAGTACAGTCATCCACTCTGCCGAACCCACGGAGGATCCATGTACAGTCGTCATCGTCGCAGTCGCAGCAAACTCTAGGGTTCCCGCACTCGGCATGCTCAATTCCTGGAGGATCCTCTCCTCGAGCCATGGGTTGATACAAAAAATGTCATTAATTCTAGAGTTTATGTATCCCAAAGTTCCTTCTGGTCAAAAGGAACCCAACGCGACAAATAGTGCGTCAATTTGACGCCCGGTCTGAGAGTTATTGGCTTTTCCGTCCCAGGGGAGCGGTTGGTTTTTAAGCTAAAACCAACCCGATCGTACCCTAGCTACATCCAAACCTCAAGTGGAGTAATCCAAAAGGACCTTATTAACACGAGTATTTGAACGCAATTGACGGTACGTCAATCCGATGTCCGATCTTTGAGATATATGCATTTCCGCTCCAAGGGCCCGGTTAGTTTCGAGTTCGAACCAACCCGACCATACCTAAACTTTGACTAAACCTCTAGTGTAATATACCAAAACGACCTTCTCGATCCAAGGATTCCTATTCAACTGACGGTGCATCGATCGAAGGTCCATAGCTCCTGTTATAGGCAGAAGACCGAAAACAGTCTGAAGTGGGGGGTCTGGGCCCGGTCCGACCCGGCCCAACCCCCGCTGGGTCGGCCCGAACCGGGTCAGGGTCTGGCCGGACTGGGAGCGGCCTGGCCGGGTCCACCCGACCCACCCCGGCCCAGCTGGGGGGTGCGCTGGCTCGGCTAGTGGGCCGAGCAGGGGGGACGCTGTCCCCCCCTTTGTTCCGCGGACGCGGCGCCAGGCTGGCGCCGCTGTCCCTCCTGGATCCCCTGCGGCCGCGTGATCCTGCGCTCACTGCCGTGGAGGGCTTCTCTGGGGGCGTGCTAGTGGGCCACCGCCTCTAGACAGCCGGCCGGTGCGGGCCGCCGCCTCCGGTTGCCGGCGCCGCCGCGCCGGCGTGGCGCGCCGGTAGTGACTTCTGCTGACCACCGAACGTGCTCCGATGGTCCGATTTGCCCGTCGTCTGCGCCTGTGGCTCTCACGGGACCCACTCTTCACTACGACGGCTTCCATACACCCTTGGGGTCCCGTTACATCGTCTCCCATCCATAGGATAACAAACAAACAATCTGTGGAGGGTCGTCGGGTTGTGTTTGTCCGGCTCGCGCCCTCCGCGTTAGCCGATAACAATTTGCCAATGATAAACAAGGTTTCACATTGTACGAAGAACAAATTAACCCAAATAACAATGAAGCAATCCATCCAGAATTTTTTCTACAAAAAACTATTCCCAACCCATAAAAGAATTCATTCGCGGATCAACTTGATAATGAGTTGACCAGCGTTCTTTTTTTTAGAAGGGATGAATCATGGGAATATAACATACTCATAAATAAATCCCTACCTTGATAAGACGTCACACGTCGTCGAATCGTGGAAGACGAACATCGCGGTGATCGGACATCGTGCAAGATCAGCTTCATCAAATCAACGTTGGAAAGGGAGGATCCGAGGGTGGCGTCTGCATTTTTCTTTCTTCCAGGGAGGAAGAGGAAAACTCTCTCCAAGTGATGGGCGTCGTGCTTCGCTGCCAGCATTCCGTCGCTTGAAGAAGTCGTCAAGAACTCTTCCCCTAGCCTCCTTTATATATGATTAGGAGGTCTCTTCATTGGAACACAAGTCATAAATGGAGGATTTATGAAAGAGGGCCCCGCCCAATTAATCCGTTGCGGTGGCGCATTAAAGTGGGGATAAAGTCAGAAGGGGGGTTATGGCCTGGGTGTTCCCCACAGAAGAATATCCTTCAAAGGAACGATATTTCTTGGCAGGCCCCACCATTAAATAACCACAAAAGGGGGTTGTTATTTCTTTGGTGGTCCTCTCATTAAAAAAATAGGTTTCATCCTCCTCAATTAAGAGGGGGATTTAAACCTAGAGGCTCTCCCTCATAAATGAGTGGGAGTTAAGGAGTTATGATTCCCCTCCCATTTACGGGAGGCCTCGTGTGGTTTCCATGAGACCCAACCTCCATGTGAAGCTTCTAACCCCTTTATCCGCATGACATGTGTTAACAAAATAAAATATATTGTTCACTTATTTTATTTTATTAACCCACATAAAACCCAAAAACTAACTTTTATACCTGATCTCCTGCCACCGAGTTGAAAGACTTCTTAAGAGAAAAACCGCACTATGAGTTCAACAATGCCCTCAAATATCAATTCCGAGCACCACTTCAATATATAGGAAAACCTGCTCGTTCGTTCACTGAACGTACCCGAGCTAAACTTTAGAAAATTATTCCGGGCACACCGGGCCTCAGAATTAGGTGCCGTTAGAAAATGCGCACTCATAAAATTACAAAGTAATTAAGAAAAAAATTTCCTTGAAATTTATGAGTCATTTCACACACACACACTCAATCAAGTAAATCTATCCTTACTTAGCTACATGACCACACGCCTTGGCCTAAAAAAATAGACCCAACACCCTTTAATACTTCGATATGAACCGATAAACCCTTTGTGAGTGTGGATCAAGCCTTACTATCCTGGGATATACTTGAAGAAAATTTCATCAGATGGCCCGATAGTTCATAATGATGACAAGTACAAAGAGTGTGTTTTTAGTTAGGATTGGTGTGAACACACCTTCCATATTGGTAGAAGACAAACTACCGCTATCCAAATAAAGCCCCTAAATCTAGTCCTGAAGAAAACTAACCACCATTATTCTTCATTTTTTTCAACAGAAGACACACCCTAGACAATAACCACACCAAATAAAGAGCCACCCAAACCAATATTTCCTTCCATGTTAGCATCAGCCAAATATTCTTGGTCTACTACCTCCATGATGGTCAGAAGGCACATGAGAATCAACACTGACTAAATATCAGGCCATAGTCCAAAATCAAACCTACAGGCCTTTAGGTACTCATTAGTGACTAGCTATGGATGAAACATGACACATTATAATGGAAAAGGTCCATTTAAATAGAATCCACATCTAGTTAATTCAAATGAACTCAAACTCCAAGTCTCAAACTTAGTAAAAGATTCATTATCACCCATGGTAACTCATTTTCAAACATATAAGTGATCTAGCTAGGAAACCTCATAAACTTACTACTTATATATCTATGTTCCTAACTTTCATCTACCCAAGACTTAGAACCAAACCATGGTTGTGTTTCCACAATTTAGTCTAGGTGTTTCTCTCTTTACAATTCGATAAATAACCAACCAATGTCAAAAGTATAAGAAATATAATCCATCTTGCTAGGGTAGTTAAGTGGAATTCGACAACATAGAAAAGTCCTATATATAACAAAAAAAGTGATAAAAACATAGATAAAATTGGAATAGATTGATACAAAAAAGGTCGTTAAAATCCAAGACAAACTAGCCAAACTAGAAATTATGATAATACAAGACCAAAAAGTATCCATTTGACTATCCATCACCTCCAAAACATCCCACTAGAATAGATATAATGAAAAGAGAATTTGGAATCCTACAAAATTCCTTTATCTTTACATGAGTCATATAAAAAAACATCTACATTACCCTAAATGAAATATTATGGTGTGAGTTAAAAACTCAACAATATTACACCTTCAAATCTATAAAATGTTTAATATCAATTATGAAACAGTTATATCTTTTAAAAAATATTTTTACAAATAATTTTCATAAATCAGAACCATTTTTAAATAATCCTTTTTTTGAAGAAAATCATCTAGCATTAAAAAGGTATGAAATTAGAAAATTACATGTGATAATAACGAAATAATAATCAATAAAATCCATGGGTACACTATAATATATGCATGTAATAAATATAACCATGAACCAATCCATCATGTGAATGCATGAGAGAAAATATCCATGACACAATCCATCATGTGATAATTCAATCATAAAGGAAAAAGTACACCATTTTGGATCTAACATATGGGTATACAAACTATACCTAAAAATGAATCTCTAATCCAGGCCTACGATGGAACTAACAAGTGTAGACTCTTGTAGTATTTTTCTCACTAAATGGAAATAAAACCTCAAGCGACATTACACACACTATGAGTGACATGTCTATTCCCAATGCACACAAGGTTATAAAACATGATTTGTTTTTCTAAAACCCTTTAAAAATAAATTCTCAAAATTTATAAAACATTTTCAAATAAAATTAAATCTATTTTTGTGTGGGGAAATCCATTTTGAATCCAAAACCACTACTTAATAATTTTATCGAATGCATGGTGTGCACAAATCATTTTTAATGTAGAACCACTTTTAATACATCATTTCCTTCCAAAAAATCCACTATAATCACAAATAAAATAAATTAATTGAATAATCCGAAATAATTTTCAATAAATATAATCAAATCAAAAAAATTAACCCCTTATATTGTGACACCTACCACGAGAATGGGGTAGAACTAAAAAACGTTGAAATAAGAGACCAATAAAGAGTAGACTGAGTCTTGATCATCCTAGTTCCATAATGGACAGATAAAAACTAAAATAAAACCCATAGTTATAAAATACATAGCCCAAATGAGTTCAATTAAGATAAGGGGAGGAGAGATTTAGAAAATATCTATATATGGAAGATGAATCCTCTATAAAACCTGAATATAACTTGAAAAATCCATCAAGAACAAAGGGAAATCACCAAGAATACCATGGAAGAAGCCACTAGATCACAAGGGAATGATTGATTCAATACTAAATGAGATTAGGGGAGATTGGCTATAAAAAGGGAAAAAAGCTAAAAACAAACTTTTTAAAGGATTAGAGTGCTGCACAAATTTAGGCCACAGAATTAGATAAACTGTACAACAACCATGTATGGATACTATCTCTTCAAAATTACAAGATGCATGGTCTCATGGGATAATCCATATGGTGTGTTAAAACTATGAAACCCCCTTGAAAAATGACCTAGAAATCACATATTTTTCCCTTGAGAGATGAAAAATATATTTACCCTTTATCAAACTATGAAAACCCCATTATCAATACATATATCCATAATATATGGTTTCTACATGGCTAGTACTAAGAGTGTTCCAACAATCCACATGGAATGTCTCCTAAAAAAAATATTCCCTTCCTAACCTTATTCACATGAAACCTCTAGAATGAATTTAATAACAAACTATTCTTAAATTAAAGTATACCTAAGATACAGTTGGTGCTATAGACTATTTATAACCTATCTTAATTTTTTCAGAATGGACAATTGGGTGGTAGATTTCTAATAATGGATGATATATAACTTAAACATGAGAAACCCATTTTGGATAAACTCAAAAAGAACATTTATGTGTGTAGATGGGTTTATTCTATAACGAATTAGGCTTAGAAAGACATATATTCAAAATTGATTATCAGGATATGGACTACTGATTTGGATATTTACTCATCAGGAATATGACCTAATGAAAATGGTTGCAAGGGAATATTTCCCCATGAATATACATCTTAAAATATAAAGGAAATAGCTTACGGTGGAAGGATTTGAGTTATTTCATGATATATGTTTCTCCAAGAAGATGAGATGATGGGTAAAATGAACCATGTATGGATATAAGGGGTCATTTGGGTAATATTTCATAATGAGTAGGGATTTCATGTTTCTTGGGGAATGTGTCCCAATGTGGAATAAATAACAATATGTCAGGAAAAATTGGTCCCCATGATTATTTTTTTTTCATATTGGGTTCCAAATAGAGTATTTACTAATAGAAATATGATTTGGGATGTTGGGTTTGATCCTTATAGAGGTTTCCTACACATCTTTGATAATAATAATCAAAACCTACATAGTTCAATGTTCACAGATTATCATAGTGTGGTGGGAGCATACCATGAAGTTTAACATCATGTGGTAAGGAATATTCCTTGAAGTTTAATATTACAAGAATAATATGTTTTCCTATAGTTTAACATCATATAAATAGTATGTTCATGTCAATTAAGTGATGAAAATGAAATATATAATTTTGATTAAACATAGGATTCCATTACGTATGATTTCCAAGAATATATTAAATTATATAATTATTTCCTGGATGATTGTGCCCCATGAGTTTGAGTCATTTCTTATGCATGTATATACCCTTACACAATCCACTAAGGAATTATAGGGATAATATTATTAATTATGGAATAATTTATTGCAGCCTATACCTAGGGAGGAGGGTCAACTTTGGGTTTCTACTTCATGAAATGTGATGTTTGGACAATGAAGGATGACTAGTCTCACAAGGGATATGGCCTTGGGAGGAAGATGTGATGGGGATCAAACATGGGATTCCCTTGATAGAGAGAATTTCACATTAAGTATAACTGGTTGGTTTCCTTTAACAAATATATGATTAGGGTGTATACCTAATAAGAGGCCCATAATGATATTTGGGAATGTAGAGAGAATCACGGGGTATTATTCATGGATTTGTGTTGCCCTGATGTTGGGGATGTCGAATATTTAAAATTTTTGTGTCTAGAAATATTCAATAGAAAAGTAGGTTTTGATTAAACTTATAATGGAAGACCATTACCATGGGGATAATTTATCAGAATTGGTAGATTAGATGGTCTCGTTGATACATGAGATATCGATTCAGTATCCATATAATATGGTCCCTTATTATCATGTTAATACAAATCATGAAAATTAATTGGGTTTTACCTATCTGGTATACCAATTATTGATCATAATTTTATTAAGGTAATGTATGATCTATGTGGTCCATATTGGTGCACATTACCATATATGTATGTCTAGTAGTATTGAAGGAGGAATTAATAGTTAGGTTATAGGGTAGAAGACCCAACTTCAGGGAAGACATTTGTTTGGAATTAGAGAGTACATGATATCGTAATATAAGGAAAAAAATAAAGAACTTAACCATAGTGGAGGGATAAGAAAACTTGATGTGATTCTCCCTAATTTGGGATTTTTTGAATTAGTTATTCTTTTCCATAATTTTGGATCATGTCAAAATGGCAATGATTTTACATACTTTAGGGGAATTTTGAAAGGGACCTACATCATCATATATTGGGAGGAGGGTCAAATTTGTCCACTTCACCATAATTAAGGGATTAGTGAAGTGTGTTCTTGTATTCCACAATAGTGGGAATATGATAACTTGTCCTCCAGAGAGTGGAACCTAATTGAGGGATGGTCCTAGTATGAATAAATACCCAAGGACCCCTTAATAAAATGGAACAATATCATGGAACCCAATAAGGATCCCTCACCATAGTTTTGATGAAATATGAAAAAATTGGTCTTCAATGAATTTTCTAGAGTCCAAAACCCATAGGTAAGACGAAAAACCTTTTTTATTGTTAATTACCTTATTTTTAATGAATGAAAGGATACCTGAATTGGGGTTTAGAGACTAGGGTTAAGGGAGGTCTGAGTGCCTCTTTGTCTTCCCTAAAACATTGTAAATCTATTGAACTATGGTCCCTTTTAGAGAAAAAATACAAGATTAAGGGTGGATGAGAGGGCTAGGTGTTGGAACAAAGGATGTTTTTATTGGAAATGGATTATGGTTTGTGTTTGTTTTTAATCCTCACATGGAAAATCAGGGAGTTGGAAAGTAAAGGGCTCAAATAGTTCAACCAGACAATATTATTGAATGTGGCATCATTTCTCAATGTTTGCCAAATTTTTGGGTCTAAAAATTAGAGAACATGAAAATGTGTTTTGGGAAAAGGGATTTTCATGAAATATTGAAGGTTTTTCAGAAATGTGTGCAATATGAATACTTTGGGACCACATTATCTAAATATGGAAAATGAAAATAGCATGTGAAATATGTATATGTGTACAAAAGATGAGGTTGCACAGATGAAACTTATGCTCCCAATGTGATGTCAAAAGAGGTTATGCACACTTAGAGAATATCATACATGTAGGGTCATAAAGGCTTATAAATAAGTAGCTACCCCCAATCAATACTCAGTAATATTCCAATGATGATCTTGTTCCTCTGCCACGTAAAAGAGTTGCACGCTAAAGAGTTGTAGAACGAAAATATTGCACACAATGTGTTCCTTTAGTCTAAAAAGTCCATGTGAAACTTATCGTTTAGATGAATGAAAGATAAGGGTTGCGTGGAAAATAATGGTTTTGTGAAAGTAATCTTACATGACAATCAAAAATCTTATGTGAAGGATGAGGTGTTGTGAGAAAGTGCCAGTGTGTGATTCTAGAAAGTTATGAACATCTGGTTTGGTTGAATATTGATTTCAAGTGTATAAATTTAGGATTTTGATGTAAGAAGAGTCTCGTGCTAGATAGAGATAAATTCTTCAATGAAAATCTTTTGAAGTGATCTTAAAGTTGATAAAATGAGTTATAATTCTCTGAATGTACTCAACTAGGGGGAGTCAATAGAAGTGTTCTGAGGGACAATGTGTGATATCCCTAAAATATTATGAAGGAATTGTGCCTGGAAAAGAGTGAGAGTGTTTGAATTTTTTATTCCACATCTAGCGAAGAATAGTGGATTTCGAAAAAACTGACACACAATCGGTGTATGCTCCTTGGACTACCCCTTTTTGGTGAACCAAGTAAATTTTGTTGCGTTGTCTTGATTCTTATCAATGTTTTAATTACTGTGCATTACCATCAAATAGGTTTGACAGGTTCCTACCAATGTGGGAACAAGATCCATCCCATGAAAAAAAACGTTGACATCCTAATTCACCCCTCCCCTCTCAGGGTGTTATAGGGTTCTTCATGATGATGGTAGGAGTATTCCAATGCATCGTTCCGATGGATTTGGGTGTAGCAGGTAAGATGTGTGTGTAGTGTTGTATGAAAATGATAGGGAAAATATTGGTATATTTAGATGAATTATGTTTTTAATCATTATAAACATTTTATTTCCTAGTAATTTTTCCTTTATTTGTCAAAATGGAGTTCCAATTTTAATTTTATCCATCACAATTTTTTAGGGCACACTATTTGGAGTCATCTTCGAAACTGTAATGTTTATAGAATTGATAAACCGAGAATTCTATAATATTTTGTTAATTCAAAAGGTGGTATTTTTTAATGACATTATAACGTACTCGAGGTATGAATATGATCATGGTAATAATCTAAATAATGTTTTTTATTCTTTTTACAGTTATACAGATTTTGATAATATGTTCAAATGTGTCCTCATTATTGAGAAGTAAAATTTCATGGCCATGTTGTTTTAAATAAATGGATTTCTATAAATCCTTAGAATGATTATGAAATGGTTTACATTGAAATAACAAAGATTATATTTATGATATGATGTGTCTTAGGTTTCATTATAATGTGATATAATTGGAATCATTTTAGAAATTAGAGAAGAGAGTTATCACAACTATTGTTTTAATTCATCCTGAGGTGGTTATTTCTTATGAATTATATTATGATGCATTTAGATTTTAAATATGACAAATTCTTATCTAAGGATGAAAGGTTTTATATTATGAATTCATGAAATTAAGACACCATGAAAAGAACTATCCAATGCACATTCTAAAATTTTATATTATTGTTGTACTATGAATACATATTGTGTTAACATTCTATTGGAAAATTTATTATGTATACTAAAAATATGAGAATGAAATATATTTTTTCACATTGTAATATCAACATGAGAAATATTAGGTGTATAAGGATTCTTAAAACCAATTATCTTGATATCATTTATAAAACAGGAAATGTAAATGTAATTATAGATTATTTTAGGAGGAATACTTCTACCCCAGTGGTTATGAATGTTATTGAATAGTGGTAGGTAATGATGTTGTTGGAAAAAATGATGGATAATGTATTTCACTTCAGTATTAATGGGGAAATTATTTTTATTGAGAAATTTAAATAAAAATAGTTATTAGATTATTCATATAAAATAATGGGAAAATCCATATATGGTAGGGAAACCTCAATTGATTGAGAATTTACATCTGATTTAGTTCTATATTTTAGTTTCAAGATGGTGGTTCTTGTGTAACTAAATAATGAAGTTTTGGAAACATTTCCCCATTTTATTAGGTATGTTCCCCTGTATTAACCCAAATTTTTTAGGGAATATAAAATAAATTTTGATTTAAGGAATAAATAAGGAAGTTTGATATCCTATTTCTTAATATCTGACTTTCCAAAGAAAAATGGCCACCTATGAATAAATAAATGTGTTATTTATAAATTTTCACATTCAGACATGGAAGTGGGTGATATTTAATTTTATTTGATTATTATATTACAAATATCATGAATGAAACATGATAGTGTTTTGTTCTTAGTGGATCAAGTTATGAAATTAGTTCATTTCCTTCTGATTCAAAAATATTTTTAAATTGCTAACCCTATAAAACATTACTTTTAAATATTATTTAGGCTATATGGTGTACCCAATTCAATTATCATAGATATAGGTAAATTATTTACATATAAATTATCTAAGTGGATATACTATTCATTAAGAAAATTATTTAGAGTGGGTAAAACCTGTCACCCTCAAATGAATAAGATAACAAAATTAGTAATTCATATTCTAGATCATAATATTAATATATATGTAGTCAAATATAAAAAATAATCAGATGATCAATTTTCATGGTGGATTTTTTTATTAAAACATATATTATTCTATTATTTATGTGGCACCTTTTGATGTGCTATGTGGTAAATCATGCCAGTCACTATTTTTTGTGTTGAGACTAGGGAAATGAATCTTATGGGGCATTGTTCAGTGTATGAAATAGTATAATTATTTATAGAAATTTTAAATAAAATGATATTATAAGATTCAAAATAAGTATTATACAAATCAATGATGATGCTTTTTGATGTTTCAAGTCAGGGATGGAATATTGTTTTAAGTGTCTACATGGTTAAGACATTAATGGTTGGGGAAACGTGAAATTTAAACATGATGGTACATAAGAACTTTTAAATATTGTAGTATAAATTATTGAATCAACATAATTATTAGAATTACTAGAATTATTGAAATCAATTCATAATGTTTTGCTTTTTTATCAATTAAAATAGTAATTTCCTTATGAATTTATTATTTGGAATGTGATGTGATTAAGCTAAATCCTATAAGTTATTCCTTGGAAAAGATGATCTGAATTGTGTATTCAAGATAAAATATCATTAGATGTTATAGTATTTTTAATCAATGTTTTATATAATCATGGATTAAATTTAAGATCATACATGTGATAGTGAAGATCACATATAAAATGAATGGCCAATTTTCTTAATAGTTAACCCATCTTATGAATTTTCCAGAATAAAAAGTCTTATAGTAGTGAGAACTACAACCACCATGGTTTTGAGTTATTAAATTCAGTAGATTTGGACATAAATTTATTATTTCCATGGTTTGTGAAATGGGGTGAATTTAAATATTTAAATATTTATTTTTTGATTTGTACTTTTGTTGTCATTTGATAGTGGGATTTAGTGAAATATACGGGTTAAAGAATTAATACATGGGAATTAATTTGCTGATATTGACATAGATTTTTTTTCATGAAATATTATTGACAATTCATTGATGGTGGGTTAATTTATTTAATTAAGGTGATATCTTTGAACTTTTTTTAGAGTCATTAACATGTAATTATATTTGGTTTTGAAGAGTTAATGGAAACTAATTTAGGTTATTAAAGACATTTATTTAGGGTTTAAATTTCAAAATTTAATCTTGGGATATTATTTTGAATAGAATGTATTTTATAATGTCATGATTATTAATTTAATAATTATTGATAATTTAATATGGGATTTATGGACATTTTAAATACATTAGTTAACTATGAAAAAATGAATTGATATAGGGTAGACAAGGATATTAGTATGATGGTTATAATGAAAATTTAAAAGAATTATTATATATTTAATTTAGGTGGAATGATATTATGCTGGTGTTACACTATATATATTAATTCTAGAGAATTTATTTATAGAAATTACTTTGATGAAATTTTCCAAGAATTTTTATATGGAGATTTTGATATGGATAACCTTTTGGTATGTGAGTTAATTTGTTCTTGAATTTGAGTAATAAAAATAATTTTTATAGAATATAAATTTTTATGGAATAAGAAATGTTTAAATTGAAGATATAAAAGGTTTTCCATGATATATTCGACTATGTGTTTAGAGGAATTAATAGGAGAAATATTTAATCAACTAGGATTATTAATGAGGAGTTTATAACATAGTCTAAAAATAAGAGGGCGATAATATATTTTGTCTCATACTGAAATACCTCTCATGAGTTTCAGAAAATAGTGTAATTTGTATGGTTAAGTGGATTAAATATGAAAAAAAGACTAAGTTTTTATTTGGTAATTAAGGTATGTAGAGTGATTCATTATATATATATGATTGATTTTATATAATGTTCTTGGGAGTTTTTATGCTTCCTGGAACTTTTTTTATTGATGTTATCTTAAACAAGGCATTGATATGGAATATTATGAACTTATCTATGGGATTTTATAATTTTTCCTAGGGGATGCTCCACGTAGTGATAATTTTTCTTTAGAACTCTTATCCTTATAGAATTAATAGCCTTATATATATAAGTGATCATGTAACTTACTGGGGGATGTATACTATTTATTGTAGAGTTTCACTGGGCTATGACAATATAGAATGGGAAATGAAAAATTAATCATAATTGGAGAATCTTATCCTATTATTCATGAATTATGATTCATATAGGAATATTATTATATGGATTTATGGGTTACCTTAAGAGGATTAACTATTTTAGTTACTATAGAGGAAATTTGAAATATCTTCTAGGATGGTGTCTTTGACACTATCTTTGAGATAACTAATTAATTTATTAATTATTAATCCATTCTGACCATGATATGAATTTTCAATCAAGTTTTTATGATAATTTATATGTTTTCAAATAAATAAATATTTTATATTTTTTAAAAAAATACCTAAAAAAGTGTTTTCTTAATTTAAATGAAATAAATAATGTTTGTTCAATATTGTCTCATAGGATAAGTGAATGAATGAATGAAATTTTTTGTGAGACCTTTGTTGAAATCATTTTTTATTTTACCTTGGTAAAGAGAGAAAAATATATAGATTAAATTAAGGATAGAAAAAAATAAAAAGGTGATAAATCATTTCTGTAAATAGTAATATTTAGGGTTAATAGTTTTATGTGTTAATGGTTGAGGTCATTATTTACTCATGAAAATTTAAGAAGTGATTACTTAACAAAAACTAATTACACTCTATTGTGGTATAATATGAGTGATTTATATAGAAGGTGAGATTATATTGTTTTTTTTAAATGGAGAGTTTTAATTTTTTAAGGAATCATATATTTTCGAGTGTTTTTGAAAAATATGACGAGTTTTATAAAAGATATTTTTTTATAATGAAAAGGATTTTTAAAATTGATTTAACAATTTTGTGGGATTTATACTGTTTTATATGAAATGTGGATTTTGAGAAAGTATTTATTTTATTATTATTCATTGAAACAATGGGTTTAATTTTTTTGGTGAATCAATGATTCAGATAAATTTTTTTTATTTATCAATTTTTTTAACTCTTAATATATTTAAATTTCTCATGCATGGATATTTATTACAGTCTTGGGGAAATACTACTCAGTTCAAACTCTTCCCCTATATACACATTTTTGTTGTAATGTAGGCATGATTAATCATGATTTAGGTAAAGTAAACGTCTCACATATTACTTTTAAATAAAGATATATCCACTATGGATACATGTATGTAAGAGTTTGTGGTTGGTAATTCGTCACTTTTATTGACATTAAGTTATTATTTATTTTTCTTACTTTAGTGTTGGACTCTTTTCAACTTATTATGTTTCAAATATGAATTTTAAATGATGATCAATAAATTCTTTTTACCTTATAAATTCATTATATATGATTTTATTTTATGTGTTATGGTGGAAAATCATTCCCAAATAGTTTATTTTATCCCAAAAAACATATTGTAATCCTATAATGATTATAGGGATAAGATTGATTCAATGTGGTGATTCTATTTGGGTATTAGGGTTTGGGTCCTTTGGACAAGTTTTTAAACTAGTATTTTACTATTGTAATATATTATGATCTAATAACAATTTACATTAATACTATAGAAAATAGGCTTTAACATAAGGATATGTTAATAAATATTTATTTTAGAATAATTTTCTTTCTAAAATAAAATTGTTTATGTAATATCTTATCCAAAGGATTCTATATTTTTAACTAAAATAGTTTTGTACAAGGTTTCCTAACCTCTTAAATATTATATAACAAATCCTAAATGAAATTAAATTTTATGAGGATATTTAGTTAACGTAGGATATTTTAAGGGATATTCACTAAAACCAGTGCCATATAATATTCTAAATATGATTCCCCTATAGTGTTATATATGTTAAAATATGTTACACAATGTAATATAATATAGTATATATATATATCATTTATCCCCACTTCATTTTATTATAAATTATTCAGATAAAATTATTATGGTTGGAATATCATTTGATTATGCGTTTTTGGAAGTTTTAATGTATTACATTAGTTTACTAAATAATAAAAAATTTGTATAATCTTTAGTTAAGAGTGTTAGTACATTATATGAGTTATGGTTGGTTTCTCCCAAATTGTTTAAGGGAAAATTTTATTATAAGACCCACTAAGACATTATTTATGTTGGGGGCCTATAAAATATCATTATGCATCATTGTATAACTATTTATCCATGATTTTGTGAAATACCAAGGATGATAATCTATTATATAATTATAATTTATCTAAAGAGGTTCTATAATTATATAAAATCATAAATTTCAAATGGATGAAATATCTGATTCAATGAGGTGGTGAATTACTAATGAATTTCAGAGTTTATTTTCTATTTATATGGTGTATTCAACAAAAATAGAAATGGTAGAGATTATAATCAATATATAATATGTATATTATTCTTGTTATTAATTCCTAATACATTTCTCATAAACCCCTATTATATAATATTTTTGTATGAGTTATTATTATTTATTTATTTTTAAGATATTTTATGTCAACACAATATTGAGAAATTATTATATATTAAATATGGTAAACTGTATGACTACATATTGTTTCCCTTTTTATATGTATTCATTTCCTTCCTTTGGTTTTCATAGTATTTAAATATATTTATATCACCTTAATAAATGAATTTTATTATTTTATTATTTTATATGTGTTATTACATAAATTACTTTGATATTTTACTTGGTATGTTATGATGTACATAATAATTAAACATTAATTAATTCTTTCAAAGAACTCGATCCATGTTTGGAGAGGATAGATGATACTAGATAATCCATAAGACAATAATGTAATCCATAAATATTTATAGAGTGAACCATTAAAAATTTGGGTAAACTTTAACAGTGAAGGGGTTTAATGACATATATAGTCTCTACCCCCTCACCAACACACACCAATTTACACCATGATGTGATTTATATCAAGATTAAAGGTTTGATCCATAATAATATATGATTCATTACTAGAATTTAGGGATTTAAAATTATTTCTAGGTGAAATATATCATATCTTATATACGGGATCTAAAACCAAACATAGTGGGGGACTTTAAAAATCATTTTATATTATGAGCTTGAGTATTTCCAGTACTATCCATAGATTATTATTTTATGTATGGGTTTAAAATTTCAAATTTGTGATTTAATTCATCACTTACACATGTGGAACCACTATATGAATGTATAATTGTTTATTATTATATTATAGTATTGGTAATAATAGTAAAATTTGACATGTAATCCCAGTATGATGATGTTGTGGAATTGATTTATTACAAGATTAATTTCCATAAAGAGTTTTGTATTCCCCTTAATACTTATTTAATATGGATATATATGGTTTCAAAATAATTTCTAGTCATACATTTATAAATAGAATCATTAAATAATATATGTTACAAGTCATATTTTACATGGTGTATGAGTTTTAATTATTGGATTTTGGAATAATAAAAATCCATTTTCATAAAAATAATCACTAATAAAAATATACAATTTTAAAAATACCATTAAAAACTATTGTTATACTTAAAATAAGTATCATAAAATAATAACCTTTGGTATATCTATATAGAAATTGTTCTAAAAAATACCCCAAGTTATAGATGTTAATTTATTTACAGATAAAATCATCAATATTATTTAATTTTTTAAATACTTGATACTCAAAATATATCATTGAAATGAAATATGGTATAACTAAAAGTGGGATGATTATTATATAGTAAATTTGTTAGGTGTGTGATTCATTTTCTTATCAAAATAATATAATATTTTTATTCCATGATTTAAAATGTTAATATTCTATATATAAATCACCATACTATTTTTATTTTTATCTATAATTCATAAAAATGAATAAAAAAAATTATTTATATTTTATAGTGGATTTTATTATTAATTTTTTTATAGAAATATGAAATCTATGTAATTTTACAAAATTATATTGTTTTAAATATGTTTTCATAAATCCCTCTCTTTCTTGGAGAATAAAAAATACAGTAAAAAGGGAATTAATAAATTAGATTTATTCTATAGAATATTCCTAGGTAATGTTTTTATAAAATTATCAACTGATACATATTTCATCTTATATGGCTCATAAATATAAAACAAGTGGATTTAAGTACTCATGTTAGTTATGAGAATACATATACTAATAAAATTAATGACATAAAAAGTGTAATATAGGAAGTAAATTTTTTTAGAAATAGGTAAAGGATGGATCATTGAAATATTCATTTTAGATGATTTGTTTTTATTTTTGATCCATAAAAGTACTACTATAATCTGTCTATAGAAATATTGAGTAAAAATAAAAGGGTCTCATTAAAATTAATGAAAATAATGTGTAATACAAGGAAAAATAATACAATATGGGGGAAAATATATTTTATGAAATATTCAAAAGTTATTTTAAATTTAAAAACGTAAAATTAATGATAAAATAATATATTTATATAAAATTATCCCTTTATTACATGTGGGAGTCACATAACATTTAAAATGTCATGTGAATATTATTATTAAATCATTTTCCTAAATACATAGAATATAACATAATAATTGTTGTATAATATTGAACTCACATAAATTTGTTGTGTCTTAAAACATAGCAATATGGTATATAATTCTTCAAAACCTTTGATAAACAATTTAGTGATTTAACATATTCATTAATAGTTATTTTTGAGGATTACTACACTCCTAATAACCAATTTTACATTATATACCAGAATATCAAAGTAGTAAAAGTGTTTTAGTGGAAAATCACATATTTTATAGGTTTTTTGTACACACATGTCCTATATGATCACTGATCACAATAAATATTTATTCAAATAATAGAAAACATTATGTGATGTTTGACTCCATTTTGGGGAATGTAATGCTAATGGATAAAAACCTAGGCAATATTAGTAGACATTTAAAATTGAAATAGAATTTAACCATGTAACATTATGCACGATCTTCTTTAACTTTCTCAAAATTGAAACTATAACATGAAATGTAGCCTTTAGTCTACCTACTATCTAATTTTAAAAAAACAATTATCAAATTCTTATATAATGAAATTTTAATACATTATATTTTGGGAAAATGGAGGAATTATCATCAAATTATAACACTAAATATGAGTATAACATTTCTTAATTAAAATTTCCCACATTTGATTATTTTACATTTATATAAAAATGATATTCCTTAAAACTCTCTAAAATAAACATATAATTTAATGTCCTTTATAAATAAAACATTCATCATTTTGATAATAGTGTTCATTTACCATGGTTAAATATACTGTTATTTTCAAAAATATCAATATAAATATAAAATGATAGAAACGGTGAATTATGAAAATGGTAACATCCCCACCCTTGTCCACTCTAAACAATGACATGAAAAGAGAGTCACTAAACCATCAGAATTCCACCCCCAATTCCCAAAGCATCTGACTAGTAGTGAGGATCCATTAAGAGATAGAATGGAGAGAAAATTCCCTAGTTATTACTACAGAAGTGATAAATAAAACATAGTGGGTGAAATTTAAATATCACAATTATTGAAAAAATACACCTTATAAATACCATATAATATATACCTGTCATTTTATTCATATAAAAGTTAGTATAATATTCTACAGATGATTATATATGTACTTGAACAAATAACCCAAAATATCACCTTTCTGAATCCTAGGAACCAATCAGACTAGCTTCCAATAGATATGTCATCAATGTCCTGCACCATCTGCAAGTCCTTTCTCACTATGCTCTAAACATGGAGGATGATCCCATTATTGTACCAAAAACCATAATTTTATTAGGAATCTCTATGGGCTAATGCAAGGTGTGATTATGAATTCAGTTGTACAATACCAACAATGTCAATAAATTACAGCCTTTCTTATATAAGATTAAAAAAATGTAAATAAATAGATGTTAACATATATCACATATCCTAATCCTCTTGTGCTCAACCCTGATAATATATCCCTTACCCATCCAAACCATTGCTAGAGTGGAATGATGCATCCCAATTCATTCTATTAGAAGAACCCTTGACCTTCCACCCAATTTAATTTCACATGATTTCATAAGACTATAAAACCACATTAATCCAATATAATGTATAAACAAATAAATAATAGTATTTAAACACAATTACAAGGTAATAAATACTAAATAATATAAATAATCCATAATTGTTCAAATTATATTTCCCACTAACACAATTTCCTAAATATTATCTACTTTAATTTAATAGTTTATATTATAATATTAATAAATCAAACTGGATTAAATATATAATAAATTTGTTCCACAAGATCCAAATTTTCTGTATGGTTTGTGTTATATATTAAATAAAACAAAAAACCACTTATTTAAATACTATTTAACATGTTTTAAAGTAATAGAGTAAAATATAAAATCCTAATGGTAAAAAACATATAAAATTTCTACAATAGGTGAATAAACACTTTTTTGTTCCTTTTTCAACCTAATCATACCCCAAAATTCATTATTTTAAAACCTTTTATCCATTAACCTTGTAATAGTGTCATGATATTAACAAAATATAATGGATGTTTCTAAAAGCACCATTTTTCTCCCTGATAAAATAGAATCACATACACTTTTCAAATACACACCTCTCTTTTAAATTCCTCCTTAAAATTCTACCTATATATTCTCCCTAGAACCCTATAACACAATTATAACACCTTGTTCTATCATAATTATCATAATAACTTTTAAATAAATGGAACTTAATAGAAAAAATAAAGTCTCCAAAAATGTTAGAGTTTGATTAAATATGAAAAGAAATATGGTATGAGATTTTCATATGATTTTCTCTTCGTTGATATATTATATTTAGTACCAAATTATTATTATTTATGTGGTGTGTATACTGAAGATATCATATATTATATCATGAATTATTTTTTCCTTATTGGTATTCTAGGTTCAATTTCATAGCCACCCCCTTAATTGTTTTTCATTTAATTGATACACAAGACATATGTATTGTTTCACCATCCTTAAAAAATAAATATCTCTCAAATGTGGTAATCCATCATGGAATTTATATTCACATGTGTTTTAAATAATCCATAGTTTTTTCCCTGTAGATATCATTTGTAAAAACCAATTTCTCTTTAACTCATTTTAAATTGGATGTTTTAAAATAATTTAAGTGATTTGGGTATTTAATTTGGTTTTTTTAAAATGTTAAAAAGTATCTCCATGCTTTCCAAAATAAATTTTTTTATCATCCACTCCAAAATTTCTTTTTAGGTCATTTATTTACTTACAAAGATATTTTATTTTTAACTCTTTGTAATAATGTTTTAATAATTCTAATTTTTTCCATTCACAAAAGGATTTTAATAGTTTAATGTTTTAAAATGTTTTTGAGAAAAATTTAATTTTTTTTACTTATTTTTACCATCCATGGTTTATCATTCAAGAATTAATGATATTATCACCATATATATGTCTTTATGAAATGATTTATTTAGGAAAATAAGAGTTGGGATATTTTATGTTTTTATATGTTCAGGTTTACTAATTTTTTTGAACAATTTAAGAAACCCATTTAATTTACATGGAACCATTAAGATGTAACATCCCACCCCTCCACACTGGATTTAGAAGGAGGAAGTAGATTACTTGGCTCTATTTAAAATCCCCAAGATTCCAAAGGCTAAAAATTAATACCAAGGGATTCAAGAATTAAAGGGGTATTATTTTACCCATTGAAATTAAACAATACAACAAAATATACCATAAAAAAATAAACCACTACATGATGCATGATGTAAAAAATGGAAAACTCAAAGAAATATAATTTATATGAAAACTCAACTTTAATGTGTACCACAAAGGAAGACATAGAAACATCAAGGAAGACAGAAAAATATGATAAAAAACATAACGAACACTACATAACCCCATGATCAAACATGCTCTATGCTCTACTTCAAAAAATAGACCAAGAATCACTACGCACCACTAAAAAAGTGTGATAATTTAACTTTTCCCATATCTCGATAAAATATATCTTCAAAATAAATAAAACTTCAAATTAGGGGTGAGTAATGATACTTAGTCGGATTTCCCAAATGACTTCCTTACTCACTCCAATAGGATAGAACATGTTAGAACACTTCTATAAAAAAGTTGTATAATTTTTTTTCTAAAACACTGTATATCATAATAAAAACAAGTCCCTCTGTAAATTCATTTTCTCAAAATAAAATCAAGTTCCATGGAAAGAAAAAAAAACAAGTCATTAAATCATTTCTAAATTTCCATGTTGTTATAACTTGTTCCATTTCACACACAAGAATAAACTTATCCACACAACCACTCAATCTTGGTGTAACAATTAATAGTGGAACTTCATGTCCATAATCCGTCCCATTGATGGTTGTAATTCATGAACATTATCAATCCCATTACAAACATTTTTATCCATTTATGTAAACCATATTCCAAAACCATTATTTTCAAAACCAATTTAATCATTTCAATAAACATCACTTTAATTGATAACAATTACAACAAACAATTTCAATAAAGCCACCATTTTATTGAAAAACCATTTTTACAATAAACCATTTCCATAAAACCAACCATTTATTTGAAACCATTTTCCATGCATAAAAAAACACCATTTTACAACCATCATTTTAAAATCTGGTTACCAAAATTTACCTTTTTCAAAACATAGAATTTTGCACAATTCAATAAGCCATAACTAAAGGAGGTTTCCATCAATCATTGTGAAACAATTTCAAAATCAATTTCACATAAAAAAACCAAATTTAAATTAATGATTCATGTTATAAATTGAGTAATCCAGAGTGAATCCACCAACCTTATTATTTATTGAGTACGCGAAGAATAATAATAAACACAAACAAAACCAGGTTGAATCTCCAAAAACCCACCTTAGATATAATCCCATAACATCAATAAGGACAAACATAATCATATTTGGAATAGAAAAAATTACCATTGATATATCAATAGTGGAACTAGATCTAAGAAACCAAGATAGGTAGAGAAGTATATTAATGTAAAATAAGGAGAAACTACCATAAATGATGACTTACCACAAGATTAGGGATTCAACACACAAAGAAACTCCCCCATATTACATAAATATTTATATATATGGGTTCTATAGTCCCAAAGAGGGATAAATATATAGTTAGGGTTATTTTAGGGAAAAAATTTGGGGTCAAAACACAATACTGACTTAGATCCACCTTTTCTAGTTTTACTTTTTAAACCATGCATGGTTATTACCATAGTTAGAAAAACCATGTGCTAACCATGTGCCAGGATCTTCCTCAAGGAGGAAGTTGCATTCTTATCCCATACCATTATAAAAACCATGCGCTAACCATGAAAATTCCACTATCTCACTTTTCATGGTTTCTCCGTGGAAGCCACTTGGTTTAGAAAAACCATTCGCCTACTCGTGAGATGTTCACTTAGCCCCTATATCATTGTGCACATTTTCCTGTAGGAGTATCACAATTTCCACAAACCTTGCACCAATCATGCACCTTTAGAATATCTCAAAATACATTCCAAAAGCTCAAAAAAAACTACCAAACTCCACCGAAACACTTTTTATACTAAAAAATCATAAATTAAGGGTTAGTTACATGATGTCGGGGTTCTAAATTCTCCCCACCATTGGACCTTCCATACCCTAAAGCGGAAAACAATTTCTATCCCAATAGAGTTCAAGCCATTTCTCAACCATTTCTTCCTCACATTCCAAAGTCTTTTCTTGAATTTGACCATGTTTCTACAATACCCGCAGTATAACAATGAATTTTCCATGAAATAACATCTCTTACCTATCCACAACTCATACTAAGACATGAACTAATGATAATCCTGACTCTAGATCAATGTGATCCCATCAAATCACATGGTCGACATCAAGATGCTACTTTATCAAATGAGATACATGAATTACAATACTCACATCGTTGTACTGCGGTGAAAATTCCAACCGATATTCCACCTCACCATCCCATTATGGTATCTCAAAAGGGATTATGTGTATAGGTGCAAAATTTACCTCCTTTCTAAAACAATGATATCCAAGGCCTAGAGAGAACCTAAAAAACATGATCACTCACCTAAAATGACAATTGCCATCGATGATGATTTGCATATGATTTATTATTACTCAGTACCATCTCCATGTGTTTCTTGATCAAATGGATATTATCCATTATTTATTAGACAAGTATCAACCCAACTAGTGAAGTCTCAACTGTTCCCATCTAAAAAATTGGAGAACAATAATGATACACATACTATACTTTAGAAGGATTCATATGTATCAAGTCCTGATAACTAATTTTATATGAGAACTCTACTAAGGGTATGTGCACCTCTTATGAGCCATCAAAATACATGACACAATCCCAAATCATGTCTTCCAACATTCGAATCAGCTTTTTGGATTTTCCACAAATAAGAGGATGATACCCTGTACTCATATTCAACTGAGTCCAAAGGTATTTCTATAAGTATTTCCAGAAATGAGATGTAAACCATGGATATCTATCTAAATCTATTAAAAATGGCATTCCATTCCTCGTTAACACTTATTGGATATATATTTTTTACAAGACATATAAAATATGAGATTCCAAAATAGGGATTGAATGATGCGAATTTTTGAGGTGTTATACTATATCCAATTTGGAATTGTATTTCCCAACAATTCTTGGGTGACCTATAAAAAAATCCATAACTATATACTCCCATTTTCAAACTAGAATAGGTAAATAATAAAACATTACTACTACTTGAGGATGGTCTTCCTATACTTGATGACAATTTAATCATCTAGTCCCAAACTCAACCACCATATCTTTCATACCGACCCACCAAGACCGTGCTTTCAATGAATTATACTTATTTTTTATTCTAATATGAACAACCCATATTGAATGGAGGTATGCATGAATAAGTTGTTCCTAAAATGATATGGCTATGACCATCCAATTTATGAACAACAACACTTTATTCCCATCAAGCTTCCATCCCTCAATGGTCTCCCCACCATTTAGTTTTGACCATATATCCACCAATTTTGTATCAAGAATCTATTACTATTTAACCATATTCATAAAATAAATACCAAATTAAATTTGAAAGAAGGATGAAACTTCACCTTGGTATTCACTTTCCATGTGTATTTCATCTAGGACCAACATCAACGACAAGTCGTCAGAAGATTCTTTTTCCAACTGAGCATAAAAATTCATTCTTATTGAATCCACCATATAATTTACCTTACATGGTGTATACATCAAGTAAAAGTCAAAAATTTGGAGACAATCCATACATCATTTTTTTCTTAGGTTCAAATCCCTCTGTGAGAAAATATGTTTCAATATGTTATGATCCATAAACATAGTGAATTTCTCACCAAAGTGGGAATTAAACCTAGACTTAAAAGCATGACTATGGAAGCTAACTCCATATATTGTGTTGGGTTGTTCTTATCATGAAACATCAACTATATTGATCCTTAAGAAAAAAATTATCTTCCAAATTGATAAGAAATCCCAAACTAGACACCAAAGCAGCATAATACACCACATACCCTTGTCACGATTCTAGAGAAATCATGATTGTCATTGACATAAGGTGAACTTTAAGCTCTTGAAAAGATTTCTAACATTCCATATTCCATTGGAATGAGTCATTATTCATTTTTAATAATATCATAGGTGATTCTAGTCATGATAATTAACAAATGACGTGTCAGTAAAAACTAACTAGCCCAAGGAAACTACATATCTAGAAAACATTCTTTGGGGGTTTCTAAGAGTTAACAGCTTCTATCTTTTCTATATCAATAAAAACACCTTTTCCAGGGATTACATGAAAATGGGAATTTACCTATCATTTCCAAAAATCCCAATTTTGTTGTTAGGAATAAAAATGATGATCCCTCATGATTCTCAACATTGTCTCATAGTTTTTCTCATTATTAACCCTTGTACAAGAATACACCAATATGTCATCCAAAAACACCCCAAAAAGAATCTAAATATATATAAAATATGATATTCATGAATAATATAATATATTATGCTGTATTAGTAATACTAAAAGTCATTACCACATATTTACAATGTCCATATCTACTCATGAAATCTGTCTTGGGAATATCCTCCATCTGAAACTAAAATTGGTGATATCTAAATCGAAAGTCAATTTTGGAGAACTGCTGAGACCCACTAAAATGATCAAATTGATCATCAATTCTTGGAAGTGGATAAAATTTATTTATCATAACTTGGTTAAGATTATGATAAGACACACACAACCAATTATTTCTATCCTTATTTTGGAAAAACAAGTTTTGTGATTCCCTTAGCGATGTGCTCGACCGAATGAACCCTTTGATTTACAGCTCCAAAAACTACACATTGAATTCCATTAATATTTCTTCCATATGATAAGAATGTAGGAAAATATGTAAGGTCCCTAGGAGGTGATCAATCATAAACCCCACTTCCATTCTTGGTGGTAACCCTGAGAAATTATAAGGAATGACATCCAAAAAATGATCCAAAACAACTTCTATTCATAATCGCTTCCATCAATGAAAAAGTCAAATATGTCAAATAGTACGAGATAATTCCAAATTCTCATCCCAAAAAATCCCATTTCACCTACCATTACACTTATATATCCCCAAAAGAGATGCTCGATTCCATCTTCAGTTGTAAAAATAAATTTTTAGGAAAAATAGTAGATATGATCCGTGAATGTTGTCAACAAATCCATACATAAGATTATAACATTGACATCTATTTCCAGTATAGTGAAATCCCAGATCTTCTTGGCTCCATAAATATTTATTGAACATGTTATACACACAAGGGCACAACATTCTCATTAACCATGAAGAGTTTGATGTTTTAACATAGAAGGAATCATCTCAACAGTTAAACATGAAAAACCAATAGAAAGATAAGCAATAAAGGACTGAGATGCACCTGTATCAAAAAAAATCATGCATAAGGGTAGAATCCAAAATAATAAATCGTCTCACAGATGATGGTATAACTGATCATCCATAATAACCTGCTCAGCTAAATATAATTTATTTCCCATGATAATTTTTTCCTTATTTCCCAATTGATATTGCACAACCTAAGGAGTCATATTATTCTTGAAATAACCATTGATATCTATGTTTTAATAATGATATTGATTCTGTTACCCTCATCCCATCTAACCATATGATGAATATGACACCTGATAAGTTTCCCAAACGCCCAAACTTATAGAACTACAACAATATAGTGAAATATTCACCATTTGATTGAAATTGTGGCATAATCTATGCTATTTTATAGACTCTCACATTATGTAATCCAATGAACCACATTAGAAACGTCCTGGTTTTCTCTTGGGTCATGGTGTAGGGTTTACTAATCCAACCATATGATTTTGAGTCATACTCCCATCATGGAAATAGGCATCACTCTTTTGATTGTTCATAGAATTTTAGTTCCCATAATTTATCATGGATATCAACATGCTTCCTCCTCCCACAGCTCTGGAGATGTCACATTCATCCATCGTCGCTCTATTGACCATCTCGGTATAATCAATAATACAAAATCAAAAAAAAATTTCACCAAATACCATGCCTCAACCCCAATTAAAATATTCATTCCTTCAAGGACACACTAGATATAAATTGGAGTGTAAATCACACTAAATTCATGAATGTAGCCATGCACTCCAGGAAAATAACATTTCCATGCTTCAAGCGGAATAAGCCCATCGTTTATTGAATTTTGTACATGTGATGATATACCGGTTTGTTTAAAAATTCCTAAAAACCCTCCACTGAAAGACCTTGATATAATTTAGCCTATGCAGCTAAATTACACCATAGACATGCATGATTCTACAATATATACTACAGTTTCTTGACATTCATCTTTGTTGGTCTTCCAATGAAATTGAAGATACAATTCATCCTATTCAGCCACACCTCTACCTTATCTGCTTCAAAATAACACCGAAATTGGGGTGGATTATGCTTCGGGAATTGGATAGAGTGATATACTTTCCTAGGTTCATCCCTTATATTCCCTGTAGGCATATATTGAAAATATTGGAAAATTCTCTAGACTAGATGTTGGTTAACCCATGGCTCATGTGAAACAAGATTTTTAGAAGATTCTTCTAGTTGGTTTTTACGATTCCTATAGGGTTATGTTTTTTATACAAATAACAAACACCATAATTATCACTCTATACCAAGTGAAGGATTAATAATTTCAAATTATACCACATTATACTATCAAAATAATTCTTTCCAAAATCTACATTTCAATGTTAAACCATTTATTAAAAAAATTCAACTTAATTTTCAAAATAAAAGCATTTTAAAAATACCACAATGGTGAAATTTTCAAAATATTACATTTGCAAAAAAATTAATTTTTTTGAAAGAAATCATCCAATATCACCAAATCAGTACTCAAAATAAAATATTCACTCCTAGAGGGAATTCATTCTTCTAATTAATATATTTCTCATCTCATTTTCTAAACCCATGACCATGTGATTCCAATTAGTATAAGTGTCTCCAAAACTCTTATGTTCCCAAATCAATGGTAAATTAAAGTTCAATAGAAAAAGGTTAGCTATGTCTTTTTATGCTCTATAATTCAACTCCCTACAATCCTACTCCTTTCTACAAGCCTAACACAGGGAATAGACAAATATGAATATAAAATCCAAGACTGATAGGAATGAAGGCCGCTTGTTAGGAAAGGACCAAACAAAATGATACCATTTATTCCATAAATATAATAGGGGGACGAAGAATAATACCACATGTAACATTATAACCCTCCTCATTGTCTTGAGAAGGAGTAAGGAAACTACTTCTCTTTAAGACATACCCCCAAGATGCAAAAAGCAGACAATAAATTTCAAGGGATTCAAGAATTGATTGCGGTGATTTTCATTTTTTAAAATAAATAAACCAACCAAATATTCCATAACCAAATAAAACACTATATGATTCATGATATAAATGTAAGACAAATAGAAGAAATACCATTTATCTCAAAACTAAGATTCAAAGGGTACCACCATGGAGGACTACAAAACATCATGGTACATAGTAGAAGACAACCCAAAAAACTAAATAACAACTACATATCTCTAAAAACCAACATGCTCCATTCTCCAGTCCGAAAAAAACCCAAGAATCACTATGCAACATTAGAGAAGTTCGATACTTTACCTTTCCCTAAATCTTGATCTAAAATATCTGAAAAATAACTAAAGTGAAAAAGTAGGTGTGAGTAATGAATCATATTAGTATTTCCCTAAATAAATTCCATACTCATGCCACTAGGATAAAACATGTTATAACATTTATATAAATAATTTTATATAAAAATTTTCTAAAACATTATATATCATAATATAAACAAGTTCCAAAGTAAATAAGTTTTTACAGTATAGAATCAACATCCATTGAATGAAACCAAACATGTCATTAAGGCATTTATCAATTTCCATGTTGGCATAACCCATTCCATTTTACACACACACACACATATCCATAAAACCATGCATGTTTGGTGTTACCATTGACAGTGGAAAATTACATCCATAATATATCTCTTTGGTGGTGGTAAATTATGCCAATTATCAATCTCATTCCTCAAATTATTAGCCATTTAAGTTAACTATATTCCAAATACATAATTTCAAAACGAATTAAATCATTAAAAAACACACCTTTATTGAAAACAATAACAATAACCAATTTCAATTAAACCAACAATTTATTGAAAAATAATTTTCCCAAAAAACTAACCCTTTATTGAAAACCATTTTCCATGCATAAAAATCTTATCACCATTTCAAAATCATTATTATAAAACCATGTTACCAAAATTCACATTTTTCTAAAGCACCCAATTTTTCAAAATACTATAAACCATCAGTAAAGGATGTTTACATCAATCATTGCACAACAATTAAACAATAGATTTTAAAAAACCCTCCAATTTGAAATCATTCCTTAAATTTCTACAAATAAGAGTTGAGATTTAATCCACATACCTTGGGATTTATGGAAACAATGAAGAACGTCATAAAAATTCCAATGAAACCAAGTTGAATATCAAAAAACCCACATTAGATTTTTCCTCTATCATAAAAAGGGAAAAATATAATCATATTTGGAATGAAAAACTTTATATATATCCAAAACATAACTATATATAAGAAACTGAGAAAGGTAGACAAGTAGATCAAATGAAAACAAAGAAAGACTATCATAACTGATGACTTACCACAAGATCCAGGCTTCAACGCACCATGAAACAGCTAATAATTAATTCAAAATAGATGGAGAATGGATCCCAAGAATTACATAGGGAGAAATATTTATTTAGGAGTAGTTTGGGATAAAAATGATTGGTCAAAACAAAATCATAACTATGATTCACTTTTTGTGGATCATTTTTTAAACTGTGCATGGTTAGTTTCATGGTTAGGAAAACCTTGTGTTAACTATTTTCAAGGATCTTTCCCAAAGAGGACCCATCATGGTTGGCGTACACAGTTATAAAAAACATGCACCAATCATGAAAAAGTACACTAACTCAATTTTCATGTTTTCACCACGGTGGCCACAAGGTTTGGAAAACCATGTGCAAGTCCTTGAAGCTTCCCCTTCACCCTTATCTCACTATAAAAATTTTTTTGTAGGAGTTTCATAGTTTCCACAAACTGTGAACCAACCACACCCCTTTAAAAAATCCCCAAAAATATTCGAAATTGTTTCCCAACACTCCCAAACATCACCCAAACACATCATATACTTAAAAATATATAATTAATAGATACTTACTTGAAATTCGGGGGGGGGGGGCTATAGAGATATGTTTATGATTGAATTTCAAATGGAACACATTTGATGGATGATGAATGTTAAGGTAATATATAACGCACCAATGGAAATGTTTAGGATTTATATCTTATGATAAAAGGATGTTAACAGTGATAATTTATTTTGTTCACAATAAGAATCATCGTAACTTATTTTGATCACAACATGAATTGTGGGAATTGTTTTTGTTTACTATATAAAGGTTGTTCATTTTTATTATTCACAACATGAATCATGTATATATTTTTTGTAACAAGATGCATGGGTATTTTATTTTTTCACGATGATATAATTTCCATATTCATATGTTGTTACATAATTCCTTATTATATAACATTCAATGTTTTTATATGAGTATGAATTTTTTCATTTACTAATGTTTATTATCTAATGATTTCACACACATTTTCCATGGTTTATTTCATTTTAAATTTGAGATTTTATTCCCTTATATCAAAATTTATAGAAAAATCAATATTTATCAATGTTTTTTAATAATAAAATACTCTAATACCCATGATTTCTCATTATCTTATGATCTGACCCTTGATGACATGTTGATAAGTTTTGCCATACCGAGCATTTGATATCACCCCTTTCATATGTTTTACATTCCCTAGGTTATAGATATATGTGTAATTTTTGTAAATTATAGAAGGGAGTCTAGAGGATTTCAATTATAGAAAAAATATTATAGATTATAATGTTCATATAGCTAATATCCATGAAACCAAACCTCTTAGTCTTTGGGTTATGTCACTAATTGTGAGATGTATTATTTAAATCATGAGATTAATTTATTATTTAAGTTAATTTCATCATGTGTTACTATATATGGTATCAAAGCATGGTTTAGTTATTTTTGGAAACCAGCATAGGTTTTTTGGGGATTAGTTTAAAGAAACATAGTGGAAACCATAGACATGATTATATCTATAGGATGATATCCTAAAATATTGTTAATGTCATGAGTAGATAGCTTTCCCCATTAATTCATCCATATATAGATACTAAATGTGTTTGAAGCAATGGAATATATTTACATAGTAGTAATCACACTAAAAAGGCTTGGTCAAGTATTGAATCCATAATGACCTTAAATCATGATGAGTGGTCCTAAGACTCAATAACTTGTTTGTCACACTTGTTGTATATGGTTTGGCTAATAAAATTATATTTATAATCCATGATAAATTATTTATTATATTATGTTATTTTTTATGGAATATAAGAGAACCCAATATAATGAAATCTATATTGATTGAAGATTGATTCATGTTTTACTGAATTATAATGTGATGATTTGAAAGAGTAACAAATTTTAAGGATGATTGTTGATTATCCCCTTACAATGTAAATTTGGTTCACTGTTTATTACCTCTTGGGGATTTATAAATGGTTATATCATGGAGAAACTAAGTTAACAATGGATACAATAGACTACATAAGGATTATTACAATGATCAACAAAATGGGTTGTATAATGGCGTGCATACCTCATTAAAAATTGTATCCCAATTTATATGTACTTACATGACCATATTATAGTCCCAAAAACATAAAGGGAGATGATTCCTTCTATTGAGTCTTTCATGTGACAATATCCACCACACATTAGAGGGTATTTTAATTAACTAATTGATAATAAATGGATCAATGTAATAGAAAAGTTATTTTCCATTCTACAGTCTTGGAACATGTTAATGTTATTATAGACATTTATCATTCATAATTAGAGGCTATTTAGTGGTCAAATTTACTTAGGAATAGAATCAAAATAGAGGATGTAGATATTAATGGTTGGGAATATTTTAAGACAGTGTTATTCAATGGGTCAAAATAATAAGAGAATATATCATTTAGATCATATAAAGAAAAATTCACTAGGATCACAACGCATTCATATTGTTTTATCTAGGACCCTGAGATTAAAATATATTGTTTCCATAATGTCTTAAAGAAAATTCTTCAAAATTCATTATGAATAAGAATCTTTGGAACATATGAAGAGGTTTTTTTAATGTGAATTAAAAGTGGAGATAAAAACAATAGAATATTATTATTGTGGTAATGTAAAATTAATGTTGAGTATCATGGAATATATATTGATATATAACTATGTTTAATGAAAATCATAACACATACATATTCAAAACATAAGTGGAAACACCGAGGTAATTGCCTCCAAGTATCAATGATGTGTTTCAAGTGTGGGAGGACTGGCCAAAAATATAATTCATACAGTAAAGATACGAAGAGGAAAAAAATGAAATAGAGGAAATTAGTTTCCTAGATAATGCATGAACCACACATAAATTATCTAAATGAATGGATTTTTGGGCACTACACAAGTCAATTTCATAACACATGATTTAATTAATATAATATTCTCCAATATCCTTCAAAACTGATGTAGTGGTAAAGAGTGTATTCTATCACTATTAATAAGGTGGGTCATGATAATTAAGTAGTGATATATATATATATATATAATATTTATTCTATATTTGGATATGACATATGTTGTGTATGATTTCAAAAAATGGTTTCTATCAAAATAAATAATAACACTAGTGGTATCATTATTGTATTAATGTAATATGAATATTCTTCCTGATTTATGGGATTATGATTCATCAAATTCTTATTTTCCGCAACCTATGACTACACATAAATAAAAATATCACAATAATCTATCTTGGAAAAATAATTATACTATAAGAGTCATGATACATAACAATGGGGCATGTTTAGATCCAATTTTAAGAAGAAACCCCATATCATGATATGTATATTATGAAGAAATTGATCAGTCTTCAAGACTTACCCATGTTTCTAAGGTCTAAATATTTTTAGAAATATAACCCTGAGTTGTGAATACCCTATGAACATCCATAAATATTTTCCATTTTCATGTTATAATTAATCTTTCAAGGAAACTGTTATATTATGGGGGGTATAATGTAATGAACATAGATCACGAATACTTTAAAATACATACTATGTCAATCATGTATCACATGATATTCCCAATGTAAAAAACACAAAATATTAAAATGAAATTGGAAATAAATATATAATGAAAAATAATATGGTATAACCTTAATAGTTATCACTTTTAGAAGGAAATAGTTTTAATGATTTAATATTAAAATTATTTTTAATTAAATTATTTTTCATTATATTTTATATTTTCATTTTAAAAATGTAAATTTTATAATTTGGAGTTAAATTTGATAGCATAAAATTCATTTTTAAATTATTCACAACAAATTATCTTAGGATGCGTTTTTTGTATTATTGAAAAAGAAATGTCTCTTAGGTGAATTTGGAAAATAATGAATTTTCTAATACCACCCATTTTATATGACTTAGATGTTTTTGAACCTTTTAATATAAAATTATATATTAAATGAATAAAAAATATTTTTAAATATTATATGGAGTTTTTAAACCCATCCTCTCTAATTTAAAAATTTATATAATGTTTTATTGAAAACTGATTTTTTTAACAGATTCATTTTATAAATTATAAAAAGATAAAATGAAGTTTATTTATTTATTTTATTTTCTAATAAATAATATTTGAATGATAGTTAAAATTTCAAATTCATTGGAATCAAGGGAATTGAAAATTCTATCCTATTAATACACCTTTTCAATTATAAATAATATTATTAATAAAAGGGGTTTTACACGGTACATGTGATAAAATTAAGATTAATTTCATTAAATTAACAAATTTAACATGATTAAATAATTAAATTATTTTAGATAATAGTATTTATAGTATTTTATATGGGAAATTTAATTTTTGGGTATAAAATTTTTATTACTTGTATTAACCCTAATTACCATAATAATTGTGAAACAATTATTTTAAAATTATTATTTTGTTAAAAACAAGAAGTTTTTATCGATTTAATAAAATTGAAATAAATTAAATAATGAATATAATAGGATATTTATACATAATAATAAATATATTAAAACTCATTTATTAGGTAATCAATACTAAATATTATTATAAATCCCTCATGGTCAAAGTACCATTTTTCCAATAAAATGTTTTTTTACTCCTTATATATCCAAATTAAAAATGTAAATTTATATTATTTAAAAATTTATTTAGATTAAATAGATGTTAAATATTGTTCTAGAACACCAAAATTTGTTTATATAGGTTTTTTATAAGTTTAATAAAAGAAAAAATAACTTTGCTAAACCAAGTTACCTTGTTTAAAATTTAAAGTGGAAATCGTAAAAACGTAACTATAAAAACCCATATAACATGTTTAAAACATGCGAGGAAACACATCTTAGAGATTTTATAATCATAAAAATACCCTAAAATCCATTATTTCAAATCATTGGATCCATTTACCATGGAATAATCTAAAAAATTATTAAAATTTAAATCATATATCCAAAAGGGCCCTTTTTTGAATTATAAAAGGGGATCAATTACACCCTTTCAAATACACACCTCTCATTTGAATTCCACATTATACATTTTAAATTTTACTTTCCATATACTCCTATAAAAAATAATCCACTATGAAATCATATTTATCCTAATCCATTCAATATAAAAGGAATAGATGAGGAAAAACAATATATCCAATAAGGTTAGAGTGTGATCAACATTGAAAAAAATTAAGATATTTTCATCTCAATATATCTTTATAGAGTAATTGAAAATATTACACAGCTTTTTTTATTTAATTTTCGTTTTTACTACCAATATGATATATTATATCATTAATTAATTATTCTTTCATTGTATTCTATGTTCAATTTGACAGTCAATTACATTGATGAGATCTGATTTAAATGCTAAATAATCCATAAGTATTTATTTTCAAATTAATTACAAAAATAAAGATCTCTCAAATATGATAATACATATAGGTAATTTTTATACTTATTTATTCTAAATCCCCTATAATTTTATTATCATTTGGATATTATGAGTAAGCTTCATTATCTCTTTAGCTCATTTTAAAATGGATTATTTAATATCATTCAAGAGGCAGGGTTTCCAAAACATTTATTTGAAAATGGTAAAATAATTTACATCCATTTAAAAGAAAAATATTTATCATCCACTAAAAATTTTATTTTTAAATCCGTTATACTATTATAAGGATATTTTATATATAACTCTTTATAATAGGGTTTTCAAAAGTTTTCTCCTTCCATTCAAAAAATAATTTGTTTACATTAATGTTAAATTGTTTTTGTAAAACATTTCATATTTTTACTTGTACATAACCTCTATGGTCAATGTTTAATTAAGTGATGTTTATCTCTATATATATGTTATTATGATATGATTTATTTTGGGTAATGTTAGTTTTTTATGTAATGATTTTTTTAATTTCATGTTATGTGATTATTTTGAAATATTTAAAAAACACATTTTTTACAAGTTTTAATTAATATATTTTTATTATTGATTATTAAATGGAACAATTATTACAGATTATGATAGGTGGGTCCTATATTTCCATATAATGAATTGGTTAAATATTTATTTCTCATAAGAATGAGACATTATGCCTGATAATTTTATTTATTCACAACATGAAGAGCGTGTTTTTTTTCACAATATGAATCATGGATTTTTTTTATTCACATAATGAATCATGAGAATTAGGTTTGTTAACAACATAAATCATGGTAATTTAATTTGTTTACAACATGAATTATGGATTTTTTTTCATAATGAAATAATTTCTCTATGCTTATATTTATACCACAATTCATTATCATACGACATTCCAAATTCCTATATTCAACTTATTATGATCCTTGACTAATGTTAAATATATCATGATTGTACAAAAGTTTTCCAAAATATTTAATTTTTCCACTTGAGATTACCTGTTAGTATATCAGGATTTATGGAGAAATCATAATGTTCCATATTATTTTTAATAAGAAATCCCTCTACTACTAATATTTTATCATATTCTTATGATCTAAAACATGATAAAATTGATATGTTATCACTCAATTTATATTTTATATCATACCTCTCATATGTTTTCATTCCCTATGTTATGATGATAAGGGTAATTTGTGGGAATTCTAGGGGTGTTAAATTAGGTTGTGGAGATTATAGATTTGGATGTTTATGTAGTTGATTTATTAGAAACGAAACCGTTTGGGGTTTGGGTTATGTGACTATTTTAGAGATTTATTTTTTAAATCATGATATTAATGTATTATTATGTTATATTTATCTTGGGTCACTATAATCATAGTTAATCCTGAATATGTTATGGTTATCCATTCATCGGAGGATCCACACAATGTATTTATGATTTGAAGATTATTGATTATAGTGGGATATTATAATAGATTTGTAATTTATTTCTTAAATATTTCATCAAAATTGAATACTCTTACTAAGAAAGAGATGAAATTTGAAGGGGATTCTATACATGAGGCATTTTTTGAGGAATTTGTTTGATGTCTAAACTCAAAAATCTTTTTTATTTTATCAAAAGTAGTAAAGGTCTATGTGGGTTTTTATGATTCTTCATAAGCATGCATGAGATATTTTTATGCAAGGAGGTCATGTAGTGGAATATAAATATTTTAATATAAATCCACATAAGAATAATTACACCACCCAAATTTTTTTACATGAATCAGTTATTCAGGATCTATTTTTTTATCTTTACCTATTTGGTGAATGGTTCACTATTTATTTTTCCAGTAAAAGTTTTAGTTCCATCATTTCATAGAAATACCTAAAAAATTTAGAAAAATCAATGGGTAAAGTATCTAGAGTAATTAAACTTTTAAATTACTTATACCATGGGAAAGGGAATTATTTTTTTACATTGTTCATTTAGAAATATTCCTTCTCAAGAAGTTAGGGAATCAAAAGATGAATTGAATCACTTATGAATATTTTCTTAGATGAACCTGAATGTGATGGAGGAAGAGACTTTCATTGTTATGATTATTTATCAATTTTTATAATATCTTCTCAAGTTTATTTTTCTGGAGAAAAAATGGGTTGAATAGTTATGTGGTAACTATATGTTTTTATGTGCAGGTGATACCATTGTTTAGTGGTCTATCTCCATATAAGGCTATATTAATTTCAGAAACTAAATTTATGTATTTGTATAAGAGGAAGGATATTGTTTAAAGTTATCATAATTATTTGGGTGATATAAAACATATTAAAATAAATATGTCTTATTACATGAAAAATTAGTTTTTTAGTGAGGATTAATATAAAACACAACTTATTTTGTGTTAACTGTTATACGTGTTAGTAGATTAATGTTGACCATCAAATGTATTACATCTTAATTCATCGTCTATGAGAGTATGTTTGATAATGGGATGAGATATACATGTATTTAATTATTGGGTTTCCAAGAATTTTCCTAGGGGTGAATACTATATGGGTAGTGATTGATCATCTAATGAAGTTGGATCAATTATTTCTTATTCAAGAACATCCGAGGATAAGGATTTTGGAAAAATGTATGTTCAAGAAATAATGATTTTTCTAGGGTACCATCTTCTATTATTTCATATAAGGATCCCTTATTTACCTCTCAAACTTGGAATGGCCTCCATAAGGCAATGGTTTCTCATGTTATGTTGTGAAGTTCTTACTATCGACATATATATAGAAAAAAAGAAAAAATTAATATTTTAAATAATATGCTTCATTATTTAATCATGGAATTTTTAGGCTACTAAGATATAAATTTGGGACTAGTAGAGTTTTCATATAAAAATAATTACTTTCTGTCCATCATTATGGATCCATTTGATTCTTTTCCTATCCGACCATCTATTTCACCAATTTGTTGATATCTTGTGGGAGAAACATCACATTTAGAGAAAATATTTTTTTAGGATAAATTGAAAAATATTTAAATTATCCACTAATGATTAGATAAAAATAAGATTCTGAATTAATATTATTTGAACCATTGGTGACATTATTTGGAGTTTTTAGTAGGTGATAATGTTTCTTGAACGTTTCACCATAGTTGGGTCTTAATCAGATTTGGAAGCATGGGAAGTTACCTCTGAGATATAATGGATGTTTTGAGATCATTTAGTGGATTGGAAAAGTAGAATACCAGTTATCTTTTATAACTTAGTTATATTCTATAAATAATGATTTCTATGTCTCTTTATTGGAGAAGTATTAAACCAGTACCTCCCATGTTTAAAATTGGGAAGATATATTTTTTTGGAACTAGATATTTATATGGTTTAATAACAAACTTTTTTTTGAATATTAGAAAAACTTCTATATGGTAAATATATGTAGTTTTTCTGAGTGTTGTAGGAGAAAAGAAATATTTTCATTATATATTGGAAAGAAAATTAGTGATGAGGGTGAAATGAAATAATATTTTCCCTTTCCAGTGTTTTTCTACATGAAATTTGGAGAAATAAAGTTATATTGTGGGGGTTATTTTCACATCCCAATATAACATTTATATAGGTTTATTTATTTTTAACATATCTTATTTTTAAGTATTCTTGGGTTGTTCTATATTATTTTTAGGGATTTTGGAGTTTTTTTGTGCAAGTTCATGGCCATGAAAAACTGTGCAATATTTCTATGAATCCATGCAATTTTTTGAGGTTAAGGATAATGAAATTTTATTTTGGTATCACGTGTTTAGATAAAAAATTAATCTAAATATTGTGGCTACTCTAGTGGTGTAGTAACCCCAAACACTATTTCTTGAAGCCGATGTCTAATTTATTACATTGGAATAAGTTATAAATAATCATATCCTAATGGTTAGAATGTTTAGAAGTACTGGTAAACAATATATATACATGAAATTCACATTACATTTCAAAACATAAAATACCCAAAAAAAATTTATTTGAGAATTCCATTATTCCATTTTTTGTATCACAGTATATTAATCACCAAACGATTCCTAATATACATGGGAAAATATAACATATGAGAGGGGTTAACATAGATTCCCTATAAGTGAAAGCATATAATGAAATATATGAATAAATAAGGCATAATCAATATGGAAAGGAAAAAAATTTAAATATGTTATATTTAATAAATAACAGGTGCATAAAAGGTTAAGAATAAATTGTTATCAAAAAATACCTTATAGATAATCACATGAGCATGAAAGATAACCATTTATATTCAAACAAATTTCAAAATTACATGGAATATGAATAACTTAATTTATAATGATTGAATATATAATGATAGAGATCTAAAAAACACTAGAGAGGCCTTGTTAAAATACATATAATACCCTTGACACCTTCTGCCAATAAATCTATATAAATGGGTAATTCCTCAGACAAAATAAAATCTAGTTTTTCTCATGAGACCTACCAATGGCTCGAGGTGATATAATGGAACCGAACAGTCAATTAATACATCCAATGGATTCTTTATTTGAGAGGGGTGAAAAATGATTCAAAAAATCATTCATAATTAAACTATAATATTAAAATTAAATACATCCCAAATCAAAAAACATAATCGTAATGAATTAAAATTAAATTGAATGGTATCAACATAGTATATCCCCAATTAAAATGATCTTAAAAAATCCAAAGAAATTATAAGGATGTTTTCATTAGAGTATATCCCTATTAGAGAATAATTAATAGAAAAGAGTGTCTTCTTATATGTAAAATTATTTTTAAAGATAACTTGGATCACTAAATGAAGAATATTTTGTTTCTTTGAAAATCACACATTTCATTTCAAAACAATAAAATTCAAAAAAATTATGAATTTTTTTTTGAAAATCACTTTTAAAAACTAATAACTTCAATAATATTAAGAAGAAATTTTATTTTAAAAGATATTTATAAAGATTAAATGGAAGGTTCAAAGAAGTCACTATCATGGTAGTGAGTAATTCCATACATTCCATATAAATTAAAAGGAATATTCTTTTTTATTTTTTAAAATGGTTAGAAAAATGACTTATTCAGAAAATGAAAGTATGAATTATTTCAAAAAAAAATTAGTAAAAAGAAAAACTTGTGTAATAATTTTTATTATAAATCATTTGGACAATTTAAATTAATTTTGATTTCATTTTCTAGAAATCATGGTTTTGGAAGAAATTTTTTTTTTACCTAAGAGAGAAATAAATTCATATTTTATTCAAAACATTTTATTAATCATTTTAATTAAAAAAGATGAAAATGGTAGTATCACTTAAAAAAGTTCATTAATAACCAAATATTAAAAAATATATTGATTTTCAAATATCAATATCAAATAATTCCCCCAAGTGAGATTTAAATAAAAATAATCCTAAATAATAACGAGACTGTGAAATAAGACTTTTCCACTTTGGTAACATTTGTATAATAAGACCCATGAAACAAATAAATTTTAATGAAACATAAATAACATCAAAATAAATAAATTAATGATATAAAATGGTCTAATGGAATTATATATAACACAAAAAATAAATTATTGATGAATATGGTGTATGCCTCATGGATGTTAATGTAATATGAGAACCCCCTTACATCATACTTCCTTTATGTTAAACCTATTTTATCAATTTCTATTGTGGTTTTAAGCATTTTATTTACTTATAAAAGAACCATATTAATATTTATAATATCATATATGATAAGTTTAAAATATCTTATCACTCATTTGTTAATAATGATTCATTATTTTCATTATTTTGGGTGTAGATTGCATTGTTTTTTCAATTGTGCTATGTTAGGAAATTTTTGGATCTTTTATGTATTATTTATCTAAATAATATACCGAATAATAAAAATTAAATAATTATCATATTTACAAATCAATTATAATTTTAATACTAATAAATAAATATGATTTGGAAACATTAATTATGTTATGATCATAGAGACTATAGGCCATATGTATGCATGGGTAAAATTTCAATTTTTCAATGATCATTTTAGAAATAATGTATGAAATATTTAATCCTTACATAATTATTATAATATATTAATTAATATAATATTTGTTCAAAAATAATAATATAAATCATCTATTTTTTAGTTATGAAAATAGATTCACATCGCTTCATGAATGCGGTAGTCTACACATACCCAAATGATGTTATTATCATCACACGAGTGAAAAGGAAATATATAAAATGATATATTATATTTTAAATATGATATATATGTCATTAATATAATTATTTTTTTATTTATATGACATTTTTTCAAAAAAACTATCCTTATTACCTTCCATATAAAGAAGTAGTGAAAAACGAATCACATTCTTCACGAGGAGGTAGTCCGCCGTACACATGAGCAATGTTATTGTATGCCCAAAATAATAAAAAGTAAAAATATATATTTGATTTAATAAAAAAAATCATTATAATTATGTTATAAATGTTATATAAATACTTTATATCCATCATCATATCCAACCGTGATAGGTGGTAATGAAAAACCAAATTACACCGGTTCACAATGCGGTAGTTCTCCGTACACATGAATAATGATTTCATAACCCATTTGATGAAATAGAGGATGGTGTTAGTTCATGAACACAACATAAAAAAATATTAGTAATGAAATATAATAATTTTTTTTCTAGACATGGTTAAATAATAATTTTCGGTGTATTGGGAAGAAATAAAAGAAAAATGAATAGTTATGAATCTTACATATTCTCAAACCACTTCTTTAGAATTATTCCAAAATTTTCCCTATCAGGGATTTATTACCAATACAAGAATTTTTGGATGTGGTTCTGGAGGTTGTAATGTTATTAGGGTAGGTATTTGAGAACCCAGAAGGGTTTTAATGTGTTAATAATAGAGGATATGGGGTGGCCTTTTATAGGTGAGGTGAGTGTCACACTCAAAATTTCTGAGTAGAAAATGGTATAACCATGAGTTTCAAAAGATAAAAGATAAAAAATGTATTAATATTTATAATTATACATTATAAGGTCTACATATGTCCATAAATTTTTTTTAAAAGTTTTTATGTCATTTTAACCCTTATCTCCTTAGTATATCCCCTGGAATATCCGTTTTGACCTTACCACGGTAAATAATATCTATTATTTTTACTTCTAATTATGGTAAAAATTAATATAAAATCATTATATAAAACAAATTATTATTATTGTAAATATGTAATCAATTTTTTCAAATTAAATATACATAATTGGGAAAATATAATTTTAAATTAACCCTTCAGACACGATGAGAAAGACAGATTTCAAAATGAAAATGTTCAAAATTTACAAAGTTTGTATATATAAATTCAATATGAAAATGATTTTAGTTAACTAAATTGGATTAATAAATATAATTGAACTATTATTTCTTTAAAATAAATTCAAAAAATATTTCAATTTTTAAAAAAATTAAATAAGAGGTCAATTTACAATTAAAATTCAATATTTTTCACTATTTATCAAAAATTGAAAATTTTTAGAAAAATCCTAAAAATTCACCCTATGATAATTTTGACCTGAATCTTTTAAAATGAATATTATTTGTTTAAATAAATTTTCTAAAATCGGTAAAATATAATTTTATATTAGGTGTGAAAAAAATGTGTAAACTGCATTGTAGAAAAATATTGTTTTTTCATAAAACAATTTGATTCTTTTTTAAAATCGTTTTAATTTTATCTATAATAAATATATAAAAATTTTATTTATTTTATAAATAATTAAACCATATAATTTTCAAAATTTAGTTATCACTATTGATAACTACCAATTTAAAAGCTAGGTTATAATGGTATGGTTTAAATAATAATATTTTTATAGACTATCACATTTCGTTAAAACCTAATTATGTGTGTATTTAAAGCTATTGAAGATATTTAATTTGTCTGAAAATAAATATATCATAATGTCTCAAGATGTTATATTCCCTTGTAATCTTGGTGTTTCATTTCATATATTCTAATGAATATGATGTTCATATTTCAAAATATTAAGGTGTTATATTCTACCCACATTAAATAAACTTCATAAAAAAATTTAATCTTGATCTCACTAATCAAGGGTTTTTAATTTGAAAATAACCTTCTTGAAATACCACATCATGAGAAGTGTTTATAAACTATACCCGTTATATTACACAAGGGAAGTATAAAGTTATATTGATTAAAAATTAATTAGGTTTCTATGTAGGAGAAAATTGGTGGAAAGTGATGATATGGACAAGGAAGAAATGTTAAAATAATTATATAATGTGATAGAGGTTATTAATCACAATAAAGTGAATGAAAAATATAATTTCAATTACATAAATACCATAAATTTTGGACGATTCAGTAGACCATGAGTTCAATATAAATGAAGGTAATAGGATAATAATTTTTTTCATTATCATTTTCGGAATGATGAGGAATTCCATTACTATATATATGGATAATATATGAAAAAATAATTAATTTATATATGTCTATTTGATAGGTATAACATCAAAATTTTGTTATGTTTCAATCATTTTACACTTTAGTTGTTTATATAAGAAATTGAAATCCAAGATTAATTTGTTATTCCTAAATCATTAAAATTAATGATTAATGGATTATAAGATCCATAAAAGAGTGAAATCTATTTCTATATTTATATAAATATATTCAAAAACCACTATGGTTATCCCCATTTATACAATATAATACACTACTCTTTAAAACTCAACACTAAATCCATTAATTTAATGTTAATATTTATTCATCAATTAGTTTAACTAAAATCAATGACATATTAACCAAGAAATAACATAGGTTATTGGTAGGTGATAAACCCTTATATTTATATGATTATTGTTTCAATCCCAATGGAATTTTTAGATATGAGGAGTTTTCACCCAGCATGCGGGTTGTCCTTTTTCTAAATCTATATTAATATAATTCCTATAATGTTACCAAATTATTATAACCCATAATTACCTCAACATTAATGTTATATAAACCATAATGGTTACCAATACCTTCATAAAAACCTCTTTATCATTATTATCTCAATATCGAGAACATATTAAGTGTTATCCTCACTCAAACATGTGTTTTAAAATGCGTTCAACTTGTCCCTAATTCACTTTTATTGGTTATGAATTTCATTCAAAATATTCTCTAAAATCCATTAAAAAATTGTACTATAATACAATCCTTATAAGTTTTGTGATTATTATAACAATAGTTTTTTTAATAAAATAATTTTAATACATATTTCTTAGATCCAAATAAAATTCATATCAATCATTTTACTTTGGTTGTGTTTATAGAATAAGACCGACCCTGACCCTTTGTCTTCTTATAAGGTATGTTCCCTTGACACTTAGGGAATTAATTTTCATACTACCCATTATCCTTATAGTGAAAGCATCAAAAATTGGATGATTCCTTCATGACCTAAAAATCAAGATCAGGGAGGATTTTTTCTTCACACAAAAAGAAAAATCCATTCACATCTAAGCATATACCATTATGTTTCCTTCTTTAAGTATCACATGTTATAAAATATTTATTTCCCTTCTACTATTTATATGTATTTTTCTCTACTATCCTCTCTTTCTCATTCTCCCCTTTGAAGTCTCAAGTGTTTGGGAATTATTTCCCTTTGTTTATAGTACATGATACTATATCATCATATTATGAGATAGTTTTGGTGACTATTTCCCTTCAAGGGATTATGTTAGTAATGTAAAAAAGTGGTCAATATTTTTATTTGGATTACATATGTAGTCTGCATCATGTCTTGGTAACCTTGTACATGTTGCTTCATTCTTAGAAATATTTTCCTCTTCTTTATGTCTTAGTATCAAGAACATTTGTTCCATATCAATTCATTTTTCACAAGGAAAATATTTTTCTTATAAAAGATCCTTGAAATCCTTCTATTAATTTTTTTCTATTAATTATTCATCCTTAGTGTTTATAATCATTGAACACCATTTATCCAATTCTCCTAAGAGATGATAAACATACATAAAAACATTCTCCCTTTCACTACATTCCCTGTGAAAGAAATATTTTATATAAGGAACCTATCCATTGCTCAACTAAGAATGGATTTGTATTCACATTTAATGACAGAGTTCTCTAACACATGAATCTATATAAAAATGCTACACTGCATGGTAGATCAATAGGATTTTTGATACAGAAAAGGTTATTAATCATAAATGGAGTTATCTTCCCTAATATGAAAATAATTTTATTTGTTCCAGTTGCATATCCATCTCCAGCATCATTATCTTTCCTAGAAAGTAAATCCATACATGAATTATGTGCGTTGATACAATTCCTATTACTTAATTAAGTCTCTATTTATAAAAAATATGATTCAATAGATTATATCATATCATTATAGAACATAAAATATAATCACAAAAATATGAAACACATAACCTAAATTTAAAAAATTATTCATAGAAAATCTCACAATCACAAACATGGTTTGTTTGGGGTATAATTATTTTCAACTCCTTAGAAATGGATTATAAATAAAATTTAATTTATACTAAGTATATCCCCCAAGAGTGTCATACTAGGTGCCCATAAAGGCCTAATTTCATGCATCGGGTATTGATTAGGTCAAGCCCAATCCACCCTTTTTGGATTTTTTACCCATTAGTACATATGTTCCAGAACCACATCCACTTAAAGTATCCAGATAGTGACATATTCTATAAAAAATACAATATAATATCTTCTTTATCAAAACATTAGGGTGTTCTTCTATACATATCCTCAAATTCTATAATCAATTTATATTCCCATATATATTATTTCCTTAATGTTTTTTAAGGTTTATACTAAACTAATTCTAACACCAAATGTAGTAACCTCAACCCTAGCACCTCGGAGCTAGTGTTTATTAAATTATAATTAGATACAAGGAATCACAACCTTATGGATCGAATTGTTTAGTAGTCTAGAAAATAATGATACATACTTTAAAATAAAATTACATTTTCAAACATAAAATACATAATGATTTTTATTTAAGAATTCCTTTATTCCACTTAGTTTATCCCTTCATATCAGACAAAAAAAATTCCTTGAATCCTAGGGAAAATAAATATAAGAAATATGTGACCTCAAATGCTTAATAAGTGTAACTATATAACAAAATATATTAACAAATATAGAATAATCAATATGGAAAAGAAAATAATTAAAACACATTCCACTTAATCAATATATTGAGTATAATATTTCATGAATAAATGATGATCAAATAATTCAATATAAATAATCGTATGAGAATGTAACTTAACCATGAATAATTTAACTAAAAATAATCACATGGAATATCAATAAATGAATTCATAATGATGGAATTCATAATGCTGGATGTCTAAAACATATCATTGAGGACTTGTGCTAGGACATATAATACCATCAAGTTGTTCTTCCAAGAATTATATATATATGAGTAAAGCCTCAACCAAAACCAAATATAGTTATTCTCCTGAGACCTACATATGCATCAAGGGGCTATAGCAGGTCCCACCCATCACTTAGGAAGTCCAATACATTCCTTTTATAAAATTAGTGAAACAAAATTCACATAAAAATTCATAATTAAAATATAATATGAAACATAAATACTATAACTAGTCGATAAACCTAACCATTAATCATCTAGAGTAAAGTGAATGGTAACATCATTTTACATCCCTAGTACAAATGAACATAAACCATATAGAGTAACCATAAAAATAGTATATCTGGAGTATATCCCCATTAAAGAATAGGTAATATAAAAGGGTGTTTTCATAAATGTAATTTTTTTTAAATATCACATGGAACATTCCATTAGGAAAATGACCATTCATTGAAAATCACCGTTTTCTTTTTAAAAATATAAAATTCAAAAATATTGTGAAAATGAATTTCTCCAAAAGTCAATTTTCAAAACTAAAATTCCTAGAATATTATGGAAAAAATTGTCTGCATAGAATAACCACAAAACATAAAAAGTAATACTGAATTAAATGATGGTTATGATGATGGCTAATTCTATACATGATGTATAAGTTAAAAATATCATTCCCTTTTTATTTAAAAAAGGTTAGAAACATTCCTTGTTCAAAAACTGTAAAGACTATTCATTTCGATTTTTTATTATAAAAATTCAAAAATGGGTTATTATTTTAATAACACTTTTGGATAATTTGAATTTTTTTGAAAACATATTTAGAAAACATGATTTTGAGGTTTTTGATCGAAGAGTGAAATAATGTTATTTTTTCTTACCAAAATGTTTTTATACATTTTAAGTAACGAAGAGAGGTAAAATGGTACTATTACATGATAAAGTTCTTAAATAACAATATTAGAAACAAATAGATTAATTTTATGAAAAAATATTAAATAATTCCCCCATGGTACCCTTAAATAAAAACAATCCTAAACAATGATGACATTGTGAAATAACCCCTTACCAATTTTGTATGTTTTGTATCATAAGACCCATGAAAGAAATAACTTTTGATGAAACATTAAATAGCATGAATATAGATTAATTAATTATGTAATGTATGAAGGGTACTATATATATGACACAAAATAAATAAGTGGTGAATATGGAGAATGTCTCATGAAAGTAAAAGTGAAATGAGAAACCCCTTACCTCACACATACATTTAGTTGAATGTTCTTTAACATCCCATATAGTTTTTTTAAACATAATATTAAATTATAGTATAACCATAATAATATTTAAAATATCATATCTGATCCTTTTATAATATATTATCACCAGTTAATTAATAATATTTAATTATTTTCTTTGTTTCAAGTACTAATTTCCATGAATTCTCATTCAGGCTTTGTAATGAAGGTTCCAGTTCTTGTGAATATTATATATTTTAATCATCTCTTGAATAATAACCATGATTTTGTTATCTTTTTTATGCATAAATTATAATTTTAATTAAAATCATGATATATGGTTTTGAAAAATGAAGTACATAATGATATTGGAGATGGTAGGCTATACGTACACAAGATTCACTACCACAAATGCGGGAAAGGGAAGAGCACGAGTTTTATCAGTGCTAATCAGAAAGCACTGATAAAAGGGCCATTTTTATCAGTGCTAGAAAAAAGTGCTGATAATGTCACCCCTTTATCAGTGCTAACAAAAAATCACTGATGAAAAGAAGACTTTATCATTTCTAATAATAGCACTGGTAAAACTTTTTAGTAGAAAATATTATTAGTCTATATAAAAATATTTAAATTACATTAAAAAATAATGTTTATTTGCAAACATTAAATAAAAAATCATATTTATTATGCTTATTATGTTTAGGTTTTATTTAGGTTTATTATTTTTATTAGTTTTAGTTATATATTTTTTATATGTTTATTATAGTATATGTTTATAATATTATATATAAATAATTTTTAATATCTGTATATATACAAATACTTATTAAATATATATATTTAAATAAATTTATGTTTCCAAATGAATGTGTTCATTGATGCGTACGTTCATATTCTCAAGAATATATGTTCATTGATTACCCTAATGTTAAACATATATATACTATAATATTATATATATTTGCGGTATTCATTCATTTCCTATATTGATAAAGATTTATCTTCTCATAAATACTTAAAATCATGATAAAAATATTTAAATTATCTATAAATGTATTTATTATATTTAAAAATATGAATATTTAGTTATATTTATTATATAATTTTAAAATATATTATATTTAATTATAATTATATATAAATAATTAAATATAAATAATTTTAAATTACTATAAAATTAAAAAAATATGTTTTTTAAACAATAAATATATATTTATGAATACCTTTTGAATATACTTATTTATAAATATATGTATTTAATGAATATATACACAGGCACCGACACTCATATATATACACCTATTTAAATACTTATGAAATTAAAATTAAAATTAATATATCAATATATATATATATATATATTTAATTTTAATTTAAATTATCAAATTATATATATATATTTAATTTTAATTTATACACAAACACAAACACACAGACAGATATATTTATATATTAAATTATAATTTAAATTATTAAATTATAATAAATTTATTAATTAAATATTTTAATAAAACAATAAATGTAATAAATATATTGGTTATAAATTTATAATTATTAATAAATGGGATGTTTTTATCAGTTCTAATTAATAAGAACTGATAAAACATACATTTATCAGTGCTTCTTTAGCGCGGATAATGATGGACCTTTATCAGTGCTAAAGAAGCGTTGAAAAAGTCCTGTTTTATCAGCACTTTCAATTGTAGTGTTCATAAGACACACTTTTATTAGCGCCAAAAAGTGTTGAAAAAGGCCTGTTTTATCATCACATTCAATTATAACGCTCATAAAATATACTTTTATTAGTGCTTTTTATCTAGAACTGATAAAAGTGTCACCGGGTTTTATAAATAAACCACAATTTTCTCCTCCTTCCTCACACCCTCAAGATCTCGCAGAAGCCGATGTCTTCTACCACCGCCACCACCTCCTCTCCTACCTCCTCTCCTCCGTCCTCTTCCTCCTTGGCCACCGACTCCTCCGCCACTACGAAATGAGATTCCTCACGTGGCTCTGCTCTACCACGTCTCTCCTCCACCAGTGGATCTCCTCTGTCGCGCCTCTCCTTCTCTACGACTCTCCTCCTCCATTACTTCTCCTCCAGGATGCCTCTCCTCTTCCGTGCCTCTCCTAAACATCGAACACACCTCTGCCGCATGCTGTACCACACCTCCGTAGTTAGTTTTATCCACTTTCTCATCGGGATCACATATTATAATTTCATATTGATGGTGATGTTGTGAATTGTATGGGCTAAACGCCCCGCTGAAAATCTTGGCCGTTGGTGGTCCTTGTTTGCGTACAAGTTGTATTTGTTAAAATTCAATTTTCTTATACTATATTTTGAATTGGTTTATTTAAAAATATTTAATGAAATGTGGGTTTTAATTATTGTTATTTAAAAAAATTGAAATTTTTTTCCCATACATTCAAAAATAAAATTTTTATCATCCTCTCTTATTCTTTTATTACACATATATATTTTTCAAGATTATATTTTTAAATTTTCATTTTAAAATTAAATTTCATTAATGTGTTCACACTATTTTTTATAGAAAAAATTATATATTTTTTTTGTTTATATTATAAAAATTATTTTTTAAAAGTAAATGTCTACAAAGTATTTCAACTTCATTTTCTAAAAAGGTTATACATTTATGAGGTTTCCAATATCGATGAATGATTTTAGCAATTGACTTCAATGATATTACTCCAAGATTCTTTGAGAACCTAAAAAATGAACTAGGTAACTTTCCTCATCTAAAAACATATACATGATATTTCCCAACTATAATACTCTAAACAAAATCACCAAGACTAAGATGAAGTGTCACAAGACATCATGTATTCTTCCCTGTACAGAATATGTTTCCAACTAGTGGTGAGAACAGAAGTCGTATCATGGGGATACTATCCCCTTGGTAAACAATAATAATTAGAGTACAAAATAGTATAAATAATAATCAAATGTAAAAATTAGAACCTAACAGAAAAAAAAGATCATATAACAAAAACATCAACCCATGCTATAAAAATATGACATACAATATCCAGCGCAACATGTCAAGAGGTCCCAATTTGTGCTATAACCATAAACAAAAATAAGGAAAAATAATTAAATAAAGAGTTATATCTTAAATGATCTTGGATCATATCATGATATCACCTCAATTAACCTACTCCTCTGGTATAATTTCCCTAAGCAGGGCCACTACCCTCTTCTAAAATCCAGGTTAACGAAGTATGCACACACATTGAGATGCCCGTGTAGGATTTGAGTATAAAACATTGTAGGATACCCTTTATATGTTCTTAACATAAGATAAATAGTTGTATATAAGGGTATATAATGATAATAAAGAAAATTCCCAAGTAAAAAAAATCTAATATTGGGTCATCATGCACTAACCGGGCTTCCACGAACCGTAACCCTACTATATTCGACTACATATCAGAAGAAAAGATATAGCTAGTTTCCAAGAATCTCATAATTGTCCATATAAATAATTTAAGACTCATAATATGTTATAATTCCATCATGTCTTAGTTTAATCCATCAGTCCATCATGCCTCCACAATTATCGCAAGTCATTCCATAAATCCATAATACCCCCCAACTTTCTCAGGTCCATCCACAAGTCCACCATGCTTTGCTTCTAGTATTATGTCAGGCCATAAGGCTATCATGTACTAATAATATTCATTCAATACCCCACCATAATAATCATGCATCACATTTCAAATTCTACCCATCTAAGGGATTAACCAATCCCTGAAGGGTCTAAATGTCACCGTGATACCATATATCATAAGTCCACATGTGTACACATATATAAAAATACAATCCATAAAAAGGAAATTACTGTGCTATATCCATGAAAAAACATGTCAAATTAAGGGAGGTATCATGGCTCACACACCCACACAAAATAATATCTTATTAATAAAAGTGACTTTGGGCCACACACACACACAAGAATATCATACCAAAAACTTTTTAATGGTAACACACCCCAACAAAGAAGATTTTTTATCATGAAATTAAATATAATTTCTATAACATGGGAAGGAACTGCCTACATTAAGAGTGTAAAATCCTAATATCATCTGTCTACAAATAAAATAATCTCAAACACCAATAATCCCTATAACTAACCCCAAATCATGACATAAGGATTCAAGAGTGATGATAAAATAAGAAGAACATGTCAATGGATAAGATTGGTTTATACATACCCAAAAAGATCGAACATAATGATCAGATATAGATAAATCTGATAAAAATCTACAAAAATGTTTTTCTACCTTTCTTTTCTACGAAAATATAAGGAATCACATTAGATCATGCTGAAATTTATAACTCAAACCATGAAAGTCAGGATCTTGTGTATATCCTAAGGATAAGAGAGAAGTTCTTATATGAACAAGAAGAATGGAGGGAAAGGCGATCACTTACATTTAAATCCCTAGGACCGACCTCTATAGATCTAATATAAATTCTCTATAGAGGGAAGGAATTCACCAAGAACAACCACTGGAGTCCCTAAGCTTGAGATCCATAGGTATAGAAGGTATGGTGAGGGATTTTAGGGAGATTTTTAGTTAAAAACTCCTATTTTGGATTAATTAATCCCACACGAAGGATTTGTTCTCATAGTTTATCAAACTATGTTCCAACCATGCAAGGTTCATTTCCTATTTTTGTTACACTCTTTGTTTAGCTCCATGGTTGTGTTAACCATGTGTCAATCATGATTTTGTCTCTATTTGGAGTTACATTGTTACTTGGGTAATTTTACACAATTAGATATAACTATGTTCCAATCATGTTCCACCCTCTATTCCTATCCATATGCTACATAATTTTCTAGGTAAAATCACCTGGTTTACCTAAGCCGTAACCCCCCTTAAGGATTTTAAACCCCTCTAAAAACGCCTATCAAATATACGATACATCACCAAAACATACAATAAATAAAATCACTAAAATGGAAGGAAAAAAATAAGGAATAACACACATAGAAATTCCAAGTCCATTACAATCTCCCCTATAAGGAATTATCATCCTTAAGAAGCGTCTTTATTGGTCTTTCTCAACCATATTTTTCCACTAAGACTGTGCATTAGACTCCAAATTCCAATATTCTTCTTCAATACACCCACAATTCAAAAAAATAAAATTTTAGGAACCATATTAATTCTCAATACCTTTCCAATACAATCAATAATTCATTTTATATGTTTATCAAACAATGCATTTAGCTCCAAATAAAATTCATTATTATCAATAAAATACGAAGGATTAAAATCATACATTATAAGTTAGGATACATGGAACACATCATGCACACCTATATGTCATGGAGGGAGATCCAATTGGAAATACACAATCTTGATCTACTCCATTATCTCGGATGGTCCAAAAAACCACAGTGCCAAGTTCCCCTGCCTTTATAATCACCAATTCCCAAACCAAGGTGATACCTACAATAAATTTTAATCCTATATGGAGAAATCTAAAGGTATCCCTCATTGGTATATATAAGAATGGTTTCAGATATAAATGGTAAACAACCACTATTTTATTGATTTCACTCACTCTATGTTTTCATACACTAAACTCAACCTGATAACTACTAAATCAATGGATTTTCAACTAAAAACTCATACACAAGGTCCCTCTCATGTTCATGAGCAATAATACCATGTTTTCTTACTTTACCAAGTATAGATGTCTAAATGAAACTTCATTATGATTTGTCACATGATTCGACTCATGAACTAAGTTACACACCCTACTAGCTCCCATCACAAAGTTCCCCTACCAACCCAAGCCTTGCTATTTAGTTTGGAATTATTGATTCATTATTCATCTCCTCTAATCAATACCATTATAGGATTATCTATCATCTACCAGTGCAACTCAACCAATTATGCACACACACAAAACCAACCACCTCTACCTATGGGTTAGGTTCACCTACACACAACTCCTGATATGCACTAAGAAATTCCATCACTAACAAAACATAAGTATGAAAATATCACATTGTCAACTGAATATTGACAGTAAAAATCAATTCCACAAACTCCCTTACATGCTCACATCATTTAACCCAGTGGAATAACTCATGGACCAATCCACTTACCCAGACATGACTCTTACGCTTTGACTCTCCACATCCACACATGATCTTATTAGTGACCAATTTTTTTAAGGATTTTCAGGAAGCACTACTAATATTTACTCAAATTAAAAACTATCATGATGCGATAGCACCCAAAAATAATTTTCAAATATGGATTTCATCACCACACTACTCATGTTGAGGTAACACCCACACTGACTATTATTCCATTTTTGGGGTTTTGAATGAATTTTCCATGTTCTTTGAGAATGTTCCGGAAAGAAAAAGGGATTTTTTTCAAGTGCTTCCAAAATTATATAAATAATGACACATTAAATAAAGGTAGTGAGACTCTACTTTCTAAGTTAGTTTTCATGTGAAGACCCATTTTTATCTTTAAAATGTAAATGGTTTATTTATCAGGTGTCCTTTAATTATATCCCATATACTTGTTTCACCAGTTATGGGTTATTGATTATTTATATGATGGATACATGATGTGAAAAGGAGATGTTATATGTGATGGTGTTGGAGGTGAGGTGCAAGACATTTTTTTTTGGTAATTATCTTGATTTATTTCTCATATCTATGGTTGTTTGTTTATGGTAACATGGGTGTCTAGGTTGGAGGTCTTGATTCATGCCACCCTAGTTGGTTCACACACTTCTATGGCCACCTAGTTTTTTTAAGACAAGGCTATTGGGAAGGATCCATTATGATGAGTTATGTATGGGTTGAATTGGGTGGATAATTTTATTTTTGGTTGAAACATATATCAGAAGTTATTCCATGTAGTTATTTTTCCATTTTGGATTGTCACACACTAGTACCTATGTTATATCCCATGTCATTTTTTTCCACGACCAGTGGTTTTATATAGAAGATTAAATTATTATAATGATTAAAACCCCTTATGATTTTTTTGTTAGTGTAACTATTAATATTGGGTTTGTTTAATATTATATTGTTCCTTGATCCCATGGTTCCCTTAATCATTGTGAATTGATTTTCTCCAGTTAATATGGGTTCTTTATGAGATATTGAATATTTGATTTTTAAGTGGAAAACAAATTTATGTATTATGAGATGGGTGGTAGCTATATATCCGACCAATAAATCAGGTAAAAGATTATAGATCAATATATATAAATGTTATGTGAAGAGGTTAGTAAGTCTATAGGATAAAAAAGGGTGAGTGTGATTTCATTAAGCTTTACTAAAAATAATACATGTGAATATGATAGAAAGTTGAAATGTTCACGGGTGAGTGTGATGGTGGTAATCTCTAATCATTTATTTAAATGTGAATTTGGTTTTCAGTAGCCAGGGGGGTTGGAACACTGGAAAGGATTTCATCCACCAGTGATGGGTTGGAAATTCAATAAGGTTGACGGGATGAACACATAAAACTAGTGACCAGAGATGGATAGGGGTGTCATGAGACATATAAGGCTTGTGGACATCAATTATTGGAATTGTATAGATCTAGGTAAGTGACAATGAAATCAAGTGATTTTTTAGGGTTTCACTTTTAAAAGGATTAATGTGTTTTTAAATTTTAATTAAAATTTTTTATGTGTTCAACATACCCTTCTTCGGTTTTAAATCGGTTTAAAATGTTTAAAAAAAGAATTGGGGTTTTGAGAAAGGTTTTTTGGAACTAATTGTTTTATTTTAAAAAGTGTTTATTATTTTAGAGGGGAATTTGTGTAAATGGTTGGTTTTTAATGGTATTTAAACTTCTATTTTATAAATATTTTTTAAAGGATATATGATGTGTATAACTTTTTTAGACTTTGTTAATATTTATATCAACATTTTGTGCATTTATTTTGATATATATTAATATCACCAAATCAAATAGGCTGGATATGAATAAATAATGGATGGATTCCAATCATCTGGAAAAGGAATATGATGATTGAGTTAAATAGTTCATCAAGATTTCAAAAGATCACTAATATTATCCTTCTAAAACCCTTTTTCTATGTTTACACTATTATTATTCAAGACATGTTAGTCCGAAAGAGTTTTAATAACACTTGATATGTCACAGAATATATTCAAGTTATAAATATTGAAATAAACATGGGGAAAAAGCGTATATAGCTAGTGACTGGGATAAAACTACATTTTACAGATCATTTGATATGATTAAAAGTGTGGAAAATTAAGAAAACTATATCAAGGAAATGATTACAGATGTGCATAATGATGATGATCGTATTAATGAAATGAAAAGGATAGTTGAAGATGAACTTCATGATTGCCCAAAAATGTTTGAGTAATTAAAGAGTTATACAAAGACTCCATTTTATGATGGTTCCACTAAATTCAAAATAGTTTCAACCATACTGATGCTATATACTTTAAAATCTAGAAATATAGGTGGTGATTCTAGTTTTATATAATTACTTTATCTCTTGAATGACATGCTCCCAAAAGATAATGAGTTCCTGAGCTTACCATAGGATTCCAAAAAAACTCTATGCTCGATGGTTATAATCTCTAAAAGAATACATGTCGGCCCAAATTACTGTATACTATTTTCAAGGGACCAAAATATCTTAGATAATTCCGAATGTTTGGTGCTTCTCGATACAATAAATATGTATCCGGTCCTACGAAATATGGATGGTACTTTGCAATCATTCCAAGGTTTAGGGGCCTATATGGAAGTGAGGTGACTATAGGGAAGTTGACATGGCACGCAGACTGAATTAATAAATATGGAAAACTATGAAATTCTGCAAACTCTTCTCAATGAAAGAGAATTAATCATGAGTATCCTGACTTTGGGAATTGGATGACAAATCTTTGTCATGCGTTATCTACAGATGGAGTGAATCCTTTTGGTTTTCAAAGAAGCACTCATAGTACATTTCCAGTTATGTTGGTAAATTATAAATTTACACCGTGGTTATGCATGAAACTAAAAACAATCATGTAACCTATTCTTATATTAGTGCCAAAACAACTAGGTAATTATATTGATGCTTATTTGGATCCATTGATTGATGATTTGAAATTATTGTGGGATTTATGTGTTACGATGTATGACACTTATAGAAATAAATATTTCAAACTGAGAGAAATGTTGTATGGGATGAGAAATGAGATTCATTCTTATAGATTTTTTTTGGATATAACATTAATGTAACTCTTGGGTGTCCCATCTGTGAACAAGTCACACAATCAATTAGGTTGAAACATTCAATGAAAAATGTGTTTCTAGGACATCGTAGATTTCTACCCCGATGATATAAGTTTAGATGTTGGATGAAATCATTCGATGGAAGTTCAAAAGAATATACACCACTGTCTCTACTAACAGGTGATCAACTATTGGAGAAAGTTAAAGATGTGGGAACTGATCATGGTAAACAATTTTTGAAAAACCATATGACAACTGGTTAAAAAAATAAATCTGTTTTTTTATTTATGATAATGAAATTTTCTATACGTCAAACATTTTCTTGATGTTATGCATGTTGAGAAAAATATATGTGATAGTTTCATTGGAATGTTTCTAAAACCTCCTAGCCAAGGTGAGGATGAAATTAAGGCTAGGTAGAAAATGGTTGACATGGGAACACAAGAAGAGTTGGAACCAGGGAAGGGTGAAAAATGAGCATTTCTTCCTTCTACTGCTAACACCTTTTCTAAGTAGAGATATCTACTTTGAATCTTATTGAATGATGTAAAGGTTCTAGAGGTGTATTCATCGAATATCAAGAACATCTTTTCAATGCACAGTTTAATGTTAAATTTTCTGACATCACATGAATACAATGTTTTGATGCAAGATATATGTCCTATATCTTTACATATCATTTTCCCAAGAATGTACGTCACAAATTAACGAATCTCTGTTGCTTTTTAAAAGCTATATGTAGAAAATTTGTATACTTGGAGAAATTTCTGACTCTGGAAAGAAAATTTTTCATCAAATTATTTGAATTATAATTGTTTTTCCCACCGACATTCTTTGATATGAGGGTTAATTTTATGGTTTAACTGGTGAGAGATATTAGGTTATATGGTCTTCTGAACTATAGATGGATGAACCCCATTGAAAAGTATATGATGATTTTGGAAGGGTATGTTAGAAATTGAAGTTGGCCAGAGGGTTGTATTGTGGAGTGATATATTATGGAGGTATCTATTGAATTATATACCAAAAACCCATCCGGTGTGAAAAGAATTGGTATAATGAAATATCGTCACACTAGAAGACCTATGGGTGAAGGAATTTCTGGAAAGGAGGTCGTCACAATCAATATTACAGATTGGGATAAGGCTAACCTTTACGTTTTTATAACAGTTTAGATGTTTACGCATATGACGAAACCCAAAAATAAATTCATAGGAATTAGAATCCATTATGGGCTGAAAATGGATATCAAATAAAATTATTCAACAGTTTATAGGATGGTTTCAGTACCATATTATTATGGTGTAAAATGAAAATCCAAACTCAATTTCTAGAATGACTTCGATGACTGACTCGAGGACCAAGTGTGTATGTATTATATTAGACTTATTATGTAATTGATGGTTATATATGCTATAATAATGAACATGATTAAGATAGTAGTAGATAGAACAGTCGAGTTTCACTTATGGCTGAAGCGATTCATGTTTCTGGTGCTAAGGAAAAAAATCCAATTTATGCAAATATTTCATATTTTGGCATCATCAAAAAATAAGGTAGTGGGATTATATGACATTATGAGTGCATATTTTACAATGAAAGTGTGTTGATAAAAGTGGTGATGTTAAAATAGATGAGTTGGGATTTTTGAAAGTTTATTTTAGTAAGGAAGAGAAAAAAGAAGAACTGTTGATAACAACCACACAGGCAGTACGAGTATTTTATGTTCTAGATCTCGCAAACCAAAATTGGTCAATTATTATGTTATCGACCAAAACCACTTAAGAGTCATATGGAAATTCAATGGAAGATGACCCTTCCATTGTGGAGTCTCAATAATTTTTTAGTGGTCCCGTGATGATGGAATTTTTTGTTTCCTAGGTTACCATAATGAAGAGATTTGGATAGTTGATATTGGTGTCAAATCCATTCAACCTTAAGAATATAGAGTTCAATAATCAAGTTATACTTTTTTTCTAATATACGTAATGTTACTTTATACTAATATATGATCATTGCAGCTTTTATGTTATCTAAATTAAATGTTAAACAACTTTTGAAGATAATGAATTCTACACATGATGATGCTCTGAATCCCCCGACACAAAAGGTTTCCCAACCTGTTGTTGTTCGTAGTGCAGACAAACAATAGGTTTCTCAACCTTTCTCCATATGTTAGTATCTGTTTTTTGATAATTTTATATTATGTAAATTGAATGTTAAACCACTTTTGTAGATAATGACTTATACATGTGATGATGCCCATAATCCCCTGGCACAAAAGGTTTCTCATCCATCTGCTGCTCATAGTGTAGATGAATAGTAGGGTTCTCAACATGTTTCTAGTCCCAGTGTAGATGTACAACCACCATATAGACATGCCGATGCTATCCCTTCGGAGCCAGAGGAACATATTGTTTATTGTAGATCCAAGGAAATGAAATATGAAGAAACACCGACGACAAAAAAAATAAGAGCACCGTAGTTTGATGATATTTGAAAAAGTCATTAAGGATAAGGAGAATGGCATCAAATACAAGATTGTATTGAATAATCGAGGCCAAAATGTTAACCACAACATGGCCTTGTTCAGTAGTTACACTAGAGTCATCAATCGACAATGCATTGCGATTGATGTAACTTCATGGCACCATGTTGTGGCTGAGATTAATATATTGATGTGAGGAAATATTATAGTAACATTATAATACATTTTTTTTAATTTACTAAAAATTAAATAAAGAATCATTGACTTACACTTTATTATCACTTTCAGAGTGAATTTATTGTAGATGAATCACAAAAAGACTATATATTAATGGTTTATCGAAGGATTGTAACACCCCGACCCCAGTTACCCAAAGTCGGTGCATTATTGCGTAACATTGGCATGATCCCAAAGATCAAGTCTTGAAAGAAAGATTAGTTTAGTAGCCTTGGAAACACTGGATACATTCATAAATGTTACATTACATCATAAAGTAAAAAATCACAATAACACAGTCTCCAGAGTCCATACTTCTATCCCCTTCAGACTATCCCTGTAGGTCAGTCATAAAATATTTCTTCACATCCTGGGAAAAACAAAACATTGAAAGGGGTGAGCTCAGATGCTCAGTAAGGATAACAATAAAGCTGAAGCTTTCATAAATAAACATAAAAAATTAAGGTAATGTATAACTAAAACAAAATCCTTTTAAAAATGAACTTCAACATAATATGGAAAAAGTAAAATGAGATAATTCAATTTACTTCTTCACAAGGATATTCTACTGGTTGAATAATCACATGCAATATCAATAACCACTTTCATAATGATGGAATGCATAATGCCAGACTATCATAACCACGTAGCCAAGGCCTCATGCCAAGACTACAAATAAGATTCTGCCAAGGCCTCATGCCAAAATACTAGTTTCTCTCATGAGACCTGTCGATGCATTGAGGAGCTATAGAGGGCTCCACCCGTCACTTATTAAGTCCAATTAATTCCTAATATGAATAGGTTTAAACATATCATTAACCATAACATAATCGTATCACATAAAACTTGCATAAAGGAAACATAACATTTATACATTTCAATCACTATATATCAATACTACACATTGATATAATAAAAACACTTTCAAAACCATTTTCAATACCAAAATAAAAGAAAATTAAAAGTTTGTATTTATTTTTCATTTTAAGAAAAATTTATGGCTTGTAGCGGAAGCCGAAACTCAAATAATGGTCACGGCGGCGGAGAAGTCGTTGTCGCTGCATACATACAATAAGAAAAAAATTCCTTTTTGTCATTTAGTAAAACTCTTCGTATAAATAGATTCCTTTTTTAATAAACGTAAAAGTCAAAGGGGTTTATACACAGTATAAAATAAATTTTTGTATAAAACAAAATATGCCTCATTGAATGGAGATTGAGAAGAAGTCCCTTACAAAGATCAATCTTAAATAAAATTTATCTATTATGTGTATTCACTATAAGTATACATAAAGAAAGTAAAAATACAAGATAAGACATAATAATATCATGACATAATTTGAAAGTATGAGATTAACCCAAAGAACAGAAATTGGGTTAAGAATTTCCCTTACCTTGTGTCCGACTTGACTCGACCGTTCCTTAAACTCCTGAATAATAAACTAGAGTTAATATCTACTTGCTTAAGATCCTTTTTCAAGTTCATTATTCCTTTCATATCACTTATTACCATGTTATGAAAACTATGTAATTATTTAAGATAATAACGGTCGTTTTGTCGATATTTGGTACTTGAGTCAACAATAAATTTCTTATAATTACATGTTTTTTATGTGGTAGAATATCCATTATCTCCAGAATTATATTCATGATTTAGATATCATATATATCATATATATCCATTATATTCAATCATTCATAATATTACATAACATTTAGAGGTAAGAAATGAAATGCACTTTTCATGGAGACAGTAAGCCGTACGTACGCATGAACACTACTTTCATTTCTATTTCATATTTAATGGAATGAAATCATAATTATATAAAAATATATTATAATTCCAGTGTAATATAATTTATAATACCATTTAAACCATCCTTTATACATCCCACATATGGAATTATCGATTCAAATCACTTTGAGGGGGCGGTAGTCCGCACTTCCTAAAATGATAATATCGCGTTTACCCATAATGGAAACCATAAAGATATGCAATAAATGAAAATTACAGAAGCTTAAGTAAATCATAAAAATATTATATATCATATATAAATATAGTGACATCTTAATGGCCACCTTTGAAGGTGTTATATGAGTGTTGAACAATCATCGTTTCGTGAGGCAGAAATTCACCATCCACAGAAACCGTATGTTCTTTAACAATTAGATGTAGGTGTGTGTAATTTTATCTCGAATACATCTTGTAACAAAATACTAGTATATTGAGGATACTGGTTTTGTTACAAAATAAATTAATAAAAAGAGTTTAGGGGGTTGGAGATGCAAAATAGAACAAAATAACATAAAAGAAGACATTACCTTAAAATCGGGTAACTCTTTTTGATTGGAGCCAAAGGCTTACTTGGGAAGAGTTATGCCCAAAGTGAGGCTTCTAGGAGTAATAGAGGGATGTTTGGAGAGTAATTTGGCAAAGGTTGGCCGAGACAAATGGATTTATGGTGTGAATAAGGTGGTAGAGTTGGGGGCCATTTATAAGAGGAGATAAGGGGCACTCTTGGAAAGATTGAAATATTACTTTATTATGAAATGCTTTTCGGATTCTAAAGGTCCCACAATGATATATTTATAGGTTAAGGTGATAAGGGTTCTAAATACACCCATAAAATAGGCTTTTTACAAGTGTAACTCTTAGATTTTAAATTATCCTTCCATTTTATTGAAATCGTTAATTAATGAGGTAATCGCTGCATCATCATGGTGTCATAAATAATTTAATTTATTTAATGTCTAAAAATTATAAAAAAAATATCATGATGTTTTAAATATTTTTAAATTTCCAATTAATATTTATAGTAAAAAATATGACTTGTATAACCCCATTTAAAAATTGTTTTAGTAAAACAACTCATGTTCGTGACATTTTTATTTTAACGTTAAATAAAAAGTTTCTAATGCCATTTTCTGACCAAAGTGGCTCCATGGGGTCCCCAAGTTGACCCATGGATTTTCTTGGTCGGCCATGACTCATCCAATAGGGTTAGGACAAGTGTAAATGTCATTTCATATTATTATAACATTATCTTTACCTTAAATTACACTAATTACCATTAATCACGATTAATTAAACTTAAAAGTTACTATTCACCAAAAAGTTATTTTAATCCCATTGAACCACATTTTACTTCCTAATGAAAACCATGTATGTCGGATTTTTGAAAATCAAATCACAAAATTGGTAATGTTTCACTTAAAAGAAAAATCAGTTTTTTAACTACAACTTAGTGGTTTCACTATTCATCAAAAATTGAAGTTTTTCAGAACAATGCCAACATTTCACCCTAAGATATAATTGGTATTATGAATTCAAAAATGATTTCTATTTTAAAAAATTACAAATATATAAGTTCAATTAATTAATTTTATAATTAATTCCCACTGTCACATCAAATAGCGTGTTTTTAAGAAACAATATATATCAAAAGATTGACAATTATTTATGTCAAATTTCAAAGTGAAATTAATTATAATGACCACCATTGGAGAAAATGGTAAAAATATATTATAATTATACTTTAAAACCACTAAATAGTATAATTCATCACTATAAATTATTTTGATTAAAAAAGTTGTTTTTAAGTATTTTTCACTATAAAAAATTGGAAGTTCTCAGAAAAATACCAAAAATTCAACATAGGCTAATTTCGATATTCCGAATCCAAAAATGAAGTCCATTTTGAAATATAAAAATATATATAATTTCAAAAAGTGGGTATTACAATTCATAATGGCTATTTTGATTGGTCGCGGTGTGTTAGATTATCGAACTTGCGTACAATACAAGCTATTGCATTATTGAAAGAGAAGCGTATCGTGGACGCTCGGGGTGTTACATTATCCCCTCCTTTGATAAATTGCGTCCTCGCAATTTGAAATTTTTTTTGAAAATAAAAGGTTGAAAATAGAAAATACCTTTGTGGAAAACCCACATCGGAAATAATTTTAATAAAATTTATCCTTAATAAGAGGGAAAGGGAAATGAAAAAGTCGCCACCAAATTATGTTCTCGATAAGGAGAACATTGTTGGAAATTAGGGACATATAATTGGAGGAAAAACGTAAATATTTTTAGGGTGTAATTGAGGTTATCAATCAAAAACAAGTGTAAAATTGAGGACCTCAAAGCCTTCCATCTATATTGATTTAAAATATTATCAGTTCAACAAGACATAAGGTAATAGGATAACACAATTTTAATTTTAATATCCCTTTACTAAAGTTTACGAATTAATTTATTCATAGAATAAGATATAGGTATATATATATTTATGCTTGACAAGTAGAGTTTCAACCTTCAACTAATTTCTACCACAAACTCATCTTTCACTCAAAAAGATAATAGAACTCAAAAATATTATATTTATCCTAATCGTTCAAGGTTCAAAATATTAACACATACCATTTAGATGAGGAAAACTATTTTTTAATAACCAGGGACTTCCTGTTGGATAGTGGTAGGTAATAAAGGCCTGTCACACTATGGTTGTGGGTTCGATTCCTATAGCTTTGTCCGACGCGATGGGTTATCCCCCAACCTATAGGTTGTCCTTTTCCTCAAACTATAGTATTATAATATTACAAAAATATTATTCAGAAATGTTTTAACCTTAAACAATACTATCCAATGTTCAACTTAATCCATTCCAACCTTTATAGTTATCCAAAATACTTCTGTCCAACTCATAGTCAAAATTTGATAAGGAAGGTAAACATAATGAAGATACTTTTTTCCACGTAACATAATGTGAACACCTTCATCATGTATTCTTTTAAAACACTGCAACATCCTAAATTACCATAAATCCTTATTGATGACATTCATGATCCCTTATTCCTTATAGAATACTAGTTATACTCCTTCTACTCGAAAATGTATACAAATTATTAATCAGTTTCAAGGAAGTTAAGAATATCCAATATAATTTATCCAAATCAATCATGTCTTATTCCAAAATCACTATCTCGGTATCAGAACCATATTATGGTTTATCTTTCTCTCAACCATATATTTTCCAAACATTTAACCTACTGTGGAGTCACTTTTCTTAGTTCCACACAACATCAAGTCCTTGATGAAATAGTACTGTAGTACAATCCTTATATACTCCATAATTATTATAACCAGTACATCATTCATACAACACTCAAATGACAAAATTATTTAATAACTACATAAGAAATCTAATCATTCCTCCCCATCTGTGGTAGTATCATAACTTGATTATTATCCAATAACATCATTTGGGGCATACTTTGATGATTTGGACATTGGTTTGTGTAGTGTCCCCACTCCTTGAAGATGAAGCATTGTATATTTGAAACCTTTTTCTTACCCTTGCAGTCACGCACTTGGTGTCCTTTTTCTCCATAATTATAACAAACTCCAATTCCCTTCAGGCAAGTTCCAAGGTGTTTCTTCCCACAGTTTCCAAATATTGGAAAATTCTTCTTTTCCCTCGTCCCTTTATCCATCATTCTCTCTTCCATCATTTTCTACTCTTGCTTCCCTTCAAAGCCATAAGACTCATAGAATTATTTACTTATCTTATTAAAACATGATACTATTTCTTCATATGTTGAGAACACATGGGAGATTATTTCCCTTCTAAATTATGGCTTAATACCGTGAAAGATATGATCCTTCTTACACTTTGGATCATACGTATTACTGGGGTTCACTTTCCTTCCACTGGGTACCATTTATATACAATGGAATAAACTAGGTTAGTTTTTGAATTGCAATGAATAATTCCAAACTTGTAAAATACTTAATATAAATTGAACGGTTTATAGATATAATCCATAATCATAAAAAATGTTTTCTTTGAGGAAGTATATACTCATAAACCCTTCATAATGGTTTGTAAAAAAAATGATAATTATCCTAAGCATATCCCCCGGGAGTGTCGTAACCAAGAGTGCAACAATGCCCATTGTCATGCACCAGTTCCTGTTCGAGTCTATCTCAAAGTAGTGTTTTTGGGTTTTACCCCTAGGTACCTCTGTGCCAGAGCCGCCACTACCCGCTCGTATCCAGACAGGGATGTATTGCTCTAAAAACTCACAAAATCTCTATAATACCAAAATAATAGGAAGTTCTTCTATACTAATCCTCGAAGTCTATCTTCGGGCTATGTGCTCTAATCAGAGTTTTTCTAAATCTAGCTTCCAAGGTTAGCACTAAACTGCCTCTGATACCAACTGTAACACCCCGACCCCAGTTACCCAGAGTCGGTACATTATTGCATAACATTGGCATGATCATAAAGATCAAGTCTCGAAAGACCTATTAGTTTAGTATCATTGGAAACACTAGATACATTCATAAATGTTACATTACATCATAATGTGAAAAATCACAATAACATAGTCTCCACAGTCCACACTTCAATACCCTTCAGACTATCCCTGTAGGTCAGTCATACAATATTTCTTCACATCCTGGGAAAAATAAAACATTTAAAGAGGTGAGCTCAGATGCTCAGTAAGGATAACAATATAGCCGAAGCATTCAAAAATAAACATAAACATTTAAGGCAATGTATAACTAAAACAAAAGCCTTTTAAACTTGAACTTCAACATAATATGGAAAAAGTAAAATGAGATAATTCCATTTACTTCTTCACATGGATATTCTACTGGTCGAATAATCACATGCAATATCAATAACCACTTTCATAATGATGGAATGCATAATGCCAGACTATCATAACCACATAGCCAAGGCCTTGTGCTAAAACTACAAATAAGATTTTGTCAAGGCCTCATGCCAAAAAACTAGTCTGTCTAATGAGACCTGCCGATGCATTGAGGAGCTATAGCGGGCTCCACCCGTCACTTATTAAGTCCAATGCATTTCTCATATGAATAGGTTTAAACATATCATAAACCATAACATAATCGTATCACAAAAAAATGAATAAAGGAAACATAACATTTCCACAATTCAATCACTAGATATCAATACAACACATGGATATAATAAAAACACTTTCAAAACCATTTTCAATACCAAAATAAAAGAAAATTAAAACTTTGTATTTATTTTTCATTTTAAGAAAAAGTTATGGCTTGTAGAGGAAGATGAAACTCAAATAATGGTCACGATGGCGAAGAAGTCATTATCGCCGCATACGTACAACAAGAAAAACATTAATTTTTGTCGTTTAGTAAAACACTTCATATAAAAGGATTCCTATTTTAATAAACGTAAATGTCAAAGGGGTTTATACATAGAATAAAAGAAATTTGTGTATAAAACAAAATATGCCTCAATGAATGGAGATTGAGATGAAGTCCCTTACAAAGTTCATTCTTAAATAAAATATATCTATTATGTGTATTCACTATATGTATACATAAAGAAAGTACAAATAAAAGATAGGACATAATAATATCATGACATAATTTGAAAGTAGGTGATTAACCCAAAGAACATAAATTGGGTTAAGAATTTCCCTTACCTTGTGTCTGACTTGACTTGACAGTTCTTTAACCTCCTGAATAATTAACTAGAGTTAATATATACTTTCTTAAGATCCTTTTTCAAGTTCATTATTCCTTTTATATCACTTATTACCATGTTATGAACACAATGTAATTATTTATGTTAATAACGGTCGTTTTGTCGATTTTTGGTACTTGAGTCAACAATAAACTTCTTATAATTACAAGTTGATTATGCGTAAGAATATAAATTATCTCCAGAATTATATTAATGATGTAGATATCATATATATCATATAAATCCAGTATATTCATTCATTCATAATATTACGTAACATTTAGAGGTAAGAAATGAAATGCACCATTCATAGAGACGGTAAGCCGTACGTACGCATGAACGCTACTTTCATTTCTATTTCATATTTAATGGAATGAAATCATAATTATAGAAAGGTATATTATAATTCCAGTATAATATAATGTATAATACCATTTACTCCATCCTTTATAAATCCCACACATGGCATTAACGATTCAAATCACTTTGAGGGGGTGGTAGTCCGCACTTCCTAAAATGAAAATATCGCATTTACCCATAATGGAAACCATAATGGTATGAAATAAATGAAAAATACATAAGCTTATGTAAAACATAAACATATTATATACCATATATAAATATAGTGACATCTTAATGGCCACCTTTGAAGGTGTTATATGAGTGTTGAACAATCATCGTTTCGTGAGGCAGAAATTCTCCATCCACAGAAACAGTATGTTCTTTAACCATTACATGTAGGTGTGTGTAAGTGTAGCTCGAATCCTTTTTATAACAACATCCTAGTATATTGAGGATACTTTTTTGTAACAAAATAAATTAATAAAAAGAGTTTAGGGGGTTGGAGAAGAAAAATAAAACAAAATAATATAAGAGAAGACATTACCTTAAAATGGGGTAACTCTTTTTGATTTAAGCCAAAGGCTTACTTGGGAAGAGTTCTTCCCCAAGTGTTTCTTCTAGGAGTAATATAGGGATGTTGGGAGAGTATTTTGGCAGAGGTTGGCTGAGTAAAATGTCTTGAAGGTGTGAATACGGTGGTAGAAGTGGGGGCCTTTTATAAGAGGAGAGAAGGGGCACTCTTGGAAAGATAGAAATGTTACTTTATTATGAAATGCTTTTCGGATTCTAAAGGTCCCACAGTGATATATTTCGAGGTTAAGGTGATAAGAGTTATAAATCCACCAATCCAATAGGCTTTGGAAAAGTGTAATTATTATATTTTACATTATCCTTCCATTTTATTAAAATCGTTAATTAATGAGGTTATCGCTGCATCATCATGGTGTCATAAATAATATAATTTATTTAATGTCTAAAAATTATAAAAAAATATCATGATGTTGGAAATTTTTTATATTTATAATGAATATTTATAGTAAAAAATATGACTTGTATAAACCCATTTAAAACTTGTTTTAGTAAAACAACTCATGTTTGTGACATTTTTATTTTAACATTAAATAAAACGTTTTTAATGTCATTTTCCTACCAAAGTGGCTCCATGGGGTCCCTAAGTTGACCCATCGATTGTCTTGGTCGTCCATGACTCATCCAATAAGGTTAGGACAAGTGTAAAGGTCATTTCATATTATTATAACATTATCTTTACCTTAAATTACACAAATTACCTTTAATCACGATTAATTAAACATAAAAGTTACTATTCACCAAAAAATTATTTTAATCCCATTGAACCACATTTTACTTCCTAATGAAAACCATGTATGTCGGATTTTTTTTAAATCAAATCACAGAAGTGGTAATGTTTCATTTAAATGAAAAATCAGTTTTTTAACTACCACTTAGTGGTTTCACTATTCATCAAAAATTGAAGTTTTTCAGAATAATGCCAAAATTTCACCCTAAGATATAATTGATATTCCAAATTAAAAAATGATTTCTATTTTAAAAAATTACAAACATATAAGTTGCATTAATTAATTTTATAATTAATTCCCGCCATCACAACAAATAGCATGTATTTGAGAAACAATATATATCAAAAGATTGACAATTGTTTATGTCCAATTTCAAAGTTAAATTTATTATAATGACCACCATTGGATAAAATGGTAAAAATATATTCTAATTATACCTTAAAACCACTCAATAGTATAATTCATCATTATAAATTATTTTGATTAAAAAAGAAGTTTTTTAGTATTTTTCACTATAAAAAATTGGAAGTTCTCAGAAAAATACCAAAAATTCAACATAGGCTAATTTTGATATTCCGAATCCAAAAATAAAGTCCATTTTAAAATATAAATATATATATAATTTCAAAAAGTGGCTATTACTATTCATAGTGTCTATTTTGATTGGTCGCGGTGTGTTAGATTCTTGAACTTGCGTACAATACAAGCTATTGCATTATTGAAAGAGAAGCGTATCATGGAAGCTCGGGGTGTTACAAGGATTCATATGAATTTTCACACTAATTTACTGAAATAACATCTTAATGATGATGAAGGTAAAATAAAACCACACCCACCTCTTATTTATGCCCATATGATAACCCAAGAAATATGGGATGCAGTTTCTGGGTGTCGTATGAAGTAGTATTTTTAGGTACATAATTTCAAGTAACATGTTTTTTGACGGTTTGTGTATTAATAACATTGATTAATAGTGCTTTATTTATGAAACAATAGCAGAGTGCTAAAAATAAACAATAGGAATCAAAACCATTGTACCCCTATCGTAAAGAAAGGATGGGGTACGCATAACTTTAAAAAAATTGGTACATATTTTAAATCTTCCATAATACTTTTATGTGACATAGAAAAACACAATAACTATGTTATTTTGTTTATATGCAGCTTGAAATGTCCACATCCACATCCACATCCATCCCACACCATGTGCTATGGAAGAAGGCACACATACATAAACATGGAAAACTAATAGACGAAAACACACAAAAAGTGTGGGAAACATTTCTAAGTAGGGAATAATAAATAATTTTTTTTTCTTTAAATTGCTATTACATAACAATGATTACGTATTTTCATATATTTTCAATATGACATAGTTAGATGAATCAACAACACCAACAACAGATGCAAAAATACTTTCAATGGCCTTGAAGTAGCCCAAAACATATGGCCATGTCAACGGTATGGGTTTTGGGGTGAAACCCCAAACATATTTAGAGAAAAAAAGTGGAGGATAGAACTAAGGAAATGAGAAATATTAGAGAAACATTAGCTATGTTTCAAAAATAATTACTATACTGGAGAGATATGATAGTATGTTTGATGGGGGAGGAAAATAAAATAAACAAATCATGAATAACCCACACGTGGAGATCCCACCACAACCCCACATATTTTGAGGCAATCCATTCCACTTAAAAACAATTATTAACTGAGGTTTTCAATTTTCTAATAATTGATTCTGTGAAATGTGAATCATATAGAAACTAGACACTGATACCTTTCCTGTATGGATATTCTATAGGGTGAAAATGACTACGATTTTTTTCTATCAACACCCACCCATCTCCTTGTAGTGAGTGCTATAGGGTTCAATATCCAGAACAACATTCTACATGAAATCCCAATTCAAACAAGTCATGTTAGAGTATCAATTACTATATCCCTAAAGTTAATCACCTAGAAACATGTTCCAATTGATGATGAAAATATTTATATGTCGAACAAGATCTTGGAACATTCATCGCATGTCTATAACATCTTGTAAAAAAACCTGTCGACAATGAGGTATTCATTTCCAATTTAATTTTAAAAATAAACCATAAACATTTAATGAAATTTTTTTGAATCGATGAATGTTATTATAGAAAGAAAAATGGAAGGAGGTCAAACAAAACACCGGTTCAAATCCATCTCAAGGATCATCCAACTGATCCAAAAGTTCTACCTAAATCACCTAAACCCCCATTCTATATCCACGATTATTATCATTGAAGGAACATGTTGGTATGATGTTGAATTATTGTTGTAATAAAATAATTCATTTTGAAGAAAATATATACGGAGGGGAAGATCCAGACTTTATTGGTGTTGATAGTGCAATTGAAATCCTCGACTATGACTGGTTAGGCAGATCAGTTGTAAATGTTTACATGAGGTATGTTTACATGACTTAATTTCCCTAAATATGATATACTATTATAATTATGACTAAATATATTTCTTATTTTTCACAGGAATATATATGAAAAATAATAGAATGGATTTCCCGATGAACAAAAATTTGGACTCGTTAGTTCTCACATCACCCATACAGAAGAAGAAGACTTAACTTCTAGAAAAAGGGAGAAATAGTGGTAGGACATCTAAAATCGTTTAGTAGAAAAATTACAGATGAAAGAAACTTATTAATACCATTGATGCAAGGTAAATACCCTATAATTTAATCCTATCAAGTATATTTAAATTTGATTCACTAATTATTCTTTTTTGTGTTCTTAGGCAGCATTGGATGCTCATTGTAATAAATTTGGATACTCCAAATATTTATTTTATGGATTCAATGCATGGATATCCAACAAAAAAACCACACATGATGGATTTTGTCAAATTTTAATAAACTACATATATCTTTTTAGAACTGAAAATCCATTTATATTATTTATATTATCTTTTAATGATAATTCTATTATGATAGGGTAGTGCGTGAATATCATCTTCATCATGGAATGAGGCCATGGGAAAAAGAAAATAAACAAGAAAAGTACTATGACTAGATACAAATGAGGGTATATATATTAAGATATCACTATACAAACACATATAAAAAAATAATTATTTTTCTCAATGTCTCTGCAGTGCCTAAAAAAAACAAACATTAAAGTTTGTGGTTATTATGTTTGTAAATTTATGGAAGAGATCATATTCTATTAACAAACCAGCATCCCTAAAGAGGTATTTTTGAAGATAAATACTATTTTATTTCATATAATCATTAATACATTGTGTATTTATACTTTTTTTAGTACTAACAGGAGTACCAAAAATAGTCATATTCACAAGATGATATTGATATGCTTAGAAACAAATGGGCATCATACCTGATGGAAGAATGTACAAATATAGAATAAAGATGGTAAACTTCTCAAATAATTTCGACTTTAATAATATTTCCTACCTTAACATTCTCTTTGTTTGATGGTAATGTTGTGATTTGTATGGGCTAAACGCCCTGATGAAAATCATGGATGTTGGTGGTATTTGTTTTCTCACTAAATGAATTACCCGTTTATTGGTTTTTATAATAAATTGGTGGTCCTCATTTATAGGGTATGTGTGTTATTGATAGGAATAAATATAACATATATCCAGAAGGGGTTTCCCCATCCATAGATTTTATTGTGACATCTTGAGACTTAACGAGCACAAGAGCATACTCCACTCTTCTCATTTTCAACAACGAGAAGGAGTTTTCCCCAAAAAACATCGATTCAATCTACAACATTGGAAGTTCCCCTTTTTAGTTGACCAAGTGGATAACCAACTGTTATAAATTCATTTGGAGGTCATGAATATATGCATTTTTTTTCTTTACTAGGTCAGATAAAGCTATGATTTATAAGTAGGATGTTATTCCGTTTCAACTGTATAAGGATCAAACAGATGCATGATGGAATCAGTAAAACTCAAATTACTTGTTTTCAATTTGAAGTGAAATTTTAGTAAAAAATCTGAAAAGAAATAATGAAAACTAAGTAAATAAATTAGAATGGTTTTTATAAATTAGGAAAATGATCTATTATTCATTTATGACATGTAAGAATCATCCTACACTCAATCCGATGCATGGTGTCACCAGTATAACTCCAAATGTGTCTTGTTATTTAAAATTGACATTAATTGATGTAAAAAAACACAACTGACATACTAAAAACTGGTAAAATTAATTCAGATTATTTAGATACTTTAGGTAAACGATCAATGAGTATGTCATGATGTGCTGGAGTCAAGCACACCTTAATATGATGAATTTTGGGAATGGTATGACTAAAAGTGTCAATAAATAGTTTAACATTTACATTTTTGCTGAGAATGTGTCACTCACTAAAAACCAATAACATAGCCTCTAATTGTCTTAAAAAGCAAGGACAACGATTCTTCAGTCCATTGTGAAATCTATGAAGCAATCTCATTTCAAACCAATATACGATGCAATCGATAGGACTCAAATTGAATGTTTTTGGTTTGAAATGACATTTTAGTAAAAAAGCACAACTGACATATTGATAACTAAGGAAATGCATTATGATTTTTTTGAAACATTAGGAAAATGATCAATGAGTCGTTTGTGATTTGTAGAAATAAAAAAAACTTCAATTCGATTCATGGTGTCACCAGTATGACTCCAAATGTGTTTTGTTATTTAAAATTGACATTAATTCAAGTATAAAAACACTACTAATATACTAAAAACAATTAAAATTCATTTTTATTGTTTTTATACTTTAGTATAATGATCCATGAGTGAGTTGTGATGTGTAGTAATAAACCCCACTTTAATTAGATGAATATTGTGACCGATATGTCCAAAAGTGCCCGCTATCAGTTTAAAATTGACATTTTATCTCAAAACATATCACTAATTGAAAACAAATAAAACACACATTTATTGTCTTAAAAATTAATGATAAAAATTGGTAATTCCTTTGAGGTAATTATGGTGTATTATCCTATCAAAACGATGCACGATGTGACCTGTATGACTCAAATTGTTTGTTTTCGGTTTGAAATGTCATTTTAGTAAAAAAAGAACTGACATACTGAAAACTATGAAAATACATTGGAATTTTTTTTTATAATTTAGTAAAATTATCTTTTATTCATTTGTGACATGTATTAATGTAACGTTACCTCAATACAATTCCTGGTGTGATCGGTATAACTCCAAATGTGCCATTTTTATTAAAAATTGACATTTTTAACGTACTCTTCATATTAATGTTTAATTTATTTCTATAGTGTAGTTCTAATGTAATATGTTTTTTCCCAATATCAGTGGAACATTTTTATCAAGTTTATATGATTTTTTGGAAACTATTACCATTTTACGATATCTTTTAAAGCGGACCGCAAACGTCAAAAGAGAAAACATTAATGTTTTTAACTGTTTGTTGGATACTTGTAAATATAACTTTATAAAACATTGTTCAAAATGTATATTGATGTGTTTTTTTGGTATATAACATGAGTAAATATTTTTGTACTCATTGTATCAATTAAATGTATATGGAAGTATTTTAGAAACCATTGTGTGCACTTTTGTTTTTTTATAATTTTCATCATGTTTGTGGTTCTTTTGTATAAACTATGGGTGGTTATTTTTGAGCCGGTTTTTGCAGGTATGTGTTTTTTATTTTTAATGGTTTGGTGATATTTATTTTTTTCAGTTTGGTTGGGTGTTCCATTGTTTAAAGAGCACACCCAGGTAGGGAAGCCTTTATTAGCTCTTCAAATAGGGCTGATAAATGGGGAATTTATCATCTCTAATTGAAGCGTTGATAAATTGACACTTTATCAAAAAAAATTAGAACTCATAAAGGGGTCCCCACTTAATAATGACTCTATTATCAGTGCTTTTTTAGTTATAATAAAGGACTCTTTTAGCGTTGAAAAAGCATGTTTTTTGGTAGTGAGATGCATTTCCATTTTTCAACCATAATTATAAAATGGTGGTAAGTGATATTTTGTCTTTAAATAATGATAATTATATCATATATATAGTATTATATTTTAAAATATACTTATATATATCATCAATTTTATGTTGTGATGAATGGAGAGTCACATCGCCTTGTAAAGAGGGTAGTCCACACGTACACAAATAGTGTTATCATCTATAAGGGAGTGAGATGTTATGAAATAAAATGATATATTATATTTTAAGAATGAAAAATATCTAATTAATATCATAATTATGTCATTTATATCATATATATTCATTAAATTTATCCTTATTACCTTCTACGAAATTTTTTAGTGAAAAATGAATCACATCACTTCATGAGGCGATAGACCACTATACACACGAGCGATATTGCCGTATCCCCTATGAAATATAAAATAAAAGGTATATATATATGATTTAATGAATCGAAAAATTTACTTACTTCATAAATATCATATATATATACTTTATATCAGTCATCATACCCAACAGAGAGGTGGTGTTAATGAAAAAACGAATGACATCGGTTCGCAAGGTGGTCTTCCACTGTACACTGAAAATTTTGTAACCCATTTGATTGAAGTGGGGATAATTGTAATTAATTAAAATAAACTAAAAAAATATAATTATGTTTAATATACTTATTTTATTATATCAACTATTTTTAATAAAGATTTAAGGAGGTGGAGGAAGAAATAAAATAAAAACACATAGCTAAGAATTTTACCTCTTCCCAGACCAACTTTTAAGGATTATACCTAATTTATTCATAGAATGAATTTATTTCCAAACCAAGGCTTATAGGTAATGAATTATGAAGTTGGGATGTGAGATGGGTATTTATTTTCCAAACCAATTTAGTTTCATTGTGTAAATAATAGAGGATATTGGGTGTCCTGTTACCTGTGAGGTGAGTTATACACTTGTAGTTTTTTAAAAGAAAAAAGTGTACCCACATTATTAACATGAATAAAGAGAAAAATGATTATTATTCGGAAATATAAACTATAATTATGATATATATATATATATATAATATTTTATACAATTGTTTTGGTAATTTTAACCCTTATCTTTTTAGTTTAATCCATGGTAAATCTATTTTTACCTTAACTAATGTAGATAATTTATTCTGTTTTTACTAATAAATATTGTAAAAAATTAAGGCGAACTAATGAGATAATATAAATTATTCTAATTAAAAATAGAGAATCCATTCACTTATATTAAAAAAGGTAATTTAAAAATAAACCCACTGACCCGACGAGAAACCGAGCTTTCTAAGAGAAAATGTTCTAAAATTTAAAACATTTTTATATCAAACTACTATATAAATATAACTAAAATAACTTAAATTGGATAAATAGATATATTTTTTTTATCACATTTTACATTAAATATAATTTAAAATAAAACATTACTTTATAAATTTTTAAACAAAAAATTATTTTTCAATTAAAATTCAGTACTTTTCAATATACATAAAAAATGAAACTTTTCATAAAATTCTCAAAACTTCCTCATAATACATTTATGAGATGAATATTTAAAAAAATATTTTTTTATCATAAATTTTCAATAAGTGGTAAAAATTAATTATAATTTATGTGGGAAAACGTCATTAAACAACCTTTTTGAAAAATATAGTTTCTCAGAAATCATTTATTTTTCTTTCAAATGGTTATAATTTTAGATATAATTTATAAATATAAATTTTATTTATTTTGTACATGTTTAAACCATATATTTTTCATAATTTAGTTATTACTATTCATACCATCTATTTTAATGGTTTGGTTATAATGATAATGTCTAAATAATAATATTTTAATAGAGTATCACATTTTTTCAAACCCGATGATGTATACATTGAAAGCTATTGAAGGGATTTAATTTATTTAAAAATAAATATATCATAGCAATGGGATGTTATATTTAATTTTATTATTTGAATTTATTTATAGAAACAATATCAAATATGATGTCCATATTCTGAGATATTGGTGTGTTTAAAGTGGACAAACATAGGCCCATAGTTTTCATGTGGTTTATGAAACCATGTGTCCAAACTATGCAAAATGAATGAATTAATCAAAAAATTTCCTTTTAGACCCTAAAAAATATCATTTTTCTCATTCCTCCTATGATATACTTGGATCAGGAATATATGGGTTCCATTAGGTGATTTTTTATATTCTAAATCTCTTACAGAGTGATTATGATGTATTTTGTTTTATTGGATCTATGAAACTCAATGTATAGATCCATTATTCATTATTATTCATCACGATTAAAAATATAATTTATTTATCTTAAAATATACCATATATCTTAGATTTTATGTCTGGATATATGGTTAGTTTCATGACTTAATGTTAATTATATTAGATCTATAATGAAGAAGGAAGAAAGATACCTGATCTACTTTGGTTGTTGTGAACTTCTTTAGTTTTTCAAATTGTAAGTATTTTTCAATATTTCTATTGATATTAGGATTTATTAATATGGGATTATTTCTTTGGCTTTCATGTATTATGCTCTCCTCTTACTACCCAAGATTCATATTACCCCTTTTTCTTGTGCATTTAAAATCTTTTGGAAATATAGTGTGTTTGATGTTGGTGGTTTCAGGAAAATCCATTTTTATGAACTATGATGAATTTATCATTTTAAATTTATTTTTTAAAATGGTTAATGGGTTAATTTATGATTATTTAAATATTCATGTTTAGGAAATTATTATGAAATGTATTTTCCGTTTAGGTTTTTTGGTGAAAATGGATTTCAAATCATGTCTCATATGGTAGAAAATGTTGTGTGATTAATTATATGAGGCATGTTGGAGTTCTTTCTCTAGAACCAACATCAGTTCACTTTATGATAAACATTATGAAGAGTTTTTAATTTTAATAAACTTCTTATCACATCTTGATTGTTCTTATGTGTAACATAGTATGTTATAATGTCCCTATAGTAGATGTCACAATAAAAGGTCATAGCAGTTCCCAGCTATGATGAGAACCTGAAAGTATTATGACACTATTATTAAATATATGATCCATAGCTAGATGATATCATTTGAGGGCCCAATGTATACATGAAATTTTGGATGGATACTCATATGAATTTGAGACCCTTCTCAGTGTGTATGCCCATGGTAATATCTAATAGGATATTATAAGAACGGTACTCACCAATAGGAATTCCACATTTATATGTCTCATTGGATGTTAATATCTGTAAATATGTGTATTAGTCCTTATAAAATAAGACATATCATTAATGAGTATAATGAGTAACATAATTTTATGTTTTGACAAGACACATGATGAAAAATGATTGTGGTGAGGTAGGATATGCTGGGTGCGTCACGAGTAATATTGAATTAATGAATAAAGAGGGACTGGATGTATACCTTATGTTATTTCAAAAAAGATTATATGTTATTCCCTTTTATTGAAATTATATTTCCAAAATAAATCCCTAACCCTAGTTTTCTATAGGCATGTTCTCTTTCAAAAAATTTATATAAAGAGAGATCAAGAACATAGGTTGATGAACCTCCAATGGCCTGAAGGCCTTCATTTTTTATTGAATTTGATAATCCACCTTTCAAGGGGTGAGGTGGAACCCTACAAGGCCCATAGGAGTAAGTATTACATGGCCCTAAGGCTTTAGAGGAATTCATTTCCCATAGGCTTCAAACATTACATACAACCCCGACTAACTACTTGGAACTACTCCTCCCCTGCATCTTCATCGTGAAATCATTTCTCCACCTTCGAATTGCTATTCGGCTAGGAATTCCCATGCATGCACAGGCTTGTCCCGATGGTAGGTGTCATACCCTCTTATTCTTGGAATCTGTTTAGCTTCTGCTCTGGTGAAGTCTCTTTGCTCATCCTCCTTATAGAGCTTGTTCCTTATACATTGTCTGGTTTGCATCTGCATTTTATGGTGGCTCGAAGGCCTTGAGGTGGCCCTAAGGCCGTACTGACCCGAAGGACTAGGTGGCCCGAAGGACTTAAAGGACTCAGGGACCAAATCGGTGGCCCGGAGGACCAATCGGGGGCATATTCCCGGCTGCTATAGTGTCAAATAGTGCCTGCTACAGTTCCCGCTACAGTACATGCTACAATACTTCATAGTTCCTCTACAGTACCTGCTACATTACTACTACAGTACCCCCAATAAATTCTTCCTCTTCCTGGATTTGATCCCTGGTCACTTGGATTCACTTACGGAGTCCGTACCAATAGGGCTAAGGCTTATGTGCTAGGTTGAGGACACCGACAAGAAATTTGCTTAATTTGAGATATTTTGATAAAGGGATTACATTACATAGTATGAATCTATATGATGTATTATGTCATCGCGACATTAAATTATTTATCTATGGGTTCCTTGGTATGTTTCTTGATGATAACCTTGGACTTTAGGCTACTTCACTTAATGCCATAAAGAATGAGGCCTTGAGGGCCACACACTAAGTGTATCAAGAATCTCAGTTAAATAATATATTATTATTTTTATATATAAAAGGTTGAATAAACATTATTCCCACACTTGGTTTAATAATTATTCATGTTTACATGATCACATATATTCCATTACCAGTTATTCGAGAGAATATAATGTGAACGAAATATGTAATAAATATTTATGTTTCATTTAGTGAATATAATATTTATTTATATATTATTGAATAATGTAGTTATATTTATTTAGTAAACAAATTGAAATTATTTAGGGTCCAATTAATATTATATTATAGTAAAAAACAATGATTTTATGATTGGTCAGAAAATAATTAATATTGAATATAATTTTATTAAATAATATTTATTTTTAATTCACAAGTTAAGAGCATGTTGACAAATAATAATAATAATAATATTAGTTTAAATGGTGTTTTTAGGGTGATTAAATATATAATTAAGGGAATTAGTTCAATTACATTATTTTGACACTAGCCATATATAGACCCAGTTATATTATTTTCTGTAGTGGGAAATTCATTTGTTTGGGTTCTCCACAATAGAATTGGAGAATTATCTCAATCCCTTGATATCTCTCTTATCCAAGATAACTCTAAAAAAGAGAGAGAATTATTCCTCCACCAAATAAAGGGGAATTCTTTGGAATCAAATATCTTAGTGATCAAAGGAATATGATGAAAATGTAAGGATCTATCGTGCTAGCACCCAAATATTTCATCAGTGATATTTGGAGATTCATTGAACATGTGTGGATCACTACTAGAGAAAATATGCACTTTATTCCTACAATGAAATGAATGTGAATCACTGAAATATTTCTAGATCCATCATCGTAGAAATAATCCCATCAGGTAAATTATTATTTAATTTAACTAATTAAAAATAATATGTGATGATCGTCTCGTTCTAGTTCCAACATGATTCAATTTTCCTTATTATTTGATTAAACTTCATTAAAAATGGATTTTATCATCATGTAGATCTCAGAATGATCATTAAACACAGAAAAAATAAAAGTTAATAATTTACCATCACACATTACCACTATCCCAGGAACCTACAAGTGGTATCCACGTGGTTAAATAATTATTTTTAATTATTTAATGATCATTGAAGAATTGCACATTTTAATTTTTTTTTTCAATACAAGTTTAACCGTTATTTTAATCTAATGAAAGATATATTCTTATTCCTCCTTCCTTTATTATAGGTATAATAGATATGATTAATTTTATAAATAAACTAATATTGAAGATCTCATTTAGAGTCTCTATGGATTCTGGATGGATAACAAAATAGTACACACAGTTTAACTAGAGTTACACACTGTGAAACTATAGTTACACATTGTGTAGTTGTGTTCAATGAATCCTAAATTAATTCAGATTAATTATTTCATTTTAACTAATGACACAAGGATTAGTTATTAACCCACAATGTGTGTTTATCGAGACAGAGTGGAACATAGTTTGTTAGAGTTCACACTGTGTAGCCCATGGACATGGTGTGTAGTACCTTTGAGTCAAAGACAGGAAGTTTATTTCAATGTTTGAACTACCTAACTAGTAACCGTATAATTCGGAGATCACATTACATGTACCCCATTAGAAACACATTTTGCTCCATTTTTCCAATGTATTATACACATGCCGAGTCCCTAGGCAAGTACCTCATATAGATGGTGAGAGATGTACATGCCGTGTAGCTCTCTTGTACATGCCATGTACAGATACCAAATCACACATATCTAAATTTGATTTATTATATTATATAAACCATGAGAAAAGTTATTTCATGGGGTCATTAATGGAGAGGACACACCATGTGATGGGTTTTAATATTTTTATATACAAATTTTTAATTAATACCTATGTAATGATCAAATAGGAATATCATGTATGAGTCATATTATAGTAATTAATCTACGTGAATTGATGAAGAAACAGTGAATGAAAAATCATTTGATTCATTAAATAATTAATATTACATTACACATCCTAAATGTATATGATAACTTGTGTATTCCATATTACATAATGGTAAAAAATATACTAGTATAATAGATGTTTTTTAGATTTGGATAGGTATTCATCGTGCTTCCACTAAGGTACATTTATGTGAATATTTATTTTTGAATTAATTAATTTAATTTATTTAAAGTTACAATGGATAAGAATATCTAGGGAATTGGGATAAGAATAAAAAAAATTAATTTATTAATTAAATATAATAATTAATTGATTTAAGAGTGATTTATCTTAAATAAGAACATTAAAGAACTGAAATCTAGTTTTATTAAACGTGTAATTCATTTCATGCATGATGATGATCATGGGAATAAACTAAACCACTATTTTTTATTGGATTCATTTAATTTATTAGGAAATTAAATTGTTGACCTCCATGCCTTGTCTCCTATTATTATCCAGGGCCTCCGTGCACATGATTTATTTCATGTAAACCATTCAACCATCATCTTTAAGTGAGTAAAAGCATATGTGATGGATGGAACTCCTAGGATAGTAGAAGCGGTTCATACTTGGATCTAAGATAAAACCAATCTTGGAGAGATACATTGGTTGATAGGTGGAAAGGTTTAACTCGAGCACTAGTTGGTTCAAGGTGTTTTCTCCTAGTTCAATGGTTTGTTAATAAACCACTAGATAAACTAACCATCAGTAATATATAATAATTATACCACTATATTATTTTATTTCTATCAATTTCATGTTTATTTATTTGTCAATGTTTTTTGCAATCACATAAATTAATGAAATTAATGACTCGCCAAGATATAACTAGAATAAATTGGATTATGCATAAATATTATCTAATACATGGTTAATCACATAAGTAAGCACACTTAATATTAAAAATCATGCAATAAATATAATAATAGTAAATTTATTCATAATGTATAAAATCCCTCAATTATATATATCACTTCAGTATAACATTACACTACTTTAGTTAAAATCGATCCATAATTCAAAGTGCTTGACCATCCAATGTTGGGGTGCTTTCTAATATCAGGGAATTATAATTTGATGATTTGGGTTGAATTAACATAGTTCACATTAAGGGTTTACTTCCATAGAAGGACTTTGTGGAATTGAGAGGTAAGGGTTGAGGAAACCTAAATTAATGATTTAAGGATTAGGGAGTCCACTGAACAGATCAATGAATAGTGAGTTAATGTAGTTGACATTTTGAATTCCAACCTAAAAATATTCAAGATTCTTAACCAACCAAATTTGGGGTGATCATAAGGGGATTATTGATCCATGCCACTAGAATATCTAAGAAACTAAAAATTATGAAGCCAATGGTTAGGGATATTGGGTTTTGATAAAATAGTGGGACACTAATAAATATAATATATATTTAATTTCTAAAATTTATCAAATAAATAACTAAAATTATAATCAAATTATTTTTTAGAAACAACATTAAAATGACTTCAAATATATCACTAGGATCCATACATTAAATGTATAACCTTCTCTCTGAAAACATTTCTAATAGTGGAAAAGGCTCTTACATGCTATAAATCACCATGAAAGAAACTTTTATGTGTTGGAATAACCATTTCTAGTTGCAGTTGTTAATGAGGAATGTGATAAAGATATATCTATCTATTAGAAACATCCTAATGATTCTATAGATGTCCAGTTTTCCATGATTTCATCCCTATCCATTGAGATTTTGAAGCAGCATGAGGTCATGTATGCATTTAACTTGATGAATCAATTTTAGGATCTCTATTAAAAGAATTAGATACAATAGAGGTATGATATCAACAATTATTTGTTTAAAAATAAATTTGGTGAGCCTGTGCTAGCCTGTTCTCAAATATTCAATCTCATTGGAATCATTGAATAGTTATAAATCTTAGGAATTAAATTCTCAGATGAGTTGCATACATATCTCATTTTTTCATCACTACCCAAGAAATTCTCATGTTTTATTTTTTTTATAATATGATAAATAATAGAAAGGAAAATTCAGAAATTATTATTATGATTATCCATGTTCATAAAGGAATGTGGCATTATAAACCCATGGTCTATCTGGTGAAAAATAAAAGTAATAACAAGTATAAGGTTCCAAATACCTATAAAATGACTAAATATCCTGAGAACTATCATTATAAGAAGAGGAATATATAGGTACATGTAAAATAAAATGAGAAAGAATGTTTTATATGTGGAAAGTCATACCACTAGAAGAAGAACTGCACCTAGAATAATGTGTAGGCTAAAGTTCAATTCATTATCGGGTGTAATATTTCAATATCTACTCATTGGGTATTTGATACCACTTTTGGTGTTCACATCTATATCCCAATGTAGTAACTATGTATATATTGAAATATTTACATAGGATATGTGGATATAAGATACGATAATGGTGTAAGGATAGCTGTTATGGCCCTCAGTGACTGCCACCTTTTATTCCCAACATGAATGATTTTTTAAAATATTGTTATTATATACCTAAAATGAATATGAAAATAATTTTTGTATCATGCCTAGATACATATGGTTTTATTTTAAATTTTGAATATTAATTTAGTTTATTTTATATGGATAGAAAATTTTATGCTATGAAACATTTAAATAATAGTCTTTATGAATAAAATTATGAAAACCATGTTTTGGAAATTGATAATGAATCATGTTCACAGGACTCATATAACACCCTAATATGGCATCACCATCATGGTTAGGTAAATGAGGATCATTTGAAAAATCCCTATCAAGATAGTTATTTAGACTGTTCTGAGATAAAAACACTTGAAATATTCCACGTTTGTTAACAATGAAAAATGGCCAAACCACCATTTGGTGGACATAGTGAAATGGCCACATAACTTCTAGGATTGGTACCCAATATTGTGTGAAGGCCATTTCAAGTAGAATCTCATGGTGGATATTCCTAATACATATATTTTATTAACGAATTATGTAGATATGAATATATCTACCAGATTAGGTATAAGTCCAATTAATTTTAGAAATTCATGTAATTCAAGAATGAATAAAAGAATAATCATAGAAATAATATAAAGAACCTTAGATCAAATCGAGATGGTGAATATCTTAACCAAGTGTTCATCGAATTTATATGGGAGTTTGTGATTCTATCTAAAATCACTCCACCATACACACCATAATGGAATGGTGTTAGTGAATGGAGGAATCATACATTGTTAGAAATGGTAGGGTCAATGATGAGTCATGCAGATGTTCCAACATCCTTTGGGTGATAATCATTATAAACTGCAACATACACATTAAATTGAGTATGAAATATAGAGGAAAATGTAATTCCCTTTGATATATGGAGTGAAAAGAAACAATTTTTTCAGACACACATGTATTGCATCGTGTGGTAGTTGTTAATGACTTCTTCGAAAACAAACTAGAACCCGAGACATAAAGGGAATATTTATAGGATATCCTAAGGAAACAAATTGATACTACCAATACAACCCCTCAGACAAGAAAGTGACTATCTCCAAAAAAGAAATATTTTGGGTGAGGGAGGAAATACTCAAAAAGGATAGTGAGAGGAATATTGAATTTGATGATGTTGATGCTAAATATTCAAAAGAGTTGGTATAGGAACAAATTCCATTTGTCCCCATTGAATATGTTTTTCATGAAACACAAGTACTATATATGAGTGTAAGAGAGGTAAGAGAGCCCGAGGGATATGGTTTTCTAGTCACCAATGATGGTGACTCATTATTGTTTGACAATGACAAACCTCTCTCCTAAAAGGAGGTATTAGAGAGATCAAAAGATGAAACATGGTAAGAATATATGAATTATGAAATGGATTCCATGTATTATAAACATTTTGGTGGTCCGTTTAATGTGACAATTGATGTAAATACTGATGGATGAAAATGGGTATTCCATAAGAAATTGGACAAGGAAAGAAAATTAAAAACCGATAAATCAAGGCTAGAGTATAAAGTGTTTAAACAACGTTAAAGAATTTTCTACGATGAATCCTTTTCACCAGTTTCTTTGTTTAAATCCATCATACTTCTACTTTCTATACCACATTACCATGACAATGATATTTGATAGATGGATGTCAAAAATGAATTCTATAATAGGAACCTTTAATGAAATGTATATATAGAACAACTATAATGGTTTGTGACTCCAGGTGATTCCATTTTTTTTCAAGTTTCCATGATCTATTTATGGATTGAAACAAGACTCTTGGACATGGAACATTCAATTAAATAAATCCATAATAGAATTTTGTTTCATTAAGAATGAGTGCGAGTCCTGTATTTACAAGAGGTTTAGTGGGAATGAAGTTGTTATCCTAGTAGTATATATTGATAACATATTACTTATTTTAAATTACATACTATTCTTAAAATATGTTAAGGCCTCATTAAACATGTGTTTCTATATGAAATACTTAGGTGAAGCAGCCAAAATTCTTGGTATCAAGATCACTCATGATTTATCCAATAGGTTTCTTGGACTAAGTCAAAGTACCTATATTGATTAGATACTAATGATATTCAGTATGGAACAATCCAAGAAGGGGCTGGTTCTAGTGTCAAATGTTTTACATATTTTTAACAAAACGTGTCCTAAGAAACAAAATGAGAAAGGTAGAATGAGAAAAATATCATACACATTAGTGATAATATCAATACTGTATGATATTATATGTACTATAAATGATGTTTCCAATTCATTGATCATTGTAGGGAGATATCATGAAGATCCAAGAGAATATCATTAGACTACTATTTTAACTATCTCTAAGTATCTGAGAAGAAATAAGCATATGTTCATGGTGTACAAAGGATATGATGAGCTGGTCACCATCGGTTATTGTGATGCTAGTTTTTAGACTGATCAGAATGATCTGGAGTTAGAATCAGGATATGTTTTCTATCTCAATAGAGGAGGTGTGAGCTGGAAAAGTTCAATGCATCTTTTATTCGGTGATTCTACAACAGATTATAAATATACAGTGGCTTGTGATGCACCCAAGTAAACCATTTGGATTCATATTTTTTTCTAGGAGATGGATATGGTACCTATAATTAAAGAATCTGTCAAATTTTTTAATGATAATACTATAGGAGGGATCTTGTAAAAGTTCCAAGGTAGTACCAGTGGAAAAATTACATATTGTAAGAGTATCACCTCTTAAGGGATTTTTATCAAAGGGGAAACGCTATAGTGAGTAGAGTACACACATAAGAGAACTTGGAGGACTCATTGAATGAAGGCCTATCTCATTAGAAGCATGAGTATCATGTGAGAGCTAGCAGACAGAAGGTTGTTGGCAGTTGGCTCTAGTGAAAGTGGGATTCTATTGGAGTTGGTATCTTGGAACCAAATTTGGTATACTTTATGATAAATTTTATTCATATTTTTTAATATTACTAAACTTCATATAATATCATGACTGTTATTCGGTGTGACATAGTATGTGATTATGTCCCTAGAGTAGCTGTTTCACTAAAAGGTCATAATAGTTCCCAACAGTGATGAGAACCCATACGTGCAATGACACTATTCTTAAATATTTTTTCTATATTAGTATAACAATATTTGGGGGGGAAAATGATGTTGGTTATCATGGGTGGGGAGTCATAGAACTTTGAGGAACCTTCTAACGGTGCCCGACCATGGAAATATCCAATATGATTTTATAAGAATGGGATCTTCCAGTAAGAAATCCATATTTATATGTTTAATTGGATTTTCCTATCTATAGAAATGTGTATTTGTCCTTAGACTTCAATAATATTATTAATGAGTAATATTAATTATGTACATTGATGTATTGATGAAAATTATGATGACAGATGTTTGTGGCGAGGTAGGATATATTGGGTGCACCATGAGTAATATTTCATTACTGAATAACATGAGAAAGGATTTATCACATCAATTACTTAATGGAAGTTAGGATCTCTATCCCTTTAGTGGAAATGATATAACCTAAATGAATACATGTCCATGGTGTTCTATAGGCATATTATATTTCCAAAAAGTCAAATAAAGAGAAATCAATCATATAGGTTGATGGAACCAGTAAAAAACCTCTTGGATTTGAGATATTAGGATAATGGTATTACAATACACAGTAAGTGTCTGTTTGAGGTATTATGTCATTGTTTCACTAACTTGTTTCTCTATGGGCATCTTGGTGTGATGCTAGATGCTATTTGGATATTAGGCTACTTCACCTAATGCCACTTAGAAGGAGGACTAGAGGGTTAGAAACTATGTTTATCCAAAATCTCAGTTAAATAATATATCATTATTTATTACTTAACTAGTTGAATAATTATTATTCTCATATGTTGTTTAAAAATTATTATTCTTGTAGGTGGTTTAATAATTATTGATGTTTTATTGATCACATTTATTTATTCTCGAGATATTCAAGGGAATATAACGTGAGGATAATACTTAATAAATATTTCTTTTATATTTAGAGAATATAACATATATTTATTTATTATAAAATAATAAATTTATATTTTTTTAAAGGAATAGAAATTATTCAAGTTTTGATAAATATTATAGAGGAATGACAGAACATGATTTTAGGTATGGTGAGAAAATCATAAATAATAATTACTATTTGAATAAATAATATTTAATTTTAATTTGTAAGTCATGTTCATGTCATAAAATAATAATAATAATAATATTACTTTATATTGGGGATTCACCAGTATTAAATAAAAAATTAAATAGATCTTTTGAAATTATTTTATTTTAAACCTGGTGATATATAAACCCTTTTATGTTAGTTTCTAAAGAGGAAAATTCATTTTGTTGGCTTATAAACAATGGAATTGGAGAATTCTCTCAAGAACCTTAGATCTCTATCCTCTAAGATCTCTCCCCAGAATGGAGAACAATCTTCATCGACCAGATCGAGGAGAATGATATGGATTGAATTCGTATAGTGATCAACAGAATATGACACCAGTGCAAGGATCTTCCAAGCTATCACCCAATGATTTCATATGTTATATCTAGATATTCAAGGAACATGTGTCGATCACTACCAGTGGGAACCCACACTTGATTCCTACAATTCAAAGTTGATACATCATTGATCTCTTAGTAGATCCATTAATTATGAAATAATTCCATCAATGTAATTCTTATTTAATTAAATTATTTAAAAATAATATGTGATGATCCCGTATCTCTCCAGTTCTAGAGTGATTCATGCTGCCTATATTATTTGATTCAGTTCCATTGAACATGATATTTATCATGTAGATATCAGATTGATTATTGAACATGATAAAAAAAATTTAGGCACCACCCATCACATTCTTTCACTACACTCTGAACCTACATGAAATTACCCATGAATTATCCTGGACATAAAAAATTATTATCCATAATTGTGGTCACAATTGATGTAGAGAGAAACTCTTTAGAGTGCAATCTTACCCCATAAGTAATTTTTTCCGAGTAATGTGTGCATAAGGTGGCCTAATTTTATCATGATAGGGAGACATTACTGGTACTGAGATGTTAACCCTATCCCAAGTGTCCCAGGATAATGTTTTTACTGAGTGTCCATTGATTTATTATATTGTGTGAGGATCCATGCTTTCATATTCCAAATTTTCACTAGGTTGTAGTTTCCATGTTGCCCCATTTGTAAATAGTTCTTTATGAATTCTTTGAAAAATGGTTTGATCAAATATGTTTTCAAAATAAGATGGTTTATTTATGTTTTCATGTTACATAACTTATAGGAATGAGTGAAATTATATAGTTTTTTTCAAAACAATGTAATGTTTTATCTCAAACCCTTATTTAATTTAAATGATCATAATTTTTCTATTTATAAATGATTACTTATGAAACACTTGGTGGGATCCTATTGGGATTTTTTTTCTGACACCCTTCACTTACGTTTTTGTATGTATAGATATCATTTTATCCTATGTATGTAATGTTAAGGAAACTCATAGAGTTGTTATGTATACATGTGTTCAGTGATTTAGAGTTTGGATATGACATGGTAAAATGTTTTCCCTCAAATCACATGTAGATTTGTAGTCAGTAGTCTCAGATACATTAGTTTTACTCTTTTGTATTTGTACATGTGTCACCTTATACTACATTCCTTCCCATATTTGAATATTTATTTATAAAATGACTTTACTTATACATTATATCAAATGATTGTGTTTGGAATATTATAGGAAAAATCATTTTCAAATGTATTTTTTGATTCCTGGGAACTTTTCAACATCCCATGGGGATCAGGAACACCACTCGGGCCTTGCCATGAGTCATCTTGGTTGTCCTGTTCATGAGATACATGGGTTAATTAATGATTAGGAACACCATTTGTCCCTTTCCACGTGTCGACTTTGGTGTTTGGTTAAGGAATGACCCATGTTGGTTTAGGAAAACACATGTCTCAAATTAAAGTATGAATGGTTGATTAATTAGTATGTCAACCACTTAATTTACAACTATCAACACATTTCAAAAATATATATTACATGTTACTAGATGAATATCCAATATATTTTACAAATACATGCCTAAGGACTGTAAATGATAATTGTATTTAGGGAATATATACTCAATATTCTGATTTCTTGAACTCTCTTCCGTATCACCCACAAAGATCCCCCACTATAATCATCTTATAAATATCCTACTTAATACCTTTATGCATAACCTAGGAAAATGACACATAATAAAGGGTGAGCTATGATGCCCAATATAGATAAAAATGGAGATATCAATGATCATTTTAACGTAACATGAATATAAGGGTATGAGGACATGATTATAACATTTTAAAACCATTAAATACATATTATGGATAATATTGTTATTTCAGGGAATAAATCATTATATTTAATAAGACCTGATGCATAAAGGTATCTATGAACACGATCCATGAGAGCATAATGTTAACATGATACAAAATTTTGTAGAGTACACATAAGTATATAAAATAATTTTAATATTAGTCAAGGATTACTACCAATACTATCATTATGTTAATGGTTCACTCCCCATACCATCATAGTTGTCAAGGTTCACTCCCAGGACAATAATAGTGGAAAAAGTCCCATACATAGCTGAGTTTACTCCCCATTCTAGTCAAGTTTATCTCTTGAGATGTCCATCATTTCATAATGAATTGGATGGATATACAATTCCACGATAAACCATCACATAATTAAAATTTTACATTTGTGTTCCATATGATCGTATAAAATTATTTACTTTATTAACCATTAAAAAGAAATAGTTTTCATAAATTTGTCATCATAGCATAAACCATGGATAATAAACATGTTTTATAAATATGGCATCAATTCATCATAGATTATCCCATGTTAAAGGTATGTGTTTCATAAACATATTGTAATAATAATCATAAAACATATGGATAAATAATAAATATGGTATCATTAGATCATATCCTCAGTAAAACACAAGTAACATCCAATGATGTCATCATATATGAAATAGTCTATTAAATGTCACTTGGAATATTTCTTGTGGAAAATAACCTTTTCACTTTTAAATTACTTATTTAAAATATAAAAATACCCCAAGTATTAAGGAACATATTTTTTTAAAAGAAACCCAGATACTTGTAATGGAATCATAAAATCATTGAACAGTCATGAGAGAGTGAAATTCTGTTCATGCTGTATAAGTTCAAAGAAAACATTCCTTTCATATTTTTGTAAAAAGTAAGATATTTACTTATTCAAAAAACCAGAATATTATATTTAATAACCATATTTTATATAAAATCATGGGTAAAAATTACATCCAACAATAATAGAATAATAATAAAAATAACATTTTTTTTTGAAATCTTGAACATGGAAGAAAACAGATTTTTGATTGATGGGAGAAATAAATTAGATTTAATTTATAAACATTATTTCATTGAATTGAGTTATTAAATAGCATAAAATGAAATTAATGATTTTAATAGATATATATAACTATATAATAATATTATTCCTAACTTTTTTGAGTGATATTCAATAATATTTTTTTAATGGAACTTAGACATAAAGAATCCTGATAAATAATGGGATTATAACATTAAACCATAACCACATTGTCAACTTTTGGATTGTAATAGCGATGAAAGAATAACACAAAATGAAACATCAAATATCAATTATATTCCTGATATAATATAACATTGTGTTTTTATTTATACATCATAAATGAATATAGGTTCATAACATAACATATGTCCCAAAGAAGACACTTTTAGACGATAAACCCTTACCGTTGTGGTAAATTTCAAATTAAAATCTAAATATAGAGAGAAAAAAATATGGATATATATATAAAAATTATTTTTATGAGTATAATCATAAAATTAATTCATGGGAATTATATACACCACATAAAATAATCAAGTGGTGAATATTACATGTGTCTAGTAAATGTAAAAGTGGGACAAAAATCCCATACATTAAGCCCAACTTCCTTCATACATGTTCAAAAATAATTTATAATATTTATATGTTTATTATATGTCTATTAAATTACCATAATAGTATATATAATAACATATATGATTTAATTAAAACCTTTTATCACCAGTATATTATGATTTTTTAAATCATTGTTCTAGGTGATAACTGCTTCCTTTTTCATGAATGTTTTGGTTCAATGGTTTTGGTCGTTGTATATTGGTCAAGGTTCCATAGTATCAATAATTATAATAGTGATATATATATAATATATATTTATATTCATTATCTATGTATTCATAAAAATTAATAAAAATTATATATTGAAAAAAAGAATTACCCCTTTCATGGAAGCGATAACCCCTATGTACGCATGAATGCTATTTTCATATTTTGATTGATGAAAAAATAAAGATAAATATTAATTAAACGTAAAAAATAATTGTTAATTATTTATGTAATAAATATTCATTTAATTTATCCTTATTTCCATCTATGTAAATCATAAATGAAAAAATAAGCACATCATTTCGTGGAGCAAGTAGACCACACGCACACACGAATGACACCATCATTTTACAAAATATCATAAGGTATGATGGAGTATGTGAAATTATAATTAAATAATAATATTTATATCATAAAAATAATATATATAATTTAAATACATCATCATATCTATAATTTATAGGTGGTTAAAAAAACAAATTACATCGGTTTGTGAGGCAGGAGTCCGCCGTACATAAGAACAATAGTTTCATTTACCATTTGATAGAAGAGGAGATAAATATAGGCTATTAAATTAAAATAATAACATACCATTATATTTGACATAATTTTTTTATTATTATTTTATCATGGTTGAAAAATATTTTTAAAATATGGAGGAAGAAAAAAAACTCTCGGTTAAGAACGACACCTCTTCTTTGAGAAACCGATTTAGGATTACATCAAAAGCCGTCATAGGAAGTAATTATAATAAAAAATTCTTAAAGGGTATGTTAAGGTAAGTAATTAAGGTTTTTGTTTAATGAATTGATTAACCAAAAGTATTTTCAAGTACAAGGAAAATAGGAGAGTTGGTTACCTTTTATTGGTGTGGATATGGGATCTTTTTAAATTTCTTAAAATATGAAATTAATATAAATTATTTTTCATATAAAAAATATAAAAAATGATATAATTATAAAATTGGATAATTATTGGACAAAATAATATAATCTAATAATATTTTTTAGTCTTTAGATTAGTTATATACCCTTATCTGTTTGTTTTAACCTGAATTAACCGTTTTTTACATTTACTCTTATATCCATGTTTTTACTATTTAGAGGTTAATATTGTTAACATAAAAAGAAAATTTACCAATAAATAGAACATGGTTTATATCTTGAACTGTATCCCATTAACATGCCTGAATATAGGTATTTATGGATTTCAAATCATCTAATAAAATATTATTTCTTATAAAACTTCAATAATGTATTTTTTGTAACTATTCATTTAATTTGATTATGAAAACAAGAGGAAAACAATTTCATTTAATATATTACATTAAGAACTTACTAAAATTTTATAATTATCTTAAATAATCATTGATCATAAAAATTCATTAAATTTATATTATTTTTAGTATTTTTAAAATCATTTAATTTATTTTATAATTAATTGAAAAAATACCATGCCAACACTGTGTAAAAATTAAATTATTACTAAATATTTGATGCAAATTTCCATCATGAAAATAATTTTTTTACTATAAAATTAAAAATTAATAATCATTCACAAAATTCTTTTTTCCTATGTGAAAATATATGAGATTTTTTAAATTAAGAGAGTGACATTTTGTATATTTATTTATATATAATATTATATAATTAATTTTATTAAAAAAACAATAAATAAAAAAATAAATATTCCGCCTAAGGTGACTAGGGAATAAATAAATTCATTAAAAAATATTAAATGTAAGGGCCCAAATCTATGTGGATTGACCCTTTGCGTGTTTCCAAATACTAAAGTTCTAAGATGAAGTATGGAGGAGTTCGACTACCAAAATATTGAAGTAGGGAGATTTCATACTATGTACACCTTTTACTTGATGATATAGTATGTTTCATAATGTGTACTAAATTAGGGTTTAAAAATAAATCAAATGAAAAGGGGACACATTTTTTGATGGAAATTGATCTGTAAGGATTACATGACGTGAAAGGGGATTATATGTCGTGTAAATCCTCAATGAGATATGTTTTAAATGTTTTTAGCCACTTGGGATTCTTCAATCCCTATAGGTGAAGCACATCTCTTCAGATTCTAGGTTACCCGGTACCCCCTCTTTGAGATTTTGGGGATTCCTTCATCAATGATTGATCCATATCTTCCCTTATTCAATCTGTCTTTGGTATAAGGTATGTTCTACATTCTTTCATGCAGTTTCATTGCTACTTTCCCTACCGTTCCTATATTCTATGAAATGGTTCTTCATATGTGAGTTTCTAAATGAGATTTTTGGTGGTTTGTTGGCACATTTATGGCACAAAACCCTCACGTAGATGAAGTTCATAAGGGGATCAGAAATCAGGATCCATAACGTTGTATTTTTCTTATGAAAAGAACTTTGACACCATTTTGAGGTAGGGGATTCATTACTTCTATACTTATTTACATGAAATCATAGAGATAACATAATTTATCCCCTTGTATAGCCATGAAATTTAACTAATAATTACTTGAACCAGATTAAATAATTTCTATCAATTGCAATGCGAAGTTTTTATTTATACCATGATAGCAGGTGTCCTCTTGATTTTATAGATAGGGTGATATCTAAGAAGTTCTTGTTATGCTTGGTTTAGAATGTGAAATTTGAAAATAACTTAAAGAGAGAATTAATGGTTAATTAATAGGATAAATAATTACAGAGGCATCTTTAATGAATTCATTTATTATTGTAATTTGATATTAATCAAATTGATGCAAGTATGCATGTTTAATTGAATTGTTTAAAGAACATGAAACATGTTAATTATTATTGATAATATAATTAGAGGAATAAATTAGTTGAATAATTAATTTTTGAAATCTTTCATAGATTTTTGTTTAGGTTACCTATATTTGGAACATTAGATAATGAATTAGTTAATTCAAGATGAAATATGAAATGATTGTGTGATAATAGATAATTATTTTTAGGGACTTTCCTAATTTCTTATAAATACCATGTACCTTGTGCATTGGAGAAATGAGGGATCCTTTTGTGTGAAGGATGAATGACTTCTTTTAGGGAAAAGAGCATGATTGCTATGTTTTTTTCTTTCTTTTTGTTATATGATGTGATCCCAGAGGCCTGTTGTGTTTTATGGTGTATGGAGACCCAGATGATATGTGAGATTGGGATGGATGGGTCTGGACGGTTTTCGTAGTATGAGGGGTGGGGAGGCCTAGTTTTTGTGTTAGAAGATAATGCATGAAGTAGAGAGATGCATCAACATATGCATGTGGGTGTCAAGGAGGACACCAGAGATAAAATAACATGATGTAGCTAGAATAATACATTAATATGAAAGCTACATTCTTGTTTAAATATATTGTCTGGCCGACGACCATGTTGTTAGTTTATCTGCTTTCCATTCCCCACTGCTTGATCCAAATGCACGTGTATGTTTTTTTACATTATTTTGAATCTTATGATATTTTGAAATTGTACATTATAATATGGAAAGAAATTTAATTAATAATAATATAATTTTTTAACCCATGGGGTTTGAGCTTTCATGGATGTGATGTTGAGGTTATAATCCCGAGAAGTTGTGGACTCAGTTTTCTTATTCCTGGATGGAATAGAACTCTATTGTAAAGCTAATGTAATTTAATGTGGGAAATTCTAATGGTTAATTAATGTATAATTAATTAATTAATAAAAATTTAAACTGATAAAAAAGAATTTAATAACTTAATATAGCTATTTTAATGGTTGTGTGATTATAGAATGTCTAGTCTTAGTAGTGGTAGCTGAGAGTCCAAAATAGGTTAGCCACGGTTGAGTCTAGGACAATGTTATTCACATAGTGTGTTTTTGAGAAATATTATATTATGTAAATTTTTTGTTTTTATATGCTACACCGCTATATTAGTTAGGGAAATTGACCCCCCAAGTATTCTGAGCCTTGGGGGGTGTCTTACCAAACATCATAATGGGAGGATGGATGGCTAACTACCTCCTTGGTCACATCTCTATTCACATGGTAGGTACTTATTATGATATGCACGATAGTTAGTTCTCCCCATATATATGTGTAGAGGGATGTAATGACTTGTGGTTATTTCACACACATGTATTCTGGATATTGACTCCTACGGACTACTATAGGCATAATGTGTGTAGGCTATGGTGGATTAAGGATCGTTACTCGGTGTATGGGGTGTGATGGATTGAGGTATAATACCCCATGTATGATACAAGTTATGTGGGCTATGTTCGATCGCATAAATAACAAAGTTACTTTTGTTATATGTATGTGGTGGTGTGTTTCACAAGCTGCATGTTGTGGTGCTTCACCTAGGCATTTAAAGGATAACCTTTTTGGAGAGATATGATCAGGACGTGCAACATAGGGGAAGAGTAGTAAACAGGTGGGTAAGTAGTAGAGGGATACCTCTGTAATTATTTATTATATTATATACTCTTTAATGTGATAATTGGTGAGAGTATCCATAGTGAGGATGACAACTTGGTATACCTTTTTAGGTTTTGAGTTAGTTTCACTTTTTGTTCACATTATAGTAGCATGCTTTCTTTAGCTTCTTCCCTGGAGGATCCAGGGAAGATACTACCTAGTATAATGTTATAATCACTATATATATATATAAATTTTTTTTAGGTTAGTTGGAGGAGGTTTTAGATCAGGCTGGTCAATACTATCTTGGGGTTTAACAAGAGATGTTTGGGATTCATGGTTGGAGTCATCATTACATTCTTTTGGTACTTGTATTTTTTCATTCATTTGTTGTAGTTCATTCATGACATTACATATGTTCACATTTTATTTCTTTTATATTGTATTTCGAGTAGGATTTGGCTGGTTTAAATAATATCAGTTTTTTTAGCATGTGTTCTCTTAGAGGGTAATGCCTCCCATCTATGTGTTTATTATACCCTTGGTGATTATTGTCAACCGAGGACCTACTGGTTGTAGGAATCATGTGTCACTATTTCTCTTCTCCCATTTCTATCCCAGGTGGGACAAACATCATGGGGAGGGGGTTGTGATAGAGTGGTATCTGAGGGAGGTTTAGGGATAAGATGGATCTTGGAGTTCGACACAAGTGAGGTTTGATGGGATGGTAGGGGAATAGTGTCTGTTAAGTCTAGAAACCTTTGAAAGCACATGAGAAGTACATAGAAATTGGTATTTAGGGAGACTTGTGATTTAATGTAGGAACCATTAATCGTATAGAAACTACAGAACAAGGGGATACTGGTTGCATGTTAGAGACCTAGGAAAGTATCATGCATCATTCTTCTTTGTACCTATGTTTTAATTGGTAGACCTTGGGATAGGTTAACCTAAAATGAATAAATGAAAAAAATTAATAAATGTTAAAGTAATCCTTATTCAATTTGGAACTCAAATAATTTTTTATTTTTCAATCATGGATCCAGGTTGATGTCTTCATCAGATTCTTGTAATATATGTTCTGAAAGTTAGGCCAGTAGGTCACTGCTAACTAGAGGTTGAAAATAACGACACATAAAGGAGGACACTCTGAGGGTTTAAATTACAAAGCTTATAGTGGTATGAGGGATCCATTTTAGATGCATTTATAGAAGTCTATTTAGAGGAGGTTGTGATAGACTTAACGTTAATCTGTGTTTGGAAGGAGCATTGGGTATCATTGGATTTGATAATGCTGCGTGGGGTTGCGAGTCAGTTGTGGTTCTTATTCATTGTAGATTACGAAGAGATAGAAATATCATGGGAAGAGTTTTGAGACTAGTTTAGATCTGAGTTTCATTCTCTGACCAGAAAGACAACTATCCACTAGGAGCTAATTATCCTTCTAAAGGGGAGCTCCGGTGTGAGAGAGTTTGGGATCCATTTTAGGAACCTTCTATAATACGATTTTGACCTATTTATAGATGAGGAGACCTGGGTGAGGTATTTTGAGGAATCTTTGCATCTAGAGTGTAAGGGTTGGTGTCCTCAGAACCAACTATTTTGTACTTTGATTACATAAATGTTCACTTATTATATATTGTTCATTGTTCTGCATGACTATAATATAATAATGTCCTGAAATATTTGTTGCATTAATAAGGTCATAGAAGATCCCTGCTATGATGAGAACCTTGAAATGCTATAACAATATTCTTAAATAAAGTTCTGCGGTTGGATGACATACTATGATAGGACACATAGTATACAGACCGTCATGTGCGAGTACTCATAAGAAGACGAGACTCTCTCTCATGGAGTTCGCACTTGGTAATCTCCAATATGGGAGATTATGAGAACAGACCCGCCAGTAGTAATTCCGCATGTCTTGGTGTCATCGGATATTGTTATCTACGAGCGTGTGTAATGGTCCTTAGACAGGAAGATTATCATTAACTCATGTCATGACTCGTGCACTTAGATGTACTGACGAAAACCGTCACGCAGACAGTTGGCGGGATGTAGGGTACGTTGGGTGTGTCACGAGTGACATGTTGTTAATGGATAAGTCAAGGAAGGATTTGTCCCTTCCATTTATGGAAGTTGATATCTCGGCCCTTTGATTGAAATAGAATTGTCGCATTAAATTCCATGGCCATGGTGTAAACAATGAGTTTATTTCAGGTAGTCAAAGAACGACATATCAAGCATATAGGTTTATGACACTGCCATGAAACCTGCTTGATGAGATATTGGGACAATGGGATTAAATTACACAGTAAGAGTTCGTATGAGGTGATATGTCAATGCGGCGTCAACTTATTTCTCTTGGGTGCCTCGAACCATTACTAGATAGTAATCTTGGACTTTAGGCAAGCCCGCCTAATGCCAATGAGAAAGAGGCCTAGAGGGTCACACACTAAGTGTATCCAAGTATCTCAATTTGAATAAATATTATTCTCGTATGTGGTTTAATAATTATTCAAGGAAGCCTAAGTTGTTTTAAATGATGGAGGAAAAAGAAAATAAAACAAGTACACGTCGTGTATTATTATTACATGTCGTGTAGTTTTATTTTGGAAAGGAAATGAATAAATGAAAACAAGATATACACGCCGTGTACATTTAATGTACACACCGTGTAGTTTTCAATGAAAAACATTTACACGCCGTGTATTTATTAATACATGCCGTGTAGTTTTTTTAGATGGGATTTTGAGGATATAATATTGTTTTAAATGATATTTATTATAATCAGCGTGGGCGCATGTCAAGGAATTATTTATTTGACACGGGGTTTTAAATAAAGAGTCAATGAAATAAATAAAACGCGTAACGCGTTTATTTGTTGTCATAACTCTATAACCCCACACACCCGATTATAAATATCCTCACAACCCCAACTCCTTTCTGACACAAGAGAATCGTTGTGCACAACATCTCTGGAGAATTATTTCAAGGCCGAAAGAACCTCTTCCTCCAAGAATGCTCTCAAGACCGAGAGAGATCCTCTTCCATCGGATCAAGACAATCTAAGGCGGACAACGCAAGCAAAGGCTTCTCTACGCTAGCACCCGGAGAATCTTTTGGCGACGTCCAGAGATACGAGGTACACGTGTGGATCACCGCTAGAGGGAGTCTACACTTGGCTTCTGTGACGCAATGACGGATCACATCGACAACGTGATTGAGAAAATCAATGAAGAAAGAACACCCAAAAGGTATTTCTTTATAATTAATTAAATTAATTATAATCAACCTGTAACGATCCTTGTTTGTGGTTCCGGGAAAAACCATCTTCTTTGTCTTTTTCTGTGATTCGATCCGTGGAGACTGGCGTTTATCGTCGTATTGATCCTGGATTGATCATTGCTAATGACAAAAAGCCAAGTGGGCACATCCACCCACGCGCTTCCGCTGTGCCTGGAACCTTCAAATGGTATCAGAGCGAGGTTACAACGTTGATTATAGTTATTTAATTTTCGTTGATAATTTACGCATTCATATTTGATTCAATTCGAAATAAATCGTTCTATAAATCTGAATTAATGAGATCTATTCTTCCTCCTTCGTTTCTCGATTCATATCACAGAAACGACCTTTTAATTTTAATTTTGATTAAAATAAAATTGAGGAACTCATCCGGAGGAGCCGCTCTTTCTCTCTGTACAACACGGGATTACACGGCGTGTAATTAAAACTACACGCTGTGTACTTAGGTTCAACGAACCGGCACTGGTCCGCCAAACCACGCCGTGTGAATTGATTATGCCTAAGTTTTAATCACACCATGTTGACCAGAATAGAATGGCGCGTGGAAACCGGAATACACGACGTGTATGTTGGAACAACACGCTGTGTAGTCCGTTCCGACCCAGGTGAAACTGTGTACAAAGATAAGTCGCGTACCGCGTATACGGGATCGCCAGGCCGGTTACCGCGTAACAAGGAAGTACACGCCGTGTATGATTCATCTACATGCCATGTACTCTAAAATTTCCAAAGTACATAAAAACACGCCAAAGCCCCGGCATGTACTTTGGACAAAGGGTGAAAAGAAAAATACACGCCGTGTAATTATAAACTACACGCCGTGTACTTTCCAGAAATGGAATTTCACCAGGTTTCCTCCAATGTACCAAGACCCGTACAAGGAATATGGATGAGAAGAATCTCAAGGAAATTCAGAAAGGAATTTAATATAAAGAATTGATTAATTATAAGATCATAATTAATTGAATTCAAGCGCATCTTATCTTAAATAAAAGAACGATTAAAAGAATATGAATTCTAAATATGCGTAAATGTCGTTGCATACTATGGATGATCATGAGCTAGACCAAAGACCCTTTGTATGTGTATGGTTTCATTTAAATTTATTTAATTTAAATTTGTTGGCCTGCGATCCATCTTCCAATAAAATGTAGGGCCTGCGTGCCCATGGTTTCTTTAATGTAAACCCATGTAATGGAGGATCTCCCAAGCCAGAGGAGACGGTTCAAATCCCAAAGCCGAGGCGAAACCGACACAAGAAGATACAAAGGTGGACAGGTGGGAGCTGCAAAACACGAACCATCAGGTTCAAGGTGTTTTCCCTAGGCCAGGGAAAGCTTATCAAAACCGCTAGATAAGCTAACCAAATAGAAGCTCATGATCATGCCATCTTATTTTATTTCTGTCTGATTGCATGGTTTATATATTATGCATGTGTTGTCGCGATCACATAATTAATAAAATGAAAAAGCATTCAAAGATGGAATAAAATAAAAACCGGTCTATGCGTATACATTATCGGAACGTGGTTAATCACTTAAGAAAGCATCACTTAATATTAACAAGCATGTGATAATGCAAAGATACACATAAAGAATAAAATCCCTAAAATACCATATTAAGTCAGACCAAGCCTTCTGTAACTTGATTAAGGGCAAGACTCAATAAAACTATGTGTTTGACCAACCCTTGTTGGGACACTTACTTTTATAAAGGAAGCCCTTATGAAAGGTTTCGGGTTGACTCAACCATATTACATCAAGAGAAGTAGCCCTTGCTAGACTTGATGTAATATTGGAGGCAAGAGTTGAGGAAATCCAAGTCAGGATTTCAGGATTGGGGAGTCCACTCAACAGATCAAGGAACTATAAGCTCACAGTTGGCAAAGACCTGCCTACCTAAATACATTAATAGCTTGACCAACCCTTGTTGGGGTTATGCGAAGGGAAATATGGATCCTTGCCATTAGAATGTCAAAGCAACTAGAAATTCTGAGTTCAATGGTGAGGGCCATTGGGAATTGATAAAATAGTGGGATACTTAAAAAAATTTATTATTTCTCATAAAATGTAATCAAGAATGTACTGATGAATCTGCTCTTTTAAATTGTAGAATCAAAATGACAAACACATCAACCACATTTTCTCTGCGATCAATTCTGGATAAAGACAACATCCTCACCGGTAGTAACTTTCAGGAATGGTTTAGGCGCCTTTGGGTTATCCTACGCCATGAATGGAAGTTTTATGTGATGGAGTCCTCACTTCCTGATTCTCCTGCCCCAGGGGCAAGTGATGAAGATTTCCTAGTCCATGATCAACATTTGAACGATGCTCTCGACGTTCAATGTTTGATGCTGTCATCTATGTCTAGTGAGCTCATGAAGTCTCATGAAGACATGGGTACCTACAACATGCTCGAGCACCTCCGTGGTTTATACCAGGAGAGAACAAGACAGGAAAGGTTTGAGATCTCTAAGGCTCTGTTTCAGAGCAAGCTTGGATAGGGTGCCCCAGCTGGGCCTCATGTAGTCAAGCTCATTGGCTACATTGAGCGCTTGGAGGTTCTAGGGTTTAAAATCCCTGAAGAACTGGGTACCGATCTCATTCTCGCATCACTCCCCCAGAGCTTCTCAAACTTTGTTGTTAATTTCAACAAGAACAATATTGAGAAGTCTCTATCTGATCTTCTTATCCTTATTCTCCAAGTGGACAATGACATGAAGCGTGAAAAGCCTTCTGTCCTTATGGTGAATAAAAGGAAAGGGAAGGCTAAGAGCTTTAAGCCCAAAGCTTCTTCAAGGCCTTCCAAGAAAAGGAAGATCAAAGGGGAGGCAAAGGAACAGGATGCTGTTTGTTTCGCATGTGGCAAGAAGGGTCACTGGAAGAAAAACTGCACCCAGCCAAGGAAGCAAAGGGAAGCTTCAGGTGCGTTTGTTATCGAATGCAATCTATCTGTTTCTACTAATTGGGTATTAGATACTGCTTGTGGTGCTCACATCTGTATCCAAATACAGGAACCAAGTAGATTCAGGAAGATTGATCGAGGGGAGATAGATCTACGAGCAGCCAACGGAGCCAGACTTGCTGCTGTAGCTGTCGGGGACTACCACCTCACATTGCCTACCGGGATGGTCTTGGTTTTGAAAGGATGTTATTATGTACCCTCTGCAACCAAAAACATTATTTCAGTATCCAGATTAGATACTGATGGATTCATATTCAAGTTTGGAAATGAATGTTTCTACTTTTATAAAGATAGCATTTGTTTTGGTAGGGCACATTTATATAACGACCTTTATGTTTTAGACTACACAAACCAAGTAATGGCAATTGATAACAAAGTTAATTTACATGACTCATACCACACCCAACTTTGGCATCACCGGCTAGGTCATGTTAATGAGAAACGTTTGACAAAATTACATCAAGATGGGTATTTAGATTCTTTCGAACTAAAACCACTTGGTGTATGTCATGCGTGTCTACAAGGCAAAATGACCAAAGCCCCATTTAGTAGGAAAGGTGAAAGAGCTAAAGAGCTTCTAGAATTAGTTCACACAAATGTGTGTGGACCATTTCCAGTTGAAGCAAGGGGTGGGTTCTCGTACTTCATAACTTTTACTGATGATTTTAGTAGATATGGATATATCTATTTAATGAGGTATAAGTCAGATTCTTTTGATCGGTTCAAAGAATACAAGAATGAAGTTGAGAACCAGCTTGGTAAGAAGATTAAGAAACTATGCTCAGATAGAGGAGGAGAATATCTTAATCAAGACTTCATTGATTTCTTACGGGAGTTTGGTATTCCATCTCAACTCACTCCTCCTTACACACCGCAGTGGAATGGTGTAAGTGAAAGGAGGAACCGCACCCTGTTGGACATGGTGAGATCAATGATGAGTCATGCGAGTCTTCCATTATCCTTTTGGGGATATGCATTACAAACAGCAGCACACATACTAAACCAAGTACCAACTAAATCGATAAATGGTATTCCATACGAGTTATGGAGTGGACGCAAAGCCATGTTATCAAATTTACACGTGTGGGGTAGCGAAGCATTTGTTAAGGCCTCTTCAGGTAACAAACTTGCACCCCGAGGCACAAAGTGTATCTTTATAGGATATCCCAAGGAAACAGGGGGATATTACCTATACAACCCCTCAAACAAAAAGGTTATAGTGGCAAGACACGCCATATTCCTTGAGAGTGAGCACATCTCCAGAAGAGATAGTGGGAGCGAGATAGACTTCGATGAAGTCGAGGCTCAAGACACACATGAGTTGGTATAAGAATAGATTCCACAAAGCCCCGTGGAAGAACAATCTTTTCCAGAGACACAAGAACTGCGTAGGAGCATGAGATAGGTGAGAGAACCAGAACGATATGGTTTTCTTGTCACTGAGGATGGTGACTCATTATTGGTTGACAATGATGATCCTCTTACCTACAAGGAAGCAGTTGAAGGCACAGACGTTGCCAAGTGGCAAGAATCCATGAATTCTGAAATGGATTCAATGTACCAAAACCAAGTCTGGATTTTGGTAGATCCTCCAGTTGATGTAAAGCCTATTGGTAATAAATGGGTATTCAAGAAGAAACTGGACATGGAGGGGAAAGTAAGCACCTACAAGGCACGACTGGTTACAAAAGGTTTTAGACAGCGTCAAGGAATTGACTATGATGAAACCTTTTCACCGGTTGCAATGCTGAAGTCTATCAGAATCCTATTGGCCATTGCTACTTACCATGACTATGAAATTTGGAAAATGGATGTCAAAACAGCTTTCCTTAACGGGAACCTCCAGGAAGATGTCTACATGACACAACCTGAAGGGTTTGTGACTTAAAAGGATGCCAACAAGGTATTCAAGTTGCAAAAATCCATTTATGGATTAAAGCAAGCATCAAGGTCATGGAACATTCGTTTTGATGAAGCTGTTACATAATTTGGCTTTGTTAAGAATGAATGTGAGACTTGTGTCTACAAAAGGTTTAGTGGAAGTGTAGTCGTTTTCCTAATAGTATATGTCGATGACATATTGCTAATTGGAAACGAAGTACCTGTATTACAGTCAGTTAAGGCATGGTTGAATAAATTCTTCTCCATGAAAGACTTGGGCGAGGCGGCATATATTCTTGGGATCAAGATCCATCGTGATAGATCCAAGAAAATGTTGGGCCTAAGTCAAAGTACATACATTGACAAGATACTGAAGAGATTCAGTATGGAACAGTCCATGAGGGGATTGTTTCCAGTGTCACATGGCATTCATCTTTCCAAGAAAATGTGTCCTCAGACACATGAGGAAAGAAAGAGAATGGCAAGGATCCCTTACGCATCTGCGATTGGGTCAGTCATGTATGCTATTCTATGTACGATGCTAGATGTTGCTTATGCATTAAGTGCGGTAGGCAGATATCAAGATGATCCAGGATACCGCCATTGGATGGCAGTCAAGACTATCCTTAAGTATCTGAGGTGTACTAAGGTTATGTTCTTGGTTTATGGAGGAGATGAGGAACTAGTCATCAGAGGACATGTAGATGCTAGTTTCCAGACTGATCAAGATGACATGAAGTCGCAGACTGAATACATCTTCAGTTTGAATGGAGGTGCAGTGAGCTGGAAGAGCTCAAAACAAAGTGTGATGGCAGATTCTACAGCGGAGTCCGAGTATATCGCAGCTTCTGAGGAAGCTAAAGAAGCAGTATGGATGCGAAGCTTCGTCCAAGAGCTGGATGTTGTACCGAGCAGTAAAGATCCTATCACACTGTATTGTGATAATACTGCAGTGGTGGCACTTGCAAAAGAGCCAAGGTCACATCAGCGGACAAAGCACATACTTCGGAAGTATCATCTCTTGAGGGATTTTTCTCAGAGAGGTGAAGTTGCAGTGAGCAGTATTTCCACGGAAGACAACGTGGCAGACCCATTGACTAAAGCCTTGACTTAGCAGAAACATGATCATCATGTGAGGTCTAGCAGACTAAAAGCCGTAGGCAGTTGGATCTAGTCCAAGTGGGAGTTTGTAAGGGTTGGTGTCCTCAGAACCAACTGTTTTGTACTTTGATTACATAAATGTTCACTTATTATATATTGTTCATTGTTCTGCATGACTATAATATAATAATGTCCTGAAATATTTGTTGCATTAATAAGGTCATAGCAGATCACCGCTATGATGAGAACCTTGAAATGATATAACAATATTCTTAAATAAAGTTCTGCGGTTGGATGACATACTATGATAGGACACATAGTATACAGACTGTCATGTGCGAGTACTCATAAGAAGACGAGACTCTCTCTCATGGAGTTCGCACTTGGTAATCTCCAAGATGGGAGATTATGAGAACAGACCCGCCAGTAGTAATTCCGCATGTCTTGGTGTCATCGGATATTGCTATCTACGAGCGTGTGTAATGGTCCTTAGACTGGAAGATTATCATTAACTCATGTCATGACTCACGCACTCAGATTTACTGACGAAAACCGTCACGTAGACAGTTGGCGGGAAGTAGGGTACGTTGGGTGCGTCACGAGTGACATGTTGTTAATGGATAAGTCAAGGAAGGATTTGTCCCTTCCATTTATGGAAGTTGATATCTCGGCCCTTTGATTGAAATAGAACTGTCGCATTAAATTCCATGGCCATGGTGTAAACGATGAGTTTATTTCAGGTAGTCAAAGAACGACATATCAAGCATATAGGTTTATGACACTGCCATGAAACATGCTTGATGAGATATTGAGACAATGGGATTAAATTACACAGTAAGCGTTCGTATGAGGTGATACGTCAATTCGGCGTCAACTTCTTTCTCTTGGGTGCCTTGACCCGTTGCTAGACAGTAATCTTGGACTTTAGGCAAGCCCGCTTAATGCCAACGAGAAAGAGGCCTAGAGGGTCACACACTAAGTGTATCCAAGTATCTCAAGTTGAATAAAGATTATTCTCATACGTGGTTTAATAATTATTCAAGGAAGCCTAAGTTGTTTTAAATGATGGAGGAAAAAGAAAATAAAACAAGTACATGTCGTGTATTATTATTACATGTCGTGTAGTTTTATTTTGGAAAGGAAATGAATAAATGAAAACAAGATATACACGCCGTGTACATTTAATGTACACGCCGTGTAGTTTTCAATGAAAAACATGTACACGCCGTGTGTTTATTAATACACGCCGTGTAGTTTTTTTTAGTTGGGATTTTGAGGATATAATATTGTTTTAAATGATATTTATTATAATCAGCGTGGGCGCATGTCAAGGAATTATTTATTCGACATGGGGTTTTAAATAAAGAGTCAATGAAATAAATAAAATGCGTAACGCGTTTATTTATTGTCATAACTCTATAACCCCACACAACCAATTATAAATATACTCACAACCCCAACTCTTTTCTGACACAAGAGAATCATTGTGCACAACATCTCTGGAGAATTCTTTCAAGGCCGAAAGAACCTCTTCCTCCAAGAATGCTCTCAAGACCGAGAGAGATCCTCTTCCATCGGATCAAGACAATCTAAGGCGGACAACGCAAGCAAAGGCTTCTCCATGCTAGCACCCGAAGAATCTTTTGGCGACGTCCAGAGATACGAGGTACACGTGTGGATCACCGCTAGCGGGATTCTACACTTGGCTTCTACGACGCAACGACGGATCACATCGACAACGTGATTGAGAACATCAATGAAGAAAGAACACCCAAAAGGTATTTCTTTATAATTAATTAAATTAATTATAATCAACCGGTAACTATCCTTGTTTGTGGTTCCGGGAAAAACCATCTTCTTTGTCTTTTTCTGTGATTCGATCCGTGGAGACTGGCGTTTATCGTCGTATTGATCCTGGATTGATCATTGCTAATGACAAAAAGCCAAGTGGGCACATCCACCCACGCGCTTCCGCTATGCCCAGAACCTTCATAGAGATCCAGTACTAGTTCACCCCTATGGGGTGAAGATGTTTCTTGAGGTGTTGGGAAGAGGATAGGTCATTTAGAAGATGTTATCCAGAACTAGATCATCAGGAGAGGGGAGTCATTGGAATTCCTTACCAAGCGAAGCTGTAGTATGGAGTTCCCAATTGTCCGAACATAAGAGCATTCGATTATTCGGTTATAAGTCCCATCCCTCAATGTATCATTTCTCTAGGGGGGAATCATAGTTCTATTCCAATGGGTTAGATTAATGTTTTTCTTATGGGGGCTGACGTCATCAGCGGTTTGAGTTCTTGAACATTCTGGGAAATCAGCATGCACCAGTTTTTCCACTTCATGTTCCTCCTCTAGGGTAGTTCCATCCAAGACAACAGCATTTGGTTGCTCCAGTTTAGGACCAACAGGGAGTGGATAGGGTAGGTAGAGAATGGCCTCGAGATGATCCACATCCTCATAGAGTAGATAGCGGCTGTGGAGGTGGTCATTAAGATGGTTAGAGAGTCCATGGAAGAGGTCATTATTAGCTTCATGCTTTAGAGTTTTCAGCGCTAGGTGAACCATGCATTATTTGAGGTATCCTTTTCTTGATTTCAACTTGGCTACTTGACTGGTTTGATACATGAGAGAAAAATCCTTCATATCATCTGCCCCAGTCCATTATTTGGGACTTGAGGTAGGGAGACTTTCTATTCCCTTACAATTGAAAATGATAGTTAGAGGTCTAGCTGAATTTTTTGAAGTAAATATTGACTGTGAGCTAGTGTTGGGGTATCAATGGTCTTGGGGAGATTTACAATGTTTACAAATACAACCATATTATATCATTTTTTAATGGATTGGTTTTATTCAGTTCGTACTATCATGGATTTATTTAGAAGGTTTTTTGTGATCTTAGATTCTGATGGAGAGCTAGAAGTGTTTTTTTCATGTGAGAACCTCAGATGGGTCAAAGTCAGGTTCAGTTCCTAAAATCCTTGATGGAAGAGTTGATTCTAAGTTCATCATAAGTTTTTTAATCAGTGTTTTAAGGGGATATAGAAGTGGTCCATGATGTCTTTGTAGAGACGGTTGTAGTGTTACCCCCTTGATGAGAGATCATGTTCAAGATTTAACTACGTCCATACATGTATCATATCTTGATGTCTTCATGCAGGATCGAACCTTATGAGTTTTGAGAGATTCATATATAGCTCCATGGTATTCTATAGTGTCGGTTTTTTCAGCTGTGTGGGTTGTAGTGGGCTGCCTTGGTTTTTGTTCTTAATGAAGGCTGATGGGAGTTTGCAGTTGTGTATCAATTATCATCACTTAAATGAAGTGACAGTGAATAACTGCTATCATATTCCATGGATTAATGTTTTATTCAATCAACTGAATGTTGAACGTTGGTTATCAAAGATCGATTTGTGGTTAGGGTGTCTTCACATGCATGTGAAGGATGAGGATATCCCAAAGGCTTCATTCCATTGTCATCATGGACATTAAGAATTTTTTATGATTCCGTTCGGTGTGGTGAATGCTCCAACCGTGTTCATGGGGTTAATGAAAACTGTGTTCCATGAGTTCTTGGATAAGTTCTTGGTGGTTTTAATCAGTGAAGTACTAATGTACTTCGCGTCTAAGGTGGAGAATCGAAAGCATATACCTGCTATTTGGGGGGGGGGGTCTTTTTACGTGATAAGTAATTTGGGAATTTTCTAAAGTGTGAGTTTTGGGCTCAAGAAGAATGATTAATGGGTAATATTATATCCCATAAGTGAGTAGATGTGGATCCATAGAAGATATAAGTAGTTTTTATTAAGAATCCCCTAAGAAATTGGTAGAGGTGTGATGTATCATTGGACTTGAAAGCTATTATAGGAGGTTCATAGTCGATTTATATAAGGTTGTGACTCACATGACAACAATGAGATGAAGTGATATAGTGTTCATATAGACAGATCAGTTTCCTAATAATTTTGATTATTTGAAGGAGAAATTTTCAAGTGCTCAAGTTCGTTGTCTTCTAGAATAAGGTGTTATGTTTGAGGTTTTCTATGATGCTCCGCGTCTTGGGTTAGACTATGTTCTTATACTATAGGGAATAGTCATTTCTTATTGGTCTCAATAGTTACATCCCCATGTGAATATCTATTCCACACATGATGTCTAGTTATAAATGGAGGTGTTTGACCTGGAGTTCTGGAGATATTACCTCATCTATGAGTGTTTCGTGGTCTTCACCAATCATTAGATCCTAATTTATGTTTTCTCCCAACATGAATTGAACATATTCTAGTGTCGGTGGATGAATTTATTATAGGTTTATGACTTAGATATTTCATATACAACGGGAGTGGTGAATAATGTAGTTGATGCATGGAGCAAGAAGTCTCACAATGATGTGGTGTGTGAATCAAGCAATTCCTGGAGGGTTATGGAATAACATTAAACATTTCATCATGATATGGTAGAATTCAGGGGTAGAGGTTCTGTTTTTTAGATGATGGTGTAGTCAACTCAGTTGCAGTAGGTGGGGGAATCCCAGTTGGGGGATCTTAAGGTGGAGTCCTGGAGAGACTAAGTTGTTTGTGGAGAGGCCCCTGATGGTTAGTCTGAAGATGAACCACACTGAGTTTTGTTTCATGAAAGGATTTTCATTCCTTTGGAGATGTGTGAGATGGTTCTCATGTATTTCTATAGATCACATTTAGTTGTAATTCTTAGCATGAAAAATTTGTAATGATCTTTGAGAATTTAGTTTTGGTTTCCTAGGTTGATGTGTGTAGTTTATTGGATACTGTCTTGATATTCGGTCTACCAGAAGGTGACAAATAAGCATCATGCTCATAGTGGTTTTCTCTATCCATAAAATGTTCCTCAGTTGAAGTGGGAGGATATATCGATGAACTTTGTTACCAGTTTCACAAGATCTCAAGGATTCTATGACACTATATGGTTTGTAGTGTATTGTTTTAAAAATTAGACCACATTATAGCAATTAAGTAGTCTAGCTCAATGGAGGTTTTGTCGAAGTAGTATCTGGAGGGGTTTTTTATACATTGAAGATTCTTAAGGATGATAATTTAAGATCAATATCCTAATATTACCTCTAGAGAGTGGATATGTCTCCAGTATGATTTTGGTTATCAGTTATTCCTTAACAATACTTTTCATCCACATACATATGGTTAAATATAGTAGGCAATACAAACTCTTAAAGACATGTTGCACTCCTGTGTCCTAGATTTTAGAGGTTGGTGTAAGAGTCACCTTCCTTGTTATATTTCAATTACAACAATATTTTTCATTCCACCATAGGTATGGATCTGTTTGAAGAATTGTATGTCTGAAAATTCTATTCTCTGTTGCGATGGACTGGGGTCTGAGGGTCAATCATTATCAGGCCAGAACTGATACTGACTATGAAAGAGATGGTTCAAGTGATGCATGAGAGGTAGAAGGAAAAAAATATCTTCAAAAGTCATATGATGATCAAAGGAGGTGACCTATGGAGTTTGATGTTTGGGATCATGTGTTCCTAAAGGTAACTCTCCATCATGGGAAGTAATGGTTTGTTCATAGAAGTAGTATTTCTCCCTAGTTTTTTGACCTTTTTAGGTGTTGTCTCATGTTTGAACCACGGAATATGAAATAGAGCTTCCTCCACAGATGATCTAGATACATGATGTTTTTCATGCATTGCATCTCGATCATTATCTCCATGGAGACATTCATATCATCCATTGGGGAGAGATCAATGATGATGATGATACGACCTTCTAAGAGCATCCTTAAAGATCCAAGACAACCACAAAAAGGTTTTTCATGAGAATTATTATATCCTTTGATTGTTCCCTTTGATGAAATGGATGAATGGAAAAGAGTACTTGGTAATGTGAGTCACAGATACATGCTTAGTATCCCAAGCTTTTTGATTTTTAGCTCTTCTCTTATAACGATGTTCTTTTTTGGGTTGTAAACCTTTTATTTTTTATGAGTTTTGTTTGTCTGGTTTGTTTGTAGATTAATATCTTTCCATTGGTAGTGAAGACAAGAAGGATATTCCAGATTCATTCCATGTTTATCTTCCTGTGGTTGGATGATTCTACTCTCATACTATAGACAAAAAATACATGATGAGTAGTTCATCTACACACCATGTCAATCCACTTATGCTTTGATGATGTGGTTGAGGTCTTATAGTTATGAGATCCTTAAGAGGTATCTTATGGGGTGGCTGTTCAGATGACCCCTTATTATTTCCCATATAGGTTGGTTTTGGATTCTCAAGGATGAGAATGATTTGATAGGTATATAATGTAAGGGCACAGATCCTCATTGATGGACCCTTTACATGTTTCAAAAGACCGGGGTCCTCAGAAGAGGCTTAGAGGATGTATGGAGGATTTTGGATACTAAAATATATAATAAAGGGGATTTTATTCTAGGTAAAACTTTTACATGTTGTGAAAGTAGGTTTCATGACATGTAATAAATCATGGTTTAATAAATAATTAAAATGAACATGAAATGCATTTTTTGGTGGAAATTGAACCTTGAGGATTACATGATGCAAAAAGGCATTAAACATTATGTAAATCCTCAATTATATATGTTTTAATCTTTTTCAGTCACTCAGGTTTGTTAAACCCTATAGCTTCAGTGCCTCTCCCCGGACTCTAGGTGACCCAATGACCCCCTCTTATACATTTTTGATATTTCTTCTACAAGGATCGATCTCTACCTTCCCTTATTCAATTCATCTTCGATCCGAGGTATGTTTTAACTCTATTCTAGTTGTTTGTTCGATATTTTTCCAAAATTACCAATTCTCCATGTGATGGGGCTTTATCTGCTTGTTTCTAAAGGATTTTTTTGTTTTTTATTATTGTGGTTGTGGCACAATGTCCTCAGGTGGATTCATTTCTTTTGGGACATGTGATCGTGATCTGTCATGTTGGACCGTTCTTGTGAAAATAATGTTGACATCCTTTTGAGGATGGGGATTCATTTCTTATCTATTTATTTACATGAAATCATAGATATAACATTATTTAGACCCTTTGATTGAATATAGATTAACCAAATAATTATTTGAATCTAAATAAAGAATTGGTATCGATCACTTGGCGATGTTGTTGTTTATACCATGATAACAGGTTGCCTCTTGATTTTCTAGAAAGAGTGGTATCTATGTTGTGATTGTTGTGATTGGATTTTCATGGAAAAATTGGTCAAGATTGTAAAGATGAAATTAATTTATAATTAATTGGATAAATGATTAAAAGGGAATTTTTACTGAATTCCCTGGTTATTTGGATTTTATTTTAATCAAATTGATGCGAGTATGAAAATTTTTATTGAAAATTTTGAGGAACTAGAAGCATGTTAACATTTTTTAATAAAATAATTAAATTCATGTTATATTATTTTTTTAATTAAATTTTCATTTCTATGATAGCTTGTTTCATCGGTTTCCCATAATTGGAAACTATGATAATGAATCAGTTAATTCTAGATGTAATAATAATCGGTTTTTAGATAAAAGATAATTCCTTATAGGGAATGAATTTCTCACTTGATTGTAAAGGATAAGTTCTTTGTGCTTTAGATCCATGACGACTTGTTGTGTATGAAGGATTAATTCATTATTTTTGGGGGAAGATCCAGATTTCTATATTCCTATTACATTATGTGTTCCTAGAGGGATGTTGTGTTTTACGGGATAGGGAGGCCCGAATGTGATGTGACCCTGGGATATCTGATCCTGGAGGGCTATTGTGGTATGAGGGGTGGGGAGTCATAGTTGTTGAGGCAGTAGATGATGCATTGAGTGAAATGACACATTTGTATATGAATGTGGATGTTAGGGAGGACACCTATGATGAAATAATAGGTGAATTTTGGATTAACCATTGATATGTAATATGGATTCATATTTGAATTTATTTTCTGACCGATGGACATATTGTTTGTTTTTCCACTTTCCTTTCAAAAATGCACGAGGTATATAGAAATCATTAGTTTTTTACATTGTTTGTTAGATTTGGATGTTTTCCTAGAGTATGTGGTAATATATAAAGTAATGTTATTAATAAATTAATAAATTTTAACCCATGGGGTTGGAGTTTGCTGGGATGTGATGAGGATGTTGTATTTATGAGGAGATGTGTACTCTGTTTTCAAATTCATAGAGGGAACATAACTTCATTGTAATGATAATTTATTGTAATGTGGGAAATGAAAATGGTTAATTAATGGTTTATGAGTTAATTAATTTAATTTGAAACTAATGAAAATGAATTAAATAACATAATATACCTATTTAAATTGTTGTTTTCCTATAGGATATCTAGTCTTATAAGTGGAATATAGGTGTCTGAGAGACATTATTTGTAGTAGAGTCTTAGACTTGGTTATGACCATAGAGGTTTTTTGATCTATATTATATCATTTTCAATTTGTGTTTTTATATGCTACTCCACACTTTTGGTTAGGGAAATTATCACTCTGAGGATTTTGATCCCTGGTTGGGGTGATTTACCCCACATCCCGATGTATGATACAAGTTATGTGAGCTATGGTGTCTCCAAGAACCTAACTAGTAACATTTGGTTGCATAAATGTGGTCGTGTGTTTCATGAGGTTTTTGTTGTGGTGCTTCGTGACAGTGTCTATGGGCTTGCCTTTTTGGAGAGAGATGCTCAGTAAATGCAACGTTGGGGTAGAGTGTCAATCCGGTGGGGAAGTAGCATCTTGGCACCCTTGTGATTATTTATTATATTATAAACTCTTTTATGTGGTACATTGTGAGTGTATCCATGGCGTGTCAGGGAATTTAGTATACCTATTTAGGGGACATGTTATTTTCACTTTTTGTTCACTTTTCTTTATCATGATTTCCTAACCCTTTGCATGAGAGGCCCCAGGGAGGATCCTATAGAGTATAATGTTTTACACAACCTATGTATATATAAATTTTCTCTAGGTGATTTTGAGTTAGTTGGAGATTAGACATGTTATTACTAGTTTTGTTTTTAGCCAGTGCTATTTGGGATTCGTGGTTACTGGCATCACTACTTTCTTTTGGTACTTGCACATTCCTTTTAGTTATAGTAGTTCATGGATGACATTACATATGTTCACTTTGGTTATTCTTCTATATTGGTGTATGAGTAAGAGTTGTATGGTGTTTATCGTATCTCTCTCTTTTTCATGTGTTTTCTTAATTGGTAATGCCTCCTATCAGCATGTTTCTTATACCCTATGTGCTAGTCGCCAACCTAGGGACTACTAGAGGTGGGACTCTAGTTTCACTATCTATCATCTCCTATTTCCGGTCCAGGAGGGTTAAAATTTTTTGGTAGGGATCCATGAAATTGAAAATGAAAAATGGTGGTTGTATTACTTTGTTCTAAATAATGATAAATCACTTTCCCCTTTTTCGGTGGTGTGAAATTTTTACTTTTTTACATTTCTTTATGACATAAAATTAGATTGATCCTATTAAATTATATTAATTATTACAATTTATAATATGGAATCCATTTTTAAAAAATCTATATTTTTAAGTGGTAAAAATTTATTTTATATGTATTTTGTAAAGAGCCAAAATATAGTTTATTCAGAAAAAAATTTATGTCAAGAACTATTTTTTTACCAAATTCACAAACAATTTTGATTAATATATAACTAATTAGATTATTTATAATTAATAGAGGTTGATATTAATTTATGATCAAATTAAAAATATTGTGTGAAATTATCAATGATAAGAAAAAATAATTTTAAAAGAACTAATTATTTTTCCCAATTTGTTAAAAATCCAATATTTTTTGTAAAATAAAAATTATGGTATCCAAATTTATATTCATTATATAAAATAAATATTATATAATTTCCAAAATTTATTATATATTTGAGGAAAAGAATTCAATAAAAGTATTTTTGAAGAAAATTCATTTTTGATGCTTAAAATGAAACCACTACAAATTGAATACTTATTTCATAATCATTAATAATTTTTTTAATGAGAAAAACCAATATATATATATATATATGATAATATTTTTGTTCTTATTCACATAACCAAATTTAATTTCTAGGTTATAATAGCCATGATTAAATATTAATATTTTAATTGTATATTGTGTTTAGTTAATATTCAATGTTGTGTGTAATGTAAGGTATAATTTTGAGGATACATTTATTCTAAAATTTTAGGGTGTTATATAATCTTTTTTACCACATAATATGACCTCATAATTAAACGTTTCACTATTTCATTGACAATGTGAAACATTTATATCTATATGTTTTGTCATGGATATTTGAAAGAGATTATTTTAAGGTCAATTTTGCATTAATTTTTACATAAAATGGGCATATAAATATTTAACTCTTCATAATGATTACATATTTATTATCTCATGAAAATTAATAAGTTTAGAGTTTGTATCACTATAATTTTCTTAATATTTTCAATATAATGGGATGCGAATAATTTTTTCTTATTCCATAATCCAATGAACATGTTTCTAGTGAAATAGTATTCACAATAAATAAATAATTTTCCATTAATATTTATAAATCAATATAGCTCAGTATAAGAATCCATTTTTTATTTGCCATAAAAATAATATGATATAACAAGGTACAGATTAATTTTATATACCTTAGTTTTTTAATATTTATAATATAGTTATCCTTTTAGAAAATACAGTATATAGATTCTATGTATATTGTATATAAAAATTTAGTTCTTATGATATTGAGGTAAATAAATCACCCAATTATCAACACATAGACTGTAATATAAACATTATATTATTTTTCATCCATTATAATATTATTAATACTAAAATTAGTTCACCCAATTCGTTTTTGGCATCTATGTTGAATTTAGTAAAAATTTCATTTTTATACGTCACATATAAAAATAATTAAATTTTATTCAATAATTGTTTCATCATTTAATTTTTCAAAACCAATAAATTTATCAGTATATTCACATTATTTTAAATGAGCAATAAGAAAAAATAAAATCACCTCCATTTGAAAATTATTTAGCCTTATTTTAATAGAAATGTACAATAATAACCTTATCTTTTCCAGTCATTCAAATCGATTTAAAATTTCATCAATATAAAATCTTCCAAATTAAGAATATCCTTTCCATATTAAAATATTTATAATTTCTTCTATTATTATCATAGAGTTCAGTTCTATAAACCCAAACATTAAAATATTGAATTATTTTCCATGGAACTTAAATCATGATAACATCTTTCATCATTTTTTTCCAACTCTTAATTCATATATTAAGCACATGAATATTCAACTATGTATTATTTTTTTATTCTCACACTATGAAAAACACTATGTTATTTAAATATTCATTCATTTTTTCTCTAAAATATAGCAATATAATCATTTGAAATATTAGATTTATTATGATTTTTTAATTTTGTATTCTATATAAATTATTGTTTTCCGAAATTTATTGGATAAAAGTTCTACAATGTGTTTCAAATATATAATAATCATATCATGTACCCTTTAATCGAGTAGATTTTAAACTTCCTCGTCACTTTCTTCCATGACTCTTAATGGTGGATTTTTTTTATTTTAAATGAATTTCACAGAAAACATTATCATAATCACTTGAAATATCTTCATAGAAGATTAATGAGCATTAGATTTATTAAATTATAGTAATAAATTACCATTATAAACTATGTAACTAATGTTTTATGGGGATACTTGCTTCTTGTGGATGTAATATTTTCTCCCAAAGACCCTTGAGTATGTTTAATTTATATTCTTCTTAGAGAAAATATCATATGGTGTTTCACTTTCACATTTGATAAAAATGATTTATTTTGTCTGCAATTTTAAACATGGGAGTCAAACTTCCAAAAATATCATTAAAATATTTTTTCCTTATTAGATTATCCTTTCTTATTTTAACCACAAACATGATTCATCCTTCTATAAACCCATTGTTTTTTGGAGTGATTATTTCATATGGTACTTTGTGAATCCAGTTTTTCCCAGTAAATATCAAATTGATGTTGGTTATATTATAGGCCATAATATAACCCTAAAACTATTATCTTCTCTACAAATTGAATTTGAAAAATAATACTATTTATCTATTACCACTATAATTCTTAAATCTTCAGATTGATTATTACAATGAATTAAATTTGATTTAAAAAAATAATAAAAAACCAAAAATGTCTCCATCCAAATATTTGTTTATACTATATGTGTATATACACAAAAATAAGAACAAAATTTTGAAATTTTTTATATTTAAACTTCATAGGTTACTATATAATTACACTTGTATTCCTTATTTTAAAATCACCAAAAATATTATTTTTTTGTATTCAATGTATTTTAAATTCTTCATAAATATCATTTTTTTCAAATTTTTCTATACATTTTAATGAATATAACCCCATTTATATTACCAAAATTAATATTATTCCTCTCAACTTTCAAAATAATAATACATTTTCCAATCAATATAATTTGTACATGAAGTGTTTATTTTAAATTTTCTAGTACGTCTATCATTGACTGTTAGTGGGAATCCCATTTTTTAATCATCACTTCATATATATATTTAAAAAGATGAATCAAAATAAAAAAATACACAGGAAAAATATGTAAATAAAACATTATTAGATTTAATATTTACTCCAAGAAATATTTATTTTAAACATACTTTAATATTTAATATCCTATCATTTCCCAACCTCAATCAGTAACCAAGTATTCTTTTAAAGATATATGAAAAACTATAATTTCCAATAATTTAATATATTACCCATTATTAAGAATCTATAAAGAATTAGTTTTTTTATCTTTTAATAAAAATCCAATGAAAAATTTCATTTATACTTATATTTATTAAATGAAAATTTCAATATAATATTAACTAATAAAAAACAATTCAGATTTTATTTATTAGTGACACCATATTTATTACGATCTTGATACTTATTATTGATAGAAATATATTTTTTAACAAAAAGACATGATGTATACAAATTTTTTGTTACCAAATATTTCATGGGAATATCAATGCTATATCAATTTACCAAATACGTAAATTTTTTCACAAAAATATATCAATTAATGTTTCAACCATTAATAAATTCCAGAACTTTTAAAATACATTCGGTTTTTATTTATTTTTAAAATAAGTTCACATTTTTATATTGTTACTGAGTTGATAATGATCAGAGTGTGACACCCGAAATAAACAGTTACAATGTCATCATAATAAATTTTCACTATATTTTCCTATTCAAATATATTTGTTTTTCTTTGTTTATATTGTGATAATATTATAATACATATTAATTACTGGCTAAAATATTGAAATTATTCCATTTTCATTTTTACCTTCCTATCAATATATATAACACTAATTATCCACCATTTAATTTGAATTTAGTTATTCTGAGTGAAATCTAATTTATTAAGTTATTCAACATATATTTATGAAATCATATTTTTTTTCAAAAAAATTCTCAAAATTCACTACATTTTTTATAGATATAGATTGTATGATATTTTTAGGGTAATTAAAAGGGATATAACCACAAATTAAAAATTTTAAATTCAACATGATATTTCCTTTAAAAAATGTCTCATATTTTATATCATTCTATTGTAATCTTCAATTTTCCATTTTATTAAAAGATACTCCCTTGGAACAGCTCCTTGTGTAGAATTTTTTATTTTCACTGAATTTTTAAATGTTTTAATTTATTACACAAATCCTTATAAAAATATTTTAATTATATGGAAATATATTTTGTTCAAATAATTTTCATAAATAAAAATAATTTTAGTATTTTTAGGCACTAAAACCTATTGAATGAACCTTTCAGATACTTGATCATCAAATATTTCCTCTCTAAATATTCTCAAGGATAAGAAAAATTAATTATTTTTTAAAAAACACATATAATATTGTACTGTTTTTCTAAAAATTTATAATTTTAACTAATTTAACTTTGGGTTTACAAAATAATTTTTTAATATTTTCCAATATTTCTTTAACTCAGAAAAAACTAAATATATTGATATATTAATTATTATAAAAAACATAATTTTTCTGATATTCATTAATATTTGAATTAATATTTGTTCTTTTCAATAAAATAAACCGTTATTAATTCCTTAAATTATAGTTGGGTATCATAATTTGTAAATATTATGTATGCATTAAGATAAAATTAAAAATTTGCCTATTTTTTCCAAATATGATAATTTATATAATCAAATATTTGTACTGTATTATGTTACACTATAATATCAATATTTTTCTCTTAAATTTCATAATAAAAAATGTATTTAAAAAATTATAATTCTCTCACAAGAATAGATTGGGGTCCTAATAGTATATATCAACATATCAGGCTAAATAATTTCATAAAAAATTTAATAATATCTTTATTAACATAAATATTTAAATAAAATTAACATATATGATTGTGTTCATAGGATAGATGGAACTCTATTATTTTTTATGCCATCTTATAAGTGAAAAGTATTAAAATTTGACATTACCTAAAAAATAATAAAGTATTTTATTATTTGGTTCACATTAAAAATGGATCGATGATGCATTTCACATAAACAAAATATATAATTATATGTTTTTAAACAAAAACACAATTTTGATATATGAAATAATTTTCTTCATGTTCGTTAACTGTAAAATGTTAAATTCAAGTTCATATTTGACTCTGAACTAACTACTAGTGAATAAGTAAAATCAAGGATGGTTCTAGGTAAAAAATATGATTATGATATATTTGTAAAATATATTTATAAATAAATGGTGCTGTTATAATACTATTAAATAATTTCTTCTTGTTCATAATTTTTTGATTTATTAGATATCCTAATGGATGTACAAACATTTATTTTCAAAAGAGATATATTTTTATGATCCATTATTATGGAATGATTAATAAAAAATTATTGAAATTAAATCGTTTAAATTATTGATCATTGAAATGATTCCTAGTGTATCCCTCTTAAAAATCCCATTAATGTATTTTTCACACTAAATTTAGAGAATAAATTCAAATACCACACCTATAAGTATCATATTAGGTAACAATTTAAAAATTACATGAGAATTAAAAAAAGTTGAAAAAAGGATGCACATGGAGAAAAAATTTAATGCCTCTATATAAATTGGTCATTACCCTATTTTGGATAATTAATATGGAATATATATAAATATATAAGATCCATATTTATAAAAACATTTATTCACTCTAGCAAAATAAGATACATGGTTGATTCACTCAAATTCAATCAGAAATGATATTTGATATGACATGGTCTCATTTTGACAACATAGTCATAATTATAGTGAAAAAAGTTAATTATTTCTCCCATTCTAGTAAATTAAAATTTTTCATGTTGTTCAACTCAGTGAATAAATTTACAACTTCTTGAGAATTTGAATAAAGAACTTTCAAAATCAATCCATTTAATAAAATTTTAATAGACATAAATATAAAATATATCAAAACCTTAATCAATACATCATGAAAATTATATTCCAATAAATATACCAAATTATAAAAAACATAATTTATTATATATATTAATACTCTCACTATTATGATTTTTGAAAAATACATAAAAAATACTCTGTTATAATTACTCAAAAACTTTCAATGTTAGGAATTGATACAAAATTATGTTTTATAAATTATAAACACATATTATTGAACTTATTACATGAAAAAATTGAGAAAAGTAATTTATTTATAACATTCCAACAAAAAATCACTCTCAAATTTTAAAACTACATAATGCACACACATCATGGGAGAGGAGGGTGGTTGGGGTGGGAGGGGTTGGGGGTGCATTTTTGGTTTGAGTTCTCAGGCCTATTTCTTTTCTTTGTGTGAATTGTATAGAAAACCATGTTTTATAATCCATTATATATAAAATTTGATTATCCACATGATTGTTGAACCTAAAAAAAATAAAAAATCAACGTAACCCAACAACACACCCTCCTAAAGAGAAAATCCAATATTTTATTTTTTTACCAAAAATTCATACCACTAATAACCCTCAATAAACTCTCCCATATATTATTCTATCTGATCATATATACATCAAAAATTAATACAGAGGGGATAAATACCTATATATGAATGAAAACTACATGAATATGTAATATGTTATGAGGAATTATGTGTACCAAAGTAGGTAGTCCCTCCCATACAATGTGAGGTAGTAAAACTCTATGGCTCCATATATATTTCATCAAGAAAGGTTTACTCAATTTTTTATTGAGTAACAAATGTTGTTTTTTTGTAGTTTCCACTTAATCTATCCTCCATAATTATTGATTTAGTATCCCCTTGAAAATGTGGTACATGATCATTTTTTGATATATTTTATAATAATGAATTAGATTATTTTTTATATTAACTTCACATTGATTTTGATATAAAATGGGTATATATATTTACTTTATAACCATGGTATTTAAATTACCATATTATCTAAATCATCCAGATACAATTTTGAAGAAATATTATATCCAAAACCTATATTCTAATAAATATTGTGATTTCTAATTTCTGACTAATCAATCCAATAAAAATTCTTCTAAATTATGATTCCTGATTAGATATGGGCATTCTTTCGACAATGTTTCTATGTAAATATATATAATTATATTCGATTAAGAATTTTTTATGACTCTTTAGTGTTATTTTTGAAACAATAATATGATTATCATTTAAAAAAATACAAAATTATGTTTTATAACATGCCATTTTTTAATTTTAGGTTTTTTGGTAGTCAAATAAATTAACCAAGATTAATCCTATAAATTATTGGATAAAAATTAATTACCTCTTCATCTATGCTACGTTTTTCACGAAATAAAATTGGTTCAATCAATTCCATTTTATCCTCCATTCCCAATTTTCTAAATATTTTATTTTAATGCCTCAAATAAGATATACATGTTTTATCTTTATTTTTAATAACTTATAATCTTATAAAATTTTATTATTTCCATACAAAATACATTTAAAATTATTATTTTGTTAATTAATAAAACTAATATAATCATCATAATTTTTTTTGAAAATACATTGTTATCTAGATAAATTAATACAATAAGTTAGAATTAAAGTTTTCCCCTAATATATGTTTCATCTAATAATATAATTTTTTAATCTTAAAACATTTAGCTAATATAGAAAATAATGTTCTTAGATATTTTTTAATCATATTGTTTTTATTATATGCATTTTTTAATTACCACATAATTTAATAACATTTGTTTAATCATTTTATAATTATTCATTTAGTATCACTTTAAAGGAAGAGAAAATCATATCCATTTGGTACTATTTTATCATTTTTTGTTAATTATATATCTAAAACACCTAATAATGAAGTTTTATTTTATGTAAACACTTGCATATGAGGTTGTTTTTGTTGTTTAAGATGTTTTTGGTGTTAGTGTAAATTCCCTAAGAGTTTTTGAGGAGGTTTAGAGAAGATTTTAAAATCTTTTGGAATTTTGAGTTAAGGATTAAATTTATCCATGTACACCATATTTGAGAGTAAATTTATAATTTAAAGATATAAATTTTAAAATTAATTAAATATGTTAAATAAACTTTAGATAAAAATTAAAAATTTACAAATGTGTGAGATGCTACACTAAATATTTAATTGTAACCTATGCAATGTATAAATGCATCAATATAGATTATCTTAAGAATATAAAAATTAATGACATTAATTAATGTAAATCCATAAATACATAATGATAATTGGAGATATAATATTTAAAAAAAATCTACTCTCATTGAGATAGGTAAGAATCATATGCCCAAATATAAGAGTCAATATACAAATAAATGAATACATTTTACTAATTATAAAGTTTCCTAATGATATATATGATTAATAAAATCACATATAAAGGTCACTAGTTGATATTACAACCATAGAATATCAAATTGTAATATTATAATGTAAATAAATAAATTATGAAACTGATATTTATTATATTAAATATCAATATCCAATGATTAAGTAGTGACTCAAGTTAAAAAAATTAAATAATATTGTGAACACGTTAGGGTAAATTCTTCTATTCCATGAAGAGTAGTATCATGTTGTAAATACTTATAAGAAATAAAGACTAACCAAGATGTTTTTTTGTTCGAAATGAAGTCTTTCTGGGTTGATAATTCCATTTCGTTGTGTATGATGAAGAATTATAGTTTAATATTTTTATTTCATGATGCCATTCCACAAAATTTAGGCTCAATGACAAAATTATATAATTATATTATCCACAACGTGATTGAATATTCCCAAAATAAAATCCTCTAAAAATATTAATAAGATGTGTCAGTAGAGCTTAATTCTTGAGATAACCAGATCGATTTAAATTTTCATTTTGAAATGATTTTTTGTTACACTAAAAAGATAATGACACAATAAATTTAAATAGGAAATGTAGGTTTAAAAATTTATCATTAAGGATATAATTTAGGTGTTTAGTTTAAAATTGTTTTAAAGATTAAAATATACGGGAGATTTGAATTGCTGAAAAATAAGCGAGATACATAATGAATATAATAAAAACTATATCTAGTTTATTTTCAAGAGGATATATGAAATGTTAAGAAGAATAAAATAAGTCTATTAAAGAATTATTAAAAGTTTTATAATGAAATAAAATGAGTGGAGAACAACCAGTCTGGATTTTTGTTTGAGAAAAGAAGGAAAGACAACAAAACAAAATTGTACCTTCTATGTATCAAAATTGAATAGGTCATATCTTTAATGAAATGTTTTAGTTATGAATAATTTTTTTCAAGTTCTATTTTTGGTTGATTCCATTATTTAGAGAGGTTAAATACCATTACCTTTCCTATAGTTAATCTATGTCAATAATAAGATTTATTTGTGTGAAATGGGTAAAAATCACCATAGTCTAGGGACATTGTCATCCATTATCATGGAAAAAATCAGTGACCAACTTCTAATGTTTCATTTTTATTTTTACATCATTATTAGTTCTATAGGGATATAATGAAAAGGAATGAAAGTGAATAATTTTTTTTAAAATATAATCAATAATTCTCTGCCACTCAGGGTTTACCAAATCCTGAGTTATTATATAAATTAGTGTCAAATCCTATGTTTTCTCTCGAATATCACTATTAAATGATGATATGAATAAACAAATATTTTTATATAATGATTATAAAAAAATTGTATTTTAATATTTTGAAGGATTTAATAATTCCATATATTTTCTATCTATCTCTCTTTCCGAATTTTCCAGATTTTGTTTAACAAGTGTTCACAATACCTAGTGATAATTCAACACAATATTTTTTTTGATAAAAATAATGTTCAAATGGGTAAAAACATAAATGATTTATTATGATATATTATAAAAAAACGTACAATGAACATGCTTAAAAATAGAATATATGGTTTAGACAAAACAATATAGTAATTATGAATGAAATTAAAATTTGAAGTAATTTGAGTTCTATGTTATTATATATCATTTTAAATAATATATAATACATAAAGTGGAATATTTTAATTAATTATTTACAAAAGTAAATTGTATTTTCAGCACTATTATAGGGTTAATGTGAACACAAGATGATTCTATAGTGGTGAATAATACTATGAATATTTTACCAGATAAGTTTAATGTCAAGGTGTCAGAACATAAATATAAAGTTCATGATGTCATTAGTGTTGATGATATTTAATTTAATATTATTAATTTTAATAATATAATTCAATAATCTCTCAAATTCTAGTCCTAAATATAAAAAAAATTAGTTATAATGATTTTATAAACATAAATTTTGAATATGAGAATACCAATTGTAATAGATAAGAAATAAGGGAGGATTTTTCTAAAACCCTCCTCAAATTTATAGAATATATAAAAAATGTAACGTTAATTATGAAGTGAATATTCCCTTAAAATGTTTCATATATGGATATATTTTTTCATTTATTTTTATGTAACTTGTGAAAATGAGAAATGATAATGAAGAAAATGAATTTTTAAAAATTTATTTAGGAAATGGATTTTCTTTATTGAAATCAATATCTATGATAAATTTAGAAGAAAATAACTCAGAAATTATTTAAGAATTTTTTATCTATTGAGGGAGGAATATTTGACAGTAACCAGTAGTTTTATTTATATTAAACTCTAAAATATTTTCAAAATATTCTTAATTTAAAAAAAGAGGAAGATATTAACTCATTAGGGGATGAAAAACAAATTTATGGTTAGTTTCCTAATAAATATTTAGAGTAATCCTCGGAGACTACCATAACATTGAAGATTTATATATTCCCAAGAGAGTTTAAATGGGAAGTGTTAAGAATTTACATCTCAAAAAATAACATTCTTATGAATGATCAAAAAATGTTTAGTTGAAAGGATATTTTAAAAATATTGAGTGGTATAAACATAGAAATACAATGAAATATAGAATCATTTATTACATGACTTAAAATATCATCCTTCTAGATATGATGGTAGAGTAGTTAAAAATAATTTTTTTTGAATTTGTTAAGAAAAAAGAAATATTATGTTATGACTTCAATAATTTTTTTGTAGTCAAGAATGAATTTTTTAGACAACAAACATTGTGTAATATTGATTGTCAAAATGATAAACTAGTATAAGGGTGTAAAAAATTAATCTAATCCAAAATGAAATCATGTTAAACATGTATTCAATTAAAACAAATATCAAGATTTTTTATATACTATAGAAAATAGAAAACATACTCATATTCAGAAGAAGATAAATTTGAAACAAATATACATACCAGTCCCCAGTAAAACAATAATGGATCCACAAAATAATTTTTTAAAATATACTAATTGATGTTTTGATATTATATTAAGAAAAAAACCTATACAAAAACAAAATTTCTGTTAAAGGAGGAGGTTTCCAGGTTACTATTGGTGTTTTGGTTTTTTATCTCTAAAGAATATTGATTATGTTATATGATTTAATTATTGAGATGTAGGATAGAGTATGAAAAATGTGAGATGGAACTATTTTATAGAATAATCCAATATTTGAATTAAGTTTTAAACGTCGTTGATGTGAAAAATAATACTGAATACATGAGGGAAGTGTGGGGAAGGTGTGACTGAGAAAGAAACATATACAATTAGTGCCGTAGAGTTTTACCAGTATAATTAATCCCATTTTTAAAGACACAGTATTTTTATAAAATAATATATTTGAAACAATAGGAAAAATTTGTTCAATTTTCATTCAAACCATTAATGTATAAGAGTCCATGGATTATGAATAGTGTATTCTCTTCATATATGAAATGTTATTTGAATAACTTGAGGAAAGTTGAATGATTTAATGTAAGAATAATTACTTTTGGAAATAAATGTTCCTTAAAAATCAATCGTGTTAGAGTTATTCGAATTGAGAAACATTAGGTAAGATCTGAAAATATACTATTTATGGATGGGCTAATGAATAGTTTATTAAGAGCGTCCTATCTTTGTAAATATTGAAATGAGGTAATGTTTAGAAAGAATGAATGTATAGTGAAAATAATGAATCCAGGAGTTCTAATAACAAGAAGGTTAATAACCCAAGGAAATTTTTTTCATGTTTAAGAAAACAAATATACTCCTACATGAGTATGAAAGTTGAGAATATGTTTTGGTAGAGAATACATGGTCAAATTTTCCAGAATACATGAAAGAATTTTCCAAAGTAAGGGTTATGTGAAATATTATAATATTAAAATGAGACAATAACTACACCTATAAAACTAGTTAAAAGTGTAAGATAGTTACTAGAAGTCACTAGGGTGTTGACATCCAAATTCATAGTCTATTGTAGTTGGTTCAATCTGATATTTTTTGAACTATGACTAAGAAGTAATAAATAAGAGATTGATATTTACTCACATATATTAATGAATTTAATTGAATGAAAGGAATTATGTTTATGTATAAAAAATATAAATCCATAATCATTTTTTATAGTTTTATAAGTATTGTAGAAAATTAATCAGGTTTGACTCTAAAATGAACAAGACAAGACAGTGGTGGTTACAATGATAACTTGTAGTTTTCAAAATATCTAGATAAAAATGAAATCAAAAATTAGTTTTTCAACTCTAAATTCTATGTAAAATCGGATTAAATGAAACTATTAACAATATCTGTAATGGCCCGGACCTCTCCAGTCCTTTTCTTTGTAAAAAATTTTGATGTGGTCAAACACGACACGTGTTGTAATAATAATTTTTTTTGATAATAATAATTGATAATGGTGGCGTGAAAATATTTGGTGTTAATTAGATAAAATGGTTTTAATTTAATCATTGTAAAATATAAGAAATAAAATCAAATATATTTAATAAAATGATGGGAGGCGCATGGAATAAGTTATAAAGGAATAAATTACCATAAATTAGGCTCATGTAATAAATTATAAAGGAATGAAATGCATGGGGTGCATGGGTGTGACCTTGTACAGGAGGCGTTGTGCGGTTCTCCACAATTAAAGTTGGAATTGTGTTAATAACATTAAAAGGGTATTATTATATAATAATTTGTTATAATAATAATAACATGAAGAGGCACGTGAATTTGGTTCCCAACCATGCGTGAATATAATGTTATGGGATATATGGAGTAATTATATGAAAATAATGGGTGTCAATAATAATAATAATTATTAAGGTTAATGATGGGGACCCGTTGATGAAATTGAAAGAGGATTTATTACTATTGAATTAAACAATAATGATAAAGGTGACAGAAATATGTGTGTGATTGGTAAATTAAATTAAATGGGTTTAATTTTTGGTTAGTAAATTAAATTATTTGAATTTAATTAAATGGAATGGTTTTAACTTAATCACCATGGTAAACTAATTTAATGGGATTAAATTAGTACATTAATTATGGGTGTTATTATTATTAATTTTATTAAATAATAAAGTTGAAGTGAGAATGGAGTTTGGGGCGTTCCACATGGGGTAAAAGAAATGGGAGGCGCCACTTTTGGTGGTGGGAGAGAATCATGAAAGAAAAAAAATAGATTGAAGAGAGAAACAAAAAAATAATAATAAGAGAAATAAATTAAAAGACAAATAAATGAAAAAGGAGGAATTGGTGTTTAATTCTAGCACCCATGAAGACTCCAAAACGTGATTGCTTTTGGAGTTATGAAAAATAAATAAATAATTGATTAATAATAATAATAAAATATTGTTATTATTAATTTTGTTGATAAAACACTTTTTCCACAATAACTTCTTCGTGCGACCTCGGTTTCACGAACCGTCAGTGGTAGTGCGACCCTGACTACGAGAAGAAAATTTTGAGTCCAATATTGGATGTCTTTTTTGGGTTTCCGGATTGGGTACCCGAAACGCTCATTAATTAATAGATTTAATATTGTTATTATTACGGGATCTTGTATCCAACGTATCTCCCTCATACGGTATCAGATTGACGATCCGTCAGTGACAGCGTAACCCTGAAATTATGACAGTCATTTTAAGACCATTAATGAGATACTTTTTATGACTCATGCCTCGGGTCAACGAAACACCACATATTAATAGAATTATCATTATTATTAAAACGCGTGGAAACCGCGTGACGTGTCGTGTGTTGAACAGTCAAAACGCGTAACGGGTGTACAGTCACATCGTGTATTCATTAATGCACGCTGAATACGGTTTTACCTATTTTTTGGATATATAAGAAAGGGTCGCGGATTATTTCCAGACCAATCGCTTCTTCTTCGCATGACGACACTCTTGGATGATCAAGAAGTCTTCCTCCTCTAACTTCTTTGTCCGAGCTCCGAATTATGATCCGTCAGCGGCCACAGGATCGTAGCGACGAGACGAAGCTTCTAAGCCCGGACTTGTCACCTTTCCTTCCGGACTTCCTTCTCCATCTTCCATCCTAGGAGGCGTTTGTCGGGTTTGGCGAAGGCGGAGGACACCGAAGGACGTCGTCAGAAGCGACGTGATCGGGACCTTTTGAGGTAGGGATCTCACCTTTGTCTCTCTAATTTGTGTATCATGTGTGGCGGGTATCCTTTTTTTTTCATGAGAAATGGTTGAACCTTTAAATAAAGATAATAACTGGTTAAAGAATGGGGTTGGGAAGTTAGTGATTGTTGTTACCTTACTTTTTATATCCTGTGATATTATATTTGTGAATTGAATGAGCTTCTACCTACTGAAAATCACAGTCGTTGGGGGACTTTGCTTATGCAATTAAATGTTGCCCTCTCCTTCTATATTTTCTTATGGATGGAAACTTCATGGATTGTGGAAATTGGTTAATCACGTAAAGTTGACTTTTTAAATGAAAATCTAGAACCCTTGTGTGATCACCCCGGTTGAACCAAAATGGAATAATGAACATGTGGCTGTTGTCTTGGATACATGGCATGTGTTGGGGGTGTTTTGTGGGCTGTTGTGGTTTGGGTGAGTAGCGGGGCTGCGGTTGACTTGGTCGTGGGTTGGTGTAAATGTTGTGATGGTGATGGGCAGTGAGGATGTAATAAATGGTATTAAAGGGGTAACGATGTGTGTTGTGGTTATGGCTGTTGGCAGTGGGGCTTCAGGGATGGGTTTAAATGTGAACAGACTATGGGTTGTGTTTAATAAATAAATAAAAAGTGGAAGTGTTAATGAATGGTGGGGTTTGGTAATAAAACAGAAATAATAATAAATGGGTTGGTTGGTTAATAAGAAGGAACTTGCTGTGTTGCTGTGTTTGTTTCCCTAACCTGTTTTGTGGATGGTAGGGATATGTTTACGAATGATTGAAGTGGTTGGTTATGGATAGTTGCCCAATAGTTAAGGAACTAAATAATCTAATTTCTGCAGAAACATGAAAACCTAAATGGGGTTGGGAGATGATTGTTTGGTTGTTGATGCATGCTTCGTGGTAGCAGTGCCGAGGCACATGCTCAGTTTCTCTTTTTAAGAAGCCATAGGTTGGGCTGTGTGTTTGGTATATGTATATATATAATTGTATCTTTGTATTTAGTCGCACCACACCCATGTTAAGCACCTAGTGCCGAACACTCCCATTTTATGGGAGAGGGTGTTCCCCCTTAGTTACTAGCTCATTCCTGCTCCTTCTTCCATAGGCTATGATGGCTTGAGGTGACCTTACACCCAAGACTCTTCGGGTAGGTCTCGGAGGCTGTGATGGCTTGAGGCGACCTTTAGCCCAAGACTCTTCGGGCAGGCTTACCGTTCCCAAGAACCTTCGGGATGAGGCCCAGGTGTCTGCGGGCGGGTTAGTGGTTGTGGCTCAGGTGTGTGCGGGCGAGATGCATGGTTGTGAGGCCCAGGTGTGTGCGGGCGGGATGCGTGGTTTGTCCTAGGTGTGTGCGGGTGGGAAGAGTGTGGTAGCGTCAGGACGTTTGCCGTTAGGAAGAGCAGCATCTAATTAAGTGGGAAATGGTGCGGGGTACCCAATAATTTTGTTCTATATATATACTAAACTTGTTTGTGTTACTTGGTGAGTGTGACCAGTGAGGCTGGGTGGATAGTTTTTCCTTGTTAGTTTCTGGTTCTTCTGTTTTCTCACGGGACCTTAGGGTGTCTCCCCACTTGTGCACGAGAGCTTTAGGTTTCCCTACTGAGTATACTTATTTGCTCACCCTACGTTTACTTTCAGGTTTCCAGGAGGACTACCAGGGCCGTGCGGGACCCTACTAGTCGGGCAGTTGGAGTTGTTGCAGTTGTTGTTCTCTTGTTTTCTTTGGCATTGTACTTTTGAGCTTCCTTGTACTTGTACCATGTTATAAAAATTGTTTAAACATGCATGTGGGCTTGGTTTGGGTTTATTTATATACACTTGTTCTTTTCCCTTTTTGGTGGTTGACTTGTCCTATTTCCCGATGCAAAATAATAAAACGGGTAATGCCTCCCATATTTGTGAAAACTCATACCCTTGGTGCTAGTCGCCAACCCAGGGCCTACTGGAGGCGGGACTCGGGGGTCATTATCTCCCTTTCACCATTGCCAGCTCAGGAGGGGCATCTTTGGTGGGAGGGGGTCGTGACAGAATGGTATCAGAGCTGATGGTTGAGAGATAGGATGGAGTCTGGAGTTAGGCACAGTGAGGATTGCATGGGATGGTAGGGAAACAATGTTCGTTAATCTTGGTGCGTGACATAGGCCAGAGAAGACCGGCTAGGACACGGGATTTTAGGGCCCCCCGTGGTCCGATGCAAAGACTCTGAGCCTACCGAACGACCAAGTGAGACTATATTGATTGCAAGGTAGAGACCCTAGGGAAGCTACATGCATCATCATGTTTGTGTTTTACTTGATTTGGGTGTTCTGGGAAAGAAATTAAAATAAAATGATAATTAAAACATTGAGTTTTTCATTACTACTTGGGCTTAGGCGTTCCCTGGTTACCGAACAACTATGGCACCTAGACGTCAACAGAACGGCAGAGGAGTGGGACACAGACAGTTTCACGCAATAGAAGTGGCAACCCTAGCAAGGCCAGAGATCGAGAGAGATGTTTCCAGTTTTACTTAAATTCTCTCACTTATGTTTTGTTTAAATTCAAGATCATCACACTCCTTTGTTGGAACTCTTTTGCTCATTCTCTGGGACTGTACCTTGTTTTTGTGAGTTTTTTTAATGCTATGTTGTTTCCCGCTTTTCTTTAAATGTACGTGAAGAGCCCTATCATGTGGGGAGGGGAAGACCTAATCCCTAATCGAGACGCATTAATATGGATGCGATTTAACCCTTGCAGGCGAGTCAATGCCGCCTAAAGCGGATAATATCTCGACATGGGAGAAGGAATTCCTCAAGCCATGTGTCCGGGCAGTGTGTGGGTTGTACGTTGTTGGGTGCAGTGTAAGTTGGAAAAAAAACCTAATATATGGAAGTGGGAAGGCCCAGTCCTTAACCAAGATGCATTAATGCGGATGCGATTAATCCTGTGCAGGCGAGTCAGTGCCGCCTAAAGCGGATAATATCTCGACATAGGAGAGGGAATTCCTAACTCACATAATTAGGGTTGTCGGTTGTTTCTTGTTATGACAAGAGGCTTGAGAGGTATCTTAAGGGGTGGTTGTTCGGACCTTTCCCCCTTAAATGGGTTGGTTTTAATTCTCGAGGATGAGAATGTTTTGAGAGGTATCTGGTGTAATGGACCGAACCTCTCCGGTCCTTTTCTTTGTAAAAAATTTTTGATGTGGTCAAACACGACACGTGTTGTAATAATAATAATTTTTTGATAATAATAATTGATAATGGTGGCGTGAAAATATTTGGTGTTAATTAGATAAAATGGTTTTAATTTAATCATTGTAAAATATAAGAAATAGAATCAAATATATTTAATAAAATGATGGGAGGCGCATGGAATAAGTTATAAAGGAATAAATTACAATAAATGAGGCTCATGTAATAAATTATAAAGGAATGAAATGCATGGGGTGCATGGGTGTGACCTTGTACAGGAGGCGTTGTGCGGTTCTCCACAATTAAAGTTGGAATTGTGTTAATAACATTAAAAGGGTATTATTATATAATAATTTGTTATAATAATAATAACATGAAGAGGCACGTGAATGTGGTTCCCAACCATGCGTGAATATAATGTTATGGGATATATGGAGTAATTATATCAAAATAATGGGCGTCAATAATAATAATAATTATTAAGGTTAATGATGGGGACCCGTTGATGAAATTGAAAGAGGATTTATTACTATTGAATTAAATAATAATGATAAAGGTGATAGAAATATGTGTGTGATTGGTAAATTAAATTAAATGGGTTTAATTTTTGGTTATTAAATTAAATTATTTGAATTTAATTAAATGGAATGGTTTTAACTTAATAACCATGGTAAACTAATTTAATGGGAGTAAATTAGTACATTAATTATGTGTGTTATTATTATTAATTTTATTAAATAATAAAGTTGAAGTGAGAATGGAGTTTGGGGCGTTCCACATGGGGTAAAAGAAATGGGAGGCGCCACTTTTGGTGGTGGGAGAGAATCATGAAAGAAAAAAATAGATTGGAGAGAGAAACAAAAAAATAATAATAAGAGAAATAAATTAAAAGAAAAATAAATGAAAAAGGAGGAATTGGTGTTTAATTCTAGCGCCCATGAAGACTCCAAAACGTGATTGATTTTGGAGTTATGAAAAATAAATAAATAATTGATTAATAATAATAATAAAATATTGTTATTATGAATTTTGTTGATAAAACACTTTTTTCACAATAACTTCTTCGTGCGACCTCGGTTTCACGAACCGTCAGTGGCAGTGCGACCCTAACTACGAGATGAAAATTTTGAGTCCAATATTGGATGTCTTTTTCGGGTTTCTGGATTGGGTACTTGAAATGCTCATGAATTAATAGATTTAATATTGTTATTATTACGGGATCTTGTATCCAACGTATCTCCCTCATACGGTATCAGATTGACGATCTGTCAGTGACAGCGTAACCCTGAAATTATGATGGTCATTTTAAGACCATTAATGAGATAATTTTTATGACTCATGCCTCGGGTCAAAGAAACACCACATATTTATAGAATTATCATTATTATTAAAACGCGTGGAAACCGCGTGACGTGTCGTGTGTTGACCAGTCAAAACGCGTAACGGGTGTACGGTCACATCGTGTATTCATTAATGCACACTGAATACGGTTTTACCTATTCGTTGGAAATATAAGAAAGGGTCGCGGATTATTTCTAGACCAATCGCTTCTTCTTCGCATGACGACACTCTTGGATGATCAAGAAGTCTTCCTCCTCTAACTTCTTTGTCCGAGCTCCGAATTTCGATCCGTCAGCGGCCACAGGATCGTAGCGACGAGACGAAGCTTCTAAGCCCAGAATTGTCACCTTTCTTTCTGGACTTCCTTCTCCAGCTTCCATCCTAGGAGGCGTTTTTCGGGTTTGGCGAAGGCGGAGGACACCGAAGGACGTCGTCGGAAGCGACGTGATCGAGACCTTTTGAGGTAGGGATCTCACCTTTGTCTCTCTAATTTGTGTATCATGTGTGGCGGGTATCCTTTTGTTTTCATGAGAAATTGTTGAACCTTTAAATAAATATAATAACTGGTTAAAGAATGGGGTTGGGAAGTTAGTGATTGTTGTTACCTTACTTTTTATATCCTGTGATATTATATTTGTGAATTGAATGAGCTTCTACCTACTAAAAATCACAGTCGTTGGGGGCCTTTTCTTACGCAATTAAATGTTGCCCTCTCCTTCTGTATTTTCTTATGGATGGAAACATCATGGAATGTGGAAATTGGTTAATCACGTAAAGTTGACTTTTTAAATGAAAATCTAGAACCCTTGTGTGATCACCCCAGTTGAACCAAAATGGAATAATGAACATGTGGGTGTTGGCTTGGTTGCGTGGCATGTGTTGGGGGTGTTTTGTGGGCTATTGTGGTTTGGGTGAGCAGCGGGGCTGCGGTTGACTTGGTCGTGGGTTGGTGTAAATGTTGTGATGGTGATGGGCAACGGGGCTGTAATAAATGGTATTAAAGGGGTAACGATGTGTGTTGTGGTTATGGCTGTTGGCAGTGGGGTTGCAGGGATGGGTTTAAATGTGAACGGACTATGGGTTGTGTTTATTAAATAAATAAAAAGTGGAAGAGTTAATGAATGGTGGGGTTTGGTAATAAAACAGAAATAATAATAAATGGGTTGGTTGGTTAATAAGAAGGAACTTGTTGTGTGCTGTGTTTGTTTCCCTAACCTTTTTTGTGGATGGCATGGATATGTTTACGAATGATTGAAGTTATTGGTTATGGATAGTTTCCCAGTAGTTAAGGAACTAAATAATCTAATTTCTACTGAAACATGAAAACCTAAATGGGGTTGGGAGATGATTGTTTGGTTATTGATGCATGCTTCGTGGTAGCAGTGCCGAGGCACATGCTCAGTTTCTCTTTTTAGGAAGCCATAGGTTGGGATGTGTGTTTGGTATATGTATATATATAATTGTATTTTTGTGTTTTGTCGCACCACACCCATGTCAAGAACCTAGTGCTGAACACTCCCATTTTATGGGAGAGGGTGTTCCCCCTTATTTACTAGCTCCTTCCTGCTCCTTCTTCCATAGGCTATGATGGCTTGAGGTGACCTTACACCCAAGACTCTTTGGGTAGGTCTCAGAGGCTGTGATGGCTTGAGGTGACCTTTAGCCCAAGACTCTTCGGACAGGCTTACCATTCCCAAGATCCTTCGAGATGAGGCCCAGGTGTCTGTGGGCGGGTTAGTGGTTTTGGCCCAGGTGTGTGCGGGTGAGATGTGTGGTTGTGAGGCCCAGGTGTGTGCGGGCGGGATGCGTGGTTTGGCCCAGGTGTGTGCGGGCGGGAAGAGTGTGGTAGCGTCAGGACGTTTTCTTTTAGGAAGAGCAGCATATAATTAAGTGGGAAATGGTGCGGGGTACCCAATACTTTTGTTCTATATATATACTAAACTTGTTTGTGTTACTTGGTGAGTGTGACCAGTGAGGCTGGGTGGATAGTTTTTCCTTGTTAGTTTCTGGTTCTTCTGTTTTCTCACGGGACCTTAGGGTGTCTCCCCACTTGTGCATGAGAGATTTAGGTTTACCTACTGATTATACTTGTATGCTCACCCTACGTTTACTTTCAGGTTTCCAGGAGGACTACCAGGGCCGTGCGGGACCCTACTAGTCGGGCAGTTGGAGTTTTTGCAGTTGTTGTTCTCTTGTTTTCTTTGGCATTGTACTTTTGAGGTTCCTTGTACTTGTACCTTGTTATAAAAATTGTTTAAACATGCATGTGGGCTTGGTTTGGGTTTATTTATATACACTTGTTCTTTTCCCTTTTTGGTGGTTGACTTGTCCTATTTCCTGATCCAAAATAATAAAAAGGGTAATGCCTCCCATATTTGTGAAAACTCATACCCTTGGTGCTAGTCCCCAACCCGGGGCCTACTGGAGGCGGGACTCGGGGGTTATTATCTCCCTTTCACCATTGCCAGCTAAGGAGGGGCATCTTTGGTGGGAGGGGGTCGTGACAATATCCTTGTTTAATTTGATATATCCATTCTATTAGTGAATAACACATCAAGATACATTTAGATTCATTTTATTACTACTATTAAAATTATTGAAAAAACATTTCTGATAATTCCAAATTTGAATATGATTCATTTTTTTTGAGAATAAGAAAATTAATAAACATTTTATAGTGTCTATGATTCTTTTTAGGTCAATAATAAAATAATAAGTGGTTCTATAAATGAAAAAAGATAAAGATATAATTTTCTATAGTTATAAACCAATTATAAGGTCCTAAAAATATTAAAATGATGAATATAAGTGAAAAATGAATTGAGTTGATGTGAAAATATATTATAGTTGAGACGTGATCATTAAATTTATCATAAATGAGTAGTATGATGATTTTTCACCACAGAACCTACATTATAGGTTTAAAAAGATGAAAAAATTCAACAAATTCAAGATGATGATAGATATTATTCATATTTAAGTTACAAGGGTATGAATTTTGGAACCAAATGGAAAATATCAATAACTAAATGGATGTTTTATACTAAAAATATCATAGGTGGTTTGAATAAAAATGTGAAAAAAATCAAGGTAACTAGTGTCACGATCCCTCTTTCAAAGAGAAAAAAATCAGATAGTTGATTTAACTTTTGATATCATCAAGTCATAAATAAATTTTTATATAAAATTGAAAATAATGATATATGGGTGATAATTATGAGATCCAATTAGAATAAAATAATTTTTGAAAAATTTGTATATAAGAAACATTATTAACATGAAAATTGATGTCTAAAAAAATATAGATGTTTTTATAAGGGGTTTTTGGAAATTGGTTGAATTTATTTTGATGAAACATTTTCCCTGATTTCATAAATTTGGAATGTTGGAATTTTCCTTGTTATTATTAATTAAATAAGTTTAATTTTTTAAAATGAATATGATGTATGAATTAATAAATATTGATAAAACTGATGATGTTTATATTAATTAATATAAGTGGTTTATGTTTGATAAAGATGGAAGAAGTGTGTTAATGTTGGAAAGTTCCCATTTATGGATTGAAAAAAGCTCAAATTGAATGGAACATAAAACTTGATTAGTACCCAAAGAGTATTTAATTCAAGAAAAGGCCAGTGGATAGTAACCTTTATAGTATGAAGAACAACACCAAATCAATTATTGTGATCATGGAAATGGGTTCAATGTGGTCCTTCCTAATTTCACAGCATTATGCACCAATGATGGATAGAGATATGAAAGGAGTTATCCAATTCTATTTTTATAAAACCCATTGTACTGATTAACTTTGTTTTCACTTTTCTTAATTTTTTTTGGGACCGATTGGCCTGGATCCCATAATTTTTGGTAAATAAAGAAGTTTGATATTTCAATGCTCGGGGGATGAAATTTATCATGGGCCTCTAAATTACCAAAGATGATGGTCCGATTTTCATACCTTAATAAAAATATTCCTAAGAATAATTAGAGATATTTTTTATGGAGAAATAAATGAGTGTGTTAACACCAATTCAAGTAGGAATAATGTTTAACGAGGTTGATATTGAGAAATATTTTTAAAGAAAAATAATTTTGAAAGTTTATGGGTAAACACTTAAACATGGCTGCCTGAGGGCTGTACATTACATATGACATTACTCTTAGTGTTATTTAATATAATAATCCAAAATAATCAAATCTTCTTATATCCAAGAGAATATTGAGATATTTCTCAATCACATTCAGTTTTGTATTATTATATAATAATAATGGTGATATAGATTTAAAGTGACTTACAAATACTGATTGGGTTGGGGGTGATGATGATAGGAATTCCACATTAGGCGATTAATTATTTATTAGTGTAAGGTGTGTGCATGGAATTACAAGAATAAGATACAAGTTATCCTGATTTCCACAGATTATGGGTAAGTGACTAAATCATAACAAGCTACATAAATTATTTGGATGAATAATCAACTTAGGGAAATGAATGTAAGTGTCGAATACACACTTGTTATTAGTTGTGATAACCAGAGGGCCATAAATCTTTCTATAAATATAATATAACTTTATAAATAAAATCAAATTGATATTAATAATAATTTTATAATGTAAAATGTGATTTAATACATATTGAAGATAGAATTTTTTCCGTCAATGGATTTTTTTAATATTTTATCAATTCAACTTATAATTAACTCTTTTTAGACATAAAAGATATAAATGGTTCTATAGACCTTTTTATAGTATTGAGGTATGTTTTTGATTTTCATCATCTCTTTGAAATATTTTTTTACAATGGAGATAATTTTTTATACAGTAAAAAACCTATGTTTTATTTAAATGTTTTAATTTTTTTATTGAGTGAGTATAATAATGTGCTTATATTTTTTATTAATTACATATCTAACAATTCAGATTCGGTATATCTAGTTGATCTATTTATAGGCAACAATGATGTTAGGATTTATCACTTCTAATTTTACACTGAGCAGGCCAAGTAGACCTATCAATGATCAATTCATGGATTATTTATTTGAATCCATTGTCACTACATCCTTTACAGAACATATTTTTCTTTATAATCAGTAATAAGAATAAAAATGATTCAAATTTTAGTTTCTTTTTATATATCAAGGGGTAGATAATTTTATATGGGATAAGAAACTAAAATAAATGATTTTTTTATTGACAACAAATCAAAAGGGTGAGTTTGTTGATATCACATAAGGAAACTATTTTATTTATATTATGTAAATTTATAAAATGTTTTCATAGAAATTTATGTGATTTTTGGAGATATTTGTAATTCTCTGAGGATGTTTGAAGCTGTTCTAAGCTAATTAGAAATAATTTAATAATTATGAGTTAATTCTAAAATTTTACTAAATACTCCATGAATAAGATTAAAATTTTACCGTAAAGGTGAAGAATTGATAAAGGAATTACATATCTAAAATTATATTTTGATAGAAACAATTTTGTTTGTGAGTTATTAAATGTTACACTGAATATGCTTGAGTAATATTATCTATAAATAACAACCTATATTAACAAATAATATCACCATAATTGACCCACTATAAGGCTGGAATCATGTTCTAGATAACCATTGGATGATTACAAGAACCAGCGTATCATACAATGAAATATTAAATTATTTCACTCCCAGAATACATGTGATACAATAGAAAAAATAGTGCATCATAGTGGATTACATAAAATGACAAAATCCCTGAATATCCAATCAATAAAGGTCACATCGAACACATAAATACCATGTTCTAAAAGAAAAACCAAACAACCACTTACATGGAACCTAAATCAACCCATGAGTCCTTCTCTATAGGACAATAATTCAACACCATCCCAACCTAAAGGATTGCAACATGATCCAGTAGATCTGTCCTCTACATGATTCTCCTCCATTAATATATATCCTATGAAACCATTGATAAATATTCCCAATGGAAAAAGTAGGGTGCGAGAAATAAATCTCAAGATGATACCAAAAATAATCTACAAAATGTCTATGAAAATAAACCCATTACTTGTTATATAAAATATATTTGCAAAACATTTCAAGAAGAAATCATTTTAATAAATAAAATCATCATTTTTTTCTTTTTAAAAACACTCTATATTCAATAAATATGAAAATAAATGACATAATAGTTATCCATGATGCATAAGAAGATGATTAAAATATGTTTCAATAATCAATATTCATATTAACCAGGAGGGAAAAAATATTTTTATACAAGCACATATTGTATCTTCAAATCACCAAAGGGAAAGTTACAACATAATGGTGTACACAACTAATAGAAATACAAACACAAATAGGCATAAGTGAACTCAATGTTTGGGAAACTATTTCCTTTGAAAAGGCCACCCAATATAAAATATGTTATCATGAGAACCTCCCCTAGTGATAGGTATCTCAACTATGGTCCATATATTTCTAGTTTTCCCTCATACCCCAAGGTCTTCCCGATGAACTATTTCATCTTAATTATATTAAATAAAACAATTCCATAATTCTTAAACATTTTCTATGGAAAATTCATTTTGACTTCGTTCCCATATTAACAAATAATTTTCTATTGTGATACCCTACTATGTCCATTAATGTAGTATAAATTTCATTTTAAAATTGTCTTTTTGGAATTTAAAAAATCATGTGTATCAAAATAGTTTCGATCAAAATATAATTTCTGAAAATCATTTCCATATCCATAAAATATAAGGTTCACCACTCATGTATTTTTAATGATCAACTTCAAAAATAAAAACTGATAGAAATAAAAAGAACACAAGTCATTTCAAGGGATTGAACATAGGTTAGGCACACATACCTTGTGAATAAAAAAACCTTTATTTCCATAAAAACTAGTAATGATAAATTTATAGACAAGGTCTACACAATCCTAGATACAAAATAAACATCATAAATTTCATATAAATCTTTCATGATAACGAAATAAAAACACATTAGGGTTATAATGAGATTAATGGTATAGAGATCAGGAGGATGTCAAGTTAAAATTCAAAAAATCAAGAGGAAAATAATGTACCTTGTTGAGAACCACAAAAAAATTGCTAGGAATCACCACGCTATCAAAGAGAGTATTATTGATAATCATAGAGGGTTTGGTTTGAGATAATACGGGATTGGGATATGATTATTGTTTAAAAAGATGAAGGGAATCATGGAAATGATTCATTTTAAGAAGTTTAGACTGGGTTTCATGGTTACAAAACCATTTGTTAACCTTATGGGGGAAACTATTCATTGAAATAAAATCATATGTTATCCTAGGAAAAGAGAAAAAGTTATAAAAACCATTCTTAAACCCTCAAAATCAACACCAGAACTCATAGAGCCATATTATATAGTTACGAAATGGTTAACAGTGACAACACACCCAACTTTCCCCCCAAATTACTAATTTTCAACCCCATAGTCTAAAAGCCATTAAAACCATACAAGATATAATCCAATATCTAAATTAAAAATTACCCTGAATTAGTGGGAAACAAAATTCTCACCACTGTAACATGATTATATCCTAAAAAAGGATAAAAACCATGAAATCAAAAAAGAATAAGTCCATTATCATATCATTAGGGTCTCATGCTCCCATATATTCTGGGTTTCCCTACTAAACTATAACTTTACCCAATATAATGGTATAATATTTCTACCTAGAAACATATCTTATCAGTCTATTATATAAACAATCATTTCAATATCTTTGGTGTTACAATCAATCTAAACTCCCTCCCACTTATTAAATTTTCAATGTTCTTCATCTCTTGGATGATACTCTATCTATCCAAAATCCATTTTCTAACCTCCACCTAAAAAATAGGTGATCTACAAGGCCACCCATACAATGACTTAAATAGAGACATCTTTATTGATTTATGATAACTATTTTTGTAAGAAAATTTCAATAGGTTCAAATGTATTTTATAAGATCCCCTTAATACAACCACGCATTAAAAATGTATGTATTCATTATTATGGATGGATCTCTTAGGATGGCCATCTATCATGTTATGATATGTCATGGTAAAAATCAATTAATAACCAATAATTTTCTATAATGCACTTCAAAAATGGGATGTAAAGATAAGGTATCTATCCAAGATAATGGATGAAATCACCCCAATGAAGTCTAACAATCAGTACAAAAAATTTATAATGTTGAAAAAAATTTGTTGATAATTTCTTAAACCACTACAAAAAAATCTAAAAACATTAGCGGTGGTCTCTAAAAAACCACAAATAAATATATTTCATTTAAGAAAAAAAACACTTCTCTTCCTGATACCACTCTCCCTCTCCACCCCTCAAGGTCTATCCCTCGCCTTAATCCCTCTATCCCCTAGTCCCTCCTTACCACCCCTTCCCCCTTGCCACCATAAGGTTCCCCCCCCCCTCAATTCTCTACCTATGCCTGATCCCACATGTAACCATCATGTTCTCCCTCATCTCTATTCCCCCCTCTCCCCTGATCTCTCACCACTTCCCCCCTCCCCTGATCCCTCACCGCTTCCCCATAACCCCTAAATATAGATATCCTTCTCATATTACCCTCTCACACTCATCATCTATCTTAGAGGATGCCCTAGACCAACCCTCCACTCACACTCTTCTGATACGTGGTCCATCCTCTTTAAATTTCAAATTCAACCCTTCCAGGTTAGGGTTTTTTCTTTTCTTTATCCTCCTTATCTTCTCATCTCAAATACTTTCCTTCACCATCATGATTCATTTTACACTATAAAAAACAATATGTTGGTTTTAGGTTATAAAGAATTGTGTTTTTAATTCTCTGGATGTGCAGTCTCCTCTTAGAACCACCACTTTGCGTATTTAGGGGCTTTAAGTCATCTGTTCTTGTTTTTAGGTTTTTTCCCTGATTTCCCTTTTATTTAGAATGCCATTTAAGTCTAGGTTTTATAAATTGGGTATTAATCAAATTAACCATGATAACGAGTTGAATGAATTTATATAAATTTGTTGAATGAAGTTCTTAAGAAATTATCATTGATTCTTAAGTGGGTTTTTATTGATTTTCTCCCATTGTGTTGTTAAAGCTAATGAATAACTAATTTTTTCCCTATAAAATATTTGTGGTGGATTTTATATGGACGAATAGTATTTTATTATTGTTCAAAATTATTTATGTGATTATATGTATTCATATATAATTTTAAGAGGTTGATTAGGTTGGTTTTTCATTATTTGACATATTTTATGGAGTTTAATTATTTTATCCTTATGTTATTCACTTGTGAATAATGTGTGAGTGCTTCATGTTTTTTTGGTGTTGTAAAAATATGTGAAAGTGCGTATATATATATATATTCAATTGAGAATATGTGAATATGTGAATTGGGATATATATATATATATATATATATTCATATGTGTATAATAATAAAGTGGATCATGAATTTTAAATATGTTATTTGAATTTATTTCCATATTATGTTTCTAAGGGTTTTTAAAATGAATTATAAAGGTTTAATTGGTTTTTTTGAAAGGGACTTATTTTTTTTTTAATTTTTTAAACGTTTCCAATAATGTTTTATAGATATTTTAATTTTCTAGTTTTGGACTTTTTAAAAGAAAATTGTTTCTCATGAAATTATTTGATCTAGATAGTGGAGATGGCGTGAAATATGTTTTAGAATGGGATTTGTTCATCTACCCCTAAATGATATATTTTATGTTATCAGTTTTTTTAACTTTATGAAAAACCAAGGGTTCTTAATTTGGATAAACAAGAAAGGAATAGGTCCTACACCACTAGAAATTATTGCGAAGTATTATGTGATACCCCCTTTAGCTAGAGATGCAACAGATCTCTAAATCCACTACTAGGATGTCCTATAATTACTAGGAGAACCTAGAAATAGTAACACTACGACGTTTCTACCATGATGTTCATTTTAATCTATTGATTTTAGGGGTTTTATATTATTTATTTATTATGTTATACTATCCATAAATGATTTCAATTTTATATTTGACCTTTTTAGTACTTATATGACTCTCTTTATAACTATTAGGGTGTGGTGTTTTTACTTCCATTTATATAACTTCCTACTTAGTAATATTTACGTGTTTAATGATTCATTTGGGTTGTGTTGAGTTTACTATAATTATTTTTCAGGAAAAAATTATTTCATGATTTAGTAATTATTTTTTTAAAATGAGTGTGTTAAAACTATTTGGTTTTTAAAAAGTAGATTTAATGGAAATAAAATAGATTTGTTTTTTATAAATTTTACATAAAACACATTTTAAATAATTAATTTTAAACTATAATTTCAGTGGTCTATTATATAAATAGAAATTATCATTAAATGATGGTTTATTATGTGTTTTAATTTTCATTAATGAAGAGTATGATCATTTTGATATATGGATAAATATGGGATCATATTAACAAGAAACACACCTTATTATGATAATGGTTTAGAGGAGTTTTTTGTTTTTAAAATTTTAAATATATCTGTTGATGCGGAATAAGATTTAGATGCCCTAAAAGTAAACATAGAAGATGGTTTATGAGAGAAGATGTTTTTTCACATTTGATATTGAAGAAATTACCTACTGAATATTGGTGATGAACATAATATGGATAATCGAACATTATTGAATTTTTGAGCACTGATATTAGTAAAAAGAATGATCTCCAAACTTCTTCTATAATGGAAAATGTAATGAAAAACCTTAGAAATGATTCATTTTAAATTTCAAGTTAACAAAATAAAAATCAAAACATATCAGAAAAACTAGTTGGGGGTACTATAAATAGTCACATGAAAAAACATAGGTTTGGGATTATAGAAAAACTAAAAAATGATCACAACATATCATTAGACACTCCCCTTGATGATATAGAGACTAATATAAGAGATAACTTCACTGAGTAGAACAATACATTTCATTATATTTTACTCTCAATGCACATGATATAAGTTCATAAATATTGCAATCAATATGGATATTTGTTTGAAAAATATATCTTGTAAATCTAGTAATTTATATTAATTTATATATATCATGAATACCAACACTCATGCTAGGTTTTCTGAATATTTGATGTTTTTGGATCTATTTCCACTAAAATATTATTGAATGTTTGATGCTTACAATGTGAATGGATTTAAATTTCATACAACCAATTAGGAAGCAGGTTTAGAAACAAAGAATAGTGGTATAATTAAAGTTGCTGAATTGGGACCTTATTGAATGTTTACTGATATTATCAAATTAAACTAACATGTTATTTTTTATTATGTATTATTTATATGTAAGTTAACCAATACTTACAAGGTTACAAAAAGAGAATCCCTTCAACTTACTTTAGTGAAATTATCTCTATTGATAGATATCAGTGACTATGAGTTACATGATCTGTATATCTTTGTATCATAAGAAAAAATGATGTAATATTTGAATGATATCTTGGATTGATGGTGGAGTGTAGTTATTCCCATAAAATAAAAAGACTTTAATGATATGGAGGATGAAATGGAAGATTTTACATCTACCATTTAATGTCATCATTAATAAGAATTTTAATAATTATTCCATTATGATATTAAAAATATTAGACTTTAAATAGTGGATGAAGTAGAGGAATTAAAAATGGGACATAATAACGATATTATTGAATGAAAAATTATTATATGGGCAACTATCCATTAACTTTTCAACCACCTATGTTATATGTTATTAATTTCTAGTATGGTAGATCAGTTAAAATAATGAAATTGTTTTTTATGCATTATTTGTTAATTTTTTTAAATTTAAATGTTATATTTGTTTGTACACACTATCTTTCATTATCATACCTATGTATATTATTTTTGTCCGCACTATGCATCGTTTATCATTTATAAATTTCTTATTCTACACATTTTTTTGAAATATAAGTTTTGAATTCATTGTTACTTGTGTAAATGATAGAAAAGCCGAGGAATAAGATATTACTTAATGCCAATAGACTCTATGTTAATATTCCCTTGACCACATAGATACATAATGATCCACCGGGCTCCCTACCTATATCATCATGGATACCCTCAGTTTTCCCCAATAATTATTTTCCACACCCACTATATCCCTCTCATCAGTGCCCAGAACACTTTTCTTATCCATCTCTTCAGTATCTAGCACATTTCCTCCAGATTCAGCAGGTTTAATACGTGAAAAATATACAATGAGGGGACTTGTGGTCACTTCTATTTCTTTATGAGGTTATTAGAGGGTTATAGTTATTGGAATTGTTTTAATTTGAATAATTTTATTATATTTTTTATACTAATAACTATTTTTTCCATAAAATAAAGATATTAAGTTACTACCGAGAAAAATATTATTAGTTAATATTTCTAGAATCCGAATAGATTGAAGAGAGTAATCCAATTTTATTATTATGGGGTCCCCATAGATGATGTTTTGGGATTATTTAGCCAGATTCTTATCCATTTGGCGACTGATCCGGTTAGCCATTTGTATAAATATTCTAATTGGAGGAATATGCCTCATTCGTGGAAGAATAAAGTATTTCATTTTAATATAAAGGTAATTTTAATACATTATGGAGTAATTGAATGTCATTATTTAAAAAATTCTAATAATTTTAAAAATGAATCACTATGTGAAGATCTTATTACACAGTACCATTGAAGATGTTACAACATTAAAGTTGAAATTGAAAATTTTGGGTATGAAATGGTAATATTTTAAATGGATATTATGGAATGAATTCAACATTACATCATTGAACACTCAAAAAAAGTATGATAAGGTACCTAAAGGGTTACCTAGAGAGTAGTGGAAGGTGTTTTTTGATATCTATCTCCCTAAGAAGCATATTATAATTATAATTATTTTCTTATATTCATCTCATTTTGAATATATGTATATGAATATGATAAGTATATGAAATTTCATTCATTAATATTAAATGACAGGTTATTTATTTCAAGATGTTTCAAGAGAAATTGATCAAGTTGGGCTAAAAATCATCATGCACACTATCAGTTCAATGTTTTTTTTCAAGAAACATATCAACTATGAAAATATATTAAATATATTAAATATTAATAATATAAAATTATATGTTTCATTTATCAATTTTCTGATTTCTTTTAATGTAGTCAAAGAATTTATGGCACTAAGTATCCTGAATGGAACATTGAATGTTCACATGAAATCTTTTGGATTTATGTGAATGATCCCAATAAAGAAGTTAAGTTATAAATTCCTTTTTATTGAAATAAATTATTTTTTATTGTCACATTTTTAATATGTGTTTCTTTAAATATGATTGATATTTTATTTATAGGTAAAAGTAAATGAACTATTAGATTACAATCCCATATAGTTCTTATCCTTCTCCTAGTATGATCCAGTTTGTACATCATTAGGAAGGCACATCCTGGTTTAGTTCACATGAGGGGTTTGGGACAATTACTGTTTGTGGTATTTGGATAGTCACTAGGAATTTTAGTATCATGTATTCTCTCTTATTGATTCTCTCCACCCTGAGATGCTTAGTGATCGTTTATTTTAATGAAAATTAAAATTCCAAAACATTGGAGAATAATACAAAACTTGTGGGAACATATAGATATGAAGGATTAGAAGATAATTTATCTAAATAAATCATTGTATGAATTATATCTGAAGATGTAAAGATGTTTCCTGGTGATATTATATCGATGGATGGTTTGGGTGAGCAGGTAAATCACACAACCTTATATTCATTTAGTACACAATTTTTTTGGATTTATGTATAAATTTTAATATACTCCAATATTTAATTTTCTAGAAAATTTTAACATTGTTTTCAATAAGAGGTAATTGAGATGTAGATATAGAAAATGTAGATCTTAGTTCATCGGGTAGTGATGTGGTTTGAATTTTGATTCAGTGATGGTGATGTGTAACTAAACTCATGAATGACTAACTAAACCCATCCTTGTTCCTTATGATAAAATTATATATTTGTTTGTTAAGGGGATGTGTCATTGATCATTATTTTTATTTTCTATTATGGTAGAATCTTGAATTCTATATATTTTGTATCTTATGTTTTTAGTCACTTAGAAAATGACATTCCTTATTTCCTATGGTCTATAGAATTAGTTTGAACAATTGTTTTGTATGGTGAAACTTTATATTCCATATTATTTAAGTTTTGGACTAGAAACGATAAGTGGAAGATAGATATTAATTCAAATGAGCTGTTTTTCTCTAATAAAGGATTTTAATAATATATTTATATAAATAATCATTTCATTGATTGAGAATACATCCATATAACATGATAATTATTTATTTTTATATTATTACATTATTTATGCATTTTTATAATTCATATTATATTTTATTAATACTATGTGAAATAAAATATACATTATTAGTATGTTTTATTAATTTATTATTATCTATGTTATGATGATATTTTTTTTAGCATAATAATATAACCATGTTTAATTGTTCTCATGCTGTATTTAGATCATTGTTAATCTATATGATATTTAAAATTATTTTAATGAATGTGTATGATTAATATTTGTATTGGGATTTTTTATATATATTTTCCTTAAAGTGTTACCAATATAATTGAGGTTTTTAAATTTGATCTTCAAGAATGCATTTGTGAATCTTATTATATGGGATCATAGTTGTTGTTTCTCATATACTTATGTCAATTTTGATCATTATAGAACATGTATAATGATTATACTTATGTTATAAATTAATGGATTATATTTTATGTTTATTGGGATATAGTTTCTATAGTTTGTATTTTTTAGCACACATATATAGTGGAAGTTTAAACCACCAGTATTCATGGTAAATTTTTTTACAAGCGGTTTAAACCACAAATAAAACCTTGAAAAATTTTAGTGGAAAATAACCATTAAAAAAAATAACTGCCACCCAAAAAAGGCTCATGGCCACTTCGAATAAATATTTGCTAATTGTGTGAGGGTTCCATAAGTAAGATTCCAAGACCAACATTAGAGGGAGTTTTGAAAAACTATGATTTTAAAATTTTGTGACATTTTAAATCCCCTTGAATACTAGTAATAACCATAGGTAGTACTATATTTTTTGGTTATGAATCTCTGTCACATTCAGGTCTCTAATATCTTCTTTCTTTGTCGAATCCTTGATATATAGTTAAGGAATAGATATCATTAGTGGAACAAAAGTCACTCAAATCAAACCCTAACCACTAGGTGTCCAAGGTAGCCTATCAAAAAACTACAAGTCTATATAATTTTATTTTCACACAAGAATGGGTCATGGTTATAATAAATCAGTTGATATATTATGTTCCTCCCTAATTCGCTCAAAGTAAGTCACCAAGACACAGAATCTACCATCAATCACCTCATACTTGGCCACCAATAAAAACAAATCATGTAATAAAAAAACTTGGTAGCTATAGGGTGTACATACTAATTACATTAGTGTCCAACCTCTATTAATTTATATCTAAGGTTTATTGTAACTACCATCCTTTCTAAAAAATGTAACACTCCATAAGGAGATCAAGTAAACTCATCTAAGGCATCCCCACTGTAATGATTTATAATACGGAAATTAAAGTTCACCTACTCTTCCAATCCAAGTTGAATATAATCATCTATAAGTGATCTAAATAAATCATAGAATAGGAATACCTTTCTATATTCTACCCCTTTATCTTGGTGCATCTCATAATAAAAAACTCATCAAGCACCATTATTCCAAAAATTCCTTTTCCACACGAGTCAGAATCATTCTATTCAATATGTCGGGGACTATGTTTCCTTTTCCATGGGTGTATAAAATATCGATGTAAAAGGACATAAGTTACTCCACTTAATTTATTGGTCTCATGTTTAAATACCTATAAGTAAACACATACATTAGATTATTATTTCCATAAGAAACTATAAAATTCTCCCCGAAGAGGTAGTGGAACCAAGTCATTAGAGCATGAATTAATGCCACAAAATCACGCTCATGAGTGGTATGATTCTTCTCCTGATGTAATAACTATAACAAACATATATTTTATGAAATGTTTTTTTCATATAAATTTAAATTTGTTGATATTTTTCATTTCACACAACATTGAATTTTAATAAACCAACATATACTATTATTTATAAATGACTATTATATCCCATTAGTAAAAATTGGTGGTATGTATAGTAATAATAAAAAATTCAATGTTAATTATTAATGATTTATATAATTAAAATATACTAATATGTAATAACAGAATTTTTAGTATAGTGTTTAAAATATATTGAAAATAAAATTTTCCCAAAAAATGATTTTATTTTTTTTTGTGATCTAATGATAAAATTAATATTTTACATTTTTAAAAAAATTCCTTGAATAAATAAATTTTATTTTTTGAACTAAAATTTTAAAACTCCTTTTGGTTGGCGTAAGGCCCAATGGTCACTTATCCCATTTCAATACTTATGAAGTATTAATACTTTGAAAACCATTTTCTCTTCGCATATGTAGGTTTAATGTTAGATAAAATTATTCGAATATATTGATTAAAATTTGAAAAAATATATTACACATTTTTAATCATAATAATTTATATTATATAATAATGTAAACATAATTGTTTTCCACAATGAATAGGAAAAACTGTAAAAATTAATTATGCATGTCAAGGTTAATATGGGTTTATCTGGTTTAAAATACAAGGATAAGGGTTAAAATATCCTAAGAACATGTCTAATTACTATTTCATTACCATATTTAGAACATATAACATCTAAATTTCAATAATGATCCATTTTTATCCTTTTTTTCATGAAAAAAATGCGCGTAAAACTTTTTAATTACAAAAATTTCAAGTGTGTCATCTCTCCCTATTATACAAGGCCACCCCTCTCAACTACTCTCCACAATTAATAATAATTTTTTTAATAAAATACCTAAAATAATATATTACTCACATTCCTACCCACAAAAAAGATTCATTATTTTGAATATTGACCCTTCTAAAGAAGGATTTGGTTGTAAATACAAAGAGGTTCTCCGAAAAGGAGGTAAAATTCTTAACCATGCGTTTTGGTTTTATTTTTTCATCCACATAAAAATATTGTTCAAATATAATGATATAATATCACCATTATCTCCCTTATAATTATATGTTATCATTGAAATGGAATAACCTATATCCATCCATTCATCCCTCAAATAGAAAATGAAACCGTCGATCTTGTGTATGGAAGACAACCGCCTCGTTAACCGATGTAATTCGTTTTCCTTCACCACCTATAAAAAGTAGTTATAATGATATATATAATGTTTATATATGATATTTATGAAACTAATATACTTATATAATTATAATATTATGTCTACCCTCATATGTTACAATCTATTGGAAAATTATTATGTCACCCGTGTGTAGGTGTGGACAACCAGCTACAAGAAGTGATGTGAATCATTTTTCATTTTATTATAACATGGTTGGTAATAATTATGGATTTTATAAATATAAATGGTATATATGACATAATAATGATTTTTATTTGTTAATTAATATTTACATTTATTTTATTCTATCTGTTGAGAATATGGAAACAACAACAATGAGTACAAATGGAATACCATCACCATGAATAATGTAATTAATTTTTGATCTAATAATTTTCTAGATTAAAATAAATACATATATAATGAATATATAAATTATATTTCTATCATGGTTCATAGTATGAATATTATATAGCCAAGATAAATGTAAATTTATTGAAGATACCGAACATAAACATGCATAAAAAACAAAGCAATTATTACCTGAAACATGATTTGAAAAATAAATTGTTAACAAAAACTGATAAAATGTTATAAGTAAATTCTATATGGTATGATATATATGATTATGGTCCTAGGAAATATTTATATTAAACCAATATTTATTACATAGGTGGCTTGAATGCGTTTGAAGAAATTTGAGATATAATGTAATGGATTTCTAGCCTCTCTTTTAATTCTGGAAGAAATATACATTATTCACCAATATTTTATCTTATAAGGTGTATATAATTCCCCTTATACATGTTATATCATGAATATACTAATTTCAGGAAATTTAATGTTTAATTTTATTTTATTATTTAATGTGTCCATTTATCTAAAAGTTACCAAAGTGTTATAGGTATTATGATACAATCTCATTATTTATTATGGTTGTTTATGATTGTCCTTAGTATCATGATACTTTACTATATGTCTCATGAAAGTTATGTATTTTATTATAATTTTTTTATTTCATGTGAAATATGTTTTCTTTTGATTTTCATGCCTTTATTTACTCAAAATTCCAAAAAAAATTGTAAGTAATACCGAGTTTATTTTTCTCTTTGGTTGAAAATCATTTTTATTTCATGCCCATGATTTCTAAAAAAGTTTTATATAATTTTTTTAATATTATCCAAATATTTTTCATGTCCTTTTTACCCACGTTTGAAAATAGTTTTAAATGAATCTTCTTTACATTTTTGGAATGTGGTACTTTTATATTAATAAAAAATGAGAAATAAATCATTGTTTCAACATGTAAATTGTGAATTATATTTTTATCCATCATGAACAATAAATTTGTTAAATAATACATTATAATTTTTCTTAGATATTTTCATATAAATGGATTTTTGAAATTTTATTTGAAATTACTGTTTTAAAATGATTATTTATAACCTAACAATGTTATTTTCCTAATTAAATGTTCCAAGTTATCTTTAAAAATCAATTTCTATCAAACATTACATCATTTTATTCTACTTATGATTAATTGCGGAAATGATACATTTGGACCCTCCTTATTATTTATCAGGATGATTTATGATTGTGATGAAAATATGTTTATTAATCCCATTCCTTTTCCACATACTTTTATATGTTGATTGTTTTATGATCTTGTGGCATAATAATGAATGGTTTTAATTATGTGAAGGTGGTTATATTATAACCAAATATAGTGGTTATGTTATAACTAAATTATGTGGTTACATTATAACAAAGTATGGTTGTCACATTATAACTAAGGATGTGTGGGACCTATATATCCCTCCAATGAATTTAGTAATGATAGAAAACTCATGAGATTAATATCTTATTTGTGAAATCTATTTCATATACCCATGTTTATGCATGGAACTGGAATTCTTGTCTACAATGTTATGTGGGACATGATTTCAGTCCCTTAACGTAATGAGTGAAGTTGTTTCTATTTATGATAGATTATAATAATCTAATATTTTTTGTATGCAAAAAATCCTTATCTTATTCTAATGTATGTTCTTATGAATCATGTTATTTAATTCCTTTATGTGTTATTTGTTATGAATGATCATTATTTATTCCATGAATGAAATATATGATCTATGATATGAAGGTATGGGTTTCAAATGTTATTCTCATTTTCTCATACCACTATCCTCATTTTATTTTGATATCTATCATTTTTACACATAAAATTAATTTTAGATAACCCATTATTATATTTCTATTCACAGGTTATGAAGAATGGCATTAAGTAGGGTATGTCTATAAAGTAAATTTTTTTGGAAGATCATTATTGGAGACATTGATGATCGTTTATTAAATAAGAAGATTGTGTATCTAGTACCAAATTACTATAAAAAATTATTTTCATTGGACATGTATTTTTGAAATGTATATAATATTCATCTAAAAATATATAATATTAATATATGAAAATAAAGGTTCATTACAGTTAGTACCATAGAAAGGTTTAGTTGACTATTGGAAACTAGGATGATAAAAAATAAGTGAGAACCATTAAAAATTAATAGAAAACATCCTATGTTATGGTGATAAATGGAGTGTGGTATTATAGTAAATCAAACCCCTGTATGGATAGTACAAGTGAAAGTGGTGCTGGAAAAGATGTACCTAGTGGTAATAACCTTGAAAAGGGAGCATTGATATAGTCTCAATCATCACTTGGTGCATGACAATGGGATATTCTACAAACATTTATTGACACTCCCATGGGATATTATTATGTTAATTCAAATTTCCATTACAATCGATTATTTAGGATTTAGTATACTTATGAGTATGTATGACTTTAGTTAAACCTAAGGTGTCATATATTTTAAAAAAGGTGTCTTGGTTTATACATATTATAAAATATTTTTCACGATTATGTGGTTTACCACTATGAATATTAATTCTCACACTATGTTTTTTTAGTCAGTGGATGTAACTTAAAGAAATCATATTAATTTTTAATTTGATGGACAATGAAATGAATTTAATGCTTAGAAACCAAATTTTATGGGATCTAGAATGAAAAATATCTTTATGGTTCTCAAAAAATATTCTCAATAAATGAATCATGTTGATATTCCTAAATAGAGAAATAGAGAAAAAAAATATTTTGATTCCATTACATGGTACTGATTACCATATTTTATGGTGTCCACTACTCCACATGTCACTAAAAAATTGATCAGTACCACTGAATAGTTGTTCTCCATTCTACAAGTTTAAAACCTGAGAAAAATATTCTTACTACTTATCTTTTGACAGGGGAAGTTGATAAATGGTGGAATATTCATAAAAATATGAGTCAATAGGAAGAAATTGAATCCATGGTTTAGGATGCATTTAAGAGAATATTTCTATATAAGTACTTCCCTCATATTTTATTTGGACAAAAGGTTAGGGGAAGAATTACCTAATTTCCGAAAAAATGATAATGAATATTTTTCTACATATGAATCTAATTTTAAAATACTTTAAAGGTATGATTCAATTTTAATCCTTAATACTAAAGGAAAAATTAATCGATTCTTTTTTGGGTTAAAACAATGTCTCCAAAAGGTAATAGATATAAAAGGCTTTTGTAGCAATAATGGAATGATTTGACGTGCACTCAAGGTTGAAATGGAAATTAGAGATGCACAACATTACAATGGTTTGTATAAGAAAATGAATACCATGTCTTAAGAGAACGTGAACAAATCACATGTTGGAATAAAATTAATGTCTTGAAATTCAATTAATGTGGGAAGAAACAGCTTGGGAATTTTAGGAGTGGAACTACAAAGTGTTTTAAATGTGGTAAGGCAGATTATTGAGCTACTAAATGTATAATGGTGTTGAAAAATTTAGTCGAAAAAATATAGGAAAATAAGGTGATAAATAATGAACCAATCAGGATTTAATGACTCAAATTCGATGTGTATGGGAATAATAAAAATTAAATATCAAATCCAAAAGGTAATGATGATTATCTATGTCATAATCTTAAAATATTATTGATAAATGGAAATATTATGTTATCATAATTTTTTAACAGGGGTATGATAATGATTTGGGGAAAGGTACACTTACCATCCAATCTAGAACTAACAATGTTTTTCTTTATTATGTATATACCAACTGTTTTATTTTTTTTGGTTTCTAAGGGTATCAAAATTCCACAACGACAGTTAGATAATAAATTTGTGGTAAAAACCCCTAATGGTATGATGATATCCTCACAAGTTTATAGTTCTTCTCTAATTTAGTTTTCTGGGAATTTTCTTCATATGAATATATTTATTGTCCCTATTTTTGAATATAATTTATTCTTAGGCATAGATTGTATTTATTTATATAAATACCTCATAAATTTCATATAAACAGAAGTTATGTTTTGTATTCTATAGAAACCTATGATTTTATATTAGTGTGACGATAAATATGAACTTATAATGGAAATAAAATCTATAGTTTACATTTTCCTTCTTATTAAAAAGGGACTTTTTCTCATATTGTTTGGGATAAAATCAACATCGATGTTATATCTATTATGTAAGATTTTATTAATGTCTTTTAAGAATAGTTTCTAATTCTTCCATAGAAACATGAATTTGTGTTTTGAATTGACGTCATTCATGGTATGAAACTTTACCCTAGACCTTCCACGGTAACTATGATCCAAATATTTCTTAGTGTTTCTTGGAATTATTTATTGTTTTTGGATAATTTCTTATGACTATATAATCCAATAAGAAAGAAAAATTATAATGGAACAATTTTCTTACAGTTAGGTGAATGTGAGGAAAATTTCAGAAAAATTATAACAATATTTGTTAGCATAATTGTGAATACATTACCCTATAGTGTAGAGGGGTTTGTGATCTATAATAATGCTCTCAAGATGATATTGGGATAAATTATTCTACATATTTACATGGGTATCATATTCCACATAATAATTTAATGTTCCTAAGAAAACACACACATCTATTGACTTGGCGTTAGCTGATGTATTGTTTACATTAAAGATATACATACATTATATTTATGGATAAATGTGTGATATATATACTGATAAAAAAATTGAAGTGATATATTAACATATAAGTAGTTGAACATGTTCCAAATAATATGGTTTTATCTTATTAACAACTATGAATAATCATTAAATTACCACTCTAGGAAAGAAAACAAGGTGTCTGATGCTTTGAGTTGAAAGGATCATGCATGAATATCCCGAATGATGATAAAAAATATCCAATATTTATATATTTGAAAAGGAAGGATATATAGATCCTAAAGAAATAAAAAATATCATAACTTTCTTAAACGAGGGTTAAAATATCTTTCCAATTTATGATTAATGAGAAGTATAAGAATGATGTAGATATCTGGAAGAACATTATAAATGTTATTTAGTTTGGCCTTGATAGTGATGGAATTATAATGATCACGAATAACGTTTTTTACCCCTCAATACTATTTTTGTGAAAAAATATTTTAGAGGAATCTCATTGTTATTCATTATATATTTATTCAGGAAGTAAAAAGATGTATAAATATTTAAATGATTATTTATAGTGGGATGACATAAAGAGAGATATTATAGAGTTTTGATATCAGTTCTTATTATGTTTGAATTCTATGTATGACGGAAAAATGTCTAATGGAATTTTTCAACAATAACCCATACTAGAATGGAAATAAGAAAACATAAACAAGGTGTTAATCATAAGACTCCCCAAAAAATCTAATGGGTACATCTCTCTATGTGGTCTAGTTAAACACCATAAACATACATCACAATTTATCACAATCAGTGAATGTTACTCTTTGAATAATAATTCAAGGATATAAATTATGGAAGTGGTAGGGTTGTATGGAGTACCAAATTCAATTATATCTGATCAGGATCTAACGATTAACTTTATGTTCAGGTGAATCCTTCAATAATCTCTTGATATATAGTTGAGTTTCAACACTGCGTATCATGCTCATAGAGATGGATAGTTTAAAACATAACTTCAAAAACTAGAGGATATGATAAGATCTTATTCTATTGATTTCAAAGGTGGTTAGGGTGAACACCTTACACTAGTTTCTTTTTCTTACAATAATAGATTTAATAATAGAATTTAGATTGTTCTTTATGATGAAATATATGGAATTAATTGTAAAACTCCAATGTGTAGGGATGAAGTTGGAGAAATAATGTTTTCGGACATGAACAACTGGGATAAATGATAAACAAGGTAACAACCATTCATCAACAAATAATGACGGCATAGAGTCAACATAAAAGTTATGCTAATAATCATCAATAAGAACAATAATTTGAAGTTGGTGAGAAGGTTTTTCTATGAATTAACCCATGGGAGATGGTTTTGTGATTTTGAAATAAGGGAATAATAATCCATAAGAAAATTAGTCCCTTTAGAATTATTAATCATATTAGGACCATAACCAATCAATTAGTGCTTTCACCAAACCACTCGTAGGTTCATGATGTGTTCAATTTATCTCTCCTAAAGAAGTACATACCTAATCCAACACATGTATTTAAATCAGAGGTCATACAACTTGATAATGTTTTTTTAGGAGAAAAAACTATTGGAGATTTTTAATTAAAAAAATGTTCTATGAAACAAGACAACTCACCTAGTCAATGTTTTCTTGTGAAACCACAATCTTTAGGAAACTATATGGGAACCTGAGGATGTCTTCGGGTAAAAGTTTCCTTAGTAGTTTTTACCAAAGTGATTGAGTTTTGTTTGTAAAATTTCATTTAAATAGGGGTATAATTTAACACCATGAGATTATCTGAAATATATATATATTCAATTGAATTTAATTTCTTTGATACCATTCATTACATGCAACACTGAGTTTTAATGAACCAAAATATAATATTTTTTAATCATGGCCATTATAACATAGATATTAAACTTATTAGTGTAAATAGTAATAATCCAATTTTTAAAATTATGTCTAATGTTTATTGATGAATAAAATATATTGATAGATATTTAGTTTATTTTTACAAATTTCATTAAAATCACTAAAAAATAATTTTTTTGACAGTTTTTTAAATTTTTCTAAACAAATAAAAAAATAATTTTTTTTATAATTTTTGATGTTTTATTTGAATTTTTTTTAATCAAATTTTAAAAAATATATTAGGATGATTTTTTTTATTTTTATAAAAGGTTTTAATTTTTTAATGAATAGTAGAAAATACAGGATTTTTTAAAACTTCATTTTCATTTAATGAATTTATTACATTTTTTCTTATTTTAAAATGGTTTTAAAACTAAGAATAGGTATATTATTTTATAATTAATCCATTATTTATTTTAATAAATTTTATATTGAATTTTTATATTAAAACATTCTCTACTTTTGAAAATGTTTTCTTTGGGAAAAATTTTTTTAGTTGTGTCTGTGGGTCTAATTTGGAATTATGTTCTTCTAATTATGTGATTTGAATAATAACATTTTTTATCCATATTTTTAATTTTTATAATTAATATTTTATAATATTTCAAAATAATTTTTTCTTTGTAATTATTACTCAAAATAGTAAAAATTAATTACTATAGTGAATGTTAAAATGAGATTACTAGTGGTTAAACTAAAAAGATAACGGTTAAAATAACCAAAAGAAATTTAATTCAATTTTTTTGAAATATATCTACTTTATACCATTAATGTTATAAATATATCCATTTTTGTTCCTTTTTTCATTTGAAAAATGGTTATAAGTTTTTCGTTTCAAAAATTCCATGTGTGACCTCTCCCCAACTTATAAAATGCCAACCCTATCATCTCCTCTACACATATGACAAGCTTTTTTGTTCATGAAATATCTAACCAAAAACCTTAATTACATACCTCACCATATCCAATAGGAATTATTTTTTATTATTAAACCATAATATAAATGGTCTATATATTATCCTAAATAGGTTCTTTGAAGATGATGGAAAACTACATACCATGCATTTTTGTAATTTTATTATTCCACCCCCAAAAAGTATTATTCAAATATTATCACCATTTACTCTGAGATAATGATGTTTCATTATGGTAATGGAATAACCTATATCTACATTCTCTTCCATCAAATGGAAAACAATGTTATCGATCATGTTTACAATGAACTATCACTTCACGGACTAATGTAATTCATTTTCCATCACCACATATCATGTTTGGAATAATGATGGATTTAATGATTATATATTTTATTAATTAATTTATTATAATTTTTTATATAATATAACAACTACCTTCATACTATCCAATATGAGGGAAAACGATAACGTCACTTATGCATATGTTTGGAGTACCACCTTAACCAAGTGAAGTTATTTTTTTTCAATTTTTTTACCTAAACAATAACTAGGATGGATTTGATTAATATAAATGATATATATTACGTAAATATTATTCTATAATGTTTAATTAATAAATAATTTTATTTCCCCCCATTAGTCACCAAAATGGAAACAATGATCTTGCATGCATACAAACTACAATCTCTATGAACGATGTAATTCATTTTCTTTTTATATCTTTTATTGATTTATAAAAACACATGTATAATTAATATATATTATATGTATATCATGTTTAAAATTTTAGTTGTTATTGATCCATTATCAATGTCAAAGTAATAAATTTATCCAACAAAAATATACCTGAAAAACAAAGTAATTATTACTTGAAACATGATTTTAAGAAATAATTATTAATAAATGAGTGATAAAAGATTATAAGTAAATAATATATGGTATTATATATTAAATTATGGTAATGAAAAATATGTAAAATGAACCTATATTTATTATACAGGATGATCAAATATGTGTGATGAAATTTGATACTTTAGGTAATAGATTTCCAATCTCTATTTAAATTATGGGGGACATATGACATATTCACCACTTGTTTCTTTTGTGTTATATAAACTAAACTGTTAATATGTTATATAATGAATATAATTATTTTAAAAATAATTAATGTTTAATATTATGTTATTGTTTAGTGGGTCTTATAATTCAAAAGTTACCAATGTGGTAAGGGTATTATAAAATAATCTCATTGTTTATCAAGACTGTTTTTTATTATGTTTATGAAGATAAAAACATAAGATGTATCTCTCAATAACATAATGGTATTTATTATTTTATGGATATTTCATGAAAATACATGTTTTTATTTCATTTTCCTTCTTTTATGTTCTCAAGAGTCGAAAATATTGATTTTTATTAAAGCATATTTTATTTCTCTCTTAGATCGATAATTCTTTTTCCCTCCCATGTCCATGTTTTCTAAAAATGTTATAAATAAATTTATATTAAAATTATAAAAAAATAATTTAATATAAATTTTTACCCATCATTAAATTTTTAGAGAATGTTTTTGATGGAATAATATTGTGATTTTATAAATGATTTTATTTTGACTTTTACAGAAAATGTGAAATGAAAATTTTTAATTTGTACAGAGTGAATGGTATTTTTTTCCATCATGAGGATTCATTTTTTTAAATAATTATTTTTATTTTTCATAGAATTTTTCGATGAATTGTATTTATAATATTTTATGTGAAATTCTTGGTTTTAAAAGGTGATTCGAAATGTAGACTGTTATTTTCCTCAATAAATACTCCGAGGGATCATTAAAATTTGTTTTCCATCTAATATAACATCCTTTAATGTTTTATAGTATTTACTTGTGATATAATCAAATTATTACATCCTTATTTTTTCTCTATATTATTTACGATTATGATTAAAATATGTTCATTAACACCATTTTTTCCATGGGGTTTGATATGATGAATGTTGTTTGATCTTCTGGCACAACTATGTATAGTTTTTAATAATGGATGGTGGTTAATTTATAACCAAGGAAAATGTATTTTTATAATCAAGGATTGAGGTGATGATATAAAAAATGATGGTTGTCATATTATAACCAAACAAGGATGAGAATTATATCTCCCTACAATGAATTAAGAAATGATTGATAAATCATGAGATGAATATGTTATGTGTAAATCTGAATTAATGTTCAAATGTTTATGTGTGGACCACAATTTCATGTCTACAAGGCTATGTGAGGACCTAATTTCATGTTCTTAAATTTATGGGTGAACCTATTTCTATTTATACATGATCACAGTGTTATAATATTAAATGTATGAAAAAATATTTTCCATCTTCCATTGTTATGTTCTCATTAATCAATTTATTTGACTCCATTATGATTAATGTCTTCTGAAATTCCATGACTTATTCCAATAATTAATATAATTATTTTGGATATGAAGGGTATAGTTTTCAAAATTTGTTTTCATGTTCTCATACCCTTATTCTCATTTGATATTGATATCTACCATGTTTACCCTTACTTAGAATTTGAGTCAACCGTTTTATATGTTTCCTTTTCCAAGGTTATAGAGAATGGTATTAAGTAGGGTATTTATATGAATTGTACAATGGGGGAAGATCATTATGGGGGATTTTTAATATTTTTCCTTATGTAATAGTATTATATATATAGCGTACAATAACTTGAAACATTTATAGTCCCCGACCGTTCATTTTTGAAATGTATTGAATATTAATCTAAAATGATGTAATATTTATGTGTGAAAAGACCTGGTAAATATAATAACAATTAAAACCATAGTCTACTACCTATATACCCTACATTAGAACACTAAAAAAACCATAATTGAGTCATCATAGAAAATATAATATAATAAAACAGATTAGGAAGAGGCAATAGTGGAGCTGAAATCAATCTCACCTTAAACTCCTTAAAATATCTATAGTATTGGTCGCTCTAAATAAATCACACCCTTAAAAATTAACTATTGAATAGTAGATGAATTCATATAGAAGTCTGAAAAATGTTATTTCAAAAACATGATATTCCCAAGAGACTCTAAATCTCAAACACATTGTTTAGTTCCTATCAATACATATCCTCTCAAATAATATTAGGATCCATTGATACACCCTTCTCAGAAGTCAAATGGCCTACAAATTTAACCTACTGAATCTATAACTAAATATTGTATTTCTTTACATACATATTATTATCTTTCAGGATCGAGAGGATGATATTCAGATGATTTACATGATCCTTCTCCGATATGTAATTAACATGGATATCAAATATGAATTCCAAAACAAAATAATGTAAAAATTAATGTAATATTTGATTCATTAAATAAATAAACAAAAAAAGAGTCATAATAAGGGAAAAATTTATAAATAATAATAATTCCTTTACCTACTCCTAAACACAATATTTGGATTATCTTCCTCTATGAACCTCAGCTAATGGTTCCCCAATATTTGATAAATAATTAAAATCAAATAAACTCCTAGTGATGATCCAAAAGAGAATTGATCCTAGGAATGGGATATTTGTTCATAATTTTCACATTATGGAGTTTCTGGTAATCAATAAAATGTTGGATACTCCCATACTTATTCTTATAAAAGATCACTAGCGATTCCCCTCTTGAAAAAGATCGAAAAATAAATCCTCAAGCCTTAAGAACCTAAATATAAATCTTTAATTATTTCCATTTAGTAGGTTACATATGGTAGGATGATAATGATATTGTCCTCATCTATAGAATAATGTCTATAAAAAAATAAAATTCCCTATATGTAAGAAAATACAAAAACACATATGAAAAAACATCAGGATACTCATTCACCACTACTCAAAGAGGGACATTAATTTGAAGATCAATATCCCTAAATAACATCTTTAACAACTGGAATGATATTTCCTTAGCTTTAGAAAAAAATGGACCTCTGGTCACCATTCTAGGGTCCCACTCAAATAGAATGTAAAGGGTGACTCTAATAGATTAAAGAAAATAAACGCGATGGTTATATCATTTAATATAGTTTTTATAGCTAATCATCCAATCCATAAAAATGATATGATCAACGATGTTTAGATCATGAAAAAAAATTCAGATATGGTTTTACGAATTTAAATCACCACCTGAAACTTTTTACATATGAATACCATCATCAACATCATTCCCAAGGAAGTAAAAAAATTTATCTTGAGAGGCATAATATCTAATCACACGTCCAAAAAAATGAAAAGTGTTGAAAAAAATAAAATAATATGTTTCACTAGATTAAAATAAAACCATAACCATAGAATATACATTAAATTCCATACATCACATGACATCCAGTCGTTCTTCTAACTCTAATGGTTCCTACACTATTTGAACAGTTTTATAACTACATGTTTACCTTTTTTCACAACCCGTGTGTCACACTTGGAATGACGATGACATCACACAAGTTTTGATGAGACAAAACCAAAATTAGAGCCCTCAGTGAAGTTTGATGTAACTCTACTCTGATCTGTTCTCCTCTCAAAAAACCACATATGATGGCATGATTTCACATATTCATGAAACACCCTGGGTTATTTCTTAAAATCAGATTTGACATGTCCCTTTATACCACATTTATAATAGTAAACCTGACTCTGGTTGGATTCTTGTTGCACAGTCCTTCCATCACCTTGGTAATAGTCAACATACATTCTCTTCTGGCCTTAAAATCATCTCAAAATTCCACATATTATAAAAAATTCCCTTATGAATCTTGTATTCTTTGTTATATTTACTGTATCCATTTATACCCTTTCAAAAAACTCTCTGAAGGTTGGGAGGCACAAAAGACTCATTATAGAAATATATAAGGCCTCAATCATGAATCTTGAAGTGGAATATACACCTAGGACTCGGATTTCCTTTTTTCAAAATCATTTAACATTATTCCATGGATAAATTCGTAGGGACACATTATCCCCGCCCTAAGATGTTATATTTCACTAATTATTATTAACATAACTTTTTTTGCCAACTCTAAACTACCATGTTGTGTTTCTAAATTTCTCTAATATTCATTACCACTTCCTTTGACAACTTAGGTCTGAATATATTTATTTCTGTAACATCATAATATCACATTGGAGTTCTACACTTTTTACCATAGAGAGTTATTAATGATCCAACTTAATTCTTCAGTAAAATCTTTTATTTTATGACAACTCATATAGGATATGTTGTTTATACCAACCCCCATTGAAATCCATAATATAGTTTCTTCATATATCCTCTTGGGTTTGAATGGTACTATCATAATGAACATTTGTCTGAGGATAATAAATAGTACTAACACTAAACACATCATCTAGAGACTACAAAAGTATTTTCCCGAACCACAATATAAACCTTGGATCCAGATCATTTATAATTGAACATGGTACTCTATGTGTCCTTACCACGTTTTAATATATACTTTGGAATGATGATCAAGAGATAAATCTTCTCTGATTGGAATGATGTGTGTGGAATTTATATATATATCAACTGAAACCTAAATAGAATTATAGGATTATAGATTTAATGGAGTACAAAGAAAAAATACATGGGTTTTTTTTTTCTATTTATATTATTGTATGGGTAATGGTTGTAACATAAACTTATAATTCTCTCTATCTACCTTAATATACTGACATACTAAGAACAGAGATACTTACTCTATAATATCTATCTTCATGATGTACCACCATGAATACTCTTTTTGATATATATTCAACTTCATACATCAAGGATGAATAGAAAATGATTAACAGTTAGTCTCATCTAATAGATCCATCTTCAAATTTGGTATAGATAGAACACATACATTGTTACCAATCCTTATCAATCCATCATAATCATGGTGGAATTTATGAACATTTCTTACAATTTATAGTTCCACATATTCCTTGTACACCTATTTAATTATCACATAAATAGATAGTTAAAAACTCATTGGACCCTAATACTATTTAACCCCATCCTTGAATATTTATAAATACTTCCATTCAATATAAATAAATATTGGATCATTTTTGAACCTAACCATATAAATCTAGCATTATATTTTTAACTTAGAGCATCTTCCAAATTGTTTTCTTTCCCATAATGATAATTTGTTGAGAATTCATAATCCTGAATCAAAACCTAACATATTATATGGATCATATTTAGTAATATTTGATTGAATATATTCTTGAATCTTTTAGGATCATTATATTTATATCACCTTTCTCAATAAATTTAATTCCTCTATATCATTAATTAAAAAATTATAATAGTTAAATTCAATTTTTGAGATGGGATATTTTTAACCTAAACCATCAATTTTCATGAGGAAAATGATAAAACCATATCATTATTCTTAAGGATTCATCATATTCCCTTATTCAATGAATCATTATAAATAAAAAACATTCTCTACTAGAAGATAATGTCATAATAGATGTACTGACTAATCTTCCCTTTAGTTAATTGAAATTTTCCACACATTCATCAGTCCAAAGTATCTTCCATTGATTATAAATTATATTGGTGAGTGGATTAGATATTCGTGAGAAATGTTACATAAAAATAGATAATAAAAACATTAAACAAGAATAATTCAGATCAAAATCATAGTTTTTGGAATAGGGTTAATTTTAAATAACATACATTTTTGATGGATCCACCGATATACCCTTGTTTCAGATTATATGAACCAATAATTAAACTATTCATATCCAAAATTCAAAAATTGTAAATTTTTTATACATTGTTTCATTCCTTAGGGTCATCAGCACAACCCTAAAGTGATCTTTATAGTGTTAATAACACTTTTAATATATATGAATTTCACATAAAAGGGATACTACCAACCGATCAAGGTACTATTTAATGATTATATACATTATATTCATTAATTTATTAGGGGAATTATTATTTCAAGATGGAATCACTATATATTTATAGCATATATTCATTTTATGGAATATTGTATTTTTTTTACTTTACTTTTTGACTCTCAAATTATGATATCTAGAATGTTGATCGATATTGTTAAAGTATTCAGGATTGTGTAGTTGATCAAACAATTAATCAATATATGTAAAATGATACTTATTCTTTATTTTTATCTTGGTAAGTACATGATAATAAATATAGAGATTAATTTATCTATATATATTCTTAAAAAAATAACAGTTTCACCCGAAGGTGATTCACTTTGATGAATGAATACCCATTCAATATTATCCTTGGGTTTCTTATTCAATTAAAAAAACTCAGTCAGGGAAATATTATTTGAAGTATTTGAAATTAGTGTAGAACTAGGTATGAGTTTACATGGAGCTCAACATATAGATTTATTTGGAAGGGTTGGAATCTCTTTTGGAAATACATTAAGATAATGACATAAAAGAGGTATACCAAATACGCTGAGTATCTCCCCAACCATTTTAGATAAACACTCTTTTTAATAATAATCAAATACTCTTCAATGATTTAGATTTTGGTCAGATATTTATATTTATCATCACCCTGGTAAATTATCATTTGTTAAATCTGAAAAAAAAAACATGAATTACCTTCAACAAAAATTGTTGTGGGATTTATTTAAATAAATTAAATCTACGATAATGATAACATAAAATTACACCAAAGGATTAATAATGTGATTTATAGTATGCTCTTTCCCAATACCTTATATTAGAGAAGAATAAAATAATTTAGATGAAATTTTTTTACCATTTGGGGTTTTCTCTAAAAATTTATCAACTAAGAATTAAGGTGGTGATATGATATCCTTAAAAAATTATATAGATATAAAAAAGTGGGTACATCTAGAATCAACATGGCATCATCAGTTCTAGTCTGGATGGTATGGGTAACTTCACCGTATCATTACACAAACCATCAATTGTGATCACACGATATTTACATTTCCCTATTTCATTAAGAGTCCATTAATGTCTACTATCTTTATTAGACATTACATTTGAGTCCTGGTTATCATAATTCTAATACTCCATGAATTTGAGACACTAGAGGGTGAATGGTGAATTATATTGATACTTTTCATTATTCATTTCATTGAATAGTCGCTTCATATCACCTTGGTATTTGATTGATCGATATAACTACATTCCATACATAAAAAATTTTCCACTCCACTCCAAAAACATTCCTCCATGTTTCATTCCATTCATGAAGCATAAATTAAGTCTCATATTCATCTCTCTAGGGTTTTTAGTTTTCCCATTGTATTATATGACTATTCTCTTACCTAAACTATGATATTGATGGGTAAAAAAATGTACATTTCATCATTGATCGCACATAAAATAACATTTTAATAGCTACTAAATTACCTTATGGATAACACCCCCTAGGGACTCAGTTTTAATCCATTGAATAATTGATCAACCATAAATTCATGTAACATGAATAAACAAGAATTCTAATCCCCATGTTTTGTAAAATTATCATCAATAGATTTATCATATATTTGATTTATCTTAATGAATTCCTTCTATATTTTTATATGAAGTATATGAAAAAATTACTTATTAAAATAATAAGCACTTAAACACATTGCACTCTATAGAGATTATTTCATCATGTTACCTCATATTCTAAATAATAGTCCAACAGTAACCTACTTCACCTTCCCATTGATAAATAAAATAAATTAATTTTTCATGCTATGAACACTATATATATGGAAAATAATATTTAAATGATATGGATCTATTTATAAGAAACTAGTGGGTTGATAGACCCACTAAAATAAGTTGGGTATGACCCCATGAAAGACACAACATAACATTGTTACCTAAATTGATAATTCATATATTCAACATGATTCATAACATGTTAATGTTTTATAACAATAAAAAAAAAATTTCCCATTCCATCTTCCAAAAGAATTGGGTTTATAGTAGGAAATTAATTGAATAGACTTTCAAATTTTTAATTAACATTGTTTATTCAGGTTCTAGCCATTGACTAAAACAAAAATTCCATGTGTATGCAATAGTAACCATAGTGGAAAATCACTAAATCTTGAAAAATTAATTATTTGATGTCTAAATAATGAAACCATATTTTAAATATATGAAGCCATACGTTTTTCCTAATTAATTCATGCTCATCATCTACCTAAATAATTTATAATGGTTCATAAAGAAATTTGAACGATCCCATTAATATCCCCAGTGTGTTTAAAAATAGGCACACTGTAAGGGAACACCCACCATGAACTAGAATGATGCCTATGATATACCCATCGAACTATTTTTAGAGTTATTACCCCTAGATGAATCTGTTCAAAAAAATAAAATCCACTTTTTTATGTAGACATATATTTTTATAGGGAAACCACACTCTCTAATTTACCACAGCTTAGAGATTTCTCCAAATTGCATTATTATACAAAGGGCTCATGGAAAATATTTTTCCTCATTTTTTCCTAAGGTAAAAAATTCTTTTGTTAATAGTTAATATAGAGAGTGGTATATTTTATAAAAAGATATTATATCTTATTATATGAATATTCACCACATAACATAATGATCCATTCTAGAATCATATAGTTCTCGTATTTTTTTAAAAATAGATACAAAATATTGGTTCATATATGAACAAGCTAATCTCCCACTAATTTATTAATAACCACCACCCTTCTAAAAAATATCAAAATTAATACATTTCTTCATAACATAAGCAATGTAAACATAATAAAGGGGAATATAAAATACTCATTAAGGGTATGCAAGGTATTTATCAATTATCACTAAAACATAACATGATCATAGGGGTACGAGAACATGAGCATATAGTTTATAGACCATACCTATCATATTTTAGACCATAATAGAAATGATTTCATAAATAATGGTTGTTAATAATATAATAATCATAAATGAATCAATGATCATGATTTAGGTGAGAAAAATATTAGCTTAAGAAAAAATATTGTGGTACACACATAAGAATATAAAATAATTTCCATAATAGTCAAAGATCATTACCAAGAGAATCATAGTGGATTATGTTTCATCCCAAAACCCTAAAAGTATTCCTGGTTCATTCACATGAAAATCATAGTGTATATAAAACCTTATTGAATTGGGTTCACTCACAATTTCAGTCCTGTTTATCCCATGAGAAATGCATATTTACCCAATGAATTGGAGAGATATATAATTTCTGGCCCACACATCACATAATGAAAATAATACATATGTTATCCACCTGATCATAAATAATTCATGACATTATATCCTAGGAAAATAAAATTTGTTTCATAAATATAACATAAACCATGGAAAAAACGTTTTTCATAATGATTTCATCATTTCATCAAAGCATAACCCATTGTTGGAAAACAAGTATTATAGGTATATTTTCTTCATAATAATATAAAATATTGAGAAAGAATAATTATACTATAATATGAGAATATATTGAGAAAAACATAAGAAATATGAAAGGATATCATCTTAGATGAAAATTCACTAAAAATATAACATGAAATATTTATTGAACAAAATTCACATTTCAATTTGAATACAATTGCATAAGAGCCTAATGTCTTTAAAATATTATGGAAATTAGTTTATTCAAAAAACTATTGAAACATTTAAAAGAATAATCTAATTATTTGGTGGCCATGATGGATAGAAATCCCATTCATTTCTTATAAGGTAAAAACATTTCCTTCATAACATTGTAAAAAAAATGTCAAAAGGTACATCATTTCTAAAACACCCAAAATGTTCTTTTTAATTTTTTTTATGAAAATAATACATATGTATAAATGACATAAAATTAAAATAATGATATTATGTCATTCCTGAAAACATTAAAGTAATAAAATAGTAATGAAAGAAAAATTATTATCAACCAAAGTGATAAATAATGTCCTTTTTTCCTTTAATAAATTATTCAAGTCTGTTTTGTACATAGAGAGAGGAGAAGGAATATAATACAAGTATTATATTGAAATAAACAAAGAACAATAGAAATTAATGAGACTATTAAGAGGTATATAATAAAATTTCATCACCAGAAACATAATCATAAACAATCTTGATACACAATGACATTGTAACATAAAACCCATACATCGTGTTCCATATGGATTGAAAGCACTCTAACATATTATACAATAAATTTATATTTATTATAATAATTTACTATATCCATTAAAATTAATATTATTTCACATATGATCCAATTTTAACATTTAAAAACCCATATATTAATTATTCTTCTTTAAAATCATTGTTTAACGGTGTTAACTATTTTTTTTCTAAATGGTAATGTCAGTTCAGATGTTCAGGTCTCTGAAAATTTATAACTATTCCATTATATCCATAACTAAAATAATCATATAAATATAGTATATATTAAATATATATATATATATATATTCATCCAAAATATATAGAGATCAAAAAATTAATTACACCCTTATCAGAGATGGTAGACAATACTTACGCATGAATAATGTTTCCATTACAAAAAAAATGGAACAAAATAATGGTAAAAATGAATTCACCTTTATAGAATAACTAATATATCATATAAATCATATATATTAATTAAATATATCTTTATTACCAAATTTTTAAAATAAAAAAATAGGAATCACATCGCATCATAGAGGTGGTAGTCCACATGTACACACAATAGATGTTATCATTTTTCAAATGACTAAAAGGTATATCATTATAATTATTGAAGCATAACTATGTTATAAATATAATAACATAAAATTTAATCCAAATTAATTCCTATTAATAAATTATGGTGATTAAATATGAAATATATTGCTCTGTGGAGATGGAAAGTCATACCTACGCATGAATAATACTTTCACTTCCAATTTGATTGGAATAAGTGTGGATAATATTGGTTCAAAATCATAATAAATTTTTAGAAATATTTAGGACAATAAATTTTTTATTATTTGATAAATACCATATATTTATTGGATGTAAAATAACATGTAAATAGAACATGATCAGTTAAGGTGATGACATATTCTATGAAATAACCCCATTAGATCTCAAATTAAGGATCCTAGGGTTGGAGTTTTGGGAAAACCAACACCTATAAAATGTCTATAAGGATTCATAGAATACATATTGTTAGGTTCTTGTCAATATATAAGATTAATTTGTTAAAAATAAGATAAAGGAGGGGATCACTATAAATTGAGAGTGGAGAGACAATCTTAGAAATTTATTAAAGATAAAAATATAAAAATGATTATCACCATCCAAATGCCTGAAAATGGGTAGATATTCAAATATATGGTATCACATGGTTGAAATACCATAAAAAAAAATAAAATTTATATAGGTTTAAAGGGTGTTTGAAAACTTTTCTTTTATTTTAGCCACATAGTTGACCTATTTTAACCATAAACACAGTATCAAAATTTTCATTATTACCGATTTGTAATTTTACATATAATATGAAAATTGGCACATTATTTTCAAATTTATAAAATTTAAACCATATTATATCCACTTTATCCTCATTATATATTTTTAGTTTTTTAAATAACTTAATAAAATATTAATTTAATAAAATATCAATAATTTTTTTTGAAAATATTCTTTCAATTTCACACTAAATAGACTAAGGAAAATATTAAAATCGATTATTATACATTAACATAAGAATAATATGATATATTATTCCATAAAATTCATGTAACACTATCACTCTTTAAAATTATATTACATTTAATATTTGTAAAATAAATTTTTTATTAGTCAATGATATACTATGTCGGCATTGTGTAAGAATTTAAGGAAACTATTTAACCACTAAAAACTATAAAGAATTTACTATTAAAAAAATCATTCAAATAAACATTTATAATTAAACTAATCAACCTTTTATCCTTTTATAAAACTTTTAGTGATGTTAAATATAAGTGAGTAACATTTTTTTATTTTCATAAATTAATTAAAAATTTCATATTGAAATTAATACACAAAAACTTTTCCCTATATTAGATGTTTATATTGAAATATATTAACTCTTACCATAAAACTGGATTAAGGGATGTTTAAGAAAAATTTTAAAACCATATACTAATGTTTAAATGATAATTTACCCATTTTACACTTACCGTGGTGGAAAACATTTACTATGGTTACTATTTATATTATCTTAATAAAATTTAAATATTTAACAAATTTGAACCTCCTTATTTATTCAAATTTTTATTGTAGAATTTTCATTTTAAAATAATCACACAAAATACGAAAGAAAACGATTTTCCAGAAAAATGTATTTTTATGCAAAAAAACTATATATATTATTATCCGAATCTTACAAATAATTAGATAAAAGTTAAATTTTTTTATGGAATCTAAAATAATTTCATTTTATTAAATTTATTCACTAATATAGATTGATTTAATTTATGAATAAAAAAACACATTACACACATATAAATATTTTTTCCTGAAAAATGTCACTTTTACTTTAAAACTATTTCCATTTTAATTTATAATCAACTTATTTTTATTAATTTTTTTTTATATATTTGTAAACCGCATATTTCTAATAATTTAGTTATTCTCATTCATACCTCCAATTTAATGGCTAGGTGATAAATTCCATAATAAATAATATTATTTCCACAGTAAATTGTGGTTCATTTCAACTCATTGCTGGGACATTTGTAAGATATTGAATAAATTAAATTTATTTTGAAGAACTATATCATATATTCTAAAATATTTAAACATTTTATGGTTTAATACATTCCATATGATCTTTTCTCAATTTCATTAATTAGAATATATACTGATAAATGGGTAATTTTCCAAACCTTAATGCTTTAATGTAACACTTATTTAATATTTTTATACCCAAATAAACACATTTTTAGACCAATGATTATATACATTGATATGAAAATTTAAAATAAATAATTCCAACTTACCTTTTAAATATTTATGAAATTTAATTTGATTATGGTATGAGGTAGGATTAAGAAAACAATTAATTCCATAGGAAATTCTTATGATCATGCCTTATGATTGATTTCATTTTGTGGCACATGTAATAATAAAGATGTTATAATGGATGGGCCCAAATTTCAATCCAATAAATTGGGTAATATTTTTATCTCATGATACAATATGTATGGGATTATGGAGTAAACCCTTTCCATAATTGGACTTTGTCCACTATGTGATGTTGTCCTAGATGTTTGGATTGACATATTATTATGTCATTTCTAGTGGTTCTTCCATATTTACTCTATTTAAATGATCTTATAATACAATGTTATGTATGTTATGATCCAATGTTATCACTACATATACTTATCCTTTTTGATTTTATGTCATACATTAGACTCACACATTATGGTTACTTATCATGATTATTCCCTTAGTCAGATTTTTAGCTCACATCATTTATCTATATATTTCTAATATTTTCCCTTCCAATTTATAATATTAAATGGTTTTTGGATATCATGATGGAGATTAAAACAAAGAAGTTTTTTTCATGTTTTATGTACATATACCCCAAAGACAATATAAATTTCTATCCATTTTTTGTATTTAATGTATAATTATGATAAAAACCATGTAATAACAGGTCTAAAACTAAATAGGTAGCTATAGTTGGAATCAGAGTGGGTTCTAGCTTTTATAGTATTAGGAAAAAAATAACTTAGTGAGTACTATAGGTATATTTCAATGTGTAAAATAATTTCATGGAAGATTTGTGAAGTGTATAGAATGTAGTTTCAAAGAAAATTTATATTTATCTTGATGAAAAATGATGATAAGGATAAAAAAATTGTTTCTAGGGGTAATAACAATAACAAGGGTGTGTTGGGTATTAATTAGATCATCACTTGGTGTGTGAATTTAATTCCTTGATGCTGACATAGTTCGACATTCTCATGGTTTATTCATGAAAAATTCACAAATTCATTATAAATGGTTATGAAGTATTTGAATATATTGTTAGGTTAGAAAACATAAATGAAATATTACCATGCATTGCCAGGATTGAATCTTAGAGACTCATTATTTAGGATATAAATAACATTTATAAGTTTTTCATATGTTTTCATAAGATTCCCTTTTGTATATTTATTAGTTCATGTATTATCACACTGTTTTTATTTTTTAATTAATGGTTGGAAGTATGAGAAACTATTCCACAACCAATATAATAGTAAATGTGATGATTTTTCCAAAAGACATTCCTAACATTACTGGAGTGATATTTGGAAGCTTCATTGAAGTACTTTCTCAACTGACTAAAAATATGAATAGTAACTTGAATCACTTTGAATGACCTCCTTCTCCTATAACAGTTAAATTTTTAGTTAAGTATTTATTGAGAAAAATGCTTCCTATTTTTAGTGGGTCTTATGATACCCTCATCAAAGAATAATAAATTAACTATATTGAGTTGATATTATTGTTAATCTAATGTACACAACATGATAATTTTGTGTTATCAAATTATCTCATTATGGGGGAAGCTGATTAGTTTTGGAATCTAATCAAGAACATGAATACTATAAAAGAAATTGATTCCCTAGAATGGGATTAAATCAAAAAAATATATTTCAATAAATATTTTCCCAAAAAACAGCATATTAACATAAAGTGGGAGTTTATCTTACTAAATAAAAACAATGGTGAGTTTATTGGGGTGTACGAGGAAAACTTCATAATGATTTCACAATACTATTACATCTTTATCATAATTGAGGTAACTAAGGTGTACAACTTCTTTAGTGTATTTAAATCATTTATATGAAAATATTTATTTATTTAATACATTTAAGGTCTTAATGATTTTATTTTTTATGGATTTAAGGATGAGATATAGACAAGAGACCTTCAATGGTCTTCTTAGTTTAGAGATAAAAATCATGAAATAATTTTTGTGAGGGAAATAGATAAATACCATGAAGGAAACTCAACATAAAATATGTCAATAGTGTGGAAAAAACATCCAAGAATCCTGAAAACCCAACATCCAATATTACAAAATTGTGGGAAGAATGATCCAATAAACTATCTGAACGGAACAATGAGATGATTCCATTATGGTAGTAATGGATATAATTTTAATCAGAGAAATAGAGTGATAGGGAAACCAACTAATATAGTGTAGTAAAATATGTATCAGATCAAAACTCAGTTTGTAGTATTATGTTTCTGCTATAAGAAACATGATCAATATTAAATAAAATTACATTATCCAAGGGTTCTCAGAGATAATCGTTGACAATTACACCAATGAACTAGAGATAATGAAAAGGACTATGTTAAATATAATGTTAAAGGAGAATCTATAATCTGAAAATAGTACCACAAGAAATTAGAATCTATAAGAAATGTGTAGTAAATGTGAGTTTTTTGATAAAAGAAGTATTATTATTTGGGATTTCTATCACAAGAAAAGGGATTTCTATGGATCCTTATATGAAAAATTAAATTGAGGAATATCCTGGACAAACATATTTAATAGAGATATATTGTATACATGGACTAGATGGTAATTATTGAGGATTTATGAGAAACATCTCATGAGTTTCAAAACCTCTAACAATGATATTTTTTAAGGGAGTAAAATTTTTATAGAGTAGTTAATATGAAGTGAGAAGGAAGGAATTAAAAAATACAATTACCACTGCTCCATTCCTTACACTAACCTCAAGATGGGATAACTTTGTGGCGTATTAAAATTTTTCAATGAAGGGTTTGAGATGTGTACTAATAGAAAATGTAAAGGTGATAAACAATGACTAATGGAAGTTGGATTTTCATTAGAAGAACCATCTAATACATGACTTGGAGTTAGTTATGGGGATATTTTAATTCATATTGTATTTTCATTATCCTTATGTGTGGAAGTGTGAAATATATAAGGATTACAAGAGCCTAAAATTTATATTCACACTTTAGGATATTAATATGAACTAGTGAAGTGTGTTAGATCACATAATGGACTATAAATATTGAATCCATTACCATCATCAGAAAGATAACAAAGTGAACTATTATTTTAGTAGAAAGTATCTATTAACATTATCAATGATGATAACTGAGATGGATCCAATCTTCCTATAGTATACTATTATGGACATGAGAATCGTAAAAAAAATAACAGTATTCCTTTCTAAAATTAATACTCATCCATCCATTTTGTAGAATATAATGGATGCCCCTAGATATGTTGTGTATATTCATAGGAATGTGTAAGCTATAAAAAATAGAAATCATTAGAGTTCAAAATAGATAAAGAATGGAATATTTGATTTTCATAATGATTATGTTTATTTTCACATATTAACATAATGAAGATGCTTTTGAATTATGAACATATATCATCCTTCTCCATCCATCCATGGAGTATGATGAAATATCTAGATCTCCTCGGAACTATTGCAGAGACATTATTAAGAAAAAGATAATAATATATACATCAATGTTTATGTTATGTCAGGAATTAAAGTCTGAAATGTATAATCTTGAGCTGTTGATGTAACCATTACCAATACCTACATAGAAATGGTAAAAAACTCCCAATGGTCACTATCAATGGTCTTTCAGATATATCAAGAAGAAATAAAATTTTATAGCTTTTAGTGGATGTTATTTTAAATAATTATCACTCAATTTGAATTTGGTAGAAGTTATCACTAGACCCACATGCAAGTATATACATTAGAGAGGTGTTGATTCTATATGGAACACCATTATAGATTGTATCTAACTATGATCCAATATTTACCTATATGTCTTAGAAGAGTCTCCTATAAGATCTAAGAACCGAGTTAACAATGAATGAATTATTACCACCTAATTGGAGGGCAATCTATGCGGATTATCCAATCACTAGAATACATATTGATAGAATGATTTATGGACATAAATGGAAGATGAGATCAACAACATATTTGGGCTGAGTTATCATACGATAATGTCTTTCACACCAACATCCAAATCATTCCTAATGAATAACATTATTGAAATAGATTTAGTACTAATTCTTATTAGTATAATGTTGGTGAACACCCTGTTATTGGACCTATAATGGTTTAAGAAGTGTTTTAAATAGTTAAGACTATTAAACAACATATTAGGGAAACTCAAAGTTTATGGAATATCCATGATGAAAATCATTAATGATAACTAGTTTTCATGGTCCGAGATAATGTGTTTCTCCACACATCTCTTTGGAAGAGAGTCTTTCGATTTTGGAATAAGGTTAATCTATGTACTATATAAATCACCCCATTTTAGATTATTAATAACATTGGGGTTTTATCTTATCGAATAGAACTTCCACTAACCATGACTAAATTACTAGACGTATTAAACATACCCCTCTTGATGAAATACTTACAAGATCCCTCGAATGTAATGATTTTAAACATTGGATAACTAGAAGAATTTATCTCTTATTACGATAAGACATTGAAGATATTGGATCATACAGATAAATTTCTATGAAACAAAAATACCCACCTACTTAAAGTACCATGGTGAAACCCTAAGTACGGGGAGGAGACTTGGGATTAAAAGGGATCCATGAAGAAAAATTACCCTCAAATATTTTCACCATAGCATGTGAAATGATATATTTATGGAGAAATTTCATAAGGGGAGAATAATGAATCACTTTAATATTTTAAAAGTTCAATATGTATGATATCACATATATCAAAAAACACTAAGCCTAAAAGAACCATGAAATACCATTATTTAAATATAATTATGATAAAGTAGTTGGGAAATTTATGAGTATGAATCTGACTAATTGATTTATGAAATATATATATATCCAAGATAATATAAATATATTGATATAATATTAGTAAATAACCACCCAATTGTTTAGTCTAACCTCTCCATTTTTGAAAAATATGTTTTCTCCAAAGATAACTTTTATTAACATTTGTCTGAAAATATTTTTTCTAATTTATGGAAAATTAAATTTATTAAAAGGTTAAAATCATTGAAATAAACCTATAAAAATTATATTTTGGTGGAACTTTGATAATTTTCTAAAAAATTTGAATTTTCATTTAATAATGAAAAATACTTTTTTTATTATAACAAAATTTTGTTAATGTTTTTTTAAAATAAAAGTATTTTTTTATATTAGTTTTAATATTTTATTAGTTTTTCTAATTAAAAATAATATAAATAAATCTATAGAATGAATTTTATACCATTATTTTGTAAATAAACATTTTTATACCTAAAACACGTATTTTTATTTTTTTCAATTTGTTTTTTATTTTAGTCATAAAATATTTTATCTTACATTTAGAAAATTAAAATTGAAAAATGGATTCAAAATTTTGAATCAAGTGGTTTAAATATTTTAAATATCTCTCCTTGATATTTGGTTATTATGAATATTAACCACAGAAAATAATTATCACAACTGTAAAGGTAAATCCTGTAATTATGGTTAAAAATAATTATATTAGGACTAAAATGACCCTAAAATATGAATTTATCAAATTTTGTGTGTTTATTTAATTCATTTTATCTATTATTATAAAATATGGCCACGTAGTACCATATTTATTTTATTATTACAATTCAATTATTTTATGCAACGAAAAGTAAAAAAATATAGTTCCCATTATTTTATTATATCTTAATTTTTAATATAGTGATAAACAGAGGCTATGTTCAGTTAGAAAATGGTTATATTAAATATAATTTTTTTTATTTTTTATGTAAATTTAATAAAAAAAATTATTTTATATATAATTACCCTAAATGCTTATGTAAAAAAGACACAATATTTATTTAATTAATAGAAAAATAAAATATGTTATTTTAAAAAATAATAAAAGTAATGAAATGTAAAAGATTTATTATTATTATATTTATTCATATAAAGAACATATAATGGATTTTTTTAATAAATTATATTCAAATTCCAATGTATTCATGTTGTTTTGAAAGTCATATGTAATAAATAGTTCAAAAAATTACTTTAATTCTATTTTATAACAAGAAAAATTAAATTAAATTATTTAGATTAAAAAAAATATACTATATTATTATATTTTATGTTTATCTGATGCAAATTATAATATATTCTATATTTATGGATCAATGTTAATATAATTGTAAATATATTTACCCCTAAAGAGTAAAAACATCGTTATTTCTGTAATTGTAAAAACGGGTTAACACAGGATAAAAAATGATAGAAGGTTAAAATCCAAATATAAACTTGTAAATTTTTTATTAGAAAATAGGATTTATTTTTATTCTCATCCTATATTTTAATTATATCATTTTCTTATTCTTTTTATATGAAAATTAATTTATAATAATTTAATATTTATAGTATTTCAAAGAGTACTCATCCCGTTATTTATAAAAGTAAACCCCCTTTCATTTGATTCATAGCTAAAATATCTTCAGATTAGAAAATACCATACCAAATAACTACCTAATAATCATACCCACATTCTAGAGTTCTTTATTTTTTCATAATACCAACCATAGACAGTTTATTGTGTAAAAAAATGAAGTTATCCGAAAAAGAGGTATATTTTTAAACCAAATGTTTTAGTTTTATTTTTTATTATACCTCCATAGAATATTCATCAAATAAAAATAAATTATAATAGATATATCATATATATATTAATATATTATTAAATTAATTTCATCAATTAAATAAATATTTTCATCTATATAATGGGAAACAAAATCGTCATTTGTGTGTATAGAAGTCTACCACCTCGCAAACTCTTTTCATTCACTTCCCATAACTGCCTCTCATGATTGGTTATAATGTTGGATTTGATAAAGAAATATTATTTTATCATATTATTATGATTTTTTAAAGGTGAATTATTAGTTTTCTTTATTGTAATCTATATATTTAAAATGGAAACAATATTCATGCGTCTCTACAAACTATCATCTTAATGAATGGTGTAATTCATTTTTTATATCTAAATTTTATGAATGATAATTAATATATATATATATATAATCAATATACATAATATTAATATTATTTTTAACATTATATAAATTATGGAACCCAAATAAATGTATACTGACAAAGAATTCTGAACCAAAACAATCATGAAAAAAGAAGAAATTGTTACCCGAAATAGTGATTTTCATAATATATTAATAATAAATACGATTTAATATGCCTTAAAAATAATATATGGTATGATATATTGATGAGTATGGTAAAATAATAAATTTATTATAAATATATATTATTATATTTGTTTTTTAATGCGTACAAATAATGTAAAGACCTAAAATAAGGGATCTCTATAAACGCCCCTTTTTTAGGTTATGAACATTATATTTCTAGATAACATATATCACCATTTTATGTTATGAATTTATTTTTAAATTATTTATATAAATCTTTTAAACATATAAATATCTCATTCATCATTTCTTTTATGGGTTATTAACTTCCATATGTTAATTTCTCATATTCTTTCATTAAAATTAACCAAATCTATAGGGAACATTTCTATTTTTTGGTCCTTTAATATGACACACATATGAACACATTATTTTGATAACTATGTTGTTGTAATAATATTTTAACATTAATTGTATTTAATTCCTTATCTTCTTTGGAATATTTATGAAATTTCATTGGATTAAGGTATAAGGTCGGATTATACGGCACATTTCATTCTGTGGGTAATTCACATGAATATGAATTATTATTTATTATATTTTCTGGAACATATAATCATGAACATGTTATGATGGGTGAAACTAGATAAAACATGAATTCATTTGTTAATGTTATTGTCTCATGAGATGTTTAGCTTGGTATTATAGAGTAATCATATTTTATGATGTGACACTACCCACTATGCGATTTTATCATGGTAGTTAGCCTTGACATTGGTTTATTTCATGATTTATGTTACTATCTCATTTCATATATTTCCATGATCTTATAATAATGTATCTACTATGTAATTCTTCCATGTGTTTACTCATAATCCTTATCTTTTATGATTTCATGTTATACCTCTGACTCATATGTTATGTTCATTATCACGATTATTCCCTTATTGGGATTTTTTTGAAACCTTTTTTTTGTAATATATAGGTTATCCCATAAAATTTTAGGAGCTCCAAGGGATTTAAGATCTAAGTATAGATAATAAAATAAATATGTCTTATTTTCCTTTTTTATGTACATAACCTTCCAAGGAAACTAATAATTTTGGTTCTTGTTTTTGTATTTAAGGAATAGTTATGATAAAAATCATGTAATAATATGTGTATAAAGGCTTGGGATTCTATATCAAAAGTAAAGAGAACAGATTTCATATGGTTTACCATTAATTTATGTTTCTATATTTTTTTTCAAAAGTAATTATAACCCAAAAAAATAATTAATTACTTGATGTAGAGTATTCTCTTAATATGTTTAGGTAATAAACTATCGATTCAAATGGTCATTTTTCTAAAAACCATTTAGATATGATGTACCATGTTGATAAGAATGAGGATAAAGAGTGAATGATTTGATAAATACTTATATTTTTGGAATTTGAAGTTTAAATTTGGATAATCATAGTGTTAAAAATGAAGTTGTAGGACACATTTATTGGAAATATAATACAAAAAAATTTGAAACAATAGTGATTATTTCCTCATTTTTGATGATTTCTATTGTTTTTATTGAATCAAAATTTTCAGTATATCAATTTTGTGAATTTTATTACTGAATGATTTAATCCTATAAAAATATAAAAATGAGAATAAATTGATTTCAATTGTAAGAATTACTTATTGGATGACCCCTGGTTGTTTAGAAGGTTTTATTATTGTATTATGGGAATGTGTACACATGACGAAGAGATGTTACCCATTATTCAGAGTTTCTATTCATCACTATGAGTTTTAATCCTTAAGGGAGAGAGGAAAATGCAAAACATCCTTCAAAAAATTATCTATTTGATTATAATTTTTATGGATTATAGGATTTTTGTAGTTGGTTGTAAAAAAACAATGTATATGAAATTTATGTAGAAGGTAAAAGATTACACTAAATGAAAATATAGATATAGAAATTATTTATTTTTCAGTTTTGGATATAATGGTACCATTTAAATCTTCTCAAGGGAATGAATATATTTTTTGGATACTATAATTTATCATAATGATGAAGGTTTCCTTCTATATTCTTAAAATAAACATGTTAGAGTTTAGGTGACATTTTTGAAAGAGGCTATAGACTACCTTCATGCTATTATTTAGATCTAAATATATTTAATAGAGTGGATTTTAAGTGAATTAGATTCTATTTATTCAGTTAACACATTCAATTGAAATTACTTGGACCAAAAATTGTACGTTCCTTTTAGTATCATTCTCTCTCATATTCAGGGTCATAATTTTTCATTAGAGGACATGTAATGAAAGTGTTATTCCAAGATGGTTAATCTTTTGGATAACTCTCTTGCATGAATGTTTTGAGGGTCCATGATTATTTATAAAACATACACATGGAGGGATATTCCAAATCCCATTCAATGGACCATTAGTCAAGATCAATAACAATACCCATCCTTGAAGATATCAGATTATCATTGGAGACCCCCATTGTATATTATTTCACATACCATTCTTGCCTAATATTTATTTGGTGTTTTATAACATCAATACCATTTGTGGTAAAATAAAGAGAAAATAATGTATCAAATGACCATAAATGATACTAGTGTGTGCTTTGTATCATTTATGTTTCTATCCAAGATCAGACATTTCATTTACTTTAGTGGATATTCAATGACAGTACATGTTAGTAGCTCCTGAATTTTTTCTTTTAGTGATTTAATGATCATGAAGTGGATCAAATTAATACTTAGTTTTCATTGATCTTACTATCCATTATGAAATATGTTCATACAATTTTTTGGTTTTAGTTCATATTTATTTAAAAGATCTATACCTGTACATGCTTCTTATGGTTCTATCATTCATCTTTATATTTAGTTATACTTCTCTTTTAGTTTTTCCTATTTGAGAATTAACATAATTTAGGTTGGTTATATTCTTTTTTGGAATGAAAATATAATTTTGAGGCTATTAAGTATGTTTAATTATTGGATTAATTTATAACACATACAAATTACCAAGAAAATATTGTTATGGAATTATTTTAAAATGAAATACATTTAAGATTTGGGTTTCCCAATGATTTCAACAAAGAAAATGGAACTTACATTAAAAACTATAAATTCAAAGACATAATATATAATTGTAGTTATGTGAACAAAATTGAAGAAAATCACAATCACAAATCTTATAGATTATTGGGGTTTTCAAATAGGTATTTTAAAATAAATATTAGAGAAATTTGTCTTAAATTTTAGAATGAAGTAGTCCTTAATGAAATGAGAGGATTTTTGTGCTTATATGACCACCTTTTAAACTGTTGTATTGATGTATATTTATAGAATAATCTTTATAAAAATGTATTCTCACAATGTAGTTCCATAATAAATATTTTTTTTGAAGTTAAAACATTCAATTATGTTTTAAAAACTACATGATTTTAGAGACTACTAGAGTTGAGTGAGATTGATTTGAATATGATTGATTCTTACAAAATTTTTAGGATTTACAATGAATAGAAAAATAATTTTCATGACACTACCATTCAAAATAAATAATAAAAATTTAGTTAAATAGTTTTAATTATAAATTAAAAAAAATACTCCCATCCATGTAAAGATTAAACTTTAGTGTCATAAAAACAAAATAATTATAATGATATCTATTAATTAAGTTATGGAGTTGGAAGGAGAGAAGAATTTATTATTCCTGGTCAATTTACATATTTTAAAACATTATTTTAAATGGAATATAATGTATTTGGATTCCTTTTATAAATTTAGAATAAAAAATTTTATTGAGAGTAAATAAATTCATAATATAAAGGGACTACTTGGAGTCAAGAAGTTGTATTTTTTTATCTTTTTTCTCTTATATATTTTAATAAGAGTTTTTTTGAAAATGGTGTTTTATCATCATTGTGAGGTGAATAATTTAATGTAACATGGAAAATTTCCATTTACACATAATGTAAATGTTATTCCCATTTTTTATAAAACTAATAGTATAGTAAGGAAAATTCTGGTGTTCCCCTAGTGTTCACGAGGGAGTTAGAAAACTATTCGAGAACATTAAGTGTAGTAAAATGGAACCTTGAGCTTCAATGGTTTGGAGGATTAAAATTTTTAAGAAACATTGAACTGTTAATTGTTAAATCAAACACTTTTAACCTTTAATTTTTAGCGTTATTGAGTTCTCATATTTATCTATTCACTTTTTTTGAGCTAGAGTTACACAATCATAGGTTTTAATCATAGAAAAATGGAGGGGAGTGCATTGACAAAGACTACATGACTAATTATTCAAAAATATTTTAAAAAATATCTTCTATACACTTTATTTAATGATTTACTATTTTAATATACATAGAAAACAATCCCAAAAGATTTAGGGTTATACACTCTTGGGTAAATTTGGAACATATTATAATAAGTAGAAACATAGATACAATGAAATTATTTAAAGGATTCATAACATTTAATTAACATTCTATTGACATTCTAAAACTACATATGGTAACTTTTTGGTGTACAGAATAATGGTGTGATAAGGAAATAATATTAAGATAATATTCATTGTATTGATTAAATTATAACATTACAAGTGAGATAAGAGGAATAATTGACTGTTGAAAATCATGATAATGAATATCAAATAATGGTATAAGATTAAAACACAAATGAATCACAGGAATGTGGAAAAAATATAAAACATGACATCATAAGAATAAATCAAGGATAATTATAAATACACCATAGCAAAGTGTTCTTAGAATAACCACATATTTACTATAAAAGTTATTTCATGTTATAAAAACATCACCCAATTCATTAGAGTGATTTTTAATTCAAGGACAACCTATTAAATTAATATGATGTATATCTAGTTGTGTTACAAATAGGTAATACAATATAAGAATACATTTCATCTCCTGTAACCGAAAAATTATGGAGTGTGGGTTACATACATGCAACTAATAAATTAATAAAATATAGTTACATCTAGTAGAATAACCTTGAGTTTAAATAGGGATGGGAATTCACAACATAAATGATTGACTGGATAATCAAAAGATAATTTTGGAATATAATGGTCATTCATAAATATTCATTGAAGGCTTTTAATAGACTGAATGTAGGAATATAATTACATAATTATAATAATTATTGTAAAGGTATGTGTAAAATAATATTACAATATGAAAAAGAATAAAAAAATATGATTAGTAAAAAATAATGAATTTGAATAAAATAAAATAGTGATTTTTTACCTTCAAAAGAAGCATCTAAAATATTTTTGAGGAGATTATTATGATATCGGGAACACCATGGGATGGATTTAGAGAGGGGTTGCGAGAGGAAATTAATTCTTTATTTTTGTTCTCAGATTAATGTGATATTGGGGTGTGTTTATTGAAAAGGAAATGGGGATTCTTTATATATTTATAAACACATATTTTTCACAATATGAGATAAAAAATGAAAACAAAAATACATCCCATGGGTTTTTAAAATGGTTTGTATCATTGAGGAGTGGTATTAAATAATTTATTAGCTTAAGAATCATACTCCTTAAAACAATACAATTCATGATTTTAAAGTGGGTCATGTTAATAAATATTTTTTTAAAAAACATTAAAATATACAATCATTTTGGATGATTCATTAATGGTTTGTAAAATTAATTAATTAAAATAAAAAATGGTATTTTAAAGGGGAAATTTATTTTTGGTTTTTGATTCCCTTTATAGTATTTATTATTTCACATTTTTTCTATTATTTTTGTATAGGACATACCATATATTTTTATTATATTAATTTTTAGTCAAAATTTTTACTATTAAAAGAAGAATAAAAAATTCATTATTAGTTAATTTTGATGTAATGATATATAAAATAATATTTATTTTATCCAAATTATTGTTTAAATATTAGAATATATAGTTTTTCATAAAAGAACTTATTTATTTGAAAATACAAGCTTGTATGATACATAAAATTTTCTAACCCTTATAAAACTTACATTGGAAATTATTTAATTTTATTATTTATAAATTTAATTGTATATTTTAAATAGGAATATTTCATGAAAATAAAATTCATTTACTAAATTGTTTAATTTTTTATATAATTTTTTAATTGAACTTATATATTTCATAGAAAATGAAATATAAGGCTCCTCATGTTGAAATTTAATTTTTTTCATACTAATTATTTAATCATATATATATATATATATAATAATGAAAATGGGGTAAATATATTCATTATTTTATTAAAACTAAAATATTAAAATTCATACTACTTTGTCTATAGATATTAACTGTAATTACACCATCAAATGCCTGAAGGGTATGATGTCCTATAGTGTTAATTTATTTTGGTGTTTTAATAAACATGGTTTGGGTTGTGGCCTTTAAAATATTAAACAACTCTCATTAACCATTTTCGAAATAACCAAGTTAGGGAATATTGGATTAGCCTTTTTCCAGAGAAAATAACAGTTTACTATCTCCCTTGAAAGATCATATAAATGGTATTTATATGATGTGATGACACTTATCTAAGCCCTAAATTATTTTATCATATTAAATTAGTCTTCTTCAAAACCCTTAAAATGTAATAATCTTAACAGTCACTATATAATGAGTTTATTATGGATGCTTATAATAATTACTTTTCTTTTAAGTTGGAAAGACAAATTATGGAAACATTTAGTAATTGTCCAAAATAATAAAAATGAAATGTAGTTCATGTTTGTCCATAAAAATAGATCATAATATGTTATTTATTCATTTAATGTAAAACACAAAGCTTCCACGGTACGTTTCCCTTTGAATAATGTAGTATCTTGTGTTGTACAAAAATTAGAGTTTTAACACACCACGACCAATGAAACCAGCCATTATGAATTGTAATACGCACATTTGGATATTTTATAATTTTGTTTTATTAAAAATGGACTTCATTTTTTGATTTGGAATATCAAAACTACATTAGGGTGAATTTTTGGTATTTTTGTGAAAACAATAAATTTTTGATAAATAGTTAAAAACAATGCATTATTGTTTAAAACAAATTGTTTATTTAAGTAATTAGTTATTTTATTTAAATTAATTTTTGGTCAAAATATATACATCATACTTATATATGTTCAATGTAATTCATTGGAGTCATTTTATAATAAGTCTAGATATATAAAATTTTATTGAACTTTAAACCGTCTTTTACCCAACTTCTAGAGGCATTTGAAAATTTGCATAAAACAGAATTTCACCACTTCTCTTAGTTGAATTTAAAAAATACAAGATAAATAGTTAACTTCAGTAAGTAAAATGTGGTTCAATAAGATGAAAATAATTTTTAGTGAATAGTAACTTTTGACTTATTTACCACTGTTAAAAGTAAATAGGGTAATTAAGGAGAAAAATGATATTATAATTACCCTAGCACATGTCCTAACTCTATTGGTTAAGTTTAATTATACCAAATAATACCTTAGGAATAAAATAGGTTCCTCTTTGGTCCACATGGATTATATTAGGATATTTATTAATATTTTATTTAAAGAAGAGTTAAAAGTTTTAAACTCAATGTTTAATAAATAAACCATTTTTAATATAGGGTTATACATTAGATAAATTAGACTATAAATAATAATTATAAATCTAACAATATTTCCTACACAATGGTATTTTATTTATAATTTTAAGACATTAAATAATTTAATTTATTTCTGACACAATGATGATGCAGTAATTATCTTTTTAATGAACAATTAAAATAATTGATATTATAAATATCCAAATAAATGTAATTTTAGTATTTTGATGAATTAGAATAATTATAGGTTAATATGACATTTTAGTCTTGATTAAATATTTTTTGTTTGAAGTAATCATGATGTTATGATTTTCACAAAAACAAAATACTAAATATTGTCAAAATTGACACAAATGAGTTTAAAAAAAAATACTTTATTATTAATTGATATAATATTTCAAAAAATATAAGGATAGTCCAATGGACTTATATATGGTTATATATATTATTTATAAACCACTTAGGGTATTATTGTCTTGTTATAGTATGTTTATTAACAATATAATATAAAAATACAAAGAGACATGGTAAATGTCAAACTTTTTAACTAAGAGTTAAATCTAAAAGATACGGTTAATACGGTGACCAAAACCTACCTAAAACATATTTTTTTAGAGGTTTAAGACCCATCCCAACATTTTACTCGAAATAAATTATTTTGGAGCCATTAGAAACCGAAAATTATTTTATTATAAAATAATATTTCAAGCTTTTCATAAAGTGACCCTCACCTCTCTTATAAAAGGGTACTAAACCTTATATTAATTTCACAACTCTAAAGCCATTTGTCCTGGCCACACCCTACCAAAATATCCTAAAAACTTCCATCACATCTTTCTAGATTCCTTAAATTGATCATAAAGCCAACCAATGGAGCCCTTTTGATGAACTCAAAAGGAAACACCCCGAAGAAGAGGTAATAATTTCACCAACCTCTTTCAAGTTCTTTTCTTATTCTACTTCTTCTTTCTTTGTTGTTTCCATACCAAAATAATAAATCTAGTACCTTCAACAAACGGTGATGTTATTATAAATATGGTACAACCATATTAATTATTCTATCCATCCTATAAATGAAGACGTCACCATGCGTGTGAACTTATGGCTTACAGTCTCCACGTCATGGTGTAGTTTGTTATTCAAACACTTCATTATTTGGATAGGAATAATAATGTATATAAGTGATGTAAATACTAAATATAACATGTTAATTATTATATATATATAATATACCATCCAATTACATACGATTTCAACATTAATATAATGATATTGTCGCTCGTATGTACGTACGGATTACCGTATCAACGAACGCAATGAGATTCATTCCCCATTGTAATCATTCAAGAATAATTTTCATTTTATGAATAAAAAAAATATTTATGAACTTAATTTAATTTTTTATATGAAAAAAATACATCCTATTCATAAAAAACACGACTTACGTAACCAAGAATATAAAGGAAAATGAATCAGTCAACACCAAAATTTGTGATACTACTAAAATATTATTAACAAAGCAATATTATAAGATCATATATGATATAATATATTTGTATATGATGCATATATAATTTAATAACAATAATTTAACTATTATATAGGATTTTAATGTACCATCGACCTAGTAAAAGTATATGGTAATGGTTAATTCTACAATCTCTTTACTTATCCAAGGTTGTTAATACACAAGTATCTACTGGGACCTCTTTATCATCCACATCTATGTTTTCTTTAAAATTTAATTAAAATCATTTTTACTATTTACAAGAGTATTTTTACGTCATTTATACCCTTATGTGACAATATATATCTTTAAATGAATATTTCTGTCGTTTTCCAAACAATGTACTTCATGACCTTTTTGAAAAAATTATGGTAAGAATGACTTTTTTTAACTTATATAGTGGGTGAAGCTATTTTCCACCATTATAACATTGTCTAAGCTTCCCATACAAGCATATAAAAATATTTTCAAAATAAATGTTTTCATTCTTAACTTTGTGAATTTTAAATGATTTCCAAATAGAAAGAGGTATTTATTTCAAATAGTTTTCATTTCATCTATATCAACATCCATTGATGAATTTTAAACTTGTTCGACGATGATTTATTAGGATGCAAATCTTCAATATTATATTGATGTTTTTGTAATATTCTTGAATGTGGATGTTTAATTTTAATACAATTCATGGTTTATGGTTAAATTATTAACTTTTCGTATGATTGTTTTAATATGATTGTTTAAATTATATTTAAACATTTTCATATGAGGAATGCATTGGACTTAGTAAGTGACGGGTAGATCCCGCTATAGATCCTCGATGAATCGGTAGGTATCATGAGTTAAACTAGTGTATTGGAACAAGACCTTGAAAATATCTTATTTTTAGTCTTGGCACTAGGCCTTGACTATGTGGTTATGAAGTCTAGCATTATGCATTCCATCATTATGAAATTAGAAATAGATTTTAAATGTTATTATTCAACTAGTAGAACATCAATTGGAATAAGTAAATGAAATTATTGGATTTATCTTTTCCATATTATGATGAAGTTTATGTTTAAAAGTCTGGTGTTATAGTCTTATGCATTTCCTTAAAGGTTTATGCTTATTTATGAAAGTTTTTCTATATTGTTATCTTTACTGAGAATCTGAGCTCACCGCTTTCAATCGTTTATTTTTCCTAGGATGTGAAGAAGTATATTATGAATTACCATAGGGATATTCTATGGGAAATGAATGTGGTCAATGGAGACAATGTGGTTGTTGTTTTTCATTTTATAATGTAATGTAAAACATATGAATATATCTTGTACTTACAAGGATACTAAACTAACCAGTCTTTCAGGATTTGATCATGGGTGATCATGAAAATGTTATTTAATAATGCACTGACTCTGGGTAACTGGGGTCATGAAATTACAGTTGGTATCAGAAGATGTTTACTATAAACCTTGGAAACTAGATTTAGATAAGCTCTAATTGGAGAACATAACCTGAAGATAAACATTGAGGATTAGTATAGAAGAACTTCTTAGAATATTGGTAATGTAGAGATTTTGTGTATTTTACAAGAAAGACATACCTATCTTGATAAAATCAGGTAGAGGTGGCTCTGGAAAAGATGTACCTAGGGGTGAAATCTCTGAAAAAGTGTTTCAGGATTGTTTCGGGGTATCGTGGTACCCAACAACAGGCCTTGCTGCACTCTTGGTTACGACACTCCAGGAGGATTTTCTTAAGAAAATTCACATTTTGTTTACAAACCATTATAAAGGATTTATGAGTATATACATCCTTAAAGAAAACATTTATTTGATTATGGATTCTATCCATAAACATTTCAATTTATGTTAAGTGTTTTACATGTTTGGAATTATGTATTTCGATTCATAAATTAATCAACTATATTCCATTGTTCAGAAATGGTGTCTACAGGATGGAATGGAAACTTTATCAACACACGTAATCCATGTAGGGATTTCCATCCCACTCAAGACAATTATAGTGGAGTTGGTGATGCAACTGGTGCTGATCAACATATCACCATACTAGGACAACTCACTCAGGTTATGAATAATAACCCTACCCGTATGGAGCCCCCTGATCCACAATGCGGGGGATCAATGTTATACCGTTTCATGGGGAAATAAACACCAACATTAAATGGGAGTACAAATCCATTAGTATCTAAGTAATGGATAAGATTCTTATAGAAAATATTTCATGATTTGGGGAGTATCAAAAGAAAAAAATTATTCATGGTAGTTTATCGCCTCACAGGAGATGCAAATCAATGGTGGTCATTAATCCAAAACCCAAAGGAAGATGAAGAAGTATCAATCATGGAATGTAGGGATTTTAAATAGATTTTATTAGAAAAATACATTCCTCATGGCCATAGAGTGGATATGGAAAGACAATTTCTGAGTTCGAGGAAAAAGGAGGATGAGAATGTAACAAAGTATGAAGATAACTTTACATGGTTAGCAAAGCATGCAACATATTATATACGTAACCGAAGGAGTAATACTGATCGATTATTTGATGGGTTAAAACAACTTCTCCATCGAGCATTAGTCTCAATATCCTTCTCATCATACAAAGATATTGTCTCATGTGCTATCAAGACAGAAAAGGAATTCTCTAAGTATTATGACATTAAAGCAAAGTAAGAGAAGAAGAGATCTGTTGAACACTATTGAAATAGAAATATGGGGGAAAAGGGAAAAATTGAATATCCAACATGCGGTAAATGTGGGAAGAAACACCCCAGTACATGCCTGATGGGAATGAGAGTCTGTTACAAGTGTGTTGAAAAAGGACACCAAGCTCATGATTTCAAGGGGAATAAAGAAGCTGTTAATGTTGAATGCTACAATTGTTGAGAAATGGGGAATTTTTCAAAAAAATATTCTATGTACCAATGAAACATACCTTAGAAATGGACAAGAGAGAAAGGCCAAGCATATACAATAACTAATACTGAGGTTAAAGCTCTGAATGATTCGGTGGAAGGTAATTAAATGGTTTCCTCACATTTCTCCAATTATTTATTCGATTCTGGATCATTGTATTGTTTTATATCTTCCTAGATTTCTTAGAAAATTAGATATTTTCAATTTGTCTTAACAAGGGAGTTTTCAGTCAAAACTCCCAAGGGAAGTATCATCACAACAAAGTTTGTGACTTAGTTCCCATTAGGGCATATAAATGTTCGTTATCTACTGATCTCATCGTCATACCCATGATTGAATTTGATATATTCCTCGGTATGGATTGGTATTCGAACCATGATGTGAAAATTTATTGTAAGAAAAATGAAGTTATAATTTTTGATGATGATACGGAGTACATTATCTTTAGAGCAGAAATGTCATCACCAGATTCTTATCAATATCCACCCCCAGTAGGTATACTAAATTCAATTATTTGGGAAGAGGAGAATGAAATAATAATGGGTGAGGAAAAGAATGTTCGAATAGCGAACATAAATATTATGCAAGAATATGTTTATGTGTTCCCAGAATATTTACCTAGACATCCTCCAGAATGATAAATTGAGTTTTTCATTGATTTAATTACTGGTTTATGGCACATATCGAAGAACCCTTATAGAATGACCACTATGTAATTAGTAGAACTAAAGAAACAACAAGAGGAATTGTTTAATAAGGGATTTATTCTCCCTAGTGTTTCTCTATGGGGTGCCCCTGTTATTTTTGTTAAGATGAATAACAGATCAATAAGGTTGTGCATTGACTATAGGGATATCAATGATATAACAATAAAAAACATCTATCCCCTACGTCACATTCATGATTTATTCGACCAACATCATGGAGCTCAATATTTTTCAAAGATTAACCTTCAATCGGGCTATCATCAGTTTTTTGTAAAGAAGTATGTCATTATAAAGAAAAAATTTCGAACCAAGTACGGGCATTATGAGTTTACAGTAATGGATTTTGGAATTACTAATTCACCATCGGTTTTCATGGATATAATGAACAAAGTTTTCAAGGAATATCTTTATGACTTTGGAGTGGTATTTTTTGATGATATCTTTCTATAATCTAAAATCTATGAATATTTGGAAAATCACATTATCATTATTCTATAGACTCTTAAAAGAAATTAATTATATGGGATGTTTATCATGTGTGAATTCTGGCTTCAAGAGATTTATTTTCTTGTGTATATTTTCCCTAAGGATGAAATCTCCGTTGATCCTTCTAAGACTAAGGCAATCCAGGAATGGCCAGAACTGATGAGTATAACTGTGGTATACAATTTTATTGGTTTAGAAGGTTATTATCGATGTTCCATCTAGAATTTTTCCAAGTTGGCTAACCCATTAACCAAGATCATGTATAAGGGGGTTAAATTTTTTTGGACCAAATATTGTGAACAATGTTTTGAAAAACTGAAGAGATGAACAGTCAACGCTCCTATCTTGACTCTACCATCATGGAACGATGGGTTTGTTATTTATAGTGACGCGTCAAAGAAAGTAATAGGTTCTATCTTTATGAATAATGATAGAGTTATTACCTATGCATCACGATAGATAAAAATTCATGAACAAAACTATTCCACTCATGATCATTAGTTAGCAGCTGTAATAGTTTCTCTAAAAGTATATTAACACTATCTCTATGGTAACAAATGTGAGATTTATACTGATCATAAGAGTTTGAATTATATTTTCCCATAGAAATAACTCAATATGAGGCCAAGATGATGGCTTTAACTACTCAAGGATTATGATTACACTATACACTCCCACATGGGGAAGGAAAATAATGTGGCATATTCTTTGAGCAGAAAAGATCATAGAGCTTTGAACAAGATGAGAGTTGAAAGAGATCCTATTTTCAGGGATATAGTAAAGATGGAAATGGGAATAACCACAGATTGTGAAACATCAATAATTTTTCAAATGGTTTCAAAACTATCTTTACCAGAAAGGATATAGAATTCTCAGAATAATGATGAGAAGTTTCAAAATTTGATTAATGCTTTCAATGATGGGAGATTGAGTGACTTCATATATGAAGATGGAATATTAAAATTTGGGATTAGACATGGTGTTCTTGACATAATTGTTCTAAAAAGGGAATTGTGGGATGATTCAAAAAGACCAAATTTCTATATACATCCTGGTAGCGCTAAGATGTATATTGATTTTAAGGAACATTTCTTGTGGGAAAACACGAAGAGAGAGATTTCTTATTACGTGTCAAGATGTATGGTTTTTCAAAAAGTGAAGGCTAGAAGAAAAAATCCTAGAGGAGTCTTGTAACCTATTCCTATACCTGAGTGGAAATGGGATGATATTACAATGGACTTTGTCATTGGTCTACCAAAGACACCTAGAAGGAATAATGCAATAGGGGTCATTGTTGATCGTCTTACCATGTCAGTACATTTTCTTACTATAAGAGATGGTTTAGAACTTGAACCTTATGGCAAGAATATATATTAATGATGTTGTAAGACTCCATGGTGTACCCTATCGATTGTTTTTTATCACAATCCCCGTTTTACATCAATATTTTAGAAAATTCATCATAAAGCCTTGAATACTAAACTTCGTTTGAGCACTACATACCACCCTCAAAAAGATAAAAAATAAGAACAGACTATTCCAACATTAGAAGACATGTTGAGATCATTATAACTTGACTTTCTAGGTATGTGGGATCAATATTTACATCTAGTATAATTTCCCTATAACAATAGCTTCCATTCAAGTATTAATATGGCACCATATGAAGTGTTATATATAAAGAGATGTTGCACACCAACTTGTTGGGATGATGTTGGGGAAAGAAAACATGTAGGCCGAAAACTTTTGAGGAAACAATGTAATATGTGAAGATTATCCAAACCCACATCAAAGAAACCCAAAGTATACAGAAGAGATATACCAATAGTTGAAGGAAGGAATGGAATTTCAAGTAGGAGACCACGTTTTCTTGAAGGTATCTCTATAGAAGGGTGTTATACGTTTCGATAAGAAGGGTAAATTGAGTCGTAGGTACATATGACCTTTCGAAATTCTAGAACAAATTGGAGTTGCAACTTATTGTTTGGAAATTCCTCTATGTCTCTCAAAAATTCATGATATGTTCCACGTATCACTATTGAGAAAGTACAAGCCGGACCCAATGCATATTCTCACCTATGAGGAAATAGAACTGTAACCCGATATTTTTTATTGTGAAGAGCCTATCAAAATTTTGAATACCAAAGAACAAGTGTTGTGAAACTAGACAACTCATCTTGTGAATGTTCTATGGATAAACCATAAGATAGAAGAGGCAATGTGGGAACCTAATAAACGTATGATGAAGAACCACCCAAATATTTTTACATAGTAATATTCTAGAAATTTCGAGGAAGAAATTATTTTAAGGAGGGGGAATGTAACACCCCATGCTTCTATAGTACGTTTCCCTTTGAATAATGCAATTTCGTGCTTTGTATGCAACATGGAGTTTTAACACACCACAACCAATGAAACTAGACATTATGAATAGTAATACACACTTTTTCGAATTTTATAAATTTTAATTTTCAAAATCTACATCATTTTGGGATTCGTAATATCAAAATTATATTAGGGTGAATTTATTTTATTTTGCTGAAAACATTCAATTTTTGAAGAATTGTGAATAACACTATGTTATTGTTTAAAACTGACTCTTTATATAAGTAATTAGTTATTTTATTTTAATTTATTTTAGATCAAAATAGATACTTAATACCTATATATATTATATGTAATTCATTTGAGTCATTTTATAATATGTTTTGATATATAATGTTTTGCTGAACTTTTTTCCATCTTTTACCAACCTTCTAGGAGCATTTGAAAATTTGCAAAAACTTAATTTTACTGCTTCTGTGTGTTGAATTTACAAAATACAAGATACACAGTTTACAACAGTATGTAAAATTTGGTTCAATAAGATGAAAACAATTTTTGGTGAATAGAAACTTTTGACTTTTATTTAACACTATTAAAAGTAAATATGGTAATTAAGGGTAAAAATGATATTATAATTACTCAAACACATGTCCTCATTCTATTGGATAATTTTAATTCGTCCAAAAACAACAAAAGAATAAAATATGATCCTTTTTGTTCCACATGGATTAGATTAGGACATTTATTATTATGTTATTTAAATAAGAGTTAAGGCGTTAAATTAAAAGTATAATTTCTAAAACATAATAAATATAGGGGTACACATAAGATAAATTCTACTATAAATATTCATTAGAAATATAAAAATATTTCCTACATAATGAAATTTTATTTGTAATTTTTAGAGATTATAAAATTTAATTTTTTTAGGGCACAATGATGATGTAGTAAGAACCATTTTAATGAAATATTAAAATAATTGATCTTATAAATATCCAAATAAATTTAATTTGAGTATTTTTATGAATTAAAACAATTTTATAGGTTAATAAAACATTTTAGGTTTGATTAAATATTTTTTTTGATTTAATCATGCTGTTATGATTTTCACAAAAACCAAATACTAAATAGTGTCAAAATTGAAATAATTGAGTTTTTAAAACAAATACTATATTATTAATTGATATAATATTCTAATAAATCTAAGGCTTAGCAAAAGGACTTCAATATAGTTATATATATTAATAATGAACCACTTGGGGTTTTCTAGGATTTTTATAGTATGTTTTTTAACTATATAATATAAAAATACAAAGAGACATGGTAAATGTCAAACTATTTAACTAAGAGTTAAATATAAAAAATAATGTTAATATGGTGAACTAAAAATATATAAAACCTATTTTTAGAGGTTTAATACCCATACCAACCTTTTACTCGAACAAAATCATTTTTAATCCATTATAAACTGAAATTAATTTTATTATAAAATAATATATCAAGCTTTTCCTAAAGTGACCCTGACCTCTCTTATAAAATGGTACTTCCACTTTTATTAATTTTACAACAACAAAGCCATTTGGATCTACCAACCCCAGCCCAAATATCCTCCCAAATTCCCTCACATAATCCATGAGTTATTAATTTGATCATAAATCCAACCTAAGGATCCCTTTCGATCAACTCAAAAGAAAACACCCGATGAAGAGGTAATAATTTCACCACCCTCTTTCAAGTTCTTCTCATCTTCCACTTCCTCTTATACCAAAATAATAAATACAGTACCTTCTAAATACTATGATGTTATTATACATATGGTACAACCATATTCATTATTCTATCCATCCTATAAATGAAAAATTCACCATACGTGCGTACGTACGACTTACCATTTCCACGTCGTGGTGTAGTTTGTTATTAAAACACATCATTATTTGGATTGGTATAATAATGAGTATATCTGTTGTAAATAAAATTTTTTACATTTTAATGATTCATTATATATGATATACCATCCAATTACATATGATTTCACCATCAATAAAATGATATTTTTTCTTGTGTGTATATACGGATTACCGTATCCACGAATGCGATGAGATTTATTCCCCATCATAATCATTCAAGAATAACTTTCATTTTATGATTAAAAATAATGTTTAAGAACACAATATTATTCATTATATGATTCAAATACTTCCAATTAATAACAAACATGGCTTACGTAACCAATAATATAAAGGAAAACAAATCAGTTAACACCCAAAATGATGACACTACAAAAATATTATTAACAAATCAATATTAAAAGATCATATATGATATCATATTTATGTATATGATTTATGTATAATTTAATAACAATTACATAACTATTATACATAAGTTTAACTTACCCTCGACCACGGAAATGTACAAGGTAAGGGTCAATTTTACAATCTCTTTACTTATCTGAGGTTATTTATACGTAAGTATCTACTTGGACCTCTTTATCATCCACATCCTTGTTTTCTTAAAAATGTAATTCAAAACATTTTTACTATTTACTAGACTATGTGTTGAAGTAATTTATACCCTTATTTGACTATATATATTTTGAATGGAATATTTTCGTCATTTTCCAAACTGGGTACCTTATGACCTTTTCGAAAAATTAAGTTTAGAATTACTCTTTTAAACTTATACAGTGAGTGTAGCTTTTTTCCACTGTTATAACATCATCGAAGCATCCCATACAAACATATAAGAATATTTTAAAAATAATTGTTTTCTTTTATAACTATGCGACTTTTAAATGATTTCAAAATAGAGAGAGGTATTTATTTCAAATAGTTTTCTTTTCATCTATGTCAAAATCCTTTGATGGATTTTAAATTTGTTTGAAGTTGATTTATTATGATAAAAGTCTTAAATATTATATTGAAGGTTTTGTGATATGCTTGACTGTGGATTTTTTATTTCTATACCATTTATGCTTTAGGGTTAAAGTATTAACATTTCATATGATAGTTTTAATATGAATGTTTATGTTATGTTTAAACCTTTTCATAGGAGGAATGCATTAGACTTAGTAAGTGACAGATGGAACCCACTATAGCTCCTTGAAAAATCGGTAGGTCTCATGAGACGAACTAGTTTCTTGGCATAAGGCCTTGAAAAAATCTTATTTTTATTCTTGGAACAAGGTCTTGACTATGTGGTTATGAAGTCTGGAATTATGAATTCCATCATTTCAAAATTGGATATTAATTTTATATGTGATTATTCAAATAGTAGAATATCCATGTGAATATGTAAATGGAATTATTTGATATATCATTAATATATTATACTGAATTTTATGTTTAAAAGGCTTGTGTTTTAGTCTTATAATTTTCTTTAAATGTTTAAGATTATTTATGAAAGTTTCCACTATATTGTTATCCTTACAAAGCATACGAGCTCATATATTTCTATGTTTTATTTTCCTAAGATGTGAAGAAGTATTTTTTGACTGACCCGTATGGATAGTCTAAGGGATATAAATGTGGTAAATGGATACAATGTAGCTATTGTTTATCATTTTATAATGTAATGAAAAACTAATCAATGTATCTTGTACTTCAAAGGCTACTAAACTGATCAGGTCTTTTGAGATTTGATCCCTTGTGATCATACTAATGTTATGTAATAATGCACTGAATCTGGGTAAATGGGGTCATGGAATTACATTTTAAAATGGAATTTTATTTATAAAATTTTCAGTAAACACATTATCCCCCCTTTAGAAATTTCACCCTAGAAATTTTGTTCCATAAACTAAAATGGATAAGGGTAATTCAATTTCATTTCCACTTCTATTTTACATGTTTCTTCCTTAACCCATGGTTCTTCCAGATTACATTGACTATGTGAGTTTTAATGTTTCATATAACTTTTTCACTATGAGTAAATATCATTATTACATACTCCTCATAAGAAAGTTAATTTTCCCTGGGTACCACATCTTGATTTAGTAAATCTGAGTAGCCTGGTATGCACTTCTATAATACAGATAAATGGAAAACATCATGTATCTAAGATATGTTATGTGGGAGTTCTATCTAATTTTCCAAATAACCTATGCGATCATGGATCTAAAATGGTTTTACATATATATGACTATGATTTAAATTTTTTCAAAAACTCATGACTTTTTTAAATAATGATATATGAAGGGACATGTAATCTATTACCTCAAAATATATGCATTTTTGATGATTCTATGCATATATTTTCTACCAACATCACATGTATTTCATATGATGTTGAATGGTTTTAACATTTTATGGAATCTCTTGGAAACTATCTGGTCCAACTAGCCTCATATATCCAACAACGTCAAAACTTGTTAGTGTATAACACCTCTACCCATATTGATCCTTATAATGTACCATTTGAATGATTAAATTGCTATTTTTGTTATATGAGAAATCCACCAGGGATAGGTGTGTATCCCAAAATCCTTGAAAATACATTGTACATGATATCAACATATCCACTAGATTTTGAATGGTTCTCACAGATTGACTATTCATGTTAGGGTGATAAGAAGTACTCAATCTAAACTCTACACCCAATTCTTGTTAAATTATTCTCTAGTTCCTTGAGGTAAACCTCATATCTCAATCTGATAAAATGGATACTCGAACTCCATATATCCTTACAACTTCTCTCATGTATATGATGGTGATTTGTATAAAATATAAATATTCCCTAATAAAAATGATATCCTTTTTCATTAAAAAGAGGCCAACTACCAACCAAATAGAACTATTTATTTTATATGTTCTAGGGAGTCCAAAGATGAAATTCATAGTCATATTTTCCCATTTTTATATTGGTATGGGAAATGGTTTCATTATATCCATAGTCCTCTTTCATTCAGAATTTACTTGTAAAAATATAATGTATTTAGATAAAAATCCTATAATCATTATCTTCATGTTATCCAATAAGAATATTTTCTTCAAATATATATATATATATTATGGATTCCTATAATAAAAGAGAGGATGAGTGATGCAAATTATCTATAATTTATGTATTTTCCCTAACTGGTAAGCCTTTAAACTGGTTCCCAACACAAGTTTCCAAATGACCTAATGCATGAGTCCCCATATTCCAGTGGGTTATGACTTTCCGAGAGGGTATAATGGACCCCATGGGGAACTTATTCCCTCTTTAACAATTTAATACACAACAAATAACATATGAAATAATGGGAATAATAGTCAATAATCTATAAACATTGCTTAAAATCCAATTCAAAAATTTGGTAAAAACCAAAAACAAACAATAAATATGTAATTTCATGATAACAGTGGAAAAGGTGAATGAAAAAATTAAATAAAGACAAACAACTAATTCCTAGTAATGATTCCTAACACCACATATGGATCCTAATCCATGCACATCCAAATCCCAACTTAACTCTCTAGAACATGGCCTTTTCCCATGTCCTGACCTGGAACCATGAAATCTGCTCAGGTACGCAATGGCTATTTGAGAAGTGTTTGAGTACAACTTATTAGTCAACCACCATCAATGTATACAAAATATATCATCTAGATAGATAGTGCAAGAATGTTCTAAATAAATTTAAATGTGAATAGAATAAAAGTATGATATTATTATTTAACCATATTCAACTTATCTATGGTCATTAATTATCCCTTGGGTTAGGCATTTACATAATTTACACTATAACCTAAGAAGATCAATTTCCATGAATAAGGGAGTAATTCATGTTCCCTATATCACTATGGACAAAAATTCCATAATGAAATAAATTAAACTTACCTTTCAGCCTCATTCTATTTTGTCTCATCAAATGAAATCATTAGGGGCATAGAGCCTTAGTCCCTTTTTCTAACCCATGGATTATGGTGCTGGGTTTAGAGCCTTAGTATAACTTAACCCATGGGTGTAGATCCTCAAGACCAATACTCTAAAACTATAATGCCATGTGCAAATGTTTTTTATACATTTACCACATATACCATATCATAAACAATAAAAAAATCAATACACATAATTTTTAGTTATTATAATCATTCAACATGTGAATTAATATAAATCCTCAACCAATTAGTGTATTATCCAATTACTTTTCATGATCCATTTAACCCATTTCCCTTTCTAATTCTTTAAAACAATAAAATGATTAAAAAAATTCATACCTCATCCTATGTAACACATTTATCATTTCCTACACATTAACCCATTTATCTCCTTCATCAATTCAGAGTAATTTACTAATTCAACATGTTCATCACTTCACAATCATTAACCAACTTATTAATTTCATGTACAATTCACAAGTTATTTAACACAATCACTCTATCTCATTGATCCTATTTTATATAAAGAAAAATTATACCTTTTGACTTTATCATAGTCTTTACAAAACTATGACTATTACATTTTCAACTCAACTAACACATCAACATGTACATCATATGCTCTAATTTATCACAAGTGAATTCTATTCTTAAAAATAAAATTTTTCATGTTTGTGAATGTTGGAATACCCCATTGGTGGCCCAAAATTGGTCAATTAATCCTTGATACATCCCCTAGAGATAAAGAGTGGTTCAATTAATCATTTATCAAACCATTTTACCAAATCCATTTAATGGAATCAATTTCACAATAAGAGAGAACCATTAACTCAACCACTAATGAAAAAATAAACTTCAAGACTATGGGATATAACTTGTAGAACACCTACCCCAATTTTGAAGATAAACAGACACTTATCCTAAACCATTAAATCATATTAATAAACACATTGAACCCATATACTAAGATTGACTGGAAAACCAGGTTCTAGGCATTACGAAGAGGAAGAACAAAACTACAAACCCTTATCTAGAAAGGGGATGAAGATAAGGCTTTAGGCTTAGCTGTAGCTTCGATCCACAACCAAAAACAATCCAAATGGCCTAGAATAATACGAGTGTGTCCATTGGGATGATATGGGCTATTAGGATCATCATTAGGGCTAGAGTAAGAAGAATGAGGAAGAAAATCGAGTAAAACACTTAAAATCCTGAGAAAAAATGGTAAAAAACCACTTTTAATGTGGCATAGGGTTTGTCTGCATAGTTTTCAAAACCATGCTCCAAACATGTTCCAGACACTGTCTAAGAGTGGTCCAAGTCACACGATTACCAGGGGAGCCCACATGGTTTGACTAATTGGGCACCAACCATGAATAATTCCTCTACCCATGATAACATAATTTTGATTCCCCCCTAACAAGGTTTAGCTAATTGTGCACTACTCATCTTGGTTAGCTTGCATTGGGTGAACAATTTCCACTAATGATGCACAAACTATGAAACATGAACATGATTTCTTAATTTTCCTTCCTTTTGTGTCCTAAACCCCCATAACACCCCAAGCTACCACATACACGTATTAAACATTTAGTTAACAAACCATAAGTGATTAATTCCAAAATATACACATGAATGCTACTCCATAATGTCTGGGGATCTTTCAATAACCCCACCATATAATGACTCATCCACATTCCACACTTACAAGCATCAATATGATTATAAGGTAAGGAGGTTGGGGCACTGGTCCCACATGTACATCTATCTCTCTCGTGTTTCTTCTGGACTATTACTATGCCACCACAACACCCGAACCAAGGATATAATCTTTCCCTATTAGAAATTCTCACTACAATACACAATATGAACAAGATGATCCTAAAAGGAGGAATCAAAATCAAGATAAACTTCTTAAACATAAATAATGTTTGATTGGTTTGGGTGAAATTTACAAAGCTATAAAATAAGAAAAATATTGTCCATACCACTATACCACTACAGAAGAACCAATATGTATGCCACCGGTCTGATTCTCTCCATAATTTCAAAAAACCCCATGTACCTAAATTCCAACTTTATCTATTTTGAATTTGATGTTGAACCAAATTTGGTGGGATGTGAAGAAGCACATGATCACCCACCACAAACTCTAGAGGTATATGACCCCGATCCATATTTGAATTCTACAATATTTGATCCACTTAAATATATTTTTTAATCATATCAAAGAGTTTCAATATCTATTCTTTGAGAATCGATCCCAAATTTCTGATTCCCCTGTTTCCATCCAACCTAATATATATCTACATGGTCTATAAAAGAGTCCCTCAGATGGTTTCATCAAAATCATCACTAACTATTGATATAGGATATATTAACAAGCACCAAGTGTTTCTCCCATGATCCAAAAATTTCTTAGACATAAGATCAAAATATTTCATTTAGTACCTAAATAATACACTCTAATAGCCCATCTATTTATAGTCGAAAATCCATAGAAAAAAATATCTGGGTAACCAACATATTTTTTAAACCCTTCTAGAATAATGATTTAAAACATAGATCATGGTCAAAACTATATTAAATGTAGCCACATGAAACTATACCATCTCCCAAATGTGAAATCACTCAACTGTTCGATGATCACTGTCTCTCGAATTGTTAAGAAATGAGGAACATTAGTCAACTGATCCACAATTTCACAGATGAAACCATTCTTTTAAGGTTTCCTTGGAAGACCCACCTTGAAATCTATAATCAAATCATCCTATTTACACTCTAAAATGGGAAAAGGATTCAACCAAAAACTAATTCATTGAAGCTCGACCTTCACCTGCTTACAGGTATAACATCATGCTATGAAACCCACAACAACTTTCTTCATCTCTAGCCACCAATATTTTCTATGAAGATCATGATATATTTTGGTGAAACCAAGATGCACCGACCACCTCTATGCATAAATCATGTGCATAAACTCTAACCATATACATGTATGCACTTCAACATGGCCACATACATAAAAAATCTCATCCTCACCCATAGTCCATCCAGAAGGTGGATCACAAAATTGAATACCTTTCGCAAAATACTAACATTCAGGGTCCTTATATTTCCTGTCCTTGATCTGGCTAAGAAAACATGGACTCAATAGGCATTGATGCAATGGTAAACTTCTATTTCCATCATGTACATTCAGATGCATCTCCAAAAACAATACCATAATCCTTTACTCAGAACTAGATTTATGAATTGCCTATTTTGGAGTCTTTTGACTCAGAACATCTGTAACACTATTTCCCTTTCATGGAATATAAACTAGTTAAAAAACAAAAGAGTATATTTACTCAAACCACCATCACTGTTGGATATTTAAATAACATTGGGAGAATATGTAACCTTGGATTTTATGATATGTATATATAGTAAACCATTCTCCCAACAAGTAATGCCACCAACACTATAAATAAAGAAACCACCTTAGACAATTCAAGATCATGGGTTTGGTAATTTTTTTCATGATGCCTCAATTTAAAAGATCCATACACCATGACCTGATCCATCTGCATCAACACATCCCATAGACCGACACTAGATGCATAAAAAAATAAGGTATACTCTATATCTGGATCATGCAGAATCAAAACTGGTTCACTTGTAAGTTGCTTCATTAACTCCTAGAATGCATTTTCACATACACCAGACCAAACAATCATAATTCTAGTTTTGGTTTATCCTAAAATTAGTTCAGCCAAAAGGGAGATTTATTTTATAAAACTTCAATGATAGCCTTATAGGCTAAGAAAACATTGGATATCCCATATATTCTTGGGCTACTCTAAATACAAAATTGCATTCCCATTCTTTGAGTCCAATAATAAACCTTTCTTAGAGATCATATGAACCATGAAATGTACCTTGTAAACGCATAAAGGGAATTTGGATTACATTGAGTATATAATATTATATCTTATTGTAATTTTGATGATGTCAAGATGTATGGAAAGATCATCATGATTCTTGGAGTACACTAATATATCATCAACCAAGGAAACCAAAAACTGATCTATGTACGGATGAAATATTTGGTTCATTAGGGCCATAAAAATAGTTGAAACATTGTTCAACCAGAACAACACCACAAAAAACTCATATTATCTTTTACTTCTCATAAATGTAGTCCATGATATATCAGAAGGACTAAACATTAAATTATGATACCTCAATCTCAAATAAATATTGGAGAACACTGAAGAACCTCTTAGTTGGTCAGAAACACCATCTATTTGATGAAAATGGTATCTATTCTTAACCTTCATCTGATTCATATTCTATAATCAACACATTACCATAGTGTTCCATCAATCTTTTGGGAAAACAACACTTGAGATCCCCAAGGTGACATACTTGGATGTATAAATTTTTTAATCTCTGACTCCTCCAACTAATTTTAATGCTCCTAGATTTCTTCCAATGTAATTCTCTATGGTGGAATGGAAAATGGTTCTACTCTCGATATCAAATTTATTTTGAACTCGACATCTCCCTCATGTGTAATCAAAGATAATTCCTTAGAAAACACATCATTAAATTGATCTACCTTAATGAGATAGACAAGATTTCATACTCTCACATTATCAATCATTAGAAATTCCACTAGGGATGTTATTTCTTCCGACTACTAACAAACATTCCATTTATGGCATTCTTGGACGTCCCATTCATCACTACAGACATAAGTGTCTCCCTCAAGAAATTTGAATGTTACCCTATGTGGGTGAGAATCAATGTGGTATTGGTACAAAATTAACTAATCCAAACCCAAAATCTAATCAAAACCTAACATCTCAAGAATTAACAAGTCTGATAGGAAATGGTACTGACCAACTATGAGGTCACAACCCTTACATTGTAACATATTTTCATTTCAAACTCCTTACAATGTTTCATTCAACATAAACCCAAATACACATTCCACTAAATTCCAAAAACACTCACAAACTAGGAATATATAAAAGGATGTGAGGCCTCTGCATCAAATAATTTACTAGGAAGTATGGAAGCTATATGAATCATATATAAAATAGTCAATTGTCTAGCCTCACTAACTGTAGATGTGGAATGAACTGCATGAATGTAACATTACCCTCTACACCATTATCTGATCTATGTTACTAGCACTATACTATCCTTATAATATGAGATATCTTACCCCAGATTATCAGACCCCCCACATTGATCGATTTAACCAGTTGAGCTCCAAATGCATGTAGGATATGGTGTAACCATCCCCCTGCCTTCACTCAACATCGACCTTCGTCCTCCATCCCTGCCCCGATATTGAGGGTTTCTACAGAACCTCTAAAAATGTCCCATGCTAACACATTCTTGGAACTCAACCAGTGGTAAAGGGAATTTACCATACATGTGGCCTGACATTCCACTATATAGATAAGAACATTGACACGGCCTTGAGAGGATGATCTTATATTTTGACTACTCTACACACTTCGACTCTGATGTATATTACAAAAATAATGATACCTGACATTAAAAGTCACACCATTGGTCTATCCTTCTAGAACTGTAAACCCACAACCTGAATCCTCCCTTATGTTCCCTTTTGAAATAAGGGAATGATCCACCACTTTTGCAAATATGTTCAAAAGGAAGTTTTTCACATGGGAATTAATATCATGTCTATGTATATCCAATAAATGTATCTTCATAATGGCCTCATACCCTTCCAATTCTAGAAAAAACAATTCATGTTCATGAAGCTGACAACCTAACCAATCACTAATATAGTCTCCTGAGCCAACATTATATTATTTTCAACCCACTCTAATCTCCAATCCTTTGGATATTAATTATTTAAAAAAATATCAAAGTCTTTCCTTAACATACAATCATCCTACTGAGTTTGAACCAAAATATCCCACTAGAACTTGTTTTTCCCCACAACATATATGTTTCTAACATGACTCTCTTCTCACGAGGAGTCTCCTAGTGGAAAAAAACATCTATATTAACTCAATCCAAAACTCTTCTTCCTCATGTCTATCCTCTATGGAAAACATTGGATGGATATGCAATTGAAACTCTCTAGTAAGATAAAACATACTAAGCATCACCAGCCATGGGTCCCATTCCATCAACGACATAAAAAATGAAAATTTCTCACAAAAAGGACCCTCTCCTTTATTACCTTGGACCAATGGAATCTCTCAGAAACCTATGGATGACAATTTTCAATGGTATCCTCTTTTCTCCCAACTGACACCCTTCATTGTTGTGTCATTTCTCTATAATGCCAAAAAACATATAAAAAAAAATAACAAAAAAAATTCATTTTTTTCACAAAATAATACTATCTACTATCCTTAAACAACTCATCTTATATATAGTATCCCAATAGACATTGTCACACCTAGAACACTAACCTCTACCACTCCTACTGCGGGTCATGGTCTTCATGGTGTATACTAACATACATAGCCACAAGTATTTATTTGACACCATTTTGAATACATTATACCATCACAACATGAATATTCCCCATTTTCAAACATTCATTTCTTTACTACTAGATACAACCAATATTTAAACTCATTCTCCACTTTTAATTTAGAATAATTATTGAACTATTATTTAATAATATTTACATTTACCATTTCATCACCTTTTTAGACATTAAATTCTTCATACATTTATAGAATATGAAATTCCTTCCACCCTTCATGTCCCACACACCCTTCCCATTTGTTTTAACCATGATACCTTCCACCTATGTCCCTAGGATACTATATTGATGCATGAATGCACAACCTCATTCCATTACTCTTATGAAACTACCTGAAAAAAAAATTCACATGACACAACAAGTGCATCACCCAATAGTGAAATATCAATAAACTATAACAATACACACCAATAAAAATAATCCCCACCTTGTTTTCTTGGGTTTTACCTCATACATGGGTTAACTACTCTCAACCAGAAGCTCATTTCCAAGGCCCGAAATAGTGTAATATCCTATCTACCATTCTTAAATATTTTGATAGAGAAAATAAACCTATAATACCATTTTTAATCATCCCCAACCTGGAGGCCACTAAACTGGTGCCCCAAGATGGGTTACCACATGATGTCATCTGCGCCTCCCTAAATGCTAGAGGTTGCCGACAGGTAGAGAGGGTATAATGGATCATGTAGGGGAGACTATACAATTTCTTACAAAGCAATACTTATAGATAACATATGAAATAAAGTAAACAATAGAAAATAAACCAAAAACATACATTACTAACCATTTCCTAAAAAGGCTGCAAAGAAGAACTTGACAGTAAATATTTCATTTATTGCAAATAGTGCCAAAGGTGATGGGAAACCCCAAATAAATAAAAATCAATGATTCCAAAAAATATGCCATGTCTCAAAGTCTAGATCCTCATCCATGCGCATCCGAATCACAACTCTACTCCCTACCATTTGTCCTTTTACTTTGTCTTGACCTGCAACCGTGAAATCTACTCAGGTACCCAATAGTGTCCTGAGAATAGTTTGATTACAAATTAGTAGGCCACCACAAATAGTGTCTTCAAAAATATCCAGTCTAGAGAGATAGTCAATGAAATTAATAAACAAATTAAATATTGAATAGAGGAAAACTAATGTATAGTTAGTTAACTATTTTGAATTTATCCATTTTCATCATTGATCCCATCGTATAGGCATTTAAATCATTTATACTAAGGACTATGTTGGTCCATTACCATGCATAAGGGAGTAAGTAACATTCCATATCCCTCTGGGGATAAAAATTTCATAAAAAGAACAATAAACTTATATTAGGGCCTTGGTCTAGGTATTCTCATGTAAGGAAACTATTATGGGCATAGAGCCTCAGTCCACTTCCCTAACCCATTCATTATGGGATGGGGTTTAGAGCCTTAGTATATCTCAACCAACGGGTTTAGATCCTCAAGTCCAACACCCCAAAACTACAAATCCATGTAAACACTATTATTATCCATTTACCACATATAACATATCACAATCGATACAAAAATCAATACATGTAATTTCCACATATTATAATCATTCATCATGTGAATTAACATCAAACCTTAACCCATTAATACATTTAAAAATTATATTGCACATCCAATTTATCCAATTTAAATTTCTCATTCCGTAACCCATTAGTATAATTAACTATTTCTAGACCTCATCCTATTTAACGCATTCATCAATTCCCATACATTAATCCCTTTAAAGCAGTCATCAATTGAGAAAAATTTACCCATTTAAAGTGTCCATAATTTCATATGCAGTAACCCACTAATTCATTTCAAGTACAATTCATAATCCATTTACTAAAAGAACTCAATTTCATCCAACCCATTTCATATTAAGATTAAAAATAACCTATTCCATTATCAATGTCTAGAAACATCTTTCAATATTCCCATTTTCTTCTCAACAAACAAATGAACTTGTTCATCATGGAATCTAAATTATCAGAATTCAACTATATGATTGACATTATAATATTCCATGTTTGGGAATGCTGGAATACCCCATGGGTGGCCGTAATCAATTATAGTCATCCTCGATGCTTCCCACTTGGTTCAAGACGGGTTCAATTCAACATTTATACATCAAAATTACCAAATCCATTCAAATTATTCAAATTCACAATAGGAGAGAACAATTAACACAACCATACATGAAAAAATGATCTCAAAGTCTCTCTGGTATAACTTATTGACCACCTAACGAGATTGCAAAGACAAACTCACTTTTAACATCAACCTTTGACTCACATTCAAGCACCCTTTTACCCCTCAACCAATGATCCACAAGAAAAAGAGGGTTTGGGGCTTCAGAATAAGAATAATGAAACCACAAGACTTAATCCTGAAAAGAGATGTAAGAAGAGAGTTAAACATACCCAGAGATTCGTTCCACAAACAATGAACCTTCAAAAAACCTATAATTGAAGGAGATCAACTCTTAGGAAAATTTTAGTTCCTAGGATGATTACATATGATAGAGGAGGAATAAGGAGGAAGAAAATAATTCGAAAAAATTAAAATCTGAAGGGGGAAAATTTTAATAATACAATTTTAATGGAGTTAATGGTTTTCCAAATACTGTACCAACAATCTTCTATCTTCTGTTTATGATGGGTTCAAGTTACATGGTTACCAAGGGATCCCACACAGTTTTACTAACCATGTGCCAACCATGCAGAACTACTTTTTCCATGGCTATGAAACTTGGACTTGTCCCATTCATGGTTTACCTAAGCATACACCACTACTCCTGATTAGTATAGTTTGACTGTACAGTTTCCACTAACCATGAACCAAACACACAACATGCAAAAGATGGACCGATTTCCCTTTATTCCTTGTCCCAAATCCTTAGAACACCCCAAGCGTCCACATTTGACTGATAACCATTTAATTAACTAACTGTAAGGTATTTCAATAAAAATTTAAACAAGAACATACCTCCATGATTTCTAGGATCTTAAAAGATCCCTCTTTATATTTGGGTTTGATGGGACACATATTCATTTTTCAAATTTTAGAACTACATCGTTAAAAAAATTTAACTATGGAATTTCCATGAGATTTCACTGTATATCCTCAACATATTTTTGGGTCTCCTTGGACCTGTTAAGAATTTTTGGTCATGTAGTAATTTGAGAAATGTAGGATGGAATTCTATTTTTTATATCAATTTACATACTTTTAAAATAAAATGAAAATGGATCCATTTCAGTCCTCTTTGTGGATAGTTTTGTTAGATTCATTCTAATTAGAGAATATACCAATTTTATAACCTTACTTGGATGGTAATATATTGAACAATAATAATCTTTGATTATCAATAACCACATTCATTGGTGCATACTGAGATTCCTTTTTAATAATAAATTCTTGTTGTTTTTTTATTTTTATATATTTCAGTAATTTCACCACAGATATAATGTCTCCAATATTCAATGGAAAGACCATTGAAGCTAATTATAGATCATGGGTTGAGTAGTTTATATCATGGATCATTAATTGTAATGATAAATTTGGCATCAAATTTTCATTTTTCTAAAGTACAAAACCCCTAATTTATTCGATGCACTGATATAGATCACAATTAATTCCTTGCAGGAGGGTATTACGAGTAAAATTGTAAGGATTTTACTATTAATTAAATCATTAAATCTCTTTTTTCATTCATCATTTGTGAGAGAATTATCAAAATTTTTTGTTATCTTGGTTAGGAGGATTGGAAATCATGATAATTTAGTCCCAAATTGGAAATTTTTATTATCTAATCCAAGGAAAATATAGATCTCCATCAATAATGTTTTATAGGCTATTCATTAATTTTATTCGTTTTCAGATGATCTGCATACATCACTTTTTTAGTGAAAACATTTCCTAGGAATGTTACCATCTCTATAAATTTTAACTATAAATACTACCAAATTATTATCAAGTTAATTCTTATGGAATCTTGTCATTATTTACATGGATATGGTTGGATCATTATAGGTATAAATGGATTCCTCAAGAAATCATAGTTCCTATAATTTATAAAAATTGAATCCTTGGGGTTATCTTACACCATTAACATTACTTGATAAAATCATGACCGAAGATCCACCTTAGATAATTACTGGGCTGTAAGAATCATATTGAGGAAGTCATATATCCAAGGAACATGATCCTTTTTCTTTATTATGATCTTTTTTATCCCACCACAATCTAGGTAGAGGTGAATTGACCCATCCTACCATATAATAAAAATTGGAAAAGAATTGAACATTAAAGCACTTGGTTGTATCAACTGATTAGCTAGATTCTCATATATTTGCTTCTTCATCTCTTCATGTTCAATAGGGTCTATTCCATATGTAGTCTTCGAAATTTTAAAATAACTAGGTATATGTTTAATTGAAAACATAACCTCTTAGTTTGTTAGAAGACCTGAAAATTAGTCATGTAACACATGAACATATTATCTTATAATGGGAACATAGTCAAGGATGATATTTCCTTAGTCCCAATACTTTGGGATAGAAAAACATTATCATATGCCAATAATATGCATTTTTAGGATAATGATCCAAAGGATATTAATTATCCAACTTATATTTTTTTGTTATTGGATGATGAATCATGGTACACATAATGAATTTATTCTCCTAAATTGTTTTATTGGATATATTCAAGGAATTAAAATCAACCTTTATAACATCATTGAGTTTTTCTAAATTGAGTCACCTGGATTAATGGGAAGTTCATAAGGAAAATATTGATAGGTAAGAAGTTATATTCAGGGGATGAAATAATTGAACCATTTTCTATTTTCATTAATAACTCTAAAGACATATTTTTTGGAGGTATTTGAATTGTTATACTAAACATGGGTTATATGAAAGAATGTCTTAATCCATAGTCATAATGGAAATTTTGTGTTTATGATTGGAGGATAAGGCTTACTTCAACAATTTTAATCAACTTAAAATAATTTATTGTATCAAAAATTGATATAAAAACAATAATTTTTAAACTATTTAACTAAAAAAATTATGAACATTGAAGGGATAAATCATAAATGACATATATTCATTAACCTATGAATTTTGAGTTTTAAAAACTAAGTTATTAATAGTATATTTTTTGAATTTATGCTTCATAGGCTTTGTTTTATTTTCATAATGGATTGTAATGATCTTTAGAATTTACCCAAAAATATCCTCCTAGAGTGGAAAATGAGGTGTATATAAATTCATCATTGTCATACTCCATCTAGAAATAGAGATAATACCAAATACACCCTTTTCGAGGTTATTAACCCATGGTACAACATTAACTGATACACATCCACTTGTAGTATCCAAAAATGTATTTTGTATCTTAGAAACCACTCACTATATATATTACTAGAATTTAGTGATGTTTTTCTATATTTATTCTAGGAAGAAAATATTTCACTCAGGTTTTAAAATCAAAATCCTAAAGAATTACTAGACCTTTCTATGATACCAACTATGACAACCCATATCATTTATAAACATTATTTCATGATTTATTATATAATTTTACGCACACAAAAATATAAAAAAATAAAGATGAATAGTTTTATTTTCTAATTATATAAATTTTATAACAAAATGAATCATGAATATAATGAAATTATTTAAAAACACTTTAACATTATATGAGGTCTCTATTAATCCTAAAAAAATACATAGGATAAACCAAGGACACACATTAGAAAGGGGTGAGTTATAAGTAACAGTAAGGGAATTATAATGGCATAGAATAATGTAATGTAGTACATGTGAGTCTGGAGGCATAATAGAAAGGTGATAATAGAGATCCTAAATATGAAATCAAGGAATATGATGTTAACATAATGGTATCACTAGTTTTTGGAAACAACATAAAACATGATATCATATGTTTAAATAAAGGATAAATTCCAATAGATCATATCACAGTGTTCTTAGGTAACCTCTTATACACCATACATTATATATCAGGAGTTAAAAATATTACATGATATATTAGAGTGATATATAATTCCATGCCCATCGGTCACATTCATATTTTGTACATATATTTGTGGGAAACATAGATCATACAACATAAGAATTTGTATCATCATTTTTAATTCCATTATTAAGGAGTGTAGTTAAAATATATTGTATAAACAATGGTTGAATGATATGTACCCATAGATGAATAACCTTGATTGGAAATTTGGATTTGTATTCCCCTGAAAAATGTTTGGAATGGAATATTAAGGGACATCTTCAGAAACATAACATTTGTGAATAGTGGTTCATGAGGTGTTTAATGAGAGTTAAATGTGGTATCAAATTACATAATAACCATAAATATAATAAAGATATGCATAATAAAAATTAATACTTGAAAAATCATGAATTAAATTCTGTTGTATATAGAATTTTCTTGAATAAAATGAAAAGGATAGAATCCAGTACCATAATTGGGTTGTTCTAAAACCATTATAGGTTCTTATTAATAGATTGGAAAATACAAGATTGGGATTTAAGTAGAATAGGGAGATATAATTAATGAGAAATGTGTTTTGAGTGAATATAAATTTGATATTGGGTGGGTGTTTATAAAAAAAGAGGATAATTATTCATTAATTTCTAAAAATAGGTTTTAGACACTAAGTGAACAAATAATCAAAACCAAAAAACACCCCCTAGTTTTTTCAAATGGTTTCTACCAAAGAGGAGTGACATTAAATATTTTAATTGCAAATGATCTTAAATCCTTAAAATAATATCAATCATGATGTTGAAGTGAGTCATGTTCATGAATAATTGTTTTTAAAAACATATAATACAATATATATTTTTGAAGTATCTATCGTGTTTTATGAAATTAATCTAATAATATTTGAAACAAATTATTTTAAATGTTAAATTTATTATTTTTTGTCGATTCACTATATAATATTTGTTATATAACTTTTTGGTTATTATTAGGTCATAATGCATACCGTATATTTATAACATATTATATTTTCACCAAAAAATGACTCTCTTATAAAATTATGATTTTTTTTCTAAAATCAAATTTATGAACTCAAAAATAATATTTAATTTATCAAATTTTTTTAACTATATTAATTTTTTTACTTTTAAATTACATTCCTTACAATAAAATAATAGTTTAAGGACACTATACACTTCCACACGCTAGTAAATATTTTTTTGACCTCATTAAATTATATTATCATTTTTATTTAAATATATATTTCTTTAGTAATAATATTTCATGAAAATATACTCAATTTAAAAAATTCATAAACAAATAAAAAATAGTGTTTTAATTGAAACAAAATATTTCCCAAAAATAGAATTTTAAATTATTCATTTCAAAATATTATTTTCAAACCCATTTTTTATATCTATAGATATATGATTTTATAATGAAAATGGATAAATATAATAATGCTTTATTGAAAATAAAATATTGAAATTAATACTTCTAGGGTCAGGATACATAACCTCTAATTACACTGTTGTACGCCATAATGTTAAGATGTGCAATGTAAGTATTTTACTGGGCCGATTCAATGTACCTTATTCAGGTCATAAAATCGCTATGATTGGACAGATATCATAAATACTGTCACTAATGTTTTATATTATGAATATCATCTTGATCATGGTTAATGGAAAAACCAAATGATTCCATATCCCTTGAAATCTCTAATAAATGGTCTTTAAAAGTTATGATCTATCCAGTCAAGGCATTACTTCTTCCATTTATGTAAATTAATCATTTTTATAATAATTAATATAGAATATCCTTCACAGTCACCACATAATTTCAATATAATCAATGTTTTGGAATATTAATGGCCTTTTTCTCATAACTAAAACATTATGGATATATTTTATAATGTTCTAAAATATAAAAAATGAAATGTTCTGCATGTTTTTTAAACAAGTAAATTTTTTATGAAGGAATTTATTCATTCAAAATGGAATTAATTTGTTAAAGTTTTGGTCATTGAAATATAGGGTAATTTATATTCAATTTATAACAATATATTTACTCCATAGAACACTAAAAATCCACATTCAGTTTTTTGATTTAAATGGATGAACATTGATGTAAGGGTTTTTTTAATACTAAGACTGTTTTGGAAAATTATTCTTGTTAGAGATACTAATTTTTTTTTCAGTGTGATTAATTTGTTCTAGGTCATGGTTTTTTAAGATTACTTGAGAATATATATATTTTTTATTTATTTTTTAAACATGAAAAAAAGTTGGGAAGTCATTTTAATATTCTCGAAATATCACGTGGAATCTTTCAGAAAAATTAATTATAAGATCTAAATTTTTTAGGTTAATTATATTGAGTAGAAAATATAGTTTTAAACTTATTTATCAACTTGAAAATGACTTAGAACTACATATTTGAAAATATATTTGAATGTTAATAGTTTAAATATTTTTGTTACCTTATAAATAATCATTGGGAACAATATTTTATTTTTTGGGTGTTAGCATGTGTGGGTGGGGGGGTGTGGGTTCCATAAGCTAATATATATTTCAATGTAGTTCACATTAAAATTAAACATATATATTTTGTTAAATATATTAATTTAAATAATTAATTTCTCTCTTCTAGATTCGAAATAATTTTTTTGAAATTTATGGTGTTTTACCTCAATATGCGAGTAATCTATTTTATTCAAACATGGATTCAATAAATTAATGTCATTTTTTTCTTCTATTTAATTTTTTTAATGAAAAACTGATTGTATGTTTTAAATTTTTTAAAATTAATTGAAAAATCATGATCATTAATAGTATGAGAATAATTGTGCTCAATTGGCTTAGAAATAAACTTCCTATGTTAATTTTATTTTATGTGTTTTGTTTTGATGGTTGGATGAGATAATCATGATTTTAATTTTTTATTAAATATAAATAACACAAATAATTTTTTTGACATTCTAATTATGTGTTTTAGTTCTCCAATGAATAATGGGAAATTTAGAAGAAAATATTAATGAATTTTAATGTTGGTTTAGAATATTTTTATATTTAATCATATTTTAAAAAAAATAGGAAAACGTATTTTCCTTACATTCATTTATTTTAAGTGGTAAATCATACTTACTAACTCAAGAATTTTTATACAGAAAATCACTTAAAATATAAACTCTATCATTGAATTATAATAATTCCTTGTAAATATTTTTTTTTCTTACAACCAAATTTGATAAAAAAATCACTTTTGTAAAATAAATTTGTTAATTGGGGAGAAATTTGATGTGACTCTATTTTAACAAATTTTTGACAAATATTTATAATGATACATAAATATATTTTTCTATAAATTTTTGTAACCTCTAAATAATTAAAAAATTATCATTTTGGTCTTGAAATATAAATCATTGAATAATTGAATAAAAATTATTTTATTTGGTTCAAAAATTATAAAAGGTTCAATGTATTAATTTTTTTTATTTTAAGAACCAATATAATTACATATTTTCGAAAATATCTATTGGAATAATAATTTTATTAAAGTATTTTTATATTAAATCCACATAATAAATTCATTATATAATGTTCATTTATTTTATTTAGAATTTTATTTTCTAGAACACATTTTAAATTTATTAGTTTAATTATTGGAATTCAAGAATAGTTTGTTGTGAAATATTTTCTCATTTTTCTTGTGATAAATTTCTACTAAAATATATATTTTTTGAAATGTATGAGTTTTAAGTAAAGGTTTTAAAATTTGAATGTTCGCTGATTTAATTTTTGATATACATTTTTAACAAATATATAAAATTATTCATCATGTTGTTAAAAATTCATTCCATTTTCTTACAATTTTTTTAAAATAACTTTATTCAAATTTTTTAAAAAAGTTATTTTATTATGATTTTAGGTATTTATCATAGCACTCTGATGATTCCATCAAATATTTGAATATTAATAAATTATTTTAATTAATATAGAAAATATAAAAATCTCCCAAAATAATATTATTTCATTTTTATATTTCATACGTTTAAAGTACCATAATACTTTTTCAAGTGGGATGTAAGGTCAAAATGGTATAAGTTGATGCCTAAGTGATTTTTATGCTTTTAAACAAGTTATTTTGTGATAGTACCTTCATAATATATTTCAAGTAGCTAGGATGATATATTTTACAGTTGAATAATGTGATATATTTTTCAATAAGGTTCATACAACATTGTTTAGACCGACATAGGATATTTATAATGTAATTCTTCTATGAAAATTCAGTTTCTCATTTTTTTTCAGTTTCCCATCAAATGAAGAACATGATTTTTGATGTTGAATGATTCTTACCCTGATGTGGAACCAGAAAACATACCCACTATGAATAAGATTTTCAAAACTATTAAAGAATGAATTATAGATTCTAAATATTTTCAAAAAGACTATTGGGATGTGAAATAAAATGGGTTTGAAGAATGAAACCTAAAAAATGTGGTACAAACATTACCAATATGAATTTAAATGATTGATCTAAAATTATTCCCTATGAGAACCAATAAAAACTAGTAATGATGAGGCTAATTTAAGTTCTATTTTCAGCTAAAAGATTCTCCATTTTAAACAAATCTATGTTAATATATTATCATATATTTATTGAATCGAAGTGGCTGACTGAAGTATGTGAGATGAGGAGATTCAATTAATTCATAGTTGATAATATTTTAGTTTTTTTACCCGATTATCAAAGCTATACAAGTGGTTTATGGGTTTATCAAGTCATGTTTAATAAGATGAAATTTATTATTTTGAATTTTGTTTGTTTTCAAGATCTAGATGAAGGGGTCTTGATTATCTCAACACTGTGAATATGTGTCTATATAATGATGAATTCATGTTTTCTGAGGAAATTCATGTATGAATTAATGAAATATAAAAACTTTTTTGGATGTATTTATAAACAATAATTTGGAGGTGGGAAATGTTGAAAAAATGAATTGGGAATATAGCATAGAAAATGCTGGTGGATACCTAAACCTACATAATTAATAAGAATTACATGATTTCTAGACTTTTATCTACCGTCAACTAATATCCATAGCACATGTGACTGAAATACCAATATTTCCACTCATATATAACCATTAATGGTATAGTAGGGACCATTATTTTTTCATGTGATATAATACACTCAGGATAAAATATAAATAGAACTAAAACCAAGTTACAAAAAATAATAAATGAAAACCCCCATGTCTGTGTAAGTATATTATGTGATATATTGGGATACATGACATTTCAAACCTACCCAACTATCAATTAATCTATAAGATAATTACATGGTGTGTATGGTTTAATTACGTGGTGTGTAAGATATACAACATGACTTGTAGGGACAAGAAGGGTTCTTGACCCGTACCCCCATCCCGAGTAATGTTCCATTGGTGAATGGTGGGTAGACTTATTATTTATAGTTTGGTATTTAAAATTACTACATGGGTGTCTAGTCCCTATAGACACCATGAGATTTTCAATGGAGTACATCGTGTGTACTATTACCCATAGAACATGTGATATTCAATACAATCTGAAGCCCCATATACTATCGTACATGAGACAAACAAAATGTTTTCTTTAGCACTGTATGCAGTGTATCCATGTTTCCCCCCTTGATTTATCCAACATCCAAAAATAATCTATCCATCAACCAATTTAACCTCAATTCAAACATAAAAAACCCTTAAAGTCCTCAATTAAGAATGTAATTCCAATAGAAGATTATCCCATGCAACCAATCACTAGAAATAAAATCCTTTCTCCACTACAAGAGTCTCCCACCACTTATAATTCATTTCCCAAAGGATAATCCCTATGAACCTACTTTCTATGTTTTACCATCATATGATGATCTTTACTCTTTCCTCTATCCCCATTATTAATCCCAACCAAACACATATTGTCCTAGATTTTAACATGATTTGAATTATACCATAATAGATAAATTTCCTAACAAATATTAGATTGATGATGAACACATGAATAAATAATAGACATAGAAAATGATAAAAATGATATTATAATTGAAAGTAATTGGATTCACATTGATTGATCATAGATGGAATTTTTAAAAAATAATCATGGGAAATGTAAAAATACAATAATTGAATCCAAATTAACTAATATAAAACAATGGGAAATGTTAATTGATAAATTATTAATAAAAATTGAATTCCTGACTAAAATTAAAAGAATATAGAGAAAATAAATAATCAAAAACCCTAAAATGAAGGAAAATTTTTGTTGATGCTTATTTTTTTAGAAGAGACGTGCTTTTACCATCTACATCACTAAAGAATCAATTCGGTCCTCCAGTATATTAAAGTCTCTACAGTGATCCTACCCATCCTCGACCTATATTTATATTTATTATAACAAGAAACCATGACTAACCATAGCGGGTCAACATAAAAGGATTTATACATCCCTCATATATGGTTTCTAAAATAAAAAAAATTAATCATTTAATTAGTTTTACTATATAATATAATTAATTAATTCACTCCTAATGGAATGAACCCCAAAGAAACTGCATCAAATCATCAAGAATAACAGAAATATCTGTTGAAATAAATAGTATGGAATAATTTTTTATTTTCTATGGAAAGAACTATTTATGTTCTTATTTATTATTATAATGATGCCAACATTATATGGAAAAATCTTGTGGTCACACATTTTGGTAAATCTATTGTTTTTGAGACTCAAAGAGATATTCAAAAAATATATTATAATGAATTTTACTTCTTTCCAGGTTAATCTATAACAATGTTTCATCATAGAATTAAGCCTATTGGAAACGATTTTAAATATGTTGGTGAGAAAAGTATTGACTATGAGATCCTTTTAGATAATATAATTAATATCATGTGGAAAAAGTGGGAGTCTAAGAGAAAATGTGGTGATGAGACTAGAAAGTTAAGTAATCTTACCTTGGATTATATTATTTGTATGTAATATGAGAGAATATTAAAAACGATTCTAAGAAAAAGAAAAATAATAATAGTGGCATTTCAATTACTACAACATCAAACAGAACATATGAAGTACAATCTTCCAATAAAATTGTTAAATCTTATGTAATGAATAATGTTTTTGTTCATTATGATTCAATAACATTTGAACACTCAAAGAGAGATTAAAATAATATATAAATAAGGATGAATAATATAGTTATAAATAAAGAATTTAAATATCAATATATAAAAAATAATAAGGATAAAGGTGATAAGAAAGATGAAGTTACATTTTATGAATGCCTGAATGGTGGGCACATCAAACTATATTTTCCAATGCTCAAGAGGAAAGATTGAAATGATATGAATTCATTAAGGGATTCCAAATGTATCAAAAAAAAACAATATCATGAATGTAAAAAAAGATTCTAACTCTTAGAGTGAAATAATTTGTGGTTGTTCTTATAATTCTTCTAATAATGAATGTTCCAGATAAAAGAACATACATTTTTTGTTGAATGTAAATATTGTAAATCAATATATTATGGAAGATTTACACATAGTTGAGAACATTAACACTATATATTTATGTTCCAATTATATTAATGTGAAAAATTATACATCATCAGATGAATAATATTCCTATAGTTATGTTAATTATTTGACTTCTTTTGATGAAGTTTCCCACGTTACTAAAATTTTAAAAATTGAAAATTGAAAAATTTAAAAAAAATCATGATGAAAATGAAAAAATTTATAAGGAATAATCAAGGATAATTTATTTAAAAAATAAAATATCATACCATTCAAAAAATCTTGAGGATCCAATTTATAAAATGGATATTATATTTAATGATTTATAAAATGTTATTTTTGAGAAAGATAGTTCATAAACTGATTTTGCCAAACATAGTTTCAAAACTATCAGTAAAGGGGATATGAATTAATTTATGAAAATAAATTCTAAAATTTATTCATTGAAGAAACATTTATCTATATTTTCCACCAGTAAATAAAATATTGATGAAATGTACAATCAAATTATTCTTCATGGTAATAGGTCTATAATAGGGTTTTCTTATAAAAAACATGTTTTAGGAAAAATTTATTTATTCCAAAAAATGCATGATTTTGTAGAAAAAGAAATGTAGTATCCATTGGAAAAATAATTGTTCATTAAAGAAAGTTAAATTCTATAAATTTCAAAAAGACAAATATTTTTAAAAAATGGATTCCTATTGTTTTGTTTTCTCACATTACCAGACCCAAGAAGGTTCCTGTGCCAAAAGGATAATTTTTCTTTCGGGAAATGAATGGTAGTACCAACAATAAAAACATATTTTACAAGGATATTGGGTGTTCTAGGAACAATATTTGAAATAAAAATTTCATAAATAACATCATCATGATTAATGGTGTAAATGTTACTTTCAATGATAATTATCAGGGAGAGATTATAATTATAAGTAACAAAGTTCTTCATTATAGTGTTTAATTTCAATTTTTTTATTATTTTTCTTGATAAAAACCTTATAATAATTATTAAATTGTGTGTTGAAGATTACCTTGTGAACATTAGTAATGATAAATTTTTGTTATATAGTTATAAAGATGGAATTATTTGTATTTCCAATTGGTATGAAACTGTTTATACGCTAATCATTGAAGACCATATGAACCAAGACTTGCATTGTGTTTGTTGAATAGAAGACCAATATTGATTATGTTGTAGAAATCTTGGAAATTGTAACCTTATAAAAATTCTTATTTTAACCGAGAAAAGACATGTTAAGTATCTACCAAAACATAGGTTTGATTCATCAAAAGTATATGACCCACACTACTATAGTAAACAACAGATTTCATATTTTAAAATATCAGGGACGTTTCAACTTTTGTTTCATTATAGTTATTAAAAATTTAATTATTAATTATTACAAAATCAATATGTATTGGTGGAAAATAATAACAACTTTTTTAGTTGATGATTACACTATATAAAGATGGTTTAATTTTCTCAAAATGAAATATGAAGCCCTTTTTTCTTTAAAGACTCTTGAAGATCAGGTTAAAATTGAGAAAAACCATCACATGATAACTATTAGTTGTGATAATGGTGGAAAATTTATATAGGTTGACTTTAAAAAAAATTATAGTTAGAATGTTATTGAGAAAAACATTTCAACACCTACAACTCCTCAATAAAAAGGTGTATTTGAAAGAATAAATATAATTCTTTTAGAAATAACATGAACAACATTGAGTGAATTCTCAATTACTAATTTTTTTTGGTCTTCAGTGGTTATTACATACTTCTATACTATAAATAAATACTTAATTGTAAATTTCTTTAATAAAATATTTTATGAGTTGTAGAAATGAAGAAAGACAAAATCTTCTTAGTCAGGGTATTTAGATTCAAAGTATTCATTATGAATACAAAATATAAATTACCTAAATTTGATCCAAAATACAAGGAAGGTATAATTTTACGTAATTCCAAACTTTTAATTCTTATAGAGCTTTTAATATAAAATTATTGTACAATTTAAGAGACAATGAATGATATAATTGATGAAACCAACCTATCTTTTTCAAATAACCACACCTAACATCCTCATATGTTATTTCTAGAACTAATTTTCTTCCTTTGTTAACAATTTATTCACATAAGGATGAAACTAAATAAATATTTTTTGATGTTGTTCCTATATATTATTTTCTACCTATTGTTGAAGAAAATATGTTTCAAAACCCATTAACTCAGTTGTTTATTAAGAATCTTCTAAGTGAGAGTATCATTAGTGATATTGATAAACCTGTAAGGACTGGAAGTTCCACAAGAAATGAAATTAAATATCTATTTTTACTATCCCAATTTGATCCCAAAAATCATAATGAGGCTTTAGGTGAGGTGTGTTTCATTATGGTTTTTCAGGATGAGCTCAATGTGTTTGAGATGAATAATGTCCAAACAATAGTTGGATGACCTAAAAAATAGACACAATTAAAGTAAAATTTACTTTTTGGGAATAAGTGTGATGGTAATAGAATAACTATTAGAAATAAAGCTAGAATTGTTGATAAGGGTTATAATTAAGAAAAGATATATATTGTGAAGAAAACTATACACCAATAGTAATACATGACATTATTAGAATAATTATTGTATTCATAGAATTCATCAATTAAAATCTTTTCAAATAGATTTGAAGTGTGATATTGAAAATAAATATGTTCTAGAGGAATTTATTATTAAAAAACCACATGTTTTTGAAAATAAAAAACATCTTAAATACAATTATCAATATACCTAAGAATTATACGTACTTAAAAAAGAACTTGGATCTTGAAATGATAGGCTGACATTATTTTTGATACAAAATAATTTTGTTAAAGGAGTTGTGGATCCACAAATGTATTTAAAAAATGTAAATAAAAAATTATGATTTTTCAAATTGATGTTTCTGATATTAAATCTATATCAACTCCCCATTAATTAATATATTCCTATGCGGATCTCATGAAATCTGAGTTTGAAATTAGTTTTATGGGCATGTTAACATATTTTATTTGTTTTTAAATTTCAGAAAGGCCAAAAGGAACTGTTATATCTTGAAATAAAAATATAAAATATATTCTAAAGAAATTAGGATTAAAAAATTATTAGATTATTAATATTTCCATTAGAACCTCAAATACCTTAAATCTTGATGATGCTAGGAAACCAGTTGATCAAAATATTTTTAGAGGTATGATAAGAATTTTACTATACATAACTACGACTAATAAAAATTTAATGTATTATATATTAATAAGTGTAATATATAAATAAAATCAGAATTAATCTAATCTAAAATATTTAAAATTTATTTTTATTTTTCTTTAGGTAAATATAGAATTTGGATACTTATATTCTTCTAGAAATTATATTGGGCTAACTATTTTTGTTGATGATGAATTTGGTGGATGTAGAATTCATTTAAAATGTTCCTATAGAATAGTTCATTTATTATGAGATTCATCAATTAATTTTCCTTATATAAAACAACACTAAGTATAAATTTCCATTTTGGATGCTGAATATGTTCCAGCTCAATGTTATTGTGATGAAGTGTTGTGAATGCAACACACACTTAGTGACTATGGAATGAATTTTACAAAAACTAGAATAATTTTTGTTAACACAAGTTCCATTTATGTAAGTAAAAACCTAGAAAATCACTCACATGAAAAGAACATAGATTTAAGACATAGTTTCCATTGAGATCACACACTTAAAGAAGGTATACTTTTATAAATCCTCTGAACCAAAGGTCAAGATACTGACATTTTTACCAATCCTCATAGTTTTTAAGTATTTTTATATATCAAATATATTCTTGGAATAATCAATGTAATGTGATAATTCCTATATACTTCTTTTTGACCTATATTTTTACATTACGATACTCTTTTTCTAGGTGGTACACATGTTTTATGATATTTGATATTTTTATTTCTTCTTAAAAAATTTTGGTTCTCTAAAAATTCATGTCATCTTAAAACATTAATCATAATGAGTTTTCTAGGATCAAATTCCATTAAAATATTTTCCAATTCAAAATCGTCAAAAATATCATCAGAACCTAAAAATATTATAAAAACATAAAAACTCAGTGTTTTTCACATATTTTTGAAATTTGAAAAAATACTAATTTGTTTTTCAAATAAAAATGTTAAAATTAGTTTTCTTAAAAGATATCATGATAATTAATTTTCTTTAAAAATTATTATAATTATATCATCTGTCAAAAAAAAATTATATTAAATTATTTTTAATCGAAAATATTTTAATCTCTTTAGTTAAAAAAAACAATTAGAACAGTTCATTCATAAAGGTGAAACTTTTCACTCTAAAAGTTATATATTTATTCTTTTTAGTTTTAAAACTATATCATTATATATTTTTTTTATACATATATTTAAAAAAACATATTTTGTATTTCAAAATTGTTAATGGTTTTTCTTAATCATATTCTTTATCAATATGATAAATTTTTAAAAAAACTGGAGAGTTCAAATTTCATAACATTTTCTGTTGAATCAAAATCAAATGTAATTCTAGAATTGGGGTAATATAAACTATTGATTTTATTGGATATATTCAACCTTAACAACTGATACCTATATAAAGTGGTACCCCCTTCATGTCCCACATAGGTTGTTTTAGGTTTTTTCCCATTAATTTACTTCACATTCATGTTTTTTTATCTAAAAAATATTCATTTTTTACAAGTCACTTTTCCATTTTTTTGTTTAAATTGAATCATATGAACAATAGAATAATTTTTTATGTGAATATTAGTTGAAAGTGTTTTATATGAAAAATATGATTATAGTTTGATCAAGGTTATTAAATTCTATGCTTGTGAAATAGTTTGCATAGAAAAGGTTGATTCTGATTTAAACATGTTTTATCTTTACCTTGTTTGAGATTTTTATTCCTCCATTATGATTTCCAAGGAATATAGAAATCAAAAAAAAATTATTTTCATATATTTGGGATGTGATACAAGTTATATTATAATAAACTACAATCCTATTAGGAGTTCCCTCATAAATAAAATCATGTTGTCCCTCACATAATCTTCCAGATGATCTTGGATGATTAAATAATAAAAAGGTAGAATATCCATTGTTGGACTATTATGAAAATTCCAAGAAGGTTTCCCATATCATACTAGATAACCATGTTATTGATTTATTGATTCACGGGGTTCTCATACCACTGAATATATAACATGATATTTTAAATGTTTATGGTGTTTTCTTATTGAAATTTCTAGAGAACATGAGAAATATATATGTGGTGAGTTTCAATTTATAAACCATGGAGAATATCATGTCTAGAACAATAAATTCAAAAAATAATCATGATTCTGAAAATATTAAGTAAATTGGATTATAATTTTATGGTGTTTTGAAAAATTGAAAACAAATCCTATATGATGATAGAAATGATATATCTTATTAGTGATGATATGATGAATTAGATGGGATTTGTTTTTTATAAAAATTATAAATTATTTTCTGAGAAATTATGTGGTGTTGATTGTGAAGAAGAACCATCAAGGAAGCCATAAAAATGTTGAGAAGGAAAAAAAAAGATTTAAAAATATTCTATTCTGGATAAGGGAAATAAATAAAATAAAGTGTATGAGGATTATTATTATACATAGACAAAAAAGAAACCATAAAATAAATCAAGAGACCCTCAGATATAAAATTTACCTAATGGGGACAAAACATTAAGAATAGATGATGCTAATTTGTTATGAGAATAATACAAAAATAATAATCCAATGAAAAAGTTGATAGAATCCACACATTCTAAAAATTTGTTGAAAGCTGATGAAAAAGCCTTAGAAATGTTCTTTCTTTCAGTAAGGAAAACATACCTGGTCATTCTGAAAGTTTCATTAGTGTTTAAATAAATAAAATTAGTTCATACACAAATTCCATCTGTATCAAATAATCTCAAAGGAATGGATAGTGAGAATTATTTTGTTCATGTAATGGAAGAAAAAGAATCAGAAAAACACCAGTAGGAAAAATAGATTAGAGAGTAGCTTTATAGCATGAGGAGGAGATTTTCAATGTTTTTGAAATGAAGTTGATGGGAATGAAAAAAGATAAAAATAAAAATAAGAAGAAGAATAATGAAGTTAATATGAAGATGTTGAAGAAGAAGTTGAATAAGATATAGATGATGTAGAAGAAGAGGTTGAAAATGAACTGGAAGACAAGGAAAAAAATCAATCTAATATGTATTTATCAAAATCATCAATGGAATCATCACCAAACATACACTCTAAGGATGATAAATAATATAATTTAGGTATTTTTAAGATTCATCCTCATCAAAAGAAGAGGAACAATATTCGTTTAAAAAGTCAAAGAAGATTAGAATTCAAAGACAGTAGTTGAAAAACAAAATTTATCACTAATGATATAGATATCTTAGAAATATTTGATGAAAACATAGTTTCAATGAAAAATGATAAGCCCTTTTCAAATTTCAGAAATAATAAATGTAAGCAAGTAGATATCAAATCAAGAAGAATTAAACCCCCTGAGGTTAAACAACAGGAATTAAATTCTATAGTGACAATGGTTTTGGATGGATTTGATTATATATTTAATTTCATGAAGTGACATTAAAAAACAATATTAAATTTTCAGAACCTCAAATCTTAGTGATAGTTGAGTCAAGAATTTATTAATTAGAAATATTAATATATTAATGTTTTGTCTAAGATATTGATTCAGAATGAATCCAATATGAATGATATTCATGAAATTTATCATGAACATTAAAGTCATGAAATTAGATGGTAAAAGGGTATCATTAAGTTGATGTCAATATAAGGATTCATGAAAATTAGTTTGGTTTTATTATGTAATTTTTTTGGTAGAGTAAGAAAATTATTTCAACATATTATATTTAAATATAGATGAAAGGTTTAGGTTTTTGGAGAAATTAAATGATAAAAATTCTGATCATACCATGGATATTGAATGTTTAAAAAAAATATAAGACATGGATCTTGAAATATTCATACTACCACTATGAATATATTGAGTAATAGTAATAATATATTCTAATAAAAATTTATTGGAAAATATTTAATTCAAGAAGGAAAAATAAATAAGATTGAGAATGAATGAAATGAGTTCTAGAAGATCAAATCCTTTTTCAACACTATGATGAAGATATTCTAACACTTTTTCTATTATAATCTCACTAAATTTTTTATGAAAAACATTTAAGTGATTTCTTATGAATGAATAAATTTATCATTTGAATCTAAATTATTTGAATGTCTTCAAATTATTAATGGTTTAATATTATTTAATAATTGTTTTGTTGATGATTATTTAATTAAATTTATTGTTTTATATATATTTTTTCCATCTCTATCATTTCATAAAATTCAAGACTTTTCCAAATAATTATTATAAATAAAAAAGTGGGCTAATATTATATAAAGCGAGAGAAATTGTTAAATGAAGTGAGGATTTTTTTAATGGGGGAATTGTAACATTAAGGGGGAGAATACAATCTGTAGGGAGATATGATTTTATAAGGAGGAGAAACTTTCTTAAAGAATATATTTTTAATAATCTATCATACCCATACTCCCCGTCATATTTAGAAGTGTTATAAACTAAAGGTGAGTTAAGGTTTTCAGTTTTATCAATGAATACATAGTTATTAAAATGACCTCGAAAATATGTTTTTCAATGTAATTTTTTCATTTATGTATTGGAATTTGTGCATTACAAAAATTCGGAGATTTTTTTGTTAGAAGTTATAATTATAATATTTTGAATTCCTTTTATTATAGAAATAACATAAATGTTCTAAAAAAATGTTTACTATCATTTTTTGTCCTATGTGATTTAGAATATTTTTTAGAAAACATTACTTTTTATCATTCAGAAAATATCTTCTAATGAATTACATATATAAAACATAAATTATTCATTATAGTTATCATAAATATTACTTGTTTGATTAATTAGACACACATTTTTTAAAAATAGAAGTTACCCATTTTGTCGAGTATTTTTACTAAGAAATTATTAACAATGATATTGATATCGAAACTGATAACATTAGTTTAATACTTATAAGTATTATCATAATGATAATATTTATGAAGTTCATCAGACTGAATGGATTTTATAATTTTATTCCTAATACTTATTTAGAATTTATGGAACATCTTTAACACTATAATGGTCACAATTAATATGACATCAGACGTTCAGTTATGCCAAATTCATATGAGATTTCATATTCCAGGTGTCCAAAGTCATTGCAACATTCTTGTAAATTTGATAGTTGGGATATCAAAATATGATAGTTTGGATATTTCCTATAAATAAAAACTAATTTCATGAGTTTGTATAAGGTTAATTACATTTTAATTGTTTTTTTGATGATTAAGCAATGTGAATACCTCCTTAATATTTTTTTAGAGAGTCATTTTAATGAAATCTTATCGAGTTCATCCTTACGATTTTTTGTAATTAAAACTAAGTATGATCATTGTAATGGCTGGTGGATTCGGATTATATGAATACTATGAGTTTTATCCATATGATCTAGGGATATCAAGGCTAGGTAGAAAAGTAATCTAATCATTTTATTGAGGGATTATGGGGATAGGAAGAAAAAGCCACAATGATTATCATATCGAGGACTTTTATTGGTAATAAAAGATAGACATTGATATAAGAATAAAATTATAGATACCTATAGCATGGGTTATATAATAAATTTTTATTAAGTGTAAAAGTATTATATTTTTAATATATTGATGTTCATTAATTATTTTGTATGCTATTGTATTACTAGCTGTATCATTTTTTTAATTAAACTTTACATTTAATAGAAAGAGAATAATCGTATTCAACTTTCTATTCTAATTTTTTTATCTGTATTAATCTCATTATGATAACAACAACATAATTGAATAAATAATATTAATTGTGATTATTATTACCATAGTATGATAAATCATATCTATATTGATTAGAAATTTCAATATCATTTAATTGGAATGTATCCAGGTTCTGATTTTATGTCTTCGATAATTAGGGTGAGTCAGAGTTTGATAACATTAATTAAAGTGGATTTGGGCTTGATTATTTTAGTTTTTTATACAAAATTTTTTAATTAAAATTCACCCTATATTTTATGTATTTATATTATATGAATATTATTATAACCCTATAATTATCATTGTTGATATACTGATAAAACACTTCAATCATGAAAAATGTAAATTTTATCCAAGCGTACGTATAAACTACCATCTCCATGAGTGATGCAATGTATTATTTATCCATATCTTTTATTTATTAATATAATTTTATATATAATGATTATAAATGATATTAACATTATGGTTAATATTATGTAGATGATTTAACCTTGATCAAATTAAAAGGAACAAAGTTACAGAACTAAAACATAAATTTAAAATGATGAAATTGTCCCATAAAATAGTGATTTTATCAAAGAGGTTATAACAAATGGGTGATAAGAGAATATAAATAATTCATATATTGAAGGAAATAATTGAGTTTTGTTTATACTATATTTATAATTGAACTATATTTATTATATTGGAGGTTTTCACACATATATAGGTTGTAGAACCTGAGGGGAGGGTTTTACATCTTAGTTTTACAAATGCGAGACATACACAATATTCATAACTTATTCCATTATTCATGGAATAGAATAAAAATTTTAAAATTTTATATTATGGATATATTTATCTGAATTTAATTTAATGATTCATTTAAATAAATATATTTCATTAGGATTATAATAAAATGTTACCAACGTGTTGAGTCTTTATTGAACAATTTAATCCTTATTTGATAATGTATTTTAGTATCCCTTTGTGGAAATATTTGATATTTATATCTTAAAATCTATATGTTTCATTCTATTTGGAAAAATCATGTTCTTTTTAAGGTAATATGACCATTTTTACACTCTTTGGTACTTAAAATGGCTAATAAAATATTGTTAATAAAATTTAACATTATTTATCTCTTCAGAAGATAATCCATTGTCATAAAAATCCATTTCTTAAAAAAATTTCAAATTTTGATTAAGAAATTAGAAATTATTTTTTAATATAATTTTAACCATATTGTACTTTTTAAGATTAATATTGAAAGTAATCCTCATGTCATTTTCAAAACAAGAACTTTTTATCATTTACTGATAATGTGAATGGTGTCTCAATTTTAATGTATACAAAAGGAATGAAAAAATCATAAATCATGAAAATAAATGTTTTAAACCATATTGTACATTTTTTAAATGGTTACACCAAAAGATTTTTTTTCAAATAATTTTTTTAACTTTATTTTGAAAATTATTTACAAATTGAAAATTTTATTTTCTTCAAAAACATATTAATGAAATTTTAATGGTATTTATATTCAACAATGAAGCCAAGAATTTGTTGTAAAAATGATACAATGGGGATATGTTGTATTGAGATCATCCTTGTAATTTATTTTGATGGGTATTTATTGATTTAGATGAGGTTTTACAATTTTATTACCATTCACTATATTACACTGTATGGTTTATGATTTTTTTTTTGATTAGGAAAATTATTGAAATTTCATTTTTTGGTATTTTATTAATAATTTCTATATTAATTATGTTTCACCATTATTGTATGATAAATGCATTGTAATTTCTATGAGACATGTGGGAAAGGATTATATACAACCACCTGATGAATTGTTAGGTCTCACGATACAAATTAGTTGGATAAATTATTTAGGATTCTACCCAAAAAATAATCTATTATATGAATGGTCTTGGTAGTTTTAGAATATTCAAATTATGAATTTCCTAATTATGAGATTAATTATTGATTTCCACATTATTATTTTATTATTTAGAAGATATATGGATAATGTTCATGGTTTTGATATTATTTATATGGTTTTATATGATCCAAATTTGTTTCTTCAATATTATACATAGTTTATTGAATAAAGGTAATGTATTTATGTTATTTACCTTTCAGTATTTATTATTATAATATATTCATGATAACTACGATTTTAAGAATACCCTTAATAAGAATATATGATTACAAAATTCTTATTCTTTATTACACCCAAGATATTAGGAACTACTTTTTTATGGATATTAAGGGATATTCTATAAGGATTAATTGAGTTATAAAAAAATACACTTTTTCTATTTCATGTTTTCAATAGTAATATGAATTTCTTGTTTGTATCTTGTTCACAAATAATACAATATTATTTTTTATTTCAGAATATATTACTTTATAACTAGTTGAAATTTAAAGAAGTAACTAATAGATCTGATCTATCGGTGTTGGGGACATTAAAGTTGGTATCAAATGATGTTTAGTCCCAACCATGGGATCTATATTTTAGAAAACATATATTAAAGAATTTAGAATAATGAGATAATTTAAGGATGCTTATAAGTATACGATAATATTCTAATGTGTTATCAGGGTATAAATTATGTGAATTTTTAATAAAACATCACTATCAAGATATTCCAATTATAGGTGGTTTTTGAGCAGATGTGGTACTAGAATTGATGTACCTACTGTTAATATCTCTGAAAAAGTCTTGTCGTTCTATACTCGAGCATTACATGTTTTGTGAAAATGGTCCTTCTTGGGCACCTGGTTTGACACTCCCATGGGATATTATTTGGATAGATTTACTTTTCATTTCAAATTATTACGAAATATTTGAAAATATTTTTAGTACATGGAAACATTTCTAAATACACCCTCTTTATTATTTTGAGATTATCTATGATAAATTTTTTAATTTTTTGATATTTATTTTTCTTCGATTGGGAAAATACATTATTATTCATATGTTGTGATATAATATATTAGATTACATTATTTATAAATAGATCATAGTGGAATTAATGGAAAACCATTCAATACACATACAATATTTACGAATTTTCCTCCTAGGAATGACAATGAAGCTAGAGATAGAGATGTAGCAGGAACTGGAGAAATTATAAAAATATTGGGTAAGATGACTCAGGTTTTGACCAATCTCATTTCCCATATAGATCCACATTCATATTCAGCATGAAATATAACAATTTTAGAAAAATTTATGGATCAAAAAAATCTATCAATAAATCAGAATACAAATCCTTTTGTATATATGAAATTTATATATCCATTATAGGAGAAATTTATATCATTGGGATGTAATGAATGTCTGAATGATTTCAGAAATGTTTTTCATCGATAACTATTTTCCGAATAGTGGATTATATTGATTAAAAACAGTAATGTTTAAGATGAAACAACAAACAAAGAATGAATGTATTTTAATATACTATTCTTGGAATAAAACTTTCCTCGTGATAAATAAGTTCAAATAGTTAGAAAATTACTTATTATAAGACCAAAGGAAGATGAAATGTCACTATGTATAATTCAATAATTAAAGTGATATCAAGCAATGATATTGAGAATGTGTGTCATCCAAAGAGTAGTATTGACCATTTCATTCATGGTTTAAACACAATCATTCGAGTGATATTATTATTCATTACATTCACATTATAAGATGACGTATTATAATATGATATAAATATAGAGAATTTAATAAAAATATCTTTTAGGTTTTAGGGAAATAAAGTGAATATGAGTAATGTGTAGAAAAATATAGATGAATCAATGAAGGTAAAGATATATTTACTTACATGTGAAATTTTTAGAAATAAACACCCTAATACTTTCATAAAGGAATTTGGAGTTTACTAAGTGTGTTGAGAGAAAGGTCAAAATAATTTTCATTGCAATGGAATGAAATAAGATTACAATTATCAAAGCATAGATTGGATATAGAATTGAATTTATGAAAACAGACTTCCGAAGCATAATGGTAATATAATGAAAAATAATCTATGAGATCATAATTAAGATTTAGTTATTCATATTGATGAATTGGAATGATTACAGATCTTTCATTTGAATTCCAGAATTAAATAATTGGCATATTTTATTAATGAATCAAGAAATTTATATTTATTATATGGACATAATAATTTTTAAATCATTGGGGCGTATATGTGGAATTGAATAGTGGAAGATGAATAATGATTCAATGAGAAGTTTAACCTCTTGAAAACACATGATTAATGGAGGATAACCCTTAATGTGTTCATGATATCGAGATAATAATTAGATGTTTACATGATAGTATTAGATACCATAAAATTGGAATGAGTTTTAATTGATTATTTTTTATATTATTATGTTTATTAATTGTATTGATTTATGGAATATATTTAACAACCTAATATTTTACTTTTACAAGAATTCATTATTTTTGTTAATATTTTATAGTAATGAAGGTATTAACATATTTGGAATGTTTTCTTAAGGGCCAAAAATATTTTCTAGGGAATATAATATTTATTTAGTGTCCTTGTTTCAAAATTATTGGACTATGAATATGGATAGAAATATTTTGGATGAGGCATAAGGTTAACTACTAATGTAATGGATTATGTTCAAATTTTGGAATTTTTATGGATGAGGCATAAGGTTAATTTTAGTACATTTTGAAAAATAATTCCAATTAGATATTTTTTTCAAGGATGATGATATAAGTTTAAAATTTATCAAATCATAACCATTGGATGAAAATTGTATGTATATTTTCATGGGTTATCTATCCTAATAGTAACACATTTCGTCGTCCATCAGAAAAATATATTTAGAAAATAATGTTATTATGTTACATTATTTTTTATTTTATAAATGGTATTTTTACTCATCTCAAATTCATGGTTTTGTGGGGGTTAATACAATATTTTCTATATTCTTAATCACTATAATTTAGTCAATGGGAGTTAGTAATATCTTAATAGTCCATGTTTTCATTTTCCACCAATGTAATCTAAATTAGAAACCATATAATGTGTTATTCTCGATAAACATTATATGTCACTTTTTATGTTATCGAGTTGAAGTTTTTTTGACACCTTTTATGAAGTGTCATTCAAAAATGGTATTTTTTAATCTCAAACCTCTGATTTATGGGTTGTAGATTAAATTTAGGGGATAAAATTTATTTAAGGGGGTAGAATGTGACTCCATGATATTTAAAATGGGGAACATCTTTTTCGATAGAATTTATGAGATAAAACACGAATAATATAATTTAATGTAACTCCTTAAGTATTTATGATATGTATTTTAAAATAAATTCATTCTGATTGATTATTTCCAATCTACACAACACTGAGATTGAATGAAATGTAATAGTATTTTAAATTATTATTATTTATATGTGACCATTATAAACAAGGATTAAAGATGGAGGGTATTAATAAAAATAAATAAATAATTGATATTAAATGGTTTTCACATTTATAAAATAAATTCACTTTTTATCTATTAATTAAAAATAAAATTAAAATCATTAGAAAGAATATGAAATGTTTTCATAAAAGATGTATTTTTTTTAAATTAGGTTTCTTCCCACATTGTTCGCATTATTTAAAATTAACTTTTTAAAAAGTTAAGAAATATCATTTGAAAAATTAAAAGTAATTTTTTAAATTTTAATTGATGAAATACCTTTGGGTGGGTTTTTAATAATTTTTAAGTGGTTAATTATTGTAGGAATGTTGAAAAATAATGATTTTTATAGACAAATACATTTTTATTCAAATTATTTAAAAATTTAATTTATATTTAAAATTTTTTATGAAGTAAAATTAGTTCATTTTTTTAAAGCATAACCATTTACGTTCATTGAAATCAATTTCAAAATTTTTATATTAAAAAATTATATACTTCTGATAGTTTACTCATTAGAAAATAGATCTTTCATCACATTTTCCATTTAAATTAAATTAAATTCGGACACCTATGTGAATAGAATTTGGAAACCCATATTTCATATTTTGAAGAATATTTTTTATATTATCTATAAATTTCAGCATAATTTTGTACCAAATGAATAGGCAATGTAGTAGAAATTAATTAATGCGTTTAAGGTTAAAATAGGTTTACTGAGGGATTAAACAAAGATGATAGGGGGTAAAAATGACCTTAAAAATTCCAATAACTATTTTTCAGGACATAGTTAGAACCTTAATACATATAAGGTTCTATAATGAAACTTAATGGAGGCATTATACAGGAGAAAAACATGGGTATCATGTTATCATTTAAAAAAATCAATAATTTTCCTCTCCACCACTTATAAAAGGCCATACCTATCATCAATTTTCAAATATAAAAAATCTATTAGATCATCTAGGACCTAATGAAATACATTCCTAATATAGCTCCACATATTTTAGTGGAATTATTGTGATTATTAATCTATCATTTTAAGGAATTATCCATAAAATTATAGAGGCATCCTGAAGAATTTGGTAAAATTATTAAAAGTTATTATTTATTTTATTTCATCTTTCACCTACACTAAAATATCATCATCGATTATAATGTTTTATATTTTATATATACCATATAAATATTTTAAATTATGTTAATTTCATTACCCAAATGTATCTCAACATCCATTAAATGGGGAACAAAACCATCAACCATGTGTATGGCAGACTACCGCCTCATGAACCATTATAATTCTATTTTGTTCACCACTGATCATGGGTGGATATCATGATTTATTTGAAATATTAATATTATATTCATGAAAATATTATACATATATAATTATTAAATCACATAAACTTTATTCCATTCTATTCTAAGGGGGATAAAAATGATTCTCATGGGTATTAAAGACTACCATATCGCAAAATGAGACAATTAGTTTTCACATATAAATTACATGAATGGTTGTAAATTTAATTTTATTTAAAAAATATTAAAAAATTTATCTATGTATACTTATTGAAATAAAATATAACATATAAATTATTACCTTCCAATCTATAGAAAAATTGTAATGTCGCGCTCGTGCACTTGTGGACAATTTCCTTCACATTTCTATGTGAAATGTATTTCATTTTATTTTAACATGGATTTAAATAAGGATTTATTTTCTTAGTATAAGTTAAATATATAAATTATAATGATTCTGGGATATTAAATTAATATTTTTTTACTTTCATTCCATCCATTGAGAAATATGGAAACAAATTTTTTGCATACGTACGACATATCATCTTTATTAACTGTGTAATTCATTTACCATTTCTAATTTATACATATTAATATAAATAAAGATATAATGAATATATAAGATATTTTTATATTTGTTAACAATATAGATAATTTTTCAACTTGATCAAATTAAAATGAAAAAAATTACCAAACAAATACATATAATAAAAATAAAGCAATTATAACCTAACATAGTGATTTTAACAAAGAGTTTTGCATAGAATACTGATAAAATACTATAAGTAAATAATATATGGATTTATATATATGTGTATGGTTTTAAATAGATTTATTATAATCCTATATTTATTATACATGAGTTCCACACACATATGACCTGAACTGAACCTAACGTACGGGTTTCTCTCCTCACATTCAGTTCTGTGAGACATACACCATTTTCACAACATATCAATTTTTTGTATATATTCTATCCAATTTTTGTATTTTATAAAACGAATCTATTTATATTAATGGTATTTATTGTTTCATTTGATGTTAATTCTTATATTTAAATTATGAAACAAAATATAGCAAAGTGGTAAGCGCTTATTAAACAATCTCATCATTATTCAGGATTGTTTTTATTTAAGTATCTCATAGGGGAATTATTTAACATTTATATCTAAAAATAAATCATTTTTTCTTCTCACATGGTTATTAATGAACTTTTTCATATGATAATACCATTTTTTAGTCAATGGTACTTAAAATGATATAGAAAAAATTATTATGAATATCCAACTATACTTGTCTCTTCTGATGAAAATCATATTTCAAAAATAAATGTTTTTAAAAATGTTTTAAATATTATTTTAATAATTTTAAAATTAATTTATTAGAAATTTTTTAGCAATTTATTTATTATATTTTTTTTAAATGAATCACCATGATATGTTAAAAACAAGGCATGTTTGGCTTTTATTGAAAATGTGAATGATATATTAGTTCTAGTGTTTTAAAGAATAAATGATATTTTCAACCCTGATGAGAAATTAATTTTTTAAATCACATTTAAGATGTTTCAAAAGAATAATTTCAACTAAATTTTCTTTCAAAATATTTTAATTTATTTTTTGGAAAAAAATTGCAAACATAAAAGGTTCTTTTACTCAAAAAATTTAAGTTATATTTTTAGGGTATATTAAATCATTAATGATATCATAACTTTGTTATAATTATGATAACATTGAAATATTTGGTATTTATATAATAATAATTACTTGATTGGATGGTTTATATATATTTTTACTAAGGATTTACAATTTATTTACCATTTACAATATTACATTAGATGGTTTTTGATTATGTTTATTTGATTCAATTAAAAATTAATTTTTTTGAGTTAATTTTTTAATATGAATTTTTATATTAATTATGTTTCAACCATTAAATACGAGGTATTAATAAGAAATTATATGTGATGGGTGGGGCCTAGTTATTGATAGCCCTCGATGCATTAACACGTCTTATGATATAAATCAGTTGACCAAATTTGTTGGTTTTCTACCCATAGATTTAAACTGCCTTGTGAAAGGTCTTGATAGTTTCAATTTTATAAAATTATTTATCCCCACATTATACGATTACATATAGATTTTCATATGAATATTCTATTATAATTAATATCCCTGTATACATTTCAATCATATGAGATTATTTATGTGGATTTATTTTATCATAATTTATTTCTTCCATACTACACTATGTTTATGAATTAATGGGAATGTATTTCATTCATATAAATTGAAATATTGATTTTTTTTATTTATTCATGATAAAATCTTATATATTCTGAACCTTATCGAGTATGTAATCTCACCCCTTTTATATTATTTATTTTATATAGGATACTAGGAAGTATTTTATGATTATATATTGGGATACACAATGCAGAATAATTATTTTCTCAAAGATATCACTATGTTTCTTTTATGTTATTAGTTTTAATATAAATATAATGTATTATCTATTTTATCAACACTGCTAATATATTTGGTGATTCTATATGTGACCCCCTTTGTGAAATGAAAATGAAATATTGTAATCAATGCCTTCGGTATACCAGATCCATGGAATTTATAGTTAAATTGAATTCACTACCTACTGATTAAATTTTGAGATACCTTTATTGATTATCTTCCATATATTCTGTTATTTTTATTTTTTGTTATGGTTTTTTTCATGCATATTTTTTTGAGGATTTAGAGTACATTTAAAGTTTATTATTAAATGGTTTGGGAAGTGTCATTTAATATTAATGTGATGTGTATATTACTATAGAATGTGTTTCATACATCTTTCAGGAGACATTTATCATTCAATGAAAAGAGAATATGAATAGTTTAAAACTGGTAATATATATTAATTTATTTTTCATGTAGATACATATTAAAACAAAATTTCTCTATTTAAAATCCAAATAGAATTAATAAAATGGGATTATGAAAGGAAATAGAATATACACATTGGTGAAATTCTAATGATGCTATTTTTCTCACAACCTATGAAAAACACATGGATTAGTTTGATCATATTTTCTCTTAGAGGTGGTCCTTTTATGGTTTCGTATTTATGTATATTTGGTTTAGGATAGACCATGATGGATAGTTCGATAATTTTCAGGGACTATGTATTAGGATGTAGCTTTCAGTTATCGGTTCCATTTTTATTTTTCCTTCTTCAAGTTCAATATGTTTATTTTTTTTAATCAAGAAATTTATTTTATTTTATTTTTCATTGGAATATTTCTGACATTATGGTATGATTGATACATTTGTAGAGTTTTATTTTTTATTACTACTGTGATTAATCTGATCCATTATCTCTACATATATAATTTTTCTAGTATTTTGTTAACATGTAAATGTAATATACAATTGGGGAATGTCATATTTCATAGTATTATTTTTCCATGGTTTATCTAAATTTAGAGGGAGAAATGTATCCCATGGTTTTATTCATCAGACCTATGAAATGTTATTTATCTCTTACGGATAGTGAATTCCAATTTGGATGACTGAAAGATCAGGTAGAGTGTATGTTTATGTGGAAAATATTTTTAGGTCCTTACAATTTCTCTCTATATAATTCCATAATTATTAGAGATAAAATTATCCAAGACACTCAAATGATTTGTGAAAAATTATCCTCATAAACACTCATGTGACCCCACAAGAACTAGAGAGACTCCTTCTAATATACAAGTTAGTATATTTTCTACCAGTAGAAATATTTATTGAAATTAGTCTGTATAAAAAAAATATAACAATACATACATGGTTTATTAATTTCATGTAACATGGTTTTATACAGCTAGGTGATTACACACATTAATACTTTATCAAAACAATCACACTATAAGAGTAACTAATTGATTTAAAAATAAATAATGAACTAAAGGACCATAGTTAAATATTATTTATAAATTTATTATAAATGTAATGTCAAATATACTATATCTAGGATTCAATATTTTCAATAAATATAGTTCTAAGAAAGAATTTGAGGAATCTTAGGAAAACCCATTATGGGTAATATACATAATTACTTCAATTCTTCCAGGAAAAATTCATGTGTTATCCTAGTGATCACATTTTTATTTAAAATAACATATAAATTAATTTATTATTTCTAAAACTTATTTTATTTAATATTCCAATTTAATAATTATCAAAATTACGAAATGATAAAATTTGATCATTATCAATATATGATAATGTAATGTGAAAGAATGGATGAAGAATACTTTGTGATTCGATTTGAATTTGTTGATAATTATCTCCCCTAAAAATTGATAAATAAAAATTAAATAAAAATTGAATATCATGAATAAATTTTCTATTTAATATGATCTATTTCCAAAATCATGGCACGTCATGAAGGAGGGCAGTACACGGTATCATTAAACACTAAATATTGATAGTCCAAATGGAAAGAAGCAAGATGAGTTATGTGGTGTGTCATTATAATATAGGTCTTATAACCCCACATGGTTGAAATAATCGATCTTTTTATATCAATGTGTTAAGAATTTACTAATTACAAATTACATATTTACTAAAAAAAGAGAAACCCTTCCACATGTGAAAATATAATATATTTATTTCATATATCCCATGTAATACATAAATGAATATTTTGAATATATGTTAGTCCATATTAATTTTCAATATATAAAAAATTAATTGACTACATGTAGTGAAGTTGGTCATACCATTCATGTAACTCATATTTATTTACACTGAGTACATTCGTATCACAACTTCACACATTGGTATTTAATTGCATTGAACAAAAATTATTTGATTATTAATTATATAATTTAATTCCTTAGGATTTCATATCATTATAAAATTTATTTTGATTAATTATGTCATTTAATTCACATGAAATTCCTAGAATATATGGAATTTATATTAATAGTGTTCTTGTAGTCATGAAAGCTACAAAAATTATAAAACATGACTTATAAGTCGACATTCTAGGAAATGTCATGACACATTGTGTACGTTATATGTAGTGTAAGAATGGGATATTAGGCCAAAACCATTGAATGTGTTGTCACAATGAATACATGTGAAAGTACATATTGTGTATAATAGTGTATATAGTTTTCCTCTTGAATTTTTTTATTAAATTCCAAATGGAAATTAAGACTCACCAGAAGGGAACACCCCATTTCCATTGTTTATACACATCGATAATGTATTAATTTTAAATTAAGTTAATTTATTGATATGTTTGGTTAGAAAATTATGATAATATAATTAAATATACAATATAATAAAAAAATTACTAATTTGGGTTATTTTTCTTAATAATGAATGGAAATAAATTAATTGAATCCATTTTACTATCTGAAATTTCATTGTTTGTGTTAATGATAATGGGCTTTTTAAAATAGTTTATGTGTTGGGTTTATATATATTTTATCATTTATTCAAGGGTATAAATGTGATAAATGTTTTATAAAATTAAATATGAAGGCCTACAAGTCCCCCATAAGAAATTATTATGCAGGATATTATTTTTCATTCATTATTTTATGTAACTCCATAAAATGGTTAACCTAACCAGAACATGAGAAAATATATGTTATGTATAGATCTATAATAAGATGATGTAACTATGAATAATATATTTACAGAACACAAAAATAGAGATTAAATGTTTCACTTTTCGAATACTAACACTCATCCTATGCCATGTTAAAGTAGTGATAAACTTAAGGTGAAGTGTTTCTGTATATTACACTCAGTAAACTGACCAACAATAATGATTATGAACAAGAAAAACACATTTATTTAATTTATTTTCAATAAATGTATAATTATTGATGATGTTTTTATTCTTAAATGGGGTTATAAAAAAATATAATCATTTACATGATAAGGAATAAAATAAAGGGAAAACATGTCATCCTTTTTTCAATAAATGTATTATTAATTATGTAAAATTAAAATAATATTAAAAAGCATTTAAAATGATTAAAAAATGAATATTTTTTAATAATATAAAATCCCCAAATAAAATATTGTGTTATAAATTTCGTTTAATTAACTGAATTAGTATAAAAATATATATTGAGGTTTTATTATAGTACTCATTGGGACATTTTAATTTATCAGTAAATTTTATAATGTTATTTAAATAACCTATAAAATTTAGAATCAAGAGATTTTACCTACGAATTTTTTTTGTAACTTATAGGCATGTTTTTAAAAATACACATCCATAAGTTCATGATTAGTGAGTCTACTCAATAAATTGAGGAACTATGAGATAATTAATTTTGGAAGAGCACATAACATTATACCATTATTTAATTTTACCATTCCCTTATTAATTTTTTGAGGAGTAAAATATAGATCCCTTAAATATGAATGTCTAAAAAATTGGACATTAAAAAGAAAATATTGGGGACTATTGGAATTCTGTAAATTAGTAAGAGTTTAATATGAAATTAAATATAAAATATCATTCTTTTTTTATATTCATGATGATGTAATGAAACCAAAGTTTATTTCATTTTAGCAAAAAATGGTATATATTGTTACATAAGAATTAACATTGTGATTAATATTTTTGAAATATAATCTCCTCACAATAATGAATTTTAGTGATTGATACAAGAACTTTTTCATCATACTATTTCAAGGTAAAAGGGTATTTTTTGGATTTCATTGTTCCTTTGAAAGAGAACTCTACCGAAACATGTGGGGAAGGGAATGATATATTTTTAAAGAATCTTTATGACTAATTAGATATCAATTTACTTATTTTATCATTAATATATAGTAATCATTATGAGATACTTGAGGATATGAATGAATATGTCATATTTTCCAATTAACGAGATCTTTATCATGAGAAATATGGGCAGACGTGGTAAAAGATCATTTTGGAACTTTTCCCTTGAGAACATTGTGATGGTGTGCCAAATATTCCATGTGTAGTTGAGTGGTTTAGTTATGTTGATTTTTTTTGTAAATAATGGACCTCAATATATGTATTGTGTGAACTATTGAATTAATTCTTACCTAAATACCATGTGATTCTCTAAAATTGTTTTGATTTATAGTTTGATTTATATATATATAAGTCTCCTATATAACTCCTAATCTTGAATTGCTAAACAGATAAGGAAATGAGTCATTAAAAATATAGATTTTATCTAGGGAATAATTATAATAGAAGGGAAAGTACCTACTAACTACATCTAAGTCTCTATATTTTACACATCTCTTGAGCTATTAGATAATGATAAAAAGGTATGATAGTGAAGAAGATGAAAAAAACTTTCATGAAACATGAAGGGTCATGTTATGATGAAATAAAATACTATGATCAAATATGTTTCAATTGAGTTTCCTATAAATTCAATCTTTCCAAATCTAATTTTTTTTGTATTATATTAATCATTTATTGCTTACATTTGTATCCCAATACATGAATCCTATAGGTTTGGGAATGTTTCTAGAGGTGATATGGATCTTTGATAAACCAATTAATAAATATAGGAAACCATGGCTATACGAGACTACCACCATACCTAACCAATAAGAGTGATTATTATGTTTATGAATTGTTATTTTTTTCCATTTTTTACTAAAAAAGTAATATAACTATTAGGATTAATAATGGATGTATATGTATATTAATTTTTCTGAATGAAATATGATACTTATACCATTAAAAAAATTCCGAACAAAAAAACAATCTTTATGTTTTAGAATATTGAAAATGTTTGATTGTTATCGATAAAGAATCCATTTGAGACAGAAGATATCTCTCCTTGTTATGGAATCACTTACTTAGTCATATAAATTATAATCTATTGGAAATTCTATTCGAAGATGAGAATTTGGATTATTTTTAACATAAACTACACTATAAGTGTAAATTTTTTTCATGGTAATACACAAAAAAACCATACATAGTGGAAAGGATGAAAGGACCCCATATCATCTAGAACTGGTATACACATACATTTATTGTCATTTTCTAGATTAATCTAGGGGTGAACTCCCATACATTATATCATTTACATAAAACATTATTAATTATTGATATGTCTACTTAATATGGTATCTGTAAAAATAATTTAAGAGATTTAAGGTTTTCAATAATGTTGTATTTAATCATATTGAAAAAAATAAACGAACATAGATTGGATCAACGTGTATAGTATATTAATCAAAATTACATCAAATATTTGATGGTGTTGTGATATTATGTCTCAACTCACTCATCATTATACTCCATAGTGAAATGGTTTGAAATGTTGGTGGAGCCACACCTTATTAGACATGGTGCAGTTAATAATGAGCCATAAAAATATTCAAATATCTTTTTGGGTATATTCCTAAAAAACAATATTTCACTCACTAAACCATGTTCCAACTAAAAAAATAATGTCCTATTTGAGATATATTATGGGTTGAAATTATTTTTTCCAAATCATCATACATTGGGATGTGATGTTTTTTTAATTTAAATTATATAAATGAATGAGTAAAATGGGGAAACATTGTATCATTATCGGATATTCCAAGGGAATAGAGTGATATTATAATTAAGAATCATTACATAAGAAGATTATAATGGCTATACATGTCATGTTTCTTGAATTGGGGAACATCTCCAAAATGGATATGGGTTGGATATTGAATTCAATGAATTTTACATTAATAAATTAAAAGATGTTGCATAGGATAAAATCCCATGGGGTCCTACATAAGCGGTCATTCTATTGATAACATTATATTATTGGAGAAAAAGTGATGTCAGATAAAATGAGAGATATAGTTTATAATTACCATGTTTTTAAACTCTTTATTAGATTTAAATGTTGAATCCTTTTATTACAAGTGAGAAGTGAACATATATGATGTTGTAAGGTGTAAAAAAGACATGAACTATAAAACAAATTCTCTTTTCTAGAAAAATGTATATGTTATGATATATCCTCCAATAGATGTAATACTTGTTTATTGACAATTATATGTCAATAAGAAATATGAAATTGATGAAAAATTTATTACATATATAGAACAATTAGTGGATGGAGGGTTTATGAAACATGATGGAATAATTTACGATGAATACTATAGAACAAAATTTATTCTAAAATACATTAAAATAATTATTTTCATTGTATACAACCATAATTAATAGATTTGGAAGAATGATTTTGAGATTTATTTCTTTATTTATAAATAAGATACCATTCATAAATTTTATTAAGACATGATTGAACACATGATCCTCTAATAGAATATTTTTAAAAACAAACTCAATTCATGGGAGAGTTCATGAATGATAGACATAAGAGGATACATGGACAATGTTATGTTACATTCAAAAAAAATTGTACAAAAGAGATTCATTATAAAAAATTTCAATATGTTATAGTTTCCTATGTCACAAGGAATATATATAACCATGAAAATGTTTCCTCAGACACAATAGGAGAGAAATATGACTACAATGATTCCTTGTGAATCACTAATAAGACAAGTAAAAAATTGTGTGATATATATTTGTATTTATGTATCTGATAATATGGGAATGATTGGAACATAAAAATTAGATACAATATACTAATATTCAATAATATTAAAGAAAATCATAACATATATATGGTTTACTAATGATATTTCCCCTTTTTATAGAGGAAACTATGACATTTTCCTAAGGGGTTACTAAGATTCTAGTCTCTAAATAGAGCATGAGAATGAAAAATCATTATCATGATATGTATTCAATGTCAATAGAGAAGTAGTGAAAGGGATATACTCAATATTGCCCATGGATGCAGATTCTATAATAGAGTTTGGGTATATTATAGATTTTTGTATAGATAATATGTAGACATCATAAAAAAATTATTCCAAGATTATGAGGGGAAACCGAGCTGTAAAGGCTTCATTACACTTTATTGAGATAATAGTACATTGTTGGATCTCACTAGGGTGCCAAGGTAATATCAAAAGATAAAGAAAACAATTTTTGTGGAACACCTTATTATTTATTATTCTCATAGTGGTGAAATAATAATATATAGAGATACCATTGAGAAGAATAAGGTAAATCCCTTTTCTAATAACATTTCCCACAAGAAAGATAAATACCATTTAACAGTTAGGGGACTACCATTTAGAAGTAATATGCTCATGTCTAAGTGTGATTATGTTGGATATAGTTCCTTATAGCTGACTACATTTTACATTCAATTTATTCTTACTATAATGGAATTAATATTAATATATATCATATCACATGGAGAGTATTATGACTCATAAAATTAATGTGATAATTTTATTAGACTATTTGATATATATAAAGGTTATAATTATTCCTTGGTATGATTAGAAAATTAATGTTCTATACTAATATTCTAAAATATGTGTTATATGTCTAGACGAAAAAATCTTCACTAGTGTAGAAAATGTTTTTTACGTCACCATTTTTTACGTCAGTTATATATAACTGACGTGATAAGCTGTGATACGTGGTTTTTTATGTCGTTTATTTTACAACCGACATAAAAAATACGGAGATTAAATTTTTTATGTCAGAAATTTTAATAACAGATGTTAAAAATCACGCGTGTTTGTTTTTTATGTAAGTTATAAATTAACCAATGTACAAAACCAAAGCGCGGTGTTTTTTACGTCGGTTATTTTATAAGCGAAGTAAAAAATGAGGTATCTAAGAATTTTTTACGTCGGTTATAAAATAACTTATGTAAAAAGTGGAATTTGAGTCCTTTTTGATGTTAGTTATTTGATAACCAATGTAACAACCCAACCCGATAATTTTTTTACGTTGGTTATATTATAACTGACGCAAAAAACTGTGATTTATGATGTTTTTTTACATCGGTTATTCTATAACCGATGTAAAAACTAACACGCTTCTTTTATTGTGTCGGTTATAAAATAACTGATGTAAAAAAAAGAAGTATCTAATAAATTTATAACTTCGGTTATTATAGTAACCGACATTATAAATGTAATAAAAATAGTTTATAACATTGGTTATTAAATAACCGACGTTATAAAAAAATTATAAAATTAACATGCCCCATGGATTGTAAATTACGAATTTCGATTGAAAGTCCAACAACTCATCTCTCTCGTTCAAAAAACCCTAATCGACTCTTTGATCTCTTTGTGTTAAACTCGTATTGCCATTCTCGTTTATCATCTTTACTCTCCTCAGATCTATTATCTCAACTCGAAACACTCAGGTAAGCCTCCCATGACTTTATTTTCATTCAATTTTTTTCGGAGATAGTTTTTATTTACATTTTGTATTTTTTTTGTTTATACAATGTAAGATTTATCGATTTCGAACCCTCTTACCTCGCTTTGGCATCATCATATTATTTATTATCACCAGATCTATTAGATCGACTCGCAATATTCACGTAAGCCTCATATACTTCTATTTCGTTTGTTTCTGTTTCTCAGATGCCCGACATTGATGGTAATTTTTATTTTCATTGACAACTAATGATCTCATTCACCTATATTACTGCAATTTATATGTAGACCATTGTGATACACCCATTCCATGTACCAGTGTGATTTATTTTATAAGTATAAATGGTTTTTCATGGTCAAATGTTTGTTTTGGATCCTTGGTTATTTCTATTTTGGGTATCACTTTTTTTTGTTCCATAATCTATTTACGTCGCTTATTTTCGTGGACTATAATAAGTCTTCATATGCGATTAAAACCCGATTCATTCCGCAATAGATCATTTTGGACTAGTAGGAGATATTGTTCATGGTTCCCATTTTGAATAATGGCATGATACCAAAACTAGTAGCTTGAGGATAAAATCTCAAGATATTCCAAAACTAGTATCTTGAGGTTAAAATCCCATGGTTCTGGGGGGATGTCAAGAGGTTTGGTGGTTGTCCAGGGGTCTGGGGGCTATCCATAGGGTTGGGGGCTGTCCAGGGTGTCCATGGAGGTGGGGGGTGGGGCAGTCCAGGGGTCTGTGTGTGTGTGTGGGGGGGGGGGGTCCAAGGGGGTGGGGGTGTCAAAGTGGGTGGGGGGATTTACAAGGGGGTGGGTGGGTGGGGGGGTTCCAAGGGAGTGGGGGCATGTCCCGATGCTTTGGGGGGTTGTCCAGGGGGGTGTGGGGCTGTCCAGAGGGTGTGTCCAGGGGGTGTCCAAGGGGGTAGGGGGTAAGGGTGTCTAGGAGGGGTGGGGGTGCTGTCTATAGGGGTGGGGGCTGTCCAGGGGGTGGGGGTTGTCTAGAGGGTTGGGGGTGTCCGTGGGTGTGTCCAAGGGGGTAGGGGGTGGGGGTGTCCATGAGGGGTGGGGGGTGCTGTCTAGAGGGATGTGGGCCTGTCTAGGGGGGGGGGGGGGGGGGCTGTCCAAAGGATTGGGGGTGTCCATGGGGGTAGGGGCGGGGGTGGTGTCCAGGGGGGTTGTCCAGAGGGTTGGGGGTGTCCAGGGGGGTGTCCAAGGGGGTGTGGGGTGGGGTGGTGTTTATGGGGTGGGGGGCTGTATAGAGGGTTGGGGGGAGGGGTGGTGTTCAGGAGGGGTGGGGGGCTGTCTAGAGGGGTGGGGGCTGTCCTGGGGGTGGGTGGCTGTCCAGGGGGTTGGGGGTTGTCCAAGGGGGTGGTGGTGTCCTAGGGGTGTCCATGGGGGTGGGGGGGGGGGGCTGTCAAGAGAGTTTGGGGGTTGTTTGGTTGGGGGGTTTTGTCTAGAGGGTTGGGTGGTGTCCAGGGGGTTGTCCAAGGGGGTAGGAGGTTGGTGGTGGAGTCCGGGAGGAGTGGGGTGTCAAGGAGGGGTGGGGGTGGGGGGGTGTCCAAGGGTGTGGTGGTGTCCATGGGGTGTCCAAGGGGGTGGGGGCTATCCAAGGGGGTGGTGGTGTCCAGGGTGTGTCTATGGGGGTCGGGGATAAGTGTCAGTTGGGATTGACTAATGCATCGTGGTTTCTGAGATTATGACATGATGATTGTGCCGTGGTGATTGGCTTTACATTGTGATTTTCTCCATCTGAGTTTTTTTTAAATTTGATTTGATTCGCAGGATTACTCCATTTTCTCAAATTTTCTATCAACCATTGTAGGCCCCATGGTTTTCTTCGATTCAATGGATTTTAAACCTTTTATATCTAAGTATATTTTTTTAAATAATACTCAAGCATTTTTTAAATACGCAAAGATTTGTTTTATATTTCAAAATTGTTTTACATTCAAATTATGATTTTTTCATATAAACATATATTTGTCTTATCTTAAAAATATATATAATTTTGATATTTTTTATAGGTAATAATGATTATAAGTTGGATTACGGCACATCGAATGATCAATGAATATAAGGAAGGTGTTGATGCCTTTTTGGAATTTTCTAAACGAAATGTTCCAAGTTGTGACATTTTTTTCTGTCCATGCCTGAAATGTTTGAATATGATGAAGATGAAAAGTAGAGAGACAAAAGATCATCTGATTTTCCATGGTTTTAATCCGAGTTATAGCCCTTTGATTTGGAATGATGAAACTGGATGGAATGTCACTAATGATGATGGTTCGCAAGATGGTAACTCTTATGGAATTGAAGAAACGATTTGCGATATTGCAGCATAATAGATTGAGATAGAACTGACAGTTGCGCGTCTATATGGTGATGCTGAAAAACCATTACATCCTGGTTGTATAGATTTTATGGTTTTTTCGGCGGTGTTAACATTGATTAACCTAAAGGTGAGACATGGATGGAGTGACAGAAATTTTACAGAGCTGGTACAATTGATGAAAGACATTCTTCCAAAAGTTAATGATCTTCTAGATTCACATTATAAGGCCAAAAAAATATGATGCCCGATGGGATTGGGATACAAGAAAATACATGCCTGTCCGAATGACTGCATTATATATAGGAATGAATATGAATTTTTGTCAGAGTGTCCTAAATGTGGTACATCACGGTGTAAGGTGAAAGAAAAACCACAGGCTGATGTAGAGATTACAAAGATCCCTTCAAATTTATTGTATTATCTTCCTATAATTCATCATTTTAAACGTTTATTTGATAATTCAAAAGATGAAAAAAGGTTAAGATAGCATGCTAATGATCAGTTATGTGATGGAAGAATACGTCATCCAGCTGATTGTCCACAATGGAAGAAAATTGATGAGCAGTATTCTACATTTGGAAATGAAATTAGAAATCTCAGACTAGGGTAGTGCACAGAAGGAATGAATCCATACTGAACTCTCAGTAGTACACATAGTTCGTGGCCTGTTTTATTGGTAATTTCCAACATCTCTCCTGATGTTTGTATGAAGCGCAAATATGTCATGTTGGGTATAATGATCTCTGGTCTAAAGCAACCCAGAAATGATATTGATGTTTACTTGTCACTATTGATTGTTGATTTGAAACTGTTATGGGCTGATGGTATTAGGGTGTATGATTATTATAAAATGGAATAGTTTCAACTGCATGCAGTACTTCTATTCACTATAAATGTCTTCCGATCATATGGAAATTTGTCTGGATACAGTGTTAAAGGGCATAAATCATGTCCAATTTGTGAACAAAATACGTCATATTGTCAATTGCATCATGGGAGGAAAACAGTGTACATGGGTCATCGAATGTTTTTGCCTATATATCACCATTATAGAACACTAAAAAAGGCATTCAATGGCTCACAAGAATTTGATATTTCTCCAAAACCATTATCCCCTGATCTGTATTTTGAGAGGGTGAAAAACCATTATGTGACATTGGGAAAGACACAGAAATCTGGTAATGATAGACATATTTGGAAAAAAGGTCAATATTTTTTGAGCAACCATATTAGAGGTATCATGAAGTTAAGCATAATATTGATGTCGTGCATGTGGAGAAGAATATCTATGATTGTTTGATTGGAACATTGTTAGATATTAAAGTAAATGAAAAAATATGGGTTGAATTCAAGATTAGACTAACTGTCAATGAGAATATGTTTGGAGTTAGCTCCCACTCCTAATGGAAGACGAACATTTCATCCCCTAGCTTGTCGTACATTATCGAAGAGGGAGAAAATTAGATTTTTTTAGTGTCATCATGATATCAATGTGCCTCAAGCTTGTTCTTCAAATGTAAAAAAATGTTGTCTCATTGAAGTACTTGAAGTTGATAGGTATGAAATCACATGATTGTCAAATCATGATGCAAAAAATTCTACCAGTTGCATTGCATGGAATATTGCCCATCCGTTTCAAAAAAACTATAATGATGTTATGTTATTTTTTCAATTCAATTTGTAATAAGGAGATTGATGTGAATGCTTGGAAAATTTTGGAAAAGGATGCAATTTTTATACTTTGTAAATTAGAAATGTATTTTCTTCCAACTTTTTTTGATATAATGGTGCATTTAATGATTCATCTAGTTTGAGAAATAAAGCTTTGTGGACCTGTATATCTTCGTTGGATGTATCCTTTTGAAAGGTATATGAAAATATTAAAGGGGTATGTTAAGAATCCATATCGACCTGAAGCCTCCATTATTGAAAAGTATATTTCTGAGGAAGTAGAAGAGCTTTGTACGAGCTACATGTCTGTGGCGCAACACATAGGTTTGCCTCCATCTCGCCATGAACAAGTTAATAATTAGGGAAAGGGGATTCGTGGCTTGAAAGTCAAATCATTGTCAGCTGAACAGATGAAGAAGGTAGAATCATACATCTTGAATAACAAAGCTGATGCTCTATTGTATATCACATTTCATATTAATAAGTTGAAACAATTTCATCCAATGAAGAAAGAAATGTGGATTTTTAATGAGCACAACAAAACATTTTTGTCATGGTTTAAAAAGACCTTTCTTGGTAGATCAGATGTATCATAGACATTAAAATGGATAGTGGGTGGTCCATGTTTAAATGTGATAACATGGTCCAGTTATGAAATTAATGGCTATACATTTCATACGAATGCTCCGGACAACAGAAGTGTACTTCTGAATAGTGGTGTATTGGTGTTTGTAGAAGCAATGCATTTTTCGAGTGCTAAGGACAAAAACCCAATTTCTACATCAAGTGAATATTATGGAGTGATTGAAGACATATGGGAGGTTGATTGCATTAAAATTAAAGTTCCTATTTTTAACTGGAAATGGTTTATCGGTAACAACAGTGTCAGACATGATGAATTCGGAATAACACTTGTTAATATGAATAGATTGGAAGACACAACTGATTCTTTTATAATGGCAAGACATGCAAAAAAAATTTCTATGTAATAGATCAATCAAATATGAAGTGGGCTGTTGTTTTACCAGGGAAAAAAATATGATGGTGTGGATGGACTTGATGAAGATGTTGATTTTTGTGAGATCCCTACATCCATGGAAAGATTAATAGAACAAAATGATGAACATGATGAAGACATGGTTTGTACCATAAGGAATGATCACGATGAAGGAATTTAGGAAAACAATCCATTTTTACATTCCTAAAATCATAGGTAACATATGTTTATTTCTTGTTTAAATTTATTTTTTTCATAAAATGGTAGATATTGTAAGTTTTATCTTTATTAAAACATGTATTAAAACAAAATAAGTATAATTTTTTTTTTGTTTTATGTTTGTTAAGTTTACTTTATCATGTTTACCATTACATGAATTATATATCTATTATTTTTGTTCAGTGACAATTACATTACCATTTTTACCAGGTTTACCATGTTTACCATGTTTACTATGTTTACCATATTTTCCTTCTTGACTATCATTACCATTGTTTAACATGCTTACCATATTAAAAATGTTTACTATTATGTAACTTGGTACAATTTTCTATTTTTTGATTATAGTAGTATTAAAATATTTGAATTTGTATATTTGTGAACTAATGATTGTTTTTTGATTTGAAGGATAATAACAGATCATTCAGTTGATCAACCACATGATTCTGGAGATGAGCATATTGGTCACACCTCTAGGGAGGAACATTCACATACTCCTCTCGTTGTTCCAAAATCTTCCTCATGTGATCCTATTACGACAAGGAGTTCAAAAGTTGGTAAACGTGGGTGCACATGTTTAACAAAATTAGCACTTTCCCATACGTAGGATCAGAGGATACACGTTGAGTTAGATGATGATGATATTCCGAGAGGTCCAAATACAAAATATTTTAAGAGTTTTGTATCAACTCAGGCTAAGTGAAAAGTAAGAATTCTATATGATGACTGAAGAAGTGTGGATAAAGCGATAATCTCATAGTTGTGTGAGATGATTTTGGTATGATCTTTTGAAATTGTTTGACTATTATTTAAATGTTTCTGGTATATATAATATGTTTAACCTCTTCTTTATCAGATGACATTTGATATTCCTGACACTGGAGGAGTTAGGAAGAAATTCTTATCATTGGCTTCTAGGAGATGGAGGGATTTCAAATCAACCCTTTCATCTGATTTCATTTATGGTCATAGGATTCATGACGATCCATTTCGTATATATACTTTTATAGATGAAGACACATGGAGAAAATTTTTTGAAAGTAGAGGAAAATAATCATTTTTGGTAAGGGCAATGTAAACATTTATAATATTTCTTATATAAATGATCTTAGTAATGTTTTTTAATGATTTCTTATTCATAATTTATAGAAAACATGGAAATCTTATCAGGAGATCCAATCTAAAAATGTATACCCTCGTAGTTTATCTCGGGGAGGGTGTGCATTTTTGGAACAACAAATGATGGCTAAAAATTTTCAACAACTAAGAGCTGAGTCTTCAATCTCTAGAGTGGTGGCCCCTCCATCCCATCTATCTAGAAAAGAAAAATGTAAGAGAGCTCATATGGGAAAAAGGGAAATATATTTTGGAAGAATCGAGAATCTTAGTTGAGATAACTGTAAGATATCTATTATAATTATTTAAGTCAACTATTTTCTTCATATAATTTAAATCATTACAGAAATGTTCAATTAATTAATACAGGACTCTCTTGAGGAGCAGAGTTTATAGGAGTAATTTACAACTACTAGGAGGCAAGATATTTTAACTGTAGCATTGGGAAATCCCGAACATCCTGGTCATGTAAGAGGATATCCATAAGGTGTATCGGTAAGAAAAGTGTTTCCAAATTCTTCAAATTCTAACGTTGAGGGGGTTTATAAAAAAATAGAATCCTTGGAGGCTGAAGTTCATAATATTAATGCGACGATGGACGAAAATATTAGAGCGTCGGTACAGTCTATATTTGCAGACATGTAAAGACAATTTCAGACTGCAGCTCCCACTCCTCCACCTCCCACTGCAGACTCCATTATTTATCCTCCACATCCACCTGTAGCTCCCACTCCCCCACCTCAGCCTGCGGACCCCATTTTTCATCATAATCCCCCACTGCAGCTTCCTACATATTGTGAGTTGTATGTTGATGATCATAAACATCATATAGTTGCATATGAGTTAGTATATTGTACAGGAGATATAGTTCATCTTCAAAAATTAGAGGTAAATAATCAGAGGGTCACTATACAAGATATTATAGATAGATAAGATCGAGTAACATTACCTACAGATGAGGTGATGACAGTTGGACATAGTATCGACAATTTTTTGATTTGGCCATCCAGACTTCTTCGACTCATTACCAAAGAGGTATGAATGTTATATCTTTTATTTTATTTTTTTATTAAAGTTTTTTTATCATTTGAAAACTAATATATTTTTCTATTTCTTTTTATAGGAATACTTCAAAGGTATAGAAATACTATATAGACAACAACATAGACAAATGGATATGACATCAAGAACATTTTATAGTAGTCTTGACAGATTGTCAAGATATTCAAATTTGTTGGCGGGTCATTATGAGTTTCCAATGGAAGCTCATGTTTGTGGATGAGCAATAAATGTGGGGATTATGAAAACCGATATCATGGAGCTTGTTACTGTAGATAAGTTTGGCATCAACGTGGTCCAAATTTTTTCCATGTAAGTCTTAACACATTTTCCCTGCGTTAGATTTATTAAAAATGTATACCTATGTCTGTTTTTTATTATGTATCTTTATAAAATTTGTCAGTGGAATAAGCTGATAGTTGTATATGGATTCATGGACCCACAATTGATTTCCCCTGAATCATCTGCATTGGATGAGGAACAAAGAATGCTTTATACTGCTGAAAAACTTGAACAGAATATAGTTACACAATGTTGGATGATGCATTTTTGTGAGAGGTTTGAAACACATCTCTCTAAAAGTGTTCATTATATTTTAACATAAAAACCCACTAACCTTATATTTCCATTTATCAGTGATCATTGGATGTTAGGGATTTTTTTCCCAAGGGAGAAAACACTTTATTGGATATGCTCTGTCCATGATGATGTGTAGGAATGTTTTAAGAATATATTGGAAAAGTAAGTTTCAATTTCTAAATAGTTTTATATATTATAATGACTTTTAAATTTACCCCATTCATAATATTTTCTAACAGGGATTGGGTCTACTTTCGAGAAAACACATAGAAAATGAGTGCAAAGATCAAATATGTAAATGAAAAGGTAAATATCCATTTATATTTTTTAATTTTTGATTTATTACATAAAAATAATATATTGAATTTACACTCATTCAGACAGAATTGTCATAAAAAATAAGGCTTCATCGAATGCAGATATTATATATTAATATTTATGTATGAAATAATAACAACTGGGACAGTTGTGAATTTTGACATGGTATGATTTCCTCTTAAACGTTGCCATAATATTTCAATTTGATTTATTCATTATACATGTTAACTACTACTGTTTTCATTTGAATCTTTTTGATGACCCTCAACCCTATACTGCTCAAGACCTCAAACACTTACAAGTGGAGTGGTCAAATTATTTTATAGGTTTGATTGAATTTTAGTTGTTTGTAATGTAAAATGTAATTTTGAATATTGTCTTTGTAATTGTATATTTGGTAGTCGTTTAGGTAGGATTTAGTTTTTTATGTTAAAAGTGTAAGCATTGAATGTTATATATGTGAATGTTTAATTTCTCTCTACTTCTTGTTTTTTTCTACTTATGATATTTTTTCTGGTATGGATTCTGGTCTGGGGGGGAGGGGAGGGTGGGGGGGTGTTCAGTGTTGTGGGGTGTCCAGGGGCCTGGGAGGGATGTCTGGTGGGGTGGGGTGGGGGGGACATGGGTATCCATGAGTGTGGGGGGGGGGGGAAGTATAGGGGGTGGGAGTGTTTCCAAGAGGGTGGAAGGGCTATCCAAGGGAGTGGGAAGTTGTCCAGGGGGTGTCCAGGGGTGTGGGGGTGTCCTATGGGGTGAGGGGGGTTTCCAGGGGGTTGTCTAGTTGGGGGGGGGGGGGGTCCATGGTGTCCATTGGGATGGGGGTGGGGGCAGTCCAGTAGTGTGGTGGGGGATGTCTAGTGGGTTGAGGGGGTTCTGGTATGTTTTTGGAAACTTTTTGGTCTTCTTCTAGGGTGTGGGAGGGCTGTCCAGGGGTGTGGGAGTGCTGTCCATGGGGTGGGGGTGTCCGTGGGTGTGGTGGGGGAAGTCCAGTGGGGTGAGGGGGTTCTAGTTTGTTTTTGGTAACTTTTGGTCTGTTTCAGGGTTATGGGAGTGTTGTCCAGTGGTGTAGGAGTGCTTTCCAGGGGTGGGGAGGTATACATGAGGGTGGGGGTTGTCCAGTGGTGTTTGGGTCTATCCAGGAGGTTAGGGGGCAGTCCAGGGGTGTGGTGGGGGCTGTTCAGTGGGGTCGGGGGGAGGGTGTGAGGGTTGTCAATGGGTGTGGGAGTTCTATCCAGGGTGTGGGGGGGGTATACATGAGGGTGGAGATGTTGTTCCGGGGTGTTTGGAGCTATCCAGGGGGTCGGTGGCAGTCCATGGGTGTGGTGGGGGATGTCCAGTGGGGTGAGGGGGGGATGTTCGGGGGGTGGTGGGGGGCTGTCCAGTGGGGTCAGTTTTAAATGTTATCAATGTAAATACTTAATTTTTTCTTTGGTTCTAGTTTTGATCAACTTATGTTTTTGTGGTACGAATTCTTGATTTTATTTCTGGTTGTTTCTAGGGAGAGCAGAGGGATGTATTCTATTTTTTTTAAAAAAATTGCCTCCCATGTCGGTTATTTTATAACTGACGTGATAAACACCCCCGGACTAGTTTAGCACATCAGTTATTATATAACAGACGTGATAAATCATTTCCCGGGGGTTTATCAGGTCAGTTATTTAATAAGAGACGTGATAAACATCCTCCGCATGGGTTTATCTCATCGGTTATATAATAACCGACGTGATAAACCCCCCCCCCCCACTCCGGTGTATCGAGGAGGTTATATAATAACCGACATGATAAACACCACGATGTTATGTTTTTTACATCAGTTTTTAAATAACTGACATTAAAAACAATATTTATAACATCATCCATATTAACATCGGTTTAAAACCGACGTAAAAAATGAAAAATAACCGACGTAAATAATTATTTCGGCACTAGTGCTTATGGGATGTAGATGATGCAGGAAATATTGTATACGGTATTATTAGACAATGATATTTCATCCAATAATTTATAAACACGATTATTTCTAAAAAATTTCTTCAAGTTAATAGGATCACACATAATAATTACAAATTTTATATGATCCGTTGTATATTAATTTTTTTTATTTATGTATTAACCATTAGACATTTGATTTTTATTTATGTATCTTATTAGTGGTGTAAAATTTCCCCAATGAAAAAATGATGGAATATTCTCATGGTAAATTAGGAAACTATGGGTACATCACAAATGATTTCACATTAATGAATATCTAATGAAATCATTTGTCACTTCTGATTTAATAGTTATAAATATCTATGTCCATTCAACTGGAATAAAATTATATGATTATGTCCATGCTGATGACTATCTTGTCAACAAGATAATTATAGGAAATTAATATAAATATATTCACATACATAGGTTAATGACGCCTGTTTGCAATAATTAAGATGATATATCAAGAAAAATACACGATACTACACTCTGAGTGTTTGTAGAATGTTTTTTATTTATATGATAATGAATTTATTTATGGGGTCCCTAATGTTTTTCAATATTTTGATCATATAATTTAGTCAAGTGGTCCTATTTCCCCTAACAAAGTTTCCTAGAGGGTAAATTAATAATTGTATCCTGGACATAAGGTAAATCCTATTTGAATTTAATAATGGAATAATTTTTATTATGTTTTTAGATGATATATAATGTATTCATTTTATCATGATCAAATAAAAAAAAAATGAATGAATAATATATTGATAATTATTTACATAAAAAAATATTTTATATATATATTTAATAATTTTTAAGGATTTTTGATAGTATATATTAAATAGCCTCGTAGAAATGATACATTTCATATCATCTAATTATATAATTGATATTTAAATATCAATGAATGTTTTTCATTTTATTGAATTGTTTTTATTAGATTTTTTATATTACATTTAATTAAGGTATTGGTTATCCTCTTTTAAGAGAAAAATATACAATGAAAAATGAATATATATAACGTAATAAATATTTCAAGGTATTTGGTATGTTGTGTACAATATATTTCTCTAAATAATTCTATCAATACTATAATTAACATTATATATAATTCAATAAATTATTGTTTGCATTGTTCGTCATATTCCCCTCACATCCTCAAGAGAAGTAGATAGATTCCTTCTAGATTAGATGTAATTCGTATTACGAGCAATATGGAAAATGAATAGTGATTTTTTGGGTTCTAAAACGAAATGATCAATCCACAATTCCCTGAGGATCATTGAATATATATATATTTCAAGAGGTATTTTAAACATGAATCCTTTATTACAACATTATTAAAGAAAGAGTGGTGTCTTGATTTGGTATGGGAAAAATAATTCAAAGACAAAATTGATTTATTATAAATAAATTAATTATATATATTTGTGAAAGATCATGTAATGATGATTTAAAGGTTAATATTTATCTATAACTGAATATAAATCCATGGAATAAAATGAAAACCTAATGTAGGGCATGGGACCATCCAGAGTTGGTGTTCCCTAGAACATTCACTTACCACTTACTGAATCAATATTATTTCAGCCCAAGCCTTCCAATAACATTACCCAACAACTAAATCCATTCATTAAGAACCCAATAAATTATAAGGAGACTATCCTATTAAATTCATTAAAAACCCAAAAATACACCTTGAATCCTAAAATTTTGGAATATTTCCTTCACCAAGATCCACTAACCCATAATGGAATTTCTCTTTTTATGATTTACATGATAAATAAAATTCATGAAATTTATAGTTTTATTAATTAATAAGTATCAATTAATTTTTTGAAATGTTAGGATGTTTATAAAACTATTACAGTAAATGATGTTTTTCACTTATACTCGAGAAAATCAACCAATACCAAAATTTTTTTTATTGATTTGTTATCATTCTTAAATATATATATATAATGTTACAAAATTATATGATGTAATACCTTCAAAATATATCCAAACAACCATAGAATTTTTGTAAAAAATTTAAAAAAATGAAAAAAAATTAATGAGAAATTCAAAAATCTTATTAAAATTATATCATACTAATGGGGTAGAACAATATACAAATAATATTTTTTATTTAATGTTGATAGAGATAATTCATTGTGATATAATATCCACCATTATTTTCATATGACTAATATCTAAGGACATCAATTAATTGTAAATCAATATTTGAATCCAAAAAATTAATGTACATTAATAAAAATCTTACTAATCCAATTATATTAGTTTAAAGCATTTATGTTTCAATGCATGAACTTTAAAGTACACATACATATGGTTTTAAAATATTTAATATATTATCTGACCTTTCATGTTTACATAATATTCCTCACAGTTTATATATTAAAATAATTTAACTAAAAAATAAAATATATTTCATAGTTATATTAATTCCATTATTCATTTTTTTGATTAATATTAAAAAATTTAATCATTTAAATCTAATTTATATTTTGAAATATAAAGGGGTTAATTATAAATGTTAAAAAATGTTATATTACTTATTAGTTAATTTTCATTTAACATATATTTTTTAAAAAAATTAATTTTCCTAATCATTAAGAATATTTTGTTTAAAGTTATATTTTTTTATATTAGAAAATCTAAGATATTATGTTACATCCATGTATGACCTCACTTTGATTCTTGGATTTTAAAAAAATTATACACTTGGATTAGTTGGGAAATCAAATTATTGTGAGTAATAATAAATATAGAAATATATGCATTTGGAGTCACATCAATAAATCCCTTTCCAGTGTATAAGGTAACGAGTCCTCTCCAAACACTAGAGAATAAAATATAGTATGGATATTAATGGATTATTATATACTATTTCTAAATCTCTAAGGGACATGACCTAAGTTGTGTATTGGTTTTTAAATAGTTCTAATATGGATAAGGAATTTTTTTTATTTGGTGTAAAAATCCATAGATAACCACATCCTCATGCACATTTGTTATATTCAAAATTAAAATCATTAATGAATTAAAGGATAAAATAGAAAATTATCCAACATTTTAGACTGATATATCATTAGTTTTAATTACTTAGAAATTAAAACCATTATTATGAAAAATAATATCTAGGAATAGAAGAAATATGATACTTTTATGACCCACATGATAAAATTTAAGTATCTTTATAATACTATAATAGAGCTAAAAAATATTCATTTGAATAATAACAGATCTATTAACACATTTAAAATGATAAGACAAACTCATTATAGATTGTAACAAAAAAGGATAATAATTTTTAGATTAAACCTATATTTTTAAGGTGGATATTTCATTAGTGATGTCACTGTGTCATGTACCATAGATGCTAAACATTTTTACTTCAACCAACCTAGAAAATATTTGATTAACAATGGTGTTATCCTAAAGTGGTTTATAATTAGAAATTATTTATTAAGATAGTACCCAAGAGTTATGATCAATTAAATATTCATATTATGGATATTCTAAATGTAGATGATGTTAAAAAATCCCCCAAAAATATTAATTTGGAAATTTTCCCCCCATATATGGATTCCTATGCTGTGTCAATATGGTTTCATGGGAAATTATAAAACAAAAACATTAAATTGATAAAAATTACTTCTATTTGGGGAAAATATCTTATGATTTATGTGAATTACCCTTTTCCTCATTCTTATGATGAACCACCCCATGATGGTTGTTCAATCTAGTCAAATTTACTTGTTCAACACCACAATAAATGTACTAGGAAAAATTCTCAATGACTGGCTAACCATTATGCAATTTAAATGATTTGAATATTTAATAAAATTATTTTTGAAAAATATAACCATGAATGGTGTTATTACATTAGCATAATATATGATCCAAGAAATTAATAGGAATATGTTCTATTTTGTTCTTATGGTTAATGTTTATATCAGTAAATACCATGATAATGTGGAGTGGAACTTCGTTATCAAGGTCATGAAACACCAGAGTTTCTCAGAGTGGTTTTATTATTTATGTTTTTAGTTTTTTTCTTCTCAGTAATTCATATTTTACAAGTTTGGATTAATATTTTGTTCAATAAATTGAAAATCACAATTAAATAAGGTTATTCAATTTCTACATATCTTATTTGATCTTTCTCAATACTCCCTCTATTGGGCCATTTCCATTTCCCAAACATCTTGGACAATGTATCCTTTCAAAGGTAGTTATAGTTCCCATGATATCTCTCATTTATTTTTTATAATTATATAATCATTTTTATGAATAGAAAATGTCAATCATTACTGTGATTTAATGGTATTTAGAATGATTATGAATAATATAGTGGAAATATAAATTTTATTCCAAAGGAAATCTCTATATTTTTAGAACATCTTACAATAACATATTGTTAATTATTAATTGTTAGATTTATATTTCAGGAATGTAATTCCCCATGGATTATACCAATGATCCCTTCTCCTTAAGAATAATAAAAATATGTTATATTTGGAATCCACCACACAAAATTATCGGAAAAATTATTAAATTAAATATTCATCTATTCTATTTTGTTGGATAAAATAATCATATAAATTACATAGTTATATATATTTATAAACAAGTTATTTCTTCATTAAGGTTCCCATTGGTGTTCTATATATCATTTAAAAATAAATTAATACCTTCTACCATTTCAATTAACAAGAAATCAAAATCCATTTCTAATGTCACAACCTATAATACAAGAACATTGATCAACGATGTATTTTATTGATGATACATTATGAGACCGTGAAATCCATGACAATGAAACATAAATGGTAGATGATTATTAATGATTCCCTTTCGGGTATATTTTTAATACATATAAATAGTATAACCCATGATGTTGTTCATTGTACTACTTATTACACTTGTATACTATGTTTGAATATTCTAGATCCTCTTTAATATTGTTCATGAGAACTCTCATTGGGTAATTGTTTGAGGTTACATTTATTTTGGAAGGATTTTTAAAAAAACCTTTGTTTTTCAAACATTTTACTATACCTAACATATTTTTTAAGTAATCATATAATTATCCAAATTTCACCTTTTATGTACTATATAAATATCATAGAATTATCAACACAAATATCTAGATATTCAGAGAACATAATTAGTATTACATTATCCCATCCATCTCAATATCATTTGAAAACAATGATTTCCCAAATCTTCAACACATTTCACATGAGATTGATTTTTTGGGGGATTTTTCTGAATGTTTCATTAAGAAGAATTATAATTTAAACATTTGTATACAGAAAATTCTGAAATTTCAATAGAAAATTTTTAATAGTGTCGATGTATCCATATTTATTCTAAATTAAATTATTTAAACGAGCCTCAATGTGATACTAAAAAATATATATTTTTAAATAGAAATTGCGGACATTTCATATGGATAATTTTTAGGTATATTATTTGTATCACCCTGGTATATGAGTATTTTGAAATATTTATTTCATCTTAGTTTGAAAGTGTTTTAATTGATTCAGACAATATTTATGTTATAAAGTAATTACATATTGCAAGCTATTGGGTTCATTGGGAAAATAAAAATATCTATAGGAATCATGTGTAGTAAAATACCTCCATGCTTATCAAATTCATATATCATTCACTCATTCGTGATGTTGTCATATTTAATAGTTTCAATGTACTATGGAACTACGTTTTTTTATGAAGTATGAAAACTCCGAAATTGTTAAAATAGACATTAATAACACTAGAACCCAACCTTTATTCATTTTAATGTCAACAATAATGACTCATGCTCTTATGGTAATATGCGAGGTGGTTAAATTGTTTTGGAATTATATGAATTGGATATCATGAATTATATTTAATTTAATGCAAAAAAATGTTCATGTGAAGAATATTCTAGTGAAAGTAGTAGTGGTATTTGAATAGGTATAAATAGGAGTATTTATCTATTGTTCACAGATAATAATCAAATTTATTTATAAATTACATGCATGGTTCTCTCAAATATCATGGGTTAATTCTTATATCATTTGAGAATGTAGGTACCCCTCTAATCATAATACTATTTTCATTCATGTGTAGTACTAGGGAAGTAATGTGGATGATATTTCAGAATAAAATGACCACATGTCCCTTCCCCTGAATATTTTTTGTTCTTTGGGCTCTATTCCCTAAGAGAAAATTAATTTAGGGATAAGGAAGTGCTTGGACTCTACTACTTTATATCTAATTGACCATTTCCTACATCATTTTTGATGTTTTTTAATAAAATATTATCATTAACTAATATAAAATATGCTAACATTAAATTAAATTTGATTCTAAAAAATCAGATATTTATTTTATTGATGACACTGTTTAAGATATTGGATGGTTTTTTACTGATTCATTATATCTTTCTCAATGAAAATTTCTTTTTAAATAATTATTCATGATGTTTCAAAAATATACATTTATAATAACTTATGTGATGTTATAAGTATAAAATTTTACAAGTTACACATACATAAATTATTTTCAATGTGATAAAGCATAGACAACTAACGTTTACTCATATATAATATGATTAAATTTTAGTTCATTATTACATATTATAAATTAAACAATGTAAAGTTTAATACATTCAATTTTATAATCAATATCTGTTTTTAATAAATATTTGGTGGTTATTATTCAAGGGAACTCATTTATTAATATAATAAATTCACAAAAAGGAATTTATTCATTCATAAATAATTTTTTTGGAAATATGTTATATGGAATTTTAAAAAGAGTTTATAAATAAGTAGCCCAATTTCATATATATTTAATTTAATTTTGGATGATTATGTAATTGAGACATATTTTATCAAGTTGTGAAATAATTTTCTATAAAATAAATTTTTGGTATATTTGAAAATGATTATTTCCTATATTATCCCTAAAAACCTGACTATTTGAATCATTTTTATGTTATATATTTTTAATGATAAATTAATGTAAATATTTTTATGTGATTTAATTATATATCATTATTAAATAATATATCTAAACTATAAATTACAATCTGATTTAATTATTTTAATATTCTAATTTCTTTTGAAAATATGCATGGAACAATATTATTCTAATAATTTTTTCCGTTATATGATCATATAAAATATAGAATAATTCTTAAGGATATCATTATAGATAAAAATTAATGAAAAATAAAATGTGTAATATTGAAAAATTAAAATATTACTATAAATTTTTTGTTTACTAAGTAATAAATATAAATATATATATGACATCCAAACTTCTACACTTTAAAATAATACATTCTTAAGGGGTTTATTTTTTGTTAATCATGTTTCTACATTGCTGTCATTTGTTACTACCAATAGTAATAGGCCTAGGGTATACTGTACCAAAACAGAGGTAGCTGGGTGAATCAGTGGTCCCAAAAACAATAACTCATACGTTGTCTATATGTCCCCACTATTACTGGTAAATGTGTAATACAATCGATGGTTTTGATTTGGTGACGAGAGGATATGAGAGAAATAACAAACACAAAAACATGGTTATCAAAAATGTTCACCAACCCTTTCACTTTAGTTTATAATCATTATTCTAAAGAATATATTTTCATGATACCCATGTTCTAGTTTATTATCAATTTAACAAGGAATTTAGATTGGTTTTTTATTGGAACTATAATTAGAATTTGAAAAATATTTTCACACAATTCAAATGATATATTCTTTTTGTTATGCATATTTCTCTGTAATATATAAATTTTGTGCACCCTATTTCTCCCCCATAAATTCCTTCTAAATAATCCAAAGAATGATCCAGAAATAGGTTTCTCTCTCTTTATTTTTTAATTATAAACCTTAGCTATGCTAGAAGTCATATATTTAATGACATACCATGGATTACGTCATGATTCACATTGATATTAAATTGTGCTATAATTTATGAGATATTAAAGTTTGAATCCCAATGATCTTATATTATATAATAAGATAATTGATTATATTTTCGAAATTATAAATTTTATATTTAATGGACAATTATGTTATTATAAATCCATTGATGGAATTATTAACTCTTATCAGAACCATTGTAGCATGGTCAATGCATTATGACTTGAAGTCCCCTTACAAATAAAGAACCACATTAAATAGAAAAATGGGTCATTTAGGCGGCAAGGTAATGGTTTTTCAATCAATTTCATAGCCTATATCATCACACTACACCTTATAGTGAGAACCACTATCTCTTAACACAATCATTACTCGGCTTCTAAACTAGTGTTAACAGAATCATTTATGGGGATTTCTTTTGGGTGTAACTGATTCCATTGAATGTCTATTATAAAACATTATATATAATTATACCAACTATAACATGAGATTACACATGTCATATTTACTCCTTTCTCACATTATTTTATATCATTGATATAATATCACACATTAGACTAACTTACACTTCAATCTACATTATCACAGTGAATCCTAAGAGTTTATGAAATGATCACCCTAATAAGAGATTAAATAAATTACACATTGGAAATATTCTTTAATTTTTAAATAACATTTAGAGTAATGTCTTGGATATATGAGATTAACTGAGTCTTTTTTGTGTGTGATTAATTATTTCATGCAATGATTTTTAATCATGTATAGAAATCATTCCTCGAATTAATTTTCATCTGTACGCTACTCCAATGTGATTAAAAAAATCCAAGAGTAGGTTCCCAAAAAAATAATTCATGGCATCATATAAATACCAAGAATGATTTTCTATATGAAACCAATCAAACCATTCCTCCAGTAAAATATATATTTTTATAGCTCACTCAGCACTCTATTCATATTTTCTCGGTGATTACCTAAGAATGAGATGGTCATGGCTTTGGACAATCCTTCCATTCCATGGAGGTATTCTCCTAATTCCATCTTCCTGTGTAGGCATCTTACCTTCCTCTCTTTCTCTGATATAGATTTCTCCTATCCTTCCTAAAGATTTCGATTAGACCTAATGTTCCAAATCTCTTCAATGTATTTCCTCATCAAGGGATTTCACCCAGGGAGTTCTCATAGTATTCATATCATCTCAATATATCCTTGGTGGATTTATTTAAGAACAAATTCCATCAGTTGATGTCTCAGATAGGTTCATATTTATATCTTGGGGTCTAGAGGCATGATAATTGGTTGGTCTTCTTACCAAACTCCATATGATGGTATTATTTTCATCGGGTGAATATCTAAATTTTTCCCCATCTTGAGATCATTGATCCATAAACATGTGCTATGATTACATCGTACGATAGACCAATGAGTTCAAATGAAGCATGATGTTACTTCTATGGTGGTGTGGTTATGATTCCTAGAACTATAACTAAGTTTCAAAAATCCTTCTAATGTTGTATTCTTGGAAATATGGTTGGCCACTATATAGGTGATTTTTGTTGGATAAATTCTATTTTCACCCTATAATCCCATGAATCTATCATGATCACGATTTTACAGGTCTCTAGTTGAATGGTTTTGGATCATGCTCATAGAATAATCCTAATTAAAATAAGTCATAGTTTTTGAGTCCCGTGTTGCTTAATTATTATTGTGTAAAAGGTTGTGGAATCGAAAATATATATGTCATTGAGGATGAAAGGTTATTCAAGGGAATTTTTCTATCCTGACACTAGAGTTCAACAAAAAGGATACTGAGTCAGCACATATATCTATAATTGTTCAACATAGAATTTACCCAAATATAGGGTGGTAAAAACAAAGATCTATAAACCAAGGGTGGTAGATATATTTAATAACATGTGATAGGATTTTATCAAACTGTATGGAAATTTTGTAAGGATATTCTAGCTAAGGAAGATATAAGGAGGTTTTTGAATTTTTATATGTGGAACTAGGATATCAAATACCTTATTCCATACCTCATGTGGATGTTGTCGATAATGATATTAGACCCAATCACGATGAGTTGATCCAAATGATTATCAAATGGGACTCATGGGGTCATAAATATCAGGAGAATTCATTCTTGGTACCACATGATTCATAGGGGAATGGAGAGGCAATTGAGTATGAAAAGGAAATGATGGAGTAGTTTTCATATAAATATATGAAACTAATAGGAAGGGATAAATGATGAAGCTTAAGGGAAATATCATTAGGGATCTGATCACAAAAAACATTCATGTGTGGTTTGGGAACAAGAATATAAAACCGTTTTTTGTATTCATATTCCTTCACTAGAAGAAAACCCTATAGGTGATCATTCATAGGCCGATAATGATAAATACATATCTAGAATATTTGTAGTTGATAGTGTAGAGGAATAATGAATTAGAGGACTTCATTACCCAAGGAAGAAAAAGGGATAGAATGAGAATCATGATATAATTCGATGAATTGTGGTTAATGGAAGGAAAAGTAAAGGCCAAAATCATTATTATCAGCTACATATTCCAGTAGAAACAAGATCTACCACTAGAAAAAAGGTAATGGTTGGTGGATTAAAAGCCCAATATTCTCAATATAATAACATGTTGGCCTTAAAAATAGAAAAAAAGAGTCCCTAAGAGGTGAACATAAGAAAAAAGGGAAGGGTTGTTAGGATGGAATGGTGTATGGGGTTAATGATGAAGAAGAATAAAAAGGAAAAGGAAATTACCAAGATCTTATGATACATTGTAATGAAGAAATTAAGATATATTAATTCTGGATAACAATTTCATATGAAGATGTGGAAAGAAACTTATGAAGAACACTATGAGTCGATGTCAATTAGGATCAAAGGAATTTGGTCAACAAAAAAGTCAAAATTACAACAAGTGGATTAAATGAAAGGATGATTAACATATAGGAATACATCCAAGCATAGGAAAATTTATCCAACCATTTTAATGACCTAGTCATAAATGGCCTAGTATCTAAAGTATATTCCCTTCATTGTGGTTTATACAAGGTATGTGATTATATTAATTTAGTCTAATTTTTAATTATATATATATTTCATACCATTAATAATGAATCAATAAAAAATATACGGCTTACCGATTTCCTCACCATTTATTTTATGATAGAAAAATTAATTTTATGTTAAAGGACATTTAGATACCTCACCATTTAATATGTTCATTATTTTTAGTGAACACCATCTCTTAGTGTAAGTATAATTAAATATAGATAAATTCTCTAGTGAGATAAGTCGGTTACCTCATTTTCAATTCAAAATCATAATCATCATGATGATTCATCAATAAATTTCATGATAAAGGGCTCTCCATTATCCCACAATTAATTTTTTTTCAACAAGATTAGTACATACCTTCATTTCAAAATACCAATTCCATCACATTATGAACAATTTAATGTATAAGTATTATCAACTCCCCCTCCATATATTGTTATCCATTTAATTAATTTAGATATTCTATCACTTTTCAGAAGTGATCCTATTATATTATCCCATTTTTCAAAAAAAAAATTAATAAAATAGGTTAATCATCTTTATATGTTATATATGTATTTTGGTGAAAATTGTACTCCTAAAAATACACTCAGTTATTTTATTGGATAATTGTTCCTGGGATTCACAATGATATAAACAAAATCATTTTTACACGATTGATAGATAAATAAAATCTTTATATGTTCCACCTTACCTTGATGATGTGGTACATTGAGTTAATTTTATTTTACCATGAATATTTTATTACCTTCCATATCATGTTCATTAATCATATGTTGTCACATCTAATAACCATGAGAATAAAACTCTAATACACACATCTCAAATTGATAAAAGAATCCATATCATTATTTTTATTGAATTTAAAATCACAACTTGTTTATTTTTAATTGAGATATGATTAACAAAATTATGCTTTGGGTTGATGAATTCAAACCATCAGCCTATGATAGAGGTCCCACAACATAAGTAAAAACTCAAAAAACTATATCTCTTTTCCAATGTGAGTATATGTTTCCATGTAAACTATAATGAGCTATAATTATTATAACACATTCCAAAATCATGAGTTATATTGACAAAAAAATTCCCTTTCCCCCCCAAAATATGTAATATTCTATGCTTGATTAGAATCCCAAAAAAAGTGAAAATCAAAAATTAAAATTTTATTTGAACATTATGACATATATGAGTCGTCCAATGTGACTTAAATAATCTATTTTATTCACACATATTCCTTTATCATCAAATGATAGTTTTGTCTGATGATATATAACAGTGTAAAACTCCTTTGATTCATCTATTCCAATTTTTTCATGTAACTCACATGAATAATTTCTTTGTGAGAGATAAATATAATAGGTTTTATTCAAAATTTTCAAAACCAAAATCATTTTCATTTAACTAATCATTAACATTTCAATAAGATTTACCATTTGGGTTGAAAACATTCCACATATACCTTTCTTGTTAGTGGTGACAACATTACCACCAAAATATAAAATCATAATTATCAATTTTGTGTCCTCTCCCTTGACATGGATATTTTAATCCGCCTTTCTATTCGAATAGTATGTGCTCCTTAAGTTGTTATTTAATATTGAATACCATGTTTTGGGTGATTGTTTGAGTTGATATATTGCCTTATTCATATTTCAAATTCTATAACCATCAATATCAATGATAAAACATTATTTTCAATTGACATTTTTTCTATTTTTTTCTATGGAATTTTATATGTAAATTTGTTAGAGTTAGGGGCTATGTTGGCATAGGATTATGAGGCAAGGATAGGCTTGGAATAGATATAATAAAAACAAAAAATATATTATATTACACATACGACATTCTTCTAAAATAATGGAATAACTCTCAAATATAATTTTGGATAAAAAATATGAAACTAATTTTAAATCTGGAATACAGGTTCTACCATTGGACTGACATACTCATTATACACATAATGTGTATAGTATGAGAACCATCATAGAAGGAATTATAAATAAATAAATTATTTAATATTTTCATAAATACTAAACCTTAGTATACCCTATATAAAAATGATTTTTATAAATCCATTGGGTCATACATATAACCCTATAGATTCAATAGTGAGATAATGAAGGGGATCCTTGGAATGGGCATCAGGATCATGGATTGAAATATTATTTCCCATGGATCCTCTATGAAAACCATGTTCAATGACCTTTAAAATGTCAAATTAATCTGTTCTACAATAGAGATCCAACAAATATTATATTAGGGTATTTTTTTATCATTGCTTTATTTATATAATGATAAACATGAATCAATTCCACTAATAGATTGATTCATGTTCCAATAATGATGTATGTTTTTTAATTGATACTATTGTATTATTATTCTCTTTTTATCATTATTTTGAAAGTATAATGATTTAAAAATGATAAAAGGTGATGTTTTCTTCTTCTAATTGTGTTTTGATAATTTCTTCAATGGATCTTAATTCATTCATCACCAGTTTTTTCATTGAATGTTGGATAAAAAAATTCATACTAATCAATAATTTTGAAACTATTCATTTTCCTAATAGTTTGATTCCATGGATTTAGGTTTGGAATCCAAAACAAATTCTAGGTTGAGAAGTTATTATAGATGATAGTAAATGTATTAGGATTGGTGGTTCATGTTTTGAAGTTGCGACTGTGGCATAAGGAAAAGGTGGATGATTCCTAAGTATATTAGGTTAATAGAATATGACTACCTATGGTAAAATTTCTTGGTAAAAACTAGACCCATGATTATCAAAGGATATATTGCTGTGATCAATGTAGACTATGAAAAGAGAATAAACACCTAAGGTAAAAGTGGGTTATGAAAAAAATAATAAATACACGATGTGTAGTCTGAAGAAGACCTGTCATGTGGTATGTTGGCTATAAAAGTAGAGGTTTCAGAGAAATAAACTATTACACACCATATGGGACACCCAACATTGCAAATAACCCAATGATTGTGGCTATAAATGTAACCTAGGGTTACACTAGCATAGACATTTTAAGTCACATGGACATGAAAATACTACACAGAAATAACCCGAGGTACACAGAAACGAGCCAAATTCCATAATCAAGATTTTTTTTAGATAATACATGTGGTGTACACCAAATAAAAACCTTATACATTTTATAGAATGTTTTTAGCACCTTTTATTTCGTATGGAACTTATTATCAAGGTTATATTACCTTGGTACATCCCTAGAAGGATATAATGAGGCATCACATCCCTAGTGTCAATCTTTTGATACTTCTTGTTTCATAAAAACACGCTATTTGCTCTAACAGCAGGAATTAATTATTAAATTAATTAATTCAACTTATATGTTTTGAATTTTGTAAAATAGACTTCATTTTTTAATTTACAATATCAAATATATCTTCGGTCGAATTTTTGGTATTTTTCTGAAACACATCAATTTTTGATGAATAGGGAAACCACTAAGTGGTACTTAAAAAAACTGATTTTTCCGTTTAAATGAAAATTTACCACCTCTGTGATTTGAATTTCAAAAATCTGACATAAATGGTTTTCATTGAGAAGTAAAATGTGGTTCAATGGGATTAAAATAATTTTTTGGTGAATTGTAACTTTTATGTTTTTAATCGCGATTAGAGGTAATTAGTGTTGTTTAAGGTAAAAATAATGTTTTAATGATATGAAATGACCTAGAAACATGTCCTACCCTTATTTTATGGGTCATGGTCGACCAATAAAATCCATGGGTCAACTTGGGGACCCCATGGAGCCACTTTGGTAGAAAAATGACATAAATACCTTTTTGTTTAAAGTTAAAATAAAAATGTCAGAAACATGTGTTGTTTTACTAAAACAATTTTTACATGGGGTTATATAAGACATATTTTTGACAATAATTATTCATTATAAAGATAAAAAGATTTACTAAATCATGATTTTTTTAATAATTTTTTGACATTAAATAAAGTAAATTATTTATGACACCATGATGATGCAGCGATTACCTCATTATTTAACGATTTAAATAAAATTAAAAGATAATATAAAATCTAGGACCAATACATGTCAAAAACCTATTGGATGGGTGGATTTAGAACTATTATCACCTTATCTTCTAAATATATAATTGTGGGACACTTTTTATCAGAAAATAATTTTATAATAAAGTATCTTTTCTTAACTTTCCATGAGTGCCCCTCCTCTCCCCTTATAAAAGGCCCCCACCTCAACCTCCTTACCAACACCTCTTAAGACTTTGGATCGGACAATCTCTTCTCTTTTTGACTCTACACATCCCTATCTTACTCCTATAAGCCTCACATTGGGAAGAAGTCTTCCCAAGGAAGCCTTTGAGCTCAAATCTAAGAGAGTTACCCGATTTTAAGGTAATGTTTTCACTTGTGTTCTTTTATTTTATTTTTCTTATCCAACACCCTAAACTATTTTTATTCATTTATTTTGTAACAAATCTATTGTATTCAATATATTAGGATGTTTTTATAAGAATAATTCGAGCTACACTTACACACACCTTCATATAATGGTTAAATAAAATATTGTTTCTGTGGATGGCGAATTTCTGCCTCATGAAACGATGATTGTTCAACACTCATATAACATCTTCAAAGATGGCCATTAAGATGACACTATATTTATATATTATATATAATATTTTATGTTTTCCTTAAGATTATATGTTTTCCATTTATGGCATACCTTTATGGCTTCCATTATGGGTATACACGATATCTTCATTTTAGGAAGTGCGGACTATCACCCCCTCAAAGTGATTTGATTCGTTAATTCCATATGTGGGACATATAAAGGATGGATTTAATAATATTATATATGATATTATACTGGAATTATAATATACCTTTTTATCGTTATGATTTCACTCCATTAAAGTATGAGATAGAAATGAAAGTAGCGTTCATGCGTACGTACGGCTTACCGTCTCCATGAGCGGTGCATTTCATTTGTTATCCCCAAATGTAATGTATTATTATAAGTAAATATATATAAAGGATATATATGATGTATGTTACATCTAAATGATGAATATAATTCTGGAATTAAAATATACATACCTCTCATTTAGTTTGAATTCCATTAATATGACATAGAAATGAAAGTAGCATTCATGCGTACGTACGGCTTACCATCTCCATGAACGGTGCATATAATTTATTACCTCTAAATGGTTATGTAATATTATAAATATATGTATATGCTGGATATATATGATATATATGATATCCAAATCATGAATATCATTTTGGATATAATTAACCTTTGACCACACGAACAACATGTAATTATAAGAAGTCCACTTTCGACTTAAGAACCAAGTATCGACAAAAAAACATTATTAACTTAAATGATTACATAATGTTTATAACAGTTTAATAAGTGATATAAAAGTAATAATGAACTTGAAAAATGTTCTTAAGCAAGTAGAAATTAACTCAGGTTTATTATTCAGGATGTTAAAGAACGATCGAGTCAAGTCGGACCAGAGGTAAGGGAACTTCTTAACCCAATTTCTATTCTTTGGGTTAATCTCCTACATTAAAATTATGTCATGATATTATTATGTACTCTCTTTTATTTTTAATTTCTTTATGTGTACTTATAGTGAATACACATAACAGATCTATTTTATTTTAAAAAATGATCTTTGTAAGGGACTTCGTCTCAATCTTCTTTCATTGAGGCATATTTCGTTTTATACACAACCATATTTTATACGCTGTACAAACCCCTTTGACTTTGACTTTTATACAAAAGGAATATTTTTCTATGAAGCATTTTACAAAACGAAAAAATGGAATGTTTCTTTTAATGTACGCGGTGACAACGACCTTTTTCGCTGCCGCGAGTATTATTTGGTCTTTGGCTTCCTCAATAAGATGTAATGATTTTAAAATGAAATAAATACAATATACTCTTTTTATGTATTTTGGTATTGACATTGGTTTTTATAATGGATTTGTTATGTCAATATATTTGAGTGATATATTGTGATCAAAGTGTGGAAATTTTTTATTTCCATTTTATTTTTATTATGTATTATGATTTTATAATGGTACATGGACATTTGACGGGTGGTTACGTGATAAACCACACGACGGGTGGTGCCATGAATACTAGGAAAGGTGGTTATGTTATAACCTCCAATACATTGGGTATGGAAGTCGGCCGTATGGCTATTCCAGTAAGTGATATGTGTGGGAGTTGACCGTATGGTTAGTCCATTTAAGTATGTTTATGTCCCAAGAAACCTTTATATGTTATGTGATCTTTATATGGGTTTTATGGTAATATTTTGGTTACAAATGGGTAAGTAATGATCTTTTATTCAGTGAAGTGTTTTTAATACTTCATAAAGGTGAAAATTATTAGTTTGATAAAGTATACATGGTTTACTTGTTGTTTTGAAAAACTAACAGTTTTCATTCATTGGGTATCCCTTACTGAGCTTTTTATGCTCACCCCATGTTTTTTTTAAATTTTCTTCCCCGGACATAATGTGGAATAGGGTCGAGGATGGGATCAAGGGAAAGCCATGCTATCTAAAACATGGAACTAGACATGTTTCTTTTTAAGAGTTTTTATTTTATGGAAACTTAGTAGAAGTTTCTACTTTGTAATCTTTTGAGATGTAATAGTAATGTAATAATTCTATAAAACATTAAACCATGAAAATATCCTCAATGTGAATTATTTATTTAATTCAATATTAAGTAAGGTTTAATGCCAGGGCCTTATAGTTGGTATCAAAGGGCGGTTTAGACAACATTCAGTGTTAGAAAATTGTTAAATTATAAATTAATTTATGGTATGATTGAAATGATATAGCATTTTATGATTACCATGTTTCTTCGCCTATGATATTTATGTGTTCATAATGGTTTTCCGTAGAGGAAACAAAGCAGTTATGTTTGGACAACATCAGGAGGAAGAAAAACTTCCAAATCAGCAACCCGAGATGGTCGGAATTGGAACTGAACAGTTTGTTGTAGTTATGGAACAGTTGACTCAGGCTATAAATGGTGGTGGTATCCATTCACGAGATCAGCCAGATCAACCACATAGGAACATGTCAGTGGTAGAAAATTTCATGAGGCAACATCCCCCATCATTCAAAGGATCATCTGACCCTGTGCAAGCTGAAGGGTAGATTAAAGCACTGGAGAATATTTTTTATGTCATGGGGTGTTCAGAACATAAAAAGGTTAGTCTTGCTGTTTACCATTTTGAAGGTGAAGCTGATCAGTGGTGGTCGATGGTGAAAAATATTAGGGTGTTAATTTTATCTGGACAAAAGAATGTGATGATTGTTTTCAGGAGTTGAAAAGAAGATTGTTGAATGCTCCAGTTTTGGAACTTCGTTCAAGGAATGGTGAGTTTGTTATCTATAGTGATGCTTCATTGAAAGGACTTGGTTGTGTCCTTATGCAGAATGATCAGGTAATTGCTTATTCTTCATGTCAGTTGAAAACTCATGAAGTAAATTACCCTACACATGACTTGGAATTTGTTTCTCTTGTTTTTGCCTTAAAAATTTGGAGGGATCATTTGTATGGAGTAAAGTGTGAAATATATACCAATCACAAAAGTTTAAAGTATATATTCAATCAGAAAGAATTGAACATGAGACAAAGGAGATGGCTATAATTAATCATGTATTATGATTTTAGAATTCATTACCATCCAGGGGAAGCAAATAAAGTGGCTGATGCTTTGAGCCGAAAAAGTAATGCTTCGTTAACCATTCTACGTTTGGAATGAGATCCTTTGGTTTTTGATTTGATGAAATTTGGCATAGAAGTTGTCGGTGCAGGATGTCCTTTTGTTTTGTTTTAGTTATCAGTGAAATCGTCTCTATCAGACATAATTAATCAGGCACAGATTCAAGGTAGTGAGTTGTAGAAAAAGGTAGGGCTGGTTCAGAAGGGTAAGTTTCCTGAATTCAACATTGATAATAACTGTGGTTTGAGATTTGGAAAGAGATTGTGTGTGCCTTGTGATTCATATTTGAAGAGAGAGTTGTTATGTGAAGCTCATAGTTCTCTGTTTTTAGTTCATCATGGCAGTACTAAGATTTACAAAGATCTACGAGAGTATTACTGGTGGGATGGAATAAAAAGGGATATTGCTGATTTTACTGTGAAGTGTTTGACTTGTCAGCAAGTTAAATCAGGGCGGAAATTACCAAAATGGATGCTACAACCTTTACCAGTACCAGAGTGGAAATGGGAGAATATATCCATGGACTTCATTGTGGGATTTCCGAAGACACCTCGAGGTAATAATGCAATCTGGGTTATTGTTGATCGCTTGACTAAATATGCTCATTTCCTTGCCATATGAGATACTTTTTTCCTAGATCAAGTTTCTCGTTTTTTTCTTAAAGAGATAGTCAGGTTACATGGAGTTCCTCTCACTATTTTATCTGACTGTGATCCCAGGATCACTTCTAAATTTTGGAAAGGCCTTCAGAAGTCGTTGGGTACTGAATTAAATTTTAGTACAACTTTTCATCCTCAATCAGATGGGCAGTCAGAACAAAAAATTCAGACCTTGGAGGATATGCTATGTGCTTGTTCTATGGATTATCAGGGAAGTTGGGACCAACATCTTTCTTTGGTTGAGTTTTCTTATAATAACATTTTTCATTCCAGTATACAGATGGCACCATTTGAGGCATTATATGGGAAGCGGTGTCGAACTCCGGCTTTTTGGGATGAAGTAGGTGAAAGGAAGTTAATGGGACATGAATTTGTAGAAGAGATGGAAGAAAAAGTTTTGTTGATTCAGAAACACATGAGAACAGCTCAGAGCAGGCAGAAGAGTTATGCGGATAACTGGAGGAAGGATCTATCTTTCGAGGAAGGTGATCATATCTTTCTGAAAGTTTCGCCAAGGGAATGTGTGATGCGATTTGGTAAGAAAGGAAAGCTGAGTCCAAGGTTCATTGGACCATATGAAATTCTGGATAAAGTTGGATCAGTTGCTTACCGAGTGGCTTTACCTCCGATTTTATATCAGGTACACAATGTTTTTCATGTTTCGATATTGAGAAAGTATATGCCATATCCATCTCATGTTTTGAGCCCAGAGGTAGTTCAGTTGGAAGAGAATCTCCCTTATGAAGAACAACCAGTCCAGATTCTTGACCGAATAGAGCAAGTGATGCGAAATAAGGTAATTCACTAGGTAAAGGGTTCGTGGAAAAACTATATGGTTGAAGAGGAAACATGAGAATCTGAAAATTCTTTGAGGGATAAATACCTCCATTTATTTTGATAAGTGAATAAAATTGCGAGGACACAATTCCCAAAAGGGGGGAATGATGTAACATCCCAGGTAAATAAAGAATAAAACATTTTCATATTTTTTAATATTTGCGAATTAAATAATAATTTTACTTTAAAGGGGTTGCTATGTTCGATAGTGTACCTGATACGCAACAAATAGTTTCTTTGAAATCTTACATTGCACACTAGTAATAAAATAATATTATTTTAAATGGTAGTTAACACGTAGCCGTTGTATTGGCGGGAATGAATGGAAACAATGAAAATATGATTATAAATGTTTGTTAAATGTTTTTACATTTATCTAATAAATGATAAAGGCTTAAAATACGAAAAGAATTCAATTTTAGGCATATATACTCTAACATTCACTAAAGATTGACTTATCGCCTTTTGATGGCGAACCGTCTATAAATATAGTTTTGGTCACTTTTATATATTCTATTGGACTAAATAAAATTCTTCTTTATAATAGGGACATCAAAATTTACTTTGTGTGAATTTTTTGTATTTTTTCGATAAAGTCCATTTTTTAATGAATAGTGAAAAATGTTGTATTTTAATTCAAAACCTCTTTTTAATATAATTTATTTATATGATTATAATATCTTTTGAATTGGTTTTTAAGTGATATTTGAATACATTTTTACCATTTAATCCAATAGTGGTCGTTGGAATTAATTTTACATTGAAATCGGACTTAAACTAGTGTCAATCTTTTGATACTTAATTTTTCATAAAAAACACGCTATTTGCTCTGACAGCGGGAATTAATTATTAAATTAATTAATGGAACTTATATGTTTTTAATTTTGTAAAATAGTCTTCATTTTTTAATTTGGAAAATTAAATATAGCTTAGGGTGAATTTTTGGTATTTTTCTGAAAAACTTGAATTTTTGATGAATAGTGAATCCACTAAGTAGTACATAAAAAAACTGATTTTTCCGTTTAAATTAAATTTTACCACTTCTGTGTTTTGAATTTCAAAAATCCGACATACATGGTTGTCATTAAGAAGTAAAATGTGGTTCAATGGGATTAAAATATTTTTTTGGTGAATAGTAACTTTTACGTTTTAATTCGCGATTAGAGGTAATTAGTGTGGTTTAAGGTAAAAATAATGTTTTAATGATATGAAATGACCTTGAAACATGTCCTAACCTTATTGGATGTGTCATTACTGACCAAAAAAATCCATGGGTCAACTTGGGGACCCCACAGAGCCACTTTGGTAGGAAAATTACATAAATATCTTTTTATTTAAAGTTAAAATTAAAATGTCACTAACATGTATTGTTTTAGTAAAACAATTTTTACATGGGGTTATATAAGTCATATTTTTTACTATAAATATTCATTAGAAATCTAAAAGTTTCCTACATCATGATTTTTTTTATAATTTTTAGACATTAAATAAAATAAATTATTTATGACACCATGATGATGCAGCGATTACCTCATTATTTAACGATTTAAATAAAATGAAAAGACAATGTAAAATCTAAGACCTAAACATGTCAAAAACCTATTGGATGGGTGGATTTCGAACTCTTGTCACCTTATACTCTACATATAAAATTGTGGGACCCTTTTTATCCGAAAATCATTTTATAATAAGGTATCTTTTTTTAACTTTCCAAGAGTGCCCCTCCTCTCCTCTTATAAAAGGCCCCCCACCTCTACCTCATTACCCACAGCTCTCAAGCCTTTGGTTCGGCCAAGCTCTGCTCTTTTGGTCTCTCCACATTCCTCTCTTACTTCTAGATTCCTCACTTTGGGAAGAAGTCTTCCCAAGGAAGCCTTTGAGCTCAAATCTAAGAGAGTTACTCGATTTTAAGGTAATGTTTTCCCTTGTGTTCTTTGGTTTTATTTTGATTCTCCAACCCCCAAAACTCTTTTTATTAATTTCTTTTGTAACAAATCCAGTATATTCAATATACTATGTTGTTTTTATAAGAAAAATTCAGGCTACACTTACACACACATTCATCTAATGGTTAAAGAACATACTGTTTCTGTGGATGGAGAATTTCTGCCTCACGAAACGATGATTGTTCAACACTCATATAACACCTTCAAAGGTGGCCATTAAGATGAAACTATATTTATATTTGATATATAATATGTTAATTTTTTCCTTAAGCTTCTGTATTTCCCATTTATGTCATAGCTTTATGGCTTCCATTATGGGTATACACGATATCTTCATTTTAGGAAATGCGGACTACCGCCCCCTCAAAGTGATTTGATTTGTTAATGCCATACATGGGACGTATAAAGGATGGATTTAATAATATTATATGTGATATTTTACTGTAATTATAATATACCTTTTTATCATTATGATTTCACTCCATTAATGTATGAGATAGAAATGAAAGTAGCATTCATACGTACATACGGCTTACCGTCTCCATGAACGATGCATTTCATTTCTTATCCCCAAATGTAATGTACTATTATAAGTACATATATATAATGGATATATATGATGTATTTTACATCTAAATGATGAATATAATTCTGGAATTAAAATATACATAACTCTCATTTAGTTTGAATTCCATTAATATGACATAGAAATGAAAGTAGTGTTCATGCTTACGTACGACTTACCGTCTCCATGAACGGTGCATTTCACTTCTTACCTCTAAATGATTATGTAATATTATAAATACATGTATATTCTGGATATATATGATATATATGATATCCAAATCATGAATATCATTCTGGAAATAATGAACCTTTGACCACATGAACAACATGTAATTGTAATAAGTCCACTGTCGACTTAAGAACCAAGTACCGACAAAACAAACAATATTAACTTAAATGATTACATAATGTTTATAACATGGTAATAAGTGATATAAAAGTAATAATGAACTTGAAAAGGGTTCTTAAGCAAGTAGAAATTAACTCAAGTTTATTATTTAGGATGTTAAAGAATGATCGAGTCATGTCGGACCAGAGGTAATGGAACTTCTTAACCCAATTTCTATTCTTTGGGTTAATCTCCTACATTAAAATTATGTCATGATATTATTATGTACTATCTTGTATTTTTAATTTCATTATGTGTACTTATAGTGAATACACATAACAGATCTATTTTACTTAAAAAATTGATCTTTGTAAGGGACTTCGTCTCAATCTCCTTTAATTGAGGCATATTTCATTTTGTACACAAAATTATTTTATACGGTGTATAAACCCCTTTTACTTTTACTTTTATACAAAAGGAATATTTTTCTACGAAGTTTTTTACAAAACGACAAAAAAGGAATGTATCTTTTAACGTATGCGGCGACAATGAACTTTTCCGCCGCCGCGAGTATTATTTGGTCTTTGGATTCCTCAAAAAGCCGTAATGTTTTTAAAATGAAATAAATACCATATACTATTTTATGTATTTTGGTATTCAAAATGGTTTTTATAATGGATTTTTATGTCAATATATTTGAGTGATATATTGTGATCAAAGTGTGGAAATGTTTTCTTTCCATTATATTTGTTTTATGTCTTATGATTTTATAATGGTACTTGGAAATTTGACGGGTGGTTATGTGATAAACCATATGACGTGTGGTGCTATGAATACCAAGACAGGTGGTAACGTTATAACCTCCAATGCATTGGGTATGGAAGTCGACCGTATGGCTATTCCATTAAGTGATATGTGTGGAAGTCGATCGTATTGTTATTCAATTTGAGTATGTTTATGTCCCAAGTTACCTTTATATGTTATGTGATATATATATATCGGTTTTATGTTAATATTTTGGTTTCAAAAGGGTAAGTGATGATTTTTTATTCAGTGAAGAGTTTTTACTACTTCATAAAGGTGAAAAGTATTACTTTGATAAAGTATACATGGTTTAATTGTTGTTTTGAAAAACTAAAAGTTTTCATTCATTGGGTATCCTTTACTGAGCTTTTTATGCTCACCCCATGTTTTTTGAAATGTTTTTCACAGGACTTAATGTGGAATAGGGTCAAGGATGGGATCAAGGGAAAGTCATGCTATCTAAAACATGGAAGTAGACATGTTTCTTATTAAGAGTTTTTATTTTATGGAAACTTAGTAGAAGTTTCTACTTTGTAAGCTTTTGAGATGTAATAGTTATGTCCTAATTCTCTAAAACTCTAATCCATGAAAAGATCATCAATATGAATTATTCATTTAATTCAATATTAAGTAAGGTTTATGGCCAGGGCCTTATATTTGGTATCAATGGTCGGTTTAGACAAATTTAGGAGTTAGAAAATTGTTAAATTATAAATTAATTTATGGTATAATTGAAATGATATATCATTTTAATATTACCATGTTGCTTTAACTAAGGTATTTCTGTGTTCAGAATGGTTTTCCGTAGAGGAAAAAAAGAAGCTATGTTGGGACGACATCAGGAGGAAGACAACCTTCCAAATCAACAACCCGAGATGGTCAGAATTGGAACTGAATAGTTTGTTACAGTGATGGCATATTTGACTCAGGATATAAATGGTGGTGGTATCCATGCACGAGATCAGCCAGATCAACCATAGAGGAACATGTTAGTGCTGGAACATTTCATGAGGCAACATACCCTATCATTCATAGTATCATCTAACCCTGTGCTAGCTGAAGGGTGGATTAAAGCACAGGAGAAGATTTTTGTTGTCATGGGGTGTTCAGAACAACAAAAGGTTAGTCTTTTTGTTTACCGTTTTGAAGGTGAAGCTTATTAGTGGTGGTCGATGGTGAAAAATATCAGTGATGGCGATGTGATTGATGAACTTCACTGGGATGAATTCAAAGGTATGGTTCCTGAGAAATATTTTCCTAAGGTGGTTCATCTTAGGATGGAAAAACAATTTCTAGAATTGAGGCAGGAGGATGACTCAGTGGCTACTTATGAAGCAAAGTTCACTTGACTGGAAAGGTTTTCTCCAAACTTCATACGAGAACTTCATAGTATAATCAACCGTTTTTACACAGGGTTAATGCCAAAGTATCGAAGGGATTTAGCTTCTCATGAGTTCAAAAGTTATGAAAAACTTGTTTGATGTGCGGAGAAGGTGGAAATGGAGTTTGCCGATGATCAGGTGTTCTTTGAAAAACAACAGAATAAGAGGTCCAGTTGGTAGGAAAAGGGGATGAATTCATCAAAGAAGAAAGGAGGTAAGAAAACCAAATATCCATCCTATGAGAAGTGTGTTAAAATTCATTCTGGAGAATTTTTATCCAAGTCTGGAAAGTGCTTTTGATGTGGTAATTCTGGTCATATTGCTTGTAACTGTAAGAAAGATGATCAAGTGGGAAATGAAAATTTAGCGGTAAGATGTTTTAAGTGTAATGAAATGGGTCATTATGAAAATGAGTGTCTAACGAAGAACTCAACTGAGGGAAAGCAGCCATACTACAAGAAGAAAGGGGTGGTGAAATCCTTTGCAACTACTTCCGCAGATGTTGGGCCATCGAATGAAGTAGTATCAGGTACACTATTTGTTTGATCAGATTATGCCAATGTGTTGTTTGATTCAGGGTCTACATATTCTTTCTTCTCTAAAAACTTTTCTAGTAAAATGGGAATACCATATCAAGAAATGAGTCCTGAACTTTTGGTAAAAACACCTGGGGGAAATGTTGAGGCAAAAACAATTTATAAGAATCTTCCTATCCTTATCTGTGGAAAGAACTTACTGGAAAACCATATTGTTTTATCTTTAGTAGAGTTTGATGTTATCCTGGGTATGGATTTTCTCTCTATTTACCATGCTAAGATTGACTGTAGATCTAAAATGGTTTCTTTTCAGAATGATTTCTATTTTGTGTACAAGAATGAACCCTTTCTTTTGATTACATATCAGGATGTTGAGAAACTAGTAAAAGATGGAAATGAATGTTACCTTGCACATATTGTTGAAAATAAAAGAAATGTTCATATTAATGATGTGCCAGTGGTAAATTAGTATCTTGATGTTTTTCCTAATGAGTTGCCTGGTATTATTCATGAACGGGAAGTTGAATTTACTGTTGACTTAGTTCCTGATTCTAAGCCAATTTCAAAACCCCCTTATCAAATAGCTCAAGTTGAACTTTTAGAGTTAAAGAAAAAATTACAGGAGTTACTAGATAAAGGTTTCATTTGACCTAGCACATCACCATGGGGTGATCCTATCTTGTTTGTTAAAAAGAAAGATGGTTCAATGAGACTTTGCATTGATTATAGAGCCTTGAATAACATTATTGTTAAGAACAAGTATCCTTTGCATCATATCAATGAATTGTTTGATCAGCTCCAGGTAGATCAGTATTTTTCAAAGATTGACCTGAGATTGGGGTACCATTTGTTGAAAGTAAAAGAAGTAGATGTTCCGAAGACTGCATTCCTTACTAGATATGGCCATTATGAATTTGTAGTTATGGATTTTGGGTTAACCAATGCACCTGTTGTATTCATGGACCTTATGAATTGAATTTTCCATGAGTTTTTGGATAAGTTTTTGGTTGTTTTCATTGATGATATTTTGGTGTTTTCTAAAAGTGAAGAAGAGCATGAAAGTCATTTAAGGGTTATCTTGCAAACCATAAAAGAAAAGAAACTGTATGGAAAATTTAGCAAGTGTGAGTTTTGGTTACAAAAAATTTCTTTGCTGGGTCACATTGTTTCAAAAGATGGCATAACTGTTGATCCTGCTAAAACAAAAGTTGTTGCAGAATGGCCAAGACCCACAAATGTCACCGAGATACGTAGTTTCCTTGGTTTGGAAGGTTACTACCGAAGGTTTTTTGAAATTTTTTCACGATTATCTAGTCCAATGACTAAGCTAACTCATAAGGGTGTTATGTTTATCTAGACAATAGAATGTGATGATTGTTTTCACGAGTTGAAAAGAAGATTGGTGAATGCTCCAGTTTTGGAACTTCCTTCCAGGAATGGTGAGTTTGTTATCTAAAGTGATGCTTCATTGAAAGGACTTGGTTGTGTCATTATACAGAATGATCAGGTAATTTCTTATGATTCACGTCTGTTGAAAACTCATGAGGTAAATTACCCTACAAATGAATTTGAATTAGCTACTGTTGTTTTTGCCTTAAAAATTTGGAGGCATCATTTTTATGGAGTAAAGTGTGAAATATATACTGATCAAAAAAGTTTAAAGTATATATTAAATCAGAACGAATTGAACATGAGACAAAAGAGATGGCTAGAATTAATCAAGGATTATGATTGTATAATTCATTACCATCCAGGGAAAGCAAATAAAGTGGCTGATGCTTTGAGTCGAAAAAGTAATGCTTCATTAACCATGCTACGTTTGGAACGAGATCCTTGGATTTTTGATTTGATGAAATTTGGCATAGAAGTTGTTGGTGCAGGATGGCCTTCTATTTTGTTTTAGGTATCAATGAAATATTCTCTATCAGACAGAATTAAGCAAGCACAGAAGTAAGACAGTGAATTGCAGAAAAAGGTAGAGCTGGTTCAGAAGGGTAAGTTACCTGAATTCAACATTGATAATGATTTTGTTTTGAGATTTGGGAAGAGATTGTGTGTGCCTTGTGATTCGCAGTTGAAGAAAGAGTTGTTATGTGAAGCTCATAGTTCTCTGTTTTCAGTTCATCCTGGCAGTACTAAGATGTACAGCGATCTGCGAGAGTATTACTGGTGGGATGGAATGAAAAGGGATATTGCTGATTTTACTGTGAAGTGTTTGACTTGTCAGCAAGTTAAAGCATAGCGGCAGTTACCAAAGGGATGCTGCAGCCTTTACCAGTACCCAATTGGAAATGGGAGAATTTATCCGTGGACTTCATTGTGATATTTCCGAAGACACCTTGAGGTAATAATGCAATCTGGGTTATTGTTGATCTATTTACTAAATATGCTCATTTCCTGGCCATATGAGATACTTTTTCCCTAGATCATGTTTCTAGTTTGTATCTTAAAAAGATAGTCAGGTCACATGGAGTTCATCTCTCCATTGTATCTGACCATGATCCCAGGTTCACTTCTAACTTTTGGAAGGGCCTTCAGAAGTCGCTGGGTACTGAATTAAATTTTAGTACAGCTTTTCATCCTCAATCAGATGGGCAGTCAGAACGAACAATTAAGACCTTGGAGGATATGCTACGTGCTTGTTCTATGGATTATCAGGGAAGTTGGGACCAACATCTTTTTTTGGTTGAGTTTTCTTACAATAACAATTTTCATTCCTGTATATAGATGGCACCATTTGAGGAATTATATGGGAAGCGGTGTCGAACTTCGGATTTTTTGGATGAAGTAGGTGAAAGGATGCTGATGGGACAAGAATTGGTAGAAGAGATGGTAGAAAAAGTTCATTTAATTCAGAAACACATGAGAACAGCTCAGAGCAGGTAGAAGAGTTATGCGGATAACCGGAGGAAGGATCTATCTTTCGAGGTAGGTGATCATGTATTTCTCTATGTTTCACCATGGGAAAGTGTGATGCGATTTGGTAAGAAAGGAAAGTTGAATCCAAGGTTAATTGTACCATATGAAATTCTGGAGAAAGTTGGATCAGTTGCTTACCGAGTGGCTTTACCTCCGAGTTTATCTCAGGTACACAATGTTTTTCATGTTTCGATGTTGAGAAAGGATATGCCAGATCCATCTCTTTTTTTGAGCCCAAAGGTAGTTCAGTTGGAAGAGAATCTCTCTTATGAAGAACAACTAGTCTAGATTTTTGACCGAATAGAGCAAGTGATGCGAAATAAGGTAATTCACCACGTAAAGGTTTTGTGGAAAAACCATATGGTTTAAGAGGCAACATGGGAATCTGAAAATGCTATGAGGGATAAATACCCCCCATTTATTTTGATAAGTGAATAAAATTGAGAGGATGCAATTCCCAAAGGGGGGAAGGATGTAACATCCTAGGTAAATAAAGAATAAAAAATTTTCATATTTATTAACATTTGAGAATTAAATATTAATTTTACTTTAAAAGGGTTGCTATGTTCGATAGCGTACCTGATACGCAACAAAGAGTTTCTTTGAAATCTTACATTGCACACTAGTAATAAATAATATTATTCTAAATGGTAGTTAACACATAGTCGTTGTATTGGTGATAACAAATGGAAATAACTAAAATATTATTATATATGTTTGTTAAATGTTTTTACATTTATCCAACAAAAGATAAAGGCTTAAAATACGAAAAGAATTCAATTTTAGGCATATATACTCTAACATTCACTAAAGATCGACTTATCACCTTTTGATGGCGAACCATCTATAAATATAGTTTTGGTCATTATTATACATTCTATTGGACCAAATAAAATTATTCTTTAGAATAGGGACATCAAAATTTACATTGTGTGAATTTTTGATATTTTTTTGATAAAGTTCATTTTTTAATGAATAGTAAAAAATGTTGTATTTTAATTCAAAACCCCTTTTTAATATAATTTATTTATATGATTATATTATATTTTTAATTTGTTTTGAATTGAAATTAGAATATATTTTTACCATTTAATCCAATATTGGTCGTTGGAATTAATTTTACTTTGAAATCAGACTTAAACTAGTGTCAATCTTTTGATACTTATTGTTTCATAAAAACACTCTATTTGCTCTGACAGCGGGAATTAATTATTAAATTAATTACTGCAACTTATATGTTTTGAATTTTGTAAAATAGACTTCATTTCTGAATTCGAAATATCAAATATATCTTAGGGTGAATTTTTGGTATTTTTCTGAAAAACTTCAATTTTTGATGAATAGTGAAACCACTAAGTGGTACTTAAAAAAACTGATTTTTCCATTTAAATGAAATTTTACCACCTATGTATTTTTAATTTCAAAAATCCAATATACATGGTTGTAATTAATATGTAAAATGTGGTTCAATGGGATTAAAATAATTTTTTGATGAATAGTAACTTTTAAGGTTTTAATCGCGATTAGAGGTAATTAGTGTAGTTTAAGGTAAAAATAATGTTTTAATGATATGAAATGACCTAGACACATGTCCTACCCTTATTGGATGTGTCATGGCCGACCAAGAAAATCTATGGGTCAACTTGGGGACCTCATGGAGCCACTTTGTTAGGAAAATGACATAAATACCTTTTTATTTAAAGTTAAAATTAAAATGTCACAAAGATGTGTTGTTTTACTAAAACATTTTTTACATGGGGTTATATAAGTCATATTTTTGACTATAAATATTAATTATAAATCTATAAAGATTTCCTACATCATGATTTTTTATATAATTTTTAGACATTAAATAAAATAAATTATTTATGACACCATGATGATGCAGCGATTACCGCATTATTTAAGAATTTAAATAAAATGAAAAGATAATATAAAATCTAATACCTACACATGTCCAAAACCTATTGGATGGGTTGATTTCGAAATCTTATCCCCTTATCCTCTAAATATATTATTTGGGGACCCTTTTTATCCGAAAATCATTTTATAATAATGAATCTTTTCTTATCTTTCCAAGAGTGCCCCTCCTCTCCTCTTAAAAAAGGCCCCCACCTCTACCTCCTTCCCCACACCTCTGAAGCCTTGGGATCGGCCAAGATCTGCTCTTCTTTCCTCTACACATCCCTCTCTTACACCTAGAAGCCTCACTTTGGGAATATGTCATCCCAAGGAAGCCTTTGATCTCAAATTTAAGAGAGTTACCGGATTTTAAGGTAATGTTATCACTTGTGTTCTTTTGTTTTATTTTGCTTCTCCAACCCCCTAAAATATTTTTATTCATTTATTTTGTAACAACTATAATATCTTCAATATACTAGGTTGTTTTTATAAGAATAATTCGAGCTACACTTACACACACCTTTATCTAATGGTTAAAGAACATATTGTTTCTGTGGATGGTGAATTTCTGCCTCACGAAACGATGATTGTTCAACACTCATATAACACCTTCAAAGGTGGCCATTAAGATGAAACTATATTTATATATGATATATAATATTTTTATGTTTTCCTTAAGATTCTTTATTTCCCATTTATGGCATACCTGTATGGCTTCCATTATGGGTATACACGATATCTTCTTTTTAGGAAGTGCGGACTACCGCCCCCTCAAAGTGATTTGATTCGTTAATGCCATACGTGGGAAGTATAAAGGATGGATTTAATAATATTATATATGATATTATACTGGAATTATAATATACCTTTTTATCATTATGATTTCACTCCATTAAAGTATGAGATATAAATGAAAGTAGCGTTCATGTGTACGTATGGCTTACCGTCTCCATGAACGATGCATTTCATTTCTTATACCCAAATGTAATTTACTATTATACATACATATATATAATGGATATATATGATTTATGTTACATCTAAATGATGAATATAATTCTGGAATTAAAATATATATACCTCTCATTTAGTTTTAATTCCATTAATATGACATAGAAATGAAAGTAGCGTTCATGCGTACATACGGCTTACCGTCTCCATGAACGGTGCATATAATTTCACAGGACTTAATGTGGAATAGGTTCAAGGATGGGATCAAGGGAAAGTCATGCTATCTAAAACATGGAACTATAAATGTTTCTTTTTAAGAGTTTTTATTTTATCGAAACTTAGTATAATTTTCTACGTTGTAATCTTTTGAGATGTAATAGTTTTGTCCTAATTATCTAAAACTCTAAACCATGAAAAGATCCTCAATTTAAATTATTCATTTAATTCAATATTGAGTAAGGTTTGAGGCCAGGGCCTTATAATAATAACACTAATCATATTATTCTACTCCAAATAGAATATTCTATTATGAAAATTCAGTTTTCCTTTATTAAGCTAATGGAAATGAATTTTTTCTAATTATAAATCTAAAAAAAATTATTATTATCTTGATTTCCATTTAATGTAATCCATTAATCCTTCAAACAAATTATGATCCATAATTAAAAATATTAAAATACTAAGAAAAATTGAGGTGATTGTTCCTCAACACTTTAATAAAGATATCCTTCATAAGATTTTCATAACTATCCCCTTTAATTATTTTTGATCTTTACATTATAAAACTAACAACAAAAATATCATAGAATTCAATGAATTTCATTTTATTTTTTTCGGGTCATATTTTATGAGGAAAAAATTTTAAGGATGGAAGAGTTGTCTCATGTAATATATATAAAAGATAACTTTACCATCATATATTTAACACTCTATGATTATAGTGTTACGTTTACCTTTATTGATCTAGTTGATTAACTTACATATAACCCAAAAATAAAACCCATATTTTACCAATTCTTTAATGTATAAAATTACCACATAAATGAAATAATTTTCAAGGTAGTTAATTTAATGATAATTAGAAAAATATAAAAAAATTCAAATATATAATTTAAAATTCAAGAAGAAAATATTTTTTTCAATAAGATCAAAATTTATAATCATAAAGCTAAAAATTTATTTTTAAATAATACAAAATTCATATAATGTGATAAAAATACTTATAATAATATTTTGAGAGAATGAGATGAGTGATTTCAATGATTTATGATATCATTTATAATGTAAATTATTATATATATTAAATTTATGTTCATTGGGATTTCATGCTCATTTGTAATATTTCAGTTCCTCGGCCTTGATTTCCATTGGGACCATTAGTACAAACTATAGTGGAAATTGGGTTTTATTTTATTTTAATTTGTACATTATAACAAAACCATTTAATGGTTGGTATAAAAAGATGTAAAAAATTAATTAAATCTATATATAATGTTGGATAATTGAAAATAGTCATTGGAATTATTAATTATGAGGCTCATTTAAAGATTATTTCAAAAGAGGTTTCACCGCATTGGTTTTTCCTAGACTAATCACAAGGTTGAATTTAACATGTTCAACTTGAGGGGAATTAAATGTGAGTGAATTCGAAGATTAGGGTACTCACTACATGATCCATGTCGGATGAATCACTACAAGATAAAAAACTATTTTATATCATACCCAATGGTATTATGAAGAGGCAGTCATGGTTTTTTATTAAGTAATAGGATCATATAAGAATGTATATTATTAATGATACATATATTACAATTATGAAATGTATTTTTATATATTTAGTGTTTTTATTAATTTTACATTTATTGATTGAATTTATTTATAAAATAATTTTAGTTTATTATAAAAATGTATAGACAAATTCCAAGAAATATTAATTAAATAAAGAATATGACTCAATGCATTTGGAGGATTAAAATTTAATTCTAATGGGGAAATTTTGAAATTATTTTGCTATATATGTATTTAGTTTTCAATTTAATAAAATAAACGAATCAGAAATAATTAGTTTCTTCAAAATTATTTTATTGAAAATATATACAGTAAAATAAATTATAATTCATTAAATTTCTACTAAATCTGTTGAACTATTAATAAATACATTTTTTTGCCAGATTCTTTTTTCAACTATAAATTGTTTTAATAAATAAAATGTCGTAATATTAAAAATAATTATTAAAACATTTAATAATAATAAATAATAATTTTTTTAACATTAATTATTATAATTTCTATATTATTTTTGTATAAGAAAAATTTAATTTCTAGGGATAAAAATATGACACTATTTTAAAAACTGAGTTTCCATAGTAAAAGTGAAATAATTAAAAAGTGTTAATTTCATTATTTTTTTATTATTAAAATATATTATTTATTTTTATCCATGTTAATATTCTCATTTATATTTGTCTCTTTAAAATATATACTTTTAAAAATCATTTTTCAATGCGGGGATTTTCTAAAACAAAAAAAATTACAAATAAATTTATGTTCAGTTTCATATTGGTTTTAGCGTCACCTCCATATTTATTTATTTATAATGAATTTTCCAATGATTAATTTTTAAAGAATAATTTATAAGAAAATATTTAAAATCTATTCTTTGATCTATCTTGAAAATGATTTCTAAAAATAACCTATAACAAAATTTGTATAAATTTTTTTCAATCATTATAAAAATTTTGATTATTGGTTCTTTTTAATTTTACTCTCAATATGGAAAATATTTTTTTCCCATTTGGTGTTATGGTCATCAATTTTGTATATATGACCTTATGGTATACTTTGATGGGAGATCAGATTTTTTTATATCATCTAGTGTAATTATTCATATAAATTTATGGGATATCAATAAAAATAGATATCTATACTATTTTATTTAAATGGGGTTTTCCTAATGAGATGTATAACTCAATTAATTTATATTTTTTTATTTGTTATATATATATAATGGGTGAGTTAGATATAATACTCTAATGAATTTGGTAGATAATTTTATGTCATGAAATTATGATGTTTCCATGAATATGATAATATTTAATCAAATACACAATTATATTTATTTACCTAATATATTTCTCATGACATTATTGGCATACCAAAATTCATTTATATGTGTTCACATTTCTATGAGAGGAAATAAATTAATGGTAAACCCATTATGATTATTTACAATGTTGTATTTTCTTATGATCATTTTTATGTTACATTTTTATGATATTTCAAATTAATATATTAATCTTCTGGGATAATGAATATTTTATCATGCCTTTGTATTAATTAAATGTGGTATATTCTCGATACATAGAGATTATATATCATTCCTTATGGGAAACCCCAACGATTCCATATTTTATAGTCATATATTTCTTTCATTGTAATGTTTTCTTTTATTGTTATGTTTTAACTCTTCAAAAATCATTGATATCATTTTTCATTTAATAGATATTATATTGAACTACTTATTATTCTTATGATTCCCCTATGGAAATACCTAAAAGAATATTTTTATATTTTTTTTCATGTCTGGAGAATATTATTGGAGGTTTTGGAGAAATAATGCGCATGAAGACATTTTTTAGCTAATCTCCAAAGACATTGAATTTTCCAATTCATGTATTGAATGTTATTTATGAGATATAAGGTTTAAAATATGTAATATATATATATATATATAATTTTCCTTGCCTATATGAGTTGGTGTAAAACTGGGATTATTTTATATTTGGGGATTAAGTTATGATGGAAACATAAATAAAAGAAGGATGGATATAAATTATCATAGGAAACAATGAATGTTTCATAGTGTAATAAATCACTATTTTATATTTTTATATGTTTATATGAATATATTATTTTAATATATCATATGTTAATATACATTGTATCCCCCGTTTTTCTATATTTTTGGGAGTAGAAGGAACTGAGTCAACAATCATTGGAAAAAAAGTAAAAAATTACATCAATAACAAACATTATGGGATGATATATGGAGTGAAACAAATAGTTTAAATGATATATTTTTTCATCATTAATATTTTGAACTATTTTTATCTCTATAACTCACAAAATAGGGTAAAAATGATGTTTAGTCTTCCATGAATCAATAACTATACAGTATTAATATATATTCAAATCCAATCATATCAATTAAATGGATCAACATAATCAAGATGTTATTGTTTATTCCTTAGTTAATAGAGAATGAATATTTTGTCTTATATAATTATTTTTTAGAATATTATGGTGACAAATCATGAACACATTAAGAATACATTAGAAAAGGAAGAAGTCAAATCTATGGAATGAGTGGATTTAATAAAAGTATTATTTAAAAATATAATCACAAAAAATTATTATAAAATTGATTAAGACATAATTGAGGTTCATAAAAATTATATTTATTCCATTAGTAATTATAAATAATATAGTTTTATATTTTTATGTTATGCCTCTAGAATTATTATTGACCATAAAATAATGAGTGAATGTTATTCTCATGTCCATAAACAATTTCATAAAAAGGAATTACAGATAAGAAAAAAATTGTTATTATAAGCAATGTAATCATAAAAATAAATTAATAATATGATTTATTAGTATTCATTTTATTAATTCACATTAATTATATTTTTATAAATAATTTTATATATTTTCTCAATTTAAAAAGTGATTATCTTTTATAACTATATTATTTTTTCATGTATTACATTGATTTATATAAAAGATAAATTTATAACTTTTTGAATTGTAATTTATAAAATGGAATTAATTTTATATTATATTATATAAAATATATTTTTGGGTGAATTTCTTGTTTATTTTTGAAAATAATGATTTTTTCTATAATAGAGAAAAATAAATTTTTTTATTAGAACAGTCAACTCATTTCATGTTTTCAAAATATAAAATTATAAATTTGATTGGTTTTAAAGTTAAATTATTCTTAATTTAGTAAAAATAATATTATTAATACTATTGTAATCAATATTCCACTTTTTCTTTAAATAAAATCTTCTTTATCCTTTAAAATGGAATTTCTTTAAAAAAATTATAATATACTTTTCTTATTTATATTAAAATTAATTTTTAAAACACTTCTAAATAGTAGAAATATTGATGGAATATTTTAATTAATAAAAGGAAAATACTGTCATATCATTCTTGTCCTATTTTATTCCAAACCGAGAAAAGATCATGTAAACAAATAGTAGAAGTATTGATGGCATATTTCAATGATTGATGTGATTACATCACTTATATAATATACATTGAATTTTTTTATTAATAATGGGGTGAGTGAATATAATTTGATAATGACTAATAAAGGTGGTGAAAAGGAAAATAATATGTGGAAATTGGATTAAGGTGTTACTATTTCATTTTACATTTCATAGTGACTATTAAAAATAGGGGAGATTTTTTATCCCTCTTTGTGTAATATTTTATTTGATGAAAATATGGGTAAATATACTGTAGAATAATGAGAATTATAACAACATGAATGATTAGAAGAGCTCCAAATCATATTGTATAGTGGTTTGAGATCCTAATCAGGGTACTATTAATAAGTTATAATTTTTTTTGTATATAAGAATGTTTATATGCTATGTATAATCTTGTCTGTTGGTACTTCCATTATATATAGGGAGACTAAATTAATTAAGTGGTAAAATAATTGGATTAATTACATTACATTATGATGATGGGAATATATTTTGACAAAATAAATAATATACCTGAAAATCTGAAGATTATTTACATTTATTTGAACCAATATCCTATTGATGAATATTTTCAATGTGATCTGACAATATTATTCCCTGATAAAAGATGCTATTTTATTCGAGTGTGGATGAAATTTATTTTTGATTAGTATTATAAAATAATTGTTAATCATGGAATTTTATAAATATATATAAAGCTGAAAGAACAATATAAAGAATATTTTATTGATGATATACTGAACCCTCTATAGTTATGAAAAGATCACAAATAATAAGAATATATATATATATATGAATAGTTAATTTTCATGGGAACACAAATATCTTTTTAAATGAAAAATATTGAAAATTATCACTAAATTATTACTTTTTTGGAAAATAATAATTAATAATATTATTTTAGAAGACTGGTTCTTGAATTATGATTTTTGATGGAATTTTTTACTACTCTTTTTTAAGGGTTTACGAAATAATATTCAGCAATGAAACATATTTTTAGAGGAAACCACTACATTGGGAAGGAAAATTTCAGCATATAAATTTTATAGAGGATTCCTTTGAGCTTGAAAAGGCTATTAAGAAATTGAAGGAGGTTGTACCTCTTGGCCATAGCATTGACTAATCATAAATTAGACCCAATTACTCACACCTAGATATATTTTGTAATTATATTATATATACATGATTTTTAAGTTACCTTGTTATTCAATGTGGGATTAAAGAGTTGTGGGAAGTGTTCATCCTCTATTATAGATAGGCATATAAATCGGGTAACCAAACCTGATTTAAATTTTATATCTAATATCATCCATGTAATATAATATTACTATAAATACCTTGTGTTTCAGAAGATATATTTTCATTAATCATTACAAGATACGTCAGTGATGTAATGTAATGATCCTAAAAGTTACATATTCTAGTGAATTTATGCTAGAAATTACATTCTTTTTCTCCCAAAGAACTTTTAGATATAGAGTTTTATAGGAATAAGACATAATTAATTCATCACAACCCACAATTATAAAAATTGGTTACTACTCAAATATTATCCACAATATAAATTTAATTCAAAAAGAAATCCTGATTTCTTTTAATACAATGTATTCACAACAATCATATTGGATTATTCTTTTCCCTTATCCAACAATAAAACTATTGAAAATAATTTTAAAACATGTGATGAGCACAAGAAACCTAGTAAGGGACAGAAAATATAATAAATAAACCAATATTCCATAAATAATTATAAACACAAGAATGATATAATTCTCACCCTTAAATTTAAAAAATATTTACATTGTGAAAACATAAACATTATATAAAATGTAGAAAGCAAAAAGAAATATTTAGGCGACATATCTTTTCATTTAATTAAGATACTTATTTTTTATTGTAACCCTTATAGCTACCATATTAATTTTAATCCTCATGACTACCTTAAAATACAACCCATAAATATACCTTATAATGTAACTATGATAGTTAAACTTTGAATTCACATTACGTTCGACTTCCAACATACCCATTGCATTATATGTATATCATAGACCCAACCATCATTTTTTTATAATGCAACCACCCGTCATAAAAAAATTCCCATTATCCTTATGATAATCATTAAACATGAATACATTCATCATAAAAAACATTTATTGGGGAAAATCACTTATTTCAATGGAATACTGCACATCTAAATATGAATTTTTTTTGTAGAAATAAACATTTATCCTTTTAAATGATGATTAAAAACAATAAAGTATCATGAAAATGGAAAAGGATGCAAATTATGTATGGGTAAATAAGAGTAATTCTGTTTAAATTTCGTAAAAAGGGGCATTAAAGATGATTTTAAAAGGGGAGACTCTTACATAATCCCAGAAAAAGTTCCATTTTCGAAACAAAATGAGATAAATTTGAAAATTAATATTTTAATGAATTAATATCTAAATTAATACAAGTATTATATTTTTTTGAAAACATTTCAAGAAATAGAATGGTTTAAAATAATAAATCATTAAAAAATTGAAAACAATGTTTTTTTAAAAAAAGGCCATTAACTCATGTTAGAATTATTTAAAAAGTGTTCCAAACTCATATAATATTAATTATAGAGTGTTAAAAATTTATTAATGAAATATATTAATATATTTAAATACTTATATGATATTCTTGTGACATCTTTGCACCCATTTATTTACAAATATTATTTTATTTCCATTGTTTCGAGTGCATTCAATTCATGGTTTAATAGTTGATTCAAAATGTGTTTTCATGTCAAATGGAAATAATAACTAGGAAGAGGGAAATATTATATACAGTTATATTTTAAATATTAAAAGATAATTTAAACAGTCCATGAATGTAGTAATAAGAAACGAAATCTAATCATCCACGAAGCTAGTGAATCGATAGATTCTAGGAAAAATTTAATTTTTAAAAATAAAAGTCCAAAATATGAGATTAGATGATGGATATACCATTAAAAAAATTAAAAAATTATTTTATTTATATATATTATATTAGTGTTATCATGAATCTTAGTATAGTGGGTGAAGATATTGAAGAAGTGAGAAAGAATTTAAACAGGAAGAATGGGGAATTTACCTCTTCAATATTTGAACTTGAAAACTGACATAAGCACTTAGACTTTTTAGTTTTTTCAAATAGAAATACTAAATGGTTGAAAGGGATGGAGAGAATAGAATTTGGTATAGTATATTCGACAAATAATGGTCAAGGTGATGAAATTAAGTGAAGCCATCTATTTTTTATATACGAGTTGAGGAGTAATTTAGTAATTATATAAAATATTAAAATATAGTAAGTATATTATAGGGGTAAAGAGTTTCAAAAGGCGTAAAATACTAATTAGATTACATTTTAGACGTAATATTATCCCATTTTTTCCTTATTCAATATTTTTTTTGATTTTTAAATAGTGTAATAAATATTTTATTCATGTAATAATATTTTAATCAAGTTTAACACTATTCATAAATATGACATAAAAACCAAAAAAATATTAAAATTAAAATATGAAACAAATATTTTATTATATATTATAAATATAATATTTATCAAGGTAAATCATGAATCAACTTAATTATCTCAAATTATATTTATTTTAATATTTCAAATAATCATTTTTTTGATCTTTTCATTAAATTTATAATTAATGCAACCTCATTGGGAAGGCCTTTAAGGTATCTATTTTTGATTAAAATATAAAATAAATTATCTTGATTAATATATATTTGGTATATTTCTAGAAAACATTTGTGGTAGAAGAACTATTTAGGAAAAACATATATTAAAAAATTATAATAATTGAAAATCATAGTGTGATCGACCTAATATTTCTTTTATATTGAATATTATAAAGAGATTACAGTGATCCAAAGGGATAAAAAAGGACTCAAATTCAAATAAAAGTAATATTATAGAAGAAAATTACTAATAAACATGATTTATTCAAATGTTTGGTTCAGTTAATCATTATTATAATTTTAATTAAAATTATTTTATTGATTTTTCATCTTATTGAATAAGCAATTCATTGGTGTTATAGAAGCATTAGAGTTAAATATTTCATAAATATAAAATAAAAAAAAAACTATCATAAAATTAAATTAATTAGGTTCAATATAATATTTTATATTCATTAATTAAGTATATTTATTCATATCCATGTCAATAAAATTTATTTACATATCCTAATTTGGGGTTTCTTGCCTTGTACAAGTCATGCACATGCCATTGGATAAGATTCATGTTATATAACTCTAAAATTAGTAAATATTTGGCAAAATTTGAATTATACATAATTATTAATAAAAATATTAGTGGAAATGCTTTTTACATATCAACTATTATCTGTAAGGAATCACTTTTGACTTTGTTAATGATGCACATAAATTGTTTCTACACTACCAAAAGTTTTAATACTTTTCAATAAAAAAATTTAAATTTAAATGTTTTCAATTATTTTAGTTCAGTATTTCTATTAAAATATAATATTTTCATCATAAAATTTTTTAATAAATATTATATCATAATTAAGTCTTTACGATGTTACAAATATAACATATTTCTAAAAAACAATATTCTTTTCACTATTCACCAAAATATTTATCCTTTTCAAAATATTCGCAAAATTTCACCAGTGGATAATTTTGGTGTGATGAATTACAAATTGAATTTTATTTTATCAAATAAAAATTCTAAATTATCATAAAATTAAATATGTTATTTTTACATAATAATTATAAAAAATCATTATTTATGAAAAAATATTTTTTTATGAGTAAAATGAATTTACGAATAATTGTACAATTATTTTATATGAAATTTAAAAAAAATTCATATTTATTTGGAATTTTTTTTATTTCATAAAAAATTATTCATATTCATTCCAACCAATTTGACAGCTAGGTTATAACATCCACATTAGATGTTCATTTATACTTGGGGTTTCATATCTCTTACACTATCATGTATAATGTTTTCTTTTTAAAATCATGAGATGTTACATTCTCACCCAATTTTGAAATTATGTTCTTGAAATTTCAAATTGGGATTCATAACCAGGGGTCCACTAATCAAAGTACCTTTTTTGGAAACCCACATCATAAAAAGTATTAATAAAACATCCACATATAATGAAATAAATAGAAGTATGATGGTTAACTGAGATACCACATTCTAGGATTCCATATACGATAACATAGAAATGAGAGAGAAAGTAAAATATCAATCATTGATGGAGTTTGATATATAAAATGATAATTATGATGTTAACCATCATAAAATTGTAAATCTATAATGGGTTAAAAGGTAAGTAATTTATTAGTAAGAATAGTAAATGAATCACGTTTTTTTACAAGATAATTTTATCAAGATTTTGGGGAATTCAATTGAAATATATAATTAGAACATGAGGATAAAAAATTACTTGAAAAGTATAGTTTCATCATTTAACCAAATTTCCACCAGAAACTCATATTTTTCTCGAAATAAAAACTATGAAAATTTCATTCTTGATGCACTAAAATGAACTTGTATAGATCACTAAATCCATAAAGGGAAACCAATCTATTCCTACTATCCTTCGAAATTGACTAAAACAAAAATTAATAGGATATGATAGGATAATTCCAAAAAAGAATCTATATCCAATATTCAAAATTATCAATGGAAAATATAGATCCATACAGAAATAAAAATCACTAAAATATATCAAAAATATTATTAATGATGATTAAAACACAAATAATAAGATGGATTGGGTCGCATAAACTTCTAGGATAATATGATCATTTATCACCAAATAACATAAATGGATAATAATTACTCACTTCAAAATGTAATTTTCAAAGAATAAAATCTCGACGATATTATAATCATTTATATAAATAACCACAATACCATAATAAACTCAAATTTTACACCAATTTAAAATTTATCCTCTATCCCTCAAATAAAATATTAGGAAATTATATTCACCCAATTCATGAAACACTTCCAAAAATTATAGTGATATTATTTCATTATATAGTTTCTTACTAAATCAAATTATGAAAAAAAAACATATTTTCGAAATTTTTTAAAACACATAATTACCTTAAAGTAAAGTATTATTTGAATCATAATGTTTTCCAAACCTATAATATTATTTACAAAAAAGAGTATATGTTTTCTCAAATAACATTTTTTCACATGAAAACATAAGGATTACATGTAACTCATACTTAATAAAATTATCCCAAAATAATCCTACCATAAAAATTTTAATCGTACATTTAAACATTTCATCATCCTCGAATATACCATAACTCTGGAATATTTTATATATAGACATATTAATCATTAAATGTTATTCATAATACATTAACTATGCATTTCGACATTATTTTTTAATAAATCATACTTTTAAATAATATATGTGAATTATATCCTCTTGATTCATAAATATCAGTCAAATAATGTTTCATTCTTTATGAAAAAAATAACTCATACCATGCATCCATATTTCGGGATCTTCTTAATATTTCCTTCCACTTGTGAAAGGTTTTCTTTATTTCAAAAAATAAACATTCTGGATACATATATAATATACTTTTTTTGTAGATTAGGACGATTTGAAATCATAAAATCATACGAAAAAGATACCATGAACCATAAAATTTCTGTTGGAAATAGTCGGTGTTGGATAACTAAAACAATTTCTCGATTGTTATTCAAATAATCAAGAAGCTGTCAAAATCATTTGAAGAAGATATTGAAATTATAGTGCTAAAGAAATCATTATCGAGCGATAAAAATATTGTACATAACCTAAAATTTATTTAATATGATAAAAAACATAAATACAAGAGATTCATTAACAAAATAATAAACTCTCTATAAGGTAACGATAAAATTTTATATTAGTCTACATTATCAACCCATATATATATCAGTTGATTTATGTTTTCATGAAATATACCTAAAATAACTTAAACCTCCAAAATTTTCCATATGGGAATAACCCTTATCCTTATAAATTATATTTTACCTATGATCAGATAACATCATAGCCTCAAATGTTTTCTAAAAATTTCTCTCATACCGACTATATAGATCAAACATTAAACATTACATATTTCTTTGAATTTACAATGGAATTCAAAATCATTATTCCCCAATTATATTTTTGGTTAGAGTTTTAGAGGGATATGTTATAATTCATACATAAAAAACTAAAATAATAAAAAGTGGATTTTACTAAAATAGTATCCATAATAAAAACTCTTTATAAAATAAAACATTATTTCTTGTCATGAAATATTTTCACAACATTTAGATTGGATTCTTCTTTTTCCTTACCCAAATATAAAACTAGTGATCCTTTTTTAGAACATGACATGATCAAACAACTGATAAGTAAGGAACATAATAAGATAATAATTAACCACTAGTCAATGAATAATAATAAACACACGAACAATATAATTATCACCATTAAATGTAACATATACATACTTTGTGGAAACATTGGTCTTCCATAAAAAATATAAAGCATAAAAACAATTTAGATAACATGGGGAATCATTTTATTAAAATGAATACTTATCATTACAACCCTCTAGTTTACCATATTATTTCTTACCCTCATGGATACCGTACAATGTATCTCTCATTGCAATTATATAATTTAACCATCATAGTTGCACTAATATTAAAAATTATAGTAAACTTTCCTAAAAAAATGCATTACATGGTTATCACAGACCCACTCATATATGGTTTATAACTTAAACACCCATAAACTTAAAAAATTACTTAGAACCAGCAAAAAATCACAAAAAATGAATACTATCATCTTAGAAAATCATTCCTTAACGAAAATCACTTATTTTAAAGGAATACTGGGAATTTACAAAGGAATATATGTTTTATGAAAACAAATATGTAACATTGTAGAGGATTATGAAAAAATAAGGATTAATGAAAAGGGGAAAATACACTCATTCCATAAAGGTTAATAAGAACCAATATTTGGTAATTTTTTAAAAAAGATACATTAAGGAGGATTTTAAAAAGAAAGTCATATACGTTAAACCTGAAAAATATATCTTTTTTCAAAAAAATGACAAAAATTTAAAAATTATAATTTTATAAAATTTATTTATATATAAATATGTTCTTGATTTATTTTGAAAATAATAAATTGAAATAAAATGGTTTATAAGAATAAACCATTGATACATTTAAAACAATGTTTTTTGTAAAAGAGATAATTACCTGAGGTTCGTCATCCTTAAAAAGTGTGAAAAATGTATATATAATGTTTTAAAGAGTGTTATTAATTTATTAAAGTGATATATTTATTTTTATAATAACTTATATGACATAATTATAACATCTTTCCACCCATTTTTATACAAGATTTGGTTATTTCCATTGTTTTGGGTGTGTTCATTTCAGGGTTTCAAGGTTGGTTCATTATGGATTTTCATGTAAAATGGAAATAATACTCCTGAAGAGAGAATACATATATATGTATATTTACATCAATTATCATAAATTTAATAGAATTTAATCTTTCTATGAATGTGGTAATGGTAAACAAAAACTCATCATCCATGAAAGCAGTGAATTGACACACCATGGGCGATGATTTTTTTGTGATTTAAAGAGAAAATAATAGATTTGATGATATATATGCCACTAAAAATAACATTACAATATGTATATGATATTAGAGTTATTATGAAGAAATTTATAGTGGATTTGGATATGATATAAGCAATAAAGAATTTAAGTTTGAAGAAGAATGGATTTACTTTAGGAATATTTCCCCATTACAACCTCCTTAGGAACATGTAATTGGATTCTTATGAGATATAAACACTAAAATATATCACAGGATGAATAGAAGATACATTTAACAGGAAATTAAAGTAATAATGCTCATATTAATGAAATTATGATAATGAATGAATCCATTTTATAAATGAGGTGATGGGAAATTTTGTAATTACCTTAAATATTAAAATATAATAAGTATAATATTGAGTTAAAGTCTTCTAGAAGGGATAAAAATATCATGGGATTATATTTTGGATGAAATATTATCCCGTTTGGACTTAATCAAGTGTTTTGTGATTTTTTAATAATTTAATAAAATATTTTAATTATAATATACAATTTTTGTCAAATTTAACACTCTTAAAACATATGACATTAAAAAAAATAAGAAATATACATTAAAATTCTATTTTATTTTTATAATATTATAAATTTCATAGTTCTTTATATAATTCATTTGTAAGATTTATTATTTGACAATATATTTATTTGAATATTAATAATATCATATTTTTTTTGTTATATTATTAATTACTACATCATTGTTGTGATAGCATTTTAGGTATTTATTTGATTCCTAAAAATTAAAAATAAATTATCATGATTAATATAAATCATTTTTATTTCAAAAGACTATTTATTGTATAAAAATTATTATATAAAATTATATATTAAAAAGCTATATTAATTGAGAACCTTATTGTGAATAACTCCACATTCTTTTAAATAAAATATTATAGAGCACCAAAAGTAATAAAAGTGATCCAAAAGATCCAAAATTATTATAAAATAAGATTATATCAATAAATTAATCATAAAAATGGATTTAATAAAAATTTCGTTTCATTTAATGGTTATTAAAATGTTAATTAAAATTATATTGTCTATTTTTACTCTGTTTTTACTAGCACTACATTAGTGTTGTATAAGAATTAAAGTAAATTATTTCATATATAATATCTAAATATAAATTAATATCATATAAATAAAATAGTTATGTTCAAGATAATAATTTTTATTCATTCATTAAATATATATTACCGTATACTTGTCAAGAAAACATCTTTAATTTGATAATTTTGCTTCTCCTGCCATGCGTATGCTTTTCCTAAACATTTGGATAAGATTTATATTACATAAATTTAAAATTAGAAAATATAATCCAAGAAAATTATACATAAAAGTTAATAATAAATTTATAAAAATTATTCTTTTCACTCAATTATTATATATAATAGACCAATTTGGACTTTTCCAATTTTCTGTAGGCACTACGTCTTAATTGAGAAGGTTTTTTATATATATCATAAAAAAAATATAATTTACCTATTTTGAATTATTTTATCCCAAATTTCAATTATAATATCATAATTTATTCATTAAGTAAGTATAATAAATTTTATATCATAATTATTTCATTGCAATGTCACAAAAATACTGTATAAAAAAATTATTTTTTACTATTCACCATAAATTTTACTTTTTCAGAAAATTATAAAAATATCATGATAGAAAAATATTGGTACACTAACATGAAATATAAAATTCATTTTATTAAATAAATATTATGAAATCTCTGTAAATTACTCATATTATTCATAAATAAAATCAATAAAAAAACATTTTTGATGAGAACTTTTTTTATGAATATTATGAATTTACTAAATATTTAATGATTATTTAATCAGAAATTAAAAAACAAGTCATACTGATTTTGAAATTAATATTTATCATATAAATTATTTATTCTTATTCATTCCATGAAATTTAAAAACAACTTTATGAAATTCACATTATTTATTTTCTTAATCACGATTTGACATATCTCATACGACATCGAGCATAGTGTTTATTTTAAAATCATAGGATGTTACACATATTCTACACCAAAATTCATCACTTATGGGCCATTTAATGATAAATGGTTAATTAATTATTCATATATGATGAATGATACATAATGGGAACATGATTTATTCATGTGACCATTGAATAATATAAAAGAAATCAATGATATGGACGAAATAGAATACTCACTAAAAATAAAATGGTGAAAATAAATTCTTCTATATGAACTACAAAGATATTACATGTATCTGAGTGACTAGATTCAAAGATATTTTTATTTTATTTAATGGAATTTTTATTCCATGAATAAGGGTACACACACAATTCTTCCATGTGTATGAAAAATCATCAATGCCTTATGTGATAAAAACATTTGTGTGATAAAACTCCATCGTTGAATAAAATCTAAGATCATCCATGATGTGTATCATACCTATGTGTGTATGATAGTATACTGTGAGAAAACATCACTGAATAGTTATGGATGAAGAGAAACAAAATAAAAAAATAGTTATTTTTTGTGTATTATCACAATTGTTTTCCTGGATCTTCTATAAGAGTATTGATCATCCATGTGCTTCAAATTCAAAAAAATACATATTAAAAACCTTAAAATCTATTTCAAAATTAACATAGTAAATTTTCATTATTCATGTAAGAAGAATCAAGATAATATTAATCATCATTTAAGAGAGTAGTGATTTATATTGATGTGTGAATATCCGAAGATATATATTTTTTGAACTATATTTCATTTAATATGTAAGATTTTATTCCATAAGTGAGCTATGATAAAAAAAAGAATGATAATGAGTTTGGGCCTCAAGAAATAGAATCTATTAGAATCATTCATGCCATGTCATTCTTCTAATGATTATTATATTCCTTGAGAGAAAATTATTCTTTTTTGGGAATTTTCCAAGAGACGAAGTTATATATTTCTCTCTTTAAGTTGATCAAATATGAAATTGAGTTCAAGATGACCATATATGCATGGAGCATCACATGCATTAATATAGATGGAAAATTAAAATTAATTTTTTCACGTTTCATCATGTGTACATTTACTAAAATGATTTTTTTATATAGGACATGTTGGGAAATAACTCAATGAATTTGAATCGCATATAAGAATTTATTTAGAAAAATATTAGCACTTGATAATTGTTCTATAAGGATTAACCAAAAACTAAAGTTGAATTTTTATATTGATATGATCAATAAAATAAAATAAATTCATATTGTAGTGGGGATATAAATTTTTGAATATTTTTTTTAAAAAATAAATCAGAATAGGTTGAGGATCATCATTTTTTAATTAGTTTCATGAAGCCTCATGCAAACAGTAAATGGGGATATTTTTTAAACATAGATATATAAATATTGAAATGAGGATTTTAAGATCTTATTTCCTATATATAATAATAGTTATACACTCTGAAGAAGAATTTAGAAAATAATAATAATATGAGATTGTGATTGGAATCATAAAAATGTTCTTACGTATGATATAATGATTTGTTGTATCCAGCCTACAACATATTCTTATAATATTGATGATTGAATAACATTAGGTTTTACATTATAATTACTACTGGAGAATATTTAAATTAATTTATATAGCCCAGGAGGGACTTGAGATAACCCTTATGATATTTTTTCATTGGTGTATAAGCCTAATAATTCAAACGAAGGGACTAAAATCCCTATCGACACTATGATAATGACTTCATGTCTATACCATGTCTCATGTATTATTTGTTGATATAAATGATGTATTTTTTAATGGGGAAAAAATAGTATACACCCTGAGATGTTTCATCCATAGGGAGGTGGATGGTGTTTAAAATTTGTGTGTTCTCTTATTCTTTTTTCATTATTCAAATAATCAATCAGAATTTCCAAAGAGAAGATAAATGGGGGTAAATATAAATACAATTACTGATCATTTAAATAGTAAAAAATGTGATAAAAGTTAAAATATGTAAAATGTTAACCCATAAAAAATCATTGAATATATTATTATGGTTATATAACATTGTGACAACTTTTTCTAAAATAAACACATTCACCACAATCAATACACCAAGGATATTTTCAGGTTATAAAGGGAACATGATCAAAACAAAAAATGTGAACAAAAAAATTATTGAAAATAAAAGAAATTATAATAAATGACATTATGTGAATATCTATATTAGAATGAAAATAAATTTTCTTATGAATAATGTTGATAAATAATAAATTTTTATTACCTAAGAGTGTATGCCTATAAATGAAGAGATATGAGACTCAATGTAAAATAATTACATTTAAAATATTCTTTATAATTATTTCCTTCAAAATAATTTTATATTATATAGAAGTTAAATTAAATTTTTTTATGTTTTTCCAATTTACGATTTAATGGTTTTTAAATATTATTTTAATCAATATTTATATTTACAAAAAAATTAAAAATAATCTTTAAAAAATTTTATGTAGTATTTTTATTTGACGTTTCATGAAAGTGTAAAAAGAATATTATTTTAATATATATAGAATGACCAACATTTACCACAGTTATAGTTGTTAATCATTAAAATTATTCCTCTAAACGTTAACATTGTTTTACAATATAGATGGTACTTTTTATTTTTGGGGGTAATTTTTCATTTTTGGACGTTTTGAAAGAAAATGTATACTTCAACTTATTATTATATGAATATTTAATGTTATTTTCATATTATTTAAAAATATTTATTTTGGGCATTCAAGATGAAAAAGGAAAAGATTAATTTTTTTTATGATATGGTTTTTTATAATTATAAATGTTACTAGATGAGCCTCATATATCTCATGATACTACAATATACAAATATATCTTTCTAATTAATTAGGTGATGATTTTGTATTATAAGGTAAAAACAAGGGAGGTAACTAGGTTAATTACTCCAGAAACATTAAATAGGATTTAGTTATTTTGAAATTGGATAATATTGAGTTAAAATTCCTTAGAAATTTGAATCTTCATGATTCTAAAATTATATATAAATTAGGGTTTTTATTGAAATATCTTGATTATTGGGATAAGGAAAATTTATGTTCTTTTAATATTGAGATGATTTTATTTTTTTTGGGTTCCCACATGACTGAAGATGTGATAATAGATTTATTTTTATTGAAAATGGAATCAGATTTTTTTCAATGATAAAAGTATGATATTCATATGTGGAAGTGTTTTATTTTTTTGTTTAGAGTATTACTAGAAAAAAGGTAAATAATTTCCTATTATTAAATGTTTTAACAATAGTAAAATGTGCGAATTATTTTATTTAAATTACTAATATTTTTGTGACAATCCTCATTTTTAAAATGTTTTTACATGATCGAATTTTTATTAGTGAACACCCCAAGATTTTAATGGTATGTCTCTTTTGAAATTCATTTTCTTTGATATATTAAGTTGTACACAACATCGATCTTAAACAAAAAACTAAATATTATTATTTAAATGTTTTTATAATAACATAGCTATTAAATTAGATGTTATGAATAATAACAAGTAAATCATGGAAATATATGTTTTATAAAAAATAATATTAAATAATTGGTTATAATTTAATTAGAAATGAAAATATAACTCAATAGAATATAAAGGAAATATTTTTATTTTTATGCTAACAAAGGCATTTTGTCTTTATAAATTAATTAATTTATAATTATTAAAATATATTAATGAAATATATATTTTATGTATTCAATTAAATATTTTTCATATTCATCGAATATATTTTATAGGAATAATATATGATTAATTCCGATAGCATGCATAAAAACTTATATTTTCTTTGATGTCAGTTTTACATATTTCAATAGTGAACCTAATTTAAATACTTTTTTTGACACTTTTATTTATTATATGATATAAAATATACTTCCTATTTTAAATAATAATATAAATATTTATTTTGGATTCATTTTTTATATTTTTCTTATAAGTCTCATGTTTTGATGAATAGTGATAATACAAAATTATAATTGAAAACAACTTTTTTCATCATAATAATTAAAAGTGTTAATTTATAATTTTGATTGGTTTCAATGTATAATTAGTTTATTTTTATATCAATTAATACAATTTATTTCTTTGTAATCAAATTTAAGTTTATTTTGGAGATAAAAGCATTTCAATCTTTTGAATATTTTCACGCTGAAAATGCATTTTCTTATTCCGTCAAGGAGACTAATTTTTGAATAACTTCTACATCTTATATGTTTTGAATTCTGAAAAATGGATCCCAAATTTTCTATCATTGGGTCCAAATTATTTAAATATTTTTGTTTTATTTTATGTCATTATGAAAATTAAATTAAATAAATTTTTTATTAACATTGTAAAAGGTAAATTGTGTAATTAATTGTAATATTAATTTTATAAATATTATAAAATCACCATAAAACCTTTCCAAATTTCATTTTATGAGTGAATTTATACCCTACTAATTCATGGTATGCAATTACACCCATTGGAAGCCACTTGGATGAGTGTGTGGAATTTATTAAATGTTATTCAATGAAATGTTAAAGATGTCATACTCAGATCATTAATAATTATGTGATTTTTAATATGAGGTTATATAAGAGATAAGTTCGACTATAAATAGTAATTGGAACAAAAAATTTATATATACATAATTTTAATTTATTTATAATTTTTATTGATAATATTATTTCACCAAATGTGGACATAATGATAAGGCATTAATTATTTAATTAATATGAGAATCAAATAATTAAAATTTAAAATGAAAAAAATATAATTTTTCCATTTAAATGATATCCCAAAATTTTATATGATAGTTTGATGTACTGGTGTTATTTTAAAAGTTCTTTTTTAAAATATCATTTTTCTATGATATTTTTAAAAAGTCATGAAATGAATAGTATCAAAAATCATAAAAAAATATTCTTCAAAGTAAATAATATTTTATTAAATGATATAAATTTCATTGAAATATAAAATTTGGAAAATGATTGGTATAGTGTTATATTTGTTATAAATGATCCATTTTGGGTTTTTTTGGGATTTTATAAAAACTATATTAACCCATAAAGAGTAAAGAATACATATTGCCATTGTAAGAGTTAAAGGAATTACGTAATGGTTAAAGCCAAAAGATAAGGGTAAAAATGTTACAAATAAATTATAAAAATTATAGATGGAGAGGACTAAGAACCATCATAATATTATCTTCAACTCATTTTGGATCCATTGGAAATTAAAAATTTATTTATATAAATTTAATATTTTGTGGGTTCCCAAATGTGCCCCTCACCTAAATTATAAAAGGTAACCTCCTCCGTCACTTCCTCACACCATTTAGAGATTTTTATCATGAAAACTTCTTAACAATTTCTCTTCTAAAAATAATTACCAATGTTATATAGCCTTTATTATACTAAAAATTCCAACCTTATATCCCTTGAGATGAGATTAACAAAAAGTCTACCAAAGAAGAGGTAATCTTTTCAACTAACTCATAAAAGTTAATCTCTTCTTATACTATATATTTATTTGTTATTCCCATTTTAAATTAATAAGTTTAGTATCATCATTATTCTAAGATATTATTCTAAAAGTGGGAAAATGATTTTCCATTATTTATCCTTCCCATGAAAAATGAATGCACTGCTCGTGCGTACATATGACTTACCGTATCCACGGTGTGGTGTAATTTATTTTTCAATGCCAATTCATTTTGATGGAGATAATTATGGATATAATGGATATATATAATAAATATGTAATTTTATTTATTTTGTATAATTAAAATACCATCCAATTTATTACCCTTTCACCATTAAGGGAATGTTATCAACACTCATGCATACACACATGCTACCACTCCATTACACAATGAGAATCATTTTCCACATTAAAAAATTATGAATAATTAAAAAAATTAATGTAATCAGTTAATAAAATATATATAAAAAATATAAAATTCAATAAATGAATAATATATATTTTATTAATAAAAACATGACTTACATGAAAAAACATGCATAGTAAAATGAAGCTGTTGACAACTAAAACAAGATAAATAACATAATATTATTAAAAAATTTATATAAGAAGATCATATATGATATAATAATTGTGTATATAGTTATGGTACGAATTAATTACATAAATAAACTTTTATACTTAGGCTTAATGAATATAAAACTATAGGAAAACACAAGGGAAGGGTTATTTCACAATCTCATTATTATTTGAGATTATTTATATCTAAGTATATACTGGTGAATATTTATCAACCATCCCCATGTTTCATACATTTTTTAATACATTTAAATATATTCTTGAAAATTTTTACGTTCCTTGTACACATGTTCAATTTTTCATAAAATAGTTTTAATAAAATACTTTTTTCTTTTTCCATATTCGGTTTTTATGACATTATCAAAAAATTGGAAAAGAATATTTTTTATCTTATATTTCATGAGGGGATTTTTATACCATCATCAAATATTAATGTCTTGATGATTCCTTTAGAGTTTTACAGGATTATTTTGAAAAAAAATTCTTTTAAAATTACAAACACTTTTAAATAATGGGGTTTAAGTAAAAATGTACATTTCTCTCAAAAATATTTCTAATGATTTCATAAGAGTATTTTCATCTATGTAAAAATTGATTTTTGGATCATGTTATGGATTTATGTTGATTTCTTATGACATCATTTACTATATATCAATATATAGTTTATGATATAGTTGGGTTGCTAAAGCGTTGTTTTGATACCATTCATTGGTTATGGTGAAATGATTCACATTTAATATACTAGTTTTAGTATGAATGTTTATGTTGATTATATTTCATCAAACCTTTCAAATTATGAGGGAATTGTTCTTAGTATGTTAGGGGTATGGTCTATTATAGACCCATAATTCATTGGTAGTTCTTATAAGAAAAACTATTTTGGATATTGGTAGATGTCTTAACTATTTATGTATGGTGTCCTTTCCAATGCATTGAATATATTTTTGTGATGTCTAATAATATTCATTACCTCATTATGAGTTTAGTTATTGATATTCCATGTGATTATATGACTTGTATAATATTCATGGTTATGTTTTCAAGCCTATGTGATTATTTTATATGTTATTATTTATTCATTATGTATTATTCTTAAGACTATATTTAAATAGATAGTTTTTTAGTTATATACCATGCTTTAATGTCTATGCTTATTATTCAAAATATCTTCCACTATAAGCATACCCATACATAGAATTCAAGATCACCCCTTTATTATGTTTTATTTTTTCCCATAATCCAAGATGTGTATTATGACTTATATAAAGTGTTAAGATTGGTGAATAATGATGTTATCAAAGGATATTCGTTGTTGTATTTTATGTTAAATTGGAATTTCTGATTTATGTCTGTAATATTTTTTCAAAGACTACTAAATTTATCAGTCTATTGGTATTCTAATATTTTATATATGTCAATTTAAAAAATTGAGGCACTGGATCTATTTTACTGGGTTTGGGGAGTCTAGAGTTTGTATTGGAGGATGTTTAGTAGAAACAAATGTAAACATGATTTAGAAAAAATAGATTATGGAATATAATAGTCAAATAGACATTAAGAATAACAATAGAATAATATTAAATAATTTTTGAAAGGTATATATTATTTGGTTCTTCATATAAAAATATCCATGTTTTGTTAATATAAGTGGAAGTTGTTCTGTAACAGATGTACCTAGGGGTAACAACTCGGAAAAGCAAGATCAAGCCTAACTTGAAATATCCTGGAACATTACAACATGCCTTTATGTTCCAATAGTTTGACACTTCTTTGGGATATTCACTGGATAGTTAATATTTTATTCAAAAAATATTATGAAGGATTTAAAAGTAAATATTTCCCCAAAGAAACCATTTTTATGTTTATGAGATAGTTTTTGAATAAATTTTCAATCAATGTTAAGTGCTTTACTAGTTCAAAATTATGAATTACAATTTATAACATAATCTTGTGAATACCATTGTTATGTACTGGCTCTTAGTGGATGGAATGGACACCATATCAATGAATGTAATACTTCTAAAAAATTTACCTCCTATTCCTGATAATGATATTGGAGTTGGAGCTAAAATAGGTATCGATAAACTTATAACTATAATGGGAAAGTTGACTCAGGTTATGATTAAGAAACATTCCTATATGAAGTAGTCTGACCCACAACGTGAAGGAAAATTGTTAGAATGCTTTATGAGACAAAAAACTCTAGCATTAAATGGCACTAAAAATAAATTTTCACAAAAAAATGTCTATGTTCCTTAGAGACGATATTTCTTTGTTTGGGTAGTAATGAAGGGGAGAAGGTTTCCATTGTATTATATAATCTCTCAAGAAATGTCGACTAATGGTGGTCATTGATTCAAAACACTAAGGCTGATGAGGAAATGGAAAACATGGATTGAAATGATTTTATGGATATTTTCATAGAAAAATATTTTCATCTTGAAGAGAGATCTAATGCATAGAATTTTTTTTGAGACTATGGAAAAAGGTGTGAAATATTTTAGTTAATATGTTTCAATCTTTATATGGTTATAAAGGCATTATATTGACTACATAAGTAACCAGTAGAGTATGATTCATCGGTTATTTGAAATGTTAAATACATTCTACATAAATCCATTGGTTCCCCAATTTTTTCCAACATATGAATATATAGTCTCATGTCCTATCAAGATTGGAAAAAATTCACTATATCATATGATATTAATGTAAGGAAAGAGAAAAAGAGAATATTTCAGTAAGAGATAGATAATGGGAAAATGGGAATGAATGTTTTTTACTAAAAGTTATAATTGTGGAAAGAAATATCTTGATACACACCTAAAGGAAATGGGAGTTTTTTAGAAGTGTGGAGAGAAAAGCCAATGTGTTAATGATATTAAGAAAAAGAAAGAAATTTTCAATGTCAACTGTTCCAACTGTAATGATATAGGGAAATAAGTAAATGAATGAACTAAAAATATTTTTATGTTATCTTAGAAAATGAAAAGGGATCAAGGTAAAGTATATTATGTTAATAGATTTTAAGTGGAATAATTAATGTCTTGGTATTTTTGGATTCAATAATCAAGTTATTATATTCGGGTAAAAACAATTAGGTGATATATAAGTATTGTTTTAGAAAAAACATCTTTTGAGATTTGGAGGAATCCATGTTTTCATTATAGATTTAATTTTTTGACTGAATTAATATATTTGGTATGTGAAAAAATGATCTCCATTATGTTATCTGGGTAATATCTAAACATATGTTGATTTAGTGACTTTCTTTAAGAATTTTTTGACACTGAATTTGAACAGAGGTATTTTGGATGAGTATTAAGGATGGAATGGATTATTATGAACATTGAATATTATTGTTTGTGGTTAAAAAAATTCGTTAATGTTGAATATATTATGGTTAATTATCAAATGTCATAATAATATATAAAAAGGACAACCTACTGGTGGGGAAAAATTCTGTCACATCCGGTAAGGTCGTGAAACATGAACCCACAACTGAATGGAGATAAGGGTGAATCACCTAACAATAGCCTAAGTGTTTTCCTTGTAAGTATAAAAAATATATTATTTAATCAGTATAAATTATGATGTATAATTTCATTTTAGTAACCCTATATGATTAAGATAGATAGAAGTTTTTTTAATTTTATTATATTTTCGAGAGAAAGATGAGTTTGTTGTAGAAATTGTTTAAAGGATGAAACATTACTTTAAATGTAATTATGTTTCATTATTTTATTATTCAATGAAGTAGATGAATTATTTAACTATAAGGAATTGACCTTGAAACAAAAAATGTTATCCCAGTACATTCTTCTTCGGTTAATTAAACGGTCCCTTAGGTCATCATAGATTTATAGCTTTTTGATAGTTAGCTTTCTTCTAATCATGTTATATATAATTCACCATTAGAACATGATTGTTATATTTATCTTCTATGTCCCTATTTTATACATAGAACCCTAGTGTGTGTTATCTCTAGTCACCTTTTTTACTTACACTTATATATTTCAATGTGGAAGTTTTATAAACCCTTGTTTGGATGTGGTATTTCAATAAAGGAATTTTGAATAGGAAATCCTTAGTTACCAAAATATAATTAAAAAATAGAAAAGATGTAATTTATTGAAGGTTGGGATAAGGTAACACCCCATTATTATTATTCTCATTATATTTTTAAATTTAATTTCTTTAGTAATTTACATTGCACCCAAAAGTATGATTAAACAAACATCGAAATTTTATTATTTAAATGTCACCATTATAACATAGCTATTAAATTATTATTTATTAATAGTATTAAAAACCTTATAAAAAAATATCTTTTATAAAATTTTAAGATTAATTAATTGGATTACAATTAATTCTAAATGAAAATATAAACAAATTCAATATAAAAGAAATATTTTAAATTTTATTCTCTAAAAGGTGTTTTGTCTTAATAAAATAAATTAATTACAATTATTAAATGATAGTAATGAAATATATATGATATATACTCAAGAAAATATTATTGTATTATTATAATATATTTTATAGACTTATGATATGATCCAATCCAATTTTATGCGTAAAAACCTTTCTTTTTATGAAGGCAGTTTTATCGCCTTTTAATAGAAAAATTGTTTTCAATACATTTTTTGACCCTTTATTTATTTTTTAAAATAATTTACATCCTATTTGAAAGATTTATATTAAGTTTTTCTTTTTTTTGTTTTTATTATTTTTATAATGATTCGTGTATTTATTAATAGTGAAAAATACAAAATGTTAATTGGAAGAATATTTTTTCATCGAAATAATTTAGAATGTTAAATATTAATTTTTATTAGTTGTAAAGAATAATTACATTATATTTTTATCATTCGGTCCAATTTATTTCATCATAATCAATTTCAAAATGAATTTTGATAAAAAGCGTTTCAATATTTTGAACATTTACACTTTTAAAACCCTTTTTTCATTCTATCAAATAGATAAATTTTGGATTAATTATGGAAAATTATGTGTTTTTAGTTTTTAAAAATGAATTGAATAAATTTAATAAGTGGATTAAAATAATTAAAATAGGTTTATTTTATTTTTTAAAATATGAATAACATCTTTAGTAATTTATTATTATCACTAAAAAAGGTACATCAAATTATTATGGGAAAAACTATTATTATAAATATTACAAAATTACCCTAAAACTTGGAGAAATTTCATTGTATGAGTGGGTGTTGACCTAAATAATTCTTGGGATGTAATTAAATCCCATAGATGCCACTTGTATGAGAGTATGACATTTATTATATTTAAATTATTGAAATGTTAAAGATTTTATACTCATATCATTAAGAACTATATCATTTTTATTACGGGGTGACATAAGATATATTTTCAATTATAATGAAAATTTTGTAATTTAAAATTATTATCTACATCAAAGTAGTTTATTTATTATTTTTAGTGATGAAATAAGTACACACAATAGTGACACAATAAGGATGCAGTAACTGTTAAATTAATGGAAGAATCAAATAAATGATATTAGAAATATTAAAAAATATATATAATTTACATAATTAATGTCATTTCTGAAGTTTAAAGAGTACTATGAAATATAAGTGATATTTTAATTGATTTGTTTCTAATATATCAGGTTTTTATGATTTTTTTTTCAAAATCCATGAAATGAATAGTATTAAAATTTATATTAAATATTATTGAAAATAACTAATATTTTATTAAATGATATAAAATTCAAAAAATATAAAATTTAGAAAAATGATTAGTATGGGGATATATTTTTCACCAATGATCCATTTAGTGTTTCTTGTTATTTTTTAATAATAATATTAACCCGTAAAGAGTAAAAATACATGTTGGCATATTAAGGGTCAAATGAATTAATTATTTGATAAAGTCAAAAGATCAGGGTATCAATGTAACTTAAACTTATCGAATATTTTTGTGAGGATTTCGACCCATTCAAACCTTAGTTTGAAAATAAATCATCTTGTGGAAAATTTATATTAAAAATTTATTTATATTAATTTAGTAATTTGAGGGTTCTCAAAAGTGACCCTCACCTCAATTATAAAGGGAACCCCCTCCCTCACTCACACCACATTGAGACTCTAGATCAAATATGTCATTCCCTTTTCAAATACGAACATACATAACCAGTTTCTATAGGTTCTAGTAAACTAAAAAGTCCAACCTTAGATCCCTTGAGAAGATATCTAAAGGAAGTCCACCGAAGAAGAGGTAACTGTTTCTACTGACTAGTCAAAGTACTTTTCTTTTTATACTTCCAATATATATATTGTTACCAATATAAATTATTAAATAAAATATCATCTATATGATGATATTTTGTTATGATTATTGGACATTAATATTTCAATAGTATTCCTTACTATTAAACATTAAATCACCATGCCTACATTCGTATGACTTAACGTCTCCACACCGTGGTGAAATTTTTTTCATTCCCAGTTTATTTATATGGGTCTAATAATTGAATTAATGGAAATAAATAATAAATATGATGTAATATATATTATTTATCTTTATAATATTTCCCAATTAAATACCCTTTCACTATTAATGGAATGATATTGTCGTTAGAAAGTATGTATGGGCTATTGTATCCATGACGCGATGAAATTCATTTTCCAAGGTGACAATTTAATAGTCATTATAAAAAAATTATTTAATGAGTAAATTTCATAACTACGAACTTAATATCATTTTATATATTGATTATATATATCATATGCATAATAAACACGACTAACACGAAAAAACATGCCCAGTAAAATAAAGTAGTTAACAACCAAAACATGGGTAATAACAAAATATTATTGACTAAAATGAAATAATAAGATCATATATAATATCATAAATCTGGATACAGTTATTCCATAAATTAATTATATATATTAAATCATTATATTGGAGGATAAATCACATCTAACTAAAAAAAGGTACAATGTAAGGGTTATTTCACCGTCACATTATTTTTACAAACAGTTTATATGAAAGAATCTACTATTGTGTATTTTCACTCATATCCACGATTCTTATAAATGTTTTAAAAATTTATTTTAATATATTCATAAAAATTTTATGTATTTTTACCCATGTTAAAATTTCTATACAAAAGTTTCAAATGAATCTTTTTTTTTCAAAACATGGAACCTTATGAATATTTCTACAAAATACAAATGGATTGTTTTATTAAATTATATGCCATGAGAATATTTCTCCTCAGTCATGAGATATTAATTTATTAAAGCTTCAATTACATGTTTAAAATATTCATTTGAATAAAAATGTTTTCTTTTTATATTGTGTGGAATTTTAAACAAATATTTTAAATGTAAAAAAGAAACATCTCTCTTAGGAAAATTTTTAATGATTTTATTATAGTATTTTCATGTATGTAAACATAAATTCCTTGATCTTAGAATTTATTAATGTTGATTTATTTTGATATCAATTACACTATTTCAATTAATGGTTTTTGACTAAATTTGACTATGGATATTCTATTTTGATACCATTCATGGTTTATGGTTAAGGCATTCATATTCGGTATGCTAGTTTTAATACGAATGATTATGTTGATTATGATTCATTAACCCTTTCAGATGTGAAATGAATTGGAAATAATAAGTGATGGGAATAGTCATCTATAACCCCTTGATGCATCGGTAGGTCCAATGAGACAAACTTATTTTGTTATTGGAAAATGTCTTACGTCTTTATGTATGGTGTCTTGGTAAAGTCCTTGATGGTATGTTTATGATTTCCAAAAATTTTTATTCCATCATTATGAGATTATTTTTTGATATTCCATGTGATTTTTAAACAAGTATACTTTCCATGGTTATTTTTTATAGATGTTGTCATTATTTTATGTGGTATTATTTATTCTTTCAAAATTATTCTTATGATTGTGTTTTAATGGTGCGTGTTTTAGTTATACACCTTTTGTTAATGTTTATGATTATTATTCCTAATAGCTTCAGATGTACGATTACCCTTACTGAGTGTCGGAGGTCACCTCGTTCATATGTTTTATTTTTTCCTAGGATGTGAAGATGGGTATTGAGACTGAAATATAGGGTTATGCTTGAAGAATAATGTAATTGTCAAAGTATTTTCTGTGTTATATATTTTGTTTTAAATTAAAATGTAATGTTAATGTTTGTAATCAATTTAAAAACTACTAAACTAATAGGTCCTTTAGGATTTAATTATTGTATCTGTTACAATTCAATAAAGTGTATATCAGGCTCTAAGCTAGTGGGCTCGGGGTCATTAAAGGTATGACCTATATTAAGGTTAATATTTCCCCTCTATGATCATCTTAAAAGGTATAATCAAATATTGAATAAAATAGGGGTGTACACATAAAGCAATTATTTTGGAAAAAATGTATTTTGTGTGTAAGTTTCGACTTTATTATGATTTTTTTTCTATTTCTCAAAAAATATAAAATCATATGAATAAATTAATATATAAAATATAATTCCTTGATATTAAACTCCTATTACTGGATTATAGATGTATTGTGTGGTTAATGTCAGTATTTTAAAAATGGGTTAAATTCGCATTGGGGTATGGAAAATGATAAGAGACTCTAATAAGAGATATATTTTTATGATTATATTATCTTGAAAGATATTTTGTATATTTCAATGTTTCATTATATAATCTATCTCTATTAAAACTTTTTTTCTGTAGAGGAAATATGGAAGTCGATTTTTTAAGTCATTAAGAAGATAATAAGCATTTAAATAAGAATCCTAGATTGATTTTAATCTACTAGATTATTATAGAGAGGAATTAGTAAATGAATATTCATAGTTGTGAAACACACAAAAGTGAAAAACTGAATTTTCTATTGTGGAACATGTCTATGGTAGATCTTTTCCTGAAAAAAATCCATCCATATATTTTTGGATATTTAAACTAGTGAAATATTAAGGATCGAAAAAAATAATAAGAGAATATATATGATGAGTTGGAATGTTTCTAGAAAATGGTAATTCGGGTTATCTATCATCTTCGATGTGCAGTTAGTGTATTGTGGTCACCAATTAAGGATACTAATGAAAAAAATGAAATTTATTTCACAATTGTGTGGTAATTAAATATCCTCTTCTTGGGAAGTATTTTTAAAATGATATTATAAATAAAATTGAATATAAATTAATATAGTTAATGAAAAATAAAAGAAGTCTCAATGACCGTATATAATGAAAATTTTACCATACATTCCTGGTAAACATCAATCATTTTTTGATCATGAGATTAAAATGGATAAATTTTACATATATTGAATCATATTTTATATATGTCGTTAGAATAAAATTAATTTAAATTTTATGATGATGTTTTTGATTATTCTAAACAATTTGAGATGAAATTTTCTGACATAAATTTTTTTTTCAAAAAAAATAGGATGTGGTATGGGTGGAATTAATTTGAGAAACAAAAACCTATAAATTCATTATTAGGACTATAAAAGTATTAAAAATATGTAAAATATATTTTAAATATTATTTGGTTGGATGCAAGAGAGTTTTCTTGATAAGGTAATTTTGGTGATGAGTCATGTGACTACGAGAGAAATAGTTATGAATTGAAACATTATTTGAAAATAGAAACTGAACTAGAACTATGATGTATCTTTTTCAATAAGAAGGTACATAATTCTACCACATGTTTGATGAAAATTACACTTAGTGTGAATCATAAATATGATAAATATAACGGTGTAATAAAATCTTTTATGGATTCTATGGAATATGTGGTACCTCAAAATAAAAAATTGAAAGGTATATAAAAAGTATTTTCAAATTGTTCCAATGTAAAATAATTTTTTGATATAATAATTATTTTTAATATTGAAAATTTGAAAGTATAATGGAATTAACATCTCCTGAAACTCAGAAAAATATATTTTAAAAAAAATAAGTGGTTTGTTTAAAGTAAAAAATAAATTATATAAATCATCAGGTTATGATTAGTGGAATTGTTTTTCATTATGTACTTTTTATCGATCCACATATACAAGTTTTTTTATTCTAGGTATGGAATGGATTTTATTTTATCACACAAAGGTATATTAAAAATCAAAATAGGATATTTTTTAAAATGACATTAAATATATATATATATATATATGAATGAATTCATAAAATTTAAATCATATCATGATGTTCAAAAACTAAACTAATATGTATGTTAATGTTATATTTTAATAATTATTGAAAGGAACATAAATATTCAAATTAGGGATGTTCTAGGGGTTAAAAAATATATGGATTTATTTTTTAATTGTATTTTAATTGATATTGTTGATCAGAGGGTGGAATTTATTTTGGGCATAGTTTATAATGATAGGTTAATATAAAAAATGTAACCCCCCGACCAGAGTTACCCAGAGTCGGCAGATTATTATATGACATTGTCATGACCACAAGAGATAAACCACCGAATGACCTATTAGTTTAGTAGCCTTGGAAGTACTAGATACTTACATATGTTTTATATTACATCATCAAATAATAAAACAACAACATTATGTCCCCTTTGAACACTCTTATATCCCTTAGACTATTCCAACAAGTTAATCGTAATATACATCTTTTTATCCTAGGAAAAAATAAAACATAAGAAGGGGTGAGCTCAAATGCTCAATAAGGATAACAATATAGCAGAAACATTCATAAATATGAATGACCATTTAAGACAATGTATAATACTGAAACACAAGAATTTTAAACATAGACATCAGCATTATATGGAAAAAATAAATCAAATAATTTAATTTACTTATTCACATGGATATTCTAATAGTCGAATCATCACATGGAACATCAATAGCCAATTTCATACTGATGGAATTTATAATTCCAGACTTCATAACCACATAGTCAAGACCACATGAAAATACTACAAATAAAATATTATCAAGGCCTTGTGCTAAGACAGTAGTTTGTTTCATGGGACATACCGAGGCATCAGGGAGCTATTGCAGGCTTCACCCGCCACTTACTAATTCCATTGTATTCTTTATATGAAATGGTCGAAATATAACATAATCATTCATATTTAAACTAATATAAAAAATGACAATAATTTAACCATAAACCAAGAATGGTATAAAAATAACACATCCACAGTCAAACATATCACAAAAACACCAATACAATATCAAATATTGTATCATAATAAATCAATTTCAAACATGTGTAATATCCATCAAAGGATGTTGACATAGATGAAATCAACACTATTTGAGAGAAATATCTCTTTCAATTTTAAAATAATATAGTAGTATAATAATTATAAAAGGAAGCATTTATTTCGAAAATATTCTAATAAGTTTTTAATGTATGTTTGGTAGATGTTATAATAGCGGAAAATAGCCGCACTCGCCGTATAATTTTAAAAAAACAATATTCCCTTAATTTTGTCGAAAAGGTCGTAACGGACCTTATTAGGAAAACGACAGAAAGATTCCTTTATAAAAAATATATTAAATGTCATAAAATGGTAAAAATGGCTTTAACCCATATTGAAGAAAATACTAATAATGTTTTGAAATATATTTTTAGGAAACACATATGTGGATGATAACAAGGTCCCAGTAGATACTCACTTGTAAACAACCTCGGATAATAAAATGATTGTGAAATTTAACCATTACACTATATTATTCCTTGATGAAGGGTAAATTAACCTCTTGTATAATATTTAAATAATTTTTATTAAATTATACAAGATCCAAATACATAAAAATTATATCAAATATGATCTACTAATATTTTATTTGTTAATAATATTTCAGAAGTATCATTGTTTCGTGTGTAAACTCATTCGTTTTCCATTATATGATTGGTTATGTAATCAATGTTTGTTATAGATAAGATGTATTTGATTCATATATAGAATGATATTATTTTCTTAAAAATTATTTTTTAATTATAAAATGAAATTTATTCTTGAATCGTTACAATGGGGAATGAATCTCATCGTGTTCGTGGAGACGGTAATCCGAATGTACGGATGGGAGAAAATACCATTCTATTGATGGTGAGTTCATATGTAATTTGATGGTATATCATATATAAATAACCCTTAATATGATATATTTATTATTTACATCATTTATACTCATTATTATACACATCCAAATAATGAAGTGTTTGAATAACAAACTACATCACGACATGGAGACAGAAAGGTGTACTTAAGCACGTATGGTTATTTTTCATTCATAGGAAGGATAGAATAATGAATATGGTTGTAAAATATTTTTAATAATATAAAAATATGTATAAGGAACAAGAGTTTTTATTTTGGAATGGAAACAACAAAGAAAGAGGATGTGAAAGAAGAAAAGAACTTTGAAGGAGGTGGTGGAATTATTACCTCTTCTTCAGGTTTTTCCTTTTGATTTGATTAATATTTTTCTTTAAGATTGATTTATAATCCAAGTAAGGCCTCTAGGTATAAGGGAGGGTAATTATGAGGATATTTTGGTAGGGTATTTCCATGTTAAATTTCTTTGGAGGTATGATTTTTTGGAGAAGGGGAAGTACCATTTTATAAGATAAGTGAAGGTCACTTTAGGAAAAGCATGAAATAGTATTTTATTATACCAAAATATTCAGTTTATAATGCCTCCAAAATAATTTATTTCGAGTATAACGTGGGTATGTGTCTATAACCTCTCAACCAATAGGTTTTGTACAGGTCTAGGTCACTATATTAAACTTATCTTTTAGATATAACTCTTAGTTAAATAGTTTCACTTGTACCATGTATTCTTGTATTATTATAATAAATGGTTAATAATAGTACTATAAAAAGCCAAGATAACCCCATGTAGTTAATAATTGATATTTATGACCATAACTAATTCAATTTCTTGAACCTTATATTTTTAGGAATATTATATCAATTAATAATATAGTAATTTTTTTAAAACTCATTTATAAAAATTTTGACACTATTTGATATTTTATTTTTTTGAGAAGTCATAAAAACTATATCACATCGAAAACAATTTTTTTAATCAACCCTAATATGTTATATTAACCTATAAAATTAGATTAATTCATCAAAAGTCTCAATTTACATTAATATGGATATTTATAATATCAATTATTTTAATCTTTCGTTAATAAGGTAATTAAGGCATCATCATGGTATCATAAATAAATTTAATTATATAAAGTATAAAAATTATAAATAAAATACCATTATGTATGAAATATTATTAGCTTTATAATTAATATTTAATGTCAAATTTATATTATGTATAAACTTATATTAGAAAAGTGTTATTTATTAACCTATGAATTTAACACTTTTAAATCTTCTTTAAATAAAATAATAATAAATTTCATAATCTAATAAAAGTGTACCAAAAGGATGATATATTATTCCTAGGGTTTATTTTGGTCGAAATACAATTATCCAATAGAATTATTACATGTGTTAGGGTAATAATAATATCATTTGTACCTTTAATTACCCTATTTACATTTAACCGTGGTAAATAAAAGTCAAAGGTTACTATTCAAAAAAATTATTTTATCTTATCGAACCATATTTTACTTAATAATTTAAACCATGCCACTTGGATTTTTGAAATTCAATTTACAGAAGGATTAAAATTATGTTTTATGAATATTTTCTAAGGTGCCTAGAAGGTCGGTAAAAGATATAAAAAGTTCAATAAAATTTTATATATCTAATATTATTATAAAATGACTCTAATGAATTAAATTAAACATATATAAGTATTATGTATCTATATTTACCTAAAATAAATTTAAATAAATAAATTATTTATTTAAATAAAAAGTTGGTTTTAAACAATAATGCGTTGTTTTTCACTATTCATAAAAAAATGAATGTTTTCAAAAAAATACCAAATATTCACCATAAGCTAATTTTGTTTTTCCAAATCAAAAAATGAAGTCCTTTCTGAAAAAAAAAATTTTAAAAATTTCAAAAAGTGCGAATTACTATTCATAACTACTAATTTGGTTGGTCGTGGTTTTTTAGAACATGAAGTTGTGTACAACACAAGCTATTGAATTATTCAAAGAGAAGTATACCGCGGAAGCTTAGGGTGTTACATTCTTCCATCCTTCAAATAATTTCATCCTCAAAATATCTAGAAAAATACGGTACAAAAACATCTGGTTGGTTCTTCATCATATTTTTCTCAGGTTCCCAAGTTTCCTCTTCTATCATATAGTTTCTCCATAGAACATTCACCAAACAAGTCATCTGGTTTCTCAATACTTGTTCTCTAGTATCAAGAATTCTGATAGGCTCTTCGCAATAAGACATGTCGGGTTCCAGTTCTATTTCTTCATTGGTGAGTACATGCTTTGGGTTAGGCATGTATTTTCTCAACAGTGATATGTGGAACACATCATGAACATTGAAGAGACTTAGTGGAATTTTCCAAATGATAAGCTACAACTCTAATTTGTTATAGAATTTCAAAAGGTCCGATGTACATGGGACTCAATTTACCCTTCTTACTGAAACGTATAACACCCTTCCATGGAGATACCATCAAGAAAACATGATCCCCTACTTGAAATTCCAAATCCTTCCTTCAGTTATCGATATAGATCTTTTTGTTGATTTGAGCTCCATTGATATGTGTTTAGATAACCTTCCCCTTTTCCATTGTTTCCTCAATATGTTCTGGACCTACGAGTTTTCTTTCACCAAAATCGTCCTAAAAAGATGGTATGTGACATCTCTTTCCGTATAATGCTTCATATGGAACCATCTAAATTCTTTAATGGAAGTTAATGTTATAGGAAAATTATAGCAATGGTAAATACTGATCCCACATTCATTGAAAATCATTTGAGAAATATCTCAACATGTATTCTAAGGTTTGAATGGTATTTTATGATTGTCCATCAGTTTTAGTGTGGTTGGAAGTGCTCAAAATAAGTTCAATATCCAAAGTATTCTAAAGACTTTTCTAGTCTCTTGATGTAAAATGGGGATCATGATCAGAAACAATTGACAGGGGTAATTTATGAAGTCTTACGTCTTCATTAATATATAGTATTGCTAAACATTCAAGTGGTAAATCTTCTCTTATGGCGAGAAAAAGTGCTGACTTGGAAAGAAGATCAACAATGAACCACATTTCATCATTCCTTCTATGATTTATTTGTATCCCCATGTCATAGTCCGTCGTAATATCATCCCATTTCATCTCAGGTATGGGAAGAGGTTTCATGACTCTTCTAGGATGTTGTCTTCCAGCTTTCACTTGTTGACAAACCATACATCTTGACACATAATCAGCAATCTCCTTTTCAATGTTGTCCGACCTAAAATTTTCCTTCATATCTCTATACATCATAGTGATACTAGGGTGTATAAATAAATTAACGAAATTGTAATCATCCAAAGATTCCCTTTTTAGATCTGTTATATAAAGAACACAAAGCCTCTACCCAAATTTCAAAATTCTATCTTCACATACGAAGTTGATCAATTTCCCATCACTTACAGCTTTAATTTTCTTTTGAAACTCCTCCTCATCAGTCTGAGAACATTTTATCCTTTCTATTAAATATGGTTTGGAAACAGTTTGAAAATGTATTCATGCTTCACCTTCCATGGTTATTCCCATGTCCATATTTACAAGATCCGTGAAAATAAAATCTCTTTCAACTCTCATCTTATTCAAAACTCCATAATCCTTTCTACTCAAATTATCTTCCACCTTAATTGACTTCCCCAAGTGGTAGTATATCGTTCAATCATAATCCTTGACTAGCTTTATCCATCACCTTTTCCTCATGTTGAATTCTTTTTGTAAGAAAATATACTTCAAGCTCTTGTGATCGGTATATATATCATATTTTTCACCATAGAGATAGTGTATCCAAATCATCAAACAAAATATTACCACTGCTTACTCAAGATGATGAGTGGGAATTTTTTGTTCATGAATTTTTATCTTCCATGATGCATAGTAAATATCTCTATCATTCTTTATAAGGACACAACCTGACCCTTTCTTTAAAGCATCACTATAAATAACAAACCCATCATTCCCCAATGGTGGAGTCAATATAGGAGCATTGACTAATCCTCTCTTCAGTTCTTCAAAACATTCTTCACACTTTTTTTCCAAACCAATTTAACCCCTTTACGCGTGAGTTTGGTTAATGGGTTAGCCAATCAGGAAAGATTATGGAAGAAATGCCGATAATAACCTTCTAACCCAATAAAACTACGTACCTCAGTTATACTTGTCGGTGCTGGACATTCTTGGATTGCCTTTGTCTTTGAAGGATCAAAAAATATTATTTCCTTAGAGAAAATATGTCCATGAATATATATCTTTTGAAGCCAAAATTCACACCTCCTAAACATCCCAAATAATTCATTTATTCTGAGGGTTTTCAAAATAGTGTGCAAGTGATTTTCATGGTCTTCCTATGTTTTTGAGTAAAATATGATATAATCAATAAATACAACTAAAGTTTCATCAAGATATTCCATGAAAACTCTATTCATTAGATCCATGAAAATAGTGGGTTCATTAATCTGTCCAAATGGCTTTACTGTAAACTTGTAATACCCATACCTAGTTCAAAATGCTATTTTCGAAATGTCTTCCTTCGTCACAAACAACTGATGATATCCATATCGAAGGTCAATCTTTGAAAAATATTGATCTCCCTAATGATGGTCGAATAAATCATCAATTCGAGGTAGGGGATACTTGTTTATTATTGTTATAGCATTGATCTCCCTGTAGTCAATGCCCATCCTCATAGATCCCTCTTTCTTCTTAACAAAAAGAACAGGGGATCCCCATGGAGAAACACTAGGGTGAATAAATCCTTTATTAATCAATATCTATAGTGGTTTCTTTATTTCCATTAATTCCATCGTGGCCATTCTATAAGGGATCTTTTATATGGGCCTTGAACCAAGAATTAAATCAATATAAAACTCAATTTCTCGTTTTGGAGGATGTCCAAGAAAACCCCGTAAAAACACATCAACATATTCTTATATAGTAGTTAAATACTCTATTCGAACATTATTTTCCTCACCCATATTTATTTCATTCTCTTCCTACCCTATAATTGAATTTAGTAGAGCTACTGGGGGAGAATCTTGATGAGAATCATGTGGTGACATTTATTCTCTAATGATAAGGTACTCCTTATCATCATCAAAAATTGTAACCTCCTTCTTCATGTAACAAATTTCTGTATCCTGGTCCGAAAGCCAATCTATACTAAGGATTATATATAATTTAGTCCTGGGTATGACAATTAGATCATAATATAAAGAACATTTATATTCCTTAATGGGAACTGATTTGCAAAACTTTGTAGTAATGATACTTCCCTTAGAAGGTTTTACTGACAACTCCCTTGTCAAATAAAATTGTAAAAATCTATTTTTCATAGAAAACTGATAATATATGAAACAATTCGATGATCTAGAATCAAATAAATCATTGTCTGAACTTGAGGAATGAATTAAATTACCTTCCACCATGTCTTTTGGGGCATCAACCTCAGCAGTAGTGATCGCATAAGCATGGCCTTGCTCCCTTGGCATTTCTGAGGTAATTTTCATTGGCTCTTATGAAATTGATTTTCATAATGACCCTTTTCACTAAAATTTTACCATTAAACATTGATAGACTCTTTATTTTCATTGAAATCATGATCTTGGTGGACTTTTACACCACACTTGAAACAGACTCCCATTCCATTCAGGCAAGTTCCAGGGTATTTCTACCCACATTTACTATATAATGGATACTCAAAATTTCCCTTCTTCTCCTTATTTATATTTCTAGAGTGTCCAACAGATCTCTTATAATTTTTCTTTTCTTTAAATTCATATAACATAGAGAATTATTTTTCATTCATGATAGCACATGAGATAATATCAACATATGATGAGAAGGACTGTAAGACTAATGGTCGACATAGAAATGGTTTTGACCCATCGAATAATCGATCAATATTACTCCTTGGGTAATGCATATAATCAAATTAATTCCTTTATATCCTTGTAAAGATAGCCTCATATGTTTTGACATTCTTATCCTTATTTTTATTCAAACAAAAAAATTATCTTTCCATATCTGCTCGATGGTCATGAAGGAATTACTTTTCCAATAATATATCTTTAAACTAACTATATTCCATACATGATACTACTTCATCTTCATTTTTTTTGAATTAATGACCACCACTAATCTGAATCTCTTGTGATTTAATAAACTGGAATGAATGCTTTTTCCCTTATGTTACTATCCAAAGCATGAAATATTATCTCTATGGAAATTATCCATTGCTCAACTACTGATAGATTTTTTGTCCCATTGAATGTTGATTTTTTTTCCTCATGAAGTGGTCTAACATTTATCCTCAGCGTTGTGGATCAGGGTCCTCTATACGGGTAAGGTTATAATTCATAACCTGATTGAGTTGTCTGAGTATGGTGATAAGATGATCAGCAGCAGTTGCATCACCAAATTCACTATAATTATCTTCATTATGAGGGAAAACCCAACATGGATTAAATGTGTTGATACAGTTTTGATTCCTTCCACTAGGGGCCATTTAAAAACAATGGCATACACTAGATTAGTTCATGAATCACAACACATAATTCAAAAATCACTTAACATAAATTGATCAGTTTATGGATATAATCCATAATAATAATAAAATTTTTTTTGAGGAGGTATATAATCTTAAATCCTTCTTAATGGTTTTTAATGAAAATTTGAATTATCTTAAGAATATCCCCCAGGAGTGTTGTAACCAAAAGTGCATCAAGGCCCTTTGTTGTATACCAGGAGACCCCAGGTCAAGCCCAAAACTCTTTGTCAGAGTTTTCACTCAAAGGTACATATTTTCTGGAGTCGCCTCTACCTACTCATATCCAAACATTGATGTATTTCTTAGAAAATACAGAAAATATCTAAATTATAAAATTCTATGAAGTTATTCTATACTAATTCTCAAAGTCTACATTAGGGTATTATTATCTAATTAGAGTTTTTCTAAATATAGCTTCCACGGATTGTACTAAACTTCTCTGATACCAACTATATTTCCCCGACCCTAGTTACCCAGAGTAGGTGCACTATTACATACTATTTGACATGATCACAAGGAATCAAATCCTGAAAAACTGATTATTTTAGTATCCTTGGAAGCACTAGATACATACATAACATTTAGATTACTTCATGAAATTAAAAAAAATGTGTCCCCTTTGAACACTGTTATATCTCTTAGCCTATTCTTGTAGGTAAATCATAATATACTTATTTGCATCCTGGCTAAAAATAAAACATAAGAAAGGGGTGAGCTCAGATTCTCAGTAAGGGAAAAAATATAGCAGAAACTATCATAAATGAGAATAAACCTTTAAGATAATGTATAAGAATAAAACAAAATTCTTTTAAACCTAAACATCAACATAATAGAGAAAAATAAATCAAATAATTCTATTTACTTATTCACATGGATATTCTAAAAGTTGAATTATCACATTCAACATCAATAGTAAATTTCAGAATGATGGAATGCATAAGGCCTGACTTCATAACCACATAGTCAAGGCCTCTTGGCCAGACTATAAATAAGATATTTTCAAGGCCTTGAGAAAAGACACTAGTTTGTATTATGAGACATATTGATGCATCGAGGATCTATAGAGGGCTCCACCCATCAATTACTAAGTCCATTGCAATCTTCATATGAAAAGGATGAAACATAACATAAACATTACAATTATAACTATCATAAAAATTGTTAATATATTAACCATAATCCATGAATGGTATAAAAATAACACATACATAGTCAAACATAACACAAAACCGTTAATACAATATGGATGATTGTATCATAACAAATCGACTTCAAACATGTGTAAAATCCATCAAAAGAAGTTGACATAGATGAAATAAAAACCATTTGAGAGAAATATATCTTTCTATATTGAAATCATTTAATATTCACATATTTATAAAATAAAATATTTATTTTAAAAATGTTCTTATAATCTTGAATGGTAAGCATTGAAGATTTTATAACTGCGGAAAATAGCCGCACTCACCATATAATTTTAAAAAAGCATTCTTTCCTTAATTTTGATGAAAATGTGGTAAGGACCTTGTTTGGAAAATGACAGAAATATTCCATTATAAAAATTCTATATAAAGTAAAATAAGGGTATAAATTACTTTAACCCAAATTCTATAAAGTAGTAAAAAAAAATTGAAATACATTTTCTAAAAGCACGGATGTGGATGATAAAGAGTTCCCAGTAGATACTCTTGTGTAAACAACATTTGATAATAAAGAGATTGTGAAATTTAACACTTACCTTGTACTTTTCATTGATCGAGGATACTTTAAACTAGAATATAATAGTTAAATCATTGTTATTAAATAATACAAGAACCACATACATAAATATGAAATCATATATGATCTTCTAATATTGATTTGTTGATTATATGTTTGTAGTATCATTGTTTCAGGTGTTAATTGATTCCTTTTCCTTTATATGCTTGGTTACGTAAGCCATGTTTGTTATGGATAATATGTATCTGATTAATATACAGAATTATATTATGTTCTTAAACATTATTTTTTAATCATAAAATAAAATTTAATCCTGAATTTTTAGGATGGGGAATGGATCTCATCGCGTTCCCGGAGACGGTAATCCATACGTACACACGAGAGTCAATACCATTCTATTGATGGTGAAATATTATGTAATTGGATGGTATATCATATATAAAGAATCCTTAACAAGTTATATTTATTATTTACATCAGTTATACTCATTATTATATCCATCAAAATAATTAAATGATTGAATAACAAACCACACCACGACGTGGAGATGGTAAGTTGTACTTATACAAGTATGCTCATTTTTCATTCATTGGATGGATAGAATAATGAATATGGTTGTAAAATATTTATAATAACATCAATGTATATATAAGGTACCATGGTTATTTTTTCGGTTTGGAAACAACAAAGAAAGAGGAAGTTGAAGAAGAAAAGAACGTTGAAAGGGGTGGTGAAATTACTACCTCCTCTTAAGATGTTTCCTTTTGATTTGATCAAAAGGGATCATTATGATTTCTTTGTGATAAATTTATGGTCTCTAGGTCGAAGGGAGGGTAATTGGGAGATATTTGGGTAGGGGTTGGCTGAGAGAAATGGATTTCGAGGTGTGATTTTCAGAGATGGTGGAGTACCTTTTTATAAGAGAGGTGAGGGTCACTTTAGGAAAAGAATGAAAAATTATTTTGTTATACAATCATATTTGGTTTATAATGGCTCCAAACTGATTTATTTCTAGGATGAGCTGGGTATGGGTCGAAAAACGCTCAAACAATAGGTTTTGGATAGGTTTAGGTCACTATATTAACCTTATCTTTTAGATTTCTCTCTTAGTTAAATAGTTTAACTTCTACCATGTATTCCTTTATTATAATAATAAATGGTTAATCATATTAATATAAAAATCCAAAAGAATCCCATGTGGTTAATTATTGATATATCTGACCTTATATATGTTTTTTTGTCCGAACCATTTATTTCTAGGAATATTATATCAATTGATAATATAGTATTTTTTTTAAAACCCATTTATGTCAATTTTGACACTATTTGGTATATTGTTTTGGTGAGAAGACTTATCAACTTTATCACTTATAATTTTTTTAATCAAACATAAAATGTCTTAATAACCTATAAGATTAGTGGAATTCATTAAAAGTCTCAATTTATATTTATTTTGATAATTATAATATCAATTATTATAATATTTCATTAATAAAGTCATTATTGTGTCATCATTGTATCATATATAAATTTAATTATTTAATTTCTAAAAAATATAAATAAAATACCTTTATATAGGAAATAAGTTTAGCTTTCTAATAAATATTTATAGTCGAATTTATCTTCTGGATAACCTTATATTAAAAATGGTTTAGTTATTAAACATTGAATTTAGCACTTTTAACTCTTCTTTAAATAAAATAATAATAAAATTCATAATCTACATCAAGTGAACATAAGGGATCATATTTTACTCCAAGGGTTGATTTTTATAGAAATACACTTATCCAAGAGAATTAGGACATGTGTTAGGGTAATAATAATATCATTTTGACCTGTAATTACCCTATTTACTTTTAACCGTGGTAAATAAAAGTCATAGTTACAATTCACCAAAAATTATTTTCATCTTATTAAACCACATTTTACATACTAATGTAAACCGTGTCTCTAGGATTTTTGAAATTAAATTCATATATGTGGTAAAATTATATTTACTTCAAATTTTTTAATGTGCCAAGATCCATCAATCATATATATTTTATTTGAAACACCACAGAACAAAAAAAAGAATCAAACATATAAAAAGAAAAACAAGCAAAACATGGACGATAGAGGTTTGAAATGGTGGAGCCCCAGAGAATCCCCTCTGACCAGGTTCCCCCAACAAGAAATCCTAACACAATATTTGGAGAACAAAGTGTAATGGCCCGGGTTTTGGGGTCCATTACTTTGTGAAAATCTCGTGTTGGGTTTTCTGGTCTGGGAATCACGGTGGTGTAGGCCTACCAGTATCCTTAGCCAACCAGTAACAGGCCTACCGGTAGCTCGGTCAAACGGTAGCCGCAGCCTACCAGTAGCTCCGTCTACCGGTATCTCGGTCTACTGGTAGCTGCTGCTACCGGTGGCTCTGTCTACCGGTAGCTCGGTTTACCGGTATCTGCAGCCTACCGGTAGCTCGACCTACCGGTAGCTATAGCCTACCAGTAGCGGGGTCTACCGGTAGCTGCGGGACTACTGGTAGCTCAGCCTACCGGTAGCGGCAGCCTACCTATATCTCGGTCTACTGTTAGCTGCAGCCTACCGGTAGTCGTCACCATCTGGTAGCTCTTAGCTACCGGTAGCTCTCGCCCACCACGCGGGCCAGTAGCGCTCCTTTTTGCGTGATTAGGGTTTTAAACCCTATTTTGACTCCTTTAAGCGTATTTTAAAGCCCGGTAACGCCAGTAAATAAATAAAACTATGTTTTAATTAATTATTTAATGAATTAACCGGGTGTGTGTGCGGTCGGTTTAAACCACCCAACCCCTTTAATGACTTGTGGGGACGCGTGGCCAACCCACGACCCCACGCCTCACACGGTTTCACGTTCTTATCTCAACTATCCATGGACCTTATAAACTAAAGGGTTAGGTAGGGTTTCTTCATTCCTCGATCGCGGATTTTCACGAACAGCTTTTGGTGCATCAGGTGAGCCGCATCGTTATCCGTAAAGTTCCACACCCGGCCTAAGCGTCGATCGTCTATCAACAAGTAGGGAATTTCTCCTTCGTCTCCCTCTTTTTTTATCACGTGGGTTGGGCGTCCTTTTGATTCTGTAGAATTGGATAAACCAGACCTAAATAAAGATAATATATGGATTCTATAAATAATGAAGGGGGGCTATGATCGTTGATGTTGTTTATATTATGATCATCTTCCTAAGTTGTGATGGATTTTGAGTTCTGAAAATCAAGGCAGTCGGTGGTCGTTGTCTGTGCATTAATAAACCCTTGTGGTGTTTTAAATGACTGGTTTTGTAATTTTAAACTTCTGTTATGAAAAGTAAATTGGTTAATCATGTATACCCGACTGAATAAATTTGAAGAACGAGGATCAATCCTTCTGTGATAACCCCCGGTTAAAGAACACGAAATTGAAATCATGGAGCGTGTAAAATATTTTTAAATATTAAATACAGGCACGACCCTGCTTTGTGTCGGTGGTAGTGGGTTAGTTGTTTCCTTTTTCGGGCTGATTGTTGGAGATGTGAGAGGGGATGTGATCCCCTGTTTTTATACTCTCTATGGATGTGAAATTGGGGCAGAGATTCCCTATTGTTACGGATTCAGTTTTTGCGAGTTTTAAGACCGGGTAGTTACCTTGTTTATATCTATAATTGGGGTGGGATCCTCTGTTGTTGAGAAGTCCTTTTTTATTGTGGATATTGGGCATGGGGCTACAACATAGGGTTCTCTTTAGTTGATGCAGCTTTACGCGAGAACCGAGTGTGGGTGTTATGGTTGATGATTGACTGTTTTACTTTCCTGGACTTGTCCCTATGTTTACTAGTTGACCAGTAGTGCATGAACTTATTTAAACATTATTACTAAACTTGAAAACAAGAATGGGACAAACGAGTTTTGGTTGTCGAGAGTCGGGACTCGGACTTGAGTGCTGTTGTGATCTGTAGGCTATCTGAAGAAAAACCTAACATTGGGTGAGTGCCTTTTACCTATGTATATACTTGTATTTTTGTGTTTCTTATTCATTCCCCACCCATGTTGAGTGCTTAGTGCCGAACTCCCCCATTTCATGGGGGAGGGTGTTTTTCCCAACACTATTCTTAGTGGATGGTTATTAGCTCCTATTATCCTCCCTTTCCTGGATAGCCCCAGTATTTTCGGGCAGGCTGTGATGGCCTGAGGTCCATTATAAGCCCAAGAACCTTCGGGTGGGGTAGTGTGGTGGTTACCCAGGTGTGTACGGCAGGTGGTTTCCCAAGTGTCTTCGAGATGAGGCCCAGGTGTCTTCTGGTGTGGCAGTGGATCTTTTAGCCCAGGTTTCTTCAGGCGTGGTGGTGGTTGTTCTGGCCTAGGTGTTTGCAGGCATGGTTACGTGTGACTGTGGCCAAGGTGTTTGCGGGTGGGATTCAGCAGTGGGACTGCATGCAGTTGTGGCCCAGGTGTGTGTGGGCGGGTGTGGCAGTGGGGCTGTGGTGAGAATGGCGGGATTGGTTCGATGCGTAGGATGTCTCAATAACCAATGGGAAAGTGGCGCGGGGTACCCAAATATCGATGTGCTCATAAAATATATATTACATGACTTGTGTTATTTGGTTAGTGTAGCCAGTGAGTCGGATGGGTGAACTCCCTGATAGCATTGGTTGTCTGCTTCTAACGAGACTTTAGTACGTTCCCCCACTTGTTCATGAGAGTCTTTGGTTTTCCCTACTCAGTGTACTTGTATGCTCACCCTACATATATAAAACTACTTTTAGGTTTCCAGGAGGACTTCGGGGATCGCGCAGGACCATACTAGCTCAGATCATTAGGGCAGTTGTTGTTGCTGTTTTTCCTTCTTTGGTACATACCCTTGTAGTCACTTTTGTACTTTGTGGCTTTTACATTTGAAACATGAATGTGGGAATGGTTTACTTTTGGCTTTACTTCTCTTTTTAGATTTGGTGTTGTTGAGTTCCATCATCTTATCTCCTGATCCTATAAAACAGAAATGGGTAATGCCTTGCATTTGCGTTTGATTTCTATACCCTTGGTGCTAGTCGCCACTCCGGGACCTATCGAAGGCGGGTCTCAGGGGGTCATTATCTCTCCATCAACTTAAAAAAGGAAGGGTGTGGCAATCTGCTGACCCTTCCCTCCTTTTGGTGAAGGTGGGTCGTGATGGAATGGTATCAGTGGTGATGGTTGAGAGATAGGATGGAGTCTGGAGTTAGGCACATTGAGGATTACATGGGATGGTAAGGCAAAAGTGTTGGGTGACATTGGTGTGTGAATTAGGCCAGGGAAGACCGGCTAGGACACGGGATTTGAAGGCCCCCCGTGATCCGATGCAAGGACTCTGGACCTACCGACCGACCAAGTGTGGACACACTGATTGCAGGGTAGAGAACCTAGGAATGGTACATTCATCATAATGACTTGTTTTCTCATGTTTCTGGGATGTCTTTGGAATTAAGAATAAATTAAAATTTTTAAGAATTTTTATGAACGATATTCTGCACTACTTGGGCTTAGGCATTCGTTGTTCACCTTGTTGCTATGGCACCTGGAAGGCGACCACATGTGGTACAGGCGATCGAGGCCCCGGAGACTACTTTGGTTGATCGGTAGAGAGCTGACCGAGAGGAGGAGGACGACCAGTGGTAGAAGACCCTTCGGGCCTTCCAGCAACAGACCCTTGATAAGTATGAGGGCAGCACCTCTGACATGAAGACGGAAGGCAGGCTAGAGGAGCTAGTGATAGCCTTCAGCCTGATTCGGGCCCCAACCGAGTACTGGGTTCCTCTGGCCATCATCCAGATGTGGGGAGTGGTGCGTCAGTGGTGGACGCTTTACCTAGGGCGAGAGGAGAGAGGCTGAGGTGGCATGGTTGGATTTTGAGAGGGAGTTCTGGGTGGAATTCCTCTCTTCGACGATGAAGGAGGAAAAGAGACAAGAGCTACTCTCCATTCAACATGGGAGTATGTCCATGAGGGAGCTAGGGATCAAGTTCAAGGACCTCCTATGTTTTGTTTCAGAACTCTTTTCTGATGAGGAGTCTCGGGAAAGACATTTGGAGGAGGCACTTCGACCCTCCCTCTAGTATGCTGTTACCCCCTTTACCCTTCCGACGTACATGGAGGTCCAGAAGAAGGCCGAAGTGGTGGAGAGGAGGCACGCTCTAGGAGGAGTGTCACGAGAGGGGATCCACCTAGGATCATCGAAGGGTAAGGCCGTCAGCACCAGGCCTCCAGCGTCAGGACCATCCAGGTTCCGACCGGTAGGGAGCAGGCCGCAAAAGTTTCAGTTTTGATCCCCTGGTCGTCGCCCTTTTCCTTCAGGCCCGAGACTGCGGTGCTTCGTCTGTGGGAGCCCTGGACATCTCTAGAGTCAGTGCCCAGACCGGGTATAGTATGAAGGTGGTGGATAGCCCCACCACCTGCCCCAGCAGCAGCTTCCATCCAGGCCTATCCAGTAGCAGCAGTAGGGACAGCGAGATCCCGCTCCTCCGAGGGCAGACATAGGAGGAGGAGGAGGACCTCAGGGTGCTCCTCAGGGACATTGACTGGGGCGTGGTCGGGGAGGTGGCCAACAGCTGAGGGGCATAGGAGCCGGGTGTAGAAAGCTACATGCTGTGGAGGCAGCAGTTCCAGCAGGGCCGGAGGTTGTTCGAGGTACGATCAGTTTGTTTAAAACTCTTGTTTATGCCTTGTTTGTTACCGGAGCTTCACACTCCTTTGTTGCACCCAGTATAGCCCGTTCCTTGGGTATAGATGCTGAGAGACATCCAGTGCCCCTGGTATTGAGCACACCAGTCAGAGGTCAGAACGACTTGTTGTTTTTTTTCAGAGATGGAGACTGATGATAGGGCCACATCAGTCTGTTAGGGATCTTCTTCTGCTACAGATACAGCCATACGATGTCATCCTAGGCATCGAGTAGCTATTCTCTGTGTGTTCTATCATCAATTGCTTCCGAAGAAGGGTCGTGTTCTCGGACTTGGGTGGCCGGTGTGTTGTTTTCACCGGCGAGCATAGTAGTCAGAAGGGCGATAGGCGAGAGGAACCCCTCCTCTCCTTGTTAGTCGAGCTGTTAGTAGAGTCGGTATATGCTGAGATGGTGGAGGTTCCAGAGGTTGTCTGTGAGTTTATGGTCTTCTTTCCTGAGTAGGTAACGACTCTACCCCCTCGATGTGATATCGAGTTCGGGATAGACCTGTAGCCCGGCGCTCGTCTGATCTCGATGGCTCCTTACCGGATGGCACCTTCAGAGTTACGGGAGTTGCAGATCCAGATTGATGATCTAATGAAAAGGGGTTATGTTCGGCCGAGTGCGTCACCATGGGGTGCTCCAATCATGTTCGCAAATAAGTAAGATGGTGGTATCAGGTTGTGAATAGACTACAGGAGGCTGAATCATGGGACAATCAAGAATCGCTACCCTTATCCAAGGATATACGATCTTTTCGACCTGCTGAAAGGGGCAAGATGGTTCTCAAAGATCGACCTGCGGTCTGGGTACCACCAGCTGATATTAAAGGAGGGTGACATCCCGAAGACGGCGTTTAGGTGCAGATATGGACACTTGGAGTTCATAGTCATGCCCTTCGGTGTTACGAATGACCTGGATGTGTTCATGGGGCTTATGGACTATATATTCCAGGAGTACCTAGATCGGTTCGTAGTTGTGTTCATCGACTACATCCTAGTATACTCAAGATCAGAGGAGGACCATGAAGAGCACCTGAGGACGGTTTTGGAGGTCCTTAGACATCATCATCTCTATGTGAAGTTGTCAAAATGCAAGTTTTGGACACGAGAAGTGCACTTCCTCGGGCACGTGGTGTCCAAGAAGGGGGTAGCGGTGGACCCATCAAAAGTTGAGGCAGTTGTTTCTTGGGAAGCACCTAAGAATGTTGTAGAGGTCCACAGTTTCCTCAGGCTGGCAGGCTACTATCGGAGGTTCGTACCCAACTTCTCCCATGTAGTAGCCCCTTTGACCGCCCTAACCAATAAAGACCAGGTTTTCGTGTGGAGTGAGCAGTGCGAGTCCGCCTTGAGCTATTTGAAGGAGAAGTTGGTTACTGCCCTAGTTCTGAGATTACCAGAAGAAGGGGCGGCCTATGAGGGGTTCTGCGATGCTTCAGGACAAGGCCTGGGATGTGTGTTGATGCAGCAACAAGGGGTGATCTCTTATGGATCTAGGCAGCTACGCCCTCATGAGCATAATTACTCCACCCACGACCTGGAGCTTGCAGCGGTTGTTTTTGCGCTACAGTTATGGCGGAACTACCTTATCGGAGAATGCTTTGTGGCCTTAACTGACCACAAAATCTTGAGGTGTATCTTCTCCCAGCGGGACCTAAACTTGAAAAAATGTAGATGGGTGGAGGTCTTCAAGGATTACGATTTCAAGATCTCTTATAGTGAGGGCAAGGGCAATGTAGTGGTCGATGCGTTGAGCAGGAGGATGCAGAAGGATGCAGTCCGAGAGTAGGAGGATGCCTGGAAGGCGATGGAGGGGTTGGCTGCCTTACACCTGGATGCGAGGATAGATGTTGGTAGAGGTTGCCTATATCAGATAGCGGTGCGTTCGTCTCTGTTGCTGCAAGTGGAGGAGTCTCAGCGGGGATACCCAGAGTGAGAAGTGATGCGTGACCGATTGGACCAGGGCAATGCTCCAGAAGGATGGATAGAGGATGGTCAGAACCAGATGATTTTCCCGGGGTAGCTATTTGTTCCAGAGGCGATGCATGGTAAGGTTCTCAGTGAGTTCCACAACTCACCCCTGGAAGTACACCCAGGAGTTTCTAGGATGTACCAGGGATGGAATAGACAGTTTTGGTGGCCCGGAGTGAAGCGAGTAGTGGCATAGATTGTGGCCAAGTGCTTAGTGTGTCAGTGAGTGAAGGCTGAACACCGAGTTCCAGGCGGCCTACTGCAGCCTCTAGAGGTCCTCGAGTGGAAGTGGGATGAAATCTCGATGGATTTCATCACAGGACTACCCAAGGTCCAAGGGGGATACGATACCATCAGGGTGGTAGTGGACCTTTTAACTAAATCGGCCCACTTTCTGGCAATCAGGGAGTCGAGAACTGTGGATGCTTTGGCACGAAAGTACATAGATGAGGTGGTGTGGTTGCATGGGATTCTGAGGTTTATAGTCTCGGATAGGGATGCATGGTTTTCATTGCGAGTCTAGAGTGGATTTAAGCATGATTTTGGAACCCAGATGCATCTTATCACTGCTTTCTATCCCCAGACAGATGGACAGATAGAGCGCACCATCCAGAACTTGGAGGATATGCTGTGGGAATGTGTTCTGGACTCACAGGGATCATGGGTGCGATACTTTCCCCTGGTATAGTTTGCCTACAATAATAGCTACCACTCTACCATCAGTATGGCCCCGTTTGAAGCTTTTTACGGGAGGCCATGTCGTTCACCTGTGTGTTGGACCGAAGTAGGAGAGGCAGACACCTTTGGCCTGGAAGTGGTGAAGAGCACGACATAGAAGGTTCAGCTCATACAAGAAAGGTTGAAGGCGGCCCAGGACCGATAGAAGTCGTATGCAGATACCAGTAGGAGGCCCCTGGAGTTTGAGGATTGAGACCACGTGTTTTTGAAGGTCACCCCTTGGCGTGGGCAGCGGCGGTTCAACAAGGGGAGTAAGCTTTTTCCCAGGTTCATCAGACCCTTCGAAGTGTTGCGACGGGTCGGAGAAGTGGCCTATCAGCTAGAATTACCACCGCTGAAACTAAGGATACATGATGTCTTCCTTATGTCCTAGCTCTGTCGGTACCAGCATGATGATTAACACGTCCTTGATTGGGGTGAACTGGACATCGAGGACGATGTGACTTTTGTGGAGAGACCAGTGATGATCGAGGATCACAAGGAGAAGGTGCTTTGTGGGCGAACCATTCCCTTGGTTCGTGTGTTGTGGAGACATTGTGGGCTTGAGGAGATTAAGTGGGAGAGGGAGGCCCTGGCTATTGGGGAGGAGAGGACCCGACCCCTAATCAATACGCATTAAGGTGGATGTGATTAAACCCGTGCGGGCGAGTCAGTGCCGCCCAAAGTGGATAATATCTTGACATGGGGGAGGAGACTCCCCAACCCACATGCCTAGGCAGTTTGGCATGGTATGTTTCTTGGTTCATGATAGGGAGGTGTTTTTAGTTAACATGGGTTCACTCCTAAGAGGTATCTTTCGAGGTGGTTGTTTGGACCCTCTCTTTCCTTCTGGTTGGTTTTGATTCTCGAGGATGAGAATCGTTTAAGAGTTATATAATGTAATGGCCTGTGTTTTGGGGTCCATTACTTTGTGAAAATCTTGTGTTAGGTTTTCTGGTCTGGGAATCACGTTGGTGTAGGCCTACCTGTATACTTATCCTACCGGTTGCCGGCCTACCGGTAGCTTGGTCTACCGGTAGCCACAGCCTACCGGTAGCTCTGTCTACCAGTAACTCGTTCTATAGGTAGCTGCAACTACCGGTGGCACTATCTACCGGTAGCTCGGTCTACCCGTAGCTGCAGCCTACCGTTAGCTTGGCCTACCGGTAGCTGCAGCCTATCGGTAGCTGGGTCTACCGGTAGTTGTGGCCTACCGGTAGCTCGACCTACCGGTAGCGGCAGCCTACCAGTAGTGGGGTCTACTGGTAGCGGCGGCCTACCGGTACCTCGGCCTACCGGTAGCTGCCACCTACCGGTAGCATAGACTACCGGTAGCTATGGCCTAACGGTAGCTCGGCCTACCGGTAGCTACAGCCTAGCGGTAGCCATCACCCACCGGTAGCTCTCAGCTACCAGTGGCTCTGGCCAACCCCGCAGGCCAGCAGCGCTCCTTTTTTGCGATTAGGGTATTAAACCCAATTTTGACTCTTTTAAGCGTGTTATAAAGCCTGGTAATTCCAGTAAATGAATAACCCTATGTTTTAATTCATTATTTAATGAATTAACCCAGTGTGTGTGCGTCGGTGTAAACCACCCGACCCCTTTACTGACGTGTGGGGCCACGTGGCCAACCCACGACCCCACACCTCACGCGGTTTCACGTTCTTATCTCAACCGTCTGTGGCCCTTATAAACTAAAGGGTTAGGCATGGTTTCTTCTTTCGACGTTCGCGGCTTTTCACGAATATATTTTTGTGCATCGGGCGAGCCACATCATTATCCGTAAAGTTCCATGCGCGGCCTAAGCGTCGATCATCTATCAACACGTAGAGAATTTCTCCTTCGTCTCTCTCTTTTGTGTATCACGCGGGGTGGGAGTCCTTTTGGTTCTATAGAATAGGATAAACTAGACCTAAATAAAGATAATGAATGTATTCTATAAACAATGAAGGGGGGGCTTTGATCGTTGATGTTGTTTATATTATGATCATCTTCCTGAGTTGTGATGGCTTACGTGTTCTGAAAATTGAGGTCGTTGGTGGTCCTTGTCTGTGCATTAATGAACCCTTGTGGTGTTTTAAATGACTTGTTTTGTAATTGTAAACTCCTGCTGTGAAAAGTAAATTGGTTAATCACATATACCCAGCTGGATAAATTAGAAGCACCAGGATCAATCCTTCTGTGATAACCCCCGGTTAATGCACACGAAACTGAAATCATAGAGCGTGTAAAATCTTTTTAAATCTAAAATACAGGCACGAACCTGCTTTGTGTCGGTGGTAGTGGTATGGTTGTTTCCTTTTTCGGGCTGATTGCTGGAGATGTGGGAGGGGATGGGTTCCCTTGTTTTTATACTCTCAATGGATGTGAAATTGGGAATGGGATTCCCTGTTGTTACAGATTCAGTTTTTGCGCGTTTTAAGACCGGGTGGTTACCCTGTTTATATCACGAATTGGGGTGGGATCCTCTGTTGTTGAGAAGTCCTTTTTTCTACAGGATATCGGGCATGGGGCTGTAACTTAGGGTTCTCTTTAGTTGATGCGGCTTTACGAGAGAACCAGGTGTGGGTGTTATGGTTGATGTTTTACTATTTTACTTTCCTGGACTTGTGCCTATGTTTACTAGTTTCCCATTTGTGCTTGAACTTATTTAAACATTATTATTGAACATGAAAGCAAGAAGGGGACAAATGAGTTTTGGTTGGCGAGAGTCGTGACTCAGACTTGAGTTCTGTTGTGATCTCTGAATAAAAACCTAACTTTGGGTGAGTGATTGTTAACTATGTATATACTTGTAGTTTTGTGTTTCTTATTCGTGCCCCACCCATGTTGAGCGCTTAGTGCCGAACACCCCCATTTCATGGGGGAGGGTGTTTTTCCCAACACTATTCTTAGTGGATGGTTATTAGTTCTTTTTCTTCTCCCTTTCCCAGATAGACCAAGTATCTTCGGGCAGGCTTTGATGGCCTGAGGTCCATTATTTTCCCAAGAACCATTGGGCGGGGGAGTGTGGTGGTTGGCTAGGTGTGTGCGGAAGGTGGTTTCCCAAGTGTCTTCGGGATGAGGCCCAGGTGTCTTCGGGCGTGGAAGTGGATCATTTAGCCCCGGTGTCTTCGGGTGTGGTGGAGGTTGTTCTGGCCTAGGTTTTTGCAGGCATGGTTGTGTGTGACTGTAGACCAGGTGTTTTCAGGTGGGATTCGGCAGCGGTACTGCGCGCGGTTGTGGCCCAGGTGTGTGCGGACGGGTGTGGTAGTGGGACTCTGGTGAGAATGGCGGGGTTGGATTGATGCATAGGATGTCTCAATAACCAGTGGGAAAGTGGAACGGGGTACCCCAACATCGATGTGCTCATAATATATATATTACTTGACTTGCATTATTTGGTGAGTGTAGCCGGTGAGTGGGATGGGTGAACTCCTTGATAGTGTTGGTTGACTGCTTCTCACGGGACTTTAGTACGTTCCCCTACTTGTGCACGAGAGTCTTTGGTTTTCCCAACTGAGTGTACTTGTATGCTCACCCTACGTATATAAAACTGCTTTCTGGATTCTAGGAGGACTCCGGGGATCATGCAGGACCATACTAGATCGGATCATTGGGGCAGTTGCAGTTGCTTTTTTTCCTTCATTTCTAATTACCCTTGTAGTCACTTCTGTACTTTGTGGCTTTTACTTTTGAAACATGCATGTGGGAATTGATTAATTTTGGCATTATGTTTCTTTTTAGTTTTGGTGTTGTTGGGTTCCATCATTTTATCTCCTGATCCTATAAAACAAAAAGGGGTAATAACTTCCATTTGTGTGTGATTTTTATACCCTTTGTGCTAGTCGCCACTCCAGGACCTATCGAAGGCAGGTCTCGGGGGTCATTATCTCTCCTTTAACATAAAGAAGGAAGGGCCTGGCAATCTGCTGACCCTTCCCTTCTTTTGGTGAAGGCGGTTCATGAAAGAAAGGGTTTTCACCCATGGGTTGAAAATGAGGTAAGAAAGTTAGTGACCTTGTTCCCCTCACACCATAATGAAAAATGTCGGTGTTTGCATCCAAGAGACTGAGACATTTCCTTATTATGTATGATATGGACCATGGGATGGGGAACATACCTAACAGAGAGTTGTAGAGAATGATGGAGTCTATTTCCACTACACTAAGGGTAATGTTCCTCTACCTGGACAGTTGGAGACCAGATAGCATCGCCAGGGCATCCACATGGAGAGAATAACCCATTCCATAGTGGGCTACAAAATCATCCATAACTACCCCCTTCTAATAGTGTATCACACCACCCCCACTCATGGTTACCATAGTTCATGATCCATATATGCTCAATTTAGGTCCTAATGTATGTGGGTTCCATCATACCCACTACCCCCACTTTCCCTTGTTGATGGGGGTTGCTGATTGAATATGGTTTGCAAATATCATAGAATGTGGTTAAAAGGCGGTAAAAAGTTCACTAAAATTTTATATAACTAATATTACTATAAAATGACTCCAATGAATTACATTTAACATAAATAGGTATTGTGTATCTATTTTTACATAAAATAAATTTAAATAAAATAATTAATTATTTAAATAACAATTTGGTTTTAAACAATAACATACTGTTTTTCACTATTAATCAAAAATTGAATGTTTTCAGGAAAATAGAAAAAATTCACCCTTAGCTAATTATGATATTCCGAATCCAAAAATGAAGTACTTTTTTAAAATAAAAATTATAAAATTTCGAAATCTTCGTATTACTATTCATAACAACTAGTTTAGTTGGTTGTGTTGTGTTAGAACTAGAAGTTGAGTACAATTCAAGCTATTGTATTATTCAAAGAGAAGTGTACAATTGAATATAGAGGTGTTACAAAAAATCTTCATACACTACCACTCCATTAGATTTTTTTATATTAAAAATTAAATTGGATGAGTTTCCTGATAAGGATTCATAGAACCTAAAACTTGAAATTAGGAAGATTTTGTAATATTTTTTAAGTATTGTCCTCAGATACTTTTTATTTATAAAAAATAATTAAATAATTTTACTATTAAGAAATAGTATAAGTTCCCCCATATTGATGACCTATTTTATTAACTCTGAAGTTCTCAATATTTTCTAATGATGTATCCTAGGCGTGGGAATCACAAAATAATGTTAAATGAGAAATAATTTTTTTGGATGGAATAAATCAAGATGTTTGAACATTATAAGTTTGTGGTTATTCCATTTAGCATGATTAATGACCCTATTTTATTTATACATATTAAAAATTGATTATTACATTATTTTATTTATAAATTAGTGGTGATATTAATTATTTAAATTTTATTTTATTCAAAATTTTATTAAGAACATTAGAAACACCAAAGGATTATATTATAAACATTAAAATAAAATAAGTTGAATGTAAAATTCAGTAAAATACAATTTTAGAAACTCAAAATATAATTTCTTGGGAATATTATTGGTATACATGAAATTAATATTGATCCTACAAAAACTAATTTTGTTTATGAGTGTCTAAGATATTAAAATTTCTGAGATATTGAAGGTATTATTATATTATTAGGATTCTATATATATTTTATTGAAAACATTTTATGGATGTATAGTAAAGTAAATAAGTTAACATTAAAATCATCTAAATCAATCTAGATAATGAAAAATGATGAATTGTTCAATGAATTTTAAATAATTTTTGGTTTTTATATGGTGTTATCCATTCTAATTGGAAATATTAAAATATATATTTTTAGTAATGATTAAAATATGTTACCTTGTTTTTTCATTATGCAAGATGGTCCAGATATTACATATGCATCATGGTAATTAAAAATCCATGTAAAAATTTTTCTTGAAGATGATATTGAGAATTAAGAAGTGGTTATTTCATTAAAAATATCTAGGAATAATTTTTACATAGTAAAATGTAAAATAAATCTCTACCATAAAATTTTACTATATCTTTTCACTCAATACATGTTGAATATGAGGTATTGAAGATATCTTAAACTGATAAAGGATTATGGATTCATGATTCTCTATCATTCGTGAAAAGATAATATGGAAGTTAATAGATTATTTCAAAAATATAATTTTTCATTAAAGATGAAAATTTTAGTGTATAATCCTTTGGTTAATAATTTAAATAATTATTTCTCTGAATTGTGTATTAAAGAACCCTATCACTTTCTATTCAACTATTTCTACAGTCATCATTGACATGAAGAATTAAAATTTGCTAAAAAAATATCATTATTATTATGAAATATTTTTAGTTGGTAATAAATGGAATATTTCTTGAATTAAAAATCGATAAATATGTTGTTAATGTATTTTGAATGATATGTGTTTTCTATTTGATCCAAATTTGAATAACGAATTATTATGGGATAGTCATAGATCCCTATTTTATATTCATCCCAGCAGTGAAAAAAATCTTAGAGATAATTGGTAGCGTTATAGGTGGAACATATGGAGAATGTTTTTTATTTTACTATGTTGTGTTTGAATATTCAGTTGGTTAAAATAAGAATGAATCTTTTAAAGGGGACGCTTCATCCTGTTCTAGTTAATGAACTAAAATTTTATAATACATTCATGGATTTGGTGTTGGTATTAACAATAAAATATTAGGTAAATAATATGATACTGGTTATTGTTGATCATTTTACTAAATTTATGAATTTTAATCATATTATAGAGATTGTTTTGTTATATTAATATTAAATACATTATCTCAAATTAATATATAGAATACCAAGAGTCACTTTGTTTACTATATTAGATCAAGATCCCAGATATACCTAAAATTGATGGTATCAACAAAAAAATACATTGTATAATAAATTCTCTTTTATTAATGTTTTCCATCCTCAATCTAATGTAAATTTAGAGATAATGATTCATTCATCGAATGGTATTCACAATGTTTTCTCATTTTCGTATCAAGTAAGTTAGGATTAACATTATCCATTATTTAATTAAACCTATAAATTTATTTTTCATTCCATTATATTGATACAATCTTCTGAAAATTTATATGAATGGTGTTTTTAGACTCCACCACTTTGGGTTAAAGTTGGTAAAAATATGATTTTGGGAACAAATTTTAAAAAGGTGATGATTGAAAAGGTAAATATGATTCAAAAGAAAATATGAAGGCAGATTGGAAAAGAGGGATAATATTTATAGATATTAATATTAGTGATATCTTGTTCGATATAGGAGATCATGTTTTTCTTAAAGAATCTCTTTTGAACAGTATAGTTAATTTTGGTACAAATGAATATTTTGTAATGATATTTAATAAAACTATTGAAATTATAGAGATTTTATTGTAGGTTTATTACTAGTAAGAATTAACTTAATATTTATCTCATAAACAATTTGTTCTTTTGGTTTACTTATTTTATAATTACATACCAAATATGATTCATTTATTTAGTCTCAATGTGGTATAATTACTGAAAAAAATATATTTTTTAAAGACATGTAATTTCATATTTTAGATCAATGGGAGAATTCCATATGAGGTAATTTAAATTAGAATGTCAATATTTCCCTTAATAATCACATGATCAGTGATAAAAATGGGAATTGAAAAATGATATGTAGGAATAATACCTCCATTAATTTAATTAGTGAACAAAATTTAGAGAAAATAATTTATTAAAAGGGGGAAGTATGTTTCAACTAATGAAATCCTATAAAAAATAATCTTATTATTTATATGTGTTATTTTTTGGGATTCATATTATTTATAGTTTTATAAATAATATTATATTTTTTCAATTTAAAAATTATTAGATTTATTTTAATAAATGCTTTTCCATGTATTACATAGTTTATATAAAAGTTGAATCTATTGATTTTATATTGAGAATTTAATGAAATAGAATTAATTTTTAAAACATAATAACCAATATATTATAGGATGTAAATTTCCCATTTTCTGAAAAGTTGAATTTACTGGAGAACACTAAAAAATAATTTTTTTTATTAAAATTATAATTTCATATCATGTATGAAAAAAGTACCATTCTATTCATGATAATTATTTAATGAACGGTTAGTACCCTTTAACCACATATAGTCTAATTTAATCTAATTTAATAATTATTATAGATTTTTTTATCTTTTTTATGCTTAAAATTTATTTTTTGTTAAAAATATTTTCATTTTTTTCTTTCATATTTATATTAGAATTAATTTATATGAATATAGTAATGTTAATATTTTAATTTTTTTTGAAACTTTGAATCATTATGTTCCAATTTGGTAATAATTTCAACTTCATTTTTTCATTATGAATAGTAACATTGGTTAAATATTATAACCCCTTAGTAGTTAAAACGATTTAGTATGGGTGGGATTGAATGTGAGAGATAAGGTTCAAAATATCTATAAAATAGTATTATATAATGTATGTTGAGTGAATTTTTACCGTAAACAGTTGTGTATTCAACATATTTCTATTTTCTGACATTACATTCATAATGACATGTTATACATATATTTTTTAATTATTTATTGGTCTACCACTCCACTCTCTTATAAAATGGAACCTCATATCCTCACATATTCACACATGTTGATCAATTTAAATCAACCAAAACAGTAAAAAATACCTTCCAAAAATCCATCCACAAGTTTAGAGGATTTTTTCCAACCATGATACCTTCCTAATAAATATTACGGAATAATCCTATTGAGGTTTTCTAAATAAAATGTATAATCATTTATAGAGTGATTCATACTAATTTATTCTTATTTATCATTAAAAATATTATTTTAACATAATGAAATATTTACATTATGATCTCACCTATACTAAAATTTAATTATTATTAAGGTAAAACCATTTTTCAAATTCTTTCACTCCTATGAGAAATGAAAACATTACTCATGTTTATGTGTGTAATTCCACCTACATTAAGTTATTTGTTTCGTTATTCATCACTTGATAAAATCTACTGATAAAATTGAGGATAAAATTAAAACATATGAAATTAATTAGAAAAACACGATCCATAACTAAAGTTGCATCAAATTCCATTGAAGGAAATATGAAATGGTTCACTGGGATGTTTAGCCCATAAATTTTGACAAGGTAGAAGTTAGATAACTCAGATGAATTAATTTCCCAATTTTTCATGTTCACTAATAGCTCCACTTCTATACTTTGTGGTGGTGTTTCAATAGTTCGACTAAACCATCATTATTTAATGCAATTTGTTGAATATTAATCAAGTAGTACATTCAATTGTTTTTATTTAATATCTATCATACCTCTCACCACATAGTTTTTCGGGTCCACCTCAGTGGTTGAGATGGAAAAATCTCTCTCTTTTTTTCATGGATATTATTTTTTGTCTCTTAAAATACTTAACATAGTGCGTTGGTTTAAAAAGAGGCATGGTCTTTATAGTGGGATTAATGAACAATTGGATGATGATTGACCAGAACATTATTTTCCTCCATAATATTTTTTGGTCCCCCTTATTAGAAATTTCTAGATTGCTGCCCTTACTTACTGTAAATTAATCATTTTCTCGTCTGCTATTAGAAATTTCTCGGGTGCTTTATTCAACACCATTAAAAAGTGGGTTGTTAAAATTTCTTAGCACAGTAATATATCTCCATTGGAATTCCAAAATTAAACTCCACATTCCACTTCTTATCCAAGTTAAACCATTCATATTCATTGATCTATATTTAAACATTGAGGAAACATTGGGAAATTTCCCCACAATAATCAAATTATTTGATTGTCACCGATTTTCATAGAGTATGTTTTATCCCACCAAAGAAGTTGTTAACCTCGAATTCAGGTTTAATTAAAATACCAAACACATATTACTCATGAATTTTGATTTTTTTTCTCACATAAACTAATATATTATTCATATATTTTTATTAAGTTAATGTAAATTACTTTCATTTTTATGTTAGATAGTGTGAGAGAAATATTTATTCAAAAACTTTTTCTATAATTCCTTTAACCCCATCGTATTAATCTCTCCCACAAGCTTTATATTATTGATCAATTTCATCTTCTGATCAACATCTCTCTCCAAATGTTAAAAAATATAGTATAATAATATCATTATATGTTCATTGAATTATTTGAATATATTCTCATTGTATTTGAATGATTGTTCCTCAATTATCGGATAATACGATCCATTGAATGTCGAAGTCCTTTTTTATATAAAGCTCTCAATTATATCTTATTTTTTCTTAGTGGAATTTGGATGCTCCTCCTGATCTATGATTATATTTTTTACATAAGACGGCTATTAGAGTATCATCACAATGTTCCTAATTCCCACTCCCATTATTTTGGGAATCTTATTAGGGAAGTCATCACAACACCCATCCCATTGATTGGTTACCTTATTCCTCTTATTTATTTCCATTGGATTGAATAGGGGAAATATTACGGATGTAATTTTGAAATATTAAAAACATAAATGGAAATACAATGAAATTAAAGAATCAACTTACAATTTACATTCATATCATTAAATTGTGAATTTCTAGTCTTCAATCTCTGTTATTTATGATTTATTTTCATATCATATATTATTGTGGTTATTTTTTGTTCCCCTAATAATGGTTTATAATAATCATTTGAATTTACCAAATCGTATCCCTCAGGATTGTAAAACTAGGTGAGAACTTAATACTACTATCAAACCCCAGTTCTCGGTGGTGTCTATATTAACCCAATGTTTTCATGTTTTATCTCTTTGTACATAAGTTATAGATCCATATCCAACTATAGTATCCAAAAATGGGTGTATTTTTTTGGTAAAATACAAAAACAACATATAAAAATAATTCAGGGATGTTTTTTTATATTTAGTATTATGCCTAAGGATTTCATTATAGTATTCTAATCCTGACCCCAAAAATATCAAATGTTTACATTTGATACAAAATATAACAACCCCTATCTTTAAGAGACAATAATTTATGATTTATTACAAAATATTAAAATTAATAGAAACCAAAATTTCAATATTTTTATTGTAAATTGGAATTAGGTATATTACATAAAAACATAAAATAGGAAATGTAGCATATTTGATGAAAAATTCCATAACATTATCTTATGTAAAACTACATGGGATAACCTGGAGACCTACATAAAAAAGGAATGAGATATAAAGCCCAAAAAGGGAAGAAAAAGAGAATAACATGAATATACTAAAACTTGTTAGAAAATAATTATATAAATGAGACATAAAAAGGGGTGAGAATAATAAACATTAACAACGAGGCATGAAAAAGCATGGTAACATAAAAAAAACATGGTGAAATGTGGAAACAATATAAAATAATGCATCATAAACATAGGGTATGGATAACTTCTATGAAATCATGATATCAAAATTACAATAAAGGATTTTGGCATACTCCTTATCTTAAAAGGAAATTCTATGAGAGTAAATATTACACAATGCATTAGAGGACTGCATAATTCTGGGTCCACCCGTCATATTCATTTGATTCTCTTACTTATGTGTTCCACATAGATCATAAAACATTGAACAATTTATCATCACATTTAATTCTAAAATAATAGAATATAGAATAACTACATGGATATCCAAAATAATTAATTATAAATTCATAAATTTGAACACCCTTTATAGAAATTGGGATTGTTATTCACTACACAATCTTTCACCATGGAAAATCACAGTTGAATTTCCAAATCATAATGACGTCACATAAAAATTCATAATAAAGGTTGATGAGAGTGAATGTGTTATGTCATGATTTGAAATGAAAATATTATGTAATAGGGACATGTAAAAACTAATTAAAACTATAAGAATTGGAAATAGAATTCATAAGATGATGAATAATCTATAATTAATTTGAGAACCCCTTACCTTTAGAGTGTGATTTCAAATGCATTGGAGGAGATTCAAGACAGCTTAGGGAATAAGTTGAGGACTCTAGACAGGGGAGGGAAAATTAATGATGTCCTACTTGGATTTTTAGTGAATATATGTAGGATCATGGGTGGGTTTATATATGAAATTAGTTGGGAATTGTTTATCATTCCCAAACATAGGTTTTGATCTTAGTATTTTATAATAACCAAACCTCAAAACATCCCTTGATTTTTACAGTTGTTATTTTTTAAAGGGGATTGGAATTAATTATTTTATATGGATAATGGACTAAATTTTAAAAACAATACCCTTTCTTATGCGTAAGTGAGTCATACTCTTAAATAAATGATTTTAATTCAATAAAATATATAAATCATTTTTAGAGTTTTCATAATAGATTTATAAAATTAATCAAATAAACATAAATAAAATTAAATTAAAGGGAATCATAGACTTTTTCATGGATAGAATTTATATTATTTATTACGTCTCATTTTGGTCATTATGATGTCATAATACACACCATATATTTATATAATATTTCATTTTCATTGAATATTCGATAATCTAGGAAAATTATGAAAAATTTACCATTAGATAATTTCTATTTCATGATTTCAAAAATAAAATTAATTTAGTCCAAATAATTTTCTAAATATTTTTATTCTCAATTTTAAAATAATAATTGGCATTTTTGGAGAAATCTTGGGTCGTTTGAGAATAATGGTTTTGGAACTGTTATAAAAATTACATTTGACTTCATAAATATAATATGATCAGTTATATTTAATATAAATTATATAAATATAATAACTTATCAAAATAGTATCTAATTCAAAAATTCATTATGATATAAAAACAAATGGCAAGATTGAAACTAAAAAATAAATAAAAATAATTTTTTTTATTTTATAAAAAAAATCATTTATAAAGTAATGATCAGAAGAAAATAGGATAATTATTCTACATATCATACAATATAAATATTCATATTATTATTTTATTGATACATATACCTTTATTACACTATAAAACTCCCTATAGGTATGGTTCATGATGGTGAGACCTTCATGGGGTAGTCCAACGTGCATGGTTTGGGATGTGATATCAATGAGCATGCACTTCTCCCCCATAAATTTTTTTTTATCATGATTAAGTTTTTAGATCCCATATTCGAATGGGTTATGGTAATGTCAATATTATTATATCCCCCTCAGAAGCTCTGATAAAAGGGCATTATATGGTACAAACCAACTGGTTGAGTCTATCACTTAATTTGTTTCTATCCATTAGATTTGTCAAAATATATTTTTTATACTAATCATATGATAATTGTTCAATTAATACATTTTAAATGGTAATGATTCTTAATGGTGTATTAAAGTTTATAGGATATAATAAATCCAAATAATTTCATTAGATTTACATATCCGTAATATATACTAAAAAATTGATCAAATTGCAAGGGGAATTTTATTTATAAAAGTTTAATTTTTTATTGTTTAGCCAGAGGGGAGGAGATTGTGATGTTGTTTAATGGGTGAATGTTGGGATCTCAATATAAAACTGGTCATGGATTGAATGGAGGGAGGACTAGAGCTAATGTGTGGGGATCACACTATTGGATGATGGTGGGGTTTCTGTGGACGACAGATGGGTTTACACAGATGGCGCAATGGCCATGGGGAGCTGATTCCATTGGTTGGATGGCTATCTTAGAGGGATAAATGAATATTGGGACATCTATGGTATTTAGGTGATGGTATGTGGTGTCCAAAAGGTTGAGTCCATTAGATGTGCTGGACAGATGGAGGTGTCATCATGCGGGCCAAGTATGCTGTTATGTAGAGATTGGATGAGTGTGGGAGATGTGTGGGAAGATATATTATTGGAAATGGACGGGAAAGAGGTGTGGGAGGCCCATGGAGAGGGATGATGATGAGGTTTTTCTATCAAGGTCTTCCAGGAGAAGCCTCAGTGAAATTAGTCTTTTAAAATAAATAGATTACATAGGAAGCAAGGGTAGTTGGAAATCCAACCAATTACCCCATATTGTTTATACCTATTAAAATATAAATTTTAATGGATTTTCATTTTATTTTAAATCATCCATTGGATAAAATCAAAATAATGTTGGGGTTTTGGGAATATCATCCATGGGAAGAAAAATTCCAATGGGAAAAATTGTTTGGATCAAAACCTAACCGAAACAGGATCACCCCAAAATTAAAACATGGAAAATTATTATTTTATAATATCCATCAAATTTTATCATATTAAAGATAAATTTCTGATCCAAAATAGATATATATGATGGCCATCAATTTTCAATATGGAAATTTATCCCTACATGGTCTATTCTAATGGGACCGATAAGGACCTATGCATAATTTAATTGAAATTAATTTTTATTTGGCATAGAAAATTTACATGATCAATATAATACATATGGATTGTACTAGGGAATGAATAAGAAGCATGTGAGATGGAAATTTGTGTAAGTAAATGATCACCACTTTTAATTATATACATGATGTGAAAAATACTCACATAGGGTTCCAAGATCCAAATATATTTAACATCCACCAATAAGTAAACAATAAATAATTATGACGTACTAACTACGTCATAAATATAATTTATATTTAATAAAAAACATCTAATATATATTAAATTTATTATGTGATAATCCCATGTTATTTACCATGATTTCAATTCCTGATAACATTAAAAAAACATAGAATATTAAAATAATATTCAATCATATAATATTATTCCATATATTTACCTCAAAACATGTAAATTATTTTAATAATTAAATTAAATGAAATTATTATATACTATAATAATAATGAATTTATTTATTTTTCTCTGATCGAACATGAACATATCTCAGAACACTTCGTGGGGCCCACAATGTCATATATTCTTATTTAGTAGAATAGAGTCGAATCTAGATTTCAGTATTATTTGTGACCCTCTAAGAACATATCTCTAAAATTGTGGGTATTATTAAATGATAAATGGTGGAGTCTAGAAACCCATTCAGGCCCCTAATGTGATATGAAATAATCATTGAAATTACAACCATTTTACATATATGTACTGTTAAATATTTTACCATTATCATATGATATCAAATAAAGTAAGATGCAAAATTTTGTCGTCATCCATTGTTGTTTTTTATGGTATTTAATAGATTTACCATATATTACCATGTAAAAGGATTTAAATAAGGTACTACCATATTGATCGACTAGGACATAAATATCACTTACCCAATTCATAAGTGAGAAATTCTATCTTGATCATTTAACCAATATTAGGCCACAAATGAAACACCCAAGACAAACTACCTCTCTATAGTGTCATTGTCATGGTTTTCTTCTTGCGTCAAATTACAAGATCAAATGGTATTCATTCAAAATGATATCAATTCAAGAGACGAATAATTTTTTTATAGATAGGAACATCAAATGAATCCAAAATCCTATGGTGTTTCTATTGGAGGGTTTGTCCTCATGATCTCACCTACTTTAGATCATCAAGTGATAACTTCATGAGAAGATGTCTCAATGCTTATGAACCCCCTACACATGATAGTCTAACATCGACTACGTCCATTTATTACGATTTATGTAGATGATTTGAGATGTTTATGATAAATTTCATAGTATCTATCGGTTCTTGTAATAGTTTTGGACAAACAATATCCTTTTGATTTGAAAATAAATCCATGGAAATTACTATTTAAATTGTGGAAAAAATATCAAAATAATTATGGTAAGTGTACATAATGAATAACTAAATTTATCAATGTTATGGTAATAAAAATTATAGATGAAGTCGGTTCTAGGGAAAAAAAAATTAAAAAGAGATATATTTTTTCATTTTAACCTAGTTAGACATTTGGTAATCAATTTAATTTCCTAAACAACGATCCGCATTCCTGCATAAAAGATACATTGATCCCAAAATTAATTACTCATCCTCCCAAATCTCTGGATCTTAAATTAATTTAGATTACATTTATATCCTTATAATTGGTTAAATCCATGTGATATGGGGGTATCAAAATGTGTCTCACACTAGGTATGATCTCTATCATAAATTAATATGTCGATCCTTCGGAGTATCTAATAGGTAATAAATTTTTATAATTATTTCAAAACATTCCATGAAACAATAGGTGACTCTCATACCATGGCAGGATGAAGAATTTTAAATTTTATAGTCAGAGAGTATTACATTTTGTTTTTAAATTCATACACCTTGGATAGTCACTATGCAATACAGATCGGCATGATATGGCCCTACTACAAATACCATAAAGCTACTGTGAAGGAATGATCATTTTTACACTCTTACATATATGGTGGTAGATCAAGTGAATCCTCCCTTTTAGGATAATTCATCCCCAAAATTCATATAGTCTGATAATACAACATCAATGTGACAAATCGTGTAAAAGAATGAGAACTTCCACTACAAAATCAAATCCACCGAGATAGGTCACACTCAGTCTATGGGATTAAAAAAAAGGTTATACATGGAGTACACCCACAATAAAAGGTTTATCACTTATTTAATTCTCATTTTTATCCAAACCTATATGTAAATAATAATAATATATTTACATAAAATATAGAAAACACATGATCTACTTATGAATTACTTTACATATATATCATAACGATAAGAAAATAGATATATCTCAAAATAGAGAATACAAACCTATCCTTAATAGATAGAAAAAATAAACTGATCCATTTAATGAAAAAATGTGTAGAAAATCGATATATATATACATGTAATGTTTTCCTATATTCTTCTCATGATTTATAAATGAACCTATAGATCTCCTAAAAATGTAACAAAAGTTCCATCAATAGAAACTAAGTGGTCTATTTCACATGTGATAGTAGTGCACATGGAATCTCCCTAACAGGAGTCCCAATGAGGTATCTCCTTTTTAAAATGTCCCATGTTATTCCAATATGACACAACAAGTCCATCCCTTATAGATGTTCTGATTAAAATATAATTATTCCATATAAAAACAATAATTTTGAAAAAAACCCAATAATCCAAAATCGAGAAAATATGTAAAAACCACACAAACATGACCCCCAATCATTATAGGTTCAACTCTACACAGGAATGAATATACATCTATCTAGAATAATTAAATACTTGCAATGAGGAATGTAATAATGTTAGTCAACATCATCTATATGTATTACTCAGTATCTAATATGGATCAATTGACTCATGTTCATGTCATTAACATGGAAAAGAGTGATCATGATACTCAACTTGAACTATTAGTCGAGTAACATTCTCCACTGTATCATTTAGGAACTGGGTTTATCAAATTGAATATAGGATGTAGATATGTATCAATAACTTATTCTTTGGTTGGTCATCATTATTCCTTCATGTCGGGTGCTCTCCCCTTCTAATGGATAACCACATCACGATTGACCAGTAACTTTGGGAACCATGAAAAATTCCTCCAAATGTATATATAATTGGGTATATTACAAAATAAATTATAATATATCATCATCAATAATGAAAAAACATAGAATACATGTGATCAAAATCCACCATGAAGAAAAATAATTAGAATATAACAGTTGAAACAAGTATCACAAAAGGACCCCATGGGATATGAACACACACACATTAGATCATAATCAAGAACAACCATCATTTATTCCATTAAAAATATTTTACAATGTAAAAAAATTGTAATTAAGACCCATGAAATGAAATCAACATGTTCATCATCAAAAACTATCCTCCAAGGATTCCTAATAATGATTCATACTATTTTATTTTACAGAGAAACAAAAACACCACATGTGATAATAATTTGTCTCTACTAGATAATTTTCAAATTTTCAAATAATTCAAATGCATGTTTAAGAATATAATTACATAATGAATAATTTTAAAACCAAATGTGGTAATATTCTATCTCTATAGAATAATCGGAGTTAAGCATGTTATAATTCTTTAGTTATTTTATTTCATAATTCAGTTTTATTATATTTTATTGAGTTGTTCATCAACCTCTAGAAATATTAGTAGATCTATGTAAAAAATCATATCATTATAATATAACTATATATTAATCTCATAAAAGGTCACACCCAATAGTCGAAGAGGATGTGTGAAATCTTCCAAACCTCAAATCATGAAGTTGTCTGGAATCTCCTAAATCATATGTTAGTGATATTTCATATTTAATATTTAGACTACCCAAACACAAAAATGTTCTCAGAAGAAAAAAAAGAAAGGGTTTTTATAATTTTTACAATAAAACACCTATATTGGCTCACAGTAATGAATAAAAACAATTAAAAATATAAATTAATTTATTATTAACAATGACCATAAAACTGGAGTGTCAAATTTTATCTAGAAAACGAGTTAACAAAATTTAAATGATTCAAAAAAATATATCCCATGATTATTCACATTTAAAAATATTACACCACATTATATGGTCAAACTGGGAAGAGGAAGAGGAAAAAGGAGGCATAAAATTAATATATTCTAAAAAGGTAACTATGTAATGTTAACATGGTTGGACCAATTCATAGATCTTAGAGTACTATATGGGTATGGATTCTTATCCATATGTTATTTATGAATAGAGACTTACCATTACGAAACATCAGTTTACCCTTATTTATCATATCGAAATAATGGGTTAAAATTACACAATAAGAAACTAACCTTACACAAATCTTATTTAACCATATGTATTTCCTAGGTACCTTAAAAAAATCCTATGATACCCATATGAATCCATTAGAAACTAGAAGTTATCATTAAACAACAATGAATGTACCCTTAAACAACTCTTGTTTACCATTACGTAGTGCCTAAGTACCCATATTCAAACCCAATATTACATTTACACAACATATAGAAATTACACCATACTATTATAAAACACCTTGGAATCTATACACAACTAAATTTCTAGCCTTATACAACATATTTGAATTATAGAATACCCTTACTCTAATGCCCAGATTTTTTTATGAAATATTTAAATATTTTTTATTCTTTAGTAGACTGATACACATACAATCATGAGTTTAAAAGAACCAAGAGATTCCATTATTATAAAATTACCATTTTTTCCTAGCTGTTTGGATAGCAGGAATAATAATAACTGACATCAGAAAATGCATTAGGAATTCATTGACAATCAATAATTTATGAAAAATATAAATTATTTAGATATTTGAATTTTGGAGTGAATACCTTTTGGTATGGAAATTAATGAGATGTATATGTGTTATATACTTAATAAAAAAATTTATATTTTTCCCATGGTTATTTTAGTCATAAGATAAGAATAAATCACTATTTGATGTATTTTTTTAAAAGGTTAATTTTACACCTTTGAATGGAGAACCCATTTTAAATTAATATTTTTAAACATTAATAACTTTTTTATGACAATATAAACATGATTTTTTTTTGTAGTGGGATATAAAAATTTACTTTGGACAAATTTTTGATATTTTTCTGATAACTTTCGTATTTTGATGAATTGTAAAAATACGCTAAATATAAATTAAAAACAACTTTTTTCATCGAGAAAATTTATTTGATTAAATAAAAATATTTAATGGTATTAAATTATAAATATAAAGTATTTTCACTGTTTTCTATAATTTATGTCATTAGAATTAATTTAACATTTAATTCATATGTAAAAACATTTCAATATTTTGCAATGTTTTATCTTTTAAACCCCATTTTTTCCAACAATGGGATTAATTTTTTAATAAATTACAGAATCTTATGTGTATTGAATTTTGAAAAATTTATTCCATATTTTGAATCAGTAGGTATAAATTATGTTAATAGGCTACTTTTATTTTTGGGCTTTATGAATAGTAACTTTTGTAATTATATTATTACCATGGTTTAAGGTAAATTAGGTAATTAAGGGTAAATATAATATTATAAAATTACCTTAACACCTAAAAAATCTTATTGGATGACTAAATTCGACATCTATAATCTATTTTTCGAAATGGAATCACTTCATGGCCAATTAACTATGAAAATGACATGAATGTAATAAAAACTAATCAAATGGACAAAATGTGTAACATCCCCAAATGATAAATGGTTAAATGACTAAATGATATGACTCATGTCAACAAGGTGAACCTTCCTTTTCGGGAGCCTGTCTGATTAGAACTCCACAGTTAAGCGTTCTTGGCCTGGAGTAGTGATCAGGATGAGTGACCTCCTGGGAAGTTTCCTAGGGTGTGTGTGAGTGAGGACAAAGCACACTGGAAAGGACATGTGTTGGCCTGTGGGGACTATCATTAGTCAGATGACCCGTTCAGGCATGTGGGTGGACCATGGGGTGGGCCCCACATGTCTGTGGGGTAACTAGTGGTACCTGGTAGGCCAGGACCCGACGACCATATTAAGGCGGGGTGGTTGTGCTATCACTGGGACCCGGTTTTCACATTTGGTATCAGAGGTGGTACCCATCCTTAAGTGCGGTGCACTGCCTGGGTTGAGATGTAGGGCCCACAACGAGCGCGTTGTGCCCTAAAGGGGGGGGGGGTGATTGTAACATCCCCAAATGATAAAGGGTTAAATGACTAAATGACATGACTAATGTCAACAAGGTGCACCTTCCTTTTCGGGAGCCTGTCTGATTAGAACTCCACAGTTAAGCGTGCTTGTCCTGAAGTAGTGATTAGGATGGGTGACCTCCTGGGAAGTTTCCTATGGTGTGTGTGAGTGAGGACAAAGCACACTGGAAAGGACATGTGTTGGCCTATGAGGACTATCATTAGTCAGATGACCCATTCAGGCATTTGGGTGGACCCTGGGGTGGGCCCCATGTGTCCGTGGGGCAACTAGTGGTACCTGGTAGGCCAGGACCCGACGACCATATTAAGTCGGGGTGGCTGTGCTATCACCGGGACCCGGTTGTCACAAAATGTCACAATCTCCTTTTACATAAGAGTATTATTTTAATATATAGATAAATATGAGCTAAAATATATGATATATAGTCTATAGAAATATAAAATAATTCAATAAATCTTATGAATTTATTAATTATTTTTATATGTTAAATAATTTCCATTAAATATGACACAATAGTGATGTAGAAATTATTTTATTAATCGAAATATCAAATAAATGGTTTTGAAAATATTAAAATAAATATAATATGAACTAATTATTGTTATCCACGAATTTTATAAGTGGCTATGAAATTTTAGGAGAGTATTTGATATATGTTTTTCTAATTTATATTCTGTTTGAATTTATTTAAAGTCTAATAAATGAATTGTGTCAGAATTGACACTATTGGTATTTTATAAACATAATAATTTATTAAATTATATAAAAATTATTAAAATATTTAAAAAATAAAAACTGGTTATTATAAGTTCTAATATGTCATGAAGTATCCATTTATGGTCAATTAACACCATATAAGTAAATACTCAATACCATTAATTATTTAGAATGTTATTTCCAAAATTAATTTTTAATAGAATATCTAAGGGCCGATTAAAAAGAAAAGGTTTAAATTGAAAAAATAAGTTTTCAAAAATTTATTAGTTGATGAGATTACAACCTTATCACATCTCTTCTTCAAATTAGGGATACTTTTTCTGTTTTTCGGTAGGTTTTTATTTTTTAAAAAAAATTTATATTTTTGAGAGTTTCCTAAAGTGACACTCTCCTCTCTTATAAAGGGAGCCTCCTCCCATATCTCTTCACTCCATTTGGAGCCTTCAATATTGGCCAAAAAAAGACCATTACTCTTATAAACATCATTATTAACATTATGGAGGTTCTTGACTTTTAAAAAGACCAACTTAGTGCCCTATGGGGAAATTTAAGGGAGGCACATCGAGGAAGAGGTAATCTATTCTACTGATTCCTGCAAGTTTATTTTTTCTTATACATCCACTTCTTTAGTTGATTCATTATAAAGTAATAGACATAAATATCCATCATATATGGATATTTTATTATAAATATTAAACAACCCTATTTCACCTTTTTCAATCATATGGAAAATGAAATCATCGCGCATGCGTACATACGGCTTACCATCTCTACACCATGGTGTAATCAATTTTTCACCACCACCATACCTGGATGGTTATAATGGTGGAAATAATAACTATATATGATTAATATAACATGATACTAATTCTGGAATAATATACACCCCCTACATCAATACCATTCAACAGTTATGGGAATGATATTGTCGCTCGTGCTTACGTACGGCTTACCATATCCACGATGCGATATGATTCTTTATACAAGATCTTCATTAAAACATGATTATATAAATTTATTTTATGAATTAATATGATATTTATTATAATAAAAAAAACATGAAAATGATATAACTATAACTGAAAATAGGTATAAGAACTTATCTAACAGAATATATGGAATAACATAAATCAATTAATACCCGAATAACGAGTAACAATGAAATGTAACTAAAAACGGATGTAAATATGAACATAAATGTTATATTAAAAAGTATTATGTTCTGGAATAAATCTATAAAATTATTTAATTCAATATATAGGAGGTTTTGATATATGCATATCATATCAGACTGAAGGTAAGGGATAACATCTCCATTCTCGTTTTATCAGTGATTGTTTATTTATAAGTAACTACCGGGGATATATTTATCATCCATGTCCATGTTTTCGAAAATTTTATCATAAAATGTTTATTATTATTCTATTTATGTTTAAATTCATTTTTACCCATTTTTACTTTTACTACATGGTTTGAAATAAATCTTTATTTTTTTTACCATACGAGGTACTTTTTGTCTTTTTTAGTAAAAGTACAAGGAGAATGTTCTTTTAACTGATACCACAAGAATAGGGTTTTACATATTCATAATTCCTTATTTCCATTAATCATCCTCTACACTTTTACAAGTTTATTTTCAACTAAATTATTTTCTTTTAAAATTGAATTAAATTTTGAGAAAAAATGGTTTTAAAGAAGAAAAGAAATTTTCCTCAAGAATGATGATCATGTGTTTTTTCAAAATTATTTTCCATCTATGATTACATAGGTTTATGTTTCTATACCGATTATTACTAGGTTCTTATTGGGTTTATGATGGACTATTATTTAGAAAATCCATTCTGTTTTTCATAGATTACTGTGGAATGATTTTTAAGAATCCCATTTGATTTCATGGGTTATACAATGGTGAATGTTTTTATGTTTTTGGGGAACACATAAGAGTGGTTTCATTATGAGATTTGTGGGACCTATATCTTACTACAATGAATTTTTTAATGAGTTATATCTCATGAGATAGATATGTTTGGAATAGCAAGTTAATCCAGTTCAGTGATGCTGGGCTGGAATGAGGAGAGAACTCGGTTTATTAATGGACTTTGTCTACTATGATGGTCTTCACACTGATCTTTGACTGATATGAAAGATTTTTTATGCTTATGTATGCATTACAAAAATTTCATATCTTATGTTATGATTATTGGGATTACATTGCACTTCTATGATTCATCACATGACATGATATTATGATCTCTTATATAGAGGATATGATTTAAAATGTTAACTTCTTATGAATATGATATGATTGATGTAACATTATTTTACCATTAGTGGGAATTTGAGCTCACTATTTTGTATTTTTCCCTAGGTCGAGAAGAAGGGTATTAAATAAGATATGCCAAGAAGGATTCTAGTTATGAATAAATAAATGGGAGACAATGTATATGTTTTATGAACCAATTGATTATGTTTCATAGTTTCTAAAGAAACTATACCTATAAGTTCCGGTAATGGTTTTTTTATATTTTGTAATAAATATACTTCAATTATAAATTAATATCAATATATGTAAAGAAATGGTTTTTATAATTGGTATGAGAGAAAATGTTTTGTTATCCATTTGAAACAATGATGAGAAAGAATTAGTAAGAACCATAAGGATATGTCTAAGTATAGGATTCAATCATAGAGTTCTATAAATGACCATGAATAATTTAGGATAACCCTAATGTTTCATAATATAAAATTACATTCTTGATTATGTGGTTTTACTATTATAATTAGTGTTTCTCACACTCTGCCTCTTGGTTTTAGTCAATTGCGGGAACCAAAAGGATCAACATTAATGTTGAATGCGATGGGATATGCAATGATTTTACCCATGAGCAACCAAAGGCTATGGGAGTTGGAATGAAAAATATTATAGTTATTCTCACACAACTTTCTCAAGCTACGAATAATTCCAGACATCCAAACTAGAAAAAGAGGGAGCAACACTCTATTGAATCCTTCATGAGGTGGCGTCCACCTTTATTGAGTGTGGAAATAAACATGGAGGGAATTTTCATAAAGTGAGAAAAAGTGGGAAGATGAGTTTTCTTATATTCTCAATGTGTTGAAATAAACATGGAGGAAATTTTATTAAAGTGAGAAGTACAAGTTCTAGGATTGGAAAATAAGGTCATTAGGCTATTGAAAGACAATTTTATTGGATAAAAGATTTATAATGACGCGAACAAAGAAAAGGCAAAACAGAATGAACCTCCTACTCTTCAATGATAAAAGTTCATGAAAATGGGGCGTTATGCCAGTAAATTCTCTAATCCAAGGGTTATTGGTGATGATTGATGTCAACAAACTTGTAAGGCTAAGTAAAAAAGGAACCTAACATGCACTTACTATCGACGATGTGGAGTACAGTAATGAAGTGGTGAAAGGTACAATTATCATCCACTATATTGTAGCAAATGTTTTATTTGATTCAAGATCCACCCACTCATTTATTTATTAAGATTTTACTATGGGTATCCCCATTCTAGCACTATGATTTTATGTTGAGTTAGTTGCGAGAACTCCTAATGGAACAAAGGTTGTATAAAAACTTTATATTTCTTCCCCAATTGATGTTTTTGGGAAGGTTCTTCATAAAAATCTTCCTATCCTTCCAATAGTGGAATTTTATGTCATTCTTGTCATATATTTTATTTCATTATATGGAGATAATATAAATTTACAATTAATGGAAGTAACATTTCATATTCAAGATCAATCTACCATCATCTATCAATTCAAGGATGAATATATCCTTCCAATAGAATCATCTTCCATCTTATGAGACTTGATTTCGATAAATGGAGGTTATTTATCTCAAATGTTTAGGTAGAAACTCAAAATTAAGAATAATACCATTGTATGAGAGTTTGATGATGCCTTTTAGGTGGAATTACCATGTCTTCTACAAAATCATGATGTTGAGTTTTCAATAGAACTCATAACGGGTTCTTTGCCTATATAAAAGACACCATATAGAATGGACCCAATTGAATTTCAGGAATTGAAGAATAATATTCAAGATAATATTGATAAGGGATTCATACACCTTAGTGAGTCACCATGGGGAGAACCTCTTCTATTTGTTAAGAAGAAAGATGGATCAATGAGACTCTGCATTGATTATTGAGTATTTAAAAAGATAACTATTAAGAAAAAATATCCTCTCCCATGGATTGAGGACTTATTTTACCTACTTCCCGAAGTTCAATACTTTTCCCAGATTGATTTTCATTCAGGATATCATTATTTAATGGTAAAATAGGAGGATATACCAAAGATAGAACTCCATACAAGGTATAGACACTATGAATTTATAGTTATTCCTTTTGGTCTTACTAATTCCTCCACATTATTCATGGATCTAATGAATAGAGTCTATAGATAAAATCTTGATTAGTTTTTGGTAGAATTTATAGAAGATATTCTTGTCTCTTTAATGAGTAAGGAAGAACATGAAGAAAAATTGAGAATTGTGTTGAAGACCCTGAGAAAGGATAATTTTATAAAAAATTTACCATGTGTGAATTTTGGCTATAAAACGTTTTATTTTTGGCTCACATAATCTAAAGAGCGAGGATATTTGTGGATCCAGAAAAAAAATAGGTTATTGAACAATAGTCGTGATGAAAAAAAATAACTATAATCTACTTTTTTATTTGTTTGGCAAGATATTATAAATTTTTTTTAAAAAAAAATCATGAGGATTTAGTCGACTCACCATGTTGAATTGGAAAGGGTTTATGTCCATCTCGACAGAGGAATGTGAAGATAATTTCAAAGAGCTAAAAATAAGGTTAGCCAGTGCACCTATGCTCACACTACCTTGTAGTGGAGAACAGTTTGTGATCTACTATGATTCATCCAAGAAGTGTATGCGGTGTGTTATCATGAAAAATTATATAGTGATAGATTACTTCTCATGATAGTTGAAAATACATGATTAAAATTAACCAACTCATGATTTATAGTTAGTTGCTAAAATAAATTCAATAATAATATAGAGGCATTATCTTTATGGTGAAAGGTGTGATATTTATATTAATTAGAAAAGTATAATGAATATTTTCACTAAAAAGTAGCTGAATATGGACCAAAGAAGAAGGTTGGAGTTGATTAAAAATTATGACTTCTCAATACATTACCTCCCTGGGAATAAAAACAAGGTGGAACATACTTTGAGTCAAAAAGATAATGAAAACATATACATGATGAGGATCATAAAATATCCAATATTTAGGGATTTACAATGGATGGATCATGAAATTTTAATGGAAGAGGAGAAATCATATCTTTATCAAATGAATATTCAACAATCTATATAAGTGAAGGTTAAAGAGGAACAAAAGGAAGATCTCGAGTTACAAAATAAGGTGAGAAATGTTCCTAAATTTATCCTTGATTGTGATGAAATAATAAGGTTATGGAATTATATTTGTATTCCCCTCATACCAGAATTAAATAAAGAAATATTGGATGAGGCTCATATTTCATCATTCTCTATTCACCATGGAATCACAAACATGCACAAGGACCTGAAAGATTACTTCTAGTGGGATGACATGAAAAGATATGTCGCTGAATATGTCTCTCAATGCATGGTTTTTCTGCAAGTTAAGGCTGAGAGAAAGAAGTCTAAGAGGATGTTACAACCCTTACCCGTACCGGAATAGAAATGTAAAAACATAAATACTGACATTGTATTCAGACTTCCCAAAACATCCAAAGGAAATAATGTTATCTGGGATATAGCTGATCATCATACAATGTTAACACACTTCAGTTCTATTGGAGAGGATTTATCACTTGATCAACATTCCATGTTATAGGTAAAGGAAGATGTAAGATTGCATGGAGTACCACTTTCAATTATATATAATCGGGATTTGAGGTTTACCTCTATGTTTTGGTGAAGTCTTCAACATGCTATGGAAAAAAAGTTATGTTTCATCACTGCTTATCATCCTCGGACAAACGGTCAGTCTGAGAGGACAATTCAAACTCTGGAAGACATGTTGAGATATTGCTCTATGGATTTCCAAGGGGGTTGTGATCAACACCAACCATTGCCAGAATTTTCATAAAATAATTACTTTCAATCAAGTATTCAGTTGGATCCTTATAAAGCCCGCTATGGAAAGAAGTGGAGAAATCCAACATAATGGGATGAAGTTGGCGAAATAAAGCTATTAGGAACTGATCTTGTTGATGAAATAGAAGAAATGGTCTGATCTATTATACAAAAAATAAGATAAGGTTATATTCAAAAACAAATTAATGTTGACCAAAATAGAAAAGACATAGAGTTTGAAGAATGTGATAAGGTGTTCTTATGAATATCTCCCTGGAAGGGAGTAATGTGATTTAGAAAGAAGGTAATGATGAGCCCTAGGTATATCATTTCTTTTGAAATATTGGATCATGTTGGGAAGGTAGCTAACTGATTGGAACATCCACCAAATATCTCTCATGTTCATGATATGTTCAATGTTTCACTCATGAGAAATTTCATAAATGATCCTTCAAATTTACTAATCCCATATGTCACACCGCTGGAGCAAGATCATTCTTATGACACACAACTGATAGATATTGTGGATAGTAACAAAAAAGTTCCACAAAACAAGACCACTCACTTGGACAATGTTTTATGAAGAAACCACCTATTTAAAAAATCTACATGGAAACACGAGGATATAATGAGGGAGGGGTATCCTCATCATTTTTTTAAGGGAAAATTTCGTGGGTGAAATTCAGTTTAAGGAGGGAAGAATTTATTGTCCAATGTTTTTATGAAATATTTAAAAAATTATTCTTCTATAACACCCCGAGATTTTATGAAAAATATTCTTTTAATTTCATTAATGTCTTGTGCTGTATGCTACACCAAGATTACCTTGTGCTATATGCAACACCGTGTTAGCTTGCAGTATACGCAACTCTATTCTCGGATCGTGTTACACACAATTTTGATAATAGTTATTCTACGCAACATTGACTATATATATATATATATATATTCAATTTATAAATGAAATATGGTTGGATTATGTTATACGAAACAACAAAGGATTCTTTCACAACACACAACCCTGACTTGGCTGGCATTACACGCAATCGCGACCTTCCTCGATAGCGTGTGTTGTAGGCAATACCGGGTTTTACTAAACAACAATATATTATTATAATATTATTATGAACTAGCCGTTATGAATAGTATTAACTAAAATTTGAAATTTATAACATTATTATTCATCTTAAAAATTTTCTATAACATGGTATAAGAACAAAATAAATTTTTCGGGTAAAATAAGTATTTTTAAAAAAATGCAGTTTTGCCGCCTTTTGATGGCGCAACCACTTTAAATATAGTTTTTTACATGTTTGTAAGTTCAATTTGACAAAATAAAATTCTTATTTGGAATCAAGAAATAAAAAATTACTTTGGATAAATTTTTCATACTATTCTGGTAACTTTCATATTTTGATGAATAGTAAAAACACGCTATATTTTAATTAAAAACAAATTTTTTCATCGCAATAATTTATATGGTAAAATTATAATATTGAATGGTTTTAAAGTATAAATAGAATATATTTTTACCATTTAATATAATGTATGTCATTAGCATTGATTATACATTAAATTCGTAGGTTAAATCACTTCAATCTTTTGTAATGTTTTAAAGAAAATCCCGTTTTCTTTCGACAACGAGATTAATTTTAATTTAATTTCTGAAACTTTTGTGTATTTAATTTGGAAAAATGGATTCCATATTTGGAATCAGTGGGTCCAAATTATGTTAATAAGATACTTTTTAATTTTGGGAATTATGAATAGTAACTATGGTAAATTTTATTTACCATAGTGAAAGGTAAATCCGGTAATTAAGGGTAAATATAATATTATAAAATTACCCTAACAAATTCCAAAATTCTATTTGATGGCTAAAATTAGACCCATATAACCTATGGTTCGGATTAGATTCATTTTATGGACTTTTGACCATGAAAATAATTTAATTGTTATTAAAACCAAAGAAAGTGACAACATATCACTCTCTTAAATCTTATAAGTATAATAATTTTAATTTAGTGATAAACATCATAAAACATCGAACATGAACAGTCTCCAGAAAGCTAATAAAATTTTCTACATCATTATAATTTAGTTATAATTTTTAGGGATTAAATAATTGTCATTAATGGTTAAACATTAATGATATAGAAATTATTTATTAAGTGGAAAATAAGTAATATAGTTTTTATTGAAATATTAATACCCATTCAAAGGCCCACAAACCTGAAAAAAACTTATTGGTAGTGTATATATACAACTTAATCATCCAATGACCTAATATATAACCGTTTGAGTCTTATAAAAGTGATTATGACACTTATTTTATTTTATTTTAAATGATGCCAAAGTTGTCACCTTCATAATTTAATAAATATAACAATTTTCATATTGTGATTTTAAGACGATAAATTCGAGTAAAAGTATTATGGTGAAAGGTAATAGATTTATCTTTATCATAGGATTTTATATTTAATTTTTATGCAAAAAATAATTTTATTAAATAATTATACAAAAATGTTTTAGAAATTATTTTATTAAAAGATAAACTAAATAAATGGTTTTAAGAATAATAAAATAAATATTATATGAACTATTTAATGTGATACACTAATTTAATAGATACATATGACCTTTTATGAATATATTAAAGCTATTATTCGGAACATATCTTCTATATATATTTTATTTAAATTCAAATAAATGAATAGTGTCAAAATTGACACTATTGTTATTTTATCAAAATAACATATTATAAAATTGTTTAAAAATCACAAAAATATTTAAAAATTATAAATTTAAATTTATATGGTCTATAATGTTATAAAGTAAACAATTATGGAAAATTCATAACAAATAAGTAATTATTTGTTATAATGTAATATTTAGAATTTTATTACCACAAATAAACTTAAATAGATTAAATAAGGATAAATCAAAATGATAAGGTTTAAAATAAGATCCAAACATTTCAAAATTTGATTTGTTGATGATATTAAAACCCTATCTCATCTAATCTTCGAATATGAGTCATTTTTGGAGGTTGTTAAGTGGGGTTAGATTTATTATAAACTAATATTTTTAAGAATTCCAAATGTGCCCCTCTCCTCCCTTATAAAAGGGAACCTACTCCCTCTCCTACTCACACCAATTTGAGCCTTCATTCTCGGCCAACCCCAGACAAATTATCTTCTACACTTCCCTAGAAACATCCTAGAGGTTCTGGTCTACTTTTAAGACCAATCGTAGTGCCCTAAGAGGAGGTTTCAAAGAGGCGTATCGAAGAAGAGGTAATTTCTTCTCCCAATTCTTTCAAGATTATTTCTTATTCAAATTCTTATTCTTTATTTGTTTCATTATAAAGTAATAACATTAGTATCAATAATATACTGATTTGTTATTATAAATATGAAACAACCCCATTTCACCTTCTATCCATCCTACGGAAAACAAAATCACCGCGCGTGCGTACGTACGGAATACCGTCTCCACGCCGTGGTGTAATCTGTTTTTCCACCAACACCTTACACGGATGGGTATAATGGTGTAAATAATAACTATACATAGTTATTATAACATCATACTGATTCTGATATATTGTATCATTCACTTCAATTCAATTAAATAATTATGGAAACGATATCATCGCTCGTGCGTACGTACGGACTACCGTCTCCACGACGCGATGAGATTCATTCTCCATGTTAACCATTTAAGAATGATTATAAAGTATATATAAGAAATAATAATTAAATATATAACATTATAAAGCTACTGGATTTATGTACATATGTATTTCATCTACTTAATTCCATTCAACTCAATAAGGAAACGAAAACAGCGTTCATGCGTACGTACGGCCTACCGTCTCCATGAACGGTGTATTTCTTTCCATTTATCGATCTATTATATATATGTATATTATGAATATATATTATATATAAATAATGTTTTATATTCTGGAATTATGTAATCATGATCTAAGTAATCATATGAATAATTACAAGTCAAAACACGGACGACAAATGAAACGATTTTACCCAAAACACTCTTTAACATGGAATTTACAAAAGAACGGGTAATATAAAGTCATAAGTGAACCATATATGATATCTTAACAATTAATATGATTCTGTAATGAGTCAATGACATTATTTAAATCATTATACAGGAGGTTCGGATACATACGAAGCATATCGGACATAAGGTAAGGGATAAATTTTGCAAATCTCATTTTTTATCCGAGATTGCTTATTCATAAGTATTTACTACGGTTATTTCTATCATCCATGTCTATGTTTTATAAAAGTGTTTTCATGTATGTTTAATGTCATTTTTACCCATTTTTTTCTTTTTTAATTTTACTACATGTTTTGTAAGGAATCTTTCTTTTATTTACGTTATGAGGTACTTTTTTTAACTTTTTCGACAAAAGTACGAGAAGAATGTTTTTTTAACTTATACGACATGAAAGGATTTTTACGGTTTCATAAAGACTTATTTACATGAAGCTTCCTCCAAAAGATTTCATTACTATTTTCAACAAAATTGCTTTATTTTAAAATTTCATGACGTTTTGTGAAAAGAAATTGATTTTGAAGAAGAAAGGATATTTTCCTCAAGAATTCATTTCAAGTATTTTATCAAAACAATTTTTCATCTAAGATGACATTATTTCATATGTGTATGTTTCAGGTATCATGTCTCTATGATTTAAATGGTTTCACTTTTCCTATTATGAAATGATATCCATTTCTTTTATATGGATTATGTGATGATGGAATGATGTTTATGAAACCCATTTTTTTATTGGGTTATTATGAATGATGTATGTTTTTTGTGGCACTAGTAAGAATGATTTAATTATGAGATGGGTGGGACCTATATCTCCCTCCAATTAATTGGGTAAAGATTTTATATCTCATGATATAGACATGGCTGGAATGGTAAGTTAATTCGGTTCAGTGCTATAGGACTGAAACGAGGAGTGTAATTGATTCAGAATGGGACTTTGTCCACTAATATGGTCTTGGCAGCAATGCCTTGGAAACTATGGAAATCATTACATGTGCTTAAGGATTCCACAATTACATGTTTTATTCCCATGCTATTTTATCCTGGATTATGTTCCATTATGATCTATGCCTTATATACTTCCATTTTTTATGTCGTTTCTCCGGATTTTAATGATTAAACATTGTGTTCATGTTTTTAAGTTCCAATGTATATGGTATGTTTTATTTTATCCATGCTTACCCTTACTGAGCATTTGAGCTCACCCTTTTTATGTTTTATTTTTTCCCCAGGATCAAAAGAAAGGTTTTAGGTCATGAAACAAAAAGTGGAAGATCTTTATGGGAGATTTTGAAGATCTTTCACCACGATTAGAAGATTACGTTCCAAGTTTCCAAAGACACTAAACTATTACAGTCATTATGTGTATATTTTTGTTCTGTATTAAGTATTCCCCAAAAGTAATATAATTTCCATGTAATTCATGATTTGGGTCTCTACAGTTGGTATTTGAGGAATGGTTTAGTCAACCTTTGGAAAATAGGATGCGAAAACGTTAGTGAGATCCCTAGAGATATTTCTAAGGTATGTCTAGGGATTTACATAAGGATAAGAATACGTATAGGATATAGTCCTAGAACTACGGTAACGATCTTAGAATTTAACCTAAGATGTTAGATATTGAGGGTTCTCCCCCTTTACTATGTTTTTTTCCCTAGCATGATTTTTTCCTCTCAAACTATTATTTTTGGGTTTTTGAAAATGGCTGGAAACAGGAAGATTCATGATAATGGAGGATATGACGGATAATGGAATGATTTTCTTCATGAGAAACCAAATGAAATGGGATCTGGAAGTCCAAACATCATTATTATGCCTAATCAGAAATCTCATAATATGATCAATAATATCAACTTTGGTAAGTTTCCCAACTCAGATAATAAGAGAAAGATGGAGTTTCATGATGATCATAGAGGAAAGAAAGTTCAATTTCCCTCATGTAAATCATGTGGGAAGAGGCATCAGGTAGATTGTTTCAAAGGAACTGAAAGATTCTTTGGGTGTGGAAAATAAGGACACAAAGCCAGTAAGTGCAAAGGAAAAGGTTCAGTTAACACCATGGACAAGGATAATGGTATTGCTACGACATCAACAATGATTAGATGTTTTAAATGTGGAATGTACGGGCATTATGCAAACCAATTCCCTAATGGAAAATCTCATGAAGAGAATTAGCATGGTCATATGGGTAGTATTTATGTGGATGATGATGAGGAGACTACAAATGATATATGAGCTGAAAGAAGTGGTGAAGCTCAGTCGGTTGTTTTAGAAGGTAGTGAAATGATTTTATGTTTATCGAGAGTTATGTTGTATAGTTAATGGTACTATGGAATAAAGAATCATCTAAGGATTGTTACAATATTGTTTTTCCTAAAAGTATTTGAAAGTATATGTTGAATGGAACCAGTAACCATGGAATGTTATTTAGATATTTTTGTAAAGTAGATGATATGTGCACAATGAATGAATAAGAAGATAATGAGATGTTTGATTGTATTCATGAGCTCATAATTGATATAAGGACTACGTGATATCATGTTTTGAGTATATATAATTTTAAGGATTTTGGTATTTGGAAAGTGTTAAATTTTAACTGCATTCATGTTTTTACTAAGGTTCAATGGGTATTCATTTTTCAAGAGAATACATGATTAAGGCCTTCGAACGTTTGTAATGTGACCAACAAGACATATCTTATGATATATGGGGATCAACAATGGTATTAACATGCTTCTTATATGAAATATCTGGAAATCGTTTTCACTATAATATGACAATGGACTTCCACATTATGGACAAGCCTAAAGATTGGAATGGATTATGTTGGACATAAGTTAGTATTGTTTAAGCATAGAAACTTTTTCGATATTATTGATTGGATGATATAGTAATGTAGTTTTAGAAAAAGGACAACCTGCAGGACGGGAGACAACACATCGCGTCAGACAAGGCTGTGGGAATCAAACCCACAACCGAAGTGCGACTTGCCTTTATCGCCTACCACTGGCCTACAGGAAGTCCTTGGTTAGTAAAAACTAGTTTTATTTTATTAAGCGATATGATATATGAAGTATAAGTTCATTTTTTGGAACCATATACGATTAATCTAACCATAAGATGGACTTATAACTTTTGTTAACCTTTTGTTTGAAAGAGATGGAATTACCCGTCATTCTATCACATGATCTGCTAACACATCACGAATAACAAATTCAACTTCATTTCTTTAGGGGATGAAGTGGAAATTGTTCAATTCACGAACAACAGTGAGATTGTACCAAAATCATGCAAGTATTTCTTTTAATTCATCATCTTTAGGGAAATGATCTTGAAAACCAAAAATGTTGTCCTAGTTCGCTTATATCCAATGAATCAGATGGTACCTTAGATCATCACAAATCAATATCTTTGTGATTGTTGTCTTTTTCATAGCCATGTTCTCTACCACTCTCCATCAGAACTTCATGGTTAGATTTATCTTCCATATCCATATTTTCACATATGTTCTCCAATGTGGAAACCCAGTGATGAGTTAATTTGGGTAACCGTTACATTTCATACTTTAGTTTTTAAAGCCATGTTTTGGAATTCCTTTTTACGATGTGGGTTTCTATTAAACAAACTTTCGAGTAGTAAACCATTTATAACCCCGACGAATTTCGAGGGTGAAATTCATTTTAAGGGGGGTAGAATGTAACACCCCGATATTTTATGAAAAATATTCTTTTAATTTAATTAATGTCTTGTGTTTTATGCTACACCAAGATTACCTTGTGCTATACGCAACACCGTATTAGCTTGCAGTATACGCAACACTATTCTTGGATCGTGTTACACAAAATTTTGATAATAGTTATTCTACGCAACACTAAGTATATATATATATATATATATTCAATGTATAAATGAAATATGGTTGGATTCTGTTATACGAAACAATGATGGATTCTTTCACAACACGCAACCCTGAAATGGCTTTCATTACACGCAATCACGACCTTACTCGATAGCATGTGTTGTACACAATACCAGGTTTTACTAAACAACGATATATTATTATAATATTATTATGAACTAGCCATTGTGAATAGTATTAAATAAATTTTGAAATTTATAACATTATTATTCATCTTACATATTTTCTAGAACATGGTATAAGAACAAAATATATTTTTTGGGTAAAATAAGTATTTTTTAAAAAAATTGCAGTTTTGCCGCCTTTTGATGGCGCACCCACTTTAAATCTAGTTTTTTACATTTTTATAATTTAAATTTGACAAAATAAAATTCTTCTTTGGAATCAAGAAATAAAAATTTACTTTGGATAAATTTTTCATATTATTCTGGTAACTTTCATATTTTGATGAATAGTAAAAACACGCTATATTTTAATTAAAAACAACTGTTTTCATCGCAATAATTTATATGGTTAAATTATAATATTGAATTGTTTTAAAGTATAAATAGAATATATTTTTACCATTTAATATAATGTGTATCATTAGCATTGATTTTACATTAAATTCGTAGGTTAAATCAATTCAATCTTTTGCAATGTTTTAAAGAAAAACCCATTTTCTTTTGACAACGGGATTAATTTTATTTTAATTTCTGCAACTTTTGTATATTGAATTTGGAAAATGGATTCCATACTTGGAATCAGTGGGTCCAAATTATGTTAATAATCTACTTTTTATTTTTGGGAATTATGAATAGTAACTACGGTAATTTTTATTTAACATAGTTAAAGGTAAATCCGGTAATAAAGGGTAAATATAATATTATAAAATTACCCTAACACACGCCAAAATTCTATTCGATGGCTAAAATTAGACCCATAAAACCTAAGGGTCGGATTATATTCATTTTATGGAGTTTTGACCATGAAAATAATTTAATTATTATTAAAACCAAAGAAAGTGACAACATGTCACTCTCTTAAATCTTAAAAGTATAATAATTTTAATTTAGTGATAAACATCAGAAAACTTCGAACATGAATAGTCTACAGAAATCTAATAAAATTATCTACATCATGATAATTTATTTATAATTTTTAGGGATTAAATAATTGTCATTAACGGTGATAAATTAATGATATAGAAATTATTTATTAAGTGGAAAATAAGTAATATAGTTTTTATTGAAATATTAATACCCATTAATAGGCCCAAAAACCTGACCAAAACTTATTGGTAGTGTATATATACACCTTAATCATCCAATTACTTAATATATAACCGTTTTAAGCCTTATAAAAGTGATTATGACACTTATATTATTTTATTTTAAATGATGCCAAAGTTGTCACCTTCATAATTTAATAAATATAACAATTTAAATATTGTGATTTTAAGACGATAAATTCGAGTAAAAGTATTATGGAGAAATTTAATAGATTTATCTTCATCATAGGATTTTATTTTTAATTTTTATGCAACAAATAAGTATATTAAATAATTATACAAAAATGTTGTAGTAATTATTTTATTAAGAGATAAACCAAATAAATGGTTTTAAGAATAATAAAATAAATATTATATGAACTATTTAATGTGATCCACTAATTTTATAGATACATATGACCTTTTATGAATCTATTAAAGCTTTTAGTTCAAACATGTATTTTGTGTATATTTTATTTAAATTCAAATAAATGAATAGTGTCAAAATTGACAATATTGTTATTCTATAAAAATAACATATTATAAAATTGTTTAAAAATCACAAAAATATTTAAAAATTATAAATTTAAATTTATATGGTCTATAATGTTATAAAGTAAACTATTATGCTAAATTCACAACAAATAAGATATTATTTGTTAAAATTTAATATTTATAATTTTATTACCACAAATAAACTTAAATAGATTAAATAAGGATAAATCAAAATGATATGGTTTAAAATAAGATCCAAACATGTCTAAATTTTATTGGTTGATGATATTACATCCCTATATTATCTAATATTATAATATGAGTCATTTTTAGAGGTTTTTAAGTGGTGTTAGATTTATTATAAATTAATATTTTTAAGAATTCCAAAGGTTCCCCTCTCCTCCCTTATAAAAGGGAACCTCCTCCCTCTCCTCCTCACACCAATTTGAGCCTTCAAGATCGGCCAACACCTGAAAAATTATCTTCTCCACTTCTCTAGAAACGTCCTAGAGGTTCTGGTCTACTTTAAAGGCCAATTTTAGTGCCCTAAGAGGAGGTTTCAAAAGGCGTATCGAAGAAGAGGTAATTTCTTCTCCCGATTCATTCAAGCTTATTTCTTCTTAAACATCTTCTTATTTAGTTGTTTAATTATAAAGTAATAACATCATTATTAATAATATAAGGATTTGTAATTATAAATATGAAACAACCCAATTTCACCTTCTATCCATCCTACGGAAAACAAAATCACCGCGCATGCGTACGTACAGAATACCGTCTCCACGCTGTGGTGTAATCTGTTTTTCCACCAACACCTTACATGGATGGGTATAATGGTGTAATGAATAACTATACATAGTTATTATAAAATCATACTGATTCTAATATATTGTATCATCCACTCCAATTCAATTCAATAATTATTGAAACGATATCGTCGCTCGTGCGTACGTACGGACTACCGTCTCCACGACGCGATTAGATTCATTCTCCATGTTAACCATTTAAGAATGTTTATAAAGTATATATAAGAAATAATAATTAAATATATGACATTATAAAGCTACTGGATTTATGTATATATTTATGTCATCTACTTAATTCCATTCAACTCGATAAGGAAACGAAAACATCGTTCATGCGTACATACGGCCTACCGTCTCCATAAACGGTGTATTTCATTGCATTTATCGATCTATTATATATATGTATATTATGAATATATATTATATATAAATCATGTTTTATATTCTAGAATTATGTAATCACGATCTATGTAATCATATGAATAATTACAAGTCAAAACACGGATGACAAATGAAACGATTTTACACAAAACACTCTTTAACATGGAAGTTACAAAAGAACAGGTAATATAAAGTCATAAGTGAACCATATATGATATCATAAAAATTAATATGATTCTGTAATAAGTCAATGACATTATTTAAATCATTATACAGGAGGTTCGGATACATACAGAGCATATCGGACATAAGGTAAGGGATAAATTTTGCAAAGCTCATTTTTTATCCGAGATTGCTTATTCGTAAGTATTTACTGGGGTTATTTATATCATCCATGTCCATGTTTTATAAAAGTGTTTTCATGTATGTTTAAAGTCATTTTTACCCATTTTTTCTACTTTTTTACTTTTACTACATGTTATGTAAGGAATCTTTCTTTTGTTTACGTTACGAGGTACTTTTTTAACTTTTTCGACAAAAGTACGAGAAGAATGTTTTTTTAACTTATACAACATGAAAGGATTTTTACGGTTTCATAAAGACTTATTTTCATGAATCTTCCACCAAAATATTTCATTACTGTTTTCAACAAAATATATTTATTTTTAAATTGCATGACATTTTGTGAAAAGAAATTGATTTTGAACAAGAAAGGATATTTTCCTCAAGAATTCATTTCATGTATTTTATGAAAACCATTTTTCATCTAAGATGACATTATTTCATATGTGTATATTTCAGGTATCATGTCTCTATGATTTAAATGGTTTCACTTTTCTTATTTTGAAATGATATCCATTTATTTTATATGGATTATGCGATGATGGAATGATGTTTATGAAACCCGTTTTTTTATTGGTTTATTATGAATGATGTATGTTTTTTTGTGGCAGTAGTAAGAATGATTTCATTATGAGATGGGTGGGACCTATATCTCCTTCCAATGCATTGGGTAAAGATTTTATATCTCATGAGAAAGACATGGATGGAATGGTAAGCTTATCCGGTTCAGTGTTACAGGACTGAAATGAGGAGTGAACTCGATTTAGAATGGGACATTATCCACTAAGATGGTCTTGGCAGCAATTCCTTGGCTACTATGGAAATAATTACATGTGCTTAATGGATGCCACATTACATGTTTTATTCCCATGCTATTTTATCATTGTTTATGTTCCATTGTGATCTATGCCTTATGTACTTCCATGTTTTATGTCGTTGCTCAAGATTTTAATGTTTAAACATTATGTTCATGTTTTTAAGTTCCAATGTATATGGTATGTATTATTTTATCCATGCTTACCCTTACTGAGCATTTGAGCTCACCCTTTTTAGGTTTTTTTCCCCCAGGATCAAAAGAAAGGTTTTAGGTCAGGAAACAAAAAGTGGAAGATCTTTATGGGAGATTTCGAAGATCTTTCACCACGATTAGAAGATTACGTTCCAATTTTCCAAAGACATTAAACTATTACAGTCCTTGTGTGTCTGTTTTTGTTATGTATTAAGTATTATGCAAAAGTAATGTAATGTCCATGTACGTCAAGCTTTGGGTCTCTACATCTTCAGTACCTTTATTTGAAAAAATAATGAGTTTAAATGAACCATGAGATGCCCTTATAATAAAATTACTGTTCTATCCAAGCTATTATTCTAGCGGTAAAAATAATAACTAACTAATGAAAATACATTATGAATTCATTCACAATCAATTATTTGTGAAAAAAATAAATCAATTCAATATTTGTATTTTAGAGTGAATTAATTTTTGTAAGGAAATTGATGATATATATAAATGTTATATACTTAATAAAATATTTTTGATATTCATACCATGGATATTTTAGTAATGGGTTATGAATAAAATCCTATTTGATGTAGTTTTTTTAAAAAGGTTAATTTTATATCTTTGAATGGAGAAACCATTTTAAATTACAATTTTTACACATTAATAATTTTTATATGACAACATAAAAATGTTATTTTAAAGACGTATATTATAATTTATTTTGGATAATTTTTAGATATTTTTCTGAAAATGAGCATATTTTGATGAATAGGAAATCTATGCTAAATTTTAAATAAAAAAAATCTTTCATCGAAAAAATTTATATTGTTAAATTATAATATTGAATAGTTTTAACGTATAAATAGAATATATTTTTAACATTTTTTATAATTTATGACATTATCATTAATTTTTAATTTAATTCATAGGTTAAAACATTTTAATCATTTGCAATGTTTTAACTTTTAAAACACATTTTTTAAACAACGAGATTAATTTTAAATTAATTACTGCAACATCCGTGTTTTGAATTTTGAAAAATGGATTCCATATTTGGAATTGGTAGTTCCAAATTATGTAAATATGCTACTTTTACTATTGGTAATTTTGAATAATAACTTTGCAAATTATTTAATTACCGTGGTTAAAGTTAAATTATGTAATTAAAGGTAAAAATAATATTACAAAATTATGTTAACATCTTTAAAATCCTATTGTTTGACTAAATTAGACCCTTATCATCTAGTTTTTGAAATGTAATCACCTTATCGACACTTACCTAAGAAAATGACATGAATATAATAAAAACTAATGAAATGGAAAAAATTTCAAAATCTCATTTTACCTAAGTATATTAATTTTCATATATGGTTAAATAGGAGATAAAATAGAATATATATAGTATCTTGAAATATAATATATTTACCTACATTATAGAAATATATTTATTGTTTTTAGAGATTAAATAATCATCATTAATGATGACACAATAGTGATGTAGAAATTATTTCATTAATATAAATATCAAATAAATGGTTTGAAAAGTTTTAAAATAAATATTATATGAACTAATTAATGTTCTCCACTAATTTTCTAGGTGAGTATGACATGATAAGAGTGTACAAATTTTTTTTTCTAATTTATATTCTGTGTGGATGTTATTTAAATTCTAATAAATGAATAGTGACAAAATTGAAAAAATTGACATTTTATAAACATAACATTTTATTAAGTTATTTAAAAATAATTAAAATATTTAAAAATTAAAAAATGATAATAATAAGTTCTAAATTGGAATAAATTATCTTTTTATTTTCAATTAACAACACACAAGTAATGATCACTACAATTAAATATTTATAATGTTATTTCCAAAATTAAAATGTAATATAATAACTAAAGGTCAATTAAAATGTTAAGTTATAGATTGAATAAATAATTTTTACAAAATTTATTAGATTAGGGTATTACAAACCTATATCATGTAATATTTGAATTAGGGACAGTTTGGAGGTTTTTTCTAGGGGTTTGATTTTTTTATAAATTAATATTTTTGAGAGTTTCCTAAAGTGACCCTATGCTCTATTTTAAAATGGAACCTCTTACATCTCATCTTCACTCCATTTAGAGCCTTCAAGATCAGTAAAAACCTAAAAATTGTGATTCTAAAATTCTATAGTAACATTATAGAGGTTATGGTCTTCTCGAAAGATAATATCTAAGGCCCTTAATTGAAATTCAATAGAGGCATGTTGAGGAGAGGTAATCTCTTCTACTGATTCTTTCAGGATTCATTATTATTATACTTTCTATTATTATTTTTCATTATAAAGTAATAAAATCACTATAAATCATATACTTATATGTTATTATAAATATAAAACCGCTTTATTTCACCATCTATCAATCCTACGGAAAATGAAATCACCCCTCGTGTGTACGTATGGTTTACCATCTCTACGCCGTGGTGTAATATATTTTTCACCACCACCGTACTTGGATGGGTATAATGATGTAAATAATACATATGTATGATTAATATAACATGATTCTAATTCTAAGATACTGTACAACATCCGCTTCAAAACCATTCATAAGTTATTGGAATTCTATTTTAGCTCGTGCGTACGTACGACTTACCGTCTCCATGATGCGATGCGATTTGTTCTACATGATCTTCATTAAATGATGATTATTGAAATGAATTTAATGAATAAATATGGTTTATATTATACTAATTCCATTCTGTAAATTATATAAATATAACCTAAAAAGAGGAATAATAACTTATCTGACAAAACAAATGTACGAACATAAAGCTGTTAATTCTCGAATAACAAGTAATAATGAAATGATACATAGAAACAACTGAAAATAGGATAATAAATGTTATCATAAAAATTATTATGTTTCTGGAATAAATCCCTAAAATTATTTAAATCGTTATATATCAGTTTTAGATATATACAAATCATCTCAGACCTAAGGTAAGGGAAAAATTTTCCAATATCCTTTTATCTGATGTTGTTTATTCTTATGTAACTATTGGGGATATATTTATCACATATGTACATGTTTTATAAATATATCCTTATAAAATATCTAATATTATTCAATATTTTTTTCAGTTCATTTGTACCCATTTTTAATTTTACAAAATGGTTTAGAATGAATCATTCTTTTGTTTACTATTGAGGTAATTTTTGACTTATCTAGAAAAAGTATGATTATAATGTTTTTGAACTTATACAGCTTGAATGGGATTTTAAATATTCATAAAACTTTATTTACATGAAGAATAATGTAAAATTTTACAATTTTATTTTCATCTAAATAATTTTATTTTAAAACTAAATGATATTTTGAGAAAAGAAAACTTGTTTGAGAAGAAAGGATATTTTCCTTAGGAATGAAACTCATGAGTTTTATCTAATCTATTTTCCATCTAAGATTAAATAGGATTATTTTTCTAACAATATTATCACTATGATATGATTGTGTTTATAATGGAATGTTTTTTAGGAAATTCATTTGTCCAATATTGATTATGATGAAATGATGTTTAAAAATGCCATTTGATTTCATATGTTATGCTATGGTGAATGTTTTTATGTTTTCATGGAATACGTAAGAGTGGTTTCGTTATGAGATGGGTGGGAACTATATCTCCCTCAAATTATTTCGATAATGATTTTTATATTAAAATATAGACAGGGATGTAAACGAAAGTTAATAAAGTTCAGTGATATAGGGCTGGAATGAGGAGATAACTCAGTTAAATAAAGGATTTTCCTCAATGACAGTCTTTCAAATAAGCCTAGACTAATATTAAATTATTTTCTATTTTTATGTGTGTATTCCACAATATTTCCGGACATATGTTATGATTATTGGGATTACATTAGACATCTATGATTTATTCAATGACATGATGTTATGATCTCTTATATATAGTATATGATTTTAAATGTTATGTTCTTATGAATATGATATGATTTATATTACCATTATTTACCCTTATTGAGAATTTGATATCACCATTTTGTATGTTTATTGTCCCCAGGTTTGGATGAAGGGTATTAGATATGATATGCCGAAAAGGATTCTAGTTATGATGAAATAAACGGGAGAAAATGTAGGTGTTTCATAAACCGGTTGTTTATGATTCCCAGTTTTTAAAGACACTATACCTATACGGTCCAGTAATAGTTTTTTTATATGTTGTAATAAATATAATCTAATTCTGATGTAATATCAATGTATGTAAATTATGGGATGATATACTTAAACAATTCATATGTTACATTACATAGCCTTTAGAAACATATGGAAACACTTAATCCATGCACAAGTTACCCTTACAAGGAATATACCATTGTAAATTGTCTTATGTAATATTACACAACATGATATAAAATAATGAATCCATTTAAAACATGGACACACCCAAATTTAGTGTTCTCAAAACCCTTCATACCATTATACAAATCATAACTTCATTATAAGGGTAAAAAATTATTTAATATTTTGGAAAATTTCATATAAATTATATTTAAATTAAACAAAAATGATTTTTTGAAGAAAATTTATTCATTTTGATTATTATAAGTTTCTTTTTTATCATCTTTTCAGTGATATTAGTAGTTGAGAACATCATGGTTTTATTATTGGAGAATAGTTAATGGAATACTACCATAGTATGTGTGAAAAACATTACATTCGAATCATTATTTTATTCAATTAATCGTGAATTGATGAATTATTGGAACCTGATGGATTGGACCATACAGATCCGGGAAGCCATGTTTGGTGTTAAATGAAGTGAAGATATAGGTATTTAAAAGAGGGTCCATGTGGAGTACTAGTACAACAGAAATATTATACCAGGGATGATGCCATCGTGGAGTGGATTACTGATTTTGTGTTTTATGTATAGGAAGGGCAGACATTATTGGTAATATATTGATCAATTTATAAAGGTTTGTTATGCTTTTGTATATTTAGGGCATAAAGAGAGATTTTCTTTGAGGATCTCATAGATAGTTGGGGTTCATGGATCAGAGGAGAATCATGAATTTATGGTGGGAATAAAAGAGGTATGAGAAGCGGGTAGACCAAGTAAAATAATTTTTGAATTTTATGGTATTGAATGTGATATTACGTTACGGGGTTTTCGGTTTAATACATACGCTGCATGTTGAATATCTATAAATCAATCTGATTTCATTAAATACGAAGTCCTAATTAATATATGTAGGAAGCTCATAGATTATTCTTGAATCATATGTGTGATATATGATTAATGGTAATAAAGAATGTGTGAGGTATTTTAGGTGAGACTAGTTAGGAAATTCATTTTGTTTTTATTTTTCATAGTAGATACTATAGGAAAGTATTATTTTTAAAATGTTATGGGTGGGTTTGGTATGGAATAACTAGTGAAATGTATGCTTATATAGTTCTTTTTTCTTGTGAAACCATAAATAAATGTTGTTTACATAGTGTTTCTAATAGTATAATTTTATGTGAAAACATGGACTACTGACAGTGTAATTTTGTATGATGTTGATATCAAGAGGTGTTTCAACATGGTTTTTTGAGAATGACATCAATAATGTAGCATATTGTTGTCGGTGGCTGAAAATTTTCACTTTTGAAGGGGAGGTCCTCTAATGGCGTTTCATAGGTTTATGGTGATTCCACACACTCTGGAATGGTATGTTAGAGAATTTTAGAAATTTTTTCATATGATCAAGACCATGAGGATATTTAGTCACCTTATTATGGGTGGATCCCCGTATTGTCTAAGGGTAATTTGAGGATTTCATTTACCATCAAGAAGGATAAAGTTCTAACTATAGAAGTTCATGGTTGGTTGTAGTTGAGACTATCTTTTGGGGGCACAAAACAAAATTTTTATATTTGGGATGAAATCTTAGGATTATAAATGAATAAGTATCAAAATTCTTTATTTTCATCAAGTTGTTCAGTTGGTATTTTGAAAAAGAGTATGGAAGTCCATGGGTAATATTTATTGGTTTGTGTACATGGCTTTGGGTCATCAGAATAACTTGTAATTGTTATATGGTTTTGATGAAGAGTACTCTAATATAGTATCTTTTTATTTGAAGGTTGAGGTATTATATATATTGAAAAAATGTAGATGTATAACTTCACATTGGTACTATATGAGACATGTAAAGGGTAAAATGTTTTTATTGAGCATAAGGGAAAATGATTTATTTGGATAATACTGATTACTTTGTACTGAAATTTTATATGAAATAGAATTTGAATGGATGTAAGAGTTAGATATCATTAGTGGTGGCCTTATTATTTAATATTTAATCCCTATATGGTCCCTTTATGACATGATCGTACATTCTAGTTCATGGTATAGGAAATGAAAAAATTTATAAATATAGATCCTTGTAGACCTGGAAATATTGATAGTTTTTAGGAATGATATAACATTTTATCTATGTGTTGGGTGGTTCATAAATATAATGAATATGGTAATTTTTTAGTTTTTAAATGTATATATGTTACAACCACTTGTAAGATCATGGTAATTTTGAATGACAATAATGACATGTTGATATTATGTACAATGTGGATTCTTTATATATATATATATATATATTTAATGGAGTTTCTTTTATATTCACCCAATATGTCCTTTTTTATTAATATTATTTAATAGAATACGATATAGTTCCATCACTATCACTCGATAGATCCAAGCATATGCTAAAGAAAATTTCTATATGGGGAGTAATTCTTAAGGTCATATGGTGAACCATGTTTCTTGGAACTAATCAATTGATAAAGAGGGAGGGCCATGAATTGCAGGAACTCAAAATTGATGAAATTCCAATTCAAATAAAATATATTGATTTATTTCTCAATGAACCACATTTTATTTCAACAGATTTTTGGATTATTTTTCAATTTGTCTCATACCTTGTTCTATGCATACTCATCATTATATATATAGGGTTTCCCCAATTGAATTGGATGAATTGAATATAAAACATCAATATAATTTGTGGATTTGTTTTATACACTAATTATCTTAACTATAGGGAGAACTAAAAACCATGTTCAAGAAGAAGGTTGGGTTAATTATAATTTTAATTGAATATTATGAATATAAAAATAATCATGATTAATAACAATTATCCTCTACCCCATATTGATGATTTGTTTGATCAACCTATAGGGATTCCATACATCTTTATGGTTGAAATCTAATTTGAATAAAAATAATTAAGGTCAAATATGGATGAAATACCTTATATAAAAATCCACATGAGATATTTACAATAATAATTCATAGTGTTTCCATTAATACATACAAATATACCTTTTATCATTTTAATTTTGAGAATAGTGTCTATAGATATATACATAAAAAATTGTGGTTGTCCTCTTTAATGATTTTCACATATATTTTATTATCATGAAGGATCATGGAAAAAATTTATTATCATGAAAAAATTAACACTCTGAGATTTTATGAGATATTTCTCTATAAATAAATATTATTTCATTTAAATGTTTCGTTTGACGAAACATTTAGTTTAACCGAAACATCATATAATAATGAATTATTATTATTTAATTTGTTTTTTTATCACCTACCTATTAGAATAGAGTGTTTGAATAGAATGAAATAAATTATGAAAATTATTATTTGTATTTTTTTAAAATGAATTCATTGGTTTTCAATTGGTTAAAAATTATCATTAAACTATTTTAATATTATATTAGTTGTTTTTATATTATTTTCATGAATTCAATGATTTTTATATAAATAAATTAATTTATTTGTGAATTATTAAATATTTCAATGATATTATTATATTATATATTAAATATAAAATTTAAACATTTTTCAAATTCTTTTTACATTCTAAGGAATGATTGTAATATCAATTTTAGGATTAAAATGTATTTTTTAAAATGGTTTTTTTGCACAATGCACACTTATAATAAAATTAATTTATTACACATATAGAAATTAAATCTTCTGTCATTGACACCATGTAGAAAATACTAACATTTAATATTTTTTAATAAGGGAAACTTATTTTTTGGGTTATAATAAATAACCAAAATAATAAAACATTGTTACCACATATGAAGTTAAAATGGTTTCCAGGGGGTGGTTAACCTAATATATAAGGGTTATTTTTTTAAAAAAACATCATTAATTTTTTAATTGATTATATTTATATAATATATATATTATAGTAAAATATATATTATTTAATTTATACTTTACTTGAAAAAGACATAAACATATATCAATATTTTGAAAAATTACATATGTGTCGTCTCCATACATTATAAAATGATAGAACAAATCCAATCTTACTCACTTAATGAGCCTTATATATATGTTAATAAAAATATTAAATTATTCCAAAGAAACCCATTCACTCCTTAGAAGTCCTCTTGTTTTCATAATTCTATCATTCCAAGGAATATGGTTTCTGCCAATGGAGACCCCTCAATGATGAGTTATAACTCTTAACAAAGTACATCCAATTTTATTTTGTCATAAAAAATCTCTAAAAATATTATATCCATAAAAACAGTAATAATAAAGTATAATAAATATATAGAGATATTTTTAAGACTATTTATAAACAATTTTTCATCTGTTTCTCTATTTTTATTGGAAGTCAAAGATTCATTCGTATGTACGTGATAACTACCACCCCATGAAGTGATATATTTCTTTTTTCATCACCATATTTCATGATTGGTTGTTATGATAGATTTAATACATATTAATTATATTATTAACTAATTATTTTTCTTAAATTAAAATATATTATCAACCTTCTTACATTATAATTCATGGTAAAACAATAACATCGCTCATTTGTTTATGTGGACTTCAACCTCCATGATGGGTTGTGATTCATTTTCATTTATATTTTACATCGATGATAAAAAAGATACATGGAATATATATATATATATATATTTCATAATAATGATTTTTTAAATGGGTAATTTTTATATATCTTTCTTCCATTCAACCGATAATAAACTGGAATCATCCCTCATGATTATTTATGGTCTACCATCTCTAACAAGTGATGTAATTGATTTTTCATCACCTATTTATATGAATGAATATAGAAATGTATATGATGAATAAATATTATACTAATATCATTATTATGATTCTAAAGGTGAGAAAACCATTATTGTTGGTCATGTATGAGTAGTGTCGAACCCAAAAAATTTTGGGAAACTAACCAGTTTTCACCCGAATGATCATTTTAATTAATTAATTTTTAAAAGATGCATAATTATAAATTATAACGGAATAATAAAAAGTGTTATATTTTTTAAAACAGTACTAAAATATATGTATAATATCTCTAAATTTATTATATATGATATTTTAATATAAATGAGGAAATATGTGATGAAAGATAAGGGGTTTATATTAAAATTTAATTTCTTATTCGGATAGTCTATAGTGAATTTATATTAATAAATATTATTTGGATCATTACCTATATTAAAAATATATTTCACATTTCAATTGAAATACCTATAATTTTTATTTGTTAGTAAAAAATTACAATCCATAGTACTAAAAAGGACAGATAAATTATTTCAATGACAAGCTGACCATATTTCCCCTTTCATTGATGATTTTTTTCATCCATGTACATACTCATAAATATTATGTTATTAATATTCATACCTAAATATGAAATAATTTATCATTTTAATTTTCTATACAATTACCATTATTTAAAAAATTTAAATAGGAATAATTAATTATGTGTCCTTGAACATGTCATTTTTTTGAATCTTACAAATATGTGAATGAATTATTTCTTTTAATATATATGAAGTGTTTAGATATTACTGGGGTTGTGAAAATTATATTCATTTCTAGTTCATTTAATATTTTCATTGTTTATCTTCATTTAAATTTATTTCCTCAGTATTCTGTGAATTTGAGGTTAACATGATTTAAAAATAAATATATATTTTATGAAATTTTCATAGATATATTTGAATGATATTTTAATGTAACTTTTAATCAATATAAAAATATTTTTTAGATTTTTGTAATTCTATAAATATTTTTTTATCTGATACAATCTAAATTATGTTTGATGATTAATTACAATGATGATGATTCAATGAATCCAATTTCTTTTCTATAGATTACATAATGATGAAACAATGATTGTTTTTATAAACATTTTGAATTTTTTTGGTTCAATGATATGTGATGGGCTGGTATGATATAGAACTATAATGAAATAGGTAATTAGGGATATATCATTATATTACTACGTTATGATTAATACTTAATTAATGTACATAATATAAATTTTGAACAGGTTTTATGACCATTAGTTGATCTATTAACCTAGTTTCATGTCAATAAGATAATGTGTGGTCTTGGTTTCATACCCCATGCTTATCAAAGGACCTAATTTTCGTTTCATTAACATAATGAGTGAATCAATTACAATATAAACACGATCAAAATATTTTATGATTATTTTATTTACGTATTCCCAGGACAATGATAGACTATCAAGGCCAATGAGTAACTATTCATGATTCTTCACTATTATGAAAATTTACATTGTATATGAAAAATACTTATTTTATGACTCAGGATTGAAGTTGTTGAATTTATTTGGTATGACATTCTTTATGTTATGATCATTTTCTCAGACCCTTCTAATAATGTATGATAAATTTTTGATATCTCATATTATTAACATTATAGAGTATCTGTGATCATATTTTCCTATGTATTCCTTTCCATGTTTTTTATGGAATTTTCTATGTATCATATGTTTTCAACGATATTAATATGAGTAAATTTATTTATAGGTATTGAGAATCATTTAATATATATGATGTTTATGTATCATATTTTTTAATACTCTAAACCATCATAGTTCCAGTGGATGAAAAATGGTGTTATGTGTTTTATATACATCTAAAATGTTGAAATATTTATGTATACTATTATTGGGTCATATGAATAAAGAATTATAATAGGTCAAATTTTATTCCACATGAAATGAATACAAAACATTAATAAAAATTATTCTTCTTATTGACATGTAACCACATGTGATGTTATATATATATATATATATATTATTCAATAGTTAAAGTTATTAAAGAATGACATAAACCAAAAATCAGTAATATATTTATAAATGTATTTCTTATATTAGATATATAATATCCATATTTTGTTTATATTTATTATGATTTTCAAATCGTTAGTGAATGTTAATGAGGAAGGGGGTGAAAATGAACTATATAGAATAATGTGAAGATAATTTCAGGGATATTAATAATTGATTATTTTTTGGAACTATACATCATAAATCACACAATTGAGGGTGATTTTTGATATATAGTGATTAATAAAATAATTATTTTTGATGTTTATTTAAAGAAAAGTAAAAGGTGATAACTTGTCTCCCACATCAATTAATGATCCATGGAAAATATTACCTACAACTTGTTCAAGATCAAGCAATAATATATTTTGGATTATGAATTTGTATTCATTATATTAATGGTTAAAATTTTGATATATATACAAAATATGGGATAATAAATTATATAATCCTATACAAAGAGTGGAATATGTTAAAAGGATGAATTTTAGAGTTAGTATTGGACTATGAATGGTCAATCAATTACCTCCAAACGAAGTCCAAAAATATAGATAATGATATGAGAAGGAAGGATCATATAACCTTATCTATTATGGGGATTCAATGAGATACAATACTATTGTATTTTTAAAGGATAGGTTAGAGAATCAATAGGGATAGGGGAAATATTATCTTTACCAATGGATTTTTGAACAATCTATCAATGTGAAAATCAAAAAGGCACAAAATTGGAATATAGAGATATAGAGGAAGTCATTTCTAGAGAATTAATTTTAATATAATGGAAGTATAATAGTTATGAAATGAATATAAGTATTTTAAAAATAATAATTAAAGGTGATTTTTTGGGTGATGTGCATATCTCATTTATCATTATCCATCCTAGAAGCACAATGATGTATAGATATAAAAAACGTAGATATAGAGGTATTGATTAATGAGGTAGAGTATAGAGTATATATAATTTATATTGGTTTGAAAAAAATGTAATTGAAAAATAAAAAAATATACCTTCTTGATAAATTCATTAACTATGAAATTGGAAAACATTTCCCTTGACTGTATATTGAGACATCCTAGAAAAAATAAAGGGTGTAATTTTTTATTCATTTGTAGATGGTTTTAATATAATATGATCATATTTAATTTTTATATGAGTGGAATTGTCACCCAAAAAACATTCCATGGAACACATAATGTAACTGGAAAGGATCCCGTTAATTATACTCTCAATTGTATCTAATCAATATATGAGGATTTACAAAAATCAAAAGAGAAGATTTAGAAAAGAATTTAATACAAAGATTATAATAATCCCATCATTTCAACCAAAAAATTATGTTCATTGTACAATGGAATTTAAAAATATATATATAACATTCTATGATAATTTTAAATATATATCATGGGATGTTCATATCAATATATTCTTCTGTTTGAGTTCACATATGAGTGAACAATACAATCTAGCATAGAAATAACACCTTATAAGGATATATATGGTATTTATATAGATCTATAAAACGTTTCAATTAATAGAGAGATATATAAATATTTTTAATGATCATGTTAATTAAATGAATGATATTTTTCAGACCATTAATTGATGTATCAACGAATTAAAAATACTAAAATAATATATAGTGATAAACATGGGTGTTATTTGGAGATTGATGTCATTGATTATTTATTTATATGAATATATATTTAGAATATAGGCACATGATTGAATAATAAGGTAAATATTTTCCCTATATGCAATAGTATCATGGAGATTCATTGTTATATATTCCTTTTATATTATCACTATGAATATAAAATTAACATCTCAGAGGAGAATGTTGTGTTCCATGTGTCACCTTTAAAGATGTACATAATCCATCACAAGTTTTGAAATCACAATTTGTGAAATATAAAATTTATATCCATTAATTGACACAATTGATGGAGATAATGAATTGCATATATAATGTGATGTGATATAATACCACCAAAATATTCATTATTCTTTTGAAAAATCATTCATTTGAGTTCGCAATGTGGGAACCTGATTATGTATTGATAGAAAAGTAACCTCATTTTATTTCATCTAAATAATGAAATTTTAAAGGAATAATTCAATTATGATGTGTATAATGTATCACCAAAAACAAGTATTTCTAAATTTACTTTTGAATATATGATGACATTATTTACACACAACAATAGACTAAAATTAAAATTACCATATTTCATTAATATATAAAATTACAATATAAAATAAAATAAAACAAAATATTTATAAATCAAATATAATGAAAATAATTATAAATGATATTATCCTCTTAAAAATATTATATGATGAATAAAGAACTGATAATAATAATATAAAGAATAACAAATTTCATTAATCTGCTAAACATCCTTAAAAATGAAATAATAGACTTGGATGAATAATTTTGATGAACCATGGGAGGTTATTTATTGGAATGTAATAGGACTATTATATATACATTAAATTTATGTATCCATTAACCAGTGTGTATATTGATTATATATGAATATTGAAACCATAATTTCCCATAGGAATAATAAATTATTTTTATAAAATTAAAATTTTATCATTATAACATAGTCCCGAAATTATTAGGTATATATTCATGAAAATATATTATTGAATCAATGATGAAAGTAAAATCCATAGAACTACATATTATAAGTCTTATATATAAGGATAATATTTTCATGGCATGAAATATGGTAGCATCTCTTGTATTTTCTCTAGAAAAATCCCAATATCATCATTATGATGTTTAACCTGAGATTATTCATTTGTGGAATAAGTTCAACATCATTGAAATCACTAAAAGATCAATATAAAATGATTCAACATGCATGAATACAACATATCATGTAATATAATGTTACTATATTTAGGTATTCTTAAACACAGTATTTTTAGCAACCTTTGGTTTGGTAACATTTGAGACTGAATCAGGTGATATTTTAAATACTTGAAATGTTTTTAGGCTAGTTCATGGTTGGAACATGGTTTTCTCAAACCTTGTTCCCTCTCAAGAAAAACTATTCAAGCCTTGGATGTAATGGTTTTCACTGTTGGTTCATTTTTTATCTGACTAGGCACCCTCTTGGGAGAGACTTTTGAACCCATTTAAAGGGGCACATGGCCATGCCACACAGTTTTGACAAAGCTTGCGGATTTGGCCAACTAACTATGTACTAGATTTAATTTTTCATAAAATCTATCATTAAAATCCTAAAAACTCCAATTTATGTGATGTATGGACCTTGGATGACCTCATAAATTTTCTTCATCCTTAGGAGCCTCCATGGGGTGATTTTTCCCCTCTACTCCCTCCCAAAAGTGGATCAATGATTCACAGATTCCTTTTGATCTTCACCTAATAGGTTTCCTCTTCCCATTTTCTAACTCCCATTATCTCTCTTATCCATCCTAGGGGTTCATATATTCTCATCATGATATATAGATATAATATACTCTATTTTGGGATCTTAAAACTAGGTTTTATCCTTTTTTACTTGGATTTTCATATTCATTGTTCTTTGTTGGAAAGTACCAAATAGGGCATGGGGATTCAATATTCATTGACCCTGAGGTAGGTTCTTCTATCCTTACGCATAATTTTTATCAACCCTATTTTTTTAATTTAATCTATTTTAATAAAAGGTATCTAATTGAATTCACTTAATTTTTAATCAATTGTTTTGTTGGAAGAATCTAATTTAATTTAATTGGGGTTTTAAAATTTTGATTTTGGCCTGAAATTGGGAAAAACTAAAATTCCAATGATTTTTTTCCTTTTTATAGATAATTCATAACTTTAAATTATTTAATTTATAATTTGGAATGACTTTGATGACAAATATTAAAAAACCCAATTCCATTGAATTACTGGATTTTTTAGAAAGTTATGCAAATTTGTCTAAATTAAATTTCTCATTTCAATTGTGAATGTTAATTATGAATTAATTTCAAATTCGTATCTGTAGAAACTGGCCAAAAAAAGTTTTATAGAATCCTTATGATTTTATCATTAAAAATTCATGTTTTGATTAATATCCTATATTGTTTTTTAAATAGAAAAATTGGAAATCATGAATTCGGACAAAGGTATTTAATTTAATTTTAATGTTTCATAAAATAAATTTCCTATAATTGAATTTTACTAGAGAACATGTAAGACTCGGTAGTTAGTGAGTTATTGGGACAAACAAGATGGATTGTAATTTCACATGAATCATATTGATGCTTTTCAAAAAATAAGAAGGAATTGGTTAGCACATGCTATTTCCCTAGCGGTACATAGATGAGCCCTCAATTTCCAGTGCCAAGGGACATGTTTAATCATTGTAGTTTATCACATGAGTGTGTGAGGATCCCAAAACCTGGAATTGTCAAACCTCTTAGATGATGACCATGTGTCTCACTTGTTTACATATTATATTAAAATTTATTCCAATGTTTGTAAAATGTTTGACATGCCTTATGATATGTATCAATTATTTTATATAATATTTTTTATTTAAACTATTTTGGAAAATGGCCAATTTTTATTGTCTTTCATCATTTCATATGTAATGAATTCTTTTTTAAAATATTATACTAAAATATAACACTTTTTTTACATGAATCAATGAATGCACTTTGTGTAGATAATTTAATTTTTGTATCTAATTATGAAATCCATGGTGAGATTCTACTGGTAGTTTTTATCACACCCAACTTGTGACTTAAGGTTCATGTATATTTTCCCCTTATAGGATCGAGTAGGGGTAAACAATCAATTAGAGGTAATTTTAAATGTTTTTTCATGGACTTTGAGAGTTGTGTCTGTTGGGAATTAATATATTTATATATCATATTTTACCGGTTCTCTGGTATATTAATATTTTTTTCATACATGTTTGACTTCTGGTACACTTCTCTCTACGGGGCTTCATTTGTATTTATAATGATTTGTTATCTTTCATCCATAATGTTTTGGAAAAATTCATTCCCCCATACATTTTATATGATGGAATGTGCATGTAACCATCCAATGTGGATTGGGAACTCCTTTAGGGTGATGTTAGTTCTTAGATAGCCCTCACTATAATGAACCTGAAGTCACCTAGGTGGTTATGGATTTTTGTCTGGAGGATTATTTCTAGTTTTTTACATTATTTTTAGTTTGATAGATTGAAATTAAAATATTGGTTTTATATCTGTTGGGAATAATTTAAATCATTGGTTTATTTTAGTGTTGGTTTGATTTATTCCTTATTATCTGTCGATTATTTGTAGCATTATTCCTCTGAGAATATGTGTGAATCAGATCTAGGAGGAAGATAAAATAGATCCTTAGTGAGAGAATCATCTTGTAACTTGAATTTGGTAGAGGTTATTGTGCATTCTATCCATTCTCTAGGATAGAAACTAGAACCTATTCTCATTTAGGCTCCATCTATAGAACCTAAAACGGATGTTATCTAGAAAAATTCTAAAGAATTCCTTCTAAAAAACCCACAATTGTTTATGGGCTCAAATAATCCTCAAGAGGATGAGGAATGTTTATGTTGGATAGGTCCATGATGGTTGAAATTTACATGTCTATAAATTTAGGGTTATTGGCAGTTTCGTTCTCTCCCATTGGGAGTGTGGGGTCCATTAAAATAAAGTGGATGCATTATAATTCTCTTGATGATTCTCAACAACAGGGTCATTTTATACCTTTTTCAGTTTTTGGAAGAGGCCTATTTATTTTTTACTATTATATGAAAACTGGTTATTCTATTAGGTTTTTCACTAAGGCACCCAAGGAATGTGGTTCGTTTGGATGCTCAAGTCACCAATAGAAATTATTCCTTATTTATTGCACTTTGTATAGTGTAACATGATCATCATATCATTATAAAACACTGTAGAAATCAGATATATCAATGATAATAGTGTTTTGGACACATGAATCTAGAAAAAAGGTTCTTCATGTAGTGGAAGATTATCCAGAAGAAGTGAATATAGGTCCAATAACGGTGACAATTATCTGCACTATATCATTATAATTATTGTATTATCTATTTTATAATGGTGCATGTCATTATTTAATTTCTACCCATCTAAATAATCTTCAAAATCTTCATACAAAACTTTTATCATATGTGAAAAATGTTACTACACCCTTTTCTATGAAGAGAGAGCATGGTCTCAATGTCCATATTTTATTTTATCTATATCATATGTTGAGCGTAATTGGACTTTTATATTTCATGAAATGAATCTTCTTGATCTCATTTTTTGGATTTATTGGTTCATTTCCAATGAAGCATAGTTTTTTTATTATCTTCGACAGGTATCCTTCACTATACTTGATGGTGTGTTCCATGTCATCCAAGGAGAGTGGGAGTTAATGTCATGTAGAGATGGATCTTCATATCCAGGGTTGGGGAAATTAATAACTGTGTTCACTTTTGACACGGAGTTAGAATATTTGAGTGGTGTTATCCCTATTGTTTTCATTGAGTTTCATGGCGGGTTTCCTTCTGGGTTCTCTGGTTAATCTCTAGTAAGTAAGGTCTACTTTTATATCAATTTATGCAACACCCCAAGCTTCCACGGTACATTTCCCATTGAATAAAGAAATAGCTTGCATTGTATGCAACTTTGAGGTTCTAACACACCACAACCAATCAAACTAGCCATTATGAATAGTAATACCCACTTTTTCAAATTTTATAGATTTTATTTTTCAAAATTGACTTCATTTTTGAATTCGTAATATTAAAATTATCTTAGGGTGATTTTTTGTATTTTTTCAAAATCATTCAATTTTTAATGAATAGTGAAAAACACTTCTTTATTTGTTAAAACAGAATTTTTTTTAAATAATTATTTATTTTATTTAGATTTATTTTAGATCAAATTAGATAAATAATACCTATATAAGTTCAATTTAATTAATTGGAGTCATTTTATAATGTGTTTAGATATAAAAAAAAGATTATCGAACCTTTTACCGTCTTTTACCCACCTCCTATGAGCATTTGATAATTTGTATAAAAAATATTTTCACAACTTCTGTGATTTGAATTTCGAAAATCCAAGAAACATGGTTAATATCATTAAGTAAAATGTGGTTCAACAAGATGAAAAGAAGTTTTTATGAATAGTAAATTTTGACTTTTATTTACCACGGTTAAAAGTAAATAGGGTAATAAAGGGTAAAAATGATATCATAATTACCCAAAAACATGTACTAATTATATTGGATAAGTATTATTCGACTAAGATAACCATAGGAATAAAATATTACCCCCTTTGGTCCACTTGGATTAGATTAGGACATTTATTACGATTTTATTTAAAGAAGAGTTAAAAGATTTAAAAAATAATGTTTAATAACAAAACCATTCTTAATGTTGGGTTACCCACTATATAAATTCCACTATAAATATTCATTATAAATCTAAATATATTTCCTAAATAATGGTATTTTATTTATTATTATTAGATATTAAATAATTTAATTTATATATGACACAATGATGATGCAGTAATTACCTTATTAATGAAATATTAAAATAATTGATATTATAAATATCCAAATTAATTTGAATTGAGATTTATAATTAATTAAAATAATTTTATAGGTTAATATAACTTTATAGGGTTTTTTAAATAAATTTTATTAGAAGTGATAATGTTTTAATGGCATTCAAAAAAAATCAAATACTAAATAGTGTCAAAATTGACATAATTGAGTTTTTAAAACAAATTCTATATTTTTAATTGATATAATATTCATAAAAATTAATGGATTGGCCAAAGGTCTTATATAAGGTTATATATATTAATAATTAACCACTCATGGTTATTTTTCCAGTTTATAGAATGTTTATTAACCATATAATATAAAAATACAATGAGACATTGTAAATGTCAAACAATTTAACTAAGAGTTAAATCTAAATGATAATGTTAATTTGGTGACCTATACCTGTCTAAAACTTATTGGCTATGTGGGTTTCCACCCATACCCACATTATCCTCTAAATAAATCATTTTTGATCCATTAGAACCCGAAAATGATTTTATTATAAAATAATATTACCAACTTTTCTTAATGTGACCCTCACCACTCTTATATAATAGAACTTCCCCTTATTTAAAAATCACACCTCAAAATCCGTTTGGCTCTGCCATACTCTACCCAAATATCCTCCTAAATATCATGCCTTCATCCTAGAGGCATTACATTGGTCATAAATCCAACCTATGGAGCCCTTTTGATTAAATAAAAAGGATGAACCCGAAGAAGAGGTAAATATTTCATCATCTCTTTCAAGTTCATTTCTTCATCCACTTAATATTTCATTTTTTTGTATCCATAACAAAATAATAAATCCAGTACCTTCTACATACTATGATGTTATTATAAATATGGTACAACCATATTTATTTTTTATCCATCGTATAAATGACCAGGTCTCCATACGTGCGTAAGTACAGCCTACCGTCTCCACGTCGTGGTGTAGTTTGTTACTCAAACACTTCATTATTTGGATGTGTATAAAAATGAGTATAAATGATGTAAATAACAAATATAACATGTTAATGAATCTATATATATGTTATAATTTCCAATTACGTATTATTTCACCATCAATATAATGATATTGTCACTCGTGCCTACGTACGGATTGCCGTCTCCACGAACGCGATGAGATTCATTTCCCCAGCGTAACAATTCAAGAATAATTTTCATTTGATGACTAAAAATAATGTTTATGAACATAATATCATTCTGTATATGAATCAAATACATACTATCTATAACAAACAAGTCTTACGTAACCAAGCATATAAAGGAAGACATATCAATTAACACCTGAAATGATGATATTACTGAAATATCATTAACAATGAAATATTAGAGGATAATATATGATATCATATTTATGTATATAGTTCTTTTATAATTTCATAACAATGATTAAACTATTATACATGAGTTTAACATAACTGTAACACCCCGCCCCAACCTCATTGGCTTGAGGGGGCTGTGAGGGTTACTTGGCCTTAAGCGAAGATCCCAAGGCACCAAAGGATGGCAATAAATGTCGAGGGCTCTGAGAACAAAATGGGGACAGATTTTCCCTTAAGAAAAAACCAACCAACAATCCACAAACTATATTATGCATGTCTAAAAACCCAACCAACCAATCCATTAACAACCAAGTTGTTCCACAATACAAACCAAAAAAAATAAAACTAGACATGTCCACAACACATCCGAGTACAAAGCGGAAACTGAACAACCAAACACCATAAGCCATGACTCCACCACATCTCTACACCAAACTCCAAGCTCCAAGCTCCTACAAGGAATCACAATGCTCCACTAAAGGAGTTATATGCCTTATCTTTTCCCAAACCACGGTACACGACATCTGTAAAGACACCAAAGTGCCAAAGCAGGGGGTGAGTACTAAAACTCAGTAGGATTTCCCCCCAATGACTTACCTACACACACCACTAGGATAAAGCCGTTAGCACATTATATAAAACAGTTTATATAAAATGAATCACATGTGAAACCATTTTCATAATCCATACATTTCTTTACCAAGCCATCACAACCAACCCAAGAAACCATGGGAAAGCCAACCAAACAAGCCAAAATCATCCCAACATTTACACATTAGCACAACAATTCCATCTTGCAAAGCAATGCACAACAATAAACCAAAATGGTGGGACTTCCTCCCAACCTATTCACCCATTCACACCAAATCAATCAAAACAGTGGGACTTCCTCCCAACCCATTCTCCCATTCACAATTAGCGGTACTTCCCGACCACTACTCATAGGGTGGTTCATCCGACCACTTTCCATCCCCTTTTTATAGTGAGACTTCTCACCCACTTACACACAACATTTCAATCAATCGAAACCAAGCATAAACCCACCAAGGTCACATCAACAGGAAATCAACCAATTCCATTGCATATCAATCCACTTCCATAAATCACTCATTTATAGAAAACCATTTTCCATTCCAAACAACAATTCAATAAAACAACCCTTTTATTGAAGACCCTTTACATCAATAATTTTCACAAGTCAACCATATCATCCCATTTTAAAATAATCATTTTAACATCCACAAGAATAGCATTTAACCATAAAACCCCCTTTTTCCCAAAATTCCCCAAAACATCACCTAAGGGATTTCCATCCAATTTTGCATAATCAATTCACAATTAATTGTCATCACAATAATTAATCGTAACAAGGAAACACTAGTTCTAACCAAGTGGAGTCGAGAGAGAAGCCACCTACCTTTATGGTTCCCGAGAAATCGACCCACAAGCCACCAAACCTCAAATCCAGCGAACGCACCACCGAAACCTCTCTAGATCACATTCCCTAACATACACAAGCCTTAATATTACCATCCAAGGCATCCCCAACCCTAGATCTACACACAAAACCTATAGATCTAGAAAACCACAAAAGATAGGGAATTAGATCAAGAGGAAAACACAAGAGAAACAAGAGGAGAGACTTACCCGAGAGAGACCACCTTTAAACCACCTTGAAACCCCTTTGAAATGCTTCCAAATCGAGTGGGAGATCACCCTTGACCCCTGAGTACCAAAAATCCCAAGTGAGGCTCGAGTGGGAGAAAGATTACAGTGATTTGAGCCAATCCTGAGTGAGCCCAGTTTTTATAACCCTAATTTTATGTTTCCACAGGGTTAGCCTGCACGGTTTGCAAAAACCGTGCGCTAACCGTGCACACTCTACAGCCTTGGGTTCAAGGGTCCGCACAGTTTCCTCGCACGGTTTGGAAAACCGTGTGCAGGCCGTGCGAAGCCTACTATATCCCCTGCACGGTTTCTGGAGAACCCGCATGGTTTCCACTAACAGTCCTCAAAATGTTTACCCCTTTAAAAGCCTCCAAACTCATCCAAACCCATTACAAACTCTCCCAACCTCTTCTCAAATCATCTCATGCACTTTAAACACATAAAAATGCATAAAAAATTCCACATACCTCAAAACAGGGGTGCTACATTCTCCCCACCATTGGACTTTCTGTCCTCAGAAAGTAGTGAACCCGCCCTTTGCCGAAAGAGCTCGAGCCACTACTCGACCATACCTTTCTCCAGCTCCTAGGTCTCCTCTTGAATCTGGCCGTGTTGCCACAAAACAAAAAATAAACCATTGATTTTACCATGTACGAATTTCTCTTGCCTATCCACAACCCGCATTGGCACATGTACCAACGAAGCATCCGGTTCTAGCTCAACAGGATCTCATCGAATCACATGGTCATGATCTGGCTGATTCTTTTTAAACTGCAACACACGAAACACATTGTGAACCGCACTGAACCTATGTGGAAAATCCAAACGATAAACCACCTCACCATCCCGCTCATGAATCTCAAAAGGCCCAATACACCTTAGCGATAACATTCCCTACTTCCCAAACCGATGATGTCCCAACCTAGGAGAGATCCTCAAGAACACATGATCACTTACCTCGAATGACAACGACTGTTGACGGTGATCAGCATATGATTTCTGATGACTCTGAGCCATATCCATTGTCTTCCAAATCAACATGATCTTCTCCATCATCTCCGGGACAGGACTCGGTCCAACCATCGAGGAATCACCTGTTTCTGCCCAAAATAGTGGAGAACGACATGGCCACCCATACAATTCTTCAAACGTATCCATATATATGGATTCCTGATAACTATTATTGTATGAGAAATCAACCAATGACAAGTGCTCCTCCCATGAGCCACCAAAATCAATGACACAAGATCACAACATATCCTCCAGAGTTGGTATCGTCCTCTCATATTGACCATCCGTCTGAGGGTGATACACTGTGCTCATCATTAACTATTTCCCAAGGGATTGCTGTAAGGATTTATAGAAATGATATGTAAACCACGGATCTCTATCTGATACAACCGAAACAAGGACAACATGCCTCTTTACCACCTCCCGGATATAGATTTTGGATAAATCCTCCACCGTATGATATTCACGAATTAGAATGAAATGGGATGACTTCGTTAGCCGATCCCTTGTCAACCAAATGGCATCATGCTTTCTGACCATTATTTGGAGATCTGTAACAAAATTCATCGCTATCTGCTCCCACTTCCAAACAGGGATTGGTGAAGACCACAACATTCCTGCGGGCCTTTGATGATCTGCCTTGACCTTCTGACAAGTCAAGCATCTCAAAACAAACCTAGCCACTCTTCTTTTCATACCAGCCCACCAAAACTTTGCTTTCAATTATTTATACATTTGAAGAATTCCAGGATGAATAGCCCACCTGAAATGATGATACCCCCTGAGAAGATCCTCCTAAAAAGAAACTGGTACAACCATATGATTTCGAAAACACAAAACTAAATATCCATTCAGTTGCCAACCCTCAATGGTCTCCCCACCATTGAATCTCAACCCCATTATCACAAACTCAAAATCAGATATCTATGCCTCTCTAACGAGCCCAACCAAGTCAGGAATCAACAAAACTGGAAAGAATACCAATCTATCTCCATGTTCCTCACATTCCAACAGAATATCATCTATAACTGGCATCAATTACAACTTGTCCAAGGCCTATTTTACCACATGAGCATTTGATTTTCTACTTAATGCATCTGAGACCAAATTTCCCTTACCTGGTGTGTACCTTAAGTCAAAATAAAACATCTGGTGATATTCAATCCATCTCCTTTGACTCATGTTCAAATCCCTTTGTGAGAAAATGTGTTTCAAGCTCTTATGATCTGTATATACTGTGAATTTCTCACCGAAGAGATAATGACGCCACCGTTTTAAAGCATGGACCACTACTGTCAACTCCAAATTGTGAGTTGGGTAGTTCTTCTCATGCACTCTCAACTACTGTGATCCATATGCAACCACATGATTCCCTTTCATGATAACGCACTCCAACCCTGATCCTGATGCATCACAATACACCACGTACCGTTTTCCTGGTTCTGGAAAAACCAAGATTGGTGATAATGTAAGATGACCCTTTAGCTCTTAGAAACACTGTTGACACTGTTCATTCCACTGGAATGGAACATCCTTTCTTGTCAAAGCTATCATTGGCGAAGCAAAATGCGAAAATTCACGAACAAAATGCTGATAATACCCATTTAGTCCAAGAAAACTCCGAATATCAAACACATTATTTAGTGGTTTCCATTGGAGAACAGCCTCTATCTTTTTTGGATCCACTAAAACACCCTTTTTATAAATCACATGGACAAGAAAACGAACTTCCCATATCTAAAAGTCACACTTTGACAATTTGGCATACAACCGATGATCCCTCAATGTCCCCAACATTGTTGCCAAGTGCTGCTCTTGCTCCACCCTTGTCTTTGAATACAACAGAATATCATCTACAAACACCACCACAAAAGAATCCAGATATCTCTGAAATATCTGATTTATCAATGCCATAAACACAACTAGCACATTCGTTAGACCAAAGGGCATAACCACATATTCATAATGGTCATATCTACTTCTAAAAGCTTTTTTAGGAATACCCTCCTTCCTCGCCTGCAATAGATGATACAACGACCTCCATTAGATCTTGGAGAACCACTTGTCTCCACTCAACTGGTTTAACAAATCATAAATTCTTGGCAGTGGATATCTATTCTTTATCGTAACATGGTTAAGTCTATGATAGTCAAAACATAGCCTCACGGTTCCATCTACCTTTTTCACGAACAACACTGGAATTTCCCATGGAGACGTGCTAGGCTGGACAAACCCTTTGTTTTCGAACTCTTCCAAATGGATTTTCAATTCCTGCAATTCAGCTAGTTCCATCCGATAAGACGGAAGTGAGATAGGAATGGTCCCCAAAAGGAGATCAATTGTAAACTCTACTTTTCTTACGGGAGGTAACCCTGAGATTCTTCAGGAAAAACATCCATGAACTGATCTACCACTTCTAGAAGCACACTCTTCTCAACACCGCCTACCTATTCCAATGACAACGCCACCAACTGATATGATAACGTACCCACTACTAGTGCCAACAAACCCGTTGCACCCTACCTTTTATGCTTCTCTCCTTTAAAGAGATGTATAATTCCATCGTGTGTCAAAAAAACCACTGTTCACGCATCATAGTCGATGTGGGCCTTAAAAGCCACCAGCCAATCCATTCCCAGGATTACATCCTACCAATCCATCTCAAGAACTGAGAAATTCCAGGTTATCTCAACCTCGCCCAAAGCAATACAACATTATATACACAAGAAGGCTCAACACTCTCTTATACCTAGAGGAGTTTGTTGTTTCAAAACCGAGGGCATCATTTCTACCCTTAAACCCAAAAAATCAACCATACGCGCAGCAATAAAAGAGTGTGAATCACCCATATCAAACATCACTTGCATTACGGTAGAATTTAAAAGAATAGTACCTCGCACTGTGGATGCTCCTGACTAATCATCCACCACAACCTGATCAGCGTCGAACACATATTTTCTTGCCACACTCTGCTCTTTATTTATCTGTTGGATCATCGCGGTATTCTGAGAATCACCATGACCCACTTTACTCTGCTGATGATGGGTGTGCTGCTATCCCCGTCCCATCGAAGCATACGACTTATGCGATCCCTGAGGAGTGTCACGTGCACCCGACTTTGGAGCATTCTGACAATAACGCTGCAAATTCCCCATCTGCTTATAATTATGACATGCTCGAGGTTGTGTCGTACAATCCCACTTGATTTGGCTTGTAGAACCCCACTAAAAACATCCCTGCTTGCTCTGGGGCTTCGGAGGATGATTCACCTATCCTGCTGTCAGATTATATGCCATATTCCCACCCTGGGAATAATTTTCCATCTTCCACTTGAACCCATCGTTAGAGTTCCCACTAATCCCCATGGTTACCAGCATGCTTCCTCCTCTTGGAGATCCCAATAGATCCCACTCAGCCACCATGGCGCTATTCACCATCTCTGTGTAATCATCTATACACAACACCGCTATCTTTGAATGGATTTCTTGTCTTAACACCGCTTCAAAGATCCTTTCCTTTAACGACGTGCTACCTACCACCTTGGGTACAAATTGCACTAAGTTCATAAACAATGTTGCATACTCTGTCACAGACATAATCTCTTACTTCAAACAGAATAAATCAGTCGTACGCTGAATTTTGAATGTATGTGGGTAGAATTGTTTGTCAAACAATTCCTCAAAGCCTTCCCACATCATGCCTTGGTCCATCCCCGCTTGGACTACCAACTCCCACCACTGAAGGGAAAGATCATCCAACATATACGTGGCCAACCTCACATTTAACTCTACCGATGTTCCCAAGAACTCGAAGATCTTGTTCATTCTATTCAACAATGCTTCTACCCTCTCTGGCTCAGAATCACTCCTGAAGATGGGTGGATTCTACTTTTGAAATTGAACTGCATGGTCCACATTCCTTGGTTCATCCGTCTTATTTCCACTTTCCACAGCTTGGAAAGCATTCACTATGCTTTGTACTAGCTGCTGGTTCACCTGAGGCTCAGGTGCTACCACATTCTCAACAGCCTCCTCCGGTTGGCCTATACGATGCCTACTCGGTTCCATTTCTATAAACAGAAAACAAACAACCATGAGTCTCACTTCCGTAGACCTCATGAAATCCCATTTTGAATCACATTACACAACATTATCACAACAAAGCTTTGAACCCTTTTTCACATGTTCCATGTTTCACCATTTTGAAAACCAAACCATTTTCAAAATACCAATTTATTCACATTAAAATTTCACACATTCATATCACATCATAAATCATTATACCTCAATGAAATATGCATCTTAGTAGGAAGTCATTTCAACCATGCATGCCATGCTCATCTCATTGGCTACACCCACAAAAATGAGATTTCCAATGCCTATAAGTGTCTCCAAAACACTTATGTACCCAAATCCCTAGTAACATGAATTTTAGCATAAAAGGGTTATCTATGTCCTTTTATGCTATACATTCCACGTTACAACAATCCTACGCCTTGCTACCATCCCGACTCAAGGAATGTAACAGAACGAATGTCAACACCAAATCTGAGAATCAACTCCAAAGGAATGAACAAACTGATACCACTTGTAACACCCTGCCCCAACCTCATTGTCTTAAGGGGGGGATGATGATTACTTGTCCTTAAGCGACATTCCCAAGGTGCCAAAGTCTGGAAATAAATGCTGAGGGCTCCGAGAAAAAAATGGGGAATGATTTTCCCTTAAGACAAAACCAACCAACAATCCACAAACTATATGATGCATGTCAACAAACCCAACCAACCCATTTATTAACAACCACGTTGTTCAACAATGCAAACCAAACCCAATCAAACTATACATTTTCACAACACATCAGAGTACAAAGAAGAAACTAAACAACCAAACACCACAAGCCTTGACTCCACCACAACTCCACACCAAGCTCCAAGCTCCAAGCTCCTCCAAGGAATCACAATGCTCCACTAAAGGTGGTAGATTCCTTACCTTTTCCCACATCATGATACACGACATCTGCAAAGACACCAAAGTGCCAAAGCAGGGGGTGAGTACTAAAACTCAGTAGGATTCCCCCAAATTACTTATATACACATGACACTAGGATAAATACCTTGGCACATTTTATAAAACAGGTTATAAAAAATGATTCACAAGTGAAACCATTTTCATAAGACAAACATGTCCTTAAAATTCCATCATATCCAACCCAAGAAAACAATTGAAATCCAAACAAACAAGACACAATAATCACAAAATTTTCACATTAGCACAACAATTCCATCTTGCAAAGCAATGCACAAGAAGAAAAGAAATGGTGGGACTTCCGCCCAACCCGTTCACCCATTCTCACCAAAACAATCAAATCGGTGGGACTTCCGCCCAACCCGTTCACCCATTCACAACTAGCGATACTTCCCGACCACTACTCATATGGTGGTTATTACGACCACTATCCATCCCCTTTTTATAGTGATACTTCCTGCCCACTTCAACACAATGTTTCAATCAAACCAAACCAAGCATAAAACCAACAAGGTCACAACAACATGCAGTCAACCGATTCCATTGCATATCAACCCACTTCAATAAATCACCCATTTATTGAAAACCAATTTCCATGCCAAACAACATTTCAATAAAACAACACTTTTATTGAAAACCATTTCCATCAATCATTTTCACAAATCAACCATATCATCCCATTTTAAAATCTTTATTTTCACATCCACAAGAATAGAATTTCACCATAAAACACCCTTTACCCAAAAAATCCCCAAAACATCACCCAAGGGATTTCCAACCAATTTAGAATAATCAATTCACAATTAATTTTCACCAAAATAATTAATTTTAATAAGGAACCACTAGTTCTAACCAAGTGGAGTCGAGAGGGAAGCCACCTACCTTTAGGGTTCCCGAGAAATCGACCCAAAAGCCACCGCACCTCAAATCCAGTGAATGGACCACCAAAACCTCTCTAGATCACTTTCCTTAACATCCACAGGCCTTGATATTAACATCTAAGGAAACCCCAACCCTATATCTAAAAACAACAACTGTCGATCTAGAAAACCACGAAAGTGAGTGAAGTAGATCTAGAGGAAAACAGAAGAGAAATAAGAGGAGAGACTTAATCGGGAGAAACCACCTTCAAGACGCCTTGAAACCCCTTTGAAATGCTTTCAAATCGATTGGGAGAGCACCTTTAACCCTTGAGAACCCAAAATCCTGAGTGAGGCTTGAGTGGGAGGAAGATTGGAGTGAAATGAGGAAATCCCGGGTGAGAATGGGTTTTATAAACCTAATTCTATGTGGCCGCACGATTAGCCTACACGGTTTGGAAAACCGTGTGCTAACCTTGCACACTCTACTGCCTTGGGAGAAAGGGTCTTCATGGTTTTTAAAAACATGTGCAGGTCGTGTGAAGCCTACTGTCTCCCTAGCAAGGTTTCCTAGAGAACCCGTACGGTTTCCACTAACCGTACTCAAACTGTGCACCCCTTTAAAAGCCTCCAAACCCATCCAAAACCATTAAAAACTCTCCCATCCTCTTCCCAACTCATCCCATGCACATTAAACACATAAATATGCATAAAAAAAGTCTACATACCTCAAAACGGGGGTGTACAGAACCCTTGAACAAGGAAAAGTACAAGGTAAGGGTTAATTTCACAATCTCATTATTATCCGAGGTAGTTTTTACGTATCTACTAGAATGTCTTTATCATCTACATCCATGTTTTCATAAAAATATATTTCAAAACATTTTTATTGTTTACTATACTATGGGTTAATTTCATTTAAATCCTTATTTGACCTCATAATTTTTGAATGGAATCTTTCGTCGTTTCCCAAACAAGTTATTTTATGACATTTTCGACAAAATAAAGGTAATAATGTTTCTTTAACTTATATGGCGGGTGCGGCTATTTTCGGCCATTATAAAATCATCCAAGCTTCCCCAAAAATATTATAAGAATATTTTCAAGATAAATGATTTCTTTGCTTATTATGTGACTCTTTAATGGTTTCAAAATACAAAGATGTATTTCTTTCAAATAGAATTCATTTCATCTATGTCAACATACTTTGATGGATTTTAATCTTTTTGAATTTGATTTATTATGATACAAATCTTCCATATTGTATTTAAGGTTTTGTGATATGTATGACTATGGATGTGTTATTATTATACCATTCATGGTTTTTGGTTAATGTATTGACATTTTTTATTCTATTTTTAATATGAATGTTTATGTTATGTTTTTTCCTTTTAATATGAGGAATGTATTTGAATTAGTATGTGAAGGGTTGAGCCCACTATATCTCCTCTTTGCATTGGTAGGTCTCATGATACAATTAGATGTGTAATTGGCTGAGGCCATTCCCAATTTGTCATATGGTTTTGGCCAAGGCCTAAATCATTTATAAAAGACTTGTTTGAGGCCTTGCCAAGAAGTTCCAGAATGTCCGAAATTATACATTCCCTCATTATGAAAATAATAATGACGGTTCATGTAGTTATTAGACTAGTAGAATACACATGACTATGATTTATTATTGCATTATTTACTCTGCTCATATTCCTACCATAAAGTTATCATGTTTATTATTTTTAAAGGAATGTGTTTTTAATTATTCACCATACCAAATGTTTGTGTTATCTTTTGTTGTATTGCATACCCTTACTGAGCATTCGAGATCACCACTTTCTTATGTTTCATTTTCCCTAGATATGAAGAAGTTAGTTATGAGTGCCTTTTAGTTATATTCTAGGAGGCTTAGATTTTTCTACTGGGATAAATTAGTGTTGTATTTTTTTCATGATGTAATGATGAACTACTGTATGAATATTGTTTCCAATAATACTTAACCGATCGGTACTTCTGGATATTATTCCTCATATCATGCCAGTGTCATGTAATAATGCACTGACTTCGGGTATCTGGGGTCGGGGCGTTGTAGTTGGTATCAAAGGAAGTTTAGTACAAACCTTGGAAAGTAGATGTTGGAAAACTCAGATTAGAGAACACAACCCAAAGATTGAATTTGAGGATTAATATAGAAGAAATTCCTAGAATTTTTGTACAGTAGAGATTTTGTGAGTTTTCCAAGAAATACATCCATGTTTGGATATGAGCAGGTAGAGGTGGCTCTGGTATAGATGTACCTAGGGGAAACCCCAAAAACACCGCTTTGAGCTAGACTCAAATGGGAACTGGTGCACATTAATGGGCCTTGCTACACCTTTGGTTACGACCCTCCTAGGGGATATGATTAGGATAATTCTCAATTTTTCCAACCATTTCAATGGATTTATGAGTATATATCTCCTCAAAAATAAATTTATTATTATTATGGATTATATCCATAAACGATTAAATTTATGTTTAGTGTTTTATAAATTTGGAATTTTGTATTTCAATTCACAAACTAATCTAATATATGCCATTTTTTACAAATGGAGTAGAGTGTAAGGAATATAAATTGTATCATTACACGTAATACTTGTTGGGATTTCCCTCCTCCTCAAGATAATAATAGTGGAGCTGGTGATGCAACTACTGCTGATCAGATTATCATGATACTGGGACAACTCACACAGGTTATAAATAATAACCATACCCATATATAGCTCCCTAATGCATAGTGTAGAAGATCAATGTTAGACAGCTTCCTAATACAACAACCACCAAAATTCAATGGGAGAAAAAATCTGTTAGTAGCTGGGAAATGGATAAGTTCTATAGAGAAAATATTTCATGCTTTTGGGAGTGGAGAAAGGGAAAAAGTTGTCATGGAAGTTTATCGCCTCAAGGGAGATACAGATCAATGGTGGTCATTGATTCAAAAAACAAAGGAAGATGAAAAAGTATAAAACATGGAATGGAGGGAGTTTAAAGAGAATTTCTTAGAAAAATACTATCCTCGGGACCATCGAGTTGATATAGAATGAAAATTTCTGAGTTTGAGGGAAAAGGCGGATGAGAATGTTGGAAAGAATGAGACTAACATTACAAGGTTATAAAGGAATGAAACAGATTATATATGTTCCCCAAGAAGTAAGAATGATCGTTTCATTGATGGGTTAAAACCATTTATCCATCGAGAATTAGTATCACAATCATTGTCATAATAGGAATTTATTGTCTCATGTTCTATCGAGACAGAAAAGGAATTATCTATGTCGTACAACTATAAAGTTATGTATGAGAAGAAGATATCGGATGAATGCTCGGGGAATAGAAATAAGGAAACATGGAAGAAGGGAAGAGTTGAATTTCCACCCTGTGATAATTGTGGAAGGAAGAACCCTGGTGCCTGTCTAAAAGGAAAGGAGTATACTACAAATATTGATAGAAATGCCATATAACTAGTGATTGTAAGGGGAAGAAAGAAGCTATCAATGTTCAATTTTACAATTCTAGGATAATGAGACATTATGAAAATGAATGTCCTAATCATTTGGGAAGATTACATCAGAAAAGGCCAAGTGATGAAGGCCAAGATTATGTGATCACTAATGCTGAGTTAAGAGCTTCGAAAGATGTGGTTGTAGGTAATTTAATTGATTCCTCAAGTTTACCCAATGCTTTATTTGATTCTGGATCATTGCATTGTTTCATATCTTCCCAGTTTTCTTTGAAAATTAGATATTTCCAATCTGATTTAACCATGTAGTTATCAGTCAAAACTCCTAAGGGATGTATCATTGAAACAATGTTTTATGAATCGGTCTGCATTAAGGAAAATAAAGGATATTTATCTACTGATCTAATCATCATACCCATGATTGAATTTGATATAATCCATGGTATGGATTATCATTCATACCATGATACAAAAACGTATTGTAAGAAGAGGGAGGTTAAAATTCTCAATGATGATAAGGAGTACCTTATCTTTAGAGCAGAAACGTCACCATTTGATTCTTTTATAGATCCACCCCCAGTTTCACTACTAAAATCAATTATTAGAGAGGATGAAAATGAGATAATTATGTGTGAGGAAAATAATGTTCGAATAGAGGACATACCTATTATGCAAGAATATGTTGATGTGTTTCTAGAGGATTTACCTAGAAATCCTCCAGAATGAGAAATTGAGTTTTCCATTGATTTAATTCCTGGTTCAAGGACCATATCAAATACCCCTTATAGAATGGCCACTGTGAAATTAGTTGAACTAAAGAAACAACTAGAGTAATTGAGTAATAAAGGATTTATTCTCCCTAGTATTTCTCCATGGGGAGCCCCTATACTTTTTGTGAAGAAGAGAGAAGGATCTATGTGGTCGTGCATTGACTATAGGGAGTTTAATTCTATAACAATAAAGAACATGTATCCTCTGCCTCTCATTGATGATTTGTTTGACCAACTTCATGGAGATCAATATTTTACAAATCATTAAATTCGATCTGGATATCATCGGTTGTGTGTGAAGAAGGAAGACATTCCAAAAACATCATTTCATACTAGGTACGGGCATTACAGGTTTACATTAATTCCTTTTGGATTGACTAATTCACCCTCTGTCTTCATAGATCTAATTAATAGAATTTTCAAGGAATATTTTGATGAATTTTTATTGGTTTTTATTGATGATATATTGGTATATCCATAATCTACTAATATCATGAAAATCACTAGAGCATTATTCTAAAGACTCTTAGAACCAATGAATTTTATGAGAAGTTTAGAAAATGTGAAATATGGCTTCAAAAGATTTCATTTCTTGGCCATATTGTCTCTAAGGATAAAATATCTGTTGATCCTTCAAAGACCAAGGCAATACACGTTTTCACAGCACCAATGAGTATAAATGAGGTACGTAGTTTTATTGGTTTAGTAGGTTATTATTGATGTTTCATACAGAATTTTTCTTTGTTGGATAACGCTTTAACAATGCTCAGATGTAAAGGGGTTAAACTTTTTCAGAAAAAAATAGTATGAAGAATGTTTTTAAAATTTGAATAGAATATTACTAAATGCTTCTATCTTGACTCTACCATTAGGGAACGATGGGTTTGTAATTTATAGTGATGCTTCAATGAACAGACATGGTTGTGTCCTTATGCAGAATGATAGTGTTATTGCATATGTATCACGACAGCTAATAATTCATGATAAAAACTATACTACTCATAATCTTGAGTTAGCAGCTTTAATCATCACTCTGATGATTTGGAGACACTATCTCTGTGGTGGAAAATGTGATAATTACACTGATCACAAGAGTTTGATTTATATTTTCTAAGAAAAAAACTAAACATGAGGGAAATGATATAGTTTGAACTACTCAAGGATTATGATTGCACAATACACTAATACTCGGTGAAGTAAAATAAGGTTGCATATGCTTTGAGTAGAAAGGATCATGGAGTTTTGAAAAAGATAATAGTTGAAAGGGATCATATTTTCATGGATCTAGTAAAGATATATATGGGAATAACCGTGGAAGGTGAATCATAAATACTTTTTCAAATGGATTCCAAAAATTCATTACTAGAAAGGTTAAAAATTTCCCAAACACATGATAAGGAGTTTCAAAAAAAGATTTTTTGGTATGAGTAGATTACTCAAGAGGGTAGGTTTGAATTGAGTAACTGTTAAAATTTATGTAAAAATTATTTCGAAAAGTTTTCCCTAAAGATTAAATACATCCCAGTTAATCAAGGTTATACTATTATAAGAGTTTTACTGTTTAAGTAACTTCATAGAATATTTATTAAATCTTAGTAATATTAATTTTTGTTTTTAAAATTACTTTTTAAGTTATTCAAATAAGACAAGCCAGTTAAAACTTCTTTCCATGACTAACTATCAATGTGAAATTAATTATTTCTATATTATACAGTAAGTAAATAAACCACAGATAACTAAATTAAGCAGAAAATTGGATATGAAACAAGTGGTTCGTTATCAAACCAAGACCTAATCCACTCCACTTGTTGATCACCTTCCAAAAATCAGTTTATATAAATAAACATTTTTCCACGCCCTGGATCAGGGTTAACAACAGTATGCAGACTGTCCAGGTCACACATAGACCTCTTCCATAGTTTTCATGCGAACAAAATACCAGGACACACATGGACCTCTTCCACACTTATATGTGGAAATAAAAAAGAGTAAATAGAGTGTTTGAGTAAGGATATATTGTATCCTTCATTTTAACTCAGGAGACATAGTGTTTTGTTCTAAATGTACACACTCTGATCAAAACTTAATAAAAAGATACAGAACATAGTAGAAATATGGATATGGGTTTATAAATTCTCTGATTGTTTGTCTTTGTAGCTTTGGACTTCTGAGATTAAGCAGATTCAGATTTTGAGTCCTTGTCTGTAAAATAGAATGTCTCGATTCAGCTTTTGTTCGTCGTGAGGTTCAATAGAGAGAAGAGGTTCTCTAAGCTTCAAATATGCTTCGTGTGTTCTTCAGTAGTTTCAAGTTGAATACAGACAACCTTTCCATTCTATAAGTGTGTTTTTCCTTAGGGTGCTCACAACCTTGTTTTTCATTCAGTATCACACAATTTGATTCTTTGCCACACATCACTTTTATCTTGGAATGCATGTGTTAGAGCCGACAGGTTCCTTGTATTCCGCACCTTGTACCTCATACTATCTGATGATATGTCTGTAAAGAAACATTAATTATGTTGTTGCATTAAAATATTCAAATATGAATGTTAGAAATAAAATTTAAAGATGAGAAAATAGTTTATGAAATGGTGTCACAGTAAGTAATGGAAAAAATCACTCCTTCACATGATGTCTAGATTGATAACAGTGTCTGAGTGTCACAGTGTCTTGTTCATGGTGTCTTCCTCCATGGTGTCTTGGTTCATGGTGTCTTGCTTCACGGTGTCTTGGTTCATGGTGTCTTGTTTCACAGTGTCTTTCTTTATGGTGTCTTCTTCATGGTGTCTTTCTTCACAGTGTCTTGCTTTACGGTGTCTGATTCATGGTGTGTTCTTCACGGTGTCTTTCTCTATGGTGTCTGCTTCACGGCATCTCCTTCAGGGTGTCTTGCTTCCCGGTGTATTTCTTTACGGCGTCTTCTTCACGGTGTCTGCTTCACGGTGTCTTGCTTCACGGTGTCAACTTCATGGTGTCAGCTTCACGATGTCTTGTTTCACGGTGTCTGCTTCATAGTTATAGAAAGACATAACTAGTGGTAGACTCACGATGTCTCAAACTTTTCAAAGTAACTGTGTTCAGACGTAAGAAATGATGATAATAGAATGGATTAGACTTAATAATTTTTCAAAGAAGATATTATGAGAGTATATCAAAGATAGTATAAAGTAAGTAAACTGAATATAAAGAAATTATGATCTTGAATGGCTATTCATAAAGCATGATAATACTTTAAACATTAATATACATGATTTGATATAATTTATAGGAGTTAACTAGGTTGAATAAGATTTGTTATCATTAAAAAATTATTAAAACATGAGGAGTCTGACAATCTCACCCTTTTAGATTATCAAAAATCATGTAGATTTAAAGATAAATGGCTAATATATAGAGAATTCTCCCCCTTTTGGGAATATCAAAAATATTAAATAAGAGAAGGAAAAAAATTAACATTCCATTAAAATCAAATAAGGTTCAGTACAAAAAAAAGAGAAATACAAAAGAAATAGCATACCAATCAAAAAAGAGTAAGCACTGTTCTTTTTCATGGACAGGCCTTCTATTTGCCTTTAGCTGCAGTGGAAAAAGAGGAAGCCATAGGTACAGATGTCAAGGTAGAAGAAGTCAGTGAGGTGGTTGATAAAGATGGAAAAGGAAGACCTTCAAAGACTGATGGAGCCAGAGTAGGAGCAGTAGAAGATCTAGGCAGTTGTTTATCGAGAATCACATGCCTGATCTGACATAGTGCATGGCCGACAGACATAGTTGTTGAGGCTAGGGAAAAGGTGAAGGTAGGAAGCTCAGGTCATAGAGGTGTAGCTGCTGGAGAAACAGTGGTTGTACTCTAGACATGAAGATTGGGCCTTAGGAGTTTGATGAAATCTGTAATGATCTCTCCACTATATCGCAAGTCTTTCTCAAAATCATCTTTGTTCTCTATAAACTAGTCCAAAAATCGAGTTAAATCTGTGAGATTTTGGACTTGGGTCTTAAAAGCTTGATTAATAGGAAGAATCCACATATTTCCTATAAGATACTTGAAATGGTTTTTCATATCAGTCTTGGAGATGATTCTGTTGATGTAGAAATCCACTTTCTTTGCAATATCTTGCTAAGCATCATCAGAAATTTTTGAGTGGATTTGTACCATTGAAAACGTCGGATAGAGAACCCGCATTGAAACTAATGAGTACATTCAGAAGCTCTTCGTTGACTATAGTTCTTAGAAAATCACTGTCTTAGGAGGGTTTATAGGATTTACCATATGATTTAGAGGAATTGAAATCTGTGGTCAAAGATTTGAGTTGATTCAACACCTTTTGAAGAAACCCTGTATTCTCATCAGTGAGTTTATTAAGATTGGCAACAAGCTCTCTCATTTCCTTCACAATTTTTTTGTTCCTTTCAGCGACCTTTTCTTATAAGGAATATAGATAAGGGTGAATCTGAGACACAAAAACCTATGGGATTTGATGATCAACAAGTTCTATAGGAGGAGCAACATTCTCAGATCTCGAATGCAGCTCACTCTTCATGTCTTCAACTATACTTCATAGGGTCTTCACTTCATTACTGATTATCTTATTTTCAACTCTTACTTCTTGAATCTCATGAATCATCTTAGGTTGTATTTGAAAAATAATTTTCTCCAATAATAGTGAGGCATCTCTCTCACATAATTTGGTCATAGGAAGTGGTTGGGTATTCATGAGTTTCTCAACTCTTGATAAGAGGGTAGCACCAAATTCTCTCAGATCATCCTTCATCACAAAAAATGATTGTTCAGATAATGGTTTGGGAGTAGGGACTGGTACATGCTCAGGTTACTTCTCAAGTGCGATATTGGAGACTAATTTCAACAAGAATATAGAGGAAATATCAAGTCCTGTTGATGTAACCTACTGAGGGTCATCCAAATCATAGAAACAGGGAATCTTAAACTGAGTTTATATAGGACCAAACTCAGTCAGATGTGAAGCATCAATAGACTAAAGATTTGGGGTTTCTCCCCCTAAATAGGTGTCTCCATCTCATTACTGAGAGGCATATGATTTTGTCCAATTCTACAGACTCAATTCTATGTTCCCCACTCATTTCCTATATAGCCAGCTGAAAAGATAGCTCCATATGTTCTTCGGTCGAAGGAATGATTTCAGGAACAGATTGTTCCACTGGGAGTTCCTCAATATTAACCTCTTGCAAAATAGGTGCCTCTTCCACTATAGGATATTCCATGGCATGCTTTTCAGATTCTTTGGAAGCTGATTCTGTTTCAACCACAGGATGAGTTTCTAGATTAACAACTTCTTTAGGAGAAGATACTTCTTCTTCAAGAACTACACGAGGAACAGTAGTCATGTCTTCCCCAACAATAATAGCTTCCTTAGGTGGAACTTCAACCTCTTCTTCCTATTCTTCAGGATACTAAACAATCACTTTTGGTTCCAAACCAGGATTAGTATTATTTCTTGGTCTTGAGGGATAATCCACTGGATTGAATTTACCATGAATGCTGTCATTATCTTACACCCATTCCTTTTTCCATGGATTCAAATTTATATTCATTATTTTGATAGTGTCTTTTGAGATACATAATTCAAAATCCTTAATTACATCCTCGTTGGGTCGAACCATAACTTTGGAAAGAAACATGGCTAAGATTAATCGAGACTAAAATAGTGAAGTTGACTTGGATGTGACTTTGATCAGCTCACACATATAATGGATGATAAACTTGAGCAGGTTGATCTTATGCCCATTTTTCATAAGGTGGAAAAGAAACACATCTTGATATTTCAAAACAGTAAAATCAATTTTTCTGGGACTAACCAAATTCTGTATAAACTTGAACAGAAGCCTTGATTCACCATATAATCCAGTAGCAATGGCTCTCCTCTAGGTTCCATTTCCAATTAAGGTTTCCATATAATCCTCTAAATCAAAGAATTCTGTTGAAGGTGGAGGTCCTCTCTGATAATCCTCACAGATGCCTTCATGAGGTATTCTAAGGCATGTAGCCTATAAACTCGAAGATAATAAGAATCTATGGCCATTGACCCACCTTCTTACAATAGAACTATCACCAAAATTTAACGCGTACTATACGTACTGGTAAAAATGGGCCAATAACCTGGGGTAGATTGCTCTATCATCCATAGGGAACCATTCTAAACAGCCTTGTTGTTCTAACACATTCAATACCAGAGACTTACTAGACAGAATCCATTTGGGGTAAATATCTTTCTCAAGTACAAAAACATGGTTTACCCGATTCAGATTTAAAGGTCCATCGGGTGTTAGCTTATGTGCAATCTTCTTCTTATTCCAGTTGTGCTTCTCAAGTGTCGATGATGAAGGATGTTTCATTCTTGGCATTAACTGAAGGTTTGAGAGAGAGGAGTGTTGGAGGGATGAAGCAGGGTTCAAAATGAGTAAGTAGAAGAAACATCGTGTGGTGAATCGAGTGATACATTCTTTACTTTACCATTTAGGTATACCAAACACTACAAAAATAAAAACGCGGGAAAATAAGGATGGGAAAAGAATAATTACCGCGGTATGGGTTTTTACAAAAAAATTATAAAGACTTTTTACGGAGAGACCATGTCTGGTCGTTACGGTTAGATAGTTAAGGCATGTTACAGTGATACAATGAATGAACTTCTCAGTGTGCATTATGGTGAGACAGTAAAACCATGTTACGGCGAGACAATAATATTAAACACTAGCTGAGAAACCGTAATCATGAAACAGTAAAGCATGAAATAGTAAGATATTGAACAATAAGATCTGAAATAGAAACAAGTAAGATATCTATTTGAGATTTATCATGCCTACTTCAGGTATGATGTAGTCTATTCTTTCATAATTTAATGGTTTGATAAATATATCATCATGTTGACATTTTGTACCAATGAATTCAAAAGTGATATGACCTTTTTGATAATAATCTCTAAAAAAGTGATGTCTTACATCAATGTAATTTGGACTATAATGTGAAACAATATTTTTGAGATGTTAATAGCACTTGTGTTGTCACAATTTATAGGAACATTTCTGAATTGATATCCATAATCTAGTAATGTGTGTTTCATCCACAAAATTTATGCACAAGAACTGCCAGCAGCATTGTATTCAGCTTCTGTAGTAGATAATTCAACAGAATTTTGTTTCTTACTACACCATGATACTAGTTACTTTCCTAAAAGGTGACAAGTTCCAGAGGTGCTTTATCTATCTCACTTACAACCACTGAAGTCAGCATTAGAATACCTAACTAATTCAAATTATTCTACTTTAGGATTAAACAGTCCTAGATTGGGTGTATGCTTGATGTATTTGAAAATTATTTTTATAGCATTTAAATGAGATTCCATAGGATTTTCTTGAAAACGTGCACACATACACACTATAAACATAATGTCACGATGACTAGTAGTAAAGTAGAGTAAACTTTCAATCATTTCTCTATAAGTGGTTTGATCTAAAAATTTTCCATCATCATCAAGATCCAACTTACATGTGGTATGTAAAGACAACGATATTTCAAGGAATTTTTTTTCTTAATTTCTTTGGAATTTTACAAGTATGTGGTTTCTGAAGGAACCTGATTCTGAGGCCCGGTGTGCCTGGAATCAATTACCGAAGTTTAGCTCGGGTACGTTCATTGAACAAATGAGTGGGGTTTTCTATCTTTTTGAACCGGTGCTCAGAATTGAAATCCAAGGGCACTGATGAAGTCGCAACGCCTGTAATTTCTTAAGGGGACCTTTACCACGGTTGCATTTGTGCGGGAGGAAAATTTTAAATTTTTAGATTAAATAAGAAGTTAATAAAATTGCGGAAAAATTTTATTTTATATCTAAGGTGGTTATATCCTACATGCAGGAGTTGGGGTGGGACCCACAGGCACCTAACTACCCATGTGAGGATATATGTGAGGTGGGGCCCACAAGATCCCCAACCATTGACATTCCCTAAACTCTATTTAAACCCCTTCTTTAATTTTTAACTCCCCTTGTTTTTAATTATTAACTCTCTTCAATTTCCCATTTAATTGGGCAACCTTTCACCTCCCTTTCTCCCTAATTAATATTCCATTAAGAGTTTTGAATTTGAAATGGCATGGCATGTTTATTAATAGGGAAATCCTTTTTCTAATATAGGTTGGAAAATATTTGGGAGAACCTTGTGAGAAACCTTTGGAGAAATTTAGAGAGAACATTAAAACACCGACGAAGAACGGTTCTCCAACGACGGACCTTCCATGATCTTCGGAGAAGAACAATACTTCAACGGAGGTGGGATTCTGACGAGTGTCCGACGCTCAAGCTCCGATATGAAGTATGAGGCAGACGCAATGATTGATGTCAACTTCATTCTGTTTTCGTGGCACAACGACGTGCAATGTTATAATCAATGTAGGGGTTGTTATGTTCAAGTTTTAATACCATTCTTCAATGTTATTCAATTCCGAAGTTTCGTTTGGCTGGTTGATACCATCATGATGAGGAAGGGCTCAGACCACATGAACACTGTCCGACAATTCCCCTCTGGTTTATTCTTCGTGGACGATGGAGGTGGACTGCGAAGAACCAGTCGGCGTCAGGCCAACCACGAGCGGGACATTAGAGGATGATTTCCGGGTCATCACAAAGGCATGACACCATCGCGATGCGCATAGTAGAGCCTGGCCGCGACCGGGGTGGGCCGCGACGGAGGGGCCCAGCGCCGTCGCGCTGCGTAGGAGCTACAAGGGGCGGCGATGGAGGGGCTGGGCGCCGTCGTGCCGCGCCAGAGCTTCAAGGGACCGGGGCCAAGGCAGGCCGCGGTGGCAGGGTGCAGCGCCGTTTGAACAACGCCATGACCTATGGCCATAGATGATCCAAAAGGGTGGCCAGCTGTGCCAGCTGCTGGGGCCATCAAGAGGCGGGACCCGAGGGGTCCCACGGTTATCCAAGGGCCAGCCAACACGGGTAGACGTTTCGAAGAAACTGGGGGGTGTAACTCCCCCCCAACCCCCCCCCCCCCCCCAGACCAGCGACTAGGGAGGGCCCCACTGGGAGCCACCACCCCACCTGGTTGGCCAGTCATGCGGCCAACCGTGTCGGCCAAGCAGGTTGGGCCGCGCAGGACCGCGTCGGCCGGGCCAGGCTGCCAGTGCCAGGCCAGGCTGCGCCTACCGGGCCGGGCCACACCCAATCGGGCTGGACCCAGACCCAGGTCGGGTCGACCTTGTTTGGGCCGACCCAGGGGGTGTTGGGCCGGGTCGGACCGGGCCCCGACTCCCTATTATCGGACCGTTTTCAGTTAAACAGACTTATCATGAGTTGTGGACCTCCGATCAAAGCACCGTCAGTTTCGTAGGATTTATCAGATCAAGATGGTCGTTTTGGTATATTACACTAAAGGTTTCAGTGAAATTTTGGTACAGCCAGGTTGGTTCGAACCCGAAACCAATCGGGCCCTCGTAGCGGAAATGCTTATAACATGAGCTCCGGATGTTCGATTGACGTGTCATCGACTTTGTTGGATTCCACTTGATGTGAATTTTCTTTTGGCATACTTCACCTGAGGATTGGTCGTAGTTTGAGTATGGCCGGTCTGGATTGTACCCAAAATCCAAACGGGCCCTTGGAACGGAAAAGCCAATATTTCTCAGACTGGGCATTCATTTGACGCGCCGTCTATCGCGTTGAGTTCCTTTTGACAAGATGGAACTACGCGATACATAAAATTTTCACTTCATGATAGTTGATGTATCGTCCCCATTTTACTCATGGAGTGGACCCTCCCAGAAACGAGTACGCTGTGTGCGGGAACCCTAAAGCTGGTTGCGACTGCGATGATGGTGACGACTGTACTTGGATCCTACATGGGTTCAGCAGCGAGGAAAAATGTACTTGTATCCTACGTGGTTTCGATAGCGACTGTACTTGTATCCTACTTTCATTCAGCAGCGACGACGACTGTACTTGGATCCTACGTGCGTTTGACAGTGATGGTTATTATACTTGGATCCTATGTGGGTTCGACAGCAAGAACTTCTGTACTTGGATCCTACGTGGGTTCAGTGGAGGAGATGATTTAGAGGCAACATATAATCATCTCCACCCCTCTTCATTAGTAGTATACATGTGTGAGCTGAGTCTTTACTTTCAATCATTAACATTGGTATGATTGACTTCTTTCTTGTGTTGACTGATTGTGCTTGGGCTCGGAAGTTGGAACCGTACTGAGATTGATGACTTAGTTATATGTATGAGCATATACCTAAGTAGAGTTGGTTGATACTTCAGGTTTGTATCTTTCCTTTGTGGTTTAACCTTTGTGGATTGAGCACCCGGTATTTGGCAGCAGACCCGTGGTACTCGACAGGAGGAGTAACTCAGTAGTCCAAGGTTATAGAGTAGCACCTCTGAGTCGCGACAGGGCCACTGTACTTGACAAAGGAGGAGTTCTCCAGCAATTATGGTTTTGATAAGGAAAATCCAGGTTTGAGCTGAGTCAATGAACTTTGTGCATACCTCATGATTGATATGAGTCACTTGATAACTTAGATAAATGTATGGGCATATACCTAAGTTGTGGTTATCCGTTGATTTAATAACCTTTGTGTTTTATCATGATTGAGATGGGTTACTTGATAACATAGGTATTAGTATGGGCTTAGACCTATGTAAGGGTTATCTATTGATATCCTTCTTTGTGGTTATCCTTGTTGGATTTAGTGAGACTATGAGGGTCTCGGGATCCCTAATGGGTATCGTTATACTCACCCCTGCATGGGCTATGCCCACAACTCGTTGTGTAGGATGCAGACGACGGACAACGCAGATAGAGACAGAGTGTACAAGTACTGGACGGTACCCAGAGGTGGACCTCACGACAAGTCAATACATGGAGGTGGACCTCATGACGAGTCAGTACCCGGAGGTGGACTTCACAACAAGCCGGTACTCGGAGGAGGTTGGCAGGTGAGAGCGTTGAGGAGGATATCTGTACCAACACTTCAGGTAGGATCCGAGTTGGACGACCCTGGAGATGCTTCTATCTTCTAGTTGTTTGTCTTTTTCTGTTTTACTTTCGTTCAGTTGTAGCTGTACTTTTCAGTTGGGTTTGTAATCTGGCCCATTTACTTTTCAGGACTATCTTTTGTACTTAGTGTATTACTTCCGCTCGTACTCTAGTTGTAATTGTTTATGTTTCATAATGAAAATTCCTTCCCAGTTATCGGGATTTACACCTTTTCTGCTAGTCGCCAGCCCTTGGCCTATGGAAGGCGGGCTTGGGGTAGTCACGACACAGGACCCGAGGATGGTTCGTGACAAATTGGTATCAAAGGACGTCGGTTCTACCGCAGAACATATGAATCTGATATTTTCCATTCTGTGAAACAATAGTGTTAAGTTTACTGAGTGTGGTTTTCAGTTCAGGGAGTCCAGTGTTGGTGCAGCAGCCGACGTATCCATACACCAGGACCCTGACTACTGATTTTTGACCCAGTGCATTAAAACACTGATTGCTTGTGTGTTTAAAAAAGTTTTTTTTAAGTTAGCTCAAACCAAGTCATCTCACCAGGATTAAATCGTTTGACCGTGTCGCATTTGTTCAGGATGTCTACACGTAGATAGTCCATTGGAGTTCCGAGAGAGTACTCGATGACAGCCCATCAAGCGATGAGACTCTGGTGCAGTGCCCTCTTTCTGTGTTGGCACCCTCAAGTGGGGTACCAGCAGCACCACCACCCGTTGGGCACCATATTCCCCCAGCCATACTAGCGAACAGTGCACGCCGACAGAGCGCGTCCCATGAGTTCTAGAAGTAGAGGCCTCTGAGGTTACGAGGAAATAAAGATTCCCAGGAAGTAGTGGACTAGCTGGAGGTGATTGCTAGAGTTCTACAGCTAGTTTAGACACTAGTAGAAAAGATGGTGATCTTAGATACTAGTGTTTCCCAGTGAGTGACCATAAGGTTGGTATGCATAGTGATGAGGCTTCGGTACGTGGATCGATGCCTGAGATAGTACCTTCAGGTACTGTGCCAGCTATATCACTACCTGTTGGTCAGCAGTTTCAACCAGTGGTACCGGTAGATGACACATGTAGGCTTAGTGCCATACACGTATTTCAGTATTAGATACCCCTCAGGTTCCGAGACGAGCCCGACTCATAGGTAGCTTAAGGCATATTTGAGGAGGTGGATGAGAGTTTTCCAGAGCTTATAAAGCTTCGGCAGGGTGACATGTCGGTAGTTTGGTAGTCATCAAGGCGTACCGATCATTCATGGTACATCATGACTACGATACGAACAGTTCTTTAGAGCTCGGGCCTAAGAGTGAAGTGTGTTTAAAGGACATATGGTCCAGAACAATTCCTCTACACATTTCTACTTATGTTAGGATGCTAGAGAGAACCTTTTTGGTTGAATGATCTTTGGATGAGTGGAGACAGCTAGTGAATATTTGTAGTGGGAAAGTAGGAAACTAGCGCCAGTCTCAGAGACATGGGCATGAAAAATGTTTCAAGAAGAGGAAGTGTTAAGGACAGATGAATCTTCAGAGCAGCAGATGTGGAAGCATAGCTATGAGAGCAACATGAGGTGGTGTACATTTCAACATGTTATAACCACCCGCTTTTGTAGTCCCTGCTAGGCTCAAAGAGTAGAATGGCAGGGGAAGAGAGTAGCTACATGCGGTCAAGGAGTGTGACCTAAGGGCTCCAGGAATGATTCGAAGTACCTTCTGTGTCTACTACTAGTTTTCATAACAACAAACATTGATACGAATCATTCCTTCCTCCCATGAATCTTTTCCCAGACCTAGAGTTACCGGTTAAGCCGTTGACTTGACCCTCATGTCTGGAGATACCTTTGGAAGGAGACTCGATAATCATTCTAACGTCGAAGGTGTGATCTGACCCTTTAGGTGACAGTTTCGATTGGAACATCTTGGTGGCAGTGTCGAGGCCTTACGAAGATAGTTTGGGTATGGACTGGGAAACTACATTTCATACACAGATTTACTGTATTAGGAAAAAAGGTTGTGGTTTACCTACAAAGTTGGGGTGGGTTTTCCTTGGTCGGCGAGAAGGAAACCACTGGAAGCAAGGAAAGGAATTATGCATAAGAAGAAGCATTCGATCACTCAGGAGATGGTCAAAATTACCTTTGTGCCAGAATTCTCCAGAGTTGCAGCACCACTTCCAGCAGAGCTTTCATGAGCTAAGGTATAGGTTGACCAGTGTGCCCATCATGAAGGCGTTGGTTACATAGTTCTATGTGACGCATCTGGGACCGGACTCTGGTGTGTCCTAATGTAGAAGCGGGCAGTGATCACATATGGTTCACGTCAGTTGAGACTGCATAGAGCAGACAGAAGTCCTATACTGATAGGAGATGGAGACCTCTGGAGTTCAATGATGGTGACCACATCTTTATACGGGTCTCACCTTGATGAGGTCTATGGAGATGTGACTGAAACGGTATGTTATCTGCGAGGTTCATCAGAGCCATCTAGGTCCTCAACAGGGTATGCGAGGTGGTTTACCGCTTGACCTTTCCACAACAGTTGCACCGAGTGCATGACGTATTCCACAAATCTTAGTTGACGATATACGTGCACAACCCATCACGCATCATCAATCATGGGGAGTTGGAATTCGATGACAGGGCGACATTCATGGAGGTTTCAGTGGAGATTGAGGATCGACAGGAGCATGTCCTACAAGGACGGTTGATTCCTCTACTATGCATTCGCAGGAAGCACGGGAACCTCCAGAAGAGCACATGGGAGCGAAAGGATCAGATGTGTGCTCAATACCTTCTTTTGTTTCCGTAGTGTGTTCTACAGATTTACGGGGACGTAAATCCCTGAGGTGGGAGTAATCTAAAGATCCTGAATTTTCAAGGAATTTTTTTTCTTAATTTCTATGGAATTTTATGAGTTTGTGGTGTGATGGTACCTGATTCTGAAGCTCGGTGTGCCCAGAATCAATTACCGACGTTTAGCTCGGGTACATATAGTGAATGAATGCGAGGGTCTTTCAATATTTTGAACCAGTTCTTAGAATTGAAATCTAAGTGCACCGATGATATCGCAACGCCAGTAATTTCTTAAGGGGACCTTTACCACAGTTGCGTTTGTGCGGGAGGGAAATTTAAAATTTGTGGATTAAATAATAAGTGAATAAAATTGTGGAACAATTTTATTTTATATCTAAGGTGGTTATATCCTTCATGGGGGAGTTGGGGTGGGACCCATAAGCACCTAAATACCCATGTAAGGATATATGTGAGGTGGGGCCCACACGAGCCCCAACCTTTCACATTCCCAAAACTCCTTTTAAAACCTTCCTTAATTTTTAACTCCCCATGTTTTTAATTCTTAACTCTCTTCAATTTCCCCTTTAATTGAGCAACCATTCACCTCCCTTTCTCCCTAATTAATATGACATTAAGAGTATTGAATTTGAAATGGCATGGCATGTTTATTAATAGGGGAAGACTTTTTTTTAATATGGGATGGAAAATATTTTGGAGAACCTTGTGGGAAACCTCTGGAGAAATTTAGAGAGAACCTTAAAACTCCGACAAAGAACGGTTCCCCAACGACGGGCCTTCCAAGATCATCGATGAAGATCAATCCTTCAACGGAGGTCAGATTCCGACGAGTCTCTAACGCTCAAGCTCTGATATGAAGTATGAGGAGGAAGAAATGATCGATGTAAACATCATTCTCTTTCCATGGCTCGATGACGTGCAATGTTATAATCAAGATAGGCGTTGTTATGTTAATTTTTTAATATCCTTCTTCATTGTTATTAAATTCTTGAGTTTCATTTGGCCACTTGATACCACCATGAAGAGGAAGGGCTCGGACCGCACGAACACAGTCCAACCCTTCCCCTCTTGTTTTTTCTTTGTGGACAATGGAGGCGGACTGTGAAGAACTAGCCGTCGTCGGGCCAAACATGAGCGGGTCGTTAGGGCATGATTGCCGGGTCCCCACAAAGGCGCGGCACCGTCGTGCCACGCAGAGTAGAGCCGGACCACGGTGGAGGGGTGTGGCATCGTCATGCCGCCCCAGAGATTAAAGGGGCCACAGTCGGGTCGAGCCACTGTGGTGAGGCGCAGTGCCGTCGCGCCATGCTATTTGAACAAAGCTGCAGCCTAAGGCCGTGGCGGATCCTGAAGGGGGGTCGGCTATGCCGGCCGCCGTTGCAATCAAGAGGTGGGACCCGAGGGATCCCGCGGTTACCCAAGGGTCGGCCAACACGGTCAGCCATTTCAATGAAACCGGGGGGTGTAACCCCCCCCCCCCCCCGGACCAGCAGCTAGGGCAAGCCACATTGGGTGCCGCCACCCCACCTGGTCGGCCAGCCACGCGGCCAACGGTGTGGGCAAAGCGGACCGGGCCATGCCAGACCGCGCCTGACAGACCAAGCCGCGCCTGACTGAGCTGGACCCAGACCCGGGTCAGGTCGACCCGGTTCGGGCTGACCCAGGGGGTGTTGGGCTTGGTCGGACAGGGCCCATACCCCCTATTTTCAAACTGTTTTTGGTTAAATGGACATACCTTCAGTTTTGGAACTCTGATTGACACACCGTTAGTTGAGTAGGATTCCTCGGGACGAGATAGTCCTTTTAGTATATTACACTCAAGTTTTTTTCTATGTTTAGGTATGGCCGGGTTGGATTGAACCCAAAACCAACCGGGCCCTCGGAGCGGAAACACTTATAACATGAGCTCCGGATGTCCGATTGACGTGCCGTACAGTTTGTTGGATTCCTCGTGATGAGATGGTACATTTGGAATACATCACCAGAGTTTTGGTCATAGTTGGTATATGGCCGGGTTGGATTGTACCTGAAATCCAACCGGGCCCCTGGAACGGAAAAACAAATATTTCTCAGACCGAGTGTTTGTTTGACGCGCTATTTGTCACGTTGAGTTCCTTTGGATGAGACGGAACTACAGGATAAATCAAAATTGGAATTCGTGAGAGCTGATGTATTGAACCCTTTTATCTCTTGGGGCGGACCCTCTTGGAAACGAGTACGCTGTGTGCGGGAACCTTAGAGCTGCCTGCGATTGCTACGACGATGACGACTATACATGGATCTTACGTGGGTTCGGTAGTGAGGACGACTGTACATGGATGCTACGTGGGTTCGGAAGTGACTGTACATGGGTCCTACTTGGGTTCGGCCGTGATGAAGACTGTACTTGGATCCTACGTGGGTTCGATAGCGATGGTTACTATACTTGGATCCTCGGTGGGTTCGGCGGAGGAGATGATTCAGAGGCTACATCTAATCATATCCACCCCTCTTCGTGAGTAGTATACCTATGTGAGGTGATTCTTGACTTTCAATCATTATCATTAGTATGATTGACTTATTTCTTGTGTGGACTGGTTGTTCTTGGGCTCGGAAGTTGGAGTCGTACTGCGATTGATGACTTAGGTATATGTATGGGAATATAATTAAGTAGAGTTGGTTTATACTTCGTATTTGTATATTTCTTTTTTGGTTTAACCTTTTTGGATTGAGTGCCCGGTATTTGGCATCAAACCCATGGTACTCGACAGGAGGAGTACCTCAGCAGTCCATGGTTAGTGAGTAGCACCTCCGAGTCGCGACAGGGCCACTGTACTCGACAGAGGAGGAGTTCTCCAGCAGTTTTGGTTTCGATAATGAAAATCCTGGTTTGAGCTGAGTCAATGACCTTTGTTTTTACCTCATGATTGATATGAGTCACTTGATAACTTAGGTACAGGTATGGGCATATACCGAAGTAGTGGTTATCCGTTGATTTCAAAACCTTTGTGTTTCCTCATGATTGATATGGGTTACTTGATAACATAAGTATAAGTATGGGCTTATACCTAAGTAAGGGTTATTTGTTGAGATCCTTCATTGTGGTTATCCTTGCTGGATTTAGTGAGACCATGAGGGTCTCTGGGTCCCTACTGAGTATCGTTATACTCACCCCTCCATGGGCTATACCCGCACCTCATGGTGTTGGATGCAGACGACGGACATCGCTTACAGAGACCGAGTGTACAAGGTCTGGACGGTACCCAGAGGTGGACCTCACGAAAAGTCAGTACCTTGAGGTGGACCTCACGATGAGTCCGTACCTGGAGGTGGACTTCAAAACGAGACGGTACTCGGAAGAGGTTGGAGAGCAAGGGGGTTGAGGAGGCTATCTGTACCTACCCATCAGGTAGGATTCGAGGTGGATGACCCCGAAGATGCTTCTATATTCCACCTATTTGTTTTTTCTTTTGTACTTTCGTTCAGTTGTAGCTGTACTTTTCAGTTGGGTTTGTATTTTGGACCATTTACTTTTCAGCACTATCATTTGTACATAGTGTTTTACTTCCTCTTGTACTCTGGTTGGATGTGTTTATGTTTTATAAAGGCAATTCCTTCCCAGTTATCATCATTTACACCTTTGGTGCTAATCGCCAGCCGCTGACCTATGGAAGGCGAGCAAGGGGTAGTCACAGCACGGGCCCCGAGGATGGGTCGTTACATGGTACTCATGGGAGTTTCACTACTTTTTATGCTATCAAATACAAAACTTTTTAGAATATATCTAGTATATTTACTTTGAGTTTAAACAATTCCATCTTAGTTTTGAATGATTTGAAATCCAAGAGAGAAATTTAGTTCAACCATTAAACTCTTTTCAAATTCATTTTACATCATTTTGGAAAAATAAACACATAAAGAATTCTTCGAATATCAAAAAACAACGTCATCTACATAGATTTGAACAACTAAAACATCATCATAAATTATTTTAATAAAAAGGGTAGGATCAGCTATTCCTTTTGTGAAACATCTGGAAATCAGAAAAGTACTCAATATATCATACCAAGCTCTTGGAGTTTACTTTAAACTATATAAATCTTTTGATACCTTAAAAATATGAGTTGGAAAATGAGGGCTTTTAATTCTATGGGTTGTTCAACAAAAACATCCTCAGTTATATACCCATTTAAGAATGCACACTTAACATCCATTTTATATTGTTTCAAATTCAAATGTGCAGCATATGCAAGCAGGATTTTAATGGCTTCAAGTCTGGGTATTGGAGCAATGTTCTCCTCATAATCAATTCCTTCATCTTGACTATAGCATTGTGCAACTAATTATGCCTTGTTTCTAACTATGTTACCAGCTTCATCAACATTATTTCTAAACACCCATTTAGTGCCTATGTTGGAAGTGTCCTTGGGTCTTTCAAAAAGTTTCCAAACATTGTTACTTTCAAACTGATTAAGTTCTTCTTGCATAGACATCACCCAAAATTCATCATTGATAGAATCATTAATGTTTTTAGGTTCAAGTTGTGACAATAATACTAGATGTTCAACCTGATTTTTAAGAGAATCTCGAGTTTGAGTTCTTTTTTCTATGTCTCTTACAACAACATCTAAGGGATGGTTCTTAAGGGTTCTAATAGTTATAGAAAAATAGGGACTAGTAATTTCAGGTTCATCCATAGATTCAGGTTCATTGTGACTTGATTCTAAAGAATTTCTAGAGCTGTATGTTTTCACATATTCTTTCACAGAATAATTTGAGGATTTTGAATTGATGTTCAGATTTGATACATCATCCTACAGATTATCTAGTATTATTTTAGGCTCATGTGGGTCTGTTTCATCAAATTTGAAACGAAAAGATTCTTCTACACATTTAGTTCTTTTATTGAACACTCTATATGCTTTACTAGACATGGAATATCCTAAAAATATACCTTCATTACTTTTGGATGAAAATTTGTCAATATTGTCTTTGGTATTAAGAATATAGACTTTGAAACAAACTTTTTTGAAGTAGCTATCCTTGGGTTTTCTATTATTCCATAATTCACAAGGATTCCTCTTATGAATAGGTCTCATCAACACCCTATTGATTATGTAGAACATTGTATTGACTGCTTCAGCCCAAAAATAAATAGGTAGGTCATACTCACTAAGAATTGTTCTAGAAATTTCTTTCTGGGTTCTATTTCTTCTATCTACAACTCTATTCTACTAAGGTGTTCTAGGGGCATAGAAATTGTAACTATAACCATTTTGTGAGAAAAAGGATTCAAACTCATGATTTTCAAACTCACAGCCATGATCACTTATTAATTATTTAATTCTTTGTCCACTCAGATTTTATATAGACATGGAATATTTGGTAAAATAAGAGCAGGCTTCACATTTGTGAGCCATAAAGAAGGTCCATGTATATCTAGAAAAGTCATCAACATGAAAATAAACATAGTGCTTCCCATTTAAAATAGAAACTCTAGATGGTCCATCCAAATCCATGTGAACCAGTTCGAGAGGTTGATAAGTTGACACTTCTTTATTTGGTTTGAAGGAAACTTAGTGTTGTTTTCCCTTTTGACTGGGATTACACAATTTTTCATTTGGAAACTCATGTTTGCGTAAGTATTTAACTAGGCCTTTTCTAGATAGCTTTCTAAGGGAGGGAACATTACAGTGTCCTAGTCTCCTATGACAGAGCCAAGATTCTTTATGAAATACACTTATGCATGAAGCATTTTGTGAAGCAAAAGAATCTAAATTAACATAATACACATTTTCTTTTCATAATACCGAAAATACTAAATAATCTTTTGAATTAAATACATTACAAGCATCATTTTCAAATATAACATGAAATCCATCATCACATAATTGTGAGATACTATGCAGATTGTATTTTAAACCATCAACAAACAATACATTAGAAATTGAAACTGAGTTAGAGTTATCAATTTGGACTAGGCCAATAATATTTCCCTTGGAATTGTCGCCAAATGTGACATGTCCTCTATCCACTTTTATCAGGTTTTGGAAGCATGAGTTTTCACATATCATGTTCCTTGAACATCCACTGTCCATGTACCATAAATGTTTACAGGATCTCTTTAAGCAACATTCCATCAAAAAAATTAAGCAAAAATAGATTTTGGAAACCATACTTGTTTGGGTCCAATAATATTAGAAATAAGTTCTTTAGGAACCCATATTTGACTCATAGGTTTCCTATAAACATTGTGTAAAGTATTTGAAAAATAAATTATATTTGGTCCACACAAATTTGAAACAGTAGAATATGTATCATGGATTGAATTAGTTGATTTGAGTCCAGAACTGGGAGTAAAACTCTATGTCCTAGATTTTGAAACAAAATTTGTTCTACTAAGGTTTCTTTTATCAGGTTGAAAACCAATGCCAGTGTTTTATTTAGGGGAAATTTTCTTCCTAGCATTTGGGTAATGGTATTTATCACATTAGTAAACTTTTCTAAGTCACTCTTTAATTGCTCATTTGATATTTTTAATTCATTTTTTTCTTTGAGAAACTGATCATTTTTCTCCTTTTCAGTTTTGAGCTCACATTTAATAGTCACTATAAGAGAATGATGTTTCTTTAATGATTTATAATCATCTTTTAGTTCATTGCATGTTTCCTCAAGCATGTAATAGTATTCAAACATTTCTTCATTAGACATTTTTTCAGAGTCGCTCTCATCTTCAGAATAATATGAATTATGTACAGAAGATTCCAATGTTACCTCAGATGTGTTTGTCAGAAAACACATATTGTATTTGTTTTCTTGTTCATCATGTGATATATCTGATTTGCTTGAACTATCCTTAGAAGCACTCCAGGTTTCATTCATTTTCTTTTTGTACTTCCTATTCTGGTCCTCATATTTCTTTTTATACTTGATCATTGAATACTAAGTCTTTATAAATCCTTTTCACTTACATTCATAGTAGAAAATTTCATCAGTCTTGTCACTTCTTTTCCAGTCCTTCTTCCAGTTTTATTTTTGGTCATATTTTCCCTTGAAGTTTGGATTTCCTAAAAATTTCTTTTTTTTAAAAAATCATTTGAATCTTCTAGCTAGTTGAGCCATCTCCTCATCTCTATCAGATGATGATTTCTCACTAGTGGAGCTTTCAACAGAGGCTTTTAGTTTCCCTTTGTCTTTGTGCATAGAGGTAGTGGTTTAGAATGCAACAGATTTCCACTTTGGTTTATCCTCTTCTTCCTTGTTGACTTTAAACTCTTCCTCACACACAATCATTTTACAAATGAGTTCTTTTACTTGTTATTTTCTGATGTCGCACGATTCTCTATTAGAGATAGAGGTTCACCTCCATCTGTCTAGTAGACATCTAATGATTCTCATGATCTATTCCTTTATAGTGACTTCTCTTCCAAGAGAAATCATTGTGCTGACAATCTCATTGAACCTAAGATACATGTAAGAAATAGGCTCATCATGTTTCATTTTAAAATTATCATGTTTAATGGTATAATTATTATGTCTCATTTGTTTTACACTAGATGTTCGTTCATGTGAGGCAGACAGGGTATCCCAAATTTAATGGGCAGTTTTACAAGAGAAAATTCTATTAAACTCTTCATCTCATAGGGAGCAGTTTAAAGCATTCATATATTTTTAGTTGTTATTATAGGTATTTTAGGTAGGTTCATCCCATGTGATTCTATCATTAGCATTAATTTTTTATTCATATATAATGGATGACCAAATTTCAAAACTCATAATCTATAAATGCATTTTCATTTTAATTTTCCATTGATCATAATTGGTTTCGTTAATGAAATTTGGTCTGTTGGTTGTAGCACCTTCCAATATATTATCCATAATAAAGAATTACTTTAAAAGAGATAGAAATTTAGAATTAACAGAAATTACAGATCATTAAAGTACAACTACAATCATAGTTGAATAAGATTAAACAGAGTCCTAATAAATAGGCGATGATACCAAATGTTGGTCGAAGTAGATTACTCAAGAGGGGACTTGTGAATTGAGTAACTATAAAAAATTTTGTAAAAATTATTTCAAAAAGGTTGCCCCAAAGATTAAATACTGCCCAGATAATTAGGGTTATACTGTTTTAAGAGTTTGACTATTGATGTAACTTCTTAGAAGATTGATTAATTCTTAGTAATCTTAATTTGTGTTATTGAAATTACATTTGAAGTTATTCTACAAAGACAAGTCAGTTATAACTATTTTCCTAGACTAAAAATGAAATTTAAATTAGTGTTTTCTGAATTATTAAGTAATATAATAAAATAGATAAAACTAAATTAAGCAACACAATGATATGAAACAAGTTGTTCAGTCTCAAGCCGAGACCTAATCCACTCCACTTTGGTGATCACCTTCCACCAAGTAGTTTATATAAATAAAAATTGATCCACACCCTGGATCAGGGTTAACAACAGTACACAAACTATCCAAGTCACCAATCAAACTCTTCAACATTTATCGTGGGGAAAAAATACCAGGCCAAAAATGGACCTCTTCCACACTTTTCCATGGGTATAAAATAGAGTGAATAAAGTGTTCGAGTAAGGATATATTGTATCCTTCAGTTAAACGTAAGAGATAGAGTTTATTGTTCTACAAGTACTCTCTCTGCTCGAAAGTTAATAAACAGATACACAACAGAGTAGAAATATGGAGATGGGTTTAGAATTTCTCGGAGTGTTTGTCATTGCAGCTTTGGACTTCTGAGATGAAGCAAATGAAGAGTTCGAGTCCTTGTCTGTAAAACAGAGTTTCGTGATTCAACATGTGTTCTTCATGAGGTTCAACAGAGCGAAGATGTTCTTTAAGATTTAAATATTCTTTGTGAGTTCTTTAGTAGTGTTCAGTTGCATTCCGTCGGCCTTTCCTTGCTCTAAGTGTGTTCTTAGTTATGGTGCTCACAACTATGTTTTTCATTCAGTGTCGTGCTATTTGATTCTTGGCCACACTTCGATTTTATCTTGGAATGCATGTGTTAGAGCTGAAAGGTTGCATGTATTATGCGCCTCATACCTTGTACTCTCCGATGACATGTCTACAGTGAAACAATAATTATTTCAATGCATTAAAATCTTCAAATATGACTGTTAGAAATTAAATTGAAAAATGACAAAATAGATTAAAAAACGGTGTCAAAGTATGTCATGGAAATAGTGTCTCCTCCAAACGGTGTCTAGATTAATTACAGTGTTTGAGTGTCATAGTGTGGTGTTCATGGTGTATTGATTCATGGTGTATGGCTTCTTGGTTTCTTGGTTCATGGTGTCTTGTTTCATGGTGTCTTGCATTACGGTGTCTTCTTTATGGTGTCCTGCTTCACGGTGTCCTGCCTCATGGTGTCTGTTTCTTGGTGTCTGCTTCATGGTGTCTGCTTCATGGTGTCTTTCTTCATGGTGTCTTGATTTACGGTGTCTACTTCACGGTGTCTGCTTTATAATGTCTTGCTTCATGGTGTCTGCTTCACTGTGTCTTGCTTCACGATGTATGCTTCACGGTTCCAAAAACCCATAACTAGTGGCAGACTCATAGTGTCTCGAAATTTTAAAAGTAACTGTGTTCAGACTTAAGAAATGGTGATAATTTAATGGATTACAGTTAATAATTTGTCAACAAAGATATTATGAGAGTATAACAAAAAATTTATAAATTTAGTAAACTGAATATAGATCAATTAAGATCTTGAATGGGTCTTCTTAAAGCATGAGAATACTTTAAACATTAATACACACGATTTGATATAATTTACCTGATCTAACTAGGTTGAATAAAATTTGTGACCATTAAAACATGATTAAAACATGAGGAGTCCAACTAGATTAATGTTGTAAATGAAAAGGAGATTGAGTTACTTCATATATGAAGATGGAATTTTGAAATTTTTCTACAGAATTTGTGTTCCCGATATACCTGATCAAAAAAGGGAATTGTGGGATGAATCTCATAGCTCCAATTTTTCTATACTCCCAGGGAGCACCAAGATGTACAATTATTTGAAGGAACTTTTTTTGTGGGACAACATGAAAAGGGAGATTTGTGATTTTTTGTTAAGATGTATGGTTTTTCATCAAGTGAAAGCTAGAAGGAAACAACCTAGAGGATTCATTCAACCCCTTCCCAAAACTAAGTGGAAATGGGATGACATTACGATGGATTTTTTTAGGGGGAAACCAAAGACTCCTGGAAGGAGTGATTCAATATGGGACATTGTTGATAATCTTACCAATTCAGCACATTTTGTTGAAATAAGAGAATATTTACCACTTGAACGTTATGAAAGACTGTAGATTAATGTAGTTGTAAGACTTCAGGGAGTTCCCCAATTGATTGATTCTGATTGTGATCCCCATTTTACATCAGGATTCTGGAAGGTCATCAGAATTCCTTGGATACTGAAATTTGTTTGAGCACTACCTACCACCCTCAAACTGATGGACAATCCAAATGGACTATTCAAATCATAGAAGACATTTTAAAATATTTCTCACTTAACATTCATGGTATGTGGGATCAATATTTACCTCTGGTAGAATTTTCCAATGAAAATAGCTTCCATTCATGTATTCATATGGAACCATATGAAGAGTAATATGGAAAAAGATGTCACACACCAACTTATTAGGATGATGTTGGTGAATGAAAACTCGTAGGCCTAGAACATGTTGAGGAAACAATTGAAAAAATAGAAGACTATCCAAAACAACAACAAATCATCTGAATGTAGGAAAAAGAGCTATGTAGATAACCGAAGGAAGGATTTTTAATTCCAAGTAGTAGACCATGTTTTCTTGAAGGTATCTCCATGGAAGGGTGTTAAACATTTCAGCAAGAGGGGTAAATTGAGTCCCATGTACATTGGACCTTTCGAAATTCTAGAACGAATTGGAGTTGTAGCATATCATTTGGCAATGCCTCCAAATATCTCAAAGTTAATGATGTTTTCCAAGTATCACTGTTGAGAAAATAAATGCTTGACCCCACACATGTACTCACCTATGAGGAAACTGCACCAGAACTTGATATGTCTTATTGTGAAGAGCCTATAAAAATTCATGATACTAGGGATCAAGGGCTGAGAAACCGGAAAACTCGTCTGGTAAATGTTCTACAGAGAAATTGTAAGATCGAAGAGGCATCATTGGAACCATACAAACTTAGGATGAAGAACCACCAAAATCTTTTTGTGCAGTATTATTCTAGAAATTTCGAGGATGAAATTATTGGAAGGAGGGAAGAATGTAACACGCCAAGCTTCAGGGGTACATTTCCCTTGGAAAAATGCAATAACTTGAATTGTACACATCATTGAGGTTCTAACACACCGCGACCAATCAAACTAGCCGTTATAAATAGTAATACCCACTTTTTGAAATTTTATAATTTTATTTTCGAAATGGAAATAATTTTTGAATTTGGAATATTGGTATTATCTTAGGGTATGTTTTTATTATTTCTTGAAAACATTCAATTTTTTATGAATAGTGAAAAACACTGCGTTATTGGTTAAAATCGACATTTTATTTAAATAGTTATTTATTTTATTAAAATTTTTTGTATATAAGTTAAATGTGATTAGTTTGAGTCATTTTATAATATGTTTAGATGTAGAAAAATTTTATTGAATTTTTTATCTCCATTTACCCACCTCCTAAGAGCCTTTTCAAATTTTCATAAAACATAATTTTACCACCTTTGTGAGTTGAATTTCAAAAATATGAGAGACATAGTTAATATCAGTAAGTAAAATGTGATTTTATAAGATGAAAATAATTTTTTTTGAATAATAACTTTTGACTTTTATTTACCACTGTTAAATGTAAATAGGGTAATTAAGGGTAAAAATTATATCATAATTTTCCTAACACATGTAATCATTCTATTGAATATGTATAATTCGACCAAAAACAACCTTATGAATAAAATATAACCCCTGTTGGTCCACATGAATTTTATTAGGACATTTATTATAATTTTATCTAAAGAAGAGTTAAAATAGTTAAATTCAATGTTTAATAACTAAACTATTTTAATATATGTCTACACATAATATAAATTCATTAATAAATATTAATTAGAAATATAAAAAAATTTCCTACGTAATGGTAGTTTATTTACAATTTTTAGACATTAAATAACTTAATTTATTTATGACATAATGATGATGCAGTAACTACCTTATTAATGAAATATTAAAATAATGGATATTATAAATGACCAAATAAATGTAAATCGTGACATTTGATGAATTAAACTTATTTTATAGGTTAATATGACATGTTAGGGTTAGTTAAATAAATTTTATTCGAAGTGATAATGATTTAATGTCTTTGAAAAAAATAAAATACTTAATTGTGTCAAAATTGACATAATTGAGTTTTTAAAACAAATACTATATTATTAATAGATATAATATTTATAAAAAATTTAGGTTCTTAAAAATGTATTAGATAAAATTATATATATTAATAATTAATCACTTGGGGTTCCCTTGGTAGATTTTATTTTTTTAATTAACCATATAATATAAAAATAGAAAGAGACTTGGTAAATGTCAAAATATTTAACTAATAGTTAAATCTAAAATATAATGTTAATATGGTGTCCTAAACCTGTCTAAAACCGATTGGTTGAGATTTGTTCGACCCATCCCCAACTTATCCTATAAATAAATCATTTTTGAGCAATTAGAAAACGAAAATTATTTTATTATAAAATAATATTTCAAGCTTTTCCTAAAGTGACCCTCACCTCTCTTATAAAAGGGAACTTCCCCTCCTCTCAAAATCAAACCTCCAAAGCCATTTGGCTCCTCCATCCTCTACCCAAATTTCCTCCCAAATTTCCTCCCTTAATCTTAGAGGCCTTCCTTTTGTCATAAGGCCAGCCTATGGATCTCTTTTGATCAAATCAAAAGGAAGAAGCCCAAGAAGAGGTAAATATTTCATCACCTCTTTCAAGTTATTTTCTTCTTACACTTCCTCTTTCTTTGTTTTTCCGATACAAAAAAAAAATTAAATCCAGTACCTTTTACATACTCTGATGTTATTATAAATAATTTACAACCATATTTTTTATTTTACCAACCCTATAAATGACAATTTCACCATACGTGTGTACTTACAACTTACCGTCTCCACGTAGTGGTGTAGTTTGTTATTCAGACACTTCATTTTTTGTATGGGTTTAATAATGAGTGTAACTGATGTAAATAATAAATATAAAATGTTAATGATTATGTATATATTATATTTCATTTAATTAAACATGATTTCACCATCAATATAATGATATTATCACTCGTGTGTATGTACAGATTACCATCTCCATGAACGCGATGAGATTCATTTCCCCATAGTAACCATTCAAGAATAATTTTAATTTGATGACTAAAAATAAGGTTTGTTATCATAATATCATTCTGTATATGAATCAAATACATCCTATCCCTAACAAGCATGGCTTACATAACCAATCAAATGAAGTAAAATGAATCCGTTAACACCTGAAACGATGATACTACTGAAATATTGTTAACAAAGAAATATTAGAGTATCATATATGATATCATATTTATGTATATTTTTCTATTATAATTTAAAAACAATAATTTAAATATTATACAGGAGGTTAATGTAACCTTGAACAAGGAATATTACAAATTAAGGGTTAATTTTACAATATCATTATTATCTGAGTTGGTTTTTACGTAAGTCTCTATTGAAACCTCTTTATCATCCACATCCATGTTTTTGTGAAAAATGTACTTCAAATTTTATTTAATATTTACCAGACTATGGATTAAATAAATTTATACCCATATTTGACCTTATATGTTTTGAAAGGAATCTTTCTGTCATTTTTCAAATAAGGTACTTTATGAGCTTTTAGACAAAATTAAGGTAACAATGTTTTTTAACATATACGGCAGGTGCATCTATTTTTAGCCATTATAACATCATCTAAACATCCCTTAAAAGCATATAAATAAAATTTTCAAAATAAATGTTTTCTTTTATAAATATGTGACTCTTAAATGGATTCAAAATAGAAAGCGGTATTTCATTCAAATAGTTTTCATTTCATCTATATCAACATCATTTGATGGATTGTAAACATGTTTGATGTTGATTAATTATGATACAAATATATCATATTTTATTGAATGTTTTGTGATATGTTTTACTGTGGATGTGTTATTTTTATACCCTTCATGGTTTATGGTTAATGTATTGAAATTTTGTATGCTAGTTATAATATGAATGTTTATATTATGTTTCAACCATTCCATAGGAGGAATGTATTGGACTTAGTAAGTGACGGGTTGAGCCTTCTATAGATCCTTGGTGCATCAGTAAGCCTCATGAGACAATTAGACGTGGAATTGGTTGAGTCCATTCCCAATTTGATATATGGTTTTGTTCGAGGGAAAAATCATTTTTAGACGTCTTGGATGTGACCTTGACAAGACATTTTAGAATATACTACATTATTCATTCCCCCATAATGAAAATAATAATGATGGTTCATGAGATTATTAGACTAGTAGAATAAACATGACTATGTTTTATTATGGAATTATTTTCTCAGCTCATATTCCTGCCAGAAAGTCTTCATGTTTATTATTTGGAAGGGCATGGGTTTTTAATTATTCACCATGCCTATTGTTTATGTTATCTTTCACTATATTTCTTACCCTTTATGAGCATTTGAGGTCACCCATTTATGATATTTCATTTTACCAGAATTTTATGAAGTTAGTTATGAGTGACTTTGAGGAATAACCTAGGAGGCGTGGATGTTTCTAATGGAATAAATTAGTGTTATATTTCCTTTTATGTTGTAATTTTGAACATATGTATGTTTCTTGTTTCCAATAATACTAAACTGATCAGTCATTCGAGACATAATTCCTTGTATGTAGAGACCCCAAACTTTAAGTACATGGACTTTACATTACTTTGGTGGAATACTTAATACATAACAAAAACCAACACTCAAGGACCGTAATTGTCTAGTGTCATTGGAAACTCAGAACATAATCTTCTAATCATGGTGAAAGATATTAAACATCCCCCATAAAGATCTTTCCCTTTTGTTTTCTTACCTAAAACCTTTCTTTAAATCCTGGGGAAAAGAAAACATATAAAAGTAAGGGTAAGCATGGAGAAAATAAAACAAACCATATACATTTTAACATAAAAACATGAACATAATGTTTAAACATCAAAATCTTGAGCAATGGCATAAAACATAACAGTACGTAAGGAATAGATCATAATAAAACATCAATCATCATAAAATAGCATGGGAATAAATCATGTAATTTTTTCAAACCACTAGAAACATGATATTATTACCATAGTAGCCAAGGAATTGCTGTCGAGACCATCTTAATGGACAAAGTCCCTTTCTAAATCGAGTTCACTCCTCGTTCCTGTCCTTTAACACTGAATCAGATTAACTTACCATTCCAGCCATGTCTATATCATGAGATATAAATCATTACCCAATGCATTGGAGGGAGATATAAGTCTCACCCATCTCATAATGAAATAATTCTTACTTGTTGCACAACATGAACATAAATCAGTCATCATTACCCAAAGTATAAAATGGGTTTCAGAAACATCATCCCATCATAACATAATCCATACAAAAAATGGATAACATTTCATCATAATAAAAGTGAAACCATGTAAATCATAGAGACATTATACTTGAAACATACACATATTAAATAATTCAATCTTATATGGAAAATGGTTTTGATAAAACACTTGAATTCTTGAGGAAAATATCCTCTCTTCTTCAAAATCGTTTTCTTTTCACAAAATGCCTTGAAATTTTAAAAGAAAATGATTTTTTTGAAAGTAGTCATGAAATATTGTAGAGTAAGGTTCATGAAAATAAGGCTTTATGAAATTGTAAAAATCAGTTCATGCCGTATAATTTAAAAAAAACATTCCCCTCGTACTTTTGCCGGAAAATTCAAAAAGTACCTCGTAACATAAACAAAAGAAATATTCCTTAAATACCATGTAGTAAAAGTAAAAAATGGTTTAAAATGACTTTAAACATACATGAAACGATTTTTATAAAACTGGGACATGGATGATAAATATAACCCCAGTAAATACTTACGAATAAATAATCTCAAATAAAAATGAGATTGGAAAAGTTATCCCTTATCTTTTGTCCAATTTCTTCTGTATGTGTACAAGACTCCTTTATAGTTGGTTTAAAAATATTATTATCTTGTAACAGAACCATAATAATATTTATGATATCATATGTGATTCACTTACAACTTTATATTATCTGTTCATTTGTCAATTCCATGTTAAAGCAGTGTTTTGGGTAAAATCATTTTGTTTATCATCTCTTTTTTGACTTATAATTATTCATATGATTACTTAGATCATGATTACCTAATTCCATAATATAAAACATTATTTATATATAATATTTATTCAGAATATACATATATATATTAGATTGATAAATGGAAAGAAATACACCATTCAGGGAGACGGTAGGTCGTACATACGCATGAACGGTGTTTTCGTTTACATATTAAATTAAATAGATGTAAGTAAATAACATATACATAAATAAAGTATCATTAATATGTCATATATTTCATTATTACTTATTATATATAGTTTATTATCATTCTTGAATTGTTAACATGGAAAATGAATCTCATCGCATCGTGGAGACGGTAATCCGTAAGAATGCATGAGCGATGATATTGTTCCCATATTTATTGAATGGAATTTGAGTGGATGATATAATATATTATAATCAGTATTATTTTATAATAATAATATATAGTTATTCTTTACACCATTATACCCATCCATGTAAGGTGGTGGTGGAAAACAGATTACACCACAACGTGGAGACGGTATTCCGTACGTACGTAGGCGCGGTGATTTAAATTTTCCGTAGGATGGATAGAAGCTGAAATAGGATTGTTTCCTATTTATAATAACATATCAGTATATAATTAATTCTTATTTTATTAATTTATAATGAAACAACTAAAGAATATGAAGTAGAAGAAGAAAGAAACATGAAAGAGTCGGTTGAAGAGATTACCTCTTCCTTGACGCACCTCCTTTAAACTTCTTCTTAGGGCACTAGAGTTGGTCTTTTGAGAATACCAAAACCTCTATGATATAACTAGAGAGCTTTATAAAGGTAATTGGCAGGGGTTGTCTGAGCTTCAAGTCTCAAATGGGTGTGAAGAGAAGAGGGAAGGGGTTCCCTTTTTATAAGGGAGGAGAGAGGAACCTTTGGTAACATAAGAAATATTATTTTATAATAAATTCAAACTCACTTAGAAACCTCCAAAATGTCTCAAATCAGAAGATTAGATGTGATAGGGTTGTAATATCATCAACCAATAAAATTTAGACATGTTGGGAATTTATTTTAAACATTATCAACTTGATTTATCCTTATTTAATCTATTTAATTTTATTTGTGGAAATAAGATTCTAATTTTTAAATTGTTATAAATAATTACTTATCTGTTCTGAATTTTCCATAATTGGATAAATAATGAAAATTTCGACCATATAAATTTCAATTTATAATTTTTAAATTTTTTTTATTTTTAAACAGTTCTATAATATGTTATTTTTGTAAAATAACAATAGTGTCAATTTTTACATTACTAATTTATTTTAATTTAAATAAAATACACATAGAGGATATACTATAAATAAAATATTTAATAGATTTATAACATGTCATATGTGTCTATAAAATTTTTGTAGAACATTAAATTGTTCCTATAATATTTATTTTAATATTTTAAAACCATTTATTTGGTATATCTATCAATAAAATTATTAGTACAACATTTCTGTATAATTATTTAATATACTTATTTATTGCATACAAATTAAAAATAAACTCCTATGTTGAATATAAATCTCATATAATTTATATTCACACTTTTACTCGAATTTATCATCTTAAAATCATACCATGTAAATTGTTATATTTATTTAATAATGAAAGTGGCAATTTTGGAATCATTTAAAATAAAATAATATATGTGTCATATTCTTCTTTATAAGGATCCAAATGGTCAACAATTAGGAAATTGTATGCTTTGGGTGTGTATATACACTACCAATAAGTCTTGGTCTGGTTGCTTTGCAATTTGAAGTGTATAATTATTTCAATAAAAACTATATTATTGATTTTTCACTAAATAAATAAATACTGCATTATTAATGTATAAGCTAATAAGGTAAATAAATAATTCCTAAAATTACAAATAAATTTCCATGATAAAGAATAACATTTTATATTTAAAATGATTATTTATAACCTAATTTATATTCTCTATAAACTTATATTAAAAATAGTTTAATTATTAATGTTTGATTGAGTCAAATTTTACTTTCTTTTAAATAAAATAAATTAAAGGTCTTAATCACATCCAAGTGGGTTCTAATGGATTCCATTTCTGACAAAATATGCCATATGACGAAATATAATCATCAAATTATATTAAGGCAAGTGTTAGGATAATTTTATAATATTATATTTACCCTCAATAACCCAATTTACCTTTAACTATGGTAAATTAAATTTACCGTAGTTACTATTAATAGTTCCCAAAAATAAAAAGTATCCTATTAACATAATTTGGACCTACTGATTCCAAATATGGAATCCATTTTTCATAATTCAAATCAAATAAGTTGCATAAATTAATTTAAAATTAATCCCATTATTAAGAAAACAAGTTTTAAAACTTAAAACATTGCAAAAGATTGAAATGATTTTACCTAGGAAATAAATGTAAAATCAATACTAATGACATAAGTTATATTAAATGGTAAAAATATATTATATTTAAAATTTAAAACCATTCAATATTATTATTTAACCATATAATTTTTTATGATGATAAAAGTTGTTTTTAATTAAAATGTAGAGCATTTTTACAATTCATTAAAATATGAAAGTTATTAGAATAAATTGAAAATTTTATCCAAAGTAATTTTTTATATCCTTATTCTAAAGAATAATTATATTTTGTGAAATTGAACTTATAAACATGTCAAAAACTAGATTTAATATGGGTGCACCATCAAAAGGTGGAAAAATTTCATTTTTGGAAAAATACTTATTTTACTTGAAAATTTTATTTTGTTCTCATTCCCTATTCTAGAAAATGTGTTAAATGAATTATAATGTTATAAAATTAAAAATCTAGTTTATACTATTCATAAAGGCTAGTCCATAATAATATTTTAACAATATATCGTTGTTTAGTGAAACCAGGTATTGCGTACAACACACGCTATCGAGGAAGGTCGCGATTGCATGTAATGCAAGCCAAGTCAGGGATGCATTTAGTGAAAGAATCCATTGTTGTTGCATATAACAAAATCCAACCATATTTCATGTATACATAAAATATATATATATATATTCACTCAATGTTGCGTTGAATAACTACTATCAAAGAAACTTGAAATTGTGTTCGACACGATCCAAGATTAGTGTTGCGTATACTGCAAGCTAATACAGTGTTGTGTATAGCGCAAGATAATCTTGGTGTAGCGTACATCAGAAGATATAAAAGAAATTAAAAAGAATATATCTTATAAAATCTCGGGGTGTTACATTCCACCCTAAATAAAATGAATTTCACCCTCGAAATTCGTCGGGGTTATAAATGGATTACTACTTGAATGTTTCTTTCATAGAAACCCACATTGTAAAAGGGAATACTAAAACTTAATTTTAAAAATTAAATTAAGAAACATAATGTTTACCCAAATTAACTCATCACTGGGTTTCCACATAAGAGAACATAGGTGAAAATATGGATATGAAATAGAAACCTAACCATCATGTTCTGATGGAGAGTGGTAGAGAACATGACTATACAAAATCCAAAAATCACAAATCCATAAATTTGTGATGATTTATGGTACCATCTGATTTATCGTATATGAGGACATAATGACAACATTTTTGGGTTTCAAGATCATTTTGCTAAAGTTGAATAATTTTAATTAGAAGAAGTACTTACTTGATTTTGTACAATATTACTGTTGTTTGTTCCTTGAACAATTTCCACTTCATCTCTTAAAAAAATGAAGTTGAATTTGTCTTCTGTGAATTGTTCGCAGATCATGTGATAGAATGATATTTCATTCTATCTATCTCAATGAAAAGGATAGAAAAAGTTATTAAATATACATAAGTCCATCTCTAGTGAGATTAATCGTATATGGTTCCTAAAATGGACTTATACTTCATATATCATATCGCATAATATAATAAAATTAGATTCTACTAACCAGGGACTTCCTGTAGGCCAGTGGTAGGTGATAAAGGCATGTCGCACATCGGCTGTGTGTTCGATTCTCACATCCCTGTCTGACGCGACGGTTTGTCGCCCATCGTGTAGGTTGTCCTTATTTCTAAAACTATATTATTATAAAATCCCATAAAATAATATCAAAAAAAGTTCATATCCTTATACAATACTAACTTATGTCTAACATAATCCATTCCAATCTTTAGGCTTATCCAAAATACTTTTATCCAAGCTCATAGTATAAAGAAAACAATTACTAGAAATGTCATATATCGAGCATGTGAATACCATCATTTATCCCAGATATATTTTTTTGATCGCATTCTAAACTTGTGAATACCAAAATCATGTATTCTCTTGAAACAAAAAATACCATAGAACCTTAGTGAAAACATGAATGATGTCAAAAGTTAACTCTTTCCGCATACCAAAATCCCAAAATTTCTATATACTCAAACCATGATATAACGTTGTCCTTATATCAGTCATGAGCTCATGAATACTATCAAAGATATTATTTTCTCTTTATCCCTTCATTATGCACATATCATCTTCTTTCCAAAAATATTCCAATCACTTTTCATGGTTACCGATGCCATATTCTTATGTAAAACCACAATTTACCAATACATAGATATTCCAATATACAATAAAAGTACCTAAACAATATTATTCTTGAATATCAACACAAAAAAACATTAATCCATCATATTCAATGATTTCCATGGAATAATTCCTTCTTTGATTTAGAAGTATCCTCTTAGGTTAGGGCATTGAGTTTGGTATTGCCCATGTTCTCCACAGATAAGACATTGAACTCCATAACAGTCTGTTACTCTATGACCATTCTCTCCACATAGATAAATTCTTCCCCTCCATTTGATGTATTCATCAAGGTTCTTCTTCCCTTATTTATAAATCTCAATCTTCCTTTCTCTATGCTCCTCAACATGCGAACATGCATAGAAGGACATGTTCCTCTTATTTGATGAATTACGAATGCCACTAAAGTTCACCTTGTTAATCATATATCGCGATGACTGATTCAGAATAATCACAAAATCTTTCTTTCTAGGCATTACACAACTTCTTTGCTCATAGTCACTAATTTTTCCATTAGATGCAATGTTGACCCAATTCCTTCTGGTTCCCTCCATTGACTGAAACCAAAATCCATTGTGTAAGAAACAGTTAAAACAACGGGGAACCACATGATCAGAAAAAGTCACTTATTGGATGTCTAACACATCACACATCCATTAATCCAGGACACCTTAGGTTCACCCTAGGTTATTCATGATCGTCAACATAATTCTAGGACTGTCTACTGTTGTTATACTAAACCTTAGGGAAATCCGTAGACATACCTTATAAATATATCTAGGGATATCAAAAAAGTTTTCACATCCTAGTTTCCAAAGGTTAACTAATCCTTTACTCTGATACAAACTGTAGAGACCCCAAATATGAAGTACATGGAATTTACATTACTTTTGAAGAATAATTAATACATAATAAAAACCAACACTCAAGCACAATAATAGTTTAGTGTCTTTGGAAACTCAAAACATAATCTTCTAATCTTGGTGAAAGATCTTTAACATCTCACTTAAAGATCTTCCCCTTTTGTTTTATTACCTAAAACCTTTCTTTATATCCTGGGGAAAAGAAAACATATAGAGGGTGAGCTCAAATTCTCAGTAAGGGTAAGCATGGAGAAAATAAAACAAATCATATACATTTGAACTTAAAAACATAAACATAATGTTTAAACATCAAAATATTGAGCAATGACATAAAACATAGCAGTACGTAAGGCATAGATCGTAGTGTAACATCAATAAACATAAAATAGCATGATAATAAATCATGTAATTGTGGAAAACCATTAAGCACATGATATGATTTCCATAGTAGCCAAGGCATTGCTGCCAAGACTATCTTAGTGGAAAAAGTCTCTTTCTGAATCGAGTTCACTCCTCATTCCAGTCCTGTAACACTGAACCAGATTAACTTACCATTCCAGCCATGTCGATCTCATGAGATATACATCTTTACCCAATGCATTGGAGGGATATATAGGTCCCACCCCTCTCATAATGTAATCATTCTTACTTGTGCCACAATATGAACATAAATCATTCATCATTACCCAAAGTATAAAATGGGTTTCAAAAACATCATCCCACCATAACATAATCCATACAAAAAAATGGATATCATTTGATCATAAGAAAAGTGAAACCATTTAAATCATAGAGACATTATAATTTAAACATACACATTTGAAATAATTCCATCTTATATGGAAAATGGTTTTGATAAAACACTTGAAGTGAATTCTTGAGGAAAATATCCTTTCTTCATCAAAATCATTTTCTTTTCAAAAAATGCCATGAAATTTTAAAAGAAAAGGATTTTGTTGAAAATATTCATTAAATATTGTAGATTAAGCTTCAGGAAATAATCCCTTATGAAACCATAAAAATCAGTTCATGCCGTATAAGTTAAAAATACATTCTTCTCATACTTTTGGAGGAAATGTCAAAATGTACCTTGCAACGTAAACAAAAGAAATATTCCTTACATACCATGTAGTAGAAGTCAAAAATGAGTAAAAAGGACTTTAAACATAAATGATAACATTTTTAGAAAACATGGATATTTTTGACAAATATAACCCCAGTAAGTACTTACGAATAAACAATCTCGGATAAAAACGAGATTGGAAAAGTTATCCCTTACCTTTTGTCCAATTTTTTTCTTATGTGTCTGAGACTCTGGAATAGTAGGTTTAAACATATTATTAACTTGTAATAGAACCATAATAATATTTATGATATCATATATGATTCACTTACGACTTTATATTATCTGTTCAATTGATAATTCCATGTTAAAGCAGCGTTTTGGGTAAAATCGTTTCATTTATCATGCGTGTTTTGACTTGTAATTATTCATATGAATACTTTGATCATGATTAATTAATTCTAGAATATAAAAAGTTATTTATATATAATATATATTCAGAATATAAATATATATAATATATCAATAAATGTAAAGAAATACACCGTTCACGGAGACGGTAGGTCGTACGTACGCATGAACGCTGTTTTCGTTTCCTTATTAAATTTAATAGATGTAAGTAAATAACATATAAATAAATACTGTATCATGAATATGTCATATATTTTATGATTTCTTATTATATATAGTTTATAATCATTATTTAATTGTTAACATGGAAAATGAATCTCATCCCTTCGTGGAGACGGTAATCCGTACATACGCACGAGCGATGATATCGTTCCCATATTTATTGAATGGAATTGGAGTGGATGATATAATATCTTAGAGTTAGTATTATGTTATAATAATAATATATAGTTCTTATTTACACCATTATACCCATCCAAGTGAAGTGGTGGTGGAAAACAGATTACACCACAGCGTGGAGATGATATTCCGTATGTACGCACGTGCGGTGATTTAATTTTGTGTAGGATGGATAGAAGGTGAAATAGGGTTGTTTCATATTTACAATAACATATCAGTATATAAGTAATACTGATGTTATTACTTTATAATTATTCAACTAAATAATAGGATGTATAAGGATAATGAAACTTGAAAGAGTCGGTAAAAGAGATTACCTCTTCCTCGACACACCTCCTTTAAACTTCTTCTTAGGGCACTAGAGTTGGTATTTTGAGAAGAAATGAACCTCTATGATATAACTAGTTAGGTTTAAAAGAGTAATTTTAAGGGGTTGTCTGATATTCAAGGCTAAAAAGGGTGTGAAGAGAAGAGGGAAGGGATGCCCTTTTTATAAGGGAGGAGAGGGGAACCTTTGGTCAGAGAAGAAATATTAATTTAAAATAAAATCAAGATCACTTAAAAACATCCAAAAATGACTCAAATATGAATATTAGATGAGATAGGGTTTTAATATTATCAACAAATAAAATTTAGACATTTTGGGAATTTATTTTAATCATTATCAACTTGATTTATCCTTATTTAATCTATTTAATTTTATTTGTGCTAATAAGATTCTAATTTTTAAATTCTTATAAATAATTACTTATGTGTTTTTAATTGTCCATAATTAGATACGATATGACATTTTCAACCATATAAATTTCAATTTGTAATTTTTAAATATTTTTGTGATTTTTAATCAATTTTATAATATTTTATTTCTATAAAATAACAATAGTGTCAATTTTGACATTATTCATTTATTTTAATTTAAATAAAATACACACAGAGGATATATTCTAAAAATAATATCTAATAGATTCTTAACATGTTAATTTTGTCTAAACAATTCGTGTAGCACATTAAATAGTTCATATAATACTTATTTTAATATTTTTAAAACCATTTATTTGGTATATCTCTTAATAAAATAATTTGTAAAATTTTTTTGTATAATTATTTAATATACTTATTTATTGCATAAAAATTAAAAATAAAATCTTATGATGAAGATAAATTTAATAGATTCTATAATTATACTTTTACTAAAATTTATCATCTTAAAATCCAAAAATGTAAATTTTTATATTTATTAAATTATGAAACTCACAAATTTGGAATCAATTAAAATAAAATAATATAACTATCATAATATTCTTTATAAGTATCCAAATGGTCACCAATTCGGCCATTGGATGATTAGGGTTTGTATATACACTACCAATAAATCTTGGTCCGGTTTTGTGGCTTTTGATGTGTATTATTATTTCAATAAAAACTATATTGTTGATTTTTCACTAAATAAATAATATCTACATTATTAATGTATAAGCTAATAAGGTAAATAAATAATTCTTAAAAATTACTAATAAATTACCATGATAATTAAAAATAGTATAGATTTCAAATGAGTATTTTATATAAATTTATATTCTTTATAACCTTATATTAAAAATAGATTAATTATTAATGTTTGAGTGAGACATATTTCACTTTCTTTGAAATAAAATAAATTAATGGTCTTAATCACATCCAAGTGGGTTCCAATGGATTCTATTTCGACCAAAATATTCCATAGGACGAAATATAATCAACAAATTATATTAATACAAGTGATAGGAAAATTTTATAATATTACATTTTCCCTTAATTACACGATTTACCTTTAACTATGGTAAATAAAATTTACCATAGTTACTATTTATAGTGCCCAAAAATATAAAGTAGACTATTACAATAATTTGGGCCTACTGATTAAAAATATGGAATCAATTTTTCCTAATTCAAACCACATAAGTAGTAGAAATTAATTTAAAATTAATCCAGTTGTTAAGAAAATGAGTTTTAATAGTTAAAACATTGCAAAAGATTGAAATGATTTTACCAATGATTTCAATGTAAAATAAATGATAATGATGTAATTTATATTAAATGGTAAAAATATATTCTATTTATACTTTAAAAACATTCAATATTATAATTTAACCATATAAATTAATATGATGAAAAAATTTGTTTTTAATTCAAATGTAGCATGTTTTTACTAATCATTAAAGTATGAATGTTATCAGAATAATATGAAAATTTTATCCAAAGTACATTTTTATATCCTGATTCCAAATAAGAATTATATTTTGTCAAATTAAACTTAAAATCATGTCAAAAAATATATTTAATGTGGGTACTCCATCAAAAGTTGGCAAAAGTGCATTTTTTTAAAAATACTAATTTTACCTGAAAAAATTATTTTGTTCTCATACCAAGTTCTAGAAATTGTGTAAGATGAATAATAATGTTATAAAATTCAAAATTTAGTTATCAATATTCATAACAGCTAGTTCATAATAATATTATAACAATATATCATTGTTTAGTGAAACTCGGTATTGCGTACAACACACATTATCGAGGAAGGTCACAATTTCATGTAATGCAATCCAAGTCAGGGTTGCATGTAGTACAAGACTCATTTGTTGTTGCATATTAAAAAATCAAACCATATTTCATTTATACATTGAATATATATATATAAATATATACAATAAATGTTGTGTTGAACAATTACTATCAAACAAGCTTGAAATTGTGTTTAACACGACCCAATATTTGTGTTGCAGATACTGCTAGTTAATACGGTGTTGCGTATAGCACAAGATAATCTCAGTGTAGCATACAACAGAAGATATGAAAGAAACTGAAAAGAATATATCTTATAAAATCACGGGGTGTTGCATTGTATCATGCCAATGTTATGTAATAAAGCACTAGTTGTGGGTAATTGGGGTTAGGGCATTACAATTTTGTTCTAGGTACTCAATAGGTATGTAATTGTTCTTACAACATGAAAAAATTTAAACATTAATAGCTGAAGAATCAGATGGATGATAATCTGGAGAATTTATTTTTATGCCTGAGTGTTTTACCATGGATGAAACCAATTTTTTTCCATGAAATCTAATGGTTCCCTGTGTCTTTTTTTATTTCCAAAATCATTAATCGAGTGATGGTAAATAACAAGTATCTACTGCCAATTATTTCTAATCTATTTGATTAATTGAAAGTATAAAATTTATTCTCAACGACCATCCTTTGATCTGGTTACCATCATTTGTTGATAAAATAATCTAACATTCAAAACACCACCTTTTGTTGTAGGTACAAACATTATGAGTACCATTTTATGCCCATTGGTTTAGCAAATCCTCATGTAGTCTTTACGTATTTACTAAACTTGATTTTCCACGGGTATCTCAACACATTCGTGGTAGTCTTTATAGATGAAGTATTTGTTTAATCTAATTCTGAGGTGGATCGTGGGAATCATTAGAGATAAGTTATGAAATTTTTTAGAAATCATCATCACTATTCCAAGATTTATAAATTCTATTTTTGGATTAGTTAAGTGAAATTTGTGGGAAACGTGGTACCAAAACATAGTATTTTAGTTGATCCCAAAAAGGTGAAGGTTGTTCTGACATAGGTACAACCAGAGAATTCTATCTACATTTGTATCTTCTTTGATTTAACTAGGTATTATCATCGGTTTGTTAAGGACTTCTCAAACTTATATTCTCTAATGACTACTGTAACTTAGAAGGGAGTAATTATTAATTGGGATGAAATATTACAAAGTTCTTTTTTTGAGATAAAATGTCTTTTGACTTCTTCACATGTGTTCACTCTTCCAGAGGTTTGACATGACTATGTGGTCTTTTGTGATGCATAAGGTATTGGTTTGGGATTCATTCTTATGATAGGTGATTGTTATTATTATAATGGATCTCGTAATCATAGGAAACATGAGAAACAGTTTCTAACCCATTACATTGAACTTGTATTTGCGATGAATGTTCTGACGAGTTACCAGCATTAAAATTATAGATAATGGTTTACCATTTTTTCATAATGTAATATCATGAGTTATATCCTCTACCAAAAAGATTTTAATATCCCCAAGAGGGATTGAGTTGAATACCGGCAGTCTTTCAATAGTCTCAATACCATGATAAAAATGTTTTTTCATGCATTGTACACCGACCCTTTTTGATCTATGTTGTGTTGGTAAGAGACTGGTGAAATTTCCTCGGTTTCATAATTTTTGGTATATGAGATGACAACAAAATATTTATATGATTGAGCATAAAATTCGGTTTGAATAACGGTGATATAAGTCTTATTCTAATCATCGTCATTGACTGTTGATGTTTTTAGTTTTTTACTTTGTGTTCTTGAATGTTTTAACATGATTGGGTCATCGATGGATTGGGATATAATAGAAAATTGATCCTCACTTTATGATACCATTTTAGGTTATTGTGTAGGTGGGAGAAGTTTCTTAACCCGTAGAATATCCACCATAGCTAATGTCGATATATAAAATTTTCCACGTGTCTCAGCTATAAAATTATCAATCTAGTCCATCTATTGTGATGTGTTGGTGCGATGATGAGTTTGAACCTGATTTATCCATGACGGAATAACTAGTCAGGATAGTAGATTCTAAAACCAAAGTATTTCTTAGGAGGATGATACCTTTGTTTTGAGTTCTATGTAACCGTGGATATGATATTCATGAGATGTGGGAGAGGGAGGCACTGATGATAGAGTGGTGGCCTCATCCTTTTGAATGTAAGAATCTGAGTATGCCTTCTAGGGACAGAAAGACAAAATGATGGAAAGGTTGTTACATCATGTTACATTTTTAAGGTATTTTGAAACCACTTAATACACAATTATTTGAATGGGTTTCATTTGATGATGAATCAGGTGTTGTTTTAAATGTTTTAATTTTTTTATGGATAGAGCATGGTTTGCGAATAGTTTTCCCAAACTATGCACTCTATTAAGACAAATGGTGCAGACCTAGGTAGTTAGGATTTTCACAGTTGTTGAACAGTTTTTCTGGCCATGGACCCTCTTAGGAAAAAATTTGGCCCATTTAAAGGGGTGTATGACCACGCTGCCCGATTTGGTCTAATTATATATATCTTCCCATCTAACCATGAACGAGATTTAATTAATCTGATAATATATCATTAAAATTACAATACCTCAACTATAGGTGTCAGATAGTCCTATCATGAACCCATTTGTTTTCTTTTTCCTAAGGAACATCCATGAGGAAAATTTATCCCCTATACACTCACTCAAAAGTGGATCAAACCATCAAGAATAAATTTCGATCTTTACCAAGTTGGTTTCCTATTACCTTTCTCTATATCCTGCTATATATATTCTATTACCTTGGTTTTCATCGTTTCTCATGTTTAATTTTGGATATAATACCATATTTCTTGGGATCATGAAATAAGGGTTAATACTCGTTTTTCGGTTTTCCATATCCATTTTTTTCATGGGAAAATCCTTATTTGGGTTTGGTGAGTCTAGATCTGTTGATCCAGATGTAGGTAGTTCTATCATGATGCCCAATTTTTATAATCAATAAATTTAAATATTTTATTTCAATTTATTTAATTAAATTAATTTTTTTGACTTTCATTAAGGTTCATTCAAATGGTTTTTTGGAAAAATATAATTCCATTGAATTGGGGTTTTAAATATGGGATTTTGGAATGAATTTTTGGAGCCCCAAATTCCACTGCATTGGGGTGTGCTTATGGAAACGGGTGAAATGTTAACTTCTTAATTTAAATTTTTGAATGAGATTCATGGAAAAATTATTAAAAATATTTATTCCATTGAATTGCGGTTATGTTGACAAATTTATTGAAATTGTTTGAAATTAAAATTTTGAATTTAAAATTTATTGTTACTTACGAAATTTAATTGTGAATTAATTTCAAATTAATGTTTTTGAAAAATGGAATACTATTTTTAATATAATCTATAGGGTTTTATCATTGAATGATGTTTGTTTCGATTACAATCCCATTTTGGTTTTTAAATTGAAATATTTTCAATTTTGAAATTGGAGAATGAGATTTAATTTTATTTTAATATTCCATAATATAAATTTTCAATAATTTAATTGTACTATAACACATTAAATCCTAGGTAGTTAGTGAGTTATTGGGACAAACATGCTAGGTTGGAATTTCCCTAGTAACAGATTGACTCTTTTAAACACTAAAAATGTAACACTCTAAGCTTCCACGGTACACTTCTCTTTGAATAATACAGTAGAGTGTGTTGTACGCAACTTCGAGTTCTAACACACACCACAACTAATCAAAGTAGCCGTTATGAATAGTAATACCCACTTTTCAAAATTATCAAAATTTTATATTTCAAAATCGACTTCATTTTTGTATTCGTAATATCGAAATTATCCATAGTTGAATTTTTTGTAATTTTCTGAGAACTTCCAATTTTTATGAATAGTGAAAAATACATAAAAACAACTTTTTTAATAAAAGTATTTTATAGTGTAAAATTATACTATTGAGTGGTTTTAAAGTATAATTAGAATATATTTTTACTATTTTATCCAATGGTGGTCATTATAATTAATTTCACTTTGAAATTGGACATAAACAATTATCAATCTTTTGATATATATTGTTTCATAAAAACACGCTATTTGTTGTGATAGTGGGAATTAATTATAAAATTAATTAATGAGACTTATATGTTTGGAATTTTGTAAAATAGACATCATTTTTGGATTCGGAATATCAATTATAGCTTAGGGTGAAATTTTGGCATTGTTCTGAAAAACTTCAATTTTTGATGAATAGTGAAACCACTAAGTGGTAGTTAAAAAACTGATTTTTCATTTAAATGAAACATTACCACTTCTATTATTTGATTTTCAAAAATCCGATATACATGGATGTCATTAGGAAGTAAAATGTGGTTCAATAGGATGAAAATAATTTTTTGGTGAATAGTAACTTTTAAGTTTAATTAATCACGATTAAATGTAATTAGTGAAATTTAAGGTAAAAATGGTATTATAAAAATATGAAATGACCTTTACACTTATCCTACCCCTATTGGATGTGTCATGGCCGACCATGAAAATCCATGGGTCAACTTGGGGACCCCATGGAGCCACTTTGTTAGGAAAATGAAATAAATTACTTTTATTTAAAGTTAAAATAAAAATGTCACAAACATAAGTTGTTTTACTAATACAATTTTTAAATGGGGTTATACAAGTAATATTTTTGAATATAAATATTAATTAGAAATATAAAAATATTTTCTACATCATGATATTTTTTTAATAATTTTTAGACATTAAATAAATTAAATTATTTATGACACCATGATGATGCAATTATTACCTCATTAATTAATGATTTAAATAAAATGAAAAGATAATTTATAATCTAAGACTTAAAGTTGTAAAAAACCTATTGGATGAGTAGATTTCGAACCCTTATCACCTTAACCTCGAAATATATAAGTTTGGGACCATTAGAATCTGAAAAGCATTTCATAATAAAGTAACATTTCAATCTTTACAAGAGTTCCCCTTCTCTCCTCTTATAAAAGGCCCCCACCTCTACCACCTTATACAAACCTTAATGCCATTTGTCTCGGCCAACCTCTTCCCAAATAAACTCCCAAAATCCCTCCCTTACTCCTAGAAGCCTCACTTTGGGAAGAATTATTCCCATGGAAGCCTTTGGCTCAAATCAAACGAGTTACCCGATTTTAAGGTAATGTCTTCTCTTATGTTATTTTGTTTTATTTTGCTTATCCAACACCCTAAACTCTTTTTATTCATTTCATTTTTATCAAAACCAGTATACTCAATATACTAGGATGTTGTTATAAGAATTATTCTAGCTACACTTACACACACCTATATCTAATGGTTAAAGAACATATTGTTTCTGTGGACGGCGAATTTCTGCCTCATGAAACGATGATTGTTCAACACTCATATAACACCTCTAATGGTGGCCATTTTGATGACACTATTTTCATATATGATATATATATTATGTTTATGTTTTCCCTATGCTTATTTATTCCTCATTTGTGGCATACTTTTTGATTTCCATTATGGGTAAACGCGACAATTTCATTTTAGGAAGTGCGGACTACCGCCCCCTCAAAGTGATTTGAATCGTTAATGCCATATGTGGGATGTATAAAGGATGGAGTAAATGGTATTATACATTATATTAAACTGGAATTATATTATACCTTTATATAATTAAAACTTCATTCCATTAAATATGAAATAGAAATGAAAGTAGCGTACATGCGTACGTACGGCTTACCGTCTCCATGAACGGTGCATTTCGTTTCTTACCTCTAAACGTTATGGAATATTATAAATGCATGTATATACTGGATATATATGAGATATATGATATTTAAATCATGAATATAATTCGGGATATAATGGATATTCCACCACATGACCAACATGTAAATATAAGAAGTTTATTTTTGACTCAAGTACCTAAGATCGACAAAACGACCGTTATAAACATAAATAATTACATAATGTTCATGACATGGTAATAAGTGATATAAAATGAATAATGAACTTGAAAAAGGTTCTTAATAAGGTAAAGATTAACTCTAGTTTATTATTTAGGAGATCAAAGAACGGTCGAGTGAATTTAGACACGAGGTAAGGGAATTTCATAACCCAATTTCCATTCTTTGGGTTAATCTCCTACTTTCAAATTATGTCTTGATATTATTATGTCTTATCTTGTATTTATAATTTATTTATGTGTAAATATAGTGAATACACATAATATATCTATTTTATTTTAAAAATTTATCTTTATAAGGACTTCGTCTCAATCTCCTTTCATTGAGGCATATTTGGTTTTATACACAACTTTCATTTATACGGTGTATAAACCCCTTTGACTTTTACTTTTATTCAAAAGGAATATTTTTATATGAAGTGTTTTTACTAAATGAAAAAAGGAATATTTTTTTCTTACGTTTTCGGCGACAACGACTTCTCTGCTGTCGTGACTATTATTTGACTTTCGACTTCCTCTATAAGCCATAACGTTTTTTAAAAGAAAAATAAATACCTTGTTTTAATTTTCTTTTATTTTTGTATTGAAAATGGTTTTGATACAGTTTTTATTATATCAATTTGTTGTATTGATATCTTATGATTGAAGTGTGGAAATCTTATGTTTCATTTATGAATGTTTTATGTGATACAATTATGTTATGGTTTATGATATGTTTACACCCGTTCATATGAGGAATGCATTGGACTTAATAAGTGACGGGTGGAGCCCACTATAGCTCCTCGATTCATCGGTAGGTCTCATGAGACAAACTAGTGTCTTGGCACGAGGCCTTGACAAAATATTATTTGTATTCTTGGCACGAGGCCTTGGCTATGTGGTTATGATAGTCTTGCATTATTAATTCCATCATTTTGAAAGTGGTTATTGATATTTCATGTAATTATTCGACTAGTAGAATATCCATGTGAGTAAGTAAATGGAATTATTTAATTTTATTTTTTCCATATTATGCTGAAGTTCATGCTTAAAAAGGCTTTTGTTTTAGTTATACATTGCCTTAAATTTTAATGTTTATTTATGAAAGATTCCGCTATATTGTTATCATTACTGAGCATTTGAGCTCACCCCTTTCAATGTTTTAATATTTTCTAGGATGTGAAGAAGTATTTTATGAATGACATGTAGGGATAGTCAGAAGGGGATATGAGTGTGGACTATGGAGACCATGTTATTATTGATTTTCACTTTATGATGTAATATAACTTTTATGAATGTATCTAGTGTTTCCAAGGCTACTAAACTAATCGGTCTTTCGAGACTTGATCTTTTGTGATCATGCCAATGTTACGAAGTAATGCACCGAATCTGGGTAACTGAGGTCGGGGCATTACAGTTGGTATCAGAGGAAGTTTAGTACTATCCTTTGAAGCTAGATTTAGATAAACTCTGATTAGATCACATAGCCCGAAGATAGACTTTGAGGATTAGTATAGAAGAACTTCCTTGAATTTTTGTATTATAGAGATTTTGTGAGTTTTCCGAGGAATACATCCATGTCTACATACGAGAAAGTAGAAGCAGCTCTGGCACAAATGTACTTAGGGGTAAAACCCAAAAAAAACTGCTTTGAGATAGACTCGAACGGGAACTGGTGCACGACAATGGGCCTTGCTGCACTCTTGGTTACGACACTCTTGGGGAATATGCTTAGGATAATTCTCATATTTTTTACAAACCATTATGAAGGGTTTATGAGTATATACTTCCTCCAAGAAAAAATTTCTTTTTATGATTATGGATTATATCCATAAATAGTTCAATTTATGTTAAGTGTTTTACAAGTATGGAATTATGTATTTTAATTCATAAACTAATCTAGTTTATGCCATTGTTTAGAAATGGCGCCTAGTGGGAGGAATGGAAACCGTATAAATGAACGCACTCTGTGTAGGGATTTCCCTCCTGCTTAGGATAATTATTGTGGAGCTGGAGATACAACTGGGGCTGATCAACTTATTACCATACTAGGACAACTCACTCAGGTTATGAATAATAACCTTACTCGTATGGAGCACCCTGATCCGAAACTTAGAGGATTAATGTTAGACCGCTTCATGAGGCAACAACCACCAAAATTTAATGGGGGTACAAATCCATTAGTAGATGAGCAATGGATAAACTCCTTAGAGAAAGTATTCCACGCCTTGGGGATTAGCGAAAGAGAGAAGGTTGTCATGGCAGTTTACCGGCTCACTGGAGATGCCGATCAGTGGTGGTCGCTGATTCAAAACACAAAGGAAGATGAAGAAGTATCAAGTATGTAATGGAGGGAGTTTAAGGAAATTTTCTTAGAAAAATACTTTCCTCGTGACCATCGAGCAGATATGAAAAGACAATTTCTGAGTATGAGGCAAAAGGAGGATGAGAATGTCACAAAGTATGAGGCCAACTTTACAAGGTTAGAAAGATATGCTGCAGATTATAAACGTTACCCAAGAAGTAAGATTTATCATTTATTTGATGGGTTAAAACCATTTCTCCATCGAGCATTAGTCTCACAAACCTTCTCGTCATACGAAGATACTGTCTCGTGTGCTATCAATACGGAAAAGGAATTTTCTAAGTCTTATGATTTTGAAGCAATGAAAGAAAAGAAGAGATCTTCTGATCAATCTCGAAATGGAAATAAGGGGAAGATGGGAAGAGTTGAATATCAGTCATGTAGTAAATGTGGAAAGAAACACCCCGGTACTTGCTTGAAAGGAATGGGAGTCTGTTACAAGTGTGGTGAAAAAGGCCACCAAGCTCATGATTGCAGGGGAAAGAAAGTTTTTGTCAATGTGGAATTCTATAATTGTAGAGAGATGGGACACTATGCAAATGAATGTCCTAAGAATCAGGGGAACTTACCTCAGAAGATTCCAAGGGATCAAGGCCAAGCTTATGCTATCACTACTGCTGAGGTTGAAGCTCCGAAAGACGTAGTGGCAGGTAATTTAATGGTTTCCTCAAGTTTAGAAAATGCATTATTTGATTCTGGATCATCACATTGTTTCATATCTTCCCAGTTTTCTATGAAAATTAGATATTTCCAATTTGATTTAATAAGATAATTGTCAGTCAAAACTCCTAAGGGAAGTATTATTGCAACAATGTTTTGTGAATCAATCCCCATTAGAGCACATAACTGTTCATTATCCGCTGATCTCATTGTAATACCTATGATTGAGTTTGATATAATCCTCAGTATGGATTGGATTTCTGACTATGATGCAATGATTTATTGTAATAAGAAGGAGGTTACGATTTTTGATGATGATGATAAGGAACACCTTATTTTTAGAGCAGAATCGTCACCACCTAACTCTTATTTAGATCCACCCCCAGTAGCTCAACTAAATTAAATTATTGGGGAGGAAGAGAATGAAATAAATGAGGGCGAGTAAAGTATTCAAATAAAAGATGTACCTATTGTGAAAGAATATGAAGATGTTCTTCCGGAAGATTTACCTGGACATCCTCCAGAATGAGAAGTTGAGTTTTCCATTGATTTAATTCCTGGATCAAGGCCTATATCAAAGACCCCTTATAGGATGGAAACTGTGGAATTAGTTGAACTAAAGAAACAACTAGAGGAATTGAGTAATAAGGGATTTATTGGCCCTAGTGTTTCTCCATGGGGATCCCCTGTCCTTTTTTATAAGATTAAAGATGGATCTATGAGGTTGTGCATTGACTACAGGGAGATCAATGCTATAACAATAAAGAACAAGTATCCCCTACCTCGCATTGATGATTTATTTGACCAATTGCATGGAGCTCAATACTTTTCAAAGATTGACCTTCGATCTGGATACTATCAGTTGTGTGTGAAGAAGGAATACATTCCGATGACAGCATTTCAAACAAGGTACGGGCATTACGAGTTTACAGTAATGCCTTTTGGATTGACTAATGCACCTTCTGTATTCATGGATCTAATGAATTTTAAGGAATATCTAGCTTATTTTGTGGTGGTATTTATTGATGACATCTTGGTGTACTCCAAAAGCTACGATGATCATGAAAATCACTTGCGCATTATCTTGAAGACTCTTAGAAGGCATGAATTATATGGGAAGTTTAGCAAGTGTGAATTCTGGCTTCAGGAGATTTCTTTTCTTGGCCACATTGTCTCTATAGATGGAATTTCCATTCATCCTTATAAGACTAAGGCAATCCAAGAATGGCCAGCACCGACGAGTATAACTGAGGTACGCAGATTTATTGGTTTGGAAGGTTATTATTGACGTTTTTTCCAGAATTTTTCCCGATTGGCTAACCCATTGATGAAGCTCACATGTAAAGGGGTTAAATTTTTCTGGAAAAAAGAGTGTGAAGAATGTTTTGAAGAACTGAAGAAAAGATTAGTCAATACTCTTATATTGACTCTACCATCAAGTAATGATGTGTTTGTTATTTACAGTGATGCATCAATGAAAGGACTTGGTTGTGTCGTTATGCAGAATGATATGGTTATTGCCTATGCATCACAACAGCTAAAAATTCATTAGCAAAACTATCCTAATCATGATCTAGAGTTATCTGCTGTAATCTTTGCCCTGAAGATATGGAGACATTATCTCTATGGTGAAAAATGTGAGATATATACTGATCACAAGAGTTTAAAATATATTTTCTCACAAATAGAACTCAACATGAGGAAAAGACAATGGCTTGAACTACTCAAGGATTATGATTGCACGATAGAATACCACCCAGGGAAGGCAAATAAGGTTGCAGATGCTTTGAGTAGAAAAGATAATGGAGTTTTGAACATGATGAGAGTGGAATGGGATCCTATTTTCATGGATCTAGTAAAGATGGATATGGGAATCACCATGGAGGGTGAGACATCAAAACTTTGTCAAATGGTTTCCAAACCATCTTTACTAGAACGGATAAAGAGTTCTCAGTCCAATGATGAAGTGTTGAAAAAGAAGATTAAAGATGTGAATGATGGGCAGTTGTGTGACTTTGTTTATGAAGATGGAATTTTGAAATTTGGGAGGAGACTTTGTATTCCCGATATACCTGATTTAAAGAGGGAATTGTTGGATGATGCTCCTAGTTCCAATTTCTCTATACACCCTACGAGCACTAAAATGTATAGAGATTTAAAGGGAAATATTTGGTGGGACAACATGAAAAGGGAGATTTCCAATTTTGTGTCAAGATGTATGGTTTGCCAACAAGTGAAAGCTGGATGGCAACATCCTAGTAGAGTATTGCAACCTCTTCCCACACCTGAGTGGAAATGGGAAAATATTAAAATGGACTTTGTCATGGGACTACCAAAGACCCCTAGAAGGAATGAAGCAATATGGGTCATTGTTGATCGTCTCACCAAGTCAGCACATTCTCTTGCTATAAGGGAAGATGTACCACTTGAACGTCTAGCAAGACTATATATTAATGAACATGTGAGACTTCATGGAGAACCCCTATCGATTGTCTCGGATCATGATCCCCGCTTTACATCAAGATTCTGGAAAAGTTTTCAGAAGGCCTTGGATACTGAACTTTGTTTGAGCACTGCTTACCACCCTCAAACAGACGGACAATCAGAAAAAACTATTCAAACCTTAGAAGACATGTTGAGATCATGCTCACTTGACTTTCAAGGAATGTGGGATCAATATTTACCTCTGGTAGAATTTTCCTATAACAATTGCTTCCATTCAAGTATTCAGATGGCACCATATGAAGCGTTATACGGAAAGAGATGTCGCACACCAACCTGTTGGGATGACATTGGTGAAAGAAAACTTGTAGGCCCAGAACTGGTGGAGGAAATGATGGAAAAGGTGAAGTTAATCCAAAACCACATCAAAGCATCTCAAAGTATGCAGAAGAGCTATGCTGACAATTGAAGGAAGGATTTGGATTTTTAGGCAGGAGATCATGTTTTCCTGAAGGTATCACCATGGAAGGGAGTTATACATTTCGGTAAGAAGGGTAAATTGAGTCCCAGGTACATTGGACCCTTCGAAATTCTAGAACGAATTGGGGCTGTAGCTTACCATTTGGCAATGCCGCCAAGTCTCTCCAAAGTTCATGATGTATTCCACATATCACTGTTGAGAAAATACATGCCCGACCAAACGCATGTACTCACCTATGAGGAATTGGAACTGGAAACCGATCTGTCTTATTGTGAAGAGCCCATCAGGATTCTTGATACAAGGGAACAAGTTCTAAGAAACCGGACGACTCGTCTGGTAAAAGTTCTATGGAGAAATCATAAGATGGAGGAGGCAACGTGGGAACCCAAGGAACTTATGATGAAGAATCACCTGAGTCTTTTTATACAGTGATATTATATGAAATTTCGAGGATGAAATTATTTGAAGGAGGGGAGAATGTAACACTCCAAGCTTCCACGGTACACTTCTCTTTGAATAATACAGTAGCGTGTGTTGTACGCAACTTCGAGTTCTAACACACACCACAACTAATCGAAGTAGCTGTTATGAATAGTAATACCCACCTTTTAAAATTATAGAAATTTTATATTTCAAAATGGACTTCATTTTTGTATTCGTAATATTCAAATTATCCAAAGTTGAATTTTTTGTAATTTTCTGAGAACTTCCAATTTTTATGAATAATGAAAAATACTTATAAACAAATTTTTTAATCAAAGTATTTTATAGTGATAAATTATACTATTTAGTGGTTTTAAAGTATAATTAGAATATATTTTTACTATTTTATCCAATGGTGGTAATTAGAATTAATTTCACTTTGAAATTGGACATAAACAATTGTCAATATTTTGATATATATTGTTTCTTAAAAACACGCTATTTGTTGTGACAGCAGGAATTAATTATAAAATTAATTAATGCAACTTATATGTTTGGAATTTTGTAAAATAGACATCATTTTTGTATTCTGAATATCCATTATATCTTAGGGTGAAATTTTGGCATTGTTATGAAAAACTTCAATTTTTGATGAATAGTGAAACCACGAAGTGGTAGTTAAAAAACTGATTTTTCATTTAAATGAAACATTACCACTTCTGTGATTTGATTTTCAAAAATCTGACATACCTGGTTGTCATTATGATGTAAAATGTGGTTCAATAAGATGAAAATAATTATTTGGTGAATAGTAACTTTTAAGTTTAATTAATCACGATTAATGGTAATTAGTGAAATTTAAGGTAAAAATGGTATTATAAATATATGAAATGACCATTACACTTGTCCTGCCCCTATTGGATGTGTCATTCACGACCAATAAAATCAATGGGTCAACTTGGGGACCCCATGGAGCCACTTTGGAAGGAAAATGACATAAATTACTTTTATTTAAAGTTAAAATAAAAATGTCACAAACATAAGTTGTTTTACTAAAACAATTTTTAAATGGGGTTATACAAGTCATATTTCTGACTATAAATATTCATTAGAAAGATAAAAAGATTTCCTACATCATGATGTTTTTTTATAATTTTTAGACATTAAATAAATTAAATTATTTATGACACCATGATGATGCAGCAATTACCTCATTAATTAACGATTTAAATGAAATGAAAAGATAATGTAAAATTTAAGAATTACACTTCTCAAAAACCTATTGGATGAGTAGATTTGAACCCTTATCACCTTAACCTCGAAATATATAAGTGTGGGACCTTTAGAATCCTAAAATAATTTCATAATAAAGTAACATTTCAATCTTTCCAAGAGTGCCCCTTCTCTCCTCTTATAAAAGGCCCCCAACTCTACCACCTTATTCACATCATCAAGCCATTTGGCTCGGCCAACCTCTGCCCAAATAGTCTCCCAACTTCCCTCCCTTACTCCTAGAAGCCTCACATTGCGCAGAATTCTTCCCAAGGAAGCCTTTGGCTCAAATCAAAAGAGTTACCCGATATTAATGTAATGTCTTCTCTTATGTTATTTTGTATTATTTTGCTTATCCAACCCGCTAAACTCTTTTTATTCATATCATTTGTAACAAAACCAGTATCCTCAATATACTAGGATGTTGTTATAGGAATTATTCGAGATACACTTACACACACCTACATCTAATGGTTAAAGAACATAATGTTTCTGTGGATGGCGAATTTCTGCCTCACGAAACGGTGATTGTTCAACACTCATATAACACCTCTAATTGTGGCCATTTTGATGACACTATTTTAATATATGATATATATATTATTTTTATGTTTTCCTTATGCTTCTTTATTTCTCATTTGTGGCATACTTTATGGTTTCCATTTTGGGCAAACGTGATAATTTCATTTTAGGAAGTGCGGACTACCGTCCCCTCAAAGTGATTTGAATCGTTAATGCCACATGTGGGATGTATAAAGGATGGCGTAAATGGTATTATACATTATATTATACTGGAATTATATTATACCTTTATATAATTAAAACTTCATTCCATTAAATATGAAATAGAAATGAAAGTAGCGTTCATGCGTACGTACGGCTTACGGTCTCCATGAACGGTGCATTTCGTTTCTTACCTCTAAACGTTATGGAATATTATAAATGCATGTATATACTGGATATATATGAGAAATATGATATCTAAATCATGAATATAATTCAGGATATAATGGATATTTCACCACATGACCAACTTGTAATTATAAGAAGTTTATTTTTGACTCAAGTACCTAAGATCGACAAAACGACCGTTATAAACTTAAATAATTACATAATGTTCATGACATGGTAATAAGTGATTTAAAAGGAATAATGAACATGAAAAAGGTTCTTAAGAAGGTATAGATTAACTCTAGTTTATTATTCAAGAGATCAAAGAACGGTCGAGTGAATTCAGACACAAGGTAAGGTAATTTCTTAACCCAATTTCCATTCTTTGGGTTAATCTCCTACTTTCAAATTATGTCATCATATTATTATGTCCTATCTTGTATTTATACTTTATTTATGTGTAAATATAGTGAATACACATAATATATCTATTTTATTTTAAAAAATGATCTTTTTAAGGACTTCGTCTCAATCTCCTTTCATTGAGGCATATTTGGTTTTATACACAAATTTCATTTATACGGTTTATAAACCCCTTTGAATTTTACTTTTATTCAAAAGGAATGTTTTTATATGAAGAGTTTTTACTAAACGACAAAAGGAATATTTTTTTTTCTTACGTATGTGGTGACAATGACTTCTCTACTACCGTGACTATTATTTGAGTTTCGGCTTCCTCTATAAGCCATAACTTTTTTTAAAAGAAAAATAAATACCATGTTTTACTTTTCTTTTATTTTGGTATTGAAAATGGTTTTGATAAAGTTTTTATTATATCAATGTGTTGTATTGATATCTTGTGATTGAAGTGTGGGAATCTTATGTTTCCTTTATGAATGTTTTATGTGATACAATTATGTTATGGTTTATGATATGTTTAAACCTGTTCATATGAGGAATGAATTGCGCTTAATAAGTGACAGGTGGAGCCCTCTATAGCTCCTCGATGCATCGATAGGTCTCATGAGACAAACTAGTGTCTTGGCATGAGGCCTTGACAAAATATTATTTGTAGTCTTGGCACGAGGCCTTGGCTACGTGGTTATGATAGTCTGGCATTATGATTTCCATCATTATGCAAGTCGTTATTAATATTTCATGTGATTATTCGACTAGTAGAATATCCATTTGAGTAAGTAAATGGAATTATTTAATTTTATTTTTACCATATTATTCTGAAGTTCAATTTTAAAAAGTCTTTTGTTTTAGTTATGCATTACCTTAAATGTTAATGTTTATTTATGAAAGCTTCCGCTATATTGTTATCCTTATTGAGCATCTAATCTCACCCCTTTCAATGTTTTAATATTTTCCAGGATGTGAAGAAGTATTTTATGAATGACCTGCATGGATAGTCAGAAGGGGATATGAGTGTGGACTTTGGAGACCATGTTATTATAGTTTTTCAATTTATGATGTAATATAACTTTTATGAATCTATCTAGTGTCTCCAAGGCTACTAAACTAATCGGTTTTTCGAGACATGATCTTTTGTGATCATGCCAATGTTACGAAGTAATGCACTGACTCTGGGTAACTGGGGTCTGGGCATTACAAAAAAAACATTGGTGTACACATCCTATTCTCCCCAATGAGAAATAGATTAGTCATCTCGTTCACATCTTATGGGATGTATGTATTCATTTTTTTTATCATATGAGTGTGTGAGGATCATATAACCAAGTACTATCTTACCTCTTGGCATATTACCATGTTTCCCTCTAGTTTATATATGGGATATAAATGTTTTCCAATAATTATAAACTACTTTACATTCCTTATTATTTATATTAATAGTTTTATATAAAAGTTTTTATTTAATCCATTTCTATAATTCACCATTTGTCGAACGTATTTTTTACATTTGAAATGTATTTCCATCCTTTGAAATGTAAATCATGATTTTTTTTAAATATTCTCTGGAGGTGAAATGCAGTATTATTTGAAAATTTTAAGGAAAATTATTTCTTTGATTTGATATTAGTATCTTATTATAGAATCCATTGTGATAATTTGATTTTATTTTAGTTCATACCATTCTTATTCCATCAATTGTTCGTATATTTTCTCCATCCAGGTTTGAGGAGGGTTAAAGAACCACTTAGGGGAAGTTTTAGCAATTGATATATGAACGTAGAGAGTTGTATCCTTTGAGACATAGGCTATTAATCTATCATGTTTTGCTGGTTGTTTTCTATAGTACTTGGGTTTTTCATACATTTTTGACTTCTTGTACACTTCTTTCAATATATTTTGTTTTTTATGCATACTGATTTTCTATCTTTCATCCAACTTATCTGTGTAAAATTTGTTCCCACTTTCATTTTTTGATGCCAGGTGCTACTATCCAACCCGTGGGGATTGGGAACGTGCTTCTTGACATGTTAGTATGAGATCAGTTATTGAGTTACATGGGTATTCAGGATGGTTCGTGTCAAATCATTACAAAAGATCTTATTTGGAGGACAAGAGAGATTTTATTTATAGATGAATGGAATATATATCATGAAATTTGTAATACATATATAAATATATATATACTTTGTTACATGTAATATTATAGATTGTAATTTTATTTAAAAAAAATTACTTTAATGATTGAATTTGATTAAATAGCAATTTTTTAGATAAAAATTTATTTATAAAATTGGATTAATGATTGTTAAATAGTTAATAATTTTAATGTAAATATCAATAACATAATGCATTGTTAAATGAAATAATTTTATATTAATTATTAATTAGTATAATTTTTTTTATTAATTTATTATATATTAAAATTTATTTAAATAATATTTATTCAAATAAAATACAATCAATTAAATTATTAATCATATAATGTTTACTCAATTCTATTGGAGAAGACGAAATCCCTTTTTATTATTTAAAAACATTTTTCTAAACAAATTGTTTTCATAGGTTTTGTATTCCTATATTGAAAATAATTTTTATGATCATTATAATGTTAATAATATATAATTGTTTAGTATTATGGTTTAGAATTTTAAAAATAGTAAATAAATGTAATTTCATACGTATTTTTTAAAAAAAGAATCCAAGGAAAAAATTGAGGTCCCATGGTAGTTGTAAAATGAGGTAAAAGGATTAATATACTAATGATATCACAAATTATTATCTATAAAAAATGGATGAGGAGATTATGAACCTCATATTTTTTTATATTGATTATTTTACCACTATTGATATTATGTCAATGAGAAATTATGTTTTGGTTCAATTATGGAATATATATTTGAAAAAATGTCACACTAACTTACATATAAATGGGCCCCACCACTACCCATATTAGTAAGAACCCAGTTCTTATTCTTGAGGTACAAGTTTCTTCTTTTCTCTGTTCCTTAAGTGTTTTTGATAAAATAAGGAAAATGGGGGAAAATCTCAAATTTTATGGGTACACGCCATGTACTTCTCCACATTTCGTGTACTTTGGCCATGTGGGATGAGTACACAGGGCATGTAGCCTTGTTGGTGATGAAAGTTGTAAAAACCGACTACATGCCGTGTAGTGTGTAGTTACACGCCGTGTAGTCAGTCGATAGGTAAATAGTAAGGCGGTGGAAGCAGCCACCAGATGAGCGATAGTACACGTCATGTATTCAGGAATACATGTCATGTACGCATGTCAACGGATGAACAGTGCGACAGTGGGAAAAGTAGCCGCATGTGGAACAATTAAATGAGAAAAATACACGCCGTGAAGTCATTAGTACATGCCGTGTAGTTTGTTTTTTTCTCTTAAAATGGGTAGTAGCCTCCCATGTTCACAGGGAAAGCATTGAACCGGAGGAAGGCTTGAGATAGATGGCTAGAACTTTGGAGATCACCCAAGCGAGCACCGGGATTCCGATTCCACCTCTATTGATCTTGTTGGAACCATATGGGTATGCCCTTCCTTCTCCTTAAGTTGTTCTTACCAACTCTTTCCCAAGGTAAAGTTATTTACATTTGAACGAGTTTTCATTCAGCTCATATCTATGGCATTCATTGACGATTCGAGGAGAGGCATTCACGTATATGGATCCGGGGTGATCGAGGTAGGTGGCTTGGTGTTGAAATTACAACTATTGTGTGTTTGTGTGTACCATTTTGCTACGAACCCATGTTGGGGTGTCGTGTGGCTGAGACCTTGAATTTTTTGAATACCTAGAATTGTATAGGTAATTAAATGTGATAATAAACTGTTGTTTGGGATCACTGCTTTGATCCAGGACCACCCCGGGGGTGCATTCCTCTGTTTAGCCGTTTGGCCAGGATACCCGAGGGTATGCCATTGTAATAATGATTATTGAATTTCCTTAAGAGGAATTGTATGTGAATTTCTCTTTTATATGTTGGACATGGACCAGTTACCTATATATCCTGAGGGTAATATTTTACGTAGCCTGAGGGCAGTGGTTATTTTGTCCTGAGGGAAATATTTGTTATGTCTGTGGGTGATAGACTCTGTGCCTGAGGGAAACACACTGTACACCTAAGGAAAATATCTATTTTTCCTGTGGGAAATTACATGAGGGTTTTGTTTCTGATTACCTGAGGGTAAGTGTTTACGTGTCTGGGGACACTGACTATCAACTTTGAAAATTCACCGAGGTGATGTATTATAATAAATCGATAAAATGAATATTAAGAATAGCAATATAACTGGTTAAGTTAGTTACTTTTGAGTACTGGTTAGTTTATTGCATTTACTACTACACACTGTTGTTTCATATTTTCACATAGTTGGGAACATTCCTTTGGTGGGTGCCTACTGGGATTTATTTATCACACCCTATTTGGATCATGTCTTCAGCCCAAACATATTACGTTTCTGCTGGTGTTGATAGTGGCAAGAGTCCCTATATAGGTACTTGATTGTTGTAGAGGAGTATGAGAGCATGGGACCGAGCGTAGGCTTGCGATGCTGCGGAGTTCCTGTTGCACTGTTTTGTTTTGATTTACTATACCTTGTACCTTGAGCTGTATTGTATTGAACTGTATTGTTGTGTAACATGTTCTGGCTGTTTTCTTAGAACTAGATACATGTTGCATCATTATATATATGACTATTGGTTGTATTTTACTGTAGTTGTTAATCTTAAATGTGTATGGTTTATTGCTTCCATTCTTGTTGTATGTTTTATATTTTATTCCGCTGCACTACACTTCGACAAATGAGGGAATAGTTTTTCCACTATCAGACCTAGGCCCTCGCTGCTAGTGGGAAGCCTCTGGTGTTTGGGGAAATGCGCTTGAGGTCATTTGACCAACCGGGTTTGGGGCTCCCGTTTAGTGGCACCTGGATCTGGGATGTTACAAAGTGGTATCAGAGAAGTTTTTTTCTTTGACTTACTATTTGGAGATTTAGTCAGGGATAAGACAGAAATGGTAGTTGGTAATAAGTTGTGCCCGCGAGTAGTTAACCCGTGTAGAGGGAAAAGCCCGTTTACCTTGTATTTTTGCAATTCTTCTGATTTTTCAAATTTTGCAGTTGATTGATTTTCACCGTTGGGTGACGCACTTGTGATTGTGCTGTTTATGTTTAATCTATGGGTTCTATTTAGTTGCAACCTAATGAGATGTGGGTATTCTATCTCATGCATCATTTAGGCACATGCTAGAAATAGCATTCCATGCATCGTTCCATGGCATGTAGGTGCATTAGAAATTGATTGTCGTTGTGATAGGTATTGTGATAGTAAACCATACTGTTGTGATGGCTGCTTGGATAAATATCTTCTATGTGATAGGGCAATTTTTGTGTGATCTAAATGATAGAATGGATTCCAAACATTGGTTTTTGGGGAGTATGGGCCGTCATTGATAGGAATTTGGCGTATCATTGACTGTTTATCTTGTTATAACACATAAAAAATGACAAACATTGATTATTGGGGAGTATGGGCCCTCGCGGGTCGGAATTTGGCACTTAGGTGTTGTTTCTCAGCATTTACTAGGTTCCGGAGTAGTTTCATAAGCTTACTGTTCAGAAAGCCCAGGATACATGTTGTGTAGTTCCTTGGACACATGCCATGGGTTCTTCTGTTCGGGAAGAAAAGAATACCTTTTGAGTACACGCCATGTACACTCAGTACTTGGTGTGTAGTCTCTTCCCGTGTCATAGGCCATGTGTTCGGGTACCCTGGGAAGGGAAATTCATGGGGAAAACACATTGTGTACCAGATGTACATGTCGTGTAGTGTTGACCCATAGTCCGACCGTGTAACTAACAACATGGGCCAGTGTAATATTTTCTTGTACATGATGTGTCAATAATGAACACACCATGTAGCTTTAGCCGAGTAGTCGTCCATGTCACGAATGAAACAGGCAGTTGGAAGATTAAACCATACACCCCGTGTAGACCTTATACATGCCATGTAGTTTCGATCGAAAGAGAGTTGTGTGGCTAAGCCATGTAAAAGGACATGGGAAGGGGAATAAAATTCTGGTACACCCCGTGTAGTAAATATATACGCTGTGTAGTATTGTTTTGAAAATCTTGAACACCTTATTCCTCCTGTTCTCTTCTTGGTCCCTTCATTTTTCAGACTACGATAATCATGACCTAAGGAGTGTGTTTGACCTTGTAGAGTCATGCCGCCGAGATGACCACGTGTTTTTCTCCAAGAGAGCGGCGAAGAGTATACTCTAGATATTGTGGGCCATGGGCTACCAGTGGATCCTCCAGAAGATCCAGATTCGGCGCCAAGTTTTATACCATACATAGGCACATATGCGCAGTTTGGTAAAGGTTTTATGTGGTTCATGCAGAACTTTTAGGGAGCAACACTGGCTGCCACATCTATGGCTGAACTGACTCGTATATTCTAGCAGCAGCATCCACCTACGTTTTCAGGGGATGGAGGACCACAGGCTGAGGAGTCTTGGCTGGGGTCTATGTAGACTATTTTCGAGCATCTTGAGACGTCTCTAAGGTGGAGGTTCAAGCTCGCGACTTATATGTTGTGTGATTCTACCAAGAGGTGGTGGGATTTTACCACTCAGATAGAGCATCAATGAGACATAGTGTGGGAATATTTTCAGATATCCTTCTATGATTTCTTCTTCCCAAAGATGCTGAGGGCAGATAGAGCTCGGGAGTTCATGAATCTGCATCAGGGCGCTATGTCGGTGATGGATTATTTTGTTCATTTCACCAAGCTTCAGCGTTTTGCACCCGTTCTGGTGGGTGAAGAGACGTTGAGGGCTAGACTCTTTGAGGATGGTCTTCGATATAACATCCAAGCACTGGTAAATGTTTTCAGTTTTTCTATAGTACATACTATTGTGAACGAGGCGCTGATTATAGAGATGGTCCTTCGGGAAGCTAGTGGTGTAGGCCAGGGTGGTTCGACACCAGTTTCTGGTACTATTATTGCCGGTAAGAGGAAGATACAGATGGATTTCTCTCACGGTGGTAGTACCATCCAGAAGAATGATTCAGGTGGTCAATTCATGTGCTACCAGTGTGGTACAGAGGGAAAAAAGAGACCACAGTGTCCATGTGACCCATTTGAGTGTCGAGCTTACTGCAATATGGGTCATCTACAGTGATTTTGCAGGGTGTTTACACCAGTGGCTAGTGGGAGGGGTTCTATGCAGACTCCGCATGCGGGAGCAGGACCAGCAGCTTCTTACCCATCGGGCAACTGGGATACATCATGACGTACAGGTAGAGGTGGTGGTCATGGTTGTGGTAGCCAGACACCTAGATCTCAGAGGTAGCAGGGCGGGAAAACTTAGGGTAACTAGGCTATGTCACAGGGCCGTGGCACTAGGCACACATATGCTGTGCAACATACCCAACCGGAGCAGGATCTCAAAGCTTCTACTATCAGAGGTATTATCCTAGTAGCTTTTGTTTTATCATCAGTACTTTTTGATACATGTGAAACACATAGTTTTATATCTGTACCCTTTTTATAGAGCCTTGGGCACTGCATTTCCACTTTTTTTTGATGTTATTATGATAGACACTCCATTGGGGACATGAACAGCTGGTGCGTGTCAGTGCAGGGAGGGCGTCCTAGAGGTTGGTGGGTGTCACTTTCTATGGGACCTCTATGTCTTAAAGATGACAAGCTATGATGTAATTTCAGGATGGACTGGTTGGTTCCCTTTCGAGCCTTTTTGGACTGATATCGCCGCAGGGTGCGTTTCACGTCACCAGAGGGCAGAGAGTTTCTATACAAAGGTGAATGGGATGTTCAGGCGAGTCGAGCTGGACCAGAGCATGATGGGTGAGGTGGTGTCACAAACCAGATTGTGAGTTTATATCTGGATGATCAGGGGACTTGTCAGCATGATTTCCATCTAGTAGTTGATCATTTCAGGGATGTCTTCCGAAACGACTTTTTAGGTCTACCTCCGGAGTGGGAGGTGGATTTCTTTATTGAGCTTGTTCCAGGAGCAGAAGCAGTGTCCATTCCACATTATTGGATGGCTACATATGAGTTGCAGGAGATCAAGAGGTAGTTAGAGGAGTTACAGGAAAAGGGTTTTATCCGACCTAGTACTTCTCCTTGGGGTTCACCTATCATGTTTGCGAAGTAGTTGAATATTACCCTCAGACATTGTGTGGATTATCGGAAACTGAACCTACTGACGGTTAAGAACCGATATCACTTGTCGGGGATTGATGATCTTTTTGATCAACTTCAAGGGGAACGAGTGTTCTCAAAGATTCACATGAGATCAGGATATCATCATCTATGGGTGATACCATCATATATATCGCTTACAACATTTCAGAGTAGATATTCTCTGTACGGTTACTTGGTTATGCCATTGGGACTCACGAACGCGCCAACAGTTTTCGTGGAACCGATGAATTGTGTGTTCCATCCTTATCTGGATTCTTTATATGGTAGTATTCTGGATGACATCTCGGTGTACTATCACACTCTACATGACCATGCCACCCATTTTGAGATCATACGGAGTACACTGAGAGAGCATCAGCTATATGCTAAGCTCTCGAAGTGCCACTTTTGGATTGACCATATTCACTTCATGGGTCTATAATCTCAGCGGAAGGAGTTGCAGTAGACCCAGAGAAGGTGAGAGAAATAGTTTCCTAGGAGAAGCCTATGAATGTGTTTGAGATACAGAGTTTCTTAGGGCTGGCTGGTTACTACAGGCGATTCATCCAGGACTTCGACCGCTTAGCAGTGTCGTTGACGGGTTTGACTAAGAAGGGTCTGAAGTTCGCTTGGATAGATGTTTATGAGACAACATTTTAAGACCTGAAAGGAAGGGTGACATCAACACCAATCCTGATACTCCCCGAGAAAGAGAAGAGCGATACAGTTTACTATGATGCATCAGGTATTGGGCTGGGAGCAGTGTTGATGCAGGGAGATCGATTTTTTGCGTACGGGTCTCGGTAGTTGAGGCCACATGAGAGAAATTACTTGATGCATGATCTCGAGTTCGCTGTAGTTGTTCATGCGTTGCGCTGTTGTAGAAAATAACTTTTGGGAGAGCATTTTGTGGTTTTCACCAACCACAAAAGTCTCAATTATATCTTTACCCTATGTAACCTGAATCTGAGACAGAGAAGGTGGGTCGAATACCTTCATTCCTTTGATATTGTGCTTGCCAATACACCTGGTAAGGGTAATGCAGTAGTTGATGCACTCAGCAGGAGGACTCAGATAAAGGCAGTGTAGGAGGCCAGTGGTGAGTGGCATCTCATATATTTGTTCTTTGAGATGCATTTGGAGGTTCATGGTAGTTAGGGGCAAACCTATCTTTCTTATTTATCTGTGAATTCTACCCACATGGATAGAGTGAGGATGAGACAACTATCTTATTCAGAAGGCCTAGTTCTACGGGAGTCGGTGGCAAGTGAGGACCCTCCACCTGGTTGGACGATAGGCGATGATGAGGTACAACATTTCCATGAACGAGTATGGGTTCCAAGGGATATACTCATGGACCTGATGTGGGAGTTTCATGCTTTAACTTGGGCAGTTCATCCCAGATTTACAAAGATGTACTATGACTTGAGACGTCAGGAATGGTGGCCGGTTATGAAGAGATAGATACATGGTTTTGTTACGAGGTGTTCCACCTGTCAACAGGTGAAGGTGGGGCATCAAAGGCTAGCCAGACTGTTATAGGAGTTACCCATTCCGGAGTGGAAATGGGTTGATGTCGTGGTGGACTTAGTGATTGGGTTTCCGAGGTCACCATGGGGCTATGATGCCATGTGGGTTGTTGGGGATATACCCACGAAGGTAGCTCACTTTTTTCCAATCAAGGAGACCTTCAGAGTTGATGAGCTCAGGAAGTTGTATATCCGAGAGGTCGTACGTCTTCATGGGGTTCCTCGTTCAATAGTTTTTGATAAGGACGCCCGTTTTACGTCTCGTTTCTAGAAGAGTTTTCAGAGGGCACTGGGTACACAGGTTCTTCTGAGCATAGCTCACCACACTCAGACCGATGGACAGTCCGAGCATACGATACAAGAGCTTGAGGACATGCAACGTGCATGAATCCTAGACTTTGGGGTCTCTTTGAAGAAGCACATACCCCTGGTCGAGTTTTCCTATAATAAATGTTTTCAGGAAACTATTGAGATGGAAACATATGAGGATTTATATGGTTGCCCATGCCGATCACCCTTGTACAAGTTAGAGGAAGGTGAGGTAGCTGTAATGGGACCACATCTCGTGCATGTGACTTCTGGTAAGGTCCAGTTGATTCAGAAGTGGTTGGATACCGCATAGTCTCGTCAAAAATCTTATGCTGATCGCCGCAGACAACCCTTGGAGTTCATTGTCAGGGATCAGGTTTTCTTGCATGTTTCGCCGAGGTTGGGACACCAGTGGATCAGGAAATAGGGTAAACTTTCACCGAGGTATGTGGGTCCATTTGGGATTCTGGAGTGAGTCGAGCTGGTTTGCTATTGGTTTCAGTTACCATAGAGGTATCGGTCCATGCACGGCGTCTTCCATGCATCTTAGTTGTGCCGCTATCATTCAGACCTATCTCACATATTTCAGCCATAGGAGGTTGAGTATCCGGTAGATGCATCCTTTGAGGAGAATCTGATTCGTATCTTTGATGGGAGCACGAAGGTTCTCTAAGGCTGGTCAGTTCCTCTCGTACGGCTGCTATGCCAGTATGTCCGAGTGTAGGACTAAACGTGGGAGTGGGAGACCGATGTACGTGCTCAGTGGCCTGAGTTGTTCACAACTTTATATTCGCCACACTTGAAAGTGAAATTCGAGGAAGAATTTCTTTAAGGGAGGAAGTTTGTATGAACCTGGTTCTTATTCATGAGGTACATGTTTCTTCTTTTCTCTTTTCCTTAAGTGTTTTTGAGAAAATAAGGAAAATGGGGGAAAATACCATTTTTTTTTGTTACACGCTTTTTACTTTCCCACACGCCGTGTACTTTGGCCGTGTGGGATCAGTACACATGGCATATAGCCCTGTCGGTGATGAACGATGCAAAAAACTGACTACATGCTATGTAGTGGGTATTTACACACCATGTAGTCAGTCGGCAGATAAATATTAATGCGGTGGAAGCAGTCTCTAGCTGAGCGATAGTACATGCCGTGTATTTGGGAATACACGCTGTGTACCCATGTCGACGGATGAACAGTGAAGCAGTGTGAAATGTAGCCACCAGAGGAACAGTTAAATGATAAAAATACACACCGTGTAGTCATTAGTACACGCCATGAAGTTTGTTTTTTTTTATTAAAATGGGAAGTATCCTCCTCTATTCACAAAGAAGGATTATAACCAGAGTATGGTTAGGGAGAGACGACCAAAACTTTGGATATCACCTAAGCGAGCACCGGTAATCTGATTCTGCCTCTGTCAATCTCGTTGGAACCGTACAGGTAAGCCCTTCCTTCTCCTTATGTTGTTCTTAAAAATTAATTCTTGAGGGAAAGTTATTTAAATTTTAATGGGTTTTCTTTTACCTAAGATCTACTTCATTCATGGACGATTCGAGGAGCATCGTTCATGTATATGGATCAGGGGAAATAGAGGTAGGTGTCTTGGTGTTTATATTCCAACTATAGTGTGTTTGTGTGTACCATTTTGCTACGAACCCATGTTGGGGTGTCGTGTGGCTGAGGCCTTGGCTTTTTTGAATAGCTAGAGTTGCATAGGTAATTAAATGTGATAATAAACTACTGTTTGGTATCACTGCATGGATCCAGGACCACCCCAGGGGTGCATTACTCTATTTAGTCGTTCGGCTAGGATACCTGAGTGTATGCCATTGTATTAATGATTATTGAATTTCCCTGTGAGGAATTTTATGTGAATTGCTTTTTTATCTGTTGGGAATGGCCCAGTTACCTGTTTAGACTGAGGGAAATATTTTACATAGCCTGAGGGTAGTGGTTATGTTGGCCGAAGGGAAATATTCATTATGCCTGTGGGCGATAGACTCTATGAATGAGGGTGACACTTTGTACACCTGAGGGCAATATCTGTTATTCCTATGGGAAATTACCTAAGGTTTTTTTCTGATTACCTGAGGGTAAGAGTATACATGTTTGGGGACACTGACTATCTAATTTGAACATTCACCGAGGTGATGTCTTATATTAAATGGATAAAATGAATATTATGAATGGAAATATAACTTGTAAAGTTAGTTAGTTTTTAGTACTTATTAGTTTATTTCATTTACAACTGCACATTGTTGTTGCATATTTTCACACAGTTAGGCACATGCCTTTTGTGGGTGCCTACTGGGGTTTATTTCTGACACCCTGTTTGGGTCATATCTTCGGCCCAAACAGATTACGTTTCTACAGGTGTTGACAGAGGCAAGATTCCCTATATAGGTACTTGATTGTTGCATAGGAGTAGGAGAGCATGGGATCGATATTAGTATTGCGATGCTGCTGAGTTCCTGTTGCACTATTTTGTTTTCCATTACTATACCTTGTACCTTGAGCAGTGTTATATTGTACTGTATTGTTGTGTAACATGTTCTGGCTATTTTCTTAGAACTAGAGACTGTTTCATCATTATCTATATGATTGTTGGTTGTATTTTACTACAGTTGTTCATCTTAAATGAGTATGGTTTATTGCTTCTGATATGTTGTATGTTGTATATTTTATTATTCTGCACTACACATTGACAAATGAGGGCATAGTTTCCCCACAATCAGTTCTGGGCCCTCGCTGCTAGTCGGCAGCCTCTGGCATTTGAGGAAATGCGCTTGTAGTCATGTGACCAACCGGGTTCGGGGCTCCCGTTGCGTGGCACCCAGATCTGGGACATTATAATATTAGTCAAAAAAATTCCATTGATTAACATGGTTATAATTACCCTAAATCACTCACTAATAATACTCTTTAAAATTTTGTAACCTAAGGTCACATGGATGAGTCCTCAATCCCTTATTTTAACGAGGTTCTATAAAATAAGATTCATTTCTTCAATGTAAGTGTTATCATGGCAGTAATCATTTTTGGTTTCAATTTCATCCATGTGTTAGTAAATATAAAAAATCAAAATAAAAAATTGTTATTTAATACATTAGTCATTTTAAATGAGTTATTAATATTATATGGTAACATATTTTTACTTATTCAATTATTACCATATGTTCATGTTTTGGTTGGTTCTAACAGCTAAAATAATTCAATAATCATTTTAACATGAATAATTAAGAAAACAAAAATTCTTATTGTATGATATAATAAATATTATTTTTATTTTTTAATTACTCTATTATTTGAATATATATTAGTATATTCATTAATAAAATCAATTCTTTTTTATCAAATTGATAATTAGAAAAATTGTGCTTAAAAATTCTCTAAACAAATTATGACCATAACATCCTAAAAATGGAAATTTGATAGTAGATAATTATCAACATGCATATTTGATACCCATGGTCATTTTTATAGTTTTTAACACCTGATAAAGGAAAAAGGACCTAAAACATTTTAATTACATTATAACCGATCAAAATTGACTACTGACTCTTAAATGTTAATTTTTATAAGAAATTACAAATAAATGACAAATAATATATATAATTAATTGTATCAATTAAAATAAATATAAATATTTTCAAGATATAAATTTGTAAAAATAATTTTTATTAAATCAGAGGTCCAAATGCATCCGAACAAGCCAGAATCCATTGTATGGGTTTTGTTGACTCAATTTCCAATTCATTTGGAAAAAATATGATTCATTGAATAACATACATTATGTTTATTATATTCTTCCATTCCATTATTTAATATGATATAATATCTTCCTATTGGTGGAAATTACTTTTTTATTTCATAATAGTCGTTATTATTAGGTTCCATCCTTCATAAAAGCATGACATTTTTAAGAATAAGTGTACTCAATTATTTTATATATTTCTCCTCCATGTATTTATAATTTAATACAATTTTCTTTAATATCTGGATTACCTAATTCTATGTTTTTTATATACTCTTCATATTTATATTTATCTCAATAAAATTAATATTTTTCTAACTCGTTCAGCAATATGGTGTTTTTTATAAAGAATACTTAAATGTCTAAAAATGAATAGTTTTTCATTAAAATACTTATACTCATATAATAAATAATTAATTTAATAAAATAAGTCTATGTTCATGAAAAACTTTTAGATATTTCAAATTAAATATATTTTAAGTAAATTTGTTCAAATTCTCAGAAAAGATTACTTTAATTGATTTGTTTCATCATTATTTTGAAAACATTTAAAAATTTTACTGAAAAAACAATATTAGTGTTTTTATCCATTATCCTATATATCCTTAAATTATTTATCTTCATTATAGAAGTGTTCATGATCAAAATCTGAATTCTCTTATGGTCGTATTCTTCTCGAGGATGAATTTTTTGTATCACTAGTCTAATCTATGATGTCCAATTATGTGATTCCATTTGAAAATTTTATATAACCAATTTTTTATAAATTGTTTTTTTTATGATGTGATATATGATTGAATTATTTTCGAACACATATGTATAGATTATAAATATGTGATGGGTGGGTCTGATAAATCACTCAAATGAAATTGATAAAAATTATTACAAAATGAGATAATGATATTACATATAAAGTATATAATATTTAGTCTTGTCCAAAATTAAATGAATATACAACATTTCAGGTTTAGAGAAATAATCATAGATATGTTTGGGTTCAAAAATATAAATATTATTCAATGTGAGGAACTGAGAGAATGTTATAAAACTTTATATGTGGACATGAATATAGTCTATTTTATTAAAAAAATGTTTTGATATCATATTCCAACGCAATTCCTAGAGTTAAATGATATAAGAAATGATTTTGTTTTTATCCTTATAGAATTATTATTATCTAGGGAATATTTATTCATAATCAATGGTTTCAATATAATACATTGATGTTATTTTTCCTTATCGAATGAATTATTGAAATCCACATTGATTTTATTGTTTTCCCATATATTTCTCTTATATTATGTTCTCCCACATTGTTATTACTTACTCCTTTATAAATCATTGATATTTTCCCCATAAATGAGTATTTGATCTCACTACTTCATATGTTTCCAATTTTACAATGGAAATAATATAAGGATTATTTTTAAAAGGAAGTTATATTTTCAGTTTTTTTTGGACATGTTAATGAAATAATGTGTAATATAATACTTATATAACACATCTAGAGAGGCACAATAACTTTGTATTTTGAGAGTCTTTTATTTTATGTTATATAATGTTTGAATGATGGAAATAATTTCAGTAAATCTTTCACATTATTGGTTCATTTTAATAATATAATGTTAATTATTCATAATCTAAATATATATTGAAGTATAATTTTTTTAGATAATTTGACAACTTATTAATGAATTTGATGGTGTTTTATTATGTTTAGTCAAACATTAAACATGTCTCTGAATGATAATCAAATAATTTATGAAATTATACCTCATCTTTTAAATGCAATAATATGAGGGTATTTAAAATTTTCAATTTTACATCCAATTAATTCAATACCTATTTTTTATTGATAAATTGAGAAATTATTCTAGGAATAATCAGTTTTTTGCCAATATACTCCACAAAAAATAATAATTATAGAATAAATCTCATAAAAATGGTTAATCAAAATCAATTCTTTAATATTCCTCTTGATTTTATATCAAATATTATTTTTTAAACCTAACATTGGGAGGGGGAATTTTATTACCCTTAACATTACAAGGGGTTTGGTCATGGAATTCATTTGTTTTCTCAAATCATTGAATTTGTAAATTCTTGAAGTATCTTATATCCTGATTTTAGGTGTAAATGTTTTTATTTGATGCCATAATCATCTCCAATCCATTATCTCTACTTCCACTACAGTAATTTAATTTCTATGATTCCATAATGGTGGTTCATGGTTCCAAATGTCAATTACAAAGACTCCATGATTCATTAATATCTTTATTCATTGTTTTGGAGCTTCCTCAATATTGACTACTAAATTTTTAAAATCAAAAAAATTGTTGTTTATCAACAAATTTCTATCTAATATTTTATTTTAATCAAAAAATCGTACATTAATATTTATAGAAATTATATTATCAGTGGGAATATTAATTTTTTATCTCATCATTCATGAATAGGAATTAAATATACTATAATTAAATTAAATATAATTTCCATATTTCAAAACCCCTTATATGTTTCTCTTGAAATGACATAGATAATGAATCATTCTCAATATTCAATACATTATTTTATCTTTCATGTATTATATTTTTATTCACCAACACAATTAGATCTAATAAAATTTGAATCTGTCCACGTTTTCATTACTCTCTTCATCGGTACATACTTATTCCTCTTTAGAAATGACTATATATACTATTTTAATTATTCCGTGAAGTCTATTTTCATATTATTCCCCCATGTGAGTATGTTATCTTCCACGTTCCTCATGATGATATGTGGAATATTTTTGTATGAAAAAATCTTTTTCTTCTAGTATTGTATTTTCCATTTACAATGATTAATCAACCACCATAACTACAACTTTTATCATTATCTTGATTAATAATCATTTTTATTGATCATACTTATCTTATCATACATGTTTCATAGGTAAATATACTAAAATGTAGTAAATAATCCATGAAATAAGGAATGTTAATTTTGTATGACCACTATATTTTTTTATCATCATTGTATTAATTATAATAATATAGAGATTGATTTTATAATTTCCATTGAATCATAACCAACATCAGTTTCATTCTCTTGAGAATTTAATGAAAAAGTTTGATTTATCCTTTTAATGGAGTTGAATTTAGATTTATTATTAATTTCCACTTTTCACATAGGGATGGACCTCTTCCAATTTTATACCAGATAATAACATTTTCTATTTGTCTCATGTTCCACTTATTTATGACCTAATCTGAAATTTCTAAAAACATTACATAATTTTTATTATATAGGATCATTAACTGCTTCATTATGGTAGAAGAATATTTATATTTCTCACCATAGATTCATTCAAGTACACATTATTATTTACTAAAAAATTCATACATAATTTGATCAATACTATACCATTCCCATATATATATTTTTATTTAGCAAATAATATTTGTATCTACGATATTATCTTATTTTTTCTGATTAAGGATATCATAGAGGTATCTTATGATAATAGATTCTACTATCATTTTTTTACTCATTTTGTGCAACCTATTTCTCTAATAGTGATGAATGTTATATAGTAAAAAATTCCCTAGCATCCTTTCTACTATTAACCCTATAAAAAGTATGTTCGATAACATTTTCAAGAAGATTATCACATTTTTCATGGATTTCAATATATTTTGTACTAAAGTTTGGATGATATAGAACCATACTCTTTCTATAGATTGAATAATTTCAAAATGATTATAGTGACTCAGTATTTATATATGACATTAAATGAACCTATGAATCTTATAGGAAAATCATATATAAAACTATATGAAATAATTTATATGTAAAACTCATTCCTCTAACCATTTTATAAAATTCATTGATCTCATAAGATAGTAATAGTAATCTTTGTATCACAACTAAAATAAGGTGGTAATTTTGTGGTCACCAAAATAGAAAAATATTTATATCTCACTAAATGAAACCCGTCACTATTTAGTTTGATATAATGAAGAATCTAGTATTGTAATGATGATAGATATTGCGAATAAATACACTGTCACGAACAAGATCTGGTCGCCAACGAAACTGGAGCCCGACTTGGTATGAGGAATAACCCAAAAGACATTCCCTATACCCATAGTTTGACACAAGTTCATGGGTATCATAAATAAATTTTTTAGAATGATTTACATGATAGTAGAAACATAAAACAACCAATAATGATAAATAAACAGAATATGAAAAATTTCACCTAATAAGTCTAAAAAATTCACTACTAAGTTACATAGTTTTAAACAAAACCCAACAGAGAACAAAATTAAAAAGGATTACAAAATATAACATAAAAACCACCACATAATAAGGGGCATCACCCACAAGCAATCTCCAAAACCCCTCATAGAGGGAAAAAGATAACAACCCGAACAACTGTCACCCTAGACCTTCCCTTAACTATGTCAAACTTAACCAAGTCAAATAACTACCAATGATGTATGAATATTGTGCGGCTAAGCATAATATTTTTCCGCAAAAAAATTTCAATGTGATAATTTATTTAAAAAAGCATAAATTTATTTATAAATAGGGATATTTAGTAACAATTTCTAAAACATGAAACATTAAATAAAAACTGTTTTTAATTGGAAAACTTTTAATAATGTACACTTTTAATGAAAACTAACATGTTACATAATTTTCTGACAAAACAAACCATATTCCGACCATAAGTACCGTATAGAAAATGGGAACTAATCATGGGAACACCCCTTTGGAACTAGGTAGCTGTGGGGATGTAGGTACATCATATATTGGTGTATGAATAACCATAATAATGTTCCCTCTCATGAATTTGGTAGCAGGAGGGGAAAACCCAAAGGCTTAGTGTTCCCCAAACATTATCAAGGTTTAGTTAGTGTTGACATTTTCAAACATTCTATGTGAAACATGGACAATACCACTATCAAATCACTAGAATAGTAGTCCAACTACGACCACTAAGTACCCAGGTTTCCCTGTTTGTCCTCAAGAATGTAACCCATATTATAAAATACCATTATCATATAAAAATACCATATATAAATCATAAACACCCCAAAATATTACCCAACAAGTTTTACATCATTTGTGTAACTCAATAAATCATTTAACATTTTCATAAAAAAATTCATGAAGTATAACAAGGATTCACAAACAAAATCCACTTCAAACCCCACTTTCCAGGCCAAATACACCGCATTACCATACCAAAATATCATTTAAATCCCTATAAAAATTTAATAAACTACATTGATATATTATAAAATTTCTTAAAATGATACCACATGAGTTAAAAATGAAAAACACACAATTACAGCCAAAAATAAAACTTTAAAATCCAAAACATAACCAATTATATCAAAAATGAATTTCCCACCAAAGAAAATATGTAAAAAATTGGTAGGATGGTCGGACAAGAAAAATATGTCATCAAGTTATTCATACACATGGAATAACCTAACTTAGATTTCAAAAACCCCGAATATCTGTGCGAATCTTCAAAAAAACTACATCCAAACCCAAGTTAGTGAAAATGAACCGTAACCCACAGTAGGGAACCCAGAAACCCAAATGATAACCATAGTAATGAAACCCAAGATGTTAGAATTTTAGAACATCACAAAGGTGGGAAGAAACCCAAAGGAGAAGGAAAAAAACAAATAAGGAATCACTTTATGAATATTGGAGTATCCTATCAAAAAACCCCATAAAAATGAGTTACAATAGATATTGAGGGAGATTTGAAGCCTTCCATGGATGTTAAGGTCGAATAGGGGAAGAAAGGGACGGATTAGGTTCATTTTTTGGAAGGAAGAAAATGGTCAAACACCATTTTTAACACATTGAAACAATTGGGCATGTTCTACCCACCCAAAAATCCCCCTTTTTTCCATATTTCAAGGGGAGTCCTAGAGGAAAACTATGGGGAAATATAGTCCAAGTCTAGAAGAGAAATATACTAGAAAAAAAAGACATGTATGTGACAATTCTCCCCAGCATTATTACATTCTCCTATAGAAATTCAACCCGAAGCATGATCAGAAAACAAGAATGGGTATACCTTTTCAACCAAAAATATCCACTCACATGTCTCGTGAATATTATTCCCTTGTTTCTAGAGGATTCAAACCAATAGAATAGACATTTCCCGAAGCACCTTCTCTTGTTGATCCACTATTCACACTGGTCACTCACCCCCAATAAATCAGGATCTCTTTCCAACTCATATCAATTGATCACATGTGACAGATCTATATTGTACTTATTCAATTAGAAGACATGGAATATTTCATGAATAAATGTCAAATGAGAAAGGAAAATTTAACATGAATTCTACCTTTCCATTCTACTCAGTAGTCTAATAAGTGCTAACATAATTTGGTGTTATCTATCCCTACATTCCAAAACAATGAGGTCCCAAATGAGGTTCCGCCTTCATGAATACCCGATCACCCATGGAGATATTATGGTCTTAATGCATCTAGTTATCATAATATCATTGGAATCTATGAGATGTCAACAACCATTTCCTGATCATCTTGACTATCTCAGAAGTCTCTTACACGTGGCTCGACCCCAACAGTGAGTTCTCACCAACCTCATTGCAAAAAAGAGGGGACCAACCAAGGCCAACCATAGAGAACCTAAAAAGGATACATTAGAATATTGTATTTATAACTATTACTATAAAATAACTCGACCATTACCAAATTGAAATCCCATGATCATCTAAAATCCAAAACACATGCATGAGGAATTTTTTCCAGAATATGATTTTCCAACTCCTCCTGACCATCTTCTTGAGTATGGTATGTTGTGGTCATCATAATATATAACCCCAAATCTTTCATAATGAATTACCAAAACAAATAGGTAAAATGGGGTCTCTATTTGAGAGAACAGATGATTGAAAACCATGAATCCTTACCACCTCTTAAATATAAAATTGGATAAATTCATCCGCTTTATCTTTTTCTCTAATAGATATAATGCTGGATGATATAGTCAGACGATCAATCACTACCCAAATAAAATTATTCTCCCATCGTGTATGTGGTATGATGAAAGTGAATTCCACAGAGACCTTGTACCACTTTGATGTATAAATGGTTAAAGGATGAAGACAACTATAAGGCCTTTGATGCTTTGTATTTACCTACAAACATGTATATAATCTCAAAATGATGTCATCTATTCCTCAGCACATACCTGAAAACCAGAACTGCCTAAATAAATCAAAATAAATTTTGGTAGCTCCTAGGTGAATAAACCATTGAAATTGGTGGTTATCCTTCACATGCACCATCCTCAGAGACAACGGTACCATTAAATGTTCCGTGAAGAACAATATTCCCTTGGGAGATAAAGAAAAATTAGAAAATGTTTTCCCACCACAAAGACATAGCATAGACCACTAAAACATCTCATCACTGGGCTGCTCATACTGAATCAACTATTAAAGAAAAGGAGTCAACTAAACTCTCACCAATAATTCAATTACATTGTGCTCCTTCATCTCCAAGTGTATATCAGAATATATCCCAATTAGAGTCTACTCCTTACTAGACTTCTTCAATGACTACACTGTTACTTTTTTTAAATATCCCCCAACCACCCCATTTCCCATTCCCGGTGTATAGATGACATCAAAGTGGAACCCCTAAAAACACACTATCCAATGGTGTTTCCTCATAATAAGATCCTTTTCCGAGAAGATGTAGGCTATGCTCCTATGATCATAGTAGTCTAGAAACTTATCCCCAAAAAGGTAGTGATGCTCTTTTGTCAAATAATGCATCACCACTTCTATCTTCATGCCATGGGTAATGTAATTATTTTAATGTTTTTAGAGTCTATGAGATCCATACACCACCATGTAATCACCCTGGATAAGCACACACCTGAGACCCATAACTGAAGAATAGAAATACACCATATGACCCTTTCTAGGTTCTATAAACATCAATATAAGGGAGGGAGTCAACCTCCATTTCAACTCCTCAAATGATGCTTCCAAATTTGGGCCCCATTAAAATTTCACCCCCTTTTGGGTGAGAATTTTCATGGGAGAATCATGCTGAGAGAAATCTCAAAAAAAGCACCTATAGTAACCTACCAGGCCATGGAAACTCATGATCTCAAAAACATTCTTCTGCTGCTCCCATGAAAACACTACACGGATCTTCTCGGGGTCCACCAAAACACTTAGTTCCAAGATGAAAAGACCTATAAACATCATTTACATGATCTATAATGTTCACTTGGACAAAATTTCATAATGGAAATGATTACAAGGTTTTCCCAAAATTATTTTCATATGATTTTCATGATATTTCATGGAACTAGAGTAAAATAGGATGCCTTCTATAAATACCAAGATGAAGGAGTAGATATACTAGAGGAACACCCAATTCATCAGTTCTATAAATAATGCTAGAGAATCGGTCAATCTGAAGGGCCTGACCAAATACTCAAAAGTTTCGTACATACATCAGGAAGCGGTATTCGTGAAATCTGCCTCCCTCACCCTGACATGGCAGTAACAAGAATTCAAGTATGTCTTGGAAAACAAATTTTCCCACTTCAAATGATCAAACAATTTATCTATTCCTAAAAAAGGATATTTTTTTATGTTTAACTTATTAATATTTTGGTAATCAATGCATAACCAGAGGGAATGTTCATCCTTAATTTAAAAAAGAACATGAGAGGACCATGGAGAGATACTCTGGAAAATGAATCCATTGGAATCCAAATCATCAAGTTTCATCTCAAATTACCTCAAATCATTTGGGGATATACAATATGTGGGAAAATATATCAAATATGTTCCCAATTCCAAATATATCATGAAATCCATGTCCCTATCGGGGATAAATCTTAAAAAATTATATGGGAATACATCCGAGAACTCATCCAGTAAATGAGGTAATACACCCTCCATAGCATGAACATCATCCTTATTCTTGAGTGACGATAACATGATGATAAGGCTTCTGAAATATGGTAGTGTAGGTCTCACATGACCTCACCGAGGATCCCATTCCCCAAGAAAACCCTATGGACTCCCATTAAATTCTATGAAACTCACCCGAAGATAATAGAAATCGATATGTTCTTGAAAGTGAACTAGCTAATACATGATAAGGATTATATCGAAAAGGTCTATATCCAAGACTAGGAGGTCCCACTCCATCCCATCCCTTAACATAGAAAGAGCACATGATAGGAAGTTGACAACTTGATCCTTATTCTTAAACAATGTTGTCACCATCTCCATAGAAAAGGAAAAACATCTGTTATAAAATTTATTAGGTTCACAATATTGTAAAATATAAAAAAAATATAATACACAGTATCATAGAAGACAACAACTATTAAAGATTAAATAAAAACGATCCCTCTAATGATCTATATGCCTACACTTGATCCAACTCTTTTCCTGATCCATTGAATGAAGATACCTTATCTCAGACTAATAGAATCCACTCGCCTCTAGCTCTACCCTATAATGGAACTATATAGATGATGATATGGCCCTACTTCCATAACCACCAAACTGAGAATCCACCATCCTTGGTGGATCTAACTGAACAGCCACCCCCTAGAATCCACAAATCTTACCCCTCTCTAGAGTGGATGTTACACCTTGAAAATTCACTACTAGTTTCCCATATCTCCAAAATGATAACATGGACACATTGAATACGTATATATATTTCAGGTGTTCCTTTCCCCCCCCCCACACACATGTGGCACATGATGAAACTTGCACAAGATTTCAGAGATAAAAACTACATGGGAGGATGTCCTAGACTACCACCTTGGTTATTCCCTCTATTCCTTTTCTTTTCATCTCAAATAGTATTCAACTACCCATAGTAGAAACCACTCAAGAAAACCCATACATTCCTTTCAGATCACTCCTGTCTATGAAATATTGATCATCCATCTCAGCATAGGTTCACATCCTGTACAAGAAGACAGAAGGGTTAATTTATATTTACAGCCCCATCTAAAACATCTGGGCATTCATGGATTCATTAGAAAAAATCTCTGGAACATACCACAATATCTAACCAAACACATATCATATTACATTGATTAATTATCTCCCTAGGAAGGGCCCATGAACTCCTAGGATATAGCATAGTCATGGACCTCGAGACAATACATCTCAATGAATATGGTCATGAAATCCTTTCATCTCATCTGATGATGCCTCCTAGCTTGAAGAAGTGATAACCACCACCTGCTACTATAAAACACAAATGATGTGAATTTTACCCTTACCTCCTCAGGTGTGTAATGGAATTCGATCATATTCTCTATCTTCTCAATCTATTCTTTCACTTCTTGAGGTTTCGAGCTACCTCAAAATAATGGGTTTTTATTTTTAAGGAACTCCTGGGCTTTATCCATTTTGGGAACACAATAATATTCTCTATCTGAAGTATAAATAGGACCCTATCCTTGCCCCAGAGCTTGGATATCCTAGAACATTTCTTCCACCAACCTATGGTTATCTAGTGAATGGGAACTCTCTCTTTCTCCCTCCGGTTGGTTCCTGGGAGCATTCCAGGGAGGTATGTTCCTAAAAATGAAATAGTCCAAAGAGATGTCATGATTACAATAATTCTAAAAAATATATGCGATAAAATAAAATATAAATAGATCAAACTCATCACAACAAGGAAATAATGAACTACTTCACCCACACCCAAGGTCCACATGATTCTTGCATACCGCGCATACCTCCTTGAAGAGATGTAAAACCAAAATTCCAATATCCAATGGTGACATATGTTCATTCACGAGAGTTGTGGAACAATAACCCTATTCTCATCTAGAACACCGAGCATCAACAGTCCTTTCTAATGTCTAATCAGACTCATCCCAAATAACAATTCCCAAAGTGCTTGGCCTACTCTGATACCATTTTGTCACAACCAAGATCTGGTCACCAACCAAACCACTGCCCAGCTCAGTATGTGGCATAAGCCAAAGATATTTCCCTATCCTCATGGGATGAAAAAATTTCCCATGTATCATAAATAAATGTTTGGGAATGGTTTACCCATGATTATAAATATAAAACAACCAGTAATGAAAAATAATCAGATTCTAATTATTTTCACCAAACCAATAATAAAAAATTCGGAATTGAGTTACATACTTTTAAACAAATCCCCACGATAAAAAAATAAAAATTGGGTAGAGAGTATAACATTGAAGCCACCACACATCAAGGATAATCCCCCATAATCCATCTCTGTAATGTCACACTGAGGAAAGAAGCTAACAACCCAAACTGTCATCACCAAGGACCTTTCCCTTAACAGTGTCAAACATAAAAAAGTCTACAAATTTCCAAATATATAAGTAGGGTGTGAGACTAATAGAAATAGGATTCCACCCAAAAATATACCATGTGATAAATACTTTAAGACAAAAAGCATTCCTATTTTGATAAACAAGAAATGTGTGTAACTATTTCAAAAAGATTAAACTTTAAATGAAAATAGTTTTCTTGTGTGAAACATTAAATTATGTAAACATTTAAATAATACACCCATGCTAATGAATTATAAAAAAACACATTGTATGCCAACGATTAGTACCATATAGCCAACACATACTAGTCACAGGAACACCCTTAAACACTAGCTTGCTATGAGGCCCGAGGTACATCATATCTCATTTTATGAGTAACCATAACCGATATACTTATCATGAATGAGCCACTAGGTGGGGAAACCAAAATTTCCTTGTGGTCCCCAATCATTATAAATGATTAGTTAGTGTTTTCATCATCAAAATTTCTATGTAACCACTATTAGATCTCTATCATACTAGTCCTAGTCTGTCAATCTAGATACTCTGGTTTCCCTCTTTCTGCTCAAACAAGTTAAACATGTTATAAAATACAATTTTTCCACAAAAAATAAAATTTTTGAATTATACACACATCAATAATTACCCAACACATCTTCACAATTCGTGTAACTCAATAAACCATTTAAAATTTTTAGAAAAGAATTTCAAGGAGATAAACAAGGGTTTTCACAAAAAAATCCATTTCAAAACCCACCCCCAAGGCCAAATGAACCATAATACTATACAAAAATAGAATTTTCAGCCCTATAAACATATAATAAAAAACATTCATATATTATAAAATTCTATAAAATGATACCACATCAGTTACACATGAAAACCACACAATTTCAAGAAAAATGAAACATTAAAATCAAATAATGAACCAATTATATCAAAAATGAAATTCTCACCACAAAAAATAGTTATCAGGCATGGTATAATGGTCATTAAAGAAAACTAACTCATTAAAGAATTCTAAAACATGTAATAAATTACCTTAGATGTCAAAAACTCCAAATAATTGTGAGAAACTTCAATCGCACCTTAGGTAATTGAATGAAAACCATAAACCACATGATGGAACCATGAAAGAGAAAATTTATCCATTGGTAAAAAATAATAGGGGTTGGAACATGATAACCTCAAGAAGGATGGAATAAACCATAAGGGGATGGAAGAAAAAAAAGGTGTAATCACTTACTATAATAATCTTGACGTTTCCCCTCCAAAACCCCCCATAAAAAATGTGTTCAAATAGATTTTGATGGATCTGGGATCCTTCCATAGATTCTAGGGTCAAATGGGAGAAGAAATTGGTGGATTATATTAATTTATTGAATGTAAAATTGGTTAAACCCATTTTTTAACACCTGGATATTGTGCATGGTTTCCCCACAAGGTTTAGAAAAACATTCGTCCAAACCATTCGATAGGTTATGGCCACCAAATATACTATTTTTATTAAAAATATAAAGGGGGAATCAAGGGGGAATGATAGGCCAATAATTGAAGAGAAAAATAACTGAAAATAGGGACATGGAAGTGATAAACACACACAGACACATGGGCTTTTACAAAAACTATTCAACATTATTATTATGTGGAAAATTCATTGTGAGATGTCGATATGATCTGACTACCCACATTGAAATCTAATTCCAAATGAAAAAAGGAAAGGAACATGATAATTATCATAAAATCTTATTAAATTATCAATCAAAAGGTATAAATTTATTAATTATATCTAAATAAAAGTCAATTTCTTCTTGAATAGATGGAAATTACTGTGAACACTTTTTCTTATCCTAAAAATCCAATATAATCAACCTTGGGTTTCTCCCAGAATAGTTTAATATTGAATTTATATTTCAAAGATAAACCCACACACACAATCTAGGTGGTTTGTAATTTATTTATAATTATTATTTGTATTGTGGCACGAAAACCTATGCTTTGACGTGATCCTTATAGGTAAAAGATATAAAAGAAAATTCCAAATTATCTTGTACTATGATATAATATCTTACACTAGTTCTATACATTGAAAAATACATTATAATGTGTCACATTCAATTGTTTGAGAAACATAAATCCAATAATCCCCTCCTGTCATACCCATTGTGGTTTTTACGCATTATGGCATGGTATACCTTATATCTCCACACCCTTTATAACATCACATTTTAAAACCCTAGGGATATTTGTGTTGTTCCTAAAAATGAATTATATGTTTTTTAACACCACTAACAATTATTTTGTAAACAACTGTATAATGGTGATGTCAACAAATGAATCTATAAATACTATTTATATTAATTTTACCAATGCTATTTTTTATGGAAGAGTTACTCCATATAATTCATCAGATAAAGGATTACAACAGAATCATCTCAACTTCAGGGGTGAGGTGTCCCATTTCTAATTCTATCCATAAAAGCATCATATTAATTGGAATACATATACTCTCATTTTATAAATATTAATTGTCATTAAATAACATACGAGTTTACGACATCACGTTCTTCTTTTGAGATTGAGTAATTTATTTGTAGTAATTACTCAAGGATTATTATCTTCTATATTAGGTAATTTCCTTCACGGGTGAGATAAAAGAATTAAAATTTTGACATGATCTTATATTATGTAACATTAATTTATATATAGATAAAAATTTACTTCTTTTCATTATTATACTCATCCACTCAACTCCAATATAATTCTAACTCATCCTTGATCATGTTTCAAATAAATACTAGCTAAATTCATCCCATGGTCATGAATGAATTGTACCCAAAAATAATAAAAAAAGAATCAAAAATGATGTTCATATAAACAAATAATATTATGATATAATATATATTGTGAGATAACTCCATCACTTAGTGTAAAATTTACTCTATATTAACTGTGTCTCAATTGAGATAAGTCACCTCCCCTTTTTTATATTCATCATCTTGAACCCCATTTGTGTTATCCAATATCTACCCACTCAAATACCAATTATAAGACGATTATATTTCCACTAATATTTATATATTTTAAAATTATTGTACTAATACTTTGTGTAAGACCATTTATAAGTCTTTTTAAAAAAATTATACAGTTGAAAGTACTCTGTTTTTGTAATGACTATGTATCAGCATCATTCACACCTATGAATATTCCTAAGAAAATGATCATAATAATAACATTATTATTATATTTGGTGTGATTTTAGTGGTTATGGTTATTATTAAAACAATTCAGAACAATAAAAAATGATAGTTTAAAATTTTGGTTTCTTCAAATAACTTTATTTTCCTCAATATCATACATTTCTTGCAACACTAACATTCTAAAAACCATCATATACTATCAAAATATTATTATATATTGTGATTGTTAATTCCTAGACATTGGATTGGTATTTAATAATTGGGATTACTAAATTATGAATAAATAATCATTACATATGTATAAAATTAATTCATTGGTTATCAATGTTTTATAAATGATAATTAAAATGGTTTTAAAGAAAAATGTATATATATATATATTTTTTCTGAAAAATAGTTTTTATGTGTACAATAACTTTTTATCGATATAAATTAAAATAATCACTATAGGTGAATTATTATAATGAAATTTATAAATTTTTTATTTAATAAAATGTTTTAATATTCAATTGATATTTTTATTCTTATCATGGAAGAAGAATAAACCATGTTTGATATATAAAAACATTTTTTATTCATGATAATCGTGTATATCTTATGTTGAAAAACATATTTTAAAATTAATCTCAAAAACATTAATAAATAGAATTAATAATATTTATTACTTATTTATAGTCAATAAATTAATTTTCTTAAAATATTTCCATTTTATTTCTGTCCAATATTAATTGTAACCATGGTAAAATCTTTGTCCTCAATAATGGGTAAATCATGTCAATCTATATTAAAACAATGTTACAAGGACATAATTATTCAAATTAATTCTTGTTGGATGACATTAATTCATCAATTATCAACTAATTAAAGAATATAATTTCTGTATTGGACACTACTCAATGAAAATTACATTTATATTTTTAAAAATAATTAAAGTTATTAAGTATCATTCCCTTATTTTTATATACTTTTATTTATTCACAAAAGAAATACAAATAATTATGAATGGATCATGATAGTAATTATATAATGACCTTAAAAACAAATGAATCATCAATACAATATTTCTCCAATTAAGAATAAATATAGTAATTGATTTTTAAAATCTTAAATGTAATATAATTTGAGTGATTTAACATATTACATGAATTTGTTTGATGATAATGGGAAATTACATTCTAATTCATAATTTTTATTTACATTCATTTAGGTCAAATTAAATGAATAGTTTTAAAATTTATATTAACGATATTTTGTCAAAATATAATTTTATTAAATTACAATTATATCCTCAAAATCATAAAATTGGAAAATACAAAACAATATGGTTTTAAATTTCATATTTTATTCATTTATAAAACATTTTTAACCACATGTTTTAAAGATGAATTTATAATAATTTAGTCTTTGATGAAAATATAATTTTTCTCCTCTACACTATTATAAAATGAAACCATGTATTCTATTGTTCACACCATATTTTACAGTCTAGAATGACCCTACCCTAAATAATTATTTTATAAGAATAATTATTATTATTTTGGGTTTCTTATCCAACAAAATTTCAAACCCTAACTTCCCTAAGAATAGACCTAATGGTAGGCTCTTGAAAGAGAGGTTAGTTTCTTACTCGATAGCTTTAAAAATGTTTCTTATTATAATTCTAATAAATCTGTGATATTGGTCATAAAATATCCAAATAAGTACCCTTAGTATTTATATATGTTATTATGATTTTTACACTACCATTATAAACCATCTTTCAATCAATCTAGATGTGAATTTTTTACTATCGTGTATATAAAACATACAATCTCCACATATCAATACAATCAAATTCCCATAACCACCATTAAATGATATTTAATATTATAGGATAATAATATATATATCATATATAATTAATTATTATTATTTTATAATGAATATAAAATATCAACAATATTACCTTCAAAATCGATGAAAAAAAACTATATCAAATCTGTTTTCATGTGGACTACCACCTCCATGAAACGATGTGAATCAATTTTAATTTATATTTTAATTTTATTGTAAGTAGGATGGATATGGTAAATATATATATTTTATATGATATAAAAATGAATCTTTATTATTTAATTATTATTATCATTTCTTTCGATCCATCCGTGGAAAATTTTAAGTAGTTTTTCTATATAAATATGATCTTATGTATTTATGAATGGTGTAATTCATATTCCATATATAACCTTATGTATTACTCATAATATATGCACAATTATATATATATGATATATTAAATAAATTTTTTATTATGGGTTTTAATTATAATAAATTAAATTTTATTACACAGGAGGTTTCAATTCTATCAAAGGATGTGGAACTCATAGTAATGGATTTTAATCTCACTTGGATTTTTATAAAACACGTGACTTATTCAACACTTTTTTATTTAGTGTTATTGTATATATTGAAAGTGAATATATTTTATGATTCATATTATGTACAAAAATTTATTTACAAATCAATATAAGGATATTCATTTCATGGGACATATTATTCCAATGTTACTGAAGTTGTAATGGGTTTACGTTGCAATATAATTATTTATAGGTATTGATTATGAATATGATTCCATTTTAGAAATAAAATTATATACCTATAAATTAATTTAATAATTTTATTCAACATTTTTTTATTTCTTCAAAATTAATATTTTTCTTTAATTTTCATTACTATAATAAATCAATAGTTAATAATATATTTTTAAATGAAAATACAAATTATTTATTTCATGGGACAAAAAATATTTTTCTACCAAATAATTATTTTCTAAATATGATTTAAATAAAGATTTTAACGTTTTTTACTACTATAAAAATTATATTCATCCCATATTTTACATTTTTCAAAATCATTAAGAAGTAATATTCTTTATCTTTTTCCAAATAAGTTAATTTTTTTTCTCTTTCACATGTTTTAATGTATTGTTTTATTTTAACATATACATCATGAAAAGAAGTTACCATTATCATGATTTCTCTATATATTGATGTTTCCATTATATGTTATTAATTTTATTTTCAAATAAATTTATTCCCATATTTTTTTGTTTTATGACTATATTTATGTGATAAAAATTTGAATGGTTATTTTTCCCATGATTTTTTATGTTCTCTTGGAAAATCATTTTCTCTAAAATATTACATACTTTGAAGTTACATATGTCTTACTAGGTTATGATAAAATGATACCATCCTTATTCTTTCTCTGGTTAGTTTCTATTATTATAGAAAGATGTTTATGAATTACTTTTTCCCCACAGGTTACACTATGATGATATTTTGAAATGTTTATAAAACCTATTTTGAATCAACATGATATTCTAGGATGAAATGTCTGTGCAACCCATATAAGTTCATTTATTGTGATATAAGGAATTATTAATGATATTAATGTACACATATAAATGATTTTAATTATTTTATGGGTCATACATATATCTCCATATAATTCTTTGGGGAATGATTACAATTTTATAAGGACAACGGTAACATATGATGTTATCCTGTAATGACCAGAACAATTATAAATAAAATTAAAATGATGATTTTATTATATGAATTATTATATATAATGGTTATAGAAAACCCATGAGATTCTATTGTTGTTTTATATCCTATTTGATTTAAATGATCTTTAAGCATTATAACCATTTATTATTTAACCTTTGAATAATGATTATATTATTTGAATAAATATAGGGTTTTAAAAAACCAATTGACACAAGAAAAGTAAGTGATGACCTCAACCAGTGAACCATACCCTCTAAATCCAATTTATTAGATCATATGATAGTTATATAATCACTAGTATTTTCACATTACCATTATCATGATGATATCTAACAACTTTAGAATAATCAAAACCATAAATAGGTGAAGTACAAGCTCATCATGATCATGGACCAACCCGTGTATGATGAACCAACCCTTGAATGTATAACCACCACACACCTTAATTTTAGAGATTTCATTGGTTTATTATGTGGAAATTTATCAATTCCATAATAATATGAATATATATATTTTATTTTCAATATAATAATGTTCAAATTTTTATATTATGTTTACTTTATAAATGTTTTTTTATAAAATAAAACACATATAGTATATATAATTAGAATTCAAATAAAAATAAGAAATTTATTTTGATGAATTAATAAATTTTTTAAATTGTTAACATTTTAAAAAATTGATTCTATTATACATTTTTTATTAAACATAAATCATCAAATAATTTTTATGATTTCGATGTTAATTTTTATATGTGCTCGGAAATCAACATTGTCAAAAAAACCCAAAATATCACAAAATATATAGATTCTAAATTTAAAAATAATAAAATAAACTTATTTAGAAAATAATTTGGAAAAATATAATATTTTCATTCTAAGAAAAACTAAAACATTTTTAAATGGTTAGTTTTTCAAAATTTTCTATGATAGATTAATTTTTGGGTAAAACGTAATTAAGTTATAAATATACAGTGTGTATTATGACATCCTAATGAAATGAAAAAGATTTAATGAATACTATAAAAGGTATAAATGAAAAAAATACATTGTTTTAATTTAAAATAATTCATTATATTATTATTTTATTAATTTTATGAGTCTTTTATGAGACAAAGGCTTCCCACTTTAAATGGATCATCACATCCCTTAAATGTGGAACAATGGATCAACTCTATTTGGATTATCTTCTCCATCCTTCAATACTATGATGAATATAAGGTTCTACTATATATTCCTCATATGTATGGGGAATTTTCCCATTGGTGGAAAATTATCAAGAAGATGAAGCATGAGGAATCGATCAAAGTGTTGGGGTGGAAGGAAATCTAGAAATTTTTTTATAAATATTTTTGGCACACTATATAAGTTAAAATGGAATGGTATTTCCTTTTACTCAAGAAAAAATATGATTAATATATCAGGGAATATACTTAAAACATAACAATACATTCACGACAAGACTCTTTTTGTTTGATAAAACTCGTAATTATGGTTAAAAACTTCTTTGTGGGGATAAAACATTGTTTATGATAAGCCCTTGAAATTAGGTACTTTGATAATAATGAGAAAAATTTCCCATGTGCATTCAATGTTAAAATGGAGATCAAAAAATCTAAAGGGTATAATAGTGATAAGAAGTGTAATGTAGTGTTTAATTCTAAAATTTTAGGTAGAGATATAATGGTGCTATAAAATTTCATCATCCCAGTTTTCAAAGTTGAAGAAAGATTCCCCCCAAAATAGCCAAAATGGAACTATGAAATGACATTCACATGGGATGGAAGGAAACATATCAACTGATTGTTGAATTAAGAATACTACTATTAAAAATAAGGAAATTATTGCTCGATTCAACCCTATAAACATTTTTCATTTCATTACTGTCAAGAAACTAGGGTACTTTTAAAATAAATTCACAAAGACAAGTGTTTTCAAAGACAACCAACAACCTCAAATGAACCATGGGTGATCGTTTTCCATCCTAACCACTAGGGTGGATAGTAGAAAATATGTTGTGAGATTTATTCTAGTTAGTTATTATATAATGGAAAATGTACCATTTTATTCTGTTTCTATGAATTCTTTAATATCACTCATTATTATTAGACCTATTCAATCCCCACCATAATACATAGAGGTAGAGTTATCGATTAAAATGGAAATTGGGAAATTATTACCTACCATGTGCATAATTCTAACCATGTCATAATTTGTTGGTTGAATATACCAGGTATCCATTCCATTCATACTTTCCATGATAATGAAATCAATCCTTATATTTCTAAACATCCCCAGATTCTCTATAAGTGAATGGAGGAGGATGAATCCTATTTAACACCAAAATTTAATGAATGTATATTATTAACCTATTAAAAATTGTATCAAGATAAAACTATTTATTATATTGGAATTATCATATTTTGATACATACCCATTGAGAGAGAATACCCTAATGTGTTTCTCAGATACTTTTTATGGACTTCCTCTTAGCTGGGAGGTTAATGTTTAAAACGATCATATAACTGAGTCATTTCCATTATTAATGACTCCATATATAGTGCCTATTATATAACTATAAGATTAATATTAATTAGTACATGGTAATCTAAATAAAGGGTTCGTCCACCCAACTATTTCACCATAGTTTTTTCCATTCCTCCTCATTAAGAATAAGTACGAGTCCATGAGACTTTGAATTGATTACTGGGAGCTCAAAATGAACATGATAAAGAAAATGTATCCTATACCATAGAAATAAGACTTATTGGATCAACTAGATAGTTAATAACACTCCTCCAAGGTGGGTATGTTTTCAGGGTATTACCAAGTTAGGGTGAAGAAGGACGATATCCCCAAGACTGCTATTCATATAAGGTATATGCATCATGATTTTATAGTAATTCTATTCAGAGACACAAATTCTCCATCATTATATATGGATATGATTAATAAATTCGTTATATAAAACCTTGATTAATTTGTGGTAGCCATTATAGAGGAAATTTATATATACTCTAAATCATATAAGGATCATTAAGAGTATCTGAGTACTCTTCTAAAGGACTTTGAAAAGGATACGATTTATAAAAAGTATAGTAAAAAATGAGTTTTGGTTATGGAAGTCTCATTATTGGGGTATATTATCCCATTAAATGGTATATATATGGATTCCTAAATGATTTTATCTATTGATGTGTGACTGAGGTGAACATCTATGACAAATATCTATAGTTGTCATGGATTACTTTGGTGTTGAAATAAGTTTTTGAGAAAATTAACATTATTTTAAAACACTATAAACATGATATATTAGAAGGATGTTCTATTATAGAGGGATAATGAATGTGAATAGATATTCAAGGTGTTAAAATGAGGATTATCAATGAAGTTTTACTTACAATAACCACATGTGGAGAACTTTTCAGTGTATTTTATAGATGTTTTGAAGACAATATTGGTATGTGTGACAATGAAGAATTATAATGTGATAACCTATGATTAAAGTAAATTTATATTTCATGAGAATAACTACCTAATTAATGATTTATATTTGGATTCATTGATCTTCACATTCAAAATATTGCATCATTATTTATTTGGGGGATAAGTGTGAAATAAATATAGAATAAAAGAGCCCCAAGTTTATATTCACACAAAAAGAGATGAATATATACTAGTGATGAATGTTTGAATAAATCACATAAGATGAATTTTCAATCCTATACATTCCTCATAAATATAATTAAGTGGTAGATTCTATATATATATTGGGTCTTGAAATTATAGCAATTTTGAGAATATAGTGGGATTTGATCTTAAATGATTTGAAACCCATGGACATGGGAATCATAAATGGAGGGACATATTCAATCCCTTCACAAATATTGCTCATCCATACCTTCTAGAGAGGATAAAGGATGCTAAAAAATATAATGTGGGAATTCAGAATAAAATTTTATGTTATTAGAATATGTAAATCCTTAGAGTTCAATGTTAATGAATAAAGAGTTTTAATATTTGGGTCACACCAATGTTCACTATCACATCCTGAGTTATTGAAGGAGATATTGGATGATGGAAATAATTCAATATTATCCATCCAAATAGGAATCAAAAAGATGCGTCGAGATCACTGATTCCACATTCGGTGAGACAATATGAAAAATAATATTATAGAATACACATCAATATGCGATGTATGTTATCAAGTTAAGGCAGAACGTGAGAAATCCAAGGAGATCATAAAACCATTTCCCATACAAACATGAAAATGGGAAAACATCACCCTGGAATTTGTCACTTGTATGAACTCGGTTCTTCCTTGAGGTAAGAGTTTTGTGTTATATGTCCATTTTATGCATAAATGATTACCTATGGCCTAATGCGGATGCTTTTTGAGGTCATAGTTTGATTGGGGGTTTCTAGGGTCGGTTCGCAGCCTAGAGCCCATGTTTTGGGGTCTTTTTGGTTTAGTGAATTTCTTGTAGAAACTGTATGGGGCAAGACACATGGTTTGTACAAACCATGAATGGCTAGACCTTGGGGGACAACATGCCACATAGTTTGAGTATACCGTGTGTGGGGAGACACACGATCATGCAGAAAGGTCTGCAATTTTTGTAAAACATGACATAGGATATTTTCAGTGGTTTTTCATTGTTTATAAACAATGTGGGTAAACCATATGAGTATCCCTAGTCCTACGTGATGTTTTACACAATCATCACACAATTTGAAAAACTATGCACCTAAACTGTGTGGCATGAGATATTTTTATTTTTATTTAATTTTTAATTAAATAAAAATATTATTATAACCTAGTTTAGGTTGTTGTTTAATGTACCAGAGGAGCACACCCCTCACTTTTGGTTTCTCCTTGGTCAATTCTTCAATCCCATATATGTTTGTTTTCTGATATCTGAATCAAACATGGTTTTTCTCATTGGATCTGTAATGGTAAGGCCTTAAGACCTTTTATCCATTAATAGTTCTTCTAGATTTTGGGTGAACTATTTGGATTTAGGAAAATATTCCCTAATTTCTCATTCTTCATCATTTAGTCATATTTATTCAAATATGGGACTAATTAGAGCCATATAATGGAAGAGATTTATAGAACTGACCTTAGGTAGGTGGTCTTGTTCCATTCACTTAGAATCGAGATGTTTATATCCATTAGAGTGTCGTGTGTCAATTTTATGTGTGTACCATTAAATGGAAATTGAACCCTATTTTTTCTAGAAATATTTTATGTAATTTCATTGTCTTGTTAATATTTATAATTGGTTGAGAACCGTGAATAAACCACCCCTATGGGGTTGTTGGTTAAAGAGACCATCTTATGGGTTATTTATTGGACACCCCTTAAGGTGTGACTCTTACCCATTCATGGGATATTAAATAAGAGTTATTTTTAAATGGAATTACAATGTTGACATATTATAATTATATTTATTAAGAGTAGGGTATAGATGAGTTGACCCTCAGACCATTATAGGTGATACCATGTTTCTTCTTGGATTTCCTTGAAATTAATTTCCATGTTAGTAAATTTTAATCATGATATGAACTTTCTTGTTTAGCTTGAATTTCTCTTTCTAATGGTTCCCATGAGAGATAAATTATGTTTAAGACATATAATAGCTTGATAGGTTAGGGTGTCTTTTTTATATTGAATTTTCCCGTGTGAGTAATTTTAGTGGCCCTTGGAATGAGAATCCCATGTGAGATAAATGATATATAATCCATGTGATAGCATGATAGGATTGTTTTTCTCGGTATACTAAAAATTGATGAATGAATATTTTAATGTTATCAGAATGACTATACCTAGTGAGTTATTATGAGACAATGCTCAGTAATTATTTTATTAAGCATCTGAAGCAATTTATCATGTAATGACAAGGTGTGTAAATGAAGGGATCACCTTTTGAGGTCGGACCATAAATGAGTCACACATTGAGGTGATTTTTTGAAATGATGCTCTTGGTTTTTACCTTAACATGTTAAATTAATTGTCTAAATGATATTTCATCTGATAAATGAGAAATAGTCTTGGGTGATATGTGAATAAAAATTAAAATGGCATGGATAGAATCATGTGACGATTGACCTTTATACATTTAGTGATACATGTATCCACCATACGATACTATGGAAGGACTCAATGGTTAAATGTCATGAAGTAACATGTGATACATAGATCCATTGAGGGATACCTTGGATGGACTCATTGAGGACAGACTTATATGCCGAGTGATATTATATAATAATTCCATATATTGACAAACTAGAATGTATTTGACTATATATTCCATGCATGATACTCTAGATTCCAATAAGATGACCACATATTCACTGAATTGGTCAGGACATTATAGCTCATAAAGAGATATACTGAGTTCCTGAGAGATTCTCTAGGGATGGGCTTGTAGGTTTTTGGTAGATATTTCCCCTTGATTGATAATTCTATTCCATATTTTGAATTTCAAGAATGGAATCAAGTACTAATTTGATTATAAATGAAATGAATTATAATGAATATAACATGGAGACTCCCTAGCTTAGAGTTAGTCTAGACTGGTATTTTTTTAGATTGGCTTCAGGGGAATCCATTTTTCTACTTTTTATATTGTGGTTTTTAGGCCTGATATAGATATCAAGTATTATATATTCAATGTAATTGAATTTTTAAATGAATATAAATTGAATTAAATGTATTCAAATTTAAACTAGTGCTTCTAGAATCTTTACTTTTGTGAACATACTTTCTTACTACATTCTTTATTGAAAACGTCAGGTTTTATATATTCACAGACTGATTAGAATAGACCAGGTGTGGTTTCCTACTAATACTTAGTCTCAAATCTTGTTTTGGTCACATTTTTAAACCCTAACAGATTATATGACTGTATGTGTCAATAAGGGAATGCGCTCTAACAAAGGTTCTTGATATGCTACTTTGGAGAAAGGAAGAATGAGACCAGGCTAATGATTGTGATGCTACTGGGATTATTTTTTACTTTTTTTATCTTTGAGACATGTATTGTATTATGACTAAAATGTACATGATTCGGTTGTTCTATTAGAAACATGTGACATGTATCATCATCTTTTTTTATATGACTTCAGGTTTTGTTTATACTAGTAGTCTTATTCTGTTTGATCCTATTGTATTGTATAACTTATTCCACTACTTCTATGATATTTCAACTTTTTTACACTCTAATAGTGAGGGTATAATATTCCATGTGACTCACCTCGGCCCTCGTTTCTAGTCAAGAACATCTAACATTTTAAGATATGTGATTGAGGCCATGTGGAAAATAGGCCTCAGAGAACTATTGAGTGGCATCCGTGTCTAGGACAATACAAAGTGGTACCATAAAAGTTAATACCTTATTTGATTTACTATTTTGTGATAATAGAATTGGGGAGGAAGGAATATGATGTTTTTAATGATATGTGTCTGGGTGCAGTGAACCCGTATATAAGAAAAATTCAAATTTCCTCGAATTGAATTTTTGTTTTATGGATTTTGAATATTATAGTGAAATTTATTCCACAATTGTGTGATGCATGTGATTTATGATATTACTACTTATATGATTATGGGTTATATTTTTTCAACCTGATGAAGTGAGGGTATTCAATATCATGCATCGCCTAGGAATATGTTAGAAAAAACATGTCATACATTATTTACAAGTCATTTAGAGATCATTATTATTTCATATTGTCGTGATAGATGCAGTGATACATATTCCTAATATTGTGATATGTATATTATTATATGTTATGGTATGGATTAAATAGACATAAAAATTTGGTCTTAGAGGTGTATAGTCCCTCTTTGATTGGAATTTGGAGAATCATGGTTCAACCTTAAAGTGAAATGTTTCATGATCTTCCATAAGTGGATTCCAAACATTGATTCATGGGGAGTTTGGGACCCCATGGAATAGAATTCAAAATACTATTTATTTACACTTGTAAATGGAATTTTATAAACATGAAATGAGTATCAAATAAATTAATGTGAAGGTGAACTCATTTTTTAATTAAATGGGTTGAAAATCCCGCAAAACTGAAATGGATTATGATAAAGAACATGACCAGAAACAACCTTTATAGTGGGATTTTGGTAGTGTTTCTCACTTGTTTTATTCCCAGAACTAACCCATGGGGTAGGAATTGGGGTGAGTTCTATTAGGGAATGATTTTTACCTATATTATATCAATTTTTGTGCTTTTCAGATTCAAACTTTGATAATGATCATGAAATGAGGTGTGTGTTTGTAATTTTAGAGTCAGGAACCATGAAGATCTCTTTTATTACGCCAGGAGGGTGGTAGTGATCATATTTAGAAGGTGGTTGGATGTGGGATTCCTATAAATCTTCCAATCATTCCAGATATGGTTCTAGATGATATAACCATCACAGGTAATGCAGCACAATTCCATGATGCCATTATGTGGTATGTTCAAACAGTTCAGGGAGCACCATGACCTAGTCCGACTATGGAAGAGTTGATGCATGAGTTTCATTAGCCTTATACCACCATGTTCATAGTGTATGGAGGACCATAGGCTCACGATTCATGGATGGGGGCCATGATTTCTATCTTGTACAATTTTGATTTTCCTTCTGAATGGAGTGTACTGATCACTATGTATATGCTACGAGACTCCTCCAAGATATAGAGAGATGTTATCATTGAAACAAATTGTCATGATGATTTTACATAGGTGGGATTTTTAAATTGTAACCTTTGTTTATATCTATATATTGACACTGAGGGGTGATAGATCCTGAGTGTTTTTTTAATTTAGACTAGTGTGTGCTATCAGTCATAGACAGTTCGACCTTTTTAATAATATTTATCATTTCATAATTGTTATAATAGGCGAAGATTTATTGAAATCCTAGTGATTTCAGGATAGTCTCAGGTACAACATCCAATCATAGATACGTATCATCTAGATGAATATTATAGTTTCGATAATGAATCAAGAACTAATCATAGAGAGAATCTTAAGGGAATCTAGAGGTGTGAGACCGAGCAATTTATCACCTAGCACTAGTACTACATCGATTGACAATATGAAGCGTCTTCTGGAACATCCATTCGGTTGAACTAGAAGTCATAAAATATCTCCAGGTAGTCGTGTGAGGTGCTAAAAGTGTGTTAGGTTATGACATTAGAGTTCATAGTGTATGAAAGATGTAGTCGAGTGCCACTCTTGTGGGAAGACGGGCCATCGACAACACTTCTACATAACATATTCTTTAGTAGAGAGTGAGATAGGGTGTACCCCGACCCCATGTTTAGGAGTATGGTCATCATCTTCTCACAACATAGGGATCTAGGGTACAATAGACTAATCAGGCTGAGGTGGTGGTCTTGGCTATGCTAGTTAGACCACGGGTTTTCAGTTACAACAGGTTGGATCAGATCAATGTAGCCATCCAATGTCATAGGTCCACAATACATTCCAAAAATATTAATTTTAACTAATACATTAGGAGAAGGATCCTAGACCTTATACATTTAAAGGCACTATTCTTTATCCTACGTTTTATCTTTTACAATTTTTATATAGGGTATTTAAATATATTCATAGTTGTATTAGTGTAGGAAAGTCTTGGGCTTGTTATACAGTCTTCTGATGGAATTATGATTCTAGAAACTCACTTGGGGATCATGAATGATGGTTTGAATCAGTGAAGGGATTTACCCATTGAGATCAGTGGCTTTCACATCACATGAGACCTCTACATCATTGAGATGAAGGATTTCACATCATTTTCAAAATTGACTAGATGTTTTCCTTCCAAGACGCTGTTGATTTATGTCATTATAGGGTGAGTTTTATATAACTATGGGGAACAGATTTCATTCGCAAGGTTGAATTGGATGTCTAGGCGATTCTTGATGGAACCGAGCATTGTTTTTTTTGGTGGGATGATAGTGTATGTTTTTTTTGTATCAAGATGATTAGATGACATACTAAACTTATTTCCCCCATGTTGTTGGTCATATCAGGGATGTTTTCCGAATGAAAAAAATCTTGATTACCTCTAGTGACATTGGCAGAGTTCTCTATCAAGCAACTGCTAGAGGCTTCACTAGTATCCATTCCTCCATAGAGGATGGCTATGATGGAGTATATAAATCTCAAGAGACGGTTAGAGGATTCAAGGAAAAATGGTTCTACATGACTAAGTACTTCTCTCTGGGGGTTGGGAGTCCTTTATATGAAAAAATGTATATTGTAACCTAAGGATATGTTTGGAATTATCATAAATTGAACCAGTTGATGGATTAGAACTGGTATCATCTACCACAGATATATGATCTCTTCAAACATATCTGAGGATATCGTGTCTTCTAAAAGATTGATGTGAGATCCAATTATCATCATGTAAATGTAAGACCATCAGACATGCCTCACAGATCCTTTTGATGCAGGTGTGGTATATATGAGTATTTTTATGCCATTTAGCCTCAGGAATTAGGAAGCAATATTCATGGATTAGTTGAACTGAGTGTTTTATAAATATCTTGAATTATTTCTGGTTTTCATTTTGGAAGAAAACATTGTGTATATTCACAATCGAAAAGACCATTCAAAACATCTTGATATCATTTTGAATACATAAAGTGAGTATTATTTATATACTAAGCTCACAATTTGGCACTTTTTGGTGGATCAAATCCATTTCTTGGGTCACATCATCATAGAGACATGAGTATCCTTTGACCTAGAGAAGGTGCGAGTTATTTTTTAACAGGGTTATCCCAAGAACATCATCAAGGTGTAGAGTTTCTTAGGAATTTATGGTTACTAAAATCAATTCATAAAGGATTTATCACACTAATCTATTCCACTAAAGTGCTTTACTAGAAGGGGGTGAAGTATGTATCGAAAGATTTCTATGAGATGACCTTTTTGAAGATGAAAGGTAGAGAAACAATACTGATATTTCTAGTGCGAGGAAAGAGTTACATAATATACTATGATGAATTAGCTATTGATCAGTTAAAAGTTCTTATGTAGGTTGATCAATTCGTTTCATATGGGTCATTGTAGTTGAAGAACCATGAGAGGAATTACCTGATTCTTGATCTCCAGTTAGATACAATTATTCATGCATTATGATGTTGGACACATTACTTAATGGGAGAGAATTTTCCATTGATCAAAGACCCCAAAATCCTTCATTACATATTAACAAAACATGATATGAATATGAGGCAATGAAATTGGGTTGAATAAATTCATTATTTTGATATTCAGCTTTCTTAAATTGCTAGTAAAATAAATTATGTTGCGAATGTACTATGAAGGGGGACTCACATATTGGTAGTGCAGCAGGCCAATAACGAGTGGAGGATTATGGAGTTATTCTTTGAGATGCACTTGGTGGTGCAAGATAGTTAGGGGAGTCCATTTATTTTTTATATAGCTATTTCCTCTAGTATACAAGATAGAGTGAGGATGAGGAAATATATAATATTTTAAAAGGTGTAGCTCTACAGGAGAGTGTGGTAGGTGAGGAAATTCCTCTTAGATGGATTATAGGTGATGTTGAGATTCTAAAACGACCCAAAATTCAATAAATGGAAAATTAACTTATTATATATATATTTCAGATTCTTTAAACCACATAAAATCACTTTGATAACACAATATAGAATTTATAGCCGAGGAATGAATGGAGTAATAAGTATTTCTCTATTTTAAAGAACATATACTGAGGAAATATTAACTTGACCCTTGGAATCATAATGTGACCCTAATGAATAGTAAACCATACAATAGAATAGTAACTTCAACAATGAATTTTTAAATTAAATTTATCCATCTTATAAGTTACAGTATTATATAATTATATCATTGTATAAGAAAATAATCATTTTAAATGTTATTAATTATGAGTTTGTATTTTTGTAATTCATAAATATTTAATTACAATTTTATGGTTCATTTAATAAATTAAAAGAGAAATTATTTTCATAAAATATATTCATAAGATAATATTTTTATGTATTATTATTTTAATATAATTTCATGATACCTTAATTAATTCTGTAATGTGTTATAAAAGAGGTTATGATTTTAAAATTGGTATTATCGATGAAAAATGATCATTTTAGTTAATATTAAATTCTCATATTTAGAGAATTATTTTTATATACTGGATTTTTTTAATTCTAAACATCAAAATATGTTTCAAGATATTTTTTTGGTATTCTTCTGAAATTCCTGATTTTTTGGTGAATAGTAATATACAATAATTTAATGTATAAGCAAAAGACATGATTGATTTCATCATAGATGTTGTAAACCCAAAACATGGAACCATCCTTAAATATTTTAATATATTTTCTGATAATTCTCAAACTATTGATAGTCTTGAGACCAAATATTAACATAATAAATTGAATAATGATAAAACACCCCTCTCCTCCCCTATAAATTCCACCCCTCACAACCTCTTCTACTTAAACATTCCAAGCTTTGAGCCTTTTTCAAAATCAACCCAATACTTTTTAAAAACCTCTCCTGACATCCAAGTTATTTTGGTCTTGAAAAAAGAAGAAAACCATTTTCCGTAAGGAGGTTCTCTCTATGAAGGAATCAAAAGTTGAATCCCTCTTCCTTTTCTTTTAATTTCATTACATGTTCCTTTATTTTATTCTTTCGTCATGAACTCCAATAATCTAGATGGTATGGAAACTCCAATACATTACATATACTAGAATGTAATTATTATAATTTAATAATTGTATATAATCTCTATTTCCCCTCCTTTTATACTAAATATGAAAACATCATCCATGATGTGTTAATTTATCGCATTCAAGGATGATGATGTTTTCAATTTTCATTACCATCTTCAAGGATGGTCATAAATTTCATTTTTTGTGGTCGAACCAGATTATTATATAGTTAATATATTCTATTTAAATTTTTTTAATAATTATATACTCATGATATCAGATAATAAAACAAATCATGTTCATTTTGAGAGAAAAGCCCCCAAATAATCCAAATGATTATCACTAACATATTATCTAATTATTTATCCTCAAAATATTCAATCAAGTGATTTATAAGATAATTTAAACATATTGATGTTCATTGCTAAATAGTAACATCAATAACGGATTTATATTTTAATTTTATATGAACTTCCATACTCTTATATAAGAGAATCGATCATGAAATATAAGAAAACAAGCACCCCCAGACGATTAAATTGAATCTCATAATCCATAAAAAGGGACATGAATGAAATTAATAAAAATATAATAAATATAATAAAAGTATTATTTTTAAATTACTTTATAAATGGATTTAATTATACTGTTCAGAATATTAGAATCATGTGAAAAATTGTTTCAGACACAAGGTAAGGGATTCAACTCAAACATTCATTTTTTTACTTCGGGATACTATTTCATTCTATTTATAGAACTGTAATTCCACATTTTTATTTTTTACTTATTCTATATTTTTATTATATGTTCCAAAATCTTGTATCCTTTTTGTTTAATACATTGTTTTGGGGAAATACATGTTTTAAAAAGGTTCTGTTCACATTTCTTCTCAATAAGAAAACTGGTTTCAATGGAACTTCTTGGTTTCTTACCCATTTTCAAATGAACACCACAATCAATTTATGACAGTATAATTTTTCTATAATAATTCATGTTAACATTAAAAAATAACTAGTTTTAATTATTTTTTTATACAATAAATTGTTCCTTTACCATTTTAAAAAATATTAAATGTTTTCCCTTATGTTGTACTAAAATGTTTTAGTTTTATTATTTCTTAAACACTATTTTCCCATTATATTAACATCTCTTATCATGATCTATGATTATTTTACCTTATGAATTACCATTTATGATTTAAATCTTGTCATTATTGGAATCCATTATAATATTCAATTTTATTATGCGTTTTGATGTGATTTTGATATCTAATTCTTACAATGGGTAACCCTTATGTTTATTTAAATCCCTTATGTATTATTTTTCATGTGGAAAACATATTAATGAACTTTTTATAATTGGCGTACATACATAGCACTCCAATGAATTGCTTTTTATTCACATGAGAAGTCATTGGAAACGGTCTTGGTGGTCATCCATGTCTCATGCTCCATGTGCAACGGTCTTGGTGGTCAGCCTTGACTCGTGATCCTCCTTGTGTAATAATCATTGACTCCAGCCGAAGTCATGTTTTATGTTTCTTCCATGTTACTATGATTCCATGATTATTTGATTACATGTTAGATAGTTTATGATTCCATATATTTATTCATCTACCATTCCTTTTATGTAATCATGTTATGATTTCTAACCCATGTACTATGTTTTATTTCTATCATTATTCTTTGTCGGTATTTTTAGCTCATCCCTTTTATTCATATATTCCCCAGGTTATCCTACTATATTTTAGGAGATTCATGGAATTTAGTCTCTCATTATTTAGATTAAATAAAATATCAATTCATGGTGTTTAAATTATGTACCTAATTATCCAGAGACACTATACTTTATGATCCTTGGCTAGTAATTTGATGTTAAATTATACATAAAATCATTTAATGGTGTATGTAAAAGGATAGGGCCTCTATATTTGGTATTAAAGGGTGGACTAGTTATTTTTGTGATTAGAATATGAAAAATCTATTGAAAACCTTGGGAATAAGACTATGTATGAGGAAACACCCATAAATTTTGATTAGTAATGAGTTAGTGGTTTTTCATGAAAATACATCCATGTCCTGATTCTACAAGTGAACATGGTTATAGCACTGATATACCTTGGAGAAAAAACTCTAACAAGATTTTTCGAGCTCGACTTAGGGTAACCTAGTACATGAGAATGAGACTTAATATGAACATGGTTTGACACTTCTAGAGGGTATGATTTAGTAAATTAATAAGCTCATTAGAAACCCTTATTAAGGGAAAAATAATCCTAAGAATATATGATAGAAAATAGATCATGGATAACCTATATTGAATCCTAGGGAATCACAATTATGAATTTACATTACATTTACATTTTTATCCCATTATGTTTAAATTTTAATTTTTTATACTCATTAGTTAAGTATCCAAGCCCCATAATTCTACATTCATTTTCTTAATTAATGGTTGGGAAGATAAGAATCAGTTTCAATAATAAATGTGATAGGAAATGAGATGATTTCTCTAATTATATTCCAAATCCTATGGGAAATGGTCCTAAATAATTAAGGACATTACTTTCTCAAATTGCTCCTTTTATTAATAATAATATAAATTATAATGAATTACCTCCTTCTATTATTGAAGACAATGTTTTCGTCTAATCCCTCATACAGTAAAGGCCTCCCTTGTTTAGTGTTTCATATGATACCCTCCTCAAAAATAAATGAATTAACTCAATTGATAAGACATTATCTATACATAGGTGCTCATATGAATTGATTGTATTCATAGTGTACAATTTTGATGGGGAAAATAATCAGTGGGGGAAATTGATCAAAAATACAAAGTCCACGGAGGAAATTGATTCCATGGATTGTGAGAAATTAATGAAATTGTTATTTAATAAATATCGTCCCCAAACCTTCCATATAAAAATGGAAAAAGAGTTCCTCAGTCTTAAAAAGATGGAAGATGATTCTATCGGGACACGTGATGAATAATTTACATGTTTTTCAAGATACACCATCAGCTTTGTCATGAACACCTAAATAAAGGTGTGTTTATTTTTTAGTAAACTATATATGTGTCTATGAAAATTATTGGTGATTCGAGACTTCTACAGTTAGGATAAGATTTTCCATTATTCCCTATAGGATGAAATGAAAATTTAATACTCTCAGTGGTCTCATGGACATGACAAAAAATATTGAAATTGTGTTTAATATGGGTGAAAAATCCCATGATGGAAAGAAGACTAAATATAGTACATTTTAATAATGTGGGAAGAAGTATCATGGTATATATCTATAAGGGACCGTAAAATAATTCTAATGTGGATGAATGGGGAATACGTATAAGGAGTTGCAAATGTATATAAATAATTCCACTAATGTGGAAGAAGTAATGAAGGTTTATATTAACACTCAGAAAATATTATAGTGTTCCAAATGCAAGTATCCGTGTAATATTTCGAACCAATTCCCTAAGCCCTGCTTTATCAGAGGCAATAGTCAACAGCCTCCAAGGAAGCATGAAATTGAATATTCATTCACATATTCTATGGTGGATCCTGATAAATAACTTGTGATTGGTATATTAGTTATTCATTCATGAATTATGAATATATTACTTGATTATAATTATATTAATTCTTTTATATCTTGCATATTTAGTAGAACTATTCAAAGAACACATCAAAATATATAGTTTCAGTAAGATGTTAGTGTAAATAATGGGTAAATTATGGAATCCAAAGTACATAAATCATCTCTAGCTAATGTTTGTGGACTAAACTTCCTAAAAAATCTTATATTACGTACATTGATAGAGTTTGATGCTATATTTGGCATGGATTGAATATATTTATACAATTTCAACATCATAATTTGGGAAAGGGAGATCACACTTCACATCCTGAAGCGTCCTCTCATTCATTATAATTGTTAGGATGAAGATGAATCTCTTTTATAATCATCTTCTCATGTTTTTATGTTACTCCATTAGGAGAAAACATATCTCACTCAAATGGTTGAGATAATGTAGATGATAATGCCCAAAGACTCTCCCATCATGATGAATTACACTGTTGTATTCCCTGAAGGATTTCTTGGTCTTCCTCCTTGTCCAGAAGTTGACTTCTCAATGGTAAATATTCCTTCATCTCCTCATAAAATAGAAATCATTGAGAAAGAAAAACTAAGGAATCAGTTACAGGTGATTCTGGACAAAGGTTCCATATGCCCAAGTACTTCACCATTGGGTGCAATATTACTATTTTTCAAAAACAAATATGGATCAATGCACATCTGCTTGTACAATCATGATATCAATAAATAAAAATAATGAAAAAGTAACCACCTCCATGTATAGATGACTTGTTGGACCAGCTTTGTGGGGAAAATTATTTCACTATGGTGGTCCTTCAGAAGGGATATCCTTAATTAATGGTGATAAGGGATGATATTCCAATGTTTAAATCCAAATGAGTTATGGAAACTATGAGTTCATAGTAATTCTCTTCGGTATCAATCTTCCTGTATAAATATTCATGTACATAATGACTAGTCATTAGAGATTACATCAACAAATTTCTGTTAGTGTTTTTTGATATTATTTTGATACACTCAATGTGCAAGGAGGAACATGAGGAGAATTTGAATACTAAGATAATGTCATTTAAAATGAAGAAAATATAAAAAACGAAGAGTAAATGTGAGTTCAGTATGGAGGATGTATCACTCTAAGGTAATGTAATCACCACCAAAGAAATATCTATAGACCCTTCCAAGATAGAAAAAATGAAATAGTGAACCCAGAAAATATCTGTAATGGAGATCTGTAACTTTCACGGTCTATCTAGTATTACAGATGATTTTCTAAGAACTTCTCATGATTTTCAAACCCAATAACCAAGATTACATATAAGGGAGTAATGTTTTTCTAGACTCAAGAATGTGATGAGAGAAATAATGAGCTCAAAAAGAGGATTATCAATTCTCTAGTACTGACACTCCCGATAATTGGAGAAACATTTTGTGGTATACAGTGATTCTTTAAAAAAAGGAAGAGGATTTTTATTGATGAAAAATGATTAAATGATAGCCTATGCCTCTAGGTAGTTTAAAATCCATGACAAAAACTATTCCAAACCTGATCTGGAGTTGGAAACTATGATCTTTGCATTGAAACTCTGATGGAAATATCTCTATGGGGAGAAGTGTGAGATATATAGTGATCATATGATTACCATATTTATTTTCACCTTAAAGGATATTAATATTCACCAGTGAATATTGTATGATATTATTAGGGACTAGAACTGATCAATCAACTATCCTCGCAGTAAGGAAAATAAGGTTCCAAATGCTCTATGTGGAATGGATCCTGCAACTTTTTCAATTTTTAGAATAGAGAAGGATAAAATATTCTTGTTCTTTCAAAGGATGGAAATGGGAGTCTTTATGTAAGTAACATAATCAATACTTTCTCAAATTATTTTCAACCTCATAAAGAAAATAAAGTATTCTCAGATAAATGATGTGGAAATTTAAAAGAAGGTGGAATCCCTGATAAAAGGAAAATCCTTATTTTTAAAAATGGTTGAGAAATAATTCATGAGATTTGGATTATGAAAATGTGTATTATCTAATTCAGAGATGAAGAAGGGGATTCTAAAAGATGCACATAGCTCAACCATCTCTATTAACCCATGGTGAAAAAATATTTTTTGAGATCCCCAAGATTATAATTGTATCGATAGTATAACAAATTGGATCATTGATTATCTGTCAATGTGTCTGGTATGTCCAAAAATGAAGGCATATAAAAAATAGTCCATGGAAAAGATTAAACCACTACCCATACCAACATGGTAGTGGGATAACATTACCATGGACTTTTCATTATGAATCCAAAGACAAACAGGGAGAACAATTAAATATAGGTCATTATGGATCATCTTAAAAATAAATATCACAATAATAATATTCGATAGGATTTTTCATTCAATAAACATGAAAAGATATGAATTAAATAATTGGTAAGGATTCATGGAGTAACACTATCTGTTTTATCATATCAAGATCTGAGATTCACCTCCATGATCAGGAAAAGTCTCCAACATACTCTGAACAATGTGTTGAACTTTAGTACGACCTATCATCCCCAAACAGAAGGTCAATCTAAGGGAACTATTCTAACAATTGAATATATATTTAGATCATGTTCTATGGACATCAATTCCGGTTAGGAAAAACATTTACCACTCCTCAAATTCTTCTACAACAATACATTCCACTCGAACATCCGTGTGGCTCCATGTGGATCCTTTTATAGGAATATATGTAAAACAATAACATGTTTGGATGATGTTGGTGGATGTAATGTTGTAGGATATAAAATGGTTGATGAAATTGTGGAGAATGTGAAAACTAGTTAGCATCACATCAATGAATCCAATAGTCAAATAAGAATCAATGAAGATAAATCTTGATTAGACCTTGACTTTAAGGTTAGAGACATGGTATTCCTAGACATATCTCCATGGAAAAGGATCATGAAATTTTAGAAAAATAGAAAGCTTTGTCCCATGTACAACAACCCCTTCGAGATCCTTGATCATGATAGAGTAGTAACATATCAATCAGCACTAAAACAGCCATTTCATAAGTACACGATGTATTCAATGTATCTATATTAAGAAATTACATACCAAATCCCTAAAATTTACTAAATTCATAGGTGGTACAGTTATAAAATGATCTCTCTTACAAGGAGCATCCAGTGAATATATTTTACCATATAGATAATGTTATATGCAATAAGACCACTAATTTTTTCAATGTACTTTTGTAGAACAATAAGTACGAAGAGGAATCTAGCGATCTAGAGAAAGTGATGAAAGAGGAGTACCTGCACATGATTTCACCATAGTGTGCAAATGAAATTTCGAGGGAGAAATTTCATAATGATGGAAGAATGTAATGACCCAAGCTTCAATCAATGTAAAATTTCCTTATTATTTTTTTATATGTGTAAAATGCAATAAATCAACTAAAATAACTTTTATCACATAATAAAATATTTATAAATGAAGAATTAATTAAATAAATATGTATTTCTAGAATTTGAAGAACCTATACTGTAGAAATATTAACTATATATTTGAAATAATAATATGACCCTTAACAATAGAAAACTAGGAAATAGAATAGTAACCTCACCCATAAATTTATAAATAAAAAATAGCCATATTATAAGTAAAGATATCAAATAATTATATCATAGTATAAAAAAATAAATATTCTAAAAAATATTATTTATGTGTTTTGATTTTTGTAATTGATATCTATTTAATTTCCATTTAGGAATAATTAAATAAATAAAAAAATGAAATTTTATAAAAAAAATTCATAAATGAATATTTTATGTCTGATGATTATAATATTTTTTTATGAGTCCTTAATTAAATTTTCCGAGTTTTATAAAAGAAGTTATTATTTTAAAATTGATATTTTCCATGTAAATTAAAAATTAAATTTGTCATATTTCGAAAATTATTTTCATAAAATGGAGCTCATTTTTGAATAATCCACATCGAAAAATGGTAACGGTTAATTTTTTTTATTTTTCTCGAATAATTCAATTTTTGTGAATAATAAAATATGGTGATTTACATTCTATCCCATGTACATGATTTTCTGAGTCACATATGAAGTATAAATGATTTAAGCCACAAATATTAAACCCCCTTACATATTATAATTTATTTGGTTAAAATTCTAAAACTACTCATAGTTTTGGGCAGAACTAATAAACTTATGAATTAAATTATGAGAAAACACCCCTATCCTCCACTATAAATACCACCCTCCCCACCTCTTCTCCAGACACCATCCAAGCTTTGATCCTTATCCTAAGTCTACCCAATACTCTTTCCAAACCTCTACCCACATCCCATAGATTTTGGAAAAATAAATAGAAAAAAAACCAATTCCCTAAGGAGGTTAATAAAGAAGATGTAATAAAGAGGTAAAACCTCTTCATTTTCATTAAATTTAATTTTATGTTCCTTTAATATATTTTTATCCCCTCACCTCCACTCATCTAAATGTTATGATAACTATATTACCTTACATATACATGAATTTTATTATTCTAATGGAATAAGTCAACACCATCATTAAAAACCCCTAGTTTTCATTCATTAACATTACCAAACTTTAGATGAATAATTTAAACATTAGAAAAATGGATGCACAAAGACTGTACTAGTATATTTCCTTTGGAAACATAGAATCAACAATTATGGTACATAAATGTGATAAATTTTCTCCATCTATATTGGTCATGAAAATATCCCTTCATAGAAACATTATATACAATAAATATCTTTGTAAATTAGTAGAGGAAATATAAAGAGAGGTGAGGTCAAATTCATAGTAGGGGTAAACAATGGAGATATTTAACTATAATCATGAGAATAAGGGTACGAGTATGTGATCATAAAAATATAAGATCATACCCTTCATATCAAACATCATATACATGAATCATGGAATAAATCATGGCATTTTATAAGACATGAATCAAAAGGAAATAATGAACATAATCCATAAAAGAATAACGTTGGAATAAAACATGGAATTGTGGAAAACAAATAATAATATAATATTTATTTCCATAGTGGTCAAGGCATTTCTAAAGAGGCCATATTATTAGAAAATGTTATTTATTGAACCGAGTTCACACATAGTTCCAGCCCTATATTACCTAAGGGAGTTCACTCATCATTCCATCCATGTAATACTAAACTGAGATCATTTCCTATTCTATCCTAGTAATACTGAACCGATTTAATTTCTCATTCTTGCCCAATAATACTGAATTGGGATCATTTCATGTTCAAGCCTTGTAATGCTAAAAAAATTTCTTTTCTCTGTCTATACATGTCTATCTCTTGAGATAAAATCTTTACCCAATTAATTGGATGGAGATATAAGTTTTAACAATCTCATAATGAAATCATAGAAATATGTTCCACAGAGTCATAAAAAATAATCTCATAACCAATGAAATGAAATGGGTATCATAAACATGTAATCATATAATAACATGTGGATAAAGATATAGGATTCATAATCATTTCTTCAAAATCATAAACTATAAAAGAGGAACAGATTTAATAAACACATAACCCTTGAAATAATAATGGGATTCATAATCATATACCCATGATAGAGAAATTAGTTTCATAAACATATAACTCGTGAAAGAGAAACGGGTCTCAAAAAGACCATGATAATAAGAATAACCCATTCATTGAATGAATATGAATATAACATTTATAAAGTTTCCAAGGAAGGTCTGTGCAACATCAATAGATGTCACCTTAGATGGGAAATAATTTTGATACATCTTTGGAGAACAGTTCTTGAATAAAATATCATTTCTTATTTGAGAAGGTTTTTTTAATAAAACCATTTAAAACTAATTTTCAATGAAAATAAATTTAATACTTATAATAACGACTTGAAATCATTTTTAAATACTTTTTCTTTAGAAACATATAAAATAATATTGAAAATAGATTTTGAAAATCATTGTCGTTGTAAAAACAATGAAAAAAATAAATAAATCTTCAAAATGTTTTAAACCCCATTTATTATAAAACAAATCAAAAACATATAAATAATGAAAACAATTTGAAAAATAAATTTTGAAAAATTATAAAAGAAGATTAAAAAAAGAAAAAAATTCATTGAAATTTACTTTTAAAATAATTTTATCAAATTTTATCCTTTTAAAAATTAAAATTAAGCTTTAAATAAAGGATTATTTTTAATTATGTTCATTCCAAACATGGTAAAAAGGAAAATATGTTACCATGGTAAAAAGGTTACAAAAATTATTTGTTAGGAATGGGACGAGAAGATTAATTTGAATAGTTTTTTTAAAAAAAATTAGAATTTTTTTTAAATATTATAGGATAATGGAAGAAGAATATTGGAAATAATTTTTCAAAAAATTGTATTTTAAGTAACATAGATTTCCAACCGAACAGTGGGTAATGTCGGGAACTATTAAAAACTATTACTAATGTATCTTATGTAAAAAAGAGTAGAAAATGGTACCAATACATGAATATATCATTTATAACCAAATGAAAATTTTTTATGATTTTCATTGATATATGGGTTATAAGATTTAATCCAAATGAGGATAAATATAAACAATCCTGATAAGTGATGAGATTGTTTCAATAAACTCTTATCACTTGGTAACATGGGATCACTATATCCATAAAATAAAATAAATTTAAATGATTCTTATAATATTAGTTTAAATGGATATTATTTATATATATTGTAAAATTGAAATATATACTCCTAAAAAATAATTCTCACACATAACAAAACATGAGTCTAAATGATGAAAAATTGTGACAAATTTTTTTTACCAATTTGATAACTTTTTTGAAACATAATCCCAAGGAAATATCAGTCATACAATGGATATGTAAATACCCATAAATTCAACAATAGGAATCATTGAATAAATCCATGGGAACTATATAGACCACACCAAAGGAATGGGTGATGAATAAACTATGTATCTCACATAAATTAAAAATGGGATGAAATCCCCATACCTTATGTCTTGAATCAATTCGTTCTTGTAAAAACCACCGATATAATAAATTTATATATATTTAAAATATTTTACCAAACCATATTATTTTATCTAATTCCTTATATAGTTTAATTATGACCTTATATTACCTGTTTCATTACAATCCTATGTTAATTTTTCACATCTGGTAGTCACTTTATTTGTCGTATGTGTCATTACTTGTAATATCCTCAGTCCTTATACAAATATCATTACTTCCAGAATGTAAAAAATGAAATAAATTTAATTATTATACATTATATGTTTATTATAATAACCTATATAATTTATATGTATGAAATGATATACAACATTCATGGAGATGGTAAGTCATACGTAGGCATTAATGTAGTTTCTATTTTTATTATCATATTGAAAAAATAAAATAAAATGACATATAATTATGAATATATTTTATATATAATTATTAATATATAATTATTATATAATATATATATCATATAAGTTCACTAAACCCATCCATAATACATTCCATGTACTATGTGAATGAATCACATTGCTTTGAGGGGGTAGTAGTGCACACATTCTCAAACGAAATTACCGTAGTTACAAAAAATGAAAAGAAAAAACATGTGTTTCAATAGGAATAAATAATATTAAAGTTATTATAAATATAATATTTGAAATATATAAACATATTTTATATCATAATTTATACCCTGAGAGGTGATAAAGGAAAAAAGGTAACAATCATCATTTAGTGAGGCGGTAGTTTTCCACAGACATAAACATTATGTTCGTTACACATTAGATTGATGAGAGTGTATGTGTATATAAGGCCCCCAGCCTTAATACTTACTTAATATTGAATTAAATTAATAATTCACATTGAGGATCATTTCAGGTTTAGAGTTTTAGAGAATTAGGACATAACTATTACATCTCAAAAGATTACAAAGTAGGAACTTCTACTAAGTTTCCATAAAAAAAACTCTTAAAAATAAACATGTCTAGTTCCATGTTTTTGGTAGCATGGATTTCCCTTGATCAAGTCCTTGACCCTATTCCACGTTAAGTACTGTGAAAAACATTTCAAAAACTTGGGATGAGTATAAAAAGCACAGTAAGGGATATAAAAATATGGAAAGGAAACATGAGTACATGTATACATAAGAATGAAATCATACTTTACCCATAAAACATAAGCACTTTAACATACCTCATAAAATCATGAATAAATCATAGAAATAATAAGACATAAAGGTATCTTTAGGCATTCATAACTTTCTTACGTAGGAAGTAACCCTCTTGGTTATGTTTGGAATACCCATCACAGTATATTCCCTAAATCTCTTCGGAGAAACCTTAACTTTTATCCCCTTCGCGTTACCCAATGCATTGGAGAGATATATCGGGCTCACCCACCCTTAGTTTATCATGGAACCACCCGTCTTCATAACAATGCCCAAGAACCGTAACATAATCATATCACATAACATAAGCATAAAGGAAAGATAACATTCCCACATTGCAATAACAATATAACATTTTAAGATATTGAAATAGTGAATCCAATCTAAAAACCATTTTCAAACCCATTTAACACATTTAATAAATAGATTTTTAAATCAAAGTGTCTCATACCACTTTGAAGCTTTTATCATTTTAAACCATTAATATCCATATAAATAGATCCATAAAACCATTTTGAAAACATGGATATTAATGAGAAATATTTATAAGATTAAATCATTAAAACATTTAAAATGATATTTTAGTTAAAGGGTTTTTAACAAAATGAGAGACACTTGAATACAATAATTGAGGAATAACATTTAATAAAAACTTAATAATATCATGAGAATAAAGGGATTCATGATATAATATTCCAAATGATAGTATATACACCATATAAGAGTGAATTGGTGCATAACAACAATGAAGTCTCAATGGAAATGTAAATTGAGATGAAATCGATTATAAAGATGGTATCCTTAAATTAAGGATAAATAAATCTCATAATTATTTGAGACAAATATAAATACACCCAATATAAGTGGATATTAAGTTTAAAATAATCAAAGGTCATTCAAACATATTCAAAGGATGACATATTCAATAACTACATGTTGAACCCAAAGAAATCGAAATTGGGTTAAGAAGATCCCTTGACAGCCTAACGGCGTCACACCAAAATGAGTTTATGAGAGATAAAAAGGGTATCTAATCACTTGGACATTAAATTTACATCAATAATGATATATAATAACATATTACAACATAAAAATATGTAAATTAAAAGACCCAACAAAATAAGACTTTTAAAAAGAGGAGGGTGAAAGGTTCCCTTACCGACTTGGGTATCTTTCGAAACATACACCCCATGAAAGAAGGACAATACATCATTGATGTAAATAATCATAAATGAAATTATATTACACAAATAGTAGAATAATGGTTAGTACATACACCACTCAAAGGAAATGGTGGAAAATGTAGCATAAATCACACGAGACTAAAAGTGAGATGAAAAATCCCTTACGAAAACTCGGCAGTCTAACGGCGCCACTTAAAACATCCAAAATGGATTGATGAGAGGAAATAGGGTCTCTCATTATATCAACATAAAGTTTAAAGAAAGTGGAATACAAAATAACATCCCTCAACAAAACAAAGAAGAGATTAAAAGAATTGACATAAAGGAGAGTACTTAAAAAGAAAGAGAGAGGTTGGATCTCTTACGAAAATTCAGAAGCCTAACGACGCCACTCAAAACATCCAAAATGGATTGATGAGAGAGAATAGGGTCTCTAATCATATTCAAATAAAAATTACAGTAAGAGTAATATAAAAGAAAATCCCAATAACAATAAAGATGAGCTTAGAAGGAATGACATAAAAGAGTGTACTTAAAAAGAAAGAGAGGAGTAGGATCCCTTACCTCAAGTCCAACTTGTCTTGTTCGTTTCTTTATATTCTTGAATGATAAACTTTGGTCAATTTATAATTGCTGAAGGACCTCCTTTAAATATTATTATTCAGTTCATATCACATATTATAATGTTATAATAATTGGTTAATAATGTGAGTTTGTATCAGACGTTTTTGTCGATGTTTGGTACATGAGTCAAAAATTGAACTTGTTGGAAAATAATTTTCCATGTAGTTATAGGTACATAATATCCAGAATAGTATTGATGTTTTAAATATCATATATATCCAGTATATGTTCGTTTTATACCATTCCATATCATTTGGAGATAAATTAAAAGCACCATTCATGGAGACGGTAGGCCGTACGTACGCATGAACGCTACTTTCATTTTTTTGTCATATTAATGGAATTAAAACAAAATGAGAGATATATATATATGTTATAATTCCAGAATGATATCCATAATTTATATGTATTATATTACATATATATCCATTATATATATGTACTTATAATAGTACATAACATTTTGAGATAAGAAATGAAATGTACCGTTCATGGAGACGGTAAGCCGTACGTACGCATGAACGCTACTTCCATTTCTATTTCATATTTAATGGAATTAAAAATAATGATAAATAATAGTATTTTAATTATAGTATGGTATCATATATAATATCATTAAATATATCCTTTATATGTACCACATATGGTATTAACGAATCAAGTCACTTTGAGGGGGCTGTAGTCCGCACTTCCTTAAATGAAGATATTGCGTTTACCCATAATGGAAACCATAAAGTTATGCCATAAATTAAAAATAAAGAATATTAAGTAAAACATAAACAAATTATATATCATATATAAATATAGTTACATCTTAATGGACACCTTTGATGGTGTTAAAAGAATGTTGAACAATCATCGTTTCGGGAGGCAGAAATTCACCATCCACGTAAACAGTATGTTCTTTAACCATTAGATGTAGGTGTGTGTAAGTTTAGCTCGAATCCTTCTTATAAAAACATACTAGTATATTTAAGAAACTGGATTTGTTACAAAATAAATGAATAAAAAGAGTTTAGGGGGTTGGAGAAGCAAAATAAAACAAAAGGACACAAGTGAAGACATTACCATTAAATCGGGTAACTTCCTTTGATTTGAGCTCAAAGGCTTCCTTGGAAATGATTATTCCCAAAGTGAGGCTTCAAGGAGTCATATAGGGATATGGAGAGATGAAATTGGTAGGGTTTGGCCGAGCCAAAGGCTTTGGATGTGTGGGTAAATTGGTAGAGTTGGGTGCCTTTTATAAGAGGAGAGGAGGGGAACTCTTGGAAAGGTGTAAAATGTAACTTTATTTTCAAATGATTTTAGGATTTTAATGGTCCCACATTGATTTGTTTCGAGGTTAAGGTGATAAGGTTTCTTAATCCACCCATCCAATATGTTTTGGACTTGTTTAGGTCTTAGATTTTACATTATCTATCCATTTTATTTAAATCGTTAAATAACGAGGCCATCGCTGCATCATCATGATGTCATCAATAATATAATTTATTTAGTGTCTAAAAATTATAAAAAAAATACTATGATGTAGGAAATCTTTTTATCTTTCTAATTAATATTTATAGTCTAAAAGAGAATTTATGTAGACAAAATTAAATTTTTTTTACTTAGGTGATACATTCGTTGTTACATTTAACATTCTTTAAAAATAAAAAGATAAAAAGTCACATTCTCACAAATGCGATTCCATGGGGCCCACAAGTTTGGCACAAGGAATTCCATGGTCGGCCATGGGACAACCAGTATACTTAGGACACATTTTGTGGTCATTTTTTATTATTATGATATTATCTTATTATCTTTAACTACCCGATTACTCATTAATCAAGATAATTAAAGATAATAATCGTCGTTACTATTCATAATGTCCAAAAACAAAAGATTCTTAATTACATAATTTGGACCTTATGATTGAAAATATTTAATTAATTTTACCAAATTACAAACACAAACATTGCAATAATTAATTTAAAAAAACATCCCGTTGTCAAAACAAATAGCGGGTTTTTTAGAAATAATATTTATGAAAAGTTTGGCACTTGTTTATGCCTAATTCCAAAGTGAAATTAATCCCATTTACCATCATCGAATTACATGGTAAAAATATATTCTAATTAAACATTAAAAAACTTAAAAATATAATATAACCATATAATTAAATTATATGAAAAAGCAGTTTTGATGTAAAATGCAGTATTTTTCACTATTCATTGAAAAATGAACATTGTCAGAAAAATACCAAAAATTATCCCAAGGTAAATTTCAATGTCCCAATCATAAATAATATTTTTATTTTGAAAAATAGAGCTTATAAAATCTTCAAAAAGTGGATTTAAAAGGGGTTCTCCATCAAAAGGCGGTTAATCGACCTTTTAAAGAATATTAGAATGTTTACACTTAAAAACTGGATTCATTTGAATTTTTAATCCTCAAACATTTATTGTAAAGAGTAAAAATATTTGACAAACATATATAATCATTTTTTAGTTAGTTCTGTTCATTCCCGCCATTACAACGGCTAGGCGTTAACTACCATTTAAAATAATATTATTTTATTATTAGAGTGCAATGTAAGATTCCCAAGAAACTCATTGTTGTGTGTTGGGTACGCCATCGAGCCTGGCATCCCCTTTAAAGTTATATTAATATTTTATTAAAAAATATGGATAAATGTGAAAATCTTATACTCTTTATTTACCTGGGGTGTTACATGCTTCCTCCCTTTTGGGAATTGCGTCCTCGCAATTTTAAAATTGGGCTTGGAAACTTCATTGGAAATCCCACATCGGAACAAGAGTCAGTAAAACAATCACTTTTAAAAAAATAAAGAAAGATAAGTACAATGGTCACCCGAGTTGACCCATACTAGGATTCCAAGTATGAAAATATGGACATGGAAGAAAAAAACAAAGGGTCATTCTATAATGGAGAGTGATAGTAAACATGTCTAGGAGAAAGTTAACCATAAGAAAATCACACAATTGTGATGGGTTAAACAGTATTCGATTCCCTAGTAGGAAAAGTTAATAGACAACATTTTTGTTTTAAGTTACTTTTTATTGAGGAATTTATTCATAAGGAAACATAATCACTTATCATGTTGACTTTCAACTTTTACTAGATTCCTTAACCAAACACATATTTTCTCCAAAAGATGAGTATTTAGGAAGACTTGTTCGCATTAAGAGTACTATAATCAATTTCTAGAAAATCACCTAATCCACAATAGAGAAATATATACTTCCCATGTATTTAGACTCTATCCAAATCCAAAACCAAAAAGGTTAGTACAAGATCAGATAATCTAGAAAAAGATAACCCTTTATAAAAAGAAAATCTATTCTTAATCTCCAAAATTTGTCCAACAAAACCCAAAGTTCAAAGAAGACCATTCGATAAACACTTTGTCCATAAAAATTATTCAAAGTAAACCAAACTACGATTGAAACCCAAATATTTGAAGGATTTAGTCACATAGAATTCCATGTTAAATCGTAACATTTATCTCCAAACAACATCAGTTGCTCTTAATGTCTCGTATTGAAAAGTAATTAACCTAATCCCATATCCTCCATGATAGGTTAATAAATTTCCATAGATAACCCAAAATCAACTTACTATTAATTCCTAAAATCATCTAACTAAAAAGAATCAATCAAACTAACCAGGGACATCACGTAGTCTAGTGGTAGGCGATAAATACCAGTCGCACTTTGGGTGTGGGTTCGATTCCCGCAGCTTTGTCCGACGCAACAGGTTGTCACACGGTCTGCGTGTTATCCTTTTTCCAACACTATATAATTTTAAAAAATTCCCCAAAACGAGATAAAATCTTAAAAAATGATCATAAAATATTTTAACCTCAAGTTTATCTCATGCCTTTCATTTTCCAGCATATCATATAATAACTCATAATTACCTCAAAAGTAAGGATCATATAAACTCTAATGGTTACCTTTATAATTATTACCTAAACTTCCACATATATTGGTCATCTCGTACATGATGCATTACAGAACATACCAAGGTTCAAGTGGTTGATCATGACTCCTTGATAGTTGGATTATAACAACCACAAGTTTCCTAATTGAATCCCCCATTTTATCTAGTATCTTAAACAGAGAACAACCACAGTTTCCTTCAAACTTGTTGTCTCTTTAGTGCCTTCTAGATCCATCCCTTCATTAAAAACAAAAAGGTCAGTGTGAGTATATTAACAAAACCATCATGTACTAATGAGGAAGATAAACACTATTATATACTTACTCATTCACTTTATCTAAAACTAGGACACTTTCTAAAATCCTAACCATTATGGTAATGTCAATTATGCTTAGAGGATACCCTAACCTCTAAAGATATCTAAAACGACCTTTGATACCAACTATAAGGCCCCAGCCTTAAACCATACTTAATATTGAATTAAATGAATAATTCACATTGAGGATCTCTTCAGTTTTACAATTTTTGAGAATTAGGACATAACTATTACATCTGAAAAGATTACAAAGTAGGAACATCTACTAAGTTTCCATAAAATAAAAGCTCTTAAAAAGAAACATGTCTAGATCCATGTTTTAGGTAGCATGACTTTCCCTTGATCCAATCCTTGACCCTGTTCCACGTTAAGTCTTGTGAAAAACATTTCAAAAACTTGGGATGAGCATAAAAAGCTTAGTAAGGGATAGAAAAATATGGAAAGGAAACATGATTACATGTATACATAAGAATGAAATCATACTTTACCAATAAAACATAAGAACTTTAACATACCTCATAAAATCATGATTAAATCAAAGAAATCATAAGACATAAAGGTAACATGAGGCATTCATAACTTTCTTACATAGGGAGTAACCCTCTTGGTTACGTTTGGAATACCCATCATAGTATATTCCCTAAATCTCTACAGAGAAACGTTAACTTTTAACCCCTTCGTGTTACCCAATGCATTGGAGAGCTATATCGGGCTCACCCGCCCATAGTTTATCAAGGAACCAACCGTCTTCATAAAAATTCCCAAGAACCATAACATAATCATAGCACATAACTTAAGCATAAAGGAAATATAACTTTCCCACATTGAAATAACAATATATCATTTTAAGATACTGAAATGATGAATCCATTCTAAAAACCATTTTCAAACCCATTTAAAACATTTAATAGAGAGATTTTTAAATCAATGTGTCCCATAAAACTTTGAGGCTTTTATCATTTTAAACCATTAATATCCATATAAATGAATCCTTAAAACCATTTTGAAAACATGTATATTAATGAGAAATATTTATAAGATTAAATCATTAAAACATTTAAAATGATATTTTAGTTAAAGGGGTTTTAACAAAATGAGAGACACTTGAATACAATAATTGAGGGATAACATTTAATAAAAACATTATAATATCATGAGAATAAATGGATTCATGATATAATATTTCAAATTATAGTATATACACCATATAAGAGTGAATTGGTGCATAACAATAATGAAGTCTCAATGGAAATGTAAATTGAGATGAAATCCATTAGTAAGATGGTATCCTTAAATTAAGGATAAATCAATCTCATAATTATGTGCGACAAATACAAATAAACCCAATATAAGTGGATATTAAGTGTAAAATAATCAATGTTCATTCACACATATTAAAATGATGACATGTTCAATAACTACATGTTGAACCCAAAGAAATAGAAATTGGGTTAAGAAGATCCCTTGACAGCCTAACGACGTCACATCAAAATGAGTTGATGAGAGATAAAAAGGGTATATCATCACTTGGAAATTAAATTTACATCAATAAGGATATAGAAGAACATATCCCAAAATAACAATATGTAAATTAAAATACCCAACAAAATAAGTCTTTTAAAAAGAGGAGGGTGAAAGGTTTCTTTACCGACTTGGGTATCTTTCGAAACATACACCCCATAAAATAAGGACAATACATCATTGATGTAAATACTCATAAACGAAAGTATATTACACAAAGAGTAGAATAATGGTAAGTACATACACCACTCAAAGTAAATGGTGGAAAATGTAGCATAAATCACACGAGACTAAAAGTGAGATTAAAAATCCCTTACGAAAACTCGGCAGCCTAACGACGCCACTTAAACGTCCAAAATGGATTGATGAGAGGAAATAGGGTCTCTCATCATATAAACATAATTTTTACAGAAATATGAATACAAAATAACATCCCTCAACATAACAAATAAGAGCTTAAAAGAATTGACATAAAGGAGAGTACTTAAAAAGAAAGAGAGAGGTTGGATCTCTTACGAAAATTCAGCAGCCTAACGGCACCACTCAAAACATCCAAAATGGATTGATGAGAGAGAATAGGGTATCTCATCATATGAACATAAAAAATACAGTAAGATTAATATAAAAGAACATCCCAATCACAATAAATATGATCTTAGAAGGAATGACATAAAAGAGTGTACTTAAAAAGAAAGAGAGGAGTAGGATCCCTTACCTCAAGTCCAACTTGTCTTGTTCGTTTCATTATATTCCTGAATAATAAACTTTGGTCAATTTATAATTTCTTAAGGACCTACTTTAAATATTATTATTCAGTTAATCTCACATATTATAATGTTATAATAATTGGTTAATAAAGTGAGTTCGTATCAGACGTTTTTTTCGATGTTTGGTACATGAGTCAAAAATTGAACTTGTTGGAAAATAATTATCCATGTAGTTATAGGTACCTAATATACAGAATAGTATTGATGTTTTAAATATCATATATATCCATTATTTTTTTATTTTATACCATTCCATATCATTTGGAGAGAAATTAAAAGCACCATTCATGGAGACGGTAGGCTGTACATACGCATGAACGCTACTTTCATTTTTTTGTCATATTAATGGAATTAAAACAAAATGAGAGATATATATATATGTGTTATAATTCCAGAATGATATCGATAATTTAGATGTAATATATTACATATATATCCATTATATATATGTACTTATAATAGTACATAACATTTTGAGATAAGAAATGAAATGTATCGTTCATGGAGACGGTAAGCTGTACGTATGCATGAACGCTACTTCCATTTCTATTTCATATTTAATGGAATTAAAACATAATGATAAATAATAGAATTTTAATTCCAGTATGGTATCATATATAATATCATTAAATATATCCTTTATACTTACCACATATGGTATTAACGAATCAAATCACTTTGAGGGGGCGGTAGTCCGCACTTCCTTAAATAAAGATATTGTGTTTACCCATAATGGAAACCATAAAGGTATGCCATAAATTAAAAATATAGAAGCTTAAGTAAAACATAATCATATTATATATCATATATAAATATAGTGACATCTTAATGGCCACCTTTGAAGGTGTTAAAATAATGTTGAACAATCATCATTTCGGGAGGCAGAAATTTACCATCCACGAAAACAGTATGTTCTTTAACCATTAGATGTAGGTGTCTGTAAGTATAGCTCGAATCCTTCTTATACCAACATCCTAGTATATTCTAGATACTGTATTTGTTACAAAATAAATGAATAAAAAGAGTTTAGGGGGTTGGAGAAGCAAAATAATACAAAAGGACACAAGTGAAGACATTATCTTTAAATCGGGTAACTTCCTTTGATTTGAGCTCAAAGGCTTACTTGGAAAGGATTATGACCAATGTGAGGCTTCAAGGAGTTAGATAGGTATGCGGAGAGATGAAGTGGAAATGGTTTGGCCGAGCCAAATGCTTTGGAAGTGTGGGTAAAGAGGTAGAGGAGGGGGCCTTTTATAAGAGGAGAGGAGGGGCACTCTTGGAAAGGTGTAAAATGTAACTTTATTTTCAAATGAGTTTCGGATTTTAATGGTCCCACATTGATTTGTTTTAGGATAAGGTTATAAGGGTTCTAAATACACCCATAAAATAGGTTTTGGACAAGTTTAGGTCTTAGATTTTACATTATCTTTCCATTTTATTTAAATTGTTAAATAACGAGGTCATCGCTGCATCATCATGATGTCATAAATAATTTAATTTATTTAGTGTATAAAAATTATAAAAAAAATACTATGATGTAGGAAATCTTTTTATATTTCCAATGAATATTTATAGTCCAAAGGATAATTTATGTAGACAAAATTAAAAATATTTGACTTAGGTGATACATTCTTTGTTACATTTAACATTCTTTAAAAATAAAAAGATAAAAAGTCACTTTCTCACAAAAGTGATTCCATGGGGCCCACATGTTTGGAACAAGGCATCCCATGGTAGGACATGAGACAACCAGTAGCCTTAGGACACATTTTGTGGTCATTTTTTATTATTATGATATTATCTTATTATCTTTAACTACCCGATTACTCATTAATCAAGATAATTAAAGATAATTACCTTCGTTACTATTCATAATGTCCAAAAACAAAAGATTCTTAATTAAATAATTTGGACCTTCTGATTAAAAATATTTAATTAATTTTACCAAATTAAATACACATAAATTGCAATAATTAATTTAAAAAAACTTCCCGTTGTCAAAACAAATAGCGGGTCTTTTAGAAACAATATTTATGAAATGTTTGGCACTTGTTTATGCCTAATTCCAAAGTGAAATTAATCCCAATGATCATAATTGAATTACATGGTAAAAATATATTATAATTACACTTTAAAACAAATTAAAAAGACAATATAACCATATAATTAAATTATATAAAAAAGCAGTTTTGATGTAAAATGCAGTATTTTTCACTATTCATTGAAAAATGAACATTGTCAGAAAAATACCGAAAATTAATCCAAGGTAAATTTCAATGTCCCAATATTAAATAATATGTTTATTTTGAAAAATAGAGCTTATAAAATTTTCAAAAAGTGGAATTAAAAGGGTTTCGCCATCAAAAGGTGGTTGATCGACCTTTTAAAGAGTATTTGAATGTTTACGCTTAAAAACTGGATTAATTTGCATTTTTAATCCTCTAAAATTTATTGTAAAGAGTAAAAATATTTGAAAAACACATATAATCATTTTTTAGTTAGTTCTGTTCATTCCCGCCATTACAACGGCTAGGCGTTAACTACCATTTAAAATAATATTATTTTATTATTAGAGTGCAACGTAAGATTCCCAAGAAACTCGTTGTTGCGTGTTGGGTACGCCATCGAGCATAGCGTCCCCTTTAAAGTTATATTAATATTTTATTCACAAATATAGATAAATGTGAAAATGTCATACTCTTTATTTACCTGGGGTGTTACAGTGTAAGTCAAACCATTAGAATAAAAAAATACCTATTATAGTTAGGATACTTTTTTATACATCCAAGGAATAAAGGGAGTGGAGGGGTAAAATTGGAAATAAAATAAAGGATCTTGGGAGGAAAGTTTTCCTCTTAATTGGGTAACTCCTTTTGGTTTGTGCAAAAAATATTCATTGGATTGCTTTCATAAAAAGGGGATACATCTAGTAGGAAGTCAGATATCTTTATAAGTTTATAGGGAATATATTTTCCGATCATATGTGGTTTTATAGGTTTCAATATGTGGTAGAGGTGGTGGCCTTTTATATGGAAGGGAAAGGATAGACTTGGAATTTTGGAAACAAAGTTAGGTGTACCCACGTTTTTACCTAAAATATATAATACATAACCATTAAAATAATATTTTCATTTTAATGTCTAAATATTTTATAGAAAATGGGTTTTGGTCAAGATTCTAGGTTGTTTTGGGACATAAATGTAAAGTTTAGTACATGATTAACTTAATTTTTCTCTTAACCGTTGTAATTAATTTTAATCACTTTCACTAATAATTTTAGTAGAAAACTAATATAAATTTATTAGATATTATAAATTATTATGATTCAAAATATGTAATCTTTTTTTGATAAATATAATCACATATGAGGTAGAAATTAATTTAATATTAATCATGGTGATGGGATGACACTGTGTGTTTTTAATGTAAAAAATTCCATCATTTGCAATGTTTTTATAAATAATTTCAAAGTGATATTGATTGAAATGACCTATAATGTATTAATTGATAATAATATTAACTAATTAAAATGTTAATCCAATTTTAAATATATTTTATCCTTATAAATAAATTAGATAAAAAATAAGTGCAGAATTTAAATACCGAATTTTCTACTATTCATCCCCAAATGATGTTACTTTGAAAAATACCGAAATTTGACAGTAATTAAATTAAAATTTTTAAATTAAAAAATGACTTTGATTTTATCATATTAAATTTATAAATTTTTCTAAAATTATATTTATATTTTTCACATAAGGACATGAAAAGTAGTTTATTTTAGAAAAGAATATTTTTTAACACAGAATGACTTTAATAAAAATTATATCATTCATTATCATTATGTTTAATTTTAATAATACCAATATAATAATATTTGAATATTATTTTTCACTATTAATATTACTATGTTTAATGGCTAGGTAATAATAATAGCATTTAAATAATTGACACAATTAAAAGATGTTTTGTAGAAACTCAGGGTTGTGTGTAATGTACGCTAAGATGGTGTTGCGTGTTTCATATGTCAAGTTAGAGTTTCATGATGAAAAAGACAAGTCATTGTTCTAGGTATCTTAATCCTGTTCAATGCATGTAGAAAAATCATTTTTTTTTGCATATAATCAGTTCCAAAATTAGTGTTTTTAAATAATAGAAAATATATGTTTAGTGTTTTACGGCATACAAAATATTGAAAAGATTAAAATAATTCGATAAAATATTTCAAGAAATATTAGGGTGTCACATTCTTGCCAACTTATAATTATTTTATTCCTCTAAATTCATATGGTTTATTAATTGTTTAATACTCGAAACATTCATTCATAGATACCAACATCATAAAAATGAAGACTAAATCTTCGCTTAAAAATGAAATATAGAACCATAAGTGTCACCCAATGTAACATATAACTATTTTCATTAATAGGAGAGAACATAGGTTGGGAGTAAATATTGGACTTGGAAGAAAAACATAAATATTTATAGTGAGTGACTGACTTCATAAATCACAATCAAATGAATGATAAAAGAAAATTTTAGGGGATCAAAGTCATAAATATGTGATGAATTTTTAGACCATCGGTTCACCAAAAATTAAGGTATTAGGGAATTTTTTTTATCATTATCCTATGTTTGAGTAATTATTTAATTGTCAAAGAATATATGGAAATATTATAACCAGATATATTTATGTGAAAAAAATTTCATTCATTGGGTGTGCTTTTATGTATTTCTAATTTAACCATATCTTCAAGAAATGGATGTCATGAAACTAACATTGAGGATTGAAGAAATAAAATACACTCTTAGAATATATTAAGTCCCATAGAAGAATGGAATGTATATCTATTTATAAATAATTATTCTTAACAAATCAATATGGTTAATACGTTAATCTAAAAACATAAAAAGTAAATCTACAATTTGATCATAAATAATTACTCAATAAACAAAATTTACATTAACAAGGACATTGTGTTTTCTAGTTGTAGGCGTGATACCACTCTCATTCATTGGTCATGAGATCAATAACAAAGGGATTTACAAAATTTATCTATTATTACCCGACATACATGATATCCTTCTTTAAAACAACACTAATTTAATTTTTTATATAGGTGGACATCCTTTAAACAAGGTTAATCGCTAAATAGTATTTTCACCATGGTTTTAAATATAATATCAATACATAAAATATTCCTCCAAAGTTTAACTAAAACATTTCATTAATGGATGACCTTATAACCCCTTTGAAATATGAAATTCCAAAAATAGTAGAATGAAAATTATGAAATTAGTTTAAAATTAATCCCCAATATATCACAACATAGCTCTTTGGTTTCACATTCCAACATGTGAATACCATCATGGTAAACTCTCTTGTAACCTTGTAACCAAGAGAATTACTATAAATCATTTTTGAAAACATCTATTCATCCTTATTCCATAGATTACTACATATATTCCATAAATCAATGAATTTTTAAACTTCATCCATGATATCATGATCTTCTAGTCAACATGTCCTTAATTTGATATTAGGTAATCAGTATCATCAAGTATAATTATTTATATCTGGAAAATCATTATCCAAAAACAATATATTAACAAAAGGATCATCTTAAGGGTTATATTTCATTTATGCATGTGTTTTATATGGAAATAAATTATCCATTAAATAACTTTTCTATTCAATCAGATCCACTAAATGTATTCTTGTAAATTATTATCAAAAAACATAAATTGAAAAAACAGTATATATTTCACCTTTTATAAAACATAATTGTTGAATCAAAATACATAAAATCTCATATAATTCCACTTTATTCTTATGACATTTTCACGGATACCTTATCCCATTACACAAAAACATCTTTCCATTCATATTCCATCTAGAGTCTCCTCATCATCTACAATGTAACCATTACTCGTACCACCAACCTAATTCTCATTAGGAGCATTCCTCGTGGGACATTATGTTTAATAGTTACCATTGTATCCACACATAAAAAAATAACCTTCTATGACGACTTAGGAAGTCTAATATTCTCATCAATTTCTTTAATAAAACCCACTATTTTTTCCTTATAGTCACTAACTTTTTTTCTTCTTTTCCACATCAAAAACATCTTATTGTTTTTCAAATACATTCACATTGGTGATTATTTCCACATTATTTACACAAAATACCAAATATTCTGTCCTATATGGTCTTCATTACTAAAACTATCAGTGAAATCCTTCTTTCTTACCCTTGGAAAGTTCGAGCATTGGTGAAGGTTCACATTGTTAATCATCACTACTACAAACAAGGCTGTTAAAATCCATTGAAACCACTTTTAACAGTGCTAGAAAGGTGCTGTTAATTGTAGAAAATATAGGGGGTCCACATTAACATCGCTTAAAAAGCACTGATAAAGGGGGCCCTTTATCCACATTAAAAAAAGCACTAATAAAGGTCCCCTTTTAGCAGTGCTATTTTGAGCACTGATAAAGGCCCAATTTATCAGTGCTTAATTTGAGTTGATAAAATGGTCCTTTCTCAGTGCTCAAAATAGCCCTGATAAAGGCCAAGTTTCATGTGATGTGCTGTTTATTTAACAGCACCCCCAGTTCCAGCACACCTATACAAAACAACACCTGTACACGAACAAATCATAGAAGAACAATACAACAAAAACAAGAGTTTTACAAAAAATGATATATACATTTACATTACATCATGAATACAAAAAATCATCTACATACATTTCAAACAGTTTATTATATGGTTAAAATTTCAATAATCCAAAAAACAGTTAAAAAATTTAATGTTTCATCCTTTGGCATCCGTTATCCCCTCTCAAAAACTATCTTCTATGTTATTAGTTTCCCAACAATGCATCCAAACTGAAAAAAAATTCACGTATATAAAAAAAAGAAATATTATTTCAGTAATATCATAATGAAATAAAATGAAAATTAATATGAAAGAATACATTAATGAAATGACAATTTTTAATAAAAAAGACACATTTGCAGTTATACCAATCACACCGTGCTTTATATTGAGGAAGGGTTGATTCATACACATCACAGATGAGTCATAGATCATTGTTTTAAAATATTAAATTAATATGAATGAGTTTTCTCAGTTTTGAGTATGTCACCTTTTATTTTAGTGAAATTAATATCAAATATAAATGATACTTTTTTATTTATATCTATCACATATTTCATCAGATTGAGGTTTGGTGGATTCATACACATCACAAATTACTAATGGATCTTTTTTCTAAAGTATCAAAAATCCCAGGTGTTTTTTCCCAGTTTTTAGTATGTCACTTGTGTTTTTCTCTAAAATTAATGACAATTTAAAATAAAAAGAGGCGCTTTGAGTCATACCATTCAGACTGTGCATAGAATTGACATGCGGTGGATTCGTCCATGTCAGAAATGACATATATATACTTTTCCTAAGGTATCAAAACATTATAAATGGGTTTTCTCAGTTTTTATTATGTCAGTTGTGTGTTTTTACAAAAATTTCATTTCAAACTAGAAACACGCATTTTGAGTCATACCGGTTGCACCATGTGTTGGTTTTATTTTATACTTCTTCATACACATCACAAATAATGTGTTAATCATTATGAAAAATTATTAGGACAATTGGAGTGGGTTTTCATGTTTTTCAATGAGTGACATGTGTTGAGATAATATGTAAATTTTAAAAATATAAGAGACACTTTTAGCCACACTGGGCACACAGTGCATCAGATTGAGATTCAGTTGATTCCTATACATCACAAATGACTGATGTATCATTGTTCTAAAGTATCAAAAGAATCCTAATGAGATTTATCATCTTGATGTTCCTCACTTGTGTTTTTCACTAAAATTAATGTCAATTTTAAATAAAAAGAGACACATTCAGTTATACCAATCACATTGTGAGTTGAATTGATGTGCAGTTGATTCCTAGTAGTCAAAAAAGACATAGGGATCATTTTCATATAGTATCAAAAAAATATGAATGTGTTTCATCATTTAGCAGTATATGAGTTTTTTTTTACTAAAATGTCTTTCCAAACTGGAAACATGCATTTTGATTCATACCAATCACATCGTGCATTGGTTTGACATGAGACTGCTTCATAAATGTCATAAAGAACCTTTAAATTTTTATCCAAAATTATGAATATTATTGGAGCAAGTTCTCTTGATTTTTAGTGAGTGACATGTTTTCAGCTAAAATGACAACTTTAAACTAATAACAGAAACATTTAGTCATTCCGATCACACTATGCTTCATATTTAGGATTAGTTAATTCATACATGTCACAAATGACTCATGTATAGTTTTCCGAAAGTATCGAAATAATAAAAATGTGTTCTCTCAGTTTTTAGTGTGTCAATTGTGTTTTTTTCTAAAATTAATGTCTATTTTAAATATATAGAGACTATTTGTGTCATACTAATTGCATTGTGTGTTTAATTGAGGTTTATTCTATTCCTACAGGTCAAAAAGAAAATATGGATCAATTTCCTAATGTATCAAAACATTCTGAATGTGTTTTCTTAGATTCTAGTATGTCCATTGTGTTTTTTGTACTAAAATGTAATTTCAAACTAAAAACACACATTTTGAGTCACAATAGTTGCATCATGCATTGGTTTGATATGAGACTGCTTCATACATGTCACAAATAACTTTTGAATCATTTCCACAAATTATGAAGTCTATTGAAGAGGGTTTTCAGGGTTTTCATTGAGTGACACATTTTGAGAGAAAATGTATCTTTTAAACCTATTACAGACACTTTTATCCATACTAGTTACACCATGTGTCAGATTGAGGTTCGGTTGATTTTTACACGTCAATAATGATTAATGAATTATTTTAATAATGTATCAAAAAAATCTGAATAAGGTTACATGGTTGTTAGTATATCACTTCTTTTTTTAATTTAATGTCAATTTTATATAAAAATAGACACCTTCAATCATACCAGTCACAATGTGCATTGAATTGAGGTGTGTTAGATTCCAAAATGTCACAAATTTCATATAGATCATTTTCCTAAAGTATCAAAATAATCAGAATGTTTTCTCTCGGTTTGTAGTATGTTAGTTGTTTTTTTTACGGAAATGTCATTTCAAACCAGAAACACGCATTCTGATTCATACTGATCTTATCATGAATTTGTTTGATATAATATTTCTTCATACATGTCACAAATAACATTCAAATCGTTATCCTAAATTATGAATGTAATTGTAGTAGGTTTTCTTGGTTTTCCGTGAGTGACACATTTTGAGCTAAAATGTCAATTTTAAACTGATAACAGACACCTTTAGCCAGACCGGTCACACCGTGCACCAAATTGAGCTGTGATTGATTTTTACACAACAAAAAATACTCATGGATAATTTTCCTAATGTATCAAAAAAATTCCAAAGGAGTTTGCTCAGTTTTCAGTATTTTACATGTGTTTTTTTATAAATTAATGTCAATTTTAAATAAAAAGAGAAATTTTTAGTAATAATAGTCTTATTGTGTGTTTAATTGATGTGTGGTAAAATCCTAAATGTCACAACATAACTAATAATCATTTTCTTAATGTATCAAAACTTGTTGAATGTGTTTTTATTATTTTAGTTTGTCAGTTGTGTTTTTTTAATAAAATTTCATTTCAAACTGGAAACAGACATTTTGAGTCCTATCTGTTGCATCATGAATTATATTGATATGAGACTACTTAACAAACATCAAAAATAACTTGTGAATCGTTATCCTAAATTATGAAGAAAATCAGAGAGGGTTTTCTTGGTTTTTAGTGAGTGACATGTGTTGAGAAAAAATGATAGATTTAAATTGATGACAGACACTTTTAACTATATTAGTCACGCCGAGGTCGGATTGAGGTGTGGTTCATTTGTACACTTCATAAATGACTCATGGATTGTTTTCCTAAAGTATTAAGATAATATAAATGCTTTTTCTTAGTTTTTAGTAGGCCAGTTTTGTTTTTTATAAAATTAATGTAAATTTTAAAAAAAAGATGCACTTTGAGTCATACCAGTATCATTGTGTGTTTAATTGAAGTGCGGTTAATTCCTACATGTTAGAAATGATTTATGGATCATTTCCCTAAAGTATAAAATCCATCATAATGAATTTTCATAGTTTTCAGTATGTAACATGTTTTTCACTAAAAATAATTACAATTTTAAATAAAAAGAGACACTTTGAATCATAACAACTGCATCGTGTGTTGTATTGAGGGGGGGTTGATTCCTTCACATTTCAAATGATATATGGATCATATATCTAATGTATCAAAACAACTGATTGTGTTTTCTTGATTTTGAATAGTTCAGTTACTTTGATACCAACTATAATGACCTAAACATTTCAAACATTTATATTACAAGTGAGTAGATAAATATTCCTTAAATGAATGATGTAAATTGATCATATATATGAAACAATGAATTAATTATATGGAAAATGATTTTACTGTGCTAAAAAAAAGATTACCTTTGTGATTGATCAGACATAGCATCCTTTCTCTTCTTAAAAAGGCATGTCACATAGACAAAAATCTTCTAAAATAAACGATCCCAACAATGAATAATGAAAATCAAATGAGAAATTCATTTAATAATTTTTCATTAAGATAATGATATTATTTCAAAACATTAACTATAAATCTTTACAAAGGTTTTCTTTGGTCCATATATAAGCTAATGAAATAAATAATGATTCATTGTGCACTACAATACTGTTAGTTAACTACCTCTTAGAAAATCATCTGATCTGAACTTCTAATCTTACATCCATGGGATGCTCTCATCCGACACCCTCACTATTATTCAGTAATATTAATATTTAACAAAATACTAACACAAAATTTGTTCATATATGGTCATCATCCAACTATAATCAATGTAACTAGCTATAGGATATATAACCATACCTCTCCATGCAATACACATGACCAAAGTAGATCAAACTCATCTTCACAACCACCTAATCAATGAAACTAGCTATGAGAAGCCCTGGCACTAGAATGTTTTATTATCCCACATGTGGCCTATATACAGTTTTGAAAAATATTTTTTTAGTGTTTCCATAGAAACATAATGTATCGAGTCAAGGACTATGGTACTAAACCAATAGATGTTATTATTTTCCATAGATTGATTCAAGGTGGAAGGATTCGTTACATGTGTTGTTGTGGTTATTTGACTAGGGTGTCCATAATGTGTCCCACCGAGTCCTCTAGTGAAGTTTTTTTTATTTAGTGGGATGGTAATAGTAAAAAAGTGGTTGTGCCTTTAAAATATATAAGATTTGGAATGGTATTAACTGGTAGAAGAACTAAAACATGGAAAAAATGGCATACCAATCATGCGAACAACAACAACACTATACCAACACACAATTGTGCTCATGATCAAAACACCATACAAACCAAACAAACACAATTTCAGATTTTAAAAAGCATCCCTTATTCAATTATGCTAGTTAATTTCGGGGATATCACATATGTTTTATCATTATAGGGAATTCATTCCATAACCAAGTATACAAAACATACCAATTTCTATATTCAAATGGTCAATAAGAACCAACCAACATGAAATTCATTTAGTGCACAAAAAAGGACCACCAATTTCCATAATTTTAATCGAGGAATTTATCTCATACAATTCACAACATAAATATCCATAGAAATTAGTAATAGCATTCGAAAAAGTGGAAACAAATGAGAAATAGGAGAAAACTCACCTTGAACGTGTCGTTCAACACACGACGGAGGTGCATTCATAGCGGAGATGAGGCATGTGGGAGAAGAGATTTCCAACTAAATAAACATAAAATGAGAACTCATTTGTTATACCTATACAAAATAAGTCCAATGTGATTTAGTAAGGGAAAATGTCTTGATAAACCGTTTTATTTTTCAATAGTGGGAATGTAAAACACACAAATCATATGAAAGTGCCGAACAAGGCCTTGAGATTCAATCACCCACACACACCCAACCATTTCAGAATTTCCAAAGGGAACCTTATTCATTCCAAACACACAGAAAATAATTTCCATAAAAAAATCCATCAAAAATCTAAAATGATGAGACCATTATAAAATAAACCAAAAATTTATCAAAAATTTTAAAAACAAACCAAACAATTTATAAACAATTATATAAACAAATAAACAAGTTTATAAACAATTTTAAAACAAGACAACTAGTTTATAAATAATTTTTTTTATAGTCTAAACAAAGTATAAATAATTTTATAAGGAACTAATGTCAATGTGAATGTTACATTGATGTATAATGGAAATCATTAGAGAATCCATTGAAACCTATAATTCTGTTTTTACTATTGAATATTTTAACATCTAGCACAGATTTTTTTAGAAACACTTCACAAAAGTTATATTTCTTGTACTTAATTTTCTCTCACTATAGTTCACTCCTGACACACATGCATTATATTAATTTTTCTAATCATCTGATCCCTTATATTTCTATAATCCTACATCTAGATCTTGAAACTTTTCACATATCCCATTACCCTAAATCCACCCATGTGAAACTCTCACACCCTTCAACAAAACCTTATACTTTTAGAAAATATTCTTCTAAATAATGTCCCACAAACCTTCTGATCCTTTTTCCATATTCATCAATATGGTAAGAATGATTCTAGAAAACATTGCACCAAGTCCCACTCAATGGGAGTTAATTGATTTGAAACCATAATCCAAAGTCTATACTCATTATTTGGTCTTGAAAAATCACTTGGAAAAAAATTAAGTCACCCCCTCTAGATGAAAGTTATAGGAACATCTGAAATATGAATTTCTGTGACATAGAACGGTTGATGTTCCATTGATAATACATGTTCTTTATATAATAGAAATTAAGATCACTGATTTATACTTCATGATAATGTACCCATCTAATGGAACATAGAGATCCTCCATGTGTAGTGAACTAATGAAATATAATATCTAAATATTCCACATTCATTCCATTAATGAAATACTATGATATTTTCAATGACCTTATTGAATTATATAGAATGCCCCTCGATGGACAGAACAAGTCACACGACACCTACAACCATATGAATCTTGATATCCAGGAAAACCCATGGTACAACCACCATCTTCTAGTGAAATTCTTTACGAAACCTAATAAACCATATGATTGTAAGGAGATAATATTCATCCAGCAAAACATCTTTCAATTCATTAAAAAACAACTTCACAAAAAACTCTACATATGTGCTCTATCATTTATCACTACAACAAATTTTTGTGACATAAAAAAGGAACATATGCTTTGATTCCACTTTTTGGGGACAAGTGGAAATTTTATGATCATCAGTAGTTTTTACTAATGATTCTCCAACATAGAATAATTTCATCTAAATGAATAATACTAGCCAATGATACTTGCATCCATCATTACATAAAATAAAAAAATTGGGATTAACACACACCCTGACCATGACACCTATTTTTCCTCTAACTTGGTTTCCCCTAGTTTTAGTCATCTCAGTATCATTTTTTCAATGATCCTACAAGAGAAAAAGCATACATAGAATATATAAACATATCAGAAAAATGTTCATAGAAATTTTATATATGGATTATTTGATTTATACATTAATCTAATGTGTATGTAAGAACAACAACATCCCATGTATATTCTATTGAAAAAAGAGAACAAGAGTTACCAGGTAAAGTCAATTTTCAAAAACCTTATATAGATCTCTAGAAGATGTATCAACAATACCATATTTAGGTAATTTCATATCCTTTATTATCCATCCCGTTCTTTGAACATAGAATTTTTCATGTCAACCTATGGTTGTTTGGATGTGATTATGTGTGCTCTTATTACTATATCCACCTACTTTAGGTACATAGACCACAACCGTGTTGGTCAAATAATCACTTAAATTTATTTCTACAAAAAATCTATACATACTCAAGTAGTTTATACCAATCTTTTTAGTGGTCCTAAAATAATTATCCAGTCACAAATCCCCTCCAAGAATTTTAGGCATCATTCTGTTGGCATGAGTAATTGTTGATTGCTATTGGAAACTACATTTATGACCACCAACACTACTCAATGGTGCATCCCATATCCACTAAAAACTAATGAATTTTATGAACATTACATTTTTAATTTTTTAGGCGAGTATCCCAGGAAACGTCATTAGAGTTCATGGAACTCATGGACTTAAACAAATCCATCACCCATTCTAAATATTCATTCCAATATTAGTAGATTCTCCTACCATTCACCTCACTATATTTATTTAGATCCATAACCTATTACATGGGTACTTTAAAAGAATGTTCCACCTTGATACTTCCACAATTGGACTCCACCGTACTCCATTAACTGAACTAATTCATCCAACTACTCATTCTGAACTTCCAGTAAAGGCACACTCTCATAACATTTAGTGAAGGAACCATCTATCTACATGCATCCAATGAGATATCATTTAAAGGATTCATTGAAATTTATTTAAACTGAAATTTTACTAAAGGTGAATTGAAAGGTCCAACATCTAAACATATAGTGAAATGAATTGGTATTCCTAAAATCATAATTCTGTGGTGCCAGTGAAATTCACTTTATCCAAGATCTCCCAAGTGAACATTCAATGAATGAACATCCATATCATTAACACTTGACCAAGAAAAAAATTATCACACCAAAACCTAACATAGGACCCATCAAGGGGTTTAAAGTGACTAAATAAATACCTTTTTTATCAATGTCCAATCAAGCATTTACTATATATATATATATAGTATTTGAAAATTTGAAAATATCTATTTAAAACAATTTGAAAAAATTGTAAATCTAAGTTAATACACCAATAAAACCAAAAAACAATCAGAATCAATCTTTGGAAGTAAATAAATAATTCCATATATGATACACATAGCCATTTAATAATATGGAAAACCCCTAAACTGAGAGTCGCCCAACTTTATAAAATTTTCATTATTCCAATTAACCATGAACAAATAATTTATCATCATGAAAACCATAATTTCCGTTTTATTGTGCATTTATAATAAATGAAACAAAATTTTCAATAAATGTATCATTAAATTATTCAAATACAACCATTATGTCAAAGGAAAGCCAAATGTCATTAGGGAAAATCTTTGACCAGTCAAATTTAGATAAAATACAATTCATTAATATAATTTTAAATCATGTTAAAACACCTATAATAAAAATAAGTATCAAATAAATGGAATGAAATATAATTACCTATATAACCCGATTTAGGGGTTCGACCAGCCCCTACACACCCTATAGAAACTAGGGAAACCACAATAGATACTCACCAGTGAGAATCTGTGCACTGTAGAGGAAACTATCAGGACAGTTGATGGATGATGAGGGAACACTGAAGAAGGGTAGGTGGACAAGGGGTGCACACAAGGAGGAGGAGGAAAAGGAGACAAAGGAAGAGGAGGAGGTGTATGAGGAGGCAGTAGTGGCTCCGGCTCCAGAGGAGGATGATTCGGTGGCCACAGAGTAGGATGATGAGGCTGCGATGACAGAGGAGGAGGAGGAGGGCTTGACAGTGGAGGAGGGATCAACAGTGGAGGAGGGCTCGATGGAGGAGGAGGGCTGGACGTCAAAGGGGAGGGGGGGGGGGGGGGTCGACAGAATAGAGGTCTGCTATCACAAAGGCTTAAAGAGTTCGAGATAGGAGTGGCCTATTAGGGTACTTTTATAACACCTTCTAGAACCTTTTTCGGCACATTGTTAGCGCTATTAATGTTAACACTTTATCAGTGATAAAAAGCACTCCTAAAAACCTATTTATCAGTGCTAAAATTGTAGTACTGATAAGGTCATCATTATCAGTGCTAAAAAGGCACGGATAAATATATAATTTTATTAATTGATTTACTTTATTATATATTTATCTAAAATGATATATAAGATAAATAAATATTTATTTATTAACAATTATAATTATAAATAAATATGTATTTATTTATACTTATAAAATTATAATTTAAGTTATTATAAAATTATAAGAACTCTACTTATTATATTTGTAATCATATTAATATATAAATATAAAAAAATAATTATATTAATTATATATATTTAAAATATTTTATTTATTTATATCTCCAAATTACATTTGTATTTTTTATCAATATTTGTATAAATATTTATAAATATATTTAAAAATAAAAATTTATTTATTTATTTATATCTTATAATATATTAAATAATAAATATATTTTTTATAATTCAATAATTATATAAATAAATATAAATTTATTTGTATTTATGAATAAATATATATAATTATTATAATTATATCTATTTAATTATGTATTTAGAACATTATAAGTAGTATAATAAATATAATTATTATAATTTTATAATTACTTACATATATATATTTAATTATTTATTGTTATAAATATAACTATAAATAGTATATATTTATAAATATTTGTATATAAAAGTGAATATATATATATATATAAATATTAATAAAATTATAATATCATATGAATAATTTTATAATTATTTATATATATATATAGTTATAATTATAATTACAAATGTATTTGAAAATTATATAAATATATATATTAAAATTTTAATATAATATATTTATCATTTAAATATATTTAAGGTACTTTTATAAGTACATTTTTTAGAACATATATAGTTCATATGGGTAACATTATGAATTAATCAATATACCACATCAATGGACAACTTGATGTAATGTATAATGGAAAATTAATGCATGAGACATAACATATACCCATGATCAATATATTCATCGACCAAATTCATTATAAAACACATATATATTCCATAATTTTAATTATATATATATATATATATATATTAAAAAGTACTATTTATTTATAAATAAAATAAATAAAGTAAATATATTAAATATAATAAATATAATAAATATATTGAACTAATCCAATAAATCTAATAACATTGTAATATATATAATAAATATAATAAATATATTTATTATTTAATATAATTTATCATAATCTTGTAATTATTTATATATATATAATTATAATCAAAGAAATACTTTTCTCAATTAAAACATTATATATATATATTTGAATTATTAAAAAATAAATATTAATTATAAACATTTTTTAAGTAATGTATACAAATAAACATTATTTCTGAATATAAATATAATAATTTTATAAAAATAAATAATTATTTTTAAAACGATATTTACTAGTGCCTTTAGCTAGCGCTGATAAAGGCCCACCCATTTATCAGCACTTTTTTCATAGCACTGGTAAAAGGCATCATTTCCATTTCCCTATATTGTTGTAGCTCATGTTCTATGAAAAAATATTACTCATGATCACATCATATTTGAATCTAGTGATAATCCCACATATATTCTCAACATCATATTTTCAATCACATTAAACATTAATCTAGATCCTTCCAACTACCTCTATTGAAAAATACCAAAATCATATTGGAACATATATTATCATAGAAGAAAACCACATATTCCAGAAAATAATTACTAATAGGATTTCCAAATAATTAAACCATCCTTAATCCATGACACCCTAGGTTCATCCTATGTATTCATAGACAAATAATATTTAAATCATTCATGATTGTTTAGGGAGGGTTTTTGAATTTCAAAAGCATATCTATCAGATTGTCTAATCATCGGTGCAACAAGGCTCTATGTCCTGTACCAGATTACCCCGAGTCATGCCCGGAATATCTTTTTAGAGTCATTACCCCTTTGTACATCTATTCTTGAGCCACATACAATTATAGTATCCAGAATGTGATATATATCTTAGAATCCACTCACTCTCTCTGTTACCAGAATACTAGGAAATTTTATAATTCTCTCATTATTCTAATAATTATCCTTAGACATGAACATAGGGTTCACAATAAAGGTTTCTCATTCAACCTTCCAAAGATTAAGTAAAATTTTTATATTATATCAGCTATAGAGACCCTCACATTCCTTGCATTAACATTACTTATATTTTGTAGAATAATTAAATCATTAAACAAATAGATTCCCAAATATCGTACTAGTATAGTGACTTTGGGAACATGGAAACAAAAACACCGGTACATAAATGAGCTACGCTATCTTTCACTAGTTTCTTCGTGAATATCACCCTTATTAGACACATAAAAAATAATACATATCTTCATAATGAGAGGAAGGAAACATAAAATGTTGAGAGATAAAATATTTATTAATGGTAAAAAAGGGATATATGTAAGCCTAATCATGAGCATAAGGGTATGATGACGTGATCAGGAAAATAGAAGATCATACCCTTTATATCACTGATCATATGCATGATGATTGGAAAAAATCATGGTAGTCCATAAGACATGAATCATAAGAAAATATTTAACATAATCCAAGAAATCCTAAAATAGGAATAAAATATGAAATTGTGAAAAACACATAAGTATATAATAATGCTTTCCATTTTTGTGAATCCATTTCTACTAAGGCCATCTTAGTTGAAGAATTCATTTTTTAACTTGGGTAACACACCATTCTGAATCTTTATTATTGAACATATTTCACTCCTCATTCCATTCTTGTAATACAAAGCAATGTTCACTTCACCTTCCAGACCTGTATTTCTAAACTACGTTTTTTCTTGTTCTAGACCTGTAATACAGAATAGATTTCATTTCTCATTACGTCCCTATATTACTGAATTGAGTTCATTTCTTATCCCATCCATGTTTATATTGTAACGACCCGAAATTTTGAATAAATCTTGTCTCCTAATTTTTTGTGTTATTTTATTTCATACTCAACAAAACTTTTTCATTTAATAAAATGATTATAATTAAAATGAGACTGTTTGGTTTTGACTATTATATGACCGTTAGTCAGTATGACCGTTGGAAACTGAATGTTGTGACTATTGTCTCTAAATACAAGTGATCCTGGTTAATTAATATAGAAAGAAGATTCGATGGCCTCACCCAGTATTCATGGACTGATCGAAGCCCATCTAACAGAACTTGGGAAGGATGTAGAACCACTGGGATTTTCTATGGACCAAATCCAATCCAAAAATCATTGTGTGAAGCTAGAATGGAATCGCCTTCACGAGAAGTTCAAACAGATAGAAATTACTACTCTTGCGATGTTGGCCGACCCGCCTTCAGATTCTCTCACCTTGGAACACCTTACACATAGGTCTTATGCTGGGGTTCTAAGGGGCTATGTAAGGAGACCATAGCTACATTGTGTAATCCTTTGTTATAAGTTAAATTGTGTTTTCTTCTGATGGTGAAGTTTGTGAGTTTTCAAATGTTCGAATGAATATAGGATGTATTTTATTGATCTATTTTGGAATTAGGATATTTTAAAATATTTATGTAATCGTTAAATAATTAATGATGTGTAATGATTTTCAAAAAATGGTCTTCAGAAAATGTGTTCAGTAAGAAATTTAGAGTCTAATAAGATCAAATTAATTTCTGATCAATAGTAAATTATGAATAGTGATTTTGTGCTTAGGATTAGTAATGTGACCAAATGGATTAGTAATCTCACTTAAAGAAAGTATTAATATAATTTAATCAATTTGATTAAGTAGTGGGATTCAATAAAATGGGAAAATAACAGTTTCATAAATTATTAGTCAAGTATTAGTTTTTTCATGTGAATAGTGTTTTTAAATAAAAATTCAACTAAAAATATTTAGAAAAATATTTTCATAAAATGGACTTTATTTTTGAACTTAGAGCATCGATATTATATTAAGGTAATTTTTGGAGATTTTTCTGAAAAAAATGAATTTTCGGTGAATAGTGTTTTTATTTAATAATTAAATTAAAAATATTTAGAAAATTATTTTTATAAAATGGAGTTTATTTTTGAATTCATACCATTGATTTTATGTTAGGATAAATTTTTGGGAGTTTTCTGAAAAAGTTGAATTTTCAGTGAATAGTAAAAATACATTTTTAGGGTTTCAGTATGTTTAATGACATCATAACTGGGTCATGATGATGACATGAGATATTTTAAATGATGGTCGACTTGTGAATAGTGATATAAGGTGTGAGGTGTCCCAAGTGGCCAATATCATGAGGAAATACCACTTGTTCTGCCAATACCACCAATGAAGTGTCCCTTGGCCATTAATGTCTTGTCCCCTCACTTCCCCTATAAATAACAATCCATTCACTCATCCTTTCAATTCCAAAATCATCCTGAACGATGTTATTGTCTCCTTACCTCCCAAGGATCCCTCCCAAGGTTCCCCAAGCCCTCAAGGTCCCAACCATCGAGTTTTAAGAGTTACGTTTTAAGGTAAAGGATCCCACCTCTCCATTTCTTTCCAAGTACTCTCTCTTATGTCATTTCTGTTATGCTCCTTGTTCTTTTGTTGGGTATGTTCTTTTATATTCATCCTACTACAATTTTTATGTTCCTATTATGAGAGACCCCATTCTTTCTCTAATCACTTCATTTTAAGAATGTTTAAGTGGTGTCGTTAGGATGCCAGATTTTGAAGGGATTATTTCACCCTCCTTGTTTTCAAAATCTATTTTCCTATGAAGTCTTTCAAGTTCCTTTTTATTATTCTGGGGTATTATCTATACATCTATAATACTTATATTTTATTTTAATATTATGAGAGATCCTATTTGATCTAATCAATTCATTTTTTTAAGTTTTAAGTGACGTCGTGAGGCTGCCAAATTTTCATGAGAGAAATCTTATTTTTGTCTTCCATCCATATCTTTCATTTCAAATGGTATTTTTATCAAATTTCATTACCATGTTCTTGTATTCATTATATTCTGTCCCTCTACTATATTATGGATCTTTTATGAGTGGGTGACCCATGTACCCTCTCTTTTCAATGTTTTATATAACCCTGCACCATAGCCGTTATGCTGCAGAATTTTCATCTCAAAATGTCTCTCTCTTTATCTCAAATTATTTTATTTTATTAAGTGAATACTCAAAGCTCTTTATTTTATAGGGGTATTCAAATATATATCAAAATGTTCTATTTTAAATTCTGGTATTTACAAACATGAGACCTTCTTTCCTTTTATGTGGTTTTAAAGTGACGTAAATATCATGTCTTAAAAACAGTTTTTAAAACGTTATGATTATGAAATTAAACCCATTTATTTTATGCTATATGGGTTATTTATGAAATTTTAGATGATGATATATGTGGATCACATGATAAGAAAGGAAAATTTAAGGGTTCACCCTGATAGCGCACCAATGCATTGGGTAATGATGTAATCTCTAACGATTATAATTTTAACGATACCTTGGGGTTTACCTTGGTAATTTTTAAAGATACCTTGGGGTTTACCTTGGTAATTTTTAACGATGCCTTGGGGTTTACCTTGTTAATTTTTAATGACAACTTTGGGTTTACCTTGGTGATATTTTCATGATTTTATATGTTAAATGTTGTATCCACATCTTCAAGTTATGAAACACATTATTTTTATTATGATATGCCTCATGATCTCTTTCTCATGCCTTAAAGTTATTTTTCATTACTTTTGATGTATCTCAAGTTCACATGTAAAATGTTTCCCTTGTTTTCCTTACTGGACCTTCTGCTCACCCTTTCTTTTGATTTATGTCCCCAGGTTATGAGATGCTGTAATGAACTTAGGATGAACAAATGAAGAATCCATTAAACTGTTTTAGAAGAATGTTTTATGTTTTCATGTATTTTGTTCCTAGTTTCCAAGACAATAAACCTTAAAGATCTTTGTTTTTGTATAATGTAATGAAATTTTATATGATAAAAAGGCTGTATTTTATAGTTGGTGTCAAAGGATGGTTTAGTTATTTGTGGAAATTAGGATATGAAAACTTTAGGAAGAACCCTTTAGAAAAGTTTAAATATAGAAAATCTTCCTAGTATTTTGGTGAGTATTGAGTAAGTGATTTATCAAAAAAATACATCAATGTCTGGATATGAGCAGGTAGAGGTGGCTTTGGCACAGATGTACATAGGGGTAAAACCCAAAAACACTGCTTTGAGCTACACTCGAACGGGAACTGGCACACGACAACGGGCTTGCTGCACTCTTGGTTATGACACTCCTGGGGGATATTCTTTGGTAAAATTCTTATGCTTAGTATGAACCATTATTAAAGGGACAATGAAAAAATAAAATAAAGTTTCACATAAGAATATATGATCATGGATAACCTAGATTTTAACCTAGGGGATCACAAGTTAGGGTATACTTTTCTTCTACAAGTTTATCCTTCTATGCTTTAAGATTCTTTTTCATGATTATTGTCTATGTATTTAATCACCCTAAATATACTTTCTTATCTTAGTTAATAGTTGGAAATTTAAGAACATGTACCAACAACCAATGTGATTATAACCCTATTAATGTTATAGAGATGATGAGAGATCAAGTTGGACGTATTGTGATTATGCCAAACCAGCTATCAAAAAATCACAATTAATAATTGGTACCTAGTTGAATGCCCAAATTCATTAAGGAAGAAGATGATGAAGTCTCAAGGAGGTTCATTTGATAAAGTCGATAAGGGAAAGAAGACCCAATTTCCTTTGTGAAAAAAGTGTGGAAAGAGGCACCATGGAGAATGTCACAAAAGAACCGGGAGATGTTGTATGTGTGGGGTGATAGGGAATAATGTAGACAATTGCTTTAAAAAATGGAAAATGTGATGAATAGAGATAAGGTTCGATCTAATGTACCTTATACTTTTCAATGTCATAAATGTGGAGAAGTTGGACATTATCCAAGGAAATGATCTCTTGGAAGGGATAAGAAGCATGATGAGCATCAACACTCTTCAAGGACAGGGGAACAATGCAAGTCCTATGTTGAGATGGATCATGATGGCTAAAGTACATGTAAACTCTTCGCAATAACTGTCTATGTCATGTTGTTTTTTAGTTCATGCCCTATGAACATATCTTTAGTGTTTTCTAAGAACAACAAGTCACTACCTAAGATGGTTTTATATCATTGAGTAAAGCAACTATTGTTATGTACCACATGTTGATGTTGTAAAGTTGTTCTTCTTGAATGAAAGAATGATTAAGGGATTAAAAGATGATTATTATTTTGGAAGATGTTCACTATTTTGGGAACCCTATACGATCGAGGTAAATAGATTACTAAGGTATTTTCTTTGAGGAATAATGGTTGACTTATATTTTGAAGAATCTACGAATTTGTGGTGAACATATGGTAATATAGGTTACTTATGAAAATGATTAACCTATCTTGGGGATAATATGTTTAGGTTAGCTAATTTTGTCATAAGATGTTAGGAGTGGTTGATGTTGTTTGAAGATGAATGATGAAGTTTATTTTGGAAGACTAAGTTTTCAAATCCTTCTTGTATTTGGGATTCAATCTTAGTTTGGTTTATTTTGAGGAATTTTAAGGATAGTTATTTATTGAATGGTATATGATGAACTTTGGGTAGTATAGTGGAATTTTGAAGATTTAAAGTTGTTTCCATTCCTATTGGGTTCTGTCTTTTTGAAGAGTTGTTTTATCTTACCCTTTCTATTTTTGGGATAAATGTTTAAATATAGATAGTTTTTCATTTGTGGATTACGTGATTCTCTAGAAGATTATTCTTGTGCTTTTGAAGAGACCAAGTGTTTTTGAATGCTCATCGTTTGGAGAAAAGATTAGTTTTGGTAGAAACTTTTTATGGGATGAAACTCTACATGAAGGTAAATATATTTCCTTGTGTTTTTATTCTATGTAGTAAATTAATATCTCAAAACTATGAAAAATAATGTAAAACAAAAACGTTGTATGTTAAAGTCTCCTACTATGAAATAAAATACCGTTAAACCCATCATATGTTTGTAATTTTCTTGTAGTTAACTTTATCCTAATCTTGTTTTCTATCACTCTCCCTTAGAACGTGACCCTTTGATTTATCTTCCATGTCCATGTTTTCCTACATGGAATCCCAGTATGGGTTAAATCGGGTGACCTTTGTACTTCCCTTTATTTCTTTTAAAGTAATAGTGTTACTGACAGTTTTTCGATGTGGGACTTTCAATGAAATTTCCAAGCCCAAATTTAAAAATTGCGAGGATGCAATTTCATAAGGGGAGAAGATTGTAACGACCCGAAATTTTGAATAAATCTTGTTTCCTAATTTTGTGTGTTATTATATTTCATACTCAACAAAACTTTTTCATTTAATAAAGTGAGTATAATTAAAATGAGACTGTTGGGTTTTCACTATTATATGTCTATTAGTCAGTATGACCGTTGGAAAATGAATGTTACGACTATTGTCTCTAAATACTAGTGATCTCGGTTAATTAATATAGATAGAAGATTTGATGGCCTCATCCAGTATTCTTGGACCGATCGAATCCCATCTAACAGAACTTAGGAAAGACGTAGCACCACTAGGATTTGCTCTGGACCAAACCCATGCTGAACTTCATCGTGTGAGGCTAGAACGGAATCACCTTCGCCAGAAGTTAAAACTGATAGAAATTACTACTCTTGCGATGTTGGATGTTCCGCCATCAGATTCTCTCACCTTAGCACACCTTACAATTAGGTCCTATGCTGGGGTTATAAGGGGCTATGTAAGGAGACCATAGCTACCTTGTTTAATCCTTTGTTATAAATTTTTTTTTCTTCTTATGGTGATTTTTGTGAGTTTTCAAATGTTCTAATGAATATAGGATGTATTTTATTGATGTATTTTGAAAATAGGATATTTTAAAATATATATGTAAACCTTTAATAATTAATGAAGTGTAATGATTTTAAAAAAATGGTCTTCTGCAAATGTGTTCAGTATGAAATTTAGAGTATAATAAGAACAACATAATTTTTGATGAATAGTAAATTATGAATAGTGATTTTATGCTTAGGAATAGTAATGTGACCAAATTAATTTTTAATATCACTAAAAGAAAGTAATAATATAATTTAGGCACCTTGATTAAGTTGTGTGATTCAATAAAATAGGAAAATAACGGTTTCATAAATTATTAGTCAAGTATTAGTTTTTTCAGGCGAATAGTGTTATTAAATTAAAAATTAAACTAAAAATATTTAGAAAAATATTTTTATAAAACGGAAAGTATTTTTGAACTCATAGCATCTATATTATGTTAAGGTAATTTTTGGGGATTTTTTTGAAAAAAATGATTTTTTCGGTGAATAGTGTTTTTATATAATAATTAAATTAAAAAAAATTGGATAATTGTTTTTATAAAATGGAGTTTATTTTTGAATTCAGATCAATTATATTATATGAAGATAAATTTTTGGGAGTTTCCAGAAAAAGATGAATTTTTAGTGAATAGTAAAAATACAGTTTTAGGGTTTCAGTATGTTTAATGACATCATAACTGTGTCATGATGCTGTCATGAGATATTTTAAGGTATGTTCGACTTTTGAATAGTGAGATAAGGTGTGAGGTGTCCCATGTGGCCAATACCATGAGGAAATACCACTTGTTTTGCCAATACCACCAATGAGGTGTCCCTTGGCCATTAATGCCTTTTCCCCACACATCCCCTATAAATACCAATACATTCTATCATCCTTTCCATTCCAAAATCATCCTCAATAAAGTTCAGGTCTTTTTACCTCTCAAGGATCCCTCTCAAGGTGCCCCCAAGCCCTCAAGGTCCCGGCCTTTGAGTTTTAATAGTTACGTTTTAAGGTAAGGGATCCTACTGCTCTCTTTCTTTCTAAGAACACTCTTTTATGTCATTTCTTTTATGCTACATGTTCTTATATTGGGGATGTCATTTTATATTCATCCTACTGTATTTTTTATTTTCATATTTTGAGAGACCCCCTATTTCTCTCACCACTTCATTTTATGAATGTTTAAGTGGCGCTGCTAGGCTGCCGAATTTTTAAGGGATTCTTTCACCTTTCTCGTTTTCAAAAGCTATTTTTAGGTCAAGTCATTAAAGTTCAGTTTTATTATTTTGGGGTATGATCTCTATATCTATCATACAGATATTTTATGTTCATATGATGAGAGACCCTATTTGATCTCCTCAATTTATTTTTTTGAAGTTTTAAGTGACGTCGTTATGCTGTATAAATTTCATAAGAGAAGTCTTATTTTTGTCTTCCATCCATGTCTTTAATTTCATATGGTATGTCTTGAAAATTTCATTACCATGTTATTATATCTATTTATTCTATCCCTGCACTATTTTATGGATCTTTTATGAGTGGGTGACCCATGTCCCCTCTCTTTTCAATGTTTTCTAAAACCCTCCAACATAGCCGTTATGCTGTAGAATTTTCATCTTAAAATGTCTCTCTCTTTATCTCAAATTCTATTATTTTATTAATTTAATACTCAAAGATATTTATTCTATAGGGGTATTCACATATATATCAAGATGATTGATTTTATATTCTGGGATTTACATACATGAGACCATCTTTCCTTTTTCGTGGATTTAAAGTGATGTAAAGATCATGTCTTAAAAGCAGTTTTTAAAACGTTATGATTAGGAAATTAAACCCATTTCTTTTATGATATATGGGTTATTTATGAAATTTTTGATGATGATATATGTGGGTCAAATTATAATAATGGAAAATTTAATGGTGCGCCCTGATAGCGCTCCAATGCATTGGGTAATGATGTAATCACTAACGATTACAATTTTAACGATACCTTGGGGTTTTCCTTTGTAATTTTTAAAGATACCTTGGGGTTTAACTTGGTAATTTTTAACGATACCTTGGGGTTTACCTTGGTAATTTTTAATGACACATTGGGGTTTACCTTTGTGCTATGTTCATGATTGTCTAAGTTAAATGTTGTAGCCACATCTTCATGTTATGAAACATGTTATTTTTATTATGATATGCCTCATGATCTATTTCTCATGCCTTAAAGATATTTTTCATGACTTTTGATGTATCTCAAGTTAACATGTAAAATGTTTCCCTTGTTTCCCTTACCAGGATTTCAGCTCACCCTTTCTTTTGATGTATGTCTCTAGGTTATGAGATGCTGTAATGAACATAGGATGAACAAATGAAGACTCCATTCAAGTGTTTAAGAAGAATTTTTTATGTTTTCATGTATTAAGTTCATGTTTCCAAGACACTAAACCTTAAAGATCCTTGGTTTTGTATTATGTAATGAATTTTTATGTGATAAAAGGGTGGGATGTTATATATATCATTAGATATAAATATTTACCCTATGTATTTTAGGGAGATATATGTCCCTCCTACCTCATAATGAAATAAAATATACGTGATCCAAAAATTCATAAACAATCATATCATACTCCTAAAAGTCAAATTGGTATCGTAAACATATAATCATTTGATAACACCTGAAATAAGATATAGGTTTCATAATAATTTCATATAATAGAATAATCAATTAAAGGGAAACATATTTCATAAACATATCACTCATTAAAGAGAAATGAGTTTCATAAACATATAACCCATGAAATAGAAATGGGTTTCATAAACATATAACTCATGAAATTGAAACTAGTTTTAAAAATACAATGACATCAATAATTATCCACTAAGAGAAATGAAATGAATGAATCATTTAGAGAAGTTTTTAGAAAGGAATATGGAACATCGATTGATGAAATCGTAGATGGAAAGTAATTTTGAAATATTTTTCAAAAAATATTTTGAATATAATGTCCATTATGTTTTGAAAATTTAATTTTAATAAAACCATTTGAAAATAATTTTCTTAAAAAAAGTCATGAAAACATATAAAGAATAATTACAAAAAAATTGAAAACAATTTGACTTGAAAACCTATAAAATAATATTCAAAAAAATTTAAATCATTTTTCATTTAAAAAATATTACAAAATTTTTTATAAATATTGATATTGTTTTGAAAATATTTTCTTTGAAAATATATTGAAAAAATATAAATAAAAATTCAAAATATTTTGGAAAAAAAATTCCTTAAAAATATGGAATATAAGTTTGAAAACATCTAGTACAAAATATTCCCATTTTTTTCATAAGAAACATTATCATAAAAATTAATCTTTTAGAAAATTAAAGTAAGCTTCAAGGAAGTGAAAATGGGGAAATTTGTACATGTTGTGCGAAGTAAAATAAGAACATTCCTTTTTCATGGTCAAAAGGCTAGAAAAATTACTTGTTTGGAATGTTACAAGATGATTCCATTGAAGTTATTGGTTAAAGATAAAAATGGTAAAAAGTTATTTAAAATTTTATAGAGTAATGGTATTATATTATTCGAAACCATTTGTAGAAAACATGGTTTAAAATGAACAAAGATTTCCAAATGAAGAGAGGGTAATGTCATAATTTCATTAAAAACCCATCTTAACCATATTAAATAAGAAACAGTAGAAAATTGGTAACAAAACATGAATAGATAATGAATAATCCAAGGATAAAAAATTTAATGATGGTTCTTGAGAGATGGGTTCCTATATTTCCTCAAAGGGAGAATAAATATAAACAATCTTGAAAAGCAAAGAGATTGATTCAACAAAATCATATCAATTGGTAACATGGGATCACACTCTCCGTGTATGAAAAGGAAATTAAATTAATATTATAATACCATGAAAATATTTAAATTCATGATATATCAACTATAATTTCATTATATACAACTAAAAATAATTTAAGTGGATAAAAAAATATGAGTGTCAAAGACAGAAAATTGAGACAAAATGTTTTTAACGATTTAGTAACATTTGAAACATAAACCAAATGAAATAAAGGTCATCGGATGGATATTTAAAAACCAATAAATTTAACTATAAAAATCATTCAATATATCCATGGGTAGTATACACACCACATACAAGGAATGGGAGGTGAATAATTTTTGTATCTCAGGAAAATAAAAAGTGAGACGAAATCTCATTACCTTATATCTTGACTCTCTTCGTACTCGTTAAAACCATCTGTATAATAAATATAAATTTTTAAAAAATAATTTAAAAAACCATATTTTTATATCCAATAACATATATGGTTGTATTATGACCTTTTATTACCAACTTTTTAACAATCCAATGTCAAGGTTTCACTTCAGGTAATATTGGCTTTATTCTTTTCACAAGTCTTAATTTATTATATCATTGGTCCTTAAAATATATAATTATTTCCAAAATGTAATCCATTATATAAATAACATGTATGTATCATGTATTTTTATAATAATAATATATATATTATATAATTATGTAATGGAATACACCGTTCCTTGAGATGGTAAGTTGTACATACGCATGAACAATGTTTACGTTTTTTTGTCGTATTGAAAGAATGAAAGTTAATGAAATATAATTATTTTATATTTAAATATAGATAATTATTAAATTAACATTATTATATCTTATATAACATATAATTTCACTTAAACCCTCCATAATACATTCCATGTAGTGTGTGAAATAATCACATTACTTTGTGGGGGCAGTAGTCTACACTTCCTCAAATAAAATTATCGTATTAAAAATAAATGGGAAGTAACCAAAATATTTTTTTTAAAAGGAATAACTAAGAATAAAGACATATAAAATATACTCTATTACATATATAAATTTAATTTATATCAAAATTTCCACCATGAAGGGCAGTAAAGGAAAAATGAACACTCATCCTTTAGTGAGGCGGTAGTTCATATACATATAAACAGTATGTTCATTACCCATTAGATCGATGTGTGTGTATGTGTAGAAAAAAATAGTATAAATATTCATAGAGTATTTGATATGATCGTTTTTTCTACAATAATGCATAAAGACAGTGGAGGGGTGGAGAATGAAAATAAATGAAAGGACTTTTGGAGAAGGTGTTACATCTAAATCGGGTAAGACCTTTTTGTTTGTGCTAAATGAATTCCATGGATATCTTTGTTCCCAAGGTTATGAATCTAGTAGGAAGTTAGGGATGTTGATAGGTGTATTGGGAGGATATTGTCGAATCCTATGTGTATTTAGAGGTGTTATGAGGAGGGAGAGGTGGCAGCCTTTAATAGGGAGGGGAAATGACACACTTTGAATTTTTGAAAACAAGTTAGGTGTACCCATGTTTTTTCCTATATAATGTATTTAAAAACAATCCTAAATCAATAATAGAATCCTAACGGGAAAATTATGTACATAAAATTTTTTTTTGAATATTTTAATGGTCGTTCTGGGTCTTATATTTATGATTTAGTACATTATTAAACATTTTTTCTCTTAACAGTAGTAATTAATTTAAATCAATTTCACTTATAATTTTGGTCAAAAACAATTTTTAACTTATTAAAAATAAAAAATTATAATTATTCTAAATATGTGAATCATTATTTAAAAATATAATCATATATGTTCCAGAAATTATTTTTAATTTAATCCCACTAACGAGACGACTCTGTGGGTTTCTAAAATAAAAACGTATATACTTTTTCTATGTTTTTATAACTAATTTCCGATTGAAATTTATTATAATGACCTTAATTGGACTAATTTATAAAAATATTATATAATTAAAATTTTAAAACAATTTGAAAATTAATTGATCTTACAAAATAAATTATAAGATAAAATAGTTTTCAATTAAAATCTGGTATTTTTAACTATTATCCAAAAAATGATGTTTCTCCGAAAAATTCCAAAATTTCACTCTAAGATAATATAAATATAAATATTTAAAAACTTAATTAAATATTAAAAAATAAAATTTCTAAATTTCCCTCAAATTAAATGTATTTCTGTCATAGATGGATAAGAAAATTATTTTTTTGAGAAAATAGTATTTGTAAATATATAATGAACTATCCAAAAATTTATATTTTTCATTATTAATAAATTATGTTTATATAAAGACATTATAAAAAATATTTTAAAACATGTTTCCACCATTCATAATTGAATCTTCGCTGCCCATCTCATTAGATGGAGAAGATGGTGAGACGTAACTAGGCCTTATGCAACCTAGCTAATATGCGAAAGGCTGGAAATAAATGCCAAAGGGATTCAATACATGTGGGGGGTCAATTTTCCCTTTAGGAATAAAATAATTCACCAACAAATCTATAACCAAACAACCCAATATACAATGCATGATAAAAATGAAAGAAAACTCACATTTCGTTTATAAAAATCATATTAAAATCATGTACCATAGTAGAAGACTACAAAATCAATGTTAATAGTGGAAGATGAACTATTAAAACTCCGGGATATCAGTAAGACTCTAGGCTCCAATATCTCAATGATCCCACATCATAAAAATTTTAATACCACAACTTAGTGCTAATGGTGAGTGAAAAATCACCTTTTCCCATATCCTCAGAGATTACAACGGAAAAATCACCAATGTGACAAAGCATCAGTGATTACTAAAACATAGTTGGTTTCCCTGAATGAATTCCCAACACAATCAATTAGTATATGAAAGATAGAAATATTTATATTAAAAAATAATATAATTTCTTTTAAAAATAGATTATAACTAAATATAAAAAAGTTCTATATCAACTAGTTTTCTAACAAAATCCATTTTTAAGAAAAAATCAAAACAATCTTTAAGGCCATTTCAAATGTTCCATTTGGAATGAACATTCTATTCCACATATCCAACCATGAATGAATCATTATTATAGTTCCATACTCCTATGTGATCTATCATAGATCCACCAATTCTTCCCAAGTTAATTATATCCCATGTGAAATTAAACCATTGGCACTGAGCACAAGGTTATATAGCAACTAAGACTCGTAAATGCAACATGAACACATACACCCAGTATGCCCAAAACCATACCAACAAAAACATTAAAAATAAATTTAACCAAATTAATATTTTTTTATTGAAACCCCTTTTTTCAAAAATCCATTAAAAAAATAGAAAATAAATATTATATAATGATAATTTCAAAATCAAGAAACTAAGGCACTTTGTGCCACAAATTACCACAATTCAAAAATTTCACCAGAAATTATAAATAGTCACAATACATGATTTATATCGTCATTTTAACACATATTTCACAATCATTTTGATGTGATTAAATCAATTTGAAACTAATCCAATAATTTATAGCAAGAGGAATCGAGTGTGAAGCAGCCTACTTTGAGAGTTTTCAAGAAAATTATAAACAACATGAAAAACGTCGCAAAATTATGTTGAATCACAATGAAACTACCTTAAATATATCCCCCGAATATAAAACAAGAAAAATATAGTCATATTTGGAATAAAAAACCCTTCATCTACCTACAACGGGTGTAGATCTATGATATAGAGGGATATGGAGAAGTAGATCTATAAAAATGCATCAAGAATGATTGAGATCAAAGATATATTAAGAGAATCAAGCTTCAATGCACCAATAGAACACTCCATGTCGATTCCAGTTCAACTAGTAGTGGTTATATAATAATGAAGAGACCAAAATCATGAGTTAAGGTTATATAGGAATATAAATGAGTGGGTTATAAGAAAAAAAAGTGATATCCACTTTTTGAGGAAGTGGTTTTTTACTTCATAAGGTTTGGTCACATAGTTTGGTAACCCGTATGCTAACCATTAAATAGAAACTGCCTTAGGAAAACCATCACATGGTAATGTTGGAGAGTTTTCAAACCATGCTCCAACCATGTAGAAGCCACTGCCTAAAAAAATACCAAACCATGTTTAAATGGGAACAATATCTCCTAGGAAGCCACACGATTTTGATAACCTATGCACTGTCCATGCACCTTCTCTTTTTCTGATGCCTCATTGTACACGATTTGCATTAGGTGTTGCAATGTTCCTACAAACTGGGAACCTGTAAAAAATCCCCCAAAACTCCCATATTTTCTCCAAACTCTCTCAAAACTCACCCTTGAAATTTATATAATTAAAATCCACAAAAATAGTGGTACATGATATAAACCGATGGTGATATTTTCTCTCCACCATTGGAAATTTCATCCTTGGAGAGTAGACTACCATCATTTATCTAAAAGTGTTTTATATATTACAATATAATTTCCATCTCGTGCTCCCAAGTATCTTCAAATATATGACCTTGTTTCTATAAAACGTGCACTAGGACAATGATTTTTCCATTTATGTCTTTCTATCCACTATCAAAAATCTACACTGAGATATGTACAACGGGAGATTCTGGCTATAGTTCAACGTGACCCCATTAGATCACATGTTTAGGGTCAGGATGACACTTTTCTAACTGATTTACGTAGAACACATTTTCACCGAACTAAATCATGGTGGTATTTCTAAATTATATGATAACAATACAAAACATTATATTATCTCATAAGTTCCTATATATCGAGGAGATAACTCTACATGCTTCTAAAAATGATGATTTCCATTCCTTGGAGAGATCCTTAGGAACACAAGATCACTAATTGTGAATGAAGACACCCATCGACGATGATCTGCATAAGATTTTTTATGAATCTGAGCTATCTCCATTCTGTCTCTAATCAAATGAATCTTCTTTGTTAGTTAATAAACATGGACCAGCCTAACTAGTGATGTATTATGTATTTTCATCCAATAGAGTGGAGAACAATAAGGATAACTATATTATGATTCAAAATGATCCATATGTATCGAGACCAAATAACTGTTATTATATGACTACTCCACCAACGACATGTTCTCTTCCCATGAGAAAAAACAATACATTATCCAATCACAGAACATGTCTTATAAATTTTTTATCATCCTTTCTGATTTCCCATTCATCCGAGGATGATACTGCATACTCATAGTCAACTGAGTCCCAACAACATTCTATATGGATTTCTAGAAATCAGACATAAAAGCCCAATTTCTTTCATATATGATTGAAATAAGTATTCCATGTCACTTTACCACATCTCAGATATAGATTTTAGACCGATCCTCCACTGTATGAGTTTCATGAATAGAGATTAAATTGGATGAACTCATGAGATGATCCACCATCACCCATATGGAATCATGTTTCTAAACTATTTTTTGTAGACCTATACCAAAATCCATAGCTACCTTCTCCAATTTTCACATAGGAATAGGTAAATACTGCATCATACAACCTGGTCACTAATTCTCTGCCCTAACATGCTGACAAGTTACAAATCAAAAAACAAACTCAACCACATTCCATTCTAGGATGACCCACTAAAACTGCTCTTTATAAAACTTATACAGATATTTTATAGGATGGATATACCATCAAGAATGGTTGTAAGAATAAAGAATTTTTTAATAAAAATAAATTGGTATAACCATCATATTTTTGTTCCAAAACACTAAAAATTAATATAGCCTCCATCCCCCAATGGTATCCCAACCATTGAGTTGTGAAATCATTGAAACACATTATTCATTAGATGTTTGTTCCACCTTTTTCATCTTTACCAAACCAAGAACCAATGAAATTAGAAAAAAAACAACAACATCACATCAGTCTTTATATCCCAAATGAATTTCCGCTAGTACCAAAATTAGCTTCCACTCATCTAAAGATAATTTTCCCAACTGAAAATATGAAGTTATGCTTAATGCATCGACCACAAAATTTCCTTTACCTGGTGAAAAAATCATGTCAAATTCCAACAATTGGAGATGAAACATCCATATTATTTTCCTCAGATTCTAATTCTATATTGAGAAAATATCTTTTATGATGTTATGACCTATAAATTTTTTTATCACCAAATAGATATTTCAACCAGGTTTCAAAGCAGGAAAAAATATAGCTAACTCAAAATCTTATGTTGGGTAGTTTTTATCATTTATCCTCAACTACATTGAGTCATAAAAAAAACCTTGGTCTCCTTTCATGATAACACTCCCCATCCCAGATCCTAAGGGATCACAGTGCACCACATAACCTTGTCCTGAATTATGAAATATAACGATAGGTGAGGATGTATGTTGAAATATAAACTGTTGAATATATTTATGACATTTCTTAGTCTATAGGAAAATAATACTCTTCTTTTTTTCACAGTAGTGATAGGAAGAAATAGTCGTGATAAGTCACAAAAAATCATCAGTAATGAACAGCAAGACCATGAAATCTCAATATCTCAAAGCCTTTCTTCTGTGGTTCCCAAGAGATAAAAACCTCTCCCTTTTCCAAATTCACTGAAACACCTATTTTAGATATTATTCTGCCACAAAAAAATACCAGTTGTATAAAAAATCACATGTTGTTAATTTTGAATGTAAACAATTATCACTCAATATTTCCAACATTTTCATCATGTGTTGCTCAGGTTCAACCCTTGTCCTTGAATACACTAATATATTGTGCACAAACACCACAACAAAAGAATCTAGATATCTCTAAAATATATGATTCATCAGTGCTATAAATTCTAATTATGAATTAGTATGACACAAAGACATTACCATATATTCAGAAAGGACGTATCATCTTGTGAAAGACGTATTTGGGAAATCCTCTTTTTGAATTTGCAACTGGTGATAACCTGACCAGAAGTCTATTATAGAGAACCACTAATCCTTCCACAAGTGATCAAACATATCATCAATTCATGGAGGTGGATATTGATTATTTATCATTACATGATTAAGCTTACAATAATCCACATTGGGGATTATATTTCAATCTAATTTCCTCACAAAAAAGACATTTGCTGCCCATGGCGACATGATAGGTTGAATGAAGCCCTTTCTATATAGCTCTTACAATAGCACATTGAACTCATTTAATTCTGTTTTTTCCATTTTATAAGAAAGAAGTGGGAAAGGATTGGTCCCTGGGATAAGATCAATAATAAACGTCACTTCTATTACATGTGCAATCCCTGAGACATTTCAAGTAAACGCATCTGAAAATTGATCAATGACTACTAGAAAATAGCTACTCTTAATCTCTCTTATCAATGCCAAAGACAATATCTCCAACTAATATGATATCATTCCCACTACTAGTTCCAATTAAAACATTTCACCTATCTTCACATTCCTTTCTCCTATAAAGTGACACTCGACACAATCATCAGTATTAAAACTAACTTGTCTGCTATAATAGTCAACGTGAGCCTTGATAATATTCATCCAATCAATAAACATGATCACATTATATAAATCAAACTCCATCATAGAGAAATATAATTTAACTGAACTCCATATATAGTAATAGATAATTTTCTATACAGAAAGGATTGAAATTCTACCAGGCCAAGTGGAGATTGATGTTTTATCCCTGAGGGCATCATCTCATGTTTTAAACTTATGAAATCAATATAATGAGAAGAAATAACGGAATGATATTCACCAGTATCAAAAACCAGTTTCAAAACATTATAATTCAAAATAATTATACCTCTCACTTTAGATGGTCCAACCTAATCATCCATAATGAACTAATTTTCTCCATATAATTGTTCTATTGTTACACACTGTTCTTTTGCCCCTAATTAGATTTCCGTTGGTAATTATTCAAGGTATTCCTAGAATCACCATATCTATCATTTTGGTACTGATGATGTGGATTCTATTTTCCTTACCCCGTCAAAGAATAAGATGCATGGGATAATTGAGAAGTTTCTTGAGCACCTGACCTTCGATGGATGTGATAATTAGCATTGAATATTTCGTATGTTGTTGTAAATATGGAATAATCATTGTGGTTCTATAAAATCTCAATTCATGTGTTTGAAGGAATAACACTAGTAACATCCTAGTTTTTTCATTGGTCTTAGAGGAATATTCTCTATTCCAGTTGTCTGATTTTGATTCAGGCCCCCACCTAGGACGTATGTTTCCCCACTGCTCTTATTCAGAAAAGTATAGTTCCCACCATTTCCCATAGGTACCAACATAAATCCTCCTCCCATAGATCATGATATATCCCTTTTAGCCACAATCTTTGTAGAGACAGTAATACAATTCCGGAAAATCATTGATGGAATCTGATGAGTTATTCTTGATTCAATGTTTCGTGACTTAAGGATGCACTCGTTGTACGTTTGGGTGAAAAGGACAAAAAATTCAATAAATAAACTGCATAATCTATGACATAGATATTTTTCTACTTCAGGATGAATAACTATGTCATTTTATGAATCTTGAACGTGTGAGGATAATTTTTTTCCAGGAAAATTTTCTCAAAATTCTCCCATACTTGGCTTTCATATACATTATCCTACCCTGATAGATCCCACTAATGGTGTGGAAGATCCTCTAGCAAATGATTCAATAGCTATACTTTAAACATAATTGGTGTGATGATGAATTCGAAGATACTATTCATCCTGTTCATCCTAACCTATACCCTTTCTGGTTTAGTATCATTATACAGGATGAGTGGGTTCTACTTCTGGAACAAGATGGAATGATCCACTTGTCTTGACTCATCCCTTCCATTTCTAATATCCATATCCTGAAATTCGTGGAATATACTCTGAACCAGTTATTAGTTCAACTTTTTCTCATGTGTAATCACATTCTTCATTGCGTCTTCTAGTTGAATTCAACAAAATATACTAGGTTTCATTTTCTATATGAATAGAAAACACCATAAGTCTCTCTCTCTATCAACTTAAGTCTTTTCATTTAAAAATATATGACATCAACTAGAACAAAATTTCATTCAAAAATCATCCTTTTTTGTATTCAACTATAATTTAAAAATACTTAAATTCTTGTTGAAATATAAAACCATTTCCAAATACACCAAACATGTATTTTTCAATGTCTCTCAATACAAAATAATGTCATCATTTTTCCAAAAAATCAAAAAATTGTATGAAAACATATATCATTACTCAAATAGAAATATGAAATCCTCGTTGGATTTCATTCAACGAATTTTTTTGTGCTCATCTCATTTTCTAAATTCATGACAATGAGATTGTTAACCTATATGTGTCTCCAGAAATATTTAGATCCCATCTCCCTAGAAATATTATGTTCCACATAAAAAAGGTAGATACATATTTTTATTCTCTTCATTTCATGTCCTAAAATTTAAACTCCATTCTATGATCCCAAATCATGTAATATACAAGAATATATTTAACTACAAGACCAAGAACCAAGAATATGTCAAAAAACACTTGTCCTAGAAAGGAAGGACCAATACAGTACAACCTGTCTCAAACCATTTTTTGGACAGAACAAAACAGATTCCATATTTAACATCACACCCCATATCAGTGTCTTGAGAGGGTGGTGAGACATTAAGAGGCCTGAATAGGCAACCCCAAGATTACAAAGTCTATAAATAAATGCTGAAGGGATTCAATAATTATGGGTGGAACATTTTTCCTTTAGGAATAAATTAGTTAAACAACCAATCCACAACCAAACAACCCACTAAGTGAAGCATGATAACAATGAAAGGAAATAGACATTTCATTTATCAAAATCATATTAAAATCATTTACCACAGAGGATGTCTACAATATAAATGTAATAAGCGTAAGAAAAACAATTAAAACTCCAAGAAAACTGAAAAACTTCATGATCCTCCAGATCTATCCTCCAAATTCACCAAACAACCAATTTATCACAATGTTGTTCCAAACATGTGGTATACACTACCTTAACCCTTGTCTTGGTAGATGACATCCTCAAAAGAACCAAAGTGCCAATGTAAAGGTGAGTACTAAAACTCAGCAGGTTTTCCCCAATGAATTCCCGACTGACTCTACTAGGATAGTTGATATAGAAACATTTATATCAATTTTTTCTATATAAAAACATTTCTAAAATATTTTAATACTAAATATTAATCATTTCCACATGAACCTATTTTCCAATAGAGTTCATTTTTCAAATAAGGGAAACAAACAATTCTTAAAACCAGTTCACAAATTCCATTTGGAATAACCATTCTATGAGACATATCAAACCATGACTGTAACATTATGAATGTTCTATACTCAAGAGTATTCTCTCATTAATATAACATGTCACCCCAAGGTAATTATATCCCATGTTCTATGGCACATATGGAACCATAAAGAAGTTCACATTTCATCCAAGCCTCGTAAATGAAATATGAACACACAAACCAAGTGTGTCAAAACCATGACGATGCCAAAATACTAATTCTATTTCAATAAAACATAGTTTTTATTGAATAAAAATTTTCCAAAAAGAAATTACAAAATTCTAAAAATCCATATTTTAATTTCCGAATTTTAAAATCATGAATCCAATAAACATTGACCAAACATTTTCAACAATTCAATTGTTTCCGTAAAAACCATAAATCATCACTAAATATTACATATATCATGATTTATACTCAAATTTATATGTAAATTTTATACAATTACATAAATTTGAATCTAATATAAACAATTCTAGCAATAGGATTCACGAGTGTAGCCAACCACCTTGAGTGTTTTGGTGAAAATGATAAATGGCATGAAAAATGTCAAAAACCCATGTTGAATCTACAGAAAACTGCCTTATATCTCTTCCCATTACATATATTGAGACAAATATAATCATATTTATCATGAAAACCTAGATCTACAGACAGTAGGTGTAGATCTATCAAACCAAGAGAGAAGGAGAATATATATAAGAAAACTCATGATGGACAACCATGATCAAAGACATACCATGATAATCATGTTTCAACACACCGAGGGGAAACCTCATATCACTTATGATTAGATTGGGAGAGGTTACACAACCTTTGATATAATAGAATCCCGAGTTAGGGCCACATAGAAGAAATAATGAGCTTGTTAGAGGAAAAATGAGTGAGATACACTTTTTAAGGAAGTGGATTCTTGCCGCGCAAGGTTTAGCCGCACAGTTTGGAAATCCATGAACTAACCATGCATCTACAATTAACTTCGATAAACCTGAACACATTAATCCCACATGGTGTCCAAAATGTGTTCTATCCATGCCGAAACCACTACCGAAAATAGAACAAAACCATGTTTCAAAGTGTACGGTTTCTACTAGGCATCCACACTGTTTGGATAACCTATGTGCCACACGTGCACCTTCTCTTTTTCACTAGTCTCACTATGCATAGTTTCCGAGAGGTATTTCATGGTTTCCAAAAATATGAACTACCTGTGAACCTATAGAAAAGGACAAAAAACACTAAAAATTTCTACAGACACTCCCAAAACACATCCTTATAATTAATATACTTAAAATTAATATTGAAAGGGGTATACATACACATCCAAGAGTTCTATAATATTACTATATTTAACATCAAGATTATAATTATATCAATTAAATAATTATAATAATAAAAAGATATTTTGTAGAAACTCAATGTTGCTTGTATAATATTCCAAGATGGGGTTGGGTTTTGTGTACACAAAGTCAGTGTTTCATGTTGTGTAATATAATTCATTATTTCATGTAGCACTTGCAAATTCAGTGTTTCATGTAGTGAAATCCATATTGGAGTTTCCTATTATGAATGAAAAAATTAGTTTTTTTTTCATAATTAGATATATATGTTCCGGGCACTGTGATGTTAATATATCTAATAGATTAAAATAATTCAAAAAAAATATTTACAATAATCTCTTGGTGTTACATCATGACTCATTCCCCTTCTTTTGTATAGAAAATGAAAACACCATCTATGATGTGTTAATTTACTACATTAAAGGATGATGAAGCTTCAAATTTCAATTACCATATTTGATAATGGTCATAAAACCACTTATGGATTAATGATATTATAATATATGTATTTAATCCAACACATTTTTCTCGAATCATTATATAGTAATGATTTCAATTAAAAAAATAAAATTTTGTTTTTGGTGAGTGAAAACCACCCAAAATAATCCAAAAAAATATTCATCCTCCTAACATATAACCAAATGAGTTATAAGGTCATTTAACCTTTTAGTTTATAATTAATAAATTATAAATTCAATTATTTATTTATATTCAAATTTTATTTGAAATTCAATACTCTTATATATTCTAACCAATCATGAGAACTATTAAAATGAGAACTCCGGAATGATGAAATTGTTCTCATAACCCATAAAAAGATATTTAAATTAAATTAATAAAATTATAATAAATAAAATAAATGTATAAAAGGTTTTGAATTAATTAATTAATGTACTTAATTTTATTATTACGGATATTTATATCAAGGGAATAATCGTTTTGGACACAATGTAAGAGATTCTACCTGAACCTCCATATTTTCCTTCAGGTTAGTCTTTCTCTCTCATTCCATAATGTAATTCCCCTTTAATATTATTTACGCATTATAAAATCTATTTATTTAGTCAAAAAAGTTGTATCCATGTTGTATCATCCTTCTTTATAGGAAATTGATTTTTTATAAAGGTTCCCACCTCAATTCTTCTTAATAAGAAAACTCGATGAAGGGGAACATCCAGATTTGTTACCCTTTTTCAAATACACTACATAATCTATTTTAGGACACTATTATTTTTCTAAAATAAAAAATTTTAGCATGAAAAAATATCATCATTCAATTATGGTTTTATACAAACAATTACTCCTTTCCCATTTTAAAGAATCTTCAATGTATTATCTTATGCTTTTTATAGACATTTTATTTCTAATGATTTTGTAAACACTCTTCTCAATTAAGTATTACATCACTAATCATGACCTATGAATATATTAATTTATGAATGTCCATATATGATTTCAATCCATTATTTCATAGACCCCATTTTTAAATTCACTTACATTATTCCTTTCGACATGATTATGATACAAAATTCGTACCATGGGTATCCCTTATGTTTTTATTTGATTCCAAATATATTATTCTTGATATGGCACAAATATTCATGGAAATTTATATAATTTGTATTACTTGATAGTGGTCCAATTCATTGGTGAATGTTTAGTCTCATGATACATCATGTGCAATAGTCTTGGTGGTTATCCTTGACTCGTGCTCCATGTGCAACGATCTTGGTGGTTATCCTTGAATCATGATCCTAAATGTTAAATGAGCATTGAATCTTGCTAAAATAATTTTTCATATTACTATATGATGGAAAGTATTCCATTATTATATTATCACATGTTCCATATGTTATTATTCCTTATGTTTATTCATGATACATTCTTTTTTATGTCATCATGTTTTGCTTTTTAACCCATGTTCTATGTTTTATTTCTATGTTTATTTCGTTAATGGAAATTTTAGCACATCCATTTGGTTCAGGTATTCTGTGGGTTATCAAATGAAGTTATAGGATCTAAATGAATGTTATGTGATCTTTATGGATATTAAATAAAATATATTTTCATGATGTTTAAATTATGTACCTATTCTTCCAAAGACACTATACTTTATGATCATTGAATTCTAATTTGATATTTAATTATGCTTAAAATAATGTAATGAGATATGTAAAAGGCTTGGGTCTCTATATATTCTATGAGTACATGGATGTGTATGGGTATCTTTAGACATGCACTAAGAGTTGATTTGGGATTTTCATGATTCATCTTGGGCAGGGCATCCCGGTTTCACCATGATGTATTAGGATTTTCATATATATTATTCGTTTCTAGATATGAAAGTAGCTGTGTCTGGATTTTTCATGAGGTTTTCCACCTATCAGTAGCTGAAGGAATAAAACATGTGACCGAATATACTTTTACTATAGCCACCCATTCCATAATGGAAACAGAATGATGACGTGATGGATTTCTCGGCCAGTTTTCCAAGGTTTCCTTGAGGGAATTATGCATTATGGGTTTTTTTGATAGTCTCAAGCAGGTTTCTCATTTTTGTACCAATTAAGGAATCCTTTAGTGTTGATGATATTGGGAGGTTGAACATCCCTAAGATTTTATTACTAAATGGGGTCTCTATATACTATCATTTAGAAAGGGACACCTAATTTACATCTCAATTTCAGAAATGGATTGAGAGGGCACTGCGTACACAGGTGCTTCTTGGCATGACATACCGCCTCCAAAAATATGGTTAGTCATAGCACACAATTTTGGTTCTTGAGTACATGTTGTAAAAATACATCAAATAATTTGCGGGATATTGGGAGAGGTATATGACCTTGTTTTAATTCTCTTATAATAATACATTTTAGGATACTACATAGATAGTTCCATATGCGTCTTTGTAAGGTAGGCTATTACAATCACACCTATGTTGGTTAGAGGTAAAAGAGGCAGCTTTGTTGGGACCTCATCTTGTCTAATAGGCCACTAAGAAGGATAAGTTGATTTGGAATTGGATGGGTACTGCGTAGTCTTTTTAGAAATAATATGTTGATCACCATATATGACCTATGTAGTTTGAGTTTGGGGATCAGTTTTTCGTATGTGTGCCCAAAGGACGAGAAACAAGAGGATCCAAAGATTGGGAATGCTTTCACAGTGGTACATTGGGTTGTTTGGGATTCTAGATAGTCAGGCCAGTGTCTAATGAGTTATAGTTACATGAGAGGTATCAATACATGCACCATGTCTTCCAAAATTCTGAGCTACAACACTACTATTAAGATATATCTCATGATTTTCATCCAAAATAGGGTGTGTTAAAATAGGAATCATCCTTTTAAGAGCATCCCATATGTATTGTGGATCATTGCATGAAGGTTCTCCAAGGCCTGTACATTAATCAAGTATGGTTGTTATGGAATCCTGGTTGAATTTCGGATAAGGACTAGGAGAAGGATTCCAATGTATGGTTTCAGTGGCATGTTGTATTCTCTAACCATGCTTCACCACCATTAGAAGAGAAATTTGGGAAAAAATTACTATAAGGGGGAAGGTTTGTAAGACCCCAATTTTCCCTTAAGTAATGTATCATGTCACATCTGTCAATTATCAGTTTAAATGATTACTTATTGCCTTATGTGGATTTCCGTTGAGGACATTTATGTATTGGGGTGTCAGGGGATGGTTCAGAGCTCTGAACCCATGTTTTTGTGTATTTTTGTCTGGGTGCATGGTTAGTATAAATATTATAAGGAAGGAAACCCAATTTGTATAAACCATATGAGACTTGGCAGTGAGGGCCTATAAGCCACTCTATTTAAGGAAACCGTATGGGAGGATCTTCACAGCCATGTAGCTTTGTCTGAGGTTTTTATTGAACATGACAAATGCTCCTAATATGGTTTGAACATGGTTTATAAACTATGAAGGTAAACAGTGTGATACCCAATTGTAATATAAGATGCCATGAATTATTGGTTCATGGTATGAATAAAATTTCTCATAAATAGTGTGTTTGGAGATATTTTGTATTTTAATTTAATTTTTAATTAAAATAAAATTATTCTTATAACCCAATTTAGGTTCTTATTTCACACACAGCAGGAGCTTACCCCTCCCTTTTGGTTTAACACTAGTTTATTCTTCAAACCCAAATCTATTCTTCATCTGAACTATGAATAAATGTTGACTCATATCCTTAGATCTTCAACGTAATGAACTTAATTAATTTTTATCTGTTCCTAGTTCATTATAGCTATAGGCTGTTCTACTTAGATTTAGGCTCATATGCACTACATTCCCATTCTTGGCCCGTTATCCAAATATCTTCCAATCTATGTCAAATAAAAACCTGATACATGATGATATAACCAGAAAATAACTAAGGGTTGTTTTCTAGAGACTTTCTATTAGATTTGAACTGTTTATATATGTGAGAGTGCGGCACACCTATTTGCTGGGTGACATCTTAAATGGAAAGTGAAACATGTTAATGATATACATGTTCTAGTTAAATGAAATTGTTTTCTAATGCATGTTATAGGTTGAGAACTGGGAATAAATCCCCCCTTTGGGGAGTGTTAGTTAAATGGGGAATTTTTTGTTATGACTTGGACACCACATAATTTGTGCCTTTTCCCTTTCATGGGATTCTAAATATTAATTTTGTATAAATTTAATTTCAATGTTGATGGAATGTAATTATAATTATTATGGGTAAGGGATAGATTATTTTACCCTTGATATTTTATAAGTAATAGTTTATTTATTCGTGGATTCCCTTCAAATGAATTTCCATGTGAGTAAATGTCATTCATGATAGGCAATTAATTGTTAAAATTGAAGCACTCTTTCCAATGGTTACCCATGTGATATAAATGATATTTAAGCCATGTAATAGCCTTCTAGGATATAAATTATTGTTAAATTGAATATGAGCATGTGATTAATTTTATTGTACCTTGAATTTATAATCCCTTGTGTGATTTATGACAACTAATCTATTTGATACCTTGATAGGCTTGTTATATTAAAAAGGGCCATATGTTTATTTGAATGGTCTATGAAATGATAGCCCTTGTGAGTTATGTTGAGACCATTCTATGTAATGATTTGATTAATCATTGTTAGATCATTATCATGTCATTCCCATGTTATTTAATGAAGTACAATCCTAATGATGATGTACTATACTTTGGTAACCCCTTGGGGATACATTGTAAATGTATGGTCTTGGTTTTGACGTAGGAATGTTAAATGAAATGTTTAAATAATATTGAATTCTCTAAAGGATAAATAGACTTTGGTGATACATGAATTCAGATTCAAATTCCATGGACGGACTCATTTGACTATTGGCTATTATTCATTGGTAGATACATTGATCCACCTTAGGAATCCATGGACAGACTCAATGGTTAAATGTAATTAAGCCACGAGCGATTCAAGGATCCATTGGGGGATACCATGGACGCACTCATTGAGTGTAGAATCATGAGTCTAGTGATACATGGATTCATATTAAAATTACATGGATATACTCAAATGGATTTTACTATTTATTCCATGGGAGACACTCGGGCTCCCTATAGAACCACTTAGGATGCACTCGATTGTATAATATTATATACCTCTTCTGGAGTGAAATCAGATTTTAGAGAGGTTGACCAGGGATGGGTTTTTATGTCAATGGTTGATATTAAACATGGAGTGATACTTCAATTCAAACTTAGGAATGTTAAGGATGGGCTCAATATCTGATTTTTTATAAACTAAATGACATATGATGTGTCTATCTAGACATAGCATAAGATTGGAGGTGATATTGAATTGAATTCATTTATATGGACTTCTATGGAATATGTTGTGCTACCAGTTATACAGGGGATACTGGGACTGAGATGTATATGAAGTGTAATAAATTCAATATAATTTAATTTTTAAATTAATATGAATTTAATTAATTGAATGAATTGAATGAATTGAATGAGAAATAAAATCATTGCATGTAGGTTGTTTACTTTTGAGTACATCATCGCTTACTTCTTTCCTTATTTCACACTTCAATACATATATATTAAATGACTGACTAGAGTAGACCTTGGATGGTTTCCTACTAAGATTTAGTCTCACACCATGTCTTGGTCACATTGTCATACCCAAATAGATTATATTATTGTAGGTGTCAATATGGGAATGCAACTTAATATAGGTATATGATATGCTACTTAGGAGCAGGAGAGTGTGGAACCAATATGAGGCTTGCAATTATACTAGAATTCCTTTTTTCTTTTTTGTACATTTAGGAAATTATTGTGTTATGACTATAGTGAACCTATTTTGGATGTTTTATTACAAACATTTGACATGTATCATCATTTTTTATTTGATATGAATTTTGTTTTTGTTAATAATATTAGTCATCCACTGTATTTTCCTATTATATTGTATTACTTAAGTTGCTATATGTATGATATTTTAGATGTGTTAAAATCTACTAATGAGGTAATAGTCTCTCCAATAACGCAACTAGGTACTCACTACTAGTCACCTTCCTCTGGAATTTAGGGAGAAGTTCTTGAGGTTATGTGGCAATCTTGGCTTAGATCCCTGTTAAGAGGCATCTGGGTTAGAGATGTTACATGACTGGTCATCCAAGACATCAATAGAAAATAGTGCTATCTGGGTTGTGGTGGATGATCATACAAACTAAACACACATTTTATCCATTCGAGGGTAGTTATTAAATGACCAATATGAAAGATATACATTTGAGAAGTGTGGAGACTACATGGAACACCACTATCAATTGAATATGATAGAAAAACAATATTTATCTTAGTGTTCTAGAAGAGTCTCCAACATGCTCGAAATACTGAGTTGAACATCATAAAGTCTTGTTAACCTTAGATGGATGTACAATCTAGGAGGAGTATCCATAAAAATGAATACATGTTTAGAGAATCCTTAATTGACTTCAAAATAAGATGATATCAATATATTCTTCTGGTTGTGTTTTTACACATTTACAGTTTACTATCAAGCATCCAATGGTTCTCTATTATTCCCTTTATGTGAAGAGGTGTCGAACAAAAACATGTTCGGATTATGTTGGGGGGGGGGGAGATTCTTGGTCCTAAAATGGTTAATGAAATGGTGGAAACGACCAAGACTATTCAAAATATCATCATGGATGATCAGAGTCAATAAAAGAGTTATTTTGATGATTTATAATGAGACATAGATTGTGATATCTGAAATAGGGTGTTCCTTTACATATCACTATGAATTAAATTAAATATATTTTTAAATAAGGGATAGATTATTCCATGAAAAATTTATCCATTTTAGATCCTTAATCACATTGGAGAAGTGAACTATCATCTATAACTCCCACCTATCCAATATACAGAACATTATATATTGCATTTATTCTTCTTGAATAATTACATACAGGAACTCTTACATGTTCTCAATATTATGGTTATATTTTTGGAGAATGATCTCTCATAGTAAGGGTATCCTGATATGATCTTTGAATGTAGATACAATGATCTATGAAATAATATAATGCACATGGAAAAAGTGTTATGGAGAAATAAAATGATTGATAAAGCTATATGGAAACTAGATGAGGTGATGAAACATCAATACCCTATTCTGTTTTATTTTGTGAAATGAATATTTCAAAGGTAATTTTTCTAAATGGGGGAATATTGTAAGAAACCATACTTATATAAATAAAATTCATATTATGATTTAATTAAATGTCATATTATATACTATGTTTATTGAAAACACATGCACATATTTGGTTTTATTATATCCTATTGGATTTAAAAGACCGTTAAGCATTATACCCATTTATAATATGGATATTGAATATTGGTAATCTAATTAGTATAAATATAAGGTTATAATTATTGAAATTGACACAAAAAAAGGAAGTGGTGGCCTCAATAAGTAGGACCATACGAAATGAATCCCATTTATTGGCGTTTTTGAGAGAGTTAGAATATATCATATATTATCTTGACTAAACATAAGATGATATCCAAAAGAATAATAATAAGAGAAAATATTTATGGAAGAATTTCAAGATTCTTGAGATAACAACACATACAATGTAGGCCAAAACAACCCATTATTGTCTCACCGTCCTGCACCTTACTATTATTGAAATAATTGGTGTATTAAAGGGATATGTATCAATTTCATAATAAATGATTACATATATTTTATATTCAATTGAATAATGTTCATATTTTATTCTTATCATTAGTTCAAAAATGTTTTTTATTTTTATACAATAGGATATAATTAATTTTCATTAGTATTCAATATCAATTTTGATGAATGAGATGGCTTGGATATGCCATTGGGACAAGACTCTACTTGCCTGGGAAGCTTAGCCAGATGGCCATGTGAAAGTGGAGAGATACCATCCTGATGCTGATACTGGAGAGTGGTAATTCTTTGTAGTTATTGTCTGGTTGAATTCCCTAAGACATTTGGGTCATATAATGTATCTTAAGCCTAAATTCCATGTAATCTCTAAGACTACGAGCCATGTAAGGGTTTCTCATCATCCATCGAAAGGGGGTTATAAAAAATCAATAAAAATGAAGGCCTTCGGGCTATTTGGGTTACGAATATATAGTGTGCATTATAACATCATAATGAACCAAAAGAGAAGTAATGAAAAAAAAGGTATCCATACAGAAATAATTGTTTTCCATTTAATATAATGTGATTTTATGTTTATTTGATTTATTTTATTAACATGATTGAATCCTCCATAACCATTAAAATATTTTATGGTTTTAATATCATTTCATTAGGATTATGACACACTTCCAAATCAGAAATGGTATTATATTATTATGCTCATCCATGTAATTACAAAATATTGTGCCCTAGTACCATTGGAAAGAAACTATAGGAATAGACCATGGGAATGTTTGGGGCATTGATTATTTAAATATATAGATTCCAAAACCAATGTTTGTGAAATATTAAATAATTCACCACATATTTCCTATATAAACCCAGCCATTGTCCGATTTCACTTTACTACATATCCTTGGACCAAGTCCTTTTTATTCTCATTGATCCATAGAGTCCTCCAAAGGTTCCCTAAATCTCTCATGAAGCTCCACCAAATCATTTATAATCACACTATCAATGTAATGGACGCTCTCCTTATCATATTTATTCCAATATCTTCATTATAATATGTCATATATTAGAATTTAATAATACTGGGATATATTATTCTAATTACACCTTAATTTCCATTTTATTTGAAAATTATTATAGACACATTTCACACTAATTGAGACCACAAATGAACAATTATATCCCCCTTTTATATTGTTGAAATTTCACAGTGAATTTCTATGGGATGAAATTGGGAAACGAATACCCATACCCTTTTCCAATCAAGAGAGTTCACTTTTGTGCACTTATAATTCTTGATTTGGGACATTCATGTAATAAAAACACACTTCATGATCATGGATTAAAATATTATGATAAATTATTCCATTTTTTTATGATCTATGTGGCATAAATAAGCATGATAATGAAATAAATGTGATTTATGTGCCCAAAATATTTTAGCACTCAAATGCAATAGGTAATTTTTTAGTCTCATGATACATCATTAAAGGGATTCAAGAGTGATCCTAATCCATCCCACAATTTATCCCATCATTATATATTGAAAGTTAGCATTGACCTATTTTTATTATTCAATGTTTAAAGTTGTTTCCACATTTCCCATGTTGCATTAATGTTATCAAAATAAATCATGTCTTATTTTTCATGTTTATTATTCCCACAACTCTATGCCCCATTGATATTCCAATTGTTTTACATGTTCTAATTTCATCATGTTATGAAATTTTCATTACAGTAATGGTGTTTATAGGTCACCCTTTTCTTATGTATGATCCCAGATTATCCCATGTAGTGTTACGTACGGAGGAATTATTTGATCAGGTTAAGGATGTTTTTAATAAAGATGATATACTCATTGTTTTATATTATTATGTTATGTAACTAACTGAAAAACTACACTTATAGATCTTATATGTTTTACTAAGTGTAATACTGTGTAATAAATCATGTAATAATTGGAAATAAATGGATTTTTTATAATATATCACATTCCCAAAAAAGGTTATATAGATTGTTATCCCATGTCCAAAGTAGGTATTGTGGAGGCTAGCCTCGGTGTAATATGTTACAAAATATCTTGGTGGGTATCCATCAAATAATGTTTAATATTTATAGGTGTATAGCATAATTCTGTGTCTTATACCAAATATTTTCCCTCATTGATCATATGATTAATGTCTGATCAACTTCTAAGAATTATTACATAACACCATATTGAGAACTATGAAATTAATGGAATGAATTTCAAGCACAAACTCATTTTATCATACCACTATGCTTATTTAATCTTATGTTTTCATAGATGTATCTCTTTTAAAAAAAATAGGTTTTAGATATCACCCATTCTAATATTTATCTTTCCATGGTTATAATGAAATGTACTATGTATACTTTTTATATGTAGAGAGCTATTATGAATGAACTATTGGTGATGTTTTAGTTCATTTATGAACCTGATTTTTATGTGTAAATGTTTTCAAATGAACTTGTCCTATACTATTATCTCATGGATAATCATGTTATTTAAATAATATTCTTGTAATAATATGGGATATTTATTTATGAAATGTATGGGTTGTTATAGGTGGTATTAGAAAAATATTTAGATAACCCTTGGAATCTAAGGTGATAAAACAACAGTTATAACACATGGGATAATTCTATGTATAAGATAACATAACATTTTTTTGGTAACGATCATGAATGTAATAGGTTAAAACTAAGGATTCATAGATTAAAATGAAACTATCATGATTTAGACATCATGTTAATTATATTTTAGTATTTTGTGTTCTACCAATATGATTAATGGTTCATACACAATGATTTTCGATTGTAGTCAATGACTAGAAACTGATGGAATCTTGTTAATACTAAAATAAATCCAGAATTAAATTATTTTCATTGATGTTTCCTTAGATATTTGATCCATTAATAAGGGGTGTTGAATAAGTAGATATTTTTTTAATAATTTCCAACATTATAAAATTTAACCCTTGAAACATGTTGGTGTTAACATCAATATAATTATTTCTAAAAATCCTTAAATAATTAAAAATAAGTAATTAAACAAAGAAATAAGGATTTACATGGTTAATCATACATGTGAGATCTTATATCCATTCCATGGACACACTTGTGGATCTATGAAAATTAAATATTATAATGAAGTGAATACCCTATTTATTTGAACAATTATTGGGCACATTATATCTCCTAATAGAAATGATTATACTAACCCAAAATAGTTTTAAATATTTTCATAAAAAAAATGACCGTCCAAAAATTATTAATTTTTTTGGAAATTTATCCAACAATGGTCTATCGAGAAAATCTATTGCATGAAATTTCATCATATGGGCTTATTTATAATGGCCTCCATCTGATGCACCATTTCTAAAATTGTACCCTTCGAAATATGTATATATAGTTCTCAGATCAAAAAACCCTATGACATTTAGAAATAATGCTCAGTAACACAGTCTGATCTTTCTCAAATAAATAATCTATGTATGGTATTCTAAATAACGAAATTTTTTGATTCTATGATTAGAAACATTCTTCTATAAAGAATATTTTATTAAAATGATACTGAACTTTAGTTTGAAACTCACTCTGATGAAATCTCTATGGAACTTCATATATTTTTCCCTATGATCAATGTCTTATATGTTGAATTTTTTTTATCTGTATATTGCCGCTCTAAAAATATTGAAGGAGGGAAACAAATTTTTCCTTCCCACATACAAAAAATTATTAATTATTATTTCACAGGAATTTAAATTCTATTATGATGCTTCTCAATTATTCATAAATCAACTAGAGGCATCTTGGATCATCATAAATAATATCAAATTATCTTCTGTTCCAAAATTATTTTTCATTAATAATGTTGATTTTAAATATTTCAAACATTGTAACCTCTTGAAATATGAACTTTTAATTTCTAAAAAGTTCAACATTGAATATTCATGAAACTTAAACATTATAACTTATAAAAACATCAACATTCTAGCTTCTTGAAACTTCAAAATTATAAAAACATTACAATATTCATCCATATTCTTCATATTATAATACAGTTCCAACAGGTTATTAGTCTAATTGTAATGTTAATTTTAATTCTTATTCTAATCATACTATTTATCTATTATCTCCATCTAATATAAATGTTAATCTATTATTGTAGTCTAATTATGAAATTAATTTTCATTCTCAATATGAACATACACATTAACTTATTTATTAGTAAAATTGAACTATTCTATTTCATTATTAATCTCATCATATTATTCATCTAGTTATAAATTACAATAATTCTAAAAAAATGTTTATTAAAAACATGATCTTTGAAAACTAAATTAATATTTACCACACTATAATATTATAGACTACATCTCTTACAATGAATTCTTAAAGATAGTTTCAGAACATGAAAGAATATAAAATCATTATCTGAAATAGATAGATTTTTATTTACGGTAACATTTAAACTTAAATAGCTTTCTTCTTTCACACTATTTAAAAACTACCAGATTTTATAAATTTTTCACTTTCCACATCTCCATAAATTATGTCAATGTTTGACATTACTCATCTCAAAAAAAATTAATATTAATTACCTATAAAACATTCTATGATTCATTATCTCTATAAATTTATAAATTTATTCATCCTATAAAATTTTAAATTATAAATCAATACATAATTTTCAGAAACATTTTTTAGTCATTCAAAAAAATTTCTAATGATATTTATCTTCGTAAAAACTATATAACAGAACAAATCAAAATAAAAAAAACGTTTTCCTATTTCCATCACGATGGATCATCCTATTATAAATAATATAATTAATTAAACAACTTGTTTTATGAAAACTAATTCTTCTGATGCTTCTCTATCTGATATTCTTATATAGGAAACATTAAAACCCTCAAAAAGTTATTTTTTCAATCATTAAAACATAATTCCTTTTCAACTTTGGTCATCACTTGGAACATTTTATAAAAGTTTTTTTTCAAATTCTAGTACTCTAATTTTCTTATTATATAAAAAAATCATCAATAATGTTTGTTTTCAATGAATAAAAAATATTATTAACAAAAATTCATAAAGGATCCCTAATATCCACCTTGGGAATTTTTTAAAATATTATAAAATTTTTTTTAACAATCATTGATTTTCATCACTCGATCTTTTGCAAAAATCATCATTTTACACTTTTTCTAACACAAAGACTTTTTCAAGAGAGGGTTTCTTAACACCACCCCACCAGATAAAGTAATATTTTAAAGGGATTATATACCTTAGAGAAAATATAATTTGTTGTCATGTTAAGGTAATGCCACCACACTTTTATAATGTCCACCTTTTTTATAAACTTTCAATCCACAATTATTTTTTTGTCCTCTCCAAAATTTTATGTTATCCTAAGATTCATATTCGTTATATATGGAAATTTAAATACTGATTACATTATATTTTCATTATCTCCCCTTTTCAACATAATCTAATGAAAAGGGGGACTCATATAATTTGGTTTAGGATTTCAGTAGTGGAGGATGACAATGATGTTTCGAAGTCAAAACCAAAAATAATACTTATAGATAGTCATTGGAAAAAATATCAACAATTTCATAAATCATTAGAATATATTCCTACAAAACCCTTACACCAGAAAAGTTCTCTATTATGATGTGGAACTTAATATCAATGTTCCTTGATCATGAGTGTTTTATAGGATATTTTGAAATATTAACTTAAATATGATTATCACAATGTTTCATCAGTGGTGGTGAAATGTTATCATAAAAATAATCTACATGAAATTTTATCCACAACATTTGAGTACAAGCATGTGGAGTAGAAAGATATTATTATTCCTATATTCTCAATGTTATTAAACTCTTTTCCTTACAATACAAACTCATAAAAAACTCTCATAAGTAATATGCTCATTTTTATTTTGATTTTATGTCATTTAAATCTCCATCGAAATCAGCATTACTATGACCATGAAAGATCATATTAAGACTTCTTTTATATATTAGATCAATATTTGTTGATTCCTTTTTATAGAACTGAACAATATTTTCATTCAATCTTATGTGATAATTTCAAATTAACCAGATATAAGGCACATAATGTCACAACATAAAAAATATCACGTGTTGATGAATCATGGTAACAAAACAAATCCAATAATATTATTAAAATAATTTCAATTTACATTTTTTCTTCTTATTACAACATTACAAAAAAAATTTCTCACAGTGATTAGAGTGGAAGCTTATTCAGAATCATTCATAATAATAATTTTTATAAAATAACTATCATGATTTTAATACTACATGAAAAATGTAATTATCATTTTTTGAACTTATAAACCTATGACAGAAGATAATTATCCTAAAATGGAAATTTCAATAATCATTTTCATTTCCTTAGAGAATTCATAATAAAAGTTTCTCTATCGCCATAAAAAATTATGTCAATAACATAAATAGTTAAAATCATGTTGGATGAAACACCTTATTTCAAATAAATGTTTCTGCTAACATTACCTTTCAGAATAATCAATGATTTAAGAAAACTATCATGTTTTTTGTTCCATGAACGTGTTCTTTTTTAAACTATATTTATATTTATTCAATATAGAAACACTTTTTTAAATTTTATTAATTAGAACACTGCAAATTTCTCAACGTACAATTCATAATCAACATTCCCATTAATGAAATCTAACATTTCATAAATCTGAAAAAATTATAACATTGATGTGAATCCACTACTAAGAACATTATGATGGTTTCTAAACATCAAACTTGGGAAAAGTGTCATCATAGTTTAAAACATCAACCAGTGCGTAACCTTTAAAAATAACTAATTATTTTTTTCACAAAAAATATCCATTTTTATTCAATTTTTTTTCTATCCACCCATTTCTTCCAAAAAAAAAAATTATCCACTGGTCATGGAACAAGATCCCGTGTTTCTTGTTTGTAAATTTGATCCAAATCTTGAACCATTTAGTTAACTAATAATTTGTGTTTTACTTCTTCAAAAACATATTCTGGTGAAATCTATTAATTTAATGGTGACTTATTATCTAATGTAATCCATATTATAATTTGAATCATATATTTCAAATTCCATGTATATTATCAAAACTAATCTATTTACTTAAGCTAGGAAATTTAACTTCTTCCCTTCCTGATTCACATTCCTCATCAAAAGTTTCCTTTGTGTCTTTCTATATATGTCTTGGATCATGTTAACATTCATTTCAACTATTTTTTTTATTTTCCAACATATTCAATATCCCATATAATGTAATTTTGATTTTTAATAACACTAAAATAATAAGAATCCACCAAATTTTTTTATTGTTTATCATAACATTTTTAACTTCATACACTGTGTGAATATCGCATGAATGTTCCTTCATCATATATTTCATAAAATTATTAAAGATCCATTTTTATGATATTAGGTAAATAGAGACTTCAAAAAACCAATAAATATCAATCTAAAGTGTTTTCATTATTCCACATTTGATAAGAATCCTTTTTTGATTCTAGCCTGATGAAAGACATTTTTTACATATAAAACAGTGATAATGGATTCTATTTAGTAGAAAATTGAATGTTTGTACTATGAAACAAGTTTATCTTCATTTCCATGAAGTTTATATTATTTCCTTCCAAAAACTACATTTTATTTAGGGGTGTATGAAGAACTATATAGTTTTTCATTCCATTTTTCATTGGATAAGATTAAAACTGATTTCATTTGTATTTTATACCATTACCAGTTATAAATATTTTTATATACCCCCATTTATAACTCCATGTCTCTTTAGGAAGATCATAAAATTTATAAAACCACAATTTTTATTGAAACAAGCTATTTTTCATTCTTGTAAAATCAAAATTGAAATGAAAAATTATAAATCCAATTATGTTGATTGAAATGACTTCAATCCAAAAATATTTACGTGAATAATATTAAGTGGTATTTTATATGGAATTTTTGAATTATTATGTATATTAATAATTATATTTCCATACTAACATGTTATAAAAAAATTATCTTCTATTTATATTAATGTTGGTTGAAATTTTATAACATTAAATTTAGAAAATTTGTAAATACATATATTCCCATGAGTCGCAAGCCCATGGTGCCACAAATTATTGTCATCTTCAGTTAATATGTATCATGTGTTCAAATTTATCATATATGAAAAAGAATACAAATAATTATTTCTCCCCTGGTAAAACATTATAATTTTTTACCCATGTGATGATTCATAAATTTTCCTAAATATCACTTCATTTCTATCATCACAATGTTTTCTCACACAATTCATGTAATGTTTTCCCCATAAATGTATAATACATTCATATATTTTAGTTTCTTATCTTCAATCTCATATGTTCCAATTGCTCTAATTTTTATGGAACAACCATTTTAAAAAGTATCTACTCCTCTATTAGAATTTTCAATTTCCCTCAATATCATCAAATCACCTATCAAATGTGTGGAACATCCCAAATCATGAATCAAAGTTTTTTTTATTTTTCATGTTATTAATTCATTCTCAATAATAAAAGTTATTTCCTCAATATTTTAATTTATAGATTCATTCTATTTCAATGAATAAAAAAGGTGTCCCTCAATAGTTGTCATATATTATTTAGCAAAGTGACCAAGATGGTAAAATATTTGACATATTAACAAGAGGATATCAAAATTAATTTTTTGGAATGATTATATCCATCAATCATAATATTTTTATTCATGAGAATTAAATATAGAGGGACATGAAAATAGAGTTAAAAAGGAACCCTAGGTTTATGGGGGCCAAAAGTAATGCAAACTAAGGGAATCCCTTCTTATAAAATTTACCCCCTCCAGAATAAAATAGTTGGATGTGGGGAGACATGTTATGATAGTGCCTTAGGATGTCAATAAAGCAAGGTGATCTACAACCTTATTAACCTCATGCCTTGTGTCGGTTACATGAATGTGGTTGTTAAGAAGGCCTCTACAGTTTTTGACAGAGTAGTTTAAGGACCCTTTGGTGGTACCTTTATAAGAATGGAATCATAAAGGATCATAGAATATATATCATTTGGTGTAATGTAAAGACTCTGCTATCTGTAAAGAGTGAGCCCAGAGATCAAGGCTTTGGCCTTGGCTTGTATGGATGTTTCATTACAATAGAATGTTTTGAAGGCCAGAACCACTCTCCCCTTAGAGTGAAAAACCACTACACCTCCTCGCATGTCACACCCAATGTAGGATCCATTTGTATTATGTTTATAGCCTATGTCAAGAGGTTGCAAGCAAACCCACTGCCTCTATGGCCTGTCATTAAAGAGCTGAACTGTAGAGATGCCAATCTGAAACAAAAGAAGTTAAAGATATTCCTTGTAGATGTAGATAAGCAAGACCGTGTCCTCCAGAATGTTATTTACTCTCACGAAGATGACCCTCATTGTGGGACGGACTCCATCATACCTTGCATGGATTTTATCCTACCACATGCACTAGCAGGCCACACTAAGCAGAATGGACCACTCCATCCTTTCAAGACTCGCATCAGCCATCCCATTAAACTATTGTTCTAGGAACAAGGAATCTTCCAAATCATGTGAATAAAGAACATTAAGGTCATAAATGAAATTATAGACATCATTAGACCAATATCCATCAAATAAGAGATGTTTTTTACTCACATCTCTTGGGTTTTTAAAACAATAATACCTAAAGACAACACAAATACACACCTTCATAATATTATCACCCATCACCATCGCAATATTCCTTAATCTGAAAGTATGTAAGTTATACATTTTTGGTATATTGTTGCACCAAAACTTATCATTCTAGATATCATGATCATTCAATGAGGACATGACCATGCAGAAGTCCCTGGTTGTGAAACTCCCCAAAATGGAAGAATTGAATTCAAACTTAACATGTTCATGGTTGATTTCAATCAACTTGAAGATGTATTGTTGTTATTTTTCCAGGACTACCTTGGTAATCCTAGGTTAGCGGCTTGCCTCTATAAAAGTGATCATAATAACATTGCATTATGGCAAACTGATAAAAAAGCATGCCCAATTGCAATGCCAGCATGTGATATCCCCCTTTCCAACAATTTTATGAGAGTGGTGTTGAAGGCTCTGGATGGGAGGGTAGATCTTAGGCCAGGAGGGAGAAGCATAACCATGTACGACCTCCTAATCTCATGGTCTTTGATGATCATGATCTTCCCCCAAAGCTTACATTTCTCAATAATCACCCACGTGAGTTTGGCATGCATACAATGGAGCATGATATTGATAATCCTCACATTTATTCATCCATCATGGATGGGTCTTAGCATCCTATCTTAAGAAACCAAATGAATATTTCCCTTTGAAAGAGAATATGAGATGAATACTCCAATAAATTTGTTAATGGTGTTGATGAAACCATTCAAGACATTGGTTACAGCCAATGAATGTATGGGAATGGATGACAAGACTCTATTAACCAAATCATTCCTGCCCCAAAACGATAAGTATCTATTCTTCTAGTTATGAACATGGTCTGTGATCTTAATCACAATGTGAAAAAAATTTCAAAACTAATGTGTACTTGGGGATATTGGGCAGCAATGTTACTCCATGGGGAAGGAGGCTTTTTTCATTTCAATCTAGCTACAAAAGGATGAGAGCCAACTAGAAACACACTTGTTGGAAATATAATGATTTCTTTTGGAGTTTCCAATGATCTTCCCACTCCAATATTAGTACTCAAAAATGACCTTCTTGATTGCATGTATATATTTTCTTCCACCATTAAGTAAGATAATTGCGTCATCAATGAATATCATGTGGTAGTTAGAACGAGGTTCAATTTCTTTCTGTAAGGTAGAATTCCTCTAGTATACATGCTATGGTTGATGTGGCGAGTGGGAGTATCTTTCATGTGAATGAAGAATCTCAGTGAGATTGGGTCTCCATGGTGATGTACTCCAGTTTTCATGATGATATTTTTAGTCTTACCCATGAAAAGATCTTCCATAACCTTGGAGCTAAAATATTTTGAGATAAGATCATAGGCACTGGGAGAAAGCCCCATAGTAGTGAGAACTCGATTAATTAAACTCCATTAAATCCTATCGTAATACTTATTTACATAAAATGTAATTTCCATGTTGTATCCAGGGGTCTTAATGTTGATATGCTTCAAGAATTCATTTGGAAAAGCAATGGACCCCTAAATGCATCGACCCTTCACAAAACCATGTTACTCAATTGTTATCCATTGTAGGATATACCAAGACAACCATAGATTATTAATTCGCTCAAGAATATTATGAAGAAACATTTCAAATTATCATAGTCCTATTATGAATGATAGAGGAGGTTTACCTTATTTTTTTTATGATCAATAGATTTTTAGAACTTGCACAACATGGAATTATACCTCCATGAAAAAATTCATAGAAAACTATTAAAATGTCTCCCTTAATCACATTCCACACCCCCCTGTAATATGATCCTAGGAACCTGTTAGATCCTGGTGCACTCTCAAGGATGAGATTCATCATGGCCATTTTGATTTTATCATCCTCTCGAATCCTCTCAAGACACTCATTCTCCTCATCAGCTATAAGAGATGGAATATCTTCTATGATCACATCATTTCCACTTGGGTAGCCACTAGACATTATCATATTTGGGCCCACCGAGATATCCTTGAAGAATGTGTGGGAAATGAACCCCACAATGTATATATCATCCACATACACTCCATTATTGAGTAAGATATTGGGGTTGATCGGATACCTTTTCTCCTTAATGCATTCATGGAAAATGGTGTGTTCCTATCGCCTTCATACAACCATTTAATCAGGGATCTCTACAGAGCCATTTGTACCTGCATGAGAATCATTGCAGCCCATCAATTTATATTTTTAGTGAAATTTTCCAAAACTATGCCATTCAATTACTCCCCCAAACTATCTTTGAAATATTCAATACTCATTTGAGGGCCTCCATGTTCTGGTCAATATGGTGTAAATTCATTTCCCACACCTATATCCCATTCTGCTTTTCTTGTAGCTGGTTATGAGGAGCTACCCATGTGTTCCCCTGAGTTAGATATCCCCAAAAATCACTAACCATCTGTTTATAGACCATAATACTAGACCAGGGTTGATATATCCTAAAATTATCTTGAGTATTTGTCTTGGGGAAAAAGAAAATGGAAATAGAGTGTGATAAAATATTCCGTGAACTAAATGGGTTACCTTGTCATTCAGAAACACGTTCATAGCATTGATGTTTGTTAGGAATCTATCATGTTAGATCTAGAAATTCCTTCAACCTCTCTTCTTATTGCACCAGGTGTAGTGATCTCTATAGTATCCCATGTCCTGAAGACCCTTTCTCGCTGTGAATTGGGAGAAATACAAAATAGCCATCCCTGGAAATGAACCCCTTCCATTCTTATAATCAGGGTCAATGAAGATATTTAAATACCCCATAATAACCCATGGGATCTCCTCAATGTCGAGTACTCTGATATCCTTCTAACTCTATTCCCTTCTGTGAGCAATACATCATCCATACACAAAGAAAAGAAAGAGGTTGTATATGCCCTTAGGTGCTTTCTTAGTTATGAATTGATCACCCACCCGTATTAATTCCATCGAGACCGCATTTTTCTAGAAATATCCAGATGTGTCGCTTGATTTGATCCACATGCAAGGAAGCATGAAGCATTACTTTATGATTGAACTCATTATTCTTATCTGGATTCATTCTATATTTAATAAAAACAAAAAGGAATGAATTTTTAATCATGACCATTGAAGAAATGAAGCCAGTTTTCACTCTTGCACCATGAACAAGGGAATTCCAAATGATCTTGGGTAACATTAAAAAGAATGTATCATAGATTTGACCAGAAGCTCATTAGTCTCATTACTATGAGAGTAAGAACATTTCCTAAGCTGCCTCAGTCATTCTCTTGTGCATACAGTAGGAATCCGTGTAGGGGAAAAATACACTGAGGGTGTCTTAGGTAATGGAAGTTAGAGTAAACTTCCACTCAATGTACATGGAGGGGAATGATAGGTGGGTTTTTCTTGATAGTATATTTATACACAAGACCACCTGATTCTCCAAACATATCAATGCAGGCTGTGGACTTCTTCAAAAAAACATGCTGAGATGGAGGAATAGCCACACTCACAACCTCCAAACCCTTTGGATCACCAGGTGGGGTCTCTGTACATGGATATTACAGAGCTAGGGGCTCATTGGATGTGGAAGGGAAGGACATGAACCTTTCCAAAAAACACCCTTTTGAAAAAATATAGATGGGGCTGAAAAAATTGTCAAAGAACTCAAGAGTTCTCAGGCTGTAGACGAGTGGTTCATAGGGTACTAAATATCAAAAAGGGGGGCATGATTGAGAGGAGAAGGGAGAAAAGGCTCAGAAGATAGAGGCATAGGTACGTACTGAGCTACCTTATGGACTGGGACCACACACCCTTCTAGAGGAAGAGGAAGGGCTTCACATATGGGATTCCCATAGATCTAGCGGTGGCCACCTTGTCTTCGCTTCCAAAAAGACATCAGTGAATGGATCTATATTAGACATGAGGAATAATTCCTGGGACACTCCAAGAATACAACATCCTATATCCAGGCCACTAAATCTCCCACCTTCAAATAATTTCAATCTGTGATTGAGAGTGTGAGATCTGGTTCCACACAAGTTTGAGCCACCATTAAATCCTTTCCAAAATGAGAGTGATAATCCATGTACATAAACCCATCCAGGGAGTCACATATGGATTTAAGGAATTATCTATTTTGAAAATATAATGGGAGAATAGGGAGAATGATCCTGACCGCCACTTGAGAGCTCTCCTTCCCCCTACAGGCCTCCATCGACCATCGTAATAGGTTTATGCATGAATGACCAAAGGAACAAAGAGAATTACATAAAACTTGGATGAAATCCAAATCCAAATCCATGATAAAAAAAGGAGTTGAAATTCACACACGAAAATCTAAAAAATGATAGAATGTGCCTAGAATTCTACAAAATGTCTGAAAATCGGCTGGGACAACCTCTCACCCCAAAATTGTGACACAATGGTCCAGTAGAGGTAGGAGACCACCTCCTCAATTGTTGTAGGAGGAACCTCTAGTGAGATTATGGAACCCAGAAACAATGCCAACAAGGAGATCGACTGAACATATGGGAAGCATAATTGTAGGTATCCTTGGGATGATATACATAATGCCTTTCTAAAGGAGGGCCCATACTGACGAAGGATGGTAGGAGATCTGAGAGACTCTTGGTAGAGAGAAGGATCCACGCTAGCATTGGAAACACCTGGATCGAAGGTCAACAGTTCCAAGACCACCCCCTGAGAATGATAATCTGGGACCATAATGGTCATTTTTTTTAAAATTAGATAGCGTTCAGGGAACATTCTAAAATCTTGATATCACGATTAACTAACTTTATACATCTTAGGGAATTTAAAAAATTTGATTCTATTATTTCAACCCCTTTCTTCATGGATATTTCTATGTGGATATATGTTTTACAAATAGTTACAATTATTGTTCCCATGTATTACATATTTCGAAGAAAATATATCAAATCATGGTCTTCTATTAAATTAATAACATTCCCTATAGAATGTTTCTATGGTTTTTAATAACATTTATTTTTATTAACTTATAGTATGGAAATAATTTCATGATGGGGATATTTTCAAATATTGTTTATATGATTTACTTATTACATCCTACCTCTATACATTTTTTCCAACCATTTTTCATAAAACCGACATGGTCAGAAAAATCCGATGATCAATGAGTTTTAGTGGGGGAAGATTACAAATGATTCTTGGTATGGTATTTATCAACATCTATAGAAGTATCATGTCACACACCAATCTCAAAAACTCTGATATTTTATAATTTTGTTAGTCGTGGATGTTTTGGTCGAGATTTGGGTCTGAGTCGTAGTCGAATTTTTTATATTTAGTGTTTTTGAGGAGTTTTCTAGGTGTAGAACCATTATTGCATGGTTAGTGGTAACTGTTTGGAAAGTTCATGTGGCTAGTGCAGGTTGGATAGAACCGACCACATGGTTAGAACATGGCCGTGTGGTATGTTCATGGTTATTGTGCTCCAATCTTACCATAGGAATGTTGGCTTTCATGATTACTACATGGAATGGAATACTGTGCGACCAAACTATGAGGACCTGGAAAGTCATTAAAAATTTGAGATCATGGTCTCTCTCTTCCCTTTTTTCAACCTAGCTCAGGCACCCCCTCATCACACTAATTTTTTCACACTGGGGGAACTCCCTAAGCCTCCTCCCTTTCTTCCAATCATCCTTGGTTTCTCTTCCTTTCGGTCGAGGGTATGTTTTTAGGGTTTTGGGAGGTTTTCCCTCCACTTTGTCTTTCCCTCGTATTTTATTGTTTATAATTTGGGGTTTCCTTCCATGGATGAACCCTAGGGTTAGGGTTGACTAACGTGGTTTTATTTTCATATTAATTGGGGGTGTAGATCATCTGTAAGGCTCAAATCGTACACTCCTTGGTGTTTTTTCCCATCCGCACATGGTTCCGGTAAGTGTTTCCAGGTTTTTACTTCATATAGAATTTACATTGATGTTTGGAAATTTAAATAAATTTATCAATTTGATTCTCAACTATATAGAACCCTTTATAATCATTTTATATTGTTTTCAAATTATTCTATTTTCAAAAAAAAAATTAAATGATATTTCTGTGAATTATCTAGATATATGTGACCTAGGGTGTTATATATAATAATATTTTCCATATAATGTTGAATTTGGGGTTTTATGAAATGGATAGATTTAAGGATGTGGGGATGTCAATTAGTTATTTATTTGTTTGATTTGGTGTGTATGATTTGGGAATATTTAGTTTGATAAACGTGTTGGGTTAAATTAGATAAGGTTTTCTTGATTAGTGGGGATGATTGTGTTCTTTTAATAATGAAAGTCATTTGTTTTTTATTCAATGCATGTGATGACTTTTCAAAATTGGTTTTCATATTTCTTCTTGGATTTTGGTGTGCCATTTTTGTTGGCACATCCATGGGTTTATTAGGTACACACATGGATGTACCCTCAAATGAAGATGGTTTATTGAATAGGTGTTCTCTATAAAACTTAGTTATCTAAACAATTACTCTTCAATTACATTTTTTATGATAGGTTCCAACCTCCATTCAAATGGAAATATTTTTCTTCATAGGTGTTTAGAAAACATGAAATTAAATGTGTGTCTTGTGGTTCGGCCCGTTTGTCCTTGGAACAGGTTTTGGTGTGAGTTTAAAAATGGTAACAATATATATGGGAAAAGTTAAGCGAGTGATTATTCTTTGGAACGTAATGGTCCATTAGGAATTAAAAATATGTAAGTTGTGTTTTTATGTTGTTTTGGAAGATTTATTTAGTTATTTTCAGCTAATGGACTGTTAGGAACTTCAAAGTCAATAATGATTTTTTTGTGTTAGATTTAAAAAAAATGGTGTCTAAAAAATGTGTGTTCTAGGTTGGAAACATAACGTGTTTTTATAAAATGGTTTTAATGTTTAGATGGTATGGAGGTCTAGTTGGAACCTTTTGTTAAGGGAAATTTAATCGTTTTTATTTGGGGACATTAATTGGAGGTATTTTCTTTAATCGTTTATCATATATTGTTGTTCGTGTATTGGGTATACAAGTGTTGTTGCGGCATGTAAGATGAGTCACGCCTACATTGACCTCCTACTGACAGAAAATTATTACTAGAACCATGGGTTTTACGGAATATTTTATATGATCAAGTGAATATTGCTTACCTACCCCGATTAGATGGGTCCAAACCCTATAGAGTTATAGATATTACATGAGGGTTATTCCACTAGTGAGGCTATTATTAGAAAAAAAAATTGGTTATTTTATTAGGGGTTTTACCATATGCCATCAGGTGGTTCCAAACCGAGTACATCTAGGGGTCATCTAGGGATGTTTATTATCACCCATGGTTATGATTTTTATTATATGTTTAAATTCTATTTCACTAGTTACAATTCCATAATTCCTTCCCTATTTCTTGTGAGCACTACCCTAGTTTTTCCCTAGTTTTATAATTTAATTATATAATGGAATTTGGTATTTGAAATGAGATGTTATGTGTGTGCTTTTGTAAATTGTGGAAAAATCTATTGGTTGTAATTTTATTTCAAACTAGGGTCATTAGACTACATTGGGAAAGAGAACACATGGATTATGTGGTTTATCTTTGCATCCCTACTGAGTAGTTCGGTGCTGACGCCTATTCTATACTTCTAGTTTCAAGTTCATCTGTTGTTTACATTTCATGGGAGGTGCTTGTTTTGGAGCATCATTGGCGTTGGGGTCGGGGGTGACCAAGAGGTCACATGGAGATCATATGGTTGTGGTTTAGTTTTCATTTTCTATATTTCAGTATGTTTAGTTGAATTTTGTAACCAATACAATTTTGTATTTATTGTGATTCAGTTGATTAGTTATTTATGAATCACTTTTTTAAATTATTTATCTAGTACAAGTTATTAATTTTCAGCATAAATTGTTCAAACTTGTATGGTTTGATGCCTGACACTAGTTTCTAGCCCATGGGGATGGGGAACACCGTTCGGTCCATGCCGTGGACCGACTCGAGTGGCTGGTTCTAGGATGAAGGGGATTGAATTGTGACCAAATGGTATCAGAACCAGCACCTCCTTATTTGGGTGTCCCATAGATGGGAATTAGGATAGTATGGACTTGGTAGGTAGTCATGGGAATAGTATCAATAATTATTTCTCACACTAACCCCCAAGTAACGAGGTTTAGTCTAGGTTTTGAGTATTTTCACATGGGTAGTTTTGGATTGTGGGATGAAAATATAGGAAAACCAGTGTGATGTTGTAGCCTCACATGGTGTAGTGAACCATGTAGAGTCCATGTTCCTAGTTAAAGGTCATGTTAGTGTTATTCATCACATGGGGCATGAACCAACACCATGTCATTGGTTTAGGTACATGAATTATTTCATTATCCCAGTAGTTTGTTCTTGGATTTGATTCATTTTTTTTATGTGGTTGTATGAATATGTTGATAATGAAAGTGTATTTTTCAAAAAAAATGTATTTAAAATGGTTTTTCTTTTCCATCAAATGGATTTATAATTGTAATGTGGGTTTTGAAACATCAAATGTGTTTTTGGTTTGTGGCCATTGATTGGATGTGACCCTTGGTATTTCTTATTGATGTTGGAATGTGTGTGGGTATGTATGCAGGGTGCATTGGGGGAACTTTATTGTGGATGGTGGAGATGGAAATGGATGGACACATGTGTAATATTTCGTAGGATACTATTGATGGGGTTTCAAAATCAATGGGTTTTTATTGATTTTCCATAAATTAATTTGAACGAGAAGGTAATTTAGGATTTTTTTTCTTAAAAAGTGGTGTTTTGATTGTATTTTTATATTTTCCTTGAAAGAAGGAAGTGTCAAAATTTTAATGAAATCTCATTTTTTGGAAACATTATTATTGGTTATGTTTTTATAGTTTTGGCTTGATAGCCTGTCACCAATGGTTTGGGGAATAATTTTTAATTGTGCCATGGATTGTTATTGGATTGGGTATGTTCTTTTCATCTTTCTCATGAAATGCCTCCCAAAAAGGTCTCCCAAGATTCTAATGAGTCGTTCCCAGTACCCGTTCCTTCTCTAGTGGTGCCAATTTTCCATGATGATCGAGGCCTGTTTGAGGTTGAGGAGTGTCTTGAAGAAGCCGAATGTTTTTTCTGGTCGTTGGGAACTCCCAAAGCTGTTTGAGTCCCTGTAGTTTAGAGGTTTTTTTTGTTCCAACCAGAGAATAGTTGGAGTTGGATGCCCTATCATTGGTGAAATTTGAGATGACATCAGATGTGTTTTAGGCCACTTTCATCCAATGGTTCATACAAGAGTAGATGAAGCTGATAAATGTGGAAGAGTTGATGGATGTTTAGTTGGGGAAGTGGTCAGTAATGTCTTACATTGACCATTTCATAGAGCTAGTTCCATTTTCTATAGATGAAGTAGTAGAATCTCAAATGAAGGCCCTTATTTTTGCCTGTAGTCTCCTTCTGGAGATTGTAGAAAATGTGATCTCATCTAGTGAAACTTGTTTCAATAAGTTGGTTGATGAGGAATTCTTGGTTGAGCTGGTCTTTAGAGTACAGTTGGTGGTGGTTGGTTCCCATTAAGGAACCCCATCTAGAGAGCGGGGTGTAATAGCAGAACTTATTTTCGGAAAACATCATTTTTTGTCTCCGTCTTCTTGTTCGTTAGACTGTTCTCTTGTCTGTTTTTAGTACAACTTGTCCATACACTCGAAACCATCTTTCAGCATTCCTCTAAAGAATTTCCATCAATGTGCCCTTTTCGGTCATCTAGAGAATCTTCACAAAAGCATTTTCTTAAAATTAAATCATGATTATTGGATGTGACACATTACCTTGAGGTAGGAGATGCTTCGTCTGTCGGATCCCTTTCCACATGTCTTGGGGTGGAACTCACACACATTCTAGAGTTTCAGAGTTTTGTGGAACCTCGACATGGTTTTTTTTTCTATGATGGGTTGGAATGATTAATGTTTTCTAATTCTTATCTCCAATCCTTCATGTTTTTTACTGGATGGTTCATTTCTCTTAAGGTGTGTATAGATCTGGTTTGGATTAGTTTTTCTATTGGAGGTTATCTTTTGGGAAATGATTCTGTTTTGTGAAGGGTTTGCGTAGTAGCATCAGTCCGTTGGACATTTTTTATTTTATTTTTTTCCTCGTGTTAAGAGAAATTGGCTATTGTGGAAAATTGTTTTTAATTATGGCGCTGTTTCTATTCACCCTGGTATAGAGGGTTGTCGGTTCTAATTGGAATGTTCTCTATTCCGGCACCCCAGAATGTCGGGTCACCCAGTAGTAGTTTCTTTATTTGGGTTCGTGGAGTGGAATTCATTATATCATGATATAATTTTAGTAAATAATTGTTTATAGTTTCCTTTTCCCTTCCTTCCAGGGGTGGTGTGTTTGAGTATTAAATTCTCAAATCATAAAATTATTATGGTGGAGAGAACCCTCTTATGTTCTCCCATTGTTTGTTTTTTGTGGTTTCTATTGGATCAGTCAAGTGTGAATTGTGTAGTGTGAGGTCAATATGGGGATCTCAGTTTCCTTGATATTTTCTATGAATGGACATGAGTATTTGTTTACTGTCAGACTGGTGAATTTCTGGGGGAAGAAAGTTTCTTTGGTGGAAATAATTGTCACACCCCAACCATAGAAATGCCTTTAATTTTTTCTTTAATTATTCTTAGATCTTTCGATCAATATTTGTGTTTGATTCTTTGTTGATTTTTTTATTTTAGAGTTATTGGGGATTATTCTAGGTGTCGCATCATTACCGCATGGTTGGTGCGAACAATGCAGATAGGCCATAGAGATGGTGCAGGTTGGACAAAACCAAGTGAATGACTAGTGCACGACCATGTGTTAGATCCCAGGTAATCATTCATTATTCTTTCATTAGTTAGAGTTCGTCACAGAGTTAATTCATGGTTTGGAAAATTGTGTTCCCAAACCATTTAGACGTTACACATCATTAAAAAATTTGATATCCTCTTCTCCATCTTCCCTATTTTCACAAATTCTCTGGCTACCCCTCCACTCTCACATTTTGCAACACAAAGGGTCCTCCTTAACCCTCCTTCATTGATTCTAATCAACTAGGGTTTCCCCTACTTCAGATCAAATGTTAATTTTTATGGTTTTTGGTAGGTTTTCCCCCATTTTTTCTCTTTTTATCTTTTTTTCTCCGTTCTCCATTGGTTTTTCCTTCAATAGATGAACCCTAGGGTTAGGTTTAACTAATGTGGTCTGAATTTCTTGTGTCTAGGGTGTGAAGATCATATGTACATCTCAATTATTCCTCTCTTTAGAGTTTTGTCCAATCATCACATGGTTTCATTAGGAGTTTCATTTTATTTCATTCCATTGGTATTTCGTTGATTATTGGAATATTAAATAAAGTTATCATTTTTATTCGGACCGCTATATAACCCTTTACGAACATGATATACTAATTTTTAAAGTATTTTTTCTTCTAAAAACAGGTCTTAATAGATTTTTTTGTGAATTTTCTAGAATTATTGAAGTTAGGGTGTCTTATTTAATACTATTATCCCCATAAAGTAGAATGGTGTGTTTTTATGAAATGTATATATTTAATGATGTTGTGATGATAATTGGCTGTTTTTCATTTAGATTTGGTGTGTATGATTTTTTAATGTTTGGTTTGATATGTGTGTTGAGATGTATTAGAGAGGGTTTTATGGCTTAAAGGGGATAGATATGTTCGTTTGATAATGTAAGTTGTTGGTTTTGGCTTTAAGTAATGTGATGAATTTGTGGAATGGTTTTATCGTTTCTATTGGGATATTTTTTTTCCATTGTATGTTGGAATATCCATCGGTGAATATAGAGCACACATGGATGTTACCTCAAATGAATATAGTGCTTCTAATTGGTGTTCTCTCTAAACCTTGGATCCCTAAACCGTTCTTCCCTTACCATTTTTGGGAAGGAGTCACACCTCCTATAAAATTGTATTGTTTTTAAAAAAGGGGATTTGTAATAAATGACATTAAATGTGTGTCTTGTGGTTTGGAACATTTGGCATTGAAACATGTTTTCGTGTGAGTTTAAAAAGGCTGACCACCCATTTGGAAAATTTGATGTGGGAGGGTAATTTTTGGATCTTAAGAGCTTGTATGACATTGAAAATATGGATGTGGTGTTTGCAAGTTGTTTTGGAGAATGTACATATTTATGTGGAGCTAAAGTCCCATTTGGAACTTCAAACTCATAGTTATGTTGTGTGTTACTTTTTAAAATATTTGGTTTTAGAAAATATGTGTACCAGGTTGGAAACCTTATGTGTTTTTATATAATTGTTTGAATGTTTATAAAGTATGGAAACCTGGATTTCACCTTGTGTGATGTGAAATGTATCCATTTGTATATGGGGAACCTTTATAATTGGGATTTACTTTTATGGGTTATCATATATTGGTGTCTGTTTTTGGGATAAGCATGTGTGGTGGCATCATGTAAGATGAGTCACACATGTATTTGAATCTTTCTCACTTAGAATTATTATTACCACCATGGGTTCATATGATTCTTTTTGATGATTGAATGATAATAGATTAAGAGCCTAGATTTGAAGCATTGGAACCCTCTGGAGTTATAGACAGTCCATGTGGGTTATGCCACTGCTCAGGCTAGTATAGAGTAGCCAATTGGTTACGTACTTAGGGACTTCACTATACGCCTGTAGGTGGTTGCAAATTGAGTACGTTTAGGGGTCATCTGAGGTTTTTTAGGATCACCCCTGATTATTTTTATATCATTTTTTAACTATTTGTTGGAAAAGATTGTATGACTGCATTCATTTCATATTTTTCTAGCACTATGATTGGTTTCCCTTATTTTGGACTTCTATTATAAAATGGAAATTTTTATTGGAAATGAGATGTATTATGTGTTGTTTTCTAAAAAGTGGAAAAATTTATTTTTTTATAATTGTATTTAAAACTAGTGTCATTGGACTACTTTTGGAAAGGGAACCCATTGATTATATGGTTTAAATTTTTCATCCCTACAAATTAGTTTGATGCTCACACCTATCATATCTTTCTAGATGCTGGTTTTTCTTTTTTTAGGTTTCTTGGTAGGTTCTTTTTGTGGAGATGGATTTGTCTTGTGGTTGGTGCTGACCCATAGGTCAAATGGAGATCATGTGGTTGTGGTTCAGTTTTCTGGTTCTAGATTTCAATATGTTTAGTTGTATTTTGTAACAGATCCATTTGTTTATTTTTGTTTTTTTACTTTATTTTAATTATTTATCTTGTCATAGTTTTTTATTTTGGTCATAAATCATTCCCACATTTATTTTTTGATGCCCGAAACTAGTTTCCAGCTTGTGAGGATTGGGAATGCCCTTCGACCCATGCCATTGACTAGCTCAGGTTACCAATTTAGGGTTTACAGGGCTTGGTTCCTTACATATCAATATTAACATCTATTAAAATTTTTAAATTCCAATTCATCTTCTTTATGGTACTATAAAACTAAATATGTTTGGATTTTGTTTTATAAAAAAATTATTCCTTGGATGGTTTTTTTCAAATAAATTATTCAATCATTCTCTATTCTTCAATTTTCTATTTAGGGTTATTAATCTATTCAATGTACGAGTATTACTTATGAAGAAGATAATCCTTATAATAAAACATCCAATCAATAGTATTTTACATTATTTCTATTTCATTCATGAGATTTTTATTTTTTGAATAAAAAAAAAGTTACGATCTATGATTATATTATCTATAAGATTCAAAACCTTCTTTCTCATCATAGTGTGACAAATATTTTTTTCTCTACTTTTGTTATCCCTGGTCTAAATTTCTCTAAACATTCAACTAATTAAGAATTGTTTTCATTTTGGTCATATATTGTTTTCTTACTAATTAAAAATAAAATTTTCTATGTGAAAACCTACTTATTTTATTGGAATGTTTTTATTTCTTATATATATTTTATTCCACTTATTCCATAAATGGTTTTCATCCCAGTCATATTGAAATTCTCTAACATTCATAGTGTCTAATTTCATTCAAAATTAACTAATTCCTCTGCTCTAGATACAATTTTATATATGGTTTCCTTTATAAATTCCTCAACATCTATGATAATTCTTGGAGATAATAGATATGATAATTTCATTCATTTCATTTTATTCATTATCTTATAAAGCACTCTTGTTAACAATATTATGGTCAGCATCATAAATTTTCACCTTAATCACAACATCAATAAAAATTTCATTCTTAAACATATTTTTGAACATGTGATATTTTATTATATCATAAGAAAAAATTATTTTATTCATCAATTTATTGGTCATAATTATATTCTAAATTAGAGATTTTGGATTCAATCCTTTGAGGCATGATTTTAATAAGTTTCTTAACAATGGTTGAATCTTCCATGGTAACTATAAAAAGTACAATTTAAAAAAAATTACATTCACTCAACATAAATATTAATTGATAGTTTATATATAATCCATAACGATATCTTCAAACATATTCATCCAAATATGAATCTATTTTTTCTCCACAATGGTATTTCCAAAAAAGACTCATTCATGTTTTCCCATGTTTCATTACATTTTTTGAGTCCCATTATATTCATGAATGCATTTTCTTAAAAAAATAGGAATATCATTTTTAGATTTTCCATCAACTTCAATGTTTCTTTTGAATAAAAAATAATAGGAAAATATTTCACAATAGGAGGAAACTAAATAATTATTATGTCACTATCATCTAGGCTAGGTGACAGAAGGTAAAAAATCATCTTATTTTTTTAACCAAGGTAATTTTTTCCATTGATGGTTGGAATTCAACATCTATTGTTGAAATTGACATTTTATATGATAATGGATCAATAGGGGAATATTACATATGATACTATTTGAAAATTGTTGGACCGTTTAACCATTGAGAAGGGGAGTTGAATAAGTTGTTTTCTATTTATTTTTTTTAAACATTATATAATTTAAACCCATAAACATGTTAGAGTTATTGTCCTTTTGAATTTTTATAAAAATACCAGAAGAATTATAAAATAATAAACTATAAAAATAATGATTGATTTATATGTTTTGTCCATAGTGTGATAACCTACATCCATTCCATGTCCACTATTTTCATTCAATGGAAATTCAAAATTAGAATATTTTGAATTAATTTTTTTTGACTATATCCATTGGAATCCTTATATCTCATGATAAAAAATATGATAATGAATCCTATTATCTTAAAAAAATTCTTACAAAAAATGTGCCACAAAAAAGTATATAGCATTGTCAAATATACTCTAAAAATGGCCAATCTAAAAAATCTATACAATATACCTATATTGAATTACTTCAAATCAATGCTACATTTTCTAAATTGTTCCCTTTAAAAATTATTATCATTCTCTGTTATAAATACCCTAAAAAATATAGAAAAGATTCTTAATTAATCAATTTAATCAGAATTATATCGATTCAATTTTATTATATTTTTTCGAACATGTGAACATACTATTACTCAAATCAGAAAATTTATTCTATCGGGAACATTTCATCAACATGGAATTCAACATTTGTTAAAAAGTAACTAAAAAACAATTCACCAATTCAACTTTTTTAATGAGTGAAATTTTCCTTCTAATCTATAATATGTATCCCTATTTATGTATACCCCAGAAATAGAAATGTCGGTAAACAAATTTTCTTTTCCGTCTTACTGATATTTTAAAATTAGAATTTCAAACAAATATATTTTCATTAGGATGCCTCTCAACTTTTATCAAATATTCTAATGTCTTCAAGAATCATTCTGAATCATCTAAATTCTCTAGTGTAATAACCATCATTGATGTTCCCTATAATAAATGTTTAAGAAAGTCTTCTGATGTTGTAAATTCATAGAACCAATATATTGTGACATTTAGAGTATTCTTATTTTAGTTTTGTGAAACACAAACATTATAACATAATAAAACTTCATTATTATAGATTTATGAAGTGTAATTTTTTTTAAAAAATAACTATTCATCCATCTTCTCCTTCTGAACATATAGTTCATTAGCATTATCATTCTGATCATATCATTTTTTTCCTTCTCATCCAATCTATTCACTTTATCTACATTTTTCATCTGATCATACTATTCATCTACATTCTTTTTATGATCATACTACTCATTTTCATTCATTTCCTGATCAAACTATTCATATTCAATCATCTCAATCAAACTATCATATTTCAGTCTTAATTTTATCATATTATTTATTTAGTGATGATGTAATTTTTTTTATTAAACAGCTGATTTTGAAATATAAAATTTGGAAACTCCATAAATAATAATTTTTTTATTATTTTTCATCCTTCATCTCAAAATATTACTTCTTCATAATATTTTTGGTACGTGAATGAATAGAAAAACATCATTCGTTCTAGATAAAAATTACATTATGGAAACTATATATGCTTCTTTATTCTTCCATCATCTTCAACAACATTATGAAATTCAAATTTTCTCACATTCTATATCTCTATCTATAAGAGGAATTTATAATATTCTTGATCATTATAAATTTATAATTGTGTTAATATTAAACATCCAATATTTTTTAGCAATATTAATATCATATATTTTCATTTAATATTTGGTGGTTGTGTCTTGATCAGATAATGAGAGTGATTGTTGGAGAAAATGAATAAAACATATAAGATTTATACATTTTTGAATTAATATTTTCTGGGTATAAATGGAACTATGTGTTAAAATTGGATTCTTGTGTGTTGATGATATTTAAAGTGGTTTAGATAGTTAAAGGAACAATGGGATGAAAACTCAACTATTGAACATTTACACATCTTTTAAAGTGATTAGAAGTTGTGTAATTATAAAAGGGTTTTACTAAAATAAATCAATGGTGAAGAGTTTTTTAGGATAATACCATCCGAAACATTCACATTATATTTAACATTATTATACAACATTTAAATTCCCTACCTATAGTTTTAAACAATATTTGCATCTTATTATCATTAGATAAACACTACAACTCTTCTTCTCCCAATCAAGGGTTACCCTCCAGGTGATTTTGGAGTGTCTAACACCTTTACAGACAACCCATTCACAAAATCCATCGATAGTAAGTCCTTTTGGTCCCATTTCATCACACTTCCCTTTTGTTCTCCAACCATTGTGGTGAAATATAACAACCCAGGCTGGATATATAGGGATATTACATTATTTTAGATGAATATTAAGTACATTAAAAAAATACTTTCCCGAGGACTGTAATAGTTCAATTTATTAGGAAACAAGGAAACAAAATATTCTATCCTTGTAAAATATCTTCAGAATCTCCCAAAATGGTCTCCAAATTTATTACATCTACCTAAAACCTTTTATTATAATTTCGGGAAAGGAAACATAAGAATCGGGAGAGTTCAACTGCTCAGTATGGGTAAATAAGGGTGATATGTAAACATAAATGTAAGAGAACATGATCATGAAAATTGAAGATCATACACTACATATCAAAGATCATATAAAAGAATGATGGTATAATTCATGGATTTTCATAAGACATGAATCATAAGAAAATAAATATCATATCTAATCAATGGAGAAAATAGAAATAAAACATTGAATTCTTGAAGACACTTAAGAATATAAAATGATCTCACAAGAATTTATGGAATTACTACGGAGACCATCTTAGTGGATAATGTCATTTACTGAAAAGGGTTCAAACCTCGTTCTTACTCTGAATTACTAAACTGATTCCACCTCTCATTCCATCCATGTATTACTGAACTGTTTTCACCCCTCATTACAGCCCCATATTACTAAATTGGGTCTATTTCCCACTCCATCCCTATAATACATAACAGACTTCATTTTATTTTAATCCATTTATATCATAAGATGTATAAATAATTTCCCAATTAATTTTATGTACATATATATCCCACCCATCTAATAGTTAAATTATATATACATGTGCCAAAAAATCATAAATAGCCATATAATAACCCATTCAATGAAATGGGTATTATAAACATGTAAACATATCATAACCTCTAGAAAAAGGCATAGGTTTCATAAACCATTTCATATAAATCATAACCTATGAAATATAAACAGATTTCATAATCATATAACTCATGAATAAGAAAAAATATCATAAACATATTACCCATGAAATAGAAAAAAATTTCAGAAACAAATAACCCCTAAAAGAGAAAGTGGTTTAATAAAGGCCAACACATTAAGAGAAACCCATTCATCGAATGAATACTAATGAAACATTTAGTTAATTTCTTATGTGGGAATGATTAAAATTAATGAATGAAATCATAGAATTAAAATAATTTTTAAATATGTTTCAAAAACATTTCTAGGAAAAATATCATTTCTTATTTGAAAAATACATTTTAAAGCACTAATCCTTTTGAAAATACTTTTCCTCGAAAATACCTTAAAAAAAATTGTGAACAATTGAAAAAATTATGAATACCATTTTCCCCGATAAATTATAAAATAATCATCAAAAGATTTTAAAAGACGTTTTCATTGAAAACGCATTGAAAATATATAAAATAAGATTGATTTTTAAAAAACATTTACGTGAAGACAAATGTAATAATCTATAATTTATTTAGAAACCTTTATTTGAAAATATATTGAAATCATATTAATGAGTCATGAAATCATTTTGAAAAACTTTTAATTTCAAAAATTATAAAAGACGATTGAAAACCTTTTTAAAACAATTTCCTTCCAAACATATAATAAAATCATACATGCATTTTTAAAACCCTAACAATGAAAATACCATATAAATACATGTTTTAAAAAATTAAATTTTAAACATAAATATAATGATTCAAATAATATTCCTTTTAAGAGATTGGTTAATGAAAAAACGGGTGAAAATATATTTTAATGATTATATGATATTAGTTAAATATACATGGAAACCCTTTTTAGAGAACATTGCATTCCGACCAAAGAGAGGGTAATGTTAGTCTTTCTTAAAAACACATTCTTAACCATATTATCTACCAATGTGTAAAACTATTGTACCAGAACATGAGTACATCATGAATATCAAAGGGGATGAAAATTCATTAACGTTTTGAGAGATGGGTTGTAATATTTCATCAAACGAAGAAAAAACATAAACAATCATGGAAAAAAATGAAATTGTTTCAATACACTCTTATAAATTGGTTACAAGGGATCATAATCTCCAAGTAAGAAAGTAAAATTAAAAGAACATTAAAATATCCTGAAAATTTTTATGTTCACGATATAAGATGTAAAATTGAGGTATATAGACAAGAAAAAAATAGGTGCATAACAAAACATGAGTCCCAAAGAAGGAAAATTTAGACAAAACTATTTTTCTTGATTTGGTAAGTATTGGAACATAATACCCATGAATGAAAGTTAATAAAATGGATATTTTAATACCCATAAATTTATGTATAGATACATATAATAAAATCATGGGTAGTACAAACACTATGAAACATGAAAGAGTGGAAAACATAACAGGTATCTCATGGAAAATAAACTGGGAGTTAAAATACTTGTACCTTGTCTATTGACTCTCATCATACTCATTCAAACCACCTATAAAATATATTTTTTATATATTTTTTATAAATCCATAATGATATATAAAATAATATATATGTTTTTAATAAGATCTTATATTACCCTCTTGATGAAAATCCTTTGTTAAGGTATCACATGGGCTAATATTAGTTTTGTTGTTCTCATATTACTTAATTTATTATATCGTTGGTCCGTATACTTATATCCAAATTAAATAATTTAAAAAATTATAAAAATATAATTTATATCCACTATATATGTTTTATAATATATTATTTAATATAGTTTTAGAAAAAGGGAATACATTATTCTTAGAGACGGTAAGATGTATGTACACATGAATAATGTTTCCATTTGTATTATCATATTGAATGAATTAAAACTAAAACTAATATATGTATACATGTATATATCAGTATACAAAAATAATTATTATATCATATATATCTTATACAATCAAAAAAACTATAATTACCCACCCTTAAACCTTACTTAATCTTGAGTTATTACAAGATTACACCTTGAGGATCTTTTTAGGTTTATTGTTTTAGATAATTAGATCATGAAAGTTCCATTACATTCCACATTTAAACAAAGTGGTTACATAAAAGGCAATATTTATTCTTCCCATCAACGGAAACATATTTAAAATAAAACACGGATTCTTTCTTGACACATCCTTGACACTATCATCACATCATGAACATTTCCCTTAACCTGTGAAAAACATTTCAAAAACCTGGGATGAGCATAAAAAGCTCAGTAAGGGTTATAAAAATATGGAAAGGAAACATGAGTTCATATATACATAAGAATGAAATCATACTTTACCCATAAAACATAGGCACTTTAACATACCTCATCAAACCATGTATTAATCATAGAAATCATAAGACATAAAGGTAACTTGAGGCATTCATAACACTCTTACGTAGGGAGTAACCCTCTTGGTTACATTTGGAATACCCATCACAGTATATTCCCTAAATCTCTTCGAAGAAACCTTAACATTTCACTCCTTCGCGTTACCCAATGCATTGGAGAGCTATATCGGGCTCACCCACCCTTAGTTTATCACGGAACCACCCGTCTTCATAACAATTCCCAAGAACCATAACATAATCTTATCACATAAAACATGCATAAAGGAAACATAACATTTCCACCTTTCAATAACAAGATATCAATACAACACATTGATACAAAAAAATTATGAAAACAATTTTCAATACCAAAATAAAAGAAAAGTAAAACATGGTATTTATTTTTCTTTTAAAAATAAGGTATGTCTTGTAGAAGAAGCCGAAACTCAAATAATGGTCACGGAGGCAGAGAAGTCGTTGTCGCCGCATACGTAGGACAAAAACATTCCCTTTTGTCATTTAGTAAAACGCTTCGTATAAAAAAGAATCCTTTTGGCTAAATGTAAAAGTCAAAGGGGTTTATACATCTTATAAAAGAAGTTTGTGTATAAAATAAAATATGCCTCAATGAATGGATATTGAGACGAAGTCCCTTACAAAGACGGTATCCATGGTTTAAGGATAAATCAATTACATAATTATGTGTGACAAAAGAATACACTAAATATAAGTGGATATTATGTGTAAAATAATCAAATGTCATTAACACATATTCAAAGGATGACATATTCAATAACTACATGTTGAACCCAAAGAAATCGAAATTGGGTTAAGAATTTCCCTTGACAGCCTAACGGCGTCACATAAAAATGAGTTGATGAGAGATAAAAAAGGGTATCTCATCACTTGGACATAAAATTTACATCAATAAGGATATATGAGAACATATCCCAACATAACAATATGTAAATTAAAAGACCCAACAAAATAATTCTTTTAAAAAGTGGAGGGTGAAAGGTTCCCTTACCGACATGGGTATCTTTCGAAACATACACCTCATGAAAGAAGGACAATACAACATTGATGTAAATACTCATAAAAGAAATTATATTACACAATGAATAAAATAATGGGTAGTACATACACCACTCAAAGGAAATTGTGGCAAATGTAGAATAAATCTCACGGGAATAAAAGTGAGATGAAAAATCCCTTACAAAAACTCGGCAGCCTAACGGCGCCACATAAAACATACAAAAATTGGTTGATGAGATCAAAAAGGGTATCTCATCATATTAACATAAAGTTTATAGAAAGAATAATATAAAATAACATCCCCCAACATAACAAATAGGAGCATAAAAGAAGTTACATAAAGGAGAGTACTTAAAAAGAAAAAGAGAGGTTAGATCTCTTACGAAAATTTGGCAGCCTGACGGCGCCACTCAAAACATCCAAAATGGATTGATGAGAGAGAATAGGGTCTCCCATCACATTAACATAAAAATTACAGTAAGATTAATATAAAATAACATCCCAATAACAAGAAAGATGAGATTTAAAAGGAATGACATAAAAGAGTGTACTTAAAAAGAAAGAGTGGAGTAGGATCCCTTACCTCGGGTCCGACTTGACCCGATCATTTTTTAACGTCCTGAATAATAAACTTGAGTTAATTTCAAATTTATTAATAACCTTTGTCTAGTTCATTATTCCTTTTATATCACTTATTTCCATGTTATAAACATTATGTAATCATTTATGTTAAAAATGTTTGTTTTGTCGATATTTGGTTCTTAAGTCGAAATTGGACTTCTTACAATTACATGTTGTTCGTGTGGTCAAATGTTCATTATATCCAGAATTATATTCATGATTTGGATATCATATATATCATATATATACAGAATATACATGTATTTATAACATTACATAATCATTTAGAGGTAAGAAATGAAATGCACCGTTCATGGAGACGGTAATCCGTACGTACGCATGAACGCTACTTTCATTTCTTTGTCATATTAGTGGAATTAAAACTAAATGAGAGGTATGTATATTTTAATTCCAGAATTATATTCATCATTTATATGTATCATTAATCATATATATCCATTATATACATGTACTTATAATAGTACATTACATTTGTGGATAAGAAATGAAATGCACCGTTCATGGAGACGGTAAGCCGTACGTACGCATGAATGCTACTTTCATTTCTATTTCATATTTTTATGGAATGGAATAATAATGATATAGAGGTATATTATAATTCCAGTATAACATCATATATAATAACTTTAAATCCATCCTTTATACATCCCACATATGGCATTAACGAATCTCATCACTTTGAGGTGGCGGTAGTCCGCACTTCCATAAATGAAGATATCACATTTACCCATAATGGAAACCATAAAGGTATGCCCAAAATTAAAAATACAGAAGCTTAAGGAAATCATAAACATATTATATATCATATATAAATATAGTTTCATCTTAATGGCCACCATTTATGGTGTTAAATGAATGCTGAACAATCATCGTTTCGGGAGGCCGAAAATCGCCATCCACGGAAACAGTATGTTCTTTAACCATTAGATGTAGGTGTGTGAAAGTGTAGCTCGAATCATTCTTATAAAAATATACTAGTATATTTATGATACTAGAGTTGTAACAAAATAAATGAATAAAAATATTTTAGGGGGTTGGAGAAGCAAAATAATACAAAAGGACATAAGTGAAGACATTACCTTAAAATCGGGTATCTCTCTTTGGTTTGAGCTCAAAGGCTTCCTTGGGAAGACTTCTGCCCAAAGTGAGGCTTCAAGGAGTAATTGAGGGAAGTGGAGAGACAAACTAGGCAGGGGTTGGCCAAGCCAAAGGCTTTTGGAGTGTGGGTAAGGAGGTAGAGGTGGGGGCCTTTTATATGAGGAGAGGAGGGGAACTCTTGTAAAGTTACAAAATGATACTTTATTTTCAAAAGAGTTTCGGATTTTAAAGGTCCCACATTGATTTATTTCGAGTATAAGGTGATAAGGGTTCGGAATACACTCATCCTATAGGTTTTGGACATGTTTAGTTCCTATATATTAAATTATCTTTCCATTTTATTTAAATCGTTAAATAATGAGGTCATCGATGCATCATCATCATGTCATAAATAATTTAATTTATTTAATGTATAAAAATTATAAAAAAAATACTATGATGTAGGAAATCTTTTTAGCTTTACAATTAATTTTTATAGTCAAAAATTTGATTTGTATAACCACATGTAAAAATTGTTTTAGTAAAACATTTCTTGTTTGTCTCATATTTACTTTAACTTTAAATAAAAAGATATTAATGTCATTTTCCAACCAAAGTGGCTTCATGAGGTTCCCAAGTTGACCCTTGGGTTTTCTTGGTCGGAGATGACACATCCAATGAGGTTAGGACATGTTTCAAATTCATTTAATATTATTAAAACATTATTTTTAACTTAAACTACACTAATTACCTCTAATCGCGATTAAAAACTTAATAAGTTACTATTCACCAAAAAATTATTTTTATCCCATTGAACCACATTTTACTTCATAATGACAACCATGTATGTCAGATTTTTGAAATTCAAAACACAAATATGGCAAAATTTCATTTAAACGGAAAAATCAGTTTTTATAAGTACCACTTAGTGGTTTCACTATTCATCAAAAATTGAAGTTTTTCAGAAAATCCCAAAAATTCACCCTAAGATATATTTGATATTCTGAATTCAAAAATGACGTCTATTTTACAAAATTAAAAACATATAAGTCACATTAATTAATTTAATAATTAATTCCCGCTGTCAGAGCAAATAGCGTGTTTTTATTAAACAATAAGTATCAAAAGATTGACACTAGTTTAAGTCTGATTTCAAAGTGAAATTAATTCCAATGACCACTATTGGATTAAATGGTAAAAATATATTCTAATTTCACTTTAAAACCAATTAAAAAGATAATATAATCATATAAATAAATTATATTAACAAGAGGATTTTAATTAAAATACAGCATTTTACACTATTCATTAAAAAAATGAACTTTATCAAAAAGATACAAAAAATTTACACAAAGTAAATTTTGATGTCCCAATTCTTAAGAAGAGTTTTATTTGGTCCAAAAGGATGTATAAGAGTGAACAAAACTATATTTAATGACGGTTCTCCATCAAAAGGCGATAAGTGAACCTTTAGTGAAAACTATGGCATATACGCCTAAAATTGAATTCTTTCCATATTTTATGCCTTTATCTTTTATTGGATAAATGTAAAAACATTTAAAAACATATATAATCATATTTCAGTTATTTCTATCCATTCCCGCCAATACAATGGCTACATGTTAACTACCATTTAGAATAATATTATTTTATTATTAGAGTGCAACGTAAGATTCCCAAGAAACTCGTTGTTGCGTGTTGGGTACGCCATCGAGCATAGCGTCTCCTTTAAAGTAATATTAATATTTTATTCACAAATATGGATAAATATGAAAATATCATATTCTTTATTTACCTAGGGTGTTACAAAAACCATACTTAATAAAATATATGTTGTGTATGAATGAATCATATCGATTTGAGGGGGCGGTAGTCCACACTTCTTCAGTTGAAATTGTCGTATTAACACAAAAGGGAATGAATGAAGGTAGTATATAAATAAAAATTAAAGATACATAAATAAATTATTAATAAAATATATATCATATATAAATTTTTTTCCCTATCATAATGGCCACTATGATAGGTTGTACTGAAAAAATGAAGAATCATCATTTAGTGAGGCAATAGTTCACCGTACACAGAAACAGTATGTTTGTTACCCATTAGATGGAGGTGTGTTTAAGTGTTGGTTGAAAAATATACATAAAAAAATATGGTTATATTTATTATATTTATTTTCTTATATAATCATAAAAAAATTTATAATTTTAGGGGGTGGAGAAGGAAAATAAAAGAAATAACATGAGAGAAGATGTTACCACTTAATCGGGAAACTCTTTATGGTATGTGGCAAAAGGATTCCTTGGATTGACTGGTTCCCAAGGGAAGGATTATAGGAGTAAGGGAGTAAGACTTGTATTTTTATTGGTTTTTTCTTGTCCAAATTTAATAGTTTTAAGAGGATTGAGGATGTCAGAGATGCAGTGGCCTTTTATAGGGAATAAAAATGACTCACATGGAATTTTTGTAAACATGTTCGGTCAACAAAATATCATACCTAATAAAATTCATAGAAAACCTAAAACACTCAATAACATAAGTTTAATGGCCAAAATATTTCTTTAAAAATAGTTTCGGAAAATTTTATAAAATATTTGGGCCCCAATGATTAAAGTTTACTCCCGAAATGAGCATAATTTGACCTTAATCACAATGATTAATTTAAATCACATTTACTAATACATTTGGTCAAATTTTATGTTAATATTATTATAAACTAAATATAATACTAATTTAAAATATATTTATCAGTTTTTATTAATTAAAATCATTTAAGTGAAAAAATTGTGATTACTGCTAATCCTGTAGATAGGAAGAAATTACAGGTCTTTATAGTGGAAATAAGGTAAACAGTTTCTTATGTTTTATATTCAATTTAAAAGCGAAATTTATTAAAATGAATTAAATTTTATTAATATATTTATAAATGATGTAATTTTACCTTAAAAATTTTAATTTATAATAAAACAATAATAAAATTTTAATCGAAAAGGCAGTTTTTATCCTAAGAGTAGTATTTCACTATTCATTAAAAAAATAACATTTCTCAGAAAAATATAAAAAATTCCCCCTATGATAATATTGGAACTATATATTAAAAAATGGTGTTTATAATATATAATTAAATTTCAAAATTTTTCTAAAATTATTTAATTTTTAGAAGTGGTCGATTTGGAAAAACAATATTTTTTAACCTAAAAGGACATTACCAAAAATTATTTCTTTCATTATCAATATGTTTTGTCTATATAAAACAATTATAAATAATATTTTAAATTTTTATTTACTATTCACATAACTATTTTCAATGTATAGGTGATAATTATCTCATTTAAAAATCATAACTATAAAATGATGTTTCATAGAAAAAATCTCAGTTGCCAGTAACATATGATAAGTTGATGTTGCGTGTAGTGCAAGACACATCAGTATGGCATGTAGCACAGGCCAATTTGGTATTCCTTGTAGCATAAGAAATTTAGTTTTTCTTTGAAAAGAATGTTTGTCTTAGTTTATTAATATATATATATATATATATATATATATAACAATTTCAAGAGTCACATTAAATGTAAAATATCAAAAAGTTAAATGAATTCAAAAAAAAAATTATTCAAAAAATATGAGGGCATTAAATTATGAAAACCTTAAAACGAATTTCACCATAGGAATTCATCTTTGTTATAAAATATTTAACACATAAATGCTTCATTCATAGACACCCATATCTTAAAAATGAATTTTAAAACTTACATTAAATGGGAATGTTGGGAGCATAACGGTCACCCAAAGTAAAATATAACTGGGTTTCCACATAGAAGAACATAGTTTTTGAGTGATGATTGGACACGGTGGAAAAGCATAAATATTTATAATGAGTGATTGGGATCATCAATCAAAAAAAAGTTAATGACAGATTAAATGTTTAGGCCCTGATTAGTCACTGAAAGTGGCTAATATCCATTTTTAATATCATTATATTCATTTTTCCAAAGACCATAAACATTTTTTTAGTACATTACATAAATAGAACTTTATTTCTCATCTTAAATGCAATTCATGTTTAAAATAAAAATTTGGGCCCAATCATTCAATTGTTTGTGAACAACATTATATTCATTTTATGAATTTGAAATTTTGGGATATGATTTATCACTCTGTTTTGAACATTTTATCTTTTAGGTCTTATGGATGAATCCCAAGGGAAGGTGGAAAATTTTTCACCTGAATGTAGAAATTTGCTGGAGAAAGAATAATGGGCCTAAGGCCCATCAACCAAATGTGGGGCCCACAAACCAAGCCCAATGAAGCTCAAATTTTCACAGTATAAAGAGAAAAATATGTGTATCATTTTATTCAACTGTTATCAGAGCTAATTCCGAAGATTTAAATGAGATACAAGGGGAAGAAGTTTAGAACTAAAATGGTGGGCCATAGAAGAATTCTCCTAAAAACAGCCCACCATTTTGAGCATAACTCCAAAACTGCTAAACCAAATCACTGGAAATTGTGGGAGAGTCTAGAAGACACATAGATGAAGATATTTTCTATTTATGACACCTTCAGGTTCTGCCGTATGAAGTTTCAAACGCACACATCAAAATGGAGGATGAATCTGGCTGGTTTTGTGGTCAACTTTGTAACGTTAATTTCCTTTTGATTCTTCACCCTTATTTTGACTATCTTAATTTTTATGGGGTGAATTTATTGTTGGGGGTGGACCTATGGCTCCTAATATTACTATATAAGGAGCTGGTGGGGAAGGGAATAATCATCTAACATTTTTCTTTGAATCTATGTTTTTTTTTTCAATTGTAATTTCCCGCTTTTGTTTTGTAATGGCATCGTCAATTTCTCTAATTTATGTTTTTCATTCAACTTTAGTATTTTAATAAAATTTATTCATCTTCACTTTTTATTTTCCTTTTCTTCACACGTTGATACCATTGATTCGAATTGTGAATTTATTCACACCCGCACTTGTGAATTCATCACACAACGGTGGAGTGTTCATTTTGATTAATATTTTTCTTCTTCAATCCAGCTTCTTTAAGTCAACTACCCGCTTCCATTGATAGAATATAATCAATGGAGGGATAAAATTTTATGGATTTATCCTAGGGAGTTTCATGGGCTGGATTGATTATTATTTGATTTTCATACATTCTTAAATTTTTTCTTTATTGTAAGAGTTCCTTTCTTTGATTTATCTTTTGCTTTGTCTTCACCGACTTTAACGATGACACATTTTTAGTTCTAGTAAGATCCAATTCCTTGGGGTGATCATTTAATTGATCCTATAATTGAATTGGTGATTAGCCTTGAAATTGTGTATGGATTAAATTGGAGAATGATATTTAGGGATTATTTCATTTAATGGATAACTCTTGAACCGATGAATAGAAAATCAAATGAAAAACAAATACATCCAATCAAGCCCAAGAGACAACCTAGGATCAAATCACCTTAATTAGTTTTTTTAATTAAAGTAATTTTATTGATTTTGTTCTTTAAATTAAATAAATATTTCTTCAAATCAATCAACACCATAGTTGGGCACTTCATAGCCAATCCAACATCCAATCTTAGTGTCTCAATATTTTTTCTTTGATCACTGTGGATTCGATCCCTACTTGTACATCAACGACTGCTTTAACCAGTAGGGTATATTTGGGATCAATCAAATTTTGGCGCCGTTTCCGGGGACCCAAGTAAGTTTTCTTAGACACCCACCTTCTATTCTCACCTAACTTCTATTTTCTCACCTATATTTCTCTTTTCTTTTCCCCTTTCTGTTTTCGTGTGTCCAAAAAAACCAAAACCAAATTTCATTCAACTCCAATGGAGTATCATCAACAATTTACATTCATAAACTCGGGCTAGAATCAAATAGAAAATCAACAATGGGAATCCCCCTAGATAGAAAATTACTTTGATCAACACTTGAATGATTACCCCACACCCGATAACATGAACAATCAATGGGATGGAGAATGTTTAAAAGATCAATTTCCATACCTATCAAGAATGATTGAAAAGATAAATAATGAGGAATTCCATGATGTAAAAACATATATCAACCCTAATCCTGAAAAAATTATTGAACAATTGTGTGAACAAATGGATAAAATGAATTCAGAAGTTTCATCTTTCAGATTAGAATTACAAAGCTTTAAGACTTTTGAGGAACCCCTTCCCACTCAAGATGTTCTTTCCTCATCATTGATAGATGAATCTTTTATCCCAAAAACCTCTCATGAATTGATAAAAGAACAAACCTTTAGATATGTGATAACTGAACAAGATAAAGGATATGTTGAAGGGTATTTAAATCAGGAGGAAATTAATTTTTTGGATTCACAAGGGGAAAGTTTTTCTTCATGGATTGAGTGTTCATAATATTGCTCCAATAAAATATTTTTAGAATCACCGATCATTGAACCATTGGGAGATATAACGAATAGTGATCCCATACACACTTCTGATATTCAACTGGACAATTTTCAGGATGAATCTTATTTTCAAAATGAACAAATTCTTTCTAAATGTTTTGGAGAAGAAACTGATTTTGATTTAACTTGTCAATATCCTTTAGGAAATTTCAATAAACCCGAGCTCAAAATTATTTTACATTCTTCCAAATTCAAGAATCCCACTATAAGAGATAGATAAGACCTTTTATTTGTAGTTCATTCTTCTCAAGAAACCAATAATGTTGGAATGATCATTGATGTCTTAGGAAAGACTAGAAATTCAACTAAATCAACTATTACCAAATTTCCTTGGACTTCCACACCCATTATTGACCATGGGATTTAACATGAATCAAATTATAAAAAAATCAATCATAATCAAGTTGAAGTGGACAAAAATGGGGTCCTAAAAATGTTGAAAGTTGGAATTGGATAAGTTGGGGGGGTACAAGTCAAGCCAATGATGTTAAACAAAAGCGCTGCATGGGAGGCAACCCATGGTTTCCAGGTTTCTAATCATTTTGAATCATTTCGTTTTCATATAATAAATTACCATAGACTGTTGACCTATTCTTCTTTTATGAGTAAGGATTGGTATGAAAGGGGAGCACCGTATTCATCCGTGTCACGTGGCGTGATATCTGAGTAATACCTTACCCAGAAATATAAAAATAAGACAATGTATCATCAGTTTATTTTGTTTTGTTATTTTTATGTTTTATAGGTTAAAAAAATAAAAGGACATGTCGTAAGTCATAAAGAAAATCCATTCACCACCATCAAAGCCGCTGAGACTCGAACCCAGGATTTAAGGTATACATTGGCATGTGATTTCTTCATCAACCACCAGGTGACTTCATTCCATGATTATAATTTTCAAATTTCCTCTTTGAACTCCTCTCCTACCCCCTTCTAACTTTTCTTTTCTTTAAACACTGGGGACAGTGTTATTCTATGTTGTGGGGAGGTGAAATAAAAAATGATATTTTTTTAATAAAAACATGCATGGAAAGAAAAAATTCCATTAACCTTGAACATGATAACACACATTTCAAACTATGAAATTGGATATCGAAAAATTTGGATTCTTTGATTCTTATTTTAATGAAAGTTCAATTTCATGAGCATAGGTTTTGGAAATTACGGTTGTCTAATGTGATTTTTCAAAGTTTACATTTTCATCCTCTTAATAAAAATGTCACAATGCACGTATACTGGATCGTGGGTGTAAATTTGAGTTCTTGGGTCCCTTTTATTATAGCATAGGGTTCTGGGGTCACTTTTAGTTTAATTTGAGTATCTAAAAAAACAACAACAAAAAAACAAAAAAAAAATTGAAAAAATAATAATGGCCACATAGAGAAATGTTTTTTCCAAATGCGTGGCGTCCGGCACTTGGGGATCGTGACTCCACAGTTGTCTTGCCCAGAGTTAGGCTTTATATCTCTATTGTAGAGAATGGAATTGACAATATGTGTGGCGTCAGGCACTTGGGGATCGTGACTCCACAGTTGTCTTGCCCAGAGTTAGTCTTTTCATATCTATTGTGGTTACAAAAAAAACAAACAGAAAAAAAATTTGGATACTCATCTTAAGGATTAATGTGGTTTCCACCCAGCACTTCCATTTTTCCCCTTGAACAATAAAATGGGCCCTATATCTTTTGTGATGCACAACACTTTATCATTCTTAATTGGAATTGGATGAAATGTGGCGATGAATTTGAACAAAATAATGGGCTTGGGAGTGGGCGTGGGATATACTTATGTACCCAGCTTGTTTTAAATTATTTTTATGGGTTTCATAATTTTTTTTGGTATGAGTTCTTTGGGTGAGCAATGTGTATTAAAATGTTTTTGGAAAAGGGGATTTGAATTTCATATTTGTAATTTATTTTGCTTGGGACTAGCCAAACTCAAGTTGGGGGGTGTGATTAGTCACTGAAAGTTGTTAATATTCATTTTTAATATCTTTATATTCATTTTTACAAAGTCCATAAACATTGTTTTTAGTGCATTACATAAATAGAACTTTATTTCTCATCTTAAATTCTATTCATGTTTAAAATGCAAATTTGGGCCCAATAATTCAATTGTTTGTGAACAACATTATATTCATTTTATGAATATGAAATTTTGGGATATTATTCATATGTTTGTTTGGAACATTTTATCTTTTAGGACCTATGGATGAATCCCAAGGGAAGATGGATAATTTTGCACCAGAATGCGGAAATTTGCTGGAGAAAGCATAATGGGCCTAAGGCCCATCAAACAAATGTGGGGCCCAAAAACGAAGCCCAATGAAGCTCAAATTTTATAGTAGAAAGAGAACTATATATGGATCATTTTATAAAACTATGGTCAGAGCTAATTCAGAAGATTTCAATGAGATACAGTGACTGAAGTTTAGAATTAAAATGGTGGGCCATAGCAGAATTCTTATAAAAACAGCCCACCATTTTGAACATAACACCAATACGGCTAAACCAAATCACCAGAAATTGTGAGAGCATATAGAAGAGACATGGAAGAAGATATCTTCTATTTATGACACCTTCATGTTCTTCCTTATGAAGTGTCAAACACACACGTCAAAATGGAGGATGAATCTAGCTGGTTTTGTTGTCAACTTTGTAACATTATTTTCCTTTTGATTCTTCACCCTCCTTTTGACTCTCTTAATTGTTGGGGGGTAAATTTATTTTTGGGGGTGGACCTAAGGCTCCTAATATGACTATATAAGGAGCTTGTGGTGAAATTAATAATCATCTAAATTTTTTCTTTGAATCCATGTTTTTCTTTCAATTATAATTTTCTGCTTTCGTTTTGTAATGGCATCGTCAATTTCTCTAATGTATGTTTATCATTCACATTTAGTATTTTAATAAAATTTATTCTTATTCACTTTTTATTTTCCTTTTATTCAAACATTGATACCATTGAATCTAATTGTGAATTTATTCACACCCGCACTTGTGAATTCATCACACAACGGTGGAGTGTTCATTTTTATTAATGTTTTTCTTCTTCAATCCCACTTCTTTAAGTCAACTACCCGCTTCCATTGATAGAATAGCATCAATGGAGGGCTAAAAATTTATGTATTGATACTTGGGAGTTTCATGGGATGTATTTAATGTTATTTTATGTTCTTAAATTCTTAAATATTTTCTTTATTGTAAGAGTTACTTTCTTCGATTTATCTTCTTCTTTGTCTTCACCGACTTTAACGACAACACATTTTGAGTGCTAGTATGATACAATTACTTGGAGTGCTCATTTAATTGATCCTATAATTTAATTTTTGATTAACCTTGAAATTGTGTATGGATTAGATCAGAGAATGATATTGAGGGATTCTTTCATTTAAAGGATACCTCTTGAACCGATGGACAGAAAATCAAATGAAAAACAAATACATCCAATCAAGACCAAGAGACAACCTAGGATCAACTCACCTTAATTAGTTTTTTTAATTCAAGTAATTTTATTGGGTTTGTTCTTTAAATTAAATAAATATTTCTTCAAATCAATCAACACCATAGTTGGCCACTTCATAGCCAATCCCACATCTAATCTTAGTGTCTCAAGGTTTCTTCTTCGGTCCTTGTGGATTCGATCCCTACTTGTACTTCAACGACTTCTTTTACCTGTATGGTAAATTTGGGCGCAACTAGGCCCTATATTCATTAATATGTGAGTAATTAAAACCCCATCATTTCAAAAAAAGTAATATAACCACACATTTTCTTTTGATCACAATCCTAACATTGTATTATTCTTTTATTGACCAATAATATAAAGAAATATATATACATTACATAAATAATAATTATTTATTTATGATTTTATCAATTTATAATTCAACCATTACATAATGAAATGGATATCCAAAATTAACTTTTATATTTTATGTTATAAAAGAAACATCTAGAAGATCATAAGGCTCATAAAAGAATGAAATTTATCACTATATATCTGTAACTATTCTTAAAAATCAATATGGTTAATAAAATTTCCACTAAACATAGAAAATTAACTCTAATGTTTCATAATAAATAATTATTCATCAAAAATAATTATACATTAACCAGGATATTGCGTAGGCCAATGGTAGGTGTGAAACACTTTTTGTCCTTCGGTCATGAGTTCCAAACCTGTAGAGTTGCTGGAAAATATTGGTTGTCACCCCACATGCATGGTGTCCTATTAGATAGATTGAAAAATATGATGGAAATCCTCGAGGTAATGTTAATAAAAAATAGACTTTTAACTAAGGTTTTTAATATAATCTCAACACATAAATACTTCCTCTAATGTTTTTTTAAACTTTTCATTAATGGACAACATTATAACATGTATGAAAGATGAAAATCCAAAACCATAGAAAGAAATTCATATTACTAACTTAACATTTATGCCTCATATATCACAATGTAGATCTTGGTTTTCACATTCCAAACATGTGAATACCCTCATCGTAAATTATCAAGAAATATGGTAACGACATGAATTACCATAAATTGATTTTTTAAAACATTCATTCCTTCTTATTCCCTAGATTACTGAATATATTCCAAATATCAAATATGTTTTTAGCTTCCTCGAATATATAATTATCTATTCGTCAACATGTCCTTAATTGGCTCTAAGGACATCAGAACCTTCAAATTTACTTATTTATATCCCACATAACATTATCCAAACAAAATTATCATAACATAACGAACATATTAATGGTTATAATTCCCTTAATCCTTTGGTTTCCATTGACTTAACATTTCCACATTAATAGTTTTCTATTCCATTAGATCCATTCAACATGTTCTTATAATTCCATAGAGTAGAACATAAAATGAACAATACTTATATATTGCACATTTCATATAACATGTTTCTTGAATGAAGACAAATAAAATATTTTATTATTCTAGTTCATTCTTATTAAATTAATGTGGATTCCTCTTGTTATACACAATGCCTCTTTCCATTCACATTATATTTGTAGCCTCTTCATCAATTGAAATGTAACTATTACTCATACAACTGTGATGACACTCTTCAAGAGATTTCTTTTTGGGACATTGAGTTACATAATGTCCATTTATTCCACACCAAAAACACATATCTTTAAATGATTTATTTGTTTGGCTATTAATTGAATCCATTTCATTAATCAAACTCTTTATTTATCCCTTTCAGTCACTCGATTTGTGTCATTAGTTTACCCATTGAAAACTTTTTATTGTTTATTTAAGACATTAACTTATGTGATTCATATAAAACTCCGCACACAGAGGAAACCAAATATTTTTTCATCCATAGTTTCTATTACTTTAAATCTCATAAAACTCCTTTATCTTCTTGGTGAGTACAAGAGTTGGTGAAGGTATATGTTTTTAATCATGTTCTGTGAAAACTAATTCGACATGATCACAAAATCACTATCTCTATTGATCATCCCCCTAGAATAATCATCATAAAATCATCCATTACATTCAAAAATAATCCAATTCCTTCTAGTTCATGCCACTCTCTAAAACAAGAATCATAATTTGAACATTACTTATCAAAGAAGAAGAACATGTAGTCCTGAAAAGTATTAGTTATAAGATGTGTATGTTAGGAAACCTTCATTAATCTACGAAACCATAGGTACATACTAATTTATTCATAGAAAACTTATATTTAAATCATTCATTATGGTTCTTGAAGAGGTTTTTTAATTCCCAAAGCACATCACATGGGAGTGTCAATATAGGTGTGAAGCTAGGTTCATTGTCACGTACCAGATTACCCCATGTTTGGCTCGGAACATATTTTTATAGTTGTTACCCCTAGGTTCATCTATGTAAGAGAAACATCCACATGTAGTATCTATACATGGATATATTTACAGGTAACAACTCACTATATCCATTACCAAAAATCTAGACATTTTCCTAAATGTTTACTCATCCATATACTCATCCTTAGATATATTACTGGACATATCCTTAAAAATATACCTTGGGATATCACTATTGTTTTATTATCCTAGTTTCCAACAGTTGGACTAACCATTACTTTTTTACCAAATATTGTTACCTTGTCTTGATATACATGGATATTTCATTATTTTAGATTAATATGCAATAAATCACAGAAATACATGCCTATAAACAGTAATAATCTATTTTCTTAGAATCTTTGAAACCAAACGTTTTATCTTGGTGATAGATATTCAATATCTCCCATAAATATCTCCACCATTAGTACATCTAGCTAAAACCATTCATCATAACCTGGGGAAAGGAAACTTTAGAATTTCGTGAGCTCAAATTTTTAGTATTGGTAAACAAGGGAGTTAAAAAAGAATAATTGTGAGCATCAGAGTCTGAGAGCATGATCATGAAAATAGAATATCATAACCTTCATATAAAAGATCATATTTATTGATTTCTATAGTATTCAAGAAATTTATTCTAAGACAATCATAGTGCACAATGTCTTTTATTGAATCGTGTTCACATCCCATTGAAGCCCTATATTAGTGAACTGAGTTCACTCCTCATTCCATCCACGTTTTACTAAAATAGTTCACCCCTAATTATATCTCTATATTACTGAACCGAGTTAATTTCCAACAACATCACTATAATACTAAACTAAGTTAATTTCTGGTTCCATCCATCCCTATCTCATAAGATATAAATAATTACCCAATGCATTAGACTATGATATATTTCACACCCATCTCATAGTGAAATCAAACATACATGATCCACAATATCATAAACAATTATACTATAACCCATGAAATAAAATTAGTATCAAAAAATGTAAACATATCATAGCCTATAAAAAAAGATACATTTTCATGACAATTTCATTTAAATTATAACCCAAGAAATTGAATCATATTTCAGAAACATATAACACTTAATAGAGAAAAAAAGTCGTAAAATTTTATCCCATTAAAAAGAAATTGATTTCATAAACAAATATCCACTGAAAGAGAAACATATTTGATAACTACCATGCCATCAAGCATAACTAATTCAGAGAAAGAATATGAATGGAATTTTTAGATCATTTTTTTGATGGTAATGAATAACATCATCAGATGTCATCTGGGATGGAATAAATATCTTTCAAAAATGTTTCTTGAAGAAAATATAGCTTCATCACTAAAATTTATTTTTTAATGCACAAAACAATTTGATAATTTTTTCATAGAAAATACCTTGATACATAATATAAAATACATGAAATAATTTTAAAAACCATTTTCTTTTTAATAATATAAATAAAAATTGAAAATGTCTTGAAAACATTTTTATTTGAAAAAATATATAAAATATTTTTTGATCATTTTTTAAAACAATTTCTTTTAAAATACATTGAAAACATATAAACGAGGCTTGAAATAATTTTGAAATCATTTTTCCTTGAAAACATATAAACGATTATTTAAATTTCATTGAAATAATTTTCCTTGAAAACATATAAAAGAAGCTTCGAAACATTTGGAAAAAATTTCATAAAATGTATGATTTAAAAATATTTTCATAAAAATTAATCTTTCAACATGAAAATAAATCATCAAATGATTGATGTTGGATAATTACCTAAATCTCAAATGAGTTTAAAAAGTATATTCGTTTCCCATTAAAAAATGGTTAGAAAAAATACTAGTTCGGAAAGCAACAAGATGATTCCTTTGATGATATTTTTAAAATAAAAAGAGTGTAAAATCATATTTTAATTATCATAGGTGATTGGTAGAATATACTGGGAAACACATTTTAGTGAACTTGGCCATCATATAGAAGAGTTGGTAAAGTTGGTATTTAAAAAAACACTTTATTATCAATCTTATGTACCAAAGAGTAGAAATATGATTCCAATTCATGAGTATAGCATGAATAACATGAGGGGAATAAAATTCATGACCGTATTGAGTTATTTGTTGTAACATTTTAATGAAACCAATCATAAACATTTACATTCTTGAAAAGCTATGAGACTGTCTCAGTAAAATATTATAACATGCTAACATGGGATCATACTCTAAATATAAGAAAATGAAATATAATTTATCATTAAATATAATTATGATAATTAAGGTCATTATATAACATGTAAAATTGAAATATATATAACTCAAAATAGAATTTATGTGCATAACAAAAACGGAGTCTCAGTGAAGGCAAATTGAGACAATATTGTTTAACCATTTTGTAACATTTGAAATAGAATCCCCATGACAGAAATATCATAAAATGGATAATTGTATACACATAAATTATTTATAATATATATAATACAATCATGAATAGTTCATACACAACCCAAAAAATGAGTGGTGAATATAGCATGTATCTCATGGAAATTAAAAAAACTGTGATCAAATCCCCATACCATGTGTCCGGACTCTCATATTTCCCGTTAAAACCACATGTACAATAGATTTATTATAAATAATGTATATAACAATATTATTACATATAATACGATATATTTTTTTATTATGACCTTATATTACCCTCTTGTTAACCATCATCTGTTAAGGATTCACTTTGGGTAATATTCACTTTAATCATTGCATGCGTCTTAATTTGATGTATCGTTGGTCCTTATACATGTACCATGATTCCAGAATGTAAAAAATGACATAAATATCTTGTATATAATGTATATATGTATTATAATAATCTATATAATACATAGTTAAAAAATTGAATACACTATTTTTGGAGAAGGTATGCCGTATGAACACATGTATAATGCTTCTGTTTTTATTGTCGTATTGAACAAATAAAAAGTAGAAGACATATTTTTATATATATAATTCATTATTATTGAATCTTTAGGATTTAATTTAAATCATATATATTAACTAAAAACAATTATAATAAAATATAGGTAGTGTATGAATGAATCTCTCTTTTAGGGGGCGGTAGTGCACAGATCATCAAACACAATTATCGTATTTTTACAAAATGGAAAGCATAAAGGTATGTTCTAAATTGGTATTACAGAATCATAAAAAAATTATAAATATAATATATATCATATATAAATATATATTCCCATTATAATTTCCACCATGATAGGTTGTTATTGAAAAATTATCAATCGTCGTCTTGTGAGAGAGTAGTTCACTAAACACTAAAACTGTATATTCGTTACCAGTTAGATGGAGGTGTGTGTATGTTTTGACTAATAAATGTACATAGAAACATCCTAGTATGTTGATGATATTTCAGTTGTTATATAATAATTTAATAAAGATATTTTGAGTGGTTTTAGAAGGAATATAAAATAATTGACTTGAAGGTAGACGTTACCCCATAATCGGGTAACTCCTTTTGGTGTGTGCCAAAAGGATTACATGGATGTGATTATGCCCATGAAAAGGCGTATTGGAGTAAGGTAGTATTTTTTGGATGTGTATCTGGATTTTATTATCTGAACATAATCTTTTTAATTGGTTTGATGATGTGGGAGAGTGGTGGCCTTTTATAAATAAGGAAAAAGGGCTCACTTGGAATTTTTGAAAACTAGTTAGGTGTACCCATTCTATTAACAAAACAATGCCATTCCTAATAGTAATAGTTAAATAAATAATGATTTAATGGCATATGTTTTCCATAAAATGGGTTTGGGAGAAGAGGATAGGTGATTTAGTCCTTTAAGATTTAGGTTTAGTCCCTAATGATGCTGAATTTGACCTTAATTAATGTGATTTATTATAATAAATTTTACCAACATTTTTTTTCAAAAACTAAGTTTATATTATTAGACTCAAAATATTATACTGATTAAACTGATTAATGTTGAATTTTTGAAAATTAAAATCTTAAAAGAAGAAATATTTAAGATTGATGTTTATCCCAAAGACGACACAAAATTATATGTCTTAAAAGTAGAAATAAGTTCAAAAGTTTGTTATGTTTTTATATTCCATTTCAATGTTAAATTGATTATAATGACATAAATTTTATTAATATATGTATAATTGATCTAATTTGGCCTTAAAAAATTAACATATGATTTATCATTAATAATTATTTAAATGATGAAGGCATTTTTAACATAAAAGGAGTATTTTTTACTATTCATCAAAAAAAGAAGATTCTCAGGAAAATATAAAAAAATCAACCTAAAATAATTTTGGAATTATAAATTCAAAAATTATGCTTATTTTATGAAATTAAATTTCTATATTTTTCTAAAATTTATTTTATTATTAACAATGTTTCATTATAGAAAATGGTATTATTAAACAAAAAAGGACTTTACAAAAAGATATATATTTTGTTATCAATATGTTTTATCTATATAAATGAATTATAAATAACATATGAAAATTTATTATTAGTATTTATAAAACTACGTTTAATGGATGGGTTATAATTTTATGATTTAAAAAATTATAATAATTTAAGGATGTTTTAAAGAATTATCTGTGTTCCATGTAATGTATTTCAGGTTGGTGATGCATATTGGGAAAGTGGAGTAGGTATTTCATGTACCTAAAGAAAAGACGATATTGTGTGTTGCTCAAGCCATGTTTGTACCAGGTGAAATGCATTTTTAACATAGTGTTTAAATATATATATATAACTATTTCGATTGTCAAGTGAAATTTAAAATATAAAAAATATAAAATAATTCAATGAAAATATAATTAAAAAATTCTTAGTCTATTGCATGAAATTATTTACCCAATTGAATTTTTGGGTTTTATCTTGACCATGCATTGATCTAGGAACCCCTTCACAATCATCCACACCATATTCCCTAGTGTATTTGGCTATATAATGTATTGTTGGATCATCGTTATAGGGTACGAGTTCTAAACAATAAACTCTATAGTTTGATAATTCCATGTTTATGAAATATTATGATTGTGCCCATGTTACGTGTGCCCAAATATATTAAATAAAAAAAATGAGATTATCCAGTGAATTCATTTTGTTTTATATGGAATTATAGTGGGTTAATTTCATAAGGTATATTTAGAATAACATGTGACCTAGGGTGATTTCTTATTATACAGTCCATATTTTGTGATTTATTTCATATTGACATAGTTTTTGATGAACTGTGAATTTAATTTCATGTGGAATTTTAAATAATAATGTTAATTACAATAAATTACCATTGACATATATTATTTGATCTTGTGATATCCATGGATTATGACATGGATTGTAATCTATGATGAGATACTTATATTATGGGTTAGGCCCAAGAAATTTCCCACATATATGTTGTAATGGTAATAGAAAATAGAATCAGCCCATTCCATGTTGTAATTCTAAGAGAGAGAAGATTATGAAAAGTCCCATGATGGAATTATAGTAGGGATCTAACCTAGATTACTTGTTGTTACTATTCCACTATTATATGGATACGGTATTAATTATTGTGGAATATACTCAGAGTTATTCTGACATGGAGTCGAAGTAAGATTTTGACATTGGTTTATTGGTTATATTTGGCATGGATGGAATACATGATCAGTTTTATTTAGACATGGATCCAAATAAGGGTTTTTACCATGGTTGAATGAATATGGTTGGTATGTTTGAAAAAAATTATCATAGTAAATCTTGTAAAGAGATTATAAAAGCTGTTGTGGTGTTTTATAAATTTTTAAATTAATTTAATAATCATTTTTATCAATTTATTAGATAATATTTTTTTAAACTTGTTTAGTTTTGAAATGGTGGTGCCAACGTATATTGTTTTACTCACACCCTATCTGGGATGGCATTTGGTAGTAGGAAATATTGAATGGATGTAGGTTTATCAAAGGAAAAGGGACCTTATAGTTGATTGTCTGATTGTTGTTGTTTCAGAGTTCGGAGATGGGATCAGTACAAGGCTTAGGAACCGGTATCATGACTCTTATATTTGAGTTTACAAGTCTTTTTCATGTATTTTTAAAAAATGAAATTTAGTTTCATTTTAGCACATCGTTACATTATTTAATTATTATTATTGAATTATTCATTTGTATATTATTGTTTTCCTCTACTATTATCTTTATTCTGTTAACTATTTCTATTCTATTGAGATTTTTTAAACTCCTATGAATCATCATACCTAAGGGGTATAGCCTCCACACTATACAATCCACAACCCCACTTCTATTTTGTATCCTCGAGTATATGATGAGGTTCACTTGAGTTCCCGTGACATATGCTTTCCAGCCACGTGAAAGAGTATGATATTGGGGGATTCTATAAAGTGGTATGAAAGAAGAAAGATCTCATTTTATTCGGCAATAATATTTGGAAAAGGTATAAAGGAGGCTAGGATACGTTAAGACATCGTCATGATAATGAGAATGGGAGTAGCTAACACATGTATGGGGGAAAATATGAGTACCCGGGGATGGGATTACTGTTTGTGTTGTGTGATTTTTATAGTTGATATTATTTATCCTTGGGTGACTCACATGTTGAGTATGGTTAATGTTTTATGATGTTATTAATTCTTAGGATTATACTTATTTCCTGGTATAGCACAGGGTAAGAATACATGCATCATAATAAGAACATGGGGATAAATTTTCACGTGTTGATCATGATAAGGACATTACTATTTTTTCGATATAGTATATACTTTCATGGTGAACTATGATAAGAGATCTCTATTTCAATGGATAAATAAAATGTGTTGTTAATTCATTAATATATAATTGTTTTTCTTCATCCAAATTTAATTATTTTCTATTAAAAATTTTTTTAGGAAAAATGGGAACCAATGATCACAAACAGGCTACCACTACCTGCTGAAAGATCTCACAACCTGATTAAACACAAGGAAAATATTGCTTGACCAATCTACTCTATAAAGTTAATAGTGTAGCGTACCAACCTGGATAGTTGGTTCTTCTCTTATAAGCTCTTCAAGGCGAGAAATCAACCTTTCCATCATCTGAATAAGTTCGTCTGAGTTGATTTTACTCTGAATGAAGCCTCATGCCAGAATTATATTTTGTTTATCTAACCACACTTCTTCCTCCATTGTGGAATCTTCTTTAAACCTTTATTCTTAAATCATATGGTCTCATCTTCTCAGACATTGGGTTGTATTTCTTTCTCAAGCATATCTTCATAGGGTCGAAATTCTTGTATAAAGAGACCAAATGTTAGTGGTTATATATTTTAGCCACCGGTTATGTTGACCATGTTTCTATCCAGTATTCAAATGTTTGTTTCTGTATTTTAGAGAAACTGAATTCTTGATATCTTTGAATTTAACATCCTGATAATTTCAATCAACATGCTCCTAACATAGGTGAATAGTAAATTTCAGTAGTTCCTTAGGAGAATATGGACGTTCATCATCGCTGAATCTTCCTGAGGATTATGTGATACATTGAATGGGAGAAACATCATACCCTTCTATTGATGTCAGATCTGACAAGATATATTCAGATTCAACATATTCCCAGTTTACTGGGGAAGGGGGACCCTAAGCAGTTGATTACTAGATTGATTCTAACTATAAAATATTCAAGAAACTCGAGATACATATAAATATGAGGGTAAATCATTTTGTGTATATTCTTAACAGACTTTCCATGATTTGGTGGGATGTGATGGAAGAAAATGGGAAGTAAGATGATCTATCTTGTAAGAACATATATAAAATGTTCCTAATCCATTTGTATCCAAAAAATTTAGTAATGAAACATCTCATGATTTCCTATGTCTGACACATGAGGTTCTGTAATTACTGGACTTTGTTGGACATTTTACTGACCTACAATGATTGGTCCCATCCTTTTCAGCTGATTAAATCCCTAGGGAGAGACATTTCCATGATGTTATTCATTATGATATCAAGTTACTGGTAAACGCTTTTTGTTTAAGAATATTTGGAGACATGATAAATCAGACTCTAATACTTAATGTGATTCCAAAATAAGATTTGAGAATAAGTAAGAATATTTTTGTAGGAAAACCTAGGAGCACTTATTTGAGTTGTAAGCAAATATGTTATGATAGTTTCCCCTAGAGAATTAGTAGGAAGAGTAGTCAGGGTAGTGTATAACCATCTAACAATCGTGTTCTGTCGCATTGCTATCAGTGTGGAATCTTTGGTCATGAGATTGTGTGGTGTACATACCTCATAGAAAAGTGTTCTATATTTGGTAGACTATGCCATATACCAGTACACAATAGAGTAGTGGAAATATATTAGAACAAGCCCAATAGTTTGGAAGGAGATCAACTACATCTTAGCAGGCTGGTAGAGGGATTTCAAAAAGCCTTTTAGGAAGAGGATGGGGATGTGGAACCCCAGTACAAGAGAAATAATACCAAGAATCTGAAAAAGTATACAGTAGTGAGAATGGATCCCATGGTAGAGACACAAGTCATTGGTATTTTATAAAAACTACTTCATATAATGTGGATGCATGACAATATATAGTTAGAGTTATGATTCTAGTATCAACAACCTTAGCTTATGTTTTGTCTAATATATGTGCATCATAGTGTTTTTATCTATTCATTTGGAAAATGTTTTGAAAATGGATGTCGAATGATTAGATGGTGTTTTGACCATTGATACACCACTGGGAGTTTGGCCATAAAATAGAAAATGTTGCAATGACATTCCCTAGAGATTGGTGGTTACCATTTCACATGGGAACCATTTGTTCTAGAAATGATATGCTCTAACTTGATTCTTGGTATAGATTGGATAGTTTTATACCAGGCTCATGATGACTATTACAGGTGTATAGTTAATACCCTATCTTTAGAATGAAGAATCTATTCGCAACTGGGTGAGTGAGATTTTCCGGATGGTTGTACTGGACCAATTTAATGCAGATTGGATTGTATTAAAACTCAAATATTGGGTATTTCTCTAGACAGTAGTGGAACAAAGATTTATTATTTATCATATGGTGGTATACAATGTTTATTATGTCTTCCATGATAAGGTATATGTCATACAACCCATGTGAGAGGTGGAGATTACGATTGTGGTGGTGCTAGGAGAATTGCTACTTTCTATCCCTCCTTACCAAATGAAACTGGAAGAGCATTCAGAGTTGATGGTTCACTTGAAGAATATTAAATCTAAATGATTCATATTGAAAAGTATATCTCATTACGGTTCAACAATTCTCTTCTCTAAAATGGTTGATGTGTCATTTCATTCATTTGTGGATTATTAGAGGTTGAACCAAATGACAGTTAAGAACACGTACCTTCTTCCATGAACTGATGATCGTTTCAATCATTAGAGATGCGATATGATCATTCCTAAGATTTAATTGGGACCATGATTTCAAAAGTTAAAGGTGGAACTATTGGACATAACATGAACTATTTTGAGGACCATTTATGGATTTTCGGAATTTGTGGTGATACCATTTGCATTAAAAAATGTGCACGTTGTATTCATGACCTTAATGAATATGGTTTTTCATAACTGTTTGGATCATTTATTGGTATTTTTTGGATTAAAATATATTGATATACCCTTGGTTAGAAGAACATATTTTCACACTTCTTGACATCATCCTAATTAAATTGATAGGGCATCAGATTTTCACAAAGTTAACTAAATATAGTTTTTGGATAAATAAAGTACACTTCCTGGGACATGTAATCTCAGAGACAAGACTGTATGTGGATATAGAGATAGTCGAAACCATGATATCCTAGGAGATTCCGAATAGTATCCTCTAAATTCATATTTTATCAGGGTTAGTAGATTTCTATAAACATTTCACCCATGATTTATCATATTTGGCAGAAAAAATGTCATGGAAAAACAAGAAAGGGGTGATGTTAGTTTTCTTTGATTGTTGAAAATGATAATTCCAAGAGATTAAAGGACAGTTGAACATATCACCTATATTCACATTTCAAATCCCGCGTAATTTATATGGCATGTACTCTGATTCATTCGTAGTTTTAATTGGATCCATTTTAATTTAAATGGTTCTTGTGATTGCATCTGGATCCAGGTAGCAAAAAATGAATGAATAAAAAGAAACAATTCAATATCTGGAGTTAGCAACAGTTTCATAAGGACTGATATGTTAGAGTCATAAAATCATTGGTGTGAGGTTTGTTGTATACGTGGATCACAAAATCCATGGGTACATCTTTTCTCAATGTTACCTTATCCTTCTACAGAGGAGGTGGGTCGATTATCTATATTCATTAAACATTGAATTGGATTATACACCTGGCATGGGAAGTGTCATTGATGATGATTTGAGCCAAAAGACACAGATAGAAGTTATATGAGATTCTTGTTATGTGTAGAGGAAAATTTACCTATTCTGAGACATGCATCTGGATGTTTAGGAAATTTTAATGTTGATTAGAAATTTCTCTAATGTCTATTATACCTGTTATTTTTTATTTAATTGAGAAAGAGAAGTTGAATGATCTAGAGGGCTTAGTTTTGAGTGCAACATTTATATAGTGGGAAGAATCCATTTGGATGGTTTCACAGTAGTGGAGAATCTCTTATTTTACTTGGCCAAGTATGGGTTTCTATGTGATTTCACGAGGAGATGTTGATATAGTTTCATTATTCTAGATGATCAGTACATCCTAGATTGAAAAAGATGTATAGTTATCTTTGTAGATAGTACATGAGGATAGGAATAAAGTAGGGGGTGGAAAGCTTCATGGCTAGACAATTCACTTTTCAGCAGTTGAAAGTTGAGCCTTAGAGGACAATTGGGATTTTGCAGCCTTTATCCATCTCAGAGTGGAAATGGAATGATTTCACAATAGATTTTGTGATGAGATTACTCAGGATGACCCATAAGAATGTTTCTGTATGGGTTGTTTTGGACCAACTAACATAGGATTCCCACATCATACCTAGTAGGAAAACAATTATAGGCCATGATTTGGGTAATATTTATGTATGATTAGTAGATCAGTTGCATGGTGTTCTGGGGATTATCATTTTATAAAGAGATCCTATTTTGACATTAGGTTTTTGAAGGGCCTTTAGAATGATTTGGGATCATGAGTTCATTTATGGAAAAGCTGTCATCCACAAAATAATGGTAAATCTGAGCAGACAATCCAGATTCTGCAGGATATGTTATGGGAATTTGTTTTTTATTATGATGGGTCATGGGAGAAACATATGGCTTTCTTGGAGTTATTATATAATAATAACTTTCCATAATCAATCCTAATAAAATATTTTGAGGGTATGCATGGAAGGTTTTGTCGTTCAACTCTTGGTTGAATGTAGGCAAATGATTCTATACTTGTTGGTACTAGTCTTGTTTCAGTAATTTCTAAACATGTTTAGTTTTTCTAGAAGTGGTTGGTGACCTGATAGAGTATAATAAAATCATATGATGATAATCGAAGAAGACACCTAGAGTTTTTTTAGTCATTATTTTTTCCTTCGAGTCACACCTAGCTTGGATCTGCACTGAATCAGGAAACAAGGAAAATTAGCACCTAGGTTTGTCGGTCAATTTGAAATAGTGGCATGGGTCGGCCCATTGGAATAACATTTATCATTTCCACAGTGATATAGTTACATGTGTTATGTGTTTCAATTTTCACAAATATGATGATATCATCCAGTCCATTCCCTTGTGATATATGTATCATACATCAATCTTTGTGTTGATGCATCCTTGAAGGAGAATCAAATACTGGCTACCTGTCATCACGTGAAATATATTTGGGGTCGGTATATAATGTGGGATTGAGTGTTGTGGATTAAAGGGTGAGTTCAGGAAGACAACTAAGAGATGACGTCTGATATGAAAACATAGTGGCTAGAAATTTTAACTGAGATAGCGCAGTTATTCTAGGGGAAACTCAGGGATGGCCTTTTATATGGGGGGGGGGAGGTTTTAAGATCTCATCCTTTTGTTGGTTCATTTCTCTATGAGTTTTTAATTTATCCCTTGTTAGCCATGTCTTTAAAAGATACAGATAATTTTTTTGGGGGAATGTGACTTAAAGATCATTGATGCATGATTGTTTGAATTAATGGAGTCCGAGTATAATGGTAATAAGTGTTAAAATGAGTTCATGGTATGTTTAGGACAATTAAAATAGGATTAGAGAGTTAATGGAAAAATAGGATGAAAAATAAAATTTATAAAATTTACACATTGGGAAAATAGACTACACATCAGGTAACTTTTCATTGATTTTAGTAATATAAAGAAAAGGCGATGGGTTTCCTAGAGAATAACATTGTAAAAATTTACAAAACGTGTACCTATATTAAAATAAGTGTAAATTCCTGACCTATAGTTGTAACTATGTTTTACAACTGATTATCTTTAGATAAATTCTACATCACATCTTTTTTGGACCATGGGATCCCCTCCACATGATTTTGGAGTGAAAAAACACTTTTCAAATGTCCATTCCACATCTTCAATCCCTGGTATTTCCTTTGGGTCCCATTTCTTCCTTCATCTGCTTTGTTCCCCAACCATAATGGTGAAATATATTACACAATTGAACTATAGGTTTTTAACTTGATCAATAATTGATCTAGAAACCCCTAAGACATATTTAGAGGTATTCCATTATGGAACTAAAGAAGGTTGTTGTTGTATTTTATTTATTTTTAAATTAAATTAATACACCTGATTATCAGTTTATTCCATACTCTTCTTATCAGAATGGTTTAGTTTATACATGGTGGTGTCGGCCAATTGAGTTTCACTCACACTATATTCGGGCCTTTTTTGGAATCCAAGTTTATTTCATGTATGCAGGATTAGGTACACACAAAAGACCATGTATTTGATTGCTTTTTATCCATTGGGATGGTGTTTGGAGATGGGATAGGTATAGGGCTTGGGATCTTTGACCTTGAGTATTTTATTTTAGGTATCTAGTATTTTTCATTTATTTTTATAGAATGACATTTAGATTCCTTCAAGAACATCATTACATTATTCCTTTAATATTATTGGATTATTCTGTTTGCTATTATTGTTGGTTTCAACTACTACCTTTACAATGATTATCATTTCTCATCGATTATGATTATTTCTACTACTATATCACATCATAAATAGGGGTTATAGTCTTCCCATTGAACTACACGTGCCCCTCCATCATGTAAATCATCTATGGACTACAGGGAGTTCTTCTTGAGGTCCCGTAACAAACCCTTTTTGTCCATATGAGAGATTTATATATTATGGGAGGTTAAAATTCTCAACAAAATACAAATAAGTTTTGTCTTAGAAACATTCTGACATTAATCATATAATAAAATTATCACTTTTGACAAATTATAAATATTTAGTGACATCTAAATTTTTAAAATTAACATTCTCTGATGATATTGATCTTTACAAAAACTAATAAACTAAAAAACCTAAATTTTAAAAAAACCCCAGTCTTGCGGTTCATCTGATATTTCATTTGATTATAAATTTTTAAATTCATCATCCATCTAGTTTTATGAAAATTTATTCAACCTGTGCTTCTTTTGATAATAATATACATCAAGAAAACATCATATTCCATTGAAATATTATAATCTTGATAGCTTTTCAAACACACTCACATTACATCTTTCATAGTCTTTATAAACATCATTAATTGTTTTTATTGACACCCAATATCTCTTCATTTATTTTTTCTCAACAAATTTTATGAAAATGCTTTTATCATAAAATACAAATACATTCTTAACAAAACATCACAAATGATCATCATTCCACCTAAGAAACTATATATTATGGGAACATGAATGAGAAATTTATTTTATATGATTAAAAAACATTCTCTTTCTATGAATCATACTAATCATGCAAATGAGAGAAAGAGGGAACACCATACTAGTGCGTCCTTCATGAGGAAACATCCACCTACTTTTATTGGGTCATCTAATCATATAATTATTGGGAAATGTTTTGGTACCATCAAAAATATACATTATTTTTTGTGGTGTTTGAAATATGAAAAAGTAATTTTTGTTGATTAATGATTTAAAGAAGAAGTAGATCAATGGTAGAAATGTATTATGAAAATGAGGGAATAATATGATATTGACTACAATGAGTGGATTAACATTTTGATATTATATCATAATATGTAAATTCCCTATATTCTTCAAACAAAAATTTAGAAGGAATTCAAATAGTTAAATAAGAAGGATAATGAATGTGTTAGATTCTTTGAGGATCATTTTACAATACCATAGTTATACACTTCTAATTTTATAATCAAACCTAAAATCATAGTTTATTGATTCTATATTTTCATAAAACCAAACATTAATGGGGTATATCCATAATGGTCATCAATAACTATAAAGAAATAATTTGATGTTCCATCATGGTGGAAATACTGATTTTAGTTTCCTATCAATATCATTGATTAAGAATTTAAATAATGATGGAATTAAAATGAAATTTGAAAAACAATGGGTATAACGTATTTGGGACATCAGTTATGCTCAAAATGCAGAATTGGACATGGAGTAAATTGTCTTAATAGGATGTTTTATATATATATATAATGGAAGGTCATCAAGTGCATTAATTTTAATTGGATTAGAATATTACATATAAATATGTGAATAAACCAAGATCCCTAAGAAATACACCAACCACAATCTATTGTTTCAATTTCTAGTAGTATGAGAATTATGTTTACCAGTTCCCAAATCCAAATGTTAATGACAATGATCATAAAAAAAACCTCTTAAGATTTTTGAAAAAGGAAAATATCATTTGAATACAATTTCTAATGAATGGTTCGATGAAGAAATTTTCAACTGTACATTTATCATCAAATATAGAAATGTTAATGACTTATTTGATTCTATATCTACCAGCTATTTTATTTCAATGAAATTTTTTAGGTGTATTATAATACCACCTCAATGATAAGATGTTACATTTTTAGTTTAAACCTATAATTGTATAATGATTGAATATAAACACTCTAAAGTCATATCTATTGTAATTTTGTGGGAATTTTCTTCCTATAAATATTTTTTCCACCCTCTAGCTGACATTGATGTTATCTTAGTAATGAATTGAATTTAATTAAATAAATACAAATTCAATATCCAAGTATGTGAAATCACATTTGATATTCTAATCCAACCAATGATAATATATTAGTGGGATGATAAATATAAACTCCAAATGGAAATAAAATCCATTTTATTGTCTTTATTTATATCCAAAATCATATATTGTCTTAGATGGTTGGGGAGAATCTAATCCTTGAAGATATAACTATTATGCAGTTCCCTATTGATTCCATCCAAGAATAATTTACTAGTATTTCATGAAATCGATTGTTTTTTTTGTTTTCAAAAGATTCCATATCTCGATAAACTCTTATCTCAATGAAACCATATATAATTTACCCAATTGAGTTGTATGAATTAAAAAATATTCTCTAAGAGAAACCTAGAAAAGGGATTCTTTTCGCCAAGTGTGAAACCTTCGCGTCCACCTATTCTTTTTATGAATAATTTTGGAATAATGTGACTCTATATAGAATATCTACAATAAGAGATTATCAATATTATTAACAAGTATCTACTACACTATATTGATTAATTTTTTGATCAACTATATGATGATCAATTTCTTTTTAACAATGACTGTCATTCATGATATACTCAATTGAGGGAAATTAAGGATGTTATAACAAAAAAAACATTATCAATAAGGTATAGACACAATGAATATACAATGATTCCTTTTGTTCATACTAATTTTCCCGCTATATTCATGGATTTAATGAATATAGTCATTATATATTTACATGATATGGTTGTGGTAGCCTAAAATGTTGATAGTTCTAAATATTACAAGAGAAATTAAGGGAATTATGGACACTTGAGGATTTCATTGAACAACCTATGAAAGTATAAACTGTAGGAAAAATTTTAAAAATAAAAATTTTGCCAAAAAAATTATTTTTTGGCCCATATAATCAAAACCTAGTGTATATTAATAGATCTATCAAAGATGGAAGTTATTGAACCTTCCACATGACTAACTATGGTATCTGAGTTTCATTGATTCATCATTTGAATTTAAATTATTAATAGTTTATGGATATGTTTTTAGGGATATCCAATCAACTCACTATATTAAATAATAAGGGATTGTTGTTCTATTAGAAAGATGAATGCAAGTAATGTTTTAAGGAAATGATAAGAATCCTAGTCAATGAAACTTCTATTAAATTATCCTTCATTTGCGAAGGTTTTTTAATATATAATGATGCATCAAAAAAGTACTTGGGATGTGTCGTCATAAAAAATTACAGTTTTTCCATATAAATCGTGAAAATTGATGGTTCATGAACCGAAATATGCAACACATGATTTAGAGGTAGATGTGATATTTCATTCATTACTAATATAGAATAATTTCCTTTAAATATAATTTTTAGATATATATATATATTTATATATATTATTAAAATATATATTCTCTACATAAGAGATGAAAATGTAAAAAATAATATGGTTGTATCTGATTGATTATTAGTACCTCTCAATACATTCAGACTCTTGAAAAAAATGTTGAATGATTCTATAAGTCGATGGGATCATGGAAATTTATCTATGATATGGATAAAAAAATATACAATATTCATAGATTATAAAAGGATTGATATATAAATAATAATTGAAGTGGAAAAAAATAATCTGGACCAAATGAGTGTTCAAATATCATTCCATATAAGGATTAAGGTGGAAAAAGGAAGATGTATAAGTATAAAAGAAGGTGGTAAATTTTCCTAATATCATCCTTAACTATGATGGAGTGATAATGTACATGAACCATGTTTTACCCTCCCAAAATAGTTTTTTTATAAGGAGACAATAGATAAAGCTAAATATTCTTCATTCTCTATTCATCATGGATGTACAAATATATATTAAGACTTGACAGATTATTTATAGTGGGAAGGATTGATGTGTTATTTTATAGAGTTTTTCCTCGGATCATGGTATATCTATATGAAAATGACGAGAGACAAAAGTCGTCGGATATTATAAAACCCTTCCCACACCATAGTGGAAAAGGATGAAATTTCCATGAATGTTTTCACTATACAACCCTAAATTACCAAAGGGAATAATTTTATATGGGTTGTAGCAGATCACCTAACAAATTCAGTACACATCATTTCCATTACTAATGATTTCTCAAAAAATTAACATTCCATGTGATATGTTAATAGTGTTTTAAGGTTTCATGGAGTATAACATTACATTGTATCTGATCAAAATATTATGTTTACATAGATGTTTTGTGAAGTTGTTAGGGGGCTCTGTAAACCAAATTGAGTTATAGTACAACATATAATTATCAGATGGATTCTTAGTCTGAGAGAAAAATTAAGTCTATAGAATATATTTCGGTAACTTTCTCTATGGTTTTAAATGTTGGTTGGGATCAACAGTTTTCCGTAGTGTAATTCATATAAAATATTATATTTCAACCCATATTTTAAAAGGATCATTATGATTACCTCAATGGTAGAAACTGAAAAAATCCAATTAGCTTGAGTGATGCTGTACAAAAATGCTATTGGGACATGACCATGTTAGTGAAATGGAAGAGATGTTTTGAACCATTCATCAACATAAAATCATAGGTCAATTTTATAAACTAGTTATGATTACACTCATTGGAATAATTTATAGGTTGATGTCGATGATAAGGTGTTCCTATATATATCTCATTGGAAGAGGGTGTTGAAATTTGGAAAAGGAGGAAGTTGATTACTTTGTATATAATTCCATTACAAATTCACTATCACATGGGGATGGTAGGTTATTGATTAGTGCTTCCATTGAATTGATGTCACATTCATGATGTGTTTGATGAATCTCTCCTAAGTATTCACATATATAATCATTCACAAGTATTGATCATTGTGATAATAGCACTAGAGTAACATCCATATAATGAGAAATAGCCAGTGGAGGTTTAGGATTATAGAGAGTGGTTTATATCAAACAATACCACTCGCCCATTCAATGTACTCTAGTGAAACAAAAAATTTGAGGATGCAATGATGGAACATGAAATTATAATGAAAAATAGATACTATAATTTTTTCATATTATAGTTGAATATATAGTGTTAGAAATAAATTTTATGGGTTGAAAACATTAAACCCCCTCTTTTTTCAGAAATAATATTTTCAAATAATTTTAATTTCTTTATTTCATTTACTATACAAAACACCATGTTTAGATGAACTATGTTATAATATTAAAATATTTTTATTTAATAGAACTATTATCAATAAGAAATTAGATTGTGTGTATGAAAAAGACTATATAAATTTTGAAAAATTTATAGTTATATATGTATGAAATTAATTCATTGTTTATAAATTTATTATAATGTAAAATAAAAATAATTTCAATTAAGAAGATATATGTTTATGAATAATTAATTTTAGACAAAATTTTGTTTATATTAATAAATTATATTAATCTATAAAAAGTAATTATTTTAATAAAATTTATACATTATATATTCAATCAGTTTTTTAATATTCAGTTTTTTCGATTAATTGGACTGTAATAAACCAGATTTTATACTTAACAATATATTTTTCTAAATAATATATTTTTTCACAAATTCCATGCTTATTTAGATAATAATATTTGTAACATTTAGATATTAAATATGAGAAAATTATATTCCATATATCAAATTCATAGGTTTATATTTATTTAATAGGAACATTTTGTTTATTGTTGACTTGAATAAAAACAATGGTAAAATTTACCACGTTAGTAAAGTGAAAAGCATGTTAATCTAAGTTAAATTTATTTGATAACGAAATAATTTTGATTATAATTATTTATAGATGACATTATTTCCACCATTATCACCATATAACAGATATTAATTGATTTAATTAACATTTTTCCATGAAAAAAATTAAATTTATGAAATTTAATACGATGAATATTTCAATGTGTCACTCTTCTTATTTTAAATATATTTTGTGAGTTCACAAAGAGAAACCCTAGTTATAAATAATTATAAATACTAATATTGAGATCAATAAATTATATTTATTATAAAAATTTATTTTTAATTTTTTTAATAATATAATGATCATTAATACCCAGGATAAATTGACACAATATTTATCCAATTAAAAAACTAAATGATTTTAGAAATATTAAAACTAATATAATAATTTTTTTTAATTTATTCCAAAAATAATTAAATTAATTTGAAATATTACTTTTATGTAATCAAATAATATTATCATTCAAACTATATCTATATATTTTATTTCAAATTAATATAAATCATAAAAATTTATTTTAATGATATTTTATAAAAAACATTAAAAAATGGTTGGAAAAAAGTATATTATATAGAAATAAATTAAACCCCTTTTTCATTAATACGAAATTTGGAATCATTTTTATAGATAATTTCTTTATTATAATTTAATCTTCAAATAAATTTCAATTCTGTCCTCTCCGTCCCTTATAAATGGAAACCCATTATTTTTAATTTTCACACCAATTTAATCCATATAACTCTAACAACCCCAAAAAAAGTATCTTCTAAAGATCTATATCCATGATTATGATGTTCTAATCTCCCCAGAATACCAACCCTATATTCCATAAGAAAGTATTAGAAGAAGGACTTTTGAATGATTGGTAGTTTGATAATGCAACAAATTTCAATTAATTTGTTATTGAAATTCCTCTATATTTTCTGTAAATATCATAAAATAAAAAATTCACTTCCATAAATATTATAAAATGTTTTTATGATAATTAAACTACCATTTTGTACCCTCTTACAATCGAATGGTAGGTGAAATCATCCCTCGTGCATACATACGACTTACCGTCTCCACATTTCCATAAAATTCGTAATCAACCATAATAATTAATTAATGGTTATAATAATTGGTTTTAAATTTATATTATATATATATAATTATTATTATATAATTATAATATCATATCCATGTTGTAACCTTCTAAACTGATGGAAAATTATAACATCTCTTGTGTGTATGTGTGGACTACCACCTCCATGAAAGGATATGATTTATTTTTAAATTAAATTTTATAAGTATTGTAAGGAGGAATGTTACTATGAATATATATTATTTATATTATATAATAAATAATATATAATGGTGAATCATTATTTACCTATTTCATTTCATCCATTGAAAAATGAATATTGTTTTCATGTGTATATTCTACATAATGTATCCAAGAATGATGTAATTCAATTTCAATCTCTACCATTGTATATGACTGTAAGTATATGAAAATAATGAAAATAAAAAACATAATATTCATGTATGAGATTATGGTGTAGAGGTATAATAAATTTAAATTTATAATATAGGTAGTTAGAACACTTTTGATGCAGGTATAAATCATAGTGGAGGATTTTATATGGTCATTTATTTCAATGAGACACATAACTTATAACCCACATGTTTATTTTTTGTTGTTCATTTGTTTCACATAAATGTCTTTTATGATGATTCAATCCCAAATTATCGTGATTTACATTTCCATAAGAGGAAATTTATTTCCTGTGAATTTTGAATCAAAAGATACCAAAGTGGTAATGGTTTATGTTAGATTCTCATATTTTAATATAGTTATTTATTATTATATTTTTCAAATGACATTATATAACCTACCTCACATTAAATTTTAGAATTTTCTTTGTCTCATCTTCTTTTCTTGAAAATAAATTAATTTTAAATCATCTTTATCAACTTATTTACTGAAGAGATATATGATATGTTTGTTATGGAAGGTGGACTATATTTCAATCTTCTCTAGAGAAACCTTTTTCTTCGATATACATGTTTACTAAAAATGTTTTCAAAATGATTTATACTATTATCATATTATTTTTTAAATTCACTTTTACCCATGATTGATTCTTTATATAATGATTCAAAATGATTTAATTTTTAATTTTCTGAATAACGTTCATTATGATTTATTAACAAAAGTTTAAATGGTATATTTTCTTTTATTTTACCTGACATGTAATTAATTTCTCTCCATCATATACACTCAATTTTATTATGAATCCTTTACATATTTTCAAAAATAATTTTATGTGATTATTTATATATAATTTTTTTTTACTTTTAGACCTTTATATAGTGATTTAAAAATAGTAATTTTATTTCCCTTTGAAAATATTCCAATTTATTTTTCAAAATCATTACCATCTATGCTGATTTTTTTTGTGTTAAAATAGTATTTCTAGTTTTATGATATAATGACACCGTACATATTAGTTCTCCTGTTGGTTTTTTATGATGATAAAACCTTTTCTAAAAAACATTCCTTTCATTAGGCTATACAATGTAGAAATGATTAAATGATTATGAAACTGATTTCATTTGAACAGGTTACACTATAATGAAATGTTTTTGAAATAAAACACTTTTAAAAGGTTCTAATATGAAGAACATGTTATGATATATTGTTTCCAATATATATTATTTTCATTATCCCATAGGTGGGACCTATATATCCCTCTAATGAACTAGCTAATGATTTATTTTCTATAATCTCAATGAGTACATGGGTGTATCCCATGAAAAAAAATGGGAACATGTGATTTTATACAAATCCTTATGTAAGTTCATGGTTATATAAGAAAACACAATCTTATTATTAATGTCATGGAGGGTGTCCATGACATTTTGTTTCCTATTATTTTTTTATTCAATTTCATCTCTTATACAAATTTGTTGCTCTCATGTATAATTTTATTAATGTATTATGAAAAACAATGAATTATTTGATGAATAATTATTATTATATATTCAAGGCATGGATTTCAAATTTCAAATTCAATTATCTTAGCCTTATTCTTATATTTTAATTATGTGTTCATTGATACCTCCATTGTTTACCCATTCATAGAATTACATCTCACCCATACATATGATTGATTTTCCCTAGTTATGAAGAATGGTATTATGTATAATATTTTTATTAATGGTGATAATTATGAAGAACTATGTGGGAGATGATTTAGATCATTTACGAATAAGTTCCTTATGTAACCTTACATCCAAAAGAACATGACCAACATGAATCTTGGATTGATCATCATGTTATTTAAATAATATTTATCTAATAATATGTGTTATTTATGTATGATATGTATGGGATATTTGAAAATCAACAATATAATTATTTGTGTTTCATGTCATTAATTTATTTTTATTATTATGAAAAATACTAATTTATAAAAGGAAAATATTTTATAAAATAATGTTAAGGTTCTAAAATTTGAAATCCAAGGATTAAATATAATTGTATCATTGCAATTTTAATCAACATTACCATGGAAAAAACATAACTTTTAGATCAATTTTAGTACCCCAAAAAATTTTGTAGCACTATAATTACAATAACAATTATTGCATGTTTAGGAAACAAAAATGAATATTATTCATTAATATTTACAATTATTATTTTCATGTTTTTTAATCCTAATATAATGATTGAAATTCATTATAAAAAACTCATGATTTGGATATTATTAATGAAAATTAATGACTCATTGAATGATTCATTCAGAAATGAATTAAACAAAATAGGTAATAAACATGGACCATCAAAACTTATTACAAACTGTTGGATCGATTACCTTAAACAATCCCGAGATGGATAACTATTAAATATAGTCTATAAAAAATATTTCCATACCAAAGAATACAATGAATATTTATAAAAAAGAAAAATTATTTACATATTTGCACTATAAAATTCATTTAAATATGAAATATATTAATATAAATTAATAGTAATAATTTGTATATAGAAAATTAATATCATTAGAATTAGTTAACACTCCAGTATTGATTATATTGGCAATTAAAGTGTGTTTTATTAATTTTAGAGGTACATTATAATGATTCCATTTAGAATATAAATATTTTATATTATTTTACATTCCTTATCTATCACCATATAATTAATATGTTTTTTAAAAATTTATAATTATTTTTTAGTGATAGTTTAATTTTATATATAAATATGTCACCTTTCACACATTTATCACATTTACCTCCCAAAATGGAATTTTAATGGGGTTTAATCTTTTTCCACTTTAATATTTTTTCAATTATATTATATGTAAAAAGACAAGGAGGCAATATTATTCTGATAGACTTATATATAATAGACTATATATTTCTAAAATTATTGCATTTTTAATTTCAATTCCACATATTTTTCATTTCCGTATTGAACTATGTTAGATAAGAAAATTTTAAATTGATAACTATTTTATAATATATTTTCTTTTTTCCATAGATTTATAATTCTTTATTAAAATATATAATTTTAAATATTTTATGATTTTTTGAAAGTTCATTAATTTCCTTATTTTTAGTTGATTGAAATTATTTTTCCCATAAACTTTTATTCTAATTGATATTTTAAGAAAAAATGAACATTATAAAAAAATAAAATATGGAAACATAATCTAGTGTATATAAAAAATTGATGACCAATAGAATAACTAAACTATGATTTTTTATTAAAAAATGGAATGATTATAATCTAGTTTAATCCATAATAGCGTAGGATATATCACATTATAATGAAAACTCTACACCATTATATTTCAGTCCCCCATTTCAAATGGAATACATATGTTCGTGTTCATCATTCAAATATATTTTATCATTATATAAAAAATAGGCAAATATATTTCAAAATTTTTTCCCTAATAAATACTAATAAACTATGTGACCAACCTTTTATATGATACTAAAAGGGTCATGTACTTGTAATGATGAATTAATAAAAAAGTTATGATAGAGCATCATGGATATGAGTAGCGAGCTTTTTTATTAACACCTTATATTCCAAGAAAATATTTTTGTGAGCATCCCAAATAATCCCACAACCTTTAATGATTCTTTATAGACAAGTCTAATCCTTACTAATAATTTTACACCATCATCTGGATCCATAAATACAGAGTGAAAATCCTATAAAATTTTAGATAGTTATATGCAATGAAATGAATATTGGATTATATTATTATTTTTTAAAATGCATTTCCATTATTTTCATTTGTAAACAATTCAGTCATGGAGTATTATTTCTCATATTAAGATGATTATTGATTGGTCACATATCATACAACATGTTATTTCATTCCATAAATTGAATTGAACATCTAACTATTAAACTTATTCATCATATTTGTAATTAAATGGATTTTTTGTTAACCCAGGGAATTAAGAATGAATGATGTCATAAATCATGTTATAAATAGAATAGTTATTTAAAATATTGTAAAATATTTTTTTTATTAAAACAACACCCATTCTCAAAAAATAGTGATGTGAGTTATGAAATTTATATCTTTTTGAGTGTTGTATTAGAATATTCATGTGAGAGAGATTATACTATATTTTACATATTTATCTAATGAAAATGATCAATGATTTGTGATTTTTAAAAATATAAAATCTTTAATATAATATCACAAACCTAATGATTTATTTTATATTCCTCAAAATCATTGATATTTTTTTAGATTTCTAAATACACCAATATCCATGGTTTCAATAAATGATGGATGAAACTAATTCTTAATATACATATATCAAAAATATATGTTTTTGAAAAACATTTTTAATATTTCATCCATCACGGTGTTGATAAATAACGGATATTTAGTTTAAAACCAATCATAGTGGAATATTTGAAGTATATTGGAAAATAATGTGTATTCACATTCTATTTATTCAAATAAATAGTGTATCTCATTATCGTCTATCTATAGTCATTATGTATTTTTAGAAGAAAAAAAGTTATATTTATCCAAAAAAAGATAGTGATAGTTATCAATTATTGATGATATATAATACATTTAATATGATAACCTGATATACCATTCAATTAATTACTGATAATATGTATAATTCCATGTTAGTTTCCATATAATACCTTATATGGTTTCTTAACAAGAAAAAAATATTAATGGCTCATGCATGAAAAGGATTTCAAAACTATCTTAATCTTATAAAATTAATCCTTATCTAAGAATAATCATCTCCCAATATATTTCTAAAAATATTTATCAAATTTCTTATCATAAATTTAGATAAAAATATCATGGATTAAATATAAATAGGAATAAAAAAATGAATTACTTTAAAAAATAAAATTCACCATTTAAATTATAAGAATCCATTTTCATTGTTCAGTATACTCATTGATTAATTAGTGACCATGTTATTAATATTTTTAATCTATGTCTACGTTTTTTATAGGAGTGATTTCATATATACTATTAAAATTTGTAGATAAACTAATCCAAATTTTATTTAATTGAACATTATGGACCACTACTTTTGAATAAGTATCCATACCTCATTAACAATTATCAGATTTCTTTATTACTCTTTTACTCTTATATAATCATGAAAACCAATAAATATATTATTGAGAAATATATTTTCATCGTGATTACTATCATAAATTCTATTAAAGGAAAACATGTGATCTATTGCTGTAAGGAATGGATTTTATAAATATTTAACTTCACTTATTCATTTATTCATTGAAATTCCGATTAAAGTATCCAATATTAGCATAAAAATGTTCGATGATAGTGGATACCTTGTCCGTATAACTATAAATAATATAATAAATTGTATTTACATTCTAATAAAAAATTAACCATGGTGAATAATTATTGTTTTGTAATAGATAAATTTTTTTAGGAATGTTAATTTATAAAAAATATCTTATATTATTTGTAGATACTATTTTATCAATTTATATCCATATTTACACATAAAATATATTATTTCCCCCATTAACCATCATTTATAGATCTTGTTTCATCGTCAATGGCTAAGAAATATCCTATGTGTTTCCATGTAATAACTAATAACTGTTACATATCCAAATCTATTTTATGGAAAATTTAGATGTGTTTATCTCTAAGAACAATTCAAGGGATAATATTTTTTAAATTATAAATTATGATAACATTAATGTTTTGGACTGACTATAGTGGACTAACCATCATGAAAAAGACAATTATTATAATGAAAATTGATATAGGTAATGTTTTATCCCTAAATAAATTCTTAATAATTTTAATTTTTTTACTTATTAATAGCATACTAGACTATTATAATGAAGGATCCTAGAAAATATTCATGTTCTGGAGAATATAGTAGTTCTAAAAAACACATAATAGAAATAAAATAAATTATACATTTGATTCTATCAATCACCATGGTGGTTGGAGATTTTTTGAACATAGAATCAATAAATAATTAATAGGTTTCATTATTGTCCCATAGATAGATAGTTTATTTTTTCGTCATTCCCATTGACCAATTAATAAAATAAAATAATTTATTAATAAAAATGTGGCCCTTCAAATATATATACTTTTATAAATGATTTATCATTTAGCTAATTGTTTTGATTTTGAAGGAACCTCAATTAATTTACGCAAGCATGAAAGTTGGATCTATTATTTCAAAATTCTTTAATCCAATGTTATATATCATTAACTAATGTTAGGAATTATCATATATTATTTATTTGATGTAGTTTTTATCCGAATTTTTTTGGTTATGTATTTTTTGTGTGTGCGTCAATATGTAAATAAAAAAAATATTGAAGGATTTTTATGATCCCAAAAATAATTTTATAATGAGTGGACATCCAATTTTGGTCTAGAAACATTTTTTTGATTAATGATTACCAAAATTTTAATATTGTTAGATAGTTTCATTTTAAAATTATAACCTATTGGTTTTAATTATATAGTTAGAAATGAAATGAGGTTAATGTTTCTATGAAATAGGGTTTATGTAGATGATATAACAAGTTTATGTAAATGATGATATGAAATGTTTCTTGTACATCCATTCACATGAAAAATATCATATAGAATATAAATGTATTTGTTCTTGTTGTAGTAAATTTTTATTTGTTTCAAAAATTGTTGATACTTTATATATACCTGATTATTATAAAGTTCTATTGGATGATGTTATAAAGTGTTCAGATATGGTATTAAGAATTTTTATTATTAATAATAACTTATTTAGATTTATTAAAGATTCAACAATTCCAACCTCATGATGTCTGGGAATTATATCATATGTAAATATAACTAAACATGTAACTAGATGAATGCCCAAAAATAGAGTCCAATTATATATTTTTCATGTCCACTGACCAATTCTTTCCAAGGATGATTTTAACATCATTCATTAGATTGATCCAATCGATGTGTTTTATTATGTTTAGTAATGTGGTCTATTTGAGTGTTATTTAAACAGCTGATCTAGATGGTGTAGTCAATAATGTATTCATAATTGGAAACATTAATCATAGATAATCCACCTACAACATGTATCATACAGTCAATTCTGACTCACATTCGATCCAGGACATAGATAAATTTTTATTATGCCACTAGATGATAATTTTATTTTCTCAGAATACAATATATAATGAATTATTATAATATATAAAGGTTATGTTGATGGGAGATCATGGTGGAATTATTCCAGATAATTTTATTCATGACTCTTGTAGATATTTATTTGATTCCTAAGAAGGTTATGTATCAGATTGAGCGGCGTTTAAAACTATTAACCCAAAGGAAAAAAATTAATTTGAAACATATCATAAAATAATTATCCACGTGAGAATTAATAAAATATATATATATATTAAAAATATAACAAGTCATTAGTTATTTGAGGATAAATTCTAGTCTTATTGATATGAAAATGGATTTATTTTATCCAAATATTATTTTTTAGGTTCAAATAAGAGAAATTACTTATATAATGAAATGTATGGAGACTGTAAGATATAATTCATATAGAATTATTTTAGTACTTGTCTAATAAAATTTAAAAATCATGTGGACATAATGTTTTTTTAAATTATTTAGTAAATATTTTGGATTTTAATAATAAAATTATCTTTCAAAAAATAAGCTACCTATATTTCCAAGCTGTTTGGAATAATATCAATAATTCTGTAACATAATTATATTGAATTCTAAATGTTGATATTTCTTGATATTTGGATTCTAAAAATAAATTAAAATGATTTCTGGGACATTATGAAGACTAAAGATGAAATTTATGATATGTTTGATAATTTAATGGATTTTCAAACTATATACTTCCATATTTCACTATGATTACTATATAGTCATATAAATATATTTTCCAGATGATTATGATTTTATAGAAACTCTATACTATGTGATAAGAAATGATATTTTATATTTCAATAGAATGAAAAGGCAACCTGATACCACATTTTCTTAGACAATTAATTTTAAAGGAATGTGAAATGGAGAAGTGGTGTCTCATACAAAAAATTAATATCATACACTAAAGAAGAAATGAATAGTGTGTAATAGTGATATTGTTATTCACTATAGAAGAAAAATAATATAAAAAGTGGCTATAATGTTTCATACACCCATTGATCATGAAGATGTTGAATATATGATAACTGAAAGAAACAAAATCTAGTATGGGAGGCTAAATCCAATTGAGGGAACACAATTGATTATTAACGACAGAGAAGGGGATAAACAAAACCATGTTGGAGGGAAACATAGCTCTATATATGATCAAAATTCTTGTGGCAATGCTGTTATCCTTTAATCTATGGGAGAATATCATAGTTTGTGTAATATTATGAATAGAAATTTATTTTCCACATTTTACATAGTTTGTACTAGGATAATAGGTTCATGATCATTCCCTTTATAGAGATTTTTTTACCAAAAGAAGGATGTTTTGTGTATTGGATAGCAATAACATTTCACTACAGACATAGTCATACTCATAGAGACAATCCTCATTAACAAACTATTATTTTCTATTTTTTTATCCAATATTTTACATAAAAACTGACCAAATATCACATAGTTGATGATATAAGTATTTAAATAATAAATTAATATTAATTTAAGGGAAACAAGTGATATAATAATGAAAGTAACTCCATAATAAATCTCACATTCCCTTTTTATTATTAAAAATCACATTATTATCCAAATAAACAGTAATTGAATATGTCACAAAAATATTTTGAGTCACTAATTTGAATATTTAAAATTATTTCAAAAAGGATGTATGAAGAGTAGAATTAATGAATCATTTTATTTTCCCGTCAATGTTTTCATATAAGAAATATATACCAATGAACTATAGAATTGGAAGAAAATGGATGGAAAATATTTTGAAATTTAACATATAATAGGAGAGAGTATAATTAATAAGTTATAATTGAAATAACTCAATGTAAAATTTATTATAATATTTATGTTTATAATTAGACTCTTATATTAGTCAATGTTATGATTCCATACCACATATGTATGTTGGGAGAAATTTTATATTTCTAATTAATTAATTTTAATAGAGGAAAATCGGGAATGGAAAATCACAACATAGTGGTTGAGCCAACCACAACGTAATTGGACCATAGTATATTATCATGTAGTTTATTATATCTACATAAAGATGTGGTACTTATATGAAACACAACATTATTAAACCAGAGATTGTGTAAACATTATTTTATTATTAGTTATTAAATGGTTCTTATCTATATGAAATGACCAATTAATTATTAGATAAATATATACCTACATAATTCCAATAATAATAATATATAAAAAAAATATCATAAAAATATTATTTAGGTTATATTATTATTAATAATATCACTTTTAACATATTGTGGAAAAAATGGCGGCTTGATGTGGTCTATAAGATTCACATATGGTAGAGGCTCTGATGAATAAATAATTAATAATTAATTTCATAAGGTAAATAACTACAAACACACTATATTTAACAAATAGCCAGATTATGAAATCAATCAGGATATTTTATCAATTTTTTCGTCTCATGGATAATAAGAAATAAATTATCAATGTATAAAATACTTAATTTTGGATGTAATTATTTTTTATAACATGATATATTTATTGTCAAATCATTTTTGCAATATAGTTTGATTTATTGTTATTTATTCACAGGAAAACCAATTATGTTGTCTTACTAATTTGTATAATGAGACTAATGGATAAATTGAGGTGATATATAATCTCATTGCCCAGACATTAATTAATGTCTAATTTATTCCACATATGTTTAATGATCAACATAAATTCATAAACAATATTCCAAATTAACAAAATTATTTCATGAGTATATAAAAAAAATATTGAATAATTCCAATATAAAAAAAATAACTTTCAGTATAAAACACTATATATAAAAATGGTAAAATGTTTAGGTAAAAATATTATCCCATATAAAAATAATATAAATATTTAAAGGTAATTTTATTTCTAATGATCATAAATAGGTGAGTGTTTGAAAAGTATGTTACTATTTACCAGAATCGTCATGAGATGAGAGATAGCCATTAAAAAATTATATTTTATGAGAAAATATATTCTATTATAGAAAATATGAACATGTAAATGAAAAATTTGAAATAAAAATTTGTTAAGAAAATTATATACAATAAAACTTATGATCCTTAAAAAATCATAATGTGTGAAATTTTTATGAGAGCTGAAAAGTCCACTATCACTATATATATCGATAGAAAATACCCCATTTTTTCCCTTATAATGAATTTGGAAAGCGAACCCATAGGGAAAAAAATTGAAGGATTCATTTAAAACCATTTTAAATATCATGTATAACATAAAATATTTTTAATAAATTTTTTTATGAAATAAAGTGGAATATTTCAAAAAAATTTATAAAATATTTTTAATGATGAAAAATATGTGTGATCACAAAGTGGAATAAAATTAAATTTTTAGGTAAAAAACCTATTTAATGATTAACACTACTTTAAACATTAATAATAGTGAATAAATTTATATTTATGTGTATTATCTCAAATTGGTTTTATATAATCTTCATAAATAAAAAGAAGATAATTGTTAAAATTTTGTCTCAATTGAGTGGAAATTGGAATTCAATCCCTTACTTATGGTCTGACTTGTCACATATACTATTGGTCTTCCAAAATAATAAATATATTTTAATTATTTAAAATTATAATAAAAAATTTAATGCTAATTATTCTTTTTATTTTATTTATTGTCAGGTTATATTCATTTTATTAACTAGTTTAGTTAATGTCAGGCATTTGGATGATATTAAACTTATATGTCAATATTGTCTTTAGTAGGATGAAAATGGTTAAATGGGTAATTAATTAACAATATATCAAATAATAATCATTATGTATTCACCATTTTAATATATAATATATAAATTTAAAACAAATCAAAAATTAAGGACATGTAAAATGATTGATCTTACAGTTATGGAGATTATTGGTCGTACGTATGGATGTTTAATGTTTTCCATTTTTCATAGTTCACAATTGATAGAAGGTACTTATTATTTTATCATTATGTATTTATAATAATTTTATTAATATCATTTTTATAATTTAAATAAAATTATCTATATCATACATGTGATGTATTGGTGAATAATGAATCCCATCACATCGTGGATGTGGTATTTCATACGAACTCTTGAATAACGCTATCAATTTTCAATGAATGGGATGGTAAAAAACTATAAAATATATTTTATTTATATTATTATTGTTTTTAATTAATTTCAAACACATTTATATTTTTTTTATATCCATCATTATAACCATTTATTTATGGAGGTGATGGATAATGGATTACATTTGTTTCTGGGGAGGTAGTCCCCCATACAAACAAACAATGGTTTCTTTTCTAACTATATAGACGGGGAAATGGTTTTATATAATTATATTAACATAATAGAACCAAAATTTATGTTATATTTTGATTTTATTATATTCATATGGTTGAATAATATTTTTTGGATATGCAAGAAGAATTAAAAAAATGATATTTTATGTAGGATAACTCTCATTAAGACAACCACTTTTGGATAAAACCTAAAGACATCATATAATGGATTTCAGATCAAACAATGGCCTATGGGATTTGTTAATGTATTTAGGGATGTTTTTTAGTAATTTATTTTCCAATATAAAAGGTTTTTTATGTGTGATTAAAAATGGGAAAATATTCTATTTTTTAATTAAGGGGAGGTGAAATTTTGGAATTTCATAATCTATTTAGTTAATATAAAATACTTTTAATATTAATATTTATTGAAACATATAAAATAAGAATATAAGAGGAATATGGTCTGATATCCTATCATATAATAAGTTTTTTATGTTTTAAACAGTATCATATACTTTTATCTGCTTATAATACCATTTGAAAATTACTATAGTATTAACATTTTCTCCACATTAATATCAAAAATTATTATATAAAATAAAAAATCCTAAATGTAAAATGGCTTTTGTTTTCATGAATATTGTCACAACCTATCCCTCAGTGCCCGTATTGTGACTACCCCAAGCCCACCTTCCATAGGCCAGTGGCTGACTACTAGCACCAAATTCATAAATCCCTAAAATGGGAAGGAATTGCCTTTAAAAAATGATACACACACAACAGAGTACACAAATGGAAGCAAAAACACTAAGTATAACTGTATAGAAAAGAAGTGTTGGAAAGTAAAAGGGGCCAAAAATAAAATCCCAACAGTAAAGTATAAGTACAATTTAATGCAAGTACAAATGAAGAAAAGTAAAGCAGCTACTCGGTCGTCCTCAGGGGTTCCTACCTAATGGGTAGGTACAGAAGGCCTCCTCATCACTCCATGCCCATCTGTTTTCTCTGTGTACCATCACACCGAGTGGTCCACCTCCAGGTACCGTCTAGTCCTGCTACTCTCTACCTCAGTCATCACTGTCCGTCATCTGCAACCAACAAAATGAGATGAGGGAATATCCCGTGCAGGGGTGATTATAATGATACTCAGTATAAGCCCTGAGACACTCAAGGTCTCACAATATCCAATAAGGATAAACCAAAATGTATGAAGCCAATGAATAACCATTACTTAGGTATATGCCCATACATATACCTATGTTATCTAGTAACCGATCTCAAATATGAGGAATACACAAAGTTACTGACTCAGCTAAAACTTGGATTTTATTCTTGGGGGTAGTATCTAGTAACAACCCCAGTCACACTGTCAGAACCTTGGATGATGGTGTACTCCTCGTCTATCGAGTACAGTGGTTCTGCCGCATCACACAAAGGTGCTTCCCACTATCCCTGGACTGCTAAGTTACTCCTCCTGTCAAGTACCGTGGATCTGCTGCGCTCACACAGAGGCGCTCTCCACCATGGGTCTTTTGTGCTCACACAAAGGCGCTCCCCTTGAAGCCTACTTAGGGACTCCACGTGTCGAGTACTGTCGGTCTACCGTGCTCACACAGAGGCTCTCCCCACCATGGGTCTACCACACTCACTTAGAGGCGATCCCCACTTGGCTATTCGAAACTCTCTGAGTAGAAATGTCAGCAGTCGTTAGGTCTCAGCCTGCTACTAGGTCTCCATACTCCACTCGCTTGTCTCTAGGAGGATTTTCTCAATGAGCTATATGTTGATACTAAAAATATCAAAAATCCCCATACAAAAGTATCACAATGTTCTCCTCGTCATATGGATCTCAACCCAATAGATGGCGCGTCAATTGGACGCCCGATCTCTGAGTTATTGTCATTTCCGTTCTAGGTGCCCGGTTGGATATTAAGTTCAAACCAACCCCAACATACCCCAACTGTGTCCGAAGCTCAAATGGGGTATGCCAACAGAACCACCTCTCCCAAATATTTCCATCACCATAGACAGATCGTCGATCAGACACTCGTATCACATGTTGTGGGAAAATAGTTGTAATCATGTCAAACGGGTCCGGGTCCGGTCCTACCCAGTCGGTCCGAACTGACCCGACCCGGGTCCGGACTGGGGTCTGACCCGGTCTGCGGGTCCGACCTGGCCCATGGGGGTAGCCCGACTCGTGGGGGCGGCATGACCCGGCAGGATGGCGGCCCGCGTGGCTCGGCTCGCTATTGGCCCGCGTGGCCCAGATGGCCTACCCTAGCCACACTTAGGGGGGATTCACCCCCTAGCTCCTGAATAGTTGAACAGTTTGGGTGGAACCAAACCGGTGCCCGGTGGCCCCGGTCTGCTCACGCGTGACCGAACGGGGTCCCGCTCCTCCCGGCTGGCTGAGCGGCGCGCTGCTCTCCACCCCGGCATGGCATGATGGTGCCACACCCCTCCACCGCCGCCCACCCTGGCCATGGTTCTGCAACTCTGTGTGGCGCGATGCCACCGCCGCCCAAAGCCGCGGCCCGCCCTGGCCGCGGCTCTCCTCCACGCGGTGCGGCGGCACTGCGCCCTTCCACCTTGCCCTTTTGCTGCAGCCTAGCATCGCCATGAACCTTCCCTCTGCACGCCACGATGGTGTCAGGCCCTTCTGGAAACCCGTCGGCCTTGCGCTTTTGGTATCTTCGTGGTCGGCCCAACGCTGGTCACGTTGCTCCACCGTTGTCCGTCGGCCATGGTCCGCTCCTCCTGTGGTATTGTTGCACAACCACCATCATCATCAGGGAAAGAAAAATGAAGGGGAGGGCCAAGTCATGTTCATGCGGTTAGAACCATCAATGTTATGGTGATATAAATCGGTCTCAAAGAATTAAATGACGAAAAAGGAGGGTAAAACTCAACCATACAACAACTCCTACCTCGTTGGTCAATCATTGACAGTGGAAGGAGAGTTTGTAGAAGACGAAGTTGAAGATGAAATCGGCGTTCTTCGTGGGAGACACTTTCATTTATTGCCCCGGTTGAAGAAGGAAGAAGATGGTGGTCGTTGTTCTTCGGTGTTGAGGGTCGTTTATTGTTGGAAGATGATGGTCTCCAAGTTCTTCCAAGTGTTCCTCATCTCCCAATGTTCCACCAAAAGAATTGCCAACCAAAAATAATGGGTTAAGACAACCCATTATTTAATTTGTTTTCTAAAATATTCGAAAGAATCCAAATGGATGTTTTAATTAAATGAGTTATCTCACTTAATTAAATGTGTGGAGTTGGCTCAATTAATTGGTGGGAAGGTGAAGAGTTTTCTCCCCATTTATGGGGAGTTTAAGGGGGTTTCAAACCTGTGTGGTCCCCACCAATGATATCCTCCTATGGGTGGTTATGTGCGGGTGGGCCCCACCACCATAACCTCTCATGGGAGGTTATGGTGTGGTGGCCCCCACCTCTAACCTCCTCTTGGAGGTTTAACCACCACAAAAATAAAAACAATCTAAAAATTATTTTTATTTAACTTTTTCTTTAAAAAATCAAAAATTATATTTCATTATTGAACAACTGCCATTGAGGTGAATGTCCTCTTAATCGATTAATAGCGCTGTGAGTCCAATAGTTCCCCCAGATTTCAGTTCCGAGCACCAGTTCAAAAGTTATAAAATCATGCACGCACGTTTACTTAACGTACCCGAACAAAACATCAAGAAATTGATTCTGGACACACCAGGCATCAGAATCAAGTGCCATAAATTTTTTCAGACTATTAATAATCCCATGTATTTATGAAATAATTTTACATGGAGTTTTTGTGTCTTTACATTCTCCCTGCCTTAGGGCTTTACATCCCCGAAAACAATAACTCTAACTAAGGGAACAAATGGGGGTACTGAGTAGGCATATGAGACTCCCGCTCCCATGTGCTCTCCTAGAGGTTCCTGTGTAGCTAGCGTAAGCTAAACAGAGGTATTGACCTTCCATGTAGGACTCTCTCCTGTCGATCCTAAATCTCAACTAGAACCTCCGTGAATGTTTCCTCATCATCGATGTTTATCTCCCCATGGTAGATGATGTGGGAAGGGTCGTGCACGTATATCCTCAACTGAGATACATGGAAGACGTCATTCACCCGGTGCAACTGAGGTGGAAGAGATAAGTGGTAAGCCACCTCGCCTTCTATGATGTGGACCAGGAAAGGTATGATGAATGGCAGAGATAACTTGTCACCTCATCCAAATCTTCGTAGACCTCATTGAGGTGAGACTCATAGAAGGACGTGGTCGCCATCCTCAAACTCCAGAGGTCTCCGTCTCCTATCAGCATATGACTTCTGTATGCTCTGTGTAGTCTTTATCTGCTCCTAGATGATCTTTACCTTCTCTGTGGTAGCTCATACCATCTCTGTTCGCACTAGTGTTGACTCCCCTTGGTCTGTCAGGCATAGTGTTGATCTGCAGGGCCGACCATACATGGCCTATAAAGGTTCTGCCCTGATGGTAGAGTTATAAATATTGTTGTATGAAAACTCTACCAAAGGTAAGTGATCCTCCCAGCTATGACCAGAGTCGAGGACACAAGCACAAAGCATTTCTTTGAGGGTCTGGATGGTCTGCTCGGTCTGGCCATCTATCTTTCGATGGAAGTCAGTGGTCATACGTAGCTACATCCTTAAAGCCTCTTGCAACCCCTACATAGTCGGGAAGTAAACCATGCATCATGTTAAAATACTATATAAGTAGGTACTCCATGAAAACGCACAATCACCTATACATAAATGTGTCCCAAGCTCTCTACTAATCCTTGTTCTCTGATCGGTAGGAAGTGGGCTGACATGGTGAGTCGGTTGACAATCACCCATATTGAATCGTGACTCCTGGATGCACATAGAAGACCTGTCACGAAGTACATTGATATCCCATCCCAACTCCACTCTGGGACCTCTAAGGGCAGAACAAAGCCTTTTGGTACCTGGTGCTCAACCTTCACGTGCTGGAAAGTGAGACACCAAGGGACAAACTCTGCTACCTCCTTCTTCATACCTGGCCACCAGTGCTATCGTTGAAGGTCCTAGTAAATCGTTTCCACTACTGGATGTACCGCTAGAGGTGAAGTTTGTAATTCCCTCAACACTTCCTCCTCAAGTGAAACTAGTACCATGGTACTTCCTCTGAAAATGATGATGTGCTCCCCACCTTTAGAAAATCTTTCAAGTGCCTGCCCTGTGGATATATGAGCACCTCATGTCTCACAGTCAGGGTCCCCATGATGCTCCTCCCTAACATGCTGATGTTGTGGGGGAGTGACTGTAAGAGAATGTAGATAGGCTGCTCCATCTCTATCCACAAAGGATATTTGTAAAGATGCCAATTGTTCTGCCGCCTCACCTAGCAGTTGTATACTATTCCTCCTACTAAGCGCATCTGCAACAATGTTCCCCTTACCAGGAGTATAGACTATCTCGAAGTCATATTCCTAGGGGAACTTAAGCCAATGTCGCTGTCTCTGGTTTAGGTCCCTCTGAGAGAAGATATACCTGAGACTCTTGTGATCAGAGTACACGGTAAAACATTTTCCCATCAGATAGTGCTACCACATCTTCAAGGTGAAGACCACTGCTTCTAACTCTAGGTCATGGGTATCAAAGTTCTGACCATGTTGTCTCAGCTATCGAGAACCATTCATGATCCCTACTCGCTCCAGCTTCAGGACACACCTGAGTCCGGTCCCTGATGCATCGCAGTAGACTACATACCCAACACCTTCCTATGGAAGCCTCAAGATAGGGGAACTAGTCAACCTCTTCCTCTACTCCTAAAAGCTCTGCTGGCATATCTCCGACCACACGAAGGGTTGCCCCTTCTTCATCATGGATGATAGTGGTGATGCAACTCTGGAGATGTCTGGAATGAATCTCTGACAGTATCCAGACAAACCAAGCAAACTACGTACCTCTATCACGCTCCTGGGTGGATAACAAGCATGTACCACCTCGATCATTACTAGATCCACTGCATCTCTAGCCTCTAAGATGAAGTTTCCCAAGAAGTGAACCTATCGAATACAAAACATTCACTTAGAGATCTTACCATAAATCTAATTCTCTCAGAGTGTGTCCAGTACTAACTGAAAATGGTAGGAATTATCCTCTTTAGTAGTCATGTAGATCAGAATTTCGTCGATTAAGACTACGAAAAAGAGATTGAGTTATGGCTGGAATATCCTGTTCATGGTAAACATTAACACTACAGGAGCATTGGTTATGCCGAAGGGAACAACCAAGAACTCGTAGTGGCCGTACTGACATCTGATGGATGTCTTCTGCACATCCTCATCTCGAAATCTAAGCTGGTGATAGAATGATCTGAGATCTATCTTTGAGAACCATCGTGCTCTCTTGAGCTGATCAAAGAGGTCGTGAATCCTTGGGAGTGGGTTATTGTTCTTTAAGGTCACCTAGTTCAAGCGACGGTAGTCAACAGAGAGCCTCAAACACCCATTGACCTTCTTCGTATATTGAATTGGGGTTGCTCATGGAGAAACGCTGGCCTAGATGAATCCCTTTCCCTACAAGTCCTCTAGTTGTACCCGCCGCTCCCAAAGATCAGCAGGAGCCATTTGATATGTTATAGTAGATATCGGTGTTGTCCTGGGGTACAGGTCAATGTAGATGTCCACCTCCCTGTGAGGAGGTAGTCCTAGAACATATTCAGTGAAAACATCTGCATACTGGAACACCACTATAGGATATGTTGGACTCTACACATCAACTACTTCGAGGGTATGGCAAGACAACTGGGGAGTGATAAGCTGCACCCTCCTCTGAGTAAGTTCATCCTATACTGCAAAGGCTCCCATCTCGCATATGAAGGAGAACATGGTCCCATCTGTGCAGACACACCACACTTTGTGGCTAATAAAGTCAATCTGAGCATGGAATGTAGATAACCAGTCCATACCCAAGTTTACTTCTTAAGTACACAACGCCTCTACTAGGAGTTCCTAGCCAAATCTCTCATATTCTAGAGTAAGCTCGTACTACTGGAACCAGTGCGTGATCATCGAATCAGCACCCATAGGAGCCTCTAGCTATAAGGATCGAACCAAAGGATCCATCAGAATCTCTGAGCTCCGAAAGAGGGTAGTGGAAATGAAAGAGTTATTGTCACCTGTGTCTATAATAACTATGGCTAAGGTGGAGTAGACATAGATAGTACCATGAATCATCTCTGGAGCGTCGTGATGGTAGGCCTCAGCTGCATGAAGCTGAGCTCTCCCCTGTCCACCTTCTCCCTACGGTCAGGGTGGACCTCCTAGTGGTGGTGATGGAAACACCTAGAAACATCACCCACCACCTGTTGAATGTCCAGCTCCTCTTCCACATCCTCCTGTGCCCTGCGGACCACCATGATTTTATCTTTTCCTCTGCCTGGGAGGTCCCTGAACTGTCTGCTAATCATCTGATCGGCGTGTTAGACAGTCACGAGCCATGTGACCCTGCCAGCCAAATGAGTAACATTGTCTTCTCCTGACAAGTATGTCACTACCACAGGTGCCCCACATAAAAGATCTGGAGTCCTTTGGTCGTCCACCCATGGGGCTGGTCCTCTTGGACCTCTGCATCATCTGTCTACTTCCAGCTGCAGCAGACTCCACTGCATGTCGACCAGGAGTGGGTATTGCTGCTGGTGACTGCTCAGCCAGGAAACTCTATACTAAGAGGGTTCTATCTAACACTCCTTCCTGCATCGGGATGCCGAGTGAGGTCATAAAAGCTCTGATATCTCTCTTTATCCCCTTCTCGAAGGTCCGGTCCCTAAAGAATGTGTCCCATACCATATCTGTGGAGTAGTGTGAGAGATCAGTGAACCTCACTGAGTACTGAGATACCGTCATGATACCCTATTGTAGATGCAGTATCCCTTGTATCCGCACCACACAAAGGGTGGCTGGGACAAACTCTTCCCTAAACAGGCTCTCGAAGTCTGTCTAGAGTAGTGTCGCCTAGTCAAGCACCAGGAGCATCAGGCTCCACCATCTGTCTGCTAATTCCTGATGGAGACCAGCAGCATGGATCACCATGTAGCCTGTTGGTGTCCCTACTAGCATAATGAATCTCATCACAGCCTCCAGCCAATCCTCAACCACCTATGGGTCCATCTCTCCCCAGAACATGGGTGGCCACTAGTGCTAGAACTCGTGCAATGCACTCAAGTGGTGAGCATCGTCTGCTGCCGAGGGTGGTGGCATCAGTGGCCCAACGAGAAGTAGTACCGCTGGTGCCACCACTGGAAAATAGCCCTACACCGAGGCTTCATTTCTCGGTGGGATGTCAGAGTGTACGCCTCTCGGGGATCTGTGGGGAGGCATCCTGAAAGAGATAGATGTGACACGGTCAAAAGATTATACCTGGTGAGCTGACCTGGTTGAGATGATATAAGATAACTTTTAAAGACACTCACACAATCAGTGTTTTCGTGCACTAAGTCGGAAATCAGTAGTCAGGGTCCTGGTTTATGGATACGCCGGCCTCCTGTACCAACACTGGACTCCCTGAACTAAAAACCACAAATAATACCCCTAACAGTATTGGATCACGAAAAGAAATATCAGAGTCCTAGGTTCGGCGGTAGAACCGACTCCTCTGATACCAATTTGTCACCACCCATCCCCTGGGGCCCATATCGGGAGTACCCCAAGTCTGCCTTCCATATGCCAGGGGATGGCAACTAGTACCAAAGGCATAAATCCCTAAAATGGGAAGGCTTTGCCTTTATAAATTGATACACACACAACAGAGTTCAAAACTATAAGAAAAAACACTAAGTATAAAAATATATAATAGAACTGCTGGAAAGTAAAAGGGGCTAGAAATACAAGCCCAAAAGGAAATTGAAATTAAAACTGAAATAAAGTACAACTGAATAAAATTAAAGCATCTAATAGGTCTTCCTCTATGGTTCCTACTTGAAAGTTAGGTACAGATGGCCTTATTAGCACTCCTCGTTCGTCTGTCTGCTCCGTGTACCTTCATGCCGAGTGGTCCACCTCCGGGTACCGTCCAGTCCTACTACTCTCTATCTCATTCAGTGTTATCTGTCATCTGTAACTAACACAACGAGGTGCAGGCATATCCCGTGTAGGGACGAGTATAACGATAATCATTAGGGACCCCAAGACACTCAAGGTCTCACAAAATCCAACAAGTACAAACCACAAAGTATTATGCCAACGGATAACCATTAAATAGGTATATTCCCATACATATTCTTAAGTTTTCTTGTAACCCATCTATAAAATGAGGAATATACAATGTTACTGACTTAGCTCAAACTAGGATTTTATTCTATGGGGTAGTATCCAATAACAACCCCGGTCACACTATCAGAACCTTGGCTGATGGTGTACTCCTCTTCTATCGAGTACAGTGGGACTACCGCGTCACACATAGGCGCTTTCCACTATCCGTGGACTTCTAAAGCACTCCTCTTGTCGAGTACCGTGGATCTAAAATGCTCAAACAAAAGCGCTCTCCACCACAGGTCTGCTGCGCTCACACAGAGGCGCTCCCCTGGAAGCCTACTAAGGTACTCCACGTGTCGAGTACCGTGGGTCTGCCACGCTCAAATAGAAGCGCTCCCCACCATGGGTCTGTCGTGCTCACACATAGGTGATCCCCACTAGGCTAGTCGAAACACTACGAGTTGAAAGGTCAGTAGTCGTTAGGTCTCAGCCAGCTACTAGGTCTCTGTACTCCGCTCGCTCATCTCCGGGAGGATCCACTACACGAGCTACAGGTCGATACCCCAACTGTCATGAAGCCCCACGAAAAACATATAACATAGAACCGCCTCTCTATAGGGATCTCAATGCAACAGAAGGCACATAAATCAGACGTCCGGTCTGTGAGTTATTGGAATTTCCGTTCCAGGGGCCTGGTTGGATTTTAGGTTCAAACCAACATGAAAATACCCCAACTATGTCCAAAGCTCAAGTGGGGTATGCCCAAAGAACAATCTCGCTCTATGCTTTCTGTCCCCATAGACAGTTTGTTGATCAGACACTAGTAGACCATGTTATGGGAAAAAGGTGTAATCGAGTCTAACAGGTCCGGGTCCGGTCCGACCCAGTAGGGCCGACCAGACCCATCCCAGGTCTGGACCGGGGTACGACCTGGTTCATGGGTCCGACCTAGGCTGAGAGTCGAGCCCGGTCTGAGGGGGTGGCCCAGCTCGAGTAGGTGGCCCGACCCGAGGGGGCATCCCGACCCGAAGGGGATGCAAGTCCCAGTTGGCTGGCGGCCCATGTGGCCCAACTGGCTGGTGGCCCACGTGGGCCGACATCCTGCCATAGCCACGCCTAGGGGGAGGCATGTGCCCCTGGCTCCCGAACGATTGAACTGTTCAGGTGGAACCAAACCGGCGCCTGGTGGCGCTGGTCCAGCTCACGCGGGACCCAGCGCAGTCCCTTTCCTCATAGCTGGCCGAGCGGCCAGCCGCTCCGCACCACAGGCACGGCTAAACGGCACAACGCCCCTCTATCGCGGCCCACCCAGGCTGCGGATCCCGTTTGGGCGGCGCGATGGAACCGTGCCCTTCCGCTGCGGCCCTTCCCTCCATGCGGCTTTACACCGGTCACGTTGCTCTGCCACTGTCCATCAGCCGTGTTCCGCTCCTCTGGTGGTATTGTTGCACTGCCGCTATCATCATAAAGGGAAGAAAAAAGATGGGGGAGGGTTGAGCCATGTTTGTGTGGTATGAACCCTACTCGTTATGGTGATATCAATCGGTCTCAAAGAATCAAATGATGAAAAACGTAGGGTAAAACTCAACCATACAACAACCCCTACCTCATTTGTCGATCGTTGATAGAGGAAGGAGGGATTGGAGAAGACGAAGTCAAAGACGACATCAGTGTTATTCATTGGTGACACATCCCTTTCTTGCCCCGGTTGAAGATGGAGGATGATGGTGTTCGTCGTTCTTCGGTGGTGAGGGGAGTCCATTGTTCGAAGATGAAGTACTCCAAGTTCATCCAACTGTTCCTCCTCTCCCAAAGTTCCACCAAAAGAATTTCCAGCAAAAAATAATTGGTTAAGCCAACCCATTATTTAATATGTTGTACAAAATATTCAAAAGAATTGAAATGGTTGTTTTAATTAAATGAGTTATCTCACTTAATTAAGTGGGTGGAGTTGGCTCAATTAATTAGTGGGGAAGTTGAAAAGTTTTCTCCGCCTTTATGGGGAGTTAAAGGGTGTTTAAAACCCAATGTGGTCCCCACCAAGGATATTCTCCCAAGGGAGGTTATGTACCGGTGGGCCCCACTACCATAACCTCCCATGGGAGTTTACAGTGTGGTGGCCCCACATCTAACCTCCTCTTGGAGATTTTAACCACCACAATAATAAAAATAAGCTAACACTTATTTTTATTTTACTTTTTCCTTTAAAACTCTAAAACTAAGTTTCATTCTCGACCGACTGTCGTTGAGGTGAAAGTCCTCTTAAGATAATACCGGCACTGCGAGCCCAATAGAGCCCTCAAGTTTTAGTTCCATGAACCGGTGCAAAAGTTATAAAATCCTTCTCGCACGTTTACTGAACATACCGGAAAAAAACTTATGAAATTTATTCCGGGCACACCAGGCCTCAGAATCAAGCTCCGTAAATTTTCGCAGTCTAGTAAAAATCGCATGTATTTATGAAAATAATTTCCACAGAATTCCCGGGCCTTTACAAATATACCTTTCAGTTTTATTAGTAAAATATATTTATAATGTTTAAATAATTGAAAATATTATTTATTATAAACAATCAATAATATCATTTTTGACATTATTCATTTAATAAGACATGAAGTATGAAAATAACCCAAAAAAATTAGAATCCTATCATGTTATAATTCACTATAATGTTAAAATTATCTAAATAAATTTAGGGAACATTATAATTACATTAAAGTATAATAATATTATCATTTTAGACACATTTATTACATTTATCTCTTATGTAAATAAATTTTGGGTCGATGTTGCAAAAGAATTTATAGAAATTATATCGTCACCAAAAAATAGAATTAAATTAACATTTTATAAAATAAATCATATTTAAAATGATTTTTTAAAGTAACATATTTTTTATTTATCACTGTAATATAATATTATAGGGAATAAACAGAAAAATTTGATATTTTCATATTAATATCTCATGTAAATATTACAAATGTTACAATAAGATTCATTTGAAAAAAATTCATAATCTAAATTTATTGATGATTATTGATGAAATATACTCAAACAATTACATTAAGGAAACTATTGGGTTGATTTTTAGTGTTAAAACACATTAATTTTAACAATAATGGACAACTCACCCATACAAATATGATAATTATATACTATGATTCTTATTCATAAGGACAAAAATAAAAATTGTCTAAGTTAGAAAACATGGACCTCATGATTCAAAATAATGAAGTAATTTCATTAGATTCAATTTCATTAATTTATAAGTAATTTATTTGAGAATAAAATCAAATACCGAAAAATATCCTCTGATAAAAATGAATTTTATTATATACAAATGATTTCATAAAAATGATAATAATAAATTTAACTATATGGAACATAATTGGATTATTAAAAATTCTAATAAAATATGTTTTCATTTAAACCATTTTTAAAAACACTGGACATTATAAATTAATGAATTTTTTCTATAAAATTAATTATAATAAACTATTCAGAAGAAAATAAATCGTCTCAAAAAAATATAAAAAATTCATGTAATTATAATGATGATATGATTATTAAAAAAATTAAGATTATTTTATGAAATATTTTTTCAAAAGGATGCCATAATTGATTAAAATATATTCTCACAAAAATCAGTAATATTCATTTATGAGGAATATAGATTTTAGAAAAATTGGATGACTTTTATAAAACAATAATGGTGTTTTTATTATGTATATATTTATAAATATATTTTTATTGGGTATTAACATCATATATATTTCATTATTTGTTTATTTTTATTTATTCATCCCAATTCAAGTACTACATTATAATTTTCATATTTTAAAACAATAATATTAAATGGTGTATATAAGCTCCATGTTAGATGTGGTATAAACTATCGAACAAAATTTCCTTTTAAGAGATCAATAAGATTACATTTCTCCCTTCTACAAAAAAATTTAACCTTTAAATTATTATTTATATTAGAATCTATAAAAATATTTTGGTTTTTCTTCATGACAACCTCATCTTCTAGTGATACTTATTCTATTTTATGAATTTTTTAACATACATTTACCAGTAAATTCATATGATTCCTCAATAGTTTATCATTAGTGTCAAAAAAATGATTGGGTTCTTCACCATTAGTTAGATTAGAATCCTGGTCTATTTCTTTTATGTAATAAAATGTGTTGTGTTTGTTATATACTTTTTAAAAAATCGATATGGAACACCTTTTTCAATTTAGAGAGGCTTGTTGGGATTGAAAAATATCAATCCCAATCTCTTATTCATTCCGGAATTTAAAAGGCTTTATATACCTAGGGAAAGGATTTTTATTCATACTAAAATTTATAACACCCTTCATTGGGGATACCATTATGTAAACAAGATCTCCTAATAGAAATCGTAAATCATTCCATCAGTTATTGGCATATATCTTCTATATTTAATGATCCTCTTTAATGTGAGTATGAGTATCATATTCCTTTCTTATTGTCCCTCAATAATATTTAGAACCACAAAAATTATTTCCCCAAATATTTCCCAACAAATTATATTTTGAAATCTATTTCCATATAGACATATATATGGAACCATTAAAACTCATTATTTGAAGGTATTGGTATGGAAAAATATTATCGATGGTTAATGTTGACCCCACAAACATTGGAAGCCAAGTCATCATGAACTAAACAAGAATTCTAATGTAACAAAATTTTTGTATACTACCCATATTCTTTATGATGAGAGGTAGTGATCCAATGATGTTTAGTATCAAGATCGTTCTGATGTATTTATAATTTTTTTAAATAATAGATCATGATCAGACACAACTTAAAGTATTCCAACATTATGGATTAAAAATTTATAAATATATATTTCCTTGTTGGGTGGGAAGAGGTAAATCACCACATATATGAAATAAGTGTTTATATTTGGTAATTTGATAATCAAAAAACCACATTTCATCATACTTCGTAAGAGTTTTGGGAAATATAATTACAAATTAGATATTAATATCATCCAATATAAACATAAGAATGGGGTTGGATTACTCTAATCCTATATGATGATATCACTCACCAATAATATTTTGAGTAACATAACATCTTTAAACATTATTAATAAATTATTTCTTCATATTATCACACAAAAAATGTTCCTTTAAATATTTATACATCTTCATTCTTCTAGGGTTAATATATAATTTCGTTTTGTGCTAATTATATAATAATTTATTTTTGTATCTATGGTATAGATGGATCACACAAACTCCGTACTAATTTTTTAATTCTATCTTCATATATGATGTTATCCAATTTCATAATATCCATGAATCTTCTTTTCTTTTGAAAATTATCTTCTACAATCAAAAAATATTTTACCATTTTTAATCAATATGGTTTCAAAATCATTATAAAATGCTGTGATGTTTCCCCTTACTCAATAATTCACATATCCATGTTTTATTAATCAATGAATACAGGATCCCTCATATTGTTTATATTGGTTAAAAATCCATGATCATTCCCACATAATGTGTATACTACCATATTTTCCATCCCAATGTTGTAATGTATTGAGAAAACACAATCCCATTTATCTTTAACCATCATATTTTTCTATTTTTGCGATCATTATTTGAAAATATATTTTCTATACTCTTATTATTAATTTATATCTAAAAAGTTTCACCATAGATACAATGTCTTCATAGTAATAATGAAAATATTACGGCTACCAAAATATATACTTTAGTTAGATAGTTTTCTTCATGATTCAAGAACTGCCTTGATTAATATCTAATAAAGTTATCATTATATATAAGGACACAATAATACACATCTTTGATGAATCACTAAATGTCACAAATACATTATTTCGTGATGGTAGTTTAAAGTTTGGATAATTCACCCATCTCAAATTCAATTCATCAAAACCCTCTTCACAATTATTTGTCCCATATGAACTTAACCCCTCTAATTATATTTTTATATAACATGTTATAAAATTGGATTTTTTTGACATGCCCTCGATAGCGACCTTCAATACCAATAAAACTATATTATTTGGTTGTATTTGTGGGATTATTCCACTCATTGACTGTGTTTTTTTGTTGAAAAAACTATGATCCCATACATAAAAAATAATTTTCTATGAAAATAAATTGTTTTGGATGTTTTTCAAACATGAAAAATATCCCATATAACCCTTTTATTGTATGAATTTTATTAATAAGACAAATGAAATTATCATGGCCCTCATATATTTTAGATTTTCTTTAGATATTATAAATAAATAATATAAAAAATTCCTTATGACATTCCATGAATACATTACTCATTAGAAGCATAATGATAGGGGTGCATTAGTCAATATAAATGTCAATGAAATGAACTGATAATTTATTTTCCTTGATTAAAATTCCTTCCTTGGAATTTTACCCTTATTTATTCAAATTCAATGATACCTAGAATCATAATTTATCTTTGAAAAATATTGGGATTCATGAAGCTGACTGAATAAGTCATCAATACGAGACATATGATACTTGTTCTTTATCATAATAAAATTGGGTTAATTGTAACCCATGCATATCCTCATTGATTTATCTTTAATTTTTTGAACTGAATGGGGCTTCCCAAAGGTGAAACCATAGGTTATAAAAATCACCTTTGACACACTTCATGTAGGTTTTCCATTTACACCACTAATTACCTAGTGGAAATTATATTGTGATTCATTATTAATGGTCTTCAATAAAATTTATAGTCAATAGAAACATAAACATTATTATATGGTAAATTTTCACATAATTCTTCGCGATATGCATTTAAATAAACCATTCTGGGGTGTTATCCATCCCAAAACCCAATCCAACAAGAGATTTGGGCCAAATGTTGTTCCCAACCCCTAGTGACTAGAAACTAGTTACAGGGTATATACAATTAACATTGGGAAATATTTCACTCATGGATATAATAATAAAAAATCCACTAGAATAAAAAATAAAATTACTTATAATCATAACCAAATGAGATACAAGAATTTTCAGATTCAGGTTTTACACAGTTATTCTGATACCTAAAATACTAAAATGGAAATGGCACATTTATAACATCCCAAAACCCAACATTTAAAAAGATGGACATCACCCTCAAAACACCTCCAACAACTACTACAAGAAGTGGAACACGAGAAATAAGATGTCCCATCACCACCACAATATATCTTTCCTTTTCTTGGGTTATAAATAATGATGTCTACATGAATGAAAAGGTGTACCTAGTTTGTGATACAATGCCAAATATGATTCAACCGAAAATAAGTATTACATGATATGAAACATGAAGATAAATCAACATTAAAATTTTAATAAGAACATTTGGAATCATTTTGAGGGATCATATTCAGTAAAAAACATTTAGATAAAAGCTTTATCCAATAAGACATACAATGAAATAAAAATTCACAGAAGGTCCATTATATAATGACAGGTAGCATTGTATCACAAAAGCATCACTTTATATGAAATAAACCTAGGAAATTGGAAATGGTTAACTAGCCTTAGTGAGTCCTTGTGAACCTCATACCTCAATGATCCAAATCATCCAACCAAAAAAATAGTATTCTCATAATCAATATAGAATAAGGGAACACATCCTATTTTCTAGTGGTGTCCATATCATAAGACAAAAAACAACAGAGTTCCCATTAAAAAGAAACTACAGGGGACCCCATCACATGTTATATTGGTCTCTAACAATACAACATATTTATATAGTATTGTATCACCAATCCTGCTAGAAGGAAACGAGCCATAGTCACTTTTGAATCTACTAGTGCACAATTTCTTGTCCACCGAAATAGATAATTGGGATTCCCTTTTTGATAATGTTCCTTTTGACAGATCACATAAATCATTAATTTCATTTAATGCTTCTAGGTATCATGAAATCATAAGAAAAACACCATTTCTACAACCCACATTGATCTAACATTAAAAACTCACATGGAACCCATCATTTTTAATAAAGAAACCCCTTTTCAAGTTCACACAAACACACCAAAACCATTTGGAAATATATTTCAAACCACTTTAAAAACTCGTGACCCCCTTTGGGAAACCCAACAGGAAGAGTGAACATGAAATATAACAACTTCCATGTACAAATACCCTTTAAAATTCATACCAATATAAAATCTAAATTATATGATGTTTTAAAACACTTTAGAAATTGAAAAACCAAAGTTAAGGAGAAAAAAAAATTTCAATAGGGAACAGAACAAATTTCATTTCTAAAACCACCATTCAATGAATTTTCACCTTCAAAGTCCCTCGAAATTAAATTTATCACTTTTACACTATTCATAATATTCTTCTCGGGAGCATGACAATAAAATATAAATTACCTATTACTATTTTCTTTTATAAAAAAAACATTAACCCAATATGTATCACAAAAAAAATTTAAAATATCATTTCTACAACACCAATAACATATAGAAAACATTTATGAAAACAATAATGTATGAAAAATAATCTAATAATTTAAAATGAAGGAAAAAAATATCTCAAAATTTTCCTAAAATGGGTTGGAGACCACAACCACGTCACCAAGAGACCCTATAATGGAAATACCAAACCAAAAACATCATGATTCCACTGAAAAACATGTGATCATCCCCTCAATAGTTTAAATATCCATCTAGAAACTAAAAAGAAAATAAAGGGGGAAGAATAAACCTTAACGATGTAGGAAATAATGATGAAATAACTAAAATGATGATTAATTGAATATTTAAGTCCATAACGTCCCAAATATTATTTCTCAAGAGGTCCAAGAAGGTGTGGAGAGAGATTCACTAGATAAAACTCTCATAGGGTTTGGATTGGAGGTGATTTAGGGTTAAATAAAAGCAGGTAATAATAGTAATTATCTAATTTTTAATGACATATAATTGTCACCCAATTAGGCCAAATTGTTTTCTAAACCATGAAAAAATTTGTTTCCATCCATGTCAAAGTGGGACATGCCGCATGTGTTTCCTAATCATGTGGAAACCATTAATCCCTCACTATCCACGAGGAACAAGAATGCATGGTTTCTTGGAGGATGGAACACAGTTTCCTCTAATTGTGGACCACCTTCTGTCGAGCCCAAAATCAATATTTCCAAAAAAAGATCATATGGAACTGAAAGGATAATTATCGATACAAAAATAAAAAAAAAGAATACCTTAAAAATCATGGATTTGAAAATTATCACCACCAATAAAACATTCTTCCCTCAAAAATAACCACAATGAAAGATCATATAAAAAAATGAATATTCATCCTCAACCAAAGTCATTCTCTCCCGAGTCTTATAATCATAATTACCATGATTCCAAATAACTAGGACTGAATCTATGGATTTCCATGACGACCATTCTCTTGGGAATCCATTATCTACAGTAGATTCTATAACACCGAAAAATCTGGCTCTAATTCCTACTCTTCCCAATTCAACATAGGTGATGGATCCAGATTATACTATTTCAATTGAGATACAAGGATTATATAATGAATTGATGAAAAATGGGACGTAAAATTCATTCCATGTTCTAGCATACCAAACCCATCAATGACCTCAGAGGTTCTGACATACCATGACGTTATCTTCCCTTTCTTACCCAAGTAGCGATGACCCAAACTATTTTTCACTTTCTGGAATACCCATTCTACCACATAAAATTCAAACGATCAGAACCTCTGATGAACATAAGTCTTACGATGGCTCAATGCAGTCAAAAAATAAATCTTGATCAACATGAATTTATTAGACATTTGAGAAATGAGGCTAAGCCCCAACAATGCGGTTTCACCCACCACATCCTCACACAAAAGGGAACAACATGGTTGACCATAACGTTCATCAATGGGGTCCCTTAGAATCAATGATTGGAAGATATTTTTTTATGAAAACACAACCAATCCTAGATGGATACCCCTGATCATCTGAAGTCCAACACACATGAATAGAGAATGTCTTCTAAGATTGGATTCACCTGCTCTGTTGAACATCTGGTTGAGGACGGTATGCCATAATCAACTTGATCTGTGACCCCATTTTTCCAATGTCCATAAAAAAACCAATAAGTAACGAGATTGTCCCTATTTGAACTAATTTACTATGGAAAACAATTAATTATCACAGTATCATTAACATAAAAATGACCCAACAAATACAACTTGGATGAATCCTTGATTGGAATTATGTGGGATTATTTGGTCAAACTGTTAGTCAATACGTGTATATCATTCATTACATGAGGTTTATGAGGTAAGCTAATAATAATTTCCATGGAAGTATATTCCCATATCTTCGAATTCAACAGTAGTGTCTGAAGAAAAACAGTGGGCCTTTGGTTCTCTGCCTTAACCTACACACATATAAAACACCCTGAAACAAATTCAGGTACATACATCCTCGTAGATGGAAAACAAAAGTTCTAACGCATATCATAAAAAAATTTTTGTGGAATTTTGGTGAGTTATTCACTAGAACACATGGCTATCTTATAGTACCAACATCCAAAAAAAAGGATTGCACAAAATGACCCTTGAAGCACAAAACACCATTAGGAGACAATGACCATTCAAAGTGCACCTCCCCACCATTAAAGGATTGCAAAGATTTATGAGAGAAATAATTAATCAGTTTCTCATTCCAAATCAACTCTATAAAATATGGATTCTATTAAATACAATCCAATAACACATATCCACTGTGATCCTTGTTTTTGAGATACAATTGGGAAAATAGGCCCATTAATGTCCAGAAGTCACTGGACTACATTTATATTTCCATAGACATGTTATTCTTTAAGGAATCTGCAAAAAAAACTTGACTTACATGGGGTATAAAAGATATGAAAATATAACCCCAAAAGGTACATAACCTAATAATGATGCCTCAAATTTAGATCCTACTTTGAGAATATGTTGGGCAAGCCATCATGATTAGAATATACTAAAAAAAATCTACCAAAAAAGGTAATGACACAACATCATTATAGTAGGAATCACTAATATTAACTCTAGGTCATGAGTTGGGTAATAATTTTTATGTGGTATAAGTTTGTGTGAACCATACACCACCACATGACCATCCTACATCGGCAACACCAAAACCCTACCTAAGAATCACAGTAGACCAAATATCCCTGTCAAGACTCTAGAAAGATCAAAATAGGGTGGTTTTTTAATGGATGCTTAATATCCAAAAAAGGAAACTCAATAGTCTGTTATCAATTCAATCTTTACCCCTTTATATGTAAGTACTGCAATGGAAAAAATAAAGTCTTCATAAATCATGAACAAATCTCTTATAATACCCTGACATATCCAACGATATTCATAATTAAATAACATTTGTAGGCTATTCCCATGACATTGTTCCACTGATCATCTCATGGTCCACTGAAACTCAACATTCTATGAACTCATTATCGAAAAACATAAACTTTCAGATCCATATAGTGCAAAAATAAAACATCACCTAGATGAGATGATCCAGAAAGTTTTTTAGAATATTCCTGAAATAGTGATCACTATCCTCCTCAATTCTATAGATTACATTGATGTCATCAAAAAATACCATGAAAAATTATCCAATATTATGATGGAACACCTTGTTCACAAATTCCATAAATACCTCCAGTGAATTTGTTAACCCAGAAGGAATGAAAAAAAATAATCAAAATGGTTGTACCTACTTCATAAGGCTGTTTTCGGAATATACTCCTCTATAACTCTGACATGGTGATTCTCAGAATATAAATTATACTATAAGAACCACATTTCCCCCTAATGTTGTTAGAAATGGTCACCAATATGGAGAAATGGTTACTTGTAATTGGTTATCACCCTAATCCACATTTGGAGATCATTAGACAACAAGAGAGACCCATCAAAATTTTCAAAAATAGAACATGGGGAATGAAGGTGAGATGATTGAGAGAATGAATACAGTGGGTTCCAAATAATCAAAATGCACCGTTAATTCCCTAAAAAGTTTGTGGGAGAAATGGTACAATGGAAGAGATATCATTTGTATTCTAGGTTCCATATCAATGTTGAACTCTACATCTCAATTTTGAGGAAAACCGAAAAAATTATATAGAAAAACTATTAATACTCATCCACAACAGGATTTAACCCCCCCACCAAATATTAATCATCACCCTATAACATGAGAAATGATATCTAGACAAATAAGGTTTCCCAGCTACAGAAGTGTTGGACCAACACATCCCGAGAAAGGATCCCATTATCCCTGAAAAATCTAGTTACATCCATTAGGTGACACAAATATTAAACACCATTGAAAAAAAGTGATGTGATCCTAAAAATGCGCCATCCAATCCATAATAAGGTTCACTTCAAATAGGTCTATTTATAAAAGGTGGGAATCCCAATCCAAATAAAACACTAACTTGGTGAGTTCATAGGAAGAACACCTAAAACCTTACTCTCATGTCTTACAAAGAAGCTTCACTAACTCCATCATGCAAGAAAGAAGCTCAATGTTATGTTTTGACAAAGCCAAGATATGGGAAGAAATAAATGAATGAACAGAACCATTAAAAAAATGAAAAACTAAATATAAGGTAAGAAGAATAGTAACTCAAACTATCACATGCCCTGCATCTAACTCCACCGATGCTCGTTCCATGTCATGATGTATCCTAGTCTATTCCAGATCATGCTAATGACCACTATCTTATTGCACTACCCTAAATTGAATCTGTATAGAATGATATCCATCCCTACTAACATGTCCTAAAAATGGTGAGCCCACTATCCTAAACGATTACCACTGATCCAAAATACCATTGAATGATACATATCATGCACCACTAGGACATGAGTGTGCCATATTTTAAAATTCATGAATTTTTAAGAGGGGTATACGCTGATAAAAAGTACTGTGTGGAGACGAACATAACAAATGCATGTTCCCAGCCATCCCACATTGCTGAAACATGAATGACCTGAAACCAGATTCCAAAGACAATTATAGTAAGGAAGGATGGCGTAATCTACCACCTTCCCTCTTCTCATGTTCATCCCACTTCTTCTTCTTCTTGGACTGACTACCACTGCACACTACTGACACTAATCGAGAGACACTAGACATGCCTCTATGATCAATTTCCACAATCGTAGCATGATCCACCACCTCAAAAAACTTCTTAAACATGAAAAGAAGTCATGGGATTAGAAATACAACTACATACCAATATAAAAAATTCGATCCATCATTACCTCATTAGAAACTACATCGGAATAAAACCTAACCAACTCTGCATTGTTTTTAGCACACTCCATTATGACCTGGACTCCCACATGATGATCCAAAATTTCCCAAGTTATAGTGATGGAAAAAATATATAGAATATACTAATAATTTATTAAATCCTAGAAATACCTCCCCCTCATATACTCGTGATTCCCAACATTCACCACAGAGTCACAACACTTGCAACTAGAACCTTCCAACATGAATGAATCACACTTTAACATAAATGTCTCATGGGTATCAAGGATCTCAAAACATCCTATATATTCCCTCAAGATAATACATAGCTTCCTTGGGACTTGTGCTATCCCGAATGGAATGATGCTTATTTTTGATGAACTCATAAGAATTATCCTTTCCTGGACATGGTTTGAATTCTCCAACCAGAGCAAGACCAGATCCCACTCCATGTCCCAAATCATGGATAGCCTAACCCACTACCTCCACTAGTCTATGATCAATTACTGTTGGATAACTCTCTATGACCTCTTCTTCGGACTGCATACGAATTATATGGGGTTGCATTTTGCTATAATATTCACTGACTATAAAGAAAAAATATTAATACAACTATAAACAAAAAATTTGAAAATTTTTAGTAGAAACAACAATTTCCAAAAATACCCATTAATAGAAAAAACTCATTCATGTCAACAAAAATCCATAAAACGCACTCAACATCTTACCATTGTCTATATACAATCGTCACCATGTACGTCCCACCTGGGGGAGAAGTAAAAAAAATTCCCTAAATCCAATGGAAACTTGATCCTTGTTTTGAGGTGTGTTGTCCCTACACCCCACTAATATCCATAATCTCAAACATAAGAAATTACAGCTATTTTCAAGCAAGACTCCCAAAATAACATTTTTTAAAAATAGTGAAAAATCCTCTGATACCAATTTTTCATGAACCAAACAGGGGTGAAATCCAACTTGAAAACTAAACTAGCCAAATACATGGATCTAACGGTATTACCAATCCCAAATGGATTGAAAATAGTGCCCAAATAACAACGATAAACATTTGGAATTAATTTACCCAGAGATATAACAAATTAAATATTGAAGATTAAAACATCACATATCTTATAATCAAAACCATTTGAGATACAAAAACTAGCAAATTAAAATTTTACATTTATGTAAGACAATAAAAATACAACAATGGAAAAAGGAACAATTATAATATTCGAAAAGACTCCATGTAACAAGGGGACATCAACATCAAGCCACGACTACCAACAAATCTAATAAGTGGAATACTAGAAACCTAATCCACCATCACCACCACGATACATATTTCATTTATAGGGGTTATATCTTTCAAAGTACACATACACCCAATTTTTTTTTGGAGTTTTTAAGACTAATCCAAATATAATTCCACCAAAAACATGGAATACATGCTATAATAGTAGATGATAATTCCACGTGAACATTTTCAAGGAAAAGTTTCAAAAAAACACTTTTATATAAAACCATTTCTCTGTAAAAGAATTCTTTGATACAAAAATGTACACAGGAAACATCATATAATGATACATTGAACCACATCACAAAAGAATCATATCACAACAGAGAACCACATGCATATCCATATGGGTAACTAGAAATGTAGGGGCCCTATGAGCTTCACACCATGATTATCAAAATCCTCTGATTAATAAAAACATCAATAGACATGCATGAGCCCCTAGAGGGGAACAAATCCCAAACTCTAGTGGTTTCCATATAATATACAAAATCCAGTAGTATTCCCAGGCAGGATCCACTAGAGGGGATCGTATCCCAATGTCGGGTGGTCTCTAATCATATCAAATGTTTATTTAGTGCTGTATAGTCAAACCTACAGGAATAATATTGGTCTCAACCACATCTAATACAACTATCATACCATTTCTTAACCACCCACAAAGATACATGGTATTCCTTATTTTATAACATTCCATTTCACATATCAGATATTTCATTACGTTAAAATATACATGAATGGCATCACGGACAGTCAATGAAATCAATATTTTAACAAAAAAATTGACATAATGACCAAAAATCGCATGGATGCCATCATATTACATAAAAAAACATTTCCAAATTCAAACGCATGGACAGACACAAAAATACATTAGAAAAAAATTTCTCACAACATGGAAAACTTTTAAATCCCCTTGGGAAACCCAATATGAAGAGTTCAAATGAAATCCAACAATTTCCATGGGAAATTCCCACATCAAACTCATACACTTACCAAATCAATATTATAACATTCTCCAAACCAATTTCAAAATTCAAAAAACACAATTAAGGTGAATTAAAGGAATCCAACCTGGAACAAAACACATTTCCTTTATAAAACAATCTTTAAAATAAACCACACCACTAAGATCCCATTAAAACACATTTTTATCTTTTCACAGAAGCAATAAAACTCTTTTAAGAAGCAACACGTGGAAAATCCCATGTATCATTACAATTTTCCTTTAAAAAATCAATATTCATAACATATTCATCTCAAACACATTTTAAAACATGTTTCATGTGACAAAAAAAATCATGAGAACTCATTTATGAAACCAAGAAGAAAAATCCAAAACCATATAACAATGTAAAATCATGGAACCACCTACCCCACACTTGGAAACTTCTGAAAACTAGTGGGAAACAACAATCACAGCAATAAGAGACCCTATAATGGAATAATCGAACAAAAAAATATAAAGATTCCTCCCAAAAGAACTATATCAACCCCTTATTATGTCAAATATCTTACTGGACAAGAAGAACCCAAGAAAGATAGAATAAGAACCCAATAAAGAGAGAGAAACGAAGGAATAAATTAATCAATTGATGATTACACTATGATCAAAGAAAAAACACCCAATTATTGATAGTCATGAGGCCTATGAAGTTGTGGGGTGATCATAAATGGTGAAAAATCCCATATGGTGTAGAATAGATGTGATTTAGTGTTAAATTGGAGGAGGGAAAAAGAGTTATTTTCCAATTTTTGATGACCATGAAAAATTTCAGGGTTATCTCACATGTTTTTTAAAACCATGGGTTATTTGTTAATCCCTCACTATGAAATAGGGACATGATTCATGGTTATCCCATATGGTTTTCAAAATCATGTGGCAACTAGATATCCCTCACTATTCAAGAGTAATGAGGTTTCACAGTTTCCTAGAGGTTGGAATAAGATTTCTACCAAATATTTTCCAACAGTGAACAACCTACTATTGATCCCCAAAACTAAATTTTTTCACAAAATACACACAGGGAAACCTTGGGTAAATATTATACAAAAATAATCAAATAAATGCTCTAAAATCACAGATTTTACATATATTAATAGATTCCATTCCAATATTTACATCCTTAATTTGAATAATTAACATTCATATTTGGGTTGTTTTTTATTTTATTCTCGAATAATTTCATATAGAAGGATTACTTGGGATGGATATATACATTACTCAGATGATGAATTATCCCCTCTACATATAATAATTTACTTTTCCTCATAATAAATTACAATTTACTTCCCTTTAAAAGGAATTCTTCAATTATTTTATCATATCTAATACATACCAAGTATTTTATCAAAATAAACATCAGGTATAGTAATTGAGTCTTCATATAGGTAAAATTTATGTGTCATAATGGGAGATAAGTAACACATCCTTTTTGTGGTGAGATCCCCTCAAGGAATTTTTATGGACAACTCTATTCTTAAGAAATTATAAATATACATAATTTTATTTGAAAATAGGGTATATATAACAACTTGTGAAAATATAGATATAAATTATATATTATCTTAATTTTAGTCTATGATAAAAGTACCTAACATCATATCACCATGAATTTCAATATTTTTTGTAGTGATCTCATAAAATTGATCTTCTCCCCTAATTAACTTCTGTAGAATGATCCATTGATGCTTGTGAATTTTGATTGAATAGTACCCAATTTCATTATAAATAGTGAACTAGATTATAATAGTCTCCTTCTTCAATTTAAATTCATTTTCTAGATGAACCTTATCAATCAACTTCTGACAAACACCCATTACCATCTAGAATTTTTCAAAATGTTTATTCTATGTATTTCACATGATTGAAATTTCATCATTATATTCTTCTTCTATAAATCCTTCCATTTTTCTTAGTGGTCAGTTGAAAATTTTTTTTATTGATTTCTCATTAATATATAGGATATAGGAAATTACTTTTTTATCATTATAGAACATGATATAATATCATAATTTTTTTTTAAATCTTTAGTAACCTATTCAGATCAAAAACATCATATAAAACTATCGATGAAATGATCAATAATGATTTCTAGATTCCATATGTAGCCTAAAGGATGCCTGAAAAATCATATAAATTTCACCTAATACCCTACCACACATTCTTCTTCCTTATAATTTTGTGTAAGTAAACCCCTCTCAATTCCATCTTATTATTTTGAAGGGTTGTATTTCCAATGAAAACAAAATTAAAATTTCTCCATTAAATGTATTCTATTTAATTTTCCCATTTAGTGATTTAGATCAATGAACACAATTTAAAATCATATTCTTTCAAATAACACACCTCCATTGTAGAATTTTTAAATTATTCACATCCAAAATCATGGAATATCATTTCTTGAGAGAAAAAACAGTTCTTAATCACTAGTGGATTAGTAAATAAACTAAAATATAGAGGCTTATATCATATGAAGTGATCCAAAATTGAAGAATAATGCTATAAAATAATGAGGTTCTTCACTTCTGAAAATTTATTCATCATAAAATTATTATGAATCCCTAATTTGGTTGTGATCATCTAAGATCCAATATTATATATTTTATATTGAATAGTAGGTAAATATATACATTTTCTATTAGTGTTGATTATATTTCATCTATTAGTATCCATAATATTCTACGAAAATACATTGTGTATTCTCATAATAATAAAAAATATTATACATTAAAATATAATTTCCTCCAATTTCATAATTTGTCAATTATTATATAGTGTTACTATAGTTCTCATGGTAGATATTTTTATTTTAATTCTTCTTCCCATGATACTACTATACATCATCTTTTACAAACAACATCATTCCAAACATCAGTGACACAATAATAATGTCTACATTTTTAGATTTCCATGGTTATGAGGAATTTTATCCTTATAGCCAAATCAGTTTAAGAGACATAATGAAAATAAAATAGAAATTATTACCATTTTAAAAATAAAATATTAAAGAAATATAAAAACTAGTAGTTCATATTATATATTAATCAAAATATATTTCTTCATATACTAGGGAAAATAAATAAAATATAGGTTGAGCGCAGATTCTTACCCATAGTTATATATATTAAAATTTCTCCGGAATAAATAAGTAAATATCAATATGGAATGGTAAAAACTGGAAAAATCTAGTCACCAAGTCAATAACATGAGTATGAATTGCATCTATAGATACCATCAATTTTTTAATTTCATTGGTAATTGTAACAAAATTTTCAATGAAGGGATGTTTTAATATTGAATTTCACAATTTTGGATTTAATGATATCGATACCCTCAAATCCATGGGAAGGATTTTTTAACTGATATGTGGGTATACATTGGATTCCTATTTAATTTTAGCTTAATAAATTGTCTCTTGAGACCTATAATTGCATCAAGACACTTTATAGTTTAAAGAACTACCAATCTCAGCATTTATAAAGGATTGTTTCTATATTTAATGATCAAAATAAATTCCTAAATATTTTTACTTATTTGAAATTATATATTTTGATTAGTGATTACTTATTATCAATAATTCCCAATCCAATCAAATAAAATTCAATATAAACCAACATATGTATAAATTTTATACTATTTTGAAAATATGAATACCAATCAAAGAATGTGTAAGTATATTTACTGGAAATTTAATATTCAAGTATCATATTAATTTGATTGTTTCAAGAAAAATTTAATGTTCATTATATTAAACTGAAGGTCATGGATGGAAAATAATTTTTTTATTGTAAAAAATAAAAAATTTATATGGATAAATGAAAATCGAAATGATTTATTTTTTTAAAAAAAATTAGCTGTATTACATATCAAACCCATTTAAAATATTTTGATATATATAAAAGTATTAAAGTTTTATAGGGGTATGAAACTATGATAATTCCATATATGTTAAAAGAAAACATTATTTTTGTGTTCTTATAATAAATGGTAAATATTATCTATGAAGTAAAATATCAGACATACTGAATGTAAAAAATGTAAAATGTAGAGTATAAATTATTATTTTTTTATTATTTTAATTTCGTAAATAGTATGTTGTTTCTAGGTCAATATAATGAAATAGAGATATGGAAGAGAAGTATACGTGACAAAAAAGAGGAAAAAGATCATTCTTTCTTTTAACCATACCTATTGAAAGAGTTAAATGAATTGGATAATTAATCAACATCTTTAAATTTATATTCATGTTAAAATACTCAAATGGGCATCATATACACCACATAAAAATAAATAGTTAAATAATACCAATTATTACTTAATGGAGTGAGAATTGAGAGGACATCCCTTAAATGAGGTCTGACTTATCACGTAAATTGTTTGTCATCAATAATAATACAAATATGATTAATATTACATTCATAAGAACCATTTTCATGATTATTATTAAATTTCATTTATTTATTATCTTGATATATTCATTTAAATTTTGAATTAATTTCATATTTTTAAATTATTATTATTTTTAGATCATATATCAAAAATGGCTTTGGTAGGTTGACTATGGAAAAATTTATCATTATTTCATCATATCTATGAAAATAATAATGAAATAAAAAAATTTTATGTATAAATTATTCTTTTTTAGAAAATAAATATGTATTAGAATAATGAACTATGTTTTAATCTTGGAGATTATGGGTTATAAATTTTGATGAAAATTATTTCTATTTTTCAACAACCATGATTGAAAGCAGGTAATTATTATTTTATATTTTCATAATTATTATTATACAATAGATAAAATATTATTTCATTAAAAAAATATACTCTAATCATGTGTTGTGGTGGTGAATAAATTATCATACAATATTATGGAGGTTTTTGTCTACACATACGCTCAAACAATGTTACCTTTTTTCATTGAATTGGAAGGTAATAATAAATATGATATTCTATCTTTATTAATTGGTATTTATGTAACAAATATTCAATAAATATATACATATAATCCATCATTATATCTATCTATTAAATGAGGTTATGTAAAATGAATTACATTGAATCATGAAGCGGAAATCCACCAAGGAAAGGAACGATGGTTTTGTTTCACATTTTAAGGAAGTGGGGGTGGATTTAGGTTATAATATAAATATAATATAATTATATAATATTTTTATTTTTTTATCAGATTGTATTTTCATATTTCATAAATTTTTGAATGAAGTGGAATAAAAATATAACGAAAATGGTTGGTTTAGAATGATACATTTTTTTTTCAGAAAACCTATTTATGATTATAACTAAATATAGCATAGATTTGAATTCTAATCATATCATAGACTGTTGTATTTTGAATTTTATATATGTATGTGATTAGTGTTTCTTTTGACTGATGAAATTTTTTGTTAATGTATGCTAAATAGAGGAGATGCGATTCTTTTTACTTCGTTAGGGGATGTGTACTTTTGTAATTTAAAAAATTATTTAGCTAATATAAAATAATATTCAAATTCAAATGCATACAAAATTATATATTTCGAATTTATTTTAAGGATGAATAAAAATAGTATTATAAATATGGTTTTGATTAGGATTATACCCTTATCTATTATATTTAACCCCTTTTGAACCATTTTGAAAATTATCGTTGTATAAAAGTACTTCAACTATTTAATGATCCATAATGTTTCGATAAAAAAATGAACCAGAATTGTATCATGGATGATGGTTTCCACAAAATCCGATTTATTTGAAAAAATATAATTTTTTTTGAATTTTAAATCATTTCATAAAATATTATTAATTATTAAAAGTCATAAATGTTATTTTTAAACTATTTACATAATATAACATTAAATACATCAAGAAAATGTGGAAATTATAATCTAAACCTATAAAAAATCAGTATAATGTTATATATATCCAAATGTTTTGGGGATACACAAATTATTTAATTTTATATTTTTTGGTATTTTTAAACTCATTTATTTGATTTTTATGTTAGTTAAATTAATGTTGTGTCAGTGTTGTGAAAGCATTTGAGGAAATTTTCTGAATTGTAAAAAGTATAAACAACGAAAATTGATAAATAATCAATATATATTTCAATTTCAAATTTATATCTTATTATAAGTCATATTTGTCTCTATCATAATATATTATATGTATTAAAAATGAATGGAATCATTTTTTTCATTATCTCCCACTTAAATGTTATAATGGTAAAAATTTAAATATAATGGAATAAATAATATTTGGAGAATGTTAATTTATGTTAAACACTATAATGAAACAAAAATGGGTTTTCTGAAATTTCATTTTAATTATAAAAATGTTTTTACAAAAACATAAATCATTAAATTTAATTCTATGAAAATAATTTTATTATTAATAATATTGATGCACTAGTTTTACTATTTTTTTAAAAAAAAATTTGAATCTTTAATTCGATGAAAAAAATATTTTTTCACGAAAATAATAATTTTTCACTTATCAATAGAAAATTATTATTTTCAGAAAAATAAAAACAAATTACTGAATGCTAATTTTCATATGTTGATTTTAAAAAATATGTACATTTTATCAAATAAATTTCCTTAAATATGAATAATTTATTTTTATTTTATCACATAAAAAAAATTGAAAACCTGTTTGGTGAAAGTATATATTTGAATAATAGAATGACTTTACATAAAAATTACCTAATTATTTTATATGTATAGATATATAAATATTTATCGCGTATGAACTTTATAAAAAAAATAAATCTTGTGGTTATTCCTATTTACACCCGTAAACTCAACGACTAGGTTATTTATCATAATAAATTAATAATATTTTTCTTTTTCATTTTGGTTCAGTGTTGTAATGCCTAGATGTTTATCTGAAATATTTAAATAATAATTATTAATTAGTATCTTGTTTTTCACAAAATCATGAGTTTAAATGAATTACGAGATGCCCTTATTATAAAATTGTTTTTGTATCCAAGTCGTTAGGTTAACTGGAATATTTATAACTAACTTATGAAAATGCATTATTAATGATTTGACTATCAATTATTTATAAAAAATATAAACCAATTAGATATTTTTATTTTAGAGTGAATTACTTTTGGTAATGAAATTAATGAGATATAAATGTTTTATATACTTAATAAAATATTTTTTATATTCGTCTAATGGATATTTTAGTCATAGGTTATGAATAAAATCTTATTTGATGTATATTTTTAATAAGGTTAATTTTACACCTTCGAATGGAGAACCCATTTTAAATTAATATTTTTACACATTAATAATTTTTATACAAAAACATAAACATTTAATTTTTAATCCGGATATAAAATTATTCTTTGGTTAATTTTTTGATATTTTTATAAAAACATTCTTATATTGATAAATAGTAAAAATAATCTAAATTTTAATTAAAAAACACTTTTTTTAATTGAGAAAATTTAATTGCTTAAAAAAATATTTAATGATTTTATTGCATAAATATAGTATATTTTTACAATTTCATATAATTTATTTCATTACCATTAATTTTAAATTGAATTCATAGGTAAAAACATTTCAATCTTTTAACATGTTTTAACTTTTAAAACCTATTTTTTCAACAACAGGATTGATTTTAAAATAATTACATCAAATGTTGTATCTTGAATTTGGAAGAATTTATTCCAAATTTGGAATCATTAGGTTAAAATTATGTTTACATGAAACTTATATTTTTGGGCATTATGAATAGTATATTTGGTAATAATTTTATTACTATGGTTAAAGGTAAATTTGGTAATTAAGGGTAAAAATAATCTTAAAAATTATCTTAACACCACTGAAAGTCCTATTTTATGACTAAATTCGACATTTATCATCTATTTTTTGAAATGGGATCACATTATGGTTACTTACCTATGATAATGACATGAATGATAAAAAACTAATGAAATGGACAAAATGTCACAATCTCATTTTACATAAGTATTTTAATTTCAATATATGGATAAAAAGATATAAAATAGACTATAAATATAATGTAGAATGGTAAAATAATTACCTAGATCATATGAATTTATTTATTATTAGAAGAGATCATATTATTACCATTAATGATGACCCAATTATGATGTAGAAATTATTTTATTAATAAAAATATCAAATAAATGGGTTTAAAAATATTAAAATATATATCAGATGAAATAATTAATGTTCTCGAAGAATTTTCTATGTGTCTATAACATGTAAGTATTGTATTTAATATTTTGGTTCGAATTCATCTTCTTTGTTAATATTATTTAATGTCTAACAAATGAATACTGTTAAAATTGACACTGTTGACATTTTATAAACATAACATTTTTTTAAATTATTTAAAAATCATAAAAATATATAAAAATTAAAAACTATTCATTATAAGGTCAAAAATATCCTAATGTGTCCATTTATAGTAAATTGACAACACATAAGTAAATATTCACTAGTAGTAAATATTTAGAATAGTATTACCAAAATTAAAATTTAATAGAATTACAAAGGTTCAATTAAAATGATATGGTTTAAATTGAAAAAATAAGTGGTCCAAAATTTATTGGATTATCAAATTACTACCCTATATATACTCATATTATAATTAGTGTGACTTTGTTGTTTTTTTGTAGGTTATGATATTATTATAAATTAAATTTTTTGAGAGTTTCCTTAAGTGCCCCTATCCTTTCTTATAAAAAGGAACCTCCTCCCTCTCCTCTTCACACCATTTTTAGCCTTCATGATCTTCCATCCTCTTCCCATTAATCTTCTCAACTTCCCCATTAACATTCTGGCAGTTCCGGTATTCTCAAAAGACCGACTCTAGTGCCCAAATTGGAAAATCAAATGAGGAACACCGAGGAAGATGTAATCACTTGTACCGTTTCATTCAAGTTTCTTTTTTCTAATACATACTCTTATTTAGTTATTCATTATTAATAAATAACATAATTATCAATATTATATAGATAATTAATTATAAATATTAAACAACCCTATTTCACATTTTATTCATCATATGAAAAGGAAATCATCGTGCATGCGTATGTACAGATTACCGTCTCCACGCTATGGTGTAATCTATTTTTCACCACCACCTTGCATGGATGGGTATATTGGTGTATATAATACATATATATAATAAATATAAAATTATAATAAATCATAGATACTATGAATCGTCCACTTCAATACCATTCTAAAATTATGGGAAAGATATCGTCCCTCTTGCGTACATACGACTTACCGTCTCTACGATATGATGTGATTCATTATACATGATCTTAATTAAACCATGACTATATAATTTAATTGAATGAATAAATATGATATATATTATAACAATAACATTATTTATATGATATAACTATTACCTAAAATGAGTAACAAGAACTTATCTGACAAAACATATGTAATAACATTATGTAGTTAATAACTAAAAATTGAGTAACAATGAAATATTACTAACAAACGAATGTAAATATGAACATAAATGTTATCATAAAAATGATTATTATTCATGAATAAATCCGTAACATTATTTAAATCATTATACATGATTTTTGGATACATACTAAGCATATCAGACATAAGGTAAGGGATAACTTTTCTAATCATGTTTTCCTTGAGATTGTTTATTAGTAAGTAACTACTGAGGATATATTTATCATCCATGTACATGTTTTCTAAAAATATTCTCATAAAATGTTTACTATTCTTCTATGTATTTTCAAATTCATTTTTACCCATTATTACTTTTACAACATGGTATGGAAGGAATCCTTCTTTTGTTTACTATATGTGGTACTTTTTTGACTTTTTTGGAAAAACCACAAGGAGAATGTTTTTTTAAATTATACGGCATGAATGAGTTTGTACATATTAATAACTATTTATTTACATGAACCTTCCTCTAAAATTTTACAATTTATTTTCAACTAAATTATTTTCTTTTAAAATAGTATGATATTTCTAAAAAAGAAAACAATTTTTAAGAAGAATGAATATATTCCTCAAGAATGAAGCGCATCTATTTAAAAAGAATCCATCTATGATTACACTGGATTATGTTTCTATACATATTATTACTATGATATTATTGTATTTATTATTCAATGTAATTTAGTAAATCTATTTGTTTCACATCAATTATGATGGAATGATGTTAAAGAAACCCATTTGATTTCATGGGTTATGCTTTGGTAAATGTTTTTATATTTTTGTTAAACACATAAGGATGGTTTCATTATGAGATGGGTGGGACCTATATCTCCTTCCAATTCATTGGGTAATGATTTATATCCCATGGGATATACATGGATGGAACGACAAGTTAATCTGGTTCAGTGATACAGGGTTGGAAGGAGGAGAGAACTCGGTCCAGTAATGAAATTGTCCGCTATGATGGTCATAGCAATGAGCCTTGTCTAATATAAAATTATTTCCAATGTTTATATGTATATTCCATAGAATTTAAATTCATATGTTATAATTATTGGGATTACATTTTACTTCTATGATTTATCCCATGATATGATATTATGATCTCTTATGTGTTGGATAATATTTTCAAAATATAGGTTCTTTTGAATAAGATATTATTGATATTACATTTGTTTATCCTTACTGGGAATTTGATATATCCCTTTTGTATGATTATTTTCCCAAGACTAAGAAGTAGTGTATTAAAAATGGTATGCCGGGAAGGATTTTATTTATGATGAGATTAATGGGAGACAATGTAGATGTTTTATGAACAAGTTGTTTTTGTTTCCCCGTTTCTAATAAAACTATACATATATTTTCATGTCGTTGTTTTTAAATATGTTGTAATAAATATACCTCAATTCTAATTTAATATCAATGTATGTGATTTATGGCTCATTATATATGGTATCCGACCAAAAGTATAATTAGAAATTTAAAACTACGCTGAGAAATACTTAGTAAGAACCATAAGGATATGTCTAAGTATAAGAGAGAATACTAGTGTTTTAGAAATGAACTTGAATAATCTAAGATAAAACATAATGTGTCACAATATTTAAATACATTCTTGATTATGTAGTATTCCTTTAATAATTCATGTTTCTCATACTATTCTTCTTGGTTTTAGTCAATGGCTAGAACCAGAAGGAACAATGTTATGGTTGAATGTGATGGGAAATGCAATGATTTCCCCTATTGAGAAACCAATTGTTATGTGAGTTGTAATGAAAAATCTTATATCCATGATCACACAACTATATCATGCAATGAATCATTTCAGGCATCCAAACGAGCAAAAGAGGGAGCAACACTCTGTTGAATCCTTTATGATGCGGCATCCTCCTCTATTCAGTGGGTCTTCTGATCCATTTGTGTATGGACAATCTATCAGTAACCTTGAAAAGATATTTTTCGTCCTGCAATGTTATAAAGAAGATAAATTCATCTTTACAGTATATTTTTTGGAAGGAGAAGCTAATCAATGGTGGAATCATATCAAGAATATGAGGCAATGTGATGATATTGAGTCAATGGAATGGGACGAGTTCGAGAACATAATTTTCAATAAGTACTTCCCTAATATTCTTCGAACCATGATGAAGATTGAATTTCTTGAACTAACGAAAATTGATGAGGAATCTATTGGTACCTACAAATAAAAATTTAGGAGACTAGCAAGGTATGATTCCAAAATAATTATCCAACCTGAGAGTAATATCAATTTATTTTTTGTGGATTAAAATGAAGTATCTAATGGGAATTATCCATTAGGGCCTTCAATAGCTATGAGGAAATGTTTCTATGTTCATTCATGGTCGAGATGGAGATTAGAGTAACCCATCAGCCATATGGGTTTGATAAGAATAGGAAAATATAATTCAACGGAAAATCTGAAGACCACATTGGAAAGAACATGAGTTTTCCATTATCCTCAACGGTTAGAAAGAATCATGGAGGGAATTGTCTTAAAGGGAAAAGTAAATTTTTTAATTGTAGAAAATAAGGACATCAAGAAATTGGATACCAATGTGATTAGAAAAAGAGGCCAAATAATGCGAACAGAGAAAAGGCTATAAATAAAGAACCTTCTACACTTCAATGTCATATGTGCATAGAAATGGGGGCATTATGATAATCAATTCTCTAATACAATGGTTATTTATGATGATCGACGTCAACAATTTCAAAAGTCCAAATAAAAAGAAAAGTCACATGAAATTACTATCAGTAATATTGAGTATGATAATGAAGTTAGGTCAGCGGGAATAACGAGTATAAACGAACCACAAGATTCCCTTAATTTAAAATTACCATTATATCGTAGAAGTTAGGTCAGCAGGGATAATTATAACTAACTTCTGAAAATTCATTATGAATTCATTGACTATCAATTATTTATGGAAAATATAAATCAATTCGATATTTGTATTTTATAGTGAATAACATTTTTCTAATGAAATTAATGAGATATATATGTGTAATATACCAAATAAAATATATTTGGTCTTCATCAAATTGATATTTTAGTTATTGGCTATGAATAAAAACCAATGTGTAGAAAATGGCCACGATTTTGAAGAATAGTTACACCACAAAATTATGAAGGTAAAAACTAAATGACGTAGAATGAAAAATCACAAGATGCATGTGAATAAGGATGACAGGTTTCCTTTCAGTAACAAAAATTAGAAAAAACTGAAGGACAAAATAATATAATAAGTAAATGATGAATGTTTCAATAAATGAGAGAAAGTTATTCATTTTTTGATAATAAAGGATTAATTTTGGGAACATAAAAATAATCCATGAATGAGAGAATTTAATGAAACAATCTATATTGGGGTGAAAGAATAATCCAATGTTAAAATAAAATAACTATGTTAGAAAAGTAATTATAATAAAAGACATATGACAATATCCAAAAGGGATTGTAATATTTATGAAATAGGTTTAGATCATGTGGGAAAATTAAGAATAATAAAATTCAAAGAGATGAAAATATCCCAAGGGAATGAAAATGTTCCACATGAAAAATAAATTTAATTTCATGATATCATGATAGAATGTGTAAACCCAATTGTTTTGGGAGGTCAATTTATTATGAGTAAGGAAGTGGGAAACAACTAGATTGTATGTGTAACAATTACTGTATGCAAATAATGAATATTGATAAAATTGATGAAATCACCAGCTGATAAATTATACTTAATGGATCAGGTAAAAAAGGATATTACACATAATAAAGTAACAAAACAACTCATGATTACCAAATAAAAAGGAATTCAAATTTTATTATGAAATCATGATGATTACTTCTAGAAATGGATCGAAGTGTAAATGGTAAAACTAATTTTGATGGAATTATCAATCTAACCTCTAAGATAGATGAATAAGAAGGTACAAAATATTTCATAAATATTTTTTTATGTTATTACCATATATGAAATTGAAAGCAGATATTGGTTCACAAATAGTAAACCATTACAATATGGTAATATTGACTAATTATTAAAAAAAATGCTTAGCCCACCAAAAATATCATAATGTTATTAATAACAATTATATTGAAAATTATATTTTAAAATGTGAAAATATAATGTCAAATACATTTCCAACGTATGACAACCCTGATTTTATTACAATCTTAAACATGATTTATTACACAAAACATCACTTGATACAAAAAATAAGATCGAGAGGTTCAGTGTATTTGGGGATTATGATCATTACATAAAAACATAAACCAGGAAATACAACATCTTTATTGAAAACTTCCTTTACATGACCACTACATTCTCTCGTACTTAGCATTTCATGGGATAACCTAAGGACATGCATAAGAAAAGGGTGAGCTATAAAGCCCTATAAGGGAGTACACATGGAATAACATGGGGAGTATAATACATGTTAGGAAGTAGGAATTTCAATAGAGCATAAGAGAAACATGAACATAAAGGCATGATAAATCATGATAATCATAACATGGAAATGTGGCAATAATACTTAACATGGAATTAGCATGAACCATGGCCCATTGCACATAAAGAATGAGTAAATCCTCATTGCACATGAAGCATGATTAAACCCTCGTTGCAATTGAATTATCATTAGTAAACACTCATTGCACATGAAGTATCATGATACAGTACTTAACCAATGCATTGGAGCGCTATAAGGGGGCACACTTCTTAAACATTTTATTTCATGCATAAGTGTACCACATTGATCATAAAACATGGATTCATAAAACATAATAATTTATTCCATGATAAAGGAATATGGAAAATTCATACATGAAACTTTATAATCAATAAGTAAATGTGCATAAAGGTCAATAACATTGATGGAGAAATGGGCATGGTATTCACTACACAATGACATTGGCTTAGAAAATCGGTTCCATTTCACCAGCGTAACAGCGTGACATAAGAATTCATAAAAATGGTTGATGAGAAAGAAAGGGGTTCCTCATCATATTTACATGTAATGGACATTAAGTAGGTCATATAGATACGTGTACCCATAATTTTAATGGAATTTAGATTCATGATACAAAAGTATTTCTTGAATGTAAAAGAGGAGAGAGAAGTTCCATTCGGAATTTCAGCATAGTAACAGGTTTACATGGGAGGAATTTAATGAGAGGGAAGGGGTCTACCATCATTCAAACATAAATAGGGATGTATGAGGGAGGTGTAAAAACATACCCCAACATTCATAATTGAAATTAAAAGGGAAAAACAACTTAAAGAAAATTGGACAAAAATGAGAAAGGAAGAAAAAACCCTTACATGGAAGTGTGCTTCCAAAGGCTAGAGAGAGGTTTGTGAGAGGCTTCATGGGATATTGGGGAACCTTGGGAGGATTATATAGAGAACAGGGCAGAGGTTGGATGAACTCCAAAGGCATAGAGTGAGGAGGTAGTGGGTTCTTGGGTGGGTTTATATAGGAAGGGTGAGGGAATTCTTTATTATTTAGGTTTGGGTCCCCTTATATTAAATTAATCCAAACCACAAACCATACCATGGTTTTTGCACATGGTTTTCGGAAAAGGTAAGAGGAAAAAAATATTTATAAAGTAAAATTCCTAACTTCTTAAAATAATGAGGTTGCTTATGTGGAGGTGAGTCACACTCCCATGGAAAATAATTTAAAAAGACAAGATGATTAATAAGTCTTGAGAGGTCCATTAATGCTTTGAAAATTAGTTCAAACAAACCCAAAATCACAATATTATAATGGTAAAACATATTATTTCCTAAAATGAAGCTTATAGTATATTATTACATCACTATTTGGTCATTATTATGTCCTAAAACACATTATAACTTTAAACGGTATTTAATTTTTACCCAAAAATTTGACTGTCTGAGAGAATTATGAAAAAGTAACCGTTGGATAATTTTGAAGTACTGATTCCAGAAATAACTTTTATTTTATCTAAATAATTTTATAAATATGTTAATTTTAACTTTTAAAATAAAAACCGACATTTATCCAGAATTCACGGGTTTTGACAGAAATGGCTTTCAAACCTTAATAAAAATTACAATTGCATTTATAAAATAATAAGATCATTTATATTTAATAAAAATTAATTTTATAATAATAATAATATTTTATTAAAATATTATTTAATTCAAAAATCACTTAATTTAATAAAATATAATTCTTAATTAAATAATAACTAATAACATTATTTGTACTTTAAAAACTATTTACTATGTATCAATAATGACAAGAAGGTATATTCATTATTATATACAAAAAATAATGTGCATGAACATAGTACTATTTATTTGTTACATAACCCCTTAAAACAGGCACATAAGACCTAAGGGTAAGGTGTGTGATGGTGAAAGACTCTTGGTGTGGCTCAGATAACATCGCTCGAGTGGTAATTTATATCATCTTCCACTTCTCCCGTAGATGGTTTCGTGTGAGCTTGACAAGAAGAAGCTCAGCTTGGGCTTGGTCAAGAGCGAAGCCCAAGGATGCCACCTCTTTTCCGAGATCCAACAAATGGGCTTCGTATGGGGAAATTCTACTGGATGAGGCCATCGCATCCTTTGTCTGAGTATATTGGTTTTGTTAAAGTCCTATATTATTACTTATCATGTGATCACTATTCAGTGACTATATTAGCAACGGTAAAAATTCTTTTCATAAAACCAATGAAGTTGACATTTTATATAAACATATAGAGACATGTAATTATATCAAGAGGGATTTACATTAATGAACCTTTGGGTCGTTACAATATTCCCCAATTAAGAAATTTCGCCCTCAAAATTTTCCATTTCCCACACTAAAACAGATGTGGGTAACTCAGCTTCATCATTTCCTCCAATTCCCAAGTCGCTTCTTCAATCATGTTGTTTCTCCACAACACCTTGAAAAGGGGAATTGTTTTATTTCGTAGAACATTTTCTCTATGATCTATGATCTTCACTGGTTGCTCCTCATAAGAAAGATCATCTTCCAATTGTACCACCTCATAAGAGAGTACATGTGAAGTGTCCGGTATATACTTCCTTAATAGGGATACATGAAAGACATCTTGTACTTTGGCCATAGTAGGTGGAAGTTCTAGTAGATAGGCCACAGCCCCGACACGATCAAGAACCTTGATGGGGGAGATGTACCTTGGAATTAACTTCCCTTTCTTTCCAAACCAAATGACCTTCTTCCACAGATATATGCATAGAAAAACCATGTCTCCATCTTTAACCTCAAGGTCCTGTCGACGATTATCTGAATAACTATTCTATCGACTCTAGGCTGCCTTGATACACTGATGAATGGTTTTCACCATCTCCACCATTTCCTCGACCATTTCTAATCCAGGCATCTTACGTTCACCGAACTCTTCCCAACATTCCAATGTGCTACACCTTTTCCCATACAGGGCTTCATATGGAGCCATTTGGATGCTCGGGTGGAAACTGTTATTATAATAGAACTAAACTAGTGGAAGATGTTGATCCCATTCTCCTTTAGAGTCCATTGATCACTCTCTCAACATATCCTCAAGTGTTTGGATAGTCCGCTCAGATTGGACATCATTTTGAGGATGATAGGCCATACTGAAGTTCAATTCAGTATTCAGAGCATGTTGAAGACTCTTCCAAAACATAGAGGTGAATCTTGGATATCTGTCAGACACAGTAGATTGTGGTACACCATGGAACCTTACCACTTCCCTGATATATATCTGTTCCAGTTGATCCAATGAGAAATCCTCTTGAATAGCAATGAAGTGTGCAGTCTTTGTAAGATGATCCACAAAAACCCAGATTGCATTTTTTCCTTTGGATGTCCTGGAAGTCCGGTGAATATGTCCATGGTGATGTTCTCCCATTTCCATTCTGGTATGGGAAATGGTTGCATCATCCCCATAGATTTTTGCCTCTCTGACTTCACTTGCTGGCACACCAGGCACTTTGATGTATATTCAGCGATGTCCTTCTTCATATTATCCCACCCAAAGTTTTCTCGGAGATCTCGATACATCTTTGTGCTCCATAGGTGAATAGAGAAATTTGAATTTTGTGAATCATGAAAAAGTTCATTCTTCAACTCTAGACTTGTTGGAACACATAGTCTTTTCCCAAACCACACAATTCCTTCTTCATTATCATTAAACTCCGAGGATTTTCCTTTTTTGATAGCTTCCACTTTTTCTTGAATTCCCACATCATCCTTTTGAGAATCCTTTAACCTATCCAAAAGCGACGGTTGAGAAATAATTTTTGAAGGTATTGATGATGTTCCCTTCTCTATGATTCCAATGTCCATCTTCATTAAGTCTAAGAAGATTGGATCCTTCTCAATTCTCATCATTGATAGAATCGATAGATCCTTTCATCTTAGGGAATCTGCCACCTTGTTCGCTTTCCTAGGTTGGTAATGTATTTAACAGTCATAATACCTGATGATCTCTATCCATATTCTCTGGCGCATATTAATCTCTTTCAATGTGAATAAATACTTAAGACTCTTGTGGTCAGTATATATCTCACATTCCTCTCCATAGAGATAATGCCACTAGATATTCAAGGCAAAGATCACCGCCACCAACTCCAGATCATGTGTTGGATAGTTTCGCTCATGGATTTTCAACTGCCTTGAGGCATAAGATATAACTTTAACATTATGCATCAGCTCACAGCCTAAGCCCTTCTTCGAAGCATCATTGAATACCACAAAAATTTCCCCACTTGTGGGTAAAGTGAGCTTGAGCGCAGTGATAAGCCTCCTTTTAAACTACTTAAAGCTTTCTTCGCATTCATCACTCAAAGAAAACTTTAATCCATTTTGAGTTATCTTGGTAAGAGGGTTGGAAAATCATGAGAAATTCCTCACAAATTGTCGATAATATCCTGATAACCCCAAGAAGCTACAGATATCCGGTACCGATGTTAGCCTCGGCCATCCCTCAATTTCATCTGTTTTGGAGGGATCCACAGATATCCCATTGCTTGTGATGATATGGCCCAAGAATGATACTTCCTTCAACCAGAACTCACACTTGATGTACATTGCATATAGATTCTCTTTGCGCAAAGTCTCCAGTATAGTTCTTAAATGCTCCCCATGATCCTCCTTGGTTTTGAAGTATATTAGAATATCATCTATAAAGACTACTGCAAATTTTTCTAGGTAATCTATAAAGACTTTATTCATTAATTCCATGAAGATTTCTAGATAATTAGTGAGTTGGAAAGGCATTACTATGAATTCATAGTGCCTGTATCTTGTGCAAAAAGCAGTCTTAGGGATATCTTCCTTCTTCACCCTTACTTGATAATATCTCGACCGCAAGTCCAACTTGGAGAAGTATTGTGCTCCACGCAACTGATCAAAGAAGTCATCAATTCTTGGGAGAGGATACTAGTTCTTTATCGTGATTTTGTTATGTTCACGATAATAGATGCAAATCCGCATTGACCCATCCTTCTTCTTGACGAAGAGGACCGATGCACCCCATAGTGAAGCACTTGGGCGTATAAACCCTTTATCCAGATTCTCCTGTAGTTGTTTCTATACCTCTTCAAGCTCTACAACAGCCATTCTATAGGGATTCTTGGATTTTTGTAATGCCCCGGGTATAAGTTAAATTGATAATTCAACATCTCTTCTAGGAGGAAGACAAGGAAGTTCCTCGGAAAACACTTCCGCGAATTCCCTCACAATAGGAATTTCTTCAAGGATGGTTTCTTCCTTAGACTCAATCATCTGAGCCAGATACATGTGCTCATAGGGCAGTAATATACATGCTTGAGATGATGGAGCTAATGGAGATTCATCTTCCTCCTTACACTTGTAATGAATCGAGGGTCGATTCTCTATATGATGTGTGATTTCCCTCTCCCGACAATTTATGTTGGATCTATATAAAGAAATCCAATCCATGCCAATAATTGCATCAAATTCAACCAGAGGGAGTATGGAGAGGTTTTCCGGAAAATTCAATCCACAGATTATAACATGGGAGCACTTATATTCATGGGATACAATGATTTCCCCATTTGTCGTACTCACTGACATCATTACTTCCATGATTTTTGGTGGTTCTTGGATTGTTCTACTAAACTTTCAAGATATAAAAGAATGCGTAGAACCTTAATCAAAATGTATGTTCACTATTCTTGAATGAATAACTAGTATACCTATGACCACTTCGTTTTCGGAGTTCACTTCGGCAGAAGTGATGGAAAAAGCTCTTCCTTGCTTCCTTGGAGGTTGTTGGTTGCCTCTGAAAACCCATGGATTAGGGCACTGATTTGAAAAATTATTCTGTTCTTTTCATTTCTAGCATTGAACAATGCGTTGAGGTTCGAACGGAGCATTCCTCTCCTCTGTCGCAGCCACAGGTCTTTCATGCTGACAGTTAATAGCTAGGTGCCCTTCTCTTCCACACCTGAAGAATTTTCTCGTCCCCTTAAGGAAATTTCCAGGGTTATTCTTTCTGAACTTTTGGCATGTGGGGTGCTGGATCTTCTTAGCACTGTTGGATTTATCCATAGGACAACCAGCATTGAAGTCCACCTTATTATTCTTGTCCCCATGATACCCATGTGATTCCACGATCTCCATTTCAACCTTGAGGGCACAACAGACAATTTTCTCATAGTTGTCGATGTCACAGATCGCCAATGCTTTCTGTAGGCTAGGCTTCATCCCAACAAAGAAACGGTCAACTTTGCATTCGGGGGTAACGATAAAACCGGAAGCGTATCGTTCAAGCCTTGTGAAGTTTTCCTCATACGCTCCAACATATTGTTCATCTTTTTTCTTGAGGTAAAGGAAGTCCCTTTCCATCTTAATCCAGATGGTGCACAGAAAATATTTATCGAAAAACATCTTCCTAAAATCCTTCCATTCCAAGGCCTCGATATCCTCCTCAGGATTTGTATTTTTTATCAACGTCCACCATTGATCAACTTCACCCTCCATATGATAAGCATCCAGGAGAACCTTCTCTTGTTCAGAACATTGAAGGATGGAGAATATCATTTCAATGGAGTTTATCCATTGTTCAGTGATTGTGGGATCAGATGATCCACTAAAAGTAGGAGGCCTTTATCTCATGAATCTCTTGATAGAGATTAGTTCTTTCTTAGGGGGGTTGAACATTCCTATTGACCCGTGTTTCTATTCAAAAATTGAGTTAGCTGATAGAGAATCATGACAAAGTTCGTGATTCCCGCTCCCATTGGATTGTTTATCTCATTAGTACAGTCATCGCACTGATCGTCACAACGATTGTCAACCCGAGTCCTCTTATTACCGGCCATTGGCTGGAATTAATGGAAATTTAGGATTAACACATAAAGGGTAATCCAAAGACAAAAGTTGATGACTTATAAATAAACTTTTATTTCATTTACTCATGAGCCTATAGGCTTCAATCTAAGCTTTTCATGATCTACTTTCTAACATATATTCTTAGGGGATTTTTTTTATTCCCTTAATAAGGGTTCATACTAAGCTTGTGAATTTATCAATGAATATCCCCTGGGAGTGTCATAACCAAGAGTGCAGCAAGGCCCGTTGTCATGCACCCATTCCTGTTCGAGTCTAGCTCAAAGCGGTGTTTTTGGGTTTTACCTCTAGGATACATCTGTGCCAGAGCAGCCTTTACCTGCTCATATCCAAACAAGGATGTATTTTCTTGATAACCCACTAACTTAATAATCACCAAAACTTAGGGACAAATTTATTGTACTTAATCTTTTGTCTAAGGCTTCCTTATCCCAAAAATAACTAAACCTCTCTCTGATACCAACTATGACAACCCTGATTTTATTACAAACTTAAACATAATTTATTACATAAAACATCACTTGATACAACAAAAAAGATCGGGAGGTTTAGTGTCTTTGGAGCTTAGGAACATTACATAAAAACATAAAACTTGAAATACAACATCTTTATTAAAAACATCCTTTACATTACCACTACATTCCCTCGTACATAGCATTGCATGGGATAATCTACGGACATGCATAAGAAAAGGGTGTGAAATAAAGCCCAGTAAGCGAGTACACATGGAATAACATGAGGAGTACAATACATGTTAGGAAATAGTCATATCAATAGAGCATAAGAGAGACATGAACATAAAGGCATGATAAATCATGATAATAATAACTTGGAAATGTGGCAACAACATTTGACATGGAATTATCATGAGCCATGGCCCATTGCACATAGAGCATGAGTAAATCCTCATTTCACATGAAGAACAAGTAAACCCTCATTGCACATGAAATATCATGACTCAACACTCATTTCACATGACGTATCATGATACTATACATTACCCAATGCATTGGAGCGCTATAAGGGCGCACCCTTCTTAAACATTTCATTTCATGCATAAGTGTTCCACAAGGATCATAAAACATGGTTTCATAAATCATAATAATTTATTCCACGATAAAGGAAAATTGAATTCATACATGAAATTTTATAATCAATATGTAAATGTGGATAAAGGTGAATACCATTGATGGAGAAATGGGCATGGTATTCACAACACAATGACATTGTCTCAGAAAATCGGTGCGATTTCGGCAGCGTAACAACGTGACATAAGAATTCATAAAAATGGTAAATGAGAGATAAAGGGGTTCCTCATCATATTTACATGTAATGGAAATCAAGGAGGTCATATAGATACATGTCCCAACTATAGAAATGTAATTTATATTCATGATACAAAATATTACTTGAATGTAAAAGAGGAGAGAGAAGTTCCTTTCGGAATTTCGGCATAATAACTGGTGTACATGGGAGGCATTTAATGAGAGAGAAAGGGTCTCCCATCATTAAAACATAAATAGGGAAGTATGAGGGAGGTGTGAAACCATAACCCAACATTCATAATTGAAATTAAAAGGGCAAAACAACTTAATGAAAATTAGACAAAAATGAGAAAAGAAGAAAAAACCCTTACGTGGATGTGTGCTTCCAAAGGCTAGAGAGAGGTTTGTGAGAGGATTCTTGGGAGCTTGGGGCACATTGGGAGGATTATAGAGAGATTAAGGAAGAGGATGGAAGAACTAGAAAGGCTTTGAGTGAGTATTAAGTTGGAGCTTGGGTGGGTTTATATAGGAAAGGTGAGGGAATTCTTTTTTATTTAGGTTTGGGTCCCCTTACATTAAATTAATCCAAACCAGAAACCATCCCATGGTTTTTTCCCATTGTTTCTTTAAAAGGGGAGAATAAAAAAATATTTTTTAAGGAAAAGGTCTGAACTTCTTAAAATAATGAGGTGGCTTATGTGGAGGTGAGTCACACTCCCAGGGAAAGTAATTTAAAAAGACAAGATGTTTAATAAGTCTTGACAGGTCCATTAATGATTTCAAAAGTAGGACAAACAAACCAAAAATCAAATTATTTTAATGGTAAAACATATATTGGCCGAAAATAAAGCTTATAGTATTTTATTACATCACTATTGGGTCATTATGTTGTCATAAAACACATTATATAATTAAACGGTATTTAATTTTTACCTAAAAATTTGACTCTCTCATAAAATTATGAAAAATTCACCGTTGGATAATTTTGACGCCCTGATTCCAGAAATAACATTTATTTTATATAAATAATTTTCTATGTATGTCAATTTTCACTTTTAAAATAAAAACTGACATTTATAAAAAATTAACGGGTTTTGAGTGAAATGGATTTCAAACCATAATAAAAATTACTATTGCATTCATAAAATTATAAGATAATTTATATTTAATAGAAAATAATTTAATAATAATAATAATTTTTTATTAAAATATTATTTAATTCAAAAATCCCTTAATTTAATAAAATATTATTCTTAATTAAATAACAACTAAAAACATTATTTTTACTTTAAAAACTATTTACGATGTATCAATAGTGACAAGAAAGTATATTCATTATTAAATACAAAAAATAATGTACATGAACATAGTATTATTTATTTGTTACATAACCCCTTAAAACAGCCGCATAATACCGAAGGGTAAGGTGTGCGATGATGACAGACTCTTGGGGTGGCTCGGATAACGTTACTCGAGTGGTAATTTCTATCAACTTCCACTTCTCCCGTAGACGGTCCCATTTGAGCTTGACATGAAGAATCTCAACTTGGGCTTGGTCAAGAGAGAATCCCAAGGATGCCACCTCTTTTCTGAGCTCCGACAAATGGGCTTCGTATGGGGAAATTCTACAGGATGAGGACATTGGGGCCTTTGTCTGAGTAAATTGGATTTTTTAAAGTCCTATATTTATACTAATCATGTGATCACTGTTCAATGGCTATATTAGCAACGGTCAAAATTCTTATCATAAATCCAAAGAAGTTGACATATTTTATAAACATAAAGAGAAATTTAATTATATCAAGAGGGATTTACATTAATGAAACTTGGGTTCGTCACACAATGAACATTAAATAGAAATAATTAATATTCACTATAACAGCTAGAATGAATTGAATGAATAAATTATAAAGAAAAATGCATAAACTAAGGAAAATTTCATAGGCATCAACTCACCTATTGTGACATCCCAAACCCAGATGCCACATAACCGGTGACTCGATCCCAGTGTGATACATGGTCTCAAGGAAAGTTTCTTGATTTCTAGTGGCTTCTGACTATTATTAGGGCCTAGGGTGTGTTCATGGGACGACTATTCCCACATTAGGAGAGAGTAGCCCAATATAAGTAATATGATTAAATATTAAATTATAGAAGCAATACAATTAAAAATCATAAGAAAACAGATGCAATTGATAAATGAGAATAACAATAATTGTATCAACTGGAAAATTGATTATGTACTATAATGTCACTAGAAAACTAAAAAACATTGATACAAGAGAATATGCAAAACATGTTTTACAAGGTAAAAGAAAACAAAGGAAACTCTAAGAATCCTATGATCAAACTCGGTCATCTGTTATCATGCTCCATCCTATCAGCAAAAAATCATGTGTTGGAAGCCTTATGCTTCCCATTGTCAATACCAACAACTGTGTAATCTCCTCCGGGTACCAAACAACACATGGAGAGGGTTCCCAATCTATTTCAATGTGCCAACACCAATGGTTTCAATAACATATGACCCATGTAATTGAATATAGAAGTGTACAGGTATGAATATAAAGATTAACGAATATAGTACAATATAACTAAATACCCAAGTACCTATTTGAGACCATGGCTAGTCTCTGAACATGTATCCAGTTCATTTTATTGAGCATTTACAATTGAATTTAAATAGTTCATGTGAGTTATAGCCAGCACTAACATCACCTTATGATAGTAGAATTAGTGAAAGTCCCAAGACATTACAAGAAAACATGGAAATTATATTCAGTGAGGGAGTTCCAGGGAAATAACCCAGGTAGCATAGATTTCATAGAAAGCTAACTCAGTAGTATCTGACTCTAGATATGGTTGTAAGAGTGTAGTCATATGAGCGTAATCCATAGAAATCCACAATAAGGAGCCACACGAGACCAAGGTGATTGACCTAGTTAAAATGGTGCTAAGAAAAGACAATGCCATATGATATTTAATTATGGAATCTACTAGTCAATGCTAGATCCAAGGAGTGTATATGAGGTATCCTGTAATAATGAGAAAGACACTGCAGCAGTATACCGGGAATCTAAGGAATAGAAAATAACCATATTCTAGGTGGGTATCATGCTAAGAAAACCACATCCTTGATTGAGATTTGGGTTCTTGAGACCCTATGTATGCTCCTATCAGAATACAGGCATGATTGAGTTAGTCTATTTCTATTTGACATTTAATCATGTAATAATTCATTTGGTTCAATTCATTCCTTCCATTAGTGTGGATTGTTCTAGTAGGGTTACAACCTTGTATTTATTATTACAATCCATGTCTTCCATTAGATTGGATAGGAAAAGTAATGTTTTATCCATTTAATTGTGTATTAATTAATGATTAAGGAATATTCAATTAGATAGGATAACTCTTCTACCTTCAATTAACATGGAAATGGGAGCAACATACATGTATCTTTTATTATATCTCATTTTATAAGACCAAATTATATATATTATATACTTTCCATTTCATATCTCACATTTAATAATCATTTGAAAGAACATACCATATGTGGTCCAGGTGGTGAGCATACATGGTATATGCCATTATGAAATTTTCATTAACAACCCATTTATAATATAAGGCCTCAACTTAGGATTTTCAAGATAAGGAACAACCTAATGATGGCTAAAATGTGCCAAAACACTAAAACACAAATATGGAATAACCTTTGACATTGGTAGGAATGAGTTGTGGGTGCAACCGCTAACAACTAATCAAATAATTGGAAAGTGTATATCGATAAGATTCTACTAAGTATAATCATGATATGTAAATTTAAGAAACAGCTTCTGATGATATCAATGGGCCCTACACAAATATTTCAAAATCAACGAACAGTATGGATGAGTTATAGACCACCCGCCTTAGGGTTGTATGATCCTTCTCCTCCAGTACCATCCCTTGATTTTCCTCTAATAGAACTAGATCTATGAAAATGTTCAAAAACACCAATGGAAATAACTAGGTCAACAGTGACAGATAACAAAAACAGATAAAAAGGACACATGTACTTACTGTTTCACATCCAACAAGATGAATGAGAGCCTGATTAGATGTTAGTTTATTGAGATCTCTTTATTCCTATTTTAGATCATCAAAAAACCACAAATTGAGAGAGAAATAGTTCAATCCTACATAAACACTGAATTGGGAGGAAGGGGTTGCTTAATTAGATCATTAAAGAAAATACTATAAAATTACCTAGAAATTTACCCTACCCACAGTTTTTCAAACCGTGTGAAAACCATACGACATGGATCTTCTAGATGGTTTTGGTCTACATGGTTTGTTAATCCATGCACAACCCATGCATGTGTACTTGGAAAAAAGGGTATTTCACATGGTTAGGCCACATAGCCATGATCCAACCGTGATAGTGGATTTATCTGAAAAAATCCATTATAACAGTTTGTCAAATCATTCAGAATTCCACACTGTTTACTCTAAACGATGAACTTAGTCGATTTACTCCAAAAAGATGGGTTTTGAGATCTGAACAAGCCCATAGAACACTTTTAATGATTACTAACTCACTAGGTATCCATATTAGGTCCAAATTATGGATTTAGACAAAATATTTAAGGTTCCATACCTGAGTGAAAATTTTGGTTCTTATAGACTCCCATCTTAAAAAAAATCGCCCTTGAGTTCTCATTCTATGGGTAAAGAAACATTGTTTGAGTAAAACTCCTTCCACTAAGTATGTACGTCAGATTCCCATTACCAAGCCTCATCCTATACTCAGTCGTGCTACCATAGCACATGTATTAGAGGGACAGACTAGTCTCAAGGAGCCTTCATACTTTGGTCAGTAATGCATATTATATATTCCGCAAAAGTAGAATCAACATATAACTCAAATTCCACTGGATAAAATGCATGATATGGGTTGGCATGACATTGGTGATGCTTTGATACATGGAAGAAATCATGCATGGAATAGTTTCTCTAAGTTAGTTGCAACCCATATGCTACCTTCCAGAATCTCTCTAGAATTTTTAATGACCCAACGCAACGAGGCGACAACTTTCCCAACATTCTTAACTTTCTATTCCATTTCCTGTGTGATAGCCGAAGAAAAAAATGACCCCCAAACATAGAATCAAGAGTTCATTGATGGTGATTAGAATAATATTTTTTCTAGAATTACCAGAATTCATATGCATTCTTATCAGTGAAACCTTTTCTAAGGTCTCCTGAATGAGACGATGACATAGTAGGGCTACCTCACCAGCCTCTATCCATAAAAATGTTGAATAACATAGAATACCCTATAGATCCTCAAATGTATCCATATAGTTAATCACCTAAAAATTATTATTATAATATTACTCGACAAGTGGGATATGCTTCTCCCATTAACCAATGAAATCATGGACACATGATCAGAGAATATCCTCTATAACCTATATTTTTTGTTCTGATTATCCATGTCCTGACGGTAAAAATCTATTATTAGAAGCACCTAATTTCCCATAGATTTCTTTCTAGAACCGTGATGTTAAACAAGTAGCCCTATCTAAAACTATGGTACGTGGAACCTCATGTAGTTATTTGATCTCAAATACTTATAGTCTACCCATCTCATCAACTCATAATGTCTCTCGTATAGGAATGGTGTGGGATGATTTTGTAAGTCAGTCATTGAAAACATAGATAGCATCGCTACCCCTTAGTGATCTAGGTATGCTGACTAATAAATCCATAGCAAAATCCTCTAATTTCTATTCCAGGATAGAAATCCATAGTTACAAACCTACAAGAATGTGGTGCTCAACATTAACTTGCTGATAGGTGGAACACCTAGTGATCAAGCCAGCAATCTGAAATTTCATTCCAGGGCACCAATATGGGTGTCACATATCTCAATACATCTTTGATATTCTGTGATAAACTACCCATAAATAATCATGTGAATCCCTCATCAACTTCTCTCACATAACTGAAGGAACCTTGATACCTCCATGTAGACATGGGACATCGTCTCTATCCACAGACCAATCCATAGCTAGTTTATCTCCTGATATACTCTCACAATGAACCAAACCTTAATTATTTGAAAACTTCGTTCTCATTTCCTTCTCTAGGAGGGAAGAGGTAAAATGTAAGCCTGAGAGGTAAGAATTCTCTGGACTATCACAAAAATCCAGATTATGTTCATAAAATAGGGCCATTAACCACCACTCATCACTGGCTTCCTATATGGCCTATGTTTGCTGTAAAGACCCGGAAATTTCAAGGAAAATTTTTCTTAATTTTCTTTGGAATTTTACAAGAACGCAGTTTCTGACGGCACCTGATTCCGAGGCCCGGTGTGCCCGGAATTAATTTCCGAAGTTTGGCTCGGGTACGTTCAGTGAACGAGCGAGCGGGAATTTCTATCATTTGAACCGGTGCTCGGAATTGAAATCCGATTGCACCGATGAACTCACAACGCCGGTAATCGCTTAAGGGAACCTTTACCATAGTTGCGTTTTGTGCGGGATGAGAGCTAGTTTTTGGGAAATTAATAGGAAGTTAAATAAAATGTGGAAACACATTTTCTTTTTATCCATGTTGGTTATATCCTCCCAAAGGGAGTTAGAGGTGGGACCCACATCCACTTAACCACCCTTGAGAGGATTAAGTGTGGTGGGGCCCACACGAACCCTAACTCCTCAACTCCCCTCTAAACCCCCCAACTCCCACTTTAATGTTGACAACTTGTTTACTTAATGAGGTGAGTTAAGTGTGGTTTAATCGAATTTCAACCTTTTGAAATTCTTGCCAACACTTTGCATTTAATTAATTAAACCAACTTAAATTTTGGGTGTTTGATTTCTTTTGAAAACATTTTTCCAACATTAAAATGAGAGATTCTATTCTTCTCTTTGGGGTTGGCATAACTTTGTGGGGAGATCTAAGGAGGGGAGAAGAACTTTTGGAAGACCTTCAACCTCTCGAAGAAGAACGTTCCCCATCTCCGAAGAACATGAAGCAACATCTTCTTCATCGTTCTTCAACCGAGGTAAGGAAAGGGAAGCGACGCCCGCGACATCTCCAACAACCTTCATCCGCATCAAAGGAGAAAACATCGCCTGCGAAGAACGTCGACAAAGACGATGTCACCTCCGAACGCTCGTCCACCAACGACGAGTATTCTTCTTCCTTTCCGACGCATGAGCGTGAGAATTGGGAGTGTGTGACGAACACGACAATTACGAGGTAGGGGATTTTTGTTGTTTTATTTAATTATTTCCATTCTTGATTCTAGAATGTCGAACTTCGAGGATGATGAATAAATGTTATCGTTTAACGAGTGGGGGCCGGACAACACAAACACGGCCGAACCCCCCCTCTTATGTTCATATTTGTTTCCTTGCAGATGGAACGGGATGGCATGGTGCTGTCGCACCACGCGGGAATCGCACGACAATTATTGTGCGGCGCCTTCACGCCGCGCCGAGGAATGTAATTCAAGAACGCGACGCCGTCGCACCACGTAAAAAGAAATCGAAGGCGCCGCGACCGGAGCGGGGCCGCGGAGGAGGGGCGCGGTGCCATCGCACCACGCCGGACGACGAAGGTCGCGGCCGGTTCTGGGCCGCGGCGGAACAAGATGACCGGCGGCCAGCCGGGCCACCGGTGTAGGAAGCCGGAAGGGGACCGGCCTTTGCCGGTCCTGTTGAGGAAGAACCGGCTGGCCAGGTCGGGCCGGCCGGAAGGGAGAAGAACCGGGGGAATTTAATTCCCCCAGCCAGCAAACCAGCCCCCCATAATGAGGGGGGGGGGGGTTCACAAAGGTGGGGGGCTTTTCCCCCTGCGCACGGCGCACACGCGGCGCCCGGACCGCATCACCGCGCTGCCGGCTGGGCTGGATTTTCCGAGCCGGGCCGGGTCATCGGGCCGGGTCGCCGCCTGGGCCGGGTCGACCCGGTTCGGCCGACCCAGGGGGGGGGGTCGGCCCGGGCCCAGACCCCCTGGTTTCAGACCAATTTCGGTCAAATGCTAGTAACATGGGCTACGGGCCTCCAAACAACTCGCCGTCAGCGGCGATGCGATCATTGGATCGAGGCGGTCGTTTCGGTATATCGCACTCAAGGTTTCAGAATACTTTGAGTTCGGCCAGGTTGGTTTGTACACGAAACCAACCGGGCCCTCGGAGCGGAAACGCTCATATCTAGAGCTACTGACGTATGAATGACGTGCCGACAGCTTTGTTGAGTTCCTGTTGACGATACGGAACTTTTGGCATCCTCCGCCCGAGTTTTGGATGCAGATGGATAGCGGCCGGGTTGGATCGCACCGAAATCCAACCGGGCCCCTGGAACGGAAAAGCTGATGCCTTTCTGACAGAACGTTCGTTTGACGAACCGTCAGCAGCGTTGGTGATCTCGTTGAGAAACGGTCCCTATGAGTATACCCTATGAGAGTTCGGGGTACAGTTGAGATACGGCCGGGTTTGGTTCGCTCACGAAACTAACCGGGCCCCTGGGACGAAAAGGCTAATAACTCACAGACCGGGAATCCGATTGACGCGCCATCTATTGCGTTGAGACCCATATGAAGAGGTGGTCCTTTGAGATACTTCTTCGTGGGACTTTGAGATAATTGGAGCATCGACTTGTAGCTCGTGGAACGGACCCTCCCAGAGATGAGCGTACGGAGTACGGAGACCATGTAGCCAGCAGAGACCTGAAGACTACTTGTCTGATTCGGTTCGTAGTGACTTACGTAGCCCAGTGGGGAGCACTAATTTGTGAGGTGGCAGACCCATAGCGGAGGAGCACTACTATGTGAGGTGGAAGACCTGTGGTACTCGATAGGAGGACTACCTCTGTAGGCTATGAGGGGGGAGCACTACTGTGTTGGGTGGCAGACCCCGGCGGGAAGCACTACTGTGTGAGGTGGTAGGCCCGTGGTACTCAACAGGAGGAGTACCTCAGCAGTCTTAGGTTAGTGAGCAGTACCTCGGAGTTGTGACAGGACCACTGTACACTCCAGAGACGGAGCTCTTCATCAGTTACGGTTTCATTAATGAAAATCCTGGTTTGAGCTGAGACTTTTGACCTTTGTGTATACCTCATGATTGAGATGGGTCACTTGATAACTTAGGTATATGTATGGGCATATATCTGGGTAGTGGTTATCCGTTGATTTCATAATCCTTGTGTTTCCTCATGGTTGATATGGGTAACTTGATAACTTAGGTATATGTATGGGCATATACCTAAGTAGAGTTTATCTGTTGAGATCTTCATTGTGGTTATCCTTGTTGGTTTTAGAGAGACCTTGAGGGTCTCGGGGTCCATACTGAGTATCGTTATACTCACCCTTGCACGGGCTATGCCCGCACCTCATTGTGTTGGTTGCAGACGACTGGCAGTGCTGACGGAGGCCGAGTGTTTGAGGACTGGACGGTACCCGGAGGTGGACTACACAACAAGTCATTACCCGGAGGTGGACTACACGACAAGACAACACACAGAGGAGGTTGGCGGACGAGAGCATTGAGGAGGCTATCTGTACCTACCCTTCAGGTAGGATCTGTGGCGGAAGGTCCAGGAGCTGCGCTATCTGTACCTACCCTTCAGGTAGGATCCGAGGAGGAGAACCTAGGAACTTCTTCCTTCCTCTAGTTGTTTGTCTTTTTCTGTTGTACTTTCGTTCAGTTGTAGTTGTACTTTCTTTTGGGTTTGTATTCTGGCACATTTACTTTTCAGCACTTTCCTTTGCACTTAGTGTTTTGATTCTGCTTGTACTCTGTGGTGCTTTTTTTCTTTTATAAAGGTAATACCTTCCCAGTTATCAGGATTTTACGCCTTTGGTGCTAGTAGCCAGCCCCTGGCCTATGGAAGGCAGGCTTGGGGTAGTCACGGCACGGGCCCCGAGGATGGGTCGTGACAAATTGGTATCAAAGGAGTCAGTTCTACCGCAGAACTTATGACTCTGACTTTTTCTTTCTATGAAGCAATAGTGTTAAGAGTACCGAGTGTGGATTTCAGTTCAGGGAGTCCAGTGTTGGTGCGGGCGGACGACGTATCCATACACCAGGACCCTGAAAACTGATTTCCAACTTTGTGCACGAAAACACTTGTTGCGTGTGTGTTTTCAAAGGTTTTCCCTTAAAATAGCTCAAACCAGGTCAGCTCACCAGGTATAAACGTTTGACCGTGTCACGATGTTTCTTCCAGGATGCCTTTTCTCGGACGACCAGCTAGAGCACAGAGGGATGTGCATGCTGACAGCCTGTCGAGCGACGAGGCTTTGGTACAAGGCCCTCTTATAGTTGAGGCACCAGCGGAGGCACCAGCGGTACTACTACCCGTTGGGCCACCGATGCCACCAACCCCAGCAGTAGGCGATGCACAACACTTGAGCGCGCTGCACGAGTTCCAGCGCCAGAGGCCACCCTGGTTCCGGGGGGAGATGGACCCGCAGGCGGCTGAGGGTTGGCTGGAGGTTGTGGTGAGAGTCTTCAGGCTAGTGGGGATGCCGGCATACTTCATGGTGATCTTTTCTGCCATCCTCCTTCAGGTAGTAGCAGGCAGGTGGTGGAGCCACTTGTTTCAGTTTTGCGACGGGATGACCTTCGCATGGGAAGACTTCGAGACCTTCTCCAGGGTGGAGTTTGTGCCAGTATCTCTACACCCTGAGCATGTACAGGAGATTCTGCCTTTGCTGCGTGTTTTTCGATCAGTAGCCGAGTCATCTGTGGGCAGTAGACAGATGATACAGAGGTCCAAGAGGACTAGACCAGCAGTTGGACGATCTCGGGTTTTAGGACCGGTGGTGCGGGGCACCCGGGGTGGAAACAGAGCTAGGCATTCCAGAAGCAGGTTGTGTTACTCATGCGGCGGAAAGGGTCCCCAGGCATGTCACTGTCTGAATCCTCGTACAGTTGATCCGCAGGATTTAGAGGATCCACCAAGGCAGTAGAGCTCCGAGAGCAGGTGGAAAGGAGCGGAACTAGTGGATACGTCCCTTATACTTCTAGTTCCATGATGTTGTTGTATTCGTGTCTTTGTACTATGAGCTGCAATAATAAAAAGACACTTATATTTGTTTGCTTTTCTGTCCTTTTGTTTGGTTGATGCTGAGTGGTCCCGGTTAAAACTATTGACTTGACCCTCACTTTCGAGATTTCTACTGGAGGAGACCTAGTGACCTCACACTGATGCCGACAGTGTGACTCGACCCTTGGAGGAAAGAGTGACAGTTGGATCTCTTAGTAGTTACGTCAAGGCCTTACGACGTCATCCATGGCATGAATACGTCATTCATGTCAGGATTGACTGTATTTGGCAATGGGTGTGGTTCATCCAAGAAATGAGACCGAGTTTCTCTTTTCGGCAAAAGAGAAATTTTAGCAGCTCTTTCAGATCATAGGCAAAGCAGGTGCAGTTCGTCCAGGAGCAGATGAAGACTGCACAGTGCAGTAAGAAACAGGAAACCGGTGCCAGTCTTAGAGACTCGGGTGTGTTAAATGTTTCAAGAAGAGGAAGATTTAAATAGAGATGAGTCTGCGAAGCGGCAGACATGGAGGCAGAGCTAGGAGAGCAGCATGAGGTGGTGTACATCTTAACATCCTACAACCACCAGCCTTAGTTATCCCTGCCAAGCTCAGGGAGCTGGAAGACGGTGGAAGAATGTGGCTGCATGCTGTCAAGGAGTTTGACCCAATGGCTCTAGAAATGATTCAAGGGATAGTCTGTGTCTACTACTAGCTGTTGTAGTAATGAACGTCGATATGAATCATTCCTTGCTTTCACAAATCTTGTTCCAGACCTAGAGTTTCTGGAAAGCCGTGGACTTGACCCTCACATCTGGAGATGCCTTAGGAGGAGACTCGATAATCACACTTACGCCAACAGTGTGGTCAGACCCTCGAGGCAAGAGTTCCAGTTGGAATCTCTTGGTGGCAGCGTCGAGGCCTTACGACGTTAGTTTGAGTATGGAATGGGCAACAACTGTTCATAATCAAATTTACGTTTTTAGGCAAACGTCGGGATGGGTTTTCCTTGGTCGGCGAAAAGGAAACCCTAGGAAGCACAGGATAAACTCTTTCACAGGAGGGTGCGACCGATCACTCTTGATTCGGTCAACCTTACCCTCGTAGTGGAAGTCGTTTTGAGTTTCAGTTCTAACTGAAAATGGAGACCTCTGGAGTTCGAGGATGAAGATCATGTCCTTATACGGGTGTCACCTCGATGAGGTTTACGGAGAAGTGACTAAGGTGGTAAGTTATCTCCGAGGTTCAGCGGACCGTCTTAGGTCCTCAGCTGGGTAGGTGGGGTGGTTTACCGCTTGACCATTCACCGCAGTTGCACCAGGTTCTCGATGACTTCCACGTATCTCAACTGAAGAGATACGTTCTCGACCCTTCGCATATCATCGACCATGAGGAGCTAGACGATGGCGATGGGGTGTCTTTCACGGAGGTTCTAGTGGGGATCGAGGATCGACAAGAGCAGATCCTACGAGTAAAAACGATTCCTCGGGTTCACTTTCTTTGGCAGTACGAAACCTCCAGATAAGCACATGGGAGCGGAAGGCTCAGTTGCGTGCTCTGTACCGCTTTTGTGACCCTAGTTTGTGTTGAAGCTTTATGGGGACGTAAATCCCTGAGGTGGGAGTAATGTAAAGTCCCGGAAATTTCAAGGAAAATTTTTCTTAATTTTCTTTGGAATTTTACAAGAACGCATTTTCTGATGGGGCCTGATTCCGAGGCCCGGTGTGCCCGGAATTAATTTCCAAAATTTGGCTCGGGTACGTTCAGTGAATGAGTGAGTGGGAATTTCTATCTTTTGAACCAGTGCTCGGAATTGAAATCTGATTGCACCGATGAACTCGCAACGCCGGTAATCGCTTAAGGGAACCTTTACCGTATTTTCATTTTATGCGGGTTGAGAGTTAGTTTTGGGGAAATTAAAAGGAAGTTAAATAAAATGTGGAAACCCATTTTAATTTTATCGATGTTGGTTATATCCTCCCAAAGGGAGTTAGAGGTGGGACCTACATCCACTTAACCTCCCTTGAGATGATTAAGTGTGGTGGGGCCCACATGAACACTAACTCCTCAACTCCCCTCTAAACCCCCCAAATCCCACTTAAATGTTGACAACTTGTTTACTTAATGAGTTGAGTTAAGTGTGGTTTAATTGAATTTCAAACTTTTGAAATTCATGCCAACACTTTGCATTTAATTAATTAATCCAACATAAATTTTGGGTGTTTGATTTCTTTTGAAAACATTTTGCCAACATTAAAATGAGAGATTCTATTCTTCTCTTTGGGGTTGGCATAACTTTTTGGGGAGAACTAAGGAGAGGAGAATAACTTTTGGAAGACCTTCAACCTCTCGAAGAAGAACGATCCCCATCTCCGAAGAACGTGAAGCAACATCTTCTTCATCGTTCTTCAACCGAGGTAAGAAAAGGGAAGCGACGCCCGCGACATCTCCAATGACCTTCATCCGCATCAAAGGAGAAAACGTCGCCTGTGAAGAACGTCGACAACGACGACGTCACCTCCGAACGCTCGTCCACTAATGACGAGTATTCTTCTTCCTTTCTGACGAATGAGCGTGAGAATTGGGTGTGTGTAACGGACATGACAATTACGAGGTAGGGGATTGTTGTTGTTTTATTTAATTATTTCCATTCTTGATTCTAGAATGTCGAACTTCGAGGATAACGAATAAATGTTATCATTTAACGAGACGGGGGCTAGACCGCACAAACACGGCCGAACCCCCCCCCCCCCCTCCTATGTTCATATTTGTTTCCTTGCGGATGGAACGGGATGGCATGGTGCCGTCGCACCATGCGGGAATCGCACGACAATTATTGCGCGGCGCTGTCGCGCCGCGCAGAGGAATCAAATTCAAGAACGTGACACCGTCGCGCCGCGTCAAAAGAAATCGAAGGCACCGCGACCGGAGCGGGTCCGCGGCGGAGGGGCGAGGTGCCATCGCACCGCGCCGGATGACGAAGGTCGCGGCCGGTTCCGGGCCGCCGGGGAACAAGATGACCGGCGGCCAGCCGGGCCGCCGGTGTCGGAAGCCGGAAGGGGACCGGCCTTTGCCGGTCCCGTTGAGGAAGAACCGGCCGACAAGGTCGGGCCAGCCGGAAGGGAGAAGAACCGGGGGAATTTAATTCCCCCCGCCAACAAACCAGCCCCCCATAATGAGGGGGGGTCGTGGGTTCACAAAGGTGGGGGGGCTTTACCCCCCGCGCGCGGCGCACACGGGGCGCCCAGGCCGCTTCGCCACGCCGGACCGCGCCGCCGGCCAGGCCGGGTCGACCCGGTTCAGCTGACGCATGGGGGGGGGGGGGGGGGGTCGGGCCGGGTCGGCTCGGGCCCAGACCCCCCGGTTTCGGACCAATTTCGGTCAAATGCCCGTAAATTGGGCTACGGGCCTCAAACGACTCGCCGTTAGCGGCGATGCGATCCTTGGATCGAGACGGTCGTTTCAGTATATCGCACTCAAGGATTCGGAATACTTTGAGTTCGTCCAGGTTGGTTCGTACACGAAACCAACCGGGCCCTCGGAGCGGAAACACTCATATCTTGAGCTACGGACGTCCGAATAACGTGTCGTTATCTTTGATGAGTTCCTGTTGACGATACAGAACTGTTGGCATCCTCCGCCCGAGTTTTGGATGCAGATGAATAGTGGCCGGGTTGGATCGCACCGAAATCCAACCGGGCCCCTGGAACGGAAAAGCTAATACCTTTCTGACAGAACGTCCATTTGACGAATCGTCAGCGGCGTTGGTGATCTCGTTGAGAAACGTTCCCTATGAGTATACCCTATGAGAGTTCGGGGTACAGTTGAGATACGGCCGAGTTTGGTTCGCTCACGAAACCAACTGGGCCCCTAAGACGAAAAGGCTAATAACTCACAGACTGGGCGTCTGATTGACGCGCCGTCTGTTGCGTTGAGACCCCTATGACGAGGAGGCCTTTTGAGATACTTCTTCATTGGACTTTGAGATACTTGGAGTATCGACATGTAGCTCCTGGAACGGACCCTCCCAGAGACGAGCGTACGGAGTACGCAGACCGTGTAGCCGGCAGAGACCTGAAGAATGCTTCTCCGATTCAGTTCGGAGTGACTTATGTAGCCCTGTGGGGAGCACTACTTTGTGAGGTGGCAGACCCATAGTAGAGGAGCACTACTATGTGAGGTGGGAGACCCGCGGTACTCGACAGGAGGAGTACCTCTGTTGGCTATGAGGGGGGAGCACTACTGTGTTGGGTGGCAGACCCCGGCAGGAAGCACTACTGTGTGAGGTGGCAGGCCCGTGGAATTCCACAGGAGGATTACCTCAGCAGTCTTAGGTTAGTGAGAAGTACCTCAGAGTCATGACAGGACCACTGTACACTCCAGAGACGGAGCTCTTCAGCAGTTACGGTTTCGTTAATGAAAATCCTGGTTTGAGCTGAGACTTTTGACCTTTGTGTATACCTCATGATTGAGATGGGTCACCTGATAACTTATGTATATGTATGGGCATATATCTGGGTAGTGGTTATCCGTTGATTTCATGATCCTTATGTTTCCTCATGGTTGAGATGGGTTACTTGATTACTTAGGTATATGTATGGGCATATACCTAAGTAGAGGTTATCTGTTGAGATATTCTTTGGGGTTATCCTTGTTGGTTTTACAGAGACCTTGAGGGTCTCGGGGTCCCTACTGAGTATCGTTATACTCACCCCTGCACGGGCTATGCCCGCACCTCGTTGTGTCGGTTGTAGACGACAGGCAGTGCTGACGGAGGCTGAGTGTTCGAGGACTGGACGGTACCCGGAGGTGGACTACATGAAGAGTCAGTACCCGGAGGTGGACTACATGACGAGACGACACACAGAGGAGGTTGGCGGACGAGAGCGTTGAGGAGGCTATCTGTACCTACCCTTCAGGTAGGATCTGTGGGGGACGATCCAGGAGCTTCACTATCTGTACCTACCCTTCAGGTAGGATCTGAGGAGGACGACCTAGGAGCTGCTTCCTTCCTCCAGTTGTTTGTCTTTTTCTGTTTTACTTTCGTTCAGTTTTAGTTGTACTTTCTTTTGGGTTTGTATTTTGGCCCATTTACTTTTCAGCACTTTCCTTTTCACTTAGTGTTTTACTTCTGCTTGTACTCTATGGTGCTTGTTTTCTTTTATAAAGGAAATTCCTTCCCAGTTATCGGGATTTTACGCCTTTGGTGCTATTCGCCAGCCCCTGGCCTATGGAAGGCGGGCATGGGGTAGTCATGGCACGGGCCCCGAGGACGGGTCGTGACATTTTCGTTTTTCGACTCAATGCACCATTGACCACATATCCTTTTCCAGGCGTATAAGTAAGATCAAATTCAATGGATTGAATATATTTGAACCATCTTGGATATCTGAGGTTCATATCATACTAAGATAAGATACACTTAGGGATCTTGAGATCTCTAAACAACAAAAAGTGATCACCCGACAAATAGTTTCACTATCAATGTATGTTAGGGACAAATGAGGCAAGCTCTAGGTCATTTTTAGGCAATTTCCATTGTCAGGCATCAACTACCTTGATCAGTACACAATGACTTTGTCAACCTATATCAACACTACTCTTAGGCAAATGCATGATGCATCCAATAAGATAATATATCCTTTTGTAGCTTAAGTAATAATAATAATAGGTTTTGATACAAGACTCCCTTTCAACTATTGAAAGTATTTACCACTTTCTTATGAACCTTTGAACATTACGCCCTTAATTGAATGACCATTAAGAGGTTCAGAAAGTCAAGAAAAGTCATGTATGAAACTACTATAATACCCATTGATCCCAAATAAACTCATGAAATCAAACATGTTTTTTTGATTCCCCCAAGAAACTACAACACTATACTTTTTAGGGACAATATATAATCTTGATTTTAGGATTATATGACAAATGAAGTAGTGCTTTTTGATCCCAAATTCACATATAGAATGAATGGAATAATTATAATTCTCTATTAGTGTACTTAGAATGATCTCTAAATTTTTGGCATGGTCATTACAAGTGCGAGAATACACAAAGATGTCATCCATAAGGACCTCAAAAAAGTGTCCAAATAGGGGTAAAAAACCATATTCATCAACACCATGAAAATGGTAGGCACTTTCATAAGACCTAAAAACATAACAATATACTCAGACATAACATACCATCTATAGAAAGATATAATAGTTATGCGGGATGGACTGACTCTCACATGAGGATTACCCGATCTCAGGTCAATTATAGTGAACACATTTTCTCCTCAGAGCTGGAAAAAGAGATCATTTATTTGAAGAAGTGGATACCGGTTCTTAACCACAAGATGGTTCAACATTCTATAATCTATTCTTAGATGATGATATACACTCTAATACAATGTACTAGGGCTTATAAATCCTTTGGCCTCTAGGTCCTCTATCTACCGCTTGAGCTCCTAAATCTCTGAAGGTGCCTTTCTCCACAGTGGAATGGACACTAGTTTTTCTCCTGGAACAATATCAATTGTAAAATCTACATATCTCTTAAGAGTTAATATAGAAAATTCATCAAGAAATACATCAAAGAGACGATCAACTACTATATAGAATTCAATTGGATGCACACCTTGATGCACCACAAAAATATTTTCAATCTGGGTGTACACCCCACCTATCCCTAGATGCTTTTGTGAAGATCTCCCAGCCTCGACATCCCACTCACCTTTGAAAAGATAACTACTACCTTCTTGTGACGTAAAAGAGACCCTATGGTGATAGAAGTATACAAAGTAATGATAGTGAACCAACAATTCCATCCCAATAATGATATCAATTATCTTAATCTTGAGAAAAAAGAGACTCCACGGGAAGGGTAACTGTCAACCTCAAGGCGACAATACCTACACCACTGTATGCCCTCCGTTTGTAACCCCAATGGTGTATCGAGGGTCATTACACGATAGTGATACTATATCTCCAATCTAACACTTTCTAGATACATAAATAAAATTGTTTGAATCAACTGTATAATACAAAGAAGAGAATATATTAGAGGAAACCGGTAAGTAACTGATAATATGGATGGTCCTACATCCGGAAACTCGGGTATCGACTGTAAAGTATACAACTGACCTGAACCACAGCCAGGTGCAACATATGGACTACTACGATAATGAATGCTTTGCTAGAATTGCTAGTGATCAGGGTTCAGACTACAACAGCCATGAAATCCTCTGCAGCCAAAGCTGTTGGTGCTACTCCAAATCCCCACATGACATGACACAAAAGAAAATGCTCTTGTAGGTGGAGAAGAGGCTGCTTCTTGTCTACATGAAGCATGTTGAAAGGCCTTAAAGAAATGCTGAAGACGACCAATATGGAAGAAATCTCGACACTCCATCGGGTCTCTATCAAATTAGGTTAACTTATGCCTCGTTATTCCACACTGATTAAACACCATAGATCTATCAAATCGGATACACTAGCTACCACATCCCGGATGAAAAACCAAAAAAGAATGTTTTCTACCTCTGGAAGAATTATTGTCCAAACGCGAGAATGATCATTTAAATTAAATACTTGAACTATCCCTCTTGTTACTTTAATTTATAGTTTCTTGAAAAAATAATTTAGAAAATGTAGCAAGATAAATACATTCATCTGAGTTTAGATTGTGTACTGGATCCCATCCTCAAAATGTCTAGCACACGAATGATCAACACCGGTTAAAAGTGGTGTAACCCACTATGAATTAGTGAAATGTTCAAAAAACCCCATAACAAACAAAGAACCTGACTCGAGATTCATGAACACTATGGCTCCGTCATCTCTGAGTTCCTGAAGAAAGAACTGATCATAAAAGGAAGTCTAGATTTCAACCCCTATCATGCCTGGATGATGGCCGGCATGTGTAACCACACCCCACCAACACTTGGCCAAATACATAGTCATGTATGTATAAAGCTTAAATCAACACTATATAGGAATTTTTAGATGCTCAAATACTGAAAACATGGCCTCTAGAAAAGACTCAACAGCCTGATAACTATCATCCCTTGGAAAAAAGATGATGGTGCTCCTAGAAATCGCTGGTCGGATCGTCCATCGTAGGTGCAACCCGTGGAGCATCATTCATGGAAGGCATCAGATGTTGAAACTATCATGGAATTGAGAATAATTTCTCGAATCAGGTATAATAGGCAGTGATGAAAGTGGCACTCTTAGAGGTAATACTGGTAGCTCAGGCCCCACCATATCTTGAGTATGGTTGTCGCCACTGTCATAGAGAATGACAAGAGGAGGTCTTGGATGAAATTGTCTACAATTTCTATGTACACACCTCATAACAGGCATAAGATCCTAAGATAGCATTACTATCCTTACTGAACATAATAAAACTCACTAACAGTGGAATAATACCCATACTAACCCCTTAGATGGTCCGATATCAGTAATTTCCTAAGTATAAGGATCATTTAATTTTGATTTTAATTTCCAGGTTCACTCATTTACCTTTCATAGACATGAAAAGGTGGGATAAGAATGTGTAACCAGTTCATTTTATATTTCATGATTCACTTTATAATTGATATTCATTTTCTGATTAATCAATTCACATACACCTGTCATGAGAAACAACATCCTTTTCATTGTATTATAATGGTTTGACATGGTAAATTACTCATCCCAGCCCAAGAGGGCTCATACACCACATGAACTATGACTGGAAATCACTAAATTAATTCCAATGAAATAAAAGTAAAATCAAACTATCACAACATCACTCAACAATCACTTGTATATCAAGTGATTCAAATTAGTGAAAAGAACATATATGACATGGAAATATAAATTACATGTGAAATCTAGGTGCCTATATTAATTGATGTAACAATTCACCTAGCCCTCATATCATCGGGATAAGGATTAAATAAGTCCTCAAGACTGTAATGATCAACAACACCATACAACATGTGTGTCACCCAATGGTGAAATAATATCAACTGCAATAGGAAAAAATAGATCCAGAATTATAATTTAGGAAACTTGGATTTTTTCCGGAACATTGGTTTTCGAGGCCCAAGCATGGCTTATGACCAAGTCCCAAGTGTTTTTGTTATCAAATCTATTATCTTCAAATAGTAAATCATGAACAAAAACCACCTCTGATACCACTTTGTTACATCCCCGACCACGATGCCACATAATAGGACCCACATCCCTAGTGGGCCACATGGCCTCAAGAGCATCATCCCGAACTCTAGAGGCTACCGACTAGGTCGAGGGCCTAGGGTGTGTCTGGGGGAATACTATGCCCTCATTAAAAAATTGTATCACAACATAAGGAATATAATGGAATAGTAAATAGAGAACGGAATATAATTAAACATTGGAAAAAAATAGATGCAATAGGTAAATGATAATAAAAATAATTGTATCAACTGGAAGAGTGATTATGTAATGTCATGTCAGTAGAAAACTGCAAAACAAGGGTACTAGACAATAGGCATAACATGTTCCAAAAGGTAAAAGAAAACAAATAATATTCCAAGGATCCCTATATCCAACTAAATTATCTTCTATCATGCTCTATCCTATGAGTAATATATCAAGTGTTGGAAGTCGTATGTTGCCCTTTATCCACCCTTGAAAACATGTATTCTAATTTGGGTACCAAACGAGGCCTCAAGAGGGTGTGGGATATACCTCAGTGGGACACCACAATGGTGTCTGTAACATCCGACATGTGTAATGGTATATAGAAGAGTATAGGCATGAATATATAAAGTACATCAAGTGGTACAGTATAACTAAATACCCATGTACCTGCATCATCCCTCAGCTACTATCTGAACATGTAACCAGTTCATTTTATTATGCAGTGACCATTTAATGTTAATAGGTCACGTGGGGCATAACCAACAGTAACATCCCCTCATGATAATATATTTAGTAAATGTCCCAAAGTGTTAAAAGACATCATTAAAATGATATCTAGTGAGGGAGTTCTAGGGTAATAACCAAGGCAACATAGATCTCATGGAATGATAACTCAGTAGTATCTAAGTCTAGCTATTGGGGTAAGAGTGTTATCCAATGAGCGTAATCCAAGGCATTCCACAATAAGGTTCCTATTGAGTCTATGGTTATCGACCAAGGAAAAATAGGGCCATGAAAATACAAGGCCTTATGTGCTTTCACCATGGCCACTACTAGTCAATGCTGGATCCATGGAGTGTGTCTGAGGTATCAGGTAATGATGAGAATGACCTTATGGTAGTATAGTTGGTATCATAGGAGTATACAAGAATCAGAATCTTGGTGGGTATCAACCTATGAAAACTACATCTTTGAATCAGAATGGGGTACCTAAAACCCATGGTATTCTCCTATCTGTATCCATAGAAATCTCGAGTTAGCCCATTACTATTCAATATTTTAATCATGTAATAATTAATTTGGGTTATGTCTTTCCTTCCATTAGTGTGGATATGTCATGTAGTGTTTAAACCATTTATTTATTAGTCCCATACCTTTTTTCTATTAGTGTGGATAGGCCATGTAGCATTGCATCAAATTAATCAATTCTTAATTGAACATTAAGGAATATTAAATTAGAGAGGTCCACTCTAATATATTCCATTAACATAGAAATGGGTTCATTAGGACATGAAACCATTATTCAATCACATTTTTTAAGTTCGACTTATATACTATGTATACTTTCTTTTTCACATATCACATTTAATAATAATTTGAATGAAATGACCTTAGGAGGGATAAGTGGTGAGCATACATGGTATATTCCATTATAAAATTATCATTAACAAAAAATTTATTATATAAGATGTCATATTTAGGAATTAAAAATGAAGGCACACCTAAACGGTGGCTTAAACATGCCAAAACAATAAAACCCAAATATGGCATAACCTTTGACATGGGGAGGATTGAGTTGTGGGTGTACCTACCAAAATAAATAACATAACTAGAAATATCATATCCATATGATTATAATAAGTATAATAATTATATTTAATATTATTAAAAGTATTACAATAATATTAGTGGGCCCCACAAGAATATTCCAAAATCAACGAACATTAGGGATGAGTTATAGAACACCCGCCGTAGGGTTGTACGATCCTTCTCCTCAGGTATCGACCCATGATTTTTCTCAGATCAGAGTAGATAAATAAAAAGGTGAAATAAAATCACATGGTGATACCTAGGTCGAGAGTGAAAGAAAATAGGAATGGATAAAGTTGACTCGAGTACTTACCGTAGTGCATCAAACGCGATGAACATGAGCTCAATCAGATGTTAGATGATGGAAATATATTGATTCCATGTTATTATCTTCAAAAATAAACCATGGATTTAGAGAGAAATAAGTCAATCCCACAAAAACATGGATTAAGGAGGAAGGGGTGGATTAATTTGATAATTAAGGGAAAAACTAGAAAATTACCATGAAATATAGACTATGCACTATTTGTCTGCATGGCTTGTCAATCTGGGTGCAAATTGTGAGGGATAGCTCTTCTCGAATGGTTTGGTCTACACAGTTTGTTAAACCATGCACAACCCAAGCATGAGTACCTTGAAAAAATTGGCACTCGCTGGGTTAGTCCTCACATCTGTGAGCCAACCGTGTCAAGTGGATCTATATAAAAAACTATCTACCCGGATTTTCAAATCATACAGAATTCTACATGGTTTACTCTAAAAAATGTGCCGAGTATGTTTTCTCAATAAAATGGGTTCTGGGATACGGACATTCCACATACACCCTTTTATATATTACCAACTCACTCTTCCTTTATATATTTCCCAAAATTAATATTTAGACAAAAAATATTAAGGATCCATATCTAAGTGAAAAACCGGGTTCTAACAAGAATAATGATAAATACAACTATAAAAATATTTAGAAGATATATAATTGTTACAATTATGATTTTCATTATCAAGGGATGAGTATAATGTTTTTATGTGATGTATTAATGGTATTGGTTTCAAAATGGTGGAATATATATAGGATATAAACAAAAATGTGGATAAAAAATCTGAATATTACCTAAACATTGGTCAATTTAACCATTTGCAATTAGGAAAAATTTTATTTTTAACACCATTTTAATTACATTATATAAATTGTACTGTCATGATATAATTAGGAAAAAAATGGAGAAATTATGTCCTCATCCAGTAGGCTCCTTACTTTTAAAAACTTTTTTTTATAAATTTGGAGGGAGGAGGATTATATGGGGTTCTCCCTTTTCCAAGACAATGAAAAATATCAAAAATTAATTTATCATGTATAACCTAATATAGAAGAAGATCTTTCTCTTACGGATCAATAATAAATAAATGTTAGCCGGGACATCCCATGAATATACCACCATAACACACATATCTCTTAAAGCCAATAACATTGTATCAATGTTTTATGTGTCTAGACCTTACTTCCATATAAGTATAATTTTATTTTTTTAAAATTAGAATGCATCTTTTCAAATATCCTTTTCATTATTTTTTATCCAATATATTATACTCAAACATAACAAAAATATGATAAAATAATTTTTAAATTCAAATAAATCAATAATTTTTTTGGATAATATTTATTTATAGTACACATATAAGATAAATTTAGATATTTTAAAATAATAGTATATTTTTTTAAATATTTTTATGAAAAAAAATTTTCAATATCAATTTTAAGATAATTTGAAAATTTCATAGGTTATTTTTATAAGATTCATAGTGTTTAAAATATCATAAAAACAATTATTTTTCATTAAATAATTATTCTATAATTAATTATTTTATTTTAATTTGTATAATATTATTATACTAAAATAAATAATATATTTTAAATTTTCACTTATAAATGATTGTACAGTGAAATTATATGTGTTTTTAAAATATATTTTTATTTAGAGAATATTAAAAATATGGTTTTTTGTTTTTAGTATGTTTTAAAACCTCAGAAAGACGTTATATTGAGTCAATGATTAAAAAAATAGAATCCCCAGTTAGGAATGAGTTAATTTATTAATATATTATATTTTAATGAATTTTAAAACTTATAAATAACCTTCCAATGTCTAAAATTGGATTATGTTTTTAAGAACAATATTATGTTGAAACAAATAATCCAATAAACAAGGATATATAAATTTGTTTTTGTTTTTGAATATTAAATAATTCAACAATGAAATTCTTAATGAAATTAACAATGATACAATTTTTTTTTTAATATAATGGTTTTCTATATTTCACTACCTAGATTTCCAAGGCCTATATTTGTAAATTTGAAAATAATTACACATATTTTATATAAATATCCACCTCTCCACACCATTTCATTCTCATAGATGTTTTAAATCTCGAATTTCAAATAATTTTACCTCTTTATTGCCATTATTTTTTGTTTATAAGGATCCAAGATTTTCTCCCCAATCTTTGAAAATCACTCCTGCAATATAAATCAAACTCATCCACTTTAATTTATCCATATCATTCCTTTTTAGTTACTCTTATCATTTCTATGTTATTATGTTATAAATACCATATGATAATTTCACTACATTACTAATTTTTTTTATATTTATGGGAGATATGTATTATCTCTCATTAAAAGTTCTACACAATCTACTATGTATTCATGATATGCTATGAAAATCGTTTGTTTATTTTCCATGCCACAATTTTTATGTTATGAATACCCAACCCTATATTTATTGAAATGTACCAATATATATTTATATATATCTGTGTGTGTGTGTTTATACATAATTTATTGTGTATTACCATATATTACACCAATATTCCCATGTCATTGGTTATAAAGTATGAAAAGATCATATTTTCAATCACTTATGTAGTTAGTGGATTAATATGAAACCTATTATTTATTTTTGATTAGTTATTGATAAAATTATTTATTATGACATATTACCATTTTGTAAATAATTATTTAATATATACAAATTTGGTTCCATTATAGTGATCCAATGCATTCTGTAAATAATTAACCTCTAGAAATTTCATATTTTCTAATAAATTGGTAAATAACCTTGGTAATAAATTTTACAAAACCATTGCAGGGAACCATAGTTTTATTTTAATGAAGGAATAATTTATATATTTCAGAAAAATTTACATGTTATGTATTATATAGTAATAATTATTCCCCTCTACTATGACTCGTTTTTATTCATGATAATCTCTCATGTTTCATTTAAATTTCATTGTTTGTCCCATACAATGATTTATTCTCACCCATTTACACATTTTCATGTCTATGAGAAATTTACTATAGTGAGGTAACCAATAATATAATAAAAATGGTTAAATTAATTAATATTAAATAAAGATTATTTTTATGTTTTATATATATAAATCATGTATTATATACCTATTTTCTAAGACACTAATCCCTAAAATTTCTTTTGAAGTTATTAATGTAGCATTTTGTTATGGAATTATGTTAAAATAATGTATAGAAAAGGTTGGACCGCATAGTTGGTATCAATGTGAATTCTTAGTTATATTCGGTAATTAGGACTAAAATTCAATACCTATACTGCATATGATATATCCAAATATAAGAAAAAACATAAAATTTTGTTTTGTTGAAAAAATATATTAACTCCATCATAATCAAATACTGGTTTTAATCATAAAAGTAATAGTGGGTCTGGAATAATTTTAAAAAGGTTTATTGTCATATATAACATAAAATTGGGTATTAATGTAATTTTAAAATATTTCTTGAGAATATTCCCGATTCTCACAATCAGTTTCCACTCTCAGGGGATATTCTTTGGTTATTTTAATGATTTTTTGAACCATTATAAATTATTTACATATAATGTATCTTATTTTATGTTTGATTTGTATAACAATTGATGTGTTTTATTATGAAATTTTTGTATTAATCATTAAAATATTTTTATTATTTTTATATGAATTAATGTAGTAATGACTTCAATACATGGGTTTCTTGTTCATAATAATCGAAGTAAATAGAAGTTCTCATGTAAATTTTAAAAGAAATGGAAATTATTATGAATTCCTATGTAATATTTATGGACCTATATTTGAATACTTCATAATTATATGTAATAACGTTTCTTGTGTTATTATTTAGATCATATACGATTTATTTACTCCAATATAACAAATAAAGGAATATCTAGTTGTTGAATCTGTTAAAGATTCAATGACAAACTATTTTTTTATATAACGTATTAAACTATTTATAGAAATATCATTAAATATAATAGAATGAATAGTACATGTCCTCTAATTGGATATAACAGGTAATTTTATATTTGAATTTTGTTAGTTATACAAAAAAGGAAATAAAATTTGGAAACAGATCAAGAACACAATCCCAACTGATTAGGTCAAATCCATTGTGTTGGAAAAATTAAAAAATATATTTTCCCCTTGTATTATCCTAACATGATAAGAATTATGATGGAGAGATAATTTCCATAGCTAAATAAATTGGTAAAAAATAATTGGATATTATAAGATGAACAAGACTAGTCTTACAAGATAGGATTTAATAATTTGATTTGATTCTAATAGGAAGACCAATTGACAATTATTGTGGGATATGAACTCCTCAAAAATAATATCATGAACATTGGGTGATTGAAGGAAATATTATTATGTCCTCTCAAAATATATAGAAAATTAGGAGATGAAAATTGGTTTCAAGTACTAAACTAAATGAAGAGGATAATGGTTAAATTATCCAGAAGTATTTCATGTTTTTACTAGAGGTAATGACACAACAACAACAACTACTGCGACCTAAATTTTGGATGAAATATTTGAAAAATTATATATAATTGTATGGTGGAACATGTTTAGATGTGATGAATATATCTATCTTTGAATTACCACAGATATATAATGCCTAAAAATTTAAATAACATTTAAAATGGTTTGATGTTCCAAGCACAATCTTAATTTCAATGCATCATGTTTGGGTATAACTAACATTTCATAATTAAATATAAAAATCATATGATAATAGATGGAAACCACAATCATCCGAAGAATATTACAAGGGAGAGAGGTCATTTATTTTCCATCACAGAATCTTATGTCGAGGATCTTAATGATGTTATGGATGTTACAATATTATTATTGTCAAATTTAGTAAGTACATTGTTTGATTTTGGTTCCACACATCCATTTATTTCCATCATGTATGGTCATGAATTCAACACAAACCATACAATTATATAGGTATAATATTTGGTTAAAAAAGGACTAATTGATTCATAAAAAATAAACAGGAGTTCCCCTATTATAATTGGAGAGTAACATATTTCCAAAACATGGTATTAATTTCAATAGAGGATTTTGACATAATACATGGGATGAATTGATTTTCAATTTATAATGCCATGATAATCTATAAAATTATTAAAAATTTATGCTATATTTATGATAATACTATAATTATATTCATTCATGATATATTCCACCTCGTTTCATTCCATTATTGACTTCGTATTTCCATTTCAATAAAAAAATTATAGAAGAAGGAGAATAAATATATAGTATAAAAATATGATATCTGACTATTATATGAGTGTATATTGATATATATATATATATATATATATATGAGATACCTATATATCCCAGAAAATATGTGATAGACTTCTCAATTGACCATATTACAAGATTAAGAATAAAATCGATAACCCTATATGGATTGAAATTTGTGGAGTTAGAAGAATTATAGAATCAAATCTACATTCTTTTGGATAATTTTTTTTATTTAATCAAGTGTGTCGGCATAAGGAGAAAATGTTTTTTATGGCGAGGAAGTAAGAATAAATGTGATAATTCATTTATTATAGAGTAAATTCATGGATTATAGTGATTAAAATATATCCTCTTCCATATATTGATGGTTTATTCAACCAGCTTCAGGTTTATTAATTCTTCTCCATGATTGAATTTTGATTATAAAATCATCTCCTGGGGGTGATGAATGTAGATACCTTGATTACCACCATGAGAAAAATATATGTACATTATGAGTTTATTGGTATTAAAATGTGATTAACTAATTCTCTTAGCATGTATATGTATTTGATGAAAATAGAATTTAGGTAACAATATAATAATTTTGTTTTTTCCTTATTTGATGATATTCTAATATGATATAAAATTCATGAAGAGCACGAGGATTATCTAAGGTCCACACTACATGCTTTGAGAAAAGAGTATATTTATTGCAACTTTATATAATTGGATTTCCCATTATTTAGTCACATTGTAATAAGTGATGGAATCCTAGTGGATATATAAATGATAATGGTCGAAGAGGAGTGGACATGTCCTACAATTGAAATTGTGATTAATATTTCCCTTAGACTAGAAGGATACTATAGATGGTATTTCAATAAAATTTTAGGACTTTATAATCCACTATCCATGTTTACTCAAAAGAGAGTAATGTTTATCATGATAAATAAGTGAGAGTAATGTTTCCATGAATTGAAGAAGTGGTTTCTTAATGATTTTTTTTCTGACTATACCCTACAAATGAGTATTGATTTTAAATTTTTAGTGATTCAGGATTAACATGACATGGATGTGAACATATAGTGTTCATAAAAATAAATTATCTTTAAAAAACATTAATTTATATTTTTTAAGTCTTGTTTGAACATTTAATAAATTAAATATTTATTTTTATTCTTAAATGTGGAACTTGGTTTCTTAAAAGTTGTGTGTATTCTACCAATATATAGGGACTTTTTTGCTATGGTTTTAAAGGAGAATCCATTATATGAGTCACATAAGGGTACATTATCCACTACATGATGGTAAAGGGTATTTTATTTTTGCAGCGTAAGGGTGACCCTTTGTTCAATTGGATGATTAAGAGTACCTATGATTCTTCATAATGGTAAATGTAGTTATTGTGGGTTAAAAATAAGAAACCCATGAATTTCAAAGGATTTATAAGGGTTCTAATGAGTTTCATAAAGGAAATCCCTATTTGCGTATGGGAAAAACATAAATTCCAATGGCACACGAGGGTGACCATGACTCAAAATATTTTTAGGTTTAGAAATGTAATTATTAAAACAATATAGCTAATCACCAATGGAATGTTTATTAAATTGATGTAATATAAAATTGATTGCATCCAAATGGAATGAATAGTAAATTAGTTTTAGAAACATAGTCACATACCTAAATCACAAATTAATTTTGAAAATATAAAATAAATCATTGAATTTTATTTGAAGAAACTATTTTTACACCTATCACATACATATATAATAAAAATAATAGTCCTCCTAGAATCCTAGGGAGAGGAAACATAGGAATTTGGTGCTCTCATAAGATTAGTAGGGGAATGCCTACAATGAATTCTATCATGAAATAAAAAAGGACTTCATAATATGGAAGGAATAAATTATGATAATATATTTTAACATAAATAATCAAAAGATTATGAAAATAATCGATGGATATCATAATCATATAAATAATAAAATGAAAATCAGTAAATGATTTTATAATGATGAACTGAATAATTTTTGACATCAAAAAAATATCACCGAGGCATCACGGAAAGTCATCTATATAAATTGTTAATACCATAGACAAATAACCAAATTATTTTTCTTCATGAGACCAACCAATGAATCAAGGTTTTATGAAATTTGATGCCCCAATGATCAATTTATAAATCAAATTTATTCATTATATGAATTAACAATACAATGTCATAATCATTTCATAAAAATAATAAAAATCTACATAGGAAGACCTAGAATATAGAATTACAATATATTACTTAATAAAAAATGATCATAATACCTTTGGAAAAATATATTGGATGGTATAATTACATTATATAATTTTTAAAGAATAAAATTTACCAAATGATGTCAACATAGATAAAAATTCATTAAAATGATAAGTGGAATATTTCATGAAGAAAATAATATATTCCCTTTTAAATCAGTAGGATAAAATATGGAAATATCTGAAATATAAAGGAAATAATTTTCTAAGGATATCCTGAGACATGTAATGGATGATTCAATGCATTTTATATTCATGGTGGTGGGAAATTTCATTCAAGTCACATACATAAATTCAAATATTCCTTTCACAACATTTGTAAAAATACCATTCTCTAGAGAATGATATGAATAATAAATAAATATATATATATATATATATATTAAATAATTGTTTAAAATGTACATAATAAATAATTATATATTGGTTGAAACATTATTAAAAACATGTAAAAAATATTTACATAAAAGATAACGATTCATTGACAAAAGAAATAAATGGTCATTATTTCTTAAAAATTTATTTATGAATATCGATTAATAATGAGAAGTAAAAATTTAAAAATTTACATTTTATGAATAACCTAAGAATAATATAATATATTGATATTATTTTAGGGTTATCAATTAATTTCTCCATCAAATCCTAATAATAAACAATTCTAATTTTTGAGGAGATTGTGAAATAATCCATTACCTCATGTTAGAATTCTCCCGTCTGGGTTTAATCCTAATATTATGAAGATATATATCTATTAAACATATATTAAAAAATATATAAATATATATCATAGAATATTTGTTATATTATACAATTTTACAACTCTTTTATTAATTTTTTTAAAAAATCACTCTTTCGGGTGATAACATCATAAATTTTCACGTATACTTTTGTTCTATAGTTTTGGTCCTTTTTCCTTGATCATGATTCCATATTTCTAATAATTTTAATCATGATATAAATATAATATATATTATTTATATTTATATATTAAAATCTATCCATAATTTTATTGATAAGAAAATTAATTACATTGTTAGTGGTGATTGTAGGTCTAACATATGCATGAATGGTGTTTTTACATTTTGACAGATTAAAAAAAGAAAATAAAATAATTATTCACCTTCAAACAATCATTATTTTATGGTATTTATCATATAAGTTTAATAAATATGTTTTTATTACCTTCTCTTTAAATATGATATAGAAAAGGAATCACATTGCCTCATGGAGGTTTCAGTCCAAACATAGGCACATGCAACAATATATTTATTCATTTTATAAAAAATATAGTAGAGAATAGTGGTTTTATAAAAATAATAACATTTAACTATATTTTTTATATTGAATATATTATTTTATGGTAAATACAACTAATTTATAAGAGGTAATGATGATGTAAAAAATTAATGTGATCAGTTAAGGAGATTATTTATTATTTTAAATAACACATTTATATTATCTAAAATTTACAATAGGGATAGTATTTCGGAATGAAAAGAACCATATAGAACAATATTTAGGATGGAAGAGAGGGATTTAATATGTTATTTTTCCTCCATTTGATGTAATGAAATGATATTGGGGGCATTAATAAGGAAGGAAAAAAGACACACATATAATTTCAAAAAATAACTAAATGATAACATTGAAATTATAAAGAATAATAATTCCAAATTTATATATATTCTATGAAAACTATTATATAAACAATATATCGTTATAAAATAAAAATAATATATTTTTTGGTGTAATTTTGAACATTATCATTTTTTTAACAACATGGTTAACCAATTTATAAACATAACCAAGAAAATGAATGTTCAATATTAAAGGGATATAATTTTAATTATTTGTTAAATTTTTTTACACAAATGGATAGTGGATAAAATTATCGACATTTAATCTACCTCATTTTCAACTTTCATGTTATTTATATTTTCTAAAATAATTACTAAAATTTTAAATTACAAAAAATATCATTAATGAAAATTTTAAAATATTTTTTGACTATAATGAAAACATGATATCATAAAAATTCATATATAATGCTTTTTACAATTATGATATGTAATATATATCTTTAAATTTTTTTAACATAATAATTCACCCAAATTGTATTGCATTTAAGTTTTGTAAAATAATGTAATTTATTTTTCTTCTAATTTAATAAATATTATATCAATGTTATGTAGAAATTTGAGGTAAATATTTAATCACCTAAAATTAAAATTTATTATAATGAAATTAAAAATTATCATGTCTTTGAAATGAAAATTTATAACATAAATATCCTTGTTTATCATTTTGTAAAAATAATTAATGATATTAAATTAAAAATGATGAATTTTTTTTTAATTTTTTCCATCATAAAATAAATATAAAGGTCATAATGAAAGTAAAATTGAACAAGGTGTCAATATATTATTGACATGGATGTTTATCATTTATATATAATCATCAGTTAGGATAATGGGATTTTTTAGTGAAATTTTAACTCTCTAACCAAATGAAATGACATATTTTATCTATTTTACCCTTACAAATGTGAAAACAATTTACAATGTTACTATTATTAATTGACAAAAATAGAAGGGTAATAATAAAAATATAGGTATAATATAATTTAATATATGGAATATGGTTTTCTAGATTCAATTTCCTTTACTTTTAGTTATTAATTTTATAGTTATTATAAAAAATTCGACAAATACTGTCTTTTAGAAAATATATTTTTAATGATAGAATATAATTTATTACTATCATATTCCTTGTAAAAATATTATATGAATGTAAAAAAATTTAATGAATATAATATATATAAATATTATTATAATCATTCATCAATAGTGAAGAATTTAATTTATGAAGATAGAAAGACCCTGAGGTTAATGAAATATATTCTAAAAAAATTCATTTAATTTAAAATAAAATTTAAATTTTTTTAAAATCATTTGATAAAAAACATTTCATTTCATACATGTCTAAAACATATTGTTTTTAATAATTTTGTTAATAAAATTCATACATACTAATCAAATGGCTATGTGATAACAGTCACATTAAATAAAAATATCTCAATAGTATATCATAGTTTATTTATACTATGTGTTGTTTGTAATGAAATCTATCAAAGAAATATTTTTTATTTATAGAGAAATATATCATAATATCTCTAGGTATTACATTTTAATACTTAACAATAATTTCTCCCATAAAATTATGTCACTTTGATACAAAAATCTAAGCACGCCTCTACAGCATCACATCCTCAGGTACCCAAGTACCATCTTCAAATGTATAGTCTCACCAAAAATCATTCAGTAGGATATGATTCTGATGATATATATATATATATATCTATAATCATGATTATCCACTAGTTGTTTCTCATCAAAATGATCTTTCTACAATTGTATAATAAAAAAATCATTACATGGGAGTGATAAAAAATGTACATCCTCATGAGTGATATGAGGAATGAATCTTGAAAATGATAGAGATTTGATGGTATAACCAAGAATAATATACTATCCCGATAAAATATAGAATCTTAAATGGGAAAATATAACTATAGATCATTCTTTCCATATTTCTGAATATAATTACCTTTTTTCTATATAGAAATTTAAAAAAATTAATTCTCGCTAACATCAAACTCTATATCCCACTATTTATTGTTAGCATAAACCTTTTTTCATGCATGATCATCCCTTATGTGCTTATAAATTTCTAAAACTATTACACAGTAAGATATAATGAATTATTTCCTTTTCAAATAGATTATATTTTTTTGATAGCATGTGTCTAATGCAATGATATCTGTTATGAAATCAAAAAAATTTGTTATTATTATTATTTATGCTTGAGCACTATAACATGACATTAAATATTTATATATGAATAACAATAACCAAATATTGAAAGTTATGTATGATGTATTTTCATATAGATAATATATTGATATATATGTACTTAATTCTGGGTAAATCGTTTGTTTGTTTTATAAAAACATTTTTCTAAAACAAAATAATTTATTTATCTGACCTAATAATAAAAAAAATTATACCTTTTTTTAAAAAATTATTGTTAAAATAATTCATTTCTTAATTAATGATTCCAAAATTATCTTAGACTAATATATTGAGAGTTTTATGAAATATTTTAATTTTGGATGAATTGTTAAAAGTATTGGTTTTTTAAACAATATTTAATTTAGTGATTTTAAAAATTATAACTATTAAATATGGTTTTTGTAAAATCCGAATAATGTTTTCAGGAATTCCTAATATCCACTTTTTTACCATTATTTTTTGGGATATTTTAAGGGTGAATTTGGTGAATTTTTTTTGTTTTTAAAATTTTTGAGCTACTGCATTTTTGGCCCAATGTATTGTCGAACCGAGCGCTATCTCAGGGAAAACCATGAAAACCCAAAGAGTGGGGTTTTTCATGGATTTAATAATATTTTAAAAAACTTTTTTCCCACTTATGGTAAACTATGTATCCAATTTAAAATAGGTGCATGACCAGATTTCATGGTTTGGTTAATCCATAGGCCTTGCCCAGAAAACCATGCACAAAATTTAATTAATGTGAAAATATAATTTTAAAATCCCATGACCTTCTATTTTTGTTCTTGATGGACCTTTATTTATAACTTATTGTTTGTTCTTCCTCACGTGTACCAATGATATGATTTATTCTCCAATACATCCTCCCAAAATTGGATCAAATCTTGGATAATTATTATTAATCATCACCCAGTAGTTTTCCTCTTTCCATTCACCATCTCCCACTCTCTCCTGTTTTCTCCCAATGGTTTTATTGATCATTATGTTATGTTGGAGGATCTAAAATCCATTATTTTTATCATAAACCATGGTTTATTTCTTGGATCTTATTTATTACATTCTTTGTTGAAAAATCCAATTTATGGTTCTGTGGTTTGAGAGCCAATGATCATGAGGAAGGTGGTTCTATTTAGATTAGACAATTTAATTAAACCTAGATTTCAGGAGTTTATTAAATTTCATTCAATTGAAAATGTGTAATTTTATTCTTATGAAATTTAATTTTTTGAATCTAAATTCCATTTAATTGTGTTTTTTTATTTGGAAATTGATTTTTTGTTTGAAATTAGGAATACCAAAATTTCTTTTAAATTAGATTTTGATTGTGAAATTTATAGAAAATTGTTTTTATTTAAATTTTGTAATTTAGATTGTGAAATTGATAGAAATTTTTCGAGTATTAAATTATTAAATTTAACTGTGGAAGGTGAATTTTGAAATTGAATTGTTAATTTATTCCAAATTCTTGTTTGGAAAAAATGGAATATAATAGTTCTCATAGAATCCATTGGTATTTATTCAAGAAAAAAATAATGTTTGGATTAAAAAAAATTAGGTTTTTAAATGGAAAATTTAATTTTTTTAATTAGGGGATTGTGATTTAATTGAATTTTAAGGTCTTGTAAAATAAATTTCCCTAAATTTATATTGTAGAGAATGTGGTTTAATTCATAGTCAATAAGGTGTAAATATGTGTATAGAAATCTTATGATTTAAGTAGTGATGATAATTGATGTGGTGATTCATAAAGTAATTTTGTTCACATTGTAAAGAGCCCACTGTGATTATGATGAAGTTTTTCCACAACTAATGGCCCTTGGAGAATTACTAAATTAAATTGGATGTCATGTTTGATCATTCTTCATAATAATTCAGATTATTGAATGAATTGATCCTATTTCCCAAGACATGAGTCCTCAAATGATACTTTATTAACCAATTTTAATAAGGACATGCAGTACTTTATTGTATAATTCATTTGGGGGATTCAACCACTAGTTTCTATGTGAATGAATAATGAATATTGAGAATATATTAAATGATTATGAGGTGTTACAAGAAATAGAGAAGAATAAGAGTGATGATGGATAAGGATGAAGTTGGTTTGAATTCTAATTACAGTTTATTTCATGATAGATTCCATATACGTATAATTTGGTTTCTAACCAAGTATTTTATGGGGATTATTAAAAAAAGTTTGGACTTAGATATCTAGCAAGGGGTGCAGCTCTCACCACTTGGTGTTGGAAGAAGAGATTAACCCAGGCTAGTTAGCAAGCGTGACTATCCAAAGTTTAGTGCACTGGGCACACTGGAGCGCAACCATATGTGTGCATGTGAGTGCCCATAGAGAACCACTGTGTAGGGTGGCACGATGGCAGGGAGCACATGTTGAGCTCAAAGCACTCCCTTAGAACCATTACATGGTGGTATAGGGGATGGGGATTGAGTAATCTTGCATGGGGACCAAGCATCTCATAATATAAAGAATCAGCAAAAAACAGCATGTTTCGATGTGCATTAAGATTTTTAAAATGCGAAAGAAATCCTCCCCATTTATTTGATCTATATCAAGTTATTTCCCCATGTCTAATTATATGTATTATGATCTAATCATCTCAATCTGTGAGAGATCTGAGTTGATCCAAGGGCCTTGGATCATCCTCACTATCCTCTTCTACCTCCGATCACATGAAGATCCACATGATGCCACTATACATATAAATCACATACGCACCTCCAGGATCTCACTTTCGGCCACTATTGATGCTTGAATTTAATACATGAGAATAATCTAAACGTCAAAAACTCATGCTTGTAATTAAATATGGATGCATGCTAACAAAATTAATATCTCATAGTTTTCTATGTTAATCAATGTTTTAGGTGGCCATGAAGTGCGGGTGTTCATGACTAAGTATTGCATGTGTTCCTAATTCATGCATGTGAGGAGGAATGCACTGTGATATTAGGAGCCTATATGGAATAGAAACAAACTGAGATATTTGGTGTACCTCTTATCTCGTGTCTGAAATATTTTAAGTCGATGCTCTCAAGAATTACATGATTTTTACACCAATGCATATATGATAGTATTTGAATGTGGAGAAATGAGTTGATCTACACCTATAAAAGGATGAGTCCCCTGACTGATCATTTTTGTTGAATACATGGAGAATAATCTCATTTATCTATAGAAATAGAGAACCAATTATAGGTTCTTCATATAATTGTAACGTGATAAAAAAAAGAATCTGTAGGACTTCGACAAGTGCTATAAACTCCCAAAGTGTCTAGCTAAGAGGGGGTACTATGCATTACTTGCACAAGGAAGAGTTGCATACCATTATCAGTTTGCGAAGATGAGAACTGAAAACCATACTAGTTCACAAAGGTTGTCTGAACACCCAATGAGAAGAAGGTCCTCACTCTCTATGTATAGGAGAACCTTGTAACCCATGCGTGAGGAGATGCCACAAACCATCATCAGTTCAGTGGAGAAGATCCACACATACCCACTGCATGAAAATGAATAACTGTGATAACCCATGGTTTCACGATGATAAGAAATAGATTCCATAATGGATAGTGTATGCATAAGCAACCCTTTAAGTTAAAGAAGAACTCATTCCCACATCGATCATATACCCATTCAGGTTGTGCACACTAGAAAAATAATAGAAGGGAATTCATTCATGGTGCACATCCTTACATGTGAATGTGTCCAAACTATATACATGAAAAGAAAAAAGAGGCAATGTGTGTGAGCATGTAAAAAAGGAGGAGGAAGAAAGAATAAAAACACACAATAAAGTCTAAACCCCTTCTGGTATAAAGGAGAAGGAAAATATTTAACATAAACTAAACGACAAGTGTGTGTGTGAAAAGAAATAAAGAAGAAAAAATTGTTTGTGTGCATATTGAGTGAACAAAATAAGTATATGGCTTATGAGACACACTCATTGAACCTAGATTATTGATACAAGAATAGTGTGTATTTTGGTTAAAATGAAATATATAATACATGCCTAAAATCTGGAATAATCCCTTGCAAGTGTGAAAAGTATTTGATATTCACAAAACAAGATGTTTGGATTCCATGTAATCTGTGCATGAGGAAGTTTGAATTGAGAATAATGTTGAGAATGATTAATGAAGATCCAATATCCTAATTGATATTATTTGAGTATTAATGATGAAATACATTGATGATATTGTGCAAGATCATTCTTATATATTATATTCTGGAAGATGTTATGTCCACAATTTCCACACATAAAAGTGAGGCTGAGACTTCATCAGAAGAATACATCAATGCCCGAGTATTTTTTTTACTACGGACTGATCACAAAGGTGATCAACATTATTGATCAAGGAAAATGGACTTTAACTAAGGCTTCTTATGATTCTAAAAGAGATACAAGGTAATGATTGATTCATCAACCTCACAGGGAAAGAGTAGCATATCATGTATTGTGAATCAAATAGGACTCAAATAAAGAAGCTTCTCATGTGAATTGAGAGCTAAAAGTACCCTATGATATTTAGGTAGGAAAATAAGTCATCAGTGGAACTCTAGAGTAGGCCAGTGGACACTCGTAATAGTGTGGGATGTAGTATAAAGACCCTCATGTGGGACTTAGGATAGATACATAGGGACTTTGTATCGAACATTTTAATTATTCATCTTATTATTGAGGATAATCTGTTTTGGGGAGAATAACCAACACAACAATGAGTAAGTATTTAAATCGAACTATTCAAATCCTTTGGTTCAGGGATGTTACATTTACAACATCATTTGAGGTAAGTATTAGAGACATAACAAGAGTGTATTGATTCATTTAACCTTCCATAGAGGTTTTACTGAAACAGTAAAATCATAAAAATATTAAAGGGATCACTGATTCACCCACTCCCCATATCAGTGATTCACACTAATCTGGGATCATCAATTAGTTTCAGATTGAAGGTCCCCTCTAAATGATCCAAAAGAGTCTTTAAGAAGTGATTATTTCAAGAAATGAGTGGGAAAACATAATTGGAGATTTCATCCAAGACATAGAAAAATATAAATAATAAACATGTAAGGAAACTGAAGAAGAAACATACATCCAATGGGAAAACACCTTCTCCTGGAGGTAATCTAGAAGGTATAACATGTGAAAAATCATTTTTTTATTCCTCTTCTAGTGAATCATGTTCATGCTATGATGATAATAGATTAATTAGTGATATTCAATCTACACTCAATGATCATATCAAGAAAATGCATAGAAAATTGGAAAGATAGACAACTACAAGAATTATTTCTCTTAAAGATAAAAAATGAAAATTGGAAGAAGAATTTGATTCCATGAAAGAGACATTGGCTAAAACGGTTGGGATATCCAACATAATCACCAATATAGTGAAGGAAAAGGAAGAATAAATTTCTCTTCGCAATAAAATACATGATCATGTTACTGATGTATTTATAGTAAGAATTTGTGAGAAATTATTCATCGAGATTTTATTTTTAGAATCTTTCCATGCATTTGAATAGTTTCACAATGGTTCTATGGTTTTGAAAGCATCTCAACTAGAAGAAAAATCTAACACAGTTATGTATCATGACATATATTTTCATGAATTAAAGAATGTTAATGAAGAAAAAATGATAATTCTGAAGAAGAATTGGGAATGTATGTTGAGGTCGGTTGAGGATGATAAGATCTCTCTCAACATGAAATTTCTTGAGTTAGAGGTGAAATTGATGAATTATAAATCACTCATGTTGATCATGTGTTGTTTTCAACAATACATAATTTTATAAGGGGGATATTTTTGAGAAACAATACTCTATCTTTTTATGGTTATTTGAGGAAAACCAATATCCTTATTTTTTTTATTATATTTATTTTTCTTGATGTATATTTCAGGAAATTTATATTCCTTATATTCTTATCTTCGGGGAAATATTAAAGCACTTAATTTGTGAGGTATATCTGAAAAAGTATTCATAATTCATTTTTAGCGTGTTCAAGAAACTTTGTTCATACCCTATATTGAGAAACATAGCGTAAGGATTGTATGTGGTGTTTAATCTATAACATATTATAGAAGTATAGTTAAACAACCATACGTTATCAGCAAAGTATGGAGGAAATAAACTTACGTTTGAGAAGGAACCTTATGTTTGAATGAAACCATATGTTTAGAAGAAACCCAATGTTTTGAAGGAACATTATGTTTGGAAAATCAGTAAAGTATGGGAGAATATCATTAAATAAGTATGGAATGATAAGTTTGTCTCTTAAAAGTATGGTTCATCAACCATAATTTTGTAAAAAACAATACGTTTGAAAGATAAAGATAAATGTATGGTTCATCAACCTTTAATTTATGAAAAAATGTACGCTTGATTGAAAATTATGGATTATATACAAAATGATTGAGAGTTGAAGAGATGAATTTGAGATAAACATACATTTTAGATCAACCTTATATTGTGAATATTATATTCAGAGAATATATGCTATGCAGTCCAACCCTACGTTTGACATCAGATGTTTAAATTAAGACTTCAATAAATCAATGGTATTTATGCGGATTATCATGTTGATTTAAAGATAGATTAAAATCCTGAATTTAGAGATATTCTTTGACTGATTCAAGGATATTCATTTGTGATTCAAAGGATCAGTTTAAGAGGATCTTTTCATGCTGAATTTTCAAGGGAGTTATTACTGCTCTTCTATTCATACATTTGAATATCATGATTCTAAAGGAGACTTTTGGGGATCTAAATTTAAAAGGTGAACAATCATCTTAATTATATATATAAATATATTATTTTGTATTACATATATATAGGAGAATTATAGAAAAGAAGATATGCTGTTACGAAGAGAGGAAATGATCTATTTTTTGAAGAAGAAGAAACACGATTAAAGATTCATCGAATCTACATCAGTTATCTTTTTGATAATTGACTATTATTAAAGTTACAAATTATATTTCATGATCTGCTACAACTAGATCGAGTTAGATCTACTTCTACTTGATGATTTTTTTTATGGAGAGTACGATTCATCGACTGTCAATTGCATGTGGTTGCAATTGTGATGGAAAACTGAAAAGTATTTCTCTGAACAAATAATATTTTAATTTGTGTAAACGGCTTCTTGTACTAAGCTATGTATTTGGTTCTATGTAGGATGAAAAAGGCACTATTTGGCCTTAAAATTGTAAAGGTGTCAACCTCATGCACTCAGTTGTGGAATAGTCTGTTGATAAGAGGACCAGATAATGAAAATCATCAAGCTCGTGGAGTAGAGCGTTGGTGGAGTGGACTAGGGGCCTTCTATTCCCCTAACCACTATACATTGTGCATCCTATGGTATTTATTTTCCACTGATAAATATTTTATATAAATATAAAAGGAATGATCATGATTGTGTAAAGAAATTATAATAGACACAATTCACCCCCCTCTTGTGTATATTTGGTATAACCCTATCCAATAACTCCAAGATGGAACATACCAAATAGCTAAAATTAAGATATATTTCCAGTCATGTTTTCTGTAAGAATAGTTATTAAAAAAGTAGTGTTAGATAATCTTCTAATCCAAGGAAAACATCTTCTAAGAAGGTGGTATCCAATAACCCAATTATTTTTGTTTCTACTAAATAAAATTCATCAGTAAGTACGTGTTTAATGATAAATGATTGAAATATATGGAATGATAAACTTTTTATACATACATAAAAATTTAAAGGATCAATACTATAATTATTAATAAGAACAAATCCAAAATGGATGCCTCAACAATTGAAAGGCAACTCCAAAAATAACAAATCACTTAATCGTTCCAGACTGATACTACAAGAAAAATAAGCTGATTTCCTGGATACTGATGGTGTTGTTGGAAGATTGGGTATTAGGCCAATGGTTTCTTGTAAAATGTGTTAGTATATAAAAATTATGGAAGGCCTACCTTTAGGGAATGTTGATGTGAATAAATTAAGCAACCTTCAAAGGAAAAGTAGAATACACAGATGAAAAAGAACATTACTATTAATAATAGAATTGAATATATTGAATATTTCTATGCTAATTTAAATAAAAGTGTTCACATTTATAATGAGTGATGGTTTAGTCCAACCATGTAGAATGAGTATGTTGATTAAAAGAAAAGTCCATAACAAATTTAGAGGAATGGAACAACAATTGGAAAACATTCCATTGGAAATATGAAATATAATGTAGTCATATAAAAAATGAAAAAACTATTCCCATGAAGTAGATTAAACTGGATTCCCAAAATTTCATCCCATACAAGAATAAATGATTCTACTTTGCAAATAAATGACACACAATGTATCATGACAAACATTCCATGTAAAGGAATGGAATAAAGGTGAAATTAAATAGAGAATCAATCGATAAGAAGATGGTGTTGATTGAAGACATTACTAAAGATAATTTTGATAAGATTCTTAAGAAAGGTGACATTAAAATATTGAAGAATCCATGAAGATATTACAAAAATATATATTAAGGAGTATTTAGTTATTTAACCAATTCAATTGTAAATTTCTAGTGAACTATAAAGGGATAAAGATGACGTATGAGCTAATGAAAAGGAAAAGGGGAAAAATATCATTCCACATGATGATTATTTATAATTTCATGGGAGGTTGTCAGCACAAGAAAACCATAGTGTCTAAAAAGTACTATACGGATGGTGTAATAAGGTTAGAAATCATCCAAACAAATGTTTAACTATTTTACCTGGTATAATGGAGATGTTGAAAATTGGAAAACATATACCAGAGGAAGCTACTTCACTATTGGACGAAGTAAAGATGAAAAATCCACACATGATAAAAGTGAGTGGAAGAAAAGGGTCTCTGTAACGCCCCGACCCCAGCTACCCAGAGTCGGTGCATTACTTCGTAACATTGGAATGATCACAAAAGATCAAGTGTCGAAATACCGATTAGTTTAGTAGCCTTGGAAACACTAGATACATTCATAAATGTTACATTACATCATAAAGTGAAAAACAACAATAACAAAGTCTCCATAGTCCACACTCATATCCTCTTCTGACTATCCATGCAGGTCATTCATAAAATACTTCTTCAAATCCTGGAAAATATTAAAACATTGAAAGGGGTGAGCTCAGATGCTCAGTAAGGATAACAATATTGCGGAAGCATTCATAAATAAACATTAACATTTAAGGCAATTTATAACCAAAACAAAATCCTTTTAAACATGAACATCAACATAATATGGAAAAAGTAAAATGAGATAATGCCATTTACATATTCACATGGATATTCTACTGGTCGAATAATCACATGCAATATCAATAACCACTTTCATAATGATTGAATGCATAATTCCAGACTATCATAACCACCTAGCCAAGGCCTCGTGCCAAGACCACAAATAAGATTTTGTCAAGGCCTCGTGCCAAGAAACTAGTTTGTCTCATGAGACCTACGAATGAAATTTTTTTAGAAGATACTTACGTTTAAAATTGCTTAAATATACTCCAGTGTTTTTCTGAAAACATTATGCAAGATCTTGAAAACAAAATAACTAATTCTGAGACTGCTCGACTAATTACAGGCCATGATGGGTCCACCCCCAATCCCTTCCTATCTACCACACTCGAGAGTCAAGTTTTCTGAAAACATTTTTAATCTTGCGTTAAATATGTATACATTTGCACTGGATTTTCATATATTTGAGAGAAATATATCTTTTTTGAAATCATTTAAAAATCACATAATTATAAAATAAAAACTTTTGAATAAACGTAAAATTCAAAGGGGTTTATACACTGTATAAAAGAAAGTTGTGTATAAAACCAAATATGCCTTAATGAAAGGAGATGAGACGAAGTCCTTAAAAAGATCATTTTTAAAATAAAATAGATCTATTATGTGTATTCACTATAGGTACACATAAAGAAATTACAAATAAAATATAGGACATAATAATATCATGACATAATTTGAATGTAGGAGATTAACCCAAAGAATGGAAATTGAGTTAAGAAATTCCCTTACCTTGCGTCCGACTTGATTCGACCATTCTATGATCTCCTGAATAATAAACTAGAGTTAATCTCTACCTTCTTAAGAACCTTTTTAAATTTCATTATTCATTTTATATCACTTATTACCATGTCATGACCATTATGTAATTAATTAAGTTAATAACGGTCGTTTTGTCGATCTTTGGTACTTGAGTCAAAAATAAACATCTTATAATTACAAGTTGTTCACGTGGTAAAATATACATTATATCCAGAATTATATTCATGATTTAGATATCATATATATCATATATATCCAGTATATACGTTAATTTATAATATTACGTAACATTTAGAGGTAAGAAATGAAATGCACCGTTCATGGAGACGGTAAGCCGTACGTACGCATGAACGCTACTTTCATTTCTATTTCGTATTTAATGGAATGAAATCATAATGATATAAATGTATAATATAATTCCAGTATAATATAGTGTATAATACCATTTACTCCATCCTTTATACATCCCACATATGGTATTAATGATTCAAATCACTTTGAGGGGGCGGTAGTCCGCACTTCCTAAAATGAAATTATCGTGTTTACACATAATGGAAATCATAAAGGTACGACATAAATGAGAAATACAGAAGAATAATGAAAACATAAACATAATATATATGTCATATATGAAAATAGTGTCATCACAATGGCCACCATTAGAGGTGTTAAAAGAATATTGAACAATCATCATTTCATGAGGCAGTATTTCGCCACCCATAGAAACAGTATGTTCTTTAACCATTAGACGATGGTGTGTGTAAGTGTAAACCAAATACTTATAATAACGACATACTAGTATATTGTAGATACTGTTGTTGTTACAAAATAAGGGAATAAAAAGAGTTTATGGGGTTGGAGAAGCTAAATAAAACAAAACAACATTAGAGAAGACATTACCTTAAAATTGGGTAACTCTTTTGATTTGAGCCAAAGGCTTCCTTGGAAAGACTTCTGCCCAATGTGAGGCTTATAGGAGTAAGGGAGGGAAGTTGGGAGAGTATTTGGTCAGAGGTTGGCCGAGACAAATGGCTTGAATGTGTGAATAAGGTGGTAGTGGTGGGGGCCTTTTATAAGTGGAGAGGAGGGGCACTCTTTGAAAGTAATGAAATATTACTTTATTACACAATGCTTTTCGGATTCCAAAGGTCCCACAATTATATAATTCGAGGGTAAAGTGATAAGGTTTATAAATATACTCATCCAATAGGTTTTTGATAAGTGTAAGCCTTTTATTTTACATTATCTTTTTATTTTATTTAAATTGTTAAATAATGAGGTCATCACTGCATCATCATGATGTCATAAATAATTTAATTTATTTAATGTCTAAAAATTATAAAACAAATACTATGATTTAGGAAATCTTTTTATATTTCCAATGACTATTTATAGTCTAAAATATAACTTGTATAACCCCATGTAAAAATTGTTTTAGTAAAACTATTCATGTTTGTGTCATTTTTTACTTTAACATTAAATAAAAGGTATTTATGTCATTTTCCAACTAAAGTGGCTCCATGGAGTCCCCAAGTTGACCCATATATTGTCTTGGTCGGCCATGGAACATCCAATGATGGTAGGACATGTGTCAAGCTCATCTCATATTATCAAAACATTATTTTGACCTTAAACTACACTAATTACCTCTAATCGCGATTAAGAACTTAAAAGTTACTATTCACCAAAAATTATTTTAATCTCATTGAACCAAATTTTACTTCTTAATGACAACCATGTATGTCGGATTTTTGAAATTCAAAACACAGAAGTGGTAAAATTTCATTTATACGAAAAATCAGTTATTTAACTACCACTTAGTGGTTTCACTATTCATCAAAAATTGATGTTTTTCAGAACATTGCCAAAATTTCACCCTAAGCTATAATTGATATTCCGAATTCAAAAATGATGTCTACTTAATGAAATTACAAACATATAAGTTGCATTAATTAATTTTATAATTAATTCCCGCTTTCACAACAAATAGCGTGTTTTTAAGAAACAATATATATCAAAAGATTGACAATTGTTTATGTCCAATTTCAAAGTGAAATTAATTCTAATGAACACCATTGGATAAAATGGTAAAAATATATTCTAATTATACTTTAAAACCACTCAATATTATAATTTATCACTATAAATTATTTTGATTAAAAAATTTGTTTTAAGTATTTTTCACTATTCATAAAAATTTGGGAGTTCTCAGAAAATTACAAAAAATTCAACATAAGCTAATTTCAACATTCCGAATCCAAAAATGAAGTCCATTTTGAAATATAAAATATATATACTTTCAAAAAGTGTGTATTACTATTCATAATGGTTATTTTGATTAGTCGCGGTGTGTTAGAATCTCGAACTTGCGTACAACGCAAGCTATTGCATTATTGAAAGAGAAGCGTATCGTGGAAGCTCGGGGTGTTACATTCTCCCCTACTTCAATAAATTGCGTCCACACAATTTGAAATTTTTCTTTGAAAATAAAATGTTTAAAATAAAAAATACCTTTGTGGAAAACCCACATCGGAAATAAGGTTAATAAAATTTAGCCTTAATAAGAGGGAAAGGGAAATGAAAAAGTCACCACCCAATTATGATTTCGATTAGGAGAACATTGGTGGAAATTAGAGACATATAATTGGAGGAAAACCGTAAATATTTGTAGGGAGTGATTGAGGTCATCAATCACAAACAAGTGTCAAATTGAGGGCCTCAAAGCCTTCAATCTATGTTGATTTAAAATATCATCAGTTCAACAAGACATGAGGTATTAGGATAACACATTTTTTTTGTTTCAGTATCACTTTACTAAAGTTTAAGAATTAATTTATTCATAGAATAAGATATAGGTATATATATATATTTATTCTTGACAAGTAGAGTTTCAAACATCAACTAATTTCTACCACAAACTCATCTTTCACTCAAAAAGATAATAGAAATCAAAAATATTATATTTATACTAATTGTATAAGGTTCCAAATATTAACACATACCATTTAGATTAGTAAAACTATTTTTTAATAACCAGGGACTTCCTGTAGGCTAGTGGTAGGTAATAAAGTCTTGTTACACTATAGTTGTGGGTTCGATTCCTACAGCTTTGTCCGACGCGATGGGTTATGCACCATCCTGCAGGTTGTCCTTTTCCTAAAACTATAGTATTATAATATTCCAAAAAAATAATCTCCAGAAATGTTTTAACCTTAAACAATACTATTCAAAGTTCAACTTATTCCATTCCGACCTTTATAGTTATCCAAAATACATCCGTCCAGACATTCTATAAAGGGTCCTTAAATTCCAAAATCAATTGTAACATTAGATTCCCTAAACAAATTAAAGTTTCTCTTATTGTCACATACAAAAATATGATTACCTTCATCATATTAAAACCTTAATGAAATCAACATGTACTGTAGTACAATCCTTATATATATATATCACATTATTCTAATAACCAGAATATAATCCTTGAGTCCAAAAGCACCAATACATTAATTATTCTGCTTCAACTGTAGTAACAGCATAAGATTGTCCTTGATCCCTTGGACTTTTCTGAGGTAAGTTTCCCTGACTCTTAGGATATTCATTTTCATAATGACCCATTTCCCTACAATTTTATCATTCAACATTGATAGCCTCTTTCTTTCCCTTACAATCACGAGCCTGGTGACCTTTTTCTCCACATTTGTAACAAACTACCACTCCCTTTAGGCAAGTACCAGTGTGATTCTTACCACAATTATCACATAATGGAAAATCCTTCATTCCCTTTTTCCCTTTATCTGTATCTTGTTCCACCATTCTCTTCTTCTCTTGCTTTACTTTGTTGTCATAAGACTTATAAAATTCCTTTTCCGTCTTGATAGCACACGAGACAATATCTTCGTATGACGAGAAGGTTTGTGAGACTAATGCTCGACGGAGAAATGGTTTTAACCCATCAAAGAAATGATCAATCTTACTTTTTGGGTTATGTATATAATCTGTAGCATGTCTCGCTAACCTTGTAAAGTTGTCCTCATACTTTGCGATATTCGCATCCTCCTTCTACCTCAGACTCAGAAATTTCCTTTCCATATCTGCTCGATGGCCATGAGGAAAGTATTTTTCTAAGAAAAGATCTTTGAACTCTCTCCATTCCATACTCAATACTTCTTCATCTTCCATTATATTTTGAATCAATGACCACCATTGACCGGCATCTCCAGTGAGGCGGTAAACTGCCATGATAACCTTCTCCCTTTTGCTACTCCCCAAGGCGTGGAATATTTTCTCTAAGGAGTTTATCCATTGCTCAGCTACTAATGGATTTGCACCCCCATTAAATGTTGGTGGTTGTTACCTCATGAAGCGGTCTAACATTGATCCTCCATGTTGCGGATTAGGGTGCTCCATACGAGTAAGGTTATTATTCATAACATGAGTGAGTTGTCCCAGTATGGTAATAAGTTGATCATCACCAGTTGTATCTCCAGATCCATAATAATTATCTTGAGCAGGAGGGAAATCCCTACATGGAGTGCGTGCATTGATACGGTTTTCATTCCTTCCACTAGGCGCCATTTCTAAACAATGGCATAAACTAGATTAGTTTATGAATCAAAATACATAATTCCATAATTGTAAAACACTTAACACTAATTGAACTATTTTATGGATATAATCCATAATCATAAAAAATGTTTTCTTTGAGGAAGTATATACTCATAACCCTTCATAGTGGTTTGTAAAGAAATGAGAATTATCCTAAGAATATCCCCCAGGAGTGTTGTAAACAAGAGTGTAGCAAGGCCCGTTGTCGTGCACTAGTTCCCGTTTGAGTCTAGCTCAAAGCGGTGTTTTCGGGTTTTACCCCTAGGTACATTTGTGCCAGAGCCGCCTCTACCTTCTCATATCCAGACAGGGATGTATTGTTTGGAAAAACTCACAAAAACTCTACAACAACAAAATTCTAGGAAGTTATTCTATACTAATCCTCAAGGTCTATCATTGGGATATGTGCTCTAATCAGAGTTTATCTAAATCCAGCTTACATGGTTAGTACTAAACTGCCTCTGATACCAACTGTAACGCCCCGACCACAGCTACCCAGAGTCGGTGCATTACTTCGTAACATTGGCATGATCACAAAAGATAAAGTCTCGATAGAATGATTAGTTTAGTAGCCTTGGAAACACTAGATACATTGATAAATGTTACATTACATCATAAAGCGAAAAACAACAATAACAAAGTCTCCATAGTCCACACTCATATCCTCTTCTGACTATCCCTGCAGGTCATTCATAAAATACTTCTTCACATCCTGGAAAATATTAAAACATTGAAAGGGGTGAGATCAGATGCTCAGTAAGGATAACAATATTGCGGAAGCATTCATAAACAAACATTAACATTTAAGGCAATGTATAACCAAAACAAAAGCCTTTTAAACAAGAACTTCAACATAATATGGAAAAAGTAAAATGAGATAATGTCATTTACTTATTCACATGGATATTCTACTGGTCGAATAATCACATACAATAGCAATAACAACTTTCATAATGATGGAATGCATAATGCCAGACTATCATAACCACATAGCCAAGGCCTCGTGCCAAGACCACAAATAAGATTTTTTCAAGGCCTCGTACCAAGACACTAGTTTTTCTCGTGAGACCTACCGATGCAATTTTTTTGGAAGATACTTACGTTTAAAATTGATTAAATATACTCCAGTTTTTTTCTGAAAACATTATGCAAGCTTATGAAAACAAAATAACTAATTCTAAGACTGCTCGACTAATTACAGGCCACGATGGGTCCACGCCCAATCCCTTTCTGTCTACCACACTCGAGAGTCAGGTTTTCTGAAAACATTTTTAAGCTTGCGTTAAATACGTATACATTTGCACTGGATTTTCATATATTTGAGAGAAATATCTATTTTTTGAAATAATTTAAAAATCACATAATTATAAAATAAAAACTTTTGAATAAATGTAAAATTCAAAGGGGTTTATACACTGTATAATAGAAAGTTGTGTATAAAACCAAATATGCCTCAATGAAAGGAGATTGAGACGAAGTCCTTAAAAAGATCATTTTTAAAATAAAATAGATCTATTATGTGTATTCACTATAGGTACACATAAGGAAATTACAAATACAATATAGGACATAATAATATCATGACATAATTTGAATGTAGGAGATTAACCCAAATAATGGAAATTGGGTTAAGAAATTCCCTTACCTTGCGTCCGACTTGATTCGACCGTTCTTTGATCTCCTGAATAATAAACTAGAGTTAATCTCTACCTTCTTAAAAACCTTTTTCAAGTTCATTATTCCTTTTATATCACTTATTACCATGTCATGAACATTAAGTAATTAATTAAGTCAATAACAGTCGTTTTGTCGATCTTTGGTACTTGGGTCAAAAATAAACTTCTTATAATTACAAGTTGTTCATGTGTTAAAATATCCATTATATCCAGAATTATATTCATGATGTAGATATCATATATATCATATATATCCATTATATACGTTCATTTATAATATTACATAACATTTAGAGGTAAGAAATGAAATGCACCGTTCATGGAGACGGTAAGCCGTACGTACGCATAAACGCTACTTTCATTTCTATTTCGTATTTAATGGAATGAAATCATAATGATATAAATGTATAATATAATTATAGTATAATATATTTTATAATACCATTTACTCCATCCTTTATACATCCCACATATGGTATTAAAAATTCAAATCACTTTGAGGGGGTGGTAGTCCGCACTTCCTAAAACGAAATTATCGTGTTTACACATAATGGAAATCATAAAGGTATGACATAAATGAGAAATAAAGAAGAATAATGAAAACATAAAAATAATATATATGTCATATATGAAAATAGTGTCATCAAAATGGCCACCCTTATAGGTGTTAAAATAATATTGAACAATCATTGTTTCGTGAGGCAGTATTTCTCCACCCATAGAAACAGTATGTTCTTTAACCATTAGACGAAGGTGTGTGTAAGTGTAAACCAAATACATATCATAAAAACATAATAGTATATTTTATATACTGGTGTTATTACAAAATAAGTGAATAAAAAGAGTTTAAGGGGTTGGAGAAGCTAAATAAAACAAAACAACATTAGAGAAGACATTACCTTAAAATTGGATAACTCTTTTGATTTGAGCCAAAGACTTCCTTGGGAAGACTTCTGCCCAGAGTGAGGCTTCTAAGAGTAAGGGAGGGAAGTTGGGAGAGTATTTGGGCAGAGTTTGGCCGAGCCAAATGGCTTGAATGTGTGAATAAGATGGGAGTGGTGTGTGCGTTTTATAAGTGGAGAGGAGGGGCACTCTTGGAAAGTAATGAAATATTACTTTATTACAAAATGCTTTTCGGATTCCAAAGGTCCCACAATTATATAATTCTAGGGTAAGGTGATAAGGGTTATAAATATACTCATACAATAGGTTTTTGACAAGTGTAAGCCTTGGAGTTTACATTATCTTTTTATTTTATTTAAATCGTTAAATAATGAGGTCATCGCTGCATCATCATGATGTCATAAATAATTTAATTTATTTAATGTCTAAAAATTCTAAAAAAATACTATGATGTAGGAAATCTTTTTATATTTCCAATGACTATTTATAGTCAAAAATTTGACTTGTATAACCCCGTGTAAAAATTGTTTTATTAAAACATTTCATGTTTGTGTCATTTTTTACTTTAACATTAAATAAAAGGTATTTATGTCATTTTCCAACTAAAGTGGCTCCATGGGGTCCCCAAGTTGACCCATGGATTTTTTTGGTCGGCCATGGCACATCCAACGAGGGTAGGACATGTGTCAAGCTCATCTCATATTATTAAAACATTATTTTTACCTTAAACTACACTAATTACCTCTAATCGCGATTAAGAACTTAAAAGTTACTATTCACCAAAAAAAATTTAATCTCATTGAACCACATTTTACTTCTTAATGACAACCATCTATGTCGGATTTTTGAAATTCAAAACACAGAAGTGGTAAAATTTCATTTAAATGAAAAATCAGTTATATAACTACCACTTAGTGGTTTCACTATTCATCAAAAATTGAAGTTTTTCAGAACAATGTAGAATCTCACCCTAAGCTATAATTGATATTCTGAATTCAAAAATTATGTTTATTTAATGAAATTCCAAACATATAAGTTTTATTAATTAATTTTATAATTACTTCCCGCTTTCACAACAAATAGCGTGTTTTTAAGAAACAATATATATCAAAAGATTGACAATTGTTTATGTCAAATTTCAAAGTGAAATTAATTCTAATAAACACCATTGGATAAAATGGTAAAAATATATTCTAATTATACTTTAAAACCACTCAATATTATAATTTATCACTATAAATTATTTTGATTAAAAAGTTTTTTTAAGTATTTTTCACTATTCATAAAAATTTGGAAGTTCTCAGAAAATTACAAAAAAATAAACATAAGCTAATTTCAACAATCTGATTCCAAAAATGAAGTCCATTTTGAAATATAAAATATATATACTTTCAAAAAGTTGTTATTACTATTCATAATGGTTATTTTCATTAGCCGCGGTGTGTTAGAATCTCGAACTTGCGTACAACGCAAGCTATTGCATTATTGAAAGAGAAGTGTATCATGGAAGCTCAGGGTGTTATAGTCTCTCCTTATAATTAATGTTCAATGTATCAAAATTGGAGGAGACTCCATCATGATGTTGAACAGACAAATTAGAGCAAAAGGGAATGAGTTCTTGGTTTGAGAGAAAATTCTCGTCCAAGTAGAACCTATTAAAAATATAACATGTGTAACATCTTCTTCCCTTATATTCTTTTTGAATTTTTTACCAAAATTACAAGTAATATAAATTGAATTTCATTCTATAGAAATGAATTTAATAAATAATGTGGAGAACGACATGTTGGACACATTATTAATGATTTTATAATTAGTTGAAATGTTCCACTGTAGAAGATTATCAACCGGAAAATCATGAAGATTATTTGATGATGCTTCCCACCCATGTAAATCAATGGGATTTCATCCCTTGATGGGGATAAATTATTAATGATTTGATATCAATGATTATTTCTTGTAAAATATTCAAATTCATATCATCTCATTTAGTTGAAACTTGAGGTATTCCAATCACACATTAATCCCATATTCTTAATTGTATTTTCATGTAAATAAATGGGAGTGATTGATTTATGAAAATATGGGTTGAAAGGGGAATATTTTTATTTTCACTTGAAATTTTTAATATGTTTGTTGATTAATGTGCATGATTTAACATTTCAATGATAGATATGATTATCTCCAAACCATTGGTTATGTATTGATACACATAGAGCATGATTTCACATGAATGGTTTTTTATGGAAAAAAATTGGAAACCATTGAGTTTTCTTTCATTTTTTCTACAATGAGTTAGCCCAGGTAGATTTAGAGTTGATTTACTAAAGTCTCCTTCCAAGGTGAACTATGTGACATAGTCCCTCTCTCAGAAATATTCAAGAAGATATTCCCAAATGGGTGGAGAACTTGTTTTTGAACAATCCCAACATAAATCATAAATGTGTTTTTCAATAAGGGGGAGAAAATATGGGCCCATATATAGACCCATTCAAAGTGTCCATAGGTTATATTGACAAAATATTACAAAGGGGGGATTATAGAGAATTGTATTACATTTGTTTTAAATATGGTGTAAATATGTTTATGGAAATTTCAATACTAATGTTTTGATGATAATTGAAGTGGAAAGTCGTAAATTATTGTTTTCGACTTTGTAAAGAGTACACATTGATTAGGATGATGTCATTACACAAATAATGGCACATGGAGAATTACTATTTGAAATTGGATGTCATGCTTGAACATTCTCCATAATAACTTAGATGATTGGATGAACTGGTCCTCTATTCCAAGACATGCATCAAATAATGAAATTTTGATACCACATTTTAATAAGGCCATGAAATACATGATTGAATGAGGAATTTGGCCGATACACCCACTAGTTTCTAGTTGAAGGAATAATGAAGATTGATATGATCTTAAATTATTTAGAGGTGTCCCAAAAATAATAGAAGAATAAGAGGTTTAATGGCTATGGATGAAGATGATTTGAATTTTATGTATTAGGAATTTCACATTGAATTTGTTATATGTATACTTGGTTTGTATCCAATTATTTTTTGAGGCCAATACAAAAAATATTTGCCTAATCCAGCTAGCCATCTAACCAAGCCAGGGAAGCGGCTCACACCACATGCAGTGGGCAGTTGTGCTTAACCACAACCTGAAAGCCAACACGACTAACCGATGTGGAGTACAAAGGGAACAATACTGTGCTCCCACTGGGGAACGTGGGAGATCCAGTGGAGCACCACCGTGTGGGGTGGTACGGAGGACAAGTTTGGCACAGAGTGCGCTCGCAGAACCAGTACGTGGCATTACCAGGGTGGGGGAGAGAGTAATCTGGAATGGAAACCATATGTATTATATTATAAAGAAGCCACATAATGTAGAACATCTCAATGTGGGACAATATTTTAAAAATGTGGATGTAATCATCTCTGTCCATTTGATATTGTGAATGTTATTGGTTGCATGTCTTGTATTTCATCCCATGATATAATTTCCACTATCTGTGACCGATCTAAGTTAATCCAACGTCCTTAGATCGTCCACACCGTCGTCTTATACCTCCAATCACATGATGATCCACCCAAAAACATTGTAAATCTAGAGAACATATGGACCTCCAAGATCTCACTTTAGGCCACAATTGATGCTTTATTTTAATGCATGAACGTCATCTGAAGATCACAAACTCTTGAATGAAATTATATTTTCATGTAGGTAAATGAAATGAATATCTTTTTATTTTCCATGGAAAACGAAATTTCCAAAGTCCATGGAGCTTGAGAATTCATGATTGAGTGTGTCATGCATTCTTAATGCATGCACATGAGGAGTATTACACATTGATATTAGGAGCTCGTGTTGAACCAAAACCAACTAAGAGATTCAGCATATCTATAATCCCACGTTTGAAATATTTGAAGCTATAGATGTCAGGAATTACAAGATTTTAACCCCACAACTTATGCAATAGGATTTCAACATAGATAAAAGCATTGATCTGCACTTATAAAATAATGAGTCTCTCGAATGATCTTTTTTTTATTGAAGACATTGAGAATTATCTAATTTCCTCGTAGAAACGAAGAACTAATTAGAGGTTCCACATATCTTTTCTACATGATGGAACAAAGAACCCATAGGACTTCGATAAGTTCTATACACTCTCGACGTGTCTTGAGAAGTGGAGGTCCCATGAATCTCTTGCATGACGAAGAGCCACGTACCATTTTTGTTTTACGAAGAGGAAAACCGTGAGATATCCTATTCTGTGAAGATTGTACACATTCCCAGTGAAAAGAAGGTATTCACTAACTATATGTAGGTGAACCATGTAACCTCTACATGTAGAGAAGCCACGACCCATCCTCATTTCAGTGGACAAGTTCTATGAATACCCTTTGTGTGAAAGAACCATGATCACCCTGGGATTCATGAAGGGAAGAAGAATATTTCATAAAGGATAGTGTAGACAAACACTACCCTTGAAGAAGAATAACTCAATCACACACTGAGTATATAACCATTCGTGTTGTGTGCGAAAAAAAAAGAATAGTAGATAATTCATGCATGGTGCACATGATTACATGTTCATGAGTTGAAACCATATGTATTCAAAGAAATGAAGAGACAACGTGTGTGAACTTGTGAAGAATAAAGAGGAAGAAAGAAGAAGAACACACATAAAAGACTACATCCATTCAGGATTTGAGGAACACACCCATATCAAAACTATTATAAACAACAAGTATGTGTGTGAAATAAACTAAAAAATATGAAATTGTGTGTGAGCATATTGTGTGAAGAAAATATGAAGATAGTGATAGATACACACTCATTGAACCAAAATTACTGATATAAGAATATTGTATGTTTTGGTTGAAACTCAAAATATCATACATGCATGAAATCGTGCATAGTCACATACACATGTGAAAAGTATTTGAGATAACAAAAACAAGAGGTTTGGAATCTGTACAATCCATTAATGAAGGGGAGTTTAATTGAGACTAAATTTGGGTAAAATTAATGAATATCCCATATCCATGTTGAGAGTATTTGATGATTCATGAAGAAAGAAAATTCTGAAATTGTGAAAGATCAATCTTATATATTATATTCTTGAAGAAGATGTGTGAACCATTAGCACACTTATAAATGAGGTCAGGTATTCTTCAGAATAATAAATAATTTCCAGAGCATTGTTACACTATGGAATAATTAAAAAGGTGATCAGAATTATTGGTCAAGGCCTACAGGGCATTCGAATGGCGGATGAAGGTTCTGGAAGAGATACACATGCATGTTTGATTCAGATATCTCATGGGGAAAGAGAATCAGATCATCTATGTTAATCAATGAGAACTCGATGAAGGAAGATTCTTGAGTGACTAAAGAGGTAGAAGAACCCCGTGATACTCAGGGTGGATAAGAAGTCTTCAGTGGGACTCTGGAGCTGGCCCGTTGAGTCTAGTAACACTATGGGATGTTGTATTAATAACCTCCTGTGGGACTCAGGAATGATATAATGGTACCCATTATTGACCATTTTAATTATTCATCTGATTAGAGGGAAGAATTTGTGTTGGGGATAATAACAAACATATCATGTAGTAGGTATTTCAATGGAACCATGTAAATCCTTGTGTTCAGTTCCCTTACATTTAGATCATCATTCGAGGTAAGGCTAAGACACACAAGAAGAGTGGATCCAGGCTTTAACCAACCATAGTTTTTTAATTGAATAGAATCAATATGTAAAAAGTGTAAAGGGGTCACTGATTCGTCCCTCCCCTCTCAGTGGTTCACATTAATCTGTGCACATCATATTTGTTCTAGAGAACCTGAATGACTGAGTAGTTTGTGAGATATTAGGGAAAAAATGATATGAATGTAATTCCATAGCAGAGAATATGTTCTTTACAATAAAAAATTTAGAAATATTATTCCTCTATAGTGCATAGATGATTATTCTATTAACTATTTTGAGGTTTTTTTGTACACATTACGGTTATTATAACATAATTCTGTGGGGATCTCATAGCATCAAAATATCATACCTCATTCTAGATGAACATGTTGATTACATTTTTATATATGAGATATAATTTTTTCCCTTCATTTTAAACTATTTTACTTTCCATTTGAATATATATGAACTATATAATTTAAATGTTTTTAGTACATTTTTTAGAAGTATTCCATCAATTGAAATGTAATCAATTTGTTTAATGTGTTTCCATCATTTGAAATGTATTGAATTATAGTATTAAATATGATATTGAAATTAAAAATATGTTTATTTGAAAATTTAATTTTTTTTTATTTGGTGAATTAAATGTTAGCTTCTTGTTATGGAGTCATTGGTTATAAAATATAGGTATTTTAGCTCACAAACTACCTATTCTTTCAGGTGTTCATATTTTTTCTCCTTCCAACATCATGTTGGGGTAAGGAACCACTTGGGGGGGGGGGTCCTAGCTTATGATCTATGTACATAGAGTGTTGTTTCCATTAGGAATTGGGATATATACCTTGAAGTTTATCTGGTACATTTTCATATTAATTTGGTTTATTTATACCTATGTTAAATCTAGTACACTTCTCCTTGTGGAGTTTATTTGGTAATCATAGTAATTTTTTATCACTATATAGAAAATATTTAAGGATAAATAATTCCCACATTCACTTTTTATGATGATAGGTACATGTAAGAAACCCATGGGGATCAGGAAATCCCTTTGATCCATGTATGTGTCTGATCAATTATTAGATTAATCGGGTACCCAAGATGGTTCATGAAAAATTTGTAACAGAGGTTTAGGATTAACATCTTGTCTGGATGTTTATATGCATTATGCAATATTTTTCGGTCATAGGAGGTAGTTACAATTTTGAACTTGGCTAGCTCTAAGTAAAATAAACCTTAAGTCACTAATGGTGGGTTGGGGAAGAAATATTGATTAATAGTTCTATTCTTTTCTCTAATTTTGATTTGGATCGGGTGAAATGAAAATATTGTTTACCTATATGTTGGGATTAATTTTTTATGTTGATCTTTTTTTATTTTAATTTTATTTTTTCTTTATTGTATGCTACGATTATATAGAATGATTTCCTCTAGGATACATGCAGATCAGATCCAAAAGGATGATGGAACTTATCCACAATGAGCGAATCCTCTTGGGGATTCGAGTCTGCCTAAGGTGATGTTGCATACAATCCGAGCTCAAGGATATGCACCACTCAATTCCTAATTTGGGATCTATATGTAGAATAAAAGAAAGATTTTCCCTATAATTATTATCAAGAGTTCAGTTTCCATAATCCACAATCATTCAATGGCTCCAATGATCCTCAATATTATGAGGAATCATTGAGTCGGATTGAGAGTTTGTTTGATTTCAAGGAGTCACCTGTGGAAATAATGATAAAGTGTTCCACCTTCCTGAAATAAGGACCAAGAAGTGTATGGTGGGACATGATGATGACAGTGAAGAGGCTTGAGGGAATAGAGAGGATAATCATCAATGTTTTTTACTAACATGTTCTATCCAGGTTTGATGTTTTTGGCCAAGGCTATAGATATTTTCAAACATGAGAAGGCCTAGAGGACCCTAAAAGTGTGTAAAAACAATTTTTATATGCTTGTTTATTTTTAATCATAGATATTATTCACTGTGAAAATGAAGGCTTGAATGTTCAATTTGGTAGTTCTGTATTACATTCCTTATTTGGATTTTTTTAAAATGTGACATCTTATGTTCATGTGTTGGATAAAGCACTGATGGTTTAAATTGGCAAGGCTAGAATGTCATGTTTTTCAAGAGTATCTTTCTCCCCCTGTGGAAGTGAATTTCCCTTCAATGGAATGTGGAATCCTGATGAATCCCTTGAGGTTTCATAAAACTAGGTTAATTTTAGACCTCCAAAATTTCCTATAATTTGTCCAATGATTTTTAAATATTGTGGAAATATAGGACAATCAATGTGTTTTAACACTAGAGTACCCAAGGTATGTCCCCCCTAAAGAAGCTCAGTTCACCTACAAAAAGTATTCCATGTTTAATCCACTCCTCATAGTGTAACAAGATCTAAATATCCTTATAAAACTATGCGTTAATTAAAAGATTAATGGAAAAAGGTGTCTCTAACATTGGCATCTGGAATTTATTCTCTTCGCACAGAAGAGGAGTCTACAACAGAAGTAGATATGTGACCAGTGATCTTTATAGGTACCATCATTATAGCTTCATCATTAGTGACTACTCCATTTTATACTATTTTGTCTCTTTCGTTTATCTCAACTCTTATTTTTAAACAACTAAATCTTCCTACATGACCTTTATCTAATGTAATGTATATTACTCACACATTTTTTTGAAGAGAGATCAGTTTCTTTATAGCCCCACTTGTGTTTTTTATCATTCATATGTCTATCATTCTGGGATTTTTCTAGTGCTCAACATGAAACCACATGAAATAACATTCAATATATATTGGATTATTTCTAATAAATCATGGAATTATTTTTTTCTTCGACATGTCTCCTTTACTACATCGAATGGTGTGTCACATTTCTTTTAAGGGGAATGGGACCTAAGGCCGGGTAGAGAAGGAACATCATATCCAATGTAGGTGAATGTTATGTCAATTTCATACATATGATCTGGATCATAAATCGTTGGGTGGTGATCTCCCTCCAGTTTTCATTGGGTTTCCCGATGTTTTTCTTTCTAACATATCATATTTTACAACAATAGGGAGGAAGAGTTTTATATTGATATAGTGTCATTTCCTCAACTAGTTTCTATTCCCTCTTACCACCTAGCTCCTAATTAATCAAAAGAAATGAATACAAAATTATATGATATATAAGAGAATTGATTTATATTCCCATTTGTGTAACCTTGGGAGGCCTAATCTCTCTTCGCTAATAATTATAATGGTTTACTTTCCTCATTGGGTAGATCACAACAAAATAAATTAGGCTAAGATAATGAAAAAGTATACAATAACACAAATTGAATATCTATTTGATCAGTTGAATTGGGTGAAGTGGTTCATAAAGATTGATTTTTGATATGGTTTCCATCACTTGTGGATAATGGAATATGAAATTTAGGAATCCAAATTTCATAGAAGGAAAATTCATAATGATTACATTGACATTACTTTTGGACTAATCAATTCTCATACAGTCTTTATGTTTTAATAGACATTATTTTACATGAGTATATTTAATAATTTTTTGTAGTATTTTTTAATGGAATAAATATTTATCTGAAGTCCTAGGAGGATCATTTGCATCATGTAATAGTAGTTTGTGAATTTTTCAGAAATCAGCCTCTTCATGCCATGAATTTGAAATGCGATATCTGGATATGGGATGTGATGTTATTAGGAAACATGGGGTCAAAACATAGAATGCTAGTCGACCGTAAGAAGGTGAAGACTGCTATGACATGGGATCATCCATGAAATGATTTTGATATTTGGAGGTTATTTTGTATAATGAGATATTATCACTGGTTTGTTAATGAATTTTCAATTTTAACTTCTGATATTACTAATATAACATTGATGTGACTATATTTTTCTAGTGAAAAAAATTCTGAAATATTTTGTTGGCATAGAATATATTTTTACTTATTCATCGGTGTGGAATCTTCTAGAGGACGGGAAAGGATATGTGGACTTCTGTGAAGCAATAGGATTAGGTTATGGTTGCATTGTTATGTATGGTGATCATGTCATTGTTATGGATCTGGTCATCTTAGTCAACATAAGAAGATTAATCTAACCCATAATGATGAACTTTTCAATTTTTATTTATGCACTTAAGAGTTTGAGGAATATAATTTACATAAAAAGTTTTACTATAATATCATACCACAAGATCTTTAATTATATCTTACCTAAAAAATATTTTAATCACTTCTAGACGCATCAGATGGAATATATATAATCTTTTGACATTGACATTACCTATTACTCATGAAAGGGAATGTCGTCACAAATTCTTGGAGTAGAATATTTCCACCCTAGGCTATGAAAGAATCGTTGAATGAGTGGAACATGAGGGCTCTCATAGAGAGGTTTAATATTGGAGTGAAGTAATCCGGGGATGATGCTACATTGAAAATTAATTAGTTGAGATCCTCTATTCTTATGATGATTCTTCAGGAACAAAAACCTGATGATTATTCTGTATCATCAACGTATCTCAATATAGTGGGGATACCGTCACTATGTGGTTATTCTCATAAGAGGGCATTCTATGCTATAAGAATCTATTTTTTGTTTCTTTTAGTTCCATGAAAATAATTTATTCAGGATTCCAAAAATTCATTATTGATTTTGATCCCAGGAACCATTAATATGTTCTATGACATGCATCCAATATTTTGGTGGCCCTCTATGTGATGGGACATTGATGATTTTTTTCATTTGATGCGATGCATGTAAACATGTTATGTTTGAGCACAAGAAACCTTCAAGTTTTCTAAAAGAACATTCATTCCCTATTTGGAAGTTGGATGATATCACTATGGACTTTTTGGCTGGGTTTCACTATACCCAGATAACGAATAATAAGATATGGGTTGTGATCAACCGACTGAAGAAGTTGGCTAACTATATACACTATTGTGATACAACTGAAACTGATCAGTTTTGAAAACAATATGTGTTATACATTGTTCATCATCATAGTGTTACATTTTATAATGTCTCTGATAGGGATTCTATATATATTTCTCATTTTTGGAGTAGCCTTTAGGAGGCACTAAGAGATCACTTCCATTTGATTATGGAATACCATCTCCAGTTGAATGGCCTAATAGAAAGAGCTATATATATTCCTGATGATATGATTTTCTCTTGTGTTACTGACATAGGTGGATCATGAGATGATCATATTGGGATGGTAGATTTTTTATATAAAAATAGTTAATAGTCTGCTATTTTAATGGATCCTTTTGAAGCCTTTTCGGCCGATGTTTTATATCATTGTTGGATTGGTTAGTGATTGGAAATTGTTACTTAGTAAAGCCAAGCCTTGTTCAAGAGATGATTTTAATGATTTAGTTGATTCACTAGAGGATGTTGATGGTACATATCTGGAACATGTATTATGTTTATTGTTATCATGTTCCTTTATAATTCTTTGTTTGTGACCAGGAGTTCTTGAATGAATCACCACAGTTGGGTCATAGACCACTTGATAGGAAAGGGAAGCTTACTCCTTAATTTTTAGGGAATTTTGAGGTCATTTGTAAGGTGGGGAAGGTTTTTTATTATTTATAACATCCACCACTTCTAACATAAATACAAAACATGTTCCACATATCTCAACTATGAACATATCTATATAATCCATCTCATGTTATTAGATGGAGTGATCTTGAGGATGATCATTATTTATCAGTGACTAAATGACCAATTAAGATTATTGATTCTAAAACCATGTTACTTATTATGATAAATATACCATTGTTTCATGTAAAATTTAATTTCAGATCTAATATATGTGGGAGAAGGATACATTGATGATTGTGAAATGGCCTCAATTTTTGGCATGGAAAATTCATCAAAGGATATTCATGGATTGAATGTTTCTATGAACATGATGTTTTAATATCTTGTATGTAATTTCATGTATTCATAATCCCTTATTATTACCATTATTTGGTAGGGTGTTATTTAAGGGTATATCATGAGATATTTTTATTATTTTGATAATTTTCGAGCTACTACACGATTGGTGCACAGTTTTCCCTAATCGTGTTCCCCTAAGTAAATGTCGTGCAAACCCATATAGTGGGAATTCCATGTCTTATTCATGGTTTCACAATCCATGCTCCCATTAAGGAGAAATAATACAACCCATTTAAAATAGGAACATGAAAAGGGCCCAAAGATTGGTCTAACCATTTGGATCTACCTAGGAAACCTTTTTTGGATTTTAATTAATCGAAAAATATAATTTTAAAATCATGAAACATCACATTTTGGAGCCCAACTGACCTTCAACAACCCCTTTGGTTTCCTCTTCCTTAAGAGAACCCATGACATGATTTTGAGCCCTCTAAGCCCTCATAGAAATGGATCAATGCTTGGAGGACAACATTTTATCTTCACCTAATAGGTTTCCTATTTTGATCTATATCTCTCCTTATATCCATAATTATTGATAGAAATATTTGGATATTCATGTGATGTTAGAGAATATAATAACACATTTTTTAGATATTAAACATTGTTTTTTTTCTTATACTATGTTCAAGATGTTCTTATTTAGAGAATCATGTGTAGTGTTCTATTTTTTTATCTGTTGATCTCGATGTAGGGGTTTCAATTTTGATTATCCAATTAAATTAACCCAAAAATTAATTATTTGATTAAATTGTTTTCAATTAAACATGGTGAATTTGATTTTAATAAAATTGAAAATTTTCAAAACATAATTACATTGAATTAGGGGATATTTGAATTTTTTTGGCATGAAATTAAGAAAACCCCCATTTACATTTAATTAGGGTGTGATTGTGATGTTTTTATAAATTTATGGATATTTAAATTTTTGAATCTACATTTTGAAAGTGATGGAAATTCATTGAAATTTTAATTTTTTATTTTAATTGTGTAATGTGAATTTTGAAAATTATTTTTGAACTGAATTCAAATTATTATTTTGTGAAAATTGATTAAAATAGTTTTTAAAGAATCCATTGGGTTTTATCAAGAAAAGAGGAATCGTTTGATTGAAAACCAGTTTTTGTTTTCAAATGGAACGATGAAATTTTTAAATTTGGGAATGGGATATAATTTTATTTTAAGGATTCTTATAATAAATTGTACATCATTTATTTATACTGGATCACAAGTAGGAAAATGTAGTTGGTGAGTTATTTGGGGAAATCAGGCTAGGATGGGAATTAAAAAGCACTAGATTGATGGTTTACAACACTAAGAAACACTTTTTACCATATCTTATTCCCCATTTGAACATAAATTATTCATCTATTTATATTATCAATGGATGGATTTACACCTTAAAATTAGTATCACATTAGTAATCAAGGATTGAAAAACCTTTAAATATCGTACCTCTTTAAATATTACCATGTTGATGAGTTTTTTATATATGATATATAAATGTATTCTAGTGTTTTTAAAATTTTCACATCTCTTGGAAATTTTTATAATGTTTCATTTATTAATTTTTTGGACATTTGTTTAGAAATATTCCATAAATTTAAAAAAGAACCATTTTTTTAATTTATTTCCATAATTTGAAATGTAATGCATGATTTTTGGAAATATTATATTGATATTCCAAACCTATATATTTGAAAATTGAATGATGTTTATTTGGTTAATTAAATGTTGGAATCATATTATGGAATCTATAATGAGACCCTTCTGCGATTTTAGGTCACGCCCTACCTATACCTTTGAGTGGTTGTAGTTTTTCTCTGTCCATGTTCGACCAGGGGTAAGGCACAACATAGAGGTGGTTCTATATGGTGATCAATTGACATATATAGTTTCATCTATTTGGATAATTACCTTCTTATTTTATGGTACTTTTTTGTATTTCATTGGGTAGTTTATACCTATTTAATTCATATACACATCACCCTGTGGAGTTTCTTTTATAATAACATTGATTTTTTATCATTCTACGACAATATTTGTGGAAACAATTTTCCGTCATTCATTTTACATGAACCCAGGTGCTAGTCGCCAACCCTTGGGGATCGATAATGGCCTTCGGTCCATATAAGTGTTAGCTCAGTTATCCTGTTACTTGGGTACCCTGCCTAGTTCGTGAAAATTATAAAATAAGTGAATCCTCAATTATATTTTGATTAATAAATTTTAGTTCATTTAAAGAAAATCTAGTTTTAAAATTTATATAAAAACATTATAAAATTATTAATTCCTTTTCATTAGAAGGCCAATTTTCATTGAATCAACATGATGATGTTTTAGTTAAATTATGAAACTTTTGTGAATTGAATTTTGGAAAAATGAATTGAAAATTTGTAATCAAAATAATTAATATTACATAATAATATCAAATTAATTTTTTTCGTAACATATTCAAAAAAATGAAAATTAATTATAGTGGTAAATGATAAATCGTGATTAGCGAGGGTTAAATTTAAAGGAGACGAAATAAACTATTAAAAACATACAATTAATATTTAATGGTCATATATTGACCTTATATAATCTATTTTTTTGTAATGATCCATTTTTTATACTTGTGTCATATGTTAAACATGGGTATAATTTTTATTTTCAAAGAATTCTAGTCTTTTCTCTCCATATATGAAAAGGAACCCCATATCACCCCTATTAATTCATCCATATAATTTAGGTTTACCCAATATATTAAAATATACAATTCCTAATTCCCTACCCACTTACTAGAGGCTTTATTTTGATTAGAAAACCCTCTAATAATTTCTCTTGGTACAAACCAAAGGTGGCTATCTAAAGAAGAGTTTTCATTATTAATTATGAAATTTATTATATATATTTTTTCTCCTCATTATTTTTTTTATAAAATATGATGTTATAAGATAATATTTATCTTTAATTTAACAATATGTAATTATTTTTATTGAATAAACTATATCAATATCGTCGAATATAAAATGGGAAATGATACTGTCGATCTGGTGTACAACGGAATACCGCCTAAAAAACCAATTTTATTTGATACCCATCACGTTCTTTCATGGATAGAGATAATGATAGTTTTAATATTTATATATGATATTTTTAAAAATAATAATCCAATAATTATATTATCACATCTATATTATTGCCTTAAATGTTGTTTGGAAAATGATAACATTACTCTTGCATACATGTGGTCTACGCCTCCATGATGTGACATGATTAAGTTTTCCATTTGTATTGACATGAGTTGTAAGGATGAAATTTTTTAGAAATTATTTGATATAAATACAATAAATATAATTCTAAAAAGGGGATATATTATTTACTATTATTTCATACCATACTTCTAGAAAATGGAAATACTTTTCATGCATACGTATGACCTACCATCTCCATGAGTGGTGTAATTTATTATATATATATATATTAGTTTTATGAAATTAATTAGATAAATGTATTATTAATATATGTGGTTTTTACATAAATATTAAAAAAATTATTATTATGCAACTACGATACATATCCATGGTCCAAAATTATAGATTTAAAACAAACACGTAAAACATACAATTTATTATCCATAACAATTATTTTAACAATGAATTTTCAATAAATGGTAAATAAAATTCCATAATTAATATAAAAAATGATATATATATTTTTAGTTCTACAATATAAATATAATCAATATATATTTATTATAAATATTTTTTGAACATGTAGAAATAAATTCAGTTTTTGAGGTAACAGAATATCATGTATCATTTATTTTCATAGGGCATATTCTAAATTAATCACTTGATTGTTTTTTGTGGTGTATATAATACCCATGAATTGATTTTTCCAATAGTCAAAGGAATATTGTAGGGTATACATATCCATATAAGTGTAATTACATCGCAGGTATTAAAATTCAAATATTTCTAATGTGTTTTGAGTTTTGTGAAACATTCACATTTTTTAGGAATTGATTATGAATATGATTAAAATGATGAAACATTGTCATATTTCTTTCTTCAAATACATAAATTTTTTCTCTAATTATTATTTATAGAAATTAAATTTCATACTTTCATTTTCTTTTATTTATATAATAATTAAATAATAAATGTTTTTATGGAAAAATATTTTTTCTCTCTTTTATTGAAATCTCTTTTTATAACATAACCGAGTTTTCTTAAAAAAATCAATAATATTTTTAATACCTAAATATGATGGTTTAATGAAATTTGTAACATTTTTTAAATATTTTTTTAAAATGATTCTAATTTTTTTTATTTGAGTATTTACCTAAAATTTAAAATGAATCATTATTGTCTGGTATAATAATGTACTGTATTTTCTACCATTATAAACACACAATTATTTACAATTCCTTCTCTAGTTTCCAATGTTATTTTAAATGAAAAAATTTCCGTAATTATTTAAAAAAATTAATATTTTTAGATGTTACTTGAAAAGTAATATTTTATTTTACTTAAGAAATTTTCTAATTGAACTTTATAAATCAATTTACATCTATGATGACATCCAATTATGTTTTATATGAATTATTGGGGATATGATCCAATGATTTTATTATCATTATTTCATTTTATGGTTTAGTATTATAATGAAAATATGTTTATGAAACTTATTTTATTTCAATGTGATAAGGTATAATTGATTGACGAAATTATTAAGAAACCCATTTTAATTAAATGGGTTGTGTAATGATGAAATTTTTATGAAACCAATTTATTTTCAGCGGTTCTGATATGATTAATGTTTTTTGATCTTGTGGAAAATAATGGTACAATTTTCATTATGTTATGGGTGGACCAATATTTATGTAGACCTATAATGCATTAGGTAATGATGGATATTACATGAAAAAATAGGACTAGAATTGAGAGTGAACCCATTTCATAAATGGACTCTATCCCATATGGTAGTCTCCAAATTTAACCTACTCTACTAATATGGTTGGGGAAAAGAACTCATTACACTATTATTGATCAAGATGTGATCCTTGAATTTAAAGACAACTACATTTTATGTTTATGTATATAAAAAAATATATATTTTATGATGAAGTTATGTTTTCATGGATCTTTTCCATGGATTTTGTCCAGATCATTGCTTTATAAAATTTTTAACTATATTCCATCACCCAAAATTATGAACATTGATTTACATGGTGTGGTTCTCAAATGTTATTATAAGGTTATCATTACTTTATTCTCGTGTAATATTTATATGTCACCCATGATTACCCTTAGTGATCATCAACACCCACCCTATCTTATGATTACATACCTTGGGTTATGAAGAATGGTTTTGTGTATTCTATTTCCAAGATGGGTGATTGTTATGAAAAACATAGTGGAAGATGATGTAGTTAATGTAAGAATCAGTATATATTATATCCATGATCCAAATTAATAAGTCCCATAATATTTTATAATGGATCATAGTTTTATGTATTGATTATTTGTCTAAAATGTTTTGGTATATTTGTAGGTAATATCAATTTCATTATTAATAATATCATAGAAATTTATTTTTATCCATTATAAAATTGGATGAGTAAATATTAGTGAGGACCATAAAGATATATAAGTGTATAGTAAAATATCATTCAATTATTATAAATGATAGTGTGAGTGAATTCTAGGAAGTTTCATCCCATTCTGGATACTAAACGTCGATATGGATCTTCAATAGTTGTACACTTGGGTAATAACACTAAAATGGTTTCATTGGGATTACACTGGATATTTACCTAATACATGATAGTATGCCTTGTAGAAAATAACGTATGAAACTCATAGGGGATAATATTTGGAATTTAGTAAACTATATTGAACCATCTTAAATTATTTAAATTGATTTAACTCAGAATAAAATTGGTTGAACCTAAGGATTCATAAATTAATAAAAATCTCTCATGATTTAGACATGTAATAAATGTTTTTAGGATTATGTGGTGTCCACACTAGGAATAGTGTTCCTACCACAAATTTTTCCTCTATAATAAATTGATGGAATAATGAGTAATCATGTTAGTATTTAATGTCATAGTCAATTTAGTGATTTCGAGAATCCAAATTGGATGATGTTAGGATATTAATATATTTATGATTCCTAATGATTCAAATAATGGGGTGATAGAATTTTCTGAAAGTACAATTCATAATGATCATATTAGAATGAAGATTCACCATCCAAGATCCTACAATACTATCTCAAATAGTGGGGTAGATGTTTTCCCTAATGAAATGATTATCATAGAGCAACATATTACCAAGGAATGTGATGCATTATATTTGTGGAATATTGGTGTTATCTAATTCAACTCCCTAAACCAGTGTATATACCATATTCCAAATAGATACCCACATTATACATAATCATTAATGTAAAAATATTGCGGTATTTATTTATTTATATACAATAATTACTAAATAGAAGTATTTTTAATGATTTAATTTTGGTTATAAGTATCATGAATCATATGTGAACTGTGTTTATATTGGAACCATATATTTCTTTACAAATTATTAACATTAGAGTAGTGGCTAAAATCATAAGTATATTATTTTATGGTTGATCATAAGTTTAATGTCATAGATATATATTTTTATGTTCTATGTGATGGGTTTTTATATAGTTAATGTCATTTTGAGATATTTTTATTGGGATAATATTTATCTAAATTTGATGCTAAAAAATGCATTATTATTAAAGGAATGTAATTTTCGTATTATTAATGGTATTGATGCGATTTTCGGATTATTTGAACTTTTAGGATTATGAATGTTCGTCATATTTCTAGGGATGTCACAAGAATTATATTAATATAAAATTAGTAAAATGGAAAATAAATTACATCTAGAATTTTCATGGGTCTTATACCAACTACTAAAGGGGGATAAGGTTGAAATACATACTATTGAACATCATTAAATCATTTTAGGTATGGAAATTTTTAAAATGATTTTATAGATAATGAATAATATGATTTTTATGACATTTTTTATTGAATATAAAACAATCAAATTTAAAAATGATATAGAGTTAGAATATGCTTCATGAAAATTGATGGTTGATGAGAAAAATTAAAGAAATCATGATTTGGAATTAGTAGGATTAATTTTCTGATAAATGATATATATGAATTATCATTAGGGTGAATGGTTTGATATATATAATTATAATGAAACATTAATTGATATATTAAAAATGCATTAGTTAGATAATATATAGAGTTGATGGATGGTACTAATTAATGATTTTGACGACTCAATATATTTACACCCTGGGAAAGAAAACAATGCAGTTGATGTTTTGAGTAAAATTTATAATTTTATATTATTTATTATTAACATCACAAAACATCCAAAACATAATATCTATAATAGATTGATCTTTTAATCATTACGGAATGTAAGAAATATTACATATTTCATATGATTTTAAACAATCTATCCATGTAAAGATTGGAAACGAATATAAGGAAGATGTAGAGGTACAAAAAATGATGAGAAAGGTTCCTATATAATACTGTGCTTATAATAGAATTATAATGTTCCCAAAAAATGTGTATTTTTCCTCCTTTCCATATTTTATTAAGGAGTTGTTAGAGTAAGCTCATAGTTCATCATTCTCTATTCATTCTAGAGGTATAGATATGTATACTAAACTGAAATAGTATTTTTTTATGGAATAGAATAAAAAGAGGTATTTTTTATTATAAATCCTTTATCATTTCATGAAAACATGTTAATTAGTATAAAATAAATTATATGGGAATTTTATAACAATAAACTATAATATTATATAAATTTCAAAACATTACTATGGATTTTTTTCAATACAGTCCCAAAAATATTTGATGAGAATAATTCCATTTATGCTATAGAAAATTCACATACAATGTTAGAACACTTCATTTATATTTTGATAATAAATATCATATTATCAGTTTTGTAGAATAATTGAAAACTAATTGGAAATGTTGTATCAAATTCCACATTCTATATTATATGATCAGAATCATTTATTTACCATGTTGTTCTATTGATGACTTCATCATGAGTTGTATACTGATTTGAGATTTAGAAAGTGTATCATTATTAAATAGATGTTCAATATGAGGTAACCGTTCACAACCGAGAGGATTTACTAATATCATATTCACTGAATTTCAAAAGGGTGTGAGATGAACACCATAATCTAGATGAGTTTTCATATAATAATATTATTAATTAATCAATTTAGATGAGTCCTTATGAATTTTTAAATGGAATGATGTTTAAAAATACAACATACGTGGATTCTAATGTATAATGAAAGATATGGGGAGGAGGGATAGTTTAGGGGATATTGTTAAATGTTACTTCCATTCAACAACATATCAAAATATATCAATGTAGATAGAATAGGTATATTGGAAATCGTTGGAGTGATATAAAATTTGATGTTAGTTAAAAGGTTTTACTATAATTTTTTATATATAATATGGTTATAAGATTTGGGATGAAATTAAATTTTATCCCCAAGGATATTATCATTATTTAGATTCTTGATCTAATATGGAAAATTTCATATCTATTGTAATTTTCACAAAACCTCTCTCATGTGTATGATGTTTTACATATACATTATAAATATAATTTAATACATGATTTAATACATTTACATCACTGAGAGGAAAAAACATTGGATAATTATATTTACTATGAATATCAATCTGTGAATATTTTCAATCATAGTGAGAGTGTTTTAGAAAACAAGACCACTCAAACGGTGAATGTTTTTTGGTGAAATGACCAACACTATGATGAGTTAAATATTCCCTCATTTGATCAAATAATAGTAATGGAATTTGAAGAGTGAAATATATTTAAAGAGGGGTAGAATTTAACACCCTCATATTTTATGAAATATTTTTATTCAAAAATGATTATTTTCCCTGATAGCTTAAATTACACAAACAATCAAGTTATAACAAACAAAAATATATAACTAAAATTATTATTTAAACATAAACATCATAACCTATATTTTAAATTTACTGGTACGAATCGTAATAACCAAATTTCTAAAATTAATTATGAAGGTTTTATATATGGCAATATATTGAAAAATAAGTACTTAGAATTTTGTATTTTCTTTATATGCATTGAAAATACACATTTCCTAATAAATTATTTTATAGATTTTTGTGATTAAATAATAAAATTGTTTTATTTATATTTAATAACATATGGATTTATAAATAAAAATGATATTTTAAATTGACATATTACAATTATTTTAGTGAAATTCTCTATAATTTCATGAAACAATAAATATTTCAAGGGATATTGATAAATAAATATTTTTATTAAAATGAATAATTTACATTATAGAATTATTTTTTATCAATTTATAATTAATATATTTTTAAATGTAAATAAAATTACATTGTATTACTACAAATATAATTAATTTTATTTTATACATTGATATAATAACATTTAATACCTATGATTATATTTTATTTAAAACCCCACTTTTTATTAGCATAGGTGGGTTTAATATTAGACAATACTCTAACACTTATTTTAGTTTATTTTTGAATAACAGATTCGATATTTTAATCCAAAAAAATTAAGAATATATAATAATGGAATCTTATTTTTTTATTGAATATTACAATGAGTAAAATTTAGTTAACATGGTTATGGTTAAAACGGGATTACCGGGGGATAATGTAAAAATACAACATACCAGATGACTTCAAAATTTTTCATTTTATATTTTATTGAAATATATTAACCATTTGACATCAATTTTTGGAAAATTCCCCATTATGGAGGCATTTTTAATGTGTAAAATGTGGGTATTAGATGTTATTTTCAAACATTCCATGAGTGTAACCTCACCAACTTATAAAATGCCACAACCAATACTCTACAATAATAAATTATAATGCAATTTGGTTAAGCCAATTACTACCAAAATACATTCCTTACATCTCTACAAAAATTTTATTAGTTATTTTGATTAAAAAATCATCATTGGATGGATTTCTGTGAAACCATAAGATGGCTTTTACAAGAAGAGGTGTTACTCCACATCAAATTTATTATTTCTTCACAGAAATCAATAAAATATTTTCTGAATATGATGATATAAAACTATATGTATATACGTATACTAATATGTTATTGTGTTAATTTATTACAATATATCCATCATCTTCTCAATCAAATGAGAGACAAAACTGTCAATCGTGTGTAGGATGGAAAACCGCATCATGATGTGATGTTATTTATTCTCCAGCACCACCTCTCATGATAGTAGACAATTTTTGATTGAATTTTGAATATGGTATTTATGTAATATTTATAATCCTTTAATTAAAATATAATAGATTCTTTCTTACATTATAATTCATTTTAAAATGATAACGTTTCTCATGCATACATGTGGACAACCGACTCCACGAAGTGATATGATTTGGTTTTCATATTACTGTAACATGGATGAAAATAATGATAAATATACTAAATATATATGATATTTATAAAATTATTATCATATATTATATTATGTATCTATGATCACATTATGCAACATCCTGGTTTTGGGTGCCGCCCAACGGTTCCCCAAACAAGGTCGGTCACATGACCTCAAGTGCATTTCCCCAAAAGGCCAGAGGCTGCCGACAGGAAAGCGAGGTCCATGGTCTAACAGTGGGGAAACTATGACAACATTAGTAGAGTTTAAAAATTTGAATAATAATAATTATCAATTGAGGAAGTAGAAATACCATAAAATATAAGTAAACAGTGGAAGACTGATAATATATACAATTGTAGCATATATATATATAATGCATGTCACATTTATCTAGGAAAAAATCCAAACTAGTTAGAATGATGGATATACAATCCTGAAACCAATGCACATAAAATAGTATACTCTAAAAGTGCCATAAGCCTCATCTGGGTGACATTATCTCCAGCTCCAACAATAATCAAGTACCTAATGAAAAAGGGAGCTTTCCCTTATCTATACCTAAAATAATATAATATGTATGGGTCTAAAAGCATGACCCATACAGGGAGAGATATGAATCCTAGTAGGCATCGACCAAAAGATCTATGCCTAACATTTAGTTAAAATTTGTAGTGGGTAATATACAGAAATGAAGCAAAAAACTATGAATTAATTAAAAGTAAATAATCCTAAAATTTTCAAAAACATTTATTAAAATTTATTAATTATTCAATACAATGAATAGTGTGACCTCAAGATCTAGCCTAATCTATGTATCCCACTGTATAATAGGAAAGCTGAGGGCTCATAATACCATCTAAACTAACTAGTAATTCCAAATACAAGATTGTGCAATGGCTTGGTAGACTCGTCACAAACATTCAATTATTCTCAAGAAACCCTCTAGGAATGTTCTCATAGTCCAATCCCCTCTAGTTTCACATAGCATCAAATCGATAAATGATAATGATCCTCTGGGAAAGCTCACTCTCTGACCCCTTTGGTCCTAAATAGTATTAATCAAATATAATGACCACCTGGCTAGCTCTCACAGTCTATACCCCTTTGTATACATATGAACTATAAATTATAATGAACCTATGGAAGCTATCATAGTCAATTCCAAATGGACTATCATTCATTTAATAAAGACCCCCTATGTAGCACTCATGGTCTAACCCCTCTAGTAAATGACACAATGACAACTCTCATTGTCAATACCTCTAGTAATTCATAATGACAATACACAAATAAAAGACCCTTCCTTGGGATGATCACAAATTCAATTCCCATTGATCATACTTTCATAATGTGAATCACATGCATCTCAAATAAACAGCAAATCCATCCTAAAAACACTAGGCATGGAAAAAAAGCAGCCTAACATTCTATCTAGACCCAATGACCATAACTAATCAAACATGGGAAAAACATCCATAATTATCCCAATTAACCTTATGTGTAATAAATAATCCTTTCTCAATCAACCACATGATAACAAATCTTAAATAGGGTAAAACTATATAATACACAATACCCTATACATGGATATTCTTCACTTTTAGCATGTATAATTGAAAGGGAAATAGAGTAAGGCACAAAAAGCCTACATTGATGTGGTATGGTGAACACGTTCAAATATCATCCCTTGAATCGTCCTAGAATGTTGTAGATCTAAAAAGGGTAGAAAATGTTCAAACTTTAATTACTCATTATTGAGGTGAAATTAGGGATAGAGGATCTAGGGAATGAGAGAACTCATCAGTGATAATCAAATGCACATTATAACAACTCAATTGGAGCATGGACTGGGGAACATGAATATCTTGAATTTTATTGGTTGTTCATTTCTCTCCAATGCATGAAATATGGAGAAGAAAGGAGTTTTAGAGATGAGATGTGACACCAGTCCGATTAATCAAACAAAAAGAAAATGACATGGCATGTTAATTTAATGTCCATGCCATGTAATAGACTCAACGGGATCCCACATTAGGCTATCTTCTAGGTCACCCACATCACCAAGTACTTGGCCCTTACATGGCCAGTAAACTATTATGTGGAAAAACTGGGTACACAGCGTGTACTCAAGAGTAAATGCCATGAACATAGAAAATTATCATTTCTTTTTTTTTTCTCCAAAAAAGAAACCTAAAATAAATTTCAATACACAAACTGAATATCTGGGTTCTTAAAAACATCCCCCCATAAATCTAATCATCCCCAAATTTCTCTTCCAATGGTGGTGAAGAATAATACTCAAACAACTCTTTCCATTTTTATCAAACGTCAGTCTCCCTCTCTAATGTCACGTCATGTTCTCACCCATGCTTCCATATCACCTGTAGCAGAGGAATAGAACAACCATAGGGAACCTTTATGTTGTGATCCACAATCCTAATAAGATTCTTCTGAAAGGATGCATCCACCTCCACCTCAAAATCCTCAGGCTTAAAAACATGAGACAAGTCCAAAATTTAATTTCGTGGTTGAGAAACATGAATGAGGTCATGCATTTTCTAGTACCTCTAAGGTAACTGCAACCGACCAGCAGTCAGCCCGAATTTCTCCAAAACCTCAAACTGCCTGACATACCTTGGTGAATGCATCCCCTTTCTCCTAATCCTCATGTGTCCCACCCTCGATGTTACATGTATGAAAACTGGATCTCAGACCTCAAAATCCATAGTACATATCCATCGATCAACATAAGCATTCTAACAAGAGTATTTAGTATCCATCCTCTTCCAAATATACTCCACCTGCTCTGTTGTCTCATAGAAAAGACAAGATCCCAATATAGCTACCTCTTCTGCATCCACTGACCATAGGGGTTATCGTCAGAGCCTACCATATAATTCCTCATAAGGTTCTATCTAAATTATTGCCTGAAAATGTTATTGTAGGAAAACTACACTAGGGATTGTGTCTCTCCAAAGAACCCTCGAAATCCCAGACGCATGCTCGAATCATATCCTCCAAAACAAGAATTATATACTCGGATAGACCATATATATGGGGATGGGATGTTGTACTCATAATTAAATGTGTACCCAAATCCCTCTGTAGTCCCTACCAGACATGAGAAGTAAACTGGACATCCCGATCTTAGATGATAGAGTGCTGGACTCCAAGAAAATGTATAATCTCTCGGAAGAAAAACCTTCCAAGATTATAAAAACTGTAGGTATCCTTGATCTTCATGAAATTTGAATCCTTCATGAGCCTTTCAACAAAATAACATTCTGCATCATTCCCTTGAGGCAACCTCGAAAAACATATCACGAAATCCAGTGCAATGTCATTCCATTTCCACTCGGTAATCAGTAACTACTATAAAAGACCATCTAGAGATATGCTCTGCCTTGACCTTCGGACAGGAGGAAAATATCATAGCGAAACTAGAAATATCTCTCATCGTACTAGGCCACCAATACCAGTGGTGTGGATCATGATACATCTTGGTTACACCTGGATGAACTGTCCAAACTGAGGAATGAAAGTCTCGCATCAACTCCTCACGTATTTCCGATGACATCCATAAGAACCCATGAAAACATAAGATCACATCCTCTCATATTGTTCACCTAGTAGTAGTTTCTTCTCCTATTGTTCACCTAGGAGTAGTGTCCTCTCCTAAATCACTCTTCCATATGACAAGGCATTTGGAATATGATAGACATATCATTCTCATTTGATGTAGTTTAGTAGATGCAATTGCAATGGAATAAAGAAACTCCTTTCCCTATCTGTTGTGCGCCGCAATATTCATCTCAGTGAATAGATCCATAAGCTTACACTCATGACTGGACTCCAAAAAATCCGTAATATGTGTCATCCTTCTCAAAACCTCATCCACCATGTTGTGTTTCCTAGGAATTTAGGCAAGATCAATGTCAAAATACTGAATGTACTCAATGCCCCATCGTTGTCTCAAATTCAGATCAATCTCAGTAAAGATATGATTTAGACATTGGTGGTTAGTGAATGCCACAAAATGATCTCCCAAAAGATATTGTCTCCAACAGAATAAATCATGCAAACTGCAGCTAACTCGAGATCATGAATCAAGTAGTTCCTCTCATGTGGCCTCAGCAGCCAATGCCCATACGCAATGACTCCTTCCCTTGAATAAGCACTACTCCCAACATGATACATGATTCAGCCTAGTATATGGTGTAGCTCTTACCTGACTCTTGATAGACTAATATTTTTTCTGAATTCAAAGTCCCTTTCATATCCTGAAAGGATGAATCACAATAATCCTTCCACATGTACATTGCACCCTTCTTAGTTATTCCCATCAATGGCACTTCTAAGTGTGAAAAGTCATTATAAAGCGCATGTAGAGACCAATCATCCCCAAAAAACATCGTACATAAAATAAGTTTTTTGGTTTCACCAAGGATTATACTACTCTAACATTTTTGGGTCTACTGATACACCATTCTCTGAGATATCATGACCCAAGAAGTGATTATGATCATTCCAAAAGTGGAATTTTGAGAGAATGGAATATAACAGATTCTCTCTCTATGTACTCAAAAGTATACCAAGATGGGAGGAATGGCCACGTCGTGAGGGAGAGTACACCAATATATCATCAATGAGGGATACCTCAAAAGAATCCATGTAAAGATAGAAAAATCAATTCATTAATGACATAAAAATTGTTGGAGCGTTCGTGAGGCTAAACGACATAACCAAATACTTATATATAACATAAATTCTCCGAAAGGCTGTAAGAGGTATATATGTTGATCTAACGAGAAAATGATGATAAACTAGTCTCATTGAAATCTTCCATAGCACTCAGGACCCTCTCAAATGATCAAATAGATCATCAAATATAGATAAGGGATATCAGTTCTTGACCGTCAACTGATTTAGTTTCCGATAATCCACCAAATTTTAGATGGTACCACCATCCTTCTTCTCTAATGGACTATAAAATACCAATGATATGTACTTGGTTAGATGATACCATTTTCCCTCAACTCCATTAACTTTTTCTTGAGCTCTTGTAACTCATGTGTAGCCATACTGTTTGGAGGAAAGGACACCGGTGCTGCTCATGGAACATGATCAATAGAGAAATCTACCTCTTTCCATGAAGGTAAACCTGAAATGTCATTTGGAATGACATCTCTGAAATGATCCAACATTGGAGAGAAGTTCATCTATGATGTCCCCTAGTCATATAGATATAAACAAGAACTATGGGCAGTAATTTTTCTAAACCCATGATCCTCGAGTCTAGCTCTGCTCGCATGGACATCCCATTCCCCCTTGTGTATAAAATACCCACACTTTAGTGACGTGAAACTCACCTTGTGACAATGGCAGTCAACAATGGTCTAAAAGTAGAATAACATATCCATTTAGAGAATTTCATCGAAGCCTCTCATCTTTAAGACATAAAGGTCACATAAGAAGTGACACCCACCATCCTAAAGTGTGAAAATACTTTCACTGACATACACAAGCTATCCTAATTTCCAAAAGAGTGTCTAGAACCATAATCTCATATAATGTAATGATTTAATTCAAAAAAATAGATATAAAACTATAGGAGACCCATGTATCTAAAATAGAAGAATCGAAAACTGAGGCAAATAGAATTGTACCTCTAACAGAAGGGGTACATGATCCTACATTGGATGGGTTTACTTCATTGTAAAAGTATAAACTGTACCATGGCACTTTGACTCTACCTGACTACCATGAGCTGATACACCCTACTGTTGCAGAAGAAAATTATCCTGAATAACATAGTTGCAACCACCTCCTTGGCCTGAATGGCCTGAAAAATTCCAGTTCCCAGGCTGATGAGAAACCGGGGGTCCAGCTTGTGAATGTGGAGTCATAGTAGAACTACAGTCACCCACTTATGGCGAGGACATCTGGTAAAAATGCTTAAAATGAACCATCCTGTCGCATGCTCGGCACTGAAATGTGTTTCTGAGGCACTGAAGTCTCATGTGTCCACTCTTCCCAAACTTGTAGAATACCACCAGGATACCTGAAGAAACATTACATGAATGCTCCCTATGACACTTCCTAATATCAATGAATTGAGTACCAGCTCAGGATGTTGAACCGTCCTGGCTCACAGCTCCCAACTCCATCAGATTTCTCTTGGTAATCTGTGCTTGATTCATTATAGCCATCACAAAAGTCATCATAAAAACATGAAGCTAAGATCACAAGGCATACATGAGACCATCCTCAAATCACATTTCCAAAGATAACTCGTCGCTACACAAAACAGGTGTGAAATGTTGGAGCTAAGTAAAATGGGATGATTAATCCATCACTGAAAGAGCACGCTGCAACAAATGCATGAATTCATGATCTCGATCGGCCCTAAACATCATGGTATAGAAGTAGTCATATAGGGTCCTATAAAACTCTTCCCAAGACATATCCTGATGATATCCAACCTATGAGATCACATCCCACCATCTATTGTTGGAATCACGTAGCATGCAAATTATGAGAATCACCCTCCTCTCTAGTGGCATCTCCAAAATCTCAATGATAGATATCATGGACTATAACCATGACTCTTCATCCTGTAGTCCTCTATCACCTTAAAAAGTGGGAGGATGATGATCTTGAAACACCCTTTTCAACTCTTCCATAGACGGGAAAGGATGCGGTGCTCCCTGGAATGCTTGTAGTATCCTCAAAAAGACTTCACATCAATGTGCATTCGTACCTGCTTCCTATATAATAACTGGTGCCATGATGGGAATGATGGGTGGATCTATTCGTAGTCCCTATTCAATCTTTTCTGGTGTCCTGTCATCACCATGGACCTAGAGTACAACTAGAAAATGTCTCGGTGGCCTCACTCAGCATGGTCAGGTGCACACCTCAGCTCAAGATTATCAAAGACAATAACTTACTTGTGCAAGAACGTAATAGGTGAAGAAAACACTCATGTTTGATAAAACAGGGATACACGGTGTGAATAAACTATACACTATGTGTTACCTTATTCTTTTAACATGGAAAGTACGTCTACCAAACCTGGTCGTGTAACACCTAAACACATGATGTGTTCCTCATAAGACACGAAAAGAACTTAAATTTTCTCTCATTCCCAAGTACTTCTACATTGCTCGAACAACACATTTTTCCTTGCATACCACTACATGATGTGTTCACCCTAGACATGGTGTGTACTACTTATGATCAAACCACCCATGTCATTAGTCACATGGTCATAGACACTTTCAGAGAAATTGTCGACTGTATATGGCAGGAATGAACGTGACACGTCGTGTACACCCTATGATTTATCCACTCGTGTCATTGGTCACATGGTTGGAAACATGGTTATCTACACATGTTGTGTATGATCTAGACATGACTTGTTCTAATAGAAGTTTCCCATCCCCATGTCTCTACTCACACTATCAGTACACGGTCTAGAACTACATGGTGTGTACTTCCAATACAAGCCATGTACTTTAGAAAAGATGTTTCTTCCAGAATAGAAGAACACGTGGTGTGTTTTCACAACACCACACACCATGTTGTCTTGGTTTATGGATAGTAGTCCTCTGAATATTTTCCAGAACCCTTAAAAACATAATATTTTATCAAAGGCATTCCAAATTTCGACTCCTAAGATCACATAATCCTATGAATCAAATTTTGGTATCCTTATTCATATCATAGCTTTACAAAATTTAACTACAGTTCAAACATGATCTACCAATGTCTGCTCCAAGAGGACCCATAACACCTCAGGGAGAAAAAAATGGAATCCATTCAAATATAACATTACATATTCCAATAACCTATCTCAATAGAAGGTGTTCTATCACAACATCATGCATATCTAATACAAAATCTATCACAATATCTTGCAATCATTAATGCACCCTAAATGGAATGACAATAATGCATGTCATGTGATATCTAGAATGTGCCTATATGATTCCTGAGATGAAATACACTCATCTCATTGGGTTGAAATAGAAATATAACCTCACCAATACCAATAATAATATCATAAAACAATTGAGTAACCCAATGCTGAAATAAAATAAATTGAAACAATTACAAAACCATAAAAATATCAATATTCAAGGTAACCTGGATTTTCCATGAAAAAATTTTAGATACTCATAGGAAAAAATTATTACCAACTTCCCATTCCTTCCTATACATACCTATAGGCTGTAATCATTAAGAACAAGAGGAAAAGAAATCTATCTAATACGACTTTGTAAAATCCTGGTTCTAGGAGCCACATAAAGATTCCCTCAACCCGGATGGTCGCATGACCTCAAGAACATTTCCCCAAACTCCATTGGATGAAAACTAGGAGAGAGGGAAAATGTATTATAGTGGGGAAACTAATCCCGCATTGGCAGAGTACACGTAGCAGAATAACAAAAATAAACAATAGCGGAAGTAGTAATACCATAAAATAGATTCAAACAGTAGAATACTGATAGTATATAAATCTAAAAATTCAATATAAAAATTATTCAAGTCACAGGTATCTATGAATGAATCCAAACATGTCACAATGGTTTAAATATAATACATAATACAAAGTATAGAAAATAGTAAACTCCAACAGCATCGCAAGACTCTTCTTGGTCTCATGCTCTTTTAATCCAACAACAATCAAGTACCATATGAAGAAGGACACATTCCCTTATCTATACCTATAAGAATATAATCTGTTTGGGTCCAAAGGCATGACCCAAATAGGGAGTGAGATGAATCCTAGCAAGAAACCTCCAAAATAGCCTTTCCAAATAATTTGTGAATATATAAAGAAGGTAATAAGTGGAAATTAAGCAATAATCTAGGTAGTACACAAAAGTATACAATCATATAGTTTTCAATTACACTCATTTACATATATTAATTATTCAATACATTGAATAATTTGAACTCATGATTTAGCCTATGCTTTGTATCCCCCTGCATAATAGAAAATTATATTTATCAGAAGACCATTTAAACGACCGAGCTCCAATATTTTCATTAGCTTAGAAGACTCGTAAAAAACAATCAATTATTCACAAGTAACCCTCTAGTAATGACCTCATAGTCTAATCCCATCTAGTTTCAAATAACATAAAATCAATATATAATAATGAACCTCTAGAAAATCTCACATAGTCTAACCCTTTTGGTCCCAAATAGCACTAATCCAGTACAACGACCACCTGGGTAGCTCTCATGGTTAATACCCCTAGGTTTGAAAAGGAACAATAATATATAATGACCTTATGGAAGTGCACATAGTCAATCCCCTATGGCCTAACATTAATTTAATAACAACCCTATGGTAGCTCTCACGGTCTAACCCCTCTATTCAATGACCCCATGACAATTCTCATAGTCAATACCTCTGTTCATTAATTGAAACAAGTCATAAATAAAAGTCCCTTCTTCGGGAATCTCTCACAGTCAATTCCCCTTGGTCATTCATTCATAATGTGAATCAAATGCGTCTCAAATAAATAGAAACTCTATCATAACAATAGTAGTCATGGAAAATAATGCCTCTTAAAATAATTTTTAGACCCAATGGACATAACTAATCAATCATGGGAAAAACATCAATAATAAAGGGAATAAACATTATCCGTAATAAATAACCCCTTCTCAATAATCCACACCATATCATCTCTTATAAAGGAATAAATTCCATAATTCACAATACCCTAATCACTGTTATTCCTCAATTTTAGCATATATAATCAAAGGACAAGCAATATAAGGCCCAAACCACATAACTCGGTGTGGTATTATGAACACTTTTGAATTTTAGGCCTTGAATCAATCTATAATTTCACAAATCTACAAAATGGACAAAAACATTCAACCTTGAATAATTCACGAGAGTGGAAAAATAAGGTAGAGAGGCTCTAGTGAAATAGAGAACTCAGTACTGGGAATCCATTACACCCGATGATATCTCAATCAGAGCTCAGATCGAGGATTGGGAAGAGCTCTAGGTTTATCAGAAGTTCATCGCTATCTTGTGAGTGAAAAGGGGAAAAGAAGGGTGTTCTGGAGATGAGATGTGACCCAGATCCGATTAATCATGTAAATAGAAAATTTCATGTCATGCTCATTTAATGTACATGCCTTGTACTAGTCTCAAATGACTCCTTCTTTAGACGGTCATCCAGGTTATCCACACGACCATGTACACCGCTGTTACACGACCAATACACGGTTATGTGTGGTGACCGGGTACACTGTGTGTATTCAAGAGTACACGACGCGTACTTAGAAAATTCCAATTTTATCCTTTTTCCTAAAAAATAACCCGGAATAATTATCCACACCAAAAATGAAGATTAGGGTTCTTACAGATTACAGGGACCCTATCTACCAAACCAAAACCAGCATGAAATGAAAAGAAGTTATTACACAAAATAATGATTTTAAGGAGTAATTTCTAACATAAAGATGATAATATGTGATAATTATATCACATATGGTTTGGTTTATATGATTGAGTTTACATAATAGATATATTATTAAATTTTATTTGTTATAAAGTAGGACAAATTTGAATGATTAATGTAGAGACCTGAGGTGAGGGATTTTCATCTAATTTTTATTTCTTGGGATGTATGGAATATTCAATTCTTGTTTATTTTTTATATTGAATACAGTTCCAATGAATTTCCTTTATTATTGTTCTATATTAAATTATGTGATTTAAATATCCATATATCATTATTCATTTCATGAGGCTTATAATTAAAATGTTACAAAAGTTGTCACAGTTTTATGATTCAATAAATTTATTTATTGGAATTATAATTGTTATCCTTATAATGTTGAAATATTATGATATATATCTAAATAATAACATTAATTTTCTGCTTCTCATTCAATTTCTGGAATTTATATGTTTTAATTTCTATTTACTCCCTTGATGTTCTCAATATTCTAAAAGAATTTTTTTATTGAAATTACATTCTTTAACATTACTTATGAGTTACCGTTGATATGATCTAATGATACCATATTTATTCACTCTATATATGTTTAAACTTTTTGAAGAAAATATTTTTATGAAACCAATTACATTTACTTGGGTTACTAACTGATGAATTATTGAAGTTATTATGAATCACATTTTTCCATGTTAAACGATATGCTAAAAAGTATATGAAACCCATTAATTTCATTAGATATGATATTATTATTTTTAAAATCTTTGGGAAAAAATTATAATTTTAATTATATGATGAGTGGGCTTAGAAACATATTTCCCTATTATTAAGTGGGTAATGATGGATTTTTAAATAGAGAAATAGGATTGTAATGGAGTTTGAGCTCTGTTCAGTAGTGTTTTAAGGATATGGATCAATGGAGTTTGACCCTCTAGATCTGTTTGAGGCCCCTGGTGCTTGGAGAAGGAAACATGTGGGTCCGAGTGGGGTCTCCATTAAAAATATGGTAGTTGGGAGAGTAAAATATACACATGGGGTTTTCATTTTATCTATGTCTAGTTCAAAGCTTGTTAAGGATAATTCATAAGGATCTTCATGATGTGTAATAATTCAAAATAAAATGGTTTCCGGAAACAAAATTTTCAGCTTGATATGAAACCTGACATTTTGAAGATGTGTATGATATAAACGATGTGGAAATGCCATGTGAAATGTGGTTATAAAATATTTGAGATGCTCATGTTTTTATTCATTCCAAATGGCACTCAATAATTCTATGATATTTGGTGATGTCAACTCCAGTGTATTTGGTTTCCCATTAATGGGACGGATCTTTGTCATCCCACTATCAATCTATTAATATCAAATTTTGATTCTACCCCTGTTTCATTATGTTCCATATCATTCGGCCTCATTATACTATGTTTTCTTCTTTCCATGAGATAGATATTTATCTACCAAGTTTTTGATGGGGTTTTTTTCCTTGTTGGTTGGTGAGGTTGTGCAGCAGTGTCAACAGAACAATGCAACTTCTTATGGTAGTGGTGATTGGGATCTATGTAATGCCCCGACCCTAGATTCCTAGAGTCGGTACATTATTTTAATACATTGTCTTGATTACAAGGAATCATGTCCCGAAATACAGATCTGTTTAGCCATCATGAAAAATAGATTACAAACATGAATGTTACATTACACTTTCCAATATACAACCAAAAATAATAATTTTTTGAGAATGCCATTGTTACCTTAGCTTAACCCTACATCTTTAACATAAAACACTTCATGGGATCCTTGGAAAATAAAACATAAAAAAGGGGTTATCTCATATGCTCAGTATGGGTGAATAATTTAGTGGAAGCTTTAAACATTTAAGGAATGATGTGTAATAAAAACTACATCCTTTTAAACATAAAATTGAACATTATATGGAAAAAATAAATCAACAATTACCATATTAACACGAACATGGATATTCTACTAGTAAAATAATCACATTTTATTACTAATTTCATAAAGAGGGAATGTATAGTACCAGAGTTTAATTTTTGTGTCAAGGCCTCATGCCAGGACCTAGAGGATAACTGTAACCGGACCCCAACCCGGAGAGGATCTGTAACTAGACTCCAACCCAAAGATCCTTTGTAACCGGACTCCAACCCAGAGAGGCTCTGTAAATGGAATACAACCCTGAGAGCCTCTATTTATGGACTCCAACCCAGAGATCCTCTGTAACTGGACTCCAACCCTGAGAGCCTCTATAACTGGACTCCTCTCCACTTATAAAAGGCCCCCACCACTCCCACCTTATTCACACTTTCAAGCCATTTGGCTCAGACAAACTCTGCCCAAATACTCTCCCAACTTCCCTCCCTTACTCTTATAAGCCTCAATTTGGGCATAATTCTTCCCAAGGAAGCCTTTGGCTCAAATCAAAAAGGGTTACCCGATTTTTCGGTAATGTGTTCTCTAATATTGTTTTGTTTTATTTAGCTTCTCCAACACCTTAAACTCTTTTTATTCCCTTATTTTGTAACAACACCAGTATCTAAAATATACTAGGATGTTGGTATGATAAGGATTTGGTTTACACATACACACACCTTCGTCTAATGGTTAAAGAACATACTGTTTCTGTGGGTGGAGAAATACTACCTCACGAAACGATGATTGTTCAATATTATTTTAACACCTCTAATGGTGGCCATTTTGATGAAACTATTTTCATATATGAAATATATATTATGTTTATGTTTTCATTATTCATCTGTATTTCTCATTTATTTCATAACTTTATGATTTCCATTATGTGTAAACACGATAATTTCATTTTAGGAAGTGCGGACTACCGCCCCCTCAAAGTGATTTGAATCGTTAATACCATATGTGGGATGTATAAAGGATGGATTAAATGATATTATACACTATATTATACAGGAATTATATTATACATTTATATCATTATGATTTCATTCCATTAAATATGAAATAGAAATGAAAGTAGCGTTCATGCGTACGTACGGCTTACCGTCTCCATGAACGGTGCATTTCATTTCTTACGTCTAAATGTTACGTAATATTATAAATGAACATATATACTAGATATATATGATATATATTATATCTACATCATGAATATAATTCTGGATATAATGGATATTTTACCACATGAACAACTTGTAATTATAAGAAGTTTATTTTTGACTCAAGTACCAAAGATCGACAAAACGACCGTTATTAACTTAATTAATTACATAATGTTCATGACATGGTAATAAGTGATATAAAAGTAATAATGAACTTGAAAAAGGTTCTTAATAAGGTAAAGATTACTCTAGTTTATTATTCAGGACATCAAAGAACGGTCGAATCAAGTCGGACGCAAGGTAAGGGAATTTCTTAACCCAATTTCCATTCTTTGGGTTAATCTCCTACTTTCAAATTATGTCATGATATTATTATGTCATATCCTGTATTTGTACTTTCTTTATGTGTACATATAGTGAATACACATAATAGATCTATTTTATTTTAAAAATGATCTTTGTAAGGACTTCGTCTCAATCTCCATTCATTGAGGCATATTTGGTTTTATACACAACTTTCCTTTATACGATGTACAAACCCCTTTGACTTTTACATTTATTCAAAAGGAATATTTTTTATACGAATAGTTTTACTAAATGAAAAAAGGGAATGTTTTTCTTTCCGTACTTATGCGGCGACAATGAATTCTCTGCCGCCGTGACCATTATTTAAGTTTCGGCTTCCTCTACAAGCCATCACTTTTTTTAAATGAAAAATAAATACAAAGTTTTAACATTATTTTATTTTGGTATTGAAAATGGTTTTGAAAGTGTTTTTATTATATCAATGTGTTGTATTGATATATAGTGATTGAAATGTGTAAATGTTATGTTTCCTTTATGCATGTTTTATGTGATACGTTTATGTTATGGTTTATGATATGTTTAAACCTGTTCATATGAGGAATGCATTGGACTTAATAAGTGATGGGTGGAGCCTGCTATAGCTCCTCGATGCATCGGTAGGTCTCATGAGACAAACTAGTGTCTTGGCACGAGGCCTTGAAAAAATCTTATTTGGGGTCTTGGCACGAGGCCTTGGCTACGTGGTTTTGATAGTCTGGCATTATGCATTCCATCATTATGAAAGTGGTTATTGATATTGCATGTGATTATTCGACCAGTAAAATATGCATGTGAATAAGTAAATGGCATTATCTCATTTTACTTTTTCCATATTATGTTGAAGTTCATGTTTAAAAGGCTTCTGTTTTGGTTATACATTGCCTTAAATGTTAATGTTTATTTATGAATGCTTCCACAATATTGTTATCCTTACTGAGCATCTGAGCTCACCCCTTTCAATGTTTCAATATTTTCCAGGATGTGAAAAAGTATTTTATGAATGACCTGCAGAGATAGTCAGAAGAGGATATGAGTGTGGACTGTGGAGACTTTGTTATTGTAGTTTTTCCCTTTATGATGTAATCTAACATTTATGAATGTATCTAGTGTTTCCCAGGCTACTAAACTAATCGGTCTTTCGAGACTTGATCTTTTGTGATCATGCCAATGTTACAAAGTAATGCACCGACTCTGGGTACCTGGGGTCGGGGCGTTACAGTTGTTATCAGAGGCAGTTTAGTACTAACCTTGGAAGATAGATTTAGATAAACTCTGATTAGAGCACATAGCCTGAAGATAGACTTTGAGGATTATTACAGAAGAACTTCCTAGAATTTTGGTATTATAGAGATTTTTTGAGTTTTCCGAGCAATACATCCATGTCTAGATACGAGCAGGTAGAGGCGGCTCTGGCACAGATGTACCTAGGGGTAAAACCCGAAAACACTACTTTGAACTAGACTCGAACGGGAACTAATGCACGACAACGGGCCTTGCTGCACTCATGGTTACGACACTCCTGGGGGATATGCTTAGGATAATTCTCGTTTTCTTTACAAACCACTATGAAGGGTTATGAGTATATACTTACTCAAGGAAAACATTTTTATGATTATGGATTATATCCATAAGCCATTCAATTTACATTAAGTATTTTACAAGTTTGGAATTATTCTTTGCAATTCATAAACTAACCTAGTTTATGCCATTGTTTAGAAATGGAGCCTAGTGGAAGGAATGGAAACCGTATCAATGCACGCACTCCGTGTAGGGATTGCCCTCCTGATCAAGATAATTATTGTGGATCTGGATATACAACTGGTGCTGATCAACTTATTACCATACTGGGACAACTTACTTAGGTTATGAATAAATACCTTACTCGTCTGGAGCACCCAGATCCGCAACGTGGAGGATCAATGTTAGATAGCTTCATGAGGCCTCAACCACCAACATTTAATGGGGGTACAAATCCATTAGGAGCTGAGCAATGGAAAAACTCCTTAGAGAAAATATTCCATGCCTTGGGGAGTAGTGAAAGGGAAAAGGTTATCATGGCAGTTTACCGCCTCACTGGAGATTCTGATCAATGGTGGTCGCTGATTCAAAACACAAAGGAAGATGAAGAAGTATCAAATATGGAATGGAGAGAGTTCAAAGATCTTTTCTTAGAAAAATACTTTCCACATGACCATCGAGAAGATATGGAAGGACAATTTTTGAGTCTGAGACAAAAGGAGGATGAGAATGTCGCAAACTATGAGGCCGAATTTACAAGGTTAGCGAGACATTCTGCAGATTATATACGTAACCCAAGAAGTAATATTGATCGTTTCTTTGATGGGTTAAAACCATTTCTTCGTCAATCTTTAGTATCATAATCTTTCTCAACATATGAAGATATAGTCTCGTGTTCTATCAAGACAGAAAAGAAATTCTCTACGTCTTATGACAATAAAGTAAAGAAAGAGAAGAAGAGAACGGTGGAACAATTGACGGATAAAGGGAAAAGGGAAATAATGATTCTCTATTATGTGATAATTGTGGGAAGAATAACCCTGGTACTTGCCTAAAAGGAATGTGAGTTTGTTATTAATGTGGAAAAAATGGTCACCAGGCGTGTGATTGCAAGGGAAAGAAAAAGGCTATCAATGTTGAATGCTACAATGGTAGGGAAATGGGGCATTATGCAAATGAATGTCCTAAGCGTCAGGAAAACATACTTCAGAAAAGGCCAGGGGATCAAGGCCAAGCTTATGCTGTTACTACAGATGAAGTTGAATAATTATTGTATTTGTGTTTTTGGACTCAAGAACTAGATTATGGTTATAATAATAATGTGATATTTATAAGGATTTTACTGCAGTAAATGTTGTTTTCATTAAGGATTTAATATGATGAAGGTAATCATATTTTTAGTATCTGACAATAAGAGAAACTTTACATTGTTTGGGGAATATGAGGTTACAATTGATTTTGGAATTTAGAGACCTTTTAGAGAAAGTCTGGATGGAGGTATTTTGGATACCTATAAAGGTTGGAATGGATTAAGATGATCTTTGGATAGTATTGTTTAAGGTTAAAACATTTCTGAAGATTATTTTTGGAATATTATAATACTATAGTATTAGGAAAAGGACAACCTACAGGGTGGGGCATAACTCGTCGCGTCGGACAAAGCTGCAGGAATCGAACCCACAACCATAGTGCGACAGGCCTTTATTACCTACCACTTGCCTATAGGAAGTCCCTGGTTTTTACAAAATAGTTTTACTAATCTAAACGGTATGTGGTAATATTTATAACCTTATGCAATTAGGATAAATAGAAAATTTTTGAGTTCTGTTACCATTTGGAGTGAAAGATGGGTTTGTGGTAAAAATTTATTAAGGAACGAAAGTCTACACGACAAGTAAGTATATTTCCTTACGTTCTTGGAAAATCTCTTAAATAAATTCCTCAACTTTATAAAAGGTAACTTAAAAAAAACTTTGTCGGTTAACTTTTCCAACTGGGGATTCAATGACCGTTTAACCAATCACAAGTTTGTGATTTTCTTATGGTTAACTTTCTCCTAATCCAGTTCTCTATAACTCTCCATCAGACCTTGATGGTTTGTTTTTCTTCCATATCCATATTTTCATAGAATCCTATTATGGGCTATCTCGGGTGACCTTTGTCCTTATCTTTCTTTCTTTTAAAGTTATATTTTTATTAACCTTATTTCCGATGTGGGTTCTCCACAAAGGTATTCTCTATTTTCAACCTTTTATTTTCAAAGAAAAATTTCAAATTGCGAGGATGCAATTTATTGAAGGAGGGGAGAATGTAACACCCCAAGCTTCCACGGTACATTTCTCTTTGAATAATACAGTAGCGTGTGTTGTACGCAACTTCGAGTTCTAACACACACCACGTCCAATCAAAGTAGCCGTTATGAATAGTAATACCTAATTTTTTAAATTTTTTAAATTTTATTTTTCCAAATGGACTTCGTTTTTGTATTCTTAATATCAAAATTATCCTAAGTTGAATTTTTTTAACTTTCTGAGAACTTCCAATTTTTATGAATAGTGAAAAATACTTAAAAACAAATTTTTTAATCAAAGTATTTTATAGTGATAAATTATAGTATTGAGTGGTTTTAAAGTATAATTATAATATATTTTTACTATTTTATCCAATAGTGGTCATTAGAATTAATTTCACTTTAAAATCAGACATAAACAATAGGCAATCTTTTGATATAAATTGTTTCTTAAAAACACGCTATTTGTTGTGACAGCGGGAATTAATTATAAAATAAATTAATGCAACTTATATTTTAGGAATTTTGTAAAATAGACATAATTTTTGAAATCGGAATATCAAATATAGCTTAGGGTGAATTTTTGGGATTTTTCTGAAAAACTTCAATTTTTGATGAATAGTGAAACCACTAAGTGGTACTTATAAAAACTGATTTTTGGTTTAAATGAAATTTTACCACTTTTGTGTTTTGAATATAAAAAATCCGACATACATGGTTGTCATTAATAAGTAAAATGTGGTTCAATAAGATTAAAATAATTTTTGGTGAATAGTAACTTTTAAATTCTTAATCGCGATTAGAGGTAATTAGTGTAGTTTAAGGTAAAAATAATGTTTTAATAATATGAGATGAGCTTGAAACATGTCCTAACCTCATTGGATGTGCCATTGCCGACCAATAAAATCCATGGGTCAACATGGGGACCCCATGGAGCCACTTTAGTTGGAAAATGACATAAATACCTTTTATTTAATGTTAAAGTAAAAAAATGACACAAACATGAAATGTTTTACTAAAACAATTTTTACATGGGGTTATACAAGTCATATTTTTGACTATAAATATTAATTGGAAAGATAAAAATATTTCCTACATCATAGTATTTTTTTATAATTTTTAGTCATTAAATAAATTAAATTATTTATGACATCATGATGATGCAGCGATGACCTCATTATTTAACGATTTAAATAAAATGGAAAGATAATGTAATATCTAAGACCTAAACATGTCCAAAACCTATTGTATGGGTGGATTTAGAACCCTTATCACCATATCCTCGAATTATATCAATGTGGGACCTCTTAAATCCGAATACCATTTTAAAATAAAGTGACTTTTCTTTACTTTCCAAGAGTGCCCCTCCTCTCCTCTTATAAAAGGCCCCCACCTCTACCACCTCATTCAAACTTTCAAAGCCTTTTGTCTCGGCCAACATCTGCCCAAAGACTCTTAAAACTTCCCTCCCTTACTCCTAAAATCCTCACTTTGGGCAGAAATCTTCCCAAGGAAGTCTTTGGCTCTAATCAAAAAGAGTTACCCTTTTTTTAGGTAATGTCTTCTCTAATGTTGTTTTGTTTTATTTAGCTTCTCCAACCCCTTAAACTCTTTTTATTCCTTTATTTTGTAACAAAACCAGTATCTAAAATATACTATGATGTTTTTATGATAAGGATTTGGTTTACATAGACACACACCTTCGTCTAATGGTTAAAGAACATACTGTTTCGGTGGGTGGCGAAATATTGCCTCACGAAACGATGATTATTCAATATTCGTTTAAAACCACTAATGGTGGCCATTTTGATGACACTATTTTCATATATGACATATATATTATGTTTATGTTTTCATTATGCTTCATTATTTCTCATTTATTTCTTACCTTTATGATTTCCATTATGTGTAAACACGATAATTTCATTTTAGCAGTGCGGACTACCGCCCCCTCAAAGTGATTTGAATCGTTAATGCCATATGTGGGATGTATAAACGATGGAGTAAATGGTATTATACACTACATTATACTGGAATTATATTATACATTTATATCATTATGATTTCATTCCATTAAATATGAAATAGAAAGGAAAGTAGTGTTCATGCGTACGTACGACTTACCGTCTCCATGAACGGTGCATTTCATTTCTTACCTCTAAATGTTACGTAATATTATAAATGAATGTATATACTGGATATATATGATATATATGATATCTAAATCATGAATATAATTCTGGATATAATGGATATTTTACCACATGAACAACTTGTAATTATAAGAAGTTTATTTTTGACTCAAGTACCAAAGATCGACAAAACGACCGTTATTAACTTAAATAATTACATAATGTTCATAACATGGTAATAAGTGATATAAAAGGAATAATTAACTTGAAAAATGTTCTTAAGAAGGTAGAGATTAAATCTAGTTTATTATTCAGGAGATCAAAGAACGGTCGAGTGAATTCGGACACGAGGTAAGGGAACTTCTTAACCCAATTTCCATTATTTTGGTTAATCTCCTATTTTAAAATTATGTCATGATATTATTATGTCCTATCCCGTATTTGTACTTTCTTTATGTGTACATATATTGAATACACATAATAGATCTATTTTATTTTAAATATGATCTTTTTAAGGACTTTGTCTCAATCTCCTTTCGTTGCGGCATATTTGGTTTTATACATAACTTTCTTTTATATGGTGTATAAACCCCTTTAAATTTTACGTTTATTCAAAAGGAATATTTTTTATATGAAGTGTTTTACTAAACGACAAAAAGGGAATGTTTTTCTTTCCGTACATATGCGGCAACAACGACTTATCCACCGCCGTGACCATTATTTGAGTTTCGGCTTCCTCTACAAGCCATCACTTTTTTTAATGAAAAATAAATAAAAAGTTTTAACTTTGTTTTATTTTGGTATTGAAAATGGTTTTGAAAGCGTTTTTATTATATATATGTGTTGTATTGATATCTTGTGATAGAAATGTGGAAATGTTATGTTTCCTTTATGCATGTTTTATGTGATATGATTAAGTTATGGTTTTTGATATGTTTAAACCAATTCATATGAGGAATGCATTGGACTTAATAAGTAATGGGTGGAGCCCGCTATAGCTCATCGATGCATCGGTAGGTCTCGTGAGACAAACTAGTGTCCTGGCATGAGGCCTTGAAAAAATAATATTTGTGGTCTTGGCACGAGGCCTTGGCTACGTGGTTATGATAGTTTGGAATTATGCATTCCATCATTATGAATGTGGTTATTGATATTGCATGTGATTATTAGACCGTTAGAATATCCATGTGAATAAGTAAATGGCATTATCTCAATTTACTTTTTCCATATTATGTTGAAGATCAAGTTTAAAAGGCTTTTGTTTTAGTTATACATTTCCTTAAATGTTTATGTTTATTTATGAAAGCTTCCGCTATATTGTTATCCTTACTGAGCATCTGAGCTCACCCATTTCAATGTTTTAATATTTTCCAGGATGTGAAGAAGTATTTTATGAATGACCTGCAGGGATAGTCATAAGAGGATATGAGTGTGGACTATGGAGACTTTTTTATTGTAGTTTTTCACTTTATGATGTAATGCAACATTTATGAATGTATCTAGTGTTTCCAAGGCTACTAAACTAATCGGTCTTTCAAGACATGACCTTTTGTGATCACTACAATGTTATGAAGTAATGCACCAACTCTGGGTAGCTGGGGTCGGGGCGTTACAATCATAACATGATTATTTTCCAATAGAATCATCTAAGGTACACTCTGATGATTGGGACATTGATTTGCATAGTGCCCCAATGCCGTGTAGATGAAGCATTGTACATTTGAAACATTTTTTATAACCTTGCAATCACATACTTGGTGTCCTTTTTCTCCACACTTATAAATATCCCACATTCCATTCAAACATTTACCGAGATTAATCTTTCCAATGATATCACATATGGGAAAATCCATATTTTTCCTCTTCCCTTTTTCTATATTTCATTCATCCATCCATTTCTTCTCTTGCTTCCCATCAAAGTCATAGGACTCAGAATATTCTTTACTTATCTTATTAACACATGTTACTATTTCATCATATGTTTAGAATACATGGGAGACTATTTACCTTCTAAATGTTGGCTTAATATAGTGAAATATATGATCCTTCTTACTCTTTGGATCATATGTATTGTAGGAGTTCACATTCCTTCTACTAGGCTCTATTTCTATACAATGGCATACACTAGGCCAGTTTATGAATTAAAATGAATAATTCCAAACATGTAAAATAACTAACGTAAATTTAAGAGTTTATTGATATAATCCATAATCATAAAAATATTTTCTTTGGGGAGGTATATACTCATAAAACATTCATATTGGTTTGTAAAGAAAATGATAATTATCCTAAACATTTCCCACGCAAGTGTAGTAACCAAGAGTGCAGCAAGGCCCGTTGTCGTGCACTAGTTCCCGTTCAAGTCTTGCTCAATGTGGTGTTTTCAGGTTTTACCCCAATGTACATCTATGCCAGAGCTGCCTCTACCTGCTCATATCTAGATAGGGATGTATTTTCTTGGAAAACTCACAAAATCTCTACATTACCAAAATTAAATTATGTTCTTATATTCTAATCCTCAAAGTCTATCTTAGGGTAATGTGATCTAATTAAAGTTTACCTAAATCTATTTTCCAAGGTTATTGCTGAACTTCCTATAATACCAATTGTAACGCCCCAATCCTAGATTCCTAGAGTCAGTGCATTATTTTAATACATTGGCATTATTAAAAGGAATCAAGTCCCAAAATACCGATCAATTTTGTAGTCTTGGAAAATATATTACATACATGAATGTTACATTACACTTTCCAATATACAACACAAAAAAATCCTTTGAGAATACCATTGTTCCATTATCTTAACCCTGGATCTTAAACATAAAACACTTCTTGGGATCCTGGGAAAATAATAAAAGAACTGGTTGAGCTCAGATGCCCAGTAAGGGTAAATAACTTAGCAGAAGATATAAAATTTTATAGAACAATTTATAATAAAAACAACTTCCATTTAAACATAAAAATGAACATTATATGGAAAAAATAAATCTCAAATTACCATATTAACATGCACATAGATATTCTAGTAGTCAAATTATCACATGTAATAACTTATTTCATAATAAGGGAATGTATAATACCAGACATTAATTTCTATATCAAGGCCTCGTGCCAGAACCTGGGGGCTAACTGTATCCAGACCCCATCCCGGAGAGCCACTGTAACTGGACTCCAACCCGTAGAGCCTTTGTAACCGGACTCCAACTCGGAGAGCCTCTGTAACTGAACTCCAAACCAGAGAGCCTCTGTAACTGGACTCCAACCCAAAGGGTCTTCTATATCTAGACCCCAACATTGAAGACTTACATTTACCAGTCCCCAACCTGGAACAAACAATTCCAACACATTCATCTTAATAAGAGGATGAAATATTACATAAACATTTGTATTAAAACTAGAATATGAAATATAGATACTTTAATCATAAACCATGATTGGAATAAAAATAACTCATCCATAGTCAAACATATCACAACACCATAAATACAATATGTAATATTTCTATCATAATAAATCAACTTCAAACATGTGTAAAATTTATCAAAGGATGTGGGCATAGATGAAATCAAAAAAAATTCAGAGAAATATCTCTTTCTATTTCGAAATAATTTAAGACTGACATGGTTATAATGAAAAAATTTATTTTGAAAATATTATTATAATCTTGTAAGGGATGCTTCAACACTGTTATAACAGAAGTAAATAGCCACACCCGCCGTAAATGTTAAAGAAATACATTCTAACCTTAATTTTGTCGACAAGTTTATAATGTAACTTGTTTGGAAAATGAATAAAATATTCCTTTCAAAAATAGGTAAGGTAAAATAAGGGTATAAATGACTTTAAACCCATATTCTAGTAAATAGGAACAATTTTTTGAGTTTTTTTTAATAAAACACGGATGTGGATGATAAAGAGGTCCCAGTAGATTCTTATGTAAAAAGAACCTCAGACAACAAAGAGATTGTGAAATTATCCCTTACCTTTTACTTTTCCTTGGTTGAGGATATGTTAACCTTTTTAGTAATAGTTAAATAATTGTTATTAAATTATAAAAGAACCATATACATGATAATGATATCATATATTATCTTCTAATCATTCATTGTTAATGATATTTTAGTATTATCATCGTTTCGGGTATTAACAGATTCTTTTTCCTTTATCTTATTTATTACGTGTGTCATGTTTTTTGTGAATGGTATGATTATTATTCATATCCATAATGATATCAAGTCTTTAAAAATTATTTTTAATCATCAAATGAAACTTAGTCTTGAATGGTTACGATGGCGAATGAATCTCACCGTGTTCGTGGAGACGGTAATCCGTACGTACGCACGAGCGACAATATCATTCTTTTGATATAAAAATCATATATAATTGGATGGTATATCAAATATAGAGAATAATTATCATGTTATATTTATTATTTAAATCAATTATACATCACTATTATACCCATCCAAATAATAATGTATTGAATAACAACTACACCACGACGTGGAGACGGTAAGCCGTATGTACCCACATATGGTGACATGTCATACAAAGGATGGATAGAATAATGAATATGGATCTACCATATTTATAATAACATCACAGTATATATATGATAATGGATTTATTAATTTATAATGCAAACAACATGGAAATAAGAAGAGGAAGGAGAAATGAACTTAGAAGAGGTGATGAAGTATTTATCTCTTCTTCAGGTTTTTCATTTTCATTTGATCAAAAGGGCTCCTTAGGTTAGATTTATGACTAAAATAATGCCTCTATGATGAAGGGAGGACAATTTAGAGGATATTCGATCAGGTGTTTCCAAGACAAATGGATTTGAATGTGTGAATTTGAGATAAGGGGGGTGTCCTTTTACAGAGGGATGAGGGGCACCATTGGAAAATTTGAAATATTATTTTCTAATAAAATAAGTTTCCATATATAAAGGCTCAAAAATGATTTATTCAGAGTATAAGGTGGGGATGGTTCAAAGACAACTCAACCAATAGGTTTTAGATAGGTTTGGGTCACTATATTAAACTCATCTATTATATTTAACTCTTAGTTAATTAGTTTGACATTTAACATGTCTCATTGTATTTTTATATTATACGATAAATAAAAATACTATAAACATCCAAAAGAACCTCAAGTGGTTCATTAATAACATATATAATATTTTTTACAACCTTTAGCTGAACATTAGATTTTTAGGAATATAATGTCAATTAATAATATAATATTTGTTTTAAAAACTCTATTATGTCAATTTTGACACAATTTCTATTGGGTTTTTGATAAATTCATATCAGAATTATTACACCCAAAAAAATAATTTAATCAACCCTAACATGTCATATTAACCTAATTAATTAGTCTAATTAATAATAAGTCTCATATTACATTTATTTGGATATTTATAATATCAATTATTTTAATATTTCATTTATAAGGTAATTACTGCATCATTATTGTGTCATAAATAAATTAAATTATTCAATGTCCAAAAAATATAAATAAAATACCATTATGTAGGAAATCATTCTAGACTTCCAATGAATATTTTTATTGTAAAAGATGACCTATATAACCCCATGTAAAAATTTATTTACTAAAAGATATTTGTTTATGTCATTTTTTCCTTTACATTATGGTAATTAAAATAAAATGTCATTATCATTCATAAGTGGATCCAAAGGGTCCCAAAATAGACCCAAGGATGCCCATGGTCTATAAGGACCCAGCCTTAAACATTAAATAATATTTAATTAAATGAATAATTCACATAGAGGATCTTTTCAGGTTTAGAGTTATCGAGAATTAGGACATTACTATTACATCTCAAAAGATTACAAAGTATACACTTCAACTAAGATTCCATAAATAAAAAAACACTTAAAAGAAACATGTCTAGTTCCATGTTTTAGATAACATGTCTTTTCTTGAACCCATCCTTGACCCTATTCATCTTTAAGTCCTGTGTAAAAATTTATAAAACTTGGGATGAGCATAAAAAGCTCAGTAAGGGATACAGAAATAAGGAAAACTGTTAGTTTTTTCAAAACAACTAGTAAACCATGAATAATTTATCAATGTAATACTTCTCACCTTAATGAAGTAGTAAAAAGCTCTTCACTAAATAAAATATCATTACTTACCCTTTTGTCACCAAATGATTACCATAAAACCCATATGAAAAACACATAACATATAAAGGTATCTTGGGAAATAAACATACTTAAATGGAATAACCATATGGTCAACTTCCACACAAATCACTTAATGGAATAGCCATACGGCCTACTTCAATACCCAATGCATTGGAGGTTATAACGTAACCACCCATCCTAGTATTCATGGAACCACCTGTCATATGGTTTATCATGTAACCACCCATCAAATGTCCAGGTACAATTATAAAATCATAAAACAAAAATAATGGAAAGAAAAAATTTCCACATTTCAAACACAATATATCACTTAAATATATTAACATAAAAAATCCATTATAAAAACCATTTTCAATACCAAAATACATAAAAGATTATATGGTATTTATTTCGTTTCAAAAAAACATCACGGCTTGTTGAGGAATCCAAATCCCAAATAATACTCGCGGCGGAGGAAAAGGTCATTGTCACCACGTACATTAAAAGAAACATTCTATTTTGTGATTTTGTAAAACGCTTCGTAGAAATAGATTCCTTTTGTATAAAAATAAAAGATAAAAGGGGTTTATACACCGTATAAAATAAAGCCTTGTATTATAACAAAATATGCCTCAATGAAAGGAGATTGAGACGAAGTCCCTTATAAAGATGGTATCCTTGGATTAAGGATAAATCAATTACATAATTATGTGTGACAAAAAATACAGAAAATATAAGTGGATATTAAGTGTAAAACAATCATATGTTATTTACACATATTCTTATAACGACATATTCAATGAGTACCAGTTTATCCCAATGAATCGAAATTGGGTTAAGAAGTTCCCTTGCAAAAATTCGACAGCCTAACGACGTCACTTCAAAATTTAGAAAATGAGCTGTTGAGAGATAAAAAGGGTATCTCATAACTAGTAAATTAAATTTACAGAAATAAGGATATATAAGAACATATTCCAACATAATAAGATGTAATTTAAAAGGCATAACAAAAGAATTCTTTTAAAAAGAGGAGGTTGAAAGGTTCCCTTACCGACTTGGGTAACATTCGAAACGTACACCCCATTAAAGAAGGGTCATAAAATGAATATGTAAATACCCATTAATGAAATTATATTACACAATGAGTATAATAATGGGAAGTAAATACATCAATCAAAGGAAATGATGGCAAATGTAGCAAAAATCTCATGGGAATAAAAGTGAGATGAAAAATCCCTTACAAAAACTTGACAGCCTAACGACACCACTTAAAACATCCAAAAATGGATTAATAAGATCAAATAGGGTATCTCATCATATTAATATAAAATTTATATCAAGATTAATTTAAAAGAACATCCCCCAACCTAACAAATATGAGCATTAATGAAGTGACATAAAGGGGAGTACTTAAAATGAAAGTGAGAGGTTGGATCTCTTACGAAAATTCGGCAGCCTAACGACGCCACTAAAAACTTCCAAAATGGATTGATGAGAGATAGTAGGGTATCTCATCATATGAACATAAAACGTACAGTAAGTGTAATATAATAGAACATCCCAATCATAAGAAATATGTGCTTAAAAGTAATGACATAAAAGAGTGTACTTAAAAAGAAAAGGAGGGGTAGGATCCCTTACCTCCTGTCCGACATGACTCGATCGTTCTTTAATCTCCTGAATAATAAAATTTTGTCAATTTATAATTTCTTAAGGAACTCCTTTAAAGATTATTATTCAGTTCATATCACATAATATAATGTTATAATAATTGGTTAATAAATTGAGTTCATATCAGACGTTTTTGTCTATGTTCGTTACATGAGTAAAAATTGAACTTGTTGGAAAAGAATTTTCCATGTAGTTATAGGTACATCATCTCCAGAATAGTATTGATGTTTTAAAAATCATATATATCCAGTATATATTCATTTTATATTCTTCCATAACATTTGGAGATGAGAAATTAAAAGCACTGTTCATGGAGACGGTAGGTCGTACGTACGCATGAACGCTACTTTCATTTTTTGTCATATTAATGGAATTAAAGTTAAAAGAGATATATATTTATTATAATTCCAGAATTATATCCATCATGTAGATGTAATATATGAAATATATATCCATTATATTTATGTACTTATAATAGTACATAACATTTGGAGATAAGTAATGAAATGTACCGTTCATGGAGACGGTAAGCCGTACATACGCATGAACGCTACTTTAATTTCTTTGGCACATTAATGGAATTAAAAATAGATGAGAGATATATATATATATTATAATTCCAGTATAATATATATGTTATATAGATCACATAAGTTCATCAATTTCATTCTTTATACATTCCATGTATTGCATGAACGAGTCACATCAATTGAGGGGGCGGTAGTCCACACTTCCTCATATGAAATTATCGCATTTGCACAAAATGAAAAGAATAAAGGTATGTTTTAAATATAAAATAAAGAAGAATATATAAAACATAAATACCATTTATATCATATTTAAAATATAGTGACATCATAATAGCCACCTTTATAGGTGTTAAGATAATATTGAACAATCATCGCTTCGTGAGGCAGTAATTCGCCATCCACAGAAACAGTATGTTCTTTAACCATTAGACGGATGTGTGTGTAACTATAGCTAGAATAATTCTTATAAAAAAATACTTGTATATTGAAGATACTGGTGTTGTTACAAAAGAATTAAATAAAAAAATTTATGGGATTGGAGAAGCAAAATAAAACAAAAAAAAACACAAGTGAAGACATTACCTTTAAATCGGGTAACTCCTCTTAGTTTGAACCAAAAGGGTTTCTTGAAGAGAATTATTCCAAAGGTGAGGCTTTAATGATGAATAGAGGGATGTGGAGAGATGAAATGGGCAGGGTTTGGTTGTGCCAAATGCTTGAGATGTGTGTGTAAGGTGGTAGAGGTGGGGGAATTTTATAAGAGGAGAGGAGGGGCACTCTTGGAAAGTTATTAAATATTACTTTATTATAAAATGATTTTCGGATTTTAAAGGTCCCAAAATGATATATTTCGAGGATAAGGTGATAAGGTTTCGAAATCCCCCCAACCAATAGGTTTTTGACAAGTGTAGGTCCTAGATTTTACATTATCTTTTCATTTTATTTAAATTGTTAAGTAATGAGGTAATCGCTGCATCATCATGGTGTCATAAATAATTTAATTTATTTAGTGTCTAAAAATTATAAAAAAAATATCATGATGTAAGAAATATTTTTAGATTTATAATTAATATTTATAGTAAAAAATATCACTTATATAACCCCATGTAAAAATTGTTTTAGTAAAACAACACATGTTTGTGACATTTTAATTTTAACTTTAAATAAAAATTTATTAATGTCATTTTCCTACCAAAGTGGCTCCATGGGGTCCCCAAGTTTACCCATGGATTTTCATGGTCGGCCATGACATATCCAATAAGGTTAGGACATGTGTCAAGGTCATTTCATATTATTAAAACATTATCTTTACCTTAAATTGCACTAATTACCTTTAATCGCGATTAATAAAACATAAAAGTTACTATTCTCCAAAAAATTAGTTTAATACCATTGAACCACATTTTACATATTAATGACAAACATGTATGTCGGATTTTTGAAATTCAAATCACAGAAGTGGTAAAGTTTCATTTAAATGAAAAATCAGTTTCTTTAACTACCACTTAGTGGTTTCACTATTCATCAAAAATTGATGTTTTTCAGAAAATTACCAAAAATTCACACTAAGCTATATTTGATATTCTGAATTCAAAAATGATTTCCATATTAAAAATTTCAAAACAAATAGTTTGAATTAATTAATTTAATAAGCAATTCCCACTGTGAAAAAAATAGCGTGTTAATAAGAAACAATATCTATTAAAAGATTGACACTAGTTTAAGTCCAATTTCAAAGTGAAATTAATTCCAATGACCAATATTGGATTAAATGGTAAAAATATATTATAATTGGACTGTAAAACCAATTCAAAAAATAATCTAATCATATAAATAAATTAGATTAAAAATAGGTTTTGAATTAAAATACAACATTTTTAACTATTCAATAAAAAATGAACTTTATCAGAAAAATACCAAAAATTTACATAATGTAAATTTTGATGTCCCGATTCTAAAGAAGAATTTTATTTGGTCCAATATAACATATGAAATTTTCAACAAGTGGATTTAAAAAGCGTTCGCCATCAAAAGGTGGTTAATCGACCTTTTAAAGAATATTAGAATATTTACGCTTAAAATTGGATTCATTCATATTTTAATCCTCTAACATTTATTGGATAAAAGTAAAAATATTTGACAAACATATATAATAATTTTGTAGTTAGTTCCGTTCATTCCCACCATTACAAATTCTAGGTGTTAACTACCATTTAAAATAATATTATATTATTATTAGAGTGCAATGTAAGATTCCCAAGAAACTCGTTGTTGCGTATTGGTTACGCCATCGAGCATTGCGTCCCCTTTAAAGTAATATTAATATTTTATTGAAAAATATGGATAAATATGAAAATTTCATATTCTTTATTTAACTGGGGTGTTACATGGTTGACCATGACTCATCCAATAAGGGTTGGACAAGTGTTAAGGTATTTTTGTATGATTATAATATTATTTTCACCATGAATTACCCTATTGACCTTTAACTGCGGTAAATAAAATTCAAAAAGTTACTATTCACCAAATATTATTTTCATCTTATTGAACCAAATTTTACTTACCAAGGTTAACCGTGTCTCTCTGATTTTTGAAATTCCACTCACAGAAATTGTAAAATTATGTTTTATGCAAATTTGAAAATTCTATTAGGAGGTGGGTAAAAGACGGTAAAAAGTTCAATAACATTTTTATAAAACTAACATTATTATAAAATTACACCAATGAATTATATTGAAATTATATAGGTATTATGTATCTATTTTTACCTAATATAAATTTAAATAAAATAAATAATTATTAAAATAAAAAGTCTATTTTAACAAATTACTCAGTGTTTTTCACTATTCGTCAAAAATTGAATGTTTTCATAAAAATACCAAAATATCAACCTAAGATAATTTTGATATTCAGAATTAAGAAATTATATCTATTTTAGAAAATTAAAAACATAGATGTTTCATTTATTAATTTCAAATTAATTCCAATTGTCAAAACCTAAAAGCGTGTTTTTGAGAAATAATAACTAACAAAAGATTGATACATGTTTATGTTCAATTTCAACGTGAAATTATTTCAAATGAATAAAAATAGATAAAATGGTAAAAATATAATCTATTTATACTTCCAAACCATTTAAATGAATAATTTTACACTACAAATTATTTTGACTAAAAAATTTCTTTTTAGTTAAAATATATTATTTTTCACTATTCAACCAAATATGAAAGTTATTAGAAAAACACCAAAAATTTATTGAAACTAAATTCTTATGTCCCAATTCTAATAAAGAAGTTTATTTTGTAAAATTTAATATATAAAAGTTTCAAATATTGGATTTAAAGGGGGGTTCTCCATTAAAGGTGGTAAAATTGCAATTTTTTAAAAAATAATTATTTTATATGAAAAAAATGAATTTGTTTTTTTATTATATCTAAGAAACTAATAATATGTATTCTAGAATTATGAGGATTATCTAATGTTCAAAATTTAGTTAGTATTATTCATAACCTCTTTTAAACGGCTAGTTTGGTAAGTTGTGGTGCGCATGAACATAGTGTTGTGTGTAGTGCAAGTTATTGAATTACTTTGAAGAAATAACATACTATGAAATCATTGAATGTTACAATCTATAACATTAGACCACTATTGTGTAATGATTGTTGATTCATTTATGTTATGAGATTAATTTTGTCTCTATATATTAATATGAAATCATAAATTGACCATGATTTATCCCTTTAGAAGGAAATGTAATTAGCATAAAAATATTGAACAAAATTTAAAAATTATGTTGTGATCGTACATTGTCATGACTGTTTATTTGTATCATGATAGTGGTATTACTCATTATTTTCTATATATTGAGAGATATATTCACTTCTTTGTTATAATGTTTTTATTTTTTTATTAACATATTAAAATTGATAAATAACATAAATCCATAATTAGATTGTTAATTAATTGGCTAAATAGATTTAAGAAGAGTCATGATTGTAATATGGTGTCTGTTGTAATTTGAAAATGATCATCTATGTGACTAATGGAAATGATAAAAAAAATTCAAGTATGTGTTTTTTTTATGATTATAATTTATAATTCACTATAAATTATAATATTTTGGTGCATGACATCATGTTTATATAAATTTTTAAATAATTATGTTCCCTATTATAGCTTAATGTCATAGGATTACAATACATGGTACCTACTAATAATGAATTAGTTATTTCTAAATGGAATGAGAGCCCTTTGAGTGAAATTTATTTTTTTTATTGAATGATTTTTCCAAATTCTTTATATGGATGATTGGCTTATATTAGAGCCATTATATATTGTTTTTCGATAATGGATGATAGTCTTGTTTTTATGTCCTAGTTCCCTTGTTGTTTATGATTTTCTGTTCCTACTCCTTTTTGTGATGTACACCAAAAATAATACTTATGATATGATCCTAAAATGGATGTGAGTGGGATGGATTATATGATTTAAGACTAAGAGTCCTAGATGATGTTGTAGTATAAGAATATTTTGATGACCAGATGCGTCAATATTTGCATTTGAGTGTCAGGGATGACACCAAATATGATGGAATAAGTTTAATTTTGGGTAACCCTTTGATGAGATGGTGAAATTATAAAAAAAATTAATATTGCCAAAACGAGTCATCAATTTTGATTATTCCTATAGAGTTTAAACATTAACAAGATTAATGATAATTTACTGAAATGTTGATTAATGTTATTTGTTAATTCATGGTTAATGAATTAATTAATAGAATGAAATAATAAAAATAAAATACATAATTTAATGTTGATATTTAAATTTTTGTGTTCTTATTGGTTATATATTTTTAAAAGTTGTTGTTTGGAGTTCGATTGAGGTTAGTTGTAGTAGATTCTAAGACATGGTTTTTCATATATTGTTGGGGTGAGATATATTATATTATGTATATTATGTGTCTTCATATGATACGACACCCTAGAAAGTTAGGGAATTATACCCATTGTGGACATTTGGAGGGTATTTTCCCTAACTTCTTCATGGGAGTTTGGATGTATTTCTACCACCTCCAGCAATGAACTGTTCACTTGGTAGTTACTCTTTTAGGTAAATTTGAAATTTAGTTTTTAGGATACTAATATATATATATATATATATATATATTTGTGTGTGTGTGTTTTATTTGTGTTTATAGAGGGTTGTGATGGATTCTAGTTATTTGACACACATGTATTATCAAAATTGTATCGAATGGAATATCACAGGTATGCCATGTATAAGATATGATGGCTTGAGGTATTTACTCGTTATATGGGATTTTAGGGCTTGAGGTACCATACCTGAATTATGATACATGTCATATGATATGCGGTTTCACTTGGGAACTAATTTGTTTCTTAATATAGATATTGGATATGGGATAATATTATAGACTCCCTTTTATTATTATAATATTATAGACTATATTTTATTATATTCATGTTTAGTGTTATTTGTTGCGAGGTTATGAACTTACTATAAACATTTTGTTGAGGAGTTAGATTCACTGTGTTTTCTCTGGTTTAGAACACATTAATTGTATTTTTTTAATGAGATTCTTTGAGGAGGATAAAAATGAAAAAAAAATACTCACCCAACTTAAAAATAATTATTTTTTGTGTTGGTAGTGAAGGTTGGAGATCTTCATGGATATTACTAGCTCATGGTTTTTAGAGGATTTTAATGGACTTATTATTCACTATCATCATGACCTTTTTAGTATCTGTAGTCTTCCATTTTGTTTTTTGAGTACATAATTGTTTTTGATTTTTAGAAAGTGTTTATATATATATATATATTTATGTTTGAGAAATTATCTATTGGTTTATCCTTCTTATATCTCTCTTCTACATGTTTCTCATAGAGGGAAATGTCTCCAATTATCTTGTTTTTTATAACCTCGGTGCCTGTCACCACCCAAGATCTGACTGAATGATGGAATCACATAGTCAACATCTCTATCCCATAATTTTGGTATCATTGAGGGGAGGGGGATTGATAGAGTTATTCCAGTGCTTCTAGATTGATGGATAAGATAGATTTTGGAGTTTGTAATAGGTGAGGTTGTATTTGATGGAAGGTAAACTATATCAGATATATTTTGACTGAAATGTAATCACAGAATACAGGTTGAGACAATGGTATTTAGGGCCCCATGTGATCAGATTCATGGACCATTAAGATTATAGGGCCTACCAAAAGATGTAATATTGGATGTTGGGTAGAGACCCATAGAAAGGATCATGGTTAAACCTTCATTAGGCCTGTTTTTGAAATGGGCACACATTTAGGTGGTTTAAAATCCAAATTGACTAATAAATTAAATAAATTATTATTTATTGTTAATTATAACAAATTATTTGTTTGGGATCTAATATTTTGTTCTTTTACCAGTGAAGGCACTATATCTATGTCCTTTCCAGGTCCATGCCAAACATTTCATTTGGAATTTTCCAGCAGATCCATATATGGTGGAGGTTGATGAGATGAAAATTGGATGAGTATACTCCAAGGGTTTTAGATATATAGTTTATAGATATATGAAGCATCCATTTCAGATTATTTTATAGAATTATGGTTGGAGAATTTTTAGATAACTTTTACGTTGATTCATTCACAAAATAAGTACTAGGTTTCATTGGGTATGAAGATGCTACATGGAACAGTGAAGCAGTGGTGATTCTTGTTCTTCAATAGTCATGATATGTCATTAGTATCATACAAGAAGTTACCAGACTAGTTCTATGATGAGTTCCTCTCGTTTACTGCAACAGTATGTAGTCACCATAAGTTTCATACCAATATATAGGGAGCTCCATTGTATGAGAGTTCTAAATATTTATCAGGAACACTTTATGTTATTATTAAAAACTATTTCTGGACAAGGAGTCTAGATAGAGGAATTTTGAGGTGGACTTGTGTATAGATATAGAGTTTCATGTCACCTTCTTTATTCTGAAGTCATATATATATGTGATTGAAATTTAATTGTTTAATGATAGGAAAATAAACATAGATTGGTTTTCTTGAGAGGGGAGTCATCCAGATTCCCCAAACAATAGTGTTATAGTATAGGGTTCCCATGTGGTAGGAAAGAAGAGTTATTAGATAGTTGGGGGAGGTCTGAGAACTCTTCATCTTATTTATCAAGAATTTATGGGTCTCCGTATTATTCTAAGGTCCTAGAAACTATTTTTTATCATGAGGCTAAGGTCATCTATTGTGAGAGTCGACCAATCTCAGTAGACTATATGTGCTAGGTGATCAACATAGGGTTCATTTTTTGACATATTTACATATGAGGGAGAAAAAACATGGTGGTATTTTAAAATATCAGAAGATAAGAGATGGGTTATGCATAGTGTATCCACATGATTCTACACATCGTTATATAGTAGTGAATTACCCTGTTGGTGGTCCTTAGTTGGGTCATAGAGGTTAGAGAGTATGTTGTTGTAATCTTCATTATTTGTAATTTCCATCATTGGGTGAGGCATATGTTGATCAACATACCAATTTATTTTTTTAAAATTGTGTGAAATCATTGTTTTACTCTTAACCAACACACTACTTTATTTAATATACCATCATCCATGATTTGGGACATGATGCAGAGATGATTCCACTTCCCTTAGCATTGACTATGCTAGATGGAGGTAGCACTTACATGTATGAGGTATCTAAAGAGTTTGAGATTGTTTGGGGGAAGCACTGCTCTTTGAGAGACATCCTATATTTGTGGATACATCTATATTCAATCATCCACATCGTGGATTGGTTGTATTTACATTACTCTATGAGGGATTTTTTTAAGATGTAGGTTGTATTTTATGATATTGATGATGAGGATGTAGTGATAGTTTGAATTTGACACCCATGGATGTGTTATAGGATTTTTCTTTCATTGTCTTCATTGGTGGAATGGTTGATGCTATGCTCATTCTAGGTTCAATAGTTTGTGTTTCGTAGGGTTTTGGAAGATTTAAATAATGTATTTCTATAGTATTTTGTGGATTTACCCCTTCAAATGGAGATCAATGTTGGGATTAAAATCTATAATGGTGTTTATCCTATATCAATGTCATAGTATATGTTGGTGCCTTATGAATTGTGAGACCTATGGTTATTTCAGGATTATCACTTAAAGTGAGGTTTTCTTCAACAGAGTGTGTCACATTAGGGAGAATTAAATTTTTCATGAAGAAGGAAGATTGAATATTGTGGATTTGTATTGATATTAATTTCTATAACTAAGTGAAAATGAATAAATTTTATCCACTTCTACATATTGATAATTTATTTGATTAGATAAAGAGTGCATATTGGTTCTCCAAGACAGATTTACAGTCTAGATATCATCTGATTTGGGTAAAGGATGAGTATATTCAAGGGACTACACTCTATTTTCATCATAAGTAATATGAGAACGTTTCGATGCCATTTGATGTGTAAAATTGTCTAAAATGTTTCATAGGGTTAATGAACGTAGTGTTTAGAGTGTTTTGAGAGAGGTTTTTGTTGGTTTTCATCGATGAAATACTTGTATATTTTTCTTCCGAGGAGGTGAATATTTAGCATATGAATTCCATTTAAGGTATTTGTCGACATTATAATATATTTAGGATGTTTTAAATGGGTGATTTCTTGGCTCTTGGAGTCTATAACATGGATTATGTAGTGCCCCGTAGGGACTTGTTGTGGATCCTTTGAAGATTGAGGTAGTTTTGTCTCGGGAAGCCCCCAAGATAGTGTCAGATATGTAAATTTTCATTTGTATTATTGACTATTATAGGATGTTAATAATATATTTCTATTAGATTGTGACTCCTCATAAATCATTAACCAAAAAGGTTCAAGTGTGTTTATGTACATTCCAACGTAAAAGAAACAATTGAGTAACTGGAGGACATGTTGGTCAAAGTTGTATTCCATTGCATTCCATCATAGTGAGTTTAATTTGATGGTTTATATAATGATTCATGTCTTTTCTAGGTCTTTAATTGGGTGAATCATAAATATTTTATTCTTTATAGGTCTTAAATGTCTCTCCCACATGGAGTAACTATGAGAACATTGATATTTTGTTAATGACAATGGTGTTTTCCATGAGGTTGTAGTGACATTACCAAACCAGTGATAATTTTTTCTAATTATAGTAACTAAAAGATCTTGATGAATGGATTGTACTAGTGTGACATGAACATGTATCAATGTATATTTATGTAATTATTATATAATTATGAATTTGAGATTTTTTATACACCGAACAAAGGAATTTTTATTAACGCGCTAAGAAAGAAGTCACATAGTTATTCTGTGATTGAATCTGGGGATTCATATAGAGTAGTGGAGGAACTCTCAATGATACATCTAGAAATTGTATAGGATATAGGTAGATGTTTTCCTTTCTAGATGATAGTGATGTAATTATTAGTGAAGCATTTAGAACTGTCCTTGTTGGTGTATTCTAAGGGGGAGGTGTGGAGGGACCAAGTTGTTTTTGGGGATTCCCTTGGCAGTTTGTCCGAGGATACACAATGGTTGGAGTTGTTCTAGGGAAGGAATTAATTCCTTCAGTTATAGGTCATAATTTTCTTCAAGAGTACCATAGTTATCCTTTATTGGTACTTATCAGTTATTCCATGATGTACAATGATTTTAGAGGTCTATTATTATGGCTTGGGTTTAGGTGTGAAGTTGCAGAGTCTGTTTCCTGGTGATAGATCTACTAGAACGTTTAGGTTGAGCACTTTGTTCTCTAAAATTTTCATAATTCATTAGATGTTCTCCAGTGTATGTGGGATTACATCTAAATGTCCATAGTTACCATTTTAAATATAGATAAGGTAGTATATTAATATATATAAATGGTAGGGTTTTTTAACTAAATTATCCTACTTTACATATATCATGGAGTGGGGATTTTTGGAATTTTTAGGCAGTATCTATAGGTAGTGGGGAAACTCTACAGAGTCCGAAGGATTATTACCTCTGATGGAGATCCTCATTTTACCACTAGGGTATAGAGAGGTCTCCTACATGCTTTCTGATATCAGTTATTCCATTGAACTAATTTTTTTCTATAGAAATATGGAAAATAAAGCAAACCATCTAGACTGCGTAAGAAATTTGGTGCTCTTATGACTTGGATTTTAGAGGTTCAAAGATGAGGAATAAATTAAAGGATGAGTTTTACTATAATAATATGATCCAATCAACCATTTTTATTGATATGTTTGAATACATGTATGGATTACCAGTTCATTCACCATTGTGATGCACCATGGATGGGGATGATAAAATTCTCATGCCAAAATTGGTACAAAATAAAACATATATTTTATAGGTAAAGCATTAGAGGATGATATAAGTTTAGGATCATCATAATTTTTATGTCTATCATAGGAGGTGGCCCCTAGATTTATAAATTATCGAACATGTGTTCTTGAAGTTGACTCCTTATAATAGGTAGAGGTGTTTTGTTTATGGGAGTGTGATGTATCCTCAGTTTGATGGGCCATTATATGTGTTATATTGTGTTGATTCTTGGGAATATCAAATAAAACTTTTACCATAGATGATCTAGATACATTATTTTTTCATGTGTTGTGGTTTCATATTTATCTTCATGAATACTCTATTGTCACATATTGATATAAGATCTACGGTTATGATGATGATTCCTTCAGGGAGTGGAATTTGAATATCCATTATCTATAAGAAAAAAAGTTATGTGATCATTCAATTCCATAAATATTTTTCTTGTGGGGGAACAATGGCATGGAGGTGAGAAACTAGGAATATGAGTGACAGATATATACACATTACAATGAGCAATTTGAATTTTAAAATTACCATTGTATCTTCATTCCCTTGTTTATACGGACATTTTAGTTTATGAGTTTCCATGTTCTTTCATGTTGTGGAATTACTCTAATTTGAGAGGTATTTCCCCCAGAAGTGTTTTTATGTGCTAGTTTTATCTATTTCATGGTTTTTTATTATTTCCTAGGAGTTAGGAAGTTTAGGTCCTAATATTAAGATACCTTCAGGAGGTATCCTACAGGTTCACTATTCGGATGACCCCTTTTTATTTTTCTCTTTGAGATGGGTTTGGATTCTGAAGGAAATGAATTTTTTGATATGAATATAATCTAATGTACTAGATCTATGTGGTATGACCCTTTTCATGTTTCCAAGGATTATGGTTGATGGATGAGGCCTTGAGTGATTCCAGAGGGATTTAGATATGAAATGTAGTAATTTGGGAGAATACAAAAAGAGTAATGGGTTTTCACATTTGGTATGTGAATGTCATGTAGGATATTTCATGGAGTTCTTCATGATGTGTAACAATTTAAGATTAAACGGTTCAATGTGATGTGATTTTTAGGGAGATCTGAAACCTTACATCTACACAATGTGTAGGATTTAGATGCCATATAATTTCTTAGGGAGGCATGGAAGTAAAATATAGTAGTGCTTAAAGTTTTTTTATAACTCTATTTCCCAGTAAAATTATAGGTGATCTAATATACTTCATTCTAGAATTTTGATATTCCTTCTTTGGGTAGTGATCCTTAGCCTCTCATCTTCAATCTGCGGTGATCCATGGTTAATTGTACCTCTGTTACTTGGGGTTTCTTCTCATTCCATATTATTCTCCTCCCTTGTCACCATTCCTTGAAATGAAGATTTATAATCTATGTTTATAATAGTGTTTTTGGGTAGTTTCTTCTTGAGGTTGTGTCGTGGTAAATCTATATGGATTCTGATAATTTTAGGAGAGGTGATCATGATCTATAATATGGGTATGTTGTCATGAAGAGAACATTGATGCCTTTGAGTTAGGAGATTCATGGATTCTATATCTATTTGAATATAATAGTAAATTGAACCTGAATTATCCCATTAGATGAAAATGGAATTAATGTAATTTTATTTAACATGATTAAATAAATTAGTTTTGATCTCATCTTGTCGATGTTGTTTCATTGTACAATGATATCAGTTTTCCTTCTATGTTTTTAAAAAGTGTGGTATATATGATACCATTTGTTAGAATCATCATATGAATGGTTTATTATTTTGAAATTGGTAAATAATGTATTCGTATAATTATATTTACTATTAAATGGTATAAGAGATTAATTTAGATGTGTATTTGTAATCTGGTGTTTGTTTAAATTTAAAATGATCTTCCATATGTTTAATTTAATTGATAAATAATTTATAGACTGTTTATTCATGTTATTAATGACAATTGAAAAGGAATGATACATGACAATGATTGGAATCATGAGTGAATATTTAGATAACGTTTTTAATATTTAGTTGATTTTTAAATATTTTGATGACTTAGGTATCTTGTAGTTTGAGCCTATGAATAATGAATCCAATAATTGAAGATGGAATATGAACTGTTTGTGTGATAATGATAATTTGATAGGTACAGAGTTCTTTATATACATGATAAGGTTATTTTCATTATTTTAGATTCATGACATATTGTTTTAATGTAAAGGATGAATGAATTGTTTTGAGGGAATTGTTTCCCTTTTGGGAATGTTTTTGGTTCGTACTGCTTTTGTTATGTTCTCTGGATATGACCCTTGTAATAAGAGCCTATTACAAATAAATCTTGGATGGATAATATGATATGTGGTGGGAAGGCATGTATGTTGTAGTAGTAATTGATGCCTTTATTGGTGAGATGATCATGTATATGTATATATGTCTTTCGGATGGCACACAAGGTGTTTTAACGGGTTGAATATAGGATTATCTGTTAATCTGTTATTGAATGATCATATAGTGACAATAGTATTTTTATAATATCCCATGGATAGTTTTCTTGTTTTATCAACATTCATTTCCTCACTTGTTGATGTACAAGAATGTTCTAGTATACATGTTTTCTCCTGATGGTAGCTTGGATGGTTTATCCAATTTTAAAATAAAAATAATGATCCTAATAATGAATAAATATTTTTTAATCTATAAGTTTTCTAACTAGGGAATGAAAATGATAAAATGATGTTAATATTGTAATGATTATTACTCAATTTTGAGTTTTCCGATATGGCATGGACCTTACTCAATATTATTATAGCGTAATGTGATGTGGAATATTATTAATGCTTATTTAATGGATAATTAATTAATTAACGGAATGAAAGAATATTAATAAAATAAGTAATTTAATGTATCTCAATAAATTGTAATGGACTTATATCATATCTTATCGTAGTAGTGTAAATAGGGAGTCATAGAGACATTAGCTATAATTGATTCTAAGACAAGGATATTCCCATATTATGGTGGACATATATAATATATCATCTATATTATGTAACATCATATGCCACCCCACTAATGTCTATTATGGGAACTGACACTCATTGGACTCTAGGAGGGTGTCATTCCCAACATCTGAGTTGGAGGATCGATGGATGACTCCCCCCTCTTTCCCCACTCTTAACTCTCGGTAGTTACTTGTGGTTATATGAACGGTGGTTAGTTTTCACATACATATATGTGTAGAGGGTGGTGATAGATTTTAGTGATTTCAGACACTTTTTTATAGATATAGATTCCAAAAAAGTATTATATGGTTGATTTGTATAAAATTCGATGGCCCGAGGTACTACTCATATGGTCTATTGTTTCTTGAGTTATAAAACAAAATGTATGATACACATCATATATATTGTTATGGATCCAGGAAACTACATGGTAACCATATATTGATATTTGATATGTGATTATGTGATGATGTGATGAATAAGGAAGATGTTGTGATGTGTTTCTAAGGATTCTTTTATTTTTCTTACTTTTGGTGTGATATAGCACTTGATGAGAGACATTGAAGGAAAATAGAAAACATGCGGGGGAAGAGGGAGTGTGGTACCCTTGAATTTTCATTATTATATTACACACTCTCTTGTATGTGATATGTGGTGTGAGTTATCTTCAGCGTGGATGGGAATATACTATAAACATTAGGTGAGGATTTAGTTTCAATATTGTTAACTATTCTTTAGTATGATTTATTTATCATTCACATGATATGATCATTATTGGATCCTACTAATTATAATGTAATACACAAACTAGATATATATGGAAATTTATTTTCCTCATTTGGATAAGGTAGGTGATAAGGAAAGTTATTATAATCTTGTTGTTTTCCAAGACGTTTTTGGGCTTTGTGATATCTTAAATTATTACATTTATTTACATGTATTTTTCCATTAAATTGTTTTTTAATATATGGAATTTCTTTTTTTCACTTTGGATTTCATTATATATTTATAGCTGGGTGTTTTTCAATGTGAGTGTGTTTGAGTAGGTGTTGACTATAGTATACTTATTATTTCTATATTTTTCATATTTCCCTTAGAGAATAATTCCTCCCATTTTCATGTTTGTCTTACCATAAATTATAGTCTCCAAAATGTTGCCTTTGAAAGGTAGGGCTCATGTAGTAATCATCACTCTCCACACATTGAATTATCTTTATAAGGAAGGTGGTTGTAAAAGAAGTAATCTATCCACTATGATAATATTTGGGGAGAAGCTTAACTACTATAACGATTTTTGGAGTGAAACCATTTCATTATTAAATTTTATGAAATGACCATTTACTATTAACGAAATGATTTAAAATTCTTATGTTTACACCACAAATATCTATCTTTTGATAATATAATTATCTTAGGGATCATATAATTTAATTCCATTCTAATTCATGAATAATTAAATGACCAATTTTATTCCATGATTCAAAATTATGAAATTTTTTCTATAGGTTGTCAATTTCTTGTGTTATTCTCATGTTCTAATACACTTATTCTCTTGTTATATGTACGTTTCACCTATGTTTACCAATACTAATTACAAGATATAAACCTTTTTAACAATTAGTTCCCCATAAATATGATGAATTAATTAAGAAATTCTCTATAAATGAATGGATATAGTTTTGATGAATTTAGTGGAATACGATGTACTTCCCTTATAAATCAACTATATAGGTAGAGTTGTATCTAACGAAACTAGACCCATAATACTACCGTGTGTATCATTATGTTATGTATTGAATAATTTTATAATGATATGTGATATCTATGTATGTAATGTATGGGTATCTATATTAACCCTATATATCATTTTTTCATATAGATCATGTAAAATTAAATTCTTATCTCCAAATTCATTCAAAACATTAGAGATATAATATTCATTCCGTTGTGAGCTTCATAATGAGATATCTAAATATTTTATTGAATTATATTTTTGTATGTACATTCCACAAATGGTATGTGTTTTTTTAAAACCATGTGAAATAAATAGATGAATCTATAAATATGTATTATTGATTTTATGTGGGCCTCTCAGACTGTATATAATTCAATAGATTACATGTAGTGATGAAACTATATTTTTTTTCCAGAGCATGCTAATGAATTTTCCATCACATTAAGGTAACCCTCAAATCCTGATAATACAAAAAAAATTATGTTACTTCATTCATCCTTTAGAATTAATTAAGGCATATATTGGAAAACTTATCAAGAGTGAAATATTCTATGATAGAATTAATGTGTGATGACATCTTAATGGGATCAACAAAAAAATAACAATTCAGTATGTCAATTTTTTGGAGAGTACGATGTCAAAATCCATGGTTATGTTTTCAAATATTCTATTCAATTATTGGTAATGGTTTTAACACCTTCTTATACATCAATATATTATCATTATCATGAATACATTCCATACTCTGATATATATGCTCAGTAATATCCTTTTTCATAATATCACGACATAAATAATATTTTAGATCTATATAAATCATCGTACTTCCATTATTAATAGTGAATGATGAAATTTAAGCTTCATCCAATAACTCCACATTCATGTCTTGTGTTGAAATGACACATACTCAGTTCCCAAACATTATCAATCCAAAATATTAATGGTTGAACATCAGATAATTCCTCAATATCATATATAATTCTACATCATCTATTTGTGTATTTATAATCCTCTCATGGATGGATGGTTGAACATGCATCAGATAAAGATAACATCCATTCACTTTATAATTAAATTATGATACATAATATGATAATACCTAAATAATTTATTTCTTCCAATCCACATTATCGACAATCTATTAGGGATGTTCTGAATTTGAATATCAACCACCAAGTGTTCCATCCGTGAGTTGAATGTTGTTGAAAATAATTGTATTTGATCCACAAAAACTATATTTTTTGGAACATATTCACCACATTCTATGAAAATATATACATGAATATTTAATGATCAATATATATACCACACATGTCACAATAATGATATTTCCACGATATCATTAGTGTAACTATTACCACTCCAAAATCTAAATCAAGATATCTATATTTTATTATCATTTATTTTTAAATACTGACTGGAATGTGATATCAATATGTCATTTAATATTTGGATTCAAATAACTCCAATATTTTATCTATCATTATAGATCTTAGAATCTTCTCTACTATGTGGTATTTAATTCACTAATGTTATAACCACACTTCTAGCCCATTTTTGGAAATTTCTTTCACATTAATATGTATGTAACAAAATAAACCCATTTAGAGTCAACATGGTGAGTGTATCAGATAGTCTTTATAAATCTCCCACAAATCATTAGATTCATTTAGTAAACCTAAGAATAAAATGTATTTTGGTAACCTTTTGTATTCTTATTAATTTCTCTATATCATTTGTCTGTAGAGGTTCCCCCATTATTCAATCACAAGAATTTATATGACTCAGAAGTGGGACCTTTTGAATAAAATATTTAAAGTTGGTTTGTTTATCAGACAATGTATCCTTCCTCAATGTCTTATGTTTAATTATAAAATGTTCTCTAGGTGCGTCCCTTATTTTAAAATATATAAGACATTATTCTATAAGTACTAACACAAACTGGTCAGATAATTATATAAAGTCTCATTTCATTAAATCGATGATGATAAGAATAAAATTGGAATGTCCAAATGGAATTACCATAATTTCATAATGACTGTAGCTCAAAATAAATTCTAGGATTGATATAGCCTCCTCCTTGATCCTTAGTTGATAATATCATGACCAAGATCAATGCTGAAAAAATATATATCTCCTCATAATTGATTAAATAGATAGTTGATATGGGTTGTAGCAAACCTCTTCATTATAGTGATCATGTTAATTTATATATAATCAATGTAGAATCACATTAATCTATGTATCTCATTAACAAACAGAAGAGGTGAACCCCAACGTGATGCAATAGGTTTAATAAACCCCTTATCTATATTTTAATATACTTTCTTCTTCACTTCCTATATCATAATTAGTTCTATTCTAAACAGGTTCTTGGAAAGATGCATGGGACTAGGTATTAGGTCTACTGCAAACTCATCATTACAATTTTTGGTATTAAGGAGAATGTCCTTAGGAAATAAATAAACTAATTAATGGGGAATAGAAACATTCACAATGATCAATTTATCCTCATACTTTAATTGAATTATATATCATATATTGGTATAATATCCCATATGTTCAATGGAATTTCCATTAGGTTTCAATGCTCAAACATTGATTAACATATGATTGATGGTTGATTCAAAATGTCAAATATAACACTCCTTTCTCTAAAACTGATATGTGAAAAATATTGAGAGTGTCAATCCTTTCAAAATATTAAATAAAATTTCACTAAAGTAAGAACAACAAGTTTATTACAAATAATTTTCCCACATAATTAAAATGGATATGATCTGTATACATGAGATGTAGGAATCCTACCATTAATAGTTTTCACCTATAACAAAATATATAATAATTGTGTAGTTATATAATACCCTTGGAATATTATTTAGATATAAAATAATTTTTATATCCATAAAAATAAAAATTTACAATCCTAAAGTGGATGATATTGTTACCATTAAAAACATCATAGGGATTATCAATTTTTTGCGTTAATAGAATCATATTAGCCTAAACCCCATGGATTCATTTATAGTATTCTCCCATGATGTTTGGAGAATCAGATGGAATATTTTCCAATAACATTATTTTAAAATCATATTACTTTGATGACTTATCACTTACACTTGAATTGTTTATCACGATGGAATTTTTTCATAAACATGAAGCAAACCCCTTTTCAATTTAAGCCTTCGCAAAGGGGTTTCCTTCAATATGTATAACTTGATTGAAAATTAATCTTCTTCTTATTCCCCTTTTTATTTATTTTCCTATCATCATCCTATTCTATATATTTAATTCAATTCCATAAGAAGATTAAAATTATTTCTCTATATTGATAGCATACGATATTATATCATTATTCGATGACATTGTTCGGGTAATTTATTTATTGTATTATCACTATAAGAAAAATTTTAAATCATAAAATTTTGATCATATACATTTTCGAAAGCTTTTCATGTGATCCATTTAAAGATATAATTATACAAACCAACATTATCCTCCTAAATTTTTTGTTGTATTTTGAATTTTACTTCCATATATTCTTATTCTTCATGAAGAATACATCTTCCAAAGAAAAGTTCCATAAATCATTAAAGTTGCTTATCTGTATCTTCTTCTCTTACATTTTATATTGAATAATAAATCATAATGTATCTACAACCCCCATGATATGATAAACTACTATAAAAACCTCCTCCATTTCATTAAATCTCAATATGAGAAAAAACATTAATATTAAACTTATCTATTTCTCAGATAATAATGTATTTTTTCATCCATTTAATGAAGAGGTTGTTTTAAAATTAAAATATTGTACATTGTTAAATACTATTATGTATATGAACTATTATCAATATGGGAAATGTTATCAGTCATGACCATAGTCAGCAATCATGTTATAATTACAATTTGTTTGTTTCGAATGGTAGAACCAACTCCCACTTAATTATCCATCACATAATAGCAATCCAAACATATATTATGTTCATTGATATAACATCCAATAATATTTCTCAGATGAATTTATAAACAATGTATTAAATTATATTAGTTCATAAAATTTGTAGTAATAATATATTATTTTCAAAGTAGTGATACAATTATAATTAATTAATAATATAGGCATAAATAATCTATGAATCATAAAAAAATACATTGGGAAAGTTTTAATGTCTTAAAAATATATTTGAATCATTAATATTTTTTTATAATGAATATATGAATTTACTGAATCATATCCCTCAATATTGTACAAACTATTGTGTAGTAATAGTAAAAAAACCATGAAATGGAAGGATATATGAGTTATAGTCAACCCATTTTTTTTGAATTTATTACCCCAAGATGAATCTATGTGAAAAGAATATATGCATGTAGTATCCATGTAGGTATTTACATCTAGAATAACCACTGAATAACTACTGTATAAAAAATTATGATGTTATGATATAATTAAACATATTAAATAAGTAATTCATGGGGTTATGTTGCATAAAAACTATTTTACCACATCTAGTTCCAATTACTCATATAAAACTTCTTTAATACAAACTGTATGTTAGCCATCCCTATTTGAATAAAGCTAGTGTATCATTATTTTATTGGTACTATAGGTAAATGATTGTATAACAAACTCTTGATGTGTTTATTTGTCATATAAAATGGACACATATTGGAATCTCACATTTAATATGGAAATGTAAATTAAAACCTAATAATTTCCCTAGGACCACCATTATCCACTCTAGTATATCCCTATATATAAATCATATAATGATTCCTTACATTGTGAGAAATGGAAACAATAGAAAGGATTGATCTCATACTCTCATTATGTGTATGAGTAAATCAGAAGCTAACATGGAATAAATGTGCATTGAGTAAGAAGTCTTGAAAAAATGATGATAAAATAGTACCATATAAATTGTGACCTGATATTGACATTTATTAATAATTATCATAATTATTAGAACAATCAAATGGACATGGATAATTGATTTCATAATGATGAAATGCATTACTTCAGTGATCTTAATCCTAAAAATGAGATATCATTATAGGAAAAATACACTATTGGGTACAATATCTACCAAATACCCAAGTTGTTTTTTCAAATGAGACTACATACGAATCATAGTGATATGATATTTCATGCCTCATGTGTCACATAACATGTTAAATTTAGTCATTATATGAATAAACAGTACAAATTAATCAACTAAAGTCAAAAATTAATAAATAAATATGTTGTATGAACTAGAATAAGTAATACCAATGCATTCTACATTCAAATTGATCATAAATAATATAAGGACCCGACCTTAAAACATTACATAATCTTTAATTAAATGAATAATTAACAATGAGGATCTTTTCAGGTTTATAGTTTTATAGAGTTAGACCATAAATATTAAATTACATCTCAAATATTTAAAAGTAGAAACTTCTACTCAGGTCCCATTTTTTCATAGAATAAAAACTCTTGAAAAAAAGAGTCATGTCCAGTTACATGTTTTAGAAAGCATGACTTTCCCTTGATCCCATCCTTGACCCTACTCATCATTATGTCCTATGAAAAACATTTCCTAACTGGGGATGAGTATTAAAACCTCAGTAAGGGATACAATACAAAGAAAGAAAACATTAGTTCATCAATAAATACATAACATAAGATCTTTAACATACCTCAAGAAATCATAAGATTTATGAATAAAAATTTGATATCATAAATCGTAACGGTAACTTGTGGAATCCATATCAAACATACATTTTACCTATCACAGCTACGTAGGGAGTTACATTTGGAATACCTATCATAGTATATTCCCTAAATCTCTAAGGATAAACATTCACGTTTACCTCCATCCCATTACCCACTGCATTGGAGATCTATATTGGGCCCACCCACCCTAGATATACCATGGAACCATCAATATACATAAAAAATTCCCAAGAACCATAATATTACCATGACACATAACATAAGCATAATGTAAATATAACATTCTCAGATTGAAATCACAATGTATAATTTCAAGATATTGAACAAGATAATGAAATAATAAAGCCAAAAAAAAATTTCAATACCAAAATACATAAAAGAATATTTGTTATTTATTTTTCTTTTAAAAACATTACGACTTGTTAAAGAAGCCAAAGATCCTATAATACTTGTGGCCGCTGAAAGGTCGTTGCTAGCACGCACGTTAAAAACAAGCATTATTTTTGTCATTTTGTAAAATACCACATAGAAAATGAATTCATTTGAATGAAATGGAAATTAAAAGGTTTTTATACCACTTATAAATGAAAGTCGAGTTTTAAAACAAAATATTCCGCAATGAAAGGAGATCAAGACAAAGTCCCTTAACTCATATCTGACGTGACCAGTTTGTTCTTTAATCTCTTGAATAATATACTAAAAATGATTCCTACATTCCTAAGAAACTTTTTTTATGTTTATTATTCTTTTTATATCACATATAACAATGTTAAATTCATTATGTAATCATTTATGCTAATAACTGTCGTTTTGTCGATATTGGGTACTTGAGTAAAAAATGATCTTCTATTATTACAAGTTATTCATGTGGTCAAATATCCATTATCTCTATAATGATATTCATTATTTAGAAATAATTTATATAATAAATATCTAGTATATTTATGTATTTATAATAGTACATAACATTTAGAGACAATAAATGAAGTGCACTGTTCATGGAGATGGTAAGCTGTGCGTATGCTTGAACACTACTTTCATTTCAATTTATTATTTTAATGGACATAATAAATAATGATACACTGGTATATTACAATTCCATTATAATATCAAATCTAATATCCTCCCCTCTATATTTTATAGGTCCCACATATGGAATTAATGTGTCATATCACTTTGAGGGGGCGGTAGTCCGCAATTCCTCAAATGAAATTATTACATTTACCCATAATTGAAAAATTAAATGTATGTTGTAAATAGACAATAAAGATGAATAATGAAAACATAATCATAATATATGTAATATATAAATTCAGTTCCATAATAATGGCCACCATGATAGGCGGTTGGAGATAATTGAACAATCATCGTTTCGTGAGGCATTAGTTTTCCATCCACTAAAACAGAATATTCTTTACCCATCAGGTAAGGGTGTGTGTATGTGTAGTTCGAATCCTTCCCATAACAACATCATAGTATATTGGGTATACTTCTGTTTTTATAAAATAAAGAAATATAAATGTTTAGGGGGTTGGAGAAGTAAAATAAAACAAAATAACATAAGATAAGACATTACCTTTAAATCGGGTAACTCCCTTTGGTTTGAAACAAAAGGACTTCTTGAAGTTCGTTCTACATAAGTTATGGCTTATAGGAGGAATATAGGGATTTGGAGAGATTATTTGGTCATAGTTTTGACTAGCCAAGGGGCTTGAGATGTGTGGTTAATGGGTTATAGTCGAGGGCTTTTTATAAGGGAGAGGAGGGGCTCTTTAGGAAAGTGTGAAAATATTGTTTTATTATATGATGATTTTCAATTTCTAAAGGTCCAAAAATAATTAAAGCCGAAGATAAGATTACTCATGATCGAAATAAATTCACCAAAATATGAATTGGAAAGGTTTTGGATATTATTTTATTCTATATAATCTTATTTATTTAAATCATTTATTAATGATGTTAACACTACATAATTATAATGTCATAAATAATTTAATATATAAAATGTCTAAAAATTATTAAAAAAATAACATGATATAGGAGATAATTTTATATTTCCAAATAATATTTATAGTCCAAATTATAACTTATATATCCCTATGTAAAAATTAATTTACAAAAATATATTGGTTTATATCATTTTTTCTTTACTTTAAGTTAATTAAAATAAAGTGTCATTATCATTCCCAAGTGGCCCAATGGGGTCCCAAAATCGACTCAAGGATGCTCATAGTAAGAATTATATCAACTAATAATATTAGGACACATTTTAGGGTAATTTTATATTATTATGGTAATATTACATTACCCTTATTTATCAAATTTACACTTTAACAATGGTAAATAAAATATTTACTGAAGTAAATATTAGTAATGTCTAAAAATAAAAGTTACCGATTTACCCAATTTGAACCTCCTGATTCCAAATATGGAATCCATTTTTCCAAATTAAAAAAACTGATGTGACAGAAATTAATTTAAAATTAATTTCCACTTTCAAAAAAAATATTGATTTTAAGAAATAATAACTATCAAAAGATTGACATATTCCAATGTGAAATTAATTATAAAGACCAAAATTGGATTAAATGGTAAATATATAATCTAATTACACTTTAAATATAACCAAAAGGATAATACGACCATATAAATAAATTAAATTAGAAGTATGTTTTGAATAATAATATAGTATTTTTTACTATTCATCAAAAATTGAATTTTATCAGAAAAATACCAAAATTTTACCAAAGGTGAATTTTGATGTCCCAATTTTTTTAAAAAAAATTCTCAAATAGAATATATAAATGTGACCAAAACTATATTTAAAGAGTGTTCTCCATTAAAAGGTTGTAAATCATTTTTATAATGAGTATTAGAGTATTTATGCTTAAAATCGATTTCTTTCTTATTTTAAGCCTCTAAATTTTTATTGGATAAATTGAAAAACAATTAACAATCATGTATAATAATATTTTAGTTAGTTCTGTTCATTCCCGCCAATACAATGTTTAGGCGTTAAACACAATTTAAAATAATAATATTATATTATTAGTGTGCTAAGTAAGATATCAAAGAAACTCGTGGTTGCGTATCAGGCATGCTATCGAACATAGCATCCCCTTTAAATTAAAATTAATATTCAATACACAAATATTAATAAATATAAAATTTTCATATTTCTTTTTTTACATGGGATGTTACATCCTTCCCCCCTTTTTTAAACTGCGCCCTCTCAATTTTATTCATTTATCAAATAAATGATGGTATTTATCCTTCATATAATTTTCAGATACCCATGTTTCTTCTTCAACCATTTGGGTTTTCCACAAAAACATTACGTGGTGAAATACCATATTCTACAACACATGCTCTCTTTGGTCAAGAATCTGTATTGGTTATTCCCCAGAAGAGTGATTCTCTTCCAACGAAACTAGCTTTGGGATCAAAAATGAGATGGATCTGGCATATTATTTATCAACAATGAAACATGAAAAACATTGTGCACCTAGGAAAAACATGGAGGTAAATCCACTCCATACGCAACTGATCCAACTTTCCCTAGGATTTCAAAAGGTCCAATGAACCTCATACTCAAATTTCCCTTATTACCAAAACACATCACACATTTCCATGGGGAAACTTTGAGAAAGACATGATCACCTACCATAAAAGAAAGATCCTCCGGTTATCTGCAAAAATTTGCTGCCTACTCTGTGCTGTTCTCATGTGCTTCTGAATCAGCTGAACTTTTTCTGCCATCCCTTCAACCAATTCTAGTCCCATCTGCATCCTTTCACCTACTTCATCCCAAAAAATATAGAGTTCGACACCACTTCCCATATAATGCCTAAAATGGAGCCATCTGCATACTAGAATAAAAACTGTTATTATAAAAAAAATTAATGGAATGAAAGATGATGGCCCCAAATTCCTTGGTAATCCTGTGAACAAGCTGGTAGCATATCCTTCAATGTCTGAATTGTTTGTTCTGAATGCCCATCGGATTGCGGATGAAATCTGTATTAAAATTTAATTCAGTACTGAAGGACTTATGAAGGCCTTTCCAAAAGTTAAACGTAAACCTCGGATCACAATCATATACAATAATGTGGGGAACACCATGCAACCAGACTATCTCTTTAATATAAAATAGTGAAATTTGATCTAGACACAATGTATCTCGAATAGGAAAGAAATGAGAAGATTTTTTCTATCTATCAACCATAACCCAGACTCCATTATTACTTCGAGATGTCTTTGGTAATTGCACAACATGTCCATGGATATATTTTCCAATTTCCACTATAGAAACGGTAAAGACCGATGCATCCCATTTTGGTAACTACTGCTCTGCTTTATCCTGTAGACAAGTCAATTATCTTTTTGTAATGTCAGCAATATCTATTTTCATTCCATCCCATTAGTAATAATTTCGAAGATCTTTGTACATATTCATACTGGCTGGATGAACGGAAAATAGAGAACTATGAGCATCGCATAACAACTCACTCCTCAACTTTGAATCACAAGGTACACATAATTTAATTCCAAATCTCAAAACATTATCATTATCAATGTTAAAATAAGGAAACCTACCCTTCTGAACCAACTCTACATTTTTCTGCAACTCACTATCTTCCTTATGCGCTTTTTTAATTCTGTCTGATAGATATGATCTCAATGATTCCTAAAACAAAACAGAGGAATTTCCTACACTCACTACTTCTATGATAGTGATTATCAAATAAAAAAACAAATGATGTTGTTCCAAATGAAGCATGATTAATTAAGCATTACATTTTTGACACAACGCATCAACCAATTTATTTTATTTTCCCGGATGGTAATGGATCGTGCAACAATAATCCATGATAAATTCCAACCATATCCTCTTTCACATGTTCAATTAATTATGAGTGAATATATACATTAATGTTTTTTGGTCAGTATATATTTTAAATTTTACACCTTAAAAATGATGCATCGAAATTTTTAAAGAAAAATCCAGAACAGCTAATTCGATATAATGTGTAGGGTAATTTAACTTATGAGGTTTCAACTAACGTGAAGCATAAGCAATTACCTGATCATTCTACATAAGGACACAACAAAGTCCTTTCAATGAGTCGTCACTATAAATAATAAAATCACCATTTCGGGTAGGTAGTTTCAAAACTGGGGGATTCACCAGTCTTCTTTTCAATTCCTAAAAACAATCATCATATTCTTTTCTTCAGACGAATTTAACACCTTTTCGAGTTAAATTAGTCATTGGACCAGATAACCGTGAAAACTTTTCAACAAAACTTCGGTAATCACCTACCAAACCATGAAAACTATAGATCATGGTTATATTTGTGGGTCTTGGACATTCTTCAACAACTATTGCTTTAGAAGGATCAACTGTTATTCCAGTAGGTGCATTGGTCTAACCAGAAGGCATAAATACAAATTCATAGTGGCCATATCTAGTATGAAACATGGTATTTGGAATATCTTCTTTCCTTAAATTCAATTACCGGTACCCCAACCTCAAGTCTATCTTCAAAAAATACTGAGCTCCCTGGAGCTGATCAAACAAATCATTGATATGAGGCAAAGGATACTGGTTCTTAACAGTGATGTTATTCAATGCTCTATAATCATTAAAAAGTCTCTTTGAACCATCTTTATTTTTAACAAATAATACTGGAGCACCCCATGGTGATGTGATAGGTCAAATGAAACCATAATCTAATAACTCCTGTAATTACTTCGTTAACACTAAAATTTTAATTTGAGCTATTCGATAAGGGGGTTTTGAAAATGTCTTTGCATCAGGAAATAAGTCAACCATAAATTCAGCTTCCTGGTCAATTACAATACCAGGATACTCATCATAAAAAACATCATGGTACACATTTACCACATGCACATCATTAATTTGTACAGTTCCTTTATTTTCACCAATAGGTTCTTGGTAACATTCATTTCCATCTTTTAATAGTTTCTCACCTTTGTGATATGTTATCAAATGTAAGGGTTCATTCTTGTACACAAATATAATTATTTCTAAAAAAACTTTTTTAGATCTATAGTCATCCTTATCATGATAAATAGAAAGACAATCCATACGCAAAATAACATAAAAATAAACTAGTGGTAAAACAATAAGTTTTTCAGGTAGATTCTTTCTGCATAGAAGGACATGAAATTTCTTATAAGTTCTTTTTGATTCAAAATTTCTTCTAGTTTTTTACCATATGATCAGGATTAATATCTTGAGATGGAGTTCCCAATTTGCTAGAAAATTTCTCAAAAATGAACAAATGTGTTGACCTCGAATCCAATAACACATTGGAAAAATCTGAACAAACAAACAGTTTACCTGATACAACATCATTTGATGGCCCAACATCTGCTGAAGTAGTTGCAAAGGACTTCACCACCCCTTTCTTTTTTTAGTCTGGTTGCTTTCCCTGAGTTGAGTTCTTTGTTAGAAACTCATTTGCAGAATGACTTGTTTCATTACACAAAAATCATTTTTCTAATTATAAATCATATTTTGTCTTACAATTAGGCTGAACATTTTCATTGTAATAAGATATTTGTGGCCCATTTTACCACATCAAAAACACTTACCAGAATTCAAAAGACATTACCCAGCATGATTTTTACCACAATTTTCACAAATTTTTTACTTAAGTTTCTTACCATCTGAATTTTTTGAGGATTTCATCCCTTTTGACTGCCACCTCGACCTCTTATTCTGCTGTTCATCAAAGAAGAACTGATCATTGGAATCCTCCATTTCCACCTTCTCCACACATCGAACATGTTTTTCATAACTCTTGATCTCACGAGAAGAAAAATACTTTTGATGCATTTTTTTTAATCTTAAGAAAAAACTATTGATTTTTCTATCAAGATCTTGTGTGAAATTTGGAGCATACCTTGCCAGTTGAGTGAATTTTTCTTCATAAGCAGCCACTGAGTCATCATCCTTCCTCAATTCTAGGAATTTTATTTCCATCGAAAGATGATCCACCTTAGAAAAATATTCCTCAAGAAATATACCTTTGAATTCATCCCAGTAAAGAGCATCAATCTCCTCACTATCCTTGATATTTCTCACCATCCACCACCACTAATAAGCTTCACCTTGAAAACGTTAAACAATGAGATTAACCTTTTTTTTTGTTTTGAACACCCCATAACATCAAATATCTTCTCCAGTTCTTTAATCCAACCTCTTACTAGCACAAGGTCAAATGATCCTCTCAATGATGGATGATTTTTCCACATGAAATTCTCTGCTACTGACATGTTCTTATGTGGTTAATCTGGATGATCTATGGCTTGGATACCACATCCATTTATATCCTGAGTCAAATGTGCCATCATAATAACAAATAGTTTAGTTCTGATTCTAACCATCTCAGGTTGCTTATTTGGAAGGTTGTCTTCCTCCTGATGTCATCACAACATAGCTTCCATGTTTCCTATTTGAAAAACAAATCAGAACAAAAAAATATCTTACGTGAAGCAACATGGTAATATATAAATCATATATCATTTCAATATTAACATAAATTAATTTATGGATATTAATTTAACAATACCCTAACTCCTAATGTTTTCTAAACTGACCTCTGATAAAAAATATAAGGACCCAACCTTAAAAAATTACATAATATTGAATGAAATGAATATTTCACATTGAGGTTATTTTCATGATTAGAGATTTAGTGAGTTAGGCCATAACTATTACATTAAATCGCAACAATTTCAAAGTAGACACTTCTACTCAGTTTCCATTTTTTTCATAAAATAAAAACTCTTTACAAAAAGAGTCATGTCTAGTTCTATGTTTTAGAAAACATGGATTTTCCTTTATCCCATCCTTGACAATATTCATCTTTATGTCCTATGAAAATCTTTTCAAATCTTTGGATGGGCATAAAAAGCATAGTAAGGGTTATAAAACCAAGAAACAAAATATTAGTTCATCAATAGATCCATAACATAAGATCTTTGACATACCTAATGAAATAATAAGATTTATGAATAACACATTGAAATCATAAATCATAATGGTAACTTGTGGCATCCATATCATAATTACATTTTAGCTTTCATAGCTACGTGGGGAGTTACATTTGGAATACCCAATACATTGTATTCCCTAAATCTCGTAGGAGAAACATTCAAGTTTACCTCCACCATGTTACCCAATGCATTGGAGAGAAATATCGGGATCACCCACCATAGGTTTATCATATAACCACCTGTATACATAGACAATACCCAAATAACATAATATAATAATAACACATTACATAATCATAAATGAAAGATAAAATTCCCAAATTGCTATCACAATATATCTTTTCATGATATTGATCAATATATTGAAATAATAAATACAAAAACCATTTCAATTCCAAAATACGTAAATGATTATAAGGTATTTATTTTTCATCAACAAACATTACGGCATGTTAAGGATGTCAATGATCAAATAACACTCGTAGTGGCCGAAAGCTCATTGTCACCGCGTATGTTAAAAAAACATTCTATTTGTCATTTAGTAAAATACTTCATAGAACAAGATTCCCTCTGAATGATATGAAAAGTCAAATATGTTTATACAATGTATAAAAGAAATATGTGTATTAAAAAAATATTCCTCAACGAAAGGAGATTGAGACGAAGTCCTTTACCTCGTATCCGACTTGACCTGTTTGTAATTTATTCTCCTGAATAATAAACTAAAGTTAATTTCTAATTGGTTAAGAAACATTTTCATGTTTATTATTCATTTTTTCTCACATATTACCATACTATAAACATTATTCAATAATTTATGTTAATAATTGTCCGTTTTTCGATATTTGGTACTTTAGTTGAAAATGAACTTCTTATAATTACATGTTGTTCATGTGGTCAAATATACATTATCTCAAGAATGATATTCATGATGTAGATATAATATATATCATATATATCAAGTATATTTATATATTTATAATTGTACATAACATTTAGAGATAGGAAATGAAATGCACTGTTCATGGAGACTGTAAGTCGTATGTACGCATGAACACTATTTTCATTTATATTTCTTATTTTAATGGAATTAAAACATAATTATACAGAGGTATATTACAATTATATTATAATATCATATATAATATCATTAAATCAATCCTTTATATATCCGACATATGGAATTAAAGAGTCATATTACTTTGAGGGGGTGGTAGTCGTCACTTCCTCAAATGAAATTATCTCGTTTATCCATAATGGAAACCTTAATGGTATGATATTAATGGAAAATAAATAAGAATAAAGAAAAAATAAACAGAATATATATCATATATAAATACAATACCACCATAATTACCACATTTATAAGCGATAGAAGATAATTGAACAATCATCGTTTCGCGAGGCGTTAGTTTCCCTTAAATAGAAACTCTATGATCTTAACTCATTAGATGGAGGTGTGTGTAAGTGTAGTTAGAATAATTATCATAACAATATACTGGTATATTGAGGATAGTGTTGTTGTTATAAAATAAAGTAATAAAATGATTTTAGGGGGATGGAGAAATAATTAAACAAAAGAACATAAGAGAAGATGTTACCTTTAAATCGTCTAACTCTCTTTGGATTGAACCAAAAAGACTTCTTGAAGTGCATGCTACCTATGTCAAGGATTTTAGGAGGAAGAGAGGAATCTTTAGAGCTTATTTGTGTAGAGGATGTAGGAGCTAAGGGGCTTGAGAAGTTTTAGAAATGGGTTTGAGGTGAGGGATTTTTATAAGGGGGAGGAGGGGCTATTTAGGAAATTGTGAAAATATTATTTTATTATATAATGATTTTTGGTTTCTAAAGGTCCAAAAAAAATTAAAGTCTAATATATGATGACTTTTGGATGAAATAATATCATCAAATAATAATTTCATAGGTTTTGGATATTATTTTAAACCTTATAATCTTTTTTATTTAAATCATTTATTAATGAGGCAAACACTACATCATGATTGTGTCAAAAATAATTTAATTTATTTAATGTCTAAAAATTATTAAAAAACACCATGATGTAAGAAATAGTTTTATCTTTCCGAATAATATTTATAGTCGAAATGATAACTTGTATAACTCTATATAAAAATTAATTTTCAAAAATATATTTGTTTAAGTCATTTTTGACTATAAGATAATTAAAATAAAGTGACATTATCACTCCCAGGTGGACCAATGGGTTCCCAAAATCGACCCAAGGATGCCAATGGTCGGTATTTTATCTACTAATAGAATTTGGACACATGTTAGGGTAATTTAATAATATTATTGTAATATTTTTTTACCCTTATTTACTAGATTTAACTTTTTTATATTGTAAATAAAATATTTACTTAAGTTAATATTCATAATGTCAAAAAATAAAAGTTAACTTTTTACAAAATTTGGAATTACGGATTTCAAATATGGAATCCATTTTAACAAATTTCAAACACTAAAGTGAAAGAAATTAATTTAAAATTAATTCCCACTGTCAAAACAAAAGATTTTTTTTAAATAATAACTATCAGAATATTGACACTTGTTTATGTCCAATTTAGAAGGGACAATAATTCTAATGAACAAAATTGGATGAAATGGTAAAAATATAATCTAATATAACTTTAAAACAATTTAAAAATATAATCTAACCATATAAATAATGATGATTAAAAGGCAGTTTTGAATTAAAATACATTATTTATCACTATTCAAAAAAATTCAATTTTATCAAAAAAATACAAAATTTTACGCAAATTGAATTTTGATGTCCCGATTATAAAGAAGAATTTTAAATTTTCAAATAGAACATATAAAGTTGAACAAAACTAGATTTAATGAGGGTTCCCTATTAAAAGGCAATAAATCAACCTTTTAACGAATATTAGAGTATTTTTCTTAAAATCAGATTCTTTCCTATTTTATGCCTCTAAATGTTAATTATATAAATGTAAAAATATTTAAACAACATGTATAATCAGGTTGTAGTTATTTCTATTCATTTCCTATAATACAATTACTAGGTGTCAACTACCATTTAAAATAATAATATTATATTATTATTGTGTAACGTAAGATTTCAACGAAACCTGTTGTTGCATATCGAGCACACAATCGAACATAGCATCCCCATTAAAATAAAATAAATATTTAATTCACAAATATTAAAAAATATGAAAAATGTCATATTTCATTATTTACCTGAGATTTTACGTCCTTCCACCCTTTTGGAAATTGCAACCTCTCAATTTTATTCACGTATCAAATAAATTTGTGTATTTATCTCTCATAGCATTTTTATATTTCAACGTTGCCACTTCAACCATATGGATTTTCCATAAAAACATTATCTTGTGAATTAACTTATTCGGTAACACTTTCTCTTTTTAGTCAAGAATCAGGACTAATTGTTCCTCATAACATAGATTCTCTTCCAACTGAACTACCTCTGGTCTCAAAACATGATATAGATCTGGAAAATAATTTCTCAACATTGAAACAAGAAAAACATTGTTTACATGGCACAAATTAAGAGGTAAAGCCACTATGTACGCAACTGATCCAACTTTCTCCAAGATTTTTGAAGGTCCAATGATCCTCGGATTCAACTTTCCATTCTTACCAAAACACATCACACTTTTCCATGGAGAATCTTTGAGAATGTCATGATCACTTACCTCAAAAGAGAGCTCTGTCTTTAGGTTATCTGCATAACTTTCATGCCTACGCTGAGCTATTCTCATGTGCTTCTGAATCATCTGAACTTTTTCTACTATATCTTCTACAAATTCTAGTCCCATCTGCTTCCCTTCACTGACTTCTTCCTAAAAATATGGAGTTCGACACCGCTTCCCATATAATTCCTCAAATGGATCCATATGTATACATGAATAAAAGTTGTTATTATAATAAAATGCATCCAAAGAAAGATTTTGTTCCCAAATTACCTAGAAATCTAATGAACAAGCACATAGAATATCCTCCATGGTCCAAATTGTTCGTCCTGGCAACCTATCTGATTGAAGTTGAAAGGTTGTACTAAAATTCAATTTAGTACCCAGAGACTTCTAAAGACCTTTCCAAAAGTTATATGTAAACATGGGATCATGATCTGATAAAATGGAGAGGGGAACACCATGAAACCTGACTATCTCTTTAACATAAACCAAGAAAGTTGATCTAGAGAAAAAGTATATAGAATAGGAAGGAAATTTGTAGATTTGGAATAACAAAAAACAATAACCCAAATTGCATTATTACCTTGAGATATCTTCAGCAATCCCACAAAAAAGTCCCTGGATATATTTTCCCATTTCCACTCCGGCACGGATAATGACTGAAGCATCCCTTTCAGTAACTGTCACTCTGCATTAACCTGCTGATAATTCAAACACCTCATAGTAATGTCAACAATATCTCATTTTATTCCATCCCACCAGTAATAATTCTGATGATCTTTGTACATCTTAGTACTGCCCAGATGAATTGAAAATGGAGAACTATGAGTTTCACATAACAACTAATTTTTCAACTTTGAATCACAAAGGACACATAATATCTTTCCAAATATTAAAATAGAATCATTATCAATGTTAAAATCTGGAAATAAACCCTTCTGAACAAACTCTACCATTTTCTACAACTCACTGTCTTCCCTCTGCGCTTGCTTAATTTTATCTGATAGAGATGATATCACTGACACCTGAAACGAAACAGAGGAATTACATGAAGTAAAAACTTATATGAAAAAGTTCATCAAATCAAAAACCAAAGGATCTCATTCCAAACATAGCATGGTTAATGAAGCATTAATTTTTTGACGGAAAGCATCAACCACATTATTTGTTTTTCTTGTTTTCTAATTGATAGTGCAATCATAATCGATGATTAATTTCAACCATATCCACTTTCTCATGTTCTATTATTTCTATGTGAATATATACTTTAAACTTTTGTGGTTAATATATATTTCCCATTTTACTCCATACAAATGAAGCCTCCAAATTTTTAAATCAAAAACAACATCATCTAATTCCAAATCCTTTGTTGGATAATTCAACTCATGAGGTTTCAACTGACGTGAAGCATAAGCAATTACCTAATCATTCTGCATAAGGACATAGCCATTTCCTTTCAACTTAGAATCATTACAAATATCAAACTAACCATTTTTGGAAGGTAGTTCCAAAACTGGAGCATTCACCAATATTCTTTTCCATTCCTGAAAACAATCATCACATTCTTTTGTCCAAAAAAACCTGACACATTTTCAAGTTAAATTAGTCATTGTACTAGACAAAAATGAAACATTTTCAACAAACCTCCAGTAATAAGATGCGAAACTAATAAAACTATGGATCTCAGTTATATTTGTGGGTCTTGGCCATTCATCAACAACTTTTGTTTTAGTAATATCCATAGTTGTACAATTTTTTGAAACAATGTGATGAAGGAATAAAATTTTTTATAAACAAGACTCACACATGATGAATTTACGAAATAGTTACATTTATTTTAAGGTTTGAAAGAAAACCCATAAAATAAATTAATTATCCTGTTTACATTTAGAATAATCCAAAATATCATCAATGATAACAACCACAATCTTTTCTAAGAACTCACGGAAAATTATATTCATAAGATCAATGAATACAGTAGGTGGATTTGTTAATCCAAAAGGAATAACTACAAATTCATAATGGCGATATCTAGTACAAAACGTGGTATATGGAATGTCTTCTTCATTTACTTTAAATTGATGGTATATAGACCTGAATTCAATATTCAAAAAATACAAAGCTCCTGGGACCTGATCAAACAAATCATCTATATGAGGCAATGGGTACCTTCTCATAAGTGTGATGTTATTCAATCCTCTATAATCAATGAAAAGTCTCCATTAACCATCATTAATTTTAACAAATAAGTCAGGGGCACCCCATGGTATATGCTAGGTCGAATGAAACGTTTATTTAATAACTCCTACAATTTCTTCTTCAACTCTAAAAGTTCAATTTGAGCCATTTGATAAGGGGGAAATGAAATTGGCTTAGCATCATGAAATAATTCAACAGTAAATTCAACTCCCAATCAGGTATAATACCATGAAACTCAATAGAAAAAACATCGAGGAACTCATTTCCCACTAGCACATCATTAATATGAACAGTTCCTTTGTTTTCAACAATATGTGAAAGGTAACATTAATTTCCATCTTTTACTAGTTTCTTAGATTCCTAATATGTTATCAAACGTAATGGATCATTCATGTACACAAAATGAAAATCATTATGAAAAGATACATCTTTAGTTATACAGTCAATAATAGAATGATAAATATAAAACCAATCCATTCCCAAAATAACAACAAACTCTACTAGAGGGAAATCAATAAGGATTCCAGGTAGATTCATTCGGTAGACAAGGATATGAAGATTATTTTAATTTCTTTTTGTTTCAAAATTACCATACGATGTTTTTACCATATGTCCATTATTCATATCTTGAGATGGATTTCCAAATTTATGAGAAAACTTCTCAAAAATGAATGAATGTAAAGACCCCAAGTCAAACAAAACATTGGAATAATCTGAAAAAAAAACAGTGTACCTAATACTACTTCATTTGATGACCCAACATCTGCTAAAGAAGTTGAAAATGACATCACCACCCCTTTCAACTTGTAGTATGGTTTATTTCCATCAGTTGAGTATTTTGTTGGACATTCATTTGCATAATGACTCATTACATTACACTTAATACAATTTACTGATTGTAAATCAGATTTTGTCTTATCATTACCCAGAACTTTTTCATTGTAATTACAAGTTTTATGTCCCATTATACCACATCAGTAGAACTTACTAGAATTAAAAAGACATTCCCCGTCATGATTTAACTACAAATTTCACAAAATTTAAACATAAGTGTCTTACAATAATACTTTTTTGAAGGGTTCTTCCCTTTCGTCTTCCCCCTCGACCTCTTATTCTATTATATGTCAAAGAAGACTTGATCATTTCCAAACAACATTTCCACCTTATCTGCTAATTGAACAAGTTTTTGATAACTTTTGAACTCATGAGAATAAAAATACCTTCGATAAATTGGATTTAATCCTGAGTAAAAATATTTGATTTTTCCGTCAAGATCTTGTATGAAATATGGTGCATTCCTTGACAGTCAAGTGAATTTTTCTTCATAAGCAGCCACAATGTCATCCTCCTGCCTCAATTCTAGGAAATATTTTTCCATCCCAAGATGAACAACATTAGGAAAATATTTCACAAAAACATACCTTTGAATTAATCCTAATCAAGAGCATGAATCTCATCACTATCCCCAATATTTTTCACCATCGACCACCGCATATCAGCTTCAACTTCAAAATGGTAAACAATGAGACTAACCTTTTGATGTTATGAACACCCCATAACATCAAAAATCTTCTCCAGTGATTTAATAAACCCTTCTTCTAGCACAAGGTTAGATGATACTCTAAATGTTGGGGGATGTTGCCTCATGAAATGCTCCACTACTGACATGTTCCTCTATGGTTGATATGGCTGATCTCTTTCATTAATACCACAACCATTGATAGCCTGAGTCAACTATTCCATCACTGTAACAAACTATTCATTATGATTCTGACCATATCAGGTTACTGATTTGGAAGGTTGTCTTCCTCCTGATTTCGTCCCAACATAGCTGTCATGTTTCCTCTACAGAAAACCAATCTGAACAAAGAAATATCTTTGGTGAAGCAGCTTGGTAATCTGTAAATACTATATCATTTCAATATTAACATAAATTAATTTATATATCTATTAATTTAACAATACCATAACTCTTTAAGTTGTCAAAACTTACCTCTGATACCAACTATAAGGATATATCCTTAAAACATTACATAATGTTTAATTAAATAAATAATTCTCATTTAGGTTATTTTCAGGATTATAGTTTTAGAGAGTTAGGCCATACCTATTACATTACATCTCAAATATTTCAATGTAGACACTTCTACTGTGTTTCCATTTTTTTAATAAAATAAAACTCTTGAATAAAAGAGTCAGGTCTAGTTCCATGATTTAGACAGCATGACTTTCCCTTGATCCCATCCTTTACACTATTCATCTATATGTCCTATGAAATACATTTCAAAATGTTGGTAGAGCATGAAAAGCTCAGTAAGTGTTATAAATAAGATAAAGAAAACAATAGTTCATCAATACATAAAAAACATAATATCTTAATCATACCTCATGAAACAATAAGATTTATGAATAACACATTAAAATCAGAAATCATATAGATAACTTGCAGCATCCATATCATGCTTACATTGTAGCTATCATAGCTAGGTAGGGAGTTACATTTGGAATATCCATCACAGTATATTCCCTAAATCTCTTAAGAGAAACATTCGCATTTACCTCCGTCATGTTACCCAATGCATTGGAGAGCTATCTCAGGATCACTAGCCCTAGGTTTATCACAGAACCACCAGTATATATAATCGATTCCCAATGACCATCATATAATCATAGCACATTACATAATAATAAAGTAAAGATAACCTTCCGAAATTGAAATCACAATATATCATTTCAAGATATTGAACACGATATTGAAATTATAAATCCAAAAACCATTTTCAATACCAAAATATGTAAAAGTGTATATGGTGTTTATTTTTTGTTTAATAATATTATGGCTTGTTTAGGAATCCAAAGATCAAATAATACTCGTTGCGGCAGAAAGGTCTTTGTCACCACGTACATTAAAAATAAAAATTCTTTTTTTCATTTAGTAAAAAAAATAATATAAAAATATTCCCTTTGAATGAAATGAGATGTAAAAGTTTTTTATACAGAGTATAAATGAAATCCATGTATTAAAAAATATTCCCTTATTAATGGAGATTGAGATGAAGTCCCTTACCTCATATCTGACTTGACCCGTTTGTTCTTTAATCTATTGAATAAAAAACTAAAGTTAACATATAGTTGATTAAGATGAATTTTCAAGTTTTTTATTCCTTTTATATCACATATTACCATGCTATAAATATTATGTAATCATTTTAGTTAATAACGGTCGTTTTTTTGATATTTTGTACTTGAGTCAAAAATGAACTTATTATAATTACAAGTTGTTCAGTTGGTCAAATATCTATTATCTCCAGAGATGATATTCATGATTTAGATTTCATATATATCATATATATACATTATATGTATGTATTTATAATAGTACATAATAGTTAGAGATAAGAAATAAAATGCGTCATTCGTGGAGACGGTAAGCCGTACGTACGCATGAACGCATCTTTCATTTATATTTCTTATTTTAATGGAACTAAAAAAAATAATAGATAGATATATTATAATTTCAGTATAATATCATATATAATATCATTAAATCCATAATTTATACATCCCACATATGGCATTAATGAGTCATATCACTTTGAGGGGGTGGTAGTCCACACTTCCTCAAATGAAATTATCGCATTTACCCATAATGGAAAACATAAAGGTATTCTATAAATGGAAAATATAGAAGCATAAAGGAAACATAAACACGATATATATCATATATAAATACGGTTCCATCATAATGGTCACCATGTGAGGTGGTAGAATATAATGGAACAATCATCATTTTGTGAGGCGTTAGTTTTCCATCCACAGAAATAGTATGTTATTTAATTATTAGATGGAGGTGTGTGTAAGTTTAGTTCAAATACTTATCATAAAAAATCCTAGTATATTTTGGATACCTGTGTTGTTATAACAAGAAGGAAAAAAAGAGTTTAGGGGATTAGAGAAGTAAAATAAATCAAAAGAACATAAGAAAAGATATAAACTTTAAATCGGGTAACTCTCTTTGGTTTGAACCAAAAGGACTTCTTGATGTGCCTTATGCCTACGTTATGATTTTTTAAACAAGATAGGGATCTTGAGAGATTATTTGGGTAGAGTTTTTACTAGACATGGGTCTTGAGAAGTGTTAGGAATGGGTTAGATATGAGGGCTTTTTATTAGGGGGAGGAGGGGCTCTTTAGGAAACTGTGAAAATATTATTTTATTATATACTGATTTTCGGTTTATAAAGGTCCAAAACTAATTAATGTCAAAGATAAGATAACTTGTGGATGAAGTAAAATCACCCATTATGAATTTGACAGGTTTTGTATATTATTTTAATATTTATAATCTTATTTATTTAAATCATTTATTAATGAAGTAAACACTACATCATTATTGTGTCAAAAATAATTTATCTATTTAATTTATAAAATTTATAAAAAAATACCATGAAGTAGGAACTCTGTTTATATTTCCAAATAATATTTATAGTATAAAATATAACTTACATAACCCAATGTAGAAATTAATTTTCAAAAAGATATTTGTTTGTGTCATTTTTTTTCTTTACTTTAGGTTAATTTAAATGTAGTGTCAATATCACTCTGATGTGGCCCAATGGGGTCCCAAAATTGACAACTGGATGCTCATGGTCGGACGTGTATCCACCAAATGGATTAAAACACATGTTAGGGTAATTCTTTTATTATTATAATAATATTTTATTACACACATTTACAAGATTTACTCTTTGATCATGGTAAATAAAATATTTATTGATGTAAATATTCAAAATGTATAAAAATAAAAGTTACCTATTTATAAAATTTGGAACTCCTGATTCTAAATACGAAACCCATTTTTCCAAATTCAAAACACTGAAGTGTATAATATTAATTTAAAATTAATTTCCACTGTCGAAACAACAAACATGTTTTCAAGAAATAACAACTATCAAATGATTGACACTTATTTATGTCCAGTTTCAATGTGAAATTAATTCCAATGACCATAATTGGAATAAATGGTAAAAATATAATCTAATTACACTTTAAAGTAAATTGAAAAGATAATTTATCCATATAATGAAATTATATAAAAATACATTTTTGAATTAGAATACAATATTTTTCACTATTCATCATAAATTGAATTTTATAAAAAAAATAACAAAATTTTACCAAAAGTGAATTTAGATTTCCAATTCTAAATAAGAATTTTGTTTTTTCCAATACAACATATAAAAGTGACCAATTTTTTTTTAAAGAGGGTCCCCCAATAAAAGGTGGTAAATCTTCCTTTTAATGAATATTATAGCATTTATGGTTAAAATCGGATTCTTTCTTATTTTAAGAATTTAAATTTTTATTGGATAAATGTAAAAACATTTAAAAAACATTTATAATCATATTTTAGTTAGTTCTATTCATTCCCTCTAATAAAATGGCTAGGCGTTAACCAAATTTAAAATAATAATATTATATTATTATTGTACAACTTATGATTTTAATGAAACCCATTGTGGCGCATCGGGCACCCCATCAAACATAGCATCCATTTTAATGTAAAATTTATATTTAATTAAAAAATATTAGTAAATATGAAAATGTCATATTTCTTTATTTACCTGGGATGTTACAAAGAATCTAGGGAAATATAATGGTTGGTATAATTAGAGGGAATCCTATGGAATTCTAATAAGTAATTTATGGATTTTGACATAGTTAAAAATTAATTAAAAAAATTAATGGAAACTTTTTAAAAGAAAATAACCATTAAAATTTGAAATAAATTATATAAAATAAAAAAATTTCCTATTAACATTAAAAACAATTTATTTTAAATGGAAACATTAAGTTTTTGAATGATTGTTAAATGAATTGTAAATTAATGAGGTAGGGAAATTATGTTCATCTAGTTTAAATTAAAACATATATTCTATTCATATATTTGGTTAAATATTAGTTATACATAAAAAAATATCAATTTAAATCTATTTATATAAATTAATATATGTGATTAAATTTCAATAAATGTCATTGTATGATTCCAAAAAAAATTCAAATACATTTTACGGCTAATATGGACATTGAATAAAATGATTCTAGAAATAAATAAATATGTGCATAGTTTTCTTTAAAATAATTATATTATTGTCATGGATACTTAAGAAAAGAAAATGAAATGAAAATGACTATTTTATCAAAATTAATATAGGGGGAGAAGAAAATATATTGGAATGTTAGGGGGAATGATCAGATAATTACCTCATCTATAACATAAACAAAAACAAACATGAATAATGTTTTCTTTGTGAAATAAACACATACCTCAACTATGAATTTCTTAATGTGTGTTATAACCTCTAGTAAAATAAATATGGACTTATTAAAAGTGTATTCTATAAAAATTTATATATATATATATATACTTATTGTAATTACATATCATCTTTTATCAGTAGTTTAATGATCTTTCTTTACAAAAATCAATGTTCTGAGTGATAATAACTTCTTTTTCCATTTATGTAATGATTAAGTAGTTTTAAACATCATATTATAATAAAATTTTCTTTTATTCCTTAATCATAATTAATATATAAATTTCATATATATTCATTATAACTTTTCAAATAATATTCCATAAAATATGGGATTGAGAAATGAATGTCACTAATCATGGAGATGGTATGTTGTACATATACATGAAAACTATTTTTCACTTTTTGAAAGATTTAAAGAAATTATATAATAATTAACTCTTCACAAAAAATTATTATATAATATATATAATATATATATTTATTATTTATATCATTATTACTATACATTTAAAGCAAAAATAAAAAATTAATCACCACAGTTCGTGGAGTTCGCACTTCACACATGAACACAAGTGAGAATAATTTAATTCATTTGAGTGAAATGAGGTTGGATGATTGTTATTAATAAAAATAATATCATTTTAGTATTTTGTTTAAACTAATGTTACTATTTTATTATTAAAAAATTAAATATAAATGAGGTAAAAGAATATTTAATGATAAAAGTGATAGGGTATGATGTTTATATATTCTTTGAAATAAATTATATAGATCTAATATTAATGACCATTGGGTTGGTATTCTATGAGGAACACAACCTATAGAAAATATTTATTAATTTTTGGGACGATTTTATCAGGATTTTTTTGGGAAATATTTCTCAAAGTGGTGTGAATAAAAGGAAGAATGGGTTGCCATTTATAAATAAATGAGATGTCCCAAATGAAATTAAAAAGAAAATATTAAAATGTTACTAATTCATTTTTGGGTTAAACCATTCAAAATATAAATAGATTCATTGTATAATAGGTTAAGGTAAAAATATCACCGTTAAAAATTTTTTATTTATGTCTTGTTGTCTTTTTAAAAGTATCGATTCATTCAACACTAGGGTTAACCGATGTTAATGATAATTTTAGAAATGGATTATTGATATTATAGGGATTTAATTTTAAAAATATTTTATAAATTATTACATTAATGGAAAAGTGATGTTATTTTAGACCATTAATCATCCCAATTGACCCAATCCAATATTAGTAAGATTTTGAAAAAAATTATTTACAAATTATTTAACATAAAATATCACTAGTGAATTTTTTTATTAAAATAATTTTAATTTAACAATAAAGGATTCATAAAATAAAATTATATACAATATAAAAACTTCACACATTCTTAACAAGTTATATTTATAAAATAAATTCATTTAACAAAAAAAATTACAAAATTTTATAATTTTTAATTTTTTTTAAAATTATTTAGTTTATATTTCATTTACTAGAATACATGATATTTCAAAATTATATAAAATTTTAAGGCAATTATTTAGTGAGTAAATATTAGAAAACAATTTTCTGAAATTATAAATTTTATGATATTTAAATTAAACTTTTATAACTAAACTTATCATATTTTTTGTCTATATGTTAAAAATATGGATAGATTAAATTTGAGAGGCTGAAATTTTATTTTTCTTAATGGAATAAATTAATATAATCATTATAATGAAGGAAAATGATGTAAGTGGCCATATATTTGATATGTTAATTGTATTGGCTGAACAAAACTCATTAAATAGGCTAAAATAATGTATTAGAGATATTTTAAATCCATAAAAAAATTTAACTCTTTTCTACCTCCTTTACACTTATGGAGGTGACAATATTTTATCATTTCTACTATTAACAATGAATAAAAATAAAATGGAACAATTAGAAAAATTTCAATTTCCTAATTTTCTTAATGAGGTCTATTATTCATGATTTACTTTTTGATTGTGGTATAAATTCATTTCAATATAACTGCACAATCACGATAAAAACCGTCTATTAGAAAAATTAATTTTTAAGCATCAAACAAAATTTACTCATTTCCCAACCATAGTAAAGAAATTGATGAATGTTAATAATTTTTTGAATACATAATAATTAAATTTAATTTAAATGTTTCAAAGTTAGTGACTAATTTATTTTATCAAGATATAAACAAATTTGAAAGATATTTTTCTAAGGAAAACATATCTTTTAATTTAAAATAATTTTTTCCATTTGTAATGAATTATAAAACTATGAATTCATTTTATACTTTTGTAAAAAATATATTATTTTCCAAATTTTGTTAATTAAATACATAATCACCAATTAATGTATTGACCATAATTATAAAAATGAATAATTATATTTCAATTATATATCATAGTTCTTTTAAAATCAGTTTGTCATTTGAAGCAAGATATTTGAAATATAAAATTTATTTATTCTGAACATTATCACAAAACATCCTGACATTAATAGATCTATAAGTGTAACTCATAGTATTTTAATTTTTTGTATGGTAAAAATAATACCCTCACATGTTATCTTTGTGTAGCATAAGGATAAATTTTTTACCCTAATGATGTACCCCTTTTGATGAAAATGTGTTCATTATTCCTTCTGTAGTTTCTCCATGCATAGAACAACAATATAACATGGTTTTTAGTATCCAAAAAATTTAAATCATGGGTAATTACATCGTTGACACATTTCATGATCTTGACTCCTATTAAGAATGAACTAAAAGATATCTAAATTATAAATTTATTATAATAAAAATTAGATGATGAATGAAATTTGGGGGTTTTATTTCTACAAATCTATATGTGGATTTATTTCATAAAATTATAAAAACATTATGGTACCAAAATATGGGTCAATATTTTTTATTCAAATAATTCTTAAAAATCCCATATTCATAATTTTTGAAACATTCTATGATCTCTATGATTTCATCATATAGTTTCCAAGCATGATGAAACTTTATCTTCATTCCTATATTTGTGGCTAATGGATTGTAAAATAAGAATATTGAGATAAAATTAATGAAATACATTTTCCAATCCTTATAGAAAAATTATAAATATTTATTGAAATTATAATAACATATAATTATGGAAAATAACAAATAAAAAGTAACCATGTGTATCTCCGATTATTCGGCTGAGGGAAAATTACTAACATATGTAGAATAATACTTTTAACTATGGATAAAATTGTTTAATAAATATTTAGAATTAATTAATAATTTTTATATTATTCAATATAGAGATTAAATTATCACATGTAGTTATTTGATTCATGGAAAAATAAGATAATTGAATTGGATATAAGATTCCTTAGAGATTGGTTTGATTCGATAAACACAAGGATGTGGTTGATGTGATTATTCCTTGATGTGTCTTGATGTTCATAATAAATGAACAATAATTAGGAAGTCCCATTAATTTTGTCTCTCTTTCTTATACACTTTGGGATCATAAAATTCTTCAGTAGGTATACATGATAGTTGGGTTTAACTATGATATCATATGGTGTGGGTGTGTAACCTCTGAGAACCATAACAGATACTTATTTCTAGGATAATGTTCATAGTTTGTTTGTTTTTATTTTATGTTCATCACATGTATTGTATGTTTCTACTATTAATCAGATGTTATTTATACGTTTTCATGTTTGTTCCACCAAATTATGTGTATCTTTGGATTTATTTTTCATTGTTCCAAATATAGGTGGATCACTGTTATAGGTCTATCCCTTAAGGGATAAGTACGAATGACACGTGAAAATGGTGATGATGGGGCTAAGAATAGGTACGTGATAAGATGATTCCTCATGGAATAAATGTGATACACTTGATTCCTAGTGGATTCCAAGGATTTTATTACCCAATACCTATTGGATATGGAGTTTAATTTCTGTTAATACCACATCTATGTTTAGAAGATAGATCACATGATTCGTAGTGTAAAATGATTCGTATGTACATATGTTTCTACATTTAATGATTACCATCCCCATGGATAGTTCTGGATTACTCTGTACATCACGAAATTCCATCTAGCGTGGAACCATTAAAGGTACAGTTAGGGATCATGGTGGATCTGTTATCACACCAGTACTCATTTTTATATTATAGTATTTATTAGTCATATTTGTTTTATGGAATGGAATTATTTAAATGAGAACATCATTTAAGGAGGATGTAGTGGTGTCCCGCATGTTTTAATTTCTCTCCCCATGTATGTTTATTATGATGCATGTGTAGACTTCATGTATATGGTAATGTCATTATCTTTTATTGATGAAATTTCCCTTTTGAATGAATTAATTCCTTGTTTAGAAATTTAGTCATAGAAAACATATGCACTAAATTAGTTATATTAGAATCTATAAAGCTATATCCTACAAAATTTAAAAGTTAATTTAGAAGTTTAACTATTGAAAATTTATGCTTTAAAAAAATATCGTTTGATTATTATATTTGAAGTGTTATGATAATGTTCAATTGAAAAAGACAAATGAATAAAATGGATTGGATCATAGGATCATACCCTATTATGAAAATTTATTAGAGCCTCTCAAAGAAAAGACATCGCATATATTTTGACTTGATCAATCCCAAGGAAAGATTCCTAATCTAAAGCTTGAACGAAACCATTTATTGGAGAATGTAATGTTTTTCATGATCACAAACCAAACCATGTTTGTAGAACCACCCCCTGAAAATATCATCATTGTGCACCATAACCTTAATGAATTAACTATTTTAATAATGAGAAATGTATCTGGACATTAATAGTATAAATATGTGAATTTTATATTCATTAAAAATGATTACATTTATAAAATTTTAATATAACTTTTTAATTGAATAAATAATATTTTTAAAAAAAATTAGATTCCAATATGATGAAACACAAATGGTAATTTTTTTAAAATGTATTATTTTAATCAAGACATGAAATTTTAGAAAATTCATGAATTTTTTAAATAAAATATTTTTTAATAAAATATTTTTATGAAATAATGTATATTAAATATAAATGATAATACAATTTTATTATATCTAAAATAATTTTTATTAGGGTGAGAAGTATGTTATTGTAAAAAAAATACTTTTAAATAAATGTGAATTTTGATTTAAAAGTGTAATTTTTCATATTTAGTGATATATTATGATAAAATAAATATTATATTTTACATTATCATGTAAAAATTATTCAACGTAATTTTTTTATACCTTTTTTAGAGAGTGAAATTTATGGTAAAAATTATATATGGTCTAAATATATGGTGTGTATTATAAATTCATAATGTACCATACGTGAAAAAATATATTCCATAAATAGAGTCCACCACGAAATAAATATTTCACCTTTAAAATAATGTGATTTTGAAATTATTGGATTAATTTTATTGAAACATAATTTATCTTACAAATCCTATATTAAATTTTAATGTTTTAAAAAAGTTATTATTAATCATGACTAACTTCCACATACCGTAGGGTATTATTTTAATGTTATGCGTTTTTAAAATGTCATAATAAAAAAATATTCCAAATTTTGAATACAATAGGAAAAAATGGGATAGATTTTTGGTTGTATAATTTTTTAAATTAGTGTGATAAACATATTTTTAGAAATTAAAAAAAGAAACCTATTCAAATTTTTTATATAAACCAACCCAATCTCATATTTTACTTCACTCAAACACATTACTAAACCAAAATACACTTCCCTTCCCTATATAGAGTCCTTATATGTTTATAAAATTCTCCTAATATTATCCTCACTTGATTCTAGAAGTTAACTATCAGGGTAATAGATATTTCGCATCTCTTATTTATTGAAGAAATATTTTGGTTATATTCCATTAATATCATATTTTTTAGTTTTGGTAATGTTTTTACATATCCCTCAGACATCCTTTATGATTTTTGTTTGATTGCAAATAAATTTCACTATAATTAAGACCTTAAAAGAATAATTATGTCCACCTATTAGGCTATATAAATCAACCTTCTACTTTCCATGAAAAACATGATTTTTAGTGAATACCCATTCCCATTTCCACTGAAAGGTGATAACCTATATTTATCAGGCATTCATTGATTAGACACATCCATGAATGTATCACAAACTCCAAAATCATGAGATTAAATGTGAGAAAATACATACTTATGTTGTATCATTAATGTGGACCAATTAGGCATGTACATGATATGAATGTGATGGGTCAAACGAGAATTATATAGCCCTCCAATGAACTGCTTAATATTTTAATATCATGTGATTACATGTATTTTTCAAGAGAGGCGATCCTAAAAAAAATTTGTTGTTATTTTTATTGTTAGTATTGACATATGTTTATGATGACTTGTTTTATGTTGTTACCACCTTTTCATGTTTCTTTATTCTATCATGTTGTATCAGGAATCATTGTTCAATTCTATAATTGTCACCCCTCTTATATTTCATTGATTTTCCACTTGTCTTGCATATACCATGTTACCTTATTCTGTTATCTTTTTATTCCGTTATGAGGATTTATATCTCAACTTTTTATTATGTAACTTCATAGGGTATCTCATAGAGTTTTAAAAGAATGATGTAATTTTTGGAAAATGTTAATGATGTTTATATAATGTCATTATCTTATTGTTAAATTTTTTTATCTTATCAATCTAATTGGAAAATAACGTAAGCTTAATTATCTTGTTGGATTGTATTATGTGTACCGTTATGTAGTAAATCATGAAATTAAGTGTACTGAAGACATGGGAACTCATAAATGCTATCAAAGAAAATTGTATTTATTTTTTTGCCTTAAGATTATTGAAATATTTCCACATTCTTATGGATGACACGAGAAATTTTAAAACAAACCTAAATATTGGAAAATATATTATATTTTTTTTTCAAAGAAATCATATATATCTGTATATTATAAGTGAATGTGGATTAGGAATAGTATTACCTAGTGGTAATATACCCAAAATGGGTGTATTGAGTGGGAATAGATCATCATTGTGTGCAAGAAACCATGCTTTTATAGACATAATGTTTTACACAAATTGGGGATATTATATGGTAAATTCACAAGAACCTTATTAACCATTATTATAAAAACAAAAATGACCATAATATTTTTATATTAATAAATAGATCATGGATAAGTTATAATGAAACCGAAAAATCCAAATGTTAATGAATATGAGTCATTTAATGGTTATGGTACAAATGTTAATAGTTTTCATTTTAGGTTTTTAATATTGTATAATGTTTATGCAATAAGTTAATTTTGGATGAGATAAATTATTAGAACAAAAATTAACTATTGAAACGTATGATTTTCATACAATTCCCATTATAAATTTTATTTGAAATGGAATTCGATATCATGAATGTTTATTATAACAATTTACAATCCACCTAAAAACAAGGAATCCAAGTTATCATTGAAGATAGAAAATGTTGAAATTGTTTTTTCTAAAATATATAACTCATACCCAATCCAAATTTTTTTGTGGATATTCATAGAAAATATTGAAATACTCCCCATAAAGGTATTGATGAAATTAAAGTAATGAATTAAGATTATATTCACTGAGAGAACCTCAATATCATCTTTAAATAAATCACCCACCATATCCCAAAAAACTACTCTAGATAGGGATTTCAAAAGCACTGTTAATCTTAGTGAATTTGGGGGGGGGTCCCCTTTCAAAGTGCTAAAAATCATTGATAATGTGCGTCCTTTATCCATTAGAAAAAAGAGCTGCTAAATCCCCACCTTTATCCGTGCTATATTAGCACAGATAAAGGGAAATTTATATCTGTGATATTTTTAAAACAGATAATGGACAATTTTATCAGCGCATTAATTTGAACTAATAAAGGGGGTCATTATCGGTGCTCAAAATAGTACTGATAAAGGCATAGCTTCTTGTGATGTGCTTTTTATATAACAACATACCCACCATCACCTACTCAATAAAAAGACACAACACATGCACTATTCACAAAACAACAAAGCACTGTACAAAATGTTTTTGAAAATAATTATATATACATTTAAAACTATGTATTATATAATTACATTTTGAAACAACCAGAAAATTAATGAATCATACATGTTTATCCATTATCATCTATGAACCCCTCTCAAAAATATCCACCCTTGGTATTAGTTTCTAAACAAATTATCTACACTCATGAAATAGGTTCCACTGATATACAGAAAAAATATAATGTTTGTAATATGATAATAAAATAAATTAAACATTAATATGAAAGGATACGTTAATAAAATATCAATTTGTAATAGAAAAGGCACATTAAGAGTTATAAAGGTTACACCATGTGTTGTATTGAGGTGGGGTTGATTTTTACATGTCACAAATGAGTTATGGATCATTTTTCACATATATCAAAAAAAAATTGAATGTATTTTATTTATTTTGAGTATTACCCTTGTTTTTTTTTACTAAAATTAATAACATATTTATGTGATATATTTGGATTTATACCATTATCATCCTTCATCTTAATTAGGTGTGGTTGATTCTGACACGTCACAAATGAATCATGGATCATTATTCTAAAGTATCAAAAAAAAGAATGGATTTTGATAGATTTCAGTATGAATGCTTTGTTTTTTTCTAAAATATCATTTCGAACTAGAAAAACTAATTTAGAGTCATATCGGTCGCATAATGCATCGGTTTTAGGTGAAACTGCTTCCGAAACATCACAAAGTACATACAAATAACTCTCCTAAATTATAAATACAATAAGAGGGTGTTTTATGTGTTTTTAGTCAGTGAAATTTTTTGAGCAAAAATGATAGTTTTAAATTGATAACAGAAACTTTTAGTCATACTGGTCACACCGCGCATCCTATTGAGTTGTGGTTAATTCTTACACATCAAAAATATCTTATTGATCATTTTCTTAATGTATCAAAACATTCCAATGGAAATTTTATCAATTTTTAGTATGTAACTCGTTATTTTTTACTTAAATTGTGGTCAATTTTAAATTAAAACACATTTGGATTTATACTGGTCACATCATTCATCGAATTGTGGTTTGGTTGATTCTTACAAGTCATAAATTACTCATGGATCAGTTTTCTAACGTATCAAAAATATCCAAATGATTTTTCTTGATTTTTAGTATGTTAGTTTTGTTTTTTTAATAAAATTTAATTTCACACTAAAATCCTTATTTTTGAGTTATACTGGCCACATGACACATCAATTTGATGTTACACTACATCATAAATTTCAGAATAGAATGTTGAATCACTATCATAAATTATTAATACAATGGGAAATCATTTTTTTGTTTATAGTGAGTGGCACGTTTTGAGCTAAAATGTAAATCATAAATAGATAATAGACACTTTCAGTCATACCGGTAACACAATGCATCAGATTGAGATGTGGTTGATTTCTATAGATCACAAATGACTCATGTATCATTTTCATATAGTATCAAATCAATTTGAAAACTTTTTCATATCATTTAGTCGTCAGTTGTTCTCTTTAGTTAAATTAATGCAAATTTTTAATAAAAAGACACATTTTTATTTATACCGGTCATATCAGGCATTGTATTGATGTGGGGTTGATTCCTACATGTCAAAAATTATAGATGGATAGTTTTACTAAATATTCAAAACAATAATAATTCATTTTCTCTATTTTCAGTATGGCAGTTCAATTTTTTACTAAAATTAATTTTAAATTTAAATAAAAATAGACAAATTCAGTCATAACAGTTTCACCATGTCTCAGATTGAGGTGTGGTTGATTTCTACACTGCAAAAAATGACCCATAGATTGTTTCCCTAATGTATAAAAATAATCTGAATACGTTTTCATAATTGTTAATATGTAAGTTGTGTTTTTTTACTAAAATACCATTCCAAATTGGAATCACACATTCTGAGTCATACGGGTCGCATATTGGGTCAGTTTTGTGTGATACTACTTGATACACATAAAAAGGAACTTATGAATCATTTTCCTAAATAATGAAGATAATTGTAGTGAGTTCTATTGTCTTTTATTATGTCATGTGTTTTGAGAAAAAAATATCAATTTTAAACTGATAAATGAAACTTGTAGTCATATCAGTCACACCTTAGTCAGATTGAGGTGTGGTTGATTTCTACACGTCACAAATGCTTGATGGATCATTGACCAAAAGTATCAAAAAAATCCGAATTCATTTTCTCCGTTTTCAAATGTCACATATTTTTTTTGAAATATTTATTTTTAATTTATTATAAAAATACACATTTTAAGCCGTAATGGTAACATAATTTGTTGGATTTAGGGGTGACTTATTCTTACACATCATAAATGAATTATAGATCATTTTCCTAAAGTATCGAAATTATACTAAGGCATTTTATCAGTTTTCAATACGATAATTTTTATTTTTACAAAAAATAACAACAATTTTAAATAAAAAGTTACACTATATGTCATACAGGTCACATCTTAATTCTATTTTAGTACATTCTTCCTTCAGTTAGGTTTCCCATTTGTTTCTAAAAAATCTATCTCAATCTGTGAATATGAGTATTTTCGACAATCATGGTAGTACATGAAAAAATATAAATAAACAATGGATTAATGTATATTTTAAATGAAATAGTGATTATATTCTAAAAAACAACTTCAGGGATAAAGGTTTGTTCATGGAATACATTCTCTTTCATTAATTTACAAACATAATAACCTCAGTCATTATCGTTTGTTTGTTTCAGACAATGTAGAAACATTAAGAAGGAAATTATTTTTTATATGTGTTTGGATAGTGAAATACTATTATATATTCCTAGATTTGTATCCAATCATAGTTCATATGATGTATCTAGTACCTTTCTCCTGTCCTCATTCCATACTGTAGATAATATTCATGCACTAGCCTATCCTAATAGAATCCTCCTTAACTGATAAGATAAATCATTTAACTATATTTTTAGTTATAAAATCATGGATGTAGTGTATTATAAATTAATAAATTCTATCATATGTGGTTGGTCTATTGGGTATACATAAATTTAATCCAATAAATAAATCATTGGAGTATTCATGTTTACTCCAATGAGCATCCAATTCTGCCTAAAAACAGAAAAAGGAATAAGTAATGAAAAATTTAAAATATATCTGATATGATTAAATAATAGAGTATTCTCCCTAAAAAGTTGGTATTAAGAAGTTTTTATCCCTTATATTTTTTCTATTAAACAATTTGTGAAGGCCTGCAACTATTTCAATCACTTTATCGTGTTATATTTTTTTTTTCTGTATAGGTGACATGAGGACAAATGAGTAAAAATATTCTTGATGGGGAAACACATTCAATTATTTTAATATATATGAAAATGAATAATATGAAATGTATTTAGTCATAATTATCATAGTATATAATCATTTTGAAAATTAAATCATGAAAATATACATCATATATACATTTACAACTTAGTCGACTAGCTAATCAAATTCTTGGATTTCACTTCCATTATCCACACTAATGAAATCTGGATATTTCCATTTTTACATATTTCCAACAAAAAAATAATTTTTTGAGTAAAACCATCATTAAAATTTGTATACACAAGAGCCTTCAATGTTAATAAATGCAGATATAGAATGTGAGGGTTTAAAGTACTTTTGGTAGATCATTTTGATCGGTTGGTTGATCCTTTAGATGGTTTTGAACCATTCTTTCTCTTCACCCCCTTCCATGTGTTTCTCTGCCATAACATTTATCAGTTCAGACATTTTTCATTAATTTTTAAAGGTTTATCATTAAAATGAAATTGGTAATGAATCCCCCCTTTTGGCATGTTTTTACAATGTGTATTGACCGTGCGATAAATGTTACGAGATCTTGTTTGGCCTTATAAATATCTTCATCATCAACTGGAACAGGTATCTCGATGCCCAACTCATAAAATATATTAATCAAACATTTGACATGACATGTTGGAAGAGGTCTGTTGTATAGCATTGTGATCAGGATATTGAACATTGTATCCCTTGCTATAACGCGCTGGATGGTTGTTGATAGATATAAATCATAGTCATTTTCACCCTATAAAATATTAGTACCGGAAAGGTAACAATGTATATCTGATTCACAATCCATAGAAATAATTATTAGAACAATGATTACCTCATCATAGATATTTTTTAGGGGAATGGATCAACTCAAAGCTAGGTGGGTTGGGCCATGATCATCACATGCTAGTTTGTATTCTGTTGTTTCTTCTCCATTTCCCCCACAATAAAATTTTCCTTGAAATCTCTATCAAATTGAATAAGTTATTTATGTATAGTTATTAATTCTATCATCATTTTTATTTCATCACATTAATCCTCCACATTTTTATTTTCAAAAAATATTTGGGGTGTCACCACAAAACCAGGATATCTAACACAGCCAATCCTTACTGGCTACTTCAAGGCCCCAGAATGGATGTCTTCATTCAGTTTGGGATTTGTTGATTCCTATTAAAATGTCCGATAGAAAATATAGGAAAATAAGTAATCATTGTAATATAATATTTATTTAAAGGAAAACATGTATTTATTATGTCAAACTTACACATGTTATCCACAATTTTTGATTTTCCTGTCCATTAGTATCCCATATTTATTTACATGTGCCTCCATCCATAGCACATGGCATGGTATAGAAGTGACTTTGGATTTGGATTCCTCAATCTTCATATAATCCTAGGAACATAGTAATGGTTTTCTTATGTGACATTAAATTATTGTGGTATATTTAAAATACATAACAATTATTTTTCATGTGAAGCTTACCCGCTATTGGAAACATTTTCTATTCCAATAGTTTAAATCATTGTTGTGGGCTAGGAAACTCTTGGTATACACAATACCAATGGTATCCCAAACCATTGGGTGTAATGGTGTGGGGATATGCCTTGAAAAATTGTTAATAATACACCTTGTGTTTAAGACAATTGATATTTGTAACGCACCGACCCCAGCTACCCAGAGTCAGTGCATTACTTCGTAACATTAGAATGATCACAAAAGATCAATTCTCGAAAGACCGATTAGTTTAGTAGCCTTGGAAACACTAGATACATTCATAAATGTTACATTACATCATAAAGTGAAAAAAACTACAATAACAAAGTCTCCATAGTCTACACTCATATCCTCTTCTGACTATCTCTGCAGGTCATTCATAAAATACTTCTTCACATCCTGGAAAATATTAAAACATTGAAAGGGGTGAGCTTAGATGCTCAGTAAGGATAACAATATTGCGGAAGCATTCATAAATAAACATTAACATTTAAGGCAATGTATAACCAAAACAAAAGCCTTTTAAACATGAACTTCGACATAATATGGCAAAAGTAAAATGAGATAATTCCATTTACTTATTCACATGGATATTCTACTGGTCGAATAATCACATGCAATATCAATAACCACTTTCATAATGATGGAATGTATAATGCCAGACTATCATAACCACGTAGCCAAGGCCTCGTGCCAAGACCACAAATAAGATTTTTTCAAGGCCTTGTGCCAAGACACTAGTTTGTCTCATGAGACCTACCAATTCATCTAGGAGCTATAGCGGGCTCCACCCGTCACTTATTAAGTCCAATGCATTCCTCATATGAACAGGTTTAAACATATCATAAACCATAACATAAACGTATCACATAAAACATGCATAAAGGAAACATAACATTTCCACATTTCAATCAAAATATATCAATACAACACATTGATATAATAAAAACACTTTCAAAACCATTTTCAATATCAAAATAAAATAAAGTTAAAACTTTGTATTTATTTTTCATTTAAAAAAAGTGATGGCTTGTAGAGGAAGCCGAAACTCAAATAATGGTCACGGCGGAGGAGAAGTCATTGTCGCCGCATAAGTACGGAAAGAAAAACATTCCCTTTTTTTCGTTTAGTAAAACACTTCATATAAAAAATATTCCTTTTGAATAAATGTAAAAGTCAAAGGGGTTTATACACCGTATAAAGGAAAGTTGTGTATAAAACCAAATATGCCTCAATGAAAGGAGATTGAGACGAAGTCCTTAAAAAGATCATTTTTAAAATAAAATAGATCTATTATGTGTATTCACTATAAGTACACTTAAAGAAAGTACAAATACAAGATAGGACATAATAATACCATGACATAATTTGAAAGTAGGAGATTAACCCAAAGAATGGAAATTGCGTTAAGAAATTCCCTTACATTGCGTCCGACTTGATTCGTCCGTTCTTTGATCTCCTGAATAATAAACTAGAGTTAATCTCTACCTTCTTAAGAACCTTTTTCAAGTTCATTATTCCTTTTATATCACATATTACCATGTCATGAACATTATGTAATTAATTAAGTTAATAACGGTCATTTTGTCGATCTTTGGTACTTGAGTCAAAAATAAACTTCTTATAATTACAAGTTGTTCATGTGGTAAAATATCCATTATATCCAGAATTATATTCATGATTTATATATCATATATATCATATATATCCAGTATATACGTTCATTTATAATATTACGTAACATTTAGAGATAAGAAATGAAATGCACCGTTCATGGAGACGGTAAGCCGTACGTACGCATGAATGCTACTTTCATTTCTATTTCATATTTAATGGAATGAAATCATAATGATATAAATGTATAATATAATTACAGTATAATATAGTTTATAATACCATTTAATCCATCCTTTATACATCCCACATATGGTATTAACGATTCAAATAACTTTGAGGGGGCGGTAGTCTGCACTTCCTAAAATGAAATTATCGTGTTTACACATAATGGAAATCATAAAGGTATGACATAAATGAGAAATAAAGAATCATAATAAAAACATAAACATAATATATATGTCATATATGAAAATAGTGCCATCAAAATGGCCACCATTAGAGGTGTTAAAAGAATATTGAACAATCATCGTTTCGTGAGGCAGTATTTCGCCACCAACAGAAACAGTATGTTCTTTAACCATTAGACGAAGGTGTGTGTAAGTGTAAACAGAATACTTATCATACCAACATCCTAGTATATTTTAGATACTGGTGTTGTTACAAAATAAGGGAATAAAAAGAGTTATGGGGTTGGAGAAGCTAAATAAAACAAAACAATATTAGAGAAGACATTACCTAAAAATCGGGTAACTCTTTTTGATTTGAGCCAAAGGCTTCCTTGGGAAGAATTATGCCCAATGTGAGGCTTCTAGGAGTAAGGGAGGGAAGTTGGGAGAGTATTTTGGCAGAGTTTGTCCGAGCCAAATGGCTTGAAAGTGTGAATATGGTGGGAGTGGTGGGGGCCTTTTATAAGTGGAGAGGAGGGGCACTCTTGAAAAGTAATGAAATATTAATTTATTACACAATGCTTTTTGGATTCTAAAGGTCCCACACTTCTATAATTCGAGTATAAGTTGATAAGGGTTCAAAATATACCCATCCAATTGGCTTTGGACAAGTTTAGGTCTTAGATATTACATTATCTTTCAATTTTATTTAAATCGTTCATTAATGAGGTAATCGCTGCATCATCATGGTGTCATAAATAATTTAATTTATTTATTGCTTAAAAATTATAAAAAAAAATACAATGATGTAGTAAATATTTTTATATTTACAATGACTATTTATATTCAAAAATATTACTTGTATAACCCCATGTAAAAATTGTTTTAGTAAAACATTTCATGTTTGTGTCATTTTTTACTTTAACATTAAATAAAAGGTATTTATGTCATTTTCCAACTAAAGTGGCTCCATGGGGTCCCCAAGTTGACCCATGGATTTTCTTGGTCGGCCATGGCACATCCAATGAGGGTAGGACATGTTTCAAGCTTATCACATATTATTAAAACATTATTTTTACCTAAAACTACACTAATTAACTCTAATCGCGATTAAGAACTTAAAAGTTACTATTCACCAAAAATTATTTTAATCTCATTGAACCACATTTTACTTCTTAATAAAAAACATGCATGTCCTATTTTTGAAATTCAAAACACAGAATTGGTAAAATTTCATTTAAACGAAAAATTAGTTATTTAACTACCACTTAGTGGTTTGACTATTCATCAAAAATTGAAGTTTTTCAGAACAATGCCAAAATTTCACCCTAAGCTATAATTGATATTCCGAATTGAAAAATGATGTCTATTTAATGAAATTACAAAAATATGAGTTGCATTAATTAATTTTATAATTAATTCCCTCTGTCAGAACAAATAGCGTGTTTTTAAGAAACAATATATATCAAAAGATTGACAATTGTTTATGTCCAATTTCAAAGTGAAATTAATTCTAATGAACACCATTGGATAAAATGGTAAAAATATATTCTAATTATACTTTAAAACCACTCAATATTATAATTTATCACTATAAAATATTATGATTAAAAATTTTGTTTTAAGTATTTTTCACTATTCATAAAAATTTGGAAGTTCTCAGAAAATTACAAAAAATTCAACATAAGATAATTTCAACATTCCGAATCCAAAAATGAAGTCCATTTTGAAATATAAAATATATATACTTTCAAAAAGTGGGTGTTACTATTCATAATGGTTATTTTGATTAGTCGCGGTGTGTTAGAATCTCGAACTTGCGTACAACGCAAGCTATTGCATTATTGAAAGAGAAGTGTATCGTGGAAGATCGGGGTGTTACAATATTGATGTATACAAATGGTTTTTGAGAACCCTTCAGATTGATTTTTACAAATTATTTTTAAACCATTGGATTGTTGAAATATTTCATGTATCCCAATGGTTTCATAACTGTTGGTATTTTATAATTTTAAAAATCATACACCAATGGATTTCAATGCCATTATTAATGATTATTACCAACGGTTTTGATTTATCTATTTGTGTATGGTTGATTTCAATTATAGCCGAAACGGTTTATAAATCCTAGGTATTGATTTTTTGCAGTATTGTATACAACAACCTCCCATGGTTTCTGCTCATTTGTAGAAACCACAAACATAACCAATAATAGAGTACTGAATGTTTTATTCTACAATATAATAGAATAAATGAAGTATTTTTATGAAAAAACCACACTACAATACAATTCCTCTTGAAACCACCACACCCAAAATCATAACATTCCACTTCACCACAATTTTTATAAATATACATGTAATGTGAAAATTTCTAGAGATTCAAAGGGAATGTGAGTTAGAAATGAGTCCTAGGCTGTTTATTGTTCAATATTCTGTTCATCTAATTGTGAATTTTATATACAGCGAGTCAAATCGACATCCGAGTTTTATAGAGATTTCTTGGGAGAACTATCATTCAAAAATGATGTGGGGGATAATGAAATATGATCATGGTGTGTTTAATAAAAACCTATTTCAATAAAGAATGTAATTTTTATTGAAAATTTTTAATTTCTAGTTCAAATGCTGACGTTGATTAGAGAATTCTGAATTTATTAGAAACATTGGAAAGCATGGGGGCTCAGATTGTTATATGAGTGGGAAAAGAATCTTCAGAGCAGGGTTTGGGTGGCCATGCTACTAAAATTTAGTTATATATATATATCCATTAAGTAGTTGACTTGGTGATTATGGGCAGTAATTGGCTTATCCATGGAGGACGAATTTCCCCCTATACATCTGCTAGACACATGATGGAGGTACAATGAGGTGAATAAAAGGTCATGTAACCAGTACAACCAGACATTGTACATGGTAAGATATGATGATGTCTTTTAAAATATGGATGTGACGATGTTTTTTTGGGTTATTGGGTCATGATTTTTTGGGGAAAGAGGACTCAATAGAGGTTCATTAGCTATTCACTCGTCTCTGTATACTCCCTTTGGGAACCCCTTTATGTAGTGTTTTTTATATAATTGTTGAACATAGTTATGAAGATAATGAATTTTATTCCTTCTTATCTATTCCTCCTTACTATTTAATGATAATTGCCAGTGTATATTGGATATTATTATAGTGATGATTCCACCAGATCAAGAGGGAATCATCCTAATCAATGGTTTGTTTGTATGCATCCTATAGAGTTTGTTATAGGATTATGAACACAAATTGATATTATCCATTTTTGATAAGGTATTTTTCTTATTTATTTTAATTTTTGTTTTCAATTTATTTTGTTAATTTTTTTTTAATTTTTTAATGGATGTATTTTTATTTTGGGGGTGTTGGGAGTGTGGAAAAGAACTTGCACATGTCATTGGTCATGGTTTGGGATGGTGTAGGATACTAGGTGATATTTCAAGAATTATGTCATATGGTATTGAATTTTTAAATTTTTTATAATTGTTAAAATTAAATGATAAATTAATTAAACAAGTTGTACAATTAATTGTTAGATGTCATGGTCTGATAAAGGGCCTAAATATGTTGTTTCAAGATGATTTAGGTCAGGATTATAGTAGGAGGATATGGATTAAATATTTTAACTAAATTAACAGTGTTATTGGACTGTGTAATATTTAATAATATACATGTTTAGGCATGACTATACATGTCTACATGTGGTTTTTGGTAATTTTTATTCTTATACTAACTAAGTGCTCCCAAGGTTGAGAAAGATTGTGTTTTTAATCCCCCCACCCCTATAACCCCAACCTTCACTACCCCTTCCACCACTTACTCATATCCCCCCCACCCCCCCCCCCCACCCCCGCCCATCCCCCTTAACCCACTACAGCCCCCAACCCCTGTAGCCCCATACATGCACACATAACCCCACCACCCTGCACTACCCCCACCATCCACACTCCCCCACTTGCAGTCCCTCACCTCCATAGTCCCATACCCCCCCTACACAACCCACATACAAACTACAACCCCCACTCACCCCTTTCAGCTCCCACATCCCCCCTGCAGCCCCCTTCCCCACACGAATCCATCCCCCACCCACCTTACAAGCCACCACGTACATCCCCCCTAACCCACTACACCCCCTCCCACAGCCCCCACCCCTTCAGCCCCACCCCTTCAGCCCCCTACCTTCACACAAACCCCTCGAATATCCCGCCCCCAACCCACCTGAAAATCCCCTCACCTGCACATCCTGTACCCCCACCCCTACACCAACCCCACCCCGGATAGTCCACACCCCCACATAAAACCCCTTCCACCAAAATTTTAAATATCAATTAATTTATTATCTACATAAATAAAACCACACCGTAGTTTTAATCGATCTTTTCTAATTAATTAGAAAATACTTTTAAAACCATTTCTAGTTCAACAACTCACATTAAATCAATTTCCTATTTAAACATCATCAAAAAGAAAATACTTTGGGTTTGGATCACTTGGCCTTGGATTCAAAATATCCATAGATAAGGTGATCCCGATCCTCAATTTAATGGTGTTGCTAATGTCTTTTTGGTGTTGGTGGAAGTGGTTCTCTAGTCACAGGTTCTGGATCAGTCTCAATCTCTTAGGAGATTGGCAATTTCTTCTCATCTACAACATCGTGATCTTATAAGACCTCTCATCATGTCATTCAACGATTTCACTATTAATATGTGATTCTAGGGGTATTAGTTGTCTGAGTGAAGTGTGATTTACTTACTAAAGAATTTAATACACAAAATGTTTCACTTTATACTTTTCTCAAAATGAATCACAATGTCGAAGAGATGAAATCATTTTCATGAAAGTATATATTAATTCCCACATTCATTCATGTCCTACTAATAAACTTAATAACATCATAAATATAAAGTTATAAATAAAATAGTAGGATGTTGTTTTATTGTAAGGATAATATGATTACATTTTTTGTCTCTTATCAGATAAATATAGGTTTCTAGAAGAGGATGATTGAGGATGAAAATTTTTCATGGGAATGTCTCGAGCATTGTGGATCAAGTATTGAGATAGAAACATAGCTTTCTTTTATGTCTGCGTCAAGAAGGATAGGTTTATTGGAAACATCAACATGTATTTCAATCAAGGAACTTTTAATCAAAATTCATAGGTGGTGGGGCCTCTTGTTGGTTCTTAATTATCTATCCTTCTACTGGGAAGGTGGTCCCATGACTCAAGGATGATCACACTAACTCTTATTTAGTATAAATCTCATTGTCAAAGATATTTTTAACCTCAATACTAATAGCACACCATTACTTGATGATTTCCTTGATAGGCTAGACCCCCCACATGCACAACCCCACCACCCCACCCCACCAGCACACCCCACCCCACCCCCACCTGGGAAGCCCACACCCCCTCCCCCACCTACACCCCATCCCCACATGCACATCCCACTCCCCCACCTGCACACCCCACCCCCAACCTGTAACATGCACACCCCCTCCCCACCTGAACAACCCCCCCACCCCACCTACATAGCCCACCCCATCCCTGGATACCCCACATCCCCCACCCACATGGACAACCCTTTATTTTAATCTCAAAAAACATTTAGATATATCTCTATACTAATTATTGAACCATCAACATGTGATCCCAAATGGTTACTCCTAACTATGTGGGTAAACCAAAAAACACCAAATAAACTCTAAAACTATAATATTATAATCCAATATCACTAGTTCTTGGAATGGACTGACATATGATAAAACTAAATATGATAATCACTAAATTTATGCTAACCATAGAATAGACATTAATCAAAGGATAGACTTGAATAAAGGTTTCAGGAAAATCGAATGAAAAAGAAAAAATAATTGGATTGAAAAGATGAAATGGATATTCAGACATACCAAATCATCAAACATAAAATCTCAATTATATTATTCACAAAAAAACATTAAATATAAGATCTCAGAAATATCAGTCAAAATATATCAGATCAATATGTCCCCCCTCCCCATCACTATAGTCACCATCATCATCAACCTCATCCTCATTCTTATCTCTATCATCATGATCATCCCTACCCTCATCCCCATCCTCATCCCCATCATCATTACTATCCTCATAAACATCATCCTTTTCACCCACCTCCTCACCCTCATCCTCCACCTTGGCCTCCTCTGCACCCCTATCCTCAGCATCATTCTCATCCTCTGCCTCAACCTCGCCATCACATTCATCATCTCCATCAGCATCTCCAGGAACCACATCATATCGACCACCAAGAGAACTACCACCTAATTCCCTATATTAGGAACTCATCGATGACATATATTCATCACAAGATGTATTGGACTCTGGTGAATTTTATAAACTTCAAACTTGCTGCAATTACATGATTTTAGAATTTTCCCTTTCATATAGTTCTTCCAATGGTGTGCCATTTTTTCAGAATGTTATTCCTTTTCTTAATCTTCTCCAACTCGGTGGATGAACAAGCAGTACGTGAAGTGGGCCAGTACCTCATCGGGACTATTCACATCCTATGTCGGCAGTGTACTATTCTAGAGTTCTCATCTCCTGTCACCTAATGTAAATAATCATTTGGCCCAAAATTGTTAGGTTCCTTGGCATCAAGTGCCTCAAAATCAGTCTTTTAAAAATTAAATTAATTATTAACTAACTAAATAGATATTAAAATTTTAAATCATGAATGTAAAACATACAATCTACTATTGTGTTGCTTTCATAATACTACATCCATGTTTTTTCTTTCTACTTAGGAACAAAAATTTATCGAGGCACGCATCCGTCAATATTCAGTGTTGGCCGGTGCAATTAAATTGAATTTAGGAAATTATAATTAAAAATAAGTTATCAATAATGAATTTCATGACTATATTTATATTAAAATAGTAGAAATAAATTATATTATGAATGAATCTATATAAAGTAAAAGTGCCAAAACATAACTATCGTACCTACTTACTCTGATGATCTGACTTCGTAGTACACCCCAAAGTGTGATGATAATCTTTTGCATCAATCTTTTTTTATTTTTTCCTAGAAGATTCATATATAAGATACAATAGTAAAAAAGTTATTATTAATGAAAATCATGAAATTTTTCATTTAAAAATATCAAATGTTATTAATACCTTAAACATGGTATTCATCCAATGAGTAATCATTTGATGATACTGTTCTATTGAGAAGTCTTCCATGATAGTTAATTCCTCAAACTTTGTTCCAACAATAGCACACCGGCCAAAATACAAATCATGTTTGTAGCCTCTCTAAATCTCACATAATTAATGTAGATGTTATAACTTTTCACCCTCACAATCGGGGAAATTAAATTGAAGAGGACAAAAAATATGAATATATATAAATACAAAAAAAAAATATTACATTAAATCCAATATATGTTTTTACCTGTATAAATTCCCAAGCATTATACTTGACTTCATTTGGAAACTTTCTCCCTGAGAGTGGGATGATGAGAATGATGTGGGATTATTTGACAAGCGTTGCCAAAAAACTCAAACATTGAAGACCAGTTTTTTCTACAATATTATTATCATCATAATAGTCCACCATCAACTGTGTGTGGCAGTTCCACACCTCACGCAAACATGTAATCCCAAACCCCTTCCTCATATCAGTAGACGTATCTGTTATGAAAGAAAAACAAAAATTATATCAATACATGTTATAATGAAAATTAATTATGATATAAAAATTTGTCAGGGTTCTATAAATATACCTATGGTAGTTTGATCAATTGGCACCGCTGGATATGATAAAACTGAAGCAACACCCTGTACATGTGGAGTGGGTCATAGTGTATGCTCTGCAAACAAAGACTATGGGGGAGAAGGAGTCAAAGAATATGGAATATAGAAGCTCATAGAGAAGGAAGTTAACGTAAATGTAGAAGGCATGGATGGCTGGCCAAATGCAGGATATGGATGAGTAGTGGAAATAATTATTGGATATGGTAAAGATGTGTGAGGTGGACTAGAAGAAAATGTTGGTAAAAACAAGGGAGGCCTAAATATCCCATGTGTCCCTATAGACACACCAAGATCAGAATTTGGGATAGATGGTACATCAGGGGGAGGAAAAGGGTTTAATCGATTTCATATTCTATATCATATCGCTCTCATACCACCCCCTCATACCATCAGCTAGAGATTTGGGACCACTAATCGGCTACCCATCAAATAACTAACCCCTGAATGGTGGATCCCGCAAAAATATTAAAAATTAAATTAATCACTTGACATTATATGTTATTTAAATATATATATTTGAAAAAAATACACACAACACACACTAGTGGAGGAATTCCCCTCTCTTCCATACATTGGTTGTTGTATGCCATCCATTTCTATCACATCTCTTCAATAGGTTTCATTTCCTTTATTTGAAAAAAATTGAAGTTATTATAAAATTATAACTAATGTGTAACCCAAAAAACAAAATATATGAGAGGGGATATGGGATTCATTGGTTCTGGGATCAAGTTTACATGGCCAATAAAGCACTGAAATGTTAAATATCGTCTTAGAGTTATACTAATTTTATACATGGAAAATAATGAATTGAAATGTTCACCATGTTAGATGTGTTTCATTCATTGGTTAGAATATAGTTCAATTCTAAATTACAAATTGTACTCAAATAAAAATGAAACCAATATAGAAAATTCAAAATAATTTCAAGTCACATAAAACATATTTGTAATAAATATTTAATCAATTTGAATAGTAACAACCTTAACATCCCATGTCGAGCTAAACCAAGTGAATTGAGAACATAGATGGACGCTTATATATATTACCCAATAAAACTTTGGGTCCACAATCCACTTTGAAAATTTAGATACTATAGTCATCATAAGTAATAAATGGATTGCTTCCGATGATAGTAGGGATGGTGTCAATTCCATCATCACCATCATCAAAAAAAATTCATGGAATTACTTTAACAGTGAAACCAAATTTCGGTCGAAGATGAACTTTGACATAAAAAACATATTTCTTCATTGATAAAAATACATATGGTTCATCAGTGGAAAGACTGTGAGTCATGCCTGTAACTAAAAATCTACAGTCCTCAATAAAGGATTCATGCCTCGTAATCAAATGAAACCACGATTATTTAATCATCGTGACTTGAAAATTATGGTAATAATCCATTATTATTATTTTCTCAATGTCTCCATATTATGATAAATTTTTAAAACAATGTGAAATATCTGATTCACAAGCATAATATTTTGTTATGGTAGTCTTCATAACACCATCATGTAGTGTTCCCATGTTCTTTACTGGTTTAGTGATAATAAATTTGTACACATTGATCACAATTGATTTACATTAACAAACCATGGTATTATGACCAAAAGCCAAAGATCTTATTTCTTCAAAAATAGAGTTTGCTGGCAAACCCGATACCTAAAATATAAACATATATTAAATTCAATTTAATATTGGTTTTATTTATTTTTTCATCAATATTTCTACCTTAAATTTCTACCAAGTAGATAACTATTTTCTATGAAAAGTCTCTCTCCTTCTCATATATAAATAACGATTTTTTCTATTGATAAATTCTTTATGATTCCTTTAGATAAAAATAAAAATCGTTTAACAGATATGTAAAATTAAAAGAGAAAGGATTAGAAATACATGTTCAATTTAGATTCTTGATATAGTCATCAAACAAATCACAATTGAGAAACACTGTGTGATGTTCCATATCCTCCAAATCAAGGTTTATTGTTTTTAGTGTATATGATCTAGGAATTCATCATATTAGAGGAAGTGATGGAAAATTGGATTCAATTTTCTCATACTATTCTTCTTCATTTCTCATTACTCTGTTCGTTTTTGTAGTAAGATAAGAAAAATATATTACGCAGAAATCCATACACTCTTTTTAAAAGAAACCATTCACGATAGGAACATCGTGATGATTCCTATTCGAGACATAATATTAAATTTTGTACATTTCTCTATTATTTTGAGGGATCCAATGGAAATAAATAGGTCCTTTGTGAAGTATTTCAGTTGGAATGTGGACATTTAGATGCAACTGGCATGTAAAAAATGATGGAGGAAATATTTTATCTAAACTACAAAAAATTAATGGTGTCTCTTACAACATGTTTTGCAAGAAATTATTTGGAAAATTCTTAGCGCAAAGATCTCTAAATAAATGGCACAACCAAATAACTGACACCCTTATATTATTGGAAAAAATATGGCTAATTACTAATTGAATCAACTCATGTAGAAGGACATGATAAACTTGAGTCTTCAATGATTTCATCTTCAAATATCTTTTGTTGACCCATATTTATATATTACATGAATTGTAACCAAAAACCATAATAGTCTATAGTACTTTGAAAATTTATTGTTTTATATATGTTTCATAACATAAGCCGCATGTGGAACTTTCCATTTATTTTCACTAACACACACAGGATGTAATTCTGGTCTGATGCCCCAATCCACCATGAAAAGTCGAGATCGTAAATAATCTTTTTTTATTTCCCTTGACATTTAGAGGATAAAAACCAAGAATTCACATATATTCATTTCAATGTGCATTACATGAAAGCAATGACGGAACAAATTTGTTTTCCAATACGACAACTCAAAAAATATACTCATCATCTTCCAATTGTAACAGGTATCATTGCAAACAATATTTTCTTTTCTATATTTATGTTGACCATTACAAAATGATAAACTAAAATCTTTCAATACATTATGCAAATCAGTTCCAATCATACAGTGATGTGGATCATTGGTCTCCAGTTTATTTTCAAATCGTTGAAAATTGATTCCATATGGATGGCCAGTTGGAATGAATTGTCGATGTCCTATAAAACTAAAATTGTAGCGATATTTCATTCCTCAAGATCGAGTCTTATTCACAAAAACAATTGACGACAAATTTCCATACGTTCTCCATCCAAACATCATTCCATAAGTAGAAAAATCATTGATCGTCCACATAAGCACAACACACATATGAAATATGTCTTTTGAACACGCATAATATGTGCACTCACAAACAACCCAAAGAAGATTCGACTCTTTTATTAATGGTTTAATGTATACATATATATCATTTACGGGATCAGAAGGCCCATATCTATGTATACTCATGAACATGAAAGGTTTTTTCATACACAACCATGTGGGAGGGTTATAAATGTGTTTGAAAACTAGCCATGTGATGTTTGATGTATGCATCTACCCAAACAGATTAAAACCATCACTTGAAAGACCAAACTGCACGTTACACATGTTAGCTGCAATATCAGGATATTGAGCATCAAATTTCTTCCATGCTAATACATCTTTAGGGTGAACCAAATATTTATTATTATTCTTTATTTTGGAATCATGCCATCTCATTTTTATTGAAATTTCATCAGAGATAAAATGATTCAAGAGTCTGGGGATCAATGGAAAGTTCCACATTACTTACTATGGCACAAAATATTCTGTTCCATCGACTTTTGGATTCCATCTGGATATTCCACATTTTATACAATCATTTATTTCAATGGTTACCCCCCTGAATAATCTGTGATCTTTATGGAATGCATGAATTTCTCTTTTTTGAAAATCCATGCTCTTTAACTAATATCCATGATTTATAGTGGTTTTCAAGAATATCTACATCATTTAGAAGTAATCTCTTCATGATGGTAAGAATGTAATCAGTGGTAGTTTTAGAAATCCCATACATGATTTTCCCATGAAATAGTTGAAATAAAAATAGGATCCTTTTCATTTTACCACATACCTAATATAATAAAGTCATTGTAACATCATTCAATTTTTTTATTTTGTGAACATCATAATTGTCATTGGACGAATCTTGTGTGCTCGTATCTAAGTATTCTTGGGTTGAAATCCATTAATTATCATGATGACGAATCAATATAAACCAGTCATATATCAAATTCTCCAATCAAGTCATCTCATTTGGATTATAATCATTTTGAGATTCCATTTTATCTCTATTATGATACCACACATAATAGTAGGTTTGAAACCCTTATTTGGTTATATGGTAGATATATTCAACACAACTCAACCATGGTCTTCCTACAAAATTATAAAATGGGATGTGAATGTGACTACAATTTGAAACATCATTAAATTTGAATTCTAAAAATCACACCAAAGTGTTTGGAAAATATATTGATATCCCATCACTTTAAAACATCTAACTTATATCCATTCTGTAAAAAAATATAATCAGTTATTTTATGAAATAAATTCAATAAGTTTGAAGTTTAATCATAAATATATTTATGTAAATGTAAAATAACCACTTTATATAAAAACATAATCAGAATAAAATATACATACATGTCGAATCATAGAATTATAAATTATAGCATTGTATTAAAATCGATTTGATATTGTGTAAGAGAAAACAAAATGTCAGATAGTGGAATTAAAAAATAATATTTTTAGATCCAATATAAGACATAATCCTCTCCACATGATAGTAACCCGCTACAAATCATGAAGCCCAATTTCATAACACTTTTAACCTAAATTTTCATTAGGAGATGGGTTCATGACTAACCAGTTTTTGAACTATCATAGATCCATCACATTCGTATCACCATATAATTATCCACAAATAGTTAGAAAAATTAAATACTCTAATATTGATTTCTAATGCCCAAAATAATATAAAAACATTTTAATACAACTAGATGCACAACAAAACCTTAGGTACACCTACACATACCTCAAATACAATTAACTTGTAGTGAATAACTTCTGCACCTGACCATGCTATTTGGTTTCGTGAGATACATATCAAAGAGTAAATAATGTACATGCATGAACATCGTTGGAGTGTTATATGATGGTTATACTCCATTATTATGTGAGACTTCCTAGGATAAAAAATCATATAAATTCTTTAATAATGCTTAATAACTACCTATGAAAATTGTGACATGAATTCCAAACACTCAATATGAATTTAAAAACAACAACCCTATATGTGTATGATCATACCGTTTGATGGAGTAGGACTAAATGATCCTGTAATAGAGTAAATTTTGGTTCTATCACCGCTCACACCTGAAAATGACCCCAAACACTCTAGTGGTTAAGGTGGAAGCGACACTTCATTGAATAATTATATTGAGGGTATAATCAAAATAATTTAAGAGTGTGGTATTTCAATGGAAACATTAAGGGGTACACAAAAAAATTGCATGAATATCTTGTTGTTCTGCTTAGGTTAAAGAAGTATATAAGAGTATCTGTGTCTAACCAATGAAAACATGTCAATAAAACATAAATTTAAAGCAATCCATGGTTAGAATAACTCGGGATCCTATTGAACTCTTACATCTCAAAACCACCACAAATCAATAACCAAAACCACTACCAAAACCACAATAAACCACAAAATCCCAACTAAATTTTAATAAACAACGAAACCAAAATTAAAGTTATTCTATAAAGATAAATCTAAAAAAACACAACCTAAAATGATTTAGGATTGTGTTCATAAGGGATCATAATACATGGGACATTGTAGTGAAACCGAATGAAAAAATATATAATAAATGAAGGAAAACATACTAATTTAAAGTGGAAGAACAAAAATTAATTTAATCAATGAGATATGGATGGTTGGAAATTAGAGCTAAAAAATTCATCTAATGATTTTTTGAAAATTATTCTTAGATGAACATAAAAATTTTATGCAATGGTGTATGTGGAGGAACTAATGATGTGGTGAAGACCCATCAACGATTGGTGAATCGAGTGAACCATGATCCTATGGGGAATCATGGATCATTTTATTGGAATGTATATGTGGCTGATCAAAATCATGATGATGATGGAGATGGTAGTATCATATTTTCAGTTATAGTTATTATTTCTTATACATTTTAAATTTCCTTTTTTGATATAGGAATGTCTCATTCATTCATATTATATTTCATGGGATCTACCATGGGATCCCAAATGAAAGAAAAATCTATTTTTATAGTAGTTTGCTCTAATTAATCAATTATTACCATATTTTACGCCCAATCCTCAAGTCATACAATTGGAATACCTAAGCCTCATTGTGATGACACTGACACCATAACGTAGTTCTGAGCATGATTGGAGTTCCACTATAGTCATGTGAAACCTCTAGAGAAATATAAATATAGAAATCCTGCTTAGTACCAAGGTTCCAATGACCAATAAAGTATTGATGAAGAATAAGAAATAAACTATTAACACCAATACATAATAAATTAATCTCTATCACTTGTAAAACATTCAAAATGAATGAACCCATAAATCCTGATCATATATGATGTAGAATAACATATTACCACACCAATAGAGAAACAAGAATCATGTAGTCCCAAAAAACCAACACAATGGTTAAACAACTCAACAAAATAATTAATATGTCATTTAACAACCAAAAATTTAAAAACATTATTCCAAATTGGTATTTAAATAAACATTGTTCAGAATCCAAAGAGCTTTTACTTTTATTGTAATAGTTAAACTTATCTCACATTTAATTCAACTACTTTGATGAATAATAAACCAATGACATTTTGTTAGTCCATTTCAGTGTCCCCAAAAAATAACAATGTTTATTCTATTCCCTTATGTCATATTTTTTACTATGTCTTCCAAACTACAATTTTTAGTAGCTTATGATTTTATAAAATTTTCTTCAAATGAAGAATAATCAAAATTACTAATTTTAGAAAACATGATCTATTATGTAATTTTTAATAGAGGAATACAAGATCTCTAATATGTGATAATGAATCAATATGAGAGGCTATCAGGCATTGTTTTTAAGGGATGTAGGATTTTGGTGGATGGGTGTGATTATATTCATAAACATTTAATTTCCAAATATGGATGGATGTAAAATTACCACCGGATGTGTAGAAATAAGTTTAAATATATTTATCTACGATTCATGGTTAAACATTTTTCTGAATGATAGGGTATAGTTCATGGATGATAATATAAATTTAAATATATATATATATATATTTCTTTGTGTGAGTATTTATGTAGAATAATTATTTATTTATTAAAATGAGTTTTATTGTGGTTAGTTTAAGAAAAAGGCTATGTATGAATACATCTAAAGTCGCCATCTAAATAGGATAGCTTAGAATGTATGGGTTAGTGAAGCAATATGAATATGAAAATTTGTATTGGAACTAGCTAGACATGCACGATGTATAAACATGAAGATGGATCATTCATGGAGCATGGTGACTCCAAAAAAGGTGTTTGAGGGATGCATTCCATGTTGAGGATGATAAAGAATAAGATGAATGAATTTATGTTCATTGTGGGTATATGTAACAATACCAATTTGAAAAGAAGAATACCATTCTATAGAGTAAAATATCATGGTAATGGAGGTAAAAAAATGGGGAATTGTTTTCCACCATGATGGTGTAAACGTTGTTTTACACAGAGAGTTTTCTAATAGGAAACGTGAAGCCCACATATAGAAATTTTAGATGGAAACATAATTTTTAAATCTATATGTGATATTTAGAAATGGCTTATTCACCTTATCAAACTCAAAATGGGAATTCTTTTGGCGACCACATTATGGTACTAGATGTGCTATAATTTAGGGTTACTTGTGTGAAACAGGGAATCCAAGAATGAATTTTTTATTGAATATTTGAATGGTTGATGTAGTTCAGTGAAAATTTAAAATAGAAAGAAAAAAATCACAACAAAATTGAGCTATTCAATGTGAATATACGTTTTTATACATTATTGAAAAATGGAAAGGATTTTTTGGTTGTACATTTTTAAGAAGGAAGTATTTAGAAGAATGATTTCATAGTATATTTTTTTTACTTAAATATAAATAGTACCAATGAAAAATATAACAATTTCACAAATACATGGAGCTATTTATGAAACATTGAGTTTTTTATAATAGGGTAAATAGCCACATGTGAGGTTTTCTCAAAGACTTCGAACGAAAAGGGGGATCATAAAGCATAGTACACTACAACGAAACTGAACCAAAATTTCTAAAAGAAATGAAGGAAGATAAACCTATTTCCACTAGAAAGAAAATAATTAGATGAATAAAATATAGTTGTCTAGTTTGAAAGTACAGTTAGCACCTCAAGATCCGTTTGGGAGTAGGGTTAACAATAGTGTGGAGCTGTAATGAAGGAAAAAATGAGATCAGTTATGGAGGATAATGCATGCATGGGATTTGTGGATTTTCTATCCCACTGGTTTGGAAAAACCATTGGGATAATGGGATAGTGGAACACTATTCCAAAGGTTGATATAAACCATTAAAAACGAAATATATTGAAATTTTTTTATCAAACAGTTGGAAAACCCTTTCATCAAACAATTTATACCAATGGTTTTCTATATTCATTTTTAACAGATCCTTATTCAAAATGTTTTTTAATCCATTGGGAATAATGTGTTTGTATAAGTGGGATTTCCACTAGTGAGCCAATTCTTTCATTACGGTAGGGGTATGCTGGTTTGATGTACATTCATTATTTTTAGCACACCATTATTGTTTTATAAATAAAAATATATCAATTAAAGTGACCAATACATGTATTTTCAAACAATGTATTAGCAAACAAAATGTACCTGAGAAGACTTCCCTACACGATGTCTAGTAAATTCATTCAACGCTCCTTGGGTTATCAGGTGTGCATAAATTTGGGCTGCGTGTGAGTTTATTTTCATTTTAGCATCTTTACGATAACATATCATAAAAATTATGCCAAATCCTTTATGAATCCTTCTAGAAACCCATAATACATAGTCCTTGTGTGTGTCATCCAATATGAATTAACTTTATAAGGGACGATGAATCATTAGTTAATGTATCATTAATATTTTAAGTAATTTAATGAAATGATATCATAATGTTACTATAATATCTCCCCACAACAGTGTCTTAATCCTGATGACAACATGGTGCCTTGACGATACATCAATCAGAACACATTTTCGAGTGATTATTCTAATATAACTCTCAAATATAGACTTTTTTGGGTCACCATGTTGGCCCCTCTTATTCCATATAACCTCATTTTTTATGCCTTTTTCTATATATTTAATGACTTTTTCTAACACCATCTAACTACGATGGTCCTGCTTTTTTTATCTTCAAATGATTCGTTGCCTACCATTTCCTCGATTTCGATATCATCAATATGTTAATATGGAGTGCCAACATTGGCATGTGCTGATGGTAGTTGTACCCATGCTCTGGGAGAAGTTGTAGAAATAGGTTGAGAATTTTATTGGTCCTCTACACTCCGAGTAACAGCAGGTTGAGAGTCAACTTGTTTCTCTTCACTGCGAGAAGCCACAAGTTGAGAGACCCATTTTTCCTCCAGATTGGGAGTATCATTTTGTGTAGAATTAATTATCTTCTGATGTGGTTTAGAATTTAATTTATATTACCATAAAGTAGTAGAAAACATATAATAACCTTAGGTAACACGATATGTATTACAAAAGAATACAACCATATTATTGAACACTCTTTTTTTATGGCTGATGGAATTTGAACCCTCTATCGACTATCCAAATCAATTCATTATGGTCTCCTCTAACATAAAAAAATTAGTGTACAATGGGACTAGTATGAAATGATAGCAATGTGCCAATGAAGCAGTCATCCTCCATTTAATTTTCATCTAACCCTCTAGTGGTTATTATAGATAACAAAAACATTGTCTAGTGTTGGTTTTCAGGATCAAGATCATAAAATACCAATAATTTCTGTGATTACATTATAAAAGGTTCATCATTACACCCTTCATTATTAATAACATATTTATTGAATACCAACTCATCTATTTTAGCAACACTCCTGTTATGAATCTACTTGTATTGAATAATCGACACATGGTAGTTCTTATAAACTAACACCCATATTTGATTGAAGAGGCCAAATATGACATATTAACATAAATTGGATTTTTTTCCTTAGAACAGGAAACATGAATCGCTTTATGTGAAAGTGTATCTCCAATATTATGCATGGTATTCTTTTCATAATAGTCATTATTAAAGAATGTATAACGATTAATTACATAATCGTTTTAATATAATACAATAACACATGGTCCTCTATCTGGCCATAGATTTCATTCTAAAATTGAGTTTGGGCTTTCGTCTTACACAATAAATATATGGTCTTTAAACCATCCTATAAATTATCGATTATGTGTTTTGATATCCATTTTCAGCCCTTGATGGATTCAAATGCCTCAAAATATACCAGTGGGTTTCAACATATGGTTCAACCATGAAATTATTATGAAAAATGTAATTGTGGGCCTACTACAATTCTGTAATATTTATTGTGACAATATCTCTTCCATAAATTCCATCATTCGCAAGGCACCTAGTGTGATGAGATTTAAGTAGGCCCAAGCTTTACACTAAAGATACGTATTTGTTATATAATTCAATGGATTCCTCATTAATATATCACTCCACTATACAGCCCTGTAGTTGACATCAATTTTTCTTATACCCTTTCAAAATCATCATATTCCATTCAATGGGGTATACCAATCTACAGTGTAAAGGACCACATAGTCGAATCCCTCTAACCAAGAGAGTCGTCAATTGAACCATAAAATAAAATAATATTGGTTGGAAGAAAATTACCAATTCATATAATATGATGGAAATATATCCTTCCATACTTGGAAATATCATTGGGTCTATAACTTTGCTACATATAGCATTGAAGAAGAAACAAATCATTTTTAATGTGAAATGGACATGCATTGGAAAAATGAAATATAATGCTATAGTAACTAGATCATGAATCAAAAAGTGGATGTCCTGTGATTTCAGACCCATTAAATTTAAATCAGTCATTGACATGATGTTATAGATATTCGATGAATACCAATTAGGAAAATTTAAACAATTAACAACGTTGCAAAACTAATATCTCTTATTCCATTAAAGAGTGTATGAAAAAGGAAGTAGAAAGCCTCATTTTTCACCCGTTACGGGTGCCAACTCTTCTCATATTCCCATGGAATCCGTGTCCAACCTAGCCATAATTCCATGCATTGTTATTTCATGTGCATTTAGCAACATGCTTATGACACTATCACATACATTTTTTGGAATCATTCATTACATTAAGACAATTTATGACATAGAGAATATTCTAGTATGGTAATTCAGAAATACTAATCTCTTCTTTCTACTAGAATTTGTAAGGTTTTTCAGAAAAGGTTTACCATAAAATTGTACACATCATTTAATTTCTCAGACATTTGATCACCTGTTAGGGGAGGTGATGTTGTATGTTCTTTTGAACATCCATTGAATGATGTTGTCCAAGATCTGTACTTATGTCGTTGGGGTAGAAATATGTTATGTCATAGATACACTGTTTTCGATGAATCGTTCTACCTAATTTACTATGTACCTTGTTATCATATGGGACACCCATGAAATCCTTTAATTATATAACCTGAAAACATTCCATTAGAATGGAATTCAATTATATTTCATTAAAACGTGGACCTCAAAGTGAAATCTTCATTTTAGTAAACATTATAAAATGTTACACTTGAATACCACAATAATTTCAAATCCTTGAGCAATGGAGCCAAATAAAAAAATATAATTATTATGTTATTTGGGTCATGATATAATAAAAGATAAAATGATGTGTTTTCATTTCATGTATAACCATGGTGGAATGTTATAATTTACCGTCATATCAAGCCATGTATTTTGAGTGCATCTTTAAAAAATAAAGGATTCACTCCATCTGAAGATAACTCAATACAATGGTTTCTCGACTCGTTTCCAAAATCAGGATATTCATGATCGATTCTCTTCTAATGGGGAGATTCTGTCCGGGGGTATAGTTTCCCATCATTCTTTCTTATGTTTTTTATCCATGTTATTCGCCATGCATTCTCCTCACAAACATATAGGCGCCTAAACCCAAGATTTATTGGAATGTATCATATAACTTTACTAGGACCAGATTATTCGTTCTTGTATTGAGAAGCACCATACTTTTGGCATTATCTATGTGATTTTTGGTCCTTGTGAAACATTTTACAGTTATTCAGGTAGGAATGTATTCATTCAGAGATCATACCCATTAAACAAAGTATTCATTTGAAAACATAATTTAAGCTTGAGAGCTCATTATCTTCCAGGATCATGTCATTCAAGAGATAATGTAATTCTATAAATAGGGATTCACTCCATACATTTCCTAAATTCAAATTATACAGAATTAGTATGGTTGATAATGGTGTATATTTAGTGCATCCACCATACAAACGAGTCTTTGCACAACTCTTTAGAGGAACAAATTTTTTTGGTTAATCATGACGTTCATCTTCAACTGTCCTTGTAAGATCCTCATATTGATCTTCATCACCTACCACAACTGTAATCACATCCTCAAAACAACCTTCTTCATTTTCCACACTTGTAATCATATCTGATGATCAATAAAATTCATTTTTATCCCAACCACTAGATACATTTAATTTTCCCCTTTTTTATTACAACATTTATAACTTTTATCTCTTCTCTAATAGATGAATAGTTATTACAACTCATATGGACATGATTTTCTTGAATAACAACATTGTAAACATGGAAAATGGATTTGATAATTATTATATATATGATATTTTTGCAAACATGATAAAATGTTTCACTCCATCTTCATACTCTCTTGTCAATTAACTGACATCCAAAAAATCTTTATTCAAATCTATATTATTTGATTCAGTGAAATTAGTATATAATAAAGAAATTAAAAAAATATTAATATAATGTAGTGGTTTTTCTAATTCTATAAAAATATCAATATACAAGATTATGAAAAAATTACAATTAACATTTCCTTTTAAATCTATTTAAAATTCACCCTTCAAATTCAATTAAAAATAAATAATTTACGCATATTACTATTTAAAATAAGATGAAAATTTTAAAATAAATCAAATATTTCCAAACACTCTTTTATGAAACCTCAATTCTGTTTTAAAAGCATTCAAGAAAACTTCATGACCCAATAATCTTAATCATTAAAAATGGGTGAAATCCCTCTAAGAAACATTTCAAAACACTTAAATCGTCAAAAAAACGTCATCTTAGGTATATTAAAAAATACATAGATCCCAATAGAGACACATTATAAATGATACAAAGAAAAAACCTTGATTCATTCCAAATTAATTATTGTTTTATTATTCAATAACATTTTTACAAAGGTAGGTGTAATAATTATTATTTCCATAAGAATTTGATATTCTGCTCCCCAACATTGGTTATTCTTTATCCATTATTCCATTGTCCAGTAATACAATTATCCTTCACCAAAAAACTAGAGTCCCAACAGATATGTTCCAGAGTCAGTGATGATACTCATAACCATGAAACACATGTGTTTCAGTTTGCTACAAACATTGCATTATCCTTATGATACTTCTCTCACACTAAATAAATTGATTTTGCATTGAAAAAACAATGTATATGTATCTCACATGATGTAACATTGGTTCGTTCCTTTATAAATACACATAAGATATTATATAACCAGAACCCATTAAATAATAAAAAATATCTCAAGTGTAATTCCGTTCCCACATAGCATCTCCCTATGCCACTAATCACTAGAACATGTGGCTCATTCTGGTTTTGAAATCAAAGCCTCCTATTGAGAACTGGGCAGTGCTCCCTTTCAATGGGTGAAATTGATACACCTTATGGGTTTTAATTTAATGTTTTCTTTCACATAATACAACCAAATCTAAACCCCATGTGATTTATTCAAATTATAGATCTCCCTCCTGGTCTTTAAATCACGCCCATCCACAACCCCCTCACCCATCCACCATTGACCGATCTGGTGGAATTTGAGTGGTATGTGTTTCTTAAATACAATCCATTTCCCTCGTAATATTTTTTAAATGATAAGATGTATATATATATAGTGGATCTATGTTTTCCATGATGATATGACAATGAATTCTTCCTTTATTTATAGATCAGTGTAGAATCTAGCATGTTGTCAAAATTTATTTATCAAATAGGGATCTACCATTGACAACGAGCATTCAATGGGTATGTGATATTGAATCATTTTAATATACATTTTATCATTGGAGTATTGACGATATTACCATAATCCATTGATGATATAACATTAATCCATTGATGGGGAGTGGTGCATGAGGTCTTATAGACATTTGGATAAAACTTTATGGTTCGTATTGAGGTAGTTTGGGTAACATAATCTTTAATATCCAACCAAATCAAGAAAAACTATTTCATGAACCATTATCTGGAGGTGACCAATTTTTAGGGTGTTCATTGGAAAATAATGGCGTAATTCTGATTCAAGGGAGAGTAGTATTAACAACTATAGTCATGTAGTATCGGTTGAGGGACTTCCATACCACTACATCATAGGTAAATCCTTGTGATACAATGAAGTACCAAGAGAGAGTTCATGTGTCCCAGAGTGGAGAGATGTATCACTATATTTTTTCCTAATACATTAACATATTGATGGTTAATGCCATGAACCCCTCCCACCAATGATTCCCCTCATGAGCTGGAAGTGATGAAAGGGAGATAATGACCCCCGAGTCCTGCCTCCAATAGGCCCCGGGGTGGCGACTGGCACCAAGGGTATGAGTTTTCACAAATACGAGAGGCATTAACCTTTTTATTATTTAAGATCGGGAAATAGGGCAAGTCAACCACCAAAACGGAAAAGAAAAAGTGCATAGAAATAAATCCAATACAATCCCACATGCATGTTTAAATATTTATGAAACAAGGTACAAGTACAAGAAAGATCAAAAAGTACAATACCAAAAGAAACAAGAGTAAAAAAAACTGCAACAACTCCAACTGTCCCGACTAGTAGGGTCCCGCATGGCCCTGGTAGTCCTCCAGGAAACCTGAAAGTAAACATAGGGTGATCATATAAGTATACTCAGTAGGTAAACATAAAGCTCTTGTGCACTCGTGGGGAGACATCCTAATGCCCAGTGAGAAAACAGAAGAACCAAAATCTTGCAAGGAATCTATCCACCAAGCCTCACCAGTCACACTCACCAAGTAACACAAGTCAATAGAGTATAGTAGTAATATTATCAAAGTATGGGTACCCTGCACTACCTTCCCACTGGATACTTCTCAATCCCTCGCGCCTAACGCTCTGATTCTTTCCCGTCTTCATGAGCTAGTGCCGCAACATGGCCATACGATGCTCATAGTAACCCACTGACACACAATCCTCGGCCATCACCACATCTCATCTCGAAAACACCTGGGAACCACATCACATATCATCCCAAAGATTCTTGGGAAAAATTTTTCGTAACATGCCCGAAGGATCTTGGGATATAGGACCTGGAAGAGGGGGCATAGGGAAGAACAATAACCAGCTATCCACAATGTCCATTTGATGTTGGGAATAACACCCCCTGTCCCACTGGTGTTCGGCACGTTGTGCTCAACGCGGGTGCAGTGTGTAAAGAAACATTGAAAGATACAGATTTATATAATTATATCAACCACTCATCCCATCCTAAGGCTTCTACACAAAAGATCTGAGCACATGCCTTAGCACTGCTACCTCGAGAGTATGCACACAACGAGAAATCCCAAAACCCCATTTATGTTTTCGTGTTCAACAGATTTAGTTTTCAATTCTTTTAAATATTGGGAGACTATCAACAACCAAACCAAATCGAGTGTTCATAAAACATATCCCGGCCAACCACAACAAAATTTAGGGACAACACAAGTAATCACATACCAACTCCTTAACAATTTGATTATCATATCCATCTTTAATTCATTTCCATCACAATACCCCACCGTTCATTTATTCCCTAGTTCCAAATATAAATTCATTTTCCACATTCCACATTTCCATTACTTTTCCGTCGTATATAGTCCACTACTAAACACTTTAATAATATTCACCACCCATCATTTCAGCCCTGCTGCTAAACATCATATCACACAATAACCCATAAATTACCACTTCACAGATCCTATAACAAAACCAACCCAACACCAACATGTTCATTATTCCGTTTTGTTGAACCGGGGTGTTCAAACAATGGTTTCGAGTATTTAATCATCCAACATTATGTGATTAACCAATTTCCGCATTCAATAAAATTTCCATCCATATGAAAATACAGAAGGAGTGAGAAACATTTAATTTCGTAAGAAAAGGCCCCCAATGACCATGATTTTTAGTAGGCCGAAGCTCATTCAATTCATAACATAATATCACAAGATATAAATAATGTAACTGCATTCAAAAACTTCCCATCCCCATTATATAAGCCATTTATTATCTTTATTAAACTAGTTCAAATGTGATTCACATAAACAAGAGGACACCCACCATGCATGATGCACAATCTAGAGAGACAATGGTAAGATCCCTACCTCAATAGGTTCTGATGTCCTCCTATAAACACAACCACCACAATCACAAGGATTCTCCCAGAATGATTGCACCCACCAAGGACGTCGCGACACCACCAAATCAACAACACAAGATACTACCTGAACACGGAGATCACACGCTATAGCATGGAAAGAAAACGGGAGAAGTAGGATCAGAAAGAGAATACAAGAACAGAGGTTTAACATACCTTTTTAGAGTCGTTCGCGAAAGACCGTCGTTCCCGTCAATTATCAGCAGTCTCCTCGGTTGGAAACTGCTGAGGGGAACTCAAAGAAGAGGGAACAGAATAGGTTGTACAATTTTATCCTCGCCGACACGATCCCGGGGCCACTAACGGATCGACGATTGGAGTCCAGATGAAGAAGTTAGAGGAGGAAGACTTCTTGATCATCCAAGAGCATCGTCGTGAGAAGAAGAAGCGATCAGTATAGAAATAATCAGTGACCCTTTCTTATATAGGAAACGAATAGGTAAAACAGTATGACGCATGTATTAATGAATACACGGTGTGACCATACACCTGTTAGGCATTTTGACTAGTCAAGAAACGACACGTCACGTAGTTTCAATGCAGTTAATGATAATAATAATTCTATTAATATTTTGTGTTTCGTTGACCCAAGGCCTGAGTCATGAAAAGGTATTCATCACTGGTCTTAAAATGACCGTCTTAATTTCAGGATTATACTGCCGCTGATGGTTCGTCATTCCGACACCATATGAAGAAGTTACGGTCGCATTAAAATTATATAACCCAAAACAAAATCATGATTATTATATTATTTAATTTAATTTAACACTTATTTTCTTTCCAACTCAAATAAGAACCCACGCTCAACCTCTATTAAAGTGAAGCGCATAGGCCCCCATGATTGACTCCTCTTTTGTATTATCATAATTATCATTTAATCATTATTATATTTTAAATTTTCTCTCTCCAGTCACAATTCTATTTATGCCCCTTTATTTCCCCTCTCACGCCCAGCAGATCATAAGATTTCACCTTTGTTTTATTTGACCTTATTTCTAAAATTATTATCATAATAATAATTAATACTACACCAAAAGTGGCACCTCCCTTCCCCATTCCATGCCCAACACGCCCCAACCTTCATTCCATTATGGTTTCTATTATTTTATTTATTATTCCATCACTTTGTAATCTTTCAACAATCTCACTTCAATTTCATTATTAATAAAATTAATATTAATAATACCCATCGTTAATTTTCTAATTTAATCCCATTAAATTTTATTACCTTAATTATTCTCATATTAAACTAAAACCATTCCATGCGACTCAAAACCATTTCATTTAATTGAATTAAATGACAAAACAAAATTAATATAACTTACATATTCAACCCCTTTTTAATACATTTAATTTCATTAACCTCTCGCACATATTTTTACACCACCATTGTTATTTATTGTTTTTCAATAATAATAACAATTCATCAACTTATTTTATTAACTCATAACCATTATTATTTTCAATAATGATAATATTTACACTCATCGCATTGACCACGTTAAACCACCCTGTCAGAAATCTGAATTTGACCATGCCACGTCAATGTCACATAACATCGGTCAATTTAATTATATAATTCTATTTATTTTTATTTCACACTGATTAAATTGAAACCACTTTTATTAAATTAAAAAAATTCAATTTAATTATCCTGATATATATACATTCATATATATATATATATATTTACGTCATCGTTATTATTATTATCTTACATAATAATAACTCACATTTTATATTATTAATGCACCACCTCGCTTCCTCTGCGCATCTCCATTTATTTGTTTTCAATAAATACCTTGACTCATTTCATTAATTTATCATTATTATTAATATTATGAATAATATTAATAACACAACACCCATTTTTATTATTAAAATTTAATTTCAACAATTACTCAATGAAAAACAAATTGCATGTTGCATTTATCAACATCTAATGGATCACACACCTTCCCACTTCACATCATTATTAATAATAACACCCATTAAATCATTTTATCATGATTATTCTATTTTTAGTTTAATTAATCACACAATTTATGTCATTATAATTATTATTTAACATATTTTTACGTTATCATCAGTATTAAAAATTATCATTATAACTCGCGTCGTGTTGAACACATAGATTTCAACAAAGTAATGGACCGGAGGGGTCCAGGCCATTACATCAGATACCTCTCAAAACATTCTCGTCTTCGAGAATTAAAAACCAACCCTGAAAAAAGAATGGATCCGAACAACCACCCCGCAAGATACCTCTCAGGGATCTTGTCATAACAGGAAACAACCGACAACCCAAATTATATGAGTTAGGAATTCATTCTCTCATACCAAGATATTATCCGCATTAGGCGACACTGACTCGCCTGCAAAGGTTTAATCGCATCCACATTAATGTGTCTTGATTAGGAATTAGGTCTTCTGACTTCCATATATTAATATTTTCCAAACTTACACTACCCCCAACACCTTACAAAACAACTAAAAATTTTCCGAACACATGGCTTGAGGAATTCCTTCTCCCATGTCAAAATATTATCCTCTTTAAGAGGCACTGACTCGCCTGCACGGGTTTAATCGCATCCACATTAATGCGTATCGATAAGGGATCTAGTCCTCCTATCCCCACATGTTAGGAATATTCACACACATTTAAAGGAATGATGGAAACAACTTAGCATTATAGACTCATGAAAAACAAGGTACATGCCCAAGGCATGGATGAGAATGAGTTTCAACAAAGGAGTGCGATGCTCCTAAATTTAAACAAAACATAAAAAAAGATCATTTAAGTAAAACTAAAAACATCTCTCTCAATCTATGGCCTGGCTAGGGTTGCCGCTTATGTTGCATGAAACTGTCCATGTCCCACTCCTCTGCCTCTCTGTTGACGTCCAGGTGCCATAGTTGTATGGTAAACAAAGAACACATAAGCCCAAGTAGCAAGGAAATTTTCTCAAGGTTTCATTTTATCATTTTATTTCGATTTCATTCCCAGAACACCCAAATCAAGTAAAACACAAATCATGTTGATGCATTTACCTTTCCAAGGGTCTCTACTCTGCAATCAATGTAGTCTCACTTGGTCGTTCGGTAGACTCAGATTCCTTGCATCGGATCACGGGAGGCCCTAAAATCTCGTGTCCTAGCTGGTCCTCCCTGCCCTATGTCACACCCCAAGATCAGCCAACACTGTTTCCCTACCATCCAATGCAATCCTCAATGTTCCTAACTCCATACTTCATCCTATCTCCCAACCATCACCTATGATACCATTCTTTCATTACCCCCTCCCACCAAAGATGCCCCTCCTGAGCTGGCAGTGGTGAAAGGGAGATAATGACCCCCCCGCATCCCGCCTCCAGTAGGCCCCGGGGTGGCGACTAGCACCAAGGGTATGAGTTTTCACAAATATGGGAGGCATTACCCTTTTTATTATTTATGATCGGGAAAAAGGACATGTCAACCAAAAAAAGTAAAAGAACAAGTGTATAGAAATAAACCCAAACCAATCCCACATGCATGTTTAAATATTTTGGAAACAAGGTTCAAGTACCTGAAAGCTGAAAAAGTACAATACCAAAAGAAACAAGAGTACAACAAACTATAACAACTCCATCTTTCCTGACTAGTAGGGTCCTACACAGCCATGGTAGTGCTCCTGGAAACCTGAAAGTAATTGTAGGGTGAGCATATAAGTATACTCAGTAGGGAAACCTAAAGCTCTCGTGCAAAAGTGGGGAGAAATCCTAATGCCTCGTGAGAAAACAGAAGAACCAAAACCTAGAAAAGAATCTATCCACCCAGGCACACCAGTCACACTCACCAAGTAACACAAGTCAATAGAGTATACTAGTAATATTATCAATGTATGGGTACACCGCACCACCTTACCACTGGATACTGCTCAGGCCCTCACGCATAACGCTCTAATGCTTCCCCCTCTTCTTGAGCTAGTGCCACAACTTGGCCATACGAAGCTCATAGTAACCTGCCGGCACACAATCCTCGGCCATCACCACATCTCATCCCGAAAAAACCTGGGAACCACATCACATATCATCCCAAAGATTCTTGGGAAACATCTGTCATAACCTGACTGAAGGATCTTGGGCTATAGAACCTGTAAGAGGGTGCATAGGGGAGAACAATAACCAGCCATCTACAATGTCCTTTGGATGTTGGGAATAACTCCCCCTGTCCCACGGGTGTTCGGCATGTAGTTCTCAATGCGGGTGGGGTGCGTAAAGAAACATAGAAATATACAAATTTATATAATTATAACAACCACTCATCCCATCCTAAGCCTTATACACAAATGATCTGAGCACATGCCTTAGCACTATGGCCTCGAGAGTATGCACACAAAAAGCAATCCCAAAACCCCATTTATGTTTTCATGTTCAACAGCTTTAGTTGTCAATTATTTTAACTATTGGGAAACTATAAAAACCAAACCAAATAGAGTGTTCATTAAACATATCCCAGCCAATCAAAAAAAAAGTTAGGGAAAAAACAAGAAATCACATACCAACTCTTTTACAATTTGATTATCATATCCATCTTTAATTCATTTCCATCACAATACCTCACCTTTCATTTATTCCCTAGTTCCAAATATAAATTCATTTTCCACATTCCACATTTCCATTACTTTTCCCCTGTATATAGTGCACTACTAACAACTTTAATAATATTCACCACCCATCATTGAAGCCCCGCTACTGAACATCATATCTCACAACAACCCAAAAATTACCACTTCACAGATCCTATAACAAAACCAACCCAACACCAACATGTTCATTATTCCGTTTTGTTGAACCGGGGTGTTCGCACAAGGGTTCCGAGTATTTAATCTGCCAAATTTACATGGTTAACAAATTTCCGCATTCAATAAAATTTCCATCCATAAGAAAATACAAAAGGAGAGGGAAAATTTTAATTGCTTAAGAAAATGCCCCCAACGACCATGATTTTTATTAGGCAGAAGCTCATTCAATTCACAACATAATATCACAGGATATAAATAATGTAACTGACTCACAAACCTCCCATCCCCGTTATATATTCCATTTATTATCTTTATTAAACCGGTTCGAATGTGTTTCACGTAAACAAGAGAACACCCACCCTGCATGATGCAAAATCTAGAGAGACAAAGGAAAGATCCATACCTCAAAAGGTTCTGATGTCTTCCTACAAACATGACCACCACGATCACAAGTATTCTCCCAGAATGACTGCACCCACCAAGGATGTCATGACACCATCGAATCAACAACACAAGAAAATCCCTCAACACGAAGATCACATGCCGTAGCATGGAAAGAAAACGGGAGAAGTAGGATTGGAAAGAGAATACAAGAACAGAGGTTTAACATTCCTTTTTAGAGTCGTTTATCAAAGACCGTCGTTCCCGTCAATTATCAGCAGTCTCCTCGGTTGGAAACTGCAGAGGGGAAGTCGATGAAGAGGGAACATAATAGGTTGTATGGCGTTATCCTCACCGAGACGATCCCGAAGCCACTGACGGATTGACGATCGGAGTATGGATGAAGAAGTTAGAGGAGGAAGACTTCGCGATCATCCAAGAGTGTCATCGTGCGAAGAAGAAGAGATCTGTCTGGAAATAATCCGTGACCCTTTCTTATATAGGCAACGAATAGGTAAAATAGTATGCAGCGTGTATTAATGAATACACGGTGTTACCGTACACCCGTTACGCGTTTTGACTGGTCAACACACGACACGTCACGTAGTTTCCATGCATTTAATGATAATAATAATTCTATTAATATTTGGTGTTTCGTTGACCCGAGGCATGAGTCATAAAAAGGTATTCATCATTGGTCTTAAAATGACCATCTTAATTTCAGGATTATACTGCCGCTGACGTTTCATCATTCCGACACCATATGAAGAAGTTACAGTCGAATTAAGATTATATAACCCAAAACAAAAACATGATTATTATATTATTTAATTTAATTTAACACTTATTTTCTTTCCAACTCAAATAATAACCCACGCTCAACCTATCTTAAAGTGAAGCGCATAAGCCCCCATGATTGTCTCCTCTTTTATATTATAATAATTATCATCTAATCATTATTATATTTTAAATTTTCTCTCTCCAATCATAATTCTTTTTATGCCCCTTTATTTCCCCTCTCACTCCCAGCACATCATAAGATTTCACATTTGTTTTATTTGACCTTATTTCAAAAATTATTATCATAATAATAATTAACACTACACCAATATTGGGGCCTCCCTTCCTCATTCCATGCCCAACACGCCCCAACCTTCATTCCATTATGGTTTTTATTATTTTCTTTATTATTACATCACTTTGTAATCTCTCTCCAATCTCACTTCAATTTCATTATTAATAAAATTAATATTAATAATACCCATCATTAATGTTCTAATTTAATCACATTAAATTAGATTACCATAATTATTCTCATATTAAACTACAACCATTCCATTCGACTCAATACCATTTCATTTTATTGAATTAAATGACAAAAAAAATTAAAATAACTTACATATTCAAGCCCTTTTTAATACATTTAATTTCCATAACCTCTGGCACATAGTTTTACGCCACCATTGTTATTTTTTTCAATAATAATAACAATCCATCAACATATTTTATTAACTCATAACCATTATTATTTTTAATAATGATAATATTTACGCTCATCGCATTGACCACGTTAAACCACCCCGTTAGATATCAGAATTTGACCATGCCACGTCAATGTTGCATAACATCCGTCAATTTAATCATTTAATTATATTTATTTTTATTTCACATTGGTTAAATTGAAACCACTTTTATTAAATTAAAACCATTCAATTTAATTATCCCGATATATATACATATATATATATATGCATATTTATGTCATCACTATTATTATTATCTTACATAATAATAACTCACATTTAATATTATTAATTTACCACCTCGCTTCCTCTGCGCATCTTCATTTATTTGTTTTCAATAAATAACATGACTCATTTCAATAATTTCTCATTGTTATTAATATTGTGAATAATATTAATAACACAACACCCATTTTTATTATTCAAATTTAATTTCAACAATTAGTCAATTAATAACAAACTGCATGTTTCATTTATCAACGTCTAATGGATCACACACCTTCCCACTTCACATCATTAATAATAATAACACCCATTAAGTCATTTTATCATGATTATTCTCTTTATTAGTATAATTAATCACACAATTTATGTCATCATCATTATTATTTAACATATTTTTACATTATAATCAGTATTAACAATTATCATTATAACGCGCGTCATGTTGACCACATCGATTTCAACAAAGGAATGGACCAGAGGTGCCCGGGCCATTATAGTTAATGATGATAAATATAATATTGGTGGTTTAATCCATCCATAATGATTACCTATGGGGATGTGGGAGGACATCATGATGAACATTTTGATTGGGTGAGCCAAGATCCTATGAGTCTTGACACATTCAATGTTATTTTCAATCAACTAATGACATATTATATATTAATACCAATCTAAGAGACTCACTCTTTAGGTGAGATTGTAATTTTTTTATTTCTGTCATTTTATGATTACTTGGAGTTCCCTTTATTATATTTTATAAGAGGTATTCATACTCCAAATATCTTTTTTTAGGAAATTCATGTTTAAATCCCAATGGACTCTGTTAAGATTATTAAAAGTGTCCCACCAAAAGACAGATGGAAATATAAAGATAATGATTCAAATACTAGAGGATATGATCATATATTTTAATATAGAAATCGGTGTAAATTGTGATAAGAATCTAGATTTGGTGGTCTACAATTACAATAATAAATTCATGGAATTTATATAAACGTAACCATTTGAGTCTCTATAGGGACTATCATGATGGCCACCACTATATTGGAACATGGATGTCGATAATGTAGTATTTAGGACTAATATAGTCCACTATTCCATAGAGAGGATGTAGTTTGATTAATGATGATGGTGGACACTCAATGGAAGAATAAATCATATGTATAAATTAGGAGTTGATAATTTTTTCCAGATGGAATCATTGTTTTCTTTTGAGTGTCTCATCAGTAAGGGAATCAATTTTTTTGATGAAACAGAATCTAGATCCCTAGAATATTGGTCCCTTAATGATCAGAAAATAGTTTAGTACAATGGTATATCATATGTACCTTCATTCACATTATTGAGTCAGGCATGATGTGTTCCATCATTCCCTTCATTTGTGGTACATGTAATAGAATCCACATATTATTAATATTTAGGACATGGAGTGGATTACCAATGTATTTAATGTTGATAATTCAGTGTGGATTATAGAGTAGTGAAATAATTTTTTTTGATGTCATATATTACCCATTTTCTAGATCATATGATAGTATGTATGATTTAATAGGATACGCAGTACTGGGATTCTTATGTTTGTTCTTAGTATCCCAGTTTGTTCACGTACTACTACTAGAGAAACATCCCAAAATGAAATAAATTATTATGGGCGAATTTTAATTTTCTAAAAAAATTATTGTACCTAGAATCTTGTTCTTTTATTATATAATTTTCTTCTGTGGAAAAAATCCTATAAAATTTATTTTTATCTTACTTATGGAAATGGTCCTACGAAATGATATGTGCATTATACGATTAAAAAAGGATTATTTGGGATTTTCACAAGTGTTAATATATTTTTAAATTATATCTGTTATTGTACATTAGATACTACATAAGGATAAGGTAAATATATATAATATATGAAAGGATGACTCTATTATTCTGTAGGATGTGTGGGGTGGCTATGATGATGTTTAAGGATATTCCTAGATTTCTATGTGTTCCATAAGGTTAAAACAAAATTTTGAAAATATGTATAAAGGTTCCTAGTAGCTAGGTAAATGAATACCATTTTTCATAAGGCTAAATCATAAATTCTAATTTTCATGTAATTATAACCATGATGTTGTGTATGGTTATGTTTAGATGAGTAAGGGTAAAAATTACATTTCAGTGGGGTTTTATGGGTAAAATCATACCCACATGTGATTGTTTGGAGATAAATTATGTTAATCCTTTATATTCATATGAAATCCTCTTTTCAAGAAATACTTTTTTTTCATTTTATATTCAATTATTCTTCACAATATTGACCATATAACATTTTTCTACTCAATTAAAATCCTTAAATTATAGGAAGTAATTGACTTACGCAATTAAATATTGTGAGATACTTTATTATATGATTTAAAAATACCACAATTAATAATGCCATAAAAGAAAAATTAAATGATGAATAAAATATTTGGGTTTAAATTTTTTCAATAATTATGTGTATTTCGTTATTATAATGATCGAAAAATTAAATCCAATTTTATTTTGGTGTATATTTTGAGTTTGAGTGGCCAAAAAATTAGCATGTACAGGGTTGGTGAACCATTCTATGATCAATATGTGTTATTCATCAGCTTATTAATAGTAGTATAACATCATAATCTATCCTCTATTCGTGTATGATACGTTTTAAAAGGTAAATGAAGGAAATTATTTAGAAATATTATATCTGAAGACTTCTAAATAGCTAATCATAATTTAAAATATTGGCAATAACCTAAAATAATGGAAATTAATAACTAAAATATTCCATCCCATATACTATTATTATGGAAAGGGGAAATTATTTTCATATTTGGAATTATAATTATCTCTATAGAATAAATGGATAATAATTGATTTCATTAAATGGATAATTTTTAAATTATAAATGAGTGAGAATATATTATCACATGTGGTTGTATATTTATTTTTTAAATAAAATTATTCAAATGGTTTTTGGAATCCCTATAAAGTTGTTTGATTTGCTGAACACATGGACATGGTTTGGGTGATGATGACATGATGAACATTGATTTTCTTCTTTAATATCCTTGAGGTGGGATGATATATATATATATATATATATATATATATATTTTGGACACTTATTAACACTTGTTTATATTATACAATTATTGTGTTCAAATACATTAAATTTATTCTTGATTATTTCCACATATGAATGTTTACATATCCAATGATAACCTTATATGTTACTTTCTTCCATGAATAAATTTATATATTATTTTTTAATAATTTATTTTTATCACAAGTATTACATGATTATAAATTCTTTGATTATGATATGTTGTAATTTAATGTATGGTTTACCATGGAATGTGTTCCTTTTAAGGTATTTTCATTGTTCTAAAACATATTGGACCATCCGGACATGATTATCCCTTATGAGGGATGTGTGTTAGAAATTAGACTGTGGAGGTTATGGACCTATGAAAATGGATGGGAGGTCATGATTCTTCAAGGATTTTTTGAGATATATTCAATATTCATGTGATTCTAAAGGATCTTAGTATGATATTCCTAGTGGATGTTGAGTGGCATGATCAATCAATTCTTCATATATGTTGAGAAAATGACTCACTTGATGCCTAGTGGATACAAAGAAGTATATACAAATTATGTTGTGAATCATGATTACTAGCCATATGGAATGTTCTGGATTACTCCTGATATCAATGAATTCTTTCCAAAATAGAGAAAAAGCATTTTATTATCGGGGATCCTAACAGCTTGGATAGCCCAATGGTGCTCAATATTGAATTTTTTTATCTATTTCAAATTTATTATTAATTATGAAATTCACCTGCTTACATGTGATCATCATTTTGAAAAACATTACTTGTGTTTAACAATATTTTATTTCTCACACGTTATTATGGAATTATAATGTTTGTGGAGTGTATAAATATAGGGATATGATTATAGGAAACAGGAACATGGCCAATGGATGAGCAGGGGTGCCCTGATTAGGTAGAAAACTATTATATACATTATTTGAACTCTAGTTTTAATTATTAAGTTATCTATTTCATTTATTACAAATTTTTTTACAACCTCATTGGGATCCCATTTATTTATTGTAAGACGAGTATGGATTATTTTAGTTTCTTTGTTACACAATAATTATTGTAATTGTTCTAATTTTTTTATTATTTATTATATAATGTAATGATACTTATGTTATAGTCTATATACTTATGCAAGTAGACCCTCATTTGTTTTTGGGGGACTCTTTTGTATGGGAATTCATGCATAAGGTAATATTACACTCCTATTTGGATTGAATTGTTAGGGATTGTGTGTTACAGTACTCATAAAAAATTAAATGGTAAATTTATATGTTCTGATATAGTTAAAAACCCCATAATGAAAAATATCTTACCCATGATTTGGAGTTACATTTTATTATCATTTATTTAAAGAGATTGATAAAATATAAATATTGGGGAACAATGTTATATAATATTTTTATGAGATTATGATGTATAAATTAACACAAAATGAACAAAAAATGACATAATGTATATAATTAGAACTACTTATGATCTATTACTTTCCGTCATTTATCACCTTGTATAAAAACAATTATTTGATTCATTAATTAGGAAAGTCCTTTTTTCCTATGATGATGAGGATTGAAGAAGACACAAACATAATTGATTTAGAAAAGATAGAATTTATCTTTATATGGGGAGAGACTTTATCTATAATATCCCACATGATATCTCAATCATAAATAATGGTGAATTTCAGTAAATAATAATATAATGATATAAATATATAATTGAAATAGAATATAATAAAAGTTAAAAAATAAGTGAATGATGATAATTAGAGCGTACTGAAATTTTCAACAATGTTATGTTTCCCATATTATATAGATCTGATGAAATAGTTTATAGATGAATACCATAGCTCTAAATTCTATTTAAATCCTGAATCGAACAGGCATTATTGGGATATTTTACATCATTATTGATGGTATAACAAAAAAAAGATATAATAATGACTATACAACAAGATGTTTAGGTTGTAAACAATATATTGTGGGGTGAGAAATATCCAAAGGATTTCTGAAAAAACTATCCATACCTATATTTTGGTGGGTAATAAAAATTATGGGCTTAGTTACTATTTATATAGTGATAACCAAGGGAAAAATATTATACGGGTATTATTTCATAGAAAAAAATTTCAACATATTTTATTTCCACTCAGGAGGATTTCCCCCTTAACTACATTTTTTTAATATTCACAATTTAGTTTTATTTAATGGGGTTATATTATCAATATATTCTTACAATATTATTGGATTTTCTCATATGATCTAGAGTATCATTAAAAAGGTAATTAATACCAATGTAAACCCTACAGTAACCTATATGAATCGAGATGATAAGGATCCTGAATGTGATATTTAAAAATTAGGAGACATGTTTTGGGATATATTGATTTATTTTTAGGGGAATTAATTTCAATGTATCAATACTTAATGAATTAAACTATAACAAGAATAGTCACTCTATCATTATAATGGATCAGTGTAGATAACACAATTGGAAGAGGTGTAAAACTGAAAAAGGATGGGTCGATGTTATAGTAGGAAGACTATTTGGACAAGGAATTATGAAAGGAACTATAGAGATGATACAAGTGATACCAAAACATATAAAGGTTTCACATTGTTGAAAAAAAACCACATAAGAAAATAATGGAATTAGTTAGAGTTCTATGTTAGGGATCATGTTTTCTTTATAATATCACCATAGATATGGGTATTGAGGTTCGAAAATAATGGAAAAATAATTGAAGGGTACAATGGAATATTTGTGTTTTGGGTGTATGTTGGAGTAGTTTCCTATTAAATAAAACCATATAAAATGCTTCCCAATTCCTCACACATATTCCATGTTTCCCTATTAATAATGTATATTTCAAAACCAACACATATAAAAGAAACTAATCATATGGAATTGGAAACAAATACATCTTATGAAGAACAATGTGACTAGATTCTTAATGACATTGAATATATGTTGAGGAAAATTTTATTCTAACTTGTGAATGTCTTATGGATAATCCTATGTTTCAAGAAGTAACAAGGAATAATAAGGAATGAACTATTGAGTAATACAACCATTTTCTTGAAATGAAAAAAAACTAATAGTGAAAATCTTTAGTAGGGGAGAATATAAGAAACCTAAATCCCATTAATTTTTTAAGAACAATTATTTTACAATTATTGTTATATTATTGGAATATAGAAACAAAATTATTATTACCACCCAAACATTTTAAGTTATTATTTTCTCGTTAATTAGTTTTACTTACATTGTTTTACTTATGTGTTCTACACATACAACATATAAATATTAAAAAAACACATTAAATCATGAGTTAAAATAGTTATTTTAGATTATTATTAAAACCATTTAAATGTGTATTATTTAATGGAAAAAAATAAAAGTAAAAAACTATAAAGGGAAAATTTTGGACAACCTGGTTAGCTAGAATCATCTTTAACATGAACTATAATAATTATATGAACCTAAAACATATACAAATAGTATTTTTTTTAGAAAAAAGAAATTTAGAACCTTTAGTTGAATTTAGGTGAATAATGAATAACTGAACGACGTAGTATTTAATGGAGGTAACTTGACTGTTGGAATTGTTATTTTAATTTTGGAATAGTAACATGACCATTGGGAATAGTAACATGATCTTAAGGGAAATATTCATTAAAATTGGAATTATAATTTTCCTAAAAAAATAAATTGTTAAATTGGTATTATTTTTATATATATTTTTATTCTATAATATATTTTTATATATATTATGGTTAAAAACTCAAAGAAAATACTAGAAAATTTATAATAAACTGTATTTTATGATGTTCTGTAAGAATAATAGTATTTATACTAAAAATTGTATAAAATAATGATATATTGTTTTTATAAAATGAATTAAAAATCATCACATCAAAATTTTCTTTGGTTTATTTTCATCATTATTTTCATTAATACTATAATTTCATGGTAAATAGTATTATTTTTTCCATAATTGGTGTATCTCACATTAAATATTCAATAATGAAATAAAAAAATATTTATATCTATAGCAACATGATAAATGAAGAAAAATTTAATTTCATGAATGATTTATTAAAACAAAATAAAAATTATATAAAAAACCTAAAAATAACATTCCAAAATATTAAGTCAAATGTATTCTTATAAAAAATAATTTTCCTATTTTCCACTTTCATTTTAAATAAAATATTGAATTAAAATTATTTTGGTTTTTATTATACTAAAACTATTATTTTTTATTTTTTATGATTCATTATGAAAAAAATAAAATTTACATTATTTTCCTTTGATATACTATTTTGTTCTATATTTTAACTCAAAAATGAATCTCTCCTAAATTTTAAATAACCCCTCACCTTCCCCTAGAAAAAACAATCCTCCCCCACATAACAAAGCCCAATAATTGAAAAAATAAATCTTTATAAGATTTTTCAAACTCTAGGTACAATGATTCATAATCCATCTCCAATATCAAGGATTTCTATTAATGTATGAGAGAAGAAATACCTAGAAAAGAATATGTTTTTTTGCAACATTTATTTAATTTTCCTCTTATATTATCTTATTTCTTATTTCATTCAAAACCAAATATTATATGATTAATTAAAGAACTATGTCTACATGATAAAATTTATTTTCTCCTACTGTAAATAATATATTTTTACATTATTATTATTTTATAATTTTCTATCTCTTCTTTTGTTCAACATTCCCAATAATAGTTGATTAACCATCAAGGAGGTTTTTTACAATTTTTTCTTTTTAAACAAGCATATGGATAGATTCAAAAATGTTATTTATGTTATATAATTAAGTATGTGTATTTATATTTTTGAATTAATTATTCTAATTTATAAATGACCTTTAAAAAAAATGGTTATATCAAATCTGTACAAGATCTTCTTATATAAAACATGAGGAAAAACTATTTCATTTCAATAATGTGAATTTCGAAATACAATCAAATGAGTATATTTTAAAACAACTGAAAATGATAACAATAATTACATTCAATTTCAATGTATTAATAAACATAATTCTATTATTCCAGATATGATAAACAAATAAAATATAGTGGGTAAAGGCATGGTGATTCTCAGGGCCAATTCGTTTTTCTTCAGGTAATCTATATTTCTCATAATTTTCCATATGGATATTCACATAATTTTCCGAAAATATTCATTCACTATTCATACCCTTTTTTTCAAGGATATATTTTTTCTCATTCCAATTTTATTTTGTTTGAGGAATAAAATTATTTTTTTAAATGACCTTTCATTCCAAAACAAATCCAGGAGTCATCATGAGTTGTTTCATATTTTCTCAAGAATAATTTTTTTATTTCAATTATGTTTTTTGTTTCTAATTTTGGATCCAAATTTTTTTATCGAATGAATGTTTTATGAATTCCATAGTAACAACATACATTTTCATGCGTTATTTTATCTATATATTATTGTTGTACATCCTTGTAGAAGGCAGAAATTTGATAATTTTATAATGAGATGGGTGGGACTGGAATTATATATCCCTATAGTTTGTTGGGTAATTTGTTGTATCCCTTAATACAATACATATTATAATTGAACATCATGTAGGTTTTGTTCACATTTATGATGATTTCAGTATGCCTATATGTTATGTTTGAACATTATGCTATATATTATGACAACTATGTGTGGTATTTCAAGAATATGACATGATTTATAATTTTTAAACATATTCCACATTCCATAAAATTATAGAATATTTCTCCTATGAATATTGTTATCATCCTATGATTATGATATGATAATTTATATAATCCTCACCCATGTTCTTTTTATTAATTTCCTTCATTCCTCCCCTTATAAAGATTTTAGCGCAACCCTTTCATTGATTTATAGAATCAGTTGACTGTATGTACTATGGAGATCATGATATATTTAAAATGACAGAGAAGAATAATTAAAATAAATTCTTTTTTAGTAATTATAATTTATATATGATTTCAATTATCTAAATAGAATACAATTTTGATAATTTATTATACCTTTAGATTTTTTTATCATAAAAAATGATGTAATTGTCGCATAAGAAAATGATCGGTCTTACTTGTTGGTATCAGAGCATGGTTTAGTTATATTTGTAAATTTTATTGTGAAACATTAGAGAAGAAATATGAATATGTGTAAATCCTAGAATAATCATTTTCCAAAAGGATAAACACATGGATCCATAAAATATTCATGTAGAGAAAATTTGCACATAATACTTAATTATTTATCCATATTTTTTTGATTTATTTTTCATTCAAGAACTTACTATTTAAATTTATTTTTGATATATGATCAAACATTCAAAGATCTTATGTGATGACAATGAATTTTTTTTAAATCACAATGATATTGGAGATGAATTTTATAACATTAGGGTCATTCATACCCCCTATTTTTAGGAAAATATAAATATCCTAAAAAACATTGAACGTCAACCTTTTAATAAGAAGGGGAAATTTGATATCATGTTCTTTATAACGAAATCAACTCTGATGTTTAGTGGGTTCATTGATCCACGTGTTGTAGAATACAAGGTTCACCAAAAGATGAAAATGTTTTCAATATTCCATTATTCTACGATGTAGATGGTATCTCTAAATATTTGCTGATTAGAGGGAGAGGTTGTTCAATTATATGTTTTAAAAAACAATAAAAATTTGAAGGATGAAACAACTTTATAGAATGGGAATTTATTTAGAATTTATATCCTAAAATGTTTTCCCATGAATAAATCAAACATATATGGAGAGGTAATTTCTACAAATTATGGAAACTGATTGTGAATCTTTAATGAATTATGAGAAAAATTCACAAAATAATCAATATATGCCAATACATTTGTTATCAATAGTGATAGAAAAATATATAGATTATTTAGTGGTTTAAAATACATCTTATAAAGGCTATATCTATGGAACACCCTGACCTAGGATCTACATACGTGGGCCCGAGATGTTTATCCACATGACCTGAAGTATGCCTCCCCATACTTTATAGGCTTTTGACTATCTATGAGGATATAATATGTTATGAGGAGAGACGATACCATCATTATCAAAGTAATAAAATATAGTAAATGAGTATATAATTGAGAAAAATAATAATAAACAAAAACCAATAAAATCTAATCCTCACATGAATAATTCCATAATAGTGTAAATGAACACAAACCAATTTAGCAGATATGTTTGGCCATATATCTATTATCTGTCAACATAAAAACAATAATAAATATATGTGGTAATATCATATCTATTTCCTAATTAAATTTATGGTTCCCTAAACCATATTTCATATGGAATCCCAAATTATCCATCTAACATACAATGTTTCCCTTCTCCTGAACTATAAAATTAATGTATACCCATGTACTAATTAGGATTTTATGTGTAGTGTGAGTCAATCATAATAGGCCACAACCTATTATTTCTAAAGTAATAGATAGTGTAAATCATTTTATGTTGTTTTACAAGGAAACGTAATTAGGTGAAAATGATATCAATGGTCAAAATTTAATAATATTTAATTTGGCACACTTGTTGTCAGATTAACTATGAAACCTAGCCAACAGTACCTGCTTTGGCCTATGACAAAGTATGAACCATCTATCATATGTCCATTTTTATTATTTAAATGTGTTTTAATTCTAATTCAATTAAAATTTATGATAAACACCATGGAGAAACATTATATGTACCAAATCATAGTTGCTCGGGGGAATCAGTCCAACATCATTATCAAAGGAACTTAGAGCCCCAATCTGTCACCAATACTAAATGTACAAAGAGCTTCAGTCTAGAAACAAGATCTCATTATTATAACAGGTCCTAGAGTATCATCCTTGTACTAATGGATGAATAAAGTCAATCAAACATTGACATCTCAATATCCATATATATATATTTATCAAGGTTCAGAATAAGTCATCTTTTTTTCAACCATCAACAACATGGAAAATAGTTCCATTCAACAATCATAACAATTATTTTTTATCATCTTCATAATTATCCACCTGGTAAATCCTCATTTAATCAAATATGTAATTTCACATAAATTATATCACATCCAACTGACCCTTCCATTGTATGGAACAATTCATTTATAACTAATTGACATTCTAAACACTATCATCATTTTTTATCATCACAATAATTTTAAACTCTCCTTTTTAAATTTAACTATTATCATTAAAATTAATCATCACTCCCAAAGGATATCCATTAATCCCAGACCCACAGTCATATTCAGATATAATAGGATCTGTGAAGTATCTCACAAATTCATAAGTATTCAATTCAGTATTATAAATATAAACATAATTGTGAAAAAATTTCGTGCAATGTGGTTGTGAAATTATATATAAAAACACAAGATAATCATGAAAACAATGGTAATAAATATATAGACCACCTACCATATGTCCATTTATTATATTATACTAAACCATGATCCTTGATTATATTTTAAAGGGAAGAATCAGAATAGTTTATGAAAATGAAGAAGGACAATATGATCCTCATGATCTAGACATGTATCTTCTTTATTTCTATAGATCCAAAAATTAAACAACACATTTACTCTAAAGGAAACATGAATCTATCCATATAAATTAGAAATATGGTTTTTAGAAAGATAATATGTAGTTATCTAGGTGGAAGGAACAATAATAAAGGCTTACCCATCTATATGGATATAAAAAAGGATTTGATTCACCTAATAAATTCTCCATGATCAATATTAATCACATCTCATAAAATTTGAGAAAAATTATTTTTGAAATAATTGAGATTAAGAAAGAATAATTCTTTAAAATTATAATTAATCATAGATCAATAAATTTTTGATTTCAACTATATGTTTCATGGTTATACTAAATAGCTGGGAAAACTATGAACTACTAGTGTGCTGCTACTCTCCCATGAGAGTCTCTAACATGTGTTTCTCGCACTTTTGGACACACCATGCACCAATTTTTTTTCAATCATTCTAATATAAAATAGTTTCTCATATTCATACCTATGTGTATGAAAATCCATATCCCAACTAAGATAATAACCAATCCCTCATTCGACATGTCGAATAGTTTCCTAGATGGGGTTCACAGTTTTTAACAAATGTGATCATACCCAAAACTTATAGAAAAGCCTCCAATGAATGAGAGAACTCATCCAAAAAACCTGAATCATAAATTAGTAATTATATATAAATAAAATACATATATAAGTGGAAATTTTTCAAAAATTGAATTGAATGTCTTGATAAAGATTAATATATTACAATGTCCCCACCTTATAATAGGTCATCCAAGAGCTGTACCCCCAAGCATCACTAAACTTATAAGGTAAAAATGTCAGGAGACCAGAGCCTTCATATCTATATCCATACCCCATGTTTGATCCAAAAAAATCATGGTTAAACATAACTAATAAGAAAACATGGTCATTCCAGGAATAAAATTCCCACTATGATCCACAACATGAATTAGATGATCCTCAAATGACGAAACTTGCACATGCTCAACATCACCATCCTCTGTCACATAAGAAGGGTATCGATGATACATCCAATAATGAGATGTATAAAATTCATCATTAATTTATTCATACCTTATTGGAATACCCAATAATTATTCCCCTAGTATTATCCCATATACAGTCTCAAACAACACTATACATTGGGCCTCCAACTTGTATTTGTTCTGAATCTGATAGTGAGGCAATATCGATGAAACACAAAATAATATAATTTCACCCACTATAAACTCAAGTGGTTGATGAAATCAACTGGGATAATATTTCTAACTACACAAACTATTTTCAAACATTTGTAAATCAATGGAACCTATTTTTAGATCTCATGCACAAGACTCGGTCCGAACAACTTTAACCCGCCCGCCTCCTTCTAAAAAATCGTTATTAAGCATGGACTGCCATGTAAAACCTGATATATATCCATATGAATAATCTTTTAATAATTATTATTATAAGGGAACTCATCCAACACTATGTTCTTCTCCCATGAACTGTAAAATTCTAGGGCGTATGCCTAAACCATGTCCTCTAGCACCTGAATATTATGCTCTTATTACCCTTTTTATTCATGAAATCATATAATCTAAAACAACTATGTACCTAAATCCATATATTTTCCTTTACATAAGATTCAAGTAAAACATGGTTTTGGATCTAACACTATACTTTATAGTACCATGTGAAAACAATCTATATCACAATCATTCATATCACATAACTGATCAACAGTGAAATTATCCTAAGTTAGAAAGAAATAGGAATGTTTCATCATTATTTCAAAAATCAACCATAACAAATAATTCATTAGAGGATTCCCTGGTATAAAGATAAAAAATCATGGTAATTTTATATAAAAAATAATCTAATATTATAAGTGATTGTAATAAACCAGCATTCCATTGATTCACAACCTTCACTTTCAAATAGGTGTAACATCATGTCACAAAACCAATTATATGTTTCATAATTACTGGCATCCAATATTTTTAAAGAAAATACCAATGTACATTGTGGTAAAACCCATACTCACATCCCACATTAAGGCATGGAACTCACACCTTAGGACCGCTCACATACAAGTAGTAACAATAACATGAACACAAATATAGGTGATCTCATCATCATAGATAAACCAATATAAAGTTATCTCCTGACCTACAAGACTATATATCATTTCCACACACTCCAAGGATTCATACATCCTCCCATTGAATCATCAGAGTAGTGTGGAATAAATTGATATGGATATGATCATTATCTTCTTCATGTCCTCATAAACTATTATATGCATATCAGAGAACAATTCTATCATCTTCAATATAGTGTTAGACTCAAGAAATACCAATTTATATATCATCCATATTAAAGTTTCAATAACATGTTTACGTTTATTGTTGTATTGGATATAGAAAAGTCATACTTATTCATGTATTTAGTGGATCTCAATTTCATGAGATTTATATATTAATGTGAAATGGTGAAATTTAAATTTTTTTTTCGCATAAACAATTAAACATTCACCCAATAGGTAATGCATCCAATAAAATAAGGCATCAACCACTACAACCAACTCAATATAATACATAGTGTACTTCCATTCAATTCACCTAAACAGTCATTTTCCATATGACATGACCCAATATTCGTCCATAAAAACAACATTAAGAGAAATTCTAGACATATCACTGAACAATGTATACTCCTCACCCAACACATGTAACATGAAAATTGGTGTAGTGGGAAATGATTTGTTAGCTCTTAGAATATACTCTCACGTCTCCTAGACCATTCAAACATGAAACCCCTATTGGTTCATCCTAAATGTTGTTCTTCCACATGGAAGAATTTTTTAATGATTCCCCAATAATAACATTACAAAAAAAATTATATTGATATTAAAAACGTTTGGGAGGGGCCCAACAAAAAACTGTTGAAACTATAGCTGGGCCCATCAAGATGACATATTCAGAGATGATGTTACCCATGAAAATAATTCTTTTGATATAAAAACAAAACTTAAATATAATTTCATATAGCCAATTCACTTTCCACGTACTATTGATTATGTAAAGGTGTTGGGATTGATCGTCATGTGTCTCTGAGTAAGCCAAGATGTCATCCATGGAAACAAAGACACACTGATCTAGTTATAGGTGAATGATCCATTTCATGAAGGCCAAAAAAATAATTGGATCATTCATCTGTATGAACAGAATAGTTACAAATTAATTTAATCCATAACTTCATCTAAATTTATTATTCCATATTTCATAATGTCACAATCTAAACTGGTGATACTGCAAATTGATGTCAAACGTTGATAATACACAATAACATCTCAACTGGTCAATAAGACCACACACATCAAAATTTATATACAGGTTATTAATTTCCATCTCCTAAATGATTATATTATCAATAAATAAATGAAATATCCTATTATCCATCTCAGAAAAAAAAAATTGGAGAACCCAATGTTGACATCCTCTGATGGATGCATCATTTTTGTCCATACCCTTTAAATGATTTTGGAGTTATTGATGATACATTGGTTCCACTATTAAATATGTACAGAAAATATGGTCATCTTAATACATTCTCAAAATCCTAAACTCAACATCTACCTTTGGTGTAAGACCTAATAAGTCCTTAGGAAACCCGTTTTGGAACTGATCCATGATGGGTGGAAGGAAACTATAATTCACATCCCCACAATCAAAAATTTCTCAAAATATTGGTAGTGAGATGACTCAAATTTAGATTAACTAACCATAAAAAACTTAACTTCATAACCCATTCGACACAGTGATCATATAGATCACCCTTAGTTGATGTGAAGGACACACTCCTATGGTATCAATTTATGTTTTCTCAATATGATTCCATAAAATAAATTCCTCAAATCAAACTGAAAACTGAAATTTCAAGTACGTGAATGTCCGAAATAAAATTTTATAAATAAACCTAGAGGGATCAATAAATATATATGTAGATTTCGTTTGACTATACTCTACATGGGTTTCTTTTATCCCAACACGCACACAATCTTCATTGATGGACCCAAAATGTTCACAAGTCATGAAGATAATGAAGATTGTGAGATTTATATATCAAATTAATTACATGAATGTGTAGAATATATATGAATTGTACCTATAAATATTAATGGAATAGATACACTATCAAAAAGTGTATGATGAACTGCATTTAATTGACCTATCCCTATGCCAAATTCTCATGGCTGAGTCCCATGTGTTGCAAAACATTGCTGATACAGGCACTGTTTCTATAATGTCCCAAATCTTTTTTCCAGATTTGAATTTCCAGTGTAACTCAAACTAAATAACTCATAAGATGTAGATGAATCCCCTAGAATAATTTTATATAATCCTATGTCCTACATCACTTCCCATAAATTGAGTTTTCCTAAAGAACCTCTATAAGTGTCCCATCATGGTGCATGCTCAAAACTACAAGAGTGGTTAGGGACACCAGTTACGAATGTGAATCAGCCTACCGCACTGATGGAAAAAAAGTTGACCATTATCCTGAGTAACTGATCATATCACCAAGATACTATATCCACCAACACTCTTATGAACATTCTAAAGTGGATTCCTCCTAATCTCGTATGACATAACAATAGGTTATCTATAAAATAATCTTTTCCTTGAGATGATGAATCCTTTTCATTCCCGTTATAAATGAGAGCTTTATTCACTACCTCATAAATACATATTCAATCATATGATATTGGCCAGTTAAACTAATCTCACAAAAAGTTCCATTCAAAAATGAATATACAGAGTTGTGTCATCTCTTATCAGTGTTTATAAAATGTGTTGATTTTTTTTGATGCAACCATCATAGTCCATCAATATCATGCTTCCTATGTTCAATCACATAAACTATTCATACCTTTACTATCTATTTGTCCCTAGGTAAAATCATTGATAAAATTAGAATGCATGGTTTTCTTAACCATGATATGCTACTACTCATCCCATGCCAGGAAATCCAACTGGCATATATCGAATCCACAAAACATATATGATGCTAATATGACACTTTTATAGTTAGGAGTCTCTAAATGATCCATGGTATTATAGATAGACTCAATATAGAACAAAACTACATCAAGTCCACCCTCTCAAGTGAACAACGTAGGGTACTACATCCCATCCCACATGTCAAATTAGACATTTTCTGCACATCCATTCCTGGGTCTCTTTCCATGAAAATCATAAAATTGGATCAATCTCATGGAATTTTTTTTCCACTTAACCAAAATAATTGTGGAATCTTATCCTGTGGATGGAGGCACATTCCAAGAAGTGACCAACTATTACCCTACCAAAAAAAGACACATTAGAGTAATGATTCTACTATGTCTGACACCTGTATCAATACATGTAACATATCATTTACATATTTTCATAGGAGATATTCACATAAATCTAAAGTAAATCATACCCTATTCACTAACCCAAATTAAAAACCATGGTACTATCACTACCCTGTACAATCCTTCTCCCATTCCATGTCTAAAAAAAGTAAAATCATTAATATTTATATATTCCCATTAGAAACCATATTTAAAAAATTTTATTTAAAATTATTCAACAATATTTAAGAATTATTAGGAAAATTTTATATACCATTTCTTTTAAACCACACCAATAATTATTTTTATTTTTCTATCCCATAAATCACTCATAACCCCCATTTTCAATAATTCTTAGATTGATACATTCCACAAATATCCTGAGTTCCATGAAGGGTGAATATATAATAAAATATTTTTCAATATCGGTACATGAGTAACATATCATAAAATAATAACATAACACTTCTATTTTTTCACCCAATGGGAAATAACTTTCAACTATGATAGAGAAAATCAAAAAAATAAATTCCAACCCTGGATACAAAGGGTTCCAAGAAAAATTGGTCAGTTACTCCAATTCATGAGTTCATGAACAAGGCCCTAATAAACATAATATCCTATATAACATCTCAAATTAAAAAAAATACAAATTTAGAACCTTTTATATTACCACATTTTATAATATAAAACCAATTTCCACATACTAATTCCATAGGATGGTCCACCACATGACCTCAATCACGCCTCCCCGTATTCCAGAGGCTGCCGCCTAGTAGTGAGGGTCTCAATTTTATATGGGTAGAATATAACCTCTTCATAATACGTAGAAAACAAGTTAAATAAATATAAAAATAACCAAAATAATAAAAAAAATTAACCTATAAATACCAAGCATCACATGATGAATTAAAAAAATAAGGAAATTGGCTATAAATCAAAGATACAGATATGTCATGCCATATATGTGCCATGCTTCAACTGGAATCCAAAAATAAACACAAAATGAGAACTCACAACATGGTCCCAAAATCATGTATGATTACCTCATTCATTATCTATCTTTAATCCCAATGGTTCCATCTATTATAATTCCTTTTCCATTATCCAAACCTATGAACATGATTTCTACTCTAGTAAAAATTGGGACCCAAATTATTATGTGAGAACAACTCACTAGGTCACTAGCAATAGTGACTCAATTAGTATCCCTTATATATTAGAGTATTATGAATTATTAGTGATATTAAATGTGTTAACAGTAATACTAATGATCAATTTTTAATAATATTTAATTCCCCCCGTTGGCCCTTAGGTTAGTGGATACATCAAGACCAATCATACTTTAATTTTTCCAGAATGAGTCTGAACAATCTCTCATATATTTAACAATTTAATTCATTTGGCTTTTAATTTTCATTTGATTATAATTTAATATTTATATAATAGAGTGTTATTATTTATACGATGTCACTAATTCCAAGAGCATTAGGCTGGCATCATTATCTCATGTAATCAGAGAAACATTAATACACCAATATCAATAGTACATAGAGATTCATACTAGAACAAAAATATAATTCATGTAATGGTTACTTGAGTATTTCTTGGTCACCTAGATTACATGAGCATCATTCTAAGATCCACATATAATTATTTACAAAACCACACACATATATCTGAAGAGTCAACATTAGTGACACTATTATCATTCATTGAAAGTATGACAGAATATTCTATTCATTATGCATATCCCAGACTAATTATCATCAATATAATAGTCATCATTAGAAATCCTAATACCAGAACTTATCACATTACATGTTAATTATGACACATATGATTGGCCATTCCACATGAATCCAATAATCATTTATAACTAGTTATAAAGAGAAATAATTTCACCACTGGTTTGACTTTATAAACATTTAAATAAAAAATTTTGCATTTAAAAATTATATTTTAAGGAAATTTTCACACCCCATAAGTATCCACTATGATCGGTCTCATAATCTCCTATGTATCCCATGAGATCCGTGATGGGTCTCACAAATTCACATAGGATTCAATTAAATTTTCTAAATTTAAATGTAATTGGAATATGGGTCTATGAAATTATACAACTACAAAAATAATTTTATTCCTCGAAGAAATGGTAATTAAATTTAATAATACATACCTTATGGTCATTGTAAATGATCTTCAAAACCATGATCCTTTAATCGAGGTAGAATGACTGAAATCACAATAGTTGTTAAAAACAAATAAATACACAACAATCCTCATGATATTGAAATCGATCACCTTTACATCAATATGTGCAAACATAAAGAATCACAATTATCCTCAAGAAACCTGAATATATCAGTAGATGTCTAGTTATTATGTTCCACGAATGAATATATGATTTTATATAGGACGAAATTCCCTAAACAAATATGTGTTGGAAAATATCGATCTCCAACAAGTATTGAATTTCCCCAATCATTTTCTCGGATCATAAGGAATCACCTTTAAATCCTTGGAAAAAAACATTATCATAAATAAATGATATTATGGAAAACATTAGGCATTAAAATTTTAATATAGATAAGGTCCAAAAATATCATTTTCCCACCAACACAGTGCATAGTTATGTTGTATGATTTCATAAACATTTCACTAACTAGGTGGTGAAACTTTCTCAAGACAGCCACCCACAGGGTTAGATCACCTGGTTATAAAAAACAACTTACAACCATGATTTCCCATATGAAATGAATTTCAATTTTCCCCTAGGTATTCACACAATAGGTCCAAAACGTGTTCTAATCATGTCGAGGTATTATCCCTCCTTACGCATGATGAATGGTTTCCTAGATGATATAAACTTTTTTTAAAGTACAATCAATCTATAAACCTCTATGAAAGTATGAAAAGAACTCCAATACCCCTCCAAACCTCCAAAAACATAAATAGGAAATTGTATATTCATAAAATAGGAAAAATGTTCAAGTACCTAAAAATAATAATATTTTGTCTCAAGAATTGTCAAGGGCTTATAACCTATCAGATTCATTGGGAGTAAAAAGTATCAGTTTTATGTGATCTCAATATAGAGATATAGTTTAGTAAATGTTCCCATGTTTATGGAGAAAAGAAGAGAAAAAAAAATTCAACTTTGTGGGTATAATAGAATCGGTGTAATGGGGATCCAACCACTAAAAAGAAAAAATATTGTCATAATTATCGTAGGAATTGACCTAAGGGGAAGAAAAATGCTTCATGCATAGAAGATATGGTCACTATAATAATGAATGATAATGAAACATAATGAAGGATACCAACATAGTAGAGGGATGGAACTATCCTCCTAATTCAACACCTTGGGATCAATATAATAACTATAATGAGAAATGGAAATATGCAAGCCGCTCCACTAAACAACCAGACCTTGGGGAATTAGTGTAAATAGTCACCAAATCCATAAGATCGAGGGAAATATTTTTCCATCTCAATTTCTGATTTGGATAATAAAAATGAAGTCATGTAATGGACACAACCTATATGATCATGAATGTAAATTTTTTAATTTTATTTTTGTTCTATGCATATTATTATATCAAACATATTTGTTAGAACTATTAAATAAATTATCTAAAATAATGAAGTAGATATGTATATTAAAAACAACTAGGGGTTTGGTTTTATAATTCCATGTGTTGGAAGAATCCCTTCTTAGTATTTTTTTTAAAATTCATCTCGTTATTCTCATGATCCTTTTTTGTGTAATTCAAAGATACAATGTTCATGGAATAGATATCTTTATATTGATCAATATTAATTTTCTAGAAATGAAAATCTATTTTCACATTAGTAACTATAACATTATTTTATAAAATTGAAATGAATATCATTAATATCCCCTATATAATACCTCATTGGTGTGGGTAAGGAATCCTTAATAAGATGAATACCATTACCAAATGGTGGAGCCAATGAAAATTATAATCAATGATGATATTCCTATTTTCAGGGGATATACTGACATATTTTCTAATGAGATACCAAAAAATACATTGAATTTTGAGTTTGAGTTCTCAATAGATCGCATACATAGATTGAATCCTACCTAAAAATATTCCTATAGAAATTCCCATATCAAGATGCTAGAGAAAAAGTAGAAGCAGTAAGATAATTTGGACAATGATTCATATTCCCTAGTTCATTGCCTTGGGGTACACTGGTGATATTTATAAAGAAAATTAATATTTCAATTTGGATGTGTGTAGATTATCAAGATCTCAAAATAATAAATATACTGAACTTGTAGCACCTTAATAGGATTTGTTACATTTTATTTCATCTATAGGGAGCATAATATATATCATAGGTGGATCTTTGTTCTATATATATTCATATGATGGTGAAGAAGGAAGATATTTATAAGGATTATTTTCATATAAGTTATGGGAACTATGTGATTATAGTGATTCCATTCAGTCATAATGATATTTCTGTAATATTGCATAGTTTGAGGAATAGAGTCTTTATAGACTCCCTCAATATACATTTTTTAGTCATTCTGGATGATATTAGAATTTACTCAAAGGGAATAGAAGAACATGAATACTATATATGGATAGTTCTAGTAATATTATTTATGGAGAAGATATTCTATAATTTTATTAAGTGTGATTTCTGGATGAACAAAGTCCCAATCATGAGGAATGTGATAATAAGTTATGGAATCTCTGTAGACCCTTTGATGAAAAAGGAAATTAAATAAAGGCCCATACCGACTAGTGTCATAGAAACATATAGTGTTTATGTTTCCTCATGGTAGAAATAAAGTTTTATTGAAAATTAATCATGAATTTAAATCACACTAACAATGTTAACACGAAAAGGGTTGAAACATGTATAGATGGTGGAATGTGTGGAAAGCTTCAAAGAGATTAAGATGAGGCTAATCACTACGCATGTATTAGAACTACAATCAAGTGGGGAAGGTTTTATAATATATAGGGAAGATTTAAACAAAATTGGTCTTTTTACTCATATATAATTAAAACGTGATATGTTATTCCCCTTAATAATTGATGACCCATAAGAATAATAACCAAACAAATAATTTGATGTCAATAGTTGTGAAAATTTCTTTGATGAATTCATTAAACTAGCTATATATAGAGAAGTGTGACATATATTTTGATCATAAGTGTCTAATAGAGGGGGTTCAACATGAATTTGAGAAAATGTATAGAGATGATCAAGAAATAATATTTCTCTATTCACTACATTCTATGAAAGGTAAATCGGTTGGCTGATACACTTAGAAAAAATGATCTCCCTTACTTTCAAAGATGTAAAGTGAGAAAGTCCTTATTATCAGGGATATTCATAGTATATATCTAGAAATAATAATGGTTGGGAATATGTTCTAAAAATAAATATTATTTTCAAACCTTGATTCTAACATATGATTAAGGATGAGAAAAGGTATAAGATATCATATTTTCTAATGAGAAATAGTTCACAAAATTATTGTTTTAAATATTTTTTATAGACTAATGTGAATACCATATGAGGTCATAATGGTATCATGGCTATTAGAGGGATGTTCAAAGCCCATATCCAATCATTTCAGAAATAAAATCTTGGTTGCAGGGTTAGTAGAAACCATGTGGGATAGGGAACACTGTCTCACTAACCATGTGAGACATGGGAATTAGGAAAGGGGAGCTTGTATAGTTTGAAGAAACTATGGGAGTAAAGGTGCACATCCGTATGTTGCATATGCATTTATTAGAATAAAGAAATAGTATAATTGTTCATGGTTAGTCAAACCATGGAATGTGACTCAACTGCTACCCCTTAGCATAACCAAGGGATCATGGTTGGCACATTGTTTGGCCAACCATGTTGCCAATTTGTGTGGCCTGGTGTTTTGAAGAAAAATTTCCAATTTCCCCATAAAAATATAATAACCTAAACCTCATTTCTATATTTTCCTAATTTAGATAAAATTGGATTTTAGAGAGATCCATTTAAGATAAATAATAGATTTTTTTCTCATTTATCTATCCAAACATGTAATCAAGTGATCTGGGTCTCACTGGATTCAAACTGGTGAGTACTATATTAATTATGTGTTATTCTTCATTCTTAGTTATATCAACAATGGTTTTAGGTGAAGGATAATAATATCTATTTCTATGTTGTTCATCTGTTTATTATATTTCATCTAATCTTGATCAAATCAATTGTTTTTACAAGATGAACACTCTAATACAAAACTAGGATATGTGTTATATACTTTTCTTGTGTGTTTTAATGATATAATTAGTTTGTTTCCACTGTCCAACCTTCCATAATTTTTCAATGTTTCCCTAAAATTAATTCAATTATTATATTGAATGTATTGGAATATTTTAGCGATGAATAATTCTTCCTTCAGTCTTGTTGGAGGTCATTTCCTCAACCAAGGTCACCCATGGAGTGTGACTTTGATATTACACTTTTTTTTGAACCACATGTGATGAGTGTGATAGAGATTTCATAGGTATAGGGAGGATGTCATTAAATTAATTGAACTAAATTGATTGATTTTGAAAATTTTCCCCCTTCCCATGATATACATGATGTTGAATTGTTTATATATTTCAATGTGAATTGTTATATGTTTGGGTACACTCAAAAATGTTGTTGAATGTGAATATTTATATGAGTTGGAAAAAATCATGGAATGTAATCGTATGAAATAAATATTGAATTTAATGATAAATCATTGCATACTATGAAATATTTTTGACAAACAATGGTTCATGATAGAGGTACTGTGCGTATTGGATGAGATTGATCATTGTGTCTTCATTTCAGAGGATTTTTAAGTCCATGTTTCCCCTGGTATATAGCTTTCTCAGGCCCACAGTGGACATGTTCCGTAGACATTCTCCTTGGACCCAACATCATTTCTAAACGTGTTTCAATAGAGATGATAATGGGACTCAATATGGAATATTTGGTTTTCTAAACCATGTATTTGGACCATGAGGATTCTGATAATTTTGATTGTATAGTGTGGTTGTTGTTGATATGACACTTCTGATTATACACCATGGTCATGGTTGTTCTAACACTCCTAATTAAATGGAATGGTAGTGGTTGATATGATAAATAGGTCATATAGTGAGATTAATGATGATATGATATATTTTTTATAAATCATGGACATGGGGTTGAAAAATAATTTCTTTATTGCTGATATACTAAAAGATCCTGAAACTTGTTTGAAATGAGAGTTGTATAGATATATAATATCAAAATTTTTGTTACATATGCATTGGAAACTTTAATTTCAGTACTTCCCCACCGTTTATACTATTAACCCTTATTTATAATGAATTTAACATCATGGAATTATTATATACAATTTGGGTGGTTATCTAATGGGATTGTATCTCAATCCCTATTCAGGATTTCATTGGGTACCAAAAACAATTATTTTGATGTAGGTGGGGATAAGGGAAATTACACATTGTTTGATGCATGATGTTATTCCATGAATAAGAGTATGAGATAAAAGCATTGAGCATAGACATGTGATGCTATCTAGAGATAATGTTTTGTGGTATTTTAGTATATTGATACATGTATTTTAGTGATTCATGTATACCAATATTGGATGTTTTTTAGACACATGAAATGATCATCATTTCATATGATATACATTTTTGTTTTGTTGTATAGATATTTTTGATGTTTACCTCTTATGCATTTTCCATGAAACTTCCTTTAATTGAAAAGTATTCCATTCTACTATGTTACACTCTGACAATCGGAAATTGATCCCCCATAATCACACCATAGGCACTCACTTCTAGTCAGTAACCCATAACATTTGGGATGATGTGCTAGAGGCCATGTGACAAACCCAGTTTGGGGAAAAATTCTGTTTCATTCATGTTTGGGATGTGTAGAAGTGGTATCATGGGGATTTGGTTTCAATAACATGTTTTTGAAACAATTAGAAGTGATGAGAAATAATTGGAATTTGGAAATGAGTTAGTCATGACAGTAGCTATTCTATGAACAAGGAAAATGAAAATTTACTGAAATGGAAATTGTTATTTTCTACAATTTTCATGTTACAATGGGGTCGATCCCACTATTGGGTGATGCACTTGAATTGTTATATTATTGTTGAAATTATTGATATTTCAATTTTTTCTACCCAATGAGATGAGGTTATCCCATATAGTTGATAATTTTAGGCAGTTTATAGGATTCACATGCCATGAATTATTCCATCCAATATAGGTTCCATTGTTTGATTGAAATACCTTGGGATATGTCCCTTGTGTGACACACTTGCTATTGTATATATGATTTTTATAGATAATTGAGAAACATGGTTGGTACATTGTGTGGATGAGGTATCCTAAGAAATAATTTCCTTAGTGGGTTACATTAGAAACCCTATGCAACCAATTATATCACGTTGAGTTATCGTCCATCAGTCGCATGGACTGAAACATGTTGTTGTGTGAATTATGTGGATGTCATATTTCAGTTCATGGGGTGTATGAGATTGTATAAATTTGAAGTGGTGGGATATCTGATCCAATATTTTAAATTTTTTTTTAAATTAATATGAATAAAAAAGAAAATTAAATTTCAAAAATATAAAACTCGGCAAAGATCATGCTTTAGAGTGGGAAGTTGGAAGTGTGTCTTATGACATTTATCATAGTTTCTTTTTCTACTCCTTTCTTCATTTGATTTTTTTTAAGATCTATTTATAGGATGGTTTTTACCTTCTCTATTATTTTATCTATCAACTGTTATATGGATCCTTTATATGGTATTTTTTTGGAAGAATAAAGGAATTCTACCATGATGACCTCTAACCATATTTCAGGAAGGTGGATTTTATCATGTTCTAGAGGTGGTGGTCTATGGAATACAAGTGGATCTTCCCAGATTTACATATTTGGAACTAGTGTTCATACAAGACATAGGTATATAGGAAAAGTTCCATGAGGTGTTTTTCCTATTTATGCAGACTTTTTATGGATCACTGTAGCATGAATTTTCTATGGATGAGCTGATTCATGTGTTATAGCTATAAAATCCTCTCATGTTTTTGGGGATGGATGTCAACATAATGTTGACTTTTTTCTATAGAATATTATGCTGACCATCGACAATCTAGAGACACCCCCTAATTGGAAATTTAATATTTTGAGTTTTATAATTCCAGGAGAAAAAAATGCTAGTGGGATTATTTGAACCAGGATAATAGGAAATAGGGTATCGTCTTCTATGAATTCTAAACCAGGTTCTATGGATACATATACCATGAGAATATGAGAGTAGAGAGGGATAGTGAATTCATTAATCTATAGTAGGTCAATATGATGGTTATGTGGTATTTGGCACGATTTATAAGGAAGAAACATTTTTCACCTACGTACCATGATGATGAGATATTGAGGGTGAGGAACCTTCAGGAAGGTCATAAATAATTTGTTATATATCATGTTAATTTGTTTTGTTCAATCATGATTATTTAGATAATAAACCCAGCGCTAATTGAAAATAACATAAGGGAAGATAGGTGGTGCAGAGAAGACCAATATAGTCTCTTAACCCAGTAGTTCGACATCTAAATGCAGGAAGATACGTTTTTAGGAATCACATGATATTAGTACTAGAATGAATATGAGCACATGTAGCTCATATTTATTTCACTAATGTGGTATATGGGGACACATAGGGAATCAGTCCGATCTAGGAAAGGGTTGGTGTTGATCTTGTTATTCTTGTTCGACCTACAACGTTTCTACAAGACCTTACCTCTAGTGGTAGTTTAAGGGGATAAACTCTAACACTTGGTTTAGGATTCGATTTAAAAACACTTTGTCTTGTAGGGAGATAGATTTTTATTGATCGATCTGGCTGAGGTGGTTCTCATAGATGTGGTAGTTGGACGGTAGTTGTATTGAGACGTCACTGTGGGCCTACTCTAGGTTTGGAAATTATGTCAGATGAACTTGTTTTAGGCCAAATATATTCATTACATTCTACACATGAGGATTAGGGATAACAAATTCCTATTTTGAGATGTTGGATCTTAGTATCCTCTACTATCTTAGATACTCTTTTTGAGATTTGTTATCACATAGTTTTGTATCTTTAACTATTTTGGAGAGACTTGTGGTCATGATTCGGTTGTATGATGGAGGGATGAAACTTGACACTCCATTGGGAATTAGAACAGATCCTATAAGTCAATTCATGGAGCCCCTTGATATTGTTGGGTGTCACCAATCTGGAATCCATTTCTCCTCAAGATGAATGTTTTTGGAATCATCTAATGATTGATTATATGGTTTCTTATAGAGAATATTTTGACTACTATCGCAAAAGGGTGAAATTCACATCACTATAGGGTGTATTTTATATTAACATGGCTTAATGGGATGTCTATGTTAGCAGAGATAGACCAGAGCATTAGGGGTTGAGTTGGATGATTGCTCAAATTTCTAGTTTTATCAGGAATCACATGGAGCATGTCGGGTATATTTATCCCCATTTCGTGATCATTATAGGGGTGTCTGACTAGATTTCTTTTTTGGTTTACCCCATGAGGGATATATTTCTTTCTCCATCAAGCCATCATAAGAAGATACATCAGAATCCAATCATTATTATTGGATGGATAAAATGATATTACATAAATTTCAAACAATAATTTTCTCACCTAGAAGTTCCTCTATCATGATTTACTAAAATGGGTGTGAAGTTTCTATAGATAGATGCCTGTGAGGTAGCAATTCAAAATATGAACTTGATATTGACTTTAATGCTGGTCCAAATTCTTATAGTATAATTATGAATTTATAATATGTATTGTGTCTCATCCTGTACTGGTATTGGAGAATATTTGATTAAAGGGGATTGAGACATGGAGTATGGGTCTTTTCATTTTAGGTGATACGAGTGGAATTACCCAACACATGATCTCGAGTTAGATATTGTTTTTTTTCTAATGTGGTGGGGGAAATTAATTTATGGGAGAGAATTTTGTGGTTTACAAGGACCAAAAAAATCCTTAATTATATATTTAGAAAACATTATTTGAATATGATTTAGTGAATATTGTTTGAGTACAAAGATTCAATCATATTTGGGAATTCCTATATGCTTAGAAAATGAAATTTAATGGATGATTCACCATGGAGAGGAATTTGAAAGCTAGTTTAGTTGGCCTATAGTGAGTGGTATATTACGGTGTACTTATTTGAGATGCACATGGAGGTGATGAACTATCAAGGGTATACATTTATTTAATAATTTTTTTGGAAATCTACCCCACAAGATATAGTGAAGATGAAGAAGCTATCTGCTTATAAAGGTCTAGTCCTATAGGGATGTGCGGCATGTGAGGACACGTCTCTTAGTTGAAATGTTGGTGAGGAAGAAATTTTGCGTATATGGGGTCATGTATGGGTTCCATTGGAAATATGAAGGGTGATGATGTGGGGATTCATGCCTCAGTCAGAAAAGTGCATCCCTTTGATTTAAATATGTATCATGGTTTTATGTCTCTAGTATAGGATGATAGTGATGAATATTGAGGTAATCGATTTCACTATGAGGTGTTCCACCTATCAGTAGGTGGTGGAGGAACATCATTGAACATCATAGCAATTACAGTAGATACCCATTCATGAGTTGAAATGGGATGATGTAGAAATGGATTTAATGATTGATTTTTTGAGGAGAAATCTATGTAGTTATTATATATATGTTTTTATTATAATATCATAAATGTTTAACATTTCCTACAGATTAGAGAGACCTTCTCTGTTGAGGAGATTGGGAGGTTATATATCGATGATATAGTTTGACATCACTGAGTCTCTAATACTAATGTTTGGTATAGGGATTCCCAGGTTATATCGCATTTCTAGTAGAGTGTGTAGGGCGAGTTGGGTAATGAGGATATTCTGAGCACGACATACCACCCTCAGACTGATGGCTATTCATAATATATGATATAGGTGCTTGAAGATACGAGCGAGCATATGTCCTTAACATGGGGGGATCATTGGAGAGGCATATGACCATACATGAGTTCAACTAATATAATAGTTATCAGGATATTATTTTTAAGGTACCATATGAGGCTTTATATGTTATATAATTTTGATTTCTCATATACGGGTGAGAGGTAGATCAGGTAGCATTTCATGGACTGCGTCTCATGTTGGAGGCTTATTAGCCAGTCTAGTTGATCATGAAGGGGATGAATATTTTAAAGTCTTGAAATAAATATTATATCATCCACTTTTGAGGAATTAAATGGTTTGAGGATGGGTTGGAGATCTTTATACATATCACATCAATGTTGGGACATAGATTGATTAGGAAATATGGTAATCTTTCACCAGGATATACCAGACCATTCGAGATTCCGAGGAGACTAATTTTGGAAGACTATTTTTTTAGTTACCTCTAAGGTAACATTACATTCATGAAAACATACCCATATCTCAGCAATGGCATTATCATTCTGGAAAATCTCGCACTCTCCAGCCTGAGGAGGTGCAGTTGCAGGTTGTCATGCCCTTCCTGGAACATCCTATTTTTATCATTGACTAGAGCCCAATATTTGTCTTAGGTCAGTCTCTTCCTATTGTATGGATTATAGTGAGGAATATCTATTTACTGGATGATACCTGAGGGCAGGAGTTGATGGCACATGCTTAGTGACCATTTTTATTTTATGAAGAATCTTTATCACCCTTGAGAGGGATATTCATTGAGGAATTTTTTAGGGGGATGATTGTAAGATCTTGTGTCATCCTATAAGGTGTGGATCTATTTAATTATAGTTTAATTTATTTTATAAAACCTAATGTGATTACACATTCATAAAATTGAGGTATCATGGGTGTCATGGGCTGGTTTGGTTCCTATTAACAAAATGTTTTTAAAAAACTAATGGTTTCACAGTTTGTAGAAATCATGTGGGACATGCCACACAGTATTAATAACCATTTGAGACTAGTGGAGAGGTGATGTTGAGTGTGTTTAGTTTTAGTAAACCATGATTATGGAGGTGCACACCAATTTTTTGAACATATATTTTTTATAAGAGAATAAATACATAGGTTTCACTTGATTATTCAAACCTTAAATAGTTATTGTGCAGATACCCCCTTAGCACAGTTGAGGGTGCACAATTGGTGCATGGTTTGGACAATGGTTTGACCAAATATTGTTTCCCAGTGTTATGAGAAAACAAAAATGACCAATTTTTACTTAATAACAATATTACCTTACCTTACCTTTTTTATTCTCCTATATTGTACATATTTTCAACTTTGAAAGATCTATATAAGGCTAAATAATTTATTTTTATATTTTCTCATGTGAAATACTCATAATTTTTTACCATCAGTGTCATTGGATTCATGATGGTTAATATTCCATTACTTTTTGGTAATTATTCATCATTATTAGCAATGAAAGTGTCTTTAGGTGAATGACAATATTCGGAATTTCTAGAGTCTTTTCATTTTCATTATTTTTCTTCTTATCTGGATCCAAATAGAAGATATTACTATGGAAGGACTCTAATATGGACCTATATAAGGTATTACATACATTTACTGAGTGGTTTAATTCTTTATAGGGCATGTTTACATAGTACAACATTATTGAATATTTCATAGTCAAGCCTAAAATGTATTGAATGTTTAAATTGAATGTATTGTAACTTTTTAGGGATTCCCACTTTTTTCCTTCAATATTGTATGAGTTTTTACACAACAAAGTTCACTAATGTGGTGTTCCATGGAGTTATCCTTATTTGTAAGCACCTATGGGGCATGAAATTAAGCAATCCAAGTTATTGGAAGCACATTTATTAATGAATTGATAATAAAATATTGATTGTGAGATGTTCTATTTCATTTTCCATGTTTTAAATGATTTTGAATTGACTATTTAGATGTGAATTTTTATATTAGTGGTTAATCTCACTGAATATAATTTAATGGGAACTTTTTATATGAGTTAAAAGAAATCTTGGAATGTGATCATATAAAATGATAAGTTAATTGAATGGTGAATGATTTCATAGGACAACATGGGTATGATACCCCATGGGTTACGATAGAGGAATTTGATTTCTTGGATGAGACTTCTCATTGGGTCTTGATTATGTGGGATTCCTCATGCATTTCTACCCCTTGGATTCAACTTTTTTGGGCTCACAATTGACATGGTATGTTGAGATTATACATGGACCCCATTTCAAGTATATCCAAGTTTCCATGAAGATGATTCGGGGAATCTATGATAAAGTCATGGTTAAATAAACCATGGATCCATCCCTAATGGGTCTAAAATGTCGGATTATACGGTGCATCCATGGATGATATGACACATAAAATTATATGACTAGGTCATGGTTGTTATGAAACTCATGATTATACAATGTGTTCATGGTTGATATGTTAAATAAATGTTTTGGAGATTCCATAGATGATATGTGAAATAGTGTATATAGCAAGGTATTGGTGTTTACATCCCATTTCATTACCTAATCCTTGTAATTGAATCATGGTACATGCTTTTGGGGATCCATGTATGGTTGTACAATATCAAGTTTTTGGTTACTTATTCCTTAAGAACATTAATTTATGTACTACCATACCATTTATACTATTTTCTATTCTTTATCATGTTTTTCACAAACATCACTAATTATAGACACTGTGGGTGGTGACCTACTTTAATTGTATCTCACACCCTTTTTGGGATATCATTGGGCACCCAGACATACTATATTGATGTAGATTGGGATCATGAAAATATCCCATAGTTTGATGCATTCCTTTGTCCCATGGATAAAAAACTAGGTGAATATTAATGAGATAAGGATCAAGATTCTATCTAGAGATAGTTATTCTTGAAATTTTAGAATTTTTATAAAGCTATTGTACTAATTTCTATATAAATGTTTTGGCTATTTTGTAGACACATGACATGATCAGAATCATATTTGACATTAATTCTATCATTTTATTATATATATGTCATGGATGTTTACCACATGTGAAGTAGTAATAATTATTCTTCTATTTTAATGATATGATATTTCATTGTGTTACACTCTAGTAAGAGGGAATAGTCTCTCCAAAAAAACACCCTAGTCCCTCACTTCCAAATTGTAGCCACTATTGTTTCCAGAGATGCAAATGAACACATGTGACCAACCAGGATCGAGACACAGTTAAGTGGAATCCTATTTTAGGATGTTATATAAAGGATTATCGATATCATAAAAAATGATTTAATTTAGAAAAGTATGGAAAGGATCATATTTTCCACATCGATGAAAATGTTTTCATTCGTTTTGGCACTAGGAAGCACGTTCCTTCATCACCTGATATAATTAATGAGATATTGGATAATGGTAATATATCATCATTATCAATCAACCCTAGAGATACCATGATATAATATGATTATTCATAGAACAACATATGGGACAATATTAACACAGATATCACTGATAACACCTCAATGTTCATAGTATGTTAGTATGTAAATGTAATGAAACATTAGTATAAGAAGATGCTTGACCCATTCCACCTACCCATGTTGAAATGCGATAAAATCATCATGGATTTTTCCGTAACCTCCCTATTATATCAAAATTATATAATGTGATATGGGTTGTGGTGGATCGACTCACTAGGATAACCCAGTTCATCACAATTCAAGAAAGATCTAAAAAAAATTACATTAACTGATATATGTATAGAAAGTTCTCCGGCTATATGGGGAACCATTTTTGACCAATTATGATCATGATAAAAGGTTAATGTCCATATTTTGGTGATGCATTCATCAGGAATTTAATATTCTATTAAATTTCTATGTGGGTTATCATCACCAAATAGATGACTTAACTAAAAATACTATTAAGATGCTTTAGGACATGCCCTGATCCTAATCAACGAAATTTAAAGGAGTCTATATGATAAGAGATGTAAAACTCAATCTTCTTGGGATGAATTTGGGGAATAAATGATACTTGGACATGATATTGAGTAAGTTATGAAATGGAAGGTTCAATCTATTCTAGAGAATATAACACCTTCTTAGAGTTGGTATAAGATCAATTCTAACAACCATCTAATTTATTTTGATTTTGAATAAAACACCCTGAAATTTTGGAGTAGGATTATTCTATTCAATAGCATGTATGAAACAAAAGACAAATCACAAAAGGGAATAAAATATCACATGTATTTATAATATATTTTAAATTTTAAATAAATTCAATATAAGTTATATATATAAATCCATGATACAATGAGTTAACATGTGAAGAACGTAACAACGTGCCACCTCAACGGCTAGTGATACACGCAAGACTAAGTTTTACCAAAAAGAATTTATTAAATATTATTATTTAATATAGTAGGATATAAACTGACAATTAAATTAGTAGTAATGAATAGTAATAAATAACTTATAAATATTTTGGATTATTAAAATATTAAATTTATTCTTTTGTTACAACTTATTTATAAGTAAATATAAAAACCAATTGAATATAATTTGAATATTTTTATAGAATACTATTTTTATGTTGACAATGTTGTTTTACCCTAATATATTGAATTATTCAAAATTTATTAGTGATATTAATTATATATATATATACATAATATATTAAATTAAATATTTTTTATATTTATCCAATATATTTCATAATCACAATATAAGATCAAACACTACATTACACATAAACAACTATATTTTTATTAAAGAACATTGAACGCCTTATAATGAAGATCTTATTTGAAATCAAATTTATCACCATTTATTAAATTTAAAATTTAAAATAAACTTCATATATGGAATGTAAACATAAAATTTAAATTAGGGTTATTTTTTGGTATATTTCTATGATGGTTCATTTTATATGAATACTAAAAAATATTGAATTTCTGTACAAAATTGTATTTTAATCAACATTACTTATAACTTGTAATATTATTTTAGATTGGTTTTAAAGTGTAATTAGATCATATAATAATTAATTAATATAATTTATTTCATTGTAATCAATTTCAATTTAAAATTTAATACAAAATCTTATCTATATTTGGGATGATTTTTTACTTTGAAACCTCACATTGTCATCAAACCAACAAGATTATATTAAAATTAATTTCTACCCATTTTCAAAATAGAATTTGGAAAATTGGATTACATTTATTGAATATTAATAATATAAAATTTATATTAGTTTCAACTTTGTTTTTTACATAGAATATTAGTGAAAGTGAATAAAATTAATTATAATTATTAAGTTAATATTAAGCTAGAAAAGGGACTAATCCTCTATCATAAGGTCCCAAATGAGATATAAACTTATAAAAGAGCCATCTATGATGGAAATATTTAAATATTATATAATGTTTTTTATTATTGGGTTCATTATTTTATCCACATTCAACATGAAACTTATTTGATGAATTCTATTGTCTAAATATTACAAGAGTGACACTCCACATCCGCTATAAAAGTCCCAAACATCTCCCCACACCAAACACCTCTAAAAACACTTATTTTCAAGAATTATCTAACAAAATAAATTCCAAACAACTATACCCTATACCTTGAATCATCACTTTGGGTTGAAATCATTCCAAGGATTCCCTATGGTATAAATCAAAAGTATTCACCTGATTTTAAAGTACCATTTGGAAATGACCTCTTTTGTTTGATTTCCTTCTCCACTACCTATAATATAATAAATAAGTTATTAAATAACTAAATCAGTATAATAAATATAATAGGTTGTTTTTATGTAATTATTTACAACTAAACATACAAACATGTCCATATAATGGGTAATGAACATACCGTTTCATTGTATGGCTAAATCCTGTATCACGAAATTATGATTGTTCATTTCTCCTTTACCACCTATCATGATGGCCATTATGATGGAAAAAACTTTATTATGATATTTATGATGTTTATAATTTATTTAGTTTTATATAATATATATTTATAACAAACCATTATTCTATCCATCTTTTTGTAACTATGATATTTTCTTTTGAGGGGGTGTGGAATACTGCCCCCTAAAAGTGATGTGACTCGTTCATGACATACATGGAATGCTGAAATGATGGTACAAAAAAACCAATTTAGCATATATAAAATATATGATATAATGTAATTATAATATAAAAATATCATTTAATTTTAATTATATCTATACAAAAAGGAAATGAATGTTGTGTTCATGTGTACGTACAGCATAACATTTCCTTGAAAGGTGAAATTCATTTCTTATCTCTAAACATTATAGATGATTATAAACCCATATGTATGGAATATATATGATAATAAATTCATGGTTTAAATTATGGAGATGTTGAAATCATGATATATAAAATAGTAGAATAAAATAACAAGGGAAAACATTCTTGAGAAAAATAGTCAATTATCTCCCGAAATAGTTAAATTAATGAATGATTGTTAACAAACGAGTAATAAGATATTATAAGAAGTTAATATATGATATTATGAAGATTATTATGGTTCATTTATAAGTTATTGAAATATTTTTAACCAATATATCGGATGAGTAATACCTCATAACAAAAGGATGGTTATGGTAAGTGAATTTTATCTTAATTTACATTCTATTGAGGATTATTTGTTTTTATTCACCAATTAACATTTATTTGGTGTATATACATAATTTGTTGTATTATTTCATGAATCTAATTATTCTAATTAATTTATAAGTTTCATTTAATTCCAAAAATTTCTTGGACAAGGATATTCAAATAATTTAATGTGGTATGGGACACATTGAAATGTCTAATGATTATTCTCATATGCAATGTTTTTAATTATTATATTTGAAATATAACATGCTTTGTGATTTTTAAATTTTTATGGAAACAATCAATTTTCTGTAATAATGTTTAATTTATAATTAGTTGAATATCCATATTTTTATAAAATGTATATTATTATTTCCTATATCATATATCATTTCACATATGATGTTTACTTTGATAATTATTTGATTTAATGGGGAATTATTGATAAATATGACCGAATTATTCAATATAGATATTTGATAATGCATGTTTTATACTAATAAAATCAATTATTTAATATTATTAATTCATGGATACTCATGTAAGAGTGTATCTAGAGCATTATATATATTCTTGATTCACTTATAAGTCCTCGTGAGGGGATTATGTTGGCCAAATTAAACATGATTCAACCTATAGTTTTAAAATGTATGGATGAAAGATCTTGAAAGTATAGGTCATCATGTTCTTAAGACATGAAATCCAATAATTATGAACTTACCTCATAGATCATTTATTTATTATACATCCATGATATTTTTTATCGACATATATTGGGATAAATTTAATTTCCAGTTCGTTGATTAAATATTATGTGTTTCAGTTTCATACATTTCAATATTTGTTTTCCTTACATAGTTAATTGAATAGAATGTGTTTATAGTTATTTATCTTTAAATATTGATTACTTTCAACTGATTAATTATTTCTCTTTCTCTACATAGACTTACTAAGAATTTGAGGTCACCCTCATTATTTGTTATTTACATTAGTTGTGGAGAAGAAATATTTGAATATGATTTCAATGATGAAATTTATATTCATTTTATGTATTATGTTTTATTTCTAATTTACCCACTGTATTTTGGGTATCATGTATTTTATATAACATTCCAAGACCGCTAAACTGAACAGTCCTTTGAAATTTAATCATTTTAATCATGCCAATGTTATAAAATAATTCACCGAATTTGGGCTTCTGGGGTTATGGTGTTACAATTGGTATAAGATAAAGTCTATAATCTACCTTGGAAATAATATTTAGGAAAAATAGATTAGGGAGAATGTCACGAACCGAATCTGGTCACCTTCAAAATCGGCACCTGACCTGGTCCATGGCAAGACCCGAAGGGCGTTCCCGATCCCCACGGGCTGGAACAAGTCCCCGGGTATCATAAAATGAAAATCGGGAATGATTTACCCGAGTTTATAAACATAAAACAACAAAAGAATCCAATGAAACAAATCTGGTTTTTTCAAACCAAACAATATTTTAAAAAAATTCAGAACTTAATTACATAGCTTTAAACAACTCAAAAGGTCTATACCAAAGGTACAAAACCAAATAAAGACAGCCCAAGAACCCTCATGGCAAGGGGCACCGCCCTCAAGCCACCTCCACAAGACTTCACCACCAAGGACCTGCTACAAACCCGAACCACTGGAACAAAAAAACTGTACCCAACCTGCGACAACAAAAATAACCAAGTCTACTTACACCCAAGGGTCTAAGTAGGGTGTGAGACAATGCCCAGTAGGATACCACCACTAAGAGATTCCATGTGATAAACATTTACAAACGAGAAGCATGCATGTTTTCAAAAACATGAAAAGCTAGTTACAATTTCTAAAAGATGCAACTTTAAATAAAAACAGTTTTCAAGTGGGCTATCATTAAGAATAAACACTTTTAAAAATAATGTCAACACTAGTGAATTTTCCAGCCAACTATACCTTATGCCGACGGTAAGTACAAATTGAATAATGAGCACAAGAAATAGGAAATAACCCCTAGGCACTAGCTAGCTGTGGGTCCCAGGTACCTCGTATCTCGGTGAGAGTAACCATCACAAATATCCATTCTCATGCACGAGCCACTAGTAGGGAACATACCCATAACCTAGTGGTCCCCAATCATCATCATCATAGTTTAGTTAGAGTTGTAAGTATCAATCTTGCTAAGTGAAACTGAGGCCAAACCCCACGGATTCACTAGCATACTAGTACACGTCCACCCACCTAGATACCCAGGTTTTCCCCTTGTGCTCAAACAAGTTCAACGAGAAAAGAAATATACATTGAACATGAAAATAACATTTCCACATCACAAATTCACCAAAAAGCCCATATGTATACCACAAAAGTCACAAAAATCCATTTTTCATTCAAAATGATTTTGAAATCCGATTCACACCAAAATAGCCCACAACACATTTCACATTTTTTCAACACTTCCACAAAACCATTAAATAATTTTATAAAACAATTATAAGATATTTAAACTCATATAAAAACCCACAAACATGGAATATAACACTTCTTTCATAATCAAAAATTCAATTTTTCACATCACAGTCACACAAAACACTCCACATCACTTTCACTCCAAAATATCTCCTTCAAACAATTTAATAAAATATTTCCAAGATGATACTTATCACATAACAACCTTTTCACAAATGAAATGGACCTTTTAAAAATATACTCCTACCAAAACAGTTTGCTGATATAGTTTCACCTATTACACAACCGAATAAACCATTCAAAACTTTCATAAAACAATTATAAAGTGTATACCCAAACATTGCACATAAAATCTATTTCAAAAATCTCTTTTTAAGACAAAAGAACAACAAGACCCCACCAAAACATAATTGGCAGCCCAATAAACATGAAATAATCCACTTTCAAAAGATATATAATCACCTTGAATAATATCACAAAAGATACCCATGAGAACACACAAATCCATAAAACACTTTCAAGGAGTATAACAAGGTTATACAAATAAAACCATTCAAATACACCCCCTTTTTAGGCCCACATGGAACTATATCATTGCACAACCATAATTGTCATCTCCTTTCAACAACTAATAAACCAATTCTACATTTTACAAAACTACCACAAGAGATAACACATGAAATACATTTGAAAAATACACGCATCAAGAAAAAATGTAACTTTAGAAACAAATGCTTTACTATTGCTACCAAAAATGGTTTTCTCATAATTCAAAGCACATAAGGAACATGTGAAATTATTTAATAAAGAAAACTAACTCATCATTAAATGGTTATCCATGGAATCACCTACCGAATGTGTCGAAACCCCCAAATATTGGGGCGAAACATCAACAGCATGACCGCCGCACCTCAAGGAAGTTAAAAGAAACCTAAAACCTCAATACTTCACCCAAAATACAGTAATTTAGAACCTATTCACGAACCCTAACTTCTGGAATTTTATATAATTCAAGAATTAGGGAAGAAACCCTAAACACTTTGAAAGAGGAAAGAAATAGACTCACCTACTTGAAGTATCCTAAAATAATCACACCAAAAACAATATTTTATGAATTTTAAAACAGCCAAAATTCAGGGATTCTTCGAACAAGGTATATGAGGTAATTTGGGAACTTGAATGGAGGGAAAAGAGTAAGAATTGAGAGAGTTAAGAAGGGTTGAAGTTACCTCTTCAATTCTGGCCGATTTGAGACACCCTATGAAGATCAGCCCTAATTTGCGATTTCAAAGAGCTCCAAGGAGGGGGGGAAGGCAATGGGAGCACGCCTGGGTTTCTTAGGGTTTAGTGGGAGGTGGAATCACCGAAAAAACGCAAATAGGGAAGGAGATTTAAAAAATTTTAAAATTATTTTTAATGTAGGAAATGGGCCTTCGGGCAGGCCCAATATCTTAAATAAAAACCCATATCCACAATGATTATGGATTTATACAGGCTCCAAATTTATATTTTGGTGTTAATAGGTCCGAGGAGACCATTTAGGAATTTGAATGAAGGAAAAATATAAAAAATGAAAATGATATAAAGGAGTCAAAATTTATTTTTAAATCTGGAATTGGGCTCACGGTTTTGCCCAATTCATGAAAACTCATCTATTTCTCCGTAAAACCTTTGGAAACCATCCAAAAAAAAGAATGAAAGGAAAATAAATGAAATTTAACTTCAAAATAAGTCATTTATGTGACAATTCTTCCCACCATGAAAACGTTCCATCCCCGGAAAGCTACATAAAGGCCAGATACGAAAGCCAAACCGAACTGATAAACCAAGATGTACTCCCTTTCCAGGTTTCAACCCCAAAGGACAAAACACCTCCATTGATCAATTAAGGACGGAATACTTCACAAAAAAAATCATACACCACTTTCCTGAAATAATCAATCACTTTTAGGCTTTATCCCAAAGGAAAACACCTCAAACACTATCCGAACAAGACTCAATCAGTTCACTCAAACGTACAACAACATCAAACAAGGTTACACATACCATGCTATAACAAAACCATTGGGCACTCTCTAATCTCAATGGTTACCCAAAGAAGATTTTGGTAGCTTGATAGATCCGAATGAGAATACCTATCAACAATCTTTGTCCATGGATAAGACTATGTTATTGGTACGAGGAAAAAAATAGGCTCCCCACCGTAAGAACCAATAATCTTAATCGACCAGCATGGGCCGGTACAGAAAGACCCCAAAATATAAAGTTTTGGGATGACCACATGGTTAGTCTGCACGGTTTGGGAAACCATGAACTAACAGTGGAGATTCTTCTATCTACATGGTTTTTTTGGGGGGGCATGGTCACTACTAACCAAGTGAAAACCGTGTGGCCAACCTGTCTAGCCAAACTTTATACCTTTCTCTAAAGACTCAATGGAAACCAAAGAGGGAGGGAATAACATTGTGTGATGACATGGGTACAAGACCCTCCACCTATTTCCACCGAACGGGAACAACAGAAGAAATATGATGACACCATAGGTTTTAACTCTTCTTATCTTTCATATTGAGGATAACTTTGAATAAGGGTTTAAATGACACTAGGGTTTCCCCTGACTACGCGCCAGCTTCTCTCTGAGACCTATGGATGGAGCTCAAAATATTGAAGCATCTTCGGCCTCGCAATTAGGCTTTGGAAACCACCTGAATGAGAATTCTTCTTTTATTGAAAACAACAACTACACCTCAATCCCCGATAAGTTTTTCCAAGACATAACAAATTCCAAACTCACTTTACCCTAACTCGATATTTCATGGAAACAAGGGATTAGAAGATGTACACACATCACACCTTGTTTTTTCGGGTGAGAAACAATAGAAGTAAAGAACACTTATACTCACCTTCCTCTAAAATGGAATATTTTTTTATGTTTTTTTCAAGGGAGACATTCTCCCAACATAATAGAGACTCTCATATGATTGCCCAACTTTCACCTTCACAGTCAATCGAGCACATGACATCACAAGGAATCACCGAACATGACCATTGCGACTGATATAAACAATGAATAGAGAGGGAACCTGTACAACATCCCCAAAAAACACACAATTCTAGAAAGTGGCCATAATATCCTCTCATGACCAGATTTCCCACACTAGTATTTTAACATGAACTCCTTCTTCGAAGAGACTATGAAGGATCGAGAGTTCCTCTTAGACACTATCCAAATACTCATCCATGCTAACAACCCCAGAACACTTCCACCTTTGAAAAATTAGGAAACTTAAGAGGCTAAGGTCACTTTCAACCATCCATAATAAATCTCCCACTACAAGAGGATACACAAAACCAATATAGGAAAGGGTGTATACTCAATATAAAAAGCTCAAGAAATAGATTCTTTATATTGATCAACAGGAGTATTTTCCAATGGAGAAACAATCTGGGATGCGCTTCAGTTATGCATTAACCATTAATGGGGGCGTACCTTATCCAATGAGAGAACCCAAGGACACAACCAAGATGGTCCATTGGTCAAAAAATGCCACAAACCAGATCCAAACACATGAAGGGAACCACCGTAAAGGCATACCAAATTTTTTTCAAAAGAGACCACTAACCGTCCCTACAACATAGCTTACCGACCAAACACAAACCCAAAACACAGTTCAAACAGAAGGGGTTCTTGAACTCAAAACATCCCACAACATCAAAAATTTCAAAAACCCTTAATACAAACCAAACCAAACTATTCATCAAGACATCATGTTTTTCTTTAAAACCAATTCTTTGAAAACAAACGGTTTATCAGTAAGCGTATCCACCAATGGTACCCCATGCACCTCACACATACAGGTTTTTGTGCCACACCAGACACCCTCCTCATATCTATCCCGACACTCATCCAGTCGTGCCATAACCCATCCATCATCCCATATAACCCCATGCATGTGGTCTCTAATGGAAATACCAAAGGTTAAAACAAAAATTCTTTCCACTTTTCAAAACCAAAATGGTCAACCAACACATCCTTTTTTCTCATAACTACTAACCATGAGATCAAAATCCCAACTCACGTATTATAAAATTTTTCATAAAGTCACAAAACTTAGAAATTAACTCACTTTCAAGATATTTACATCAATTTCAAAACATCTCATCCCATTAAAACACACTCTGATTGTTTAGAAAACTCTATTGGAAACACTTTTCAAAACCAACTTCAATATAGTTCCTGCTTTCAAAGAGGTGTAAGCACACCATTTTACATTTTGAAACAATTCTGGAAATTATGTTCCGCCATTTCATAAACCAAACCATTACCTCTTTATTTGAAAATCATTTCACAAAAAATTTACACTTCTTAAAACCAAAGTGCTAAGGTTTCAAAACCTAAGCACAAAACAGTGCAAGAGGAAACTAGTTTCAGTGGGTGACTTGGAAATATGGTTGGCAGCCATATTCCAATCACTTCACTGTCACAGAGAGTGTTCTAGGGAATATCCTTGGCTCCACATGGCTTTCCAGGCCTTGCGAGCTCACTAGGACCATTAACCCAACTCTCTTTTCATTTTCCCTAATCATCATCGAACCAAGAAAACCAAAGGACTTAGATAAATCCCGAATTCTCTTGGAAACTTGAATCCCATTATGAGGTGTGGTGATCATGCACACTACCAATAACTAGAATTCCATGTCCCAACAATCCTAACTCCAGACTATCCTGACTCTTCCCCAAATAACATGACCCAAAGAGTTAACCTGAACCTCCTCTAATACAATTTTGTCACGAACCGAATCTGGACGCCTTCAAAATCGGCACCCAACCCGGTCCATGGAAAGACCCAAAGGTCATTCCCAATCCCCATGGGCTGCCACAAGTTCCCGAGTATCATAAAATGAAAATTGGGAATGATTTACCTGAGTTTATAAACATAAAACAACAAAAGAATCCAATGAAACAATTCTGGATTTTTCAAACCAAACAATATTTTAAAAAAATTCAGAACTAAATTACATAGCTTTAAACAACTCAAAATGTCTATACCAAAGTTACAAAACAAAATAAAGACAGCACAAGAACCCTCTTGGCAAGGGGCACCGCCCTCAATCCACCTCCACAAGAGTTCACCACCAAGGAACTGCTACAAACCCGAACCACTGGAACAAAAAAACTGTACCCAACCTACGACAAAAAAAATAACCAAGTCTACTTACACCTAAGGGTGTAAGTAGGGTGTGAGACAATTCCCAGTAGGATACAACCACTAAGAGATTCCATGTGATAAATATTTAATGATGAAAAGCATGCATGTTTTCAAAAACATGAAAAGCTAGTTACAATTTCTAAAAGATGCAACTTTAAATAAAAATAGTTTTCAAGTGGGCTATCATTAAGAATAAACACTTTTAAAAATAATTCCAACACTGGTGAATTTTCCAGCCAACTATGTCGTATGCCGACGGTAAGTACAAATTAAATAATGAGCACAAGAAATAGGAAATAACCCCTAGGCACTAGCTAGTTGTGGGTCCCAGGTACCTCGTATCTCGGTGAGAGTAACCATCACAAATATCCATTCTCGTGCACGAGCCACTTATAGGGAACATACCCATAACCTAGTGGTCCCCAATCATCATCATCATAGTTTAGTTAGAGTTTCAAGTGTCAATCTTGCTAAGTGAAACTGAGGCCAAACCCCACGGATTCACTAGCATACTAGTACACGTCCACCCACCTAGATACCCAGGTTTTCCCCTTGTGCTCAAACAAGTTCAACGAGTCATGAAATATACATTGAACATGAAAATATCATTTCCACATCACAAATTCACCAAACAACCGATATGTAAACCACAAAAGTCACAAAAATCCATTTTTCATTCAAAATGATTTTGAAATCTGAATCACACCAAAATAGCCCACAACACATTTCACATTTCTTTAACACTTCCACAAAACCATTAAAAAACATTATAAAACTATTCTAAGATATTTAAACTCATATAACAGACCACACACATGGAATATAGCAATTCTTTCATAATAAAAAATTCAATTTTTCATATCACACTCACACAAAACACTCCCCATCACTTTCACATCACTTTCACTCCAAAATATATCCTTCAAACTATTTAATAAAATATTTCCAAGATGATACATATCACATAACAACCTTTTCACAAATTAAATGGACTTTTAAAAATATACTCCTACCAAAACAGTTTGCTGATATATTTTCACCTATTACACAACCTAATAAACCATTCAAAACTTTCATAAAACAATTATAAAGAGTATACCCAAACATTGCACATAAAATCCATTTCAAAAATCTCTTTTTAAGCCAAAAGCACACCAAGACCCCACCAAAACAGAATTGGCAGCCCAATCAACATGAAATAATCCACTTTCAAAATTTATATAATCACCTTGAATAATATCACAAAAGATACTCATGAGAACACACAAATCCATAAAACACTTTCAAGGAGTATAACAATGTTATACAAATAAAACCATTCAAATACACCCTCTTTTTAGTCCCACATGTAACTATATCACTTCCCAACCATAATTGGCAGCCCCTTTCAACAACTAATAAACCACTTATACATTTTAGAAAACTACCACAAGAGATAACACATGAAATACATTTGAAAAATACACACTTCAAGAAAAAATGTAACTTTAAAAACAAATGCTTTAATATTGCTACCAAAAATGGTTTTCCCATAATTCACATCACATAAGGAACATGTAAAATTATTTAATCAAGAAAACTAACTCATCATTAAATGGTTATCCACGTAATCACCTACCGAATGTGTCGAAACCCTCAAATAATGGGGTGAAACATCAACCACATGACCGCTGCACCTCAAGGAAGTTAAAAGAAACCTAAAACCTCAATATTTCACCCAAAATACCGTAATTTTGAACCTATTCACGAACCATAAATTATGTAATTTTTTATAATTCAGGAATTAGGGAAGAAACCCTAAGCAATTTGAAAGAGGAAAGAAATAGACTCACCTACTTGAAGTATCCTGTATTAGTCACTCCAAAAACAATAGTTTCTGGAATTGAAAACAGCCAAAATTCAGGGATTCTTCGTACAAGATATAGGAGGTAATTTGGGAACTGGAATGGAGGGAATAGAGTAAGAATTGAGAGATTTAAGAAGGGATTAAGTTACCTCTTCAATTCTGGCCGATTTGAGACACCCTATGAAGATCACCCCTAATTCGCGATTTCAAAGAGCTCTAAGTAGGGGGGGGGAAGGCAATGGTAGTGCGCCTGGGTTTCTTATGGTCGAGTGGGAGGTGGAATAACTGACAAAACTCAAATAGTGAAGGAGATATAAAAAATTTAAAAATTATTTTTAATGCAGGAAATGGGCCTTCGGGCAGGCCCAATATCTTAAATAAAAACCCATATCCACCATGATTATGGATTTATAAAGGCCCCAAATTTATATTTTGGTGTTAATAGGTCATAGGAGACCATTTAGGAATTGGAATGAAGGAAAAATATAAAAAAATGAAAATGTAATAAAGGAAAAAAAATTTATTTTTAAATCTGGAATTGGGCTCACGGTTTGGCCCAATTCATGAAAACTCATCTATTTCTCCATAAAACCTTTGGAAACCATCGAAAACCAAGAATGAAAGGAAAATAAATGAAATTTAACTTCAAAATAAGTCATGTATGTGACAGAGAAAAAACAAAATATATACATTGAGGATAAGTATACAACAATATCCTTGAATTTGGGTTAGGTATAAATTATGTAGGTATCCTTAGAAATAAATCCATGAATTGATAGACTAAGTGGATTTTATTCCAACACAAATATACCTAAGACTAAAAACTCTGACAAGGTGTCCTAGTACTGACTTTGGGTAACCTAGGACATGAAAAAAGGCCTTACAACATACGCGATTTCACACTCCCAGGGGATACACTTAGGATAATTCATATTTTCTTTACAAGACATTATGAATGATTTCTATGTATTGATGTCCCAAACATGACGTGTTTATGATTACTAGATTATCCATGTATAAATTTTTTAATTTATGTTATGTGTTTTAATGGTCTTGGGATTATACATTATAATATGATTTAATCAAGTAGATTTAATTTTTTAGCAATTGAACCTCGAAAAAGAAATAACAACTCCACCAATGAACATGATCCAATGAGTAAAAAGTATAATATAATTCATGTTCTTGATATTATATTTTTACGGGAAAATAGTCACCAATAAATTCTCATCATATGAAGAAATAATTTCAGGTGTTAACAATAAATTTGATGAATTTTCCAAGTCAAATAGCTTTGAAGGGAAGAAATTCAAGAAGAGCATGTAAGATAAATTGAAGGGTAAAGAAAAAAAGGGAATGAAAGGTTTTACCACATGTGATAATAGTAACAAAAATTCCCATGTAAATTATTGAAGGGAATGAGAGGATGTTATAAGTGTGAATATTAGGGTCACCATTATAAGTAATTGTCGTGGAAAAATAAAATGGATACTATTTAATGTTATAACTGTAATGGGATGGGACACTAAGAAAATGAATGTCTCAAGAATTAATGGAATATAACCCAAATGATGTTTTTGGATTGTGATAAAGTTATGCTACTGCCATAAAGGAAGAGTAATGAATAATATTTCAATTCTATAATTTTATTATTTGTATATTTTATGAGCAATGTACCGGTTTTAAGAATTATGGTATATATGAGGATTATGTTGTTGTCTGTTTTTTATAAGGATTTGAGATCATATACTGAATGGTAACAAGAGAAGTTATTATTTAGATAGTTATAGCTTTTTAAAACACATTATTTAGGGAAATAAAACCCTTAATATTTAGCTGATTATTAGTTAATGATGAATAGATGATTGATTGGATAAGTCCTAATGACCTTAAAATTGATTAATGACTTGTAAAAAATGTTTCCTATGATATCATTTATGGAGTTTCAACCCCTTTGGATTTAAGGAATATATTACATAACATGTGTCTTATATAATAAATATGGAAGACAGAATGTTTGTAATAAGTTTGTATGATAATTAATTATATTACCATATCACAGTAGGATAGATGATGTAGTTTTTCACATGTTTGGAATGTGTAAATTTAGAGCTATTAAATTTTGATTAAATACCAATAGTAAGATCATTTATGAAATTTAATGAACTTCAATCTAATGTGTGCGATCATAATCTTTTGGAACTTTTAACCATTTATAAAATGGACTCGGTTGATGTTTTGATATGGTTTTTGAGATAGACATATTAAACCACTATGTGTTGAATCTTGTTCTAATATATGATGGGAAATAATTCAGGCCATGACCAAAAGGTAATATTATGATTATATTATTTTTCCATATATGTATATTTACTTATATTTATATAGATTGAATGAATTTTTCAACCCTAGGAAATATAATATTTTAAAAAAATATTTTCCAAAAACCATCCTTTCCCATGAAATAAATGGCCCCTAAGATCATCACAGATTTTTGTCCATGTGATTGTTAACTATATAATAACCATATTCTATACAACTCTCCACTATAACTAGATTTTTATGTTTTTCTCTTGTATCCATGTTTTCATTTCCCACCTATGTTCACCTACTAGGGAACCTAATTACATGAGCAGTGTACTTTCATTTCTCTCCTATTAAGAGGATGTGTTATTAACCCCATTCATGATAATGGGGTTTCAACGGTTGTTTAATCTCAAATATAAATCTCCTTATTTTTGATAGGTAGTTTGAATTATGAGGAAGTAATTTAATAATGTTGGGGAGAATGTGACACCCCAGAATTATAGAGTAGTAATATTGTATTCAATAGCCTGTATGAAATGAAACACCAAGCATGTAAGAGAATATAATATCCCATGTATTTATAATTTATTTAATATTTTTAAAAAATTTAATATAATTTATAGAAATAAAATCACGTGACAATTAGTTAGCTTGTGAATCATGCATAATTGTGTTTATTCAGTGGATTACATTACATGAAACGGTGGGTCAAAAAAACATATATTTCTAAATATTATTATTCAATATAATTTATATAAACTAACCATTAAATTAGTTTTAATAAAGAGTAATAAATTAATTTTTAAATTTATGTTTTAAATAAATATAATAAAAATTCTTTTTCTACAACTTGATTATAAATAAATATAACAACCCATTGAATATTAAGTGATTATTTTTTAGAAAACAATTTGTACGATCATTGTAATTTTTTACATAAATGAATTAAATTAAGTAGTATTAGTGAGTTATTTAATGTGATATATATATATATTTTTTAGTAAAATATTATTTATCTTCATTCAGTATATTTGATAAGAACAAGATAATAACGAACCAAATTTTACACAAAGAAACCAATATTTTTGTTAAGTCACTTTTACCACCTTTTAACTGAGAAATTATTTTAAATACAATTTTGACAATTTAATTAATTAGATATGTCAAAATATAATTCATATTTGGAATATAAACATAAAATTATCTTAGGATGAAATTATGTAATTTTTCTAGGAAGGTTCTTTTATTTAATGAATAATGACAAATAATAAATTTCAGTTCAAAAATGTTTTTTCATTATATTTCTTTGTTTGATTGAAATTTTTTTATATAGGTTTCAAAATTTAAGTAGATATTATTTTAATAAATTAATCCAATTTATGTCATTTTAATTATATTCAATTTTAAATTAACTAGAAAAACATTCTAATCATTTAGATGTTTTTAACATTAAAACCCCAAATTGACGTCCCACCCATGGGATGATTTTTTTAATAAATTTCAATCAATTATGTGATTATAATTTGTAAAAATGGATCCCATACAGGAAATATTCCTAATTTATAATGTATAATAAGGTCAAAATAGTTTTTTTGAAGAAAAATATTAGTTACATTGATTAAAACAAATTGAAATTATTATGATAAAATTGAGATTAATAAGAGAATAAAACTCAATATTAAGGGACCAAATGACTTAGTTAAATATCCAAAATCCATTGAGTGAAAAAATTTAGAACCTATAATCTTTTATCTAAAATTATTTCCATTATTGGATATACTTTTTACTTTAAAAACGTGGGAAAATTTCTTATTTCAAATGATTATAAGAATTCTACTCCTCGTCCACTATTAGGGGCCACCACTTATACCCATTCCTCGCCCATATCAAAAAATTAAATTTAGTACAATATTATACCAAATAGATCCCTAAAATCGCTCCCCTATAACATGAATCATCCATTTGGGAAGAAATATTTTCAAGGAATCCCTTTGGTATAATCCAAAAGGTGTTACTTTATTTTAAAGTAACATTTTCAAATGATTTATTTTCTTTCATTTTCTTCTCTATTCCATATACTCTTCCAATTATATAATTAAATAACCAAACCAGTATCCCAAATTTACTAGAATGTTTTTATGAAATTTTTTCTACCTACTCATATACACACATACATCTATTGGGTAATGAATATATTATTTACATGTATGGAAAACTACTTCTTCATGAAACAATGATTGTTCATTTTTCCTTTAACACCTCTCATGGTGGCCACTATGATGGGAAATATATTTTTATAAGATATGTATATTATATCTATAATTCCTTTAGGATTGATAATTTTTTTAGAATAAAAATTTATGATTTCCATCTTGTCTAAATAAAATAATTTTGTTTGATGAAATGTGGACTACCACCCCCTCAAAGCAAAGTGACCAATTCATTCCAAACCTGGAATGTATGAAAGATGGCCTTAATCAACCGATGTAACATATATAACATTGATATTATACTATAATTAAAATATAAATATGTAAATTACCTTTACTTATTATAATTTCACAATGAAATGAATGTAGCATTCATGCATACGTATGACTGACCCTCTCCATGAAAAAGGGATTTAATTTCCAATGTCCAATGATTATAGATTATTATAAATACATATGTACTGAATATATAATTTTTTTATGTCAGGTTTAATATTATATATATGAATAAACTAGGATTTATGTAATATTATAATGACATAACAGTTTAAAACATTCTTGAGAAAACTAGGCAATTAACACCTGAAATAGTTGAATTGAGGAATGATTGTAGAAAAATGAGTAATAAGATATTATAATAAGTTAACATATGATATTGTGAATATTATTTCTTTATAGAATAAGTTAGTAACATATTTTAATCAACTATATAGGATAATAAATATATATAGGAAATGGAGGTTAGGGTAAGAGAATCTCGTCTCAATTTAAATTCCATTATTGATTATTTATTAGTATGCTCCAATAAACTTTTATTTGGTGTATATACTACCTTATTCGTGTTATATAAGGAATATCCTAATTATCATGACATTATGAGTTTTAGATAATTACATACCTCTCTTTAGATGATTATTCAAAAATTTCAATGTGGGTTAGGACACTTTAGAATGTTTAATTACTATTATACTAATGAATGTTCTTAATTATAATATTTCCAATATCAAATAATTTGTTGACGGTTAAAATTCTCCTAAAATGATCATTTTATATTAATATCTTTTCATTTAAAATTTCCATTAATATCTTTATATTCATATGATTGATTTTATTATTTCGTAAACCATATATCATTTCACATTCGATGTTTAATTTGAATATAATTTTATTAACTACGGAATTATTGATAAATACAAATCTTTCATTCAATAAATATATTTGAGAAGGAATAGTTTCTATTGATACAATTTATTATTAAATATGAATAATTATTTGGACAAGAGATGATGGGTGGATATTGGAATTTATATATATCCTTGATGATTCGATAGGTTCTCATTAGATGATTTAGTGGGCCAAATTATACAGATTTCTATTTATATATAGAAACAATATTGAGGATGGATCTTGAGAATATAGGTCTTCATATTACTAATACATGAGTCCCACAATTATGAATTTTAATTATATATATTTCAGTTATTATTAAAACATGATATTTTTCATCGATATATCTAGGAAGAAATTTAATTTTCAATTCGTTGATTAAATTGAACGTGTATGTGTTTCATACCCTGGTATATTGAATTTTAGTTATCTAGTTATTTGATTGGAATGTGTTAATAGTTATTTCCATGTAAATATTGTTATATTTCAATTTATCAATTATTTATTCTACATTACTTACTCATACTGATAATTTGAGCTCAACATTATTATGTTTTAATTTCTGAGGTTATGGAGAATAAATATTTGAATTAACATTAAAGGATGAAATTTATTTTCTTTTAAAGTGTTATGTTTGTGTTTAAAATTTTCCAATGTATTATGTGTATCATTTAGTTAATATTTAATTCTAGGAATACTAAACAGAATTTTAATTTGGGATTGATTTCTTGTAATCATGACAATCTAACAAAATGTTGTACTGACTCTAGGAATATGGGGTCACATCATTACATTGAAATATGATATAAGTTTTTTCTTTTTAATATTACCATGGATGAGAGTCATGTGGTTTAGAACTAATTGGAATTTTAGACCTAGGTATTTTGGTTCCTTTTAGATCATCAATTCCATAGGAGATGTAAAAAATTGACATCCACTTCAACCAATTATTGGCACATTTCGTGATATTTTCGAAGAATCATTTCTGTTGAAGAATATACTTGAGTATTCAAATAAACTGAAAAATGATGTTTGAAAAAATGGAGAATTACCACTCATATAAATATATTTTTATGATTATAATATGTAATTGAACCATTTGAAAATTAATATAATGTGGACATTGTAAACAGTTACCTGATTATTGAAATAGTAATTTTTCCTCAAAATAATAGAATTTAATATATTTAAATTTTTACACGAATAATGTAATTAAGTATAAATGTTATAATTCCATCAAATAAATATCATGATTAATACTCTATGAATAAATAAACGCATTTTCAATAAACATTATTTTAAGGTATTTCATTAAAATCATAATTTTAATATTACAAATTAAAATAATGTATGATGTAAATTATATTAATACAGTAATTTTTTTTTCTAATAAATATTTTCCATTTTAAATTTATTTTATTTTTGGTAATTTTCTTAAATGAATTATATTTTTGGTGAAATTTAAAATATAGTTTTTTGGTCAATAATGTATCCTAAATTACATCATTCATGATGTAATAATGAAAACCATTTTTACAAAATGAACATAAACAAAAAATATATTTAATTTCATTAATGAGATATTGAAAATAATATAATCTACATTTACACCAAAAAATTACCATCTAAGTTCTAAAGTCACAAGTTTTTATTTGAAACAGAATTTTCTAAATTTTCCAATTTCATTCTTTAAGAACAATTGAATTCAATTTAGAAGAGGGTTAAAAGTTCTAAAGAAATTATATTTTATTTATTTTTCATTCATTATGTAAAAAATATAAATTTTTCATTGTTTACCTTGAATATTGTACTTTATTTAATATCTTAACTCCAAAATATTCCTCTCTACAAGTATAAATGTTTCTTCTCCCTCCTGTTGGAAAACATATACTTCATAACATTATATTTCCCAATATATACCTAATCCACTTTATTATGACCAAATAAACCATCAAGAAATTATTGAGTAATGTATCATCATTCATCATTTATGTCTAGTGTCGTAAAGTAATAGCACCACTGAGAAAATAACATGTGTTTCCAACTCTTCTCTCATTTTCCACCTCCTTTATCATATCCAAAATAATTAAAAATCCAAACAATCTATGATTAATTTGGATTTATTAACGATCATAAAAATTATGTTATCATATAGTTAAAATTATATTTTTGATATATTTATATTTAATACCTCTCTTTATCCTCCTTTAGATAATTTCTCGATAATGGTAAGTTAAGAAAAAATGAGGATATTTACAATTCATTACTTATAATCAAACTAAAGTATGGTTCTAATAAATTATTTATTATACATATATATAATTTTTATGTATATATAATTAATTATTCTAATTTATAAATTAGCTTGCACAAAAAAGTGAAATATAAAATAAAAAATATATTTTTTAGGAAATCATGATACCAAATTGTTTCCTTTTAATGATATGAATTAAGAAATATATTATAGTGATTATAATATAAAAATAAGGAACATAATGAAATTAATTCACATATTTTTCCATTTTTTAATAAAATAAATTTTAATATTTATTATATGGAATAAATAGTGAAATATAGTGGAATTAAGGTAACGAGATTCTCGAACACAACTACTTTTCATTGTTTATCTATATTTCTAATCTTTTTTGGTATGTATAATCCATAAATATTATATAAATATTAGTTCACTGCGATAAAAGTTTTTATTTTTTTGAATGTACATGTTTTCCTCTTTACCAAATTGTTTTTCTTGCCAAATACAGTGATTTTAAAAAAAAATCTTTCCAAAACACATCATTAGCACATAATGTATTGTTACTTAATCACTCTACAATTATGATGTTTACACCAAATATTTTTCCCTTATTCATTTGGTATCCCACATTCTCATTCATGAATGGATTACATATGAAATCCATATTAATCTCATTTCATTCCAGGAGTTATTTCAGGACTTCAATTAACATCTATCCAAGAGAAAAAATGATTATTATCATTTTATGATGTTGCATGTGGGTAGAAAATAATGTAACCCTATAATTAATTGTAAAATGTGATGTATCTCATGAGGAAATATGTATTAATCATGAAAATGATACTATCTGTTTTCCAATTTATAATGATATGATTATGCACACATAGTATGCCTGAACATCATATTGGCTTTGTTCACAGCTATGTGTGGTATTTTAACATTATGATATAATATTTTAAATTGATGCATATGAAACATTAGAATACATTAACCATTTTAACCCTAAGGATTATCATGATAATAATATTCTTTTGTTGTGATGATATAGATTATTATTTCTCATGTTCTATTTATTCAGGCCCTGTATCCCCCCCCCACTAGAATCTTACCACACTGATTTCTTAGATGTATATATTCCTATGACTATATATACTAATGATAAAATGAAATATTTTTAATGATATATAAGAATAAATATGCAATGTTTTATTTTTATTATGTAAAATTAAGGAATGGTTATAATTACAAAATGAATCTAAACCTTTGGATCCATGAGTGTTAAAGTATTTTTTTGATTATCTTATAAACAATTATAAAAATTTTATGATTAATAGTTATTTTGATGTATTCACATTTTAAAATAATAATACACATCATGAATTTATATTTAAAATATCATCTATAAAAAATACATTAATATAATCACAATAGATCAATTTAGACACTATGGTAATCTCCATATTCATGAAGTATCCAATAATGATCGATCATACATGAAAATATGTAAAAAAAATTCAAATTTATTATTTTGATATAAATAATCAATAGAAACATAAAAAAAATTGTATTAGTGTTGGAATTAAGATGTATGAGAATAGTGGATCATATATAGGGAATGAAGGGTATTTTTAATGATAGAATGTCACTATTACATGATAATTGATAAATTTGAAGGATGGTTAAAAAGTAATTATATCAATAAGAACACTAGTAAATTTTACAGACTGTCAAAATATCAATGATTCATTATTAAATCTAGAAATTATTACTATTGGTAATAATGTTACAACATTAATTTGTGTAAATAAATGTCAATAAAAAAATAAATGATGAAAAAGTGAGAAATGAGATCATAAAAAAACATTCATTCAATTTGAATCCCATATATAATAACATGTGAGGGAGGTAGTTTAATTGGTGTTCACAATTGATAAATACCAAGGAGTGATTTATTAAGTAATGTTCAATTAGAGACTACATTGAGATAAGTTCAATTTAGTAAAAATTAACACAATATTAATGTTATCTTATCTACTCCATGAATGTTCCAATATCAAAAAATAACACTTTAGGAATATTAATTGTATTAAGGAGTTATATATCTATACCTTATTGAAATTTTTGTTTAGTTTTAATTTTATATGTGATGTAATTTTTTCTAAAATAACATTTTCATTATTTTTTATATTATAAAATACTAATGAATATAGGATGAATATGATATAATGATTTTTGGGATTCAAACAAAACATAAAATATATGGATAATATATACATATGATACACTATTATAAGGTATATATATATTAAAATAAAACAAAATTTCATGAAATTGTTTTATAAAAAAACTTCTATATAAAATATAAATGATGATAAAATTTTATAAAATTTGATGTTATTTATTTGGGGTCCAAAAGATAATTAAGTCTTCATAATTGTTATCATTCAATAAGAATAGATATTTTTTATAAAACATAATTCTAATATTATTATATATATTTTAAAAAATAATCATAATATATCAAAAAAATAATTCCAATAATTTTCTGGTGAGATTTTGATTGTATTGTAAAATACATTATTTTTCTGTGAATATAAAATTGGGAGTACTGAGATTCTGGTAAATTATATATCTTTATAAATATGTAATAAGTAATTTATAAGTAAAAAAATTTAATCCTCTAATAAAAATATGTCATTTTACATTTTAATTTATTTTAATGAATTTTTAACAATATAAATAATGTTCTAGAGTGTAAAATGGAATTTAATATTTCAAAAACATTATATTGTTAAAAAATAATCATCCCATGCTGAAGGAAATAAATTATATTGATGATATATTTTTAAACATTGACATTTAATAAACCTTCTTTACATCAATAATCATGATCCAGATCTATGGCCAAGATAAGAGTTATCTATTTCCCACAACATAGATTTTGAACCATAATATTTAGAAATTGATAATCAATCGTCAAATAATTTTTATTAATACCAAACTATTCACTCTATTATATTCACTGCTTAGAAATTAATCCTGATATTTACTCCATTTTCCAATTAAATAACCATTCATTGGGATTTGTGTAGTTCTAAAGAAATCTCTTTATGTAATTAGAATCTATCTTGCAAGGTCAGTGATCATATTCCTCCTCTGTTTATCCATATACTTCCTTTGTAGATAGTCATTTTATTTAAAATTTGACATGTTCTCATAGACTTATTATTATTATTATATTAATATAAAATAAATTATATCGATTTGATATATCCATTCTGTCTCATTTATCTTATTCCATATACCACTTTGTATAACTGTTAAGCTACATAAATCATAATTGTATTTTCTAGGTCCTTTTTCTGTTTTTTTGATGTGAATACCCAACAAGATTATAGTTCATGTGTATTTAAATGGATGAAATTTAAATTCATTGATTGGTGATAAGAATGTATGAATTCTAATTTCTCTTCTTGAGTGTCAAAAATGTCAAGAATTTCATATATTAAAATACTAATGTACTCGATGATTTCAAATAAAATCAATTATTTATTCCCCAAAAGTTATTGATGAAATGATATATTATGATATCTAAACTATGTATCAACATTTTCATATTATATATTATACACTTACAATTTTTCACTAATTTTATTCCTCTTTTTTATCTATGGTGACCCCTCTTGTTCTGTTCTATTTCAATTGGTTATATATTATAAGGAATTATGCCTGGACTTTTTATTGATGCATGCCCCCCTAGAAATTTGGGTGTAGTGGGTATCCATGGCTAGAATAATAATATATTATTACAAAAGTAAAAAATAATTTTTAAATTTCCATTTCATATTTAATTAATGTAACAAGAATTTATTTTTCCTATATTGTAAACCTAAAGAGATCCTCTAAAGATATTAATAATATTTTTTATGAAATTTTGTTAAAAATCATTTATTAAGAAGGTGGTCACTATTTAATCAATTCATTATCATTGAAAGATTTGTAAAATGGTATCTATAGATAAGTCTCACAGTGATGAAGGACAAAAATACATCATAACTATATATTAGAGTTATTAAATTACATATCATATGAGGACTGAAATACATGAAACTTTAACATGTATTTGATTGTGTGAATCTATAACTATGAAGGTAAAATACACCCTAACGTCTTAGTGAAATATCAAAATAATAATAATTAAATATTATTTTATGACCATGTCACATTTGATATTGTTAATATTATGTGAATCCCTTTATGGGTACTGTAACACACCATGTTTTCATGAACCATTTTTTCCAGAATAAATTAAAATTTCATTTACGTCTTATAATGTACTAATTCAAAAATTCCTTACACTCATCACCAACTCAATGTAATTTACCTAGAACATAAACACGGAATACATTAAATGGAACAATGGCTTGTCATATCTTACACAAAACATTGACGTGGTGAATGTTACACACAACACCAACTTTGTGAACACTATATAGAACACCAATGTTTCTACAAAACATCATTTTACAGTAAAAATTTTTTAAATGATATAATTAGAACCTAGCGATTAAAAATTGGAATATGAATATTAATTACTACTTTGAAAAAAAAATTTATAATTTTTTATAAATATAAATAATATTTTTAATCATAGATATAATTTTTGGTGAAGTCCTTATATGTTTAAAAATAACATTTTCTTAAATGAACTACATTTATTATTCTTCTTTGAAAATTAATAAAATTAACAATATAAAATATATATATTTAATTTGATAAAATAATATTCATTTTTTAAATTATAATGTATAAATTATATTAAATATAATTTATGGTATTATCTGGGAAACATCATTTTTTGATGAATAGTGAAAATAGTAGATTTAATCCTAAACTATATTTTCATATAATTTATTTGTAAATTTGAAATATGTTTTAAATTGGATTAACAGTTTAATTAGACAATATGTTTCTCAATTAAGACACTTTATTTATTTTAGATCAATATCACATGGAAGCTGGATATAAAAGCTTAGAAATCATTTGGATGTTCATACATTGAAAACCAACATTGTCTACCCGACTGTGGTATTAATTTTAAATTAATATCATCCAATAATATGATTTAATTTAGTAAAAATGGATTTTATATTTGGAATTAGAATAATTTATAATTTATAATATGTATAAATTAGTTTTTGACCAAAACTATTAGTGATATTAATTAAAATTAATCATAATTATTAAGGTTAAATTAAGCTTAATAATGGATTAAACCATACCCATAAGGCCAAGAAAGACCATTAAACTTGTAAACATCCTTTTTATGGAACTATTTATACCATATAATTTTGTTTAATGATGATGGATCATTATTTGTTCCACTTTCAAAAAAATGTGGGTGGGGATTCCCCTTTCGAAATTATTATAAGAGTGCCACTCCTCCTCAGTTATAAAACCCACCACCAATTAAACATCCTTAAACCTATAAAAACACAGAGGTTTCCCAAAATATGAACAATAAACTTCCCAAAAACCCTCCATTACTCCTTTATGCCTCCATTTCTTGGAAAATCCATCAATGGAATTGTTTTGTCATAAACAAAACGGAGCTTCGGATTAATTGGTAACGTCTTCTCTCAAGCTCTATTATATTATTTTAATTTTCCACCCATCCAATATCCATATTTCATGACTTTATAAAAAAATTTGTATCATCAATATACTATAATTTTGTAATAATATGACATAGCTATAATTAAACACACTTCCATCTAATGGGAAAAGAACATTCTGTTTATGTGTGCAATGAACTACCATCTCACGAAACGATGATTCATCAATTTTCCTCTACGTCCACTATCAGTAGAAATTATGATGTAGACACTGTTTATATATATTAAACATTATATATAATATTTCTTTATTCTTCTATAATTGTTTTACAACACATATGACTGTAATTGTTATTTTGTGTAAATATGATAATTACCTTTGAGGAAGTGTGGGATACCGCCCCTGAAAGCGATGTGATTTGTTAAAACATTAAGTGGAATATACTAATGATGGTATTAGTAAAGTTATAAAATATATATGATATAATATTTCTACTAGAATAATTATATATGTACATATATATACCCATATGTAATTTACATTATTTTTTTCAACATGACAATAAAAACAGAAAAATCGTTCGTGTGTACGTAAAAATTAATCTTTCTATGAAAGATGTATTCCAATTCTTACATATATTGATTATTATAATACCTGTATAATTAATTCAATAGAAATTTATCTATTTTTTAAATTATTAATATCGTTATTTAAGTAATCTAACAAAAGATATAACAAATTAAGACACATGCGAAGAACACAGCAGATATTACCCATAGTGAAAACTTATTAATGGATTGTTAATAATAGGATAATATATGGTCATAATAAAACAATATATGATAAAAATATAATAATATAATTCATTAAGTTATGTATAATTATTTTATATTTATCATTATTTCCATTTGAATGAGTAAAACGAGAGTCAAGAACCAAGGTAAAAGAATTTGATCTCACTCTTATTCATGTTAGATAAATGTCTAATAACCAGTCACTAATTGTGTATGGTGTATGTAATAGACGTGAATGTATGATATGTCACATATAATTATATTTATGGTTATTCATATATCCATTTTATTATTATAATTTCATGGTTTTTATTTTTAAAAATATTCCAAATCAGTAATATATTTTTCTCCCAATTTACATTCTATGAGAGACATGCATTGTTATTCCCCAAAAATATTTTTTATAGATTATTAAATAAAAAATATCCTTCTTTTGAAGGGATATTTTTGTTTCATTTCACTCCATTTTCTTACCTGGATTTTATTATCCCATGTTACCATGTCTTAAGTGTTTATTGAAACTGTCTCATCATTTATCAAGATTGATTATGATTATACTTACTTTATTGAAATTTTAGGATCCATCGCACAATAACACTCATGGAATTTATTATCCTCTAGTTAATAATGAAATATTAATGTTTTAATAAAATTTTGATATTATTTATTATTAATTTATTTATGATATTTTTTTTAAAAAATCCGACAGTATTTCACTATTTGGTTGGATATCTATTTATTAAAATAAATGTTTTAAAAAATTCCTTGATTTTTTTTTCAAATGCTAAAAGAAGAGAAATTTCAAGGATTAAAGGATTTTAAAAATTGTTTATGGTTTTCAAGTATTCCATTATATAAATTTTATGATATTTCAAAATAAAAAGGTTATGAATATATTTTTCAATTCATAAAGGATATTTTCCTCAATAAATGTATTTAAAAGACCATTCAAAACATTTTCCTATATAATATATCTTCTATTGGTTTTACTCATGCCTTTATGGGAAATTTACAGAGTGTTTATATTCATATTATTTTATTAATTTACTACATTATGATGGAATTATGTTTATGAAAGCCAATTCTCTTTCACCGGTTCTTTGCTTTTGAAACCTGCTTCTTCTCACAAGTAATGTTTATGATGAAATGATTAAAAAACAGATATTTTTCAATAGGTTATTCAATGATTACATGTTTATAATACCAAATTTATTTCAAGGGTTATGATATGAATATTTGGGACTATTTTGTATAGGTCATTATGATTTCATGATGAGATGGGTTGGATAAATATCTCCCTCCAATGAATTAGGTAATTATTTACATCTCACGAGATAGACTAATATGGTGTTGAGAGTGAACCTTGACTACTAATATGGTCATAGGAGTGAACCATGATATACAATATGGTATTACGAGTGATGAAATGCTAATAATATGGCCATGGGAGTGAATTATAACTGCCAAGATGGCAAGGGGATTGAACATATACTTCCAAGATTCTCTTGGAAGTGATGCCTTAACCACAATGGAAACATAATATATGCATATGTGGGCCACAATTCCGTTTTTATTCCAATGTTCTTCTTTCCTGGATTATTTTCTTTATTTACTTATGGTTTATGACTGACATACCTCCCAACTATATGAATTATTTCTTGTATAAGATCTTTAATATATAGGTTATTATCTTATATTTTCTTGATCATTCTCTTATACCGTTGTGATGATGATTATTCATACATATCTCCCTTGATTACCCTAAATAAGCATCTGAGATCACCCATTTGTTTGTTTCCTCCCCCATGATGTGATGATGTGTATTACAATTAACGTGTTTCAAAAGGGTTATAGTAAACAAGAACATAGTGTGAGATAATGTTGCTCACTTATGTGTCACTATTTATGTTTCCATGTACCCAAAGGTATTAGACTATTAAAGTCTTTAGGAGTCTAATTTTAAATTTTTTTATGTACTCTAAATATGTTATGTGATATTAATATATGAAAATGGATGATTATTATAGCTTGTATTAGAGAAAAGGAACAATTAACCTTTTGTAATCTTATATGAGAAAATCATTTTGAAAATCCTATGGACATGAATAGGGATAAGTCTAACGATAAGTAAAATTATAGGAAAATGATATCAAATATTGTTAAAGGAAACAGTGAGTGGTTTCCTAGAAACACAACCTCATCTCGATACAACATCTGCATATGGATATGGAAAACATGTACCTATGGGTAAATACTATGATAAGATGTTTTGATTTTGGCTTGGGGTAATCTGGTACATGCCAATAGGCCTGGTTGCACACCGGGTTTATGACTCTTAGGGGATTCTCTTTGGGAATTAACAAACACTTCATGAACAATAATGAAGGTTTTAGAGATAATGTTGTCTATGAAAAGCATATGATAAATATATGGTGTCATTGATTGTGTATGGAGTCATAAATTAGACATTATATAAGTGACATTTATATTTTATGAGGATGCTCAATATTATAACTATTTCACTCTCAATTATTTTTTGGTTTTTGTCAATATATTTTACCTGAAGGAACCTCTTTAATTGTTTTTGTGATGGAAAATTAAATTATTTTCCTCCATAAAAATTGAATTCTAGGGGATCTAGAAATGAAAAAAAATTCTATACTCACACACCTATCCCAAGCTATGAATCATGGTGGAATTACAAATGTAAAAGGAGGGAAAACATTATATTGAGTCATTGTTGGTAAACAATTCATCATTATATTGATGGTCTTATGATTCAACTGTTGCTAAATAGTTGATGAACGCTACTAAAAGGATATTCTTCATTCTCCAGTGTTAGGAGCATGAGAATGTTATTCTGGCTGTTTATTGTCTAGAAGGTGAATTAGGCAAGTGGTGGAATATAATCATGATATGAGGAAGAAACATGAGATTTAAACCATATACGAAGGGAAGCTCAAGAACAAAATTTTCAACAAGAAAATTCATAAGATTCTTTTTACCAATTTCGAAAAGTAGTTCCTTGAGTTAATGAAAAGGGATGATAAATCTGTTGGTACCTACGAGGTTGATTTCAAGAGATATGAAAGGTATTCAATATGAATTATCATTCAACATAAATGTTTAGATGATAGGTTCTTTGGTTACTTAAATCCATGTCACAGAAGGTATATAGACATAGGATACATCCGTAGTTATGTTGATATTTTACGTTGTGAAATCAAGTATGAAATGGTTGTTGGAGTTATGGATCATCCTCATGGTTTTGACTAGAAGAGGAATATGGGGTTTAAAAGAAAATTTAAAAACCATGAAGAGAAGAATATGAGATTCCCATTATGATCTTTGTGTATGAACAAGGATGAAAAAAATTACCATAAAGGTTCTAATGAATGTTTAATGTGTGTAAGGGAATTCCATCAGGAATTTGATTTCTGATGTGATGGGAAGAATTTAGGTAACATTGTGAAGAGCAAAAAATCAGCACAAAATGCACCTCCCACACTTAAATTCAATAAGTGAATTGAGAAAAAGCTTAATGATAACTAGTTCCCAAACCCATGGTCTGTTGATGATGAATGACACCAACAACCTAATAAGATGAAGGATAAGGGGAAATGTCATTAAAAAATTGTTTCAGATGAGGGGTGTGATAAAAATGTGATGAAAGTTACACAAACCATCCACTCAAGAACTACTAATGTCATATTTGATTCTATATCTACCAAGTATTTTATATATAATTAATTTTATAAGGTTAGTAAGATTCAAATAAAACAATTATATGTAAAATTAGATATTATAGTCTCTAATGGTATGAGGATTTCATCTCAAGTCTCTAAATCCTCTTTGGATGTTGATGGTTGGAATGTGCTTCCTACAAATATTTTTATTCTTCTATTGTTTGAAGTTAATGTCATGTTAAGAATATATTGGATTTCTCTCTATCATTCCCACATAAATTATCCAAGAATGGATGTTATGTTTAATATTTAAAACCTTCTACGATCACCCATAAATTTGATTATATATATGAACATCCTAGGGATATTACGTTAAATGTATAGGTCTTAATTCCCATTAAAAAGGGTTGTTTATCTCCAATGAATGGGGTGAAAATTGGAAATAATGATATGACTATTATTCATGACTTTTGGATTGTATTTTTGAAATACATTCCCATCCTTCGACCAAAAAACAATGTTGAGTTATCAATATAACTCATATCGTATTCCACACCAATTTAAATGACTCATTATAGAATGTCCCTGATTGGGTTTCAATAATTGAGGATGAAAATCCACGAAAACATTGAAAATGGATTCATTTTGAAAATATTTTCCTCTGGGTGAACCTAATATATTTTTACGAAAAATAAATATGGATCAATGAAAGTCTACGTTTATTTTTGAGACTTTAAAATTTTCACAATCAAGAACATGTGTCCACTTTCCCATATTAATGACTTGTTTGATCAACAGTGAAGATCTCAATACTTTTCCATGATTGACCTTCATTATGGATATCATCAATTTAGGTAAAATAAGTATTATATACACAATGTTACATTTTGTAAATGTTATAGAAACTATGATGATATAGTGGTTCCTTTTCATCTTACTAATTTTCCTTCTATCTTCATAGATTTATTGATTATAGTCATTAGAGATTAGTTATATTAGTTTGTGGTAGTCATTATAGATGAAATTATTATCTATTAAAATAGAAAGTAAGAGCATAAATATTAATTTATAATTATACTAATGACCATATAGAATTAGAATCTATATGAAAAATTATAAAAGTGTGAATTTTGGCTGTAGAAACATTCATTTTTGGTTCCCATAATCTCAAGATATGGTATAGTAGTAGATCTGTCATAGATAAATGTTATTCAATGTCGACCTGGACCAACCATGGTAACTGGGATGAATATATTTCTTGGTTTATATGGGTATTATCCAGGGTTTGTGGAGAATTTTTCATGACTATATAATCCTCCAAGCTTGTTGACTCATAAGGGTGTCATGTTCCTTTGGAAAGATGACTTTGAGGAAAAGTTCAAGGAACTAATGTGATTTTTATTTATTGCACCATTACTTAAATTACCCAATATTAAATAAGGGATTTTAATAGATATAGATTCATCCAATAAGGTATAGGTCTTTTTTCTTATGTGTAATAACATGGTTATTTCTTATATCTTACTGTAGTTGAATATTCTAGAGCAAAATTAACCAACTACTGGTATGGAGTTATAAGTAGTGATTTTTTCATCAAAGGGATAGAGGAAATATCTTTATAGGGTAAAGTGTGACATATATACCAATCATAAAAGTATAAAATTTATATTCACATAGACGGAGTTGAACATGTGTAAGGGAAGATGGTTATAGTTGATAAAGGATTATGATAACTCAATACATTACCTCTCTAGGAAATTGAACAAAGTGGCCAATGCATTGAGTTATAATTATTATGATATTTTATCCATGATTAGGATAAAAAATATCAAATATTATTTGATTTTTATAGGATGGATGTGGAAATCACGAAGGAATGGAAAAAATCTTATCATTCTCAAATAAATGTAGAACCATCTATCCAAGTGATGATTAAGGAGTTTTAGAAGGATTATATAGATATACAAAAGAAAGATATAAATGTTCTTGAATTTAACCTTGGGTAGAATGGAATTATGTTGATCCAGAATCATGTATGTGTGCCTTCCCCATCAGATTTAAAGAACTAGCAATTGGAGGAAGATCATATATATTCTTTATATATTCATTCTATAATAACAACGATGTATAGGGAATTGAATGTATAAATATAGTGGGACGGCATAAAGAGATATATATTATAGTTTTTATGTTTTTGATTGGTTTCCCCCCAAGTTAAGGCTTAAAGTCAAATGTCAAAGGGGATATTGAATCCATTACCCCTTGGGGAATTGAAATGGGAGAACATCACTTTGTATTTTTTTTAGTGGACAAACCAATGCCTCAACGGGGTTTATGCTATATGGGTGGTATTCGATCAACATAATATGTCGGAACAGTTCATCTCTATCATATAATACATCCCTATGGGTGAACATTATAGGATATAAATTGATGAAGTGGTAATGTATTATGGAGTACCATATTCTATTATATCATATTGTGATACGAGGTTCACCTCAATGTTCTAGAGAAGTGTTCAGTAATCACATGATATGGAATTGAGTTTTGAATGTATATATCATCCTCAGATATATGGAATGTTTAAAAGAAAAATTCAAACCCTATAGGATATGTTGATATCCTATTTAGGGGTTTTAAAGGTGTTTGGGGTCAACACAATCCTCTAGTTGAGTTTTCATACAACAATAGTTATCACTAAAGCATTCAGATGAAACAGTATGAAGCCCAACATGGGATGAAATATATAGATCCAATTTTATGGGATGATGATAGAGAAATAATTCTATTGCGACATGAGATCATTGAAGAAATGAAAGTGCAATTTAGAACCATTTAGTAGAATATCCAGGAATCTGAAATTCAGTAGAAAAGATATGATGACAATCATCGTAATGATTTATAATTTGATTTTGGTAAAAAGATGTTTCTATGAATCTCTCCTAGAATATTTTTATGAGATTCATGATGAATTGGAAACTAATACTAAGTCATATTTTTCCCTTTGAAATTCTAGGTTTCATCTAGATTGTAGCCTATCTCTTGGAATTTTCTCGAAATCCAACTCTTGTCCATGATGTTTTCCATGTGTCTCTCCTGAAGATGTTCATACCTAACCCATCAAATTTACTAAAATCATATACCAGTTGTTAATGTTATTTCTTAAGGGTAATATCATATTGAAATTATAGATCATATAGATAATGTTATATGAAACAAGACCACTCCCCTGTTCAATGTTTTGTGGAGTAATCAACAATTAGAGAAAGTTATGCGGGAACTTGTTGATGTAATGAGGTAGAAGTATCCTCGTTTATTTATGCCATTGTGATGAATTTATAGGCTGATATTAATTTTATGGGGGGAATAATGTAACACTTGTAGTTTGTATAGACATGTTTTATATTGAATAAATTTAAATTTAATTTATTTTTTTAAATGCACTAAATCAAACATTCCATTCACATGAGACCTCCCGTGTGTATGTTACAAGGAAAAGTGACTTGGAATGCATAATAGAAAACATTGAATTAGTGTATGATACACAAAACATCAAATTAGAATATGTTATAGACAACTCCAACATGGCGTACATTACTCAAAACACTGATGTTTCAAGAAAACATCATTTTACTATTATAATTATTTAAATGAGAGAAATATAAAATATCCTTTAAATTTTGATATATGAATTTTAATAACCAATTTTCGTATATTTTTTATAAAATTTTTCAAAAAATAATAAAATTTGATAATGATATACATATAAGATTTTGTAAAGAGCTGGAATGTTTTAAAATACCATTTTCACAAATTAACTACTTTTAATGTCCTTCTATTAAAAATTATAAAAATAATTTTAGACACATTTTTAAATTTATTTTTATAAAATAAAACCCATATTTATATTTATAAATTTAAAATTATATTACGGATATTTTATTGGTTTTTTCTGAGAAACATCATATTTAGAGGAACAGGGAAATACCGGATTTTAATTCGAAACTACTATTTCATCTAATTTATTTATAATGATTAATTATATTTCAAATAATTTTTAAATTATAAATAGATAATATATTTTTCAACAAATACAATTGAGGAAATTAAAATAAATTTCACTACGAATGTGGATATAAAAATATTTCAATCATTTGAATGTTTTTACTTTAAAACCCCTACATTGTCGACCAGACTACGAGAATAATTTAAATTAACATATGATAAATTTTTTATAACAATTTAGAAAAATTGATTCAATATTTCGATGAAGAATATTTTATACTTTGTAATTTGGTAAAATTAGTTTTTTTCAAAAAATATCAGTGAAAGTGATTAAAATTAATTTTAATGATTAATATTAAATAATGCTTATATGGGACTCAACCATAATATTAAGGCCAAAAAGACCTATAGAATTTTTAAAAATACCTGAGATGACATATCTAGACACTATAATCCCTTTCAAATACTTTGGATCATTATTAGACCCACATTCAATAAATAACATGGGTGGGGTTTCCCTTTTACAAAATATTACAAGAGCGCCACTCCTCATCCATTATAGAAGGCCACTACCTCTCCATATTCTTTACACATCTCAAACCGCTTATGTTCAGACATTATCTTATCAATAAAAATCCATAAATCCATCCCTTACTCCTTGAATCCAAAATTTTTACACAAAATAAATCCATGGAATCCTTTTTGTACAAACCAAAAGGAGTTATCTGAGTAACAGGTAACATCTTCTATCAAGCTCATTTCTTTCATTTTCCTTAACCAAATGCTCCACTGTAAATTTTCCATGATTTTATAATAGAAGATTATTTTAAATATTATTATAATTTTTTAATATATATTATACCAAAACATACACACACATCCATCAAATGGGTAACAATCATATTGTTTTCAAGTATGATGAATTATCGTTTCCTTAAACGATGATTGTTAATTTTTTCCCAACTATCATGGTGGAAATTATGATGGAAAATATAATTATATATGTAATATATTTTATTTTTTATGTATTTAAAATTATTTCATCCATTTACAACACATATACTTATACATTCTATTTGGTGAAAACATGATACTTTTGTTTGAAAAATGTGGACTACCGCCCTCTCAAAGCGATATGATTCATTAAAGCACTACATATAATGTATTAATGATTCGTTTAGTGAACATATAAGATATGTATGATATAATAATGATAATTAAATATTTATTTATATACATATATGAACAGATATTTCATTTACCTTCTTTCATTCAATACGAAAATAAAAACCGAAACAACATTCTTGGGTACATATGGCTTATAGTCTCCATGAATGGTGTATTCAATTTCATTATTATATTGATATTTATAAAACACATGTAATGAATATAAATGATATTTTTATAATTTTTTATATTCTATAAATTAGTATATATGTATAAGTACCAATTATATAACAAATTAAGACAATGTGTAGAACAAAGTGGATATTTCTCGAAGTGAATCCTTAACATCAGTTTGATTACAAGAGGGTAAATTAAAGACATAATAAACACATATATGGTATTAGATATAATAATATGTTTCCATAAATTATTTATAATTAATTTATATTTATTATATAGGTGTTTATAATGAGTACGATGTGATTCAAGGCATAAGGTAAGGGAATTCCACATCACATTTATTTCCGTGAGATACATACCTTAATCACCAATCACATTTTACTATTGTGTATGTATATACATGATTGTATTATATATATATTGTGATTAAATTTATTTTTATTCAAATAACCATTTTATGATATTTAATTCATTTGGTTTATGTTTCAAAAGTTACAAAATTCGTAAAATAGTTTTGTATCAATTTTCTTTCTTTGTGACTAATCATTTGTTATAAAGAAAAAAATACTTTTAATATGTATTATATTAAGAATCTAATTTTTTTATGATATGTGTATCTTAATTTAATTAATGTAACATACATTATGGGTACTATCCCAAGTAAATATTTTTTCTGAGTTAATTGAAATTTTTTTATAATTTTTCAAGATGGTTTATCATTATGCTTCCATAATTGAAATATTATGATCCATCTATCAAGAAATTTTCATGAATTTTATTTTCCTATATTGATTAATTTAATAAAAAATTTCTCATAATATTTGTTTTACAATTAGGAAATTAATATATTTAATAATTTTTTATGAAAATCTTACAGTATTTCCCTATTTGGTCGGAGAACAATTTTCATAAAAAAAGATGCATTGAAAAATGATAAAAAATGTTTAAAAATTATAACTAATCATTATTTTCAAGAATTAAATATTTCTAAAAATGTTTTTCGTTTTTAAAATGGTAATTCATAATTTTTAAAGGTATTTCCATGGAAAGTGGATTTCAATAAGGTTTTTTGAAGGATGAAATTATATATTCTTCAATAATTTTAAGAAAAATACAATTCCCAGTTATTTCCCATCTATGATAACATATGTTGGTGTTACATATGAATTTATAGTTAAATTATTCAATGATTCCATTGAAATTATTTCTCTAAATGGATTATGTTTTGATTTATTGATATTTATGAAACATTTTTCTCTCTAACATGTTATATGCTTTTTAAATCCACTTCTTTTAACTGGTAATGTTTATGATGAAATTATGAGGAAACCTATATTTCTCCATAGGTTATGATATGATTACATGTTTATAATATTGATTTCATTGAATGGGTTGTGAAACTATTATTTATGATATTTTGTCCCACATATGTGTGATTTCAAAATGAGATGGGTTGGACTTATATCTCTCTCCACTGAATTGGGTATAGATATATATCTCTTGATATAGAATAATATGGCATTGAGAATGAACTTGGACTACTAATATGACCATGAGAGTTAACCATGACTACCAAGATGGTATGATGAGCGAACACATGCTAATAATTTTTCCATGGGAGTGAACAATGACTACCAAGATGGAATGGGGAGTGAACCCATACAACCAAGATGGTCATGGAAGCAATGCCATGACCACTGTAGAAATCATATTACATGCTTATGTTTATACCACAATTAAATGTTTTATTCCTTTTTAATTATTGTGTGTATTATGTTATTTATTTACGTATGATTATTTCTTATGAACTACCATAATATATGCCATGTTTCATGAATAAGATATTTTAGAAAATGGGAATGATTTTATATTTTCAAGATCAGGTTCATATGCCATTATGGTCATGATTATTATTATATATCACTCTTGTTTACCCTTATTAATAATAAGATCTCACCCCATTTTATGATTACTTCCCCATGTTGTGAATAAATGTATTATTATTGATGTGTAGATAAAATGGTACTAGTTAAGGAGAACCTAGTCAAAGATAATGTAGCTCACATATGTATCGGTGATTATGTTCCATGCTTCCAATGGAAATAGACAAGAATAGTTATTGGGAGTCTATTTGTAAAATGGTTAATTTATTCTTGAAATGTTATGTTATGTTAGCATATGTAAAGAGAGTTTCTATATTGTTATTATCTTATAAACCTTATATTAAAATTCACTTCATAAAAAATAAATAATTTTGGAACTTATTTTAAATACATTCATAAAAAAGGTATGCATTTATATTATCTTATCCATTATTCTGAAAAATTGTTTCTAATAGAAATGAATGAAAATTTATTCTATTTAAGGGAAACATTATTTGAAACATGAAGAGTTATAGGGAAATTTGGGATCAAAACATTATTTTTCCACATGAATGTTATTAATAAATATGTTATTTATGTGTTGAATATTGGGGATGAAAACAACATTACAATATTTGAAATAATTTATATCAATAATAAATAAAATCATTGATATTTGAAAATATCCATAGTGGATTTTAAGTAACATGGGAATATGTTTTATCATATAATATTTATTTTGGAATTACCCATTAAATATTTATTGCCCAATTATTTTCTACATTTATCAACCCTCATATCGGATTATAGTGCTATTTTAATGGAACCATTTAGAAGAATGAAATTTAACTACCCCCATTCAAGTTGTTTTTAATTGATGAAAATAATTTGTAGAGATAAATAAATGAAAATATGAATAATAAATGGGGTATTTGAAAAATAATTTGTGTGGAATGGATGGAAATATTACAATAGAATTTTCTGTTTTTAAATGACTACAAATACAATAGGGGAGAATGTTGTGCCCAATTTTGTGTGTTGTAATTTTTTTCATTATTTATTAGTATTAAAATGTTAATAAATTTTTTATTGTTATTAATGACCTTATTATATTTAGTGATAATATTGGGCCTTCCATCTTCTACGTAGAATTTTTTTATTGAATTTCATGTAATTAATTAATTGTGAATTATTTCCATATGATTATGAGAATGGAGTAACTTCCATTATACAAATGAAGATGATATAATGTTGATGTAGTTTATAATTACTTTTAAAGTATCTATGACAATAATTTAGTATTTATTTATCCACTGGATATTTAATGGTAGTTTAGTCACATGTAAAAGACCATTTGGAGCCTAAATGTGCCAATTCTTAGTGTAAACAATATAGATATTTTCAATTATATTTGACAGGTTTAATGTATTTGACCAAATTGAGTTATTTTTGATAATTTTTTTGTGGTGTTTTTGTATGATTTATACAATTTTTACTGAATAAATATACATAAAAATGAATAATTATACCCCAATATAAAATTATTTTTGTCAATAATTTCCATCCCATTAAAAAAAAGAAGATTTTGAATATCCAGACTTATAACTATGTAAACATATACATGTAGTTGATACACTGACTATATATTCACATGGTCGATTTGATGAAAATTCATTTGATTGACATAGTTGGTTTATTCCTTTAATTTCACCATGTGGTTTATCTGAGGGGTTTTCACATGGTCGATCCGGACAGTGTGGTCGATTGAGTTTTTAAATGTAAAAAATTCAATCCAAGTTAATAAATTTTATAATTGTATTATACCTCCACATATCACTCAGGATCATCATATAATATATTTATAAAATTAATTATTATACATATTTCTAAATTTGAAATTCCATATTACAAAAAATTATAATGTATGAGAACATATAATTGTAAAATGCTTGTTTTATCAAGGTGTAAATATAAATGATTCATTCCGAGATTAATATAATTATTGATTTGATTATTTTTGATATTAATGTAATGATGAAATCACAGGTTAGAAGAAGTTGATTGGATAATGAAATTTAGATATGGTAAAGACATATAAGATAATTCTTCTACCCATTATATCTAGAAAATCAAAAATGTATATTTGTCTACATAACACAACATAAATAAAATAATTTTTTGGGGATATATGTTTTTAAATGTTTGGGGTTGAAGCCTTATTTATTATTAAATCAAATAAATGTTCTCTTTAATAGGGTATAGGGAGACCCATTAATCAATTTCTTAATGAATTGATGTTTTTGAAGAATTATATATAAATTACTATAAGAAATATTAAATTTCTCATCAAATAATTTTGAATTATGTACAAAACTAAAATAATGACTTTTTTTTGTAATATTTAAATGATGATTTATTATCCAAATTAATCAATTGTAATTTGAATAAATGTATATAATTCATCGGTATAAAATTGTAGAATGACATGAATATTTTAATAAATAAATTAATTTAAATTATAAATTCTAACATTTAATAACATTTGAAAGATGGCCATTAAGGAAATTGATTTATGGGTCTTCTGGAAGACCATAGAAGAAAATTTCCCAGTGAACTATATTATGTGTGAGATTAAATATGGTGGATAAATGATCTTTCTAAAATTACTCCCTATAAATATATATATATATATAGACACACAAACACATTCAGGATAAATTTTATGAGACTCTTGATTGGGTGAGAACTGAAGATATTTGGAAATTCAAAAGAAGGAAAACATGACTAAATAATAACATTATTATGAAACTGAGATAATCAATGTGTTTGTTAGAGGGAAATAGTTTTTTTATAAAACAAGTAACTCTTATAGTGAATAAGATAACAAATTGGTGTGACATTGATATTTTCCAATACTATAAATAATAGGAATACAGAATAAGGAAATGTGATGGGGCATGCATTAATGTATCATTGATAGGATGATGTTATTGAAATTATTGGATAAAATTTTATATAGTAGAGTTATGAAAGACATTGAGGAATATTAATTTTTATATTAGTTGAGGAAGAATATATCTTATATTGGATGTGAGTGAAAAAATGTTCCATTACCAGTCTATTTTATAAGTATATGACTATAATATAGTAATCTTCGAAATAATATCCAGTTTGGGATAAGGATAGAATGGAAAATCATATCATAGTGTCTACTCCGATAGTTCTAAGATAATAGGTACATTTTCATACCCATAACCATGTTTATATTGATTATATGATTTTTGTTTTGTGTGTGGAATAAGAACCACATGAGACTGAGGATGTAGTCATCTACAAGTTGTGAACCTCATAAAAACCCATGTATATTCTTATTATTCATTCCTCATATATATTTAAAAAAATAAAATTGTGTATAAATATAGAAATACCTTTTCAAGGAATAATTGAAAACCAAAATAATGTTTATTCATTATATAAAAAATAATGTCACTCAACACTGATCCAACCCCCACCTCTATGTGTGAGCATATTTTAATGTGATCCTAACCACAATTTCCTATTTTTTGCAAACATAATTCAAAATAATTTATTATATCCAACATATTTTAGATTTATATTTATATCATAAAACTACATTACATGTTCATTATGGATATCATTATTAATTGATTTTTAATTTTATCATTCTATTAGAGTAGGATTTAGATGCCCTATATTCCTTTATATAATACGTCATATATACCCCTATAATTAATGGTTTCATGAAACATGAATAATTTATAAAATATTTAGTTTCATAATCAAATGTTTAATAAAAATTAAAAAACCTTCATTTTTGGGAGATCACTAATTTTTATTAATGACATACTACGGTTAAAATATTATCTGGTATGATGGTAATTAACTTCTATAGGAAATGGGGTTTACACTATAGATTTTTGATACGATTGTATATTTCATCTTAAAATTTTTTATTAAGTTTTATATTACAAAATCTATTTTTATCAATTAAATAGTTAGATACAATAGTTTAATATTAATAAAATAAATATTAACATCATTAGTAACTTTAAAATATTATTTCATCCAAATCGCCTAATCAATGTTTTGAGATTAGAATTGTAATATTTAGTGAAAATTTATGGACAAAACATCAGAGCATAGGTTAATAGCTTTTTAAAATGGGGTTAAATATATATGATATCACATTTAGGTTTAATAATTGTAAAAAATCAAACCAATTAATTTAATGAAATTGAATGAGTCATTTTTTCTGACATATTTTTATGAATAGAAAAATGTATATTTTATATAGACACTAACTCATTGATATAAAAATATTTGATACATAATAATTTTATGATGTAACACATTAATTATTTTATTAATGTTTTTTTATTTTTATCTCAATTATTTTTCACTCAATATGAAATAGAAATTCATATATATATATATATATATATTATTGGTGTTCATATGGCCATAAATCTATCGAATGCATTGGTTAAAGAATAAATTAAATTATTTTTTATGTCTAATACATGAATGGTGATCCTTGTAGATTTTTCATGATTATAATGGAATATATTATTGAATAATTATAAAGATAACAATTTATTATAAATATGAACCATTTTTGTATCATCCAATATTTTTAGGACATGATTGTTTAGGCAATAATTATTCATATCCATTTCATTTTGATTACACATTTTTATGCTTTAATTTTTCTTTTACATGTTTATAATACATTGTTCTCATATGTTTAATCATGTATTATATCTTACCTGATATATCATAAAAATATTTTGAAATGGATTGACTTTTCCAATTACTAGATGTTTATGAAACATATTTTATAAAACATTTATAGAAATTTGATTTTTTACACACTGAACTAACTATGTAGGGTGTATATGACAATATTTTGAATTGTTTTTTTATTTAATGGATATAGTATTGTATAATGTTGTGAAATGTTACTATGACCACTACATACACTTATCTATTTAATTATTTGTATATACTTTTGTTATGTTTTTATATGGATTTCATAGATAAAAATATAGACACAAAATATATATTTAATTATTCATCACTAGTGGTATTATTGATATGTCTCATTATGTTTAGTATTTGGATAGTGTGTATAATATGAAATTAGATAAAAAATCCATGGGGGACTTTAACCTTTCATGAATATCTATATATTAGTTATTTTTCAATACATTGGTTACTATTTCATTATTGAATTGTATTTATTTTACTCGTAAAAATATATATTTTTATAAATATATGATAAATAATAAAAAAATCAATGTAATTTAATTATATTTGATTATCAAAATGTGATTAAAAACATGAGTGGTACTGTTGTAAATTTAATTATTGCAATTTTTACTCAAATAAATCATGTAATGAACTATACCAAGAATTATGGTTTTTTGAATACATATTTATTGAAATGATACTTATTATTGAGTTATTTTTATAGTAGTAACCATATTTATTTTTGTACATCTAATTCAATAAAGGGTGAGTAATGGATCATCACCAAAAAAAGATAACTTTTATGATTCAATATTTTGAGTAAGGAAATTACATCATAGAATAATATTTTTTATAATGTGAATTGTACTAGTGATGTAAAGTTATATGAACCTAATGACTTATTAATTTATTTATAGTTGAAAAAATATTTTTCTTGACTCCTAGAAATTCTATTATTGAAATTTTCAACCAATATTTCTTCATGGGATAACATTAATCTAACTATAGTGGAATATAATTTAGTATAATTTTATATTTTATATGGCATGGATGATCTCATTTTATATAGATTCATTATTTATAATTGAGTTCATCATATAATTACACATCTCAAACAACTTCATTCATATATAGACATTAATTGAAAATTTTTAATTTATATTAAAAAAACCTAACACATATGGATGTTGTAATGAAACTTACATTTTGAATAATTTCTGTTCCTTAAAAACATATATTATATTAATTTGTACCCAATAAAAATATATCCCTTTAAAAATTTAGTGAGTGTAATTGACATGTGACCTTTGGGTTTGGAATATTATATGGGCATTGGTAAATTACAAATTTTTGTCAATATGACTATTGGAAACAATCATCTTAATAATAATTTTATTGTTATAATTATAATTATAAATATGAATTTTAATGGTTTTTTAATGCAGAAAGAAGAGTCAATAGCCTCATCTAGAAGATTCATTCCATACAAATCCCATTTATAATAATTTGGGTGGGTGGTAGTTTCTTTGGGCGTCTCTCTTGACTAATCCCAAGACATGCTTCAATCTGTAAAGAGTAAACGAAATCACTAATTGGAGAAGTTCATGTTATTGGAGATTACCACTCAGAAGATGTTAGCAGAACCGCCCCATGAATCAATCAATATCTCAAAACTCACCCTTAGTTCATTTCTGGTTATTATACATGGTTAGGTTTCAAGCCCTTAGTTACATTTTCTGTAAGTCCACTATATATATAAAATATAACCTCCATCATTTCCATTTTGAGTTTCTTCTTTCTTAAAAATATGATGAATTTATGACATGACTTTTCGAATAGAAATTGTAACTATCTGAAATGATATAATTATTATAACAAATTAATGTGTTGTTATGAATGTTTATTTTAATGAAATAATATTATTATAACACACATACATAAATTTAAATGATTATTTATTTCATCTATATGAAATTTGAATATATCATATTTATCAACTATTAGTTTTAATAAATACATATATTTATAATTAGAAGATATATTTATCGTACATAGGGAATTCATATTATAAAATAAACTTCATTTTTGAAGTTGTCACATCAAAATTATGTTTGGGTGAATTTATGAGAAGTTTCTAAAAAATATCTAGTGCATTGTAAAAATATAGTTCTAAGTCATTCTATATGTTTAATGACATCAAAATTATGTAATAATAAATATAATATTCTTGTAAATTCTTGTGGATTTATATAATTTAATAGGTGTCCCATGTGGGCAATACCTTGGTCAAGACCATGGTTTTTCAAATACCACAATCTAGGTGTCCAAAGAAATGAATAAAAAATCCCTCACTATTTCTATAAATATTCACCAATTTCTCGATTATATTTAATTAATAATTCATCTTCCATGAAAATTAGACTATTTTACCTCTCGAGGATTCATCCCAAGGTGTCTTGAATCACCCACGGTCCCAATGATCCTTCATGGTAAGGGAAATATCAAATTCTCTTTCCTTTCAAGATCCTATTTTATGTGGTATGTCTTTAAAACTTTTCAACTCTTTTATATAACAAATTTTAATATATCGTTTTAATGTATTAATATTTTTTATTAAGGGAAGATATATTTACCCCCTTTTTTTAATGTTTTCCCAAACCAAATTTTTTACCCGGTATGCTGCTGAATTTTCCTCTCCAAATTTTATTCTTTTTATCATGAAATTCTGTTATTTTATTTATTTTAATTCTCTGAAAACATTATTTTCTAGGGATACTCACCAAGATGAAAAATTATTTATTTTATTCTATAATTGACATACCTAAAAAACTCATTCCATTTCCATAGGTTATAAATGAAATAATGATCATTTTTTGAAGCACTTTTTAATATTCCATGATTTTGATATGAACAACATTTATTTTATTACCTAGGTTTTATTTATTAAATTTTTTATTATGATATAATTGGATCACATAAATTATCCTATATTAATGGGTTTACCTAGTATTTCTCCAATTAATTGCGTAAAAAAGTTAATCTATAGAGATGATAAGTTTTACGATACCTTATTGAATGACCTCAGAAATCTTAATGACACCTATGTGATAAACCAAGGTGATATGTTTATGAATAACTCATTTAAATGTTGTAGAAATATTTCCATGTTTTTAGTCATGTTATTCTTATTACGATATGAACCTTACTCATTCTTTTATGTATTTACAAATGTTTTTTTTGATATTCCTAAAGAACTCAAGAAACTATTTCCCTTGTTTTCCATTATCAGACATTATGATCACCCTTTCATTTGATGTATGTCCCTAGGTAATGAAAAAATGTTAATTTATTTAATTTTATCCAATAAATTATCCTATAATGTTTTTTAGAATAATTTGTTTACTTTTTAAGGTTTTATGTACCTTTTTTCTTATAAAATAATCATCAAAATATCATTTTTTGTTAAATGTAATTTAATGTTATGTAATAAAAAGATGTTATTCTATGGTTGGAATCAAATAAAGGATTAGTTATTTGTGTAAATTAGGATTTAAAATCTTTAGTAAGAACAGTAGGGACATGTTAATATATTGTAAAACCTCATTTTATTTTTGTGAAACATTAATTATGCGGTTTCCTAGCAATGAAATCCCTTTTTCAATACGAACAAGTGCATATGGATACGGAATAGATGTATCTAGGGGTAGAACCCAAAAAAACCACTTTGATCTAGACTCAAATGGTAAGTAGTTCATGATAATAGGCCTTGATTCATTCCTGGATTAAAACAACCATGGTATATGTTTGGCTAATCACAAACGTTTTTTGAACCATTATGAAGAATTTATAGAAAATGTATTTTTTGTTAAAGAATATCATATTTATGATTGATTTTAAAAGTCGTGAAATTACATTAAAATTATAATATTATTAAATGAATAATGTTTCTCACTATGGGTTTATTATTTTATAAAATAGTAAAAAAAATAGGAGAAACCATGTATATCATGAGTGCAGCAGACTAAGAACATCCCAACATCTTATTGTAGATAGAATGAAAATATTCATGAGAATGAGGAATCAACTGACTCGAGTTATGGTAAAAACATGAATCATGCTGATAGAGATGATTCACCTCGAAGGGAACATCAATAAATTGAGTCTTTTATGCATCAAAGACATCCTTCTTAACGAGGATCTACTAACCCATTCCTTTCTTAACATTGTATATAGTCTATAGAAAAAATATTTTATTTTCATTATTGTTCTAAACAAAGTAAATTCACTTTGGTTGTGTACCACATTGAGGGAGAAGCTGTTCATTGATGGACACTGGTTAAATAAATGAAAGCAAAAGTAGAGATTGAGGTTATGGAGTGGGACGATTTCCATGGAACCTTTTTCAAAAAATATTTTCCACCATCAATATTAATGAAAATGAGAAAAAATTCATAGAGACAAAGTATAATAAAAATGAATCTTTTGTAATCTATGAGATAAACTTCACATGACATTCTAATTATTCCTCTATCTTTTCAATGGATCTTAATGGGAAGGCTGGTAGATTCTTCGGTGGAATAAGATGTCATCTATGGAATAATATTACCAACTGAGACTATGAAATATATAAGGATATCTGATGGAGTGCTAAGAAAGTTGAAATGAAGTTCGGAGAGACATAATGGTCCCATATATGAAATGAATATAGGTGATCAATTGACCACACATGGAGAGTATCTTTGTTCAAGGAAGAGTTATAATTAAAGTGGAACATTCCACAAGTAAGAAATGATAGAATAAAAATTCATGGGAACTACATGATTGGGAGTGAGAAATGTTACATGTGTGAAAGGGAAGGCCATATTCCTTGGAACTATTGTTGTGAGGTGAAGTCGTAACTTCTCAATAATAAAGATAACGAGAAGATGGTCTAGTATTCAAATTCTTCTTTCGTAGACATCTTGTGAACATTTCCATTAAATTTCCAAAATAAAAATTTATCTGAGGGGAATCACCGTCATCCTCTGTATAGACCGTGGGAGAGAATTTATTCTTTTTCTATCACAACGGATGAATTTGAAGCTCCAAATAATTAGGTGGTATGTAATATCAGTGTTCTGTCAAAGATAGAAAGTACATTATTTTATTTTGGTTTTACATATTCCATTATTTCCTCCACATTTAAAAAGAATACAGAATCCATCACAGTATAGCTAGTAGTAGATATATCAGTCGGTACTCTTAGAGTAATTATGCAGGAATCAAATTATTATAGACTCTATAGTATTTACATTGGTGAGAGAAATCTCTTTTCAAATATTGTAGTCTAACCGATGATGGAATTCGACATTATACTTGGGATGGGCTGACACTCTATGTATAATTCTATGAACAACTATAGAAGCGATGAAATATCAGTAGTATTGAATAGTCAACCGAAAGATGTTTTCAAAGGATAGGTATAAAAACCTATCTTTTGGAGAAGCACAGAACATACTAATATTTATGGAGTTGATTAGTGAAGATAAAGATGGAATTTAAAGTATATGAATATAGAATGTCTATATCATTAAAGAATAAATTAACAAATTTTCGTAGAAATTACCTAGAACTCCCCTATAGGGAATGGTATAGTTCCTCACTAAAATCATTCTTGGGTTGAAGGTGATATCAATGAGCCAATATAGAATAGAAAATGTGGTGGTGGAGGAATTAATGAAACAATTATAAGAACTTTTGGATAATGGTTTTTTCTGGCCAAGTGTTTCTCATAGGGGGGAACCTAAACATTTTTTGATCAATAATGTTGTATTAATGTGGTTTTGAATTGATTATAGAGAACAAAATGGAATCACAATGAATATCAAGTACCATCTTTGAAAATTGATGATTTATTTGACCAGCTTCATGGGGATTAATTCTTCTCCATTATTTATCTTCGATCTGGTTATCATTAGTTGAGGGGTGAATAAATAAGATATTCTAAAGACTATATTCCAATAAATATATCTTCATTAGAAGTATATTTTTATTCCCTTCATCTAGAAAAATGATCCCACTATTTTTATGGATTTGATGAATTAGGTATTTAAAGACTACTTTGATAAGCTTTTGGTAGTTTTATTGATGATATTCTGATATATAACAAAAACGGATAGGAGGATGTGGATCATCAATTGGTTATATTGTAAACATCGAGTAAGGAGAGGCTAATAGGAATGTTCAAAAAATTTAGATTTTTGTTACAATAAGTTTCATTCTTAGGGAACATTGTAACCATTGAAGGAATCACAATTGACCATGTGAATACAATGGCTATGGTGGGGTAGCATCATCCAAAAATTTTAATATAGATTATATGTTTCCTTAGTATATTAGGATATTATAGGAGGTTTGTGAAAAACTTTTCATGAAATTATAATCCACTAACCAAGTTAACTCCAAAAGGGGTCAATTTCATCTAGAGAAATAATTTTGAAGAATGTTTCCAAGACCTGAAGAAGATATTTGTTAATGTACACATGTTAATTCTACCATCTATTCAAAAGGATCCATTATTTTTAGTGATGAATCACAGAAAGGGAATGGGTGCATACTCATGAAAAATCACATGGCGATCGATTTTGTATCTCAACATTTGAATCCTCTGGAGAATAAATATCCTATTAATTAAATGGAACTAGATATGGTTGTTTTTCATCTGATGATGCAGAGGAAATATATTTATTGTGAGAAATGAGATATATACATATACCAGTAATGATTGAAGTATATTTTCATGAAAAATGACTTGAAAATTATACATGTGTGATGGTTGGAACATATGATTGATTATATTATTCAATTCATTATCATTCCAAAAGATAAAATAATGTCTCAAATGCATTATATGTGAAATACTGTGTTCTACTTTTAATGATGGTGATTCAAAGAGATCCTTTGATTATAGACCCATTACAAATGGAAATGGGAATCTTATGGGAATGGGCATTATCAATCTAATCAAAATGGATTGTCCAACATAATTACAAGAGAATATCAAGAAATATGAAAGATAATATTCATTGATATAGAAGAATATATAGGTTGTGATGAATGGGAAGTTTCCATAGTCCAATATTGATCATGATGGTGTACTGAAATTTTGTAAAAGGTTATCTGGTCAATCTATTATTGAAATAATGAAGGGGATAATGGGTGAAGAACATAACTCAACTTACTCTATACATCATAGAATCATGAAAATTTCTAGGGAATGTCATGATCATTATTGGTGGGATAACATGAAAAGTGTGATTGATGACTACACTATATGGTGCATGGTGTGTCAACAAATGAAGGAAGAGTGAAGACATACTAAAGTTGTATTACATCCACTACCCATACCAACATGGATGTCTGAAAATATAACTATGGAAATTGTTATGGGTCTTCTAAAAATAACTAAGGAAATAAGTCCATATGGGTTTTAGTGGACCACCTAACCAAAATTGACCATATAATCTTTATTCGAGAAGACTTGCCTCTTAATAAACATTCCAATATTTACAAAAAGGATGTTGTTAGGCTACCTGGAGTTCATCTTTCTATCATATATTATCATGATGCAAGGTTTACATAAAATTTTTGGAGAATTCGTTAACATGACCTGAGTCTATAATTGAATATAAATATGTCATATCACCCTCAAATTGATATCCAATATGAAAGGACTATTCAAACCATCGAGGATAGGATAATAACATGCTCTATTGAATTTAATGGTGGATAGGATCCACATATCCCATTATTTGAGTTATCACACAACAATAGATTCCATTATATTACTAAAACTTTACCATATGAAGCTCTATATGGGAAGCAATGTAGAGCTTCTACTTATTGGGACGAAGCTGGTGAGGGAATGCTTCTTTAGGGTCCAATATTGTTCAAGTGATTATTGAAATGTTTTTCTATATAACAAAACATAAAGGTGCATAAGAGTATGAGGAAGATCTATGATGAAAAAAATAGAAAGGACTAGATGGTTGATGATAGATACTAAGTATTTTTTTCGAATTTTACATTGGAATAGAGTCATGTTGTTTGGGAAGAGAGGGAAAATCATCCCTAGATACATTGGACCCTGTAAAATACTTGATCACATAGATTAAGTGGCATATCATCATGGAATTCTTCTAAACATATATCAAGTTCATGGAAATTTACATGTATATCTCTTAAGTACATACATAGATGACCATTTATATGTTTTATATCCTTATGTTGTACAACTGATACAGGAACACTCTTATGAGGAGCACCTGGTTGTGATGTTTGACAATAGACAAAAGGTCCTATGGAATAATACTAAACACGTCATTAATGTTTTGTAGAGTAATAAAATTTATTTAAAAGACACATGGGATCAAAAGGAAACAATGGGGCAACAAAACCCACACCTATTCTCAATCGAGGAAACGAGATGAAATTCTAGGGAAAAAATTATTTAGCGGGGAAGAATGTAACAACTCGATCTTATTGAATAATTATTGTTTCTAGAAAATTTGTGTTATATTTTTTAGTAGATAAAAAAACAATATCCCTTTAATAATTAAGTGAGTATTATTAAAATTTGACCCTTATTTTTTGATTGTGATATGACCACTGATCAATTATGATCACCGATCAATATGACAATCAGAAAAAATACACAGAATATTTACTTTTATGTTAAATTTTTTATTATAAATAGAAATGATAATGGTAATTTAATATAAAAATAAGAGTCAATGGCCTCATCCAATAATGTCATGTCATAAGAAGCCCATTTTTCAGAACATGGGAGGGCAGTAGCATCTTTTTTCTTTTCTCATTAGCATGCCCAAGTTGGGCTTCAACATGTAATGATTGAGCAAAATCGGCTGTTGGAGAAGCTCATGTGAGGGTTGATTACCTCTCGAGCGATGTTAGATGTGATTCCCCATGAATCTATCACTATCGCATACCTCACCAATAGATCGTATGTGGTTTTTATAAGGGGTTATGTTTCAAGTCCTCTGTTACTTATTGTATAGCCCCTCAGTATAAATAAAATTGTTATACTAATATTCCTGTTTTGAGTTTCATTTCTCTTAAAAATATGAATAAAATAATAAATTGAATTATCATATAGAAATTATACTTTTTAAAAAAATTCAGTTATTATAAAAATACATATATTATTAATTATGTTTATATTATTGAAATTTTATGATTAAAAAACTCTTATTTATATTCAAATGATAAAATATGATTTTTTGTGGTGCTAGAAATTTAACTATACATTTTAATATGCATTTTCTTCCCACTATCATTTTTAATATATAAATATTTTAATGTTAAATATTTAAATTTATCATAAATAGATAATTATTATCAGAAAATAAGTTTTTAAATCATCACATCAAATTTAGTTTACATTTAATTTATCATAATTTTCTAAAATAAGTTTTTTTGTGAATAATAAATATGTAGTATTGAGTTTTCATTAGGATTAATGACATCCTAATGATGATGTAGGTAATATAAAATTATGGTAAACTATTTTGTATTATATAATTTATTATTTTTCTGATTTTTTCTATACCATGGGAATTCCCATGGTTTGGAAATACCACTACTTAGGGGTCCATGGAATTCAATAATAATATCATTCACTTTTTTCAATATATACCCTCCTATTTATGCATTATAATTCATTACCAATTTATCCTTAATTAATATATAATATTATTAACTCCTAAGGAGTTCTACCAAGGTTGACTCACTCTCCTAAGGTCCAAATCTTCGATTTATATGAACACTCTACACGCTAATGGAAATATGAACTTCTCTTTTCCATTCAAGTTATCTTAGTATGTGTTATGTCATTCAAATTTCATTACATTGTTTTTAACTCAATTTTATTATATAACATTAATGTATTAAGATTATTTTTTGAATTGGATATCCATCTCCCCTATATTTTTAATGGTTTCTATAACCATATTTCATACGCGTTGTGCATCCAAATTTTTGTCTCAAAATTTCTCTCTTTATCTCATGAAATTCTATAGTTTTCATTATGTGAATACACAAACCTATTTATTTTCCATAGGTTTTCACCCTAATTTAATTTTTTTATTTTATTCTGTAATTCACACACATATAACCTTTATTCCCATTCCATGGGATATAAATTACATAATGATCATATTATTAATCACTTCTTAAAATGATATGATTTTGATATGAAACCCATTCCTTTTATTCTACACGGGTTATTTATGAAATTTTTTGTTATGAAATATGTTTATCAAATTAATTAATACATATTAATGGTGTGACTTGATAGCACTCCAATTCATTTGGGTAATAAATTTAATCTCTATAGATGACAAGTTTTACAATACCTTGCTGAATAACCTTAGTATTTTTTTGATACCTTGGTGAAAAACCAGAGTGATATGTATATGAATGACTAATTTAAATTTTTTATGAAAATTTAAATTTTATAATTCTTGTTATTATTAATACTATATTCCTATTTAACTTGAATTTATGTATTTCCTCAAGTTTAAATTGATATTCCTGAAGATCATAAGCAAACAATTCCCCTTATTTTCCCTTCCCAGGCCTTATGCTCACCCATTGCTTTACTGTATGTCCCCATGTTATGAGATTTAGTAAATGTAATTAATATGAACCAATAAATAATCATTTCATGTTTTTTGTAATAGGGTTTTATGTTTTCAGGTATTACCTACCATACATCCATGAAACCAAACATTAAAAGAGAATTTATTTGTTAAATGTAATGTAATGTAATAAAAAGGCAGGGTTCCATAGATTCCATTACATAATGTTGATCAATAAATTATCAAAATTTTATAAGATAATGTAAAACCTAATATATAATTATTTTTAGTGGGTATGATGAAATATTTTAAGATATGTGTATAAGAATTTCCCTAAATAGTGAGGTGGTTTTCCCAGAAGAAATTTTATATATTTTAATTCTAATTGTAATGATACGCCAAATTTTCATTACTGTAGGTATAATAAAAATCATTTATGGTCAAAGAATATTAAGTGTAAATAATATATTCACAAGATGATTACATCATCGTTAAATAATGTTCTATTAATTTTATATAGAAATAGTTTGAACTGAAATATTACAATCCCAAAAAAAATTGTTTTATAAAAAACTCGAATTTATAGATCCAATATTTAAATAATAAATAATATTAGTAAATATTTTTAGAGATAACATATATACATAGTAAGATAATATTATCCCTAGTTTAGATGTAATACCATACCAGCTATATTTAAGGATTTTTTCGAAAAAAATGGAAATATGGTAAATATTTTAAAGATAAAATACGTGATTATGAAAATATGGAGAAGAAAAGTATTTGAAAAAAAACATATTATAATTTAATGGTGAAAGTCAACATCATATAACTATTATGTATGACATTTCAATGTGTATATATATAGTCGCTGCTAATATCGGGTCTTAAATAACTATCATATAGTCATTATATAGAAGATAATATATCTATATATTATAAACCACTGTAAATAATATATAGTAAAAAACCAAAAATACTATGGATAAAAATAAAAAATTTGTATATATTCAATTTTTGATAATGAAATATTCAGATTATATTATATTGTTAAGGAAATTATATTAATTTTTTTTTTGAAAAAAATTTGAAATTTAATAATTGAATTTAATATGATGGATTCCATTTCTGGAAGCGATATATAAATTTTTTATAATTTACTAAATGTAATTTTTGTTAATTAATACAATACTTATATGAATAGTTAAATATATATAAATGAACATTAAATATAGTATACTACTATTTATTTTTCTTGGGATGTATAACATAAATAATAACATTTACTTCAAAATATAAAATATAATTACCCACATTCCTTTAATCCATTAATTGGATACTTTATATATCAATTAATTTTCTATAAATAATATATAATCATTATTTTAAAAAATTTGACTACTTTAATACTTATAAAAAACCTTACACCACCTCCTCTAGACCAAAAAAATTATAATTTACCTATAAATTCACCAAATTTTCATCCCTACAATTATTCTATATGTTAATTAAAACTCTTCACAATTGTAATTCCCAAAGATTTATAATAATAATAATGGAACAAAAGTTCAAGTTCCATTTATATTATAGGGGTAACTAACTTTTCTAAACAAATTCATTTCATTAGTAGAATCTAAATACTTAAATTTATTTTTGAATTAAAAAATAATAAGGGGAAAATTTATTTGGGATTCATCAAAATATTAATAAAAAAATGATTTCATATTCATAATAATATTTATATGTAAAATTTTTATGTTCTAGTTGGCTTAAAAATAGAATTTTTTTATTCAATAATGTCACGACCCGTTCCTCAGGACCCGTGTTATGACTACCCCACGCCCACATTCCATAGGCCAGGGGCTGGCGACTAGCACCAAAAGTGAAAATCCCAAAAAACTAGGAAGGTAATTCCTTTATAAACTAGAAACACAGGAAACAAAGTACGGGTTGGAAGTAAACACTAAGTAAAAACAATATACATAAAGAGTGATGGAAAGTAAAATGGTCCGGAAATACAAGCCCAACTCTAAAGTAAATGTACAACAGAAAATGGTACAATACAGCTGAATGGTGAAAGAAGATCCTAGATCATCCACCAAAGATCCTATATGAAGGGTTGGTACAGATGGCCTCCTCAGCACTCCACATCCGTTAGACTCCTTCGTGTATTGTCTTGTCGTAAGGTCCACCTCTGGGTACCGTCCAGTCCTGGTGCTCTTAGCCTCCGTTAGCGTTGTCCGTCTTCTATATCCAAACACAATGAGGAGTGGGTATAACCCATGCAGGGGTGAGTATAATGACACATAGTAGGGTCCCCGAGACTCTCAAGGTCTCACAAAATCCAAAAAGGATAAACCACAAAGTAGGAAAACGACAGATAGCCTTAATTAGGTATTTGCCCATACATATACCCAAGTTATCAAGTAATTTGTCTCATTCATGTGGAAACACAAGTGTTGCTGACTCAGTTCACATAGGTATACAACTTTGGTAGTGTGAATTAGATGATCAGATTTAGTCACTAATTCATCTAAGCTTTTGGACCCACACTGGATCCAGGACCAGTAGTTGGAACTGACAGACCCACATAGGATCCAGGAACAATAGTCAGAGCTGTTGGACCTACACAGGATCCAAAACTAGCTAAGCTGTCAGACATACATATGATCTAGAACCTGCTATTCTATAGGACCCACACATGATCCAGGAATAGAAGTCAGAACTGTCAAACCCACACTGGATCTAGGAACATTTGTCAGAGCGCAGACAGCCGTAGGGTTTTCACAAAGTACGCTTGATTTCTGGAGGGTTCTCTCCTCAAGCCAAGAGTTGATACATCAACGGCCACATCATCCCAAGTTGATGTATCCCGAAGTTCCATCTCATCAAATGGAACACTACACAATAGCTGGTGCGTCAGTTGAATGCCCGGTCTGAATGTTATTGGCATTTCCGTTCTGAGGGCCCGGTTGGATTTAGGTTCAATCCAACCTGACCGTAGACCAACTACATCCAAACCTTAAGTGGGGTATGCCAAAATAACCTTCTTGCTCCAAGATTTGAGTCTCCGTAGGTGGTTCATCGATTGGACACACATACCCTATGTTATAGGCGAAAAGGTGACTTCGAGACAAACAGGTCCGGACTAGCCTCCTACCCGGTCCGCGGGTCATACCCAGCCTGAGGATGGCCCGTATGGCCTGGATGGCCAGCTGATGGTGGCACCCTGTGGGGCTCACCCATGCCACGTATGGTGGGGGGGTGTCGCACCCCTGTCTCCAAACGGAATCGGTGCTGGGCCCCGGTTCGGTAACCCGAGGGACCCGGGAGGTTCACGCCATTTCTGGTTGGCCGAGCGGCCAACCAGTTTTCTCCGCCAAAAACCGGCCTAGCCAGTCTCTTTTTCTCCACCATCATGGCTAGGGGGCTATGAATTATTTCTCCTCCGGGTGCGTCGGAGCCGCGCCCCATCGGCGGCCAGACGGCCGCCCATGTCTAGCACCGCGGCCAGGGGCGGCAGGAGCTTCCATTGCGCAGTGTGACAGCACCGCACCCTTCCGGCGACCCGGTGGCCCTATGACGCCTATTTCTTCATGGATAGCCTGACACCAATCATCGTTGCTCCGCCGCAGCCCACCGACCGTGGTCCGCTCCTCCGGCAGTGTAGTTGTGCCGCCGCCCTCGTCTAGAAGCGATGAAAAAAGGAGGGGGGTCCGGCCGAGTTCGTGCATCCCACACCCTCCGCGTTATGATGATAACAATTGGAAAATAACAAAACATAATTGAAAAAGATTGAATGGAATAAAAATTAATTCAAACCCCCGACCTAGTATCATTATTCGTTGACAATGTCGCGGAAAGGTGGACGTCAATTTGTGGACTTCGAAAATGAAGCAGTTGAGGATGGCATCTTTGGTGTTCTTTAGGGATAGCGCTCCCTCCTTTGATTCGGTTGAAGAACGAAGAAGGTGTTCATCGTTCATTGGTGGTCGTTCCTCATTGGAGAGTTCTTTCTTCCTCGGTGTTATATCTTTATGAACTTCTCGATTGTCCCTTCCAACAAAAGGATGATGTCAACCAAATGAAATAATAGATTGTCTATTATTTTATTTTTTTGCATGAATTCAAAATGTTGTGATGAATTAAATGATATAACTCACTTAATCATTGGGGTGGATTTGGCTCAATTAATTAGTGGGGAAGGTCAAGAGTTTTCTCCAGTTTAATGGGAGTTAAAGGGCTTAAAAAAACATGGGTGTTCCCCAACAAAATTTATCCTTCAAAGAGAGGTTATGTTTGGGTGGGACCCACCACCATAACCTATCATGGGAGGTTGAGGTGTGGTGGCCCCCACCCCCAACCTCCACATGGAGCTTTTAACCACCAAATAAAAATAATCTACACACATTAATTTTATTTAATTTATCATTTAAAACCCCAAAACTAACATTCATTCTAGATCAACTTCCAACGAGTTGAAAGTATTCTTAAGTGAATACCGGCAATGTAAGTTCAACGGTGCCCTCAGATTTCAATTCTGAGCTCTGGTTCAAATGTTATACAATCCTGCTTGTATGTTTACTGAACATACATGAAAAAAACTTCAGAAATAGTTTCCAGGCACACCAGGCCTCAGAATCTAGCGTGGTAAATTTTCATGACTCGTAAAATTCTGATGTATTTAAAAAAATCCATGGGATTTCCGGGTCTTTAAATTATCCCCACATTAGGGCCTTACGTCCCCGTAAGCTTTAACTCGAACTATGGGAACAATTTCGGGTACTGAGCATGCATCTGAGCCCCCCACTCCCATGTTCTCACCTAGAGGTTCCCATGCTGGCAGCGAATGCGCACCAGAGGTATCGACCGTCCACAAAGGACCTGCTCCTATCGATCATCAATATTTACTAGAACCTCCGTAAAATACTCCCCATAGTTGACATCCAGCTCTTAATGGTCAATGATGTGGGAAGGGTCATGCACGTATCTCCTCATCTCAGATACATGGAAGACATCGTGCACCCGGTGAAACTGTGGTGAAAGAGATAAGAGGTAAGCCACCACACCTACTCTGCTGAGTACCTCGAATGGTATGATAAATCTCAGAGATAACTTTCCACCTCGGCCAAATCTTGGTAGACCTCGTCGAGGTGAGACCCGTAGAAAGTTGTGGTCAACATCCTCGAACTCTAGAGGTCTATGCCTCTTGTCAGCATACGACATTAGTCTGCTCTGTGCAGTCATCATCCGCTCTTGGATGATCTGCACCTTCTCTGTGATATCCCGTACCATCTTAGGTCCCACCAGTGCTGACTCCCCTAGGTAACTCTAGCAGAAGGGTAATCTGCATGTTCTCCATTACAATGCCCTAAAAGGTGTCATCCCTATAGTGGAGTGATATATATTGTTGTAGGAAAACTCCATCAAAGGTAAGTGATACTCCTAGCTGCGACCAAAATCGAGGACACAAGCACAGAGCATGTCCTCGAGGGTCTAAATGGTCCACTAAGTGTGGCCATCCATCTGAGGATGGACGGTGGTGCTCAGACGTAGCTGCATCTTGAAAGCCTCTTATAACCACTTCCATAGTCGACAAGTAAAATGTGCATCATGTTCGGAGACAATAGAATAAGGTGCTCCATATGGCCGCACAATCTCCTACACGTTGAGGCGTCCCATGCTCTCTACTAATCCCTGCTCTCTGATCGGTAAGAAGTGGGCCGACATGGTGATTTGGTCGATGATCAAACAAATTTAGTCATTACTCTTTGATGTAAATGGAAGACCCATCACGATGTCCAAGGATATCCCATCCCACTTCCACTCTAGTACTTCTAAAGGCTGAACCAAGCCTGCTGGTACCTCGTGCTCTGCCTTCAGTTTCTGAAAAGTGAGGCACCGAGAAACAAACTCCGCTACAACCTTCTTCATACCTAGTCACTAGTTCTATCATCAATGGTCTTGGTACATCATCACCACTCCTGGGTGTACCGCTATAGGGGACATGTGAAACTCCCTCAACACTTACTCTTGATGTAACACCTGCACCATAGTATATCCTCTATAGAGGATGACGTGCTCCCTACCTTCAGAAAATCCATCTGGTGCCTGCCCTATGGATAGTTGAACACATTGTGTCTCGCATTCAGCGTCCCCACGCTGCACTTCCCTGACTTTCTGAAGAAGGGGAGGAGTGACTGTAAGAGAATGTAGATAGGATGCTTCATCCCTATCCACAAAGGATATCTGTAATGTAGTCAGCTGCTTTGTTGCCTCGCCAAGCAGCTGTATACCATTCCTCCTGTTGAGCACATCTACAACAATGTTCCCTTTCCAAAGAGTATAAGTTATCTCGAAGTCATATTCCCAGGGGAACACAATCCATCACTACTGTCTCAGGTTCAGGTCCTTCTGATAGAAGATATACCTAAGACTCTTGTGATCAGAGTACACGGTAAAATTTTCACCCATTAGATAGTGACGCCACATCTTCAAGGAAAAAACCACTGCTGCTAACTCTAGGTCATTAGTATCATAGTTCTTCTCATGATGGCTCAATTGTGGAGAATCATACGCGATCACTGCTCGCTCCTGCATCAGGAAACACCCATGTTTGGTCCCTAATGTTTCGTAGTAAACTTTTTACCCTATACCCTCATCTGGAAGCCTCAATATGGGGGCACTAGTTAGCCTCTGCCTCAGCTCTTGAAAGCTCTGCTGGAATCTCTCTGACCACACGAAGGGTTGCCCCTTCTTTATCAAGGCTGATAGTGGGGCAGAAACTCTGGAGAATTTTGGAATGAACCTCCGATAGTGTCCTACCAAACCCAGGAAACACTGTATCTCAGTCACACTCCTCGGTGGATCCCAAGAAATTACCACCTCAATCTTCGCTGGATCTACTACAACTCCATCCTCCGAGATGACATGCCCCAAGAAGTGAACCTCTCGAATATTGAACTGGCACTACTAGAGCTTTCCATAATGTTGGGGCTCATAGAGTGTGTCTAGTACAACCTGTAAATGGTAGGCATTATCCTCCTCAGTAGTTGAGTAAATCAGAATATTTTCCATGAAGAATACGACAAAGCGATCAAGGAATGGTTGGAAGATCCTTTTCATGAAACTCCAGAACACTATTGCAGCATTGGTTACGTCGAAGGGCATAACCAAGAACTTGTAGTGGTCGTACTGACATCTGAATTTCGTCTTCTGTAGATCATAATCTCAGATGCTGAGATGGTGATATCCAGATATGTGGTCTATCTTCGAGAACCACATCCATCCCTTTATCTGATCAAAGAGGTCTTCATTCATCGGGAGTGGGTACTTGTTCTTCACGGTCACTTGGTTCAGACGACAGTAGTTGGCACAAAGCCTCAAGCTCCTCGGGAGAAACACTGGGCCAGATGAATCTCTTCCCCTGCAAGTCCTCTAGCTCTACCCAAAGCTCACAAAGCTCAGTGGGAGCCATCTGATATGCTGGTGTAGATATCAGTTCTGTCCCAGGGTACAAGTCAATGTAGAAGTCCACCTTTCTGCGAGGAGCTTATCCTAGAACATCATCAGGGAAGACATCTATGTACTGGTCCACCACTGTAGGATATCTCGAACAGTGCACATCAACTGCTCTGAGGGTAAGGCAGGCCAACTGATGAGTGATCAGCTGCACCCTCTTCCGAGTAAGTCCGTCCTACGCTGTAAAGGCTCCCTTCTCATCAGTGATGGTGAACCTGGTCCCATCCGTACAGACACACCACACTTTGTGCCTAATACAATCAATTTGAGCTTAGACTATAGATAACCAGTCTATACCCAAGACGACATCGTAAGTCCTAGATGCCACTTCGAGGAGATCCCGACCGAAGCTCTCGCCTCCTAGAGTAATCTCACATTGCTGGCTCCAGTGTGTAATCATCGAGTCTACTCTCGTTGGAGTCTCTAGTCGTATGGATCGAGCCAACATCACTTCCAAATTCTCCGAGCCCCGAACGATGGTAGTGGAAATGAAAGAGTGACTGGAACCTATGTCTATAAGAACTGCAGCTATGGTGGAGTAGACATAGATTGTACCTTGAATCATCTCAGGAGAACCATGGTCATATGCCTCAGTTGCCGGTGTTGAGATATCCCATGTCCACCTTCTCCATGTGGTCAAAGTGGACCTCCTAGTTGTGGTGGCGGTAACACCTCAAAACATCGTCCACCACAAGCTACTCGACTAGATCCTCTACCACGTCCGCCTTCTCCATGCAGACCACCTCGATCGAATATCTGCCTCAGCCTGGGAGGCCCCTGAAATGTCTGCTGATCATCAGTACGGCGCATCAGACAGTCACTAGACATGTAACCCTCCCCACCGCATGTGAAACACTGCATGTTCCTCACATGACTGGCTCTGTCTCGTGTTCCCTACACAACCATACCTGTGCCCTGAGGTCACCCACCGGATGGTCTGGTCCGCTTGGACCTCTACGCCATTTGTCTGCTACCTGCTGCAGAAGACTATACTATGTGATGCCCAGTGGTGGGTCTCATTGTTGGTGACTTTTCAGCAAGGAAACTCTTTACTAAGAGAGCTCTCTCTAACACCCCTGCCTGCGTTGGGATTCATAGTGAGATCATGGACCCTATGATCTCCCGACTCATCCCCTACTCGAAGGTCCAGGCCCTGAAGAATGGGTCTCGCTCCATATTTTTGGATTAATGTGAGAGGTCAGTGAACCTCACTGAGTACTATACCACATTAATGCTACCTGGCTGTAGATGCAGTAGATCCTAGATCCACTCCGCACGAAGGGTTGATGGGAGAAGCTCAGCCCCAAAAAATCTCTCAAAGTTAGCCCAAAGTAGTGTTGCTGAGTTAGGCACCTGGAGAAATAGGCTCCACCATCTGCCTTCTACTTCCTGACGGAGACTAACTGAAAGGATCACTATGAAGTCTACTGGTGTCCCTATTAGCCTGAATACTATCACCATAGCCTCCAGCCAATCCATGGCTTCCTGCGGTTCCGTCTCTCCCCTGAACATGGGCGGCCTCTGGCACTGGAACTCGTCCAACTCACTCAAGCGGCGTGCACTCTCTACTGCTGGGGTTGGTTCTATCAGTGGCCCAATGGGTAGTGGTACAGTTGGTGCCTCGACTGTAATGGGGCCCTGCACCGAGGCCACATCGCTCGGTGGGCTTCCATCTCGTACAACTCGCAGAATCCTAGCTGGCTATCTGCGTGGATGCATCCTGAAAAAACAGTTGTTCCATGATCAATAAGTAATACCTGGTGAGATAAAAAAATAGATCACAAAGAAAACTCTTGAAACACACACACAATCAGTGTTTTCATGCACTGAGACAGAAATCAATAGTCAGGGTCCTATTTTATGGATTCTTCGGCTGCCCGCAACAACACCGGAGTCCCTGAACTGAAAACCACACTAAGTACCCTTAACACTATTTCTTCACCGAAAAGAAATATTAGAGTTCTATGTTCTGCGGTAGAAATGACTCCTCTGATTCCAATTTTTCATGACTAATTTTCCGGGACCCGTGCAGTGACTACCCCAAGCCCACCTTCCATAGGCCAGGGGCTGGCGACTAGCACCAAAGGTGAAAATCCCTAAAAACTAGGAAGGAATTGCATTTATAAACTGAAAATACACAAAAAATTGTACGAGTTGGAAGTAAACACTACGTAAAAAATGTATACAAAAAGAGTGTGGTAATGTAAAAAGTGTATGAAATATAAGTCCAACAATAAAGTACAAGTACAACTAAAAAAGGGACCAAACAGCTGAATAGTGAAAGCATCCCCTAGATCGTCCACCACAGATCCTACATGAATGGTATGTACAGATTTCCACCTTAGCACTCCACGTTCCTAAGACTCCTCTGTGTACTTTCTCGTCGTAAGGTCCACCTCCGAGAACCATCCAGTCCGGGCGCTCTCAGCCTCAGTCAGCGTTGTCCATCGTATGCATCCAACACAACGAGGTGTGGGCATAGCCCATGCAGGGGTGAGTATAAAGATACTCAGTAGGTTCTCGAGACTCTCAAGGTCACAAAAAATCTAACAAGGTTAATCCAAAAAGTAGGAAAATGATAGATATCCCTACTTAGGTATATTCCCATACATATACCCAATTTGTCAAGTACTCTGTCTCGTTCACGTGGAAACACGGGAGTTTCTAACTCAACTGACATAGGTATACAACTTTTGTAGAGTGATAGAGATGATTAGATGTAGTCATTGATTCATCAATGCTGTCAGACCCACACAGGATCCAGGTTCAGCTGTTGGATCTATCGGACCCACACAGGATCCAGGAACAGTAGTCGGAGCTGTCAGACCCACACAGGATCCAGGACCAGCTAAGCTATCGGACCCACATAGGATCCAGGACCAGCTATTCTGTCGGACCCACACAGGATCTTGGAACAGAAGTCAGAACTGTTGGACACACACAGGATCCAGGAACAGTCGTCAGAGCGCAGCCAGCCGCAGGGTTTTTACAAAGTATGCTTGATTCCAGGAGGGTTTTCTCCACAAGCCAGGAGTCGATACATCAACTGCCACATCATCCCAAGTTGATGTATCCCGAACATCTGTCTCATCAAAAGGAACTCAACATGACAGACGATGCATCAATCATACGACAGGTCTGAATGTTATTGGCATTTTTTTCTGAGGTCCCGGTTGGATTTTGGTTCAATCCAACCCAACCGTAGCCCAAGTGCATCTAAACCTTAAGTGGGGAATTCCAAAATAATTGTATTTCTCCAAGAATTACATCACCGCAATAAGTTTTGTCGATCAGACACATGTAGCCCATGTTATAGGCGGATTGGTGATTTCGGGTCAAACGGGTCCGGACTAGTGTCTGACCCGGTCCAGGGGTCTGACCCGGCCCGAGGGGGAAGCTCGGCCAGATGGGGTGTCCTGATGCAATGGTGGCCCGACCCGACAGGGTGGGCTGGCCCGAGGGGGCAACCCAGACAGTGCTGGGTCCGGCCTGGCAACCCGGTGGCCCGACGGCCCGCGTGGCCTGGCAGGCGGCCCGTGTGGCCTAGCTGGCCAGCAGTTGGTGGTGCCCTACAGGGCCCGCCCGATCCGCGTGGGGGGGGGGGTTCTGCGCCCCCTATCTCCAAACGGAAACAGTTCCAAGTGTCGGTTCGGTAACCCAAGGGACTTGGGAGGGTCCCGCCCTGTCCGACTGGCCGAGTGGCCAGCCGATTTTCTCCACAGGTGTCTGGCTAAGCCGGTCGCTTTTTCTCCACCACCACGTGCAGGGGGGCGCAGCTTCTTCCTCCATGCAACGCAACGGCGTCGCGCCCCTCCAGCGGCCTGACGGACGCCTGTGTGTACCACCTCCTCTAGGGGCAACAGCCTCTTCCTTTGTCGGGCACGATGGCATTGTCCCCTTCTGGAATCCCGGAAGCCCAGTGTCGTCAGTTCCTTCACGACCAACCCGAATCCAGACCCCTTTGCTCCACCGCGGACCGTCGGCCGCGGTCCACCCCTCCAGCGGTGCCGCTGCGCTTCCACACTAGTCAACAAGCAATGAAAAACAGAGGGGGTGGGCCAAGTTCATGTGGCCTGCACCCTCCACGTTATTATGATTACAATTGGAAAATAACAAACCATAATTGAACAATATAGAACGAAAAAAAAATTAAGTCAAATCCCCTACCTCGTATCGTTGTTTGTTTATGATGTTGCAGAAAGGCGGGCGTCGATTTGTTGACGCCGAAAATGAATAAGCAGAGGATGGTGTCATCAGCGTTCTTCAAGGAGGGTGCTCTCTCCTTTATTACGGTTGAAGAAGGGAGAAGGTGTCTGTCATTCTTCGATGGACATTCCTAATTGGAGAGTTCTTTCTTCCTTGGCATTTTATCTTCAATAACACTTCAATTCTCCCTTCCAAGAAAATAATGATTCCAACAATATGAAATAATAGATTGTCTATTATATTATTAGTTGTCATGAATTCAAAATGTGGTGTTTAATTAAATGATATAAATCACTTAATTAATTGGGTGGTGTTGGATCAATTAATCAGTGGGGAAGGTCAAGTGTTTTCCCCACTTTAATTGGAGTAAAAGGGGTTAAAAAACAGGTGGTCCCCACCTAAATTTATCCTCCCAAGGGAGGTTATGTTCCGGAGGTCCCCACCACCATACCCTCTAATGGGAGGTTAAGGTGTGGTGTCCCCCACCACCAACCTCCACTTGGAGGTTTTAACCACCAAATGAAAATAAGCTACACACATTAGTTTTATTTAATTTATTCTTTAAAACCCCAATACTAAGTTTCTTTCTCGATCAAATACCGTTGATGTGAAAGTATTATTAAGAGAATACTGGTGCTGCATGTTCAACGGTGCCCTCAGATTTCAATTCAGAGTTCTGGTTCCAAAGTTATAAAGTCTTGCTCGTACGTTTACTGAACGTACCCAAATAAAACTTCAGAAATTGATTCTTGGCACACTGGGCCTTGGCATCAAGTATCTTAAATTTTCACAGACTCGTAAAATTCCCTTGTATAAAAAAATATTCTCAAAGTAATTTCCGGGTTTTTAAAATTAATCCAAACTATAGTTATATTATTTTATAGAAAATAAATATTATTTATTATCAAAATTATATTAATTTAAAATAATTTATGTGGTTCTTTTATGGAAATAAAATAAAATATATAATATTAAAATAAAAACTTATAATTAATTAAATAACCTTGAATAGTTTTATCATTGATATTAAAATTACAAATGTAAAAATTAATATTTAATAAAAAATGATAAATAGAAATATTTGTTCTATTATGATCCCAATACACTAATAACTCCTGAGATGGATATCTCATTAATTTTTTTTGACGAACTGTGCTATATTGAATCATGAATGAATGATTATAATGAAATAAACTTTATAAATTTTCTACAAATAACAAATAAAAATCATAATTAGATTTAACATAATTATTTAATCAAATAAATATTATTATATAATTTATAAATATCATTATAATGTAGATTATATAAGGATTGAGAGCATTTCCAAACATATTTGGGGTGTTGACAGGGGATTCCTTCTCATTTACACATATTTGATCTATTATTTATCATCCTTATTTGTATTATGTTATTTTTTATAGATTATTTCCTTCTATGGTCTATTAATACAACAACAACCAATTTAGCTAAAAATTACATTCACATCAACCATTATCTCTTCTTATGTTTAAAATTTTCATGTTTAGGGACTTTTCACATTTATCACTTTGATAATTTGTCTATCAAATACACTCTATCAATTTTTTATCATAGTAATATTCCATTAAATGTTATATATATTTTTTTCTGAACCAAATAATTTCCAATATTCATATATATTTTTATTTAATTTATTTAGATTTTATTTAATTATGATATCTAAAAATATTATAAAAATTATTTCATAATCATGTATTACAATTTCATAAATTCCCTTTCTTCCATGCCTATTATTTTAATTTATTATTTAATATTTTTTATATCACATCCTTTTTATAAAATTGTTATATTTTAATTTTATATTTTTTATTTATAAATAATAATATATTAGGCCTTAATTGTTTATTGACTCTTTTGAGGTATATGTAATTACATTATAAAACAAAATTCATAGATAAGTTATATGACAATTTTTTGTTGATATATACTAAATTTCACGATATTTATTCCAAAAAAATATTATTCCAAGATATATTATGTCCGTATTTGTGCGATTGAAATTTTTTACTTTAAATTTCCATCAATAAAGATTACACCTCCTGATATTTTATATCATTTTCATGGGAGGTGAACACAGCCTTCCATATGATGAAGTCTACATACAAACATTTTACTTATTCTATTAATCTATTATAAATATATATAATCTACAATTTCAAATAGTGGTTTAACTTTTATATTTTTTTCTCATAATGAAATACATCTTCTGACTCCCAACACTTCTGTGTAACCTCATATCATATCCTGCCAAAAGACACTTAGGCCATCACATCATATGACATCTCATAACTATTGTAGTTGAGTATCATGAACATGGAGGACATAAACCTCATTCCCTCCTTTTGCCATACATGACCCCCACAATAATCCATCTCATCACATCTTACCTGAATATATCTGATCCATCACATCTCAATAAATTGAATTACTAAAGTGTCACTTTAGACCTCTAGACATCATAACACATTCATATATCCATTGAGTGGAAGAGGGAGTGGGGAAGAGAGGAAATCCATCCATCCATCCTCCCACTTGGATGTTGGGGAAAACACCCCCAACTATATGTATATATATATGGGTTTTAGAAGTTTATTCTAAATATTAAAAGTGTGTGTATATAAATCACAAGGAATATGTATTGGAAAATGTAAAACCAAACTCACAATCTAAATCCTTTGGGATAAAAATGGGGAAATATCAATATCACAATGTCACCACATGAATTCAAATCCTAGAAGATTTATATTTCCTCTTAGAATTTTACAACACCACAAAAAAACTACACGACACATTCAACAATAAAAAATCCCTCTTGAATTAAAAAAAATCTATATTTCAAATAATAATCCAATTTTGTTCGAACACCCCATTCAACCAATTAATTAAAGTCTATTTTATTTCACATTAACCATTAATCATTATTAACCTTACTTCCATAATTTTTACGTTATTAGTAATTTCCTTGTCAGTAATGAATCTAATAATTTATTTTATTATTTTTACCGATTTTCATTTATTAATTATCAACATAAACATTAACCACACATTCCTTAATCACTTATTCAGTTTTCGTGACATTATGATTAAGAATATTATAATTAATAATAAATAACAATACATGACCACAATATGAACATAAATCAATATAGAAATAGATTCATTAAGAACATAAATCAATGGAACTCAACCACTGCTTAGTGATATTGTGAACTTGTTGTGGCACTAACTCGCCTGTACGGTTTTAAAATGTGTCATAATATAACACATATTTTTACGGGAATGATTATCCCTCCATTCATATATATGAGTTTGTAACACATGTGACCAAAATAAGAAAAATAATAATAATCCCAAAAAACCTGATAGTATTCAGACATTATCCTCACCTCTTTTATAAAAATATTTATGCATGGGAGGCAATCCCATATTCCATAGTTTCATGATTTTCTATAAAACCATTTTTCTTTTATTAAAAAAATATAACATATATCAAATTTTATGGGAGGAGGATTAAAAACTTAGCACAACACAACACAAGTCATATTACCACAACAACCACACGTCTCATCCACCACATGTCACCAACACTAAACAACACAACCACTTGCCCAAACTCACCATCCAACAAAAACATCCACCATACATTTCAAAAAACAACGTCACATCACCGCCATACAATCCTCATGAAATTATCATTTTTAAAAATCCACCTACTCAATCACATTATGCACAAATACCCACAAAACTATCACCACTATCCCCAATCATAAAATCCCTTATCAGAAAAATATATTATTCCCTCTCATATTAATGAATTTATTAATGAAAATTTCACAAACCCACCAACATAGTTTTTAACAGGTCAGAGGACAACAATTCATGATTAGGTATCAAATGTCCCCTTATTCACATACTTTTATTTTTTTAATAACCATCTAACAGGGATGGGCATCAAGAACAACCAGAAATAAGAGAAACATGTTCTATCATCCATACTTTTTTAGGTTCTTATATTACATAACCCTTTTATATAGCTTGATTATTCTATCACAATTTAAAATTTTCTATAGGGATATAGTTCATTTACCATATATAAGTTATTTTCCTTTTAGGTAGTGGTGAGCTTAATTTAGTTGTAACATCAAGGTTCTCATAATCAATGATAATCATAAAGCACCAATGGTTTCCTAAAACTATTATTTTAATAAATGTATTAAAATAACTCAATAAAATAATAAAAATGAAACAAAAAACAATACAACACAATTCAAAGTCATTCCAAATGGAACACCATGTAGTGCCAGGCACATGGGAAGCACATGATGGGTGTGTACCTGAAAATGAAAATTTAAATAATTGATGATTAATTTGGGATCATTAAGAAGATTAATGCTATTATATATGAAATTTATTCAATGATAAAAGAAAAATGAAGGAACCTAGAGCCAACAAGAGAGGATCAACATATTTTGTTTATAAATAATTTAATTAAATTATAGAATTACCAACAATGTCATTCTTTCTTCGTTGATGCTTCCATCTATGGGTCTGAGTTGTAGCTTCTTTACGATGTAGTATGCAAGGATATGAATCCTCTAGTGGTGATCCATATGTGCTCCTCATATCTCCAAACATCACTATAGGAGTCTCTGGGTTATAGAATGGGGTACCATTGTGCTTGTGATGTCTTCCTTCAATCACCTTGATAATCTCTTCCAAATCATTCTCCTTGATTCTGTGGAGGAGAATATCTCTCATTCTTAATAGTGTTCATGGAGAGGGATGGGTTCTCTAGGATCGAGAGATTTTCCCCTAGGACTTTGTGCACACAATTATTGGTTAGCCAATGGAATGACACATTGGTTTATTTAGAGAATAATTACATAATACGGAATTTTATTCAATAGGTTAAATAAATAATTAGCATAGGTATCATTACATAATTTATTATTCCATATGAAAACCTAATGTAAAATAATAATATCAATTCTAGTATTTCCATGAAATATTCTGAAAAAATTTAATTCACAAGGTAATAATGAATAATTAGCATAGATTTAATTAAAAAACTTATTATTCATTGGAAAGCCCCATGTCAAATAATAATAGAAATGTTTCATTCCTATGACATGTGATTAACATGAATGTTATATTTAAATATTATTAAACCAAATAATATGAAATATTATTTCTTACTAGACAGATAAAATATTCTTCCAATCCTGCTCAATGAATATCGGGCTTTTAATTCTTAATATATGATTATTAAATAAATATAACTCCATTATTCATCGATAAATAAATATTCCACCCTCTATATATTATCTCGAATAACTAGCGATGAAATAAATGATATCAGGAGTTCTTCTATAATTATTAAACAACAACCCAGAATAATACTTAGTCAACTTTTTAAATAAATGAATTATTTAACTGAGATAATATATACACATAGTGTGAAACCTTATATGCCTCTTTATAGTTAACATTAGGCAGGCTTGCCTAAAGTCCATGATTACTATCTAGAAATCGGTCAAGGAACCCTACATAAAGTTATTGTCATCGCAATGACATGTCACCTCATATGAATGATTGCCGTGTTATTTAATCCCATTGTCTGATTATCTCCAATCAAGTGGGTTCATGCAAGTGCCATCAACCCATGTGCTCAATTTATCGTTCTTTGCCTACATGGAATTGAATATGCGTTGGGAACACCATGGCCATGGACTTAGTTAGGCTATTTCTTTTCCATCAAAAGTCCCGATATATCTACATTTGTTGAAGTGAAAATTCATTTTTCACGTTATTCATTAATGCAGTATTACTTGTGGCACCCACAAAAAGTCCTACCTCACATTGAACATCTGTCATTACGGTTTTCATCAATATATATAGGTGTGTGAGTAATAATACCCATTAATAATAATCACAGTGTATAAGGACCTATACACGTGTCTGTAGATAGTAACATACAATGAAACATAGGAATATGGATTTCCTACTGGCGGTTCATGTTCTCATAATATTAGCCTAGATATTTCCAATGGTTCACACCATGGGAAGGTGTCTCAATGTTTCATGATTCCCCACCCCTAATTGCCTATATCATTTTGGTCCCTTCAAATCATATCATCTCTCCATAGAACATATATTCAAGAATTGTGTCATAGAACTTCCAGGTTCTCATCATAGTAGGGATCCAGTATGTCCTTTTAGTGAGAAATCTATTATTAGGACAATATCACATACTATGTCACACAGAATAACAATAATAATTCGATAAGGAGTTCATTAATATTCATCCAATGAATACTAGTATTTCATAATGTACCAACTAGTTGGATTCTGGGGAACCAAATCCAACAGGTTTTTTGTTCCAGTAGAGACAACTAAAAATATCCTTCAATCTTCTAGCTCTAACATGATATTCATTCTTCAGTTGAGAAAAGGCATTTGTCAAGGGGTCCACCACATTCTCTTTTGTGGACACTCTTCTCCCAAAAACGCATCCAATTTGATATAAATCCCTCAAGAGTGGATAAATACAGAGTATGTAATTATTCTTTTGATGTGACTTTATTTCTTTGGCAAGAGCGACCGCAATAGTATTATCTCAATAAAATGTAATGGTATCTTTTCTACTAGGAACCACATTAAGATCCTGCTCAACGTTCTAAATCCATAGGACTTTATTGGTTGCATTAGAACCGTGTATATAATTGGATTCCACATTAAAATTAATGATAACTAGCTTCTTTGAACTATTCCAGCTCATAGCTACTCTGTTGAGACAGAAAACATATCCTAATTGAATCATCAGATCATTCTGATCTGTCTAAAAAATAGAATCAGCATACTCCTGATGAAAATAACATCATATTATCCATAAACCAAGAACATATCCTTTTTTATTTTTAGATACATAAGGATTGAATTCAATGTAGTCTAATGTTGATCTCCTAGATCTTCTTGATATCTTCCTAACATGAATTGTGTATAGTTAACATCATGCTTGGTATTTGACATGGCATACCTGATAGATCGTATCACTAAAGCTTATAGAATATTATTCATCCTATCATTATCATGTTGTGTGTTGGGAAAAAATATCATTGAATGATATATACCCTGTCTCACTGGATCCAATCCCCTCATAGATTGTTCGATACTAAATATCTTTAGTATCTGGTCAATGTATGTACTTTGAATTAGTCCTTGCAGCCTCATGGATATAACAAAAATTATCTTGATCCCTATAATGTAGGTCTATTCACCTATATCCTTCATGGAGAATCACTTTTTTCAAAAAATACTTGACTAACTCAAAGACTGGTAGGTCATTTCTAATAATAAATATGCCATCAACATACAATACTAGGATAATGACTACATTCCCATTAAATTTATTGTAAACACAGGGCTCACATTCATTATTAATGAATACAAATTCATTAATGTCTTCATCAAATATAATGCTTCATGAAATTGATTCTTCATTTATTCCCAAAATGGTTTTCTCTAACTTTCATACCCTTTTAGAATCACCTGGTGGCACAAACCCTTTGGGTTTTCTCGGAGGGACATCTTTATAAAGGAAACCATTACAAAATTTAGTTTTTAAATCTATATGACAAATCCCATAGTCATGTAAAAATTTTATGTAATGTATAATTCTTAGGTATTTAAACATGGGATATGGAGGAAAAATTTCGTCATTGCCAATTCCTGGATGTTGTTTAAACCCTTTAGCCTCGACCATTGATTTATAGTTACAAACATGACCTTCTATGTCTAGATTCTTATTAAATTCTCATTTACACCCAACATTATTTTCATAAACTACACATATACCATAACCCACACATGGTTCTAATACGTGGTTCCCATCTCAGAATTCATAGCATTTATCCCTCTTGTAGTTTCAGAGCTCTCTACTACATTGTTGTAGGAGAGAGGTTCATTATTTTAAAACAATTATGAGTCATCATACTTGGTGACAAGGAAATAGTGTCTCTCTAGTTACCTTAATTCTCTCATGCTTTTACGCAGTACTTGTGTTTCAGGAACTACCTATTCCATGTGGACCTATTGTATTATTCATGTACCAACTCTTGTGTATCTTGAGCATCAACTGCATCGAGGTCAATCTTGAACCCCCTATCCTTTTTGAGGATGTTATCCTTCTAAACAATGATATCCTGTCTAGAAATAGTCACTTTTTTCGAAAGAGTTGTATATGCAGTATCCCTTGGTCACCAGGTGAAACCCTATAATGATACAACTCATGACCTATGGGTCTTTTTTTTGGCATGATAAATCCATTAAAATTCATCGCATCCCCATATATGTGAATACAAAAAATTGGGTATCTTTACACTCCATTGCTCGAGGGGAGTCCCATTTTCTGCCTTAGATGGTAATTGTTTTAATGTGTTTGCTACATTTTTCAATTTATATCCCCAAAATGATAATGGAAGATCTATATGAATCATCATCGACCATATCATGTTCAATGTGGCATGGATACTCTGTTCACATACACCATTCAACATTGGTGTATAATGTGGATGGAGTTGACATAAAATTAAAGACTCTCATAAAAGGTCGAAGAACTCTTGGTTAAGATATTCTCTATCATGATCTGATCGAACCATGTTTATCTTCATAACATGTTTATTCTATACTTCATTCATAATCTCTTGGAATTTCTCAAAGTACTCAGACTTATACCTCATTAATTATACATATCCATATCTAATCATTTCATTAGAAAAAATAATGAAGTAAGAATACCCACCATTTTATTCTACTGAAAACGGTCCGCACACATCAATGCATACCAATTTCAGAAGCTCTGTGGGAATTTAGCCATCTCCACCAAATATTTTTCTGGTCATTTTGAAATGAAAAAAAGTGTTACATAAAACAAGTGGTTTTAGATAGGATGAATCTAAATAACCTTGTTGATATATATTTTTTAGGAACATCTCGTTTACATGACCCAGACAGTGATTTCACAACTGGGTTTTGAATGAGTCATGTGAACTTGGTTCGTTATCAATTTAAAACACTTGGTTTACATAATTAAATACATACAGAACATTATTTAAATGTGTTATACCATAATATATGTTTACCATATAAATGTAACAAAATTTATTTTTGAAGATGAAAATAAATCCGTCTGAATCTAAACATCATACAGATATTATGGTATTGGTAGCACTAGGTAGACAATAATATCCATGTAAAAAAAATATTTCTCTTCAGAAATGTTAGTTGGTAGTCACCAATGGAAATAATATCCATCCTTCACCATTGGTAAATCATAGATGCGCCTCTTTTATATAAATTTTTAAGAATCTATTTTGTTCCTGAATTTGAATAAAAATGTGGTACCCATAATCTGTCTCTAATACCCAATGTGTGGAAATGGAACGATTTCACTTGATTGAGAATGCACTTTTAGATTCCACTAGCCTCTGGGTGCAGTTCCTCTTCCAGTCGCCTGACATTCCACATGAAAATCATACTGCCTCCTATTCATTGACATGCCTCTGGATCTTCATATTCTTGGTCAGACGGTTCTCGAATGCTTTAGATTGTTTATGAATCTTTGGCCTCTTTACGAAGTCCTTCCTCCTTATTTTAACCATATGGGCTACACTTTATCATTCCCCATGTCTTTATCCATGTGGCGAATCAGGGTATGAGTCTTTGATAAAATCTTCCCATTATTTATCATATTATAATTAAAAATAAAACAATATAATTTTTTAGGAAGCCATGATATTATGATATCTATACGCAAGTAATCTGGTAATTTAATATCTAAGATGTCCAAATTCTCATGGTATCCAATAAGGATGACTACATGTTGTCCTACTAGAATAGAATCTTCGGGATTTGTAGTGAAATAAGAGTTAGAGATCTCATACTTCTCATTTGTATCTGTCTCTTGATTGATATCCCTAAGGTGAGACTTCATTCTTTTGTCATCCATTTCCTCATGTTTCTCAATGATCTCATTGGTCATGGACAATAACATGAAGCACTGAAAAACTGTAGCATAATTCAGATGTTTCTCGCATGTAGAGAGTTACTCATCACTCACCTCATTTCAAGGAACAATTGGTAAAGGTTCTTCTATCGGATAATGTTTCCTCTAATGGCATGGATAACCCAATGGCACCATTTCCACTCTAGGTAATTAGTGCAAGTGAGATGGTTTTCCATCTCATGTATGGATCATAATGATATGTTTGATGTCATTTTTATTGAATTTTCTACAAATTATTATTATAATAGTTTTAGTACATTATCTTGATAAATATATAAGAATAGATAAATTAATATCACTTTGTCTAAAAATATTTTATTGAAACCCAGAAACACTAAACATTAGCTTCATAATATTCTATATCTTGGACATTCTAGAATCAAGGAACCATATTTATCTTCTCAATACCACAACTAGGGTTGGTCAATCAGTTTTAATAGTTGTAGGTAGGCATTCCAAATGACAATTGCATTAACTCACAGCTCATTGATCTATTGAGTGGACTCCCCTAACCTAAAATCCTTAATTTTGGATTTCCTCAACCTTTTCCTCTCAGTTACACCAAGTACTACATGGGAAGAAAACCCTTGATCTAAACTATATTATGTCAACCAAAAGCATCAAATTAAAATTTCATGATAATTGAAATTACCTCAAACAGGTTTGGCCGAGCTCATTAAACTATTTTTCGATTCCAAACAAAGTAATAGAACACTATACAGACTTAATATTTAATTGAGGGAATATATCCTTTATACATAAGTTGAAATTTATTATCCCTTCACATTATTTTTTAATATTTAGTGGGATATACTTAATTTATTATCCTTGTAAAGATTAAATTTACACTTAATAGATTTTGTTATTTACATCTTGTATTCTTGTTTGTTCATTAATTATGTGATCGCGTCAAAAACCTATAAAGAATAACCATTCAACTGACAGAAATAAAATAATGCATATGATCATGAGATTTACTATTGGGTAGTTTATCTATATGTTGATAAAATAACCCATATCTAGGGGAGAAACACTTTGAACAATTATGATGTTTTTGTTTACATCTTTACTCAAGTCAACCTCTATATCTTCTTTGATTGGTTTCACCTTAGCTCCTATCACAAACCAACTTCGGAGCACCATCAATTACATATATTTTTTGCTCACTTTTAGGGGAGGAGGAAAATGGGGTTTACATAAAATAAACCATGGGATCGTAGGCCAAATATATTAATGAGGAGAAGGCACACATGCCAAAAATTATAATTTAATAAATAAATTAAAAGGGAACCAATCACAATCAATGGTATGGTCCAGCTTATGATCACTGACATACATGTAACAAATTACAAATTTAATAAAGATATGATTCAATTATATAAGCATTCTTTGTTAGATAAATTATTCTTGAATCAACTAATCATTAACTTTAATTAATCAATCCTTTTTAACATAATCCTTTTCTAAATTTCCTTGTGAATTTATCCAGAACGATGTACATACCTTGTATCTATGATGAAACCCAGTGAATACCCATCCAAAACTACCCATCATGATTTTATACTTCTATACACTTTATTCTTTGGGACATGTTGCATGAAAACAGAATTATAATTGTAATACAACTCATGCATGATATAAATATTTTTGAACATTATACATATATCAATAAATATAAATAAATATATATATATATATATATATATATATATATTGAACACCTATCACATGTTGTGTCCCTACATTATGCCCACATTGTGTAGACTTCACATTACATGGTCACCAGCCAAGAAATTCGTGTATGAGATACATGACATAACCCTAACCCGAAGGAACTACACGTCATTTCATGTGGGAACACGACATATAGTCCAGTTGACCGTGAAACAATATTTCATGGTCAACACATAGTTTAATTATTAACTACACCGCGACTCATTAATGCACATTGACTGAGTAATTTCTGAATTACTCCCCATGAATTGAACACAAATACATGACATGGAGATCCTAAAACACGATGTGTATTCTTGTGTTATCAATACAGATATGTCGGTGCCACCTGATGAGAACTTTGATTTAATTTTAATCATTATATTATCAGTTTCAATTAGTTTTGCGAGAAACGATAAGGGAGGAACAAATATCTAAATTCCAATCTCAAGAACGATTAAACATGAATTTACAAACTCAATTTTTCATGTTTAAATCATTAATGAATTATCTAAATAATTATAAAATAAATTATAACATCCCATTGATACGATAGTAGGTTCTGGGTGCAGTATAAGTGCATGATGGTCATGTACCAAAGTATGAAAATTTTCTTAATTGATGATTAATCCAGGATCAATATGACGATGAATTCCATTTTCCATGTAATTTATTCAATGATAAATGGAAAATCAGAGAACTTGGAATTGAGAATGGAGGATAGAAATATATTGGTTATAATTAATTTAATTAAATTTTTGAGTTACCTCTAATGAGATCCATTTTTCATTGATGCATTCGACAATGGGTCTGAGGTGTGGCTTCGTGTTGGTATAGAATCAAAGGATAGGAATTCTCTATTGGTGATTAACACATGCTCCAATTATCTCCAAACGTCATCGTAGGAGACTCGGGGATTTAGTGCAGGAGACCCTTGCGCTTGTGATGTCCGCCTATAGTCTCCAAGAGAATCACTTCTAATGGGATATCCTTGATTCAGTGGAGGAGGATCTCTCTCATTATTGAGAGCATTCTTGTATAGGGAATAGTTCTATAGGATAAAGAGCTATTCTCCAAGAATGTTTTTCACACAATGTCTAGTTATCCGATGTAATAACCCCATGGCATATATAGAGAAAAATAACATAACGATGAATTTAATTCACACAGAAATAATAAATAATTACCACAGGTGTCGTTACTTAATTTATTATTCCATATGAAAAATACATGTCAAGTAATAACAGATACATTATTATTTCTGTGACATTTTCTTAACAAATTCAATTCACCGGGTAATAAAAAATAATTAGAAGAGGTGTCATCGCATAATTTATTATTCATTTGAATACACCATATCAAAATATAATAGCAATGTTACTTCTTCCGTGACAAGTTCTTAACCTGCTTGTTATATTTATATATTATTTAATCAAATGACAATTAAAATTATTAATCAATAGACCCATAACATGGTCCTTCAAACCTCCACAATATTTATAGGGCCTTTAATTGTAATTATTTATTTATTAAATAAATTTTAATTCATTATTCCTAGATAAATTAATTTTTCATCTGCAATATATTCTCTCAAATAACAAGTGATTAAATAAATGAGATTAGACAAACATGAATAATTATAAAACCACAATCAATAAAATATTTAATCAATTTTTTGAATACTTTAATTATTTATCCTAGTTACTAGATAAACATAGTTTGTGACCCACTAGGCCTCTTTCTCATTTCCATTAGGCGATTTTTCATAATGTCTAAGATTTCAGACAAGAAATGAGTCATGTCACCCATGAGAAATAATTTGATGTCTCAATGAAATGTCACTTCATAGGAACACATACAATGTATTATAATCCCATTATCCTAATATCTTTAATCAATAGGGTTTCATTAATGTTCCATCAACCCATGTGCTCGCTTTATTTTTCTTTGACATCATGGAATTGTAAATTCCTAGTGAACATCATGGCCAAGGATTTAGTTAGGCTATATATTTTCCATCAATTGTCATGAGATATCTACTTCCATATAAGTGAAAAATCCTTTCTCTTATTATTCATTAATGCAGTATTACTCGTGACACTCCCAAAATATCCTACCTCTACATGAACATCTGTCATAAGGGTTTCAATCAATAAATCTATGTGTCTAAGTGATAATAAAAAATAATAACAATCTTAAAGTCTAATCAACAAAACACATATCTGAAGATAGGAACCTCCAATGAAAATTATGAATTTGGATTACCTATGGACATGAATTGTTCTAATAATATATTCATTGATATTACTATGTGTACACACCATGGGAAGGCATCTCAAGGATTCATGAGTCCCCGTGCCCAATAGCCAATATTATTTTTGTCCCTTAAAATGATATCATATGACCATAGAACATACTTTCAAGAATAGTTTCATGGAACTTCGTGTTCTCATAATAGCAGGGAACGGCTATGTCCTTTTAGTGTGACAGCTATTATGAGGACATTAACACATACTATATCCTATAGACGAGCAATTATGATGTGATAAGGAGTTTATTAATATTCCTCTAGTGAATACAGGTTTATGATAACCAAAAAAGAAGTTGGTTTCTAGGGAACCAACTGCAACACACCATGCCATACATTTATATATATCTAATCAAAGTTCAAATTAATGATGAAACACTATATATTTTTTCCCACACATTATAATTGAATAATCTTAAAAAATACATTCTATGTTCCTGTTTTTAACAAGAAAAAAATGTTGAAATTCATTAAAAAAATTCACATTTAAGATTCCTATGAATATTTTAAATATATAATCATATACGCAATGTTATTCCATGTTATTCATAATAAAACATATAATTTAATAAAATAATTAAAATATCAAATGATATATTTCTATGTTTAATGATATATTATGATTGAACAAAAAAAATTAAAAATTGAATTTTTCATGAATGCTTGATTATATATTGAAGTAATTATAACATGACTCTAATTAAATGTTTAAATAAAACTTATTAAACATTATATATGCTGAATTATAACATAACAGAAATTCAATAGTTACCAAAAAATGCATTCAAATGTAGAAATGATTCTCCTAACAAACTACTCATGACACACCATTTGTGGAATGGTTATTTTAGTGTATAATTTTTATTATTAGTTATGTAATGAAAAATATTAATAATTTTAATAGTTTCAAGTCTCAATAGGTTACCCTAATGTATTCTCATAATTTTCGAAAATATTAAAAAATATGTAAATAATTTTTTATTAATAACACGTGATTTTTACATATGATAATATTAGTATGGAAGAACTAAAAAAATAATAAATAATAATGAATGAGTTATTATTTAAATGGTTCTCTAAATTAAATAGAATTATAAATAATGATGTTTTTTATTTTTCAGAAATTTCATAATTTAATTGTCCCAAACTATATGTTACAAAATGTTCATAACCAATGTAATGATAATTTATGAATGGAATGAATCATATAAAATTTTAACTCCCATGGAATCTAGAAAAGTTTTAGTAATTGTTTCAAAATAACTAATTTTATCATTCTAGTTTGAAATACATTGTAGGTAACATTGAAAAGGTTTTTAATAAATAAATAGTGGATCAGAAAAAAAATACTACACATTATTCTCTAAAAATTTAAAGCATTAAAAAATAATTATTCCGTATAATATATTTTATGATAGGAAATAAATTAAATTCATTATTAATTATTCAATAATTGGAATAGTGACCACACATTCAATCCTCAAAATGGTTTCTAACAAACAAATCGAGAAAATTAATCATTATATTACTATTTTGTTTTTTGGTATATGATTAATTAATATTTCATTGATAGTTCATCAATATTTATAATATTTTTGGTTTCACATACAAACAAAAAAATCATTATTTATTTAACTACTTTTATTATCTTCTTTACACCAATTAATTCAATAATAAAGAAAATCATATTGGAAAGATGTTCCTTACCTTTTTCACTACCCTATATGTGGTTCCACCACACCTATTCATTATCTATGCATAGAGTCCCTACATCAGATCATGGGTGGATGGAGGGATAAAATATCAGATCCTCATTGGCCTTCCCTATCTAATGTCACATGCCAAGATAATCTGACATGGTTTCCATACCAACCAATGAAATCATCACTATTCCTAAATCTGAACATCATATTATCTCTAAAACATCTCCTTTGATATAAATCTATCATGACCGCCTCCCTCTAATGATACTGCATTAGGGGAAGATAGATAATGGACCTTGAGCAATTCTTCATGTAGGTCTTCGGTTGGTGACTATCATTGGGGGTATGAAAATATCATAAATCATAGGTATTAAAATCATTAATATACAAGAGAGGGAGATATGATAAACCAAAAAATGAAACTCTATGAAATAATAAAAAATAGAAACTAAAATCAACCCATAATGTGTTAATATGTAATATAGATACAGATAAATGTATGAAAATGAATGTTGCAATAATAAAATATAAAGTAGAAACACTAAAATATATCCAAACATCATAGTAATTTCCTTCATGGTTCGTGAAATCATTTTGGAAATATTGAAATAGTTTATATAAAATGGGGGACCATAAATGTATACATAGTAAGAAAACCAAAGACATTGATGCACATGTGAATATGTGACACTAATTCATCTGTGTTGAAATTAAGATACCCAAAACACCTAAACATGTCAAAAAAATAAACCCCAACCTCACTAATGCTCAATCGCTAAAAAATGAATCCAATTATAATAATATGATATAAATAATATTGATGATTGGGAACCCTAGACCTATTTTCAACTGATTTCCACCCTCAAACTTCAATAATGTAAATCCTGGAATCCACACACCATTTATATAACATCACATTTCATAACTAGTGTAATATGTCACCATGAACAAGAATGATGTCCACATTTTTCCCCCACATTCCATGGATGATCCCCACCATAATACATCTCATGACATATCACCTGATGACTCATATTCTATCAAATATCATCACATCATGTCTTGAAAGAGACACCAGATAATTCTTCTCATCATAGCCTTCCATTATCACCAATGTCATGATGATGGAGTTGGGAAGGGTGTGTAGCCATCCGTCCATTCTCCCACATGGATGGTAGAAAAAACACCCCAATATATATATATATGAGTATTAGAAAATGGTTCTAGATGTGGGTGGAGAATGTTTTGAAATCATAAGTAATATACAATGGCATATATAATATTAAACCCTCAAAACCAATAATATGGGTTCATAGCCCTCGAACTAACCACATCACAATTTCCTCACATCACCCCATAACCTCAATGATATATACATCCAAATATAAATTAAAAAAACCACATAATAAGTCACAAGATACATTGAATTGTCCAACACCCCATTCAAATTAATATATTTTCCATATTTCACATTATAATCAAATTCCATTAAAATACACAATTCATTCAATTAATTAAATTATATTTAATTTAATATTAATTGACAACAATTATTAAAAAATCCAATATTTTTAATTAAGCTTTTGTTTCCGTTTAATTAATAATTACATTCCAATAAATTCATTATATTACCCACTATAATTTTTAATTTAGGAATAACCATATTGACTTCAGTTTCCTTTGTCATTTATAATAGGTTCCTATCATTAAATTTGTGATTTTTCAAATTAATGTAAAATTAAAATCCTCAACCCAGATGAGAACAAATATCAGTTATGATAAAGATTCCTTAAAACAAAAATCAAATAACTCATACACCACCCCACAATATTTTATAATTTTGGAGGAAGTAAGTTTTCAACATGATTTTAAAATGATTCTTAACATAATGTGTCTTCATGTGGGAATGAGATTATTTATATTAACATGTTTGAGGACATAACACGTTTCACAAACATAATATCGAACACCACAGACCTAACCAACCAGATTGTTGTCATATATTCTCATAACGTCATTTATAAAATGATTTATGTGTGGGAGGCAGGACTATATTCTATAGTCATCCAATTTTCTAAACAACCATTTTTTATTTGTTTCTAACTTTATGGGATTATGCCTTTTATATTATGTGGGTTAAAAACCTATCCCAACACAAAACAATTCTTCATACTACAACAACCACATGTCTAATTCAATGCATCACCACCACTACACCACACAACCAATATCATAAGCATGACCACTAATAAATACATCCACCATAAATTCAACACACCCAAATAGCCTCACAACTTTATTATCTACAAGTAGCCACAATTTATTACATAAACACATTATAAATGTCATCCTCCATGATACCCCATTAAATAATCATCACCATCATCACGCATCAAATCCCCTGGCATTAAAATCTAGGAAGTACCTCTCTATGTATATGATTTTATCTCTTTTGGGATGAAATGACTCACCCACATGTATTTAATCATGTAAAATTATAGAATATTTTTATTACTGATCATATTTTAACTCTTATTCATGTAATTGATGCTTTCAATTACACATCTCATAAGGGAACACAATAAGAACAACCACACATAAAAGAAACACATTCCATACTCTATGATTGTTTGGGGGATAATATTACTTATTTTTATTAATTTTCTTGTGTATTATCATATAATTTTTAATTATTTAGGGGAAACAAGTAAATTAATATTATATATTTTATTATACTTTTTAATTAGTAGTGATATTATTTAATCAATCACATCAGGTCTGATATTATCCAGAAATTTGAAATGAAAAAAAACAATTCTATCAACCATTGTTTTCATAATAGTATAACAACATAATAATGGAACAATATAAATGAAATGAAAATCAACACACCAATTTCTTTTTCATTTCTAATAGTACATTATTCCATTAAATTAAATACATCTTACATGAGTCCATGTTAATTATATAACATCACACATGTTTTCCCACACATCATGTTCTAATACTCATAAAAAATATATTCTAGGTTAATCTTGTCACCAGAAAAAAAAATTAATAATTCAATTGAAAAATATTACAAAGGAGATTTTTTTTCATTACTTAGATACGACATCACATACATAATATTTTTTCAGAATTTTCAGAAAAAAATTCACACTTATTACAAATTTAAACCTGCTCATGCTATATTACATTGGTCATGATTTATCATTCATAAAAGAAACAATAAATAATATTTTCTATGATCATTAAAACATGATTATATTATGAAATATGGGGAAAATAATTCTATTTATATATCTAAAATAAAAAATAATAAACAGGTCCTCTACTCATGTCCAATATACCAGAAATTCAATACTTACAATAAAAATTTTATAAACATTAGAAATTAATTCCATATGAAATTTTCGGTCAAAACATGTGTGGAAAGGAAATTTTACTACATAAAAATTATTTTTATTTATAGAAGTATATATGTTAGTTTTTTAGTGGTTTAAATTCTTAAAAAATTATAATAGAGCATGATCATTACATTCCAAAATTTTAGAAATAATTCCCATTGATTATTAATCCTAAAATATTATTACAAATGTGACTATATTATTATTTTAGAATGCAAAATATCGAAAAAATTGAAGAAAAAGTATATATGGTCATCCTTTTCCAAATTTATATGAATTATCTTTAACAAATACTATCAATTTTTAAAAATTACCCAATTGAAAAATCCAAAACATTATTTTTCAATAATATAATTACACGTGATCATGATAAATGGTAAATATAATGTCATATTATTTTTATATTTTTCAAGAGTATGACACTATTTAATAAATATTGGAAAAAAATTAATGAAATATATATATAAATATATATTAATGTTTTAAATAGTTTATTGTTAAAATTTTGTGTTTTATTGTAATTAATGTCATATGCCAAATTTGGGACTCTTCAAAACAATAATTTTATAAAAAATGAATATTAAATTTGGTATATTGAAACATTAAAACTAAATAATTTATTGTGGAATATTTTTTATGTTAAATGAGTGAATTAAATGAGGGTTTTAAATGTGTTAATTAAATGTAATTTTATTATATTAGTTAATAAGGTAAATAAGATACCCCAATTTCTAAAAACATTTCTACAGTTTCTCCCTCAATAATATTCAAATTTATGTGCATTAAGTTTTGTTTGATTGGTACCAAATTGTATAAGGTAAGCGCTGTGTATTTTTTCAAATCCCTTAATTATTATTTCATGATTTATTTATATCCCATTTTTGATTTATATTTTCAAATATGGAGATTTTGATGATTATGGCCTCACATCGAGAAATGAGCACAATGATTCTCTTCATTATAGTGTCATAAAAAGGAGGTATGTAATCTATCATTCCCCACCTATTGTATCATTATATAGGGGTTATAATATTTTTATTCTTTGAGAATATGTTATGAATTGGATTAATTAAAATAAATAATTTTTTTATTTTAATTAATGGGGAATAAGGGTATTTCTGTTGTATTTTATATGATTTCTATATATTATGGATTATTGTTTCCATAATATTTATTATCACATGAATCAATAATTATTATTCATTTTATCACATGTTGTGTTAATTTTTATAATTGACGCATTATCTTGTAGAGGAAATTTATAATCACCTAATATTAAATTTTATATTTTTATGAAAAATGGAATATCTCACATGTTTTATCTTATGTTTTAGTGATTTTTAATTTATTATACATGATTTATGCCTCAAATAATATCATGGATGTTAGAAAATATTTTGTTCTAATTTGAGTCGTTTTGTGAAACATTGATTGGTGTAAATGTTTGACATATCTTTAAATGGAATTGGTTAATAACTTATACTCGGTTAATAAAATGGATTCCCTGGGATTTATTTATTGTGTGACAATAGCCATAAAAAAAGATGTTGAATGTGATAAAATCCATTTTTTCAAAAATCAGAAAAAAATTATTTCTTAATGGTGTGTGGTTGTGATATGGGACATATGAAATGGGAATAGTTTGTTTTCTCATAAATTCCCTAATAATGATGAAATTAAATGGTAATGTTAAATTATAATGAAATGATCTAGTGTGGAATATAAATGCTTTAAACTATAGAGAAATATGTGGTTAAACTGGTTTTTAATATATTTAATATGAAATCTGGATAATATAATGAATTGAATGGGTTGGTTTGATTAATGTTTTGGACATTTTAAAAGAATTAAAAATACATGACGAATGGATATGAGTGTTTTATTATTAATTTGAAATTAAATGGAGTTGAAATAATGGAATGAATTGGAAGTTTCAATGAAACATGATTATATGGTGAAATAATGAATATTTATTAATTTACAAGGGGTTTTGGATTATGGATTGTGTTGTTGGGATTTTTGTGCATTGATGTGTATTTAAAAGTGTAAGAATATGTTTTGGTGTTTTTTATGTGATATGATGGAATTATGTTATGGTTTGTGCCTTTTTTTAACCCATGTGATTGGGATTGTGTGTTTTATTTTATATATACCATTTTATATTCTGTGTGAATAATATATATTACCCACCCACATTGAGAATCAAGTGGTGATGCCAATATATATATATATATATATTGGGAGGTTGTTCTCCCCAATATCATTGTGGGAGAATGAATAGATATATACCAACTCTTAATAGTCCCTCTTCTAGGTTTTAGAAACTTGTACAAGATGTGATGGTCAGATGTCAAAAGTTACACTATTGAGATGTGAGAGCACATGTGTCTTCTATTGAGATTTGATGAGATGTCTTATAGTATGGATCATGCATGTTATGTTTATGGAACAAGTTTGATTCCCTTCATGTTGATGATACCATACTATACAGGTTATGAGATTTGATTGGACGTGTTGGTTCCGGTGTCTATGTTAATGATGCAATGTGATGTAATATGATATTATACAGAAGGGGTGGGAGTGCCAGGCCATACATAGTTGGGGTGTGAGGGTAAAAAATCAGTGGGATTGATTTTCTAGGTACATTGTATTAACAATGATTTAAATAATATTATTATACATGGATACATTATATGGCGACTGAACTATAGTGAGGTTCTGGTGTGGTTAGATGATAGGTTCAGGTATTGTTATCTTTCTATTTCCTTATAGATTTATTTTTATTATCTTATCAACTAAGTATTAAATAACTATGGGTTTCCTAAAAAATACACTTTTATACTAAAAAAATGTATATAAAACTCTATTGATGTTTCCAGGAGGACTTCATCTTATATTATAGACATTACAAGGACCTTTGGAGTTGTTTTAATGTATCTACCTTTTATTTTATTTATGAGACATTCATTTGATACATTGTATATCATTCAATATTATTTATACATTCATTATGGGATGGTTTCAAATTATATTTTATATTATTTCATGGAGTTTCCGGTAGTTTCATTATCGTATCTCTCGATCCTATTTTATATTATGGGGTATTTCCTCCCATTTATGATATCTTTATACCCTATGTTCTATTCTCCAACCCAGGTCCTACTTGAGGTATAACATGGGGTTAGTATACATCTACTTCTATTTTTATATCATTTGAGGAACGGGGTTATGAAACCATCATTCATTGTTGTTTTTAAAATTATAATTGGTGTTTAAAATTTTAATTATGTTAGGAATATTATTTTAGAGATGATTTAATAATGACCACATTGACCATTATCATTCTACTAAATCCATTTTCAACATATTGGATTAATATTATCATAACGTCCAATATTGAATAATTTATTAATTAATTGATTATAGCTTGGTAACAGGAATATTAAACCTTTAAATTTTTATCATTAATGAATATAATTGGGATTTGATTATTTTTATGGAAGATAAATATTATACATGACATGTTTAGATATAGTTAATGGTCATTATTTTAAAAGTACTCTTTAATTGTTTCCATTTTCAACAATTTCTCTAACATTTAAAAATTAAAGAAATTTCATTATAGATTCTTTAAAATTGGGAAACAATATTATAAAGGGTATTTTATGTCACTTTTAAATAACATTAAATTTTTTTATGATGTAATATTTTACGGAATGAATTGATATTGTATACTAGGGTTAAAAGAGAGGATGTATTTTAAGGTATATTGTGAATAAAAAAATTTCCAATTCGGTAAATGTTATTTTATATTTTACATCATATAAAATATAAAATGATTTCCTAAAATAAAACCCTTCCATCAGAGTTTCTTTTTGAATTATATTTTTAATTTGGTATTTAAAAATGAATTGAAATTCCAATTTTAAAATATATTTTTTATTAGTTAAAATTATTTTTAAGGAATTTTTGAGAAATATGGAATCATAAAATGTTTTATTAATTATTTGGTAGATGTAAATTATTTATAATAGTGATCCGAATGTAGTTAATAATGGAGGGTGAGACTGATATATCTCAATATTATGGGTGTTCTTAGATATTGCTCCATTGAATTGGGTAATTATTGTTTAAGTCAAACATTTGGTTATTACAATTTTTTTGGGTTTTATAAAGTTTATATATACATTATTTCCCATGTATCCTATATTTTATTATATTATTTCTTCTGAATGTTAATATAGTTTCAAAATTGTAGAAATGATTAGGCCCCTTTTGGGTTAAAAAAAATATTTTTGAGAAATTATTTTCGTGGGTTTTAATGTTTTCTACGTGAACATTAGGAATTTTATTTTAACATTATGTTTTTAATAAGCATGTAATGAAATATTATTTATAATAAATAATATTCCTTTTATATATAAATAATTACATGATCTCAATTTTTTATATGTTAGTGGAAAAATCAATTTTTTATTTCATGTTTTAAAAGTGGACTATTAAATTTATTTATTCCTTTTATGATGATTACTGAGATTTGTTTGTCATCATATAATTATGAAAGGTTTCTCATTGGTAATGAGTAAGGTTAAGGTTAGGGAATATGTTTAACTAATATTTCCCATGAATATTAATAATGTATCATTTTAAATGTTTTATTTTTTAGAAAAAGTAGATAGCAATCATATGTTTCAACTTTATTAAGTGGGGATTACTTATGTATGTGTTTTGAATTATTTATTTAATTAAATATTCCTTAATATGTCCTCAAACATGAGAATTAATTATTGAAATAAAAAACATTATTATATACTATTTATGTTTGGGTTTATATAGTTGGTATCAGAGGTATGGTTTAGATAAATTTAGATTTTTAGAAAGCATTAATATAATACCCAAGAATGGTAATACATTACGGTTAATTTTTAATTTATATTTATATTTACAATTGCTATGTTTTCTCATAAATAAAATTCGATTCAGATTGGTTTTCCAAAGGGGAAATAGGGAACCTGAAGTGGAATGAAACTGAGGGGTTGATATCCTATAATATTTTCATCCTTAAAGGGTTTGATTTGGAATCAATGTGTTTTTTTATTGATGGATATGTTAGAATATTTTATAAATGGTGTTGGTAACCACATAAGTGAGAAAATGTGTTTACCTTAAAGGAACATGTATATAGTTGTGCATTTTAGGACACAATGCCCTCCCTTGTTCTATATATCATCTTACCCTATGGTAGCAATGTTATCAGCTAGATCCTTTGACAAGATATTCCATGTCATTAGTATCATACAACAACAAAACAAAATTCATTTTATTTACCATTTTGAAGGTGAAACCATCCTTTGGTCATTAGTGATTATGAATATTAGATTTACATAAGTGATTAATTCCTTCAATTTGGGTAAATATAAAAATATTTTATGCATTAAATATTTTTTAAGGATATCAGACAGAGTATGGGGGAAAATTATTTGAATTGATATAGAGGGAAGAATAATTGGTGGTTGTTTGAAATGTAATCCTTATATGCCATTTAATGTAAAAAATATATTATTTGTGTTCTTGATAAAAGATTCAACCAGTTTTACAGAGGACTTAATATAATATATCAATTGGGATTTTCATCCCATGAATTTAAATTTTATGGTATAATTATTTGATGAGTCGAAAAGGTAGAAATACAGTTTTATTTTATCTTGTCATCTGTGATAATAAAATGAAGAATTATGCTAGATGGATGAAATGGGGAATCATTAAATAATAAATTTTGAAGGTATGGAAATATAGTTCCTATATTATTATAATTGATATAAAAATAATCCAATAGATTTATTTATAATATCTATTATGTGTTTATGATGTGGAATTTTTTGAGATATGGCTCTTGACTATAAGGAAAATTATATTAAAAATAATGAAATGTCAATTGTAAAATTAGTTAACTGAAATGAGTTGAAGAAATGTGGTCACATGTGCCAGAGGATAGTCACTAAAGGTGTAAAGCTATATGTACTAAAGAAAAAAAATATATGGAAAATCATTTTCTACTACCATGGGTAGGGGTGGGGCATCAAATGAGTTGGTTAAAGTCCTGTTACATTTTTTCATTCAAATTATTCCAGAAACATTTTATACTATAGACCTTCACTTTCCATTATTTTAAATAAATTTGATAGTAAAATTGGTATATAACATCATGAAAATGAGATGATAGTTTCTGTAAAAAAACTCCTTATGGAAACATAAATTTAACAATGACTTATATGAATCATCCAGTTGTGATTACTATGATAGTATTTCCTTAAAATAATGATGTAAATTCCATGGTAGAGTTTGATTTGATTTTTATATTGATTAGATTTAATTTATTCATTCTAATATAGACTAGAAATTCGTATTTTATTTTTCAAATGATTTTAAAATGTTGATAAACTACAAATAAGATGTTAAATTGATTCCATAAAGATGTTAATGTTACAAATAACATTTTGTTGAAGATAATAAACTATAAAAATCAGTGATTTCATAGTTTTAAATGAATTTATGGATGTTTATACAAATTAATTTACATTTCTTATTCATATTCATGAGGTTGTGTAGCACCTTGATATTCTGTATATTTTTAATTGAATTTACATAACCTTTTTATATTTTTCATTTCATAAAACACTAGAAGAATTCTATTTTGTAGCACTACGTTTGGATTTTTTTATTCTCAACACCATGTTAATCATGAACTACATGAAAAATAATATTTATCATTCCATAAATTTTACACCCATTTAATATTACATTACATTCATGATTGAAATTTATTTAAAGGCTATTGTAACACGTAAAATAGAGCTTTACTGAATAACGATAATTTATAAAAATATTACTTAATATAGTAAGATGTAAGTGTGTAATTAAAGATAATAGTTTTGGAAAGTATTAAATATCTTATGAAAATTTAATTTTTACACAAATATAAAGTGAACTAATTGTAAAAAATTAACTATTAATTAATATAAAAACAGATTTAACGTAATGGAAAATAATATTATTTTTATGCTCACAAAGCTGTTTTAACCAAATAAATAATATTAATTACAATTAGGAAGTGATATTAATGTAATATATAAATATATATTTATACATATATATATAATATTCAATGAAATATTTTATATATTCATCCAATATAATTGATTGGATTAAGATTGAAATAATTATAATTTTACGCATAAAGTACAATGTTTTTATTAAGGCATTTTTCCTTACAAATAATTGAAACAGTTTTTTAATTTTTTTATAGAACTATTGTAAGTAATAATTAAAAATAATAACAATAAAAAATAATAACCATAATAATCATATTATGGTCAATTTTTTGTTTTTTCTATGAATTTACATAATTTAATGACTAGTAAAAAAGATAGAATTGTAATTCAAAACAACTTTTTCACCTAATTTATTTATACAATTTAAATATATTTCAATCGGTTTCGATGATTAATTAGATCATATTTTTATCAATAATGAAAATTTCAGTCACTGTGACAAACATTACATTGAAATTGGATATTAAAACTTATCAAAATATTGATTATTTTTACATTAAAGGCTGTATTGTCGTCCCATTTGTGGGATTATATTTAAATTAATTTCTACTACATATGTGGTTTAAATAGGTAAAAACTGTATCCATGTTTTTAATCATCATAATTTATAATTTATAAAATGGTCAACTTATTTTTTTGCACAAACAGATTAATGGAATTAATAAAAATTAATTAACACAATTAAAAAATTAATCTTAACAGTGGAATATATCATAAACATAAGGTAACAAATAACATATCTAGTTTTAGAAAACCCATTTTCATTCCATTATTCGTCCATGAACCATCCATTAATTAGTTTTTTCTGATATTTGTCTTTTTTAGGTAAAAATGATGGTAAACCTTACCTATTTTCAAAAATATCAAGTGAGTTCCTTATATACCCTATAAAAGGCCACCACCTCTCCCCTTTCCTCACTCCTCACAAAATAAAAATGTTTTTCCATGATATAACCCATACAACTTTAAAAAACCCAAACTTACTCCTTTAATCCTACCTTTTTGTATATAGAAATGCATGGAATCTAATTTGTGAAAACCATATGAGTTACCGAAAGAAGAGGTAACATCCATCCTCAAACTCATTTTTTTAATTATTTTTATCCATACCCTAAAATATACTTATTAAATAAATATAAAAAATCATCCTAAATATACTGATACATTTTTATTCTGAGTTTAGGACCTAAAATTACACACAATTTTATCTAATGGGTAACAAAAATATTGCTTCTATGTGTGACAAACTACCATCTCACGAAATGATGATTATTTATTTTTCATTTACAACTATTCATGGATGGGTATTTTGATAGAAATAATTATTATATATGATTTATAATATACTTAGTATGTCTTAATGATTCTTTAATTCATTTATAACACATATCCGTATTCCTTATATTTTTTGTAAATATTATAATGTTGTTTGAGGAAGGGTGGACTACCACCCCTTCAGAGTGATGTAATTCAGTGACCCATTACATGGAATTTATTAAGGATGGGTGTAGAGAAATTATATTATATATATTTAATAATAATTCAACTATAATAATAATATATAAATATATTTCATTTTATATATTTATTTCAATACGAAAATAAAATTGGTAAAACCTTTAACATTTGTACAACCTACCATCTCCAAGAACAACGCATTTCATTTCATATATCTATATTATATATATTATTATAACTCAAAGGTAATGAATATAAATTTTATTTATTTCAATGATTAAATTCATAAAATCATGATAAATTTATAAAGAACTATGTTATAATAAATTATGACACATGTGAAAAATAAAGAAAATATTACTCGTACTATAAACATAATAAGAAGTGGTGAACAATAGTGTAATATAATGTCATAGAAAACCATATATATTATTTGATATAATAATATCGTTCTTGGAATTATTTATAATAAACTTATCTTTATTATAAATAATGCTTGTTTGAGTACTATGAGATTCAAGAAACAATTTAAGGGAATTTCATCTTAATTTTTATACCTCTTATATATAGGCCATGTTTACAAATATTTTCATCTATATGGTGTATATAATTACCATGAATGTAATATATTATTATAAATCATAAATTTATTTTTATTTACATATCCATTATATTATCTATCTTTCATGGGGTTTATTTTTCATAATTTAGAAAATTCGAAAGACAGTTAGGTCTGAATTTTCCTTCTTTGAGACTCAAGTTTTGTTATGCACCCAAATACTTTTTTAGGTTCTTATACATCTATTTGTCATGAAATATCATGATTACCCTTATATTAATTATATTATTAGATTCATGTAATTTATTTTTCATTTATTGGGACTGTGATCTCATGTTACCATGTCGTAATACTTCTTTGAAACTATCTCATCGTTTATCAAAATGTTTTCTGGTAATGACCCCATTGATGAACTATTATGATCCATATCTGAAGAAAACTCATTAGTTAACTTATAATTTTTTTAAAGGTATATCCAACTTTTTGTACAATATTTATACACATTGGTACATATAAAAATTCAGAAATTTTATTAGATACATATCTGACAAATATTTCTCTCTTCGGTTACAAATATATATTATTTCAAAAACCATATTTTCAAAAAAAATTCAAAAATCATTTAAAATGATCCTTTAATATAATATTATTTAAAAACTATATTTTAAAAATGATATATGGTTTTTAAAACATTCTTTATTTGTAGTCAATATTATGTTCAATTAAATGGTATTTAATATGTTTTAAGGCTTTCTAATAAATTTTTAATGTGTTTTAAATGAAATGGTTTCAAAACATTTTCAATATTTATATATATTATTTAAAATCATTTTAAAATTAATCGTTTAGAAAAATCAATAATTCTTCATAATTATTTATATTTTCTCAAATAAAACTATTTTTAAAATGTTCTAATGCTTATTTAATATGTTTTCAAGGAAAATATTATTCAATAATGATTGCACAATTTTTTTATATGTTTTCAAGGAAAAATGATTTTCATATGATTTAAATCATTAGTCTATGTTTTTAATTTATTTTCTAAAAAAATTGGTTTCTAATGGTTTTATATTTTGAAATATATATTTTCAAAGAAGAAAGGATATTTTACTTAGTAAATGTTTTAGAAATATTTTTTAAAGTTATTTTCTATCTATGATAACTTATGTTGATGATACTCATTCCTTTATGGAGGAATGATCCAATGGAATCATTCATATTCATTCTATGAGTTGATTAGGTATTAATGGAATGAAATTTATGAAAAAAAATTCTATTTCATCGGTTATATTCTTTTTAAACACTCTTCATTCCATGGGTTATGATTTTGAATAAATGAATATGAAACCAATATCTTTTAACATAGGTTATTCTATAATTACATATCTATGATACCCATTTTATTTTATAGGTTATGATGTGATAGTTTATTATTTTGGGGAATATGTATATATTTTTTCAATATAAAATTTTTGGGACCTATATCTCCCTCCAATGTATTGTTAATAGATTTATAAATCATGAGACAGACTAAGATAGTGTTGGGAGTGAACCTTGAATACTAAGATGGTCATGGGAGAGAACCATTACAGCCAATATAGTTTGACGAGTGAACTCATGCTACTAAGATGGCCATGGGAATGAACCATGACTAATAAGATGGTATAATGAATGAATCCATTCTAATTATATAGACATGAGAGTGAAAAATGTCTACTAAGATGGTATGGGGAGTGAACCCATGATACTAAGACGGACTCAACAGCAATTCCTTGAATACATTAGAAATAATTTCTTATGCGTATGTGTTTGCTAAAATTATATGTTTTATTACTATGTAATTATTTCATGGATTAAATTATTTATTTCTTTTTGATTAATATCTTATGAACTGCAAATATTTAGGCCTTGATTCATTTTTATGATCTCAGATATGAAGGCTGTGATCATCAAAAGTTTTGTTCTCGTTCTCATGCCTCAATCATGTTTATGCATACATGTATATCATGTTTACCCTTAATGATCATCTGTTCTCACCACATTATATGTTTCTCTACCTAGGTTATGAAGAAAATTATTATGTTTGATATTTATAAGAATGGTTCAAGGAAGATGAACCTAGTGGGATATAATGAAGCTCAATAATATAAATGTTTTTATGTTTTAGCGTTTCCAAAGGCACTACACTAGTGTAGTATCTCAAAATATTTTTTATAATGTTTTTATTATTTGAAAAAATTTATATAATGTATATTTATATAATATGAGGTTATGTATAGTTGGTATTAGATACATGATTTAGATAAACTTTGTATGCATGGATGAGGAGTTTTTAGTGAGATCCCAAATTATATTTCTAGGGATAAGTTTATGGATGACTATAAGGAATGTATAAAGATGAGTTAACATTTAGGAAAATTTAGTGGAATTTTGGTAATGTAAAGGGTGATTGGCTCCATAAAAATAATTCATATTCTATAATATGCAATTAGATGTGGCTTAGGTGCTGATGTACTGAGGATTAGAAAATCTGACAAGGGGTTTCAGGTCTAAATAGATGTATCCTGGTACAAAACAAGAATCATTATTGTATACCTAGTTTGACACTCCCATTGGATATGATTTTGGAATATACAAACTACACAAAACCCATAATTAATAATTTAAATATATGTCTTAAATAAATAAACTATTATAATCCTAAGGTGTTACAATTTAAGGATTTTTTTGTAATTAAAACATTATATATGTTATTAATTTTCATGATTATGTGGTTTTTCAATATTATAATTGTTTCCCACACTATGCCCTCTAGTTTTAGTTAATTGTGGAAAAAAATGAAATGTGTTAATGATTAATGTTATTGAAATTTTTTTGATGTGAAGTCAAATCATATGATCACTATAGTGAAATATTTTGTGACTATGCCTCATCTGTATTATGGAAAAATTATTAATAACGTGTTCTTCAAAAAACTATCAGACTCATCTTGGAAGTGTTGCAATGATGTTTATAAGATCTTGGGTAATGGATACCATGATGGAAATAATATAATGTTACATTTGTGTAGATAATGTTGAATGAATTAAACAATTTAATGACTCGGAGGAAAAAAGAAGATGTATTGACTATGGAAAATAACGACATAGAGAAATTAACTACAATGGAAAAATGAAGGGTTTTTCTGATAAAATATATGTAATATTTTTCTCCCAATGAAATCATCATTGGTCAAATGAATAAAGGGTGGAATGAATTTTCATTATTCAAGTATATTTCCTTTGTTCAAATCTCTTGAAGAGAATCAAAAAGGTGGTATGAGTAATGGTTATATTGATTATGATGATAATGAGCCTATATATGAAATGTAAAGGAAAGAGATATTATGTAATAGAATGAGATATCATTTTATGGAGTATGGATTAAAATTAATAATGGATGTTTTTATGTATTTGTATTCAATAATTATGTTATATAAATAGTGAAATATAAAAAGATTTTCATGTTTATGATTTCATTATAGATTAACAACATCATGGTTAATGTTTATGAAGGAATTGAAAGGTTATTTAATTACATGGTGATACTAAAACATAGTGAAGGTAATAAATAATGTGTTTAAGATATAGAGAATATTTTGATTATATTGGATATGATATGATTATTTCTGATAAATTAAATTGGATAATATCAATGAATATAAAACCAATTAAGAATTTGTTGAATAAGTGGTCTATTTCAACAATGATGATGTCAGAAACATCATATATTTATGTATAGTGTCTATTAATATTTTGGATAATGATGATTGAATGTTTCCTAGAATGATTTAGGGTAATTTAGGTTATTACAATGTTTCAAGAAGATTTATAATGAGGGTATTCACAATTTTTGAATAAAAATAACTATAAATACTTTTTGAAATATGGGGGCTCAATGTTAAGTTGATATCATTACCTTCATTCATTTTTTTTGGATTTTATTCATTCATAATGGTTATAATGTTAAACATTCCTGATAAGTTTATGTTAATATAAGGAGGAAGTATGTATGTATTGAGGTTGTATTGAAAAACAAAGTTACAATTGTATTTATTGATTAAACTTATTTCATGTATTCCCATAAAATATATTTTGGAGATTATATCAGTGTGTTTTTAGAAAAGGAAATCATATATATAAGGTTACAAATAATCATTTCCAGAAAGAAATCAGGTCTTGAAACAATGACAAAAATATTATAAAGGTTTCACACATACCACATACCTTCATAATTTCCTGATTAACATGTAATTTTCTCTATGAATAAATATTAATAGTGAAAAAAGTGTGTTATTTTTAATGATTAGAGATTAATGTACAAACCATATTGATTTTGGTGGATATTTTGAGATAATTTGTTAGACATTTAATTCATTCATGGGCCTTAATATCAATCAAAAGAGTATTTTTAGTGCTTCTAACATCAAGGTTAATTTCAATACAGTCACTTAATAAATTAAAGGATGAATTAGAAATTGATCAAACAACAACCAATGAATGTTTTATTTTTTTATAGAAATATATCAAGTAACTATATTTACTTATGTTATTTTTTAATAAAATAATTACTCAAAATTATGAAAATGATCAATAAAAAATGTTTTCTTAATACTATAAATGTATTTGTTGAACCAATGGCCTTTTAAATCATCATATATTTATGGAATTTATTCCCTCAATTTTTCATTAATCATACACTTTTTATGATTTATTACCTAAATCACACCATATGTATATTTACACATTTCCTCAATGTCCATGTTTTCACCAGTGATGTATATTATCCTTCATTGGAATGACATTGGGAGTGACTTTGGGTAACCTTTATGGTTCATATTTCACTATTTAAAGGAAGCTTTATTATTACTTTTTATGATGTGGGGGTTTATGAATGGAAATTTCAAGTATTAATCCATTTATTTCCCAGATAAATATCAAAGGAGAAAATAATTATAAGGGGTGTAAAATGTTACACTAAAGGTTTTGTTAATTTTATTGAATTAATAAAAATTAATTTTATACATTTTTTATTTCATGCAAAACAAAAATTTATTCTATTTTATAAAAGTTAGATTGGATTGAGTTTTAAAAAAACAAGTTACATTTTCACTTCATGGAGCATAATGTTTAGTATTATCTATATGGAAATCCGAGTTCAGATAATGTTACACGCAAGACATACTTTTCATGATGGATTGCATAACACACAAAATCATGTTCTACAGAATAACAATATAATAGAAAAACTTTATTTAACCATATAATTTATAACCCATCTATTAAAATTATTATTTAGTAAAAGGGATAAATATTTTATAAAAATACATGTTTTAAACAAACTTAAAATGAATTTATTGTTTATAAAATAATTATAAATGAATATAAAAATATATTGAATATAAAAGAAACATATTATTACTTTTATGGTCCAAGAGTTATTTTATCCTAATAAATTAAATTAATTATAATTAATAAGTTATATTAATTTAGTATATATATTATAAATTTAAAAAATATTTTTATATTCATACAATATATTTTATATTATTGAGATAAAAGAAAACCCAATTTTACACCGAAAATAAATATTTTTGTTATGGCAATTTTACAGCCTTTTAATAGAGAAAAGAATTTAAATAAAATTATTATACATATTGTCAAAAATGTAAGTAAAAATAAACAAAATAATTTAATTATATCCAAAAAATTATCTTGTGGTTATTTTTTTGTAATTTATATGAAGTTTCATTTTATAATGACACGTGAAAAAAACTGAATTTTTAAAAACAATTGCTTTGCTCATCTAATTTATTAATTAGAATAAATTAAATTTAAATTGTTTTAACTATTTAATTTTATAAAAAAATTTCAATTAATAAATTTTTTGTAATTGGATAGAATTTAAAATTTAAATTTTATATAAAAATATATAAATTGTTTTATTATTTTTACTTTAGAACCCCCCATTGTCGTCCTATCTGCACAATTGAATTTAAATTAATATCTACCAATTTAATAATTGTATTTTAGAAAAATGGATTCTATATTTGGAATAATAATAATATATAATTTATAATATGTTCAATGTAGTTTTTGACAAAAAATAGTTGTGAAACTAATTTATTTTAATTATAATGATTAGAGTGAAATTAAGCTTATCAATGGAATAATCCTTAATCTTAAGGGCTCAAATGAACTAAAAACATGTAGAAACCCCATTTTATGTTCATAAATCGTCCAAGAACTATATATTATTGTGTTTTATTGTTCATGGATTATATTTATTAGGAAAAAACGTTGGTGCACATAACTTGTCCTCAAAAATAACAAGTGAGTCCTTTTCCTCCGCTATAAAAAGCCACCACCTATCCCCCTTCCTTCGACCTCTCAAACCACATACAATCATCCAAGATATGCCAAATACACTTAAAAAACCAGTAAATTTTTTCTATAGAAAAATATATGGTTAGAAATAAATCCATGGAAGCCCTTCGGGGAAAACCAAAAGGTGTTACCCAAAGAAGAAGTAACATTCTACCCCAACCTCCATTAAATTATTTTCATTCTCTAATCTATCCACTCACATTATTCATTTCTTATACAATAAATAGTATTGTAAATTCACTACTATTTTTTTATGATAAGGGTTTTACATTCACATATAGAAACATCCATATAATTGGTAATTAAGATACTATTTCTGTGTATACTGAACTACTTCCTCATGAATAGATAATTATTTGTATTTCATTTACCACATTTAATGGGTGGGAATTATGATGGAAAATATGTTCATATTTTTTATATATTATAGTTGTTAGGTATTTAATTTTCTTAATTATCTTACCGCACATATATTTATACCTTCCATTTTGGGTAAATAAGATAATGTCGTTTGAGGAAGTGTCGACTATCAGCCCCTCGAAGTGCTGGGATTCATTTACACAATACATGGAATGAAATAAGGATGAATTTATTGAAATTATATTATATATATTAAATAATAATTCTACCATAATTAATTTATATAAATATATGTAATTTTAATTTTTTATTTAATACAAAAAAAGAAACAACATTGATACTTACATACAACCAACCATATACATGAACTGAGTATTCCTTTCCAAACTTATATATTATATAGATTATTATAATACAAATATAATTAATATATATGATATTTATATCATATTTTACATTCTATAAATCATGATAAATTTATAATTACCAAATATATATAAAATTTTGACACATATGAAAAACAATGAGAATATTACGCGAAGCAAATTCTTAACATGTTATTATTTACATATGGGTAATATAAATTCAAAATAAATCAATATTTACTAATATAAATAAAAATATATTTCATTATTATATATATCAAAATATTATATTTACTATAATGGATGGTTTTAAGAGTACGAGGAGAGTCAAGACACAAGGTAAAAGAATTTCATATCACTTTTTATATCCCTGAGATACAATACATATTCACCACTATTTTCTTTTCCATGGATAATGTAATGAGAATGAATTTATTATATATAAATTTTTATTTAATTTTAGTTTATTTACAAATATTTTATACGATCTTTCTTTTATGGGGTTTATGTTTCAAATGTAAGCAATTTGGTAAGATAGTTTTGTCTCCACTTGTCTATATTGAGACTCATGTTGTGTTATGCACCTAAATTCATCTTTTAGGTGTATATAACTCCATTTGACACTTTATATCATCAATATAATTATTTTAATGAAAATATATGACTCATTTAATTTCATTTCATTACATTATTAGTTTGATCCAATGATAACCTGATGTTAGAGGTTATTGATAAAATCACATCATTTCTCAGGATTGCTTATGGTTATTCTTCAATTGATGATATATTATGACCCATCTCCAAAGAACACTCATGAGTATACTTATACTAAGGTTATTTTAAGTTATATCAATGTATTAGTATCATTTTACCAATCATTTGTACTTAAGATAAATGAGAAATTTTTTAAAAAAAAATTGACTGTATTTCTATCTTTAGCTAGAAATGAATATTATTTCATAAACCGTGATGTCAAAAAATATTTAAAAAATGTTTTTAAATGATCCTAGTATATGATTTTCATAAAAAAATTATTTTAAATATTTTTTAGGTTTTGGGAAGTATTATTTGTAAGCTTTCAATTTTATTTTCATTGAAATGGGTTTCAAAATATTTTTATGATTTCCTTAAAAATTTTAAAAATTCTTTGAATGAAATGGTATTGAAAAATATTAAAATATTTATTCATAAGTTTTATAATTTATTTTCAACTAAATGGTTTTAAATTAAATTTCAAAATATATTTTTATTTCTTCAATGTGATTTCAATGAAAAAAAAATTATAACTTTTTGAAGCTTATTTAATATGTTTTCCAGAGAAATAGTATTTAAAAATGTATACAATATTATATAATAAGTTTTCATGAAAAAAAGTCTTCAATATGATTTCAATCATTCTTTATACTTTTTAAAAATATTTTCAAGGTATTTGTTTTTCAAAAGGTATTATTTGTTAAATAAAATTCAAATAAGAATGTATATTTTCATCAAGAAATATTATTAATGATATTTCCAAGTTATTTTCTATCTCAGACGAAATATGTTGATGTTACTCGTGCCTTTTTAGGGAATGACCCAAAGGGTTCATTCGTATTATTTCCCTGAATTATTTATTTCTTGTCATCTTGATGTCAAACATCCCGGTTTCCGAAGTCGCCCAGAGGTGCCCCGTACCAAGTTGGTCAAATGGAATCAAGTGATATTCCCCAAATTCCAGAGGTAGCCGACTAGCAGTGTGGGCCTTAGATGTGGTAGTTGGGAAACAATTCCCTCATTATAAGAGTAACACTGTGGAAATAAACAAATAATAATTTCAGAAGCAATAATGATACCATACAACAGTAGACAATGGATGACTGAAATAAATAAATAACAGGAGCACATATATAAATGATGCAATATACAAATGTCTAGGAAATATACCAAACAAGTAACAATGCAGGAATATAGTACTAGACCAATGTACAATGAAAAAAAATAAACTCCAACAGCATTGCAAGCCTCATCTTGGTCTCATGCTCCCCAGCTCCACAACAATCAAGTACCTGATGTGAAGGGAACTTTCCTTTATCTATACCTGCTGCAATATAATCTGTTTCGGCCCCAAAGCATGACCCAAACAGGGTGTGAGACAAATACTAGCATGAAACCACCAAATGATCTATGCCTAATAGTCAGTGAATATATATGTCAGGAAATAATCCAAAAAAGTAGTAAAAATGGAAGTAATTCATTGTAAACCATCCCACAATTTCAATTACATCATTTAAATTTATAAATTTAGGAAACCAACACAATTACAAGAAACCCTCTGGGAAGTTCTAACAACCTATCCCCACTAGTTCAACTAACAAAAGGAAAGTAACAAATACTCTCTAAGGAAGAAATCATCGTCAATTCCCCCCATAGTCATGTGTAATGAAAGACTCTCTAAGGAAGCACTCACCATCAACTACCTATATAGTCTTTTAATGATAAATACAGAGACAATGAGAAAACACTCAATATCAATTCCTCTTGTGGTCTTGTAGTGTATCTATAGACACTTTGAGAGATCAGACAACGTCAACCCACTATGGTGTCACAACATGATAATAATAATAGAGACTCTAGGAAAGCCCTCAACATCAATTCCCCCTATGGTCTTACTACACCAGGTTCCCGTAGCCCCATATAAAGCAATCGTACACAAACGATAAAAAACAGCCAAAGTAAACCTTAAAGTACAACATGGATAATTAGCTACAAGTCATGGCACAACAAAACAGATAAATAACCACTCCATCCTAACAACACTAGGGATGGAAAGAATAGCTTAATAGTCAAGGATAGACAAAATAGACAGAATCAAAAATGCATGTCCAAACACATCCATAGCATGGTAAATAACCCTATTTTCAATAATAAATATTTTACTCAAGTGAAAATGAAATATTATGAAAAATCAAGGCTAAAAACATAGCCACACAATACTTGAAATATGAATAATGATCACTTTTTCACCCATAACTCAATGAATAACTATGGAAAGGCAAAAACCACATTCCTTGGTGTTGTAAAAATGATGTACATGATCCTCATGCTTTGATTCACCCTAGAACAATGTAGATATACAAAAATGTCAAAAAATGTTCAACCGAAGAAAACTCACGAATAAAGTGGAATCAGGAAACATAGATATAGAAGTTGTAAAAGCATACCATGGAGATTACAATGCAATCGACGGTAGTTGACTTGAATAACATATGGTGAGTCAGGGGCTTGGAGAAGAATCGCCGGCTATGGATGATCTGAGACAGGATAGGTTGAGAAGAAGTTTGTTCTGTCGATTAGACGTGACCCAGGTCCGTTTAATGAGAAAAAGAAAGTACACACCATGTTCATTAAAAGTACATAGTGTGTACTTGCCTTAACCGGGCTCCACTTTAGGTGGCCTCCGGGTCACCCCACCCAGTTGTGTGCATGGCCATTACACGGCCATCACATGGCTCCCTAGGGCATCCTGATACATAGACTGTACTTATAATTACATGGCATGTACTCATTAAATTTCTAATAACTCTTTTTTTTCAAAAATATCAAGAAAAGAAATATTTATACCTAAAAAGGAGATCCAGGTTCTTATAAACATAAACCCTTAAATAAATTCATCCTAGAATTTCACTATCAAGGCGACATAGAAGAAGAAACCTAGAACATCTTCGGCCACTGTGATCGTACATCGATCTCCCCCTCCCAGGTTTCATCTTGTACTAGCCCGTGCTGCCATAACACTTGTACTAGAAGAACAGACTAGAAAAAGAGAACATTCTCACAACGATCTACAATTTGGGTAGGATGCTCCATCAAAAAGGCATCCATCATTAATTTAACCTCCTCTAGATGAAATACAAGAGAGGGGTCAGAGAAGAAACTTTGTAGCTAAGAAACATGGAATAATTCATTCATAGCCTGGTATATCATAGGTAACTATAACTGATAAGAAATTGGACTGACCCTTCCAAAACCTCAAACGACCTGACGCATCTCAGTATTAGTTCACCCTGTCTCCTAATCCTCCTATGTCCCAACGTCTGTGTGACACGTAGGAAAACATGATCCCTGACCTCGAACTCTATGGGATATCTCTTTCGATCAACATAAGATTTATTTCATGACTGTGAAGTATCCATCCACTTCTGAATCAACTCTGTCTGCTATATTCTCTCCCAGGCAAGGCGAGGTCCCATCATAGCATCCTCTCATACCTCCAGCCAACATAAGGTGACCGGCATGGCCTATAGTACAAAGTCTTATAAGGTTTAATCTAAATAGTCTCTTTAAACCTATTAATGTAGGAAAACAACACATGAGTTATATGTTTCTCCCAGAAACATCCAAAATCTAAGAAAAATGGTCAATGCATGTCCAGCAGTACCTGAATCGAATGCTCGGACTGCCATCTGTCTGGGGGTGGTAAGCAGTACTAAAATGTACCTGTGTACCCAATGCATTTTTTAATCCCTGCCAGACTAAATAAGTAAAATGAGAATCCTGGTCTGAATTAATGGAGTTTGTAACTCAATGTAACTGTACAATATATCAGATGTACAACCTTCCCATCTCATCCTCAATGAATGTATCTTTGATCCGAAAGAAGAGAGAATCCTTCGTGAGTCTTTCAACGACAACCCATACTTCATCCTTCCCTCTAGGAGACCTTGGAAACACTATCACGAAGTCTATCAGGACATCATTCCACTTCCACCCAAGAGTGGGTAACTACTACCAAATCCCTGGTGGTCACTGATTCTCCGCATTCACCTACTCACAGGTGGAACACGTCATGTCTGACCCAACAACATCTCTCTTCCTACCTGGCCACCAATACTGATAGTGTAGATCTTGATACATCTTGGTGACACCAGAATGAACTACTAAAACTATGTAAGGAATGCCATGAATCATCTCATTGCATATGTCTGATGACACCCACATTCGACAATGAAAACAAAATCTCTTATACTCGCCTTTAGTCCGTCCCGGAATAGGGTCCTCCCCTAACACACTCTCCCATATGACTAGGGATTCTTAATCCAATAGCTTCCATATTTGAACTCAAAAAAGATGAGTAGATGTAAAATCAACAGAAGAAAGAAACATCCACCCCTTTTTTTCGTGAACCTCCAAATATATCTCTGATAACTAAGCCATAAGCTACCATTCACTAATCGACTCCTAAACTGTTTGTATCTGAGTCCTCCAACTCAATTAATTTGCTATTACATTTACTTTTAATGTTGTGTAGGCTTGATCAATTTCAATGGACTGAAGGTAATCAACCAAATTTCATTGTCTCAAATTCAGATCGGGCTGAGTGATGATTTACTTGAGTCATTTATGATCAGTGAAAATCGCAAAATTCTCTCCCAACAGATAATTTCTCCAACAGGATAAGTAAAAGACAATTATTGAAAACTCGAGATTGTGTATTGGGTAATTCCTCCCATGTTTCCAAAATAGCCAACACCCATATACAACAACTCCTTCCACCTATATAGTCATATCTCCTAGCCCGATACATGATGAATCATAATACACATTATAGCTCTTTCTTAGCTCTGGAAATTCTAGTATCTTTTCTGATGTTAACCTCCCTTTCATCTCCTAATAGGATGACTCACAAGAATCATCCCACAAAAACATCACACCATTCTTAGTCAGGACCATCAGTGGCACTACTATTTTTGAAAAGTTCTGTATGAAACATCTGTAGTGTCCAGTCATCCAAAGAAAACACTACACCTCAAACACGTTCTTTAGCTGATCCCTGGAAACTACATCCCTCACATTCTTTGGGTCTACTGATACTCCTGTCTCTGAGATAAATAATCCAAAAAGTAAATTTGGTCCATCCTAAAGTGGTATTTTGAGAGCTTATCATATAACTGATGATCTCTTAGTGTACACAGAATGATCTCCAGATGTGTCTAATGGTCATGTCGAGTGTGAGAGTACAATGATATATCATCCCCGAAGTCCACCATGAAAGAATCCAAGTATGTATAGAACACTCAGTTCATCAGTGCTGTGAAAACTTCAGGCGTGTTCGCGATACCGAACGACATAACCACAAACTCGTATATACCATACCAACTCTGAAATGATGTAATAGGTATATCTAATGGTCTAATGCAGAAATGATGACAAAAAAGATCTCAATTAAATCTTCCAGAACACCTAGTCTCCCCAAAGGTGATGAAATAGATCATCAATCCTTAGCAACAGATATCAGTTTTTGGCTGTCAACTGGTTCAACTTCCGATAATCCACAAAATGTATAAGGGTAATGTCTACCTTATTTGCAAACAGGACTGAAGAACCCCAATGAGAAGTACTGGTTCAGATGAAACCCTTTTCCTATAACACCTCTAACTATTTCTTGAGCTCCTATAACTCTATTGTAGCCATCCTATAAGGAGGAATGGACATCGGTGCTCCTCCTAAAATGATCTCAATATAAAGGTATGCCTCTCACTCTGAAAGAAAACCTACAAAGTCCTCTGGAATGTCATATCTGAAATAGTGACCGTTGGAGGAATTCTTAACTATGGAGTCCCCGTGTCATCCATATATATACTAGAAATATGGGGTGTGATTTCTCCCAACCCATGATACTGGGGTCCCATTCTTCTCACCCGAACAACTCATTCATCTTTATGAATAAACGATCCACACTATGGTGATGTGAAATTCACCATACATCAATAGTAGTCAACAACTTCCTGGAAGGGAACTAACCAAAAAATTCGGAGATTGAAACTGTATCCTGTCATGTCAAAGACATACAGGTCCCTCAAGAACTAACACCCACAAAACTCTAGAGGGAAATCCATGCACTGTCATACACCAACTGTTCTTGTCCCCAATAGAGTATCCAACATCAAGAAACAAGAAAAACAAATGATATAGAGCCCAAGGATCTCCACAATAGAAAAAATATGAAACTATGGGATGCCCTTGAGTGGAAGAGTGCAGAAGATAAAACTAAGGGAACTAGAATAGTACCTCAAAATATAGAAGGGCCTCGATCCTGCTTCTGCAGGGTTTGCTCGACTGCAATATCCTGGACTATACTGTGGCCATATGACCCTACCTGACCACCCGGAGCTGATCTACCTAGTTTTCGCTGATAGCCTACCAACTGGCTATCACGGCCACAAACTCCGCCTTGGCCTGAATGACCGGAAGAACTCCAGTTCCCAAACTGATGAGAAATTGGTGGTGATACTCCTGAACGTGGAGTTATAGGGAAACACTGATCACCTGTTGTGGGTGAGAATAACAAAATGAAGTACTGTAGATGGCCCATCATGCCACAAGATAGCAGTCGACTGGGTCTCTCGGGAAAATTTTTCTAGAATGTCCGACCATTCTACACTGGTAGCATACTACCTCGCTACATGAATGTGAATCCCGCCAACTCGGATCACCATTTTTAGACTACCAATGTTGCTTCCTACTATCATAAATAGAAGTACCATCTCTGGATTCTAAAAATCCATGGCCAATAGAATAATAATCTGTTAGGTTGTGCTCTGTGATTAGTGCACGGTTGACTATAGAATCAATGGAAGTCAATCAGAAGATGTTCACCTAATCTTGAATGTATTTCCTAAGACAATCCTCAAACATCCTTAATAGTAATAACTCACCCCCCCCCCCCTAAAAAGGGTGTAATGTGCTGTATCTCTATGAATCTAGAAGAATAAACCATAACTGAAAGATTACCCTACTCCAAACTCATAAAATCTTGGGATTGATATGCCCTCAAGGTCTCCGAGTAGAAGTAATCAAAGAAGGTACACTAAAACTCATCCCAATCCATACGTTGTTGGCATCTTTCCTACGAAACCACATCCCACTATCTCTTAGAGGATTCTGTAATCATATATGTAGTGAGATTCACACTCCACTCTAGAGGCATCTCTAGCTGCTCGATGATAGAAATCATGGATTCAAACCCTGACTCTAAAGCCTAAGGTCCTCCTTCCCCAATGAAGGTTGGAGGATGCTACTGTTGGAAAACATGAATCAGTTCTTCCATTACTGGTGCAGGATGCATTGCACCCTAGAAGGTCTTCATGAACCTTATAAATCCCTCTCAAAACTATGTGTTAGAACCTGTGTCTGGAATGACGGTTAGTTCCAAGACTGCCACTATAGGAGGATCCGTTGTTGGTCCCTGATCGGCCATGTCCAGAGCCCGATCACTACCCTGTAACTGGTGCACAACTGGAGGATTTCTCAGTGAAATGAATCTTCAAGGTCAATCACACCCATTAGATTAAGATTATCATGGACTGAAACTTATAAATGTGAGAAGGGAACATGAAAAGGAATGAATTAATGTTTTCCAAAACATGGATATATGGTGTGTGTGTATCCCGTACATGGTGTGTTCCTTCAAGCCTTCACATGGATGTGTATTTCTTCTAACCCAGGTCATGTATCACACGATACACACAGTGTGTTCTCTCATGACATGACATTTACATGATTTGTTTCCTATGCCTGATTTCTTCTACATGACTAACCCACACAGTTCTCATAGGACATGACTACACAACGTGTTAGTTCCATAGACGGCACGAACTGCTTAGGTTCCCACTAGCTATGTTATTAGTCACATAGGTGGACACATGGCTGACTCTACATGATTTTTTATGTTATATATGGTGTGTACATGAATGATTCCACACCCCTCGTGTTGTTAGTCACACAATAGTTTACACGGCTCACTCTACATGATGTGTTCTATATGCCCATCTCATGTACTTCTTGATTTTTCATCCTCTCATGTCATTAGTCACATGGTTGGCTATATCGTTGCGAAAAAACAACATGTACAAATGGTACATTGAATGTCCCACAAAGGATTTTCCAACCCCGTGTCTCTGTTCACATAGCCAGGGACACTGTTAGAGTCTACACGGTGTATACCTAAGAAAAATAGTTTCTTCCCGGACAGATGGACACTCAGATGATATTTTTAATTACACCCTTTTTATTTTGGGTTCTTCTGGATAATAATTCTCAGAAACGACTATGTGACCCAAAACACATAGAAACGAACATTAAAGTGCCAAATACTAATATGTGAGGGCCAATACTCACCACGAATCAAATCTTGTCTTCTTATAAATTTCACATACATGGAATAACAAGTTAATAATCCACAAAATGTTGATCCATGAGAGCCCATAACACCACAAGAACCAATGATTATTTTTCATTCATGAAAAATCATATACAAAAAACACACTATCAGAACACATGTATTTTTTCAAGGATTCTATCACAACTGCAAACATATTTATCACAACATCTATCACAACAACATGAAATCGGTAATGCACCCTATATGGCATGGAAAGGGTGCATGAAATGTGATTTCTTAAAAGTGTCTATATGATACATGAGATGGTATTCCATCATCTCATCGGGTTGGAATAGAAATAGAACCTCCCAAATATCTACAAAACCAACACAAAACATGTGAATCACCCAATGGTGAAATAAAATTAACTTTAGATATTTCAAAACTAGAAAATTTGAATAATGAGGTAATTTGGTTTTTCAGTGTACATAGGTTAGCTAATCCCATGCACAACATATTTCCATGTACCTATTTCATTCTATACAAGAAAATACACTCCAAATAGAAAGTCAAGAAGAATAGAAACCTCTGATACCACTTTGTAGCGTCCCGGTTCGGGAAGCCACCAAGATGTTCCCCGTACCCGGTTGGTCACATGGCCTCAAGCGCATTTTCCCGAATGTCAGAGGCTACGAACGAGTAGTGAGGGACTTGGGTGTGATAGTGGGGAAACTATGACCTCATTGGGAGAGTAACATAGTGGAAATAAACAGATAAAAATTGCGAAAGTAATAAAGACACCATACAACAGTTAATACTGGATAACTGAAGGAAATAAAAAATTTGAGAACATATATGAATGATGCATTATAAATAAGTCTAGGAAAGTAGTCGTACAAGTAAAAATGCCGGAATAAATTAATAAACCAAAGTTCAATGAAAACAAATCAACCCTAATAGAATTTCAAGCCTCAGCTTGGTCCCATGCTACCCAGCTCCACAGAAATCAAGTATCGGAAGTAGTATGGTGATTTCACTTATCTATACCTGCAGAAATATAATCTGTTTGGGCCCAAAAGCATAAACCGAACAGGTTGGGAGGAAAATCCTAGTAGGCAACCACCCAAATATTTATTCACAACTGTCAGTGAATATATATTATAGGAAATAGGAAAAATGAAGCACTAATCAAAGAATTACTCTATAGTAAACAATCCTACAGTTTAAATTAATCATTTACATTTATCAGTTTATTCAACCTAACAAAATTACCAGAAAACCTCTGGGATGTTCTCACATCTTATCCCCTCTAGTTCATCTCAAAAAAGGAAAGTAACACAGACTCTCTTAGGAGGAACCCACCTTCAATTCCCCCCTTATTCATGTGTAATAAAAGACTCTCTAGGGAAGAACTCATCATCAATTACCCCTATAGTCTTTTAACGGTGACTACAGACACTTTGAGGAAGCACTCAACATCAATTCCTCATATGGGATCATAATATATCTATAGACACTCTGGGGTCACTCAACGTCAATCCCCTCTTTGTACTCATAACATGATAATTATTACAGACACTCTGGGAAATCCATCAGTGTCAATATCCCTAATGGTCTCACTACACCGGGTTCCTGCAGCCCCATGTAAAGCATTCATACAGAAATAATAAACAGCATCCAAAGTACTTCTTGGGTAATTAGGTACATGGCATGTCACAACATAATAGATAAATAACCACTCCATAATAACAACACTAGGAGTGGAAAATAATATCCTAATACACAAGGCTAGACAAAATGGACAAAATCTATCAAACATGGTAAATAAAATCCATAGCAAGGTAAATAACCCTATTTACAATCATTAATCTTATACTCAAGAACACAAGCCATGGAAAGCAAAACCAGGGCTAAAAAATAACAAAGCAATACCCCAAACTAGGTTATAGGGAACCATTGCACATATAACTCAAAAACTAACTACATAAAGGCACAAACAACCTAACTCGGTGTTGTACGAACCATATACGTGATCCTCAGGCCATGAGTCACCCAAGAACAATGTAGATCTACAAAAATGTCAAAAATATGAACTGAATATAACTCATGAATGGAGAGGAATCAAGAAATGAGGCTCTAGAAGAAGGAATAGCCTTCCGTGGAAATTCCAATGCAATCGAAGGTGGCTGATTAAAAAACTGATGGCGATTTGGGGGATCAGATTGAAATTGCCTACTATGGATGCTCTTGGATGGGATAGGTCTAGAAGAATGGTGTTCTATCGATTAGACATGACCCTAGTCTGATTAAAGAAAAAAATAATGTACGTGGAATGTTCTTTAAAAGTACACGATGTGTACTTTCCTTAACCGGCCTTTGCTTTAGGCGGCCTTCAGGTCACCACACATGATCATGTCATTGGTTGTTACACGACTAGCACACGACCACCCATGGAAACCAGGTACACAACATGTACATATAAGTACACAACATGTACTCCTAACATTTCCAAAAACTCCTCTTTTTCTCAATAAACAAACTAGAAAATAATTATTCACACCGGAATAGAAGATCTGGGTACTTACATGATGTTTATGAATCATGATTCACTTTCAAGGGTTATAATCTTTTAAAACATGTTTCTTTCTATGGTTTATGATTTTGATGAAAATATTATGAAACCTATATCTTTTTTCCACCTGTTATGCTATGATTAAATGTTTATGGTACCCATTTCATTTCGAGAGTTATTATATTTTTTTTTATTTTGTGGAACATGTATGTATGATTTCTTTATGATATGCGGTGGACCAATATCTCCCTCCAATGCATTCAACAAATATTGAAATATCATTATATAGACTTATATGGTATTGTGAGTGATGCATGAATACTATAATGGCCATGAGAGTGAACCATGACAACAAATTTGGTGCGAGGAGTGAACTCATGCTATTATGGTGGCCATGGGAGTGAACAAGGACTGCCAAGATGGAATGAGGAGTTAACCCATGCTATAAATATGGTAATGGGAGTGAACCACGACTACAAGGACGATATAGGGAGTGAACCCAGGATACTAATATGGTCTTGGATTCAATGGAATGAATATTATGGAAGTAATTTAATATGCCTATGTGTCTACCACAATTCCTTGTTTTATTATAATGGTATGATTTTAGGGATTATGCAATTTATTTGCTTATGATTCCAAACTTATGAACTACTATGATTTGTTCCTTGATTCATGTTTATGATATTTAACAAGTTGGGTATGATCATCTAATATTTTATCATGTTGTAATACCCATATGCTCATGTTTATTCTTACATGTCACCATTTTTAACCTTTTTTCCATCTGAGGTCCCCCCCCTTTTTATGAATCCTTCTCTAGGTTACAAAAACAGTTATTATGTTTTATATTTCTAATATGGGTTCTTGTCATGAAAAAACTTATGGGAGATAATGTAGCTCACTTATGTACCAGTGATTAGGTTTCCATGAATCCAAATACACAAGAATAGTGAAGACTTTGGGAATCTGTTTGTATAAGGTCTTACGTACTCTAAAAAGGATATGTCTTTTCTATGTATTGAAAGAGCGGGTTTCTAAATTTTACTTATTACCTCATGCTAATCCAATTTGAAAACCGCAATTTCAAATTTCTCAATCAGATTATTTCATAATAAAAAAAATAAATTTTATGAGTTTCAAGAAAAAGGTATAATAAATCACAACCCTTCATCGTGGGGGAATATGATTTATTTTCCAAATATAATAATTGTCCACTTAATAATTTCATTGATTATATTTCCTCGAATAACATAATTGTTAGGAATAATTACAAATTTCCTTATGTTGGTGATTTTATTTCACAAATCTATAGATAATAGTACATTGAGAATATCGACCTCGATGTGGGGTACTATAAGCTGCAGTTATAGGAGGAAAAAATTCAATGGATAGTATTTCTCATAATATATGGTCACTATGATTTTTTTTTCTCAGATACATTGGGTGTTCCAAAGCCTGATCTGTAGTTATGGATCATAAGAATAATAATTTTCATGAATAGGTATTCATGTTTGTGGTTGTATTTATTGATCAAATATTGGTAGATTCTAAATGACAGAAGTATCATGATGGAAAACAATGGATTATTTTTCAATCCAGCAAATAAAAAATTATATATGTAAAATATAGTATGTGAGAATTTTTTCTATAATAAATTCCATTCCTTGGTAATATTGTTTCCAATGGACACATAATCGTTTAACCTACTCAAAATAATTTATTAGAGATTATCTAAGAAATAAATATACTATGATTTCAAGTTATCATTGATTTTCAGTTTACTTCTAGCGGATTGTTAAAAACATTTTTTTTATCCAACTAACTTACTACCTCTAATTAAAAAGGATTAAAACTCATCTGGATGAAGGAATGTTATGAATTTTAATGAAATCAAAATAAGATTACCGATTGAACAAGTTTTGTACATTATCTTTAAATATGTTGTTATTTTATCTATAGTTATGATTCATTGAGTGAAAAAGATTTTTTAATGAATAATTATTTGATAACTACTTATGTTTAAAGTATACATAATCCTCAAGTGTTAAATTATCCTATACGTAATTTGGAATTATCTTTTAAGTTTTTTGATATAAATATATGAAGTAATGATTTTTATAAATAACTTTATGTATATATATATATATATTAATTATAAAATTGTAAAGTATATATTCAATCAGAAATATTTTATCAAGAATTTTAGCCTATAATTTTTGTGTTCAGTAACTATCTCTATTTCATTTTATGTGCCAGTACGATGATAATTTATAAAAAGAATAATCAAATCTAATAATGATGATAATATTTTTTAAGAAAATATAAATTTTACTATGAACGGTATGTTTTTAATGTTTAATATCGATGATGAAGGTTTTATCATTTTTTTAAAAGATGATTTGTTCCTCGAAATTCGTAGTTAGTGGTAGATTTTTTTTGATACACATAGTTCCCTATTTACTTTCACTGTGGAAGTGATACGATTTAATGTGAAAATCATATGTATTAATTTTTGGTTTCAATGAATTTATATATACTTGTATTGAACATTAAATTCATAACTTTTATATAGAATTAAGTCAAACAAAAATTACTTATTGGAATGCTTCGTCCATTAGTAATGAAATAACGGACATGGGAAAGTATATAAAAGTATTTAATTTTTGGATTCCAATTAAATATCAGGGTAATAATTTTATTTATGATATCTTTGATTAATTAACTAAATCTATAAATTTATATCACATTCTAGATTCTATGTCTTTAGATAAAATTTCACTATTATACATCACATTGATAAGAAGTTAAAATTGACTAACTATCTCCACTTTATTTTAATGTGCTGCCATGTTATAATAAATTATTAGAAAATGATTCAATAATAATTGGGTTATAAATTTAGTTATTTTATAGTTATTCATCATATATATGATTAAAAAACCTAGATACCAATTCAAACACATTAAGACATGATTCATATTAGTTAATTGAATTCCAAGAATGTCTGCATAAAAAAATAATCATTAAATGAGATTAATTATAATATAACATTTTATTCTAGTATAATGATGCAATCCATTGGGTAATTATAATGAAAGAGTTGTTAGGATCAATAATTTTGAGATGACGTCATGTAAAGGAAGATGAAGGTACTAAAGGTGGTTGGAGAAATTATTGAGAATGTAAATATAAATCGATAACATATAAAGATCAATCATAGTAGGAAATGTAGTTACGGATATATCTAGAAGAAATAACACTCATTCAAGGTCTTGTTCATGTTTTTTATTATGTATCTCAGTATAAATGAATTATTAATTTTTTTTATGAAAATCAATGTTATGTAAACATTTCATTGAACCATATGAAATCATAGAGAAAGATGAAAAATTTGTTTATGATGGGATTTCCTCCAAGTATATCATAGGTTCAAAACCTAATTTATGAATAAATATTATGAAAGCATGTGATAAATTAATCATTTATTTTAAACCATGATATATTTCAGTTTGGCGAAAAATTTTATTATGCGGAAGTAACTATTTTGATTCATGCCTAACGAGAGCATGTGTGGTGGAATAATGTTATTCGGAAGGTTAGTTTTTTAGAAAAAACATCTTGTTAATGATGAAATATGGAAATATTAAAAAAATTTGAGGGAATGATATCCCATTAAGATTAATATAAAAATATATTTTTTAGGAAAGAATATTTATATGTGGTAAGAATGTAAGCACCCATGAAATGATATTATAAATCATTTTTTGAGAATTTAGTAATCATGAGAACAAAATTATAATATTTAAAAATCAATGAGTAACATAATTTATGTATATTCAAAATATGAAATTAATTTTAGAATATAATTTTAAATTATGTAGAATTTTCTTGTTTAAAATTATTCCCCTAGGTGTTCCGAAGAAATAGTTTTTTTAGGAAAATGATTTTTAAAGAGAGTATGGTCTCAAAATTACTATATAACAATTAATCAGAATTAAATTAACTTAAAATAATATTTATTGTTATATTATATAAAAATTCATTTAAAACATTACTTATTGGGGATTATTTTAATTAATTTAAAATGATAATTATTGTGCATCATAAAACAGTATTGAAAAAAGGGGGTCAAAGCCAACATATAAACTTATACCAAAATCCAATAAAAATACTATTTAAATTAAATTAATAGAATTTAATATTAATAAATCAAAAATAGGTTAATTTTAAATTAATTTAATTTAATAATGAGACATTATTTATTAAATATAACTTTTCATTTTATAAAAATCTGTATTTTTCACTATTCACTAAAAAATCTATATCTTCCTAAAAATAACATTAATTCACTATAAGTTAATATTTATATAAATTAAAAATTTATTTTAATTTTGTAATAAATATTTTATTAAATTATTAATTTTAAATTTTAAATTTTCTTTAAAAAGCACGACTAAAAGTCCTTTTTGATAAATATAGTTTTTAAAAAACATTTAATTTTCATTCAAACGGATCTAATTTTAATTATAAACATTAAATAACATCTGAATTTAACTTATAGACATGTGAAACCTATAATTTTATTACATAGTTAGGCACATTCACACATGACAATTTAACATCATGTTAATAACTATATTCTATATTTTGATACATTTAGATTAACGGTAGCGTGTTTTTCATGCTTTCAAAGAGATTGAATTTATTTTAAAAATTAATATGTCACAAATTATAATATAATATCATTTTATTCTATATTTTTTTCTTTTTATATAATATATCAAACATTATAATCTTATTTTAAAATATCAGGGTGTTACAGGTTGTCAACACATATGCATAAGTGAAGTGTTATTTTTTCCATTGAATTAAAAAGGTGAGGGAAAAGGGTTTGAGAATTAATATAATAAAATTTATGTTAATTTTAGAAGCATATGATATTATTTTATAATTTTGATGATATGATTAATTGAGTTGAATGAATACATTATCTCTTAACAAATTAGTTTAGACTTTTACTTTTCCTTTTGCTATCCTCCATTCGATTGAGACAATGGAATGTAAACAGAAGGTTTATGGTCACTATAGGGTCTTAGAGATGTGGTAAATGATGTATAGAGAGTTCATTTTTATTATTAATGATATATATCAAATATTATTTTTTGAAAATTTTTGAGTGAGTCTATTTGATAGCCATAAATTAGTAGAATTTTTTCAAAATATCAATCTGCAACTATCCGGAAGGTAATTTTGAATGATCCATGTGGAACATACATGTAACATTAAAAATATTATTCTATATTTAGCATCTAATTATGTACATAAAGTATTTATATGATTTATAATTTTTTCAAAATAATTTTTAAACATAAATTCCAATTATGGTCATTTTTAAAACTCTTCAATAAAATTGAAATTAATAATATCATGATAAAATTGAATTCAAATGTAAATATATTAACTAAAAATAAATCCAAATAATTACAAAACAAATTAGTGAAACACCATGATATATTAGAAAAATATAACTTTTAATTTTTTCACATTAATATACATGGTTTTTCTACGGGTTTCACTAGCACAACAGCATGGTTGTGTAAACGTTCTAAGGAATTATAAATGGAATAAATATTTATAAAATAATATAATTAAAATATATTAATATTAATAATATTTAGAATATATATATTTTCAAATATCATATTTATCTATATCCATACCAGGAAAACATAATTAGTTTGATAGAATTATATTTTATGATTCCCCATAAAATAAAATGATATATGTATTTAAATAAAATGAAAGTAAACCAAAATGGAATATTCAACAAAATAGGAATATATTTGAATTAATTATAAACTAAAATAAAGTAAAATAAGGTTATATATTTATTTTTAGACTTTTTCACATTGTTTTAACACTGGTTAATCTATTTTAGATTGTTTAATATTGATAAACATTTACAATGATTACCATTTATTATGTATCAAATGAAATGTAAAATAAAAACTATTTTAATTATTTTGATTTAAAACTCATATTAAATTTTATATGTATTAACTCCCTAAAAATGTAAACATATTTATTTTAAAACAAAATACAAAATCAAATAGAAAATTTCAATTTTTTGATTTAACGAAAAGAATTGCTAGTTTGGAAAAAATCTTCATTACTCGCAATTCATCCCAAAATAAATCTTTTGAGAAAAATCCTTAAACTGTAATCTAAAACTAATTTTTACCATATAATTTTAAAAATTATGTTTATTTTATCAAATAAAATTTCATAGAGAGGAAGAAATTAATTTTAGTATCCACTTAAAAAAACCTAATACAAGAATTTTTTATTTATATTTATTTTTTAAGAATGAATTTATAATAATTACTTATTTAGAAAACATTATTAGATGTATTTTAATTATATTATTAAATAAATTTTCTATATATTTTATTAATGTCAATTAACAATTGTTAAATATTTATTTTTTTGATAAAAAAATTTATGCATATAAATTTGTTTCATTAAAAAAATTAAATTACTTGATAGTATTAAAAATAGAATTCGTATTTTATTTTGAATAATTAGTTTCTTTTCTATTGATTAAATATCTTAAACAAATATTTCATAATGTCGTTACTCTTGATCATACATTTCAATTAAATTGTGATGTTAATTTGTAAATTTTTATCACAATATTTTAATATTAGACCACATTGAGTTCTACTATTGATAGTATATGGGTTACCCACTTTCTAACATTGTGTTGTCTTTAAATTTAAATCATTAATGGTTAAATTCTTCCCAAATAATAAATTTTAACCTCACAATTTCAATTTTATTCCATTAAAATAAATTTATCAAAATTGAGTAATGAAAATGGATATAAATTTTACAATAAACAATAAGATTTTTTAAAGACAAAAAAATAGTTAATTTCATTACATATATAAGACTCATACATGAATATGAGTTTCTTAAAGGATACCTTCATAGTTTAGTGTTATGTTCTATATAATATTATTTAGATTTATGAAAAAAATTCATTTCACATATATGTTTTATGAGAATATTAATATAAGATTTTTTATAATTAATTTTTTAAATTTCATCCTTTATTTGTCATTTCGATAAATTTATACTTATTTTACTTCTTGTAATACATGAAATAAATATTGAAAATAATTTTTTCATACCTAATTCGATAATATCAACCTTGACCCAATCAAAATATTCAGAAAAGGAAAATATTTTATTCTTCACATCATTAAAGGATAATAAAAAACTGGTATTCACATGTTTTGATAATTTCTGATTTAAATAAATACGATATTAACATCCAAAAAATCAATAAAATAAACCTGATGATAAAATTAAACCACATTTAGTACTTCTAAAAATATGACAGGAAAAAATTAAAACTGATTGATTTGGAATATTTGGTTGTGTATTATTATATAATAAATATATAATTTATCTATAAACAATGTTAATTTTTGATAAAGTTAAATGTAAAATTCATATTCCATAATCATATAATCTCCAAATTATGATTATGATTTCAATAAATTACCAAATCCCCATATAACAATAATAAATTCATAAATTTCTCAAAAAAATTATTTTTACTGTTGTTTCTCAAATAATATCCACTCCTAGAATATTATATTTATATTTTACTTAATCCAATAATTTTTGAAATTTATAATAACCCTTTTATCCTAAATAGCCATAATTTCCTCAATATTAAATATCACATTAACACAATGCTTATTAAATCATTTAATCATATAGACAGTTAATATAAATTAATTCCCCCCCGATTAATCATTTTCTAAAAACACGTGTTAATCATAAAGGATAAATATATTTCAATCATCTATTAACACTCAATAACTATCTCTGTGTAGATAATTCATCATATGTGTATCAATTCCATTAAATCTATGATGATCCATGAATAATATCCTTAATTAAATATAACATTATTAAAATAAAACATGTGAACCCCCTTATTTCAAGACATCAATATTGCTTCATAATCATTGATCCATGTCCTGTCATCTTCTTCCTTAATACACCTTCCAAAAATAAAAAATGTTAATCTTTTACAAAGATTGAACAATTCCAATATAATATTTTTCAATACATTAAACATTGTTTGGACTATTAAAATTCAATATAAATATTCTATGAAATTCATAGTTACTTCATCATTAACATATGACCATGAAAAGCCTTATTTTTTTTATCTTTGATATCTCAATATATGGATCCCCCTAATGAATTGACATAAATAGTTCTTATAACCTCAAAATTTTAAACATATTGATGCACATTAGGATGTTTATCAAGGTCATTTTTTCCAGATTCTTAATATTTAGGATGTTTAATGTTTTAACTTTTATGATATTTATCACATAAACATACATAAAATTCTATTTTTTTGGTCTATCATTAAACTCACCTAGGTTTAAATTTTTAATTTTTAATCGATATATCTTAATAGAAAGAACCTTGTGAGAATTTATCAAGGTCTAATCCCATATAATATTAATCCATTATTTAATTAAACAACAGATTATAATAATAATTTACACACTCCTGAAACAAAAATCACTTCAGAAATAATTTTTTAAAACATATCATAATAATATTTAAAGGAAAAAATGTATTCATGGTGTTTTCATAGAAAATAAATAAAGACTCATGAATATATTTCATTTATAAATTATCCTTTCCCCGTTTGAATTTCTACAATTATATTATGAAAAAACTACTTCTGATACCATTAATTTATATCAATTATTTCAATAAAAAATTATTTAAATCGTATCATGTAATTAACTTCTTACATTGTCTCTTCATTCACCAATATATGAACCCTTACAATAAAATCAACAAATAAGATAATTCCAAAAAACCTTATTAGTAAAAGACCATAGTTAAACACTATCATTTTATACAATGCATTTGACATCTATTATGGGACAATCCAACATTATTGATATATATGGAAAACCCACCCTTAATATAAATCATAAATGAATAGTATATTGAATAAAAAAACATAAATATCTCGATGTTTTACAAAAAAAATCATTTTAATTTTCATATAAGACTATAAAAAATATAAATATCGGTCATCTAATAAAAATGATATGAAATATATATTTCTTTACAAAATATAATAAAAAATTACCTGAATATATTGAAGAGAATCATAATTTAAATACCATCATATTCGAAAATTTAATCACGATAACTAATAATTATGATGATCTCTTTAAATTGTGGTTGATCCATATATGTTAAAAATCGATTTTGTACTTTTGTAAAATTTTAAAAATAATACATCATGTAACTGATTAAAAGATCCATTTTTTTATATTTTTTGTTGTCAAATGTAGTTAAATTAGAATTTATAAAAATTTAATATTCAATAATAACATTCCTAAATAATTTAAAATAACCTCTATATAGATGAAAATTTTTCTAAAGATATTCTTTTAAGCATGCTTCTTAAATGAATGTCATTTACATCAATTTCAAATTAATATGTAAATACATTTACACTTATGTAATAAATTCATATTATATATTTTCATTCTTATGAACCATTTTATAGTTTTTCGTTTTTATTATTAACTTTATATAAATTTCTACAATGTCTTATATAGTTTTTATTTTAGTTATGTAATTTTGGAATGTTATGACGACTTTCTGCTCATACTCCCAAAAAACATTAGTAGAATAAAAATTAAAAAATCGATTTTGTTACATCATCGTATAAATAAAATTGGTGACATAATTATTGATTACATATAATATACTTATCTTAAAACATTCCATTTATGATATTTAAGAAAAATGCATCACATATTTTCATGGATATGGCTTTCTATACATATAAGAAATTATGTTTTAAATTTCTTCATTTCATGAGAAAAGTAATTGGAAAATGATTTACTTATTTAAAAATAAAATTTTATATTAATTTTATATTTATTTATTTGTTACTTCTATATATTCATCCATGAGATATATTAATGAAGCATGAATGTCATCACTTTACCAAGGTGGAAGTTCACACATAGAGATGAGTGAAATATTCATTTTACAATAGATAGATATGTTAAAGAAAAAGGCTCTTAAAAATAATATAGTTATATTTAATAATATTTGAGATTCCATTTATATTATATCATAAAATTTATGATTGTTTTTATTTATTGTGAAAGAGAAAAGGTCTTAATGAAATCAGTTAATACATATAAATATTCTTTTGATACAATCCATTCCATTGAGATTGATGGATTTGATGTAAATGGTAATGATCCTTCATGGGGATTTTGGATATTTCAATTTAATTTTGGAGATTTATTTGGGAGATATTTTTAGATAAAACCATCATTTATTTATGTTTTCAAATGTATGAAATCAGTCACAATTATACGAAAAAAGACTATGATTTTCAAAATTAATCAATTTTAATGTTGATGAATATATTTTTAAAAATTGTTTTTCAGACATTAATTAAATATTAAAGATAAGATAAATATTAAATATATAAATGATTAATTTTTTATTTTTTATTCTATAATTGATTTAAAATAATTTTTAATCATTAACCACCATTTATATTCATTTTCGAGTCTATAGTTAACATTTCACAATAATTAATTCCAGATAATAATGGAATTAAAATATAAATACATTAACCATTAATAATACCAATTAATGTTCCATAATAATTTAGAAAAACAATAATTTATCAAAAAAGTACGTTAATTATTTTTACAATTATTTTCTTGATTTTCTAATTCTTTGTACAAGCACTACGTGGGTGTTGTGTAATTGTGTGATGGAATTATACCATTACTGTGATTATTTTTTATAATAAATTAAATATAAGAAAATCTTAAAATATATCATCTATATTAATTCATATATATAAATGAATCCTCATCAAGAAAACATAATAAGGGAGATACTGACATTTTATAGTTTTTTTTATTTTATGTAATATAGTCAATTTAATCAATGGAATGTAGGTAAAATATTTCTATTTTAGAATTTACAATTACTATTGATGAAATAACATCAACCAATTAAATATAGGTAAAATTTTTATTGATTTTGAGTCATTATCCACAGTTTTATTGAGGTTTAACACATTTTAACAATTTCCATCGTTCAAAACATTTAATATGGTCAAAATTCATTTTTAATAAAAAATTAATAAACAACATTACAAAAAAAATTATGATGAATCAAAATATGGAACCAAATTCTAAATTTAAATTTATGAATTTTAAAGAGTATTTTAATTTATTTTTTCACAACACAATGAAAAACCATTGATATAAAAATACCTTTTTATGTATAAAATTGAGTATATAAAAATTAAAATTTAATTTCAACTCTAATGAAATTAATTCCAATAAAATTAAATAATCTAATATTATTTAACTACAAAAAAAATTAAAAATATATTTGTATTCTTTAATTACATAACAAATTTAACAAAAATTGATGTTTTGAAATAAGAAACCATTGTCACAATTCACTAAATAATCATTATGTTTTGAAATATCCAAAACATTTAAACTATATTAATTTTGGAATTATATTCTAAAAAGGATTTCCATTTTTTAAAATAATATTTATAAAATATAAAAAATTAATTATAATAACTATGAAAAAATGAAATAAAAATAGATTTCTAAAGATATTTCATTTTTTATGTATGAATTCATACTTTTTACTTATCATTCAAAACAAATAAAATGGATATTAAATTATTTCAGTAATTATAGTGACAATATATTTCATTAAAATGATTTATAAATAATGATTTTCTTAATTTATTTGGATAAATATATGTCTAATATATAAATTACTTTTATATACATTATTTATTTTAATCTTCTAAAATATTATATATAATTTATTTCATATTTATTATGAATAAATTTGTAAATTTTTATTAACTAAAAATTTCATTATATATTCTGAAATGATATTGGCCTTGTATATACCGTCTTATTTAAAGGACTCGATATTAGAGCCATATTTAAAAAAATATTTTAATTGTATATCACCCTTATTTTTTTATATAATTATAGTGTTTGGTACACGAAACCATCATATTGTTCACACTAAAATAAAATAATTGTATTTTAAGAAAAATTATGGGACTATAAGATAATTTATATGTTCATTTCATGGTTTTCATGGAGTATTACATTGGATTAAATATGATTCTATATATCTATATTTATACGATAGATCATTCCACAATGCAATGCAACATGATGCGACTTTAGGATTACAGGGAAATTATTTTTTAAAAAGGTTTTACGTGCCTTATTGCATCAGTATATATAATTTTTTCAATATTTCAATTCATTATGAATCCTCTAGGATAATGGTAAACATGTAAAAATTATTTAAGAATTAATTATTATATTTGAGTCCTAACCAAGGTGTGATGTATGGATAATTCATTAAAATTAATTTGGAAATCTAGTCTCTCTATATCAGATATGTTCCAGATAAATTTGTTTTATATAAATAAAAATTTTATATCTCTATATAATTGTGTGAAATTGACAGATATGTTGAATTTCATTATATGATAGTATTTGAATAAGGAATGGAAGCTCCAATGAAAACACCCTTATAGATCCAAAGTTTATCATTGGGGAAGAATCCCTATGAATGGTCACAATGTGGAATAATATTGTATCCCATGTATCAATATAGTACATAGATAGGTAAGATTACCCATTAACCCTTGGATCAACATTAACATCCCATAACTTTAGACCCTTAATCAGTGGCCGGACTGGTGGTCGCCAACTGATCTCAGGTAGCTTCCATGTATGATAAATCTTAACAATTGAAATTGGTGGTCTTGAGTGATATCATAGGGAGATAATATCCCCATAAAATAGATTCTATTAATACAAAGTCAAAAAATAGTACCCCCCACAACCAATAAGTTACATGGAAGAAATATAATAAATTCATGAATAATAAATAACACATTTGTACATATTCATTCAAACTCACAGTCGTTCAATTATACCAAAACTAGTTACATACATGGATGATAACATATATATTGGAAGTTAAAAAATAAATTAATAGCAGGATATACTACCCTCCCCAAGGAATATAACATCCCAAACTATAAGTCTATTGGAGCAATCATGCATGATCAAGAAACATTTGTCCTCTTCCAATCATGTACTCATGATCACGGAAGTTTGCTCAGTTACCCAATTCCTATAGCCCCCTTAGTAGGGTATGAGTATAGCTCTGTAAAGAACTACACATGAGGCCTCATAAATAAAATTTTAATGGGGGGTGTCCCCATGTGATATTCTTGAAATATTCAAATAAATAACTATAGATGTGTATGTTAGAGATCAATAATATATCCTTATTATATAAAATAGAACCGTGAGTAGATTTTACCTACATCATCCACATATAGTTTGTCTCCAAGAATAATATCTCTGTTTCGGGGGAAATATACCCACCCCCCATGAATTAGAAACATAAAAATGGATATATATCTATCCATGTAACATAATGAAACCACCTAGGGTAATTATAACCATACATAGAATATAAGAAGCTACCCAAATAGAAATATATGGACCCTCAAAACCATCATAAATTCCATACACCTATGGGTTCACATCTCATTCGTGGAATAATGATACAACAATCTATTACCCTAGGGATAAATTCATAATCATTATAAATTAAACCTAATTCAATAATTAATTCAAAACAATCACCCACACCAGGTGTTCATCCCACTCGATACATCATGGGATACCTCATTTATAACTAACGTTGTATCTTTACCGATTAGTATTTTAAAATTCATTGGTAGGCCACCATTATGAACAAAATATTTCCCACCAATACAAGCCTCTCATTTACACATTCTAAATCCCATCCTAGATTCCTTATTAGATATTCACAATCAATAATTCAGTTCTATGGTAACACCCAATAACAGTGAAAAATATTCCTCTGAACTACCCCTATCTGGAATCAATATGAAACTATGATACCGATAGTTATCTCTAATTCCATATTATATCATAAATGTAAAACTAGGATAGACATATTCTTAAATTATCTCATTCTCATCTCTCAATTCCACACTGACCACCTAGAAGGAATATCACCCATTCTCCCATCATAATTATATATGGCCTTACTGGCCTCATAAAAAGTCATGTAGAGTTATGATACAAAATATATGGCCGTAATAAAATCCCCATTTCAATTATTTAATGGCCATCCCCCACAATTCCAACTAATGCACAAGACACCAACATAAAACTCACCCAATTATTCACATCTATGTAAGGGGGACATTCACCAAAAAATCAACTCATCTACCATGAAGACACTATATAACCTCATAGGTACATTGGTTCCATATTGGGATTTTCACTTCAAACCTATCCCACAATTCCACATAGATTTCACTAATACACCTACACTATGATAAACTATTCTTATATAAATCAATTTTAACAATATCTATGCCTATGTCTCAGAATTTAAATTTTTTTAAAATTTCCCATAGTCGTGAACTGTTTAGGAATCATGAAAGTGAACAAGATTCCATAGTGACCCTTGAAAATATTCTCAATAAATATTTTGAAAACTTTTTTTATTAATTTATTTTAATAAATTCACCATAAGTGGTGTGAAAAATTATTAATACCTATAATATAAATTATTATGACCTAACACAATAGGGAATTATCTAAAACATTACAATTTCCACATCCAATATGATATAGCCTAGAAACAATTGTCGATTTGACATATCAAAAAAATGTTATTCCTTATCCATTGGCATATTTATATACTCACAAACACTTATCCATTAACCTGAATCAATTTTGATAAAATAATACAGAAACAAAAATATAAAGCATACATCTTTCCCAAAATCAGAGTACAAAAAAGTAACTAATTAAAAAAATCTAAAAATATAAGCCCACTAAAAATAGTAAATAGTTAGTCCTACTTATAATGAGGGGAGTTAATTCAAATGTAACAATTGATATACATATAATACTATTTAGATCTCTATGCTCCAATTACTCTAGGAATTATTTAGTATCTATAGAAAGGATTGACTTCTGCACAAGTCATGACATTTTAGGAATATCCAATGCTAGGTTGGTTATAAAAATAACCATTAGGGACAAAAAATTCCAAAAACATTTGACAAAACATAAATGAAATAGTTTTCTTGTCCCAAAACTAGTGTGGAAAAACCAATATAGAGAGAATCAAAAAGTCTATTTCGACCATTCCATGGAAATAAAAAACAAGTCACCTAATCAACACATATTTTATCAATCAAAATATATTGAATCACCTAAATGAAATCTAGAGTAACCTAGATAGACTATTCTCAATCTCTATGTCTCTTGGATTCTTAAAACACATAGTATTCCATTGGATTTTACTCAAGGATAAAAGGTAAATAAAGTCTAGGATAATTGACCCCATGATCCCTACCATGAAAAATGGTAATCATTTGAGTGAAAAAACTCATTGATTATATCTCTTCTATACATTATAGAGAATATATTATTGATATCAATCACTTAATATCGATATGAAATTGGAACCTTCTCGACATATTAGGAAGCATACATCCATGATATCCTGCTCTTCGTGTCCCTCCACATAGAATTCCATACAATCATTCTGTGGATCTCGATACTAAGATATTTTATCTCACTGATCCCTAATGGTGTAATCCTAGAATCCTTTTGGAATCCTAGACGTTATCATATCCTAAATAATGGATCACCCCCCTGACCGTAGGGTGACACCACATAACCAATTTTGTATCGGGATGATAATATCAATATGATAAGGGATTGTCACCCATTTAGTGTTGGTCACGAAATATACAGACACCACATATGGAGAAACCCTCTTGGTAAGAGTTCATATTGAAAATGATATGAAAAAAACTACTAAAATAATCGTGTATGTACTGGATCATATACATGACGATGCTAAAAATCCAACTAAAACACCTTCTATGTATGGGAACATATACCAGATGATCCAAAACCCCTAATGGTATAAAATTATAGATCATTTATCTTCTTCCATGTAGTTTTTTTCATTTTGATTCCCTGAACCCCGCGTAGGGATGTTGATATGATAGAGTATCCTAACTAGTCTCCCAGAGGGATATAGAAGAACTATCCAATCACATTATGTAGATGGGATCATAATCTCTTATTGATGACATAATGCCACTAAGCACCCTCCTAGAGGTGGAACATGGGAACAAACTCAATCTATACTAGTTTGTACATTATTAAAATAGGAGACCAATTGACATCACCTCATGTCACATCTCAAATACCAAAACCAAGGCTACTGTTAGGTTATTCAATGAAAAAAAATAGAATATGATGTTGATGAGACTATATATATTCAGTGAAGTTTAATATTTATAAGGGTAGCCTACAAAGGGAGTACATGGTATTTACCCATAGAAAATGGAGTGTCTTAAGAAACTGACCCCTTATTTTTTCCCATCTTGGAACTCAACATGTATTAGGTAATATACATGACAAGAACCTCATGTCACATGAAATGTAACCTCATCATGTCTTCTGATTATTTCCTTTACAATATACATATGGATATCCATTTTTCTTCACAGGGCGTGTATCCATAATACATAGCATGGTCCTCTAATTATGGCATAGGACCATCTCCTTGGTTTTTACTATTTATATCAATTCGTTCCCTTTTCACCTAACCATGTACTTCAAAACATCCATGTCGGTTGACATGGAATCCCATGCCATGTCCATGGCCACATGACTTGTTATTTGAACAAGGCGTGTACCTACAGTATAGAGTGTTTAGCCACAAAATTTCAACTTCAGGTAATTGTAATAACACACAACCTATTGTCCATCCATGCATGTCATTGGATCAAGAATTCTTAAAACTAATCACCTTCGAGCCACCCAAATCACCCTGATTTCCAAAAAACACACAGATCTAACCCCATGGAATCATTAATAGTCATTGTAGTGTTATAAATCATAAAAAATGTGAAAAGGAGGATCAAGAAATGAGGAAAATAAATCCACCTATATCATGGTGAAATGTAAAAGCTTCACGTGTAGATCCATGCACGAAATACACTTCAGTGTGATTCAGTTTTGATCATCATAAAAAAACTAGGATCTGCAACACCTCATTAGATGAGTTTTCCCTTTGTTAATCTATCATGTAATGGGGTCTCCACCTCTATTTTGTGCGAAACACTAAGGGGGATTTTATTCCTCCCAATAATAATTAATTAATTAATTAAGATAATTTAATTAACCTCTCACCCATGGTCACCTCTGATCTAGAAAAAATGCCATAAAAAATTCTGTCATGGCCATGGTAAACACTCTATTTCAAATTCACCATTGGTATCATTTTTAGGATCCAAGGATCAGATATAGTTTTAATCCAATTTTTATAAAACATATTGCGTGGTTGGTAAAATATATTTACTATATTCAATATGACAACATTGAGGCTCTTTGGGTCCCATAATCCTATGATGAATCAACTCCTTTATTTGTAAATAATCCCAGAAATATTTTGATCCCTTATATGGAAAACCCCCATATCACTACAGTCTCCTGAAATTTATTATTTTTATCCAAAAAATAAAACACCGTGTAATAATTGTGAAGAAACTAAACTCAAAAATGGTTCTGCCACACCACTCTAATGAAATAATGAGAGGGTAAAAATGTTTTCTATAAACATTCACATAGGGGAATAACAAGACTAAGAAGGGTTATATCTAGCCAGAACCCACATAAAACCAAGTTACTCAAATTTTTAATCTACACCCAACATCCAGCTCATATTAGCTGACATCATGAAACAATGCATGTACATGTCACCTTAGCTGTGACATGTGGAAAAAACATATCAATTTCTCCACTACAATCTCAGTGACTATTAGTACACCACCTCAGTAACCCAACATAGATATCAAAGATACCTAATAGTCCTCATCCACTACCAGATTAACTTCCCCCCTGAACACCCCTCACTAGATCCCTATGAAATTCCCCAAATTTCGCCTCACACAAGCTCTGCCTAATATAGTACTGGATTATCAGCCCCTCGTACATGGACTCAAATGGTGTATGCCAAAGGTAGAGAAACAACCAATCCAAAAAAGAAATAAAACTCAATGAATGTTCAAAGGAAACCAAACTATTCCCTCTATTTGGTAAAAAAACCCCTTATTAGGTGTAGTCTACTAAGGGGAAACAACTTCATCATAACCATGTCATATAGCATGACTAGTGTCATTATCATGACATAAAATGTTGATATGTTATGAGCCTTCACAAATTTCTACAAGATAATACCATTTGAAAACCCAGTCTTGCAATACCTCATGAACTGAGTCTCAAATATGTGTTTCCCCACATCCATGAATAACGTAGAGGGGAAACCAAAAACAACTAGATACATGTAGAATCATCCTAATTTGTCTATCTTATAACTCTTACGATTAGAATATGTGTGTAACAATGAAAAATTAGAGATACCCAAGTCCACAAACTGAATCATAACTAGCGCTGTATTTGAAATCCTCAAATTGCTCAACATCTCATTGAATATGTTGGCGATTCATTTGATATGAGAATGAAAATATAAGAGTAATCTTCGGTTTCTAGTCAATAAGGATGAAACCTCTAAGTGGGGAGGAAGTCCTTGAATATATGTGGATAGACTTAATTTTCTCCACCATTATAGTATGAAACTAAAATATCATGGAAGCACTCAAAAAGGGTTATAATGGTCATGTAATGACTGCTTTCTACATCTTACCACGCATTATCTCATAAAACATGACATAGGACCACTCATATACTAAGGAGGGACTCTATACCAACATTTAAAAACACCTTCATACTCATAGATTGAATCCATCTAAGCATGGATTATAGAAATACAATCCACATAGTGGATGTTCAATGTAGAGTCCCACTACAACTACAAAAAATTTGAATCCATGTCCCACTCCTCTTATTGTCACATCACAAAATCAATAATGTATCCAGTCATTGATACTCTTTATTGAACCCTCCAGCATAAGAATCGGGAATAAATACTCAACTAGTATCACTAGGGCCTGTTCTGACCTTCCATAATACATCCTTGCCCCCAAAACACAAGACAATGGAACTTGTCCTCTACACCTAGACACTATCCCCATAAAGAGAAATTGACATTCCAAAGTACTATTTTACAACATATTAAGAATCATTTTCAGTGGTTAATGCATATTTTTTATTCTTGAGTCCAATGATACATTAAAAATCACCAACATGTGGATATATTGTCACCACATGTCACCCTAGGTAATTCTCATTAAATAAGTTGAAGGAATATAGTACCTCACAATAGTTCATAAAAATAATATGGAAAAGGAATAAATGAAATATAGAATATCATTAATAATACATAGACCCTCTGGGATATAGTCATGTATGCCTTTTATTTATCTTATCTTTTATTCTCTACCTCCATGAACCTAAAATGCACCACTTGGGGTCAGTAGTGGAAGAATATTAATGATTCTTTCACCCCATAATCCCTCCTCACAACTCTTCCATATCTGAAATAGTATGGAAATACATGATACTTTTGTTTCCACTGTATGGTTGGTCCATCGACCATCTCCAACTCAATAGGATGACGGATTAGAGAATCTCACATGAGATTTCCCAAACCATCAAAACTGAAACACCCCATCACACAAAATATACATGTTCTGGCTTAGGATCCCTGAGCTACAATCTCTCCATCGTGGAATTATCTCCAAATGAATATAGCACACCTGGTTCTCAGATACCTCCCTAGAATATGTACTATTGTGGTTTGAGATCTTATGTGCCCTATAAAAAAAGTTAGAGTCTACTCATCCAGAAATCTCTCAGACACCAAGCCCTGCTCCAAAAATTCAACATTTTTTGCAATTAATATTGATATCACATAGTCCATGATATCCCACAATGATATCTAATTGATGTTCCATAATTCAATAAATTGATCTATAACCATGTTTAGAGAGTATCATGAAAGGTATGTGATCCTGAATTAATACTTTTCCACAATCACATCATTCATCTAAAGCTACAGAAGCTTTTTGTCATGAACTAATCTAAACATGGATGGATAAAAAACTTCCATAAAGAGTTATTAATAATATATCAAAGTGATTATCTAATCATTTGGGTACTTCATCTCCAAACTCCATCATCATTTATATGGTCACTATAGTAGAGCCTCTCCTAGTAACACTATGAAATCATGAGTTTTCCTCACATTATGAAAAACATGCATGACTACCTCAATCCATTTATCAACTATCTAGGGGATTGGATCACCCTTATACATAGGTGGTCTATAACTATAAACCACTTATAGAACATGCATCCTATAAGAATTATTTGAATGATCTTCAAGAATAACCTACTACAAAATGGGTGGTGGATCAATTGAAAGACATATTAGAGGTACAATATCCTTCTCCATTCCCTACACTGAAGCCTCATTAGTGGGAGGAATTTCATCAAAATACTTCAATGCATTAATGTTTTTTAATCATCATGGTGGAATAATTATTTTGAATTGGGTCACACCATGATCAAAGAGAATATCATGGGTTATGGCAGAAGAATTATATGTAACCCATTAGCCTATATTATATAATGAATGTACTAAAATTACCCTAAAACTAGTACATAAAATCTATGAGTATAAAAGAAGGTTATTAGAGTCTTGGTATGTCGATAATTTGTCCTCTTCACCAAAACTGGAGACATTGTATTGAAATATGAACATATAACATATTAATATAATCACCATATAACCAGAACTATGCTCATAACTAAAAAACTTACTATTGTCATAATGAAGGACCTCCTATGATACCACGATGCCACAACCAAAACCACCAGTGTATGATCCATAATACCGCCATCCAGGTTCCAATATTCTAGGGTCTTGTGACACATAATGATTATGATTTTGACACTAAATGGGATCCCTTTTCCAATTGTACATGTACACACACACATCTATCTCTAAGAAATAGTGAAGAGATAGTAAAACATAAATAATAAATCCATGAATACATACCATTATATATATATATCCAAAAATAAAATTATGAAAAAAATTAAATAAATCATAAAAGGAAAACATAAAATCCCACTAAAATATTCATAGATTTTAGGCTATGCAGAAGGAGAGGACTGATGTCAAATGAAATCATTAGTACAAACATTGTCCTATCTTGTTATATGTGCTCTACCTACTGTAGGACCATACAATAAACGACAAGTGTTTTACATTTTGTTGTAGTGGTGAGTATTACATGTTCCATTCAGCCCCCAATAACCTATGATAAAAAGAAGAAACTAAAAAGAAAATGTCATTTTGACCCAAAGCTATAGGGGAAACTCAATAAAGAAAGAATAAAAAACTCCATCTTCACCACTACTCAACTATTACGGACTAGTAAGATGATATCAAAATTTGGTGTTAATCAATAAGTGTAACATGACTACAAGGGTTCCAAAATATCCCAGATATACTACTCCTATACACCATGACTCATGAGGTACCAACCTCATAGTCTTCTTTGTGATTTTACTCGAGGATCAAAGGTAAGACTTGTCCATTAGAACTCACTCTATGAGCCCTTACATCCTAGATGGAAATCATCATAGAGAAAAATCTTATCAGTTATAGATCTCCCATCCATGATGTTAATAATATTAGAGATCTCACTCATATTTTATCACGCGATCGATGAATTATTGTTTCAAATTTTTGTGGCATGAATCCATAAGATCATGCTCTTTGAGTCTCACCACATTTAATATCATAATATTAACTAGATTGTATCAATATTAAGATAGGGTATCTCTCCCATACCTCTTGGGTTAATCTTTTTACCCTACTAGAATTAGTGAACACCTCTTATCATATAAAGGTGATCTCACACATGACTATAAGGGGACACCAAGATCCTAGTCGTTTATATTAGAGACTATATAATTATAATAGGGGATCATTACTCATGTTGTAATAGTCATGAAGAGTCCAAAAGACTCATCATGAACAAACCTCTATTTAGGGAATCATATAATGTATAATACCACAAACCCTAATGAAACATTCTTTTTTGTATGGTATCAGATATCAAAAAATTCCTCAAACCCCACTAATTATCCCACTATATAGGTTATCATATATCAAATGATCTAAAAACCCTTCTAGGAATGACTACTAGATAGTGGATCAATTCTCATGTAGGGTTGGTCATGTAGATACCAGAAACCCTGCATATGAAAGATGATATGATAGAGGATACCAACCCACCCCCCATAAGGGATACACCAACTCTATACATAATCATCCAATCGAGCGGTTCAAAAAACTGTCTTGATGATGAAATTTCACATTATTACCTCTTTGGGATATAATAGGGGAACTCATTCGATCAATACTATTTTATATGTCACTATGAAAAGAGACCTAGAAATGTCACCTCGCTTCATATCTATAACATCAAAACGATGATACCATAAAATCCAATAAGGAAAAATACATAGAATAGGATACATTAGGGCCTCAATCAATTTAGTGAAGAAGGATATGTTAGAGGGAAATGTATCCCAGGTTAATACATGGAGTGTACCCACAGTGAATGTATATATCAATAAACTGACCTCAAACCATGGCTCCTATCAGTAATCAGTGTCTATTTTAGAATATCCACATTGGCTACCACATGTAACATGAAATGTGCCCTGATCAGATCTCATAGGTGTGACCTCTTTAATACATAACCATCATTCCATGTATCCACACATGACATGTAATCACATTACATGATGTATTCCTATTTACATGGTCCATGAAAACTTCCATGGTTGTTACTATGTAACTCAACCCATGCCCATGTCCCAGGGGTGTGTACTTACAAACGACCATGCCCATCATTTTTATATCCCTTACCATTTCCTTGGCCACACATCCTTGGATCCAAATAATGTGTTTAACCATAGTACACAGTGTGTAGTTACCAGTGTTAATCTTACAAAAATACAAAGAACATCGGGTGTATGATCCTTCACTACACAACATATGATCAAGACATCCCCTCCATGCCCCAAAAAACTCCCCAGTTTCCACTGAATCCCATAGATCTACCCTTGGGGTATCTCTATATGTTTTAATAGGGATCCATAATAATTTTACAAATTATTAATGGAGAATGAAGATACAACCATCATCTAATTACATTTCATCATGATTTGGGAACAATTTGAATAAAAAATGGGGGTAAAAGGAACCCCTTTTCCATTATTCAACCTCAGGTCATCTATTGCAAAAGGGGGAACCTCCATTTCCATACAAGATAACCCTATGGTATGGGGTTGTAAAAACATATGTGGTCCATGTTTAATTTTTTAGATATTTTATGGATTATTTACAAAACCAGGAAGTAAGAATGAATTTTATTTTGAGGCCCCATGATTCTAGAAAAAAAATTTGAAATATAATAAACAAATTAGATACTTTTATGCAGTATTTTCCTAAGATAGTGGAATACTATATTAATCTAAGTATTTAACCTAAAAATGTTGAAAATTTTGACTTCAGATCATGGGTTTTACGTATTCACAACATCACCTTTTTTAGTGTGGGGGGTTTTTTTTAAACTTCATTATCTGAAGAACATGAATTAAATAATTTAAAAATTATTTTATTTTTATTCATTGAAGTAGAGACTGATAATATACATTAAAAATGACATTATATCAAAATATTTTGGTTATCTAATTAATATTATAATTATGAGGGAGAATTGGAGAGAAATTAGAGGGGGATACCATGATAAATGATTATTGAATCATATATCAACATCTGGTGGTTAATAGAATCAAAGGATCTCTCCAACCATAATGAAAAAAAAATCTTCATCAATGATCAATCTGATTCATTGTTGTATTTATTTTATTCCCCATTAATAACTTCTATTATGAATGTGAATCAATCAACTAATGTATTGATTAATTGATTAATCGTATTATGGGATGGGATTATCTAAAGGGATTTGTTAGGGTGTTAATTTATTCATTATGGATCTTCATTATTCAATCTAGTAGAAATTAATTGTTTCCAATTGAACATGTCTCTATTTAATTACTCTATTTAATGTTTCTATGTATTGTATAATTATTATATATTTTTTATCATTGTTGTTTTTTCAAGTCATTCAACACAAAAACAATGGAACCAAATTTTTCATACCAATTTCATGGAGGTGCAATTTGATAACACTGATCTAAACTCAATATGGAATGGGGATCAGAAGATGAAAAATGGTGGATCAGGACTAGAATATAGGGGTTCATTCATGGATTTTTGTTGAATTAGGAAGGAGTGTATTTGGGATTGGTTTTCTAGAGAATAAATGGATGGAATATTGCCATCAATGGAAATATGGTTGGTTGAACCCAAGATCCATGTAATGTGGTCTTGATTGATGGAAGAGGTAATATATTTAGGAAGCCACATGTAGAACATATGGTTTTAAATAAATTCCCATATAATTGATGTATATTATGGTAACACACATCGTTTAGGACCCCTTTGTAGTGGATAGGGCTTACTTGGTAAAGATAAATATCACATGGTGCGTGACTAAATCACACAGTCTGTGACCCATCCCCAGTAGCTTGGTTTATAACATGGAGGGTACATAAACATGACCATGATTACAAAATCATAGATACTCTTTGTACTACCACATGGAAATGGAAAACCATGTGTACGTTGGTAGAGTAATGTACAAGGACACGAGCGTATGTACATTGACAAGAACATTCCATGTACAATTACACAGACACATGCAAGGGTTAGGATACATGTGTAGGACCCAGTTCTGAAGGTTCATAGTGTGCACTATTGGTACATATCATGTAACCATTAAGGGTTGGAATATAACCATTATCATATTTATCATGGAAATTATTCACTGGGTGCATTTTATATATTCAATCTGTGTGGGGTAGTGTGGAATCACATAATACACTTAGGATAGTGATCTATTTTGCATGAAATCCTTGGTAGAGTTGTTGGAATCCATTTGTGATTTCAAAAGTGATGTCCTCTATCATATACTGTCCCTATGTGGAATTCTTGTTATTTTTATGTCTGTCAAAATGCGTGCATCAATCCCCCATAAAGAATATTATTCTAGATTTAATTTTTGTTATATTCCATGGCCTTTATTGTTAAATTCATATTTTTATCATTTTCTTGTAAGATCCACCATTTACTTGTTATGGTGGGACCCGAGGTGTTGTAATTCTTAGAAAAATGTGATCAGTACCATCTGAATCCTGGAGTGTGTTCTCTTAGGTGTGTTCAATGTGGAACATTCGATCATTAATATAATTTTGGAATTGAGGTTGTGACATTACATTTAGAATGTGTGTCTATTTTGAGAATATCTAAATATTCTTGCAATATGATATATACATATATATATTCCTTTGTAGATATTATTATTGGACTTTTTGTTATCTATTTGTAATTTTGAGGTGTCCTACTAAATATTTTTATACTCACCCTTGCATGGTATTTTCACACACATGTAATGTGTAGTGAATATGATTAGGATTTTGAGGGATTCCTAGGTGGTCCAAGACCTGGAGGTTCTTATTGAGTCGGACAGACTGAGGTTTATTACTATGGTTATCAAGATAGAAGTTCCCATATTTACTTTCATGTTGGACATGATTTAAAAAAATGTGTGGTGGGATTTTATTTTGGCCTCTTTTACTTTCCATTACATGTTGTGGTACTCTGGTTGTATGATTTAGATATATTTTGTCATGTTTTATCATTCATTTTATATTTCATCATTGTATGGTCTTGGAGATGTGTGTGTGTGTGTTTTTATAGGTACATTATGCTATGGATTTCTACGATACAGATATGAAAACTCACTTATATTCTCTATCCCCTATCCTATTCGAAGAGGGAATCATGATATTTGACATGGTCCTAATTTGGATGGTTTATGATAGAGTGTTATCAAATAAGTTGGTTCTACATTATAACCAGATTCAATAAGATTGGTTAGGGGATACAATGTTAAGTATTTTGAGTTCAGCTTTTAGGACAATGACTCCAGTGTTGGTGTGATGTCTATCATATCCATACACCTTGAATTTTAACACATAAATTTTCTCCTTGTACATTAGGACAATGGTTGAAGGAAAAAAATGGTACATGAACCTGGTAGGAATTGCTTGTGGTTTCCAAGTACCTACTAAGTCATTTTCCTAGATAAACTCAATGACTTTTGTACATATTATTTATTTAAAGATTCATAGGTATTGTATTATTTATATGATTCATCATTTGTATCATGAATATGATCCCTTCAGTGATGTTGCATCCGTATAGGGGAATGTTCAAGAGTTGTTACCTCTAGGTGGTGGACCATGTATGCCATCACTTATAGAGAAATAGATGGTACATGCAGTACTATCCTATGAGGTTCACATGTTGAGCGCATTCATGAGTTTCAACATAGTGAACCTTCAGCTTTTGAGGAGATCTTAACACATATGTGGCTAAGGATTTGATTGTGGAGGTGACATGAATTTTACTTCAAGTTAGTATACATATTGAACACATGTTGGTTAAGGAAATAATAATTTTCTATGGATATATTTGTTAATTATGGGGTTTAGTTACCAAGTCATATGAAGAAAAAAATCTAGAATGGTTGGTTTTTGAGAGCCATTTAGGGATTAGTTCTCTCCAACTCTGCTTACAGTTATATTCATCTAGGAGCATATACACGCTCAATATGGGAGGTACAACAATGGAGGTGTATTCATTGAGATTCACCTACATCTCTCAGATGTCAATGGATATGGTTAATGATCTATTCTTTTTGAATCATACATTCGAGTGGGGACTGAATAGAGACATAAAATCAAGGATTATATCTCTATCATTTCCTTTTAATACTTGGGAAACTAGACTGGGCTTTGGTAGTTGAGTGTGTCCTAGCTGAGCAGGTGTAGATAGTGGTTGCTATATGTGAGAACATATGTTTGGAAACATCAGAAGTATTTATCTGGCATTAGTCTAAGGGAAATGGACATGTGAATCATTTTAGGTGGAAGTCCATAGATATACTTTTTGTTCATCCGGACACAGTGGATGGCTCTAGTCAACACATAGAGTGGTGGTTCAACTCTTGTGATGGCATGTGTCATCTTGAAAGCGATTTTTTGACCCAAAATATAAATGAAAGACAGACATTGGGTAGAACACTAAGGTAGAGGTAAACGAATTATAAAAATGGTTTTAATGGTGGTGGAAAGGTAAGTGGAGTTGGGAGAAAAGTAGGATGTGGTAGATGCCTTGAAATTTTACCACTACCTCCCCCAGGTGGACCAAACAATGCTCAGAGAGCTGGAATACAATGGTTGGGGTAGCTAAAGCCGATTAAGGATGATGACACAGAGGATCATGTGATTATTCAATGTTTGATGTATGTATATTCTACCTTTTCAGTACTGATTGTCAAATTTTCATGTAAATCCACTATTTGAAAATATTTTGTTTGAGACTGAGAGGTTATGGAAGATCCCTTGGATCGACCCATTTCTCTAGGAGAGTACTACCAAAAATGACACAATGATCACACACATATGAAGATAGAATTTTCTAAATATTATAGGAAAGTTCATCTATTAAAATCTATTTTCCATATCAATTATTCATTACGACATCATCTTAGATATGAACTATTTATCTACAATTCATACAGAGACAGAAAATTTCATGCCAAAGTTGCAGTTTTTTTGCAGTGATGGGACATGGATTTCCTTTTCGGGTGAAAAGGGATGATAGGAAAAATATGATGGACTCATGGTTAGGAGGATGAATCTGATCACTCATCAGTTGGATATTTCGATCCTTTGAAAATTGGATGTTATAATTTTTCAGTTCCATGCAGTGGTGGGAGAGTATATAGAAGTCCTTCCTAAGGATATTCTAGGCATACCTCCCCCAAAAGATATAGAATTTTTTATTAATATGAACCCCATGAGGGCCCCATAATATATAACATCACATCATATGGCTGCAATAGAGCTGAACTAGTTGAGTGTGATGTTGGAGGGCTTCTAGAGGAATTTCATTTTTAAACCCAGTGTCTCACCATGGGCAGCCCAAGTGTTATTAAAAAATAAGGTTGGTGAGAGATTGAGGTTATGTGTGGACTGCCGTTACCTAAATTATGTGACCATAATAAATATTAATCCACAACTGAGTATCCATGTACTCTTCATATAGTTGTGATGGGAATGATTGTTCCTGAAGATTGACATCAAGTTAGTCTATAACCTGTTGCGAGTATGATACATTGATATAATGTAGATGGAATTATTATTTATCTATGGTAACTATGAGTACTTATTTTTTACATTTATCTTGAATAATTTCACATTATAATTATTTGTATTCATGAACCAAACCTCTCATCCTATCATAGATTGTTTAGGTGGGGTATTCATTGATGTTATTCGTGTGTACTCAACATCTTGGGAGGATCACGTGGGGAACCTGAGGATGGTTAAAGACAAACTCTGAGAGTACCAGATATATAGTACGCTGTCAATATTATAATCTTGGATTCATGATATCAACTTTGTGGGACTTTTAATCTTAGTATAAGGTATAGCATTTGACATTGTGATTGTCAAGGTACATTTAGGTTGTGAGGCTAGAAATAATGTGATGGTGGTTTAAAGATTTTGTGGGTTTGGTGGATATTAATGGAGACTCATACCTGATGTGACTAGTATATCTATCCCAATGAAATATTTGAAGAAAAATCTATATCATTTTGTGTGGATTTTGTGGCTCTAGAATGCATTTCAGGATTTGTGATCGAGATTAACAAGTGGTCCTCTAATGATATTTCATGAGAAGTGTATCCAGTACAAAGTGTTCTAAGATGCATCAGGAACCAGAATTGATAGTGCTTCAAATAAGTGGTTGGTGGTTATTTCCTATTGTCCACATTAGTTGAGAACACATGATTAGAATTACAAAACACACAATTTTATGTTTTCAGTGGTAGTTTTTAGACATTAAATGTGGAGACCAAATCAAATGGGTGAAAATTTTATCATTTAACCTAACCATAATAATATAAATAAAATCTAATATAATTTCAATAAATTGATATGGAAGATATTTTTAAGAGTTTCTTGAGGATTCTCACATCGAGATTTTATGTAATCTATTATTCAATAACCTATAACCTGATACTCTCATTAAGATATTCTTTTCGTAGTAGATGAGCATGGAGTCTGAGTGATTGGACTCATTAAAATTATCCATTGTTGAGGGGGATGTAGAATCTCAAATGTAGTCAACGGTTCTCATCAGACATCTCATATAAAGAGACAAGGAGGCATAGTTTGTGGATTCAAACATCGAGACACTACATACTCATATAACTACTGGACATAATCAAAATTTATATTTTTTCCATGGGGCGAAAGTCATTATATTATTACGATGCATGATGGTGATGGTTGTGTTGCAAGAGATTTTATGAGATATTTTCACACATTATCTTTTCAAGTTCATCCTGGTGTCTCAATGATGTTCCCAGACCATCATCATCAGTTTTAGTGGAAATCGATGATAAAGGGAGTTGCATAATTTGTCTGATGATGCCTTACATGTATGAAAGTAAAGGATCAGAACCATTTCGTAATGGGTTTAGATCATTCCATTGAGGTTACTAAATATACATGGGTTGGGATTTACATGAACATTATGATTGTATCACCAAGTATATAAAGGGGACATGATTCTATCTGGGTGATCATAGAATGATGCACCTAGTCAGCCCACATAAAAACTTTCTGAGAGAAGTGTTTAGTAGAGAGATTGGGATGCCACTACACATATGATATATAATAATTCCCCAGCGTTCCCAAAAATAACATTTTTTCTTTGATTCTCGCATCACAAAACAATTATTGAAGTAATTCAAGGTGTATTTTTGGACACCTATTCATTTGATAATGGTTTTTAACACCCGAATTGACAGACAGACTGAGTGGACCCTTAGTTCATGGAGGCTATGCTAAAGTCCTGCATCATGGAATTTGGCCATAGTTGGATTGATATCATACTGTTGGTGGAGTTTTTTTTATAAAAACATATTCCACCCCACCATCAATGTGACATTATTCAAGGGCTTATAATCGTCACCCTATAGGTCAATTCATTGTCATACCAACCCAGGAGTGTCATCAATTATGGTCCACAGATGTTATGATCCCATATAGAGAAGGTGAAGGTTATCCAAACGTATATTAGGACTAGACTGATATATCAGATGTCTTATACAGATTGACTTCATAGGCCTTTGGAGTTCTAGGAGGGTTACCATTTATTCCTGTGGGGTTCCACTCGATTTGGATTAAAAATATTGGTATGCAGAGGAAATACATCTCAAAAACTCACAAGACCTTTTGAGATACTATATATAATTTTTGAGGTTGAATATTACTTAACTCTATCAATGTAGTTAGACAAGGTACACAATGTCTTCCAATAGTCGAAGTAGAGGAGGCACATGCACAATCAGTTTCTTGTTATCAGCTTTTGTGAGTTGGAAATCATAGATGGATATACATTTGATGAGTAACCAATATTGATTGATGATTGGTAGTATATGATCCTTATTGGGGGAGTGATTCCATTAGTGTGATTCTGTTGGCATCATGGTAATATTTTGGAGAGAACCTAGAAGCAGGAGACCCTGATTCCTTCTCAGTACAAAAATATCATTATGAAGATTATTCTTTAGAATTTTTAGGATTCATAGAACCAATGTGGGAAGAATTCAGTGACATTGAATATCCATTATTTTTTCTAGAAATTGTTTTTATTATATTGAATACCAAACACTTAGAAAATGTGTGAATATGTAACCCAGTATATCTGGATTAGATGTTTGAAATATACTAAATTAATTAAATTTTTTAGAAAATAGTATTCCTAAATATGTGGAATTTTTTTTAATGATGGACTAGATCTGAATTTTGATGGCACTATTGAGTCCAGAGTCTTGGTTTACCATTGATGTGACATAGACATTATGGGAATATAGAATTAGTAAAAATGACATTGCTGGCATAAAATGGATAAAATAAATATCGAAATTACTTTTATATTTGTGGATGGAGAGACTGAACACTATATTAAATATGATATTGGAGAATAAATTGAATGGTAATCCGCAAAAAACTATAATATTTAGAGAATGTAAGTGAGACGTTGGGTGGGGATCTATTGTCAAACTATGACCATATTAGTGATCTTTTCCGTTGTGCAATGGAATTAGAGGATCATGGAAATGACAATGATGTATCGTCATTCATCTCTAACGATATTTTAGAATCAAAATTCAATGATTTTTTGATAGTATTTCATCCCCATTTTTAATTCCTATGATGAAAAAAGAATCAATCAATCAACATAATGATTTGATGATTGGTTATATTACTAGATGGTTTATTTATTAGGATTTATTGTGAGATTTATTTATTGGTTATGTTTTTCCTTCATTTATATAATGAAAATGGATAAATAAAATCCTAATCTAGACAATGTTCATTCCTATAATTAATTTTTATTTGGTTTATACCATTTTTCATGTGAATTAATTAACAAGGATTAATTTTCTTACCTATTCACCTAAAAATTGAGGAATTGATTTTTTTCCAAAACATTTCATTACGAAATGATAGGTTATCATATATTCGAACGAGGTATTGAATGATAATCACTAGAAGATGAAATTAACAAAGGATTGAGAATATATTAGAGCTGTTTGAGAAATGATTTAGAAATTGCGATGAAATAATATATTTAGGATAAATTTTCTAGTGAATTTAATGTCAAAAATCAAGCCATCAGTGGTTAAAAATCCTATCAAACCCCAAAACTTATTTTCATGGGAATGTTTGAAGGTCATTGAAATAGATTCAATAACATTGATTAGGAACCTATAGGTTTGGTGATATCATGATATACATGATGTCTATTTTGGTAACACATTTCATTTGGGACCCCTATGTAGTGGCTTGTGATTTTTTGAAAATATAAATATCACAATGCATGTAACTCATTCAAACACCTTATGACATTACCTTGAGGATTGGTGTGTACCTTGGAGGGGAAATGAACAAAGATAGGTGTATATGATCATTAAAATGTCATATACTACCAAAATTACATGGTTAAGATAGGTGTACATGAATCTAGATGTGTACCTAGACATTAGAATAAGTACAATGGAACAAACATAAAATATAATTTTACAATAACATGGTCAAATGTTATGATACATTGACATGAATCAATTCTAATTGGAAATTCCAAGTACTAAGATTACACATCGTCTACTTTTTTAGAGTCGTATTAGATACCTTATGCTCATTAGTTTGGAAAAGTTTTGTTATAGAGTGTTACCTATATCCATTCCCCAAGGGTTTGTATGGAATCATCTGTGAACCATAGGATAGTGATTCACTTAACAAGAATTCAGGGATAGAGTTGTTGGAATTCTCTTGTGAGGACCAGTGTGTGATCATTTATCAAATTCACACCTTAGGTAGAGTTCTTCGTATCATCAACACTAACACTATGTGGGAACTGATCTTCTACATTTTGGGTCATTCAAAATTGATTTGTTGGTATACCACATAGACTTGTCTTTTTTCACCATCTAGGTATCATTCTATTCAGATTCCAAACATTTACTGCATATAGTGGTTCCCGAAGATCTATAGTTCTTTAAGGGACACCATTCATGATATATGAATAATGGAGTGTGTTATCCTAGATGAGTTATACATGAATCCTTTGAGAAATAATTTGATGCTGGCATTATAGTTGGGAATTTTACTTAATACTGTCTGTCATTGTTGGGTATATCACTATATTCATGGTATGCCTATTTTACACCTATACCTATATAGAGATGATTGTTAATATCTTTGTTATTTGATTAGGGATTTAGGGGTTTCATTATTTTTATTGTTATAATCAAAACTTCACGGGATTAGACCACAATTTTTGTGTCTTGTATAGATGAAAAAACATTTGATACAGTCCTAGAGGGACAAGGAAAATGAGATTTTTATTATGCTAGACAGACCAAGGAGTATTTCTTTGGTTATTATGGCATATGTCTCCGTCTTTACCTTCTGGTTGGAATTGACATTAGAATCACTAATTTGGGATTCTATATGCCCCCATTTGTATTCCATTACATGTTGTCATAATCTATGAATGGAGTATCAGTCCTTTTATATTCATCATAGTATGGGCTTGAATATGTGTTTTTGTATTATGGTAATTTATTATAAGTTTCCCATAATTGAGATATGCCAATGTGGCACTATTCACTAGACCCTAGCTTTATAGAAGTAGTCTAGGGGAGTCAAGGGATGGACCACCATTGGATGGGTCATTACTGTAGATTCATTCCATTAATTATTTATTAATTAATAAATAAATTTATTTAATATTTCCATTCAAAATCGCCCTTGACTTGTCACATGATGACTAAAAAAATTAATTTACACCTAAGTTATAAATTGAATTCGTGATTCAACCATGTTCTCATATTTCTTATTAGAGACTTAAATAAAGATTTCAACATGTTTTAATAAAAAATAACAATCATATGATAAAATGTATTTAATATTTTTAATATATTCACACTAAGACTCTCCCTTTGACAGAACCCCATGCCAATTTAGCAAATAGATTCTGTAATATTCCAATGAAATATATAGGTAATATAAAATCTATATAGAAATATGTGTTTCGGTGCTAAAAAAGTTAATTAATAAATTTATTTGATACAAATTGAAATAAAAAAAGAAAATAAACACACAAAGACACAAATATATACATATATATTACAAATTATATATAATACATTATAATTAAATATAAATGTAATCTCAGGGACCCCTAAAAGGTAGCATTAGGTATTTTAAAGTCATATTTATAGTTAAATTATATAATGATACTTGAGATAATTTCTTCATTGTTTAACCACATGAGAAACCATTATAGTATCCTCATAGTTTATAATAATCATCATTACATGTGGAATAAAATCAAAATAAATGATTAATAAATAATTATCATTATTGAAAAAAATTTCTAGAGGATTTGTATAATAGTAATATGATAAAAAATGGGAAATGTATAAATATATTATTAAAAGGTACATTTAAAATATTGTTTTTTTTTCATATGATAACATCGTATAACAAATTATCCAATATTAAAACCATGTACCAACTCATAAGAGTAAGAGATATGAATGAACAAAATAGAATAGGGAATTGATATCAAAACATTATGAATTATAAATACACTGAAGGTATAGAAAATATGACATTATTACCATATGAAAAGAATCACGACTATGAAAAAATAACATAGTGTGATTAGGCATAACACCAATTTACCTTAAAATATATCTCATGAGATGAAAATATAACCTAATGAATTGTAGAAAAATTTGGGAAAACTATTCATATTCATAACATTTACATGCATATGTATGCAAAAATAGTAAAATAAACCATATATAAATAGAAATCAGGATAAAACCCATGATAAGGATTTAGTTTTCATAATATTCTTTAAAAGAAAATCTAAAGGAAATATCTTAAGTATTTTTAATAAAAGAATGCATATAATTATTTTAAATGTTCATTTTTTTAAAATAAATAGTTGTTATCAATATTGAATTACAATGAATAAAAATTAATGATATGGATTAGAAATGTAAGGATAATAGATAACACACATATGTGATAAATTATGATATTTGAAAAGGTTCCTTGAAATAGTGAAAAACTTTATTGTTATGAATGTGACTTAAATTGAACTAGTAGCGTATTAAGTAAAATTATTAGGGTTATGAAATTTTATTCATGATAAAAAAATCATTTTATGGAGGTGTAACATGACATGAAATAATAATTTGGGATGTTCTTAGAAATATTATTTACTTCATTGAGGGAACCATGGAGGGAACTACAAACATGTAGCATCCACCAAAAAAAATCAATAGAAAAATAAATATATTTATTTATATGTTACATATATCATGAATATAGTTGAAATAAATTTGATGAATATTAAGGGGAATGGGTGAATGAAAGTGAACATGTAAACCAAATTTTACTAGGGAGTTCAAAACATCCATTTTATGTTTTACAATACCATTTAATACACCCTAATAAATACAAGGTTACTAAAAAAAATTCTTATTGTAATTTAATAATAAATATATGTAACAATAGAACCAAAAAAATGGTTCCTAATTGGGAAATTATAACATTGGATGAAAGGGAAAATATGGGTATTGGGGAGAAATATACATTATAATGGAAAAGTATTTATAAAAAAATTATTCTATAATTTTGGAAGGTATAAAGAAAGGATTTTCCATTTAAAAAAATGTTTCCCCGACTCAAGAAGAAGAGTTACAATGTAGTGTTATGAAATGATAGAATAAGGGAACCTACTAATTAATATTCATTAATTTTATCTCATGAACCAGGTGGAATGAAAATTTATTCAACAAACCACATATGAGTTCTTCATATATAAAATAAAAAACCAAAAAGAACGAACAATATATCTGGGTTGGTATTTTTTATATTTTAATAAAATTATAGAAAAATAAATCCAAGGGTAATATTTATTAAAAAAATAGAACATGTTTCAAATATGAATCATATCTTAATAAATAAAAATATTTGTGTGGAAAGCTATATCATAAGTTTCAACTCATAAAACGCATTAACCTAACATCCTAAAAATATAATTATCATCATAAAATAAATTATTTGGATCCATTTTAATTTACATAGCACTTTATATATCAAATATATTGTTATTTTGTATTTATTTATTAAATTGGTTTTTTAATATATCGGATAATTGAGGTCATTTAGAGATTTACACAAATAGATCATCTATATATTGATCATGGTAATATTATTTCTAAAATAGATTTATAATATATTTATTTATATTTTAATATTCCATTTTTATTCAATACAGATATAATTCATACAATTTCATAGTTTTTCTAATCAAGGGAATAAATTATGAAGGCCTCTCAACGTGTTCATTTAAGGATGTTGTCATTACTATGGCTATTTGTTATAAATATCACACATAAAAATTTAAATACTATCTTACACTATATTTAGTAATGAAATTAATATCATGTTTATTAGTTTAATATAATTTCAATGATTTCCATTTTATGTGGTGAGTGAAATTAAAGTATTCCATTTTCTTAGAGGTGTTAGTCCATACGTACTCATTGATGGAAAATTCATTTTGTATGGAATTTAAGGTGTATAAAATGAATGAAATACCAAATTAAAAATTAATATTTTGTATAATATTTTATATATATTTTTACAAAATAACCCTTTTTCACTATAAATGTTATTTGATGATGAAAAATAGTGCATGTATTCATAGAGGTCGTAATACACACATACACATGACAGCATCTTCAATTTTCGAATGGTTCTGGAAGAAAGTTGAAAATGGATATATAATTTGTAAAATAAATTTTTATAATATTAATTGTAAATATTTTTATCATTCTTTAATGAATGGAAAATATTTTTGGGGAATACAAGAAATGAATTAAGTGAGTTATGTTGGATGAGTTACCACTCCATCGATTAACGTCTTAAGGTCATATTGATTTTAGGTTTGGAATGGAAAAAATTTATCGATTTGGGGTGGGATTTTTTCATTGAACATGGTATTGTTTCAATATTGTTATTATATTTTATATAGATAAATGATATGGTGAAGGGTGGTACTTATATGTTAGAGGAGTTCAATTTATTAACTAACATAAAAGAGAAGCCAATATATAGTTGTCATAGAGATCCAATAAGGAAACACATGGATCAGGGAATGGGTATGGGTGAGTAATCTCTAAGGAAAGATTTTTGAATCATGATTTTAACAATAATAGGTTTTTTATACATGGTTAAACCTTTTTTATCTTAATTAAATTTTACCAAGGAAAAAACTTTTTTATGTAATATAATATTAATGAAATCAAATATTAATATAACTATTACATAATTTTTCAAACAAATTTCCAAATGATATATAAATTTTTCCATATATTACAATTTATATTGATGGGAAATTTTTTAAATATTAGCATAGATTATGAATAAAAATAAATTTGTTGAGAAATTGTATTTTTAATCATAATAATTATGTTTATGACTGTATTTCAATGATGTAAAATTACATCATATTAATAAATTTATTATTATAAAATAATATTTATAAAAAATAAAATGAAAAAAAAATTATTTTAACAATATGTAGAAAAATTTTATGAAAAAATGAAAATTCAATATTTTAAGGAAAATAGACTATTTATGATTTGAAAATAAAAATGGTTTTTCTAAAATCAATAACTTTTTTTAAATGATTCATTTTATTCCTAAAATATGTTAATAATCATCAAAAATGTTTTCAAAATTTTTTTATTCTCGATTATATTATAATATTCTTAAAAACATTATAATATTAATAAAAATTATTATTCACTATTCAACTCAAAATAAATCTTTAAAAAAATTCCAAATCATTCATCCTTGAAAATAATTGTCCTTATAAAAAATTTATTAACACCGTCAAATTTATATTTTATAATTTATCTTGTAAAATATAATTAAAAAATAAAATGAATTTTTTTTTCATTCTAAAATTGATTTTTGTAGAAATATAATCTATTATTGCAATTATTTTATAAAATTTACTAATTTAATTTTTCATATATTATCCAAACAAAATAATGTTTATTTTATTAAAATAGATAATATAACAACATAATTTTAGTATATTAAATTTTATAGACAATGTAACACCCCAAGCTACCACATTCCATTTCCCTTTGAATAAATAACATGCATTGTACGCAACTTCGAGGCTCTAACACACCGTGACCAATCAAACTAGACATTATGAATAGTAATACCCACTTTTTGAAATTTTATTAATTTTATTTTTCCAAATAGACTTCATTTTTTAATACAGAATATCGAAATTAGCTTATGGTGAATTTTTAGTATTTTTTCTGAAAACTTTTAATTTTTGATGAATTGTGAAAAACACTAAGTTTTTGGTTAAAACCTACTTTTTATTTAAATAATTATTTATTTAATTTTATTTTGTTTTAGGTCAAAATAGATACACAATACCTATATAAGTTCAATTTAATTCTTCGGAGTCATTTTAGAATAAGTTTAGATATATAAAAATTTTATTGAATTTTACTGTCTTTTACCCACCTCCTAGGAGCATCTACAAATTTGAATAAAACATAATTTAACCACTTATTTGAGTTGAATTTTTAAAATCCAAGAGGAAAATATAATATTATTAAGTAAAATGTGGTTCAAGAAGTTGAAAATAATTTTTGGTGAATAGTAACTTTTTACTTTTATTTACCACGCTTTAAAGTAAATAGGGTAATTAAGGGGAAAATGATATCATAATTACCCTAACACATGTCCTAATTCTATTGGATAATTATAATTCATACAAAAAAACCATAGGAATAAAATAGGATCCCAGATGGTCCACATGGATTAGATTATGACATTTATTATTATTATATTTTAAGAAGAGTTAAAAAAGTTCAATTCAATGTTTAACAACAAAACCATTTTTAATATAGGGTTACAAACAATATAAATTAGACTATAAATATTATTGTGAAATATAAAAATATTTCATTAAGAATGGTATTTTATTTATATTTTTTATAAATTAAATAATTTAATTAATTTATGACACGGTGATGATGCAGTAATTACCTAGTTAATGAAATATTAAAATAAAATATATTATAAATATCCAAATAAATGTAAATTGACACTATTAATTAAAATAATTTTATAGGTTAATATGAAATGTTCGGTTTGGTTAAGAAAAATATGATTCGAAGTGATAATGTTTTAATGGATTTCAAAAAAATCAAAGACTAAATATTGTCAAAATTGACAAAATTGAGTTTTTAAAACAAAGATGATATTATTAATTGATATAATAGTTATAAAAATCTAAGGATCGGCCAATTGACTTAGATAAGGTTATATAAATTAATAATGAACTACTTGGTGTTCGATTGGTAGTTTATAGAATGTTTATTAACCCAATAATTTAAAAATACAAAGACACATGGAAAATGTCAAAGTACCTAACAAATAGTTAAATCTAAAAGATATGGTTAATATGGTGACATAAACATATCTAAAACCTATGGAATGAGTGGCTATAGAACCATCCTAACCTTAAACTCTAAATAAATCATTTTGGATCCATTATAAACTAGAAAAAAATTTATTATAATATAATATTTCAAGCTTTTCCTAAAGTGACCCTCACCTCTCTTATAAAAAGGCACTTCCCCTTTGCATAATTTCACACCTCCAAAGACATTTTTATCAGGAAACCCCAACCCAAATATCCTCCCATCCTTCCTCCCTCCATCCTAGAGGCCTTCTATTGTTCTGAATGCCAACTTATGGAGGCCTTTTGATCAAATCAATAGGAATAACCTGAAAAATAGGTAAATATTTCATCACCTCTTTCAAGTTCTTTTATTCTTCCATTCCACATTCTTTGTTGTTTCATTTATAAAATAATAACTCCAGTATCTTCAGTATACTATTATGTTATTATAAAAATGGTATGACCATATTCACTATTCTATCTATCATATGAATGATGAAGTCACCATACGTGCGTACGTACGGATTACCATCTCCACGTCATGGGGTAGTTTGATATTCAAACACTTCATTATTTGGATGGGTATAATAATGAGTATAACTGATTAAAAAAATATATAACATGTTAATTAATCTGTATATATTATATAACATCCAGTAATATACGATTTCACCATCAATATAATGATATTGTCGCTCGTGCATACGTACAGATTACCGTCTGCACGAACGCGATGAGATTCATTCCCCCTTGTAAACATTCAAGAATAATTTTCATTTTATGATTAAAAAAATGATTATGAATATAATATCATTCTTTATATGAATCACATACATCATATAGATAACTAACATGACTTACGTAATGAAGCATATAAAGGAAAACGAATCAGTTAACACTCGAAATGACGATACTACTAAAATATTATTAACAAAACAATATTAGAGGATCATAAATGATTTCATTATTATGTATAAAGTTATTGAATAATTTAATAATAATGTTTTAACTATTATATATGAGGTTAATATATAATTGAATAATAAAAAGTACAAGGTAAGGGTTAATTTCACAATCTCATTATTATCTAAGGTTGTTTTTACGTAGGTATCTACTGGGACCTCTTTATCATCCACATCCATGTTTTCATAAAAATCTATTTCAAAACATTTTTACTATTTACTAGACTATACGATAAATTAATTTATAACCTTATTTTATCATATCTGTTTTGAAAGTAATCTTTCCGTCTTTTTCCAAAAATATATACTTTATGACCTTTTTGACAAGATTAAGTTATATTGTTTTTTAACTTATATGGTTGGTGCAACTATTTTCCACCGTTATAACATTATCGAAGCATCCCTTATAAGCTTATAAGAATATTTCAAAAATAAATGTTTTCTTGTAAAATTATTTTAAATTTATATGATTTCAAAATTGAGAGAGATATTTCTCTCAAATAGTTTTGATTTCAACTATGTCAACATCCTTTAATGGATTTTACACTTGTTTGGAAGATGATATAATGATAAATATTTTATTGAAGGTTTATGATATGATTGACTTAGCAATGTTATTTTTAAACCATTCATGGTTTATGGTTTAAGTATTGACTTTTATTATGCTTGTTTTAATATGAATTTTTATGTTATGTTCCAACCTTTTCATATGAGAAATGTATTAGACTTAGTAAGTGACGGGTGGAACCTGCTATAGATCTTTGATGCATCTGTAGGTATCATAAGAAAATTAGACATGGAATTGGACGAGGCCTTTCCCAAATTGATATATGGTTTTGGATGAGGGCTTATTCATTTTTAGACATCATGGATGAGGCCATGAAAAAAAAATTTAGAATGTCCGGAATTATACATTCCATCATAATGAAAATAATAATGATGGTTCATTTGGGTATTAGACTAGTAGAATACCCATGAAAATGATTTATTACGGCCTTATTTACTTAGCTCATATTCCAACCATAAACTGTTCATGTTTATTATTTCTTAAGGAATGTGTTTTGAATTATTAATCATGCCTAATGCTTATGTTATCTTCCATAGTATTGCTTACCCTTACCGAGGTTTTGATCCCATCCCATTCTTATGTTTCATATTCACAAGATATGAAGATGTTAGTTATGAGTTACTTGTAGGAACAATCAAAGAGACTTGGATGTTTCTAATGTAATAAATAATTGTCGTATTTCTTTTCATGTTGTAATGTTGATCTTATGTAAGTATCTTGTTTCCAATAATACTAAACTGTTCAGTATTTTGGGATATGATTACTTTTATCATGCCAATGTTATGTAATATATCATTGACTCTAGGTAACTAGGGTTAGGGTATTATCGTTTTTATTAGAGGAAGTTTATTATAAATCTTGTAAACTAGATTTAGCAAAACTCTTATTACAGAACATTACCCAAAGATGGACTTTGAGGATTAATATAATAGAACGTCCTAAAATATTGGTATGGTATTGATTCTGTGAGTTTTCCATGAAATATATCCCAGTCTAGATACGAGTAGGTAGAGGTTGCTCTGGCACAGATATACCTAGCGGTGAAACCCGAAAATAACACTTTGAGCTAGAATCGAAGGGGTACTAGTGGAAGACAATAGACCATGGTGCACTCTTGGTGATGACAGTCCCAAGAGATATTCTTAGGATAATACTATTTTTCATTACAACCCATTATTAAGGATTTATGTGTATATAACTCCTCAAATAAAACATTTTTATGATTATAGATTATATCCATAAATTGTTCAATTTATGTTAATTGTCTTACAAGTTTGGAATTATGTATTGGGTTTCATAAACTAATATACTATTTTCCATTGTTTATAAATGGTTCAAAGTTCAAGGATTAGAAACTGTACCAATGCACGTAATCCATATTGGTCTTTCCCTCCCCCTCAAGATAATTACAGCGGAGCTGGTGAGGAAACTGTTGCTAATCAACTTATCACCATACTGAGACAACTCACACTGGTTATGAATAATAACCTAAATATATAGATCACCCTGATCCACAATGTAGAGGATCAATGTTAGATTGATTCATGAGGACATAAACACAAATATTCAATGGGTCTACAAATCCATTTGTAGAATAACAATGGATAAGTTCCTTAGGGAATATATTTCATGCTTTGGGGAGTAGTGAAAGGGAAAAAGTTGTCATAACTGTTTATCACCTCACCAGAGATACAAATAAACTATGGTCATAAATTCAAATCACAAAGGAGGATGAAGAAGTTTCAGGTATGGAATGTTGGGATATTAAAAATATTTTCTTAGAAAAATACATTCCATGTGACCATCAAACGGATATGGAAAGGAAATTTCTATGTTTGAGAAAAAATGAGGATGAGAATGTTGCAAAGTATGAAGCTAATATTACGTGGTTATCAAGGCATGATAAAGATTATATACATAACCCATTAATTAAGATTGATTGTTTCTTTGAGGTGTTAAAACCATTTCTCCAATGATCATTAGTCTCACAATCACTCTCGTCATATGAAGATATTTTCACAGGTGCTATCAAGTCAGAAAAGAAATTCTCTAATTATTACCACTTAAATGAAAAGCAAGAGAAGAAGAGGTCTACTGAACACTCTAGGGAAGGAAATAAATAAACAGGGAAGAATGGAGTAGTTGAATATACACCCTATGATAATTGTGGAAGGAATCACCCGAGTTCTTGTTTAAAAGGAAAATGAATATGCTACAAATATGGACAGAAAGGCCATCTTGCTAGTGATTTTAAGGGGAAGAAAGAAGCTATCAATGTCAATTGATACAATTTTAGGGAGATGTGACATTATGCAAATTAATGACCTAATCGTCAGGGAAACATACCTCAGAAAATGCCTTGGGGTCAAGGCCAAGCGTATGTGATCACTACTACTGAGGTTGAAGCTCTGAAAGATGTGGTGGCAGGTAATTTAATGGTTTCCTCAAGTTTAGCCAATACTTTAATTGATTTTGGATCATCAAATTGTTTCATATATTCCATGTTTTCTAAGAAAACTAGATATTTCCTATTCGATTTAACAAGGTAATTATCAGTCAAAACTCCTAAGAAAAGGATCATAGCAACAAAGTTTTCTGAATCAGTTCCCATTAAGGCATATAAAATATATTTATCTGTTGATGTAATCATCATACCCATGATTGAATTTGATATAATCCTTGGTATGGATTATCTTTCAAACCATGATGCAAAAATTTATTATAAGAATAAGTAGGTTACAAACCTCGATGATGATAAGGAGTACCTTATCTTTAGGGAAGAATTGTCACCATCTGATTATTATCTAGATCCACCCCTAGTAGCTCTACTAAATTCAATTATTATAGACGATGAGAATGAAAGAATTATGGATGAGGGGAAAAAATGTTCGAATAGAGGACGTAACTATTGTGTAAGAATATTTTGATGTGTTTTTAAATAATTTACCATGAAATCCTCAAGAATGATAAATTATGTTTTCCATGGATTTATTTCCTGGGTCATGGCCCATATCGAAGACCCCTTATAGAATAACCATTGTGGAATTAGTGGAACTAAATCCAAAACTAGAGGAAATGAATAATTAGGTATTTATTTTCGCTAGTGTTTCTCCATTGGGATCCCCTGTTCTTTTTGTTAAGAAAAAAGATGGATCTATGAGGTTGTCCATTGAATACATGGAGATCAATGCTATAACAATAAATAAAATGTATCCCCTACCTCACATTGATGATTTATTTGACCAACTTCATGGATATCTATATTTTTTAATGATTGAACATCGGTCTGGATATCATAAGTTGTTTGTGAATAAAGAAGACATTCATAAAAGAGCATTTAAAACCACGTACGGGCATTACGAGTTCACAGTAATGCCTTTTGGATTTAATAATGCACCCTCTATCTTCATGGAATTAATGAATAGAGTTTTCAAGGTATTTATTGATGAATTTGTAGTGGTATTTATTGATGATATGTTGGTATACACCAAAATCTACAAATATCCTAAAAATCACATGCACATTATTCTGAAAACACTTAGAAGAAATGAACTATATAAGAAGTTTATCCAGTGTGATTTTTGGAATTAATAGATTTCGTTTCATGACCATATTGTCTCTAAGGATGGATTCTCTGTTGATCATTCAAAGACCAAGGAAATCTACGATTGGCCAGAACCGAAAAGTTTAAAAAAGGTATGTAGTTTTATTGGTTTAGTAGGTTACTGTCAATGTTTCGTCCAGAATTTTAATGGCTTAGATAACCCATTAACCAAGCTAACACATAAAGGGGTTATATTTTTTTAGACAAACGAGTGTGAATAATGCTTTGAAGAACTTAAGGGAATATTTTTTAATTCTCTTATCATGACACTACCATCAGGGAATGGTGGGTTTGTTATTTATAGTGATGCTTCAAATAAAGGACTTGGTTGTGTCCTTATGAAAAATTATAGTGTTATTTCCTTTTCATCACGACAGCTAAAAATTCAAGACCAAAACTATCCCACTCATGATCTTGAATTATTAGCTGTAATATTTTCTCTGAAAATATGGAGACTCAATCTCAATTGTGAGAAATGTGAGATTTATACTGATCACAAGAGTTTGAAGTATATTTCCTCACAAAAATAACTCAACATAGAAAAATGATGATGTGTTGAACTACTCACGAATTATTATTTCACTATACACTACCACTCAGGGAAGAAAAATAAGGTGGAAGATGCATTTAGTATAAAAGACCATGGAGTTTTGATCCAGATGAGAGTTAAAAGGGATCTTATATTCTTGGATCTAGTAAAGATGGATATGGGAATAACCATGGAAGGTGAAACATAAATACTTTTTCCAATGGTTTCCAAACCATTTTTACTAAAAAGGATTAAGAGTTATCAGACTGATGAAGACGGGTTCCAAAAGAAGATTAAAGCTGTGAATGATGGTAGATTGATTGACATCAAATATGAAATTGGGTTACTAAAATTTTGGAAGATACATTGTGTTCCTGACATACCTGATCTAAAATGAGAATGGTGGGATGATTCTCATAGCTCCAATTTCTCTATAAACCCTTGTATCACCAAGATGTAAGGAGATTAGATGGAACATTTTTGGTGGGACGACCTAAAAAGAAATATTTCTGATTTTGTGTCAGGATGTATGTTTTTCCAACATGTGAAATCTAGAACACAACATCATAGAGGTGACATGAAACCTCTTCCCATGCCTGAGTGGAAATGGGATGATATTACAATATATTTTCCCATGGGTCTACCAAAGACTCCTCGAAGGAAAGATGCAATGTGGGTCATTGTCAATCATCTTACCAAGTCAGCAAATTTTCATGCTGTGAGGGAATATTTACCACTTAAACTTATAGAAATACTTTATATTAATGATGTTGTAAGACTTAATGGAGTACCCCTATCGATTGTTTCTAATCATGATCCCGGTTTTACATCAATATAATAGAAAAAGTATTCAGAATTCCCTGGATACTGAACTTCATTTGAGCATTTCCCACCACCCTCAAACTGAAGTATAATCTAAAGGGACTATTCAAACCTTAGTAGACATGTTGAGATCTTTCTCAATTGACTGTCAAGGTATGTGGGATCAATATTTACCTTTGGTAGAATTTTTCTTTAACAATAGCTTCCATTAATGTATTCAGATGGCACCATATGAATTGTTATATGGAAAGATATGTTTCACACAAATATGTTTGGATGATGGTGGTGGAAGAAAACTCATAGGCCAAGAACAAGTTGAGGAAACAATGGATGAATGAGAATATTATCCAAACCCACATAAAAGAAGCCCAATGTTGGAAAAACAGTTATGCCGATAACTGAAAGAAGGATTGGTATTTTCAAGTATGGGACCATGTTTTCTTGAAGGTATCTCCATGGAAGGGAGTTATACGATTCGTTAAAAAGGGTAAATTAAGTTCCAGGTATATCAGACATTTCTAAATTCTACAAGGAATTGGGGCTGTAACGTACTGTTTGGAAATGCCACCAAGTCTCTACAATGTTCATGATGTGTTCTACGTATCACTCTTGAGAAAATACACATCTGGACAAACGAATGTACTCACAAATGAATAAATTGAACTGGAACCTAATTTGTCATATTTTGAATATCATGTCAAGATTATTAATACCACAGAAAAAGTGTTGAGTTACCAGATGTCTCGTCTGTGGAAAGTTCTATGGAGAAACCGTAAGATGAAGATGAAACATGGGAACCCAATGAACTTATGCTGAAGAACCGCCCAAATTTTTTTGTGCGGTAGTATTTTAGAAATCTTGTGGACGAATTTTTTTGAAGGTGGGAAGAATGTAAAACCCCGAGCTACCATGATATGTTTCCCTTTGCAAAAATAGCTTGCATTTTACGAAACTTCGAGGTTCTAACATACCGCAACCAATCAAACTAATAGTTATGACATCTAATACCCGCTTTTCAAAATTTTATAAATTTTGTTTTTCAAAATGGAATAAATTTTTGAATTTCGAATATCAAAATTAGATTTGGGTGAATTTTTGGTATTTTTCTGAAAATATTAGATTTTTAATGAATAGTGAAAAACACTGCGTTATTGGTTAAAACCGACTTTTTATTTAAATAATTATTCATTTTATTTAAATTTATTTTAGATAAAAATTGATACATAATACCTAATTAAGATCAATGTAATTCGTTGGAGTCATTTTATAATAAGTTTATATATATATATATATTTTACTGAACTTTTACCGTCTTTTACCCACCACCTAAGAGCATTTGAAAATTTGAATAAAACGAAATTTTACTGCTTCTGTGAGTTGAATTTCAAAAATACAAGAGACAAGATTAATATTAGTAAGTAAAATGTGGTTCAATATGTTGAATTTTTTTTGGTGAATAATAACTTTTGAGTTTTATTTACCACAGTTAAAAGTAAATAGGGTAATTAATGGTAAATATGGTATCATAATTACCATAAAACAGGTCGTAATTCTATTTTATAAGAGTAATTCGACCAAAAACAACCTTATGAATAATATATGATCCTCTTTGGTCTACATGGATAGATTTGGACATTTATTATTATTTTATTTAGAGAAGAGTTAAAATATTTAAATTAATGGTTTAATAACAAAACCATTTTTAAAATTGGGTTACACAAAATATAAATTCGACTATAGATATTAATTAAAAGTTAAATATATTTCTTATAGAGTGGTCTATTATTTATAATTCTTAGAATTTAAATAATTTAATTTATTTGTGACACAATGATAATGTTGTAATTACCTTATTAATGAAATATTAAAATAATTAATATTATAAACATCCAAATAAATGTGAATGGAAACTTATAATAAATTTCACTTATTTTATAGGTCAATATATCATGTTAGGGATGGTTAAATAAATTTTTTTCTAAGTGATAATTTTTTATTGGGTTTCAAAAAAATCAAATACTAAATAATGTCAAAATTTATGTAATTGAGTTTTAAAAACAAATACGATATTATTAATTGATATAATATTCATAAAAATATATGGATCAGAAAAAGGACTTAGATAAGGTTATATATATTAATAATGAGTGACATGGTGTTCTCTTGGTAGTTCATAGAATTTTTATTAACCATATAATAGAAAAATATAAAAAGACATGGTAAATGTCAAACTATTTAACAAATAGATAAATATAAAAGATATTGTTAATATGGTGATGTAAACCGGTCTAAATCCTATTGGTTGAGAGTTTTTCGACCCATAACCACCTTATACTCTAAATTAATAATTTTTTTAATCATTATAAACTGATATTGATTTTATTATAAAATATTATTTCAATTTTTTCCTAAAGTGACCCTCACCTCTCTTATAAATGGTCACTTCACCTTCTCATAATTTCACACCACCAAAGCCATCTGGCTCTGCCATCCCCTACCCAAATATCCTCCGAACATTCCTCCCTTCATCTTAGAGTCCTTTTTGGTCATAAAGCCAACATGAGGAGCCCTTTTGATCAAATCAAAATGAAAAACCTGGAGAAGAGGTAAATATTTCATCACCTATTCAAGTCATTTTCTTCTTCCACTTCCACTTTCTTTGTTGTTTCCATTATAAAATATTAACTCAATTATGTTCTAAATACTATGATGTTATTATAAAAATGGTACAACCATATTAATTATTCTATACATCATATGAATGACAAAGTCACCATACGTAGGTACGTACGACATAGTGTCTCCACATCGTGGTGTAATTTGTTACTCAAACACTTCATTATTTGGATGGGTATAAAAATGATAATAACAAATTTAAATAATAAATATAACATGTTAATGATTTTTTATAAATTATATAAAATCCAATTACATATGATTTCTCTATCAGTATAATTATATTTTCACTCATGCGTACATAGATTATTGTCTCCATGAACGCGATGAGATTCATTCACCATGATAATCATTCAAGAATAATTATCATTTTATGATTAAAAATAATGTTTATTAACATAATATCATTCACTATATGAATCAAATACGTCCTATCCATAACAAACATGGATTACATAACCAAGTATTTAAAGTACAATGAATCAGTTAACACTTGAAATGATTATACTAAGGAAATATTATTAACAATGCAATATTAGAGGATCATATTTGATATCATATTTATGTATATAGTTATTTTATAAATTAATGACAATGTTATAACTATTATAAAGGATATTAACATACTATCGACTAAGGAAAAGTACTTAGTAAGGGATAATTTCACAATCTCATTATTATCTGATGTTGTTTTTACGCAAGTATCTATTGAGACCTCTTTATCATCCAAATCCTTGTTTTCTTAAAAATGAATTTCAAAACATCTATTCTATTTACTAGACTATGGGTTAAAGTCATTTATACCCTTATTGGACCTTATATGTTTTTAAAGGAATCATTCCATCATTTTCCAAACAAGGTACTTTATGACCATTTCGACAAAATTAAGGTAAGAATGTTTTTTTAACTTATACGGTGGGTGTGGTTATTTTTCGCCATTATAACATCATTTAAGATTACATTACAATATTATAAAAATATTTTCAAAATAATTGTTTTCTTCTTTAATTATGCTACTTTTAAATGATTTCAAAATAGAAAGAGATAATTCTCTCAAATAGTTTTTATTTCATCTTTGTCTACATATTTTGATGGATTTTACACTTGTTTGAAAGTTGAGATAATCATCTATATTTTATGGAAGGTTTTGGATATGTTTGACTGTAGATGTGTTATTTTTATACCAAACATTGTTTATGGTAAAAGTATTGACATCTTGTATGCTATTTTTAATTCCAATATTTATGTTATAATTTAACCTTTTCATATGAAAAATTATTTGGACTTAATATGTGATGGGTGGAGTCCGCTATAGCTCTTCAATGCATCGGTAGGTCTCACGAGGCAATTAGACATGAAATTGTCTGAGGCCATTCCCAATTTTATATATGATTTTGGCTGAGGCAATAATCATTTTTAGACATTTTTAGATGAGGCCTTGACAAAATGATTCAAGATGTATGACATTATACATTCCACGATTATGAAAATAATAATGATGGTTCAAATATTTATTCGACTAGTAGAATACCCAGGAATATATTTTATAGTGGTATTATTTACTCTGCTCATATTCTTGATATAAAGTGTTCATGTTCATTATTTTAAAGGCATGTGTTTTGAATTATTCATCCTTCCTAATTTTTATGTTATTTTCCATTGTATTTCTTACCATTAATGAGTGTTTAAGCTCACCCCTTTCTTATGTTTCATTTTTCTAGGAAATGAAGAAGTTAGTTATGAGTGACATGATAGCATAATCTAGGAGGATTGGATGTTTTTAATGGAATAAATTAGTGTTTTATTTATTTATAAGTTGTAATGTTGAACATATGTATGTATCTTGTATCCAATAATACTAAACCGTTCGGTTTTCGAGACACGATTCTTTGTATCATTCAAATGTTATGTAATAAAGCACTGACTCGGGGTATATGGGGTCGGGGCATTAGAAAAATTATGTACTCATAAATTTTATCTATCAATTAAATATATACATTCTTCTAATTTTAATGATATAATTTGAAATATGTAAAATATATATGACAAATTACATTTTATGTTAATATATATATATATATGTTTATTTCTTCTTAATTTATAGTTAAATATCACATAAATATATTTTCACGTGATTTAATCATAAGGAATGTTCTAGTGTTAGTCTTGTATGGTGGTTATTCTTGAGTTGATTTCATGATAATTTTCATGAACGTTAACTTCTCTAGAATATTATTTCACTAATACCCTATTTTTGGAGTTTTACCTAGGCTTGTTCTTGGGAAAACACTAATAAATCCCCCTATATTCTAAGATCAACCAAAAAATCTTCAAAATTATAACTTCTATAACCTATTTAAATTTATTTCATTTTAATTCATATATATCATAATTAAGGTTCATCCATCTATATATTATAATATAAAATCTATGTTATAATTATAAAATAAAATATAATTATTTTAGTGTATCAATGTTTAATTTTATTATTGTATTATGTGTGAATTATGTTATTTGACATAATATTTTTTTATGAAAATTTAACACCAAAATTTCTAGAAGTTACATTCTAAACCATTTAATAAATTTTGGCCTAGAAATTTTAAGCATCACATAATATTAAAAAAAAAATAGAACATAAATAATAGTGACCAATAAAGATATAATTTCTCATGAGATAAAAATAATAAAAAATGAATATTTTTTCCTTATAAAACATCAATACTAATGTTGGATTTTTCATCAATATTTGGGGTTAAACATCCCCCTGAGTATGTTTTGTGGTATACATAATATATTCATTTTCCCAAGAGATATCATGGTCATCCGTACACAGATTTATTTTTATACATTGGATTGAAATATGAAATGTGATTTATTTATTTCATTTATTAAAATAGATCTGATTTATAGAGAGAAAATATATTTTAAAAATCACATCAAATTAATCTAAATGAATAATAGTATGAGTGGAATGAATTTTTATCCCATAAAATTTATAGTACATTCACATACCATAGATAAAATAAATATAAACCAAAATTATTTTATTTATAATTCAATATATAATAGTTCATGAAAACATATATTTTTGGATTAATATGAAAATATAGATTTAAGACCCCCTACCCCTTATTATTTATAACTATCCACATTAATGGTTGAATTTTTATAGGATTTTCTTTATTCCCTGGAAATATGAGGTGGTTGGTGTCGATTATAATGTTAATACATTGAATTTTTCAATTAGATTGAAAATTGTAAAAGTTCATACCCACCAAAACAAGGAATTGATAGTGGTTCATTTAACTGCAGATTATTTTCCCCATCATTTTAATGGATCACAGTATTTTTCATAGATGTTGTTTCTTGGTTCTATCCATTACAATAGATAAAAAAACCTCTTATTCCTTTCATATATTACCCATTTTCAATGATCTAACAATTTCTCATGATGAAGATTAAATATTATTTCATTCAGTATCTCCTTCACTTGAAATTTGATGATCCTTTATACATATATTCTTTTTTGTTTTCAGATATTCAAATAAATTCCCGTTTTTATAATAATTATTGGATGATGGTTTAGAATAATCATATTATTTCACAATCCAGCTACAATAATTATATGTTTTTATTTATGAAAATATTAATATTTTCAATGGAATCCTTTGTTAGATACGTACCTTCGGGATTCATTCATTACAAAAACTAAATATATTAAATGTTAGTCGTGAAAAATTGACATCATATGAGAATTTTTGTATCATATCAGATGAAAAAACATTTCCGTGAAAATAATGAACCATTAAAAATATTATAATTTCTTTTACCACATCCAATGTAATTATTGGTACAATATTGGTTTTTTTATTTATTATCAAATACTGTTTGACATAATTCCTTTAAATTTAATATCCATTGTAGGAGATCATAATATGAATGGTATTATATAAATCATATCCCCATGCTTCTATAACATAGTGTGTTGTATTATTCCAAATCATCAGGTTATGAGTAAAAATCACGATCAAAATATTTTGTCTTTACTCTGGGTGACTATGATAATGTGTATCTAGGTTATAACTCTATCCAATTATATGAATCCATATATGGATTTAATTGATATGAAATTATACAGTCTCTAATTTCGAAAAACATAAACATGTTAACCAAAAAATAGATTCATGATTAGGATTTTTACTAAAGTTCACTTATATTATCTACCAATACAACTAAAAAATAATAAGAAATAACTAAACTATATTATGATAGAAATTGAGATTCTAAAACCCATACTAAAGGGTTTGGTTAAAAAACACTTTCCTTAAACTCCTCATTTGAAAAAAAGTGAGATAACCCAATATAGACATGCATATATTTTATATCCATATCATACATAAATGTTATCTCAAAATGATCTGACAAACCTTCAAATAGAAGGTTTAGAGTATCATAGGATCAACTATATTAGTGACATTTTTTGGAAAATTTCGAATATTTCTATGTAATTAAAGAAAAAAATCCCTTTTGAAATCATATATGTTATAATCTTCTTAATGGCCATGTGAATGGAAACCTAATAATAAGTTGAACCTAAAATTTTAGTAATAAAAAACTGTTCATCCATGTTTATATCACATCATTATGATAAAACATGAGAAAGGTATAAATATCATATTAAAAATATCATGAAACAATATAATTTATTCTTAATCCAAAATTTTGGAATACCTAATATAAAAAAATATACACGTATGATTGAATAAAAGTGTGATATAAATCTAAAAACCTAGAATTAGGTAATTATATCATAGTATTATTTAATCATATATTTGTTGGATCAATATAACACATGACATCATATGTTTAAGTCAATGATGATCACTAGGAAGACATAACATAGTGAGTTCAGATTACATCTCATGAACTATACATAGTTTTTCATAGATTAAAACATTACATAACTCATTATATTGAAATTAGATGGAACCATTCATATCCATTACATATACATGTACATCTATTACACAAGTTGACAAGAAACTGTACAAAAATCATAAGGGTGGAAAAACCCATCAAAAAGATGTGAATTTCCAATCATGTAAAATGTAATAACATAATACTATTTCATAATGATGGCTAGTAAAAGAATTATATCAGTTATTTTATACCTTCATATTTGAAAATGAAACATTGTTCGTGATCAATGAGTTATAATTTCCAACAAAATAATGAGAAGAATTAGAAATGCAATGATAGAAAAAAATCAACAAAGATGAAATTTTAAAAAATGGGAAAAGTATAATATAATGAAATAATTTTATAATAATTTTATATTATATAATAACTGATCCCTTCAAATTTTATGTAAAATTATTATTTTTTTAAAAATGTTTTCTTCATATAATTTCTCTTAATAGAGGTGGTATATTTCGTGAAATAAGAAATTGGGGTATTCCTGTAAATCTGGATTACTTAATTGACCGAAGAATGAGTGGATCATTACGAAAGTATATTCCAATAAATTATTGTCTATTTTAACTCACTATGTACAAGAGGAACATATATAAATAATAATAATGTTTAAAACGAGTTGAATATAGAGGAAAAGTGAGAAAAGGAAAAATAAAGCATAACCGACAGGGGGTTTATGAGATCCCTTTTTAGGTTATTCAATAACATTTTTGAAAGAAAACCCATTTAATGGATAATAAATAAATATATTAATTTTTTTTAGATACATATAAGGATAATATGTGATAAAAATATTTGGGATCCCAAATTGTATGAATATTGGGTAAACAGACCACTTATGACTTCATTATCTTTCAAATTGTAATCCCATAATGGTGCAACATGAGTTGGATTTATAAATTCATTAAATTTAATGAAAAATAATTTAAAATTACTTCTATAAAGAAATTTCATTAATAAAATGTAAAATGTTTTGAATATAAATAATATATCATGAAATAAAAATTGAGGGATGGAGACCTAACACATAGGTCCAAATTCACGATATGCATGTACCTTGAATTCAGAACGATCAAATAATGTATATTAAATAATTTGTTAATAAACTTTTTTATCTAAATTTTAATTCATATTTTTTATTTATAGAAATATTTTGTTTATTTACATAATTGGTTTCTATTATATAAGTTACCTTATTTGGATAATTGAATTTCTCCAGTACTTCCTTGGTATATTTACCATGGTCAAATGTGTTATAAAATTTATTCTTAAAATCCATAGATTTAGACTTTGATGTATATTATTATTTAATTTGCAAAAAATTACATATTTTCATATGTTTCCAATAAATTGAATCAAATTACGAATATTTTGCCGATATGATAATTTAAGGATGTTATGTTTAATATTAAATTTTTTTATATCAATTATATAATATCAAATAGTAATATACCATAATATTAATAGTTTCCAAAAAAATACTATTTTAAAATAAATATATTTATAAATAAATCAACATTAGGTGGTTATATGTAACAGAATATATGTTCTATGTATAGCTTATTTTCGGGATGTATATACAGAAACACTATCATTTTACATTGATTGGTAGAGGAAGAAATTTATATTATTTATTTTATTAAAAATTACAAAATTATTTGAATTTAAATATTTTATAACTAAATATATTATTTATACAATTCATCTTTTTTGGGATGAAAACTAGAACATGTCACTCAAAGAGGTGGTAATATAATCATACACTTGATGACATATTCATTTTATTATTGGTTTTTGTGGAATGTATAAAACATTTATATCATTAGTATAACTACTTTAATTATATTAATAATATTTATTTTATTAATCATTCATTGGGAAAATATATTTTAGGGGTTATTAATGGATATTAATTTATAGAGGGTTGTTTAAAATAATACATCTCCATATGAACATTCTCCCTTGGGTAAAAAAATAACGCACCTTATCATGTCCTTTTGGAAAGAAAATGGAATCTAGGATGTGGGAAAAGTGTTTAGGAGGGACATAGGAAGGTTTTTTTTCAGCTATTTATTTCTAATGGGTTGAGAAATGGCTTGGAGATGGGTGGAATATATAAGTGAGATGAGTTATATTTTTGTAATAATATAATATTGAAGAAACTATTCACATTTAATCGTATATAATATTACAATATAATATAGTGGGGAATGATATGGTCAATATAACTGTCATAAAATCATTTATTTACGAGTTTTTTACATGTTTTATGTTTATTACCCTCGGTTAAACACATTTTATGTGGTTTTACCTTTATTATAATAAATAATTTTTTACCTCAGTAATTTAATTTGTATTCATAAAAAGAATAACAAATTATATAATTTTTAAATAATGATAAAAAAAATGTAATCATTTTTTTCAATGAAATTTCTTATTTAAAATATTAATTTTATTCTTAGGTCACATAAAGTGTGTGAACCCTTTTTTTAACAAGTCCACCTTTATGCATAAAAATATTATTTTTAATGAAATTATATTTATTGTAAACATTAATTAATCCAACTAGTTTATTAATATAAATTTTGATTTATTTGACTTACAAATAGGACCAAAATATGATTATAACATCAAATTCCATATTTAATGAAAAATTTAAAATTGTTTTTTATTATAATAAATTTATTTTTTGTGTTCCCTAATATTAAACATGATGAAAATAAATTAAAAACATTTTTTACAAATGAATAATTTTTTCATTAATAAAATTCTTTATGAACACAAAATATTTTCTATATATTTTGAGTCATTTTGAGAATATTTTAATTTAAAAATGCTACATAATTAATAAAATTCATATTTTCCCCAATTTAATAAAAATTCTTTCTTTTTAGAGAAAAAATTACAATTAATTCGTATATAATACTATAATTAGAATTCTAAAAGAGGAGATAATTTATTAAAATTTAATTTCTAAAAATAAATATCAAATAATAGTAAGAAAATATAATGAAATTTTTTTTCATTGGAAAAGATAATTATTACAATATTATTTATTTTTATTTCTATTTTTTAGTAACTAATAATTAATTTGGGGTTATATTATCCTAGAAGATATAAATATATATATATTAGTTTCATTACATAAATTTTGAAAATACAATCTTTATTAAAAAAATTATCAAAATAAATTTCATCTTCTTTTTTTATTGCATTTATCCATAAAAAAAAATTCATTAAACTATAAAACATAAAAAGTAAAAAAAAATGTGATAAGTATCTTTTTAACATAATAATTACATGCGTATATCTTCATATTTTATAGTTGAATTTCCCTAATTATATCCATAAAAGATCTAGGTATATGTTATTATCTATGTAATGAATTAGATTTTCCATCATTATTTTTAGATATTCAATAGATTATTTTCAAGAGTTGGAATTGAGACGACATGTGATCCCGAAGATCGGTGTTCTCAGAAATTTTATTTGAAATATTTTAAATATTTTAAATAAAAATCCCATAAAGTTTTCTTGATAATGTATAATAATGTATAAATTAGGGTTCAATTCAGAAATCCTTGGGCACTGTTTAGTTGAAAACATATATTTTACCTAAAGTGTGATATAAACGTTATCGGTGTGGGGAATTAGTAGATAATTCATCATTAGTGTAAATTTATTCAAATAAATTAATAAATTGTATTATTTTAAATTCATTAACTCTCCAAATTATATGTAATTAAGTAGTCTATTATGATAGAATTTCATGGTTATTCTCATAACCCTAGAACTATTAGAGAGACATTGGGGAGAGCATTTGGGGTTCTCTCACAGTAAAAAATCAAACAAATCTATTATCCATAATTAGCATGTGATAAAATTTAGAAATATATCAAATGATGAAGACTCTGAATTTTTATTCATCTGTGATAAATCCTTCTTGTGGAAGGACATTTTTTTATTTGATTCTTTCCCTAATTTCATTTTCTAAGAGGAATATTGATTAATCAACCAATAGATTTATATGTGGATCATGGGTATTATGTAATGGGTTTTTAGAGATTTATTGGGATAATTACATTGTGATTATCTTAATATCACATTTATTTTAACTATGTGAAATCAAGACAAACAAGTTCAGGGGACATTGTTCATTCATGACAGTTTTGGATGTTCATTTTACCCCTTTTTCTTTATTAATCATGAGATCTATTCATTATACCATGTTCCGACATCCCCCAAGGAAATTGATGGTTATGAACCCATTTCATTGTGTAGTGATTTTATAAACTAGACCAGGGCATGACCATACATGACATCAATGTGTAGGTGGTAGATCCATAGAGATTACACTGGATTGGGAACTCCCTATCCTAATGTGGTGTGTTAATGGTGATGGGTTAAATGAAATATATTTTTAAATAGATTTGGAGGCCACAGTCCAGAGAAACTACATTGAATGGATTTCCCAAAATAAAAAGGTAGTGTCTAGAGTTTTTGAGGAAATATATCTAGGAGACATCGACAAGAGGGTGCGCAAAATAAGGAACCATGGTTTCTAGAAAAACATGATCCACACTACATGTATTTCAGGATTACATGGAATGTGGGGACCTCCTAGAAGAATTGCAGGATTAGAGAGGGAGATTATTATCAAATGGAATGTGCCTTGTTGAGCAAACTGTGGTCCCTTTGGTGTTCTTAGAGTTTAACTCTGAGAGTACATGGACATGAGTTGGAGTACACATAATATAGCATCTTGTGAATTCCCAAATGGACATATATTACAACGGTGTACACAATAACATCCAAGTACTCGTACAAGGGATAAAGAAAATGGTTAGGTAATAATTAGGTATTGCTACACAGACATGGACACATCCTATTTACATGGGCTTGACCAAGGGTTTAATGGAATAGTCTTGCACCCCTAATACACACCATTTACTCCTTAAATGTTTCCATGGATCCCTTACCCTTAGTATCATTGACTATATTCATTAGTGTACGTTACCCATATCCATACAATGAGGGTCAGTATAGAATCCCCTCTTATAAATAGCACATTAATCCCTTCTCTAGGGCTGCATGGATAGTGTATTTCTAATCCGTCCATGATTCCAATAGTGAGATCCTCTATTCCTCATTGTTCCCAATGTGTATTTTTTGGTATCATCGTTAACAATAATACATGGGATTTGATCCTATACAAAGTCATTTAATCCATAATGAGTTTTTGGTGTTCCCCATGGACATGGGAGTCACCCACATCTATGTATCATATCACATTTGAAATTTAAAATATAATATTATTGGAGAGACTAGTTGATTATTACCTCTATAATAGACAACATTAGTGGTATTAGACTCATGGAATTTGTTCTCTTGGAGGAGTTCATTTAGTTAACATTTGAGTTGGAATCCTAGACTGGCATTACATATGTGACATTCATTTAGACTGTGTGTCTTTGTTTAGTATATGTAGAAATTCAATTTTTATTCATTATAGAAATATAACATTATAGATATGATTTTTATTCCTCTTTTGTATGATTTTTTGTATCTGTTTTTCCTATTGAGAATTGTTATAATCACCTCTACAAAGGATTTTCCTAAAAGTTTTGTGTTTTGTATAGATGATTGACCTTTTAATAGAGTCCTAGATGAACAAATAATAGATGTTTCATAGTGAGATCAGATAGAATAAGGTGTGTTCATGTGGTATCGTGAAAGTATTCCTCATTCATATTTTTGGTTGGTATTTCTATTTGACTTTTTTTTGCAGGATTTAATTTGTCCCTATATACAATTATATACATACTATCATACTTTGGTTTTGGGATTTGATGTATTCATGTGTGGATGATCCTTGGTTTTTATATTTCCTCGTCCTATAGGCATGGTGATTTGTGAATGTGAACACATACTTAGACTAAGTCATTCCATGATAGTTATATGCCTATTCAGTGCAAGTCTCCCCCAAAAAGCCTATTGAAGTGATGCTTGGTGAAAAACAGAATGGGACCCTATGGGATGGGAAGTGGAAGAGTTATATTAGATAAGTCTTTTTCACCTCAGGATCAGAGCCTATGTGATTGTTTTGGTGTGAGGATGTTTGGTGTATCATGTTTGTCTTTCATGCTAGGGAATCAATTGTTTTTGTCGCGACTAACGTATCCATACACTAATACTTTGATCACCATCTTTTTTATTGGCTAAATGAGAATGATGGTTTCAGGGGAATCAATAATACATTAATCCTATAGGGATGGGTTCTGGTTTCCTTGTATTTTTTGAGTGAGATGTCAAGATATACTAATTTAACATGGTACCTATTGGTTATTTTAGGATGTATCCAAAATTTATCCCAGTTATGCTTCATCATTAGGATCAAAATGATAATCTATTCAGTGATGATGCATTGATACCGAGACCAGTTATAGATATGTTTCCTCCAGGTGGGGCACCATCTATACCACCACCTATAAAGATACCGATGGTACCCAAAGTACCACAGGATTAGGGGCGCATTCTAGGAGCACATCATTATTATTTGAAACAAAGATGACTATGGTTCTATGAGAATTATTACCCACAAGAATATCAAGACTGACATGATGAAGTGACATGAATTTTCTCTATGTTCATCACACTAGTAGATCTGATGGTGGTTTGGGGGAAATCGTTCTTCATAGATTAGAATGAAGATGATATGTTTTGGTGGCCTAGTCTTATAAATAGGATAATCTAGAAAAGATATATTTTGTGAACCTTTTTATAGAGGATCTATATACACCTATGGTGAGGGTTTTACTTATTAGGTGGAATCAGCAGCTCCATAAGGGATGTGACACAATATACGAGTATTCATCCAGGATTACCAACCACTCCAAGTCCTCAGTGGATATAGATTATTGTCAGTTCTTTCTCGGTCATAAATTTGATCGAGTACTTCACGAATAAATATGGGATAGTGTTATCACACTATAAATTCCTACATTCATTGCGATGATAGATTTATATTTTTTTGGTGAAAGTTTCTTGGCAATAAATTCATGGATATTGGTTTCTAAAAGTAAGAATCAAAGATCATAGACCTCATTAATGTGGATATGATTTCAGTCTTAGGGAACTACTCATTAGATATGATTCAAGGCGAGGTCTCAAAATGAGGTTCCATAGTTCAGGGACCAAAATATGGGACCAAACATCATAGAGGGAGTATTTCTACTCTTGTTTTAGCAGGGGACATATTTCCGAAGATTTTTTAATCATCCATATGGCTTATAGAGAAAACATGGATAGGCCATGGAGGGAAAGGCATCAATAATAGGAGACATATTTGGTAGCATGGTAGATGTGGCGGATGAACTTTTAGAGTAACTAGTGGTGTTATATTATTTAACATGTTACCAAAACCACCAAAAGTTATCGACACTAGACTTAATGAGCAAGAGGAAAGGGCTGGGGACATTTGTAGGCGATTGAGGCATTAAAACCAGAGACTCTGAGAATGATTCGATATAAGAAATGTGGAATTTATGCAGTATTGATATATACACATTATATTAAATCCCTATTTAATAACTATATGTTTTGATACATTGAGATACTGATTGAGCCATTTTTTTAACCATTGCACTTGTAGACTCCTACTATAGATGAATCAGTGATCAAACAGTTTGGCTGACTATGTGACCAAACATGAGGTGAAATGAATTTCTATTTGAATCCATTTTTTTCAATGATAATGGATGTTAGCAACATATTAGGTATGTAATATCTACAGTTATACTAGATTTACAATTTTCAGAAGAGGATGTGGTGTTTCTATAGGGATGGAAGCATGATTCCCATTATGGTGTAAAAGTAAACTGAGGTAGTGAAGAATGGACTCATTCATAGGATTGTGCAACCAGTTACTCATTAGTTTTCAAGTGTGACCCTTGGTATAGTGGATTTAATTTGGTTTTAGTTCCCTATACTGGTTGTGGTGCATGTGGAAATCTTCTCAGTTGATGTTCTAGGATTACCCAATATCAAGAGATAGACTTTCGAAATGATCTACACATCGTGATGAAACTGATATATGATCTATCATATTAGATGACTTATGTATTGCATCACAATATACGGGTGAATTTGGATTACTTGAAGATGAATATCTTTTTTAGATACTTTGTTTCAACATAGGCCATCCAGTTCTGTTCACCAAGAAGTCATGTAGGTGCTTGAGGTTTTCTGTGGTCTATTAGCTCCTAAACTAGGTGACAGTGAATAAAACATATCCATTACAAAGGATTGATCACCACTTTGATTTGTTGAGAGGGACACAATGGTTCTCAATTGTTGACCTCAAATTAGGATATCAGCAGATTGATGAACATGATTAGTATATTCTAATAATGAAATACATATGTTGATATAATCACTATGTGTACTATTTAATTACCTTTTCCTAGAATAAAACCCCAATAGTTTTATGTGAATCTTGAAATGAAACTTTCATCCCTTATATTCCTAGTTCATGGTAGTCATTATAAATGATAACTTTTATAGCATATGAGGATTTTCATGATGTCACATGAGGATGGATCTATACGTACTCTAAGAGCACCAACATTACAAAAATCTCTCAATGTGTAATTTATACACAAAAGTGGTATAATTTATAAGATATTTTATCATAGAAGATGGAGTGGATGTGGACCTGACCAAGTTGAGGAAATGTTATATTGGGAGACACCCAAGAGTGTGACAAGGGTGCAGAGCTTCCATGGGATGGAAGGATGTTACCAGATATTCATATATGATTTCGATATGATTTAAACACCCATGATATCTTTAACCTAAATAGGGTAGTATTTCAGGTGAACTAAGATGTTCTAGTAGGCATTTGAGCGGTTGAGGTAGAGATTGATGAGCCCTCCCATCTTGAGATTTCTAGAGGACACAATTAATTAGGATGTGTTGTGTGATGAATCAAGAACCTATCTTGGTTGAGTTCTAATGGAGAGGACAATAATGATTTTCTATGGTTCACGTTAGTTTACACCACCTGAGTAGAACTACGCGACCCATGAAAATCAATTAAAACGAGTATTTTGTTTAATAAATTTGTGGTGAAAGTAACTGATAAGTTATAATTTTATTATCTATCATGATCACTAGAGTCTTATGATTATCTTATCATATAAGGATCACAACATGAGAATGAGTTGATGGATATCACTCCACAAAGAATATAACTTTGAGATTGTATATTGTGGCAACCTAGGAGTTTACAATATTTTTCTTTTTTAAATAAATTTAATAAATTCTATAATTATTAATTCATACAACACATTGTTAGATTTCATTACATGAAAGAGAAAATTTCCTCAATAGCTTTCATTACACACAAGACTGAGGTTTTCCAAAAAAAATTATTATTAAAAAATTACTATTTAATATAATAAGATATAACCTAGACAATAAACATGAAGTCTTGAATAGTATTACTAACTTTTTAAAATACACAAATATAATATCAATTCATTAATTTGAATCAAAAATATAAACCACATGGATATAAAGGAAACATTTTTATTTTTTTCACCCAAAATAATTTTTTCTTGATAAATTAATTTATTTAAAATTATTAAATGATATTAATTAAATTTATATGTTAAATGTTAAATAAAATATATTTCACATTTATTAAATACATTTTATAGGTTTATGATATGAACAATCCCAATTTTTATGCATAATAATATATATATCTTGAAAGGGTAATTTTTCCACCTTTTAATTGTGATACTATATTAAAACAGAATGTATGAAATTTTATAAATTATAATTTTACCAATAAATTTTTTTTTAATTACTTATGTATAAATTATCATGGGTTATTTTTTAGTTATTTCTTAGTACTGTTTTATTTTTTGATGAATAGATAAAAAATACAACATTATAGTTAACAAATGCATTTTTTTAATAATTATTCTAATTTAATGTTATTTTTAACGTCACAATATATCAATAACACATTATTAATCCAATTTCTGTCAATTTAATCATTTTTATATTGAAATTTGATATAAAAACATATTGATCTCTTGAACGATTTCTTTTTCCTCCATTACCACCATGACTACGAGATTAGCCTCAATCATAATTTATCCTATTCTTTGAATTAAATTTTTAGAAATGGAAATATAATGTTGTGATAAGTATGATATTTAGATTCATGCGTGATAAGATTAATTCTTTTGCATATTATGAATACTAATTTTTTCTAATTTATATTTAACATGGTTATGGGTAAACGAGGTAATTAAAGGTAAAAATAATATTATAATATTACAAAAAATTACCATTTAACATATCTTAATTTCATTTAATGAGATTATTTTGAAAAAAATAATAAATTGGACCAAATTATAATTATTTTATTCCAAAATGGATAAAAATATGACATTTATAATATCTTATTTAATGATAAGTTAAAAGTTTCATAGTCAGGTTTTTTAACATGTTTTAAATTTTTAATACATTGTAATAGTAAAGATAAACTATATTATAAAAAATAATTTGAAATATAGTAAATTTATCTTCATCTTGATTATTTATTTTTGGTTTTTAAAGAAAAAATAATTTAATTAATGTCTTACATAATAATGATGCAATAATTTCTTAATTAATGGAAATATAAAAAAAATGTTGTAAATAATATTAAATTTAATATAATGTTAAATTATTAATGAAATATAAAAATTTAATTGATATATTAAACATAATTTTTGATATATTTCATTTTTTTGTTTAACATTATCATGTTATAATATTTTTTAGGACATAATGAAACATATCAAAATTGAAATACATATTACATTAGAATCAATAATATATAAATAATTGATATTAAATTCCTAAAAATTTAAAATATTGAAAAGTAAATATAATAAGATTAAATATTTCATCAAGGATCTATTTTGGGTTACTTTGGAAACTTATAGTAAATATATTAACCCTAATGATTAAAAAATATTTGTTGTCCTGCTAAGAGATAATGTGTTTAACTAATTGTTAAAGCCAAACATAAGATTAATATTGTGAACTAAATATTTTTAAAAATAATTGCATCCTATTATTTATACCCATAATCATTAAATATTATAAATAATTCACGTTGGAGAGATTTTAATTCAAAAATAAATTTATATTAATTTATTACCTTAAATGATTCTATGAGTGCCCTCCCCTCACTTATAAAGAGAATCTGTATCCCTCACATTCTCTCACCACATTGAGCTTTATATATTGACTAAAATCTATTAATTAATCCTCTAAAAAGTCTTATTTATGTTCTTGATAACCTTTTATTCTAAAAAGTCCAATTGTATTCTCTCTAAGTGGATATCCAATGTAATTCTACCGATGAAGAGGTAAACGTTTTACCAATTCATTTAACTTCATTTCATCTTGTACATAAACATCCTTTATTCATTCCATAAATATGTAATAAATATAGTATAATATATATTTTGATATGTAATTATGATTACGTTACAACCATATTTCTCTTTTTATCTATCCTATGAAATATAATACCACCATGGGTGCATACGCAGGGCTTACCATCTCCACGATGTGGTGTATTTTTTAATTCTCCACATTATTTGGATGTGAATCATTATTAATATAATGTATAAAATAATAAATATGAAATAATATTGATTCTTTATAACTAGTATACCATCCAATTTCATAAAACATTACTATCAAGGGAATGATATCATTGCTCACGCATATGTACAACCTACCAGATCCACGATAGAATGAGATTCATTCACCACATGAACCATTCATGAGAGACTATAAAAAATATATATGGTGAGTGAATATAATATTTATGAACATAATTTCAATTTGGATATGATGAATATATATCTTATTCAAAATAGACAGATCTTACACGAAATATAATAATAAAATGAAGCATTTAACACCTGAAACAATAGTAATAGTGAAATACTTTTATAAAAATGATATAAGAGGATTATATAATTTATATTAAATGTTTAAATAGTTATTGTATAATTTAATAAAATGATTTAAAAATTATTTTTGAGGTTTTCACACCCTCAACTAAAGGGATTTAAAAATTAAGGTTTAAAAACACAATTTCATTATAATTCAGTTTTGATTATATATGTGTATTTACTGATACATATTTTGTATCCATGTTTCGATTTCTTAATAGTATATTTCAAAATATTAATACTATTTTTATAAAATTCTTAATGTCAATTTTACCAATTATTTAATTTTTATATAACACAATGAATATAATAATTTTTTTATTTTCCCAACGATGTACTCATTGACCTTTTTGAAAAAATATGAATGGAATTTTTTTATCTAATAAGGATTGATCAAAAGAACCTTTACAAGATTACAACATTATTTTCATTTAAATTTTTTTCATGTTAAATTGCGCTAAAATTTTCAAAAAATTTCAATATAAATGGGGTACTACTCTGAAGGAAATTTTAATGATTTTATTTCATTTTGTTATCTATGTCAATATCATATGTTTGATTTTATGCTAAATTGAGGATAATTTCCTATGACACAATAAACCATATTGTATTGAATGGTTCATGATATGTTTGACTTTGGATATTCTACTTTGAAATCTTTCATGGTATATATATAATGTATTAATATTTTGTATAAAACATTTAATATGAATTTTTATCTAGGTTTTGTTTCACTATTTTCCAATAAGGAATGCATTAGTATTAGTGTGTAAGGGGTGGGGACCAATATATCCCCTTGATACATCCATAGGTCTCATTAGACAATCTATTTTGTGTTTTCAACCATATATGTATGGTTTCTTGTAATAATCCTTGATATTATGTTTATGATGTATAACATTATGCATTCCCCCATTATGTGATTATATGTTGATATTACATGTTATTATTTGACTAGTAGAGTATCTATATAAATGTTTATATGAAATTATTTGATTTATTAATCACATATTATTCATAACTTTTTTATGTGTATTATGACTAAATTATACAAAATTCATTATAGTTTATGCATATTTATTAATAATATCTACCCTTGTATTCTAACACTTATTGATCATTTGAAATAACACCTTTCTTTTGATTTATTTTCATAGGATTTCAAATGTTTATTCTAATAGATTTGTAGGGCTCAACTGGGATATTAAGTAATTTATAAATGGATTATCTTTGTCGTATTAAATGTTCTGAATTGTTATTTAAGATTCATGCATGTAATCTATTTTCTAAGACTGCTAAATAGATTGGTCTTTTGGGTTTCACACATGTCTCTATGAAAATTTAATGATGTAAGTCAGTATCTTTGATATTCCTAGGTTGGGGTGTGGCATTTGGTATCAAATAATGTGCAACAGTGATTCTAGAAACTATATTTTGAAAACATAGATATTGGAACATAACCCTAAAACCTACTTTTATGATAACTAAAAAAGAACACAGTTGAATTTTGTAAAGGTATATATTGTGTTAGTAATGCTATAAATACATCCTTATCTAGATAGTACAAGAGAACATTGTTTTGCAACAAATTTACATAGGATTAATGACTCCAATAATATGCATCTGGCCTTACTTGATGTATAGTTGTACATGAAAAAAGGACCTTATGTGCACCTAGATTAACACTCCTAAGAGATATTATTAGGATCTTACAAATTTTATTTACAAATCATTTTAAGGGATATAGAAGTTAATATGTCACCAAATAATCCATGTTGGTGATTATTAGATTATATATCCACAAATATTTAATTTATGTTGTGTATTAGAGTAGTTTATGGATAATAAATTATGATATGTATAACATAGTGTATGTTGTCATTTAGAAATGGTGCATTATAATAAGAATATGAAACTCCTTGACGCATGTGATCAATCGAGTAAAGAGTATCATATCATTCATGGCCTTAAGCCAATACATCATAGGGAAATAGTCTCCCTAGAATTATCATTGTAATAAGACATTGTATCATGTGATAAAGGGACAAAAAATAGTAGTATAAGTATTATATCTTTCAAGGGATGTATGATAATCAGAATATATATGATAAAAATATCGTTAATGGGAAGAATGATAATAATTGTTTTCTAAACATTTAATAATTTTTGAAATAACCAACATGTTATAAACATAATTGGTGTTTACTAAATATTTTGTGAGAATATCCACCCTTATTGGTATTAAAAGGTTATGAAAAATTTTTCTGATATACAATTATTCAACAAAATGGAGATGAGACACCACTAAAATCATTTTCTAATGCGTCAATAAAATGTACCCAAAAAGAGGATAATACATCATGGTCAAGAATAAGCTACTACCATAGATGAGATGGAATTATTGATGTGGTAAATATTGTATTCAATAATTATTTCATTTCATCATTTTAATGATGACAAAATAAATAGATTATTGATTTGTATAATATTAATTTTATGGCACTGACTACCATGGAAATGATTAATCTTTTGTGGAAAATGTTGTTTATTCCAACATTGATGGACTTTACGAAGTTATTGTATTTAAGGAGTATATCAAGTGAACTATGTTATATTTATGTAATAAAGAAGAATTCACATTTTCAATAATGCTTTATTGAAATTATGGTTATTACCTTGATTAAAGGGATTACATAATGATGAAATTCACATGTTTGGATTGTGGAAAATAAGAGACTCTTCATGTTCGGAAATGAATAATAGTAAGTTCATTTTGGAAAATATATCCATATATGAAATTTTATAATAAGATATTTGGTAATGGGTTTAGAGGATTATTTATTACATTACCCAATGATGAATCTTGTGCTAAGAAAATATGTTGAAATAGTTCAATGCACTACCACAAGATAAGATTGTTTTTATAAAATAGAAATGTATCAAGTAATTATGTTTCCTTAAAATCATTTAGAGTGGTAGAATTTATCTACAAATGGAATATTACATAAAAAGTCTAATTTCTGTAAACTAATGGTACATTAAATAATCATGGATTCAGGGATTTGATGCTCTCATTTTTTATGTTGATCATTCTGTTGTTTGGGATTGTTGAACTGAATAAATCCTTACAAGTATTTATTCATTTCTTCCATATATGTATCTCTACATTGAACTAATGTTCGCCAAATAGAGTTCCTACTTTTGTGGTGATATGAACATTTCCCTTTCATACATATTAAGAATATGTGTCACTGATCCTTTTTATGATGCTTATTCATTAATAATTTAATTATAAGCTCTAAAACTCTTGATTATAGAGATCAGTTTTAAATTTAGAGGATGAAATTTAGTTATAGTGGGGAGATAGTATAACCCCAATAATTTAAAATATCTTTATTTTTAAATTAAATTTTATTTATTCAATATCTTCTAATGACACTAAACTGAGTTATCTTTTATTATAATCAAGAGAAACTTTCATCGATATCATGCAAGACATGAAAGTCCGAGTTCTAAAAAAAATAATTATTAGAATTTTATTATTTTATATAATAATTTATAACCCATCCATAATATTAATGTTTAAAAAAAATATTAACCAATATATAAAAATATATATATAATAGAAATTCATTTATTAGAAACAAAAATATACGCCACTTGAATATAAAGGTATATTATTTATGCTCCCAAAAGAATTATGATTTAATAAAATAAATTAATTAAAATATTTAAATGATATTAATGAATTATATATTTCATATCTTCAAAAAATTTTATTTCCATTCATCTAATATATTTTATAGGCCTAAAATAAGAAGAAACCCATTTTTTACGCATAAAAATATATTTTTCATAATGGTTAATATTAGAGATATTTAATTGTGTGCCTATATTATATATATATTTTTTAAAAAATTACTATTTTATTTCTCAAATTTATAATATGTTTTTAATTTCAATGGTCAAAATAATCATTGGGTGACTTATGAGAATTTTTCTAAGATGTTTCATTTTTTGATTAATAATGACAAATGCAGCATTCTAGTTAAAAATGACCTTTTATTTTAAATAATAATTATACACTATATAGATCTCCAAAATAATAATATATCTATAAAACATATATTAATATTTATTAGATCATTGAAATCATTTTTAAAAAGAATTTTGATATAAAAATATATTGAACATTTGAAAATTTTCATTTATACACCTTCACACCATGACTATGAGATTAGTGTAAAATGTTATTTATAATTATATGTCAATTGAATGAAAAAAAGTAAATACATGGTTGTAATAAGAATGACATTTATATTATAATAGGATCACTTTATTTTTTTGATATTATTAATAGAAATTATTTATTTACTACAGTTAATGGTAAAACAGGTAATTAATTGTAAAAATAATACGAAAAAATTTAAAAAATTACCCAAACACTTTTCCTAACATCATTTGAAGAGTGTGTTTGAAGAAAAATATTCCTTATGTTGAATTTGTAATATTCTGAGGCCACACAGGATTGAATATGAAATTTATATTATTTTATTTAATGGTATGTTATAATTTCTATACTCATGTTTTTTAATAAGTATTAAATATTTAATACATGGTTATATATAAAATAAATTTGACTATATATAATAATATTGAAACTAATTAATTTATCATCATCATGATAATTTTTGTATGTTTTTAGTGAAGAATAAATTTAATTAAAGGATTGCATAATAATTATGTAGTAATTGTTTAATTAATGAAAATATCAAATAAATAATATCACAATTAAATAAATAAATATACTTTTAACTAATTATTGACATAAAATAATTTTATTGATAATATAGACACTTTTTTGCATATTATTAATGATTTACTATCTATTATCATGTTGTTATGATATTTTTAAAAAATAAAAAATAAATAGTATCAAAATTTACATAAAAGATTCATTAAAATACTTTTTTTATTAAATGATATTAAATTCAATAAATTAGAAAAATATTTCAAATAAATATAATAAAGTTAAATATTTCATCAATGACATAGTTGGGGTTCTTTTGGTAGTTTATAGTAAATATTTTAATAACTAACAGTAAAAAAATCATGTTTTCATTGTAAGAGTTAAAAGGTTTAACTAATGGTTAATGGAAAAAGATAAGACTAATATTGTGACATAAACATATCTAAAAATCGTTGGGTAAGGGTATTGTGACCCATAATCATCATAGATTCGAATAAATCGCTTTGGAGTTATTTTAAACTGAAAACTAATTTGAATTAATTTAATATTTCAAATTATACCAAAAGTACAACCGTTTCTGGTAAAAATGCACCACTCCCACACTTCCTCTCACCACATTGATCCTTATAGCTCAAAAAACCGCTAAAAATTATCCCCATTTATTTATTGTTACATTCAAGAGGGTCCGGACTTATAAAAAGGCAAACCCTCATATCCCTCAAAGGAGATCTTGTGGATGTCTACCAAAGAAGAGGTAATTATTTTTCCAATTCATAATAATTCATTTCATCATCCAATTCATATTTATATTAATTTTCCATAAAAACATAAAATCGATAAAATCATATATATGATAAGATTTTGTTATAATTATAAGACAACTGTATTCCTTCTTTTAATAATCCAAAGAAAAACAATATCACCATGTGTGTGTAGGTATGGATAATCGTCTCTACATAGTGGGGTAATTTTTGTTGTCACCACCTTATTTGGATGTGTATAATGACGAATAAAATTGAAAAAATAATAAATAAGACATGGTATTGATTCTGTATAATTAATATACCATCCAATTTTTTACACCATTAGTATTAAGGGAATGATACCATCACTTTTGCATATGTACAACTTATTGTCTCCACAACGCGATGCGATTCATTATCCATGTTAACAATTCACAAGGGATTAAAAAAATTATATGATGATTAAAAATAATTTTTATTACAATAATATAAGTTTTTATATAATGATATTTTACCCTATACTTATGAAACATTACATAAAATTCAAAAAAAAAGATGATAAAATTAAGTAGTTAGCATAAGAAACAATGATAATAATGAAATATTTTTTTAAAAACATTATGGGGATCATATATTAAATACTAAATATGGATATTATTTTTATTTAATTTTATAACCTGCTTCAACCAGTATATAGAAGGTTAACACAATCTCAACTAAAGGATAGTGAAATATAGGGTTAACTTCACATCTCATTATTATCTAAGATTTTTTTGTATGTAACTATTTACATGGAAATATTCTGCATCTATATTTAGATTTCATAATAATTTATTTAAAATTATTGTGATTATTATTATACCACTATTTAAATTCATTTCTACCAATGTTTGACTTTTAATAAAACGTTTTGAAAAGAATATTTTTTTAAACGAGGTAGTTTATTAAATTCATGAATAATACTAAAGGAATTTACTTTTTTAACTTAAATGTCCAGATAGAATCTTAAATTTCATGATTAAAATTTTCATTTCACTAATAATAATTTCATTTAAATTTTATTTTCACTTCTAGAATGATTTCCATATAAAAAGGAGTATTTCTCTAAATATATTTTCTATTTATTTTTTATATTGCTTCCATATTTTTAAGCATTCTTAGTTAGATTTATGATTAGTGGATATTGAGTTATTAGTATAAAATATACCATATTGAATTGAATGGTTTATTATATTTTTTAAAATTGATGTTAAATTTTTATTGCATTCATGGTTAATGATTAATTTATTAATATATCATATTCTATATTTAATACGAATGTTAATGTTTGTATTCTTTCACCCTTTAATTATCAGGAAAGAATTAGAAATAAAAATATATGGACAGGGCCCACTGTAGCACATCGAAGTATTGGTAGGTCTCACTAGAGAAACTAGATTAGGTTTTTAACCATGTATTTATGGTTTTTGGCTCAATACTTTACAATATGTTTATGATTTCAAGAATTATTCATTCCCAATTTATAATATTTGTTAGTGATATTACATGTGAATATTCGACTTGAAGAATATATAGGTGTTTTTTTTGTAGAATTATTATAAATATTATTTCCATGATATTCTAAAGATTATAATTTTGAGGAATGTGGTTCAATTATACATCTTAGCATAATGTTAATTATTCATTACGTGTAATAAATTCTATTGTATGCTTACCCTTACTGAGAATCTGGGATCTCATCTTTCTTTTGGTTTATTTTTCTAAGATGAAAAGATAATTATTATAATTGAAATATAGGGTTATTCTTGGAAATTTATTTCTCTCAAATGATTATGTATGTTGGATTATATGTTTTTAATTGTAATGAATGTTTAATTTGTGTAATCTATTTTCGAAGACTTGTAAATTGATCCGTCCTTTATGATTCGACACATGTATCTATGAAAAATGTAGTAAAGTAACTTACTAGATCCACAGTACTTGGGTATATATATTACATCTATACTCTAGGTAATGGATACATGATAGTTGATTCTTACATTAGAAGATCTATTTCATAGTTTTTAAACGAGTCCTAAGAGCTCTTGGACTCACTATAGTTATCATTTGTGGATGTAGATGGATGATCTTATATCCATTAAATGTTATTTAGACATCCTATATTTTAGCAGTTCAGGGAGTCACTGCCATGGGGATTTTTACTATGATACCGTACATACTCAGATATATATTGTACAATCTCCTAATAGATTTTCATATGGTGGTAACTTTTCAATCTTATTAGAGGAATCACAATTGAACCAATGGTGTTACATGAGGAGGTTCTATGAGAAATCCAAACAACTGTTTTTGAGGTACATCTAGGCATCATAAATATGCACTGGGACCTCAGATGATAGTTTTGGTGGCCTAGGATATATAAGGGATGTGTATAGTTTGTCTTGTGATGCCTTTATTTTCATCATTCAACAATTAAAAACCTGATTCATGTTGGTTTAACTAAACCCATTGTTTTTCGATAATATATGTGTGATAACATATCCATGGACATAGTGATGGTCTTACAATATAATTATAGTTGGCATGATTCCATCTAGGTGATCATCTACTGAATCTTAATTTCTTCCACTTCCCAACTATTTTGTAGAATATTTCAATATAGAAGATGGGAAGTATCTATGTGTATGAGGTAGTCTGAATCCATATAGTTCAATCGATGATTGTTTCTGATTGTGATGATCGCTTGACATCTTGGTAATGAAATCGATTAGAAGAGTCATTTGGTAATTAGTTATGATTGATCACACTGTCTCACCACCAGGCTGACATATAGATTAAGTTGACCTTTGAAGATCTAGAGGGAATAGTGTAAAAATAAATGTCGTATTTTGGTTGTAGTTTGGGGGATCATCTACCACTTGTGGAATTTTTGTACAATAACATCTACCATTCCACCATTGGTATGACACTATTCATGGATTTGTATGTGTGACCATACAAGGAAACAATTTTCTCATCAAACAATTGATAGATATATGTTATGGTTATAGAGTTTGTGTGAAAAACTAAAAAAAGTTTCAGATCATATAGGGGAATATGGGGTCTCCAAAAAATATTAATAAGTCATATAATGATCGATGATAGGGGACTTTGGAGTTTGAGGATATAAACCATATGTTCCTACGGGTATCAACTGAATATGGATTGCATATATTTAGATGGGTTAACAATCTATATCAAAGTTACATTGACCGATTATAGACACTATGAAGTATTAGCAATGTTGAATATTTCTTAGTTCTACCACATTAGTTACCCCAAAAACACGCAATCTTTCATGTGTAACAGATGAGGAAGTTTGTGAAAGAGCCATCAGAAGAAAATTATGAGGGAGAGACGAACATCACAGATGGAAATAGAACTGTGGAGTTCCCAGTAGAGATTAATTATCTGTAGGACATGATCATTTTTGGGAAATAAATTACATTAGTGTGTGTCCCTTGGTAGATTGGGAATCCATTGGAGACCACCTAGGAGTGAGAGGCTCAAATACAAGCTTCATATATAATTTCATTGTACTTCAATAAGGTTGGTCTTTTTAGGGAAGGAAATAACCATGTTTTTGAGATTTTAATGACTCATATTTTCATGGTATTAATTGTGGATATTGTGTGGATTATTTTCGAGATTAGGCACTGAGACTGAGGGTGATTATGAGGCCTAGTTTTTTGAGAATAAATGTATGAAATATATTAAATAATTTAAATAGAACATTCAAACAGAATTTCTGAAAAATTGTAATAACATCTAAATAGGGGATGGATTGAAAATATAAGGGCACTATAGAATCAGGATTTGGGATTTTACCCTTGGTGTGTCATATGATTTTTCAACATTGGTCATTTATGGAAAATTTATCATGGGTGGTAAATGAACAAAATAATTAAATAAATTATTTTATTTTTAATTCATCGAGGCACTTAATTATGTGTCTTTATATAGATTATTATGAGAGAATCCTATTGTTACTTGCATAACCCTTGTGTAGAGAAATAATTGAAAATGCATTGGGGGATCTCTCATAGTGAACTCTAGTGAAATCAAAAATTGATGATCAATGTGAAAAAGAATTCAGGGATATCACTAACAATGATGACACCAACTCATACTTCCTCGCTTATCAATCCATCATGAGCCAGAGCATTATTTTTATTGGATTATTTCCACATTTACTATTTCTGTGAAAAACATTGATCAATAATATAAAATATTTAATGGTCTACCGTGATTATTTTTGGATATCATTATTGAGGGGATTTATTGGGAGAATTTATTTAGTATTATTTTTTCCCTTATATTCACTATAATGGTGTTGGATCTAGGCCAACAATAACATTGGATGAGGTGCATTCCTTATGGATGTAGTCGTTCATTTCTCCGCAATTTCATCATTAATTACATAAATTCTTCATTAGACTATTGTTCAACATAAATTGTGTAAATCGACTGTTACACACCAATTTCATGGAGAAGTGGTTTCATATTGTAGATCTGGGCCCCACAATACTTGGTAGTGGTGGGATGGTAGTATCACTGATAGATATGACTGGATTTGAAACCCTGGATTCGATCATGGGTCGATAATGTGGATAGGATGAATGAAATCCATTTTTCGAATGGATTCAAAGGACGAAGGTCAATGGGTGGCCACAAAAGGATTAGCTGGAATAGATCTATAATTCCCTATATGATTTAGGCCATATTTCAAGGTAAAGGTGGGTCGAGAACATGTGGAATGAGGAATCATGTTTTTTAGAAAATTCTAATCCGTATGGATTATAAATTGAGATTACAGGGCATGTAGGACACTCCTATTGGTGGTTACGGTTTCTGGAGGGAGATTAGTATCACAAAACATGTGAGATTTTCAAATGGTGTGGTCTCCATTTTGTGAACTTGGCATGTACCTCAGAAGGTACATGGGACACAAGTTGTATTACTCAATCTATAGAGTGTGATGTACTCCCACATGGACATGGATTGGCCAGGTATACAAGGCCATACCTAATTATTGTTACATAATAAAAAGAGAGTGTTCAACAGCATTTCATGAACTATTACATGAACACGAAAATAGATCATTTACATAGGAATGACATGGGGTCCAAGGTAAACCACGTGTACCTGTACAACACACCATGTAATAATTATATGTTCAATTGTATCCCTCCTCCTATGTATCATGGAAATGTTTTTAGGGTATGTTTTTATATCCTTCCCCTAAGGGTAAGAATGTAATCAACTGCTATACATAGGACAATGTTCCCTTTAGTAGGAAATATTGTATAGGGTAGTGGGATTTCGTCTGTGAGGCCTATAGTGAGATAATATATCAATATTCATGATCTATGTTGACTTCATTGTATCCTTGTGACCAACACTCTGAAAACATCGATCATATCCAATGTGTGTTAATTTAGATTGAGTTGTTTTTATAACACATATAATTTGGTTTGTTCTATATCTATGTGTTGTATCACTTTAGACTTCCAGTACATACATCCAACGGTGAGACCCAATAATCATTACCTCTCATACATATGTCATCAATTCTATCAGTCTCTTGGTTTGTGTTCTCCCTAAGTAGTTCTTAGTGGAACCATCGAGATGGAATCGCATGCTCACATTACGGTTGTGTAATTCCTTTAGAAAGTGTGTCTTTATTGAGTAAACATTTTTATTAATGTTATATTTATTGTAGATATATACCTATACAGATATTACTGGTGTTACATTGTTGTATTATTTATGGTGTTAGGGTATTCTTTTGTGAATTGTAATACTCATCCATTTATGGTCTTTTCACACACAATTCATGTATGGTACTACAGATCAACCATTTGACATAGTCTTAGATGAACTAGTACTAGAAGGTTCATAGAGGGATTGTAAACACTCAGGTGTGTTCTTATGGTATATTAACATCATTCATAATCTAATTTTAGGATTTAAATTTTATCTAGAATTGATGTGTGGGGATTTCATTTCGCTAAGATTACATTCCATTACATCCTTTCAAACATCGGTTGTGGGATTTAGATTTATTTATGCATGGTTGTTAATTTTTGTACATCTCATCACTGTACGGATTTGGAGTTGTGTAAATAAAAACTGGTACATAGGCTATGGCCTCCCATTTTAGTGATATACCTACAATGCTCCAGACCCCAAACCCTAACCTATTGGAGGCAGGATTGGGAATTTGAGGCATGGTCTCCTTTAAGACATTTCGTGACACTCTTGGGGAATTCAATGGTGGTGATTCATAAAACATGGATCTAATTGTTATTTCAATGTTCTTTATCTTCTCACAAACAAGATTGTGTTAATACTTTAATTCTTGTACATCATCATTGGTTTGGTCTAGTGAAAACCATATTGAAGGTACCCCCATTTTAACCACATGCAAATGAGGATCATAATGATGAATAATTATACTAAATGCAATTTCATTCATCTTTTTTTCTATATATCTGAATATGGTAATATTCCATTATACTAAAAAAATTAATAGTCATGTTTTAAATTTTATATTTAATAATTTTAATTTAATTTTTCATAATTTTTTATCGATTTTTGTTTTGATTTTAGATATTTAATATTGAATTTATTTAAACTTAAATTCATACTAAAATTCCAGTTCATTAAATAATATCCCATGACATTATAAAAAATAATTCACCAAATGGAAATTTATAGGAACTACATAAATTAATAAAATACAAATTCTTTTAAGAATTTATAGGAACTGACCATGCATGTACAAGTCGAATAAGTTACATTTCATCAACATGTGGAATGAAATGTAGATATAAATTTAAAATAAAGTAATTCGGACCATACACAAAGTGTTATATGATTTGTAAATAATTTTATAGTTCAATGATGATTGGTATAGTTTCTATAAGCCACATTTTGAAACCACATTGCACCAAAATAGAGACCAATCATAGGAATATGGTCCATGGAATATAATCATACCCATCCGATAAAAACCACTGGCATGTGACACTGGTTTAACAGAAAAATTAATATAATTTCTCCAAAAAATATTAAAATTTCTAATGTGACATACCAATTATCATGATTATTGTAGTTACATTAATAAACAATATTAGGATGCCCTCCTGATATGAAAAAAGAAATACCTTTCATAATTGGATAATTCCCACATTCTCTGTAGGAATCCCTAATTAAATCAGTGACCATATCAAACAAAAATACCAATGTTGTAACAAAAAAATGTATGGAGGAAAAAATTGGATTCATTACAATAAATTCATATAATTCATCCCAAATTATCTGAATCACCAATTCCAATAAAAATAGCTAAGGGGAAAGGGACAATCAAGTTCTACCACACAAGAGTTAGAGAAATAATATAGTGGGGTTTACTAATTAAAATGACCATGTTGAAATTCCAGTATTTTTAATTAAAATTGTTATGCATAATAGTTTTGTGTTATTTTATTGTAGATCATGCATGAAACATGAATCCTTTATATACTAAGGAGACACACCTCAAATGTTTCAGCTACACATTTTACCATCCCATGCACCACCCATGTGGTTATAGCTATCTCATGAATACCCTCTCGCATGGTTTGGATTCACAGTTTCCCAAACTATTTTCGAACAATGGATATCACCTCTATGACTAAATTATAGTTTATTCATCTTTTCTTTACCACATTTTGAAAACCATATTCCACGAATTTCCACATATTCTACCTATGTGGTTTGATCTGAAATTTGTGTGGTTATGCCTAAATAAATCATTTAAAAACCCACATGAAGGAATGAAATATTATAAAAACCTCTATATGAAAAAGGTTTTTTATATTATGTCCTAAACAATGAACACTAGTAAAATTACCTATTGCAAATACATTCAGAAAAATATCATACTTCACTGCATATATCCCAATATTTACCATAAAACTTGAGGAACATCTCATACCATGATCCACACCATAAAACATAAAACTCTACTACTGTAACTCTCAAGATAAAATTCCAAACCCAAATTCTAAAAATTAACTATATAAATGAAATATTAATTCAATTTCCTATTGTAATTTAAAAAACATATTGGTACTGGGGTTTAAAAACTTCTGACCATACAATTTTTCATCCCTAAGGAGACCCATCAACCCATAGCTCTTTAATGAAGTATGAAATTATCCAACTCACTCTTGGCTCTCCATGTTCTATCCTAGAATGAAAAAATTATACCTCTGTCTAACTATAATAATGAGATTAATATCTATAATAAATCACGAAATTACTCATCACCATCGTTAAAACACAATTACAGAACATACCCATAACAATATACAAAATGAATAAATGGTGTAATAATTTAATTAATCTATAGTCTTATAATTATCCAGACTAGAAGAATCAAAAAAAACATTATTCTTGAATATTTATGCTCCCCACCATAAAAAATGCCTATAGAAATACATTTTAGATTGTCCATTATCCCATTGAGTGTGGATACCATCTGAACTATAAAAAATGAAAAATGAAAACCCTAGTAAGAAACTAATATCACCCGTCTTTTATGATTTGGAAAAAAATTGGATTAGACCCCACCATCCATGAATAAGTATGCTTCATGGTAGTTTCTATAAGAAAATCCATGTTTCCACGTGAAAAACAAACATAATACAAAATTTCACACATATGAGAATGTTTCGAAAACACCATATCCAGTCCCACATAAACACGCTACTTCAACTTCCTATGACTGACCATTCCCAAAGATTATCGAGCTCATCAACTAACATGTTGTATCTTCAATAAATCATGATTCATTAACCCATAGAGGAATCACCATACCATCCAACACCATCCCTAAATTTTGAAATTGACAGTCAATATAATTCAAGAGTTTCAGAACTATAATTATAAAACGTTCATTATTCTCTCACCATAAGAACTCACACAACATCTATATAGATCACCCTTGAATATTATAAACTAATAAATAAACTGATTCTAACGCATAGGATTCAGAAAATTACCCATAAAAACCATGACCATGTATTATCAAAGGTCCTAGAAAAAATATCATCCATCTATACACAAGTATACAAATTCTATATTGAATCTCCTATTAAATTTTCAATTCACTCATGACTACACCCTCGTAATGGTCATACCATTATTGAACCTGTCCTAACCATTGAAGCATAAAATTATTACACATGTCCATCTCACACATACTCAATCACAAACACAAAAAATCATCCATCAATCATCCTAGTATTACAATCAGTTTAATCCAATTTACCCACAAAATTTTCATATTCAATGATGGTCACACCCACAATGATATATTATGAACTCCACTGATATGGATTACTTTATACCTCTTACATGTGAGACCCCGTCAGGGTCCATTCTTATATATCAAGGACAATATTTTTCATTGAACAGCCACAATTCAACCATATGATGAAATCCCAAACCATTATTGATGTCTCCTATGATAGTAGGGAAACCATATATGGTTAAAAATTCTATTGGAAGTCATATCCATAATATTTATTCAAATTCTATTAGTCTACCTCCTGGACATAACAACAAACCATTTAAGAAATAATATTCACCCTGTGTAATTTGGTCATACTGCATATATCCCATCCAAACCAATTGTCAACACTCTCATGAGAGTGGATCAAAGAACCCAACTCACAATCCAATGAGTCACATGACACAAAACATTGTATCACAAAACAACAAACATATCATGAATTTTCGCTATATCACATTAAAAACTACCAACTATTCATTTATTGATAAATCATATCTCATTTAATCTTATATAGATTGTATAATTACACATTTCAACAATATAAAAAATAATAAAACTATTAATAAAATTAATTTATAATTTTCGGTCAATATAATAATTATCATGAAGCATTATACTTTGATGAAAAATTATTTTCTTACCACTCACATATTGGTGTTGTGTCTTGTTATTTCATAACTTGAGTTCTTGATCCATCATGTGATATAGATACAAAAAAAACCCACCATCACTCTAAAGATTTATTTATTCAATATTCTTACCTCCATAATTTATTATTTGAAGTTAAACTATTTTATGGAATGGAAGTATATTATTTATACTTATATTGAATATGTATATTCTAAAAAAATCAATTTTTCCCTCAAGATTAATCTTATTTTGTAAATGTTTTAATTTTATGGAATATCTATTATGGAATGGTCACATTTATCATGGTTATATACAATTCAATATCTAGATTCATTTATTCTAACACGAGATTCCATGAGATACGATATTCCATTAATGGTGTGATTATGAATAAAATATTTTTATATCTCGTAAATGTAACCATTTGTGCAAATATTAAGTAGTGGTAATTTTCATCTTTGAAAAACCCTCGATTCAACACTCTATATTTATTCTTATAAACAATAAATTAACACATAGTAATGTTTGATGGTCATAAAGTTCAATTACATAAAAACCAAAATGTTCTAATATACACCTTTGTGGCATCATTCCTACCACGATCACAAAAAATCCAATACATGTTTTTCAATTTCTTTAGGAATGATTCTTCAATTTTCAACACCTTAGAATAATTGAATAGAAATTGTGTAATTAATGAAACAAAAATTCTTGTTTAATTCAATAGTCATCAAATATCATAGGAAATATCATTTATTATATATAACTATCAAGGTGTTTCTAAATTCATAGCTCTATATATCAACAATATAGGATTCAATACATCTACATTAAATCTGTGAGAATTATCAACGAATATATCAAACAAGATCAAAAATGTCATTCAACAATTTCCAATTATTTTTCCATATAATAGTAATAATCTAAATCTTTATCCATTTTCCAAGTAATTAATTTATTAATATTTATGATAATATTATCTTTCTAAAATTAATATAATTATTTTTAATAAATAAATTAAAAAATGTTTTATTCCCAATAGTGATAGAGTTATTATTGTTAGAGGGATAAATGAATTAATAGGTTCTGTAAGTGTTAATAGAGGTTTCTGGATTAGACTAATGGATTAAATATTAAATATTATTGTGAATACTAATTTTTTAATAATTATAATTCGTTTTAATTTATATATTTTATTATATTAAGAGTCCAATTTTAAATTCCCTAGAAAAAAGTGAGCTATGAACTTCATTTTAGTAAGTTAATATGTAGGATGACCCAAAAATTAACTATTAATTTCTAGAGTACCATGATCATTTTGAAGGTTGTTTCAAGATTTTTTTTAAAATGTGGAAACCTAGATTATAGTATGTTAATTTAATTTTTATTTGACATTCTTATTTTACCATATTTACTTTTTGTGTTGGTTAAATGTTGACATAATAATGTATATGTTTTTAATGTTTTTTTTAATTTGTTTAACTTCTTATTATTTTTTATTTCATTCAATTTTTGTTATTTATAATTTATAAAAAAGGTAATGTATCAGTATTAATTATTTATTTATAACTAACATGCGAGTCTCCTCTCCATGGACTACTCTACCCAAGAATTAGTTGTTAAACTATATATAGTATCTAAGTAGAGAGTAATCATGATGGGATTAGGTTTAAAAAAAGTTATAATAGTGATTGTTCTAGTAACATCAATAATGTGGGAAAATATTTTGAATCAATATATTTTTAAGGTTTTCATACTTCTTGATCTATATATATTAAAAAGAAACGAACAATTATCAACAGATGTATAAGGACCCTCAGATTCAATGAATAAATATTTCTTTTTATGGATTCCCACTATGGGGATGGAGCTTTTCCTGATTCATGGTTATAAAATCTAATTATAAGAACCCTATCTTTTTAAACATAGATATTACATATTTTAAGAATAATATTCATTATATTATAAAAAAACACCCATGGGAAACATACAAGTATAATTCCTTTAGAAACATGGAATCATAAACAACTGGTTCATAGTAAATCATTATTTTATGAAACATAGTTCCTCATTACTAGAACCCTTATTTGACACATCATATCTACTAAAAATCATCGTAATCTATGGAAAATAAAAATAATAAATAGTGAGCTCAAATGTTATATAAGGGTGATCAAATGAAATATATAAATATAATGTGAGAATAGGGTATTGATAATAGCATAATAACATATGAAAACCGTACAATATGTATCCATGAAAAAAATCTGGTGCCAGGGAATAAATATTTGATGTTTATAAGATATGAATTATATGGAAATCAGTTAACATGATCGATGAGATTATAACATTGATATATATCTTGGATTGATTTAAAACAAAAATCCTAGAAAATAATTTCCATTGAAGTAAAGGATAATTTATAAGGATATCATATTGGAAAGGTTTCACAACGCATTTAATCATAGTAGTTATTGTTCACACCCAATACAATGATAATGGAAATTTATTTTAATGAACTTGGATCAATCCCCCATCCATACCAGTTTATCTCATGAGATTAAAAACTTTACCCAATACATTACATGGAAATATTGGTCACCCATATAAAATACATAAAATAATACATATGTGTTACACAAGATCATAAAATATTCGTCATTAAAAAACACATGAAATGAAATGTGTTCCATAAACATGTCATCATAAAATAATATCTAGAAAAGAAATTGTATTTAATATCATTTCATAATGTCATCATAGGATATGCTACGTAAAAATGACAAGGTTTTATAAGAATTATATCATGGTTCAAAACAGGGCATATAAATGGGTTCCATAGTTAAATTTTCAACATATATATAAAATATTTTTGTAAATAAAAAGAATTATATACTATTATCTTATCTGCAATAAAGAATGATAAACATAAAATAATTTCATAATAGGTTAAAAATTATTTTGAAATAAAATAACATTGAATGTTCATTAAGGATAAAAATCATTCCACTTGGAAGAAAACATCTTTATACATAAAAGAAACTCAAAAGAAATTCATGAAAATCTAAATTGGAACAATTAATGCGTGTTTTAATTATAATTTATAATATTTCCTGATTATAATAATATTTTTACATTGAAACAATTTATTTCAACTCAAAAAAATTATCAAATAATAAGGTTTTTTTAATAATCATGAAAACATTTAAAGGAATATTTCAATAATTGAGTATTAATTATAGTGGAAAATACTATTAATTTATTCTACATGAAAAGGAATATTCCTTTCATATTTTTAATAAAATGTAATGAAACCATATTTAGAAAATTACATTAAAACTAATATTGGTATTTTTGTTTGATTTTTGAAAAATTGGACATGTCTTTAATAAATAATATAGGTATTTTCAAACCTTTTTTGAAAATATTTTTTTAAAACAATGATATGTGAGAAAATGGGTTTGCGACTGAAGATATAAATAAAAAAGATTTTTCATAAAAACTATATTTGGAACTCCTGATTACATAAATACAGTAACATTAATTGAAAACAATTATTGTAAACAATTATTGTCATTACATTGCTATATTATATGAATATTCATGAGTTTCTTGAGATGTGGATCATAATATTTCATATTCATAATTATAATCATAATCAATCTTGATAAAAGTTGATATTGCGTGATAAAACCATTACATATTTAGTAACATTGAAACATAATCCCTATGAATGAATATAATTAAATAAACATAAAATGTCATGAGTATAAATAAAATTTTCAAATTACATATCTAATGGAATGTATGTAATCCTCATAAATGAATATAGATGAATAACATAACATATTCACTGAGGAAGAAAATGGAAATAAATCTGTTACTAGTTCAGTTTCATGGATCATTAAATGACATGAAAGATTGATCCTAAAATGGGTATTTAAATATGAATAATATTAATAATATTTATCATAAAATAACTTTATGGAGTGTATGTGAAGAACATATAAGAAACATGTGGATAATTTGGAATGTATATCACAGATATTAGAGTAAAATGAAAAATCCAATACCATAAGTTTTGACAACATTTTTAAATATTTTATCCACTAGAATAATAAATATAGGTTTATTATACAAATATTAATATATATATATATATTACTATATTGGATTTAATAGTGACTATTTATTACACATTTATTAAAAATTCATTGTTAAAATTAGTTCTCGGCTAATAACTACTTCATTATTTATGTGGGTTTTGGTTTGTTATCATTGATCCGTATACAATTAACATGGTACAATAATAACCAAAACTATTACCTTGATATATATATATAATATAAATTCTTAATATATTTAATTAGAGTAATCCATAAATGTTTGATATATAAAATGAAATGCAGTGTTCACAAATATGGTAGGTTATACGTCTAAATGAATGATGATTCTATTTTTTTAAAGGTAAATAATATTTCATAATATTGAAATTTTTATGATTTATTTTATATCACACTTATTAATTTACATTATCTTTACAACATTCCTTGCATAGCATTAGTGTAACTAATATCACATCACTTTGCAACGTTGTAGTCCTTTGTATGCATAAGAAACACTATCATATTCCCAACTGAATGGAGATAGATAAAACATCACATAGGTTACTAAGGTATAAATATGATTAAAATATAAAATTTATTTATTTAATATATCCTTAAAAATATGAATTTAAAATTTAAATTGAAAAACATCAGATCGATTAGAGAGCCAGTAGCCCTCTATACTCACGGGCAGTGTTATTATATTCCAAAATTTTTATGGTAATAAGGTATATTTTTTATTATAATTCTTTAATAATAATAATACATCAAATATAATTTATAATACATTAATTATTCATTATATCTACCAGTAAGAGTTATTAATGGAAACTGAATAACATCAATTCATGAGGCAATAGTTCTTCATACACATGATCGACAATTTGTTTCCCATTTGATTGTAAAGAATACGGATACATGTTATTAATGTCTTATAATAACATATTAATATATTGAATATAGGTTTTTACTCAATCATAAATTTTTTTGAATATATTATGGATTCATATGAATAAATAAAATGGGAATTCATTTTTAAGGGCCAAACATCTTCCTTAAGGATCCGTTTTAGGTTTACATATATGGCCATCATATGATGTCCTTATAATGAAAGATAAGGAATGTTGGACATCGGTAGTGAATTAATTAATTTAATTGGAATCGTTTTTTCTTTAAAAAAATCAATTTTGAAGGGTGAATATTAGAGAAGAGTGGTGGCCTTTTAAGTGTTGAAGGGGACATACATGTAATTTTTGAAAAGGATATTGTGTACCCACATATTTATAATTCTAGAACTATATAAAAGGTTATATAATCGATCCATATCGGATATAATATCTGTATATGTTTAGGAAATGTGTTTTCTGACATTAATAGTTCATTTAAACCTATATATTGTTAGTTTATCACCCAGTATACCCATATTAACCTAAACAATAGAAATCAATTCTTACTGAGATTAATATAAATTATTGTAATAAATTATGTTTAACATATAATAAAATATTCATTACTCTATTTCCATAAATAGAAAAAATTTATCCAAATTAAATCTTTATATGTGGAATAATTTAAAAAAATTAATCTACTAGAGGTGATGGAAATGTTGTTTTCAATAGTGATAATTTTCAAATGATGGATTATTTTATCAAAACTAAATATGAAATTGATTCAAATTACTTATACTAATTTAAATATATCATAATTGAACAAATTTTACATTTAAATATTTTTCTTAAAAAAATTAACCTTATAAATTCATTTAAAGAAAATGAATTTTTCAATGAAGACCAATATTTTAAATATTCATTGATAAATTTTTTTTAATGAAAAATATCAAATAATAACCCTATGATAATTTAAAAATGTTGATTAAATAATGAAGTCAATTTTCAAAAATAAATATTATAAGAAATTCTGAAATTTCATTAACAATTTTTCCCAAAATATTATAAAATCATTCATAGAATTTAGTATTTTTGAAATATATAGAAATTACCAAAAATAAAGTATTTTTTTATATGTTTTATTTATATATTAAAATTTCAATTCATATATTTTTTTGCAATTAATAAATCCATGTTTATCATCATTGTATAATTGACATGTTTTATAGTAATATAAATAGCTTATTATGGTAGATTAGAACTCAATGTTCCATATAGTGAATGTCGTTGAAGAAATTAAAATTATTAAAAAGAATTCATAAAATATAATGGTGTCACCTTTTACCACCCATAAAATGAACTTCTCACATGGAATTATAAACTTTTATTATGAAAAATATTGGATACTTCAACATTAATAATTCCTCAGGTTCCGACATAGCTTCTTCAAGGTGGTGGTTTCACCATAAATCATTGACACGATGAGTGGTATATTTATCAGAACATACTCTTTATGATATAGAATCTCCATAATTTGTTCCTCATAAGAATGATCATTATCCAGTGCTGTGACCAGTGAGATTATTATATGTGTTTCATCATGTATATACTTACTCAGTAGTGATACATGGAATACATGCTGAACTTTATATTGGATCATAAGATGTTCCAATTAATAAGATACCAACCGGATATGATCCATAATTACAATGGTAAAAATATAACAAGGTACTTATTCCCTAAATTATTCTATGTAATAATTATTTTAACAATTTATATCCTAAATCAAATTTTGTAACATATTTAATTTTATCATTATAACGTTTCATTTAATATTATTACACAATTATGTGTTACTGAATGGCCCTATATTACTCTAACATTTCAATAACTATCTTTGATCTAAACAGATATCTTTCTCCATCTACATTCTATCACATTGAATCTATACATTCATTTATGTGGAAGGAATCATAAGGAGACATTAAATACTTATAGTGAAATATATTGTTCAAATAAAACTAATATAGAGGAATATATAAAAACTAACAAACTATTAATTCCAAAGAACAATATTTTGGCATATGTTATTGGTTTGGAATTGTTCTCTCAGATAATTCATCTGTCTAAGGATGATATGCAGTGTCGAATCACAACATACATTTAGATGATTGCTAATGAATTCTCCAGAAAATCCTTGCATACATCATGTCAAAATCAAAAACAATTGAATTTGGTACTCCATTAAGCCTTACAGATTCCATAATATATATCATATAATATTGATCTAGAGGGAAATATATTGTGCATGTGATGAAGTTGTCTGATATATTAATATTTAAAAATAAATAAATATTTAATTTCCCCATTAGATGTTTTTTGGACTCCGATGAAAAAATAAATAGTGATGATTCAAAATTGTATTCTATTATGTTTATGGGTTAGATTACCCCCTTTATCATTTAACTCATGCTCTTAAAATTTTAACATACCAAACACTGAGATAAATACTCAAATGTATCCTCGTTCATGATGTCTAGTATACAGACTTTTTATCATCATCCATTGGTAGGTATTATTACCTTGTCATCCTTTAGTTGTGGGTAAACCTCAAGATTCTATGTTGGTTGCCACAAGATGGTAACTATCATGCAAGTTATCATTTTTCGATAATAAATTAATTAAATTTACATGTTTCAATAACCTATATTATCCAAATTATTAAAGATAAAATAAACCATAAATTTTATGAATTCCTTTAATCAATTCCCATTATTTTAAATTAATTCTTCAATAACTGATGTTTTCACTAAAAAATTTACAAAATAAAAGGTTATTGTTTCCTTAAATATCGACCATGATATCCATTATAGTGATAATAAGTGATCACATAAACCCTTAAAATGGTGTATAACAATTTGATCATATAATAATACTTAATCTAATATTCTGATGATGGTATCCATAAATCATAGATTAATACAACAACAATGTATATATTATCCCAAAATTAACACAATCCATAGATGTTTCATGACTATTAAAATTTATTCACCATTAGTAAAAATAACTCTACTACATAATCCATAAATCTCAATACATAAATACATCAGTAATTGATCATTAATTTCTCAAATACATTGTGTTCGTCATTGTCTTAGAAGATAACTCATGGATTATGGAACTTATATGTATAATTCACCTGATTCCCACTTAGAAGTCATTAAACTCCTCAAAAATTCATTACCCTATGGACGTTATTTCCATACAGAAAAAATATTATCTTCTATTTAATATATTCTTCATGGTTCTTCTTCCCTCAATCCTGACATGTACCTAGCTGAATCGTCATTTTTTTTTTATTATTACACATTAAATATTGATAAAATCAATCTTCCTCATTTTTCATGCATCATTTATTTCACCGATATTATGGTTATTAATAATTTATTTTGTTAATTAATTATGTATAATCATGATATCTTTATCTCTACTCATAATCATATTTTTATGTTTGTTTCCACTAAATTTTCCCTAAAATTTAGTTTTAACATGAATCTACTTAGACCCATCCATTGACCAAAACTAAAAATCATATTGTGAGCAATAATAATAATATTAAGAAAACAAAAACTCATGGAGAATCATTAATAAGACATATAAATGAATAAAAATTCATTTTATTCCATGATACCTAAGGTTAAACTGATGTTATTCAGTGTCATTATCTAATAAAATCTATCATTTTGGTTCATAATGAAAATGGAAATTAACAAAATATTATCCCCCAAGAGTGTCAAATGAGGTCACAGTCATTCCCAATAATATGTAATGGGTAATTCCTAGTCCATGAATGATGTTTATTTTTATATGCATTTAACCCCATGAATATATTTCCCATAATAATTACACATATAGAATCTACAGAAGTTTGTATTTCTAGGTAATACAAATAATCCCTTTATTTCCAAAATAATAACACGTAACCCTATAACTAGTCATTTCCATAGGTCTATACCTAATTTTTTTTATCATTGTTATTTATAAATCATAAATAAATAAATATTATGATTCCAATAATATAAAAAATGTATTTTAAAAAATATATATTTCCTCTTTCTTGAATAGTTTTAATTATATTACTAAAACTGTTGCATTCGGATCATAAGGGAATAATACTTATAAAAACATGGAAACATAAAAAACATGGTCATAAGAATTAAACATCTTCTCCCACTTAATAACCCAAAGTTATCACCCTTTTTATTCATATCACACATAATAAATATCATAATAATTATGGGATAATAGACAAAATGAATAAGGGGCTTAGATGCTCTGTATGAATGAATAATGGAAATACATAAACATTATCTCAGCATACTAGTATGAGAACTTGAGACAATCAGAGGAAAACCATACCCATATTATCAAAGATAAAAATTACCAGTCATGTCATCAATATTAGAAGTTCATAATATGAAAATAATAAGTAAATAATATAACATGATCCATGAGATTATAATATTGACATAAGACCTAGAATTGAGGAAGATACATAAGGAGAGAAATTAATTTCTGTAGCAATCAAGGCTAATTTCCAAGGATATAATAGTGGAATTGGTTCACTCCCAAGATAATCATAGTATTCGTGATCCACTCTAAGGATTATCACAATGGTAAATTAACATAATTAACTATTTTTACTCCATATTACAGTCAGGTTTCTTCATTAAATTTTAATCCCTACCAACTATAATGAAGGGATATTTAGTCCCAACCATCACATAATTGAAACCAAAAAATTGTGATCCAAAACATCATAAAACATTCCTTGTACTAGAACCCATAGAAATAAATGGTTTTCTTTAAATTTTCATCTAAAAAAAACCATATAAAAGAAACAAGTTTCGTAATCATTTTTTAAATTCATGACAGTAAAACACATAGAAATCTATGTTGGTTCGATTGTCATCTTATCATGGTATAATCAGTGGATGATATAAAACATTCATAGTATTATTTTCATCTTAAACATAAAACATTAAGAGAGTATTATTAATATATTTATTGGTTCATATTTCATTTCAATTATAAATAAAATCAAATTAATTCATTATATATAGAATATTATTTTTCAATAAAATCACATAGAACATTTCCTGGGGGGAAAATTCCTTCCACTAGGGTTTTTAAAAATATACTTTATTTTAAAAAATTATTTTATTTTCATAGAAACATGGATACTATGAATGGTTGTTTTAAATATCATTTAAGATACTTATTGAAGAAAATTACCTTTTTTGTTTGAAATAATTTCTTTTAAATTTAAAATATTCTCAAAAAAGATATATTTTTTAATGAAATATTAAATATTTTAATGGATTACAGAAATGATTATGTATTCATGTTAGTGGGAAATAATTTTCATGCCATGTACATTAAAGAAAATATTCCATTCATATATTCAATAGAATCAAGTAGTGCCTTGTTTGGAAAATGAAATGAAGATTATTTTTAAATCGAATTGTAATAAGTGAATCATTAATAAAAATGGTTTTAATAAATTATTTGGGTAATTTTAATAAAAAAAATAAATAAGTTTATAAAACAATGATATGGTTGATTTTAGGTTGTCAACCGAAGAAATAAATTAAGAAATTTTATATTAATACATACATTTGAAATATTTAGTATAGAAATTATGGAAAATAAAGGGAATAAATCTATTGATATTTGATAACTAGTGTAGAATAATATTTATGATTATATTAAGCATTGTGTCATAATATTCAACCATTAGATGAATAAATTAAAACAATATAGATAAATAATTATATTATATCATAAAAACATAACCACATTGATTAAATTGATTTGTAAACACCATGAATTAATATCATTAAATGAAACATAAAATATTACATTAATAAATAAATTCTAGATATTGCATATAAAATTCAATGTATATGCACATGATAAATGAAAATTGGTTTGGAAGAGAACATATTCCTCAAAGATGGAAAATTGAGATAACAATCCAATACCCTGTTTATATCATTACACTGTAAACACAATGAAACATAGATCCTAAAATGGTGTTTTAAATCACATAATATTTCAATAAAATATGGATAAAATAAATTTATGGTAAGTATATACACCACATATAAGAAACAAGTTGGGAATATCGAAGGTAACTCAAATTTATAAAATTTGGAAAAAAATCTATTACCTTAAGTCTCGACATCATTGATAAATCAAAATACCTCACATATAATAAATATTGGTTGTCACGAATCGTCTTCACAAAATGGATGGATGGGTCAGCAGATTTCCAGGCCCTCCCTTCTTTAAGTTGAAGGAGAGATAATGACACATGAAACTTGCCTTCAAGAAGTCCCAGAGTGGCGACTATCACCAAGGGTATAGAATCACACACTAAATGGAAGGCATTACCCTTATTCTTGTAATAGGATCGGGAGATAATATAGTGAATCCCATAACAACACCAAATGTGAAAGAAAAGTAAATCCAAAAGTAAACCATTCCCTCATGCATATTCGAAAGTAAATGATACATGTTACAAGAATTCCAAAGATAAAGTATCAAAAGAGAGAGAAACGACAACAACAACTGCCCCAAATGTCTGTGCTAGTATGGTCACGCACGATCCCCAAAGTGCTTATGGAAACCTAAAAGCAGTTTTATATATGTAGGGTGAGCATACAAGTATACTCAGTAGGGAGAATCCAAGGACTCTCGTGCACAAGTAGGGGAACGTACTAATGTCTCGTGAGAAAAAGAGTAAACCAAACACCTAACAAGTTAAACTATCCAACCAAGCCTCACTAAGGTACACTCACCTAATAACTCAAGCAAGGTAATATATAGTAAAATCCCATCGATGTTTGGGTACCCCGTGCCACTTTCCCACTGGTTATTGAAGATATCCTACGCATCGACCGAATCCTACAATTCTCACCACAGTCCCACTGCCACACCCCGCCCGCACACACCTGGTCCATAACTGCACGCAGTCCCACTGCCAAATCCTGCACGCACACACCTGGGCCACAACTGTCACGTGTAACCATGCCTGCAAACACCTAGGCCAGATCAACCACCACCACGACCAAAGACACATGGGCTAGATGATCCACTGCCACGCCCGTAGTCACCTGGGCCTCATCACGAAGATACTTGGGAAACTACCTGCCTGCACACACCGGAGCCATAACCCCCACACTACCCCGCCAGAAGGTTCTTGAGCTAATAATGGACCTCAGGCCATCACAGCCTGCACGAAGATACTTGGTCTATCCGAGAAAGGGAGCATAAAATGTGCTAATAACCAGCCACTAATACTAATGTTGGGAAAAACACCCTCCCCCATGAATTGGGGGTGTTTAGCACTAAGTGCTCAACTTGGGTGGGCGTGGATAAGAAAAAAAACTACAAGTATATGTATAGGTAACAAGTACTCTCCCAAAGTTTAGGTTTTTCTTCATCCAGCTTAAAGAGCACAAACAGTACCCTTGTCCACGTCACAACTCACACCAAACAAAACCCATTTGTCTCATCCATGTTTTCATGTTCAGTAATGATTTTCAAACAAGTTTCTGCACCGACTTGGGAAACTAGCAAGTATAAGCACAAGCCAAAGAAAGAGTACAGTAAACATCAACATAAACATTCACACTCGGTTCTCTCGTAAAGTCACAACCACAAAAAGGAACCAATGAAACCCCAAGATACAGCCCCATGTTCAATATCTAGGAGCCAAAAGGTTTCTCAACAACAGAGTATCCCACCCCAAATTCGTTATATAATAAGGTAACCACCCGGTCTTAAAATTCACAACCACTGAAAGCATAACACAGGGGATTCCATACCCATTTTCACAACCACTGAGAGTTTAAAAAAGGGGATCCCATCCCCTCCCACATCTCCCAACAACTGGACCGTGAAAGAAGAACAATCAAACCACCACCACTAAGAAAAGAATGCCCATGTCGCTATTTTAATATTTATAACATTTAACACACTCCATGATTTCAATTTTCGTGCCTTAACTGGGGTTATCACAGAAGGGATTGATACTGGTGATTTCAATTTATTTAGCCCGATATGCATGATTAACCAAAATTCCTTTACACAGCAAGGGTTCACAAACACGGTCCATTTAACATCACTAGAGGTAAGGGTTCATTAGTGCACAAAGAAAAGACCACCAACAGCCATGATTTTCAGTAGGGGTAAGCCCGCACAATTTAGAAATAAGATCATAAAATAAAGCAGCATCATCGATCACAGCCCCCCCTACATTCTTTATTGAATCTGTTCATTATCATTATTTAGGTTTGGTTCATCCAATTCTATGGAATCAAAAGCATGCCCACCCCGCATGATACACAAAAGTGAGAGACCGAGGATAAATTCCCTACTTGTTGATCAACGATCGATGCTATGTCTGGCCGCAGAACTTAACGGATAGTGATGCGGCTTGCCCGAATGAAAATCTGTTTGTCTGAATGAGGAGTACTACTAGAAGAGGGTGATCGAGAAATAAAGAAACCACGGCTAACCCGTTAGTTTATAAGGGTCAGGGACGGTTGAGATAAGAATGTGAAACCGCGTAAAGAGTGGGGGTCGTGGGTTGACCACGTGGCCCCACATGTTATTAAATGGTTATAAACCGACACACACACCCATTTAATTTAATAAATATTTAATTAGAACATTTATGGGCATTACAGGGATTTAAAACAAGAATGAAGGGGTCAAATAGGGTTTAAAACCCAATTCGCGCAAAAAGGAGCGCTACTGGAAGGACCCTGTGGGGGTAGGCGAGAGCCACCGGTAGCTGAGAGCTACTGGTGGCTGTCAGCCACTGGTATACTGAGCTACCGGTACGCTGCAGCCACCGGTAGACCAAGCTACTGGTACGCTGCAGCCACCGGTAGACCGAGCTACCGGTAGGCTCCAGCCATCGGTAGACCGAGCTACCGGTAAGCTGCAGCTACTGGTACATCGAGCTACCGGTAGACAGAGCTACTGGTAGCTACTGAGATACCGGTAGACAAAGCTACCAGAAGTTTGTGGCTACCGGTAGACAGAGCTACCGGTAGGCCTGCTACCGGTAGGCTAAGGCTACCAGTAGGCCTACCATTAGGCCAAACTTCACCGAGATTCCCAGACCAGAAAACCCAACACAAGATTTTCACAAAGTAATGGACCCCAAAAACCCAAGCCATTACATCAGATACCTCTTAAATGATTCTCATCCTCGAGAGTCAAAACAACCCAGAAGGAAAGACAGGGTCCAAATAACCACCTCGAAAGATACCTCTTATGAGTGAACCTCATTGTTAACTAAGAACATTTTCTTGTCATGTACCGAGTGACATAACATGTCAAACTGCCCACCCATGTGGGTTGGGGTGTCCCCTTACCCATGTCAAGATACTATCCGGTTTGGGCGGCACAGACTCGCCTGCAGGGGTTTAATCACATCCACCTTAATGCGTCTTAATTTGGGGTCGGTCCTCCCCTCCCCATAGCCAGGTCTTTTCACACACATTCAGAGGAAAGAAACCAAGTATTTCATATCCAACAAGGTAAAATGTTCTACCACAACAATTATAACAAACAGAACATCACAAACTCAAAACAACTCTGGTTACTGTGCACGTATCTAGGCATCCCCCTCCCACATATTCTCCTCAAGCCCACCATGTCTCCATAACACACGAACCAAGGGAATGGTTCGCCCACGAAGCACATTATTGTAACGCCCCGACCCCAGCTACCCAGAGTCGGTGCATTACTTCGTAACATTGGCATGATCACAAAAGATCAAGTCTCGAAAGACCGATTAGTTTAGTAGCCTTGGAAACACTAGATACATTCGTAAACGTTACATTACATCATAAAGTGAAAAACTACAATAACAAAGTCTTCATAGCCCACATTCATATCCTCTTCTGACTATCCCTGCAGTTCATTCATAAAATACTTCTTCACATCCTGGAAAATATTAAAACATTGAAAGGGGTGAGCTCAGATGCTCAGTAAGGATAACAATATTGCGGAAGCTTTCATAAATAAACATAAACATTTTAGGCAATGTATAACTAAAACAAAAGCCTTTTAAACTTGAACATCAACACAATATGGCAAAAGTAAAATGAGATAATGCCATTCACTTCTTCACATGGATATTCTACTGGTCGAATAATCACATGCAATATCAATAACCACTTTCATAATGATGGAATGCATAATGCCAGACTATCATAACCACGTAGTCAAGGCCTCGTGCCAAGACCACAAATAAGATTTTGTCAAGGCCTCGTGCCAAGACACTAGTTTGTCTCATGAGACCTGCCGATGCATCGAGGAGCTATAGCGGGCTCCACCCGTCACTTATTAAGTCCAATGCATTCCTCATATGAATAGGTTTAAACATATCATAAACCATAACATAATCGTATCACATAAAACATGCATAAAGGAAACATAACATTTCCATATTTCAATCACAAGATATCAATACAACACATTGATATAATAAAAACGCTTTCAAAACCATTTTCAATACCAAAATAAAAGAAATTTAAAACTTTGTATTTATTTTTCATTAAAAAAAATGATGGCTTGTAGAGGAAGCCGAAACTCAAATAATGGTCACGGCGGCAGAGAATTCGTTGTCGCCACATAAGTACGGAAAGAAAAACATTCCCTTTTTGTCGTTTAGTAAAACTCTTCGTATAAAAAAGATTCCTTTTGAATAAACATAAAAGTCAAAGGGGTTTATACACCGTATAAAAGAAAGTTGTGTATAAAGCCAAATATGCCTCAATGAAAGGAGATTGAGACGAAGTCCTTAAAAAGATAATTTTTAAAATAAAATAGATCTATTATGTGTATTCACTATAGGTACACATAATGAAAGTAAAAAATACAAAATAGGACATAATAATATCATTACATAATTTGGAAGTAGGAGATTGACCCAAAGAATGGAAGTTGGGTTAAGAAATTCCCTTACCTTGTGTCCGACTTGACTCAACCATTCTTTAACCTCCTGAATAATAAACTAGAGTTAATATATACCTTATTAAGAACCATTTTCAATTTCATTATCCTTTTTATATCACTTATTACAATGTTATGAACATTATTTAAGTTAATAACGGTCGTTTTGTCGATCTTTGGTACTTGAGTCAAAAATAAACTTCTTATAATTACAAGTTGTTCATGTGGTGAAATATACATTATATCCAGAATTATATTCATGATGTAGATATCATATATATCATATATATACAGTATATACATTCATTCATAATGTCACGTAACATTTAGAGGTAAGAAATGAAATGCACCGTTCATGGAGACGGTAAGCCTTACGTACGCATGAACGCTACTTTCATTTCAATTTTATATTTAATGGAACTAAATCATAATGATATAAATGTATAATATAATTCCAGTATAATATAGTGTATAATACCATTTACTCCATCCTTTATACATCCCACATATGGCATTAACGATTCAAATCACTTTGAGGGGGCGGTAGTCCGCACTTCCTAAAATGAAATTATCGCGTTTTACCCATAATGGAAATCATAAAGTATGCCATAAATGAGAAATACAGAAGCATAAGTAAAACATAAAAATATTATATATCATATATAAAAATAGTGACATCTTAATGGACGCCTTTGAAGGTGTTATATGAGTGTTGAACAATCATCGTTTCGTGAGGCAGAAATTCGCCATCCACAGAAACCGTATGTTCATTAACCATTAGATGTAAGTGTGTGTAAGTGTAGCTCGAATCCTTCTTATAACAACATCCTAGTATATTGAGGATACTGTTTTTGTTAAAAAATAAATGAATAAAAAGATTTTAGGGGGTTGGAGAAGAAAAATAAAACAAAACAACATTAGAAAAGACATTACCTCAAAATCGGGTAACTCTTTTTGATTTGAGCCAAAGGCTTCCTTGGGAAGAGTTCAGCCCAAAGTGAGGCTTCTATGAGAAAGAGGGGGAAGTTGGGAGAGTATTTGGGCAGAGTTTGGACGATCCAAATGGCTTGAAAGTGTAAATGAGGTGGGAGAGGTGGGGGACTTTTATAAGTGGAGAGGAGGGGTACTTTTGGAAAGATTGAAATGTTACATTATTTCACAATGCTTTTCGGATTCTAAAGGTCCCACACTTATATAATTCGAGGATAAGGTGATATGGTTTCGAAATATTCTCATCCAATAGGCTTTGGACAAGTGTAAGCCTTGGATTTTGCATTATCATCTCATTTTTTTTAAATCGTTAAATAATGAGGTCATCGCTGCATCATAATGATGTCGTAAATAATTTAATTTATATAATGTCTAAAAATTATAAAAAAAATACTATGATGTAGGAAATCTTTTTATCTTTCTAATTAATATTCATAGTCAAAAGTTGGACTTGTGTAACCCTACTTAAAAACTGTTTTAGTAAAATAACTCATGTTTGTGTCAATTTAATTTTAACATTAAATAAATATATATTAATGTCATTTTCCAACTAAAGTGGCTCCATGGGGTCCCCAAGTTGACCCATGGGTTGTCTTGGTCGGCCATGACTCATCCAATAAGAGTAGTACAATTGTCATGCTCATCTCATATTATTAAAACATTATTTGTACCTTAAACTACACTAATTACCTCTAATCGCGATTAAGAACTTACAAGTTACTATTCACCAAAAAATTATTTTAATCTCATTGAACCACATTTTACTTCTTAATGACAACCATGTATGTCGGATTTTTGAAAATCAAATCACAAAAGTGTTAATATTTCATTTAAACGAAAAAATCAGTTATTTAACTACCACTTAGTGGTTCCACTATTCATCAAAAATTGAAGTTTTTCAGAACAAGGCCAAAATTTCACCCTAAGATATAATTGATATTCTGAATTCAAAAATGATGTCTATTTTACAAAATTCCAAAAATATAAGTTGCATTAATTAATTTTATAATTAATTCCCGTTGTTACGACAAATAGCGTGTTTTTAAGAAACAATTTATATCAAAAGATTGGCAATTGCTTATGTCCAATTTCAATGTTAAATTAATTCTAATGACCACCATTGGATAAAATGGTAAAAATATATTCTAATTATACCTTAAAACCACTAAATAGTATAATTTATCACAATAAATTATTTTTATTAAAAAAGTTGTTTTAAGTATCTTTCACTATTCATAAAAAAATTGGAAGTTCTCAGAAAGTTACAAAAAATTCAACTTAGGATAATTTCGATGTTACGAATTCAAAAATGAAGTCCATTTCGAAATATAAAACTTCTATAATTTTAAAAAGTGGTTATTACTATTCATAACGGATACTTTGATTAGTCGCGGTGTTTTAGAACTCGAAGTTGCGTATAATGAAAGCTATTTCATTATTGAATGAGAAGCGTATCATGGAAGCTCGGGGTGTTACATTCTCCCCTCCTTCAATAAATTGCGTCCTCGCAATTTGAAATTTTTCTTTGATAATAAAAGGTTGAAAAGAGAAAATACATTTGAGTAAAACCCACATCGGAAATAAGGATAATAAATATATAACATTAAAAGAAAGAAAGATAAGTACAAAGGTCACCCGATATAGCCCATTCTAGGATTCTATGAAAATATGGATATGGAAGAAAAACAAACCATCATGGTCTGATGGAGAGTTATAGAAAACAGGATTAGGAGAAAGTTTAACCACAAGAAAATCACAAACTTGTGATTGGTTAAACGGTCATTGAATCCCCTGTTGGAAAAGTTAACCGACAACATTTTTGTTTTAAGTTACCTTTTATAATGTTGAGGAATTTATTTAGGAGATTTACTAAGAACGTAAGGGAATATACATACTTGTTATGTATACTTTCATTCGTTAATAAATTTTTACCACAAACCCAACTTTTACTCCAAATGGTAACGGAACTCAAAAATATTCTATTTATCCTAATTGTATAAGGTTCCAAATGTTAACACATACCATTTAGATTAGTAAAACGATTTTGTAATAACCTGGGACTTCCTGTAGGCTAGTGGTAGGAAATAAAGGCTTGTCGCACTATGGTTGTGGGTTCGATTCCTGCAGCTTTGTCCGACGTGACGGGTTATGCCCCACCCTGCAGGTTGTCCTTTTCCTAAAAATATATTACTATACTATTCCAAAAATAATCTTCATAAATGTTTTAACCTTAAACAATACTATCCAAAGTTCAACTTAATCCATTCCAACCTTTATAGTTATCCAAAATACCTTCGTCCAGACTTTCTCTAAAAGGTCTCTAAACTCCAAAATCAATTGTAACACCAGATTCCCCAAACAAAGAAAAGTTTCTCTTATTGTCACAAACTAAAAATATGATTACCTTAATCATATTGAAACCTTACTGAAATCAAAAAGTACTGCAGTACAATCTTTATATATATCACATTATTCTTATAACCAGAATATAATCCTTGAGTCCAAAAGCACCAATACATTAATTATTCTGCTTCAACTGTAGTAACAACATAATATTGTCCTTGATCCCTTGGCCTTTTCTGAGGTAAGTTTCCTTGACGCTTAGGACATTCATTTGCATAACGCCCCATTTCCCTACAATTGTAGCATTCAACTTTGACAGCCTCTTTCTTTCCCTTGCAATCACGAGCCTGGTGACCCTTTTCTCCACATTTATAACAAACTCCCATTCCTTTTAGGCACGTACCAGGGTGATTCTTCCCACAATTATCACATAATGGAAAATCCTTCTTTCCCTTTTTCCCTTTATCTGTGTCTTGTTCCACCGTTCTCTTCTTCTCTTGCTTCACTTTGTTTTCATAAGACTTAGAGAATTCCTTTTCTATCTTGATAGCACACGAGACAATATCTTCGTATGATGAGAAGGATTGTGATACTAATGATCGACGGAGAAATGTTTTTAACCCATCAAAGAAGCGATCAATCATACTCCTTGGGTTACGTATATAATCGGTAGCATGCCTCGCTAACCTTGTAAAGTTAGCCTCATACTTTGCGACATTCTCATCCTCCTTCTGCCTCAGACTCAGAAATTGCCTTTCCATATCTGCTCGATGGTCACGAGGAAAGTATTTTTCTAAGAAAAGCTCTTTGAACTCCCTCCATTCCATATTCGATACGTCATCATCTTCCTTTGTGTTTTGAATCAGCGACCACCACTGATCGGCATCTCCAGTGAGGCGGTAAACTGCCATGACAACCTTCTCCCTTTCACTACTCCCCAAGGCATGGAATATTTTCTCTAAGGAATTTATCCATTGCTCAGCTACTATAGGATTTGTACTCCCATCGAAGGTTGGTGGTTGTTTCCTCATGAAGCAGTCTAACATTGATCCTCCACGTTGCGGATCAGGGTGCTCCATACGAGTAAGGTTATTATTCATAACCTGCGTGAGTTGTCCCAGTACGGTGAGAAGCTGATCAGCACTAGTTGTATCACTAGCTCCACCATAATTATCTTGAGCAGGAGGGAAATCCCTACATGGAGTGCGTGCATTGATACGGTTTCCATTTCTTCCACTAGGCGCCATTTCTAAACAATGTCATAAACTAGATCAGTTTATGAATCAAAATTCATAATCCCATACTTATAAAACACTTAACATAAATTTAACTATTTATGGATATAATCCATAATCATAAAAATGTTTTCTTTGAGGAAGTATATACTCATAAACCCTTCATAATTATTTTTAAAGAAAATGAGAGTTATCCTAAGCATATCCCCCGGGAGTGTCGTAACCAAGAGTGCAGCAAGGCCCGTTGTCGTGCACCAGTTCCCATTCGAGTCTAGCTCAAAGCGGTGTTTTCGGGTTTTATCCCTATGAACATCTGTACCAGAGCCACCTCTACCTGCTCGTATCTAGACAGGGATGTATTTCTCGGAAAACTCACAAAATCTCTACAATACCAAAATTCTAGGAAGTTCTTCTATACTAATCCTCAAATTTCATCTTAGGTCTACGTGCTCTAATCAGAGTTTATCTAAATCTAGCTTCCAAGGTTTGTACTAAACTTCCTCTGATACCAACTGCAACGCCCCGACCCCAGCTACCCAGAGTCGGTGCATTACTTCGTAACATTGGCATGATCACAAAAGATCAAGTCTCGAAAGACCGATTAGTTTAGTAGCCTTGGAAACACTAGATACATTCGTAAATGTTACATTACATCATAAAGTGAAAAACTACAATAAAAAATTCTTTATAGTACACACTCATATCCTCTTCTGACTATCCCTGCAGGTCATTCATAAAATACTTCTTCACATCGTGGAAAATATTAAAACATTGAAAGGGGTGAGCTCAGATGCTCAGTAAGGATAACAATATTGCGGAAGCTTTCATAAATGAACATAAACATTTTAGGCAATGTATAACTAAAACAAAAGCCTTTTAAACTTGAACATCAACACAATATGGCAAAAGTAAAATGAGATAATGTCATTCACTTCTTCACATGGATATTCTACTGGTCGAATAATCACATGTAATATCAATAACCACTTTCATAATGATGGAATGCATAATGCCAGACTATCATAACCACGTAGTCAAGGCCTCGTGCCAAGACACTAGTTTGTCTCATGAGACCTGCCGATGCATCGAGGAGCTATAGCGGGCTCCACCCGTCACTTATTAAGTCCAATGCATTCCTCATATGAATAGGTTTAAACATATCATAAACCATAACATAATCGTATCACATAAAACATGCATAAAGGAAACATAACATTTCCATATTTCAATCACAAGATATCAATACAACACATTGATATAATAAAAACACTTTCAAAACCATTTTCAATACCAAAATAAAAGAAAGTTAAAACTTTGTATTTATTTTTCATTAAAAAAATGATGGCTTGTAGAGGAAGCTGAAACTCAAATAATGGTCACGGCGGCGGAGAAGTCGTTATCGCCGCATAAGTACGGAAAGAAAAACATTCCCTTTTTGTCATTTAGTAAAATGCTTCGTATAAAAAAGATTCCTTTTGAATAAACATAAAAGGCAAAGGGGTTTATACACCGTATAAAAGAAAGTTGTGTATAAAGCCAAATATACCTCAATGAAAGGAGATTGAGGGGAAGTCCTTAAAAAGATCATTTTTAAAATAAAATAGATCTATTATGTGTATTCACTATAGGTACACATAAAGAAAGTAAAAATACAAAATAGGACATAATAATATCATGACATAATTTGGAAGTAGGAGATTAACCCAACGAATGGAAGTTGGGTTAAGAAATTCCCTTACCTTGTGTCCGACTTGACTCAACCGTTCTTTAACCTCCTGAATAATAAACTAGAGTTAATATCTACCTTATTAAGAACCATTTTCAATTTCATTATCCTTTTTATATCACTTATTAAAATGTTATGAACATTATTTAAGTTAATAACGGTCGTTTTGTCGATCTTTGGTACTTGAGTCAAAAATAAACTTCTTATAATTACAAGTTGTTCATGTGGTGAAATATACATTATATCCAAAATTATATTCATGATGTAGATATCATATATATCATATATATACAGTATATACATTCATTCATAATGTCACGTAACATTTAGAGGTAAGAAATGAAATGCACCGTTCATGGAGACGGTAAGCCGTACGTACGCATGAACGCTACTTTCATTTCAATTTCATATTTAATGGAACTAAATCATAATGATATAAATGTATAATATAATTCCAGTATAATATATTGTATAATACCATTTAATCCATCCTTTATACATCCCACATATGGCATTAACGATTCAAATCACTTTGAGGGGGTGGTAGTCCGCACTTCCTAAAATGAAATTATCGCGTTTTACCCATAATGGAAATCATAAAGTATGCCATAAATGAGAAATACAGAAGCATAAGTAAAACATAAACATATTATATATCATATGTAAAAATAGTGACATCTTAATGGCCACCTTTGAAGGTGTTATATGAGTGTTGAACAATCATCGTTTCGTGAGGCAGAAATTCGCCATCCATAGAAACCGTATGTTCATTAACCATTAGATGTAGGTGTGTGTAAGTGTAGCTCGAATCCTTATTATAAAAACATCCTAGTATATTGAGGATACTGGTTTTGTTACAAAATAATTGAATAAAAAGAGTTTACGGGGTTGGAGAAGAAAAATAAAACAAAACAACATTAGAAAAGACATTACCTCAAAATCGGGTAACTCTTTTTGATTTCAGCCAAAGGCTTCCTTGGGAAGAGTTCTGCCCAAAGTGAGGCTTCTATGAGCAAGAGGGGGACGTTGGGAGAGTATTTGGGCAGAGTTTGGCCGAGCCAAATGCCTTGAAAGTGTAAATGAGGTGGGAGAGGTGGGGGCCTTTTATAAGTGGAGAGGAGGGGCACTTTTGGAAAGATTGAAATGTTACATTATTTCACAATTGTTTTCGGATTCTAAAGGTCCCACACTTATATAATTTGAGGCTAAGGTGATAAGGTTTCGAAATCGTCTCATCCAATAGGCTTTGGACAAGTGTAAGCCTTGGCTTTTGCATTATCTTCTCATTTTATTTAAATCGTTAAATAATGAGGTCATCGCTGCATCATAATGATGTCATAAATAATTTAATTTATTTAATGTCTAAAAATTATATAAAAAAATACTATGATGTAGTAAATCTTTTTATATTTCTAAGGAATATTTATAGTCAAAATTTGGACTTGTGTAACCCCACTTAAAAACTGTTTTAGTAAAATAACTCATGTTTGTGTCAATTTAATTTTAACATTAAATAAATATATATTAATGTCATTTTCCAACTAAAGTGGCTCCATGGGGTCCCCAAGTTGACCCATGGGTTTTCTTGGTCGTCCATGACTCATCCAATAAGATTAGTACAAGTGTCATGCTCATCTCATATTATTAAAACATTATGTGTACCTTAAACTACACTAATTACCTCTAATCGCGATTAAGAACTTAAAAGTTACTATTCACCAAAAAATTATTTTAATCTCATTGAACCAAATTTTACTTCTTAATGACAACCATGTATGTCGTATTTTTGAATATCAAATCACAGAAGTGGTAATATTTCATTTAAACTAAAAATCAGTTATTTAACTACCACTTAGTGGTTCCATTATTCATCAAAAATTGAAGTTTTTCAGAACAAGGACAAAATTTCACCCTAATCTATAATTGATATTCTGAATTCAAAAATTATGTCTATTTTACAAAATTCCAAACATATAAGTTCCATTAATTAATTTTATAATTAATTCCCACTGTTACGACAAATAGCGTGTTTTTAAGAAACAATTTATATCAAAAGATTGGCAATTGCTTAGGTCCAATTTCAATGTTAAATTAATTCTAATGACCACCATTGGAGAAAATGGTAAAAATATATTCTAATTATACCTTATAACCACTAAATAGTATAATTTATCACAATAAATTATTTTTATTAAAAAAGTTGTTTTAAGTATCTTTCACTATTCATAAAAAAATTGGAAGTTCTCAGAAAGTTAAAAAAAATCGACTTAGGATAATTTCGATATTACGAATTCAAAAATGATGTCCATTTCGAAATATAAAATTTCTATAATTTTAAAAAGTGGTTATTACTATTCATAACGGCTACTTTGATTAGTCGCGGTGTTTTAGAACTCGAAGTTGCGTATAATGCAAGCTATTGCATTATTGAATGAGAAGCGTATCGTGGAAGCTCGGGGTGTTACAATTATTCTTGAGATCCTCAATCATCACTGGTCTCTCCACAAATGTCACGTCGTCCTTGATGTCTAGATCTCCCCATACGAGGACGTGTGAATCATTGTGCACATACCGACGGAGCTGGGACACATGGAAGACATCATGTATTCTCAGCAGTGGAGATGGTAATGCTAGCTGATAAAACACTTCGTCGACCTGCCGCAACACTTCAAAGGGCCCGATGAACCTCGTAGAAATCTTACTCCCCTAGTCGAACCTCTGTTGTCCACGCCGATGGGAGACCTTCAAGAACACGTGGTATCCAACCTCAAACTCCATGGTTCTCCTCCTGGTATCAGCATACGACTTCTGTCGGCCCTGGGCCGCTTTCATCCTTTCCCGTAAGAGCTGATCCTTCTCTGTCGTGCCCCGCACCACCTCTGGGCCAAGGATGCCCACCTCTCCGACTTCGGTCCAACACCCAGGTGAGCAACATGGCCTCCCGTACAAGGCTTCAAATGGGTCCATACCAATGGTAGAGTGATAGCTATTATTGTAGGCAAACTCTACCAGAGGCAGGTATCACACCCATGATCCTCCTGAGTCCAAAACACACGCCCACAACATATCCTCCAAGGTCTGGATGCTGCACTCTGTCTGTCCATCTGTCTAGGGATGGAAAGCAGTGCTAAGCCGCAGTTAGGTGCCAAAGGCATGCTAAAATCCTCTCCAGACTTGCGAGGTAAACCGTGCATCCCTATCCGAGACTATAGACCTCAGAACTCCATGAAATCGCACCACCTCATCCATGTACCTTCGTGCCAAAGCATCCATTGCACTTGACTCCCTAATCGCCAGAAAGTGATATGATTTCATCAACCAGTCCACTACCACCCAGATGGCATCATATCCCCCTTGGACCTTGGGTAGTCTTGTGACGAAATCCATCATGATGTTATCCCACTTCTACTCGGGGACATCTAGAGACTGCATTAGGCGGCCTGGTACTTGGTGTTCAGCCTTAACTTGCTGACACACTAAGCACTTGGCCACAAACTCTTCCACTGCTCACTTAACTCTGGCCCACCAAAAATGTTTCTTCAGTCCTTGGTATATCTTGGAAACTCCTGGGTGTATTGGCGGGGGTGAGTTGTGGAACTCAATGAGAACCTTTCCGTGCATCCCTTCCAGAACAAACAACCTTCCCAGGAAAAGCATCTGGTTCTGACCATCCTCTATCCATCCTTCCGGATCATTTCCCCGGTCAACTCGTGCATGCATCACTTCGCACACTGGGTCTCCCCATTGAGACTCCTCCACTTTCTACAACAGAGAAGACTGCATTGTCATCTGATACAGGCAGCCTCTACCGCTATCCATCCTCGCATCCAGGTTTAAGGCAGCCAACTCCTCCATTGCCTTCCAGGGATCTGCTGACTCTCGGACCGCATCCTTCTGTGATCTCCTGCTCAAAGCATCATCCACTACATTCACCTTCCCTGAAGTGTAGGAGATCTTGAGGTCGTAATCCTGGAGGAACTCCATCCACCTTCACTGCCACAAGTTTAGGTCCCGCTGGGAGAAGATATACCTCATGATTTTGTGAACTATGAAGACAACAAAGCGTTCTCCGATGAGGTAGTGCCGTTATAACATCAACGCAAAAATGACCGCTGTAATCTCCAGGTTGTGGGTGGAATAATTACGCTAATGAGGGCGTAGGTTCCTAGACCCATAAGAAATCACCCCTTGTCATTGCATTAACACACATCCCAGGCCTTGCCCTGAAGCATCACAGAACGCTTCGTACACTGCCCCTTCTTCTGGTAGCCTCAAAACTGGGGCACTAAGCAACTTCTCCTTCAGATAGCTGAAGGCTGCCCCGCACTACTCACTCCACATGAAAACCAGATCCTTCCTTTTCAAGTCTGTAAAAGGTGCTGCAACTCGGGAGAAGTTGGGTACGAACCTCTAATAGTAACCTTCCAAACTGAGGAAACCATGGACCTATGCCACATTCTTGGGTGCTGCCCAAGAAACAACTGCCTCCACCATTGATGGGTCCACTGCTACCCCCTACTCAGACACGACGTGCCCGAGGATGTGCACTTCTCGTGTCCAGAATTTTCATTTCAACAACTTCCCATAGATCTAGTGATGTCGAAGGACCTCCAAAACCATCCTCAGGTGCTATGAATGGTCCTCCTTGGATCTCGAACAGATCAGGATGTCGTCGATGAACACAACTACAAACCGATCCAAATACTCCCAGAAGATGGAGTTCATCAGCCCCATAAACACAGCCGGGGCATTCGTAACACTGAAGGGCATGACTACGAACTCGAGGTGTCCATATCTGCACCTGAAGGCCGTCTTCGGGATGTCACTCTCCTTTACTCTCAGTTGGTGGTACCCAGACCACATGTCGATCTTCGAGAACCACCCTGCCCCTTTCAGCTTTTCCAAAATATCGTCTATCCTCGGAAGAGGATTGCGATTCTTGATCATCACCTGATTCAGCCTCTTGTAGTCTATGCACAACCTGAAACCACCATCTACCTTCGTTGCGAATAAGACTGGAGCACCCCACGGGGACGCACTCGGCCGAACATAACCCCTCTTTATCAGATCATCAATCTGAATCTGCAACTCCCGTAGCTCTGAAGGTTCCATACTGTAAGGATCCATCTAAATCATATTAGCACTGGGATGCAGGTCTATCCCAAACATGATATCACGTCGAGGGGGTATAGTCAACACCTCCTCAGGGAAGATTTCCATAAACTCATGGATGATCTATGGAACCTCCACAATCTTAGCATCTACTGACTCCATAGATATCTCATCTAACAAGGAGAATAGGGGTTCCTCTCGCCTGCTGCCCTTATGACTGCTCCTCTCACCGGTGAAGGTAACACGTCGGCCGACCAAGTCTGAGAACAAAACCCTTTATCGAAAGAATTCGATGACAGAACACATAGAGAATAGCCATTTGATGCCTAGGATGACATCGTATTGATGTATCTATAGTAGAAGAAGATCCCTAACCGACTGATGTGGCACTATCATCAGTCTGCATCCTCGACAAACAAATAACAAGTCGGTCTGACCTCCGACTGGTGTGCTCAGCACCAAGGGCACTGGAAGTCTCTCGGCATCTAGACCCATGGCGTGGGCTAGATTGGGTGAAACAAAGGATTGCGAAGCTCTGGTATCGAACAAGGAAAATGCAAGGGTACTGAACAAACTGATCATACCTTGAACAACCTCTGGGCCTGCTGGAACTACCACCTCCGCGGCGTGTAGCTATCCACGCCCAGCTCCTCTGCCCCTTGGATGTCGACCACCTCCCCGACCATGCCCTGGTCGAGGTCCCTGAGGAACGCCCTGAGGTTGACCTCCTCCTCCTATGTCTGCCCTCGGAGGAGAGGGAGATCGTTGTCCCTGCTGCTGCTACAGGAAAGGCCTGGCTGGAAGCTGCTACTGGGGTGGGTGCTGGGGCTGCTTGCCACCACCGTACTGTACCCGGTCTGGGCACTGACTCTGGAGATGTCCATGGCTCCCACAAACGAAGCACCGCGGTCCCGAGACCGAATGAAATGGGAGAGGACCAGGGGATCAAAACTGAAACTGATGCAGCCTACTCCCTGCTGGTCGAAACTTGGAGGGTCTGGACGCTAGAGGCCTGGTACTGAAGGCCTTCCACTTCAATGGTCCCAACTGGATCCCCTCTCGTGACAGACCTCCTAGAGCGTGCATCCTCTCCACCACTTCGGCCTTCTTCTGGACCTCCAAGGATGTCGGCGGGGTAAAGGGGGTAACAGCATACTGGAGGGAGGGTTAGAGCACCTCCTCTAGACATCATGCATGTGACTCTTCATCGGGAAAGAGGTCCGAAGAAAAACATACGAGGTCCTTGAACATGATTCCCAGGTCCCTCACTTACATACTCCCCTAATGGTGGGAGAGTAGCTCCTGTCTCTTTTCCGCATTCATCGTCGAAGAGAGGAATTCCTCCCGAAATTCCCTCTCAAAATCAGCCCATGCCACCTCATCCTCTCTCCTCTCCCCCAGGTAAAGCATCCACCACTTATGTGCCGCTCCCCGCATCTGGCTGACGGCCAGAGAAACCCAGTACTCAATCGGAGCCCAGATAAAGACGAAGGCTATCACTACATCCTCTAGCCAGCCCTATGTCTTTATATCAGAGGTGTTTCCCTCATACTTCTCAAGAGTCTATTGCTGGAAGGCTCAAAGTGTCTTCTACCACTGGTCTTCCTACTCCTCTCGATCAGCTCTCTGCCGATCGGCCAATGTAGTCTCCAGGGCCTCGATCGCCCACACCAAACGTGGTCACCTTCCAGGTTCCATAGCTGTAAGGTAAACAAGGAATGCCTAAGCCCCAGTTGTGAATAATCTTGTTCTTAAAACTTTATTGAACTTTTTATTTATTCTTAATTCCCAAGACACCCCCATAAACATGAGAACACAAGTCATTATGATGCATGCACCTTTCCTAGGGTCTCTACCCTGCAATCAACGTGGACACACTTGGTCATTCGGTAGGTCCATTGTCCTTGCATCAGATCATGGGGGGGCCCTAAAATCCTGTCTCCTTGCTGGTCTTACCTGGCCTAATTCACGCACCAAGGTCACCCAAAACTGTTTGCCCTACCGTCCCATGCAATCCTCCCTATGCCTATGTCCAGACTCCATCCTATCTCTCAACCATTACCTCTGATACCATTCTATCATGACCCGCCTTCACCAGAAGGAGGGAAGGGTCAGCAGATTGTCAGGCCCTTCCTTCTTTAAGTTGAACGAGAGATAATAACTATCTAAACCCCCTTCATAGGTCTTGGAGTGGTGACTAGCACCAAGGGTATAGAATCACACAGTAAATGGAAGGGATTACCCTTTTTCCTTTTAATATGATCGGGAGATAAGATAGTGAATCCCATAACAACACCAAAAATAAAATAATAATAAATCCAAAAGTAAACCATTCCCACATGCATGTTAAAAATTAAATGATAAATGTTACAAGAACTCCAAAGATAAAGTACTAAAAGAGAGAAAAATGACAACAGAAACTGCCCCAAAGGTCCGTGCTAGTATGGTCCCGCATGATCCCCGAAGTCCACCTGGAAACCTGAAAGCAGTTTTATATACGTAGGGTGAGCATACAAGTATACTCAGTAGGTAAAAACCAAAGACTCTCGTGCACAAGTGGGAGAACATACTAAAGTCCCGTGAGAAATAGAGTAAACCAAACACCTAACAAGGTAAACTATCCACCCAATCCTCACCAAGGCACCCTCACAAATAACGCAAACAAGGTAATATATAGTAAAATCACATAGATGTTTGGGTACCCCGTGCCACATTCCCACTGGTTATTGAAGACATTATACGCATCAAATGAATCATTCCATTCTCACCGCAGTCCCACCGCCACACCTCGTCCACACACACCTGGGCCATAACCGCACGTAGTCCCGCTACCAAATCCCGCCCGCACACACCTGGTCCACAACTGTCACATGTAACAACGCCTGAAAACACCTAGGCCAGAACAACCACAACCACGCCCGAAGACACCTGGGTTAGAAGATCCACTGCCATGCGAGTAGACACCTGGGCCTCATCCCGAAGAAACTTGGGAAACTACCTGCCCACACACACCTGGGCCATAACCACCACACTACCCTGCCCGAAGGTTCTTGGGATAATAATGGACCTCAGGCCATCACAGCCTACCCGAATATACTTGGGCTATTCAAGAATGGGAGAAGAAAAGGAGCTAATAACCAGCCACTAATACTAGTGTTGGAAAAAACACCCTCCCCCATGAATTGGGGGTGTTCGGCACTAAGTTCTCAACATGGGTGGGGTGATAATAAGAAATACAAAATTAAAAGTATATGTATAGGTAACAAGCACTCACCTAATGTTTAGGTTTTTCTTCAGCCAGCTTAATGAACACAAACAGTACCCCTGTCTACGTCACAACTCACACCAAACGAAACCCATTTTCCCATCCTTGTTTTCATGTTCAGAAATGATGTTCAAATAAGTTTCTGAACCTAATTGGGAAACTAGAAAGAATAAGCATAAGCCAAGGAAAGAGTACAGTCTACATCAACTTAAAAATCCATACTCGGTTCTCTCGTAAAGTCACAACCACAAAAAGGAACTAAGGAAAACCCCATGATAAAGCCCCATGTTCAATATCCATGAGCCAAAAGGTTTCTCAACAACAGAGGATCCCACCAAAAATTTGTGATATAACAAGGTAACCACCGGGTCTTACAATTCACAACCACTGAAAGCATAACACAGGGGATTCCATCACCAATTTCACAACCACTGAGAGTATAAAAATAGGGGATCCCATCCCCTCCCACATCTACCAACAACCGGACCGTGAAAGAATAACAATCAAACTATCGCCACCAATAAAAGCAGGACCATGCCAGTATTTTCAAATTTATAAGATTTAACACACTCCATGATTTCAATTTTCGTGCCTCAACCGGGGTTATCACAGAAGGGATTGATCCAAGTTCTTTAAATTTATTCAGCCCGATATACGTGATTAACCAAAATTTCTTTACACAGAAAGGGTTTGCAAACACAATCCATTTAACATATCCAGAGGTAAGGGTTCAATAGTGCATTGAGAAAATACCTCCAATGGCCATGATTTTCAGTAGGGGTAAGCCCGCAGAATTCAGAAACAAGATCAGAAAACAAAGCAGCATCATCGATCATAGCCCCCCTACGTTATTTATAGAATCCCTTCATTTTCTTTATTTAGGTTTGGATCATACAATTCTATGGAATAAAAAGCATTCCCACCCCGTATGATACACAAAAATGAGAGACAGAGGAGAAATTACCTACTTGTTGATCAACGATCGACGCTAAGTCTGGCCGCGGAACTTCACAGATAGTGATGCGGCTCGCCTGAATGAAAATCTGTTCATCTGAATGAGGGGTACTACTAGTAGAGGGTGATCGAGAAAAGAAGAAACCATGGCTAACCCTTTAGTTTATAGGGGTCGGGGACGGTTGGGATAAGAACGTGAAACCGCGTAAGGAGCGGGGGTCGTGGGTTGACCACGCGGCCCCACACGTTATTAAAGTCCTCTAAACCGATGCACACACTAGGATAATTCATTAAATATTTAATTAGAACATTTATGGGCATTACTGGGATTTAAAACAAGCTTGAAGGGGTCAAAATAGCATTTAAAACCCAATTCGCGCTAAAAGGAGCGCTACTGGAAAGACCTCGTGGGGGTAGGCAAGAGCCACCGATAGACCGAGCTACCGGTAGGCTGCAGCCACCGGTAGACCGAGCTACCGCTAAGCTGGAGCTACCGGTAGACCAAGCTACCAGTAGGCTGCAGCCACAGGTAGATCGAGATACCGGTAAGCTGTAGCTACAGGTAGACCGAGCTACCGGTAGACAGAGCTACCGGTAGGCAGAGCTACCGGTACGCTACGGCTACCGGTAGACCGAGCTACCGGTAGGCCTGCTACCGGTAGTCTAAGGCTATCGGTAGGCCTACCGTTTGGCCAAACGTCACCGAGATTCGCAGACCAGAAAACCCAACACGAGATTTTCACAAAGTAATGGACCCCAAAAACCCGGGCCATTACATCGGTTTACTAGAAATATATTTATGAATAATAAATCTATATATATTTTCATATATAATTCAGTAATTTTATATTATTAATAGATTATTTTTAGTTAAATGTAAAATTCACATTTTGGGTAATAACTTCTTTATTTTTCTTCTATGTTTTTATTTGACATTATCCATCCCTTTACTTTGATAATGTTTAAATAATATCCATAATTATTATGATTATTAAATATCATATATATCATAGTATATGTGACTATATAAATTCATTAATGTTAGTGATATATATTGAAATACACAATTGATGGAGATTTTATGTTGTATGGATGCATGATTGGTGTTTTATTTTTAAATGGAAAAAGAAAAAAATGTAAAATAATCAATTAATTTTTTAAAAAATTATGATTTAAATTTCATTAAATATATTTTTAACATTATCATTATAACCATTAGTGAAATGTGTTAGTGAAAAATGAATCACATCGCTTTCTGAGGCGGTTGACTGCTATACCCAAGAGTGATGTTGTTGTTTCCCCTATAGAATGGAATGTATGAAGGAATATTAAATATAATAATTATATAACTATAATTATTATAAAAATGTATCATATATTCCACTCATTTATCCTTATTAACATCCATGTAAAATGGAAATGGGAAAAAAATATCAGAAAGGTTCACAAGACGATTCACCACCTTACACATGAGCGATGTTATTGTTTTCCAATGTGTTTTATGTTAAGAGTGTTGATCTAATACAATAATTCTATAATTATTCTGATATAATAAATATAATCTACAATAATTTATTCTCTAATCATATCAATCCATGAGTGATGGTTGTGAAAAATGAACTAAATCAGTTCGTGAGGTGGTAGTCTACTGTATGCACAATAAATATTTTCATTTCCCAATGAATGGAATAGGATAAGTATATTGTAAATTCTATTAACATAATGAAATCATAGTATATAAAAGATAATTTTTTATTATATTAGTGTAGTTGAATATTTTCTTTATAGAGTTAGAAGAATAAAGAAATTGATATTTCATGTTTACTAATTATACATCTTCATTAAAAAACATCTTTAGTCTTACACCTGTTGAATTATTTGGAGGCATTAATAAAACAATATGTATAGTAGAACATGGGTTGGGAATTAATGAATGAAAATGTATGTTAAAATTATTTTTGAAGTGTAAAGAAGATTCATAGGTGGTGGCCTTTTATTGTTAGTATATTTGTAATTTATAGAGAAAGTGGATGGGAAAAAGTGGTTATGATAACATGTGTGATTATGGGTCATGGATGTGTGTAGATATATTTTTTCCAATGAAAATATTTATTATTGGATCATAATATGATGTATAAATACATGAAAATTTATCTACAAGAAATGATGTGATGTAAATTTTCTTTATGATGATATTCTATATACTTTGTATGATTCTTGAAATGAAATTTGATTATATTATTTCATTTTTATATTAAAAAATGTTTTCACATTATTTTCTGCAATTTTTCATGATTTTCGAGGATGTGGTTTAACATATGGATTCAACGGGGTTGGAGTTTTTTTATTTTTTATTTAGTTATATTTATTTATTAGTCATATCACCTTTAAATTGTCATTTTATAGAGTTTTATATTACTCTTTATAGATACAAAATGTTTTAATAGTTAGAACAATAAATTTTATAGGTATAAATACGTCCTATATGTCATTGATGTGTTAGAGGATGTTATCTTTGTTTTAATGTGTGAAATATGTTTTCTATTAGTGATATTTTTTACTTCTGGTATTATGAAAATTTATTTTACTTTTTATACTTTGGATGTATTCCTAGTGTTTAGTGGAAAATAGTGATGTCGTAAGAGGTAACTATATAGTGTATTTATTTTCTCAACCAAGTATTTTTTATTATTTTTCAATACAAGGTTATTGTTATTAATGTACCCAATAAAGTTTAGTTCAACCACAATCTAACTGAGATGTGAGATGTTGGATTGATTTATATGTGATATTCTCATAGTCTTCCTGGGAATTTTACAACTGTATTCTAGTCAAAACTCATACATATATTATTTTCACCCTTTTATTAATATTTAATTTTTTTAACATGTAGAAAATTTTGATCCCACCAGGTGATTTTATTTTATACTCATGGTTAATGATCTTTGTCCATTTCCTATTAAATGTTTACATAAAGGGTCATATTCATTCACATTCTTGGTTTACATGTATTCCATGTTGTGTTCAACCATGAAAACCCGTTAGTAATAAAAAACCAAAACCATTCAATTTTCTCCCATCTCCCCACATAATGATGAATTTAATTGTTTTTCATTTTTTAATAACTGAATATTTTTTGTTGAATTTAATGAACAGTTTATACAATGTTATTTAAATTATATTTTTATGTTTCTATACTATAAAATTTTAAAATATTAAAAAAAAATTCACTAATTATTTTGAATATATAATCCTATGAAATGATGTAGATTCATTTTATGAATTTTATACATAATATATTTTTGTTTCATGAAGGTTATTATTTAATTTTTTGGACCTTTTTTGAGTAATAAAGGGCTAATGCATTTTCAAACCTAGGTCAAACCTATAGTACCCACTATATATACATGTTTAGACTAATAATTCATGTACATGTGATTATATACTATAATAATAATAAATATTATAATTATTTCACAAACTGAGCACTTGAAATTTAGTAATGGATGGAAACTTAATTATAAAAAATGATGTGGTAATAAATATAAATTTCCTCAATTATATATATAAAAATTAATTATCTAAATCTAATTCTATAGACATCCATTTATATATTTTTAAAATAAATTATTAATTTAGAATATAATTTTCGGAATTCATTAATATCATTAAAATTACTTATGATTATTTATTTAAACAGTATTCACTATATATTGAATTATAGTAGAAAAATCATGGTTTTAAATTATTCAATCTTATGATTACAACTCTTCTCCAATTGATGATAATTAAAATAATCATCATATAACTATTTATTTTCTTCTGTATTATATATTTTAGGTAATACTAGAAATAGATCTTCTTTATATAAATAGATCTCATATTAGTTTTAAGGATACTAAATATCTAATTTTATAATCCAATTTTGTACATGGATCTCTAATAATTTACAAATTCATACTCCAGTCGCATTGAAACTAATTCCCTAATATGTGTTTTAATACATAATGTTGATGCATATTTGGCTTATGTGGTTTCATAATTTTCAACATATATTTTATAGCAATTATTTTTGTGTTTTTCAATATATTTTTATGGTATTTTCTAATCATTCCCAAATCCAAGAGGTGTAATTTTAAATTAAATTCATATAAGGGGATATACTTTTATTAATGAGTCCTTATATATTTGAAACTATTGAATAAGTTGAATTCAATGTGTAATAAAAATGAATAAAATTCAAATAAATTATATACAAAAAATAATCATTATTGGGTGATCCTTTCTATGTTATCGCGATGAAGTATGTATCCATGTTTAGTTATAGTGATAATCATGACCATGTTAAAATTAATGTAGAAAAGTATTGTCCTTGACATAATGTGGATTAATTTTATAGTTAATTGAATTGGAATTAATAACTATCAATGACAAATATTCAATCAATATATTTTAAACTTTCTTTATAAAGGATGAATAAACGTATAACTACCAATCATACATGATAATAAAAAACTAATTGTTAGTTATTCTATTTAGATAAAAAAATTAAGAAAAAATATTTTTTGAAATTATGAAATAATGAATTATATTTGACATCATTAAATATTCTAATGGAATTATAGTTTATATTATCATACATTGTATAGTCATTGAAGTAAAGGATGATAATTAAAAAAATGAGTTTTATTCATGAATAAAAGAAATAAAATCAGAATCATAGATGTATGAATTTTTATGGTAGAAATAGTTATTCAGGTGGAATGTATTCATTTTTGAAGGAATAACTAAGGATCATCCATGGAAAATAGTGACATTGGACTAACCAAGAAAAAAGTCTAATAGTAGTATATATTTCCAACGATTAGATATATTAATTTATGTTTCATGACAATCATGTTATGATTTTTGAATAAATACACCCATTTAAGGAATAATGGATTCAATATTCCTGGAATCTTCTTGGTTACCCTGGTACCCTAATAAATGATCAATATCTAACATCTCCCAATGGTAATTCTCAATCCTCATAGGTTGGATATTGGCACTTGGAATCATAAAATATCAATAGGGAAATTCATTTCCTCAAGATAGATGATGATATGAGAATTACAAGCCAATATGCACAACAATCAAAAGGGAGAAAGTACAAGAAAAAATAGGAATTAGAAAATAACATCCATCAATAAAATATAAAATAACTAGAAATATAATACCCAAACATACTAATGGATACATCATCCCATGATGAAAATGGGTCCATAAGTCAAAAACCCACTGCACCATATATAGAATAAAAATCATTATCCACCTATAGTGGGATCATTCCCATTTTTCATACATGGAATATGAAAATCTATAATCATAAAAATGAAATGGAAGGTTTTGAGATAAAATTAAATGTAGGGTCTCAAAAAGTGTCTGTAATCAATTTTCCCTAAAATATTCCAAATATTCTAGAGAATTAAATAAAAATAGGCATCTAATTATATAATAAATATTTTAAATCAAAATATTATATAAAAATAAAAATATTTCGTATGTATAAAAATAACATTTATGTTTTCTTAGCTGCTCATTTTTTATAAAATAGCATATTTATAATAGTTTTCATGAATAAAGCAGAACAAAAATTCAATAGCATATATAATAGAGTCAAACATATCATACAAAAAAACCTTTTAGAAAATTCTAGTGGTATATTATTTTATCAGGTAATAGGATCCTCACACATCACATTACTGATCTAGGCTTTAGATAGCTATTCTCAAACAAATACACCACAATATGGGAACCCATCAAAGGAATTCTACACCCAAATAAGGGGAACGCATATTGTGTAGTCAGAACATATTTTTTTAGTAAATTTTGTCATCTGAAATCGACATATAAAAAGATAGTATCATAGCATGATTCTCTCAGTTACCACTAACATCCCATTCTGTCATGTTCTTCCACAATCAATCAAATAAGATTTCAATTAAAAATTTCAAATCATTTAAAATATAATTTCCAAATTTAAATATTTAACATGAATTTATCTTCTCAATATAAAAAATAGGTTTTAAATAGTAGATTCTATTCCAAATTACTTTTCAATATCGTCTATTTTATCATGGTCAACATAAAATCACGTCACCAATCTGATTTCCTAAACCAACAAATAATTTTTCATAAAACCACCCCCATATTTTTAGTTCATTAAAAAAAATTTACCTAAAAAAATAGATTCCCATTTCAAAAAAGATAAAATCATTAAAATTAAAAATTTTAAAAAAATTAGGAAACCATTTCAATTAAATATATAAATTTAATGGGTCAATTGGGTAGAAAAGAATCATGGATCCACCTACCTTTAAATATATATGTAGAGAGAAACCCTTGCAATGAGTCTTTCCAACAATGAATGATGGTAGGGAATATCGTGGAACAAAACATAAACCATGATCAAAAAATAGATTTTGGATCCTTGAATTATGTTATTATCTATAAAACTATTAGGAGGATATAAAGACACAATAGAAGAAACCACCTGAGAGAATATCACCTTCCCCAAAAAAATATCTACAAAAAAATAATTATAAATAATCAAACAAATGATCCAAAAGGATTCGTTACCTACAAAATTTCTTAGGGAAGGATCTAGTCAAGAGAGGATGGATTGAAAATGGAATAAAATAGAAATAACTAATATGAAACCTAAAAGCCATAGCTTTTGAGAATAACATAGCATGTAATCTAATTATAGGTCTTGTAATCCAAAAGGCATTAAAATAGAGAATGGTATCACTTTTTCTATAGATATCAATTTTCTCATGAACGTCATGTAATCCTTGTAGTTGGTTTGTAACCATATATTCCATGTAAAAATTCATGGCATGTTTCTTGAAATAGATACTTATCAAGTAAACCAAATACAATGTGTGTAATATCCAACGTGATAATAGAAAAATAATTTGTTTATAGAATTCTGCAAAATCACACCGGTCAGTATCCAAATAATGAGATTACCCCTAAATATCAGAATTCAATATATAATTGAACATAATTAATTAAAAAAAGTCATAAATCAATATAAATTAGTTCATTTTTCCATTCAAAGTCAGTTTATCCCTGAGAATCCCATAAAAACTCCCAAATGAGTTTGACATTAAACATGAACAAACAAATTAATGAAAAATAATGAAAATATTTTACAACCACCGCAACATACAAAAATCCATTCCCTAGAAGGCCTATCAAGATTTTTCCATATTAGAGAGATGAGATCACTAATCTCTAATAAGTTCCCCAAGTTCAAACATCTCATGAGAATCTAAATTATGCTTATATATCACACGGACCTAGGGTATAACCCCCCTGAATAATCAGTGCCTCAGAATAACCAATCCTTACTAGATTCTTAGTCATAAATAAATCATACCATGCATCAAGAACCTCTATATTCATGTTATGTGATGGGTTTGGAAGATACCACCAAATATTCTATACATGGAACACATTATGTATCAATGCCAACTTTTTTGGAAGTTAAAAATGGTCATCACATTTCCAAATTTCCCAATTCCCACCAAAGTTCCCACATAATTTTCAAAATGATACCATTTATTCCCATTTATTAGATGAAAAATGAGGTTATTCTCTAAAGAAACACATGGTCCACAATTGGCAAACATAATTTTCACCTATGAAGGTTTTCATCTGATTTGTACTAATTATATTCCTTCAAAATTCATTGATGAGTAAACTAAATAATTATTTTCAACTCTTGGACCAAGATAAATATAACTAATGAACGTTCACGAATCTCTAACCAATACACTAGAGATTTACATAGCATTCCATACAATGCCATGAAAGGAGGTATTCATACTTTATACTTGTAACTATTGATATAAAAAATCTCAAATAGTAATAAGTGATCATTCCATGATCAACCAATGTTTAAACTCAAGAACGTATTAGATATATAATAATATATATATTTCTTTGTCTAAAAATTTTTCTTTGGATAATATGTCATACTAAACTGAAAATAAGATCTCATAGCCTCTTGATGTCCCTATAAAAAAGGATTGGTAAAATGAGGATGTCTATCAGAGACAATAACGGATGGATATACATGAAAAAAAACCTCTTTCATATAGATATTTACCAACACCTCAACTAATGATTTATATCTAATGTTGATAAAATTAATTATTTTGGTCAGCATTTGAATCCCAACCCATGATGATTTCTACTTTTAAAGTGTATGTGTAATACTAACCAACAATTATATGTATATCCCATCCCACATCATATTATTCCATGGATGTGGATGAAGAAAATTGTATGTTCTCTTTTGTTCATCTAAGATCACTTTCATGTATAACAATGTGAAATATAATCAGTAATGTCCCACATCATACGTTTACACATGAATTATTAAGGAATATCTTAAAAACATATTTTTTATTCTTAGGAACACAAACCATTTACTTGTATGGAATTCCACTGTTAAATATATTATTTCTTGGATAAATGCTCACAAAAATGATTTCAAAAACCAATAATACCCTCCATAAGGAATTAACACATAGAAAATAATCTCCCCTTCATAATTAGAGTCTCAATGTAATATATTTAATCATCAAGATTATGCTTCTAATGAACAATCTCTTAAAGAGAATAGGGAAATTCAAAACTTTCCACAAAAACCATAGCCTATTCTTCAAAGAGTCATATGTTATATTATTCCATAGTAACCACCAGGATCCACACTTCCGAAGATTCATTCAGCAACTGGGTTGGATAATTCCTACTCAAATCATCTAAAATGTAATTTCACTGACTAGAGGAACTGCCAATGCCAAAATCTATTTTCGTCAGGTTATCCACCAAATTTATCTTCTTAAGGATCATATATTTTTTTATATAGATATAACATTTTATCTTGGGGTCAGAATACATGTTAATACATTCTCCAAAAATGTAATGATGTTACCTCTTATGTGCATCAATGACTTTTGTAAAATCAATATCATATTTAATATAACTCTTATTGTATGGTAGAAGATACAATTAATTATAGACTACCAAGTGATCACAATACATAAGAACATATCCCTAACACAAACATGATGCTTCAAAGAATAAAACATAGATTTCCGGTTCAAATTACTATTCATCAACAATGAAAAAGTAAAATTAAACTTCAACTAAAAAAATGAATTTTTAAATTTATCATCCCAATTGATCATAACCCATTTATGTGTGAGATATGTCGTTAGAGAAGCCAATATATATATACTTTTTACAAACCAAAGATAATGCACTTTTATACCTAGTATGCTTTAAATATAGAAAACATTATTCGTTTTCTCCCATGTCATAATAGATTAAAATTTCTTAGTATAAAAAGAGTAACAATGTTCGAACACTAAGTATCATAATAAATTCCCTTCTTGAAACCATGATCACATTTTGATATCTTGGAATAGTGTTATAAATTTCTTTAAATTTCAATAACATCTCTCAGATGATTCATGTTCCCCTCATTGGACTAAGAGTAAAAAAATATATTATCCACTTAAACAACCACAATCATGCCTATGTAAGAATGAAAAATATTATTCATAAAATCAATAAAGACTACATGTGAATTTATTATGAGATAGATAATAACAAGATACTCATAGTCACTATACGTAATCATGAAATTAGTTTTTGAATGTAGGATTATTTTATTCAATATTGGGGATAACTACATTGATGGTTAACATTTGAAAAAATACCAGTTCAAATGTTCCAAATGATAATCAATATTTGGTAAAAGAAACATTTTATTCACCATAACATGGTAGTGTTTCAGGTAATCGATATAATGGTGAAGTATTCAATCAAATTTCCTAGCAAGGAGAATTGGTGCGGCCCAAGGTGACATACTTGGGTGAATATATTCGTTTGCTAATACATAATCCAACTTGGTCGGAAACCCTTTTAGTTAAAATGCTTCCATATGGTATGATGGAATCGATGTCAACTAAATAGTATACACTAAAATAATTATGAACACTACATCTCTTATTGGTGGAAGACCATAGAAATTAAAAAAGAAACATGATGGGAAACTCGATATTGAATATATGGATATCATCACTAAAACTTTATCACTATAGATACAAATAAAACAAAAATATTAATTTCGAAAATTTTTGATAAGAAGGCATTTCTCTACTCGATCATAGTTTTAATAGTCCATGAAATATTCAACACCCAAACTAGTCATGATAAATGATATATTCTAATGAGAGTGTTCAACAAGTTTAATATTATAAATTTTCTAATACATCCTAAATATTAAATCATGAGGGTTCATTTTTAAAACCATAAATTATAATCTAAGACAATTTATTTATAAATATAAAATAGAAACAAGAAAATGGATACACTCCTCTCTATTCATTCTATGGTGAATAATTATATCTATCACACAATACAAAATATTTGTTAGAATATTTATAAGGTTTAAAATTGAGTCAATCTAATAGAGTAATATTTTACATTATTGTACAAATGGTTCAGTAAAATTGTAGCTATAGTGAATATGAATCTCACAATTGTTGTACTTGTATCAACTTCCACTGGATACACTTCCATTATGTGAAGAATATTAATTTCATCTACCTTTGGCTAGTACCACTTAGATCATGAAGTATTGTAGTTCACCGTAGATAATTTAGGTGATGATAATCCCAATTTAACATAAATAATAGAATACCAATGATATAATTTCTATCGGTTTTCTAATTGATCATAATAGTGATAGATCATTGGAAAATCCATACAAATATATTTTTAATTCATATCCTTGCCATAGTAAATAAAATTCAAAGGTATTTTTCCAGAAACTATAAGAGTACTATAGGATTCATTCTATTTTTAACAAACATTATATTCATCACACTTCCATTTTCATTTAAAGGAACTTATAGAACTACAACAAGGAGAAAAATAACTCCTTCTAACAGTAACATACCAATTAGGTCAACCTCAACCATCATTACTACAGAGACCCATCCTTAAACCCTACAAATTCTAGTGATTTTAAATTATAATTATATTGTTTTACATTGCCTTAAATATTTTTAGTTTATAGATGTAGAGATTTACGCCATGTCTCACACATAACAACTCCAATATTTCAATGTATACACATTTAGTCAATATCAGTTATTTTACAATCGAAATTTTTTTTCATATAAAACATGGTTTATATCATTGAAAATTTTTCAATATTTCTCATGTGATCTCATCCGTGTATCTATTACAAATTATATCATATAAAAACGCATTAAAAAATTGGATGAGATCAAAATCATAGTAAGGGACATAAAAAAAAGAAGAAACTACTTTGAAAATCAATAAAACCTTTTAAAAAATACCTTTTATTAGGAAAATGGAATAATATTTCCAAAAATATAAATACCGTACATTTTTTAGAGTCAATCAATTTTCATGAAAACTCATTATAATGAATATAAAACATGAGTATGCAACTTGGGACATCATTTAAATCTCATACTTACCAAATCATTTACAAGAAAACCAATAACAAACAAGGACACCCCATGTTACACTATAATGGGAATACCTAGTGATATATGGGCCACCCCATGTTAAGAAATTTTAAGAATTTTTGTTCTATATGGATACTTCAGGTTAAAAATATAACATAATTTCCTAGTGCTATCTGTAACATGCCATGTTTTCATATAATGGACATTCCTCGTGCTATCTGGGCCTCCTCGTGTTTATCTATATCATGATTTCTTGATGTTTTCCAATCCACCCACATATTAATTAGCATGTACCATATAATGAAGAAAATATGTGTATGCTTGTAGTTATTTTATATCATAAATACTTTCCAAAACATATATAGTCAAAAAAATATGACTTCTTTATATAAAAAATACCCCTTCTATTTATAAACAAAATTAAATTCAAAAAACAAAAAATATCCTAAAGATAAAATTTTACTTGAAATTTAAAATTAAAATTCATAAAATTAGAATTAAATCATTATTGGATCATGACGGTTGTAAAATATTATCTTGTTTATAAGCTAAAAATGTTCCTTATATATTTTTATTTTACATTCCACAAATAACCTCTATTAGAAAAAGAAAAACAGATTACATAATAAAAATTATTTAAATAGTAAAAATTTAGTATGAATGTGTTTAAAAAATTACAAGAGAATATTAAAAAAAATTGTAAATAATTTTAGAAAACATGGACATGGAATAAAAATAAGCATTTATGGGTTACATTAAATGATATATTCTAAAATTAAGACCCCTATAAATATCACATATTGAAGTGATAATTAATTAAATGAATGTATAAGTTTATCCTATCGAATATAAATGGGGTTACGAAATTCTATTACCTCACATTCACCTTCTTTGAAAATTTATCAAAACACTAATATAATGGTATAAAGATTGTTATTAAATATTTATAGAACTATGTTCATTTTTATAATACCTTATATGACTCATTTATAACATATTATGAAACATTCATTAATTATATTGTATTACTTTAATTTTTTAGTGTGCATTTGTTTCACGTTTTCATGACTAATTCAATTGTGTATAATTTGGGATGTTATTGAAATTGAGATTAAAAAAGAAGTGGTAGAATATAAAATTATTAATTAACATTAGGAATTATAAATTTTACTATATATCAATTTTTTACTACATGATGATGATTCCATTAATAAAACATTAATGATAGTTATTTTATTTTTTCCCATTTTTTCCAAACATCACGAACATGTTTCATTTTAATTAACATTATAGGTATATATTTGTTTCAGATCATTAAATATGTTACAATAAACCTACTAAAATGTTTTTAATCAAATTTTCAGGTTTATCAAGAATCATTAATGTCGTAATGGAAAATGAACAAAATCATTACTTATAGAGGCAATTAACCGACATAACCAAGATAATAGTATTGTTTCTTTGAATAATAAGAGGTGAGAAATGAAATTTATATAATATATTCCGTTATTAAAATATAAAATATAGTACATAATATATTTTGGAGTTATCATTCCTTTATGGTTGAAATATGAGAGGATAATGTTGAATAATAAAATAAACTAAGAGATGTAAATTGAGAAAATCACCTCTTGAAAATCACCTTGATGTGAGATCCTTGAGGACCTCAGATTTTTCCTTTTGGTAAGACCATAAGAACATTGTATTGGGTAGAGTTATGAAGAGAGAATTTGGTAGATATTTTATTAGATAAAAGGCATGTGTTTCTAGATGGGGTAGTGAGGAATGGTATTTATATTTGAGAATAATTGGGCTTAATTTATTAAAACAGTAATAATTTTTTATTTAAATCCAACCACATTGAGGTGAAATTAATTTCAAATAATTATATAGTTAATTAGGGGTTTTTTGGATTTTTAGGAATTGTAAATACTTTATCTAAAAATTAGTTTTTTAATTTTTTATGTATTTTAAGTCGTTACCTTTTTAACATTAACGCATCTCATTTTTTACCCATACCATGGTAAATGTGTTTTTTTACTATGGTATCTTTTTAATGAAATAATTTAATGTGAACTCAAAAAATAATTTATTACTTCTGATAAAAAATTAGGAATCAATTTTTTCAAACTCAATACACATAATTATAAAAATTAAATAAAAAATTAATTCTGTAGAAACAATGAAAATACGGGTTTTTAAAGTGAAAATTTCAAATGATTGAAATGTTTTTATATCCAATCGTAATGTGAAATAGATTCCAATGAAGTAAATTGGTTTTATTGATTTATATTTGAACTATTTATAATACAAAACCAATTTAAAATATAATTTATCTGTATTTACAAACAAGAAGAAAAATATGTTTTCATTTAAAATGCGGTATTTTTCATTATTTACCAAAAAATGAAACACGCCATAAAAATACAAAAAAAACTCCCCGAAAAATAATTTTTTATTATGAATTCCAAAATTAAGATTATTTTTTAAAATGAAATTTATAATGGTTAAAAAATTATTATTATATTTGCGCGATTAAAATGAGTTAAAATATTATTTTAGAAAGTTATAGCTTTTCGGTTCAAATTTTAATATATTCATATCATAAAACTATAAAATATATTCAATGAATTAATAAAAAATTGTGAATATATAACATATAAATTTATTTATATAACTCATTAATAATTTTTAATATAATTTAGTATGATAAAATTCTATTGTGGGCATAAAAATAGTTTTTTTATAAAAGCACGACCTTTATATTCAATTGTTTTTAATTTTGGTTTTCAATTAATTGATAGACAATGAGTTCTTGTTTAAACTATATTTTCATAAATATGATAATCTTATTATATTATTCAATTTCCATTGATGGGTGAAAATATTATCATTTATATAATAATATTTTAGTCGTTTGACTAAGATTGATGTGGTGTATCTTGTATTACATTAGGCATAGTGTTTCATTTTAAAATATCCACATATTACAATAACCCTCTCCAATACAATAGCATATAAAATAATGTTCATTATGAAAAAATATTAACTAGTATCAGGTCAAATACCCATTTCAATACTTCATAACATTATATTCTCATTTAATATGATCACTATTCAGAAATACACAATCTCAACAAAAATCATTTTAAAACTACAGCATGTCCCTATGATCCTGATATAGTTTGAAATGTTACAATTCCTTAACATGAACAACGGATTATGGATATTTCACATTATTTAAATGAAAAATAATTTCCTTCCACACTAACCCCTTTATATTCATAGATGATACCATCATATCACAATATTTCCTATTAATCCTTTCCATTTTAAAGATAAAACTTTCCACCTAAATACATCATGAATTTCATGAAATTCATGAATGATCTTCATAATTTTCAACCATTCCTCAATCATTTTAGGTTCATTACTTCCTTATAATTTAGGTGGTTTTTTATTGGAAAATATTGAACTTGATTTTTAGATTCATAATTTAATGGATCCACAACTAGATCCTAAATTGGAATGGTTTGATTTTCCTACCTATGATCATAGAAAGCGTTCATAATTATCTTAACAAGATTTTAGTCCAGGGAGGAACCACTCAGTATGTTTCACAAAAAGCATCCATGTGGGTATTGTTTAAATGACTTCTTTTAAGAATTATTTGACACATCAAGGAAATATAATACATAATAAATTATAATATCACATAGATAAATAACTCAAACAATAAGAAATGGAATATTAAATCCCATCAGATAAGATATTAAGATTTTTATTTCAACAAACCCCAATTATAATACAATAAGAAAATAAAATTTTAAACGTATTCCTCCACATGCCTTTCCACAAACAATTATGGATACATGTGGATCATTATGAAGCGATCTAGCTATTCAAACACTTATAAAAACCTCTAATGTCCTGAAAATCTGAACCATTATCTACAAAGAACACCCAAACTGCATGATGAAATCAAGGAAATAGGTTAAACCTACTTTGATACCACATCATCATGAAACATCATAAAATCCCTCACACTAAAAAATGAATTACATCTATGAAATTGACTAAATTATTTTCATAGACTCCATGGGTTGGAGACTTTCCCCATGCAATATACCAGATAAATAGGGAATGAAATTTTCATAAGAGAATAGAATATCAAATATTTACGAGTTAGTATACTTATAAGTAAATTGGTGGAATGTACCAATAAATAGTTAAAAAAATCCAAAAAATGTATATCATAAATTTAATCAAGAAGTAGAAAGATAAATCAAAAATAAACTTAAAGGAAATATAATCCCATGATGATAATGAATACACAAGTAACAACCCCACTATATGTTCAAACAGATCATGAACATCCACCACCTCTTTGTGTAACCTTCCCACTACTCATGAATTGTATAAGAAAATACCAAAACACCTGAAGTCAAAGGTAGGGAGTAAGATGAAATTCAAAATAGTTTTTTACAAAGTTTTTCATAATCAATTAAAAAATAATAAACCATACATGTCATTGATTAAAATAAATCAAGTTATGAAATTATATTTTTCATAAATTAAAGCAAAAAAATCTGCCAAAATTAAATGATTGTAGATATATAAAAAAATTAATCAAATTGTCTTAAAATCAACATTTTATGTTAAAAATAATATATAAATTAATTATAATGAATAAATTAGTTCATAAATTCAAAAATATTTATAATCAAGTGCAATGACACATAAAATATAATGATGTAAAAAAATAAATGTGGTAAATTGGTTTTGTAAGTATCATTGTCCACAAAAATCTCAATAATGATATCAGGTATAGTTAGGGGTGCTGGTACAAATACACCCCAATAGAGGAACCCATCAAGGGAAGTCTACACCTATATAAGGGTAACCAATAATAGGCAGTCATGATATATTTGTTTTAGTAATAGTTGTCATAGTATATTCACTACTCTCTAGTTAATGACCTATGATGATTATAATTATTACCAAAAATTATCCATTTTAACATTTCCTTTAATAATCAATAAATTTTTTGGAAATTAATCTTTTCAAATAATTATAAAATTTATATTAACAATTCAAATGTTCAATATTCCTTTCTCTTTTAAAAATAAAATTATAAATTTTAATCATTTCATTCCATTTCAATATACCTATCAATTTAAAAAATTATATAATAATAAACTGAAAATTACTTCATAAAAATGATTTCACAAATTAGGGATTTATTTTTCACAATTCTCCACCAAAATTTATATTCCGTTGAAATTAGAATTTTTCTTAGAACTCATGACCAATAAAATCAATGATAAAGTCATCACAATTAAATTCTTTTAAATCTATTGAAAATTATTTAAACTTAATAAATCAATTCATTATTTAACTGATAGGAAAAATAATAAAGTAACACGTAACATTAAATAATATAGAGGGAAAAAACAATCACAATGGTAATCTCTATTGAATAATGAAAGAACATAAGATATATTAATAGAACCTATAACCAAGGTATTATATAACTAGTTTAGATCCATATATTTTGTGACATTCTATAAAAATATAAGGGGTATAAAAAGATATATTGTAATAAATGAAATTAGAGAATATATTATTATAATGAAAGATGAACTAAAACAATATTGTTGATAAATCATCGAATAAACCATCCAGAAGGATCATTGATCTCAAATAGATGCCAGGGATGGATACATGTTCTGAGTGAAATGCTACAAGGTGGAATTAAATGAATATAACTTCTACGGGAACATAAAACTTCTAAATCATTTTAATTACAGGGCATGTAATCCAATTAAACATCATAAATCCCATAATGCTGAAAATTATGAGAAAAGTGTTGTGTTTTTATTAAAAATCAATTTTCTACTAACTGTTGGTGTACTTTATTAATATTCAAGATGGTTTTACACTCTCTATAAAATATTGTAATTATATATGTTCTAAATATAGTATTTTTTCCAAATAATAGAACTATATGTATTGTATAATTGCGATCGGAGATTCCCATATATGTTTTAATGGTGTCATTAATGAATATTTATTATAGAATATAAAATTATCACTACTATTAATATTCCATGTAATAATCAATTGAAAAATATATTTCACAACTAGGAATACATGTTGACAACATAATTAATGGATTTCAATGGAAGATTTGATGAATGTATTTGAGAAGGTGAGTACTCACATAAAACTGTCTAATCATATTTTAAATTAAAAAATTCCACAAAAAGGAAGCTTTGTGGAACATAAAAATGATAGGGTTATTTTTTAGAGTGAATGCATTTGGTATAAGAAATTATTAATGATATGGAAGAGGATATTGAACTAATTAACTAAAATATAAATTTATCCCAAATTTCATAAAATATATATTAATAATCATAAATTAATATTGATGATTGATTTTACATAAGCATGTATTATTTTCAATGTTATGATTGATGATGTTAAGATTTGGGTGGAAGATATTATTTACATTTCGATACATCACTCCCTGAAGATAATAATTAGGAAGGGTATTAGTTTAATCATGTAGTCATATGATGATGTTACGAAATTACATGTTTTACAATAGGATAAGGATTTCTCATACAAGTGAAATATTTTAAAGCTTTAATGTGTTAGGCATAAGGTACTGCAAAATAATACATTTCACTTTCACAATGTTCTACAGTTATATAAAATGTTTTTGTAAGGAAAATGGAATCCAAATATATATAACTTGACCCCACCCAATATGAAAAATATTGGGTTAATAATGAGAAGATTGTTCCATTGTATGACTTCATGTAACATGCTACGTACTGGAGAATAGAACTAAGAAGTCATCATAATAGAATTGAGGCTACACATATAAAATAATATTACATAAATGAAATATAATTTGAATAAAGTAACTAGGAATTGAAATTAGAATACATTAAAAAATGAAATTTATAAAAAAATTAAAAATAAAGTATAATAAAAAACTACTAATTGTGTTTTATCTGGATATATTATCATTATAATTGTAATAGAATATAGTAAAATATACATATTTATAGAGGATATTTTTTGGATTCTAAAAGGACTATCAAGAGGAGCTACAAAGTAACAACAATCACAACCGACTTTTGGGAAGATATGCTAATAGGATAATCCAATATATAATACCACTATGAATAAAAATGAATATACTATGTATAAAGATCTCTAGATCAATAATATATTATCCTGTCTCTATCAAGTGCATCACTGGCATAGAAAAAACATGTATGGGATCCTGTCCCATATAGTGTTAACTAAATTAAAAACCAGTAGGATGTCCCAAAATAAAAATAGAAGGATGGAAAAATAGTTAGATTTAATGACTAAATATAAGAGTGTAAATAAAAAAACATAGATATGGAAAATCATAGATATTGTTTACAGTTGTGAAAAAATATAACATCTTGAAATTGTTTTCAATAATGATAATTCTATCTTAAAAAATAGTAATGTAAATAAAGTGTTTTTGAATTCTCAGTAAAGTGTAATACTTTTTTTCATTTTTGACAACATATTTCTTTGTTAGTCCTCATTGGTATTTATGGTTAATAAGTAGAGTCCAAAAAACAGTAAATTTCACCACCACTTTGATCATGTTCTAATGGAACCCATGACAACCATTGAATATACATAACCCAAATAACTAGTCCCATATAATTCTCACATCTCAACTCCGAAACTAACATATGGGATTTTTCATCATCAAATAAATGTGATTGAATCACTATACGTCATCTATACAAATTCCTAAAAATTTAATTGTAACTAATATACACATGGATCTACATAACCTATATCACAAAAACTAGGTAGAGGCATATGTACCGGTACTATAGCAGTTTTATAGAAGTACTAAACACTATACATGTAATGTAGGAGACTGTACACTGTGCGGGTACGGCACCATGCACTGTAATAGTTACTGTAGCATGTACTATTTGGTATTGTAGTAGCTGGAACTATTCCCATTGGGCCACCGGTTTGGGCTTGGTGTCCTTAAGGCTTTCAGGCCATCCAGGCCTTCAGGTCAGTAGGTATTTTGGGCCACTATTAAGGCCCTCGAGCCACCTCAAGGCCTCTGGGACACATGCAGTTTCCCCAAACACGCAACAAAAAAGGAGAAGTCGCAGAAGAGGATTCAGAGTAGGTGCACTTACCAGAGCAGAGCCAAATGTTTTTTCAGAATGAGAGGGTATGGCTATGCCATCAGGACCATCATGTTCTTGCATGGTAAGTCTAGCCAGACATCCATGCAATCGTGGAGAACTACTATCATGATGCAGATGCTTGGGAGGGGTAGTTCCTTGTAGATAGTCTGGTTGATTTCCCTAAGACCATCAGGTCATGTAATATCCTAAGCATAATTGCTTTATAATATCTGAGGCTACATTCCTTGTAAGGGTTCCCCCTCATCCCTTGAAAAGGGGATTATAAATAATCAATAAAAATGAAGGCCTTCAGGCCATTCGGGCGAGTCACATCCATATCATCTCTTAATAGATGTAATAGTGGGGGAAATTATTTTCACTAGAAGAATGCTTAATGATAGAGGTTCTAACAGTTATATGCATATGTGAACTAATATTTTCAATTTGTATCATCTATGAGGGTTAAAAACTCCAAATGTGGTGGACTCTTACCAAATCCATGTTAGTGTGTTACCTACCCCATTAGTTATATATAGTACTAATTATCAAGTAAATAGATATGCTCTAGGATGGTTATGATCCCCATGGAGGATATAATCAACGTCACATAGAAATCATCATCTCTTATAATAATTTGAAATATTTATAATATACTTCCTCAAATATAACACAAAATAAAAATTCTATATATATATTATCAATTTTGACAAGGAAAAATGATCTGAATGGGAAAATCATGCGACTAAAATCTCATCCAAGGGAAATATAAATAAATTGTATTATAAACTACAAAATGCATTGTGTGACATTTCATGGTGCATGGAATGTATAAGTTTGATATTATAGTCATGGAAAATCACCTCCCATGTCAAATGAATCTATTATAAATTGAATATATAGAGTGGTATATAGGGAATGCGGCCTTCTAGAAACATGAGCATGTGATGTATGGAATGTGTTTTTGTATGTTTTTTTATTATGTGTGCTCATTATACATGGAATGTGGGTATTACATGTTTACCACACATATAAAAACATCACATATTGTTCCTCATTTACCAGGATATGTCTCATTTGAGTTGTAGCCACATGGACATTGATATTTAAAATCATGGGAACCCATATTGTTTCTATATCTGAGTAAGAAAATTATATTTTATTGAATAATTATTGTGTAAAATTAATAAAAAAAATGTGGATATTGTAATCAGTGTTCAACACGTTGATGTAACATGGACAACATTTAAGGTAGTCCAACAAATTTCAAATTATTGAAGACAACAATTAACCAAATATCATCGGATAATATCTACTTTTTATACAACCTCTACTCATGCATCTATTAAAGAAAATGGTTTTCTATTTTTGAATACCATTCAACCTTCACTAGAACTTTTTTCTACCGTCAATAATCCTATAGTCTATTTCTGTAAAAGCTGATCATTTGAATGAAATCAATATTTATAGTATATTTTTTCATATATAAAATTAAACTTAATAGGACCCGCATATATTTTATTGAGATGAATTATGAAAATAGAAAATTACCATCAAAACATTAATTCAATTCAATATGTAAATATATTATAAAAAAAGTGGAATAAAATATCATGTAAATAAAAAACAACGAAAAACAAATAATTATCTTCTTTATTTTTCTATGATGATCATACCAATGGATATTACTAAGGAATAATGTTGAATGATTAGAGATTTAATACACAATTTTAGTATAAAATAAATAAATATAACGGTTTAATTTTATTGTAGCATATATGGTCATATATAGATTTCTAATATGACTATTCAATAGATTGATAATTGATATATGATTGTTGGATATATAGTTCTCTTGTATTTAAAATTAAAATTTTATAATAAATTAAGAAACAATAGTTCTTTCATTAAAACATCCATTTTAAAAAATATTTTTTTTGTAAAAAATATATATTTATTAAAATATTTTAATTTTATATTATAAACTTCATAAAATATATTGAATAAATTCAAGTAGATTTTTTTTAATTAAGAAAATAAAAAAATCATTTGGTTAAAATGAATGAAAATATTTTGATTCATGGTTGAGGATAATTTTCTTTTTAAACTTTTTATATAATATATGACTATTTAAATGAATTTTTTTAAATATATGATTTATACATTTTCATGAAATGAATTTTTTATATATTAATAAAATTAACATTCATATAATTAATATCTCATAATGATGAATATGAATAATATTATATTTCTATTTAGAATAGAATTTTCAAAATAATATCATATTTCAAATATTATACAAATGTTTTTAAAATTTTTTAAAAAAATATTTAATAAAATTAATTTTATTTTATGATCATTTTATTGAAACTAATCATGATGGTCTATTTAAATTATTATAATAATATGTGTTCTTGGTAATCTTGGAGTATACATGGTAATGGTAAATGAGGAAAAATAAATTAAAATAACATGAAAATACCTAAAATTTCTCTAAAAGTATATATATTTTTTAAAAAGTGGTTATTTTTTAACCATCTCTATTAGTTTCCAAAATTTTATTCGTAATCCATTTAAAATAGGAATTTCTTATACAATAGTGTTTGTGTATTTTTGGAAAATTCCACAGAAACTCACATAAAAATTAACCCTCCTCTGAAAATATCAAATGAAACATTTCATTCAATTTCATATTAAATACATAACCAAATTTCATCTATAAATGTTCTGTTACAATTTATTTAGCTTTTGGTGAAAAAAATGATGTGTAAACCATTCATTTGTAAGGAAACTATTTTGAGATGGATTGAACCCATCAAATTAAGTATCTGGTTCTTGACAACATTTTTCAATTTTTTTCTCATCTACACTTATATATATCTCATTATCAACTCTACTAAGTATTTATTAATGTAATTACACTTCATTAAAATTTATTTTATATTAAAATATGTCTATTATCATATTCAATGATCAATATTGTGAGATCATATTTTGGTAAGTTTTACCACCTATATTAATGATGTCACACTAACATCATTATTCCTAAAATTAATGAGTATCTATTTCTTAATACTAATAACATATTATTTAAGATGGTAATGTATATTATTAATAATATTCATTATTATTGACACAAAAAATAATCACTATAACAATGTAACTCATTATTACAAGTATATTTACTAAAACATTCTCTTTTGGAATGTCCACTCATGCTAACCATATTCCGATATTGAATAAAATGAACATGTAACTATATAAATCATTTTTAAAAATTAATCTACTCACTATACTAATATTTTTATTTTAAAAATATTATTATATAGTTAAAATTTGTATCACCATTATGAAACATGTCCAAGGAAACTGACAATAGTAATATCTTTTGATGAAAATATACACAACCTAACTAATATTTTCATAATTTATTATTATAATTGAAAATTATAAAGGGTAAATATAAATAGAAAAGGATAAAATATAATGTACTAATATGTTTATATTTATTTTCTAATTGGATGTTTTTCATTCATGGGATGTTATATATATATATATATGGTTTTCTTGTCCAATCTCATTTTCATATAGTGAAATTTTATGTCATAATTTTTTTAATGGTTTTTTGGAAGTTATCTCCAATCATATATATATTATTCCCCATTGGTACTTTAAAAATTATTATCCTTCTTAAATTTTCAAATATCATTGATTAGTAAATATTTAGAAAATATAAATTTTGTTAGAATTGTATTTATCTCATTTTTGCTATTGAATATTTTTTTTCCACGTCCATCTTCAACAATATGTGTCACATATATATTAGATATTATTTTAAAAAATATTATTAATTAATAGGTGATTTTTTTATTTATATTAAAATTATTTTATGAAAGTATAAATGTATTTTTCTTATTCTTAGTCATTTTTTGATTAGATACTTTCTATAACAACTTTCTTCAATTTTTTTTTAAAAGTACATTTTCATGGTTTTCATGGTTTATCTATGTAGTTTTAATTTAAAATATAAATATTTTTCTGAAACCAATAATTTATAATTTTTTCACATTTATGATTAATTTTTTATGAAATTTAAATAACATTAATACATATTTCCAAAGCATTTAACAACATTTTTCAAAAAAATTAATCCTTTTCAATATTCCATATTATTTATCATAATTAATCATGTTTATTTTAAATGATTTAGAATACTTTATTTCTGTTCATGATTTATTTATTTCTTGTAAAAAAATTCACGAAACCGAGTTCTTTACCCCACATTAATTCTAGCATGGATGATTTTTTTATATCTTCATGTTCATTTGAAAAACGTATGTTTTCTTATCATAGGTTTACAAGGGGATTTTATATGTCTATATAATGATTTGGAAACTATAATTAATCTCATGGGATGTTATATTATATTATATTTGTGTAATTACTACTCTATTATTGAATCATAGTTGGCTAGTCTGGTGCACTATGATATGAAGCTCTTCGGGGTTAAACATCATGTATGTTATAATTTTATATTTTATAATTTTTACCACAATATTGAGTTATGTATCCATTTATAATTATTGTTTTATTCTGATACCATGTATTTTTTGTTTTAGTAAATGTTTATGAAAAATTTTAAATTCTTACTCCGTCTGGTATTACATTAGGATTTGGATCACATGCCTATATGTTCATTTTAGATAAGTCCTTTATTATTATCTTTTTGATTATCAATAATGGCTCAATTAATATACATCATATCCACCACTTACTTAGAATCTTACATTACTACATCATATGTTTCCATTCCCTTATTAATAGTGAGAACAATATATATATTGTTTTTACAATGTTAACATGAATATATTATTTTGTTGGTTCTATAATATAATTATATTAAAAGGATTAATTGGTGTAGATATTCTCGGATATAAGTATGTATATAGAATATAATATTGTGATTGAATATGAAATTTATGATATAGTAATGTTTAATGTTGAAATTAGGATGTATAATGTTGATGGGTCAGTTAATATGATATTAGAGAGTGATTTAGTTTAATTATTATAATTGGTTTATGTTAATATATTTATAAAACTTAAATTGGTCTAGGGTTTAGAAATAGTGGTAAATAATGAACCAAGTTTGTAATTATTTTAACCTTATATATGATATTATAAAATCATCATCTCATAATTTAATACATCATAAGAGTGATTTTAATTATATGTTTGGACATTTTATATAATTTATTTCGTGAAATTACCCCCCCCCCCCCCTCAAAATATTTGAACAGATATAATTTGATAAAATATGCAGTGATTTATTGTGATTACCATCTAAAATATTACAACAAGTAATATAGTATTTAATTTTGTATTTAATCCATTAATATGACAAAAATAATGTGGGATTATTCTCAATTATGTGTTTAGGTCATGATTTATTGATTTTTTAACAATATATCTCATTCGAGTGAAAGTTAAGTCTTCTCCAACGAACTTTGAAGTTCTATCTGGAAGATGTTTAATATTTTAATGATATAATATCCTCTAATCTATTATTTACACTTTCTACCACTAGTGTATAATGGTATATTCCAAACATTTTCTTGAACAAGAGATTTTTTTCAACTCTAGATTTCACTTCATCGTAATAAAATGATCTTCAACCAGAATCCAACACTTTAACTAACATTAGTGAAATATATACAGTTTCATGCACCTTAGTCTCTTAATATCCACTCAAATTCCATATTATTCTTCAAAATTATTAAACTAGAAAACATGTAAAGGAATATTTTATTGTCCATACTTCAATAACCATTTTCTTATCCTTCTTCATCTTTTATAAAATCTCAATGTTTTCGAGAAGCATGTTTCCATTTTTTTATAATTCTATTTCTTCTATTACTTATGTATTATAATTTTTCATTAATTTATAACAACATAAATATAGAATATCATCTTCATATTTATCTCCAAAATAAATTAGGTCACCTTTAAGAAGGTTGTGTCTGTTCTCTTCAATATATCCTCTCATAATTTTCTCTTTTTTATTATATTTTATATTCTCTATATCACTCTAGGATATTTATTCCGCACAATGAATCTGAAAACCCTAAATTCATTGAGAATCATTTTTTTCTCAAAAATGACATAAACTATATTTAATACCATTAAACATATCTATATTACATTGTTCTTAAATTCTTGTGAGACATAAAGAATTATAAAAACATTGTCCTTTCAAAAAAATCATAAGCACTAATTAATTGGATCCCTAAAGGAAAAAATATAACATTATGAAGTCTTATATCATTCATGACCTGAGTTAACTATCCATTTTCTCTTTATTATCAACATCGTGACTAGTCTTCTCAAATAAAAGTATGATATAAAGAAAAATATTTATTCTATTCTTATGCTATGTAGTCATGAGATAAAATAATGGTATGAATATCCATTCTAATTCTCATATCATCAATCTCTACAATATGACCTTATCCTCATATCTTGGAAGCCCTCAACACATTATGAACTTTTTCATTATTTCTCATATTTATTATTCTGATATATAATTTGTTATATTCAATTAATCAACATATATTATCTCCAATGTCAAAAATATTAGTTGCATTTTAATATCATGTAATATCACATTTTCTGAAACATTTATCTTTTATATATTATGGGTATTAACTTAAAAATCAATGTAAGGATATTGGATCATTGAAATATTTTCTATATAACCATTTCATAATTTTGTATTCTTAAATTTTATCTTCATGAAACATTGTAGCCATTGGAAATCTCTAAGTTACCTTAGTTTTTATTCTCTATATTATTACGTATGAAATAAATTTTTGTATTTAATTTTATGTATCACCATGTAGATTAATTACTTTGTAATATTTTGAGTATAAAACCCATACACTATAATTAATTAGCCATTTATATTTACGTGGGGTTATTTTTTATATTTCATTATGATATATGAAAAATATATATTATACCCTAATCCATTATTACATATAATAGTGTAGCGACTCCTTTTAATATTGTTAACTCCACCTCTAAGAGATTTTAATTAATTTGGAAAAGGAAGACTAACATATTGTTGTTTGAATTTATAATTTTTGCATACATGACCATAATGTTCTCAGGAATCATCTAAAGAATCATTATGTATCAGATTATCATACAGCCCTTTTACTATTCATATTTTTTGAGACAAAAATAAATTCATTTTGTATGAAATCCATTATTATTTAAATCTTATTATAACTATTAATAACATTATAGGGTATCTACAATCACATAATTTCACATTAAAACAACATAAATGTTCATGAAAAATATCAAATGTTCCCAAAAAATCATAACTTATTTTCTAAAATCATATAACATATGGTATCATAAAATCAAGTCCTTCAATGGATCATAAATACCTAAACAATTTAGTATTCTAACTCAAAATTATCTAATAATTATTCATGTGATATTATATATATATTACACCATCGTTCAAACATTAGAATCCTAATATGTATTCTCACTCCTATAGACTAAATGTTTTTTATCTATACTCAAATGTTTCTATTGACTATATATCAGTATTAGTTATAAATTGTTTTAATAATTTACATTGAAAATAAATTCACATTTCTCCTTGATACTCATAAATATCATTTGAATAACTATAAATATTATTATAAAAGTGTTTAAAAACCAATCATCATCTCAATCCACATTACCAAAAAAAGGACTTCCATTATAATTATCAATTGAAAACCTATTTAATATAAGTTATCTATAGTAATTCCATTTTTCATCTCACATCATAAACACCTTTATTCATATTCTGATATTTTTCCTCACCCAATAGTAGAATATATTTTCATTAACACTTATTTATATATTAAGATAAAATAAAACAATTACTATCATTTTATCACCATCTAATTGGAACATTTTTCTTCTGTTGTTATACATTAATATTCATTTCAATAATTATTTTTCAATTGAATAATAAAAGATGAAGGGATCAGAAAATGGATTTCAAATTAATTTAAATTTTTATCACAATATGAAAATTATATTATTTTATATAGAATAAAATGCATGTTGATATTCTCCCATTATAATATTTTGTTTAGAAGAATAACATGAACTATATCAAACACCCATGTAAAAATATGTTGGAACATCCCTCCATTGATTCATTTATGTAAATATGTCCACCATCATTTAATAGGTATTCTGATTGAATAAAAGCTGATAAATGAATCCATACTGCATAGAAGATATTTTTTTATTATTGAGTACCTAGAACACAAAAAAATTGTATTCCTTGTTTACCATTAATATTTACTTACATGAAAATGGTGGAATATAATCAAAAACGTAATAAAATGGGTAAAATTGACTATATGAAAAAATGTCTTAAATTTTATATTATTTACAAATACATTTTCCAAAATAATGTTTTACTAAAATTTAGAGAGAATTCCAAGATACAAAATAAAGGGTTGATAAAACCATATATACCTATGACATAAACATCACAATACATGAATGGTACGTGGTATCTTTTTTCATTGACCCTCATAAAATTATATGGAATATATTTATTATATTAAAACCATTTATCAAAAATACAATAATATAATATAAAATTTTGGCTAAGAGGAATTGTTTTGTTTGATCTCAATGATGAAATGTTAATATGAGCCTCTTATACCAACATTTTTTGGGAAAATAATAAAATTGAGTAACATGGAGTCATATTTATTGGATTATGAATTAATATTCCGATATACTATATTTTTGGGATAAAGAACATGTTCATTATATCAATGTAATGGGGAAATGCATAGAATTTTATAAATATATCTATCATTACAAAATTTATGATGAGATATGAAAAGGTTAACCAATGAAATATAATATATTAATGTCAAACATAAGAAACGACCATATATTCAATGATTCAAATGTAATTAATTTTTTCAATATATAGATATATATGGTGACATAATGGACAATGAAAAAAATTAAATTTTATAAACCATGAAGACCAAAGGGTGAAGAAAACAGTTATATGATCACACCTATCGAGGTAGATCAGAAAAAGATGTTGTAAAAGGTAAAATAATCATTCAATCCATATTTAGAAAAATGATACTACAAATTTATTAAAAAATTCATTAAATTCTGGAAATAAGAATATAAAAATTTCTTCACCATCCCAATTAGTACATATTTAATTATCTACGAAAAATTCTACGGGTGATATTATTTTATCCTAAATTGATTAATTTTCTATAATTGGTTTTTATGGGCATGTGATTTCTATGAATCATTTTAAACACCCATTAGTAGAATACAATGGGATTTTAGAATATAGTACCTATCTCTACAGTGACCCAATTTTTTTCACATAGGTAAAGACTATTTCATATCCCAAATCAATCTACAATCATATATCAATTCAAGAAATATTTTGAACTCCAAATTGAAATTTCTTCCATTATATTTATCTTAAAACTACATCATCAAGAGTATTTATCTTAATTGTATGCGGATAATATATAAAATTGAGAAATGATAATTTTACCATGAAATATATATTTATTTATTTTGAGAAGAATGAAATAATATTCATATATAACAAATTAATGGGTTATCGAAATAACTCATAACATGGGATATTCTTATATTGGACATTCCAAAACTAATGCAACCTGTAGAATAGGGATAATAAAAATATGAACTAAATGATAACCTAGAAAAAGGATTTATAAAATATTGTGCTTAAACATAGGGTGAAAATAATATTCTCGATGAAGATTGATGAACTTGTGTGTATTTGAACTGATTATAATGAACTTATTAAGATAACATCCAAGAATAATTATCCTCTACACCATACTGATTACTATTTTGATAAAAAAAAATGCCAATACTTCCCAATGAATTACAATTGTGATGAATATAATTAATTGTGTTTAGAAAGGGATTATATACATAATATGAAATTTTTTATATAATATAGACACAATGAATTTCAAGTATGAATTTTGGACTAATAAATATCCCTGATACATATATAAATTTAATTTATAGAGTCATTAGGGATTACATTTATAATTATGAGGTCACCTTTAAACTTTATATTTCCAGGGATTCCATCTTAAAGGAAGTGCATTATGAAGAATTGAGGAGTGTATGATATAATTGGATGATGGAGTAATTAAATTCCAAATTTATAATGTGAGAATTTTCAGTATTGAAATTATAATTCTTATATTATATAATCCTAGGATATGTTATAAGTAATGACTATTTTGAAAAATAGGGACTGAATAATGGCTCAAACCAACCACTATTTTGGATATTTATTGTTTTTAGATTAGTTGGAATCTAAAAATAAATTTTGAAATATTTACTAGGATATTTTAATCCATTAATATGATAAGTATGATGTGATAAATGATCCTCAATAAAAATAAATATGAATGTATTTTTCAGGTGCATAATAGGAGATTGTTCATTATAATTTTAATCACAATACATCTTTATGAAAAATGACTTTTTAAAAATATCGATCCCAAAAGAAATTATATTGGTTATTTCAAGATAAAAAATTTTATGGTGATAACTTATACCAAATATTAATTTAAATAGCATTAGAAAAATTACAGCACACATGATTTAGTGATACTGACTAAAATATTTTCATTAATAATTTGAAGGAATTATATCCTTGTTAAAAAAAATTTATGTATTAAAATCAAAGGAGGTTAATGTAAATTTTCCAATATATGTATTTAATGAATCGCTAATGGAGGTTGTTTGAGTAAATTCCAGAACATGATTGATGGTTAAATTATAACTCACGGAATGTTACCATGGTATCTAATATTTTTATCAAGAAGGGTAACTTTACATAACTTATGATGATGATTAAAAGATCCCCATAACTCCATTATTTTCAAAGGAAAGAACTAGAAATCATATTTAATTAGGTAAATTCATAATTTCAAAATAACATCTAAATCATCTATTCATGTGATGATGTAGTTATAGAAATAGGAGGGGGATCTGCCGAAAGTGGGAACGAATATTCCAAACATAAATGTTGATAATGATGTTAGTATAATATATAGGAAATGATTATGTGTCACATAAATATAATAATTGATGAAGGGGAATTTGATAGAATCCAATTGTTATTTATTCCTTAAAAATCATGCAAGTATAAATTGTATAGATATCACTAAAATAATTTAGTATAAGATAAATTTAAGAATGAAATTTTGATGTATATAACCTGATTATTATATGGATAATAAATTAAGGTTATATATTAAAATTCTATTTGGATTATTTTATGACTACTTATTCCCATGTACAAATTGGAGAACATAATCATGGAGTTTATTATAAGAAGTCTAAGGGTATCTAAAATCTGTAATTCTATTTGGTTTGTGGTTTATTACGAAGTGAATTATATGTATTCCATTTATATTTAACAGGATTTATCACTTAATAAATACTATATGATGAATATAAAAGATGTTTTGACTAACACCTAGTAAGACTATTAAATTAAAAAGAATGGTGAATTAGTGGTAAATAATAACACTAAATATATATTTTAAACAACATGAATCCTATTGTCTTTTCATTTGAATTGGAATTTATCGTGATAATGAGATTACAACAAAATTAGAGAGAAAAAAATAAAAAATAATTGGTTTAATAGGTTTTATAGAATTATTAACATATCCATATTCCAGAGTTTATAGAAGTTATGGTCTAGATACATGTTGTTACAATTAATTATTCATGAGAAAGGAAATGGGGTATGTGTATTTTCGTGAACATGTATTAATATATGATGGAAAAGTGATAAGATTTAAAAATATCTTCACATCATGTTATTCATGTTACTCTATTGTTTTGAATTTTCTATCCACCCATGTTCTACACCTCTAATGAAAATAAATAATTGTAATGCCTTGATATATTTTTGAATAATTTTTCAAATAACATTAATATTTTTGATATTTTCTATTAGATTAATCAATGAGTATAGTTTTCATCATACAAAACACAATTTTTATCTTATATTAGATGAATCACTGTGTGTATCTTGTGTTACACACAACACCGAGTTTACGAAAATGTTAAATAAAATTAAAATATTATTATAAAATAGTATTGTTATAACTGAGATATTGGAATGGAATTTATGAATTGGATTAATTAAATTATTAAAATATATGGTTTATTAATGTATGTATAATGAATTTTCAAGTTACCAATTAATTAGGAATTTAAATAAAAACTATTTGAAAATAATGGAAATCATTTTTTGAAAAATATTATTATTATCAAATACAATTTTTACAATAATAAATTAGTGAATTGATTTTTTTAATTATTTTAGTCAATTTAATATATTATATAATCAATAAAATGTTTAATATTTATCTTATTTGTTTTCTAGTCATGTTATATAATAAATCCATTTTTGTGTAATATTTTAGTTCTCTAAATAATAATAGTTTCCCCCTTTTCTCACATAAATTAATATTTATTTTAAAATAGTTAGAATATTAATTTTATAAAATTAAATTTAATTATTAAATAATCTTGTTAATACTTATTCTAGATAATGTTTTGAAAATATAATTTTTTTATGATTATATATACGAATTGACTATTTTATAAATTTTAATTACATTTTAATAATTTAAAAAAATAAAAAATTAATTCGGTTTTAAAATATAAAATATATAAACTATATATATTTTAATATAGTTTAGGTCACTGGAATCCATTTAAGATTGAATTTATATTTAAAAATATTTTTATCTTAAGGAACATTTCTTTTTGGAATCAAATTTATCATTGCATCAAATAGATTTATTTTATAGTTATTTTTTTATTTTCATGATTGTAATTTTATAAATAAATATTCCATATTTAGACTCAAAATATCTTATACGAGATAATAATTCCAAAATAATTTTTTAAATTTTATGAATAATAAAAGAAGTGAAAAACAATTACCGTGTAAAAGGTGAAAATATGTTTAGTATGGGGTTTAACTAAAATGATAAGCATTAAAAATCACCCAAAACAAGTCTGAAACCCATTTATGGCCATATTTCAACCATTATCTTCTAATTTGGATAATCTGGACTTTCTAAGTCAGGTAACATGAGACTGACATGGGTACACCTTCCACATTTCAATAATTATATGTCTATCACTCACTAAACATATAAAAGGTCACCAAATCTCCTATAATATTTAGATGCTCAAAAAAATTTGGTTACAGCAGTCCCTAAAAAATATCTTCCTCAACTAAAACCTATTGTGAAATGAGCACTTTTTTCATAAATATGACATAGGATTTGTTTTCTTTCGAACCAAAAGGAGTTGTCTGAAAAAGAGGTAAAATCCCTAATCGATCATTTTATGTCATTTATTAGTCCATTAAATTTAATTATTATTAAAAAATTATCATATAATAAATAAAATATCATTCATAAACTAGTTATTTTATTTTATTTTATACTCTAATAAACATTGCGTCTTTAATAAAGTGGAAAAAATCATCATTTATGTATACAATGGACTACGACCTCGTAAACTGATGTTTTTAATTTTCCATAAAAAAACTATCATGGATGGATATAATTATGGATTAAATTTTAATTTAAAACATTTATTATATAATTATACCTATGTAAATTTAATAAAATATCTACCTTCTTACCTCATAACACATTTTAAAAAATATAATGTCTCTCATTTGTATAGTGGAGTACCACCTAATAAACCGATGTGATGCATTTTTTGTTTCAGATTTATGTGGAAACTAATAAATATATATAAAATCATTTTATATCATATTGTTAAAATAATTATATTTCTTCAAAAACCATATCACATATTTTTTCTTACATTCCATTCTATAGGGGTAATGATAATGTTGTTCATGTGTACAACACAATACCATCTCGCGATGCGACGTTAATTATTCATGATTTTAATGGATGGATATAAGATTTTTTTAATGAAATTCGGTGATATATATTATGTACAAATTATTCTATAATTATGATATGATATTTACCTTTCTTTCATTGAAACCATCATGATAATTTAATGATCATTCATGCGTACATATGACCTATTATCTCCTTGAGTGGTGTATATCAATTTCTATTTTTAAATTTTGTTGATTAATATAATTATATATATTATGAATATATATATATATATAATATAAATGATTTTTTATGTTATGGTAATTATGTTTCCACGATCAATTTAATAGTACTGAAAATAGAAAACCAAAATATATATTGAAAACAATGTAATTATTTCTAGAAATGAAATTTTAACAAGGAAATATTAATAAACAGGTAATGAATGGTCATAACTAAATCATATTTCATATGAAATATAAATTTATTTTTGTGGAATAATTATGACAAACTTATATTTATTATACCAGATGTCCAATCATGTATGAAGGAAGATGAAACATAATTTAAAGGATTTTTTTCTCACTTTTACTTTCACTGAGACACATTCCATATTCAACAAATGATCCATTTATGTAGTGTGTATTTTTCCTATGAGTATATTTTTTTATTATTCTCAATTACATTGTTGGATTTAACCATCAATTTTATCATTTATATTTCATGTGATTTATGATTCAAATGTTACCAATGTGATATGAAATTTTTCTCTAACTTTTTCTTTCTTGGAGAAAAAGTTATATTATAGACCTATATTATTCTATGAATTATATATACGTCCAATTTGAAGTCATATAATATTAATCTCACCCATTTTATGATTTTTAATTATTAATTTTATTTTATTCATCAATGGGGAAATTGTTTAATTAATACCAATGTTATAAGGGGTTTTTATATAATCTTAAATTTATTACATTTTTTATGGTTTTTTTGATAATGTATTATGATTTATATCTTAATAAAATAATCATCATTATTATAATCTATTAATTTATTGATAACACTTGTTTTTATATAATTTTCAACCATTTACTTAGGATATAAAAATAAGGTTTTTAAGAGAAACATTTTTTATTTCACTCTACAATCTAAAAACATTATTTTCATTTGAAAGAAAATTTTTAGATGAATGATTTTTAATTTTTTTATAATAGTTAAAATTATTATTTAAATAAAATTTAATATTTTTTTTTAAATTTTTACAATATATTTAGAAAGAATTCGTCATGATATTTTACAAAAATTCCATTTAACAATTTGTGGATGAAATCATTATTTTAAAATGTACCAAATGAATGGAATTTTTCTCCATCATGACCTAATCAATTATTAAAATATTAATTTATAATATTCAATTATTTTTTTCAAAGAAAATAATTTCCAGTTTTTAAAAAAAATAATTTAAAAAATGTATGTTCAAAATAGAATGGATATTATCCTTAACAAATGTTTTAAATGATTTTTAATGATTCCATTATGTTTTTTGTGTGTTATTTTCTAATAAATTTATTTTTAAAAAACTAGTATATTTATAATGTAAATTTCAAAATGAAAAAGGTATTTTCTACATGAAATTATTTAAATGATATTCATAGAATAATTTTATATTTTAATGGATATCTTCAATGAAAACGAATTTTAAATTGTTTTATGTTTTAGGAAATAAATTTAAATTTGAAAATGTTACATTACTGAAGGTTGTTTCGAAATCATTTTTTAATCACCCATTATAAGTTCGAAAATATATTTTTAAGTAAATATATTTGGAAATTCATTTATATTTTATTCAGATGTTAAGTTTATTTTCTCCATGTATTGTTCTATGTGATATGTCAAAATCATTTTCCATATAAGGTGTAATCCTTTGAAGATACATATAATTTACTATGGATGTAAACAAAGGATACCATTATTTTTATTTCCCATAATGACATAAATGTTTCATGAATGTTGACTAAAAACCCATTTATCTTCCTAAAGATATACCATTATAAAATTATTATGAAACCTTCTTTTTTCTATGGGTATTTCATTTTTAATGTAATGAATAATTATGAAAACTATTTCATTTACATATATGATTATATGATTAAATTATTAAGAAGAATATTTTTCCATTTCTTCTATACGAGGAATTCGTCAAAATAATTCTAAACACATTTGAATGATATTTAATTATGTGATAGGTGGGAACTATTTATCCTCCAATTCATTGGTTACTGATTAGAATATCATGAGATAAATAATATTTTAATTGGGAGTCAACTAATTTTGCTAAGGGAATTTATCCATTTTGATAGGCATTAGAGTATTCCTTCAAATCTATTATGGTTTGGGGTGTCAAAACATTCCAATGTGATTGTTTTGGGAATAAGTCTTAACTACTAAGGAAATTTTTGATATGATTTTGTGTGTTCCAGAAAACAATGTATAATGCTAATGATATGTTATCATTATTCATGATGATTGATTTATTAATGAATCTTGGATTATAAACTACATGATTTATTCCATGAATCATTCTTATCATCAATGATATTTAGGGTGTTATTTTCAAAAGTTATTATCATATTATCGTACCCATATTCACATGTTATATTGTTATCTCCATTTTTACCCCTACTGAGCATCTGATCTCAAACATCCTTATGTTTCATTTCCCTGGGTTATGAAGAAAAATTTTGTAGGTTATGTCTAATAAGAGTACTACAAAAATGAAATTTAGAGGAGATGTTGAATATAATTTAATAAATAGGAAGTTTTTTTCTAGTCTCTAAAAACTCTAAACTTTTACTATCCCCATAAATGTATTTTAGAAATGTAATGAATATTCATCAAAAAAGCTATAATATATATGTCTGAAAATATTTTGAAGTTATAATAGGTATTTATGGGAAGGATTAGATAACCATTGGAATCTAGGACCAATAGAAATATTTATAAATATATTTATATGGATATGTCTTTTAATAAGTATAAGGAAAAATCAATATATTTGAAATTTACTATAATTTGGGTAATGGAAGGAGAGGGTGGTTTCTGTGAAATTACATTAATGTTCAGATACTATATGTAGATGTGGATCTTATATAGAGGATCTATAGGCAATAAATCAGGAATTTGTTCAATTATATTGAATCTATCGTCACATAATGCCACAAAATGGGAGTTGATAAACAGTTAGTTCCACACTCCTAGGGGATATGATTTAGAATTTCAAAAACTCATTACAGACCATCATGAATGATTTGAATAATTAATTTGGATGGACTAGGATAAAATTATGGTTCCACATATTTTAAATAAATTTTAATGATTTATACATACTATATGTATTTTCCTTGGTAATGGGGTTCCCCAATATGTTGATTTTTTATGGAACATGTTTTTTGTTTAGTCAATGGTACTAACCAAAAGGATGTATATTTATATTTAATGTCATAGAAAATGTGTTTATGATAATCAAAATGAAATTATATCATGAGTGAATGTTATTGTGAATATGACTAATTATTTATCCCAATATATAAACCAAAATTTGAAATTTATCCAAATCTAGGTATCACCAATGAATAGAATGAGAAAGTTCATTGATATTTCACATGTTAGAGCCCATATATGATAGAATACTTAGTTTCTTATGTGTAGAGAATGTGGGAATATGAACCCAAGTGGATCACTTATGGGGAATGGAAATATGATTTGAGTATGGAAAAGGATGAAACAATGCTTGTAATTATAGAGGATGACTGAAATGTTTGGTCAATGTAATTGATGACAGTTACAGTATCCCTAAGATATCATTAACCATGTAATGGATCCAATGTGGAATGTATAAGAATTATAAAAATTTATTTCTTATGGAGAACTCTCATGAAGGGAATCAAAATGTCTGTACAAGCATTGTATATATTGATGATAATTAAGAGAATAAAATTTCATATGAAAGGATGGAACTAATAGGGAATAATATGATAAATACTGGTTAATTATTTTTGAATAATGTTGAATAAATTTTGTTTTCATATTTTGGGATTCGAAGAATTATATTTTTATGAGAGTTATTTTGGTTATTATCATTGTGGAACATCAATGGAATGTTCCATAGTAGTTTTACATTATGTAGTTTCATGAATAAGTTAAATGTTACAAATCAAATAGAAATGTAATTTAGTGGAATGGTGATAATATAATTCAGGGTCGATAACACTTAATATGTTCCCAATTGAAAGAAAATTGTATTTGGTGAGAATAAATGGATGATTGGTATGGATAATGTAAATTAGAGAGTATTAATTACATTGGAACTAATTAATGATATGGTGAAAAACTATTTTATGTAATTATTTATGGAGATTACAAAATTTTTGGATATATGGAATTTATTCAATAATATTTCATTTTATTTAAGTGAATATTAATGAGTTAATTTTTGAAAGAATATTTTTTTCATTATGGTCTTTTGTAAATTCATTATATTACCATGTTTAGGGATAATATATGATCAATAGATTCTCATATATGTTATGTTAAATTAAGAACAACTTAATGTTTTTTAGAGTATTAATGATAATTTTATTTTGGATCATTAGTATCCTTTTTTAAATATTTTTGGATTTCAATATTATCTAGACATGGAGGAGCCTTATGGTTAAATATTAGTTGAATGGAGTAAGTTGAACATTATATGTTATAAGGTAACATATTTTAACATTTATTCATTTTGATAATATCTAGATATATATGGAATTAATTATGATTCTTTTATGAATCATAACATTCATTGTTCATTTATGTATGAATAAATAAACTCTCATAGTAAATAGATTAAATTTAAATTGATTGAGGAATAACCAAACACAGTTATTATTCTTATTAAATGGAATGATATCTTGTTTGTGTTCCTTCTTATGAAAATTTCCAAACTTTAAGAAAATAAACATGATATAAAATTTTATACGTTACCCTTAATTTCTTAAGAATGAATTTTCTCTCAACATAAATTGTGTTTATCACTTTTCAATCATTAAATTTATTATAAACATCATCTCAATCACTCCTTATTAATATTTGTGATTATTTTTCTCTTTTATGTCAATGTTTTTACTTCCCAAAAATGATCCCTTACCTGCAAACAAAATTATCTGTAATTTTATATTACCTTTCCACATTCCTTTCTCTCTGTAAGAACCTGGATCTTCTTTTCAAGTATGGATCTTTATTTAAAGAATTTTTTAGGAAAAGAACCAATTTTTGAAATTTTATAAGTACATGCCGCATAATCTTGTGTATAAACCATGTACCCGGTTTCTATGGGTATCCATGCACTACCCGTGTAATGACTGAGTACATGGATTTGGGGTCCACCTAATGTGGGGGAGAGTTGATGAAAGTACATGGAGTGTACATTAAATTAACATGAAGTGTACTTTTATTTTTAATTGATTAATCAGACCAGGGTCACGTTACATCTCCAAAAATCATTTTCCTTCTTATGTCTCATATAAGAGAGCGATGTATATTCTAAAACCATCGAGTTCCTCTCGTTCCTCTGTTTGAGCTTCGATTGAGATTTCCTCTAGTGTGATGGATTCCCACTGGTGAGTTATCTGTATCCCTTAAGTCAATCTTTCAGATATCTCCTCTTTATTGAGTTATCCAAGGATGAACGTTTTTCAACTTTTTTTAGATCTGTGACATTCTAGGCCATCTCAAGGCCCGATGTTTGATAGTGTTCATCATATGACACTAATGTTGGGGGTTTTCTTCCTTTCATATTTTTACTTTTAGTTATATATTACTAAGTTCTAATTACACATGATTTGGGTATTTAATGTTTAATAATTGAACCCTTTTATCATATTCTTTAGATTAATTGGCATATTAAATATATTCGTTGATATATAATGAAATTTTTCATGTATAAGGGACACCCCATGGGTGTGTTTCTTTTTTGGAAGGTATATGTCTGTTTGGTCCAGGTTGCCTATGAGGCGTACCCTGTTTCTTTTCCTTTCATGTTATGTTTGAATTGATTACTTGATGCTTCCTATTAAATTCCAATGTTATACATTTTAGTTTTTATCCTTTTAGTAGTTGATATTAATTTCGGCTACTGGATATCAATTTTATATGATTTTTTTTCACAAGGATGTGAGAACCTGGTGTAGTTAGACTATATGGGGAATTAACGTTAAGAGATTCCCCAGAGCGACTATTATATTTTATGTAATGAGGCCATAGGGGGGATTGACAGTGAGTGATCCCTTAGATTGTCTATAGCATACAGTTACAAAACCATAGGGGGGATTCACATGGAGTTATCCCACAGAGTGCCTATAGCATACCGTTATGAGACCATATGAGGGGATTGACAATGAGTGCTCTCTTATAGTGTCTATAAGATACCACTATGAGACCACATGTGGAATGTACATTTAGTTATTCATTATAGATTATTTATTTTATCATTAAAAGACCACATGTGGAATTGACGATTAGTGCATCCTAAGTGAGTCTTTATTTTTGTGAGACCAAATGTGTTAGACTATGTGAGATTTCCCAAAGGTTTACTATATATTTATTGAATTTATGATATGTTGAACTAGATAGATTAAATTTTGAGAACTTTCCCAAAGGGTTGATCATGAACTATTGATTAAATGTGAGGATCCTACCCAGCCATAGCACAAGCTTGGACTCTCTGTTACTTGATTTTTATATGGTATTCTGATACATATGTATTTCTTTTACACAGGGGATACATTTCTTAGGCTAGATACCATGATTTCATTATTCAACTATTTGAATAATTAATAAATTTAGATGAATGTATTTGGAAACTATAGGATTCTTTAATTTTGAGTACTTCCTTGTTTAATGAATCATTTTGAATATTTTAGGATATATATATTAACTAATAGTTTGGCACAAATAATTTGGTGGTTGGATACTAGGATATATCTCACCCAATGTTTGGGTCATATTTTTCTAGCTAAATAGATTATATAGTTGCAGGTATAGATAAGGGAAATCACTTTTCTACATCAGGTACTTGAATTTTGATGGAGCAGTATAGCATGGGACTAAGAAAATGCTTGTGATACTGCAGAAGTTTACTTGTTTCTTTTTTAAATTGGTTTAGTAAAATATTTATAGCATTGTGACATGTTTGGATTCCTTTATAGACATATTTGATATGAATCATTTGTATATATTCTCTAGTTGTTTATGTAATATCGTTCTTCCACTTTTCACATATGTTATATGGTATTGCGGTTTCCACTGTTGTTTATTATTGAAATTCCGAGGTGTTTCTCTGCCCATGAGGGCATAATTTCTCTAATATCACACTCAATGCCCTCTATAATAGAGTAAATCCTCTGGAATTCAGGTAAATGTGCTTGTGACCTTGTGACCAACTAGGTACATGCCACCATTGGGATGCACCTGGACCAGAGGTGTTACAAAGTTGTATCTTAGGTGGTTTTTTCATCTTTATCTTACAGTATGGAGCCTATAGATAGGGATATAAAGGAATATGTAATTGGTAATAAGTTTTTCCCAATATTAGCTAACCCATCTCAAGGTAAAAGACATGTTACCATGAATATTGAAATTTTTCTTGTTTTCCCATCATTGTAGTTTATTTGATTTCACCATTGGATCATACACTTGTTTTTTTCTATTATGATTTATATCAGAATAGTTCTATTTCTACTGAAACACGATGATATGAGGGTATTAATCTCATGAATAAAATATGAACTTGATATAGATCACATTTCATGCACTCTTGTCATGCTATTTAGTGTGCATTATCAATTTCATGTTGTTGTGATTGATATTGTGCAAAATTTTCTTGTTGTTGTGACATATGCTTTGATAGAATACCTTAAATTTGGTATGATATTGCTGATATGTAATGTTTTATTTGGATGGATGTAAAAATTAGGACTGTAAGGTGTTATGGGCCATCTTGGATAGATATTTGGTGGATCATGTATGAACTTTAATTTAATTTTGTCCAATATGTTGTGAATTAAGATGCCAAACATTGATTTTTGGGAGTATGGGCTCCCACAGGTCAGAATTTTTCATTCCATGGAAAAAATTAAATGTTTTTAAGGGTTATTGATAAGTTTTAGAGGCCTAATATCTGGAAACCATGATAAAACTGCGTATCATGTTATGACCACACACCATGTGTTCTTCTATTCTGGGAGAAACAACTTTTCTTATGTACATAGTGTGTACTATATGTACACACCATGTAGTCTTTAACCTTGTGATTGACTGTATTAGTAGAGACATAGGTTGGTAATTGTTTGGTAGAACACACCATTTATTGGGAGTACACACGATGCTCTATAGGCCATATATCGGGTCGTTTGACTAATGACACAGGTTGATGAACTTTTGGTAATAAACGTCATGTCCATCTTTAACACGCCTTTTGGAAGTCGGTCGTGTCTTCGACCGTTTGAATAACGACATGGGTGGTTAAGGGTAAGGTAGTACACGTAGTGTATACGGTTAACACACTATGTACTATTACCTAGGAGAGAACCATGTAGTTTAGCTGTGTAGAAGAACTCGGGTAGGATGGAAAGATCAAGTACACACCATGTCATAGAATGAACACACTGTGTGTATGGGTGTTACACCACCAGGTAGAGCATAGGTACATTCCCATGGTAATACCTAAGGTATCATTTCATGTGGAGGATATAAACATTGTTTAACCCTATTTTTATAATCATTAATGTTATCTTCTCTTGTTAATTTCTTTCACTTCTATGTTTTAGTCCTGGTTAATCGTTAACTGAGGTGTGCGCTTGACCTTACAGATTCATGCCCCTCCAACATCCCCAAAATTTATGACAGTTATAGGGAAAATGTGTCATATATAGGAAAAGGTAGATCAGGGAATACTAACTGATCCTCTTGTCATGCCTGTCATAGCACTAGTTGTTATACAGGACCTAGGTGTTGATGCACACATTGGAGAAGGCTTCTTAATGTTCATCAAGACCTACTAGGGAGCACAACATCTAGTCCCATCAATGGCATAGTTCACATTGGTTTTTCAATAGTAGCATCCTTCCACATTCCCAGGGGATAAGGGACCTCAAGAAATAGTCTCATGGTTAGTGCTGATGCTATCTATCTTCGAGAATCTCGAGACACCTCTTGATAAGAGGGTGAAACTCACAACCCACATGCTTCGAGATTCCACAATGAAATGGTGGGATGTGATATCATAGGTGGTATGACAATGAGTTATGGCTTTGGATGAGTTCCTATAGTCCTTATATTACTATTTCTATATGGAGACCTTGAGGGTCGACCAAGCCCGAAACTTCATGGGTCTAGAATATGGTACTCTTTCAGTCATGGAGAATTATTATCTCTTAATTAAGATGTAGTGCTTCACACACATTATGGGGGGTGATGAGTTATTTCTAGCCAGGAATTTTGAGTATGGTCTCAGAAATGGCATCTAATTCTAGTTAAAATACATTAAGTTGACTTCCACATATTATATAGTCAATCAGATGTTGATCACCAAGTGTACTAAGAGGGAGTATAGATATGTGAGTCAAGGCGGTTCAAAATCTAGGGTTGGTACTCCACTGATTGATAGTAGTAAGCACCATAGTGAGTCTACACATTGAGATCCGAGTAGATGGCATAATCATGCAGTAAGATAGGTGGTATGATACTAGTGAAGAATGAGTGGGAATACGAGACCTCATTACCTGAGAGACCCAGTTGAGTGGAGAAATCATGACAATATGGGCCATATTCATAATTTTTTTTGATTTTTCTCACCAGTTGCTAGTGATAGGTGTTATGGTGTGACTCAAATTCAGGAGTAGGACTACCAGTTTCTCATTGGTCAGGGAATTGGAGTTCTTCAAGATGTTCTTGATGAGGAGGTCATTGTGGCTATGCGAGTTAGGCTACAAGTTTTCATCGATTATAGGGTGGACCATATCAGGGTAGTCATGCAGGGTCATAGGGCCACTGTACAAGTCAAAATTTTACAGTGGAGAAGACTCATCAGGAGCAGGATCCATGACCCTCTACTGTTAGATGTATGATTAAAGTTTCCTTATTTATAGCTTCTTATCTTTTTGATACAATGGATTCCCCTGGATTCTTATATATTGTTGTTGTAGAGAGGCTTAGACTCTTTATCTCTACTTATGAAAATGTTATGATGATAAACACTTTGTTGGGATTAGAACGACTAGTGTATGGCAGTGTATGGAGTTCCTTATTTAAGTTGGTTGGTGTCACTTCTAATGGGACCTCTATGTATTAGAGATGGTAGGATTCGATGTAATTATCGTGATGTACAAGTTAGTCTTTTTCTATGCCTTTTTAAACTATTATCGACGTAGGGTTAGTTCCATTTTACCAGGGGGTGGGACATTCTACACAAGGATGAATGGGATGTCCAGGAGAGAAAAGTGGGACCAAAACAATATGGTATGGGAGGAATTACAGACCAGATTTGTTGTTTATATCTGGATGTCTAGGGTACTTCATAGATGAAATTTCCTCCAGTGGTGGATCATTTTAGAGAAGTATATCTAGATGAATTTTCAGGTTTAACTTAGGATCAAGTCATATATTTCCCTATTGATATTTTGAAATGAGAGGAACCAGTGTCCATTACGCTTTATAGAATAGCTATAGCAGAGTTACTAGAGATCTAGATGTTGTTATAAGAATTGCAAGAAAAGGGTTTCATATGACCTACTACATATCCTGGGGTTCGCATGTCATTTTTTCAATGAAGGTGGATAGTAATTTCATACATTGCATAGATTATCAGAAAACGAACCAGTTGATGGTCAGGAATTGATATCCCAAGCTAAGGATTGATGATCTCCTTGATCAGCTTTGAGGAGCCCAGGTTTTCTCAAAGATTGACCCAATATCTGGTTATCATCACTTTCATGTTAGACAATCAGATATATAACTTACATAAATTTGGAGTAGGTATGGTCTATACTGGTAAGTGGTTATGCCATTCGGTCTCATGAACACGCATGATGTTTTCATGGAACTGATAAATCGAGTGTTCCTTCCATACTTGGATTATTTTGTGGTATTCATCATGGACGATATCGTGCTGTAATGTCACACTATACATGACCATTCCACACATCTTGAAATCATTTTGAGTACAATAATAGAAAATATTTTATATGAAACTATATAAGAAATCCACTTTTGAATTGGTTAGATTAACTTCTTGGGTCATGTTATCAAAGGGATAGGAGTATCGATTGTCCAAGAGAATGTGAGAGATGCAGTTACCTGGGAGCAACCGAAGAACGCCTTTGAGGTGCATTGTTTTCTAGGGCTGGGTGGATACAATTGATTCTTTATAGAGGTCTTTTCATTCATAGAACTGCCACTAATAGGCATAACTAAGATGGGTTCGAATGTATTATGGACAGAATCATGCAATTCTTCCTTTCATGAGCTGAAAGGGAGACTCACATCAGCACTAATACTAGTTTTCCTAGATCTGGTAAATAGTTACACCATTTACTAGGATGCATTATGTATCGTGCTGGGAGAAGTGCTTATGAAGGGGGAAGGAGTCAATGTGTATAGGTCTCGCCAGTTGATCCCACATGAGAGGAATTATCCAACACATGATATCGATTTAACTATATTTGTGCATGCTTTATGCTCTTGAAGATATTATATGTTGAGAGATCATTTTTTAGTTTTCACTAACCAAAAAATAATCATGTATAACTTTACTCCGCATGATCAGAACTTGAGATAGAAAAGGTGGGTTGAGTAGCTTTAGTCTTTTGTCTTCGTGCTTCCCAACACTCCTGGGAATGGAAACATAGTGGCTGATGTGTTGAGTATGAGGACACAAATATATGTAGTTCCAGAGGCCAGTATTGATTGGAAGCTTATGGATCGATTCATTGAGATGCATTTTGTGGTGCACAACAGGTAGGGGTAGATGTTTCTTTCATCCATATATGTTACCTCCACCCATATATATTGAGTGTAAATGAGATATCTATCTGATTCTGAAGGTGTTGTCTTAAAAGAGGGTGTGTTAAGTGATGTCCTTACTCTTGGGTGGACCGTATGTAAGGATGAGGTCTTTCATTTTCATGGGCATGTAAGGGTGTTATTAGAAATACATAAGGATCTATAGTGATATTTTCATTCTTTAAATTGGGTAGTTCATCCTGGTGTAACCAATATGTATCAAGATCTACATAGTCATTATTGATGGCTAGGTGTGAAGAGAGATGATTCTAGTTTACTTATGAAGGGTTTCACCTGTCAGTAGGTGAAGGTGAAGCCTCAGTGACAGACAGGGCATTTACAACAGTTACCCATTCCATAGTTGAAGTGGAATGATGTCAGGATGGATTTTTTAATAGGTATACTGAGGGATCCTTGATGGAATGATTCATTTTGGGTTGTCATTATAGAACTTACGAAGGTTGCACACTTTTTACCGATCAGGGTGACATTCACTATTGATGATCTTGGAGGATTGTGCATCCAAGAGATTGTATGGTTTCCAAGGGTTCCTCACTATATCATTTCAAACATGGATGCGTTTTTTACTTCTCGTGTCTAGCTGGGACTACAGAGGGAATTGGGTACACATGTACTTATAAGTACAACTTACCATCCCCAAACAGATGGACAGTCTTAGCACTCAATTCCAATCTTGGAGAAAATGCTTCAAGCATGCATTCTTTATTTAGGAGGATCTTGAGAGAGACATATACCCATAGTGTAGTTTTCTGACAATATAAGTTTCTAGAAGAAGATTCAGATTTCACCTTATGAGGCTTTGTACTGAAGGTCATGATGATCACCCCTTTGTTGGCTGGAGATAGCAGAAGAAGTTATGTTGGGACCTAATCCTGTCCAAGAGACCACTGAGCAGGTGGAGTTGATTTAGAAGAGGATGGATACTACATAGTTTCACAGGTGTTATTATGCTGACCAACAAATAATTCCTCTTAATTTAGAGGTTAGAGATTAGGGTTTCTTAAATTTCACATCGAGGATGGGACATAAGAGGATTAGGAGACAAGGGAAGATTTCACCGAGATACATTGGGCAGTTAGTGGTTTTGGAGAGATTCAGAACAGTCACCTATCAGTTTAAGTGACCTCAGAGGTATTGGGATATGCATGACATCATCAATGTTTCTAGCTATAACGTTAATTTTCAGACTCTTTTCACATTATTCAACATGATGTGGTTCAGTTAAAGGTGGATGAATCATTCAAGGAGCATACTACTCAGATTGTAGATCATAACTCGAATGTTCTCTATATCCATTATATTCCTCCAATATAGGTGCTATAGTAGCATGGGCGAGTACATGACGAGACATGGGAGAGGAAGGCTGACGTACGAACATTGTGGCCAAAGTTTTTTGAAGTTTCTCTTTCACCACCCTCGGATGTAAAATTCGAGGAAGAATTTCTTTAACAGTGGAAGTTTGAAAGAACTAGATCTTATTTTCCTGTAGGATTCCTGATTTCTGAAATTTTTTAGGAAAAAAGTTGTGTTTTGGAATTTTTCTATATATACTCCATGTACATTTGAATACATGCAATGTACACTTGAGTACAGACTATGTACCTGATTTCCACGGGTATCCATGTACATGCTATGTAATTTAAGAGTACACGGCCATGTGGACGGCCTAAAGCGTGGGCCAATTGAGTCTAGTTCATGGAATGTTAATTGACTAACCCCTTAGTGTACTTTTCTTATTTGATTAATCAAACTGGGGTCACATCTCATCTCTAGAACATGTTTTTTCTTCCCATGTCTCATACAGGAGAGCAATGTATGGTAGAAAAACATCAAGTGCATCTCGTTCCTCTTCCCGATCTCCAATTAAGATGTTTCCAGGTGCATTTGATTCTAATGGGTGGGTTCTCCATTTCCTTAGAGTCTCTCTTCCTGATTTCAACTCATTCTTGAGTTATCCCTGGTGGAAATGTTTTTTCCATTTTGTAGATCTGAAACATTCTAGGTCGACTCAAGGGCCGATGTTCTAGAGTGTTCATCCTAAAAACTAGAGGTAGGTGGTTTGATACTTTTTGGAGTTTGTCTTTGAGTTACATGTGCCTATGTACCGATTACCCATTATTTGTGTATTTGGTGTTATGGAGTTGAACCTTGTTATCATCTGACATAGATTTATTTTATAGATTAAAGTTTTTTTTTGATATATTATGCTAGATTGCATGTTTAGGGGATACCCCATGGGTGTGTTTCCCTATTTGAATGTTTAGGACTATTTGGTCCAGGTTGCCTATAAGGCTGACCTTGTTTCCTTTCATTTCTTGTTAATTTGGAATTCATTACTTATTGTCTCTTATTAAATGATTTTTTTATTCACTGTAACTACTTATCCTTGTAGTTGTTGAAATTACTTTGGGTTGTAGGAGGTAATTTGTGTACGATTGTATTACACAGGGCTATGAGAACCTGCTATAGTTATACCATAAAGGGAATTGTCGTTTAGGGATTCCCTAGAGTGTCTGATATATTTTACATTACAAGACCAAAAGGGTGATTCACAGTTAGTTCTCCCTAAGAGTTTCTATATCTTAGCATTACGAGATCATATGGGGGATTGATGGTGAGTGCTCCCATAGAGTATCTATATCATATCGTTACAAGACCATAGAGGGATGCATGTTTAGTGCTCCCTCAAAGTGTCTATAGTAAACCATTTTAAGAACGGAGGTGGAATGGACGTTGAGTGCTTACTCAGAGAGTCTATAGCTTATCCTTAAATGACCACAAGGGGAATTGACTGTGTGTGCTTCCTCAAAGAGTCTTTGTTTTTGTGAGACAAAATGGGTTAGATTGTGTAATGATTTCCATAGGTCCGATATGTCTTTATTAAATTTATGATATATGAACAAGTGGGGTTATACTGTGAGAAAATTACCTGAGGGTTTCTTGTGAATTAATGATTGATTATTACAATGTTTCCAAGTCAAAGCAAAAGAATGGACTCAGTCTAACAAGATTATTAGATGGTCTTCTAAGACATTTTCTTTCCTTTTACACATGGGAAACATAACATTGGATAGATCATGTGATATAATTATTCAATGGTTTAAATAATGAATATTTGTAAATTAGTGTTATTAGAAATTTTAGGATTTTTTACTTTTGAGTACTTCCATGTTTATTACTTTAATTTCTATGTTTCTTGTTATATATATTCACTGATATTTAGGACCAAATATTTTTGTGGTTTCCTACTTTTATTCATCTCACAACCTATTTGGGTCATTCTTTTCGACCCAAAAATTTTAAATTATTACAGGTATAGATAAGGGTGAGTGCCCTTATACACTAAGTACTTGATTTTTGATGGAGCTGGAGAGCATGGGACCAAGATAAGGCTTCTGAGGCTGAAAGAGTGTACATGATTCATTTATAAATTCGTTTAGTAATGTATTTCCATCATTGTGACTTCTTTTTCTACTTTAATTTACATATTGACATGCATCATTTATATATGTGCTCAATTTAATTATTTACAATCCTTCTTCTGTTGTTTACTTCTATGGTATGGTATTTCTGTTTCTAATATTGATTATTATTATTATTTTTTTGTGTTTCTCTTCCAATTAGGGCATACATTTCCCACTATGACATCCAAGTCCATCACTGCTATTTGGAAGCCTCTGGAGTTCCTGGAAATCCACTTGAGTCCATGTGACCAATATGGACGGGTCACCTTTGGGCGGAACTCTGAATAGGGATATTACACTCTTATTCATATATGAATTTTTACAAAACCTTATCTAGAGTTTTTTTTACCACAAAATATTTTACAACTATTGAACCCTTGTTTTATGAGCACAAGATCAAATTTTTTTGATAGAATTTCAATATGGGGTATAATGCAAAAACATGTTATTTTAAGGAATATTGTTCTCAAATAAATTTAATATTATCAAAAATTTCTATTACCCAAATCAATATATTTATGCTTAGTTATAGAAAACAATAATTTAATTTTGTGTTACATGCAATAAATAGTGTAATTTTTTAACATGAAACATCATGTTTAAATGTAATTTTAACTACTATTAAAATAATATAATCTTATACAATATTTATAACCTATAATTTGGAATGGTTGGTATTGATAGGTTTAAATAAATTATGGAAAAAAAATTATGATATTTTTATATAATTAATTCATTTTTGACAAATTAATTAGAAATTAACAAAGAAACCATGTGAAAATAATGAAAATAATTTTCGAAAAAAATGATTTTTTGAACAAATTCATGTTTTATCATAATAAAAAAACTACAAATTTTCTTGAATTATTTTAAATAAATTTATATATTAAATATTAAAACAAATTTTTAACATTCAGATTATGTTTATTATACAAATTATATAAGAATAAATGTAATTTTACTCTTAAACAGTATTCTTTTCTAAAAATTATTCTTGTCCTCTTTTATAAACTTACCATAGAATTAATTTAAAAAAATTTTGATTTTTTTTCAAAAAACATAATTTCTCATTTAAACAATCATGTAAAAATTATTTTGAGGTATTTTTTTTAAAACATTCTAAAAAGATAATTTTTTTTAAAATATTGAAAAACAGTTGTTCATATCAAGGATTTTCATTTCCTATAATGTGTTAAAAAACATCTACAATATTTTTAGATGGTTCTAAAAGTATAATAAGTTCGATTATATATCCTATAGTATATATTAGGATACTGAAATCAATTTCTTATTGATGTCAGATTTAAATAGAATTAAAATATTTGAAATGTTTCTCTTTGGAAAAACACTTTTTTATAATGTGTGAATGAATAATTTCAAATTATATTATTAAAATTATATGAATGGAATTATGAAAAATGGGTTAAATATTAAGAATCCCTATAAATTATATTGTCTCATAATGTTAAATTAATTATTTACCATTATTAATAGTAAATATAGCATAAATTAATTTTTGTAGATAATGTGAACATGGGTTTGCTGAAGGTAAAGATTAAATGATAATGGTTGAAAATGAATAAAAATGTTTAAATAAAAACTTATATGGATATATATATATATAGACCATATCACTTTTAAGTTCTATAATTTCCCATTTTGGCAATTTTGTGAATGGAAAAAATGTGGCTTAACAATTTTATTTTTAAAAATTACAATTATTCCCCTCACCTGACTTATAATATGTTTCACACTCTCCTATCCTCTTCTAACATTAAAACCCATTATTAGACTACCTCTAACCAAATATCATCCATAATTTGTACATCTCATCCTAGAATCCTTATTTTGGTCATAATTTCATCCTATGATGACTTTTGCTGCAAACCAAATTAGTTTTCTGGAGAATATGTAACATACCTAACCGAGAATTTTATTTTATTTATTATTCACATTCATAAAATCTTATTAAACCATGTTGATATAATATCCTCCATATTTCACATATAACTATATTTTATTTTTTATTTCGACTATGTAGACCCCAATTATTCCATCAAATGAGATAGAATATCATCATTTGTATGTATTGAAGACTATCGTTTTATGAAACGATGATATTTGTGTCCATCACTACATCTAATGGGGAGATATACTGAGGGAATGAATTTTTATATATAATATTTATGAATTCATTTTACCTATATAATTATAATTTCACATCTACATTCTAACCTTCAATCCATTTGTGAATAAAATAATGTTGGTCATTTTTATGATAAACTAAAAGCTCACGAACTAATGTAATGTCATTTTTATTTCATATATACATGGATGTTAATATAGAAAAATTAAATTCATATGTCGGATATTTTTAATAATATTATACTTATTGATTAATTATATCCTATATTCATTCATACATTCCATTCTATGGGGGATATGATAATGTCATTTGTATGTATAGAAGACAAATTCCCTGTGAAGCAATGTGATTTGTAAGCGAATTACATCTAATATAATATAAGGTTTTTAAGGAATATATATTATATATATGACATAAATGTAAATCATTAATGATAATATATTGTTAAAATTTATTTATTTTAATTTATTGAGATAATGGAAACAATGAACATGCAGACATATAGTCTAACGTCTCCATGAATGGTGTATTTTATTTTCCATATATAACTATTATGAAATATTCTAAATTCATATATAATGAATTTTTGGGTCAAATGATAGTGCATGTTAATTTTGAATCAAATTCCCTGCCAGCATATCCTTACTTCCTAATGGTAGTGAGGATGAAGTTAAAATTGAGTATGTAAATGTTCCTTTATTGTGAGGTATTCCAGATTGTGTGACACTCTGTCTCTAACTTATAGTTTCTACGAAAGAAGTTCATTTATATCACCAAATCCTCATATTGGAATGAAGTAAATAGGAATATAAGTTTCAAAAATGTGTTTGTTGGGAAAAATTGGGTCACTAAGAATCAAGTAGATCCAGCACCTCTAAGGATTCATCTTAACACCTCCTCTCTTAAGGATCCTATGGTAACCTAATATAGGCTATATTCATCCCTGAAGTAATCATGGGAAGGCATTTCCACTAAAGTGGATAAAAATAACACATTAATGCCTCCCCCCCCCACGTTTGACCCTATTATTAATTCTTTCATAGTTTATGATATCAATGAAGAGCATGTTTTCTTTCTAACATTTCAAATGATATCTATGATCTAGTTCACAATTTCAAAATTAAAGTGGGAGGAAACTCCAAATTTATTGAATTATATAATGAAATAAGATATTTGGTATGGTTCATGTAAGAAAAACTATCACATACTGATGATACTCATTAGGTTCCTTTCAACTTGGTGGGTTCTCCCTCAATTCCTCCTAGTACACATACCCCTTCAAGTCATCTTGGTACAATAGTCTGATCTGATTCATGGACACTCAACCCTTCAGAGATGTCAACCCCAGAAATATCCCTCAATTCTCATACTAATGGATTGAGATTATTTTTCTCACCTATTGTTCCATCTGGTTTTGGATCAGAATTAAAGAATGTTCTTTATATTAGCAATGTTTCTTTCACTATCCCTAATTAGAGTTCCCTATCATTTACTATTGGTACTAGCATGAATGTCAAAATATTGAAAGTTAAATCTAGAATATCTGATGTAAATGACCACCATTAGAATTCTCCCACTCCTAAAAGAAATGTAAGATTCCCTCCCAAAGCATGTGAGATAAATTTTATTGGTTCCCAAAATGGGGAATTCAACACTGTCCACAATTTTTAATGAAGATTATTTTTTGTAACTTCAAGGGGTTATCCAATCTTGACACTATGAGGTCCCTTAGGCTTTTCATTAAGAACCCTAGGAATTTTTTGGTATATCTAAACCTAAGAGAGTCTTTTCTTCTAGAATTTATAACCTGGAAAATATGGGATTCCATTTGGTATACTATAATAGTTTTCTATCTATGTTCTAAATTCATTGGTTTTTCTCTCAATGATCCTTAATAGATATTCTTCTAGTTGATGACAGTGAGCATCATGTCACGTATTCTTTTATGTACATTGGTTCCCAACATTTTTGTTCCTTTGTGTATGCTCATATGAGGTATCTAGATCATAGGAGATTATGGATGGATACTGGTGCTCTGAATTTTTTTTCCTTGTCCCTAAGTGGTCCTTGGATATTATAATTGCATTATGAATCTCGATGAGAAGATGAGGGGCAAATATCAAATCCTATATCCTCCAAGGAACTCCAATCATGTTTTCAGGCTAATGGGCTATTTGAGATTTACCAGGGTGGGTCAAAAATACGTTGGGTACAAGAAAATTTTGTACTAGATAGTTTCATGTATAAAATATTAGACTTTTGTAAAATAAGAATATCATGACACATGGGGATAAATTTCATGCACGAACCTATCTAAAATTAATTTTGATATCCAACCCATTTTGGTTGACCATATGGGAATGGATCCCAAGCCTTTTTTGTCTTTTAGGTTCAACAAGGACTAGTCACCAATCCTTAGTGTAGATCCATTTTTGAGAAGACCAAGAATTCTATAGAAAGAACGATTGGTGAATTTTCTTGTGTTATCAAGCTCAATATTATTAAATGTTTCATGAAAATATAAACCTAATATCACTTCAATTCTCTTAATCCAGAAATATCTCCCCTTGAAGCTTCTCTCTGATATTTTCAAGAGAAATGTTCCCTGAATGACTCCTCTAAGGGTGTTCATGGGGAATATGAGATTTTTTTTTAATGCTGAAAATCCATTTGAATGTAAAATATGACTTAAAAATGGATATTTTTATGTTTTAGTGGTTGAAGGATGGTAACATGAATTATATGTTTTTAAATTATCATCATAAAATGAAGAAGTATCTAGGCCTTTATCATTGATTACTAATGTGGATCATACTATTGATAACATGAGGGATCCCTCAGAGAATGTGATTTCTTATTCCAAGGATCTTTTAAACGGTCCTTATCTCTCAAATTACACAGTGGGAGGATTCATTCCCAAACATTTGGATCAACAAGTTAACACATGTCTTACCTCTATTTCCTTGAATATTGATATTTCAGATGTTGTCTTCAGCCATAAATTAGAATAATCTCCAAGTAATGATGGGTTTGGTATGATTTTAATGAAAATTAGCTAGGATGTTAATAAAACTGATGTCTATAGGCTTTCCATTCACTTTTTAAGGGGGGGTTCCCTTCCTCATAGTTTGAATTCTCAGTTTCCAACTCTTATCCCCGTGGAGGAAAATGCCAATGAGATCCATATTTTCAGTCCAGTTTAATTATTTTACACAATATATAAAATCATTTGTAAAATATTGGCTACAAGATTGGGATCGATTATATGTAAGATTGTTTCTCCTAATATGTTTGGTTTTGTTAAGGGGAGATCTATCTAGGACAGTCTCATCACTATTTGGAATTTGTTGTCCTAATTTATTAATCCACTCTCGGTGGTAATAATTCTCTTAATCATGATGTTTGGAAATGGTTTCAAACATTGGATTTGGGATTCATTTGTAAGGTCCTTCATATTTTTCAGTTGGAGTGTGTCTTTATTACATGGATCAAAACCATTTTTATCTCTTCTCACATATATGTCCTTATTAATGAGTCCCATAAGGGATACATTGACTATTATAGCGATGTTAGGAAAGGTGAACCTCGTTCTACTATTATTGTTTTTGTTGAAGATTATTACCTTAGATGAAATCTTTCCAATATGGTTGGAAATGGGAAAATTAATCCTATTAGTACTAGTAGAGGTTTTTTTATACTAATCACTTCTTCTATTCTAATGATATTATCTTATTCACCCTAGGAGTTAAGAGAAATATCAGGATTATCAATCGAGCAATTTTACAATAGGAATCTATCTCGAATCATGATATATTGTGGAAAAAATCCTTTTATTATTTTTCCAGGAATTTCTATATTCCATGGATGACTCATATTTTTTTGTAGTTGGTCATCAATGAGGGGGTCTTCCCTTAAACTACCTAGGTTTTCCATTATTTTAGGGGAGGCTTAAGCCTGTTATTTAAAAAATATTCTTATCAAGGTCGGATGAAAACTTTCTACATGGAAGGGAAAGAGACTCTCCATGGACGGTCGGGTTTTCTTGGTAAAATCTATTATTGTATCCATGTTTGTTTATTCCTTTATGGTGTATAAAAATCCTATTTCACTCATTAGGAGTATAATTGATTCTCCTAAGAACTTCATTTTGAGGGGAATCATTCTTAAGAGAAATTTGGTGGAAGATTCTTAGAATACTTTTTGTAATCATTATGATGTAATTGGTTTAGGTATCAAGAATCGTGATCTCTTCAATGAATATTTTTAGGATTTGTTCATGTGGGGAATTTTCAATATAAATTATGAGAATCTTAAATTCCTTCAGGTTAAATTTATGAATAGACTCAAGTTTTTTCTTTTATCTATCTTGATTGCTATCTATGAACATGTTTTAAGTCTATATTCTAATCAATTTACCCTCATTCAAGATGGTTCGTTTCCAAGGATTCATTTCCTAACTTATAGAGACAATACATGGCAGGTTATCCCCTTTTCGATTCTATGGTGTGTGATAACCTTACATTGGACTTGGATATATCAATCAAGGATTATCTTTCTAATATAGAGGGACTTCCGAATGAAATGGTTATGATTATCAATAATTAATATATCACAAGATATGATAATTTCTGGTCCTGGAAACCTAGTAATAACAATATTTTTTTCATTTAATCTATTTAATAGGTTTTCTATGCATTAAAAAATTGACTCTCAATGGATGGAGGGTGTTGCATTGGAATTTCATCAGGCCTCCTTGATCCATTTTGGTGTGGATGGTTTCTCATTGGAAGATACCAAATGATTACTGTTTGTAGTCATGTGTAATATCTTTGTGCACCTCATGAATTATTTGGAATCACTAGAGGGAGGATGCAGTTTTTTTATTTCATTTATGTGATTCTACTACTTCGATGTGGAAACCAATAACAGATTTATTTTAAGCCTCTCTTTCATAGATGGTTTTCATCCATGACTCCCATCAGAGATGGAGATCAAATTACATTTACACAGAGCATGTCGATCTCTTCTAGGTCACTAAATTATATTTGCTGCACTATATTTGGTATGCACAAAATCAAGTACATTTTTATAAACATTCTTTCTCAGTCAACGATGATTAATCAAGAATCCTTGTAGTTTTTTATGACGATTGTAGAACCAAAAATAATTTTTTCTCTAATTCAATTCATGATCTATCTGTGGTTTACCAAATTGGTGCAAATGGTATTTATTAGCCCCCATTGGCTAAAATTGATGTATTATGGAAGGATCCTCTTGTTGGATCAATAAAACCTAACTCTGGTGCTCCTTCTCAAGGAAATCTAGGACCTGTTGGCTAGGGTTTTATTTCTAGGGATCATCGAGGTGAATGCTTTGGATGTTTTCATGGTTCTTGTGGTTTTGTCTCATCAATTAAGGATTAGATTCTAAGAATTATTATTATCATGGATCATGCTACGTGTCGTGGATAGAAAAATATTTGTCTTGAGAGTGACTCTACTATTATTGTTTCTTCTATCATGATTGGATCATTTCATTTATCTCAGATTCTCACAAATTTTTGGATTAATTGTTTAGATTATCATGTCTCCGTGTATCATATCAATAAAAACACATACAGAGATGCTAACTAAGTGGCAGATGGATATGAAAATAAAGGAGTCAGCAGTGTTTATTCTCAATTGTATGATCAGCTTCCAAATTAGTTTTTTCACCTTCTTAAAAATGATTGTGAGAAGTCTCCCATTATTATAATCATGTAAGCCGGATTTTTTTTCAATAAAGGATCCTTTATTTTTTGTTCAAGGTATTATCCCATATAAAATACATATATAATAAATATATATGATAGTTATATAATTATAAATATTTTTTAGATAATGGAACCAAGATCAATTTTGGAGGAAAAAAATACCAAAAAACATACATAAAAAATGAAGCAATTATAACCCAAAAAAATGTTACAAAATTTGTTGAAAGAACATATAATAAAACAAAAAAAGTAAATAATATATGGTATGATATATATAATGACCAAAAATATTATTAATGAAGTTCCCCCATTTATGTATTTAAATGTTCTATTATGTAATATGGTTATTGAAAGCATATGAACATAATTGATTTTGTTATATACTATTTAAAATACTACTAATAATCACTAATAATGATATTATAGTCATTGAATAGTGATCACATAATTATTACAAATATAGGGATTTCAAAAATCTAATTGACACAAACAATGTATGTGGTCGTTTTGACAAGTAGGATCATACACTCTGAAGAAAATTTATAGGATCTTCCGATGGAGATTGAATCACTAGCCATTTTTCCTAACCAATCCCGAGTCTATATCTAACCACATAAGCATGAGAGGAACCATTTAAGGGAGAATTTATAGATACTTTATATCACACCCCAAACCATGTTGGTCGAACCACCCCATGAAAATATCAAAATCTGAAACCTTACCCTTTGGTAATTTTATAGTGTATTAACTAGATATGTATAATTACTTTATAAATATGAGTTTGTAAACTATTTTTTATATAATAATGAATATATTTTCCTTTAATTAGATTAATTATATATTATTTTATATTGATTAAATAAAACACAAATAATATTGTTCTTTAATGTTTAAATTCAATTATATATCTATTTTTTATGAATTAATATATTTTTGAAAATAAATTATTATCTAGAAACATTTTTATTAAAGGATTTGGATAAAATTTAAATGATAATATTATTTTTATGAAGTCAAATGAATTTTTTAATGGTTTGATAGCTGTTATTTTCAAAAACCTGTCATTTCATAAATAATGTATATTTTATTTTTAATGAAAAATTTAAAATATTTGAAAAATTGTTTTTATTAAATGAATATTAATTTTTGAATCAGAACATTGATATTATCCAACATTGAATTTTTCCTAATTTTAGGGTATAATAGAATATTAATATAAAAAAGAAATATTGTATAAATATACTTTGTGTATTATAACATCAAAATGACCAAAAAGTTGTTTAATAAATACTATAAAGTGAATTAACTAAAAAATATATGGGATACCTTTAAAATTATGTGATTTTATGTTAATTTGAATAATTTTATAAAGCCCTTATGTGTCCATCCAAAACATTTATATATTTAAATTTTTGAAAACCATTTATTTGAGAGTATGAATCACCTACACATAAGAAAATATATTATTTTATTATGATCTACCATAATACCTATATTATATTGATAACCACACCCATTTGGGTTAATAATGGGAAACCCCATGGAATGGTTTGTGGTTTAGTTTATTTTATTATGTGCAGTCCAAAGCCTAAATAATAAATTAATTGCACTATTTTTCTATATAAAACCACCCCAGCTCACATTTATATTTATTAAAATTCATGGGATCATATCCATACTCTTCAGTCCACTCTTTAGAGTCCTCTCTTGATACCCTAGTCTCCCATTAATCCCCTCTCAAGCATTTGGAGTCACACACACAAGTAAGAGATCTTTTCCTTACTACAATTTATTTATGTATCATCATTAACTTATTCCATTTAACATCATTTATATTATGGGATATGTTATTTCATATCCCATTTACTGAATAATTTATGTAAAAATAATTATATATACGTTTCTCAATCATCATACCTTTTTATAAATTTTTAAGCGATGCATTTATGCTGCCAAAATATCACCATGATTTTCCATGGAAAAAATATTGTGTAGTGAATTCCATTACCATTTTCTATCAAGGATATTTTCCTTCATATAATTATACCTATTTTACATTGGACAAAATTTTATTTATTACACATTCCTTTAAGTTTGAATAAATTATTAATATGAATTAATTCATGTAGTATGGTGTATGAAAAACACTTAAGACAGAGAGGGAAATTAAAGTGAGGGGTGTGCCTGAAATTAAGTAGTTCTCCAACTTATTGAGTAACATTTATTCTCATGAGACCTCATGTTGGGGTATGGAGTAAACATAATTCCATTTTGGTTGTTTTTCCACCATGACCAGTTGGAGTATTAGCATTGACATGTGTTCATGATGTTGTGTTTTATGTTGTTACCACATTTATCATGTTATGATTATCCTGATATATATTGCATTATTACTAATTTTCCTATTTAATCAATGTTACTATGTCAATATTTTATCATGTATCACCTTATTCAATTTTTATTCTTTTAATGGGATTTATAGCTAATCTATTTCTTATGTTTTTTCCCAGGTTACCCCATACAGTTTTTAAAGCCATAAAGTATTTAAATATTTTTAAGGAAGATTTTAATTTTTTTGTGCCATGTTCAAAATATTATAATATATATATATAATTAAAAAATAAAGTTTATATGTCAATATTTTAGGTTATATTTTGTTTAATTTTATGTAATAAATCATTAATTGATGTGTAATAAATAATAGGTTTGAAATAGTTAGTATCATTGGAAAAGTGTAGTTAATTTTCAGATAATGATTTTAAATCTCTAGGGAAAGCCTTAGGGATAATACTAAATAAAATAAAAGATCAGTAAATATTTGTATGTATAATTTATGTAGTTTATCAAAAAAGTAAATCATTATCTAGATAATACATGTGGTGTGGTTCTGGAACCGATTTACCTACGAGTAACAACTCTAACAAGGTGTGATGTTCTAGAGTTTGTGTAACATAGTACATGAAAATGGGACTTACGACACAAATGGTAAGAAAATCTTAAGGGATATGCTTTGGTAAATTCAAAATCTCATTTGGAGCCATTACATGAGGAAACATTCCAATAAGAGTATATTTTAGTAATTATATCATGTATATGATAAATTGAATCCTATAAATTCATAATTAAATAAATAAATGTAATTTATATGTTTTCCCTTTAATGTAATTGGATTCACTTTTTTTATTAATAGTGGAAAAATACACATCCCCAATTTTTCATTTATCCTATATAATTTCTAGAAATATGAAGAATGTGCTAAAAATTAAATTTGATTTGAAATGTGATGATTTACCTAATGGTATTCCAATCCTGAGAGGGGAAGGAATCGATAAATTCATGATGATACTCTCTCTGTTGACTCAGGTTCTGTATGTATACCTAGATCATAAAGAGCTTCCAAATCCATCTAAGGGAGAACAATATGTGACTGAGTCCTTTATGGAACAAAGGACATTGACATTCAATTGATCATTTGATCCCTTAATCACATATCAATTGATCAAATTCAATGATAAGATTTTCTCCATCCTTTAATTTATGTGTAAAGGATGGTTCTAGTAGCTATTTATCATATGGAGGTGGAAGCTGATTAGTAGTAGAAATTGACCAAGAATATGAATGAAAACAAATATATTTAATTGGTGGAGTGGAAGGACTTCCAAAAAATGTTTTTCAATAAATAATTTCCTTACACACTACGTCTTAAAATGGAATGGGTTTTCCTTTCCATTAAGAAAACGGTGATAAATCTAAATGGGAATATGAAAAAATCCTCAAAAGAGTTTCATGAAATAACTTCAAATTTTTCATTACCCCCCAAATCATGGTTTACCAATTTTTTGGTGTGCTATAGCCTAGTCTACAAATACCCTAGATATTTGTGACTTTGATAGATATGAGGAAATTATCTGTTGTGACCTCAATTTAGATTTTGATATTAGAGAATTTAAAGGGTGTCATTGGGATAAGAATGGAAAAGTGGAGTTTAAATATAGTGGTCTGATCCAAAAATCAAATGGTGCCAAGAAATTTCAGCATCTCACTAGTCAATGGTGTGTAAGGAAGAACTCAAGAAATTTTATACTGAGGAAAAGGAAATTCTTTAGGCGTGGGAGGGAAGAGAACATTGATAATGACTATCAATAGGATAATCCCAATAATACTATGGAGGAATGGAATTACCAAGTCAACCCTTAGTGCATCATTCATTTCACAACTACAAGGGACCAGGTCACATTGAAAATAAAATAATTAAGCCAATGGTTTTTAGACAACCAATAACATCCAAGGTAGAAAGGGGATCTTTTTTCATCATAACTAGTAAGGTATATCTAGACAATTATGTGTATATGGGTACTCTAGTTATTCATTCATGGATAGTGAATTTAATTTTATATTATTTTTATACACATTAATTTATATCCTGAGATTTTATTAGTACTATTTAAACACCACCACACGATAGGGAAGTGGAATTATCTATGGAAACATTAAAGGAAGAAATTATTCCATCTCGAGTATATAAATACTTCCCTATAACAAGTTTCAGTCAAAAAATCCTGGTGAATCTTTTCATAATCTCTTTAGTGGTATTTGTTTCTATTCGTGGAATGGATTGACATTCCCTATATAGAGACAACATAAATTTCATGAAGAAGATAATCAATATTTTTATCGTGAGTCAAACCCTATTAAAGTACATGTTCATGTAGGTTGATGAATCTTATATTACAAAATAATCACAAGAAAGGATATTATTTCTTTATGAGAATTAATTTCAAGCTCAAATTCACGAGTACGTGGAAAGAATCTTCTTTTAAGACATTCTTATTGAGAGGGAATAGTCTAATGTGTTTCCAAAGGAATTGCATGCTCTTCCTCCTAGATGAGAGGATGAATTTTCAATCGATTTTAAACCTAGGGCATTATGATTATCCATGGATCCATATAGAATGGATGTTGTATAAATTTAGGAGATGATGAAAAAACTATAGGAGAATCCAGATAAATGGTTCCTACACCAATGTGATTCACCCTGTAGTGCACCATACCTCATCATCATGAAGAATTATTGGATAATAAACCATTGAATTGATTATCATGAGGTCAAAATGATCATGATAAAGAAAAAGTATCCACTTCTATGGATTGGTGACTTTTTCAATCTGTAATGAGGAGCATAATAATTGTCCATGGTTGATCTATGGTCAGGATTTTACCATGAAAGGGTGATTGAAAAGGATATCCCCAGGACTTCATTTCATTAAATTATTTAGAACTATGACTTTATAATGATTCCTTTCAAGCTCACTTATTCTCAAAAGGTGTCTTGGAATTTATGTAAATATTCATTAGATATTACCTCAACAAATTTGTGATAGTATTTATAGATTATACACTAATATAATCTAAATGTAAGGTGGAGAATGATGATCATGTGAGAAATTTCTAATAAACTTGCGAAAGGAGAAGCTTTGTGAAAAGCACATAAAATGTGGTTTTTGTTTGAATGAAGTCCCATTATAGGATTATATCATTAAAAAAATGGGATATCTATAGTCCTATCAAGACATAAGAAATTGAATGATTTTCTAGGCAATCATTTGTTATATATATCAATAGTTTCCTTGCACTAGCTATGCATTATCATCAATTTTTGAGAAATTTCTCAATATTGTCAAACCCTCTTACCAAGATAACATACAAGGGAGTCATGTTTTCTTTGAATAATTATTTTCAATAGTGATTCATGTAATAAAAAATTTATCCTATAACTTCTCTTATTCTAAAACTACATTCAAGTGGTGAAATTTTAGTAATATTTAAAGATTCTTTGAAGAAGGTAATGGGTTGAATGATAGTGTGGTCAGGAAAAGTTATAGCATATGCTTCAATGTTGTTTATTGTTCATGAAAAGAACTACCCAATTAATTATGTGGAGTTATTTATAATGAAATTTTCATTGAAAATATATAAAAAGTATCTCAATGGGGAGAAGTGTGAAATATATACGGATCAAAAAATACTGAAATATAGACTCACACAGAATGACTTCAATATGCACCGACAAAGATAATTAGAGCTTATCAAGGACTATTACATTTCAATCCAGTGCCATAATTAGAAAGAGTATGATTTTGCAGATTCTATGAGTAGAAAGGACCAAAAAATTCTATCATGGATGATAATTTAAAGGTATGGTATGTTCTTATAATTGTAAAGGATGTTCATGTGAATCATATGATAAGTAACATCACTAATCCTTTCGAAAATTATTTCTCAATCATCCATTATTGAAAGGTTAAAGAATGATCTAAAATAAAATGTCCGAATTCAAAGGAAAGTTGAATCTATAAGGAATGGTTAATCTTTAGAGATCAATGTTAATGAAGAAGGAGTTATTATATTTGATTTTTGACTATGTCTGCCATCAAATTCTGGGTTATTGAAGGAAATATTGAATGATGGACATAGTTATACTTTCTTCATTAATATAAGAAGTAAAAATATGTTTCTAGATATTATAATGCTATATTTTTTAGACAATATGATGAAAGAGATCATTGAATATACATCAATGTTCCTTTTATGTCCATAAGTTAATTCTGAAAGGTATAAGATTAAGTGGATGATACAACAATTACCCATACCTAAATGGACATGGGAAAAATCATTATTGACTTTTTAGTAGTATTATGAAGAAATCATAATGAAAAATGATATATGGATTATGGTGGGTCATCTTACAAATAATTAACACTTCATTTCGATTCAAGATGATTTATAACTAGAGCAACATGAACTGATACACATAACAGAAGTTGTAAGGTTGCTTGGAGTACAAATATTTATTATATTCGATCGAGATCCAATATTGACCTCTATGTTCTGGAAGAGTATCCAACATTCTATGAATACTGAGTTTAACATCATCACAGTCTATCACCCTCATATCGATGGCCAATCAGAGTAGATTGTCCTGACATTTTAGGAGATGTTGATAGAATACATAATTGACTTAAATGGAGGATGAGACCAACACCTTTATTGGGTCTACTTCAATAACAATAATAGTTTCAACTTGATCATCCAAATAGATCCATATGAATTCCTTGAGGTGTAGAATAACTACATGTTTGGTTGATGTTGGGGAAAAAAGAAAGAGAATGAAATAGTCAGGAAATGGTGTAAAAGGATAATACTATTCAGAATCACATCAAGGATTCTCAGAGTGATCCAACAATCTATGCTAACAATCATTGATGAGACATAGAGTTTCATGTTGGAGAATGGTATTCATACTCAAATTAACATGTAACAATGTGATAATATTGGAGAATAATGGAAAAATATGTCCAATACACACATTCCATGACAAATTTTAATAAAGCTAGTGCCATGAATCCCCATGCCCGCCTCTAATAGGACAGGGGATAATGAATAGCACCGAGTATGTGTATCACTAACATGGGAGGAATTTTATATGTACACACACACACACACATCCAAGCTCAGAAGAGTTTGAAATTCAAAAAATTATAAGAACTAAATGAACGCATACCTCTACATCCCATCTAGAGAAATACATGAATGTAATGTACATTAAAGTAAACCATGCTACAAAACACTCCCACAAAAATAATTATATAACCACAAGTCTAGCCTATAAAAATAAGGTACTAGGACTGGGGTTTGTATCTATAGGAACACATCGGCAGCCTGATCTCAGAAAGCTTCGTCTCGTCCTGGCCTCACTAGGGAATCATCAAAATGTTACTCTTCTTCATAATACACGACATGCATAGGGGAATCCCTTGTAGGGTTGAGTATTACAATACGCAGTAGGACACCTCGAATCCATAAAGCAGTACACAATGAAAAGGATATTGATATATACATAGTATATTTCTATAGTTCATATAACAAGAATATACATATATACTAAATCAACGAAATGAATTCTAGTGGTATGTCACAACCACTATAAATGAACACTGTGAATTTGGCCAAATTATTACACAAATCAGTCATCCAGGAGAACACACTATGGAGTCTGATAGCAATGATGATGTCTGCCTGAGATGTACTATTCATTGATAACCATTATAAGTGAGACACACTAATAGATCTAAATAGAATACTATTCCACATATCATAATCACGACTAGGGCCATGGGGTGATACAACCAACTCAATCTAGATTAACCTGCTTTGTAGAGGATCGAAACATGGTGAATTTAGTCACGTTAATACCTATGACTCTACCTAGGGAATAAAAAATGAATAGTTGATCCTTCTCTAGGCCTCTTGGTGGATTATAAAAACTCTATATAATAATTCATGCTGAATGGATCATTGTACTATGAGTGGGAAATTATTCTAATATACCATCATGTAAGCTAAAATGGACCAAACCATAACGAAACGTGTCCAAAATATATAGCATAGGAGAATAATGAAATGTAGAAATAGATACAGGAAATGTAGTAGGGTCACACGCTGTGTTTCTAGACCCTATGTATAGCCCATGTACAATGAACTCTGCCATTCCAAATTGTGTCATGTTGATGATTGGTACAAATGGTGTTTAAGAAGTCACATTTCATGTCCTTCCATCTAAGGTCCACCCATTTACTCTGGTCGTGTACGAATACTTGGCATCAACCTACGTATCTCTTCCCATGTACCAATACATAGTGTAGTCTATGCACCTATTCCAAGCCATGTTGTGTGGGGGATTACATTCCATGTTGGAAAACTATGTACTCCACCATGTGTTAGTGTATCTTCTGAGATACACGATGAGTCTTTGGGATGGTCCAAAATATGATGTGATAGGGGTCACAGGCCATGTGACATTTAACTATATCCCAAAATCCTAGACGTCGTTTAGTGGGGGCACACGCTGTGTAACCCTAGGTTACAAATCATGTTCATTGGGATTTTCTTGAAAGTATGGTTATTCCACTTCATGCTTTTTCCGATGATTCAGACCACATTCTAGTGGCCCGTTTTCCACGAAATGTTAGATCAATGGTTATCCCACCGCTTTAAGATTGAATCGATGTGTTTCATTCATCCAATCGTCTTATATATCCATTTAAATTCTTTCGGATTCAAAAATTTTGAAGAACGGTTTCTCCCAAATCACAATGATTCATTTTTCGCTATCAACTTCCATCTTCGTTATGTCATCTTGATGATGGATCATCAATTTTGGAAAATTGTGCCATGAAATGAAGGTCTAAAAATCATTCATTCATAAATTCATTGATAAATTAAGAACACATGTAGAATATTTGGAATAGGAAACACAAGGAACAATTTCGAGGAACGAAAATTGATCAATTTTCGTTCCGACCTTGATCTGTTCTAGTAAGAGGGGCCATAAATCAAAATCAATTCTCATTAATCAATCCTAATATGTCCCAAAATGTAGAGGCCATCCTGCAAAGTTCAATTGAACTAGAGATCAGAATGTTTGTTGGTTTTTCTATGTTCATCATTGAATTCATGAATGGGGAAGGAAATCCAAAATAACACAAACTACATAGGAATTAGATCATTCTCTATTAATGATCGATTGGTTTAGGCAAGTTCTATCAAGAACAATATTCGATCCAATCCTCTATCATCGAATGTGAGAAAATTCTCCATGTTTTCTCCCCAAATCCTCTAGGGAATTTCCATGTTTATTATCCTAACCCCATATCCCTAGAAAATGTCTTACATAAAATAATATGTGTCTCTACGTTACATAAAAAACAATACAGAAAATGAAATAAATTATTCAATTTATTCTATGTATTCAGAACTCTTAAAACTACTTTTCACAACAGAACAGTGGTGGCCTATGATAGGCCAGTCCTAGGGTAATTCCACTACTCTAAATGGGTTGGTGTCCATGGATTTATGATGTGATTATCTGTTTAGAATCTATTCCAATTTTTCTAGAAAACATAATGTGCATGATAATTAATATTTTAATACTATTCAAACATTTATTAAAGAAACTAAATATCTTGAAATCACACACCATCTCAGTTCTTGGTCTCAAAATAAATTCATATAGTATTTAAAAGTAATACAGGAAAAATCTAGGACATTATATTCTTTCATCTTTGAGACATTACGTCTCCAAAGGGACAAAACAAAGCATTACAATAACGATTCACATATTGAGAACGAACCAGAGTCACCCTCTTCAGGTTCTCCCCAAGAGATTCTTGTACCGCCACCAGAAAAACACTAACAAAATCGATTTCTTATGAAGGATCATCTCCTTCCGATCCTCAATCTCCACTTGTTACTCTTCAAAATTTGATCCATATTCATGTCCATCTGTCCCCAGTTGATGATGCGGGATGTGTAATGGATGTACCTCCTTGAATGTGACATGTGGAATACATAATGTACAAGATCAAATTACAGAGGTAAAGAAATTTTTTACCCCCCATTTCTATATCTATGGACTATCTAAATTGGGCAGCGAAACCATGTGTATAACTTACCTCCCTGGATAAATCAATATTATCCACATCGAGGTGAAACCTATAAGAAGACATGGTATCCTTCATTGAACTCCAATGTTCTTTGGCACCTATTAGTATATGACTTCTAAAATCTCTGGTTAGTCTACATATTCTCCTCGAAGATATTCATGTTCTCTGTAGTAGCTCAATCCAATTCTGGGACCATAAGAGCACACCCTTCTTGGTTGGTCCCACATTGTGGAGACCTATAGTGTTTCCCGTAAAATACCTAGAATGTTTCCATTCCAATGGTGGAATGGTTGTTGTTATTGTTTTTAAACTCCACTAGCAGTTTGTTATAGTCCCAACCATGACTGATGTCCAACCTAAAATCCCATTACATGTCCTACAGGAACTGATGGTATTCATTATATTGTCATTCGTCTGTTGGTGAAATGTTGTTCTCACATGTAATTGGGTCCCAAACGCCTCCTAAAATCCCTTCAACGACCAAGTTGTAAAACAATTATCAAGATTTGTTACAAACATCTATTTAACAAAATGGAGTAGAACTATCACTTGAACATAAAGGCGTCTCAATCCCTCTACATAACCCTTCTCTTGGATAGCTAGTGTGTGTGCTAACTTGGTGTCTTTGTTAATTATCACCTATGTGGAATCTTTTACCCTGGATGTGTGTCGTAAAACGGTCAGGAAATCCTTTGATATTCTATCCCACATCCATTTTTTCAACTCGATAGGATGAGCTAAACCCACTAGAACACCAAGATCATCCTTCACATGATGATAACTAAGGCATTGAGAGACAAACTCGGAAACTCTATTCTTCATCCGAGACCACCCAATAGAATTATGAATGTCCTATTCCATTTTCACCACATCTTGATGTAAAACCAATGGAGAAATTTGAAACTCCCTCATAAACACCTCTTGTAATAACATTGGAACTAATATACCTCTGCAAAAAGGATGATGTGATCCCTACCATTCATATATCCATCAAGAGTGTTCCCTGTGGATATCTTAGCACATATAGTCTCATAGTCGATATCCCCAATTTGTTCCTCCATGACTTTGTTTAAGAGTGGAGGAGTAACAATCATCCACTATAGGTAAGCTTCTACATCTATATCCACCAAGGATAACAGAAATGAGGCCAACTTCTCCAATTCCTCATTCAGCAACTATAAACTAATTCTCTTGAATAAATCATATGCTCCTTTGTTCCCCTTATTTGGAGTATATAATATCTCAATGTCAAAGTCATGGAGTAACTGTAGCCTTCACCTATGTATCAAGATCAGATCCCACAAATAGAATATATTCTTGAGACCGTTGTGATCAGAGTTGATGATGAACCACTCACCCATCAGGTCATGTCACCAGAACATCAATGAGAAGAAAACTGTTACTAACTCAAGATCATGGGTCACATAGTTATGCTCATGTGGTCTGAACTAGAATGAACCATAGGCAATCATATGTTGCCTCTGCATCATGACACATCCAAGAACAATCCCTAATTTTGTGTAGAACCCAACATTATTGAGACCCCCATCTAGAAATATAATGATTTGAGTTCACATCATACTCTAGATAAACATGTAAAAAACAAGATGGAACTTCTCTTTCCATGTGAAATGATTCCCCATTCATGTGAAAGCTGTCATAGGTACTGATATCCAAGAGAAATCAGGTATGTATCTCTGATAATAGATTTCATACCAAAGGAATCTTCAAACCTTTGTCACGCTCTTAGGTGGATCCAATGATGACACTACCTCATCCTGAGTTGGGTCCACATACACTCCATCCGCTAAGATAAGAATTCCTACAAAGTGGAATAATTAAATCAAAAAATGGATATTTGAGAGTTTCTTATAAATATCATGGTACCTGAGTATATACTGAACTTTCTGTAAGTGAATTTACCGAACTTCTTTAGATTCCATGAAAACAAGGGTATCAATGATCAAGACAGCTAGAAACTGGTCTATCTACGGTTTGAATTTACTGTTTAGGAGTCCGATAAACATTTTGGGGGAATTTTCACTCAAAAGGGAATCATCATGTACATATAGTAACCATAGTGACATCTTAATTCTATCATCATTATATCCTCATCCCAAACTCATAGGTGATTATATTTTGATTTGAGTTCAACTATCAAGAACCATCGAGCCTCTATCAACTGAAAAAAATATTCCATCGATTCTCGGTAGTGGATACCCATTCTTCGCATTCACCTTTTTCAAGTTATAATAGTCCACACACAACCCCAAGCTCACATATACATTTTAGAAAAAAAATCATGGGACACCTAGGGTAGAACACTGGGTCTCATGAATCCTTCATTTGAAATCACACCAACTACAAACTCAACTAATGATGTCCAATGGGATCCATTAAATATTATAGTGCTGATACTGATATTTTATTGTGGTGTAAATCAATGCACAAGTATGTCTCATGGGGGAGGTAATCCTTGATCATATTTTGGAAATGTATATTCATACTTCTCCATTAATGTAGGGAACTGGTAAATCCAATCCTCTACTGCACTGAGGGTTAGGATAGCCATCTCATTATTAATTTACATTCACCGTCCTATGAATGTGCTGATCCGATTCTTTCAAGGATTACATTTCACCAAAAATCTAAAACCCCATTCCATCGCTGCAAAAACACATTACTGTTCGCCTAAAATGGTAAATTTGGGCATGGAATATTAATAAACAATCCATACCAAGAATTATGTCCTAGGTCTCAATTTTTCCAACATGTTGTTCCAACAGAAACTCTGACCTCCAAGGTTTATGTCACACTATTAGAAAAAATGTGTGATAACTGGGTCTTATCTAGTAGGTTTCACAATACGTAAGGGTTGAGTTAATGGTTCAAATAGAATATCTAGGTCTCAAACAAGTATATGTGGTGATAATGGAATGAAAATCACCTATGTCTATCATTATTGCAACTAAAGAGGGAAATATATAGATCATACCTTGAATCATCGCCAGAGATGCTGGGTCATATGCCTTGATGACATGATGTTGTCCCTGCCCCGGTCCTACAAATCCCTTATCCTAGCGTGTATCTTTTAAGGGTTTTGTGGTAGAATATTGAAACACATAACACCTCATAATACTCTCACAGATCCTCTAACGCATCCACCTCTGTGTGTTTCTTCTTACACCTATCATTATTTCTACCTTAGTGGTGCATCCACTATTTCTCGATCAGCGTCATAGATGTTCAGATAATATCGTGCTTGGTGTCCCCTTCCACAAAATTAATAGAACCACCTCTCCCAAGAAATACATGACCAAGCCTGTGAGCCCTGAACAACATATCTTATGTCCTGGGGTGTCCTCCGTAAATGTCTCCTGCATCCGGATTCCTAATACTAACATCAACTTCTGATGTCGATGTCTCTACACACAACCATGCACTACTGACTATCACAAGTTGTATCGTCTCATCCAAGAATATTTTATCCTCCAAAACTCACTCAATAACCCCTAGTTATTTTTAAAATCATATAACTATAGCTATTTCTCTGATGTTCCTATACAGACCTCTATAGAAGGTATAATCCCTGCTGTTTTGATCACTAACGATATCCATCCAGTATCTAGAATGGTTGGTGAACCTCCAAGAATAATAATCCCCTGTCAACCCCCCCCCCTCCCCCCCCCCCCCCCGTTAGAGGAAAATAAGATCATATATATATATATGCATAGTCTTCAGTGAAAATAGTGATAAAACCTATAATAATAGGTTCCCAAACTCTTTCAATGAATGATTCTCCATATTGTGAGACATTGTAGCCAAAATTAAACATCTCCCATCCAATCCTTATTGAATGATTACTTATAGGACCACAATCTTTTCCACTATTGTCTTGTCTAGAAGGGAAACTCAGGTCACCACCTAATTCCATCCCTCAGTCCCTAGAGGTTCGAGCTCACCTTGGATCCAGAGGGGTCTCTATCTATGAAACTCATGATGTATTCTCATCATGTTCTCCTCATCTTGTAGTACTGTGGGTACCATGTGATTTTCCACAAATGGTGTTATATGCATTTCAACACATGGAGTTAACACTGGGGGAAATGGCCCATGTATCGAAGACTCTCCTCTAAGTGGTCTTCCTCATGATCAAGCTACTAAATCCTTGCATTTGTGTATCAGGATCAACCTGTAATAGAACAAGATGTAGCACGGTCAATGAGTATATATAGAGAGATGACTCAATAAGGAAATGGAACCAAAACCCATTCATATATGATGCATGTAACATTATTATCCATACAAACAATTTTCTAATGTATCGAGTTGAAAATTAGGTTATAAGAGTCCTAGTATATGGATAAATCGACTGCCACACTAGTACCAGTGTTCCTGGCCATAAAACCAAAATAAAAACTGTTAACATTGTTTTCCTAAAACAATATCAAAAAATCCCAATCATAATTATTAATCGAACCTCACTAATACCACTTTCTCATGACTCGTACTAGTGGGTCCCTTACTATAACTCCCCAAGCCCACCTTCAATAGGCCAGGGGATAGTGACTATCACTGAGTAGGCATATCAAAAACATGGGAGAAATTTACTATGTACCGGTACACATGAACACTTCTATAAGTTTGCAAATGATGAAATTTAAAAACCAATATGACCAAAATGCATGAATACCACTATATGTGAACCAAATTAGGACATGAAATTAATGTGCAGTAACTTAATCTAAGCCAGAATTCAAGCCCACCAAAAAAATTCTGTAAAAATAAGTCCAACCATTAAAAAGAAGGTAGTTGTACTATAATCTATAGATGTAGGAACACCTAAGATTCATGATATAATAATGCTCCATCCAATCCAGGTCTACCTGTGGCTCCGTCAAAAGGTCTCTCGTCTTCACAAGACACACAACATGTGGGAAAATCCCAAAAAAAAGATAAAAGTAACAATACTCCATATGAAATCTCGAAACCACAAATAAATACAAAATTGAATATATACTCACCCTTACACATTATTTGACTATAATACATTTAACATGAATATAAAGATATACTCAATATAAGACATGAAGTTGGGAGGTATGTAAAAACTGTTGTATACCAGCACTATGAATTAAGATTGATAATTCTACAAAAGCCCTCTTTAAAAAAACACGCCTGAGTCCGATAACACAGATGATGTCTATCTGATAATTACTATTTGCTTGGATGCTTTTTGAGAGATATACACTAATATATTTGAGTAGAATATGATACCACTAATGAGTATCATATCCAAGGCTACGAGGTGATACCAACAACTCGATCTGTATTAGCATTCTATGTAGAGGATCGATGCCTGGTGAATTTGATCACATAAATACTAATGATTTTACCTATGGCACAAATAATTGATAGGGGATCTTGCACTGGGCCTCTTAGGGGATCCCAACAACTCTATCTAGGTGGTAGTGAGAAATGTATCATACTCTTACGAGTAGGAAACTATTTGTAACGACCTTTTGGGTAGCGATAAAGAAACAAACCCTAACTAAACATGTACAAGATATGGAATATAAGTGAATCCATCCATATAGAATGGTATAAATGTTAGGTAGCAGGGTCAGACATCAAGCTCCATTTCTTCATGTGATCCCTTTTAACAATGTCCAATGTCATTTCAAACTATGTCTTGTAGAATATGGGTACATGGAATGTATAAGGATTCAAATGACATTTCCTTCCATTAGGGGTCCACCCATGTAATTGGTCCATGTTCCACTACACTGATTCTATTCGTGTATCTATTCCCATGTACCGGTACATGGAGTATTCCATGTACTTGGTTGAGGCCATGTCGTGTGGGGGAGTACATACCATGTAAGAAACCCATGTACTCTATCATGTGCCGGTTTATCAATCGAGATACATTCAGAGTGATTAGGAAGGAACTGTAAGTTGTGTGATAATGGTAACACATCATATGTTATTTAACTATCTCCTTACACCCTTTCCACTACTAAGTGGGGTACACACTCCGTGTAACCCCTGGTTAGACACAATACTCATCCAAATTTTTAATAATGTATGGTTCTTCCTTCGTAGACTTAGACCAATGATCTGAACCTCATTATAATGTTTTGTTTTCCTAAAACCATGAAAACTAGTTTCATCTCACCACTGAATCATCGAATCAATGGATTTAGGTCATTCCATTAGCTCAAAAATCAATTTGAAATCATCCTAATTCAAACCAATTGTAGAATGATTTATCAAGAATATCATCAATTCTTCAATTGCAGTCATCTTCACACATCCATTCAGTCATCCCAATGTTGGATATTCAATTTTGGAACAATGCCCCAATAAACGAATTGGAGAAGATAGTTTGTTCATAAATGTGTAGGAGAACTTAGAACAAATGTAGAAAATAGTGGATATAAAACAAAATGAACAAATAGGAGGAATGAACCTATAATATTATTCATTCTAGCCTCAATCCATTCATGCAAGAGTGATCAAAAAATAAAAATTAATTTTTATTAATAAAGCCCCCTAAATCCTGAAAAATAGAACCGATCCCACAAGGTTCGATAGAACTGTGGATCAAACTATTTATTGGTTGGTACGCCTTCATCGATGAATTCTATAACGTGGAAGGAAATCCAAAATAATGCATAGTACATGGGAATTGGATCATTTACTATTGAAGATCTATTGCCACTAGAAGGATCATTCAAGAAAACCTGAGATCCAAGCCTTTATCATCACTATCGAGCGAATTCTCCAAGGTTTCTATATAGAGACTCCATATAATTTCTAGGGTTATGATCATAACCATGGATCCCATCCTAAGGTATTAAATAATATAAATATCATCACTACATCACTACATTAAAAAAATGGAAAACTAAAATAAAATATTAAATGTTTTTTATTTATTAAAAATTCCTGAAAATACTTTTCACATCAGACCCACACTGGCTGATGTTAGGTCACGCCTAGGCTAAAAACGCTACATTAAACATAATAGTTCCCTCAAATTTTTGACACGGTCAACCATTTATAATCAATTCCACTCTTTCAAGAAAATTGATTGCGGGTTCTATATAATAATTTAATATTATTCTAACATTTATTATGAGCACATTGTGCCTTGGAATCACAGGCCGTATTAGTTCCCAGTCTCAAATTTATCTATATGATATTTAAAAATAACAAATAGAAAATTATAGGCATTAAAAAATAATTTCCTTTGAGATAAATAATCACATTGTAGTGGTGACCTATTTAATTTCCCCCCACATAACCTATCAAAATTACATGATGTATTCCAAGAATTCTTATTGAGAAATTAAACACCAAATCCCTAACGTGTAATCAATCCAAGGGAGTTTCATTAAATAATGACCATACTAATGAAGAGAACCAAATAAAGATAGTAGATCATAATGAAAAAGGTCTATGAAAGAAGGAAATACCCAATATCAAAGTGTTGTAGAGAAACCAAAATTAATAAGAAGAATCCTGGGATCCCAAGGAGGTGATAAAACAAAGTTACTCTTATCGGATTTAGTTTGGAAATAGAAAATTCAAAAGGTGAAATTTCTTAAGGGGGGAAGGCTGTAACGGCCCGAATTGTTATAAATAAAATTCACCTTATGATGTATTTAAAGTTATTATTTTGTAATATGGTTATAAACACATGAACATATTTGGATTTATTATATACCATTTAAAAGGGTGTTAATCATTATTACTGTTTATATTCTAGTCATTGATTAGTGATCACATGATTAGTATAAATATAGGTTTTTATCAAATCCAATTGACATAGACAAAGGAAGTGATGGCCACTACCAGTAGGATAATACCATATTAATGTCATTTATGAGAGATTCCATAGGATATATAATCATTATGTTTTCCCTCAAAAAATCATGTGCTGGTATTCAATAACTTAATCAAGAGAAACATTTTTATGAGAGAAGTTTATGCTCATTAAGATCACATACCCAACCAGGTACACCGAACCACCCCATGAAAATATCACTGGTGTGCACATTAAACGTAGGTATTTTTTGGTGAATTAAATGGATTTGTATCATGACACTAGAAATATGAGTAAGAACATTATTTATTATATAATAATGAATATATTTTCATCCTCTTATTGTAATTTAATATTCATTTTATTCAATAAAAAATAGTATTTTAGTTCAATATTCAAAATAATTTTACAAATTTATATTGATTAATTAATGAATTTTTTAAATAAATAATATTTTATTAAAATATTATTATTAAATATTTTTTAAAATATATATTGTCAGAGTATTTTTAGGATTAAAATGCATTTTTTAATAGTGTTCTAATGCTATTATTGTAAAAAACCTACATTTCATAATAAATATCGATTTTAATGATAAGGTGATAATTCAAATATTCTTATAATTATTTTGATCTAATGAATATTATTTCCAGAATCAAAATTTTTAATTTATCTAATAGTAAATGTTTTATAATATTATCAGATAGTAAAATATTCTGGTAAAAATAAAATATTAGGTAAATATATTATGTGTATGATGACTGCATAATATACCAAAAGTGATCTAATACATACTATATGGAATCCACTATCATATATATGATTTACATGACATATAATGTGATTTTATGTTTATTGGATTATTTTTATAAAGCCCTTTGTAATCCACTAAAACCATTAATATATTTTATGGTTTAAATACAATTCCAGTACGAGTATAACTTGACGCCTCATAAGAAGGGTATTATTTTATTATGTTCATCCCTTAATCCTATAAAATTATGAGAACCAATATTATTTGAATAAAACCATGGGGAAATATAATGGGGTGGTTTTTGGTTTTGGTTATATTGTTATGTAGTGTCCCAAACATAAATAATAATGATATCCCCCATCTTTCCCTTTATAAAAAACCATTAATCACATTTCAATTCACAATAAATCATTATAGAAGGTCTATACAACTAGCACCACCTTCTAGATTCCTACCAAGGCATATTTATAGTCTCTAGAAGCCCCTCACAATCATTTTTAATCACACACCCATGTAAGGGATCTTTTCTTTTATCCTGTTTATTCATGTATCTTATTTACCTTATATCATTTAAAATAATTTCCTTATGATTGGATATGAAATGAAATATCCCATTTACTACCTATTTATTTTAAAAAATATGATAGTTCACTTTTACTCTCACCTAATCATTTTATAATATTTTATGCGATTTGGTTTTGCTGTTGAAATTTCACTATGATTTTCCATGCCGAAACAATGTTTTAGTAAATAAGATAACTATTTCTTATCAAGAGTATTCAACTTTATAAATTTATTCCTATATCAATTGGTACTTTCATATATTTATTCCACACTCAATGATCGTTGAATAAATTATGAATATAAATCAATTCATGTTGTATGATACATGTGGAATAGTTAATGTGGAGAATGCAATGAATGTGATGAGTGCACCCAGAATTATTTAGCACTCCAACCAATTTGGTATAATTTAGAATAATGAGACTTTATGTTGAGTCATGGATTTATCCTTATTTATTTATGGGAATTCTTCCACCATTATATCTTGGTGGTTTAGAATTAAATAATGTTCATGATGTTGTGTTTTAAGTTGATTCAACATTACTCATGTTATGATTATATTGTTATATCATTCTATATTATTCATGTCACTTTTATTACTCATTGATATAACAAATTATTATAAAATTTATAACCTTATAAAATGTTTAATCCCTTATTGGGATATTCATCTTACCCCTTTCTTATGTTTTTCCCTAACTTATCCCATGTAGTTCAAGAATCCATTGAATTTTAGAAGCATGTTTTGGAATATTTGAATAATTTTTTTGTATCCCATGTTCATTATGTTATTATATGAAACTAATATAAAAATAAACTAAAATTCTCAATATTTTAGGTTTTATTTTTCGAACATTTATGTAATAAATCATGAGTTAATGTTTTATAAATAACTGGGTTATTGTAATATCAATAATTATGGTTCTATAATATATGTATAATAATCTTACATCATTATAAAGTATTTCAAAACATGTTCAATCGATGTAGAGACATATATAAAGGGATATAAATCATAAATCTACATTATATGAGACCCAATCCATATTCACAACATATTTTCATCATGTGGCGTAAATACATACAATTAATGTATTTTTTTATTATTCTTATGAAAGTTAATGTGATTTAAAAACAAACATTGGGATATCTCTTTCTTTGGTTTTACATTTCAAAATCTTCCCACGTGAGAGTATATTTTTTCATAAATCTGTTTCTTTCAGATCTATTTAATATCATTCACTTATCTTATTCTAAGTGTTTTATATATTACCCATTTGATATTTTTTGTGATGATTTCCCATTTTTCATGATATTATGTGTTTGATTTGATGTTATTCATTAACGGTTTATGTGATTTATCAAATACCCAACTAGTAAGGTAGTTACAATATAATCTTATTTTTTATCCAGAATAATTATGGGTATTCTTATGATGATAATTTATTATAATCCATCTCTTAAGAAACTCAATAATTTTCTACTCATCCAATTTTTTATTAGTAATAAAATTTTTCCCATTATTGTTCCTCTATTTATATTCTTATATGTTCCAAAAAAATTAAAAAAAAATTTCTTTATTTTTTCATTTGTTTGAAAAAAAAAATTATTTCAAAAACAACATTTTATAAAAAATGGTTCCTGTTAATTTTTATATTATCATAATGACTTATTCAAAATATTTTTACCATTTTTTTCATGTTTACATAATGTTTTCGAAGGAATATTCATGTCATTACCAACAAAATTCCTATTTTTCTTTTACTGAAAATGTGATTGAATCCCTTGTTTTATTGTATATTGATTGATGGTATTTTTGAAAATATATATGTTTTTAATTTTTTTTTCAATGTATAAATTATATTTTAAACAAAATACATTTTAATTTATTTTTAAATATTCATTAATTAATTTCCATGTCTGTTTTTAGTTAATTGTATTGTTAATATGACTTCTATTTTGACAAGTTTTAAAAAATGTAGATTGTCTATATTCCCCAATAAATAATCAAACTGATAATAATAAAATCATTTTCCATCTAATATGACACCCCTTTAGGGTACGTATTCTTCATTGGGTATATAATCCACATATAACATTCATAATCATTCTCTAAATAGGTTACATTTATATTGAATATATTTTCATCAAACCAATTTACATTCCACGAGGTTATAAAATGACGAATTACTTTTTAGAACCACTTATTTATCCATGGGTTATTCTTTTATGAAATAATAAAATGAATATGATACATTTTCCCTATCAAAATATTAGGTTATGATGATATATTTAATAATTATATTTAATTTATTTGGTTGTTATATAATGATTTTTATGTTATTCTATCACATACATGAATGATTTTATTTATGTGAAGTTTGAGCCATATTTATAACTAAAATTAATTGGGTAATGATTCTTATGTCATTAGATAAAGAGAACAAGAATTTGGAATGAAACATATTCAGTCAAGGACTCTTTACACTGTAAATGTCTTGGGAGTGAATCTTGACTGATAAGATTGTTTTGGGAGTGAACCCATTTAACTATGTTTTTTTAGAAATGATCCCTAAATTCAATGGAAATTATATTCAATGATTATTTGTAAATGAGAAATGTATGAATTATTTTAATTGTATGTTCTCATGGTTCATGTTCTTTGATTTCATTATGACTCATCTCTTATGAACTAATATGATTTATTCCTTGACTCATGTTTATGATAAGAAATATGTAGGGTATGGATTTAAAATTTTATTCCCATGTTCTCATACCCATATGCACATTTTATAGTTATATATCTCTTTTTAACCCATGGTGACCATTTGATGATTTCAATTATTTTGTTTCCTTTTATTCGGTTATAAATAAAAATTTTCAGTAGGTTATTTCTATAAATAGTTCTATATGGGAAGATCTTTAGGGGATATGTTAAATATCATTCATTAATTAAGAAAATTTTATATCTAGTATCTTGGTTAATTAAGCCTATATGGTCTAGTTTAATGAATTTCAGATATTTATTTAATATTAAACTAAAAATATCTAATTTATATATATATTAAGTGTCACATATGTAATTTGGTTTTAAGGAAATACTTTTTTTAGTATGGTATTTCTACCATAGGTCCCCAATTTATCTTGGCATAAAGTGGAGTTATTCAGTTTGATAGTAGGTGGTGCAGAGTTTGTGCAAAATTAGATAATACTATGTGCCATTCTTCAAGAGACTGTGTGGACCTTTTTACTCTCAAAAAGTCAGAAATCCAACACATTAGCATGGTTTGGAAACTTCATGTGATAACCATGTATCATGTCTCTCTTGGATAGTAAGACATGAACGTTTTCAACGTGTTGTGAAAACCCTGTTGGATAACTTTTTAACCAGTCCGGATCCTTAAAAATGGAAAATTCATAGTTTTTCCATCATTAGATATAACCCAAAACAAATTTGACCCAAACCCTATGGGATTTTTATACATGGGACCTTTCATCCAAGAATTCTTAGAGCCTTTGGGAATAAATCAATTGGTGGTTTTGTCCTCGGTTCCTCAAGAAATCATCTATGATGATTTTTTTCATGATTTTCTCACTCATTTTTGTGTTTATCATCTCTCTATATTTAATTATCTATTTCCAGTGGGGTTTTTTACCTAATTACTGGTTGATCATGAGTTTTTCGGTGAAATATTGATTTATTTGGACTCATCATGACATTATAGGGTCTCTAGAATCTTTTTATGACTTGCCTGAAAGATGTGAAATTAGTTTCTAATGGAATTATATGTGAGGATGTGTGTAATGATTGTTTTCCAAATGAAATTGATTATTTTCAGGTTGTTTTCATTATTATACACCCTAAATATGTTTGTTAACTATTGAAGTAATATAAGACATGTTATAAAATTTATTTGGTCTGTAATTGTTTGTGATATGAGGCTTCTCCTTAGAATTGATTGGATTTCATATGATCCCATTTTATCTGTTCATCCCAAATTTGTTACATGAATTGGGGAATTGATTTCAAATGTATTTCCAAATAGTATTTGTGTGTGTATGAAATTAATTTTTCTTGTTTAGGTAAAATTTTGGTTACCATGTCTTTTTTTATTATTGGATAAATGTGAATTGTTAAAGTGGTGATTTCATTGTGTACTTATGATTCATGGAATCTGTATGTGAATGTCATGAATTTAGTGGAATGTAAAATTCAATTTGAGATCAAACTGAATTTTGGTTAACTAGGTGTGGAAACAATAATTTGTATGATAATTGATTTAGAATGAGATGAGGTTGAGACACATCTAATAATATTTACATTAAAACACTAACTAAACATGTTTTATCATCTCAGAACCTTAGATCAGTGAGATGAGATCCCCTGTAATGGAATCTTAACAATAATTCTATCAGTTTTCGGTTTTTAGATGTAGACCACTAGACCATGGGACGTGATCCCTTCTTGTTTCGTGTTCACAAAGACAATTTTTGTTTTGGTTGGAGGATCTTGATCATCGAGGTATGAGGTGGAAAGGGTACCACTTGTGCTAGATACCTACAGGGACATCCAATGGTTATCTATTGTGACATGATGCTTATATTTTGTGTTTATAGATATCGGTATATTATAGACCATGTAAATAATAAATTTCAATGAAAAAAATTGTGAGATATTATTTTCATTAAAATTGTTTTCATGAAAATATTTTTCTTGAAATGTAAAATAATTTTTTTAAAATTCCTTTAAATAATTCTGAATTTTGATTCATCTTCAAATTATATATCATGTAATTTTTATTTTACATTTAATCATAATGGGATTTGTCACACAATAAACATAAACCTATGAGTGTATGTAGACTTTAATATGTATGTACCAGGTAAAGGGAAGATGCATCGTTCTGATGATGGTGGAGCCGATTATTAGTACCCTGCATATTGTAGTTGTTATAGGTAGTGGATTAATTGTGATTGATCTCTTGATACATTGAGTTTTCTAGGATGTTTTTTATTTGTTCCCAATCCATTGTGGTATTTCAGTTTTTTGATAATGGTTTAGAACATTAAATCTAAAAAAATATGTATTTCCATTGGTTATGATTTTTAGTTTTGTTATGTTTCATTCTATTGGGTTTCTTATTTTATATTCATGTGAGAAGTCATTCAAATACATTATTGTTGATACCTTGTCCATAGTTTCTAGCCTGGGGGAATCGATAATTCCCTTCAAGCCTTATCTCGGACTGGGTTGGGCATCAAATTGGATTTAATCCTAGAATTGTTCATGAAAAAATGGAATCATGGGAGTTTTTATCATTAATCGGATTATGATATTTGAATGATTTTTGATAGATCGAAGCCAAAACTATTGGGTCATGAGGTTCTTGTAATGAGTGTGGTGTATGTGAAACACACCTCATGAAAGATCTTGAGTCTCCATGGGATGTCGGTAAATTTTGTTTCACTTATTCTCAAGGTGGGATGTACTGATATAGACTATATATGCACATTGGGTGGAGGTGGAGTGGTTTTTATTTTTAGTTTATTTTATATGGTTTTTTAAATATATAATACCCCTTGTGAATTGTTGATTTTACAAGAAAGAAATCAGAATACTATCATGGTAGTTGTATTGATTGTTTCATTTTTTTGGTTATTGCATGTTGTTGAAAAATTACCCCTAGAAACATTTTATGAAACAAAATGATGAGGTCAGATAGGGTTATCCATTACAAATTGATATGATACTAGTGGATATCATTTTTCAACTTATCCGTGATTTAGGAGATGGAGTGGGTTTTTTTCCTTCTCAAGATAGGGAAGATGAACCAAATCCTAGAAAGGATAGATAATATGAGATCCTCAAGAATAAGACTCCATATTTCTTGGGAATCATGATAACTCGAGAATCATAGGAGTGGATTTAAAATATTTAGAGTTTGTTCTAGTTTATTGAAATTCCATAGGTGGTCAGGGTGATCTGTGCTTCATTAATGTTAGAAGGTTCTAGTCAAATGTGGTTGGACTTAGTGGGGTAGGCTCTAAAGAATGAGAAGATTATTTGGAAGGATTTCATGGTTTTCTTTAATAATAATTATTTCTATGTTATTTTTGGCCACCTCCAAGTACTGATATTTTTCGATATTTTCTATAGAGACTACACCATGAGGGAGTATGAAAACCACTATGAATAATTGGATTGGTTCACACTCGAGGTGGATTCCAATAATCTTCTAAAGGATCCTAAGTTATATATTATGCTGTGAGTGAAAATTTGATTTCTGATATTTATTTTTAAGATGAAAACCTATGTTGAAGTGTTGTATCATACCATTATGGTAGAAAATGATAATAAAGGAATGTTTGGTTTCAATGAACAAATCTATGTATTAGGCAATGGTGGTACATCTGATATGAAGAGGTAGAGGGATTAAAAGGACAAGAGGGATGGCGGTAGTTTAGGCCATTCTACCAAAATTTCTATTTATGTGGAATCGGGTTTTGGGATAGTTGTGTGCGATCAGGTTTGGAAGGAAGGACACATGTTATCTAAGTGGTCACCCCAACCAAGAACATTTCATCAATATGTATATATGGTTTACATGAATCTTTTATGTACGATGGAATTATCATATCAGAGCAGTACAAGACCTATAGCCATACATGGTATCTCATCCTAGTCACAACAATCCTAGATAACAGGTTCTAAGTTGGGTGGTTGTGGAGGTTGATATAGAAATTATTATGGTCAATGTTAGTTTAGGTAAGACCCATTGGTTAGTGATCATATTTGTGATAAGGATGAGATGAGGATATTTTACATTATGGAATGAGTACCAAAAAAATTAAATGTGGGGCCTATGATAGTTCTCGGTACCATTCTTATTACATAATCATTATATGTTTTTTTATTCTATAAGGGTGACACTATTTCATTTATTTCCTCAATTATTTTGTTAGTGTTTTAGTTTTCAACTGAGATTATTCCATATTTAATTGAGTTGGTAATGTTTCTTGGTAAGAAGAAGGAGAAGTTTTTCCAGAGTCTATCATGCATGATAACTTTTTTCTGGGGTCAACCTCAAATAGGATTTCCTAGTTTAGAAATGGACAAATTTAATGTGATAATTTGTATTAAAAGAATTGTAAATTAGTTGGCACATGTCCAATTTTATTGTTAGTGAATGGGTTTGATGGACCTGATGGAAATACCAAGGTTTTTCATGTAAAATTATCTCTTAAATTGGGACATGGTGCACCTCCATTTTTGGAGTTGGGAAAACTAATTTTTTAGATATTTTCACTCATATTGGAGGATTATGGTGGTGCTCCTGAGGGTAGATTTCCTCTTGGAGTGGATGAGTTCTAAGTGGTATTTCTAGAGAAATTATTTTTTCCTGCATATCTCGATGTGGAATTCATAATAAATATTTAACCAAGAATAAACTTGACATCTTTTACAACATATTGTATTGTCCCACTAAGATGTTGGAATTAATGGTATATCAGGATGATTTGGAATTGAAATGATTAATTTTGTTGAGCATATCACATTATTCCATCATAGTTTATTTCGGAAGAATAAAGATGATTATATCTGATTGTGTATTGATTTCCAAAAAATTTATAAATCCATGATCGAGAAAAAAATCGTGTTCCATGTATTGATAATCTATTTGATCATCTCATAAAAGAAAGTTGTTCCTTAAAGATGATATGTGCTCCCGGTATCTCCATGTCAGAGTTAAAGATGATGATGTTCCAAAAACATCATTCCAAAGTAGGAATGGACACAATGAATATTTTTCAATTCCTTTGGGATTGAATAATTATTTTGTGGTCTTTATGGTGCAAGTAAAAATGGTGATCCATCAATATAATGAATTTTTTTCATGTTATTCATGGATGAAATCATGTTATATTCCATGAGTGAGTAGTAGAATGGATAATAATTTATAATTTTATTATAAACTATTCAGGATCATTTTATTTATTAAAATAATTCTAAGTGCTTCATCTAGATCAAGGAGGTGATCTTTCTAGGCCATGAGGTGTCAGAACCCTAGGTTTTGTGGAACCTTAGAATAACTGTGCAATGATTTCATGGGAGCATATGAATATTGTTTTTTAGATCATGGTATTTTGGAACTAGAAGATTACTATGGGAAACCTTTTTCAGGATTTCTCTTTCCATGCTTCATACATGTTGACAGTCCCCAATAAATGAGTGATGTTTGAATATATCCCAGAGTGTCATGATTATTTTGAGGATATTAAGTTATTGTTGACCATACCCCATGTTGGATCTTTCTAGAGTCTGAAATGGGATTCATCATCCACTGTGATGATTTAGGTATGGGTCATTGGTGTGTGTGGATTCAAGATGGAAATGTGGTGGCATATGATTCATGTCATCTTTGTTGACAAGAAAATAATTGCCCAACACATTTCCTGGAGTTACTAGATGTAATGAATGAATTTATTTCATGGAATCATTATCATTTTTGGAGATGTTCTTAGATTATTAATATCATAATATAATGGCCTACATATAATCTAAGAGGGATCTAATCCTAAGGTTGCATCTTTGGGTGGAGTAACATTGGGGGTTCGATTTTGATATCATGTATACCCTAGGGTAATGAAATGTGGATTCAGATTCATTAATACGTAATGTTGTGATGTGAAAAATTAGAGAGTTCAGTGATGTGTGGAAATTAATAGGTCTTTTTCCCCATATGCACCTGGAGACCAAAGATCCTAGTTGTGGTTTGTTCTTGGCCATTATTTAGTTGAAACCTTCACTAATGGATTTTATTTGGAAATAGAATTGTGTTGATGAGTTTTGAAGCATCCTATGATGTTCGAAAATGGGGGGGATATTCCTTGTCATTGGTCTTTGACTTTTGAGGGAGTTTGTGCTTCAATAGTCACTTTGTGGTCCTGTATTCAATGTGGAATTTTGCGATGATAGATAGAAACCAGTATCAATGTGTTGTTCATTCCAATATGAGGAATATAATTTCTGACATGATCAACTAATTTTGGTGTCCATTTATTAGGAGTGACATAGCTGACATTATATCGTGGGGTTATAATTGTCAGTATGTTAATGGAGTGCACCAAAGACCCTTCAATTTTCATCAGTCATTACCCATTCATGTCTGGATGTGGGATGAGATCGCCAAAGAACATATTGTTGGTTTACCTCTTACACTGAGGGGAAGGAATTTAATGTTGGTACTGAATGTCTATATGACCAAAGGTGGTCAATTTATTCCAATTTGGTATTCATCTATGTATAATGAGTTGGTTTAGTTGTATGTTCAATAATTATTGAGGCTTCATCATATACCATTGGTTGTTGTTTCGAACAATGACCCACGCATTTCTTCTCCATTTTAGGAATACATTAAAAGGGTGATGGGTCACATGCCATGTCTATTATGGCACACCACCCTCATATGGATGGTTAAATAGTGCTATAGAATTTTATTTTGGAAGATATTCTCAGTCATAATTTTTGGGATTTTAGAGGGTTGATGGATAATAATTTTGGATTTAATAACATTTCATTAAATAATATTTACCAATATTAAATTTGAACTGAACCTTTTGGGGATCATTATGGTCATCTATATTGGTCCCCTTTTTGTTGGGCTGAGTTAGGTGAGACAACATTCTTGGGGATGATCTTTGTACAAGAGACGTCAGATAAAGTAACGTTGACCATGAAACATTTTCTATGAGTGAAAAGACATAATAAGTATTCTTATCATCCTAGGAACTTGTCATTGGATTTTTTTCATGGATGTCATTACTTTTATGAATGTGGCACCTCATTTGATCCATCGTTACTTGGTTATGAAAGTGATGGTAACTCTAAGGTACGTTAAAACATTTGAGATCATCGAAAGTTTCAATAATGTGGACCTTTGGTTGTATTTGCCCTCATATTTGACATAAATACATGACTTATTCCATGTTTACCTTTTGAAAAATAATAATTTGGATTCATCTAATGTGTTTAATTGGGAGCAGTTAGAGTTGGAGATGAACTTATCCGATTGTGAGTGTCCAATACATATTATGGATTCTCATGGGAAATAACTTCATAAATTTTTTTTTTGTTCATCCACATTCTATTAATTCATGGAAGTAATGAACATGAGACATGGTAGATGATATCTTGGGATGAGGAGGAGTAAGTTTTATTGTTATTTATCATGAATTGGAATGAAATTATGGGTGTGGAGATTTTTCATGGTGGGGATAATTGTCACGTCAATGGTTTTTTATTTATTATTTATTATTATTTTGGTTCTTGTATTTATCCCTTTGGTTACCTATGTGTTAATTGAGAAAATGGTGTTTTTGGGCTCTATATTAGATGGTGTTATATTGATGAGCAGTTAATGAAAACCATGTTTCAATCTCCAAAAAAATAGTCTAGCCTCATTCCTATTGGAATGAATGGAAAAAAAGGTTGCTTAATGGTTTGGAAAATAATTCCAGATAATCATCCCTCATATCCCACATTTATAGTAAAAGACAAGCTACTGCCACATAGTTTGGAAATTCATGTGGGCTAACCGTCTCACCTATCATGGTACATAAAATGTGAATTTAAATCATACTTCCTTTTTGAAATTAACCATAAAACACCTAAAATCCAAACCCAAAGGTATTTTCTTCTGTCAGATCTTCCTACAATCCTTCATGGAGTGTTTGAACATCAATATTTGGTTGTTTTTATAATTATTTATTCAAGAAATCATCATTTAATTCTTTATTATTTTAGTTTCTACATTAATAAATGGTTTCTCTTATATCTATCATGCATCCTCCTTTTCTAGAAGATTTTATGACCTAGTGATGAGTTGATCACGTGTTTTGGTGAGAAATAATAATTTTTCAGGATTAATCATTACATTTTAGGGGATTTTTTGTGTCATGATCGTTGTTATCGAGTAGTTTCTAGAAGTTTCTAATTATGGGGTAGGTGGTTCAATTATTTTACATTATTAGCATATTTTGAAATGATTTCATGGTTACTATGATGTGTTCTAGGGATATTTTTTGTGGTGTGGACTCTGTTGTAAAAACGTTTTGAGATTAATATGTGATATGAGTTTGGTTATTAAATGAAATTTTTTCAATTTATTTTTATCCTTTTTATGGTGCTTATTGAATATGCTTTATTCCTTATGTGAGAGGTGTTAAATGTATTTTTAGTGTAATTGGAGGCATAGATGTGTTAAAATATGGTTATCCAAAGGAAATTTATTTTTGTGCATGTCAGATTCTTTTTTGTGCACCTTTAATGATGTTTTGAATAGGTCAACTGATGTAAAACATTTTATAAAATGGATTTGGTGTGACAATTTATTTGAAAGGGTCATTTCTGAAGGAAATTATTACATTTCATATGTGACCTTTTCCTAAAGGATTTATAAATGGGGTTTATAAATTGGGAATGTGGTTCGAAATATATTTTTGAATGGATTTTGGGTATGTATGAAATGGTATGTATATTTTTTTATGGAAAATGGTTGTTTCCATGTGATTCTTGATCATTAAATCATTGTGAATTGGGAAATTTGTGATTTCCTTTTATTCTGAAGATTGTTGGAATGTATTTGTGAAAATGATGATTTATGTGACATGTGAAATAGAATCATAGCACAACATGAATCTTGGGTAACTAGGGGGAGAAAAATAACTGGAATGATAGTTTATTAATAACGAGATGAGGTACATATTATTCTAATAGGATTGATGCTAGAACACTAACTAAACATGTGATATATTCAAAAACAACTAGACGTCAGGATTGGGTCCCCTCTAGTAGCTCATGCATATGAACACTATTTTTTGTCTTGTGATATGGAGACAACTGGACCGTGAGATGAATTCCACTCTAGTAGAACATGAAAAAAGACACTTTTGGTTTTGGTTAGATGATTCTTATCACCAAGGTATGATGTTGATTGGGTACCACTTGTAAAGACCCGAAGCCTGACGTACATGGACATTAAATTACTTTTGCAGAATACTTAGTACATTACAAAAACACACACACAAGGATCGTAATAGTTTAGTGTCTTTGGAAACTCGGAACGTAATCTTCTAATCATGGTGAAAGATCTTCAATATCTACCAAAAAGATCTTCCTTTTTTTTCTTACCTAAAACCTTTCTTTGTATCCTGGGGAAAAGAAAACATAAAAGGGTGAGCTCAAATGCTCAGTAAGGGTAAACAAAAGAAATATAAATCACATCATATACATAAGAACATAACTTTTGGAAATCTTAACCTGCAAAAGAGATCATAATTTCATAACATGGGATAAATCATGGCAGTGAAATGTATTCACAATAATCATAACTTAAAACATTAAACTTTGTGGAATGCACACATAATCATAGAGAATCATTTCTTGTTAGTCAAGACTCATTGCCAAGACTATCTTAGTGGACAAAGTCCCTTTCTGAATTGAGTGACCCTCGTTTCAGTCCTGTTTCACTGAACTGGTATAACCTACCATTCCATCCATGTCTATCTCATGAGATATAAAATCTTTACCCAATGCATTGGAGGGAGATATAGGTCCCACCCATCTTATAATGAATCCTTTCTTATGTGTGCCACAAAATCATACATCATACATCATTGCATAACCCATGTAATAAAAATGGGATTCTTAAACAACATGACATCATAAAACCATTCGTATAAGATAAAGGAATTCATAAAAATATTTCCATCACAACATAATCAAACCAATGTAATAATAGGGATAAAAACAGAACCCTTTTATTATCTAAGATGGAAAATAATTTTGATAAAACACTTGAAATCCATTCTTGAGGAAAATATCCTTTCTTCTTCAAAAACACTTTTCATTTCTTAACATGTCATACAATTATAAACTAAAAGAAGTTGATTAAAAATAAACTTGAAAACTTGTAAAGGAAGCTTCTTGGAAATACTGTTTTAAAAATCCATTCTTTCCGTATAAGTTAAAAAAAACATTCTCCGTACTTTTGTTGGAAAATTCAAAAAGTACCTCGTACGAAAAACGACAAAAGATTACTTTCATACATATTACTAAAAACTCACCGAAGGGTAAAAATGGATTTAAACAATTGTAGGTGGATGGAAATAATATTACATATTGATGAAACATGGATGTGGATGATAAAATACACCCCATTAAATACTTACAAATAAACAATCTCGGATAAAAATGAGATTGTGATATTTCCCTTACCTTAGGTCCGACTTGCTTTGTAAGTGTCTGAACCTCCTGTATAATGATTTAAATCATGTTATTGACTTATTCCAGAATCATATTCATTGTTATGATATCATATATGGTTCACTTATGACATTATATTACCCGTTCTTTTGTAAATTCCATGTTAAAGAAGCGTTTTGGGTAAAATCGTTTCATTTATCGTAGGTGTTTTGACTTGTTGTTCTTGACATTATTTTTACTTATATCATGATTTACTTACTTCCAGAATTTAAAATATGATTTATATATCATATATATTCAGTATATATATATATATAATAGATAGATAAATGAAATGAAAAGCACCGTTCATGGAGACGGTAGTCCATACGTACGCATGAAAGTTGTTTTCCTTTCCTTATTGTCTTGAATGGAAGTAAGTAGATGACATACATATTTATATATATATATACATAAATCCAGTAGCTTTATAATGTCATATGTTTCATTATTATTTCTTATATATACTTTATAATCATTCTTAAATGGTTAACATGGAGAATGAATCTCATCGCATCGTGGAGACGGTAGTCCGTACGTACGCACGAGCGATGATATCATTTCCATAAATATTTAATTGAATTGGAGTGGATTATAAAATATATCAGAATCAATATGATGTTGTAATAACTATTTATAGTTATTCTTTACACCACTATACCCATCCATGTAAGGTGGTGGTGGAAAATAGATTACACCACGGTGTGGAGACGGTATTCCGTACGTACGCACGCGCGGTGATTTCTTTTTCCGTAGGATGGATAGATGGTGAAATAGGGTTGTTTCATAATTATAATAACATATCAGTATATGAGTGATACTGATGTTATTACTTCATAATGAAACAACCTAATAAGAAGAAGTGGAAGAAGAAATGAAGATGAAAGAATTGGTAACGGTAATTACCTCTTCTTTGAAGCGCCTCTTTGAGACCTCCTCTTAGGGCACTAAAATTGGTCTTTGAGGAAGACCAGAACATCTAGGATGTTTCTAGGGAAGTGGAGAAGAGATTTGTGCAGGGGTTTGCCGAGCTTGAGTGCTCAAATTGGTGTGAGGAGGAGGGGGAGGAGGTGTCCTTTTATAAGGGAGGAGAGGGGCACCTTAGGAATACCTCAAAATATTATTTTATATTAATGTCAAAATCGGTTTATAATGGTTTCAAAGGGTCTTATTTCGAAGCTAAAGTGGGGATTGGTAGAAATCCTATCAACCAATAATATTTAGACAAGTTTAGGGTATTATTTTAACCTTATCAATTAGATTTAACTCTAAGTTAAATAATTTAACTTTTACCGTGTCTTTTTGTTTTCTTTTACTATATGGTTAATACACATACTATAACATGCCAAACGAACCCCAAATTGTTTATTATTAATACATATATTTTTATCTAAGTCCTTTGGCAGAACCTTATATTTTTAGGAATAAAATAACAATTAATAATATAATATTTGATTTAAAAACTATTTTGTGTCAATTTTGACACTATTTGATATATGATTTTTGTGAAAGTCATAACAGAATTATATGTTCGAAAAAAGTTGATTAAATCAACACTAATATATCATAGTAACCTATAAAATTAGTGTAATTCATAAAAAGTCTCAAATTACATTCATTTGAGCATTTATAACATCAATTATGTTAATATTTCCTTAAAAGGGTAATTATTGCATCATCGTTGTGTCATAAATAAATTAATTTATTTAAGGTCTAAAAATTGTAAATAAAATATAATTATGTACGAAATCTTTTTATCTTTCTAATGAATATTTATAGTCGAATTTATCTTATGTATAACCCCATATTAAAAATGTTTTAGTAAATAAACTTTGATTTTAACTCTTTTAACTCTTCTTTGAATTAAATAATAATAAATGTCCTAATCTAATCCATGTGGGCCTAAATGATAATATTTTACACTTAAGGTTGTTTTTGGTCGAATTAAACTTATCCAATAGAATTAGTACATGTGTTAGGGTAATAGTAATATCATATTTACCCTTAGTTACCCTATTTACTATTAATCGCGGTAAAAAAAAGTAAAAAGTTACTATTCACCAAAAATTATTTTCATCTCATTGAACCACATTTTAGTCCTTGATATTAACCGTGTCTCTCGGATTTTCGAAATTCCATTCACAGAAGCGGTAAAATTAATTTTTATGAAAAGTTCAGTTTTTTAACTACCACTTAGTAGTTTCACTATTCATCAAAAATTGATGTTTTTCAGAACAATGCCAAAATTTCATCCTAAGCTATATTTCATATTCCGAATTCAAAAATGAAGTCTATTTTACCAAATTCATAACATAGAAGTTGCATTAATTAATTTTATAATTAAATCCCGCTATTAAAACAAATAGCGTGTTTTTAAGAAACAATATCTATCAAAAGATTGACACTTGATTATGTCTGGTTTAAACGTGAAATTACAACCAATGACCAACATTTTATTAATTTGTAAAAATATATTCTAAATATACTTTAAAACCACTCAAATTAATAATTTATCACTATTAATTATTTCGATTAAAAAAGTTGTTTTTAATTATAATTTTGTAATTTTAACTATTCATCAGAATATGAAAGTTATCCGAAAAGTACCAAAATTTCACCTTAGGATAAATTCGATACTCCGAATCAAAAATTGAAGTCCATTTTGAGAGCTAAAATTTCTAAAATTTAAAAAGTGGTTATTACTATTCATAACGGCTAGTTTAAATAATATTTTAATAGCGTATCGTTGTTTCGTGAAACTCAGTATTCCGTACTACACACGCTATCGAGGAAGGTTGTGATTGCGTGTAATGCAAGGCAAGTCAAGGATGCATGTTGTGCAAGCTCCTTTTGGTGTAGCGTACAACCCAAGACATTAATAAAATTAAAAAGAATATTTTTCATAAAATCTCGGGCTGTTACATTCTACCCCCCTTAAAATGAATTTCTCCCTCGAAATTCGTCAGGGTTATAAATGGTTTATTATTCGAAAGTTTCTTTAATAGAAACCCACATCGTAAAAAGGAATATCAAAACAAATCTTTAAAAACAAAAGTATGAAACGTAACGGTTACCCAAATAAACTAGTCACTGGGTTTCCACATAGGTGAAAATATGGATATGGAAGAGAAATCTAACCATCATGTTCTGATGGAGAGTGGTAGAGAACATGGCTATTGAAAAGCCAGCAATCACAAAGCCATAAATTTGTGACGATCTAAGGTACCATCTGATTCATCATATATAAGATCACTAGGACAACATTTTTGGTTTTCAAGATCGTTTCCCTAATGTTAAAGAATTTGAATTAGAATAAATACTTTATTTTGGTACAATCTCAATGTTGTTCGTGCCTTTAACAATTTCCACTTCATCTCTTAAATAAATGAAGTTGAATTTGTTATTCGTGAAGTGTTAGCAGATCATGTGATAGAATGACGGGTCATTCCATCTGTCTCAAACAAAAGGATAGCAAAAAAAATTATATACATAAGTCAATCTATAGTGAGATTAATCATATATGGTTCCTAAAATGGACTTATACATCATATGTCATACAAATTAATATAATAAAACTAGTTTCTACTAAACAGGGACTTCCTGTAGGCCAGTGGTAGGCGATAAAGGCCAGTCGCACTCCGGTTGTGGGTTTGATTCCCACAGCCTTGTCCGACGCGATGGGGTGTCGCCCGTCCTGCAGGTTGTCCTTTTTCTAAAACTATATTACTATAACATCCCATCAATAATATCGAAAAAAAACATCTATCCTTAAACAATACTAACTTATTCCAACATAATCCATTTCAATCTTTAGGCTTGCCCATAATACTGCAGTCCACTCTCATAATATAGTGAAAACAATTACCAGAGATTTAATACCATCGTTGATCCCCATAAGATATGTCTTGTTGGTCACATTCTAAACATTCAAAGTCCTTAATAATGTATTCTCTTGAATACCTTAGTGAAAACATGAATGCAGTTTAAAGTTAACACTTTCCACATACCAAAATCCTCAAAATTCTATATACTCAAACCATGATATCACTTAGTCCTTATATCAATCATGAGCTCATGAATACTATTAAACATTTCATTTTCTCGTTTTCCCTTCATTATGCACATATCATCTTATTTCCAAAAAATATCTCAATCACTTTGAATACCACATCAATAAATATTGCAATACTCAATGATACAAAATTATTTTGGAATCCCATTACATAAACACTTAATCATTCCACCACATCGCTTTCATATTCAACATTGCCAATAGTGATCGCATGTGACTTCCCTTTGTCCTTTGCTTTCAGTGGTTGCTCATGTTGATCATCACTAACCCTTGGATTAGGGCATTTATTAGCATAATGCCCCATTTCCTTGCACTTGAAGCATTGAAGTGTTGGTGGTGCATTCTCTGCAGTGTTTGCTTTATTCACATCATTAGAAAACCTTTTTCCATTACTTCGACACTCAGCTGCTCGATGACCTTCTTTTCCACACTTAAAACATTTTGCAGTCCCTTTAAGACAATCTCCACCATGCTTCTTTCCACACTTTGTGCATAAGGAAACATTCATCTTCTTTTCACCATTATTCGGAGATTTCTCCTTGAACTCCATCTTTAGTTTCTTGTCAAAACCATGAGATGGATATGTAACACCAACTTCCATTTCTACCTTGATAGCACAACACACAATTTCTTCATAGCAACTGAAGTCTCTTATAGTTAATGCCCTTCGAAGACTTGGTTTTAAGCCACTGAAAAATCGATCAACTTTACTTTCATGTTGGATGATAATGCCAGATGCATACCTTGCATGTCTTGTAAAATTCGCTTCGTATATACCAACAGATTCATCATCTTTTTTCTTTAGTTCAAGAAACTCCTTCTCCATCTTTGTTCGAAGAATACGAGGGAAGTACTTATTGAAAAATAAGTTCTTGAACTCGTCCCATTCCATGGACTCAATTTCATCTCTTTGCCTTGTATTCTTGATAAGATTCCACCATTGATCAGCTTCACCTTCCAAACGATATACTGCTAAGATGACTTTATCATGTTCAGAACATTGAAGAACTGAAAATATCTTTTCAGTGGTACTGATCCATTGTTCAGCAACAAGTGGATCAGAAGACCCACTGAAAGAAGGTGGACGTTGCCTCATGAAGGACTCAATAGAATATTGTTCCCTTCCCTGCTCATTTGAAAGTCCAGAATGATTCATAGCTTGTGTAAGTATAGAAATAAGATTTTTCACTCCATCTCCCATAACATTTGTTTGTCAGGAGGACAATCATTTCATTGTCCATTGCATTGATCAACACGGTTCCTTCGGGTTCCAACCATCGTCTAAAACCCAAAAAGAATAGTGTGAGAGGAAAAAATCATGCTAGGGAAAACAACATAATAAAGGGGAAGTACCTTCAATATCTAACATCTTAGGTTTAATTCTATGATCATTAGCGTAGTTCTAGTACTATAACCTATACGTATACTTAACCTTAGGGACATCCCTAGACATACCGTAGAAATATCTCTAGGGATCTCACTAACATTTTCGCGTCCTAGTTTCCAAAGGTTGACTAAACCTTTCCTCTGATACCAACTGTAGAGACCTGAAGCCTGACGTACATGGACATTACATTACTTTTGTGGAATACATAGTACATTACAAAAACACACACACAAGGATCGTAATAGTTTAGTGTCTTTGGAAACTCGGAACGTAATCTTCTAATCATGGTGAAAGATCTTCAATATCTACCATAAAGATCTTCCTTTTTTTCTTACCTAAAACCTTTATTTATATCCTGGGGAAAATAAAACATAAAAGGGTGAGCTCAAATGCTCAGTAAGGGTAAACAAAAGAAATATAAATCACATCATATACATAAGAACATAACTTTTGGAAATCTTAACCTGCAAAAGAGATCATAATTTCATAACATGGGATAAATCATGGCAGTGAAATGTATTCACAATAATCATAACATAAAACATTAAACTTTGTGGCATACACACATAATCATAGAGAATCATTTCTTGTTAGTCAAGACTCATTGCCAAGACTATCTTAGTGGAAAAAGTCCCTTTCTGAATCGAGTGACCCTCGTTTCAGTCCTGTTTCACTGAACCGGTATAACCTACCATTCCAGCCATGTCTATCTCATGAGATATAAAATCTTTACCCAATTCATTGGAGGGAGATATAGGTCCCACCCATCTTATAATGAATCCTTTCTTATGTGTGCCACAAAATCATAAATCATACATCATTGCATAACCCATGTAATAAAAATGGGATTCTTAAACAACATGACATCATAAAACCATTCATATAAGATAAAGGAATTCATAAAAATATTTCCATCACAACATAATCAAACCAATGTAATAATAGGGATAAAAACAGAACCCTTTTATTATCTTAGATGGAAAATAATTTTGATAAAACACTTGAAATACATTCTTGAGGAAAATATCCTTTCTTCTTCAAAAACACTTTTCTTTTCATAACATGTCATACAATTATAAACTAAAATAAGTTTATTAAAAATAAACTTGAAAACTTGTAAAGGAAGATTCTTGGAAATACAGTCTTAAAAATCCATTCTTTCCGTATAAGTTAAAAAAACATTCTTCGTACTTTTGTCGGAAAATTCAAAAAGTACCTCGTACGAAAAACGACAAAAGATTACTTTCATACATATTACTAAAAACTCACCGAAGGGTAAAAATGGATTTAAACAATTGTAGGTGGATGGAAATAATATTACATATTTATGAAACATGGATGTGGATGATAAAATACACCCCAGTAAATACTTACGAATAAACAATCTCGGATAAAAATGAGATTGTGATATTTCCCTTACCTTAGGTCCGACTTGCTTTGTAAGTGTCCGAACCTCCTGTATAATGATTTAAATCATGTTATTGACTTATTCTAGAATCATATTCGTTGTTATGATATCATATATGGTTCACTTATGACATTATATTACCCGTTCTTTTGTAAATTCCATGTTAAAGAAGCGTTTTGGGTAAAATCGTTTCATTTATCGTAGGTGTTTTGACTTGTTGTTCTTGACATTATTTTTACTTATATCATGATTTACTTACTTCCAGAATGTAAAATATGATTTATATATCATATATATTCAGTATATATATATATATAATAGATAGATAAATGAAATGAAAAACACAGTTCACGGAGACGGTAGTCCGTACGTACGCATGAACGCTGTTTTCCTTTCCTTATTGTCTTGAATGGAAGTAAGTAGATGTCATACATATATATATATATATACATAAATCCAGTAGCTTTATAATTTCATATGTTTCATTATTATTTCTTATATATACTTTATAATCATTCTTAAATGGTTAACATGGAGAATGAATCCCATCGCGTCGTGGAGACGGTAGTCCGTACGTACGCACGAGCGATGATATCATTTCCATAAATATTGAATTGAATTGGAGTGGATTATACAATATATCAGAATCAATATGATTTTGTAATAACTATTTATAGTTATTCTTTACACCACTATACCCATCCATGTAATGTGGTGGTGGAAAATAGATTACACCACGGCGTGGAGACGGTATTCCGTACGTACGCACTCGCGGTGATTTCTTTTTCCGTAGGATGGATAGATGGTGAAATAGGGTTGTTTCATACTTATAATAACATATCAGTATATGAGTGATACTGATGTTATTACTTCATAATGAAACAACCTAAGAAAAAGAAGTGGAAGAAGAAATAAATATGAAATAATTGGTAACGGTAATTACCTCTTCTTTGAAGCGCCTCTTTGAGACCTCCTCTTAGGGCACTAAAATTGGTCTTTGAGGAAGACCAGAACATCTAGGATGTTGCTAGGGAAGTGGAGAAGAGATTTTGTCAGGGTTTGGCCGAGCTTGAGTGCTCAAATTGGTGTGAGGAGGAGGGGGAGGAGGTGTCCTTTTATAAGGGAGGAGAGGGGCACCTTAGGAATACCTCAAAATATTATTTTATATTAATGTCAAAATCGGTTTATAATGGTTTAAAAGGGTCTTATTTCGAATCTAAAGTGGGGATGGGTAGAAATCCTATCCACCAATAAGATTTAGACAAGTTTAGGGTATTATTTTAACCTTAACAATTAGATTTAACTCTAAGTTAAATAATTTAACTTTTACCGTGTCTTTTTGTTTTCTTTCACTATATGGTTAATACACATACTATAACATGCCAAAAGAACCCCAAATTGTTTATTATTAATACATATATCCTTATCTAAGTCATTTGGCCGAACCTTATATTTTTAGGAATAAAATAACAATTAATAATATAATATTTGATTTAAAAACTATTTTGTGTCAATTTTGACACTATTTGATATATGATTTTTGTGAAAGTCATAACAGAATTATATGTTCTAAAAAAGTTGATTAAATCAACACTAATATATCATAGTAACCTAGAAAATTAGTGGAATTCATAAAAAGTCTCAAATTACATTCATTTGAGCATTTATAACATCAATTATGTTAATATTTCCTTAAAAGGGTAATTATTGCATCATCGTTGTGTCATAAATAAATTAATTTATTTAAAGTCTAAAAATTATAAATAAAATATAATTATGTAGGAAATCTTTTTAGATTTATAATGAATATTTATAGTCGAATTTATCTTATGTATAACCCCATATTAAAAATGTTTTAGTAAATAAACTTTGATTTTAACTCTTTTAACTCTTCTTTGAATTAAATAATAATAAATGTCCTAATCTAATCCACGTGGGCCTAAATGATAATATTTTACACTTAAGGTTGTTTTTCGTCGAATTAAACTAATCCAATAGAATTAGCACATGTGTTAGGGTAATAGTAATATCATATTTACCCTCAGTTACCCTATTTACTATTAACCGCGGTAAAAAAAGTAAAAAGTTACTATTCACCAAAAATTATTTTCATCTCATTGAACCACATTTTAGTCCTTGATATTAACCGTGTCTCTCGAATTTTCTAAATTCCATTCACAGAAGCGGTAAAATTAAGTTTTATGAAAAATTCAGTTTTTTAACTACCACTTAGTAGTTTCACTATTCATCAAAAATTGATGTTTTTCAGAACAATGCCAAAATTTCATCCTAAGCTATATTTCATATTCCGAATTCAAAAATGAAGTCTATTTTACCAAATTCATAACATAGAAGTTGCATTAATTAATTTTATAATTAAATCCCGCTATTAAAACAAATAGCGTGTTTTTAAGAAATAATATCTATCAAAAGATTGACACTTGATTATGTCTGGTTTAAATGTGAAATTACAACCAATGACCAACATTTTATTAATTTGTAAAAATATATTCTAAATATACTTTAAAACCACTCAAATTAATAATTTATCACTATTAATTATTTCGATTAAAAAAGTTGTTTTTAATTATAATTTTGTAATTTTAACTATTCATCAGAATATGAAAGTTATCCGAAAAGTACCAAAATATCACCATAGGCTAAATTCGATACTCCGAATCAAAAAATGAAGTCCATTTTGAGAGCTAAAATTTATAAAATTTAAAAAGTTGTTATTACTATTCATAACGGCTAGTTTTAATAATATTTTAATAGTGTATCGTTGTTTTGTGAAACTCAGTATTGCGTACTACACACGCTATCGAGGAAGGTTGTGATTGTGTGTAATGCAAGGCAAGTCAAGGATGCGTGTTGTGCAAGCTCCTTTTGGTGTAGCGTACAACCCAAGACATTAATAAAATTAAAAAGAATATTTTTCATAAAATCCCGGGCTGTTACACCACTTCTGCTAGCTACTTATAGGGATTTCCCATGGTGCTCTATTGTAAAATGATGCTTATTTGATGTGGTGAAAAATGTAAGTATATTGTATTCCTTATGAATGATCATTTTCAAAAATTATAATAATTTGAGAAATGGATTTCGATTAATCTGTTTTGTTAATTTTTTCGAGGAAGTGTTCCTTGAAAATGATTAAAAATATTCTATCTGAAATTGTACATGTTGATTTACCCTCTATGGTTATAGCATGAAATAATTTTTTTGGGTGGAATCCTATAAGGATTTGGATCACACCCTTTATAAACCATTGGGTGTATGTATATTTTTTTTATTCCCCTGGTAAATTCATTATATATTGTGATGGTGTTGGTGGATCCAGTTGATGTGGTTACACTTTTTCAGGTGTTTGTGGTGGAGTCTTGTGGGTGATAGCCCTCCAATTACATAGAGGTTTTTTGGAAGGTTTTGTTTTTTCCATCCCATTATGGTATTCTTGATATGTGGTTAATGATGTAAATAAGTGATTATGAAAAATATAATATCCAAATTTTTATTGTTTTTAGTAAGGTGAAGCTTTATTATTAGGGGTTGTTTATTTTTATATTCATTAGAGAAATCATTCCCATGGTCTATTGTTGATATGCATACACTAGTTTCCCTCCCATCCAGATCAGGAATTCCCTTTGGGCCTTGTCTTAGATATGGATTGGAATCTTGTTGGATGGAATCCCACCATGGTTCATAATAATAAGTTTTCTTCAATATAATAATCTTTAGAAATATAGATGTAATTGGAAATTGTCACATTGATTCCTTACAAAAATTAATAGGTTCGTTTCCATATTATATATATAACATGAAATTCAATGTGATGCCTATTTTTGTGTAATATTTCATATATTCAAATGAAATGAATAGTTCAATCTAATTTATTATTAATTATCTCAGTATATCAATGAGTGGATATGTGGCATGAAAAACTAATTTTGGGATAAAAACATTGAATGCTCTTGAAAAAATATTAATAGACCTACTCCAACCTGACTCATTAATTATGGAATCATCAATGTGACATGTCATTCCACATATCTATAAGACCATAAATATATTAAGACACTTCCTCCCAAGCTGATGTGGATTTGTATCTCTTATTGCATCAGGGTCTTATTCACCCCAAGAAACATTACCCTTTGATATAGTGTATCTTAATTCGATCCCCACTCGACCACCAATGTAGTGACGGAGTTACATCCTAGAAGGTTTAACCTATATAATTGTATATATGTCCTAACTACTTATATAAAAATTATTTAAAACCCATTATATTAATATTTTTGTCATCTTCTTTCCATAAACATCTTATCCTCATGTCTGATAATATATTTTGAATAATATTTGATATAAAATTATCATATTTGTTCCATGCATCATCATAATGAATCCTATGAAACTATAATACAAATACTCTAATATGAGGTGAAATAATATTTTAATTTGAATAAATTATTTATTTCCTCAGATCAGGTTAGGTTATGTTTAACATTAATGAGATTAACTCAAAAAAATTTACTATGAGATTCATCTTTAAAGACACCGTATGGGCTTTTTCAATAGAAAATCCTTCATTTTTATATATCCCCAATAAATTATATAAATATTACATGTCATTCATGATCATTTATCTAGTCAATTTAAACTAAAAACATCATGAAGTCAAATTTTACAACCACGAGAAACATTTCATTCCTTTCCTCCAACAAAAATCTCCTCTAATCATCTAATCATATGATTTAATTATGACAAAAATTGAACTCTACACGTGGTATAATATTGATTCCATTATAAAAATTCCCATTTTGAGATGAACTCATTATATATTTTCTTCCCATTAGTAAATAAAACTTCTGTAATATTTCTCAATACTAAATCTCATTAAGGTATCTTAAATCACCAACTTTATGTTTGTTGGAATCATGAAAATATATACATGATATTTTCATCATAATTCAACTTCGAACACATCAAGATATTCTATAAATATATTGGATCAAAGATCATAACCCATTTTCGATAAACCAAAATTTAAGTGTCTCTCCTTAACTACAAGAATATAGCATTTTCAATTCTCCCCCTTTATTTAATAACATAACATAATGAATAAGGGAATGATACACTGAAATAAATAGAGGGATTTAAGGTATTTAACAAACCTGTTAAAATATTTTAGGTGTCAGAAGACATCTTATGGAGAGGATTTTTAAATATATTTTTTCCATTATGTTTGGATGAAACATACTAAAATTCATGTTCACCATTCTCCACCATCTCCATTATTATGTGATACTTCTTATCAATACAGATTGACTACAAATGTTTTAATATTATATTTAATATTAAATAATTATTTGATTTTTCACACCCAATCACCTGTGGGGTTGAGGCATCAACCCCTAAATAATCATGTTACAACATTATACATTTTATTATTATTATGATTTTATAACGGATTGAGAAATCATTAAACTATGAGTGAATAAATATTATTTCGTTGAATTATAAGAAATATATCATCCTTAAATAAATAACATATATCCATAAATTGACATATGAACTCCACTATCACCATCCATAACTAGATATATAATGTAATAATGTTGTAATAGGGAATTTATCGCGTGCCTCAGTCCATAATAAAAAGTTATTTTGAATTTTTGTAATACCATTATTGTTTACAGAGTAAATGACTCATTTGTTTAATTTCTATTCATACAAAATTTGTAAGTTAAAATTAAATTTCCAATCATGATATAATCTTATTGTTTTGGATTAAGATTATCCATATAAAATTCAATTTGAATCAAACTACATCCTTATTCATCAAGGTACATGTTACATCTCTTTTTACAGGACTCGATATCATATTACACTCAACCATTCTAAACATATTAATTATATTATGAGTATACCTTTCATATAAGGGAATGATAAAATATGAATCATTTATGAATTGTAGTATCAAAAATAATTAAATCTCATAAATCATTTACATTTTACCAAATATCCCCTTTTAAGTGAAAGAAAACTCAAATAATGCTTTTGGGATTCTATAAAAAAATATTTCAACACTTTACATAATCACAAAGAGAATATTTGTGACATATCCCTTGAATTTTTTTTCTAATCAGCCATTAATTTTCTGAATTTCATTCAATTATAGTTGTTCTCCAACTTTTAATAAATTTATCAAGGTTACTTTAAATCCCTTATACTTCTTTCTTTGTATTCAATAATATAGAACCAAAAAAATAAAGAAAACACATTTTGGTTTTCAATGAAAACTACTAACTATTGTACACCAGATATGAAATCATCCATCACATATTTTTTCATGGATTATTTCTTATTTACTAAAAAATTAAAAAAAAATTGATTGTATATTTCTATTATTATAGGATTAGTTATCTTATACAAATTAGGACCCCCAATTTAATTATATAATTTTCAAAACTAATGTGATTATTCCATTGATACATATCCTTTATCATTATTATTATAATTTTAACGTATATGTTCTTAATTAAAATTATTCATTTAAATGTGATGTAATTTCAAAAATATCACACTTCCTAATTTGGTACATCTAATTCTCCATCATTTTTCTTTAATGCTCATGTTTTAAAATCATATACATTATATTAGGATTCAACTTTTTAGTAATGATAATGTTACTATATATTCATATTATTCGTCTATATATCCCCCCAATAAAATGTTTTTATTTATAATTTTATTATCAACATATTTTATATTTATTTGAATATAGTGACTCCCCTATTTGTGTAATACACATTACCCATTTTTTTTACTTATAATGATATGTAATAAATCATAATTTATATTAGGAATCCTTTCATGGATTATATTTCCATTCTCAATTCTTTTATCAATATTATCAACAATAAAAAATTATGTTTTTATTCAATACATATTTTATCTAATATTTACAATATCATTTAATGTAATATTCTTCAAATTCTTATTATTGCATCCTAAATATATAATTTAGGTGTAAACCAAATAAATATTTCTTATTCAATACTATATTATAACATGTCAATATTATTGAAAATATGGTAGACAAAATATGGGATAATAAATTCTTTCTTATCAATTATTCTTAAATTATTTATGAAACATAATTGAATGAGTGTTTTGAGTGAATTGGATTCCATTAACAATTCATTAATAATATAGATTTCTATCATTTTCACTTTACTAGAAATGATTTTTTATGTTCAATGGTGTAATATAATTTTTCATCCCATTTCTAGTATCACTAATAATTCATCTCATCAACATCATTATTTGTAATTTTTTAGGGTTATCTATTGATGTCTAATTCAGTGCTTCACACGTTATTCTCCAATCGATTAACAATTTTATTTAGATACACTATTAGATTGAATTATTTTTTGACATCCACTATTTGAGTCATTAAACTCATCATAAAGTGTTTTAAATATGTCATGAAAATCATATTTACATGATTAAATATATTTATACCATACTATAGAAACTACAATCAAATTACATGAATTAATTTTCTCTATTGGTTTTCTATAGCTTATTAGTCCACATACATATGTGTTTAATTACTGAAGATATTTATTTTCCTCAATTTTCACCAGTTCCTGACACTTTTTAACCATTATCTAACAAAATTATATAAATTATAGAGTATATAAATTATATTATTTAGTATATTTCGCACTAAATAATTCATAAAAACATGAAACATGTCTAATTTCCCAAATTTTTTATGTAATATATTAAAATAGTATTATCAATTTTAATTTCACTAAAAATTTTAATCATAAAAAATATAGAATAATTTATCAGTAGATTTCATCCATGTAATAATATTCATTCCACTCTCAAATAAATTTATTACATAATTATTTATAGAAATGATCAGTGAATTAGCAATAAAATAATGTTGAGGGCCATAATGTATAATATTATTGAACCCGTCAATAAATATAAATTCATTGGATATCATTTTCCCAAAAATAGTGTATCATTCTCATATCATAATGGGTGATCGATTTTATCTAAAATAGACATTCATCTATCATAAAATTATACTACATTCATGTGGTTTTTTTTTATTCAGGTTTAACAAGAACCCAATATTATGTATCCCTGGATTTAATATTTTCTATTCTATAGAGGAAGTATCATCCGTAATTGCATGTTTTTTGTTATTCATCCTCTAAGAATATTTGTAATCATTTAAATTCAAAATATCAAGTTTTTGGGTATAATCCATTATGTATGAGTGTATGGGTTGACCACAACTCCTATAACTATCTATAATATAATAAAAATAATTTTTTTATTACCTTCCCATTTAGTAGTTATGTAGACTAGAATTTTATAATTTTAATTTCACACCTTATTCGTTAATTTCTATCACATATTGAAGGAATGTGATATTATACTAGAATATATATCCCATTTGAATATAGAAAAATAACACCTCCCTAAATGGCCCGAAGGCCTTCATTTTTATTGATTTTTGATAACCCCACTTTTATTTTAACATGAAATATCCATTTTCCTTAAACATGGTATTATTTTTCATCTAAAACACAAAACAAAAGAATTTTTTATCTCCATTTTTGAATCATGGAAATATGTATGGTGTCTATTTTACAATATTTAATCACCTTATTTTAACAATTATCATGAATAAAAATCCTAAATTTGGAATCATGGGCACCCAAAAAAATTTCTTTGACCCATAGAATATATAAAACAGTATTTCAAATAATTATATATTTTTTTGTCCTTTGGAATCTTTGTCCGTCTCCATTAACTGTGTTCTAATTTGGAAGGGGTGATACTGAGTGAAAAAAATGATATCGATGGGAGAAATTGGTTTTTGATGTTTAGCGATGGAATGTATAAGTGAGAAAATAATATGTGGATAAACAAAGACAAATACATTTCCATCCTACGATTATTTTTATATTACTCTAGAATTGGGATGAGCTTGAAGGGAATGATGGTGGTGGGTTGTTATTATTTTAAATTTTCAATTGTATCCCCATCTTTTAAATGTCTCACAAAAGGATTTCACATCATTTTCATTAAAAGGATTCCCCAAGAAGATGGAGAGAAATCTAAATCATTTATTTTCTTTTACTATGTTATTGATCAAAATATAATGATAGAAATAAAAAACATTTCTTCACTTTTATTTTCTTTTATAAAAAATCAAATCTTTTCTTTTCTTTTACTAAAATCTCATGAAACACATTGAAATTTCTTTATCCTCATGGTCTTTAATTTCATAAAGAATTATCACATTTAAATTCATTTTCCATAAGAGACTTTTTTTCATCATTATTGGTAATTATATTATCTATGATAATATCATGAATTAATTCCTCAACTTAAATAAATGTATTTATATTTTACATCATTCATTTTAACATTATCATTATATATATTTTTCTTTATAGATTAACCCTTCCTTGTATATCCATAATGAATTATTATTTATCATTGTATCCTTATTTTGTTATTCCATACATACATTTACTTTTAAAACACAATTGGTTAACATCTATGATAAAAATATTTTTTTCTCCTCTTATCGCTTCTTTATTATTTACTACACCATTAATCTATTTCATTTGTAGGATTCAGGGGATGAATTACATTGTTAATGAATATTTATTTTTATTCACCCATAAATATTATTTATATCATTCATATTTTTGATATCAAGATGCAGCTACATGATTTTAAAAAATTTCTTTCCTCTTTTCTATTTTATTTTCTTTAACTATTGAAAAAAATATATCACTGTGTATTATAAGTATCTTGGTCTTCTTAGATAACCTTTTAGGTTAGCCATCTATTTTATCTTATTCTATATTCTCTAGAAAAACATCTAAAAACTGTCCAATAATTTTATATTGAAATTATCTAAATGGAATAGTTCCATTACATTGACCTTTTCCTTGAGGAATTAATTTTTGGGAATGAAGAGGTGAATTTAAATAAAACAAGGTAATTGTATTCATAAACAGTTTACTCTTTATGAAATTTCAATAAGAAAAAATTATTTTGATACATTTAGATAGTTAAATGTGATCTCATTTTATATTTTTTGTTTCACCCTTATAGACGGACATCTTCATATCCTATTAGTAATAAAATTATTTTTCAATTTTTTTGTTCCCTTTATCCATGTTCTGATCTCAAAATCATCGGTACATTGGATCATATTTTTTAAAGAAGATATCCATTAGTTTATTCACGATGGTATGATATATATGTGATTAAAAATAACAATGAATAATTATTACCATCTTTAATAATCAAAAAAATAATTTTCCAATGATTTTTCTTCTCATAGTGAAATATCATCTATATGAGCCTTGTAGGTATGTGATATATACATATTAGTATTTCTGTATCCCTCATGTATAAACTAGAGTTTCCTATACATACATTTTTATTCATTACTCTATACCAGTTCTACTAAATTTCAAAAGTGATGAGTAGAATCATTAAATTATTTATAATAAGTTGTGATATTGTTCTTATATAGTGGATTGGAGGCCATTCCAACTTTTATAATGAATAAAAATATATTTTTTGACACTAAAAACATCTTGGTCGTGTTAATAAATAGATTTATTCATCCATTCTCTCAAAAGACGAAATATTATCCAATAAATATATCAAATAATTTATTTCTTACAATATTCACTACCTCAATATATTTACATGGCCAAGATATATGATAAATTGAAAGAAAATTCATATAATAAAGGATTTTTATATAACCCAATTTCAATATTTTTTCCAAAACTATTAACAAAATAATTAGGTGATTTATGTACTAATAAATAACTTATTATATCACAATTCTAATAAAAATTATTAGACACAAGGTAGATTATACTACCACTAAGATGGGGAGTGATGTAGTGGTCACTAAAAAACAGTTGTAACATTCAAAAAAGTGTAAAGTTCATCATTAGTCAATGTTAAATGATCCTGATGGACATTATCTGATAACGAGAAAACAAGTGTTATACTACACATATTGGTACAAGTTTTTCTATAAGGGTCACTCACCATTTTTATCCAGCAAGAAATCATTTATTATTCGAGTTCTCAATCATGTAATTCATGGTCCCAATTAATTATAATGAAAATAGGGATTGATTTATAGGAATGTTTTGATATCTGATTATAAGATTGATGATATGTTAAAATAGGTATAACTAATTCAACATCCAATACCTCTAGTTCTTAAATAATTTCAAATTTGGTTTCACACTTTCTACCTCTACAAAATCCATTTATATTATGTTTATAATCATCCTAGAGTACGAAAATATTTCCTTTTTTCATCACACAAACACTCTTGACTATGTAGGATTCCATTTTGTTTATTGACATAATATGCATTATTTTGTGAAACCTCTAGTTGTCATGTAGGGATTAGATATGAAATATATAATAGAATAAATCCCAAATATCTCTCATTATATCTGTATATAATTTACAAAATTTAGAACATGTCCTACTGATTGTGATTTTATAGTTTCAGATTCTCAAAAAATAATAGATCACTAATATTAACCAAACATACACATTGTTGCATCAAAACATTTCCTAATATTGTTATTCCTAAATTCCACACATCCTTCTATTTTTCTAACATATATCTCATAGGATTTATGGGTCTAAAATTTCATACCATCTAATTGTCCACTTTAACCATTATGTATTTGAAGCATACAACATTTTCTCTCAGTACAATAACCACAAGACCATTGAGCTTGTACTGACCATTATTCTTTTGGGGTTTCATTCATGGAACTGTATACCAATAATAACCCCTTAGATATCTTAGGTTGGAATAACCATTTAAGATGGGCCATGATCATAGTTTCTTTAGAATCATTCTATCAATGGTTTGGATACACTCTAAAGACTATGATTTCACGTAGGATTAACTAATTTATACCCCATACTCATCATTATGAAACATATATATCTACTATATAAATCACATTATCTTATAAAAAATCATCCCCATATATTAATAAGTTAAAGATTTCATCTTCATGATTTAGGTAATTTCTTCCCTATGTGACAGTAACTCAGCCATTTTGTGCTTCTAAAGCTATCCAAAATTCCATGGTGTAGTCTATTTTGGAAAACATTCAACCCACACATTCACATACAACTCTAATAATGTAATGAAAAATTATAATTAATTTATGAGAACATTTCAAAAAATGAAAATATAAAAATATCCCAAACTCAGGAATAAACCACCTTATTAAATAAGAATAAACATTTATTTATTTCCATTGTAATATAAACCCCACATCATAGGATAGAATATAGATTGTAATAGATATCAATTCCTTAGTATAAAATAAATTCATTATTTTCCCTGATTCAAATGAGATCCAATTTTCTCAAATCAAATCCCCCTTTTTAGTATAAATTCATGACTATTATTGATTTGTAATCCACTAGAAGGGATCATATGTTTTAAAGATACGTGGAGTGACACACTAAATTGATTTTCATCAAAATAATATTTTAACATTATTGTTCAAGTGAATTGTTTTATAATAAATGAGTAAAACTTGGTTCTTTATAAATGATTATCATTTTAAAACTAAGAGAAAAATGAAAAATAAATCTATTCAACAATATAATATAAATTGATATCTTACTCAACGTAATAAAAAGTACTATAGTCATCATATACCTCTTGTATATTGGTTAATTATTAGAAATTTATACTAAAACAATCAGATTACAACTCATGTGGAATCTTATAGGAAGTGGTGATAAACATTAACTTATTTTTATAACGTTTGAGAGAATAGGATGTTAGGACTAGAAAATGATCAATGAATATTTAAATATAACTAGTCTATTCAACAATATATTTAATAATGTGAATATCAATGGAAGTGTTATGATGATATTAAATTGGGAGATTTTTGAGATAGAAGGTACAGAAATGGTCTTCCTTCTAATATCACCACAAAATTGGTTTATGAGATTCATGAGGAATGGAATTTTTATAATTAGATAAATCAAGCAATTTTAAATCTAATATAATATGGGTTTTGTGTCTTATCAATGTTATGTATGTTTGTATATGGTCCAACTCATGTATATAACTTAGAGGTCATACAACTAGAACTTGTCATCCCTTATGATGAACAACTAATAGAGATATTGGGTTATTGGTGTAATTTTGTATAAATAAACACCACTATCCAAGTAAATGCTAATTAGAAAAATATTCTTATGAATAAGGGAAATGGGATTCGAAATATGTAATGGATAAAATCTTTCCACTTCTTGTTTTATCCTATTAATGGAATTTTGAGGTTATTTTAATGTTTTATAATATAACACCATATATTTTAATTCAAATAATTTGTCAATTTTATTATTTTAAATGAAAAATTGATTTATCATGAAGCTTGAAATATTTTATTTATATCAAATATTACAATATAATGAAAAAATTAATACATAATAAGTATTCAATATGAATCATAAATTTAAAAATAAATGTTTGATAATTTAAAAAATTAATAGACATATCCAGAACATGAAATCGTTACCATCATGGTCTTCCATAAAGATATTTTGAAATACTTTAACTTTTAAAATAATTAAATTTTTTAGAATAATAATAGATATTTTAACAGAAAAATAATTTAATGGGATGAATGAATCTAGCTGAATAACACATATATCAATTTAATGTGACTACTATTTATTGGGTTGATGATTATAGTTTCATTGGATTTATAATCATTGTGTGAAAGGTTATGTGGCCATTAACTATAAACATATCTAGTAGGTATATTTACTATTTTATATATTGAAGTATAAAATTGTTATAGTAATAATATATTTTACATGTAACAATTATTTATAATTTTTGGAATATATAAGAACAAAAATATTTATTTTTTAATAAATTTTTTATTTTTATTGATATTTTTTTTATAATATTTTATAAATAAAATGTATTTCAAATAAAAAATAGATGTAATTAAATATTTTGGAATATATGAAATAATAATTGGTAAATTTAGTAAATAACAACCATGAAATCACTAAATTTTAATAATTAATAAAAAATTTAATAATGATTGAAAATGAAAAATGATTCATTTTAAAAGTTATTTTTATATATCATTTAACTTTATTAAAAATATACAAATATAATTTTAGGAGTAAAAAATTTGAATTAATTTATTTTATATATTTAAAAATAAATAAATTAGTATTGGTGCAATTACAAAAACATATTAATGAATAAGAATAATGATAATGTTATGCTTCAATTGGAGTTATAAAAAATATATTTTTTATTTATTTGTCTAAAATTGGTAATTCCGAAATAATTTAATTAAATTATATAATCTGAAACTCATAAAAAATTATTTTCCCACAAATACCAAAATTTTAATAAATAAGATGATCAATTTCAATTTTTTTGCAATAAAATATGTTACCAGGTTAAAAAATATATTTACACAGTAAGCATATGATGTGATAAAATGGATTAAATTAAGAGGTAAATATATTAAATTTTCAATAAATATTTATATATTATGTATATAAATATATTAATAACCCATATCCACTATTTTTTCTCTTTGGTTCCCATTTCTATGTAATAAATACACTCCCCAAACATTAAGATATTGGTAGTTTTTGAAATTCCACTCAAATTTGGAAATAAAATGAGCCCTCCACTAAACTGTTCATTCTACACATTCCCTTCAATTTTATCATGAATTCCTACACAATTTATGTCAAATAAGTTATTATTAAGAATTTATTGATTGTATTATTGAAAAGGGTACATAAATCATTCATTCTGAAGGGATGTTTTCTAGGAAAAAAATCTTTAATGTAACAATCTAGTTATTCAATATATTTTTTAAATAACTTATTATATCCACTTTCTATAAAAAAATATTAAAAAATACAATTATGATCTATTAAAAATAATATGTATCAATTAAATATATATTACTATAAAATAAATCTAGAATATTTGTGACATCCTGATTAAAATAATTCTACATTTGATAGCATAAATCATACACCGCATCATGTTTAAATGAACAATTAAATATTATTATTTAAATGTTTTGATTTTAAACTATTAATTAGAATCAAGGGAAGGTTTTTTATTAATTGAATTCTAAATATATTGTTTTCCCTTGTTTATATAATGACTCATTTGTTAGAATAAAAAAAAATTAAATAAAAACCCAATTGAATATAAAGGATGCGTTTTAGGATAAATCATTAAATTATGAATAATTTTATTTATAAAATAATAAAACCACTTAGTTTTAGTTATATTAGGTAAATATATATTAAATATATTTTATTTAATTAATAAAATTCGTCATACATATTTTATAATCTTATTTTAAGAGATAATTTTATTCTATGAATAAAATAAGTATTTTTCAAAAAAGGCATTTTAACTATCTTTTGATGGAAATACCAATTTAAATTTAGTTTTTAACAATATTATAAATTCTAGTTAAAAAATATACTTCTTATCTGGAAGTGGTACATAAAAATTTTATTTGGTTTAATATTTGGTATTTTTATTATAATTTTCATATATTAATGAATAACAAATAATTTTTTATTTTTAGTTCAAAACTAACTTTTCCTGGAATTTATTTATCATGTTGAATTATATTTTTGACTTGTCATAAAGTATAAATAAATAAATTTTTTTCAGTTAATTCAATATATGTTAGTGGAATCAATTTCAAATTTTAATTAGGTGTTAAAACCATGTGTACTTTTGAATGTTTTACGTCAAAAACTATTTTCTCATCCCCTAAAATGATTAATTTTTAATTAATTTTATCCAAATCTGTGTTGTTAATTTGGAATAATAGATTCCATATTTTTAATCATATCTTCCAATTTATTTAAATATGTCCTTTTTTGATATTATGAATAGTAACATTAATAATTAGTTATATTACCACACATAAGGGTAAATCATGTAATTAATGGTTAAATTAACACTATTAATATTATAAAATATCCCTAAAAAAATTTATAATATTAATTGATGAGTTATTATAGGGAATGAAAATCTATGGTATGAAATTTGGGCATTTAGAAGCCACATCGGTGTTATAATAACATTTACAACATTTTATTGAAAATGAAGGCCAAGCTGTCATAACCACATCTCTCATAACTATAGCAGTATTAATATGGGGTCTTAAAAGTGATATCTTCTACTCTATGTATTATTTAGAAATATAAAATGAATATATATAGCACGTAAATTTATTTAATATTTTTAGTAAATAAATAAGAAAATTAATTGGTCACACAATGAGGATGTAGTAATTTTTTAATTATTAATAGAATCAAGAAAATGATATCACAAATTTTAAAGTAAATATAAATTCATTTAATTTATGTTTTAAACGAACTTTCTGGATGCATTTGACATATTTTTTATTATTTAATTTAGTTTTTTTGAACTTATCTTGTTGTTATGATATTTAGAAAAAGTATACTAATGAATAGTATCAAAATTAACAGTATTGGAATTTCAAAATATAAATTATTTCTGTAAAAGTTATAAAATTTAAAAAATTAAAATATTTAGATAAATAGTTTTGAAATGTACAAATATTTCATAAATTAATCTTTTTATTTTTCCTTTTTTCACGTAATTTTTATTATATTAACTAATAAATTATAAAAACATGATATCATGGTATGATTTAAAAGGGATAAATAATGGTTAAAACAAATAAAAAAGATTTAAAAAATAAATATTTTTTTTATTGGAGTAATTTTTTTGGGTAATAATCATATTATCTTATAAATAAATCAATTTTTACCCATTTTGAATAAGAAAATGAATTCCAACTAATTTATTACTTTAAATATTTCCATTAGTGCCCCTCCCTTCTCCTATAAAAGTGTACTCATTCGTCTATTTTTATTACGCATAAAAAACAATTTTATATGAAAAACTCTTCGAAACACCTTCCTATAATACCACTATACATTCTATTTCCATTAGTTTATGTTGAGCATACATTTTAAAGGTTTTAAGGTGTTCATCAATTGTGATCAACCAAAGAAGAGGTATCATTTTAATTTAAGTATTTCTATATTATCTCTTTTTAAAAATAGTAAAATCTCCATAAAAAAGATTTTATAATAACTCCAATATAATAAATATATTGATATGTCATTAGGTTAATGTATTCACCGAAATCCATCTCAATTTCCATCAAATTTGAAAGGAATTAATCATTCGTGCGTACATGTGAACTATCGCTTCCACGTACTGATATCTTTGTTTTTCCATAACTATATCTCATGATCATTAATAATTATAGGATAAATATTCATTTTTGTATTCCTAACATAATTATCCTTATAATTTATCATTATATTTTTTAATTTCTCTCTTTTCATGAACATAAATACGATAATTGCATTCTTGCGAATGTGTGAACTATCACCTCCCCGAAGCTATGTGATTCACTTTTATTCACTACATTAAATGTATGATATATATATATATAAGTATATTAAAATGGTTAATATGATACTAAATATATTATGAAAATTATATAACTGTAAAACAATACTTAACTTATTTCCCTAAATATCAATGAGTAATTGAAAATGTTACAGTTGCATACGTACGACCTACCAGCTCCATGATTATAATGTTGTTCACTTTTCTTACAATACATAATTTTCTAATTTATGATTATTATTGATGTATTAAAATGATACTAATTTCATGAATATTATTCTGTACATTATAGAAATATGACCACAAGGACTATTGACATTATACCTTGTACATATTTGACTTAAGTATTGAATATGAACAAAACATCTGATATGAGCTTAAAAAATTATGTAATGTTATAACATTCTAATAAGTGATATAAGTTAAATAATAAACATCAAAAATGGTTCTAAGGCTTGTAAATAATTAACCTACATTTTTTAGGATGATAAAGAACAAATGTGATGAATCAAACTCCAGGTAAGGGATTGCGTCTCAATATACTTTTATTGAGAAATTTCTTAATGATATTAAATGTTATTCATTTATAAGGTGTATAATAAACCAAATTTAAATTTAATTTAATTAATGGTGTTTGAAAAGGAATATTTTAAAATTAATAGTTTTTAATTCTTTAAAAACAACATAAGAATGGTTTTTAACGAATACAGAGACAATGACTTTCCTGCTGCTGTAAATGTTAATTGATATATAGCTTACACTATAAGCCATTTTGTTTGTGTATGATAAAAAATTACCTTATTATCTTTTTGGATATTTTTTTTAATTGATCGTGGATTTGAAAATAGAATTATAAATACAATTTCTTGAGTTTTTTTCTGTTGATTAAAATGAAATTTTATGACTGAATTGTTGATAATTTCAACCTATTAAGTGTTATGATTATATAATTCCACAGAGAAATTTGAATGGTTGTTACTTGATAAACAAATACATGTGGTTTAATGATTATACTTAGATGGGTGTTTATGATTTAACCTCTAATTCATTGTCTATGGGTGTTAGTGTATTTCTATTCTATTTATAAGGGTGACATGTATGGAAGTCGACCACAATGGTATTCCATTTATAAATTATTATATCTGAAGATATTTTTATCTATTATATGTGCTTTATATATATTTATGGTAATATTTTTTATTTCAAAAAGGGTATGTAATGATATTATTTTCAAAGGAATATATTCACTACATCGTAAGGGAAGAATATATTACCATATGATAAATTATCCATTGGTTTACAAGTTTTCAAAATACTCCCCATATTTCTGTTTTTGTGTTTCCTTTAAAAATTAATTTTCTTGTCAAATGTTTTAAAAATATTTCATATGACATATGATTGGTATGGAAAAATGAATATATACAGAAGAAATAATTGTATATGTGTCTCGAAAATAAATAAAATTTCATTTTAAAAGAGGTTTCATGGTGGAAAAAGTGAATATTTAGTATTAGAGTCCACCAGAAAACTGAAGATATTAATAAGTAAATGTTTTAAATATTTGTCTAAAACTATAAAATGAAAATATCATCTTATTTGAATTATAGTTCAAAATCACTAGAATATTTTATTCTTAATTTTAGGTCCATATAGTTAGTATTAGAGGAAGGATTAGATAACATTATTGATTATAAATATTTTATAAGAGTTAGGGATATCATATTGGGATTATAATTATATGTCTGATCATAAATTCATTTAATTAAAAACCCCTACTGAGTCTTTAGGTTCTGAAATATTATGGTGATTAATAGTATTTTTGGAGATATTCATTTTTGAGGTAAGTATGGGTTATAAATTTTGGGGATGCGAAATCGGAGGTATGAAATAACACTTGTTGTTTAAAATTGTTGTGGTTATTTAGTGGATTTTATTTTGGAGTTAAAATAATTATATAGTCTTAGAAGAATAAAAACCTATAGATCATGTGAAAAACATTCATTTCAAACAATGATATTGGAATTAAACCCACAAATGAAAGGAGATAGGGTTGTATCACCTTGCACTCGCTTACGGGAAGTCCCTGGTTAATATAAATTTTATTTTCTGTTAAATGAGCTCCCTTAATAAGAATATTTAGATGTTGGGAGATACTATTTTATGAACTAGATATCCTTGGTATTGGAAGACATTATCTATTTTGGGAATCTTATATTATCAAGGAAAAGAGAATACTATGGGATTTTAATTGATGTTTAATGGTTGATAATTATTATTTATGAATCAATGATTTAATTATTGATATATAGTGATTCAAGTTATTTTTGGAAACAATTAGCACTTCTCAGAGATATGTTATTTAGGAAGTTAAATTTTTGGAATGAGACATTAAGAGTGATTAATATCAATTAGAGATAGTTCTTAAAATTTAGGGTGAAAAATTATGTTATCAAATCCATCTGATTTTTGGGTTTCTATCATAGTCTGGAATTTTTTGAGCAATTGTAATCATAGTTATTTTTTTAATGGTATAAGTTGAAAATTGGAAATTTCTATTGAGTATTGGAGATTAAAAGTTGTTTTTTATCAAATAAATGATTATTATTTTTTGGTAATAATCTTACTTTATACTAACCAATTTTTTGATTAATGTTTCAAGACTGGGGAACGAATTAATTACTCTTTTTAGGACTATTTGATTCTCTATAAATTTATTCTATCAATTCTAGAATATGAAATTCATCTTCAATACCTATTTCTTGGAGAAAAGGATGAGTTTATAGTGGATATTTACTAGATAATGAAACAATATTTCTCATTTATATATGATTACTTATATTCTTATTCATGAAAGTAAATTAATTACATAACACGATGAAAATATCTTAAAAAAATGTTATTTGTTTCCTTTATTTACTAAGGAATCAATTACCTTTTTTCTACTCACTAACATATGATTTTGTGATTGTTAAACTTCTCCTAATCATGTTTTCATTTACTCATCAATAGGAGATGATAGATAGTTTTTCTTCCATATCCATGTTTTCCGATATGGAATCCCAGATTGTGTTATCTTAGGTAACATTTGTACTTTCTTTTCATTCTTTAAATGTTGATGTTTTATTAATACATTTTAGAATGTGGGATTGTGATAATGGTTTTTTGAAAATTAATAACTTAGTTACATACCATGAGTTCAAAATTTCAAGGATGAAATTTACAAAAATGGAGGGGGACAATGGGAAATACCTTGTTTAAAAAAAAATACTATGTTTGATATCATATATGATACACCACATCAAGTTGAATATAAAGGATTTGTTTTATGAAAAACTATTTAAGTATGGATAATAATGTTTATAAAATTAACAAATAATTCTTGTATGATTTTATTAATTAATTATTTTTAATTAAATTTTTAAAATTTATCTTGTATATTTTATTTAACTAATATAGAAGAAATAAGATTTTAATTATAAAAGATGTACTTTTCATAAAAGGTAGATTTATCGCATTTTTATGGACAACCCATTATAAATTTAGTTTTTATAACATTTATAAATTTTATTAGAAAAAAGTAAAAATCGTCATTGGATTTGGGAAATCGAAATTTACTGTGGATGAATTATGACTATTTTTATGATGGATTTCATATTTTAATGAATAGTTAAAATACTAAATTTAAAGTCAAAACTAAATTTTCATCGAATTTTATTATTTTGATAAAATATATTTTAATGGTTTAAAGTTATAATTATATTAATTATTTTTTATTTAATCCAATATAGGTCATTTTAATCAATTTCATATTAAAATTGGATATTAAAACTATGTGATCTTTTAACATTTTACGTTAAAACCCTGTTTTATCATCCCATTAATGAGATTTATTTTTAATTAATTTATAATAAATATGTGTTTTGAATTACTAAAAAAGTATTCCATATTTGGTATACGATGTTACATATATATATATAGCTCCCTTTTATTTTTGGACATTATGAATAGTAACATTAATAATTATTTTTTTAACACGGTTAAGGGTAAATTGGGTAATTAAGGGTTAAAATAATACTATAAAACAATCCTAAGACTTCTTATAATCTTATTTTATGAGTTATTACTGAGCAATACTATCCTTGGGTAGACATATGGGACTTTTGAAGCTACATTCGAGTGATTGTGAAATTTATAACATTATATTTAAAGTATGAAGCAAGATATCATAAACATGTCTTTAATTACTATAAAAACATTATTATAGGGTTATATAAGTGATATATTTGACTCTAATGTTCCTTTATAAATATAAAATGATTATATAAATTATGGTAATTTATTTATTATTCTTTCAAAATGAATAATTAATTTAAATCGTGACACAATTATGATATAGTATTTTCGTAATTAATTAATGAATCTAGTAAATGTTATTATAAATTTTAAAATAAAAATAAGTTGATATAATTGATTCTTTAAATGTATTTTATGGAAAAATTTGAAAAAAAAATTATTTCATATGGTGTTTTTTCAACTTATCTTGTGGTTATGATATGTTTAAAAAAGTCTACGAATGAATAGTGTTATAATTTAAACTATTGGTATTTTAAAATATAAAAAAATTTATTAAATGATAGAAAATTTTAAAAAACCCAATACTCAAATAAGTATTTTTTAAAAGTACTAATATTTCATAAATTAATCTTTTAATTTTTTTCTCAATTTATGGTTATTATATTAACTCAAAAAATTTAAATAACGTATGGTCACACTAAGATTAAAATGGGTAAAATATGGGTCAAAACCAAGAGGATAAGGATTAAAAAATAATCAAAACATGTCAAATTTTATTGGATGAATTTTCTCGACCCATAATAATCATATATTCTAAATAAATCAATTTGTAAATATTAGGAATGGAAAATGAATTTATATTAATTTAATTCATTTAATTTGTTCGATGAGTGTCTCTCCCCTCTCCAATAAAAGGGAACTCATTCATCTCTATTCCTTACACTTTGAAAACCATTCGGTACATCCATGATCTTCCAAAACCCGTCTTATAGTACCTTTAAATATTCTAGAGTCCTTTAATAGGAATAACACCATCCGTAGAGGGGTTATTCTATTTATCAATGGTGATCTACCAAAGTAGATTTATCATTTTTATTTAAGTTTTTCTATATTATTTCTTATTCCACATCATCAAATATCCATAAAAAAGTTTATATAATAACTATTGTTTCCTAAATAAACCTATGTGTTTTTATGTTAATATAATCACCTAATCCGGTCTCTTTTTCCCTAAAAAGGGAATGGAATTTATCGTTTGTTCGTACCTGTGAACTATTACCTCCACGTACAGATATTATTCATTTTCCATAACTGTCACTCATGAACTATTAGAATATAGAAATTTAGGTTAATATTTTATTTTCATGAAATAATTATCATTATAATATAATAATATATAATTTACGTTCTTACTTTTCATGGATAAAAAAATGATACTGTCGTTTGAGCATATGTGTGAACTAAAACCTCTATGAAGTGATGTGATTCATTTTTATTCACTAAATTAGAAGTATTAAATATATATAAGTATATTTTATTTATTCATATTTTTCTTAATTTTGTTTTGATCATTATGTAAATATAAAAAACACTTACATTTTATTCATAATGACCAATTAAAAATGGAAGATGTTACTCATCTGTATGTTCGACCTACCGTCTCCATGATTATAATGGTGATCATTTTTTATAAAAATACAGAAGGGTTTGATTTAAAATTATAATTTCTGTATAAAATAAACTAATGTAAGGAATATTATTGTTAATATGATGTAATTATGACCACATGGACTATTGAAATCATCCTAGGTAAATTTTCAACTCATATACTGAATATCGACAAAACATCTGATATAAAAATAAATAATTATATAAATTGTAATGTGGTAATAAGTGATATAAAATTAATAATAAATATGAATAATTTTCTCAATAATGTAATTAAATAACATATGTTTGTTCTATTTTAATATAAAAAACATATGTGATGTACCAGACTTGTGGTATGGTACTTCGTCTCAAACTCCTTTCATTGATGAGTTTCTTAATGATATACAAATTTATTCTTTTATAAGTTTTTTAATCAAACACTTTAATTCTTAATTTAATTAAAGGGATTTTAAAATTAATCTTTCAATATGAATCATTTTACTTTATTTACAAAATGACAAAAGGAATGTTTTGTTTTAACTTATACGAAGACAAAAACTTTTCTACCAATATAACCGTTATTTTGTATTTTTCTTACAATATAAGCCTTAATGTCTTCAAAATGTAAATAAATACCTTTTTCCCATTTTTATGTATTTTTTAATAAAAATTGTCTTGAAAATATATTGATAATTTCAATATCATCATATCATTTCTTGTGATTGAAAATGAATTTTTTTTTGTGAATTGTTGAAAATTGAAACCATTTATGTTTCATGAATATATAATGGTACATGGACATTTGACGAATGATTATTTAAAAAAAATATGAGTGGTTTTATAATAAAATATTTATTGAGGGATACATTATAACCACAAATTCATTGGTTATAGAAATTGTTTGTTTGGTTATTCCATTTATAAGCGTGACTGTATGGTAGATAAACACATGGGTATTCCATATAAGAATGATTACATCCCATGTGACCTTTACTTGTCATATATTTTTTATATGGATTTAAGGTAATATTTTGAATACAAAAAAGTTAATAAATGAGATTATATTCAAATGTAAATTATTTAATACTTCTTATGGAAGGAATGTATTACTTCATGATAATGTATCCATGGGTTTACATGTTATTAAAATTCTAAGGGTTTATACTTTTTTGGGTATCCCATATTGAGCAGTTTGAGTGGATCCTAAGATTTAAAATGTTTTTCTTTGGACTTTATATTAGTATAGACAATAAATATTTAATTATGAATGAATTGAATATCTTCCTAGAAGAAAATCTTTTGTTTAATATTTAAAGGGATTCTAAGGTAGAAAATGTGAATACTGAGTATTATAGTCCACTTGTAAATTTTGGATATTACTCTTTAAAAGTGATTCATAATTCTCTAAAACAATAAACATATAATATTCAAATATATGAATTATATTTCAAAATCAGATGAATAATTTATGGTCAAGGTCGTCTCCTTACCATATTACACATTCATTATTATAACGTTCTCTTTTTTAGTTCAGTTCGACCACATACAAGAACTATGTTCTGCAATAACACTATTTCCAAATATGAATGAGTTTCAAGATATGAATATATGATAATATTAGACATAAAAGTGTAATTAATATTATCAATATTTTTTTTAAATATTACAGAAAATTAAGGTTAATTGCAAGGTAACTTATTATTATTGTAACATTACTTAGAACATTCTTATTGTGAATTATATTTTTAAAATCCATACCCACATCTTCCATAAAATTTAATGGTTATGATATAAAATATTAAAATATAATGGTTTGAATTACTTTAATAATATATCAATGATATAGTTTTTTACAATGAATCGGGATTTATATTCTTATTATGAAACATGTATAAAAGAATCCAAATTAATAACATTAGTTGATGAAAATAAAGAATAATCAAAAACAATATTTTTAAAAATCATTTAGAATATAATTGAAAAATATGGTATAAAATATGTATATAGAATGATCTATGTGATTAATAATCATATGTATTTTATACTTCATTATAAATTTCTATTGTGGTAGTAAGGATAAAATATAAGGGATTCAATTCAAATAACACACTAAAGTAATAATTATCAATTTCATAATTTATCAAAATGTGAAAAAACCGGATAATTTTTATTATATTTTAGACATATAATTACCATTTTATATCAAATTTAATCATTAACAAACATAAATAATTATAATATCTTTAGTTTCAATTGTCTTAGGTTTAGTAGAGATACTTTTCATAAATGTCTATATTTTCTATTACGTGTCCTTAATATTTTATTTTCCCTCACCAATAAAATTATGACATAATTCTATATTTTTATAATAATATTTTCTTTATTTTATAATTGTTTAAAAGGAATATTTTAATATTTTAGAAAAAAATATTTATACCTTGCCCCCATAAATATACATTTTCGTCACTTTTTTTTCAAATCTTTCATTCTAGTTTATCTTGGTTCCTGAAAAAAACATCAATTTACATTTTCATTTAATTTATAATATATATGAAAATAAAATTGCTTCATTTAAAAAAATTGTATTTAAATTTTGAATTATATTTATTCTTATTTCAAAATATCATACTAATACGTTTCTGATATTTTTTCCCTTTATGTCGATATACATTAATTATTATGAGGATTCAATCGGGATATATTTTAATGAATCCTTAAGAATTTTTTATACAGATTATATATTTATGAAATATGAAAACATTTATGAAAAATATTTCATTTTCATCGCTAATTAGTTTTATATTATATTTATGAATGTTATCAGGTTCATATTAAACATTTTATTATGGTCAAAATTATGTTGTATATGGTTTTGATATTCTCCTCCATAATTATAGAAAAATAATTATATCAAGTGATATTTTATAATAATGGACATTGGTTGTTATCCCAATTTATTTCTTTTATGTTACATATGGGGTTAATCAATTTAAAAATTTTGTTAATGTAATTCTACATAACCCTAACTAAATTTTTAATTTTTAATTATTATATTTTTTCCAAATTCCAAAATTATATATAAATGGATCATGATTATAGTATAACAATTATGGACTTTTATGATATGAAAATTCATTATGTTTCACATTCTACTCATACTCATTTTATTATGATGTTAAAATTCATGTTTGATTCCCGCAAGTTCCCTTTATTAATCGTACATTATTATCATTATTTTGATTACCTATACTGACTCGAAATTTATAACATATTTCTTACCTCCAACTCAACATCCAAGATCAACCTTTTCACATTTTCATTATAATATTAATTGAATATTTATATTGAATATAATATCTCTAGAATCAAATCATATGTTGTGAGTATTATGTGAGACATTGAATACTTATAAAAAATAAGAAGTTTTTATATATAATTACCAAAGAAACTAATACCATAGTTTTGTTGGATGTGATTACTAATAGATGAAGTGGATCATAATTTATAATGATGAAATATTTTTTTATATAATAAATATACAATCATTGCTATTTTATATCCATTTTTCTAACTGCCTCTAGTAACCATCTAATAATTCATAATGACATAAATCATATAGAGTTACGATATATAAATCAAGGGTATTAGTTAGTGTGTTTTATGACCACACCTGATCATTCTTATAAAAATTTCAATAAGTAAATGAAGATGAAAAAATAATGAAAAACAATATTTGAGTTTAATATAAAATAATTCTCAACAAAATACATGGATAATGTTATTTACTATTTTAACTTAATTATTTTTAAAAAAATAATAAATCCTTGGGTATTTATGTGATCCAGTATTTCTGTTTGATGTTAGTTGTTTTGAATTTGTAATATTGAAAAAATAATTAGTTGTATCAATGATAGAATTGTAAATATTATTTTTTAGTACTATATCATAGGGTATATGTATGAGGATTCTATAGAATCGGACAAATCTCCAATAAAATGTGAGAAACATCTTCATCACTAGTTGAGAACCCACGTTTTTTATAGTATTTGTTAATCCATGGTCTCTATTGAATAAATATTTAATTTTATACAATAGAATAAATCTTCATTCCCATAATATGAAACACATATCAAACTAGTCACCAAAACCTTAACATTTGGAGAGTGCAGTCACATTTCTCACATTAAATTCTATAAAATATAAATTATTTAATAAATTTGGGAAACCAATGGTATCTATCTAGAAATTATTCTTGTGTGCCTTCATAGTCAATAGAAGTGAATATGTAGTGATAAATTTATTGATAATAAACCAAATATTACACATTAATGGTTTTCAACTATAACATTGTAATTTTTATCCCCATTATCCATAGCTAGAGTATCCTAATCACCACATTCATGTAAATCATAAGATATGATCATCTATTCCAAGAATAGGATATACTAGTAATGTGTAATCATTCCATCCTAAGGATGATACCATTGTTTCTTGTCACATCCACATTGATAGCCCATGAAAATATATTCTTCTATAAATTTTAGAGTCACATAATTATAATTTAGGATTGAAATATTTTTCATGTAAATGAATATTATTTAACAAACGGTTCTCTAGGATAGACCCCCCCCCCCCTCAGAATTTATAGGTCTAGAAAAAATGTTTTTGTATGAATAACTTATGTCCGTGTTGAAAAAATGGTCAATATGTTGAGGAAAAATCATTATACCTCATATTGCACCAACCATTATCTGATCATAGCCTCCTATTTTATATTTCATAACAACTCCCCAAATGAAATTACTATTTATTTTATTACAATTTTCTGAGGGTGGTACTAGTGTTTGTGTGTGTTAATGAGTCATCCACCAATGGATTCTCCTATAAAAACAACTCATAAACTAAAATATCTTCCCATTAAAACCATAATTCCTCAACAATAAGAGTTTAATATTTATTAATAATTGTAAATATGATGTACATTAAATGACACTATTATGGAAATCTTAGTGGGGAATAAGACAATGTTTGTAAAATTTGAGGAGCATAATGGTTGTGAAATTTTCAACTATTATTTCTCACTCAAATATTAAAATATAACTATAAATGAATAAAATAACATCCCCAATATAATTAATATCTACATAAGTTCTAATTATATTTTCATTTTTGGGAAAATATGCTAGGAATCATGTTTAATGAATCCCCCGTATCATTTTTGGTTCTCAATGAGCTCTCAAAGAATGTTTTTCATTTCAACATATAGTTAAACATCTCATTAACTGAAATAATTAAGACCTCAAAATATTTAACCACATCATAAACTACCTAAAAACCTATATCCATGGTAGATAAATATAATAATGAGTTCAAGAAAAACAACTTCCATTATTAAATTGTTATGTCAAATGTGAACTTAAGAAAAATTAACCACTAATTTATTGGGTTCCCAAACCAAAAAATAATATTTTAGTAACTATATCTATCGAATTTTAATTCATAGGAGCATGATTGATGTATCAGATCCAAGGTATTATCTTTAAATGCTACTACCATAACATACACTAAAAAGTGGTGTTCTTTATAATAATTTTGAACTTCTAGAAACTGTATACATAGTTATGTATAAAAAATAAAGTATAATAGAATCTATCTTTTATAAATCGGTCTCTATATCTATTACCATTATATCAAAATGAACACTTCATCACTCAAATGATTTTTTGTGGAGGAGCAGGAAATGGAATATAATTTTTTTGAATTTACCATAAGATATATTCTACTAATATATGGTTTATTTCCTTCTTTAGAATGTATAATCAACGATTAATTAAATAATATAAGCTTCAACTATCATTGGATGGACATGAACGCTCTTACTATACAATATGATATTCATATACCAATCATATTATAAATCACAATTGGTTCTTTAATTAATAAAAATTATTAAAATAATATCAAAATATTGGGGAATAGATACATCATTTTCCAGACCAAAACTAGCATTTCAGATCTATTAATTACTAGAAAAAATATATTTTGAATTTTTTCTTATTTATTGAAAAAACACAAGTTCTTATAAACATAAATATTTTCCTCTTGGAACTAATTTATTTGGAAACCATTTGTACATAACATAAGCCACTGAGACTCATCATGGTTTGGAGATAAGAAAAGTGTGAGACTCCAATCCCACATCCAATAGGTCATGGACGTGATATTTTTATAGTGAAGGCATGATCATATGTGAGGTATTATCTTATAACATGTATTAGATAAGACATATAACATATCTAATATTACCCAAATCTAGCATCAATATAGAGAACTATCTTAATAATATAATAATGAATTCAAAAAAGACACCAATATAACATTACTCCCCCTTGGTAATCCTGAAAGTTGAGTAAAACACATAACTACAAAACACTAAACAAAAATAAATAATAAAAGGAATGTCATATCCCCATTTAAATGTGTCAAAAAGGAGAAAACTTCTTCCACTATTCACCATGAACTTTTTTAGGGTATTATAATAATAAAATAAAATATAAATTCCAATTATTTATCAATAATAATCCGAGTTCATAATCTGGTCAAAATCCAAAATCGCCAATCTCATCAACGATTCATTAGAGATAATTTTTTTGGAACAATGATCATATAGGTGTGAGTATAAATAAATGAATTGTAACACACAAAAATAAAATATTAAAATTCAAAAAACTATCCAACATGAAACCCCCGGTAAAAGGGATTAACTAGAATAGATATAGAAAAATAAAAACCCCCAATATTCTTTATATGATATAAATATAGGAATATATCAAAGTCTCTTTTCACTATAATTCTTGTAAACATTATGAGTATTATTTCTATACAAGTGACAATTGATTCTTAGGTTTGTGTGTGAACTAATGTGTTTAATTCCTATAGCCCTATAATATGTTACATTTTAGTAGTATTTGAGTTAATTGAGAGAATACCCAAATGATTAAATTTCTTATCATGTTCCATCATGTGAATAAGGTACTCAAGAACATCAAGAGAAACAATTTATCCAAATGAGTAGAAACAAAAAATCCTAAATTAACCAATATAGAACAATATAATGGTAATGTTCTTCATCATAATAATGCACATTAATCACCATATATTGGTTATTCAAATTCATAATAGTGACCAGAAATTTATGTACACAATGCACTGATAAACCAAAATCAATAAACCATATCCAATTTATCAATCCACATAATCCCCTTATTAGGACGATAATGGATGTCTAGTTCCTCCTAATAAGATAACTTATTTAATGGACTATAAAACCCTATACAAGACCTGTTTCATTATGCGTGTAGCATGCATCATCTAATTGGGTTACTAACACAATTATTAATGGAAATGGTCATTTTGACAATGAGTTCTTGACTTACTCCAATATATTCATGGAGGATTTTTTTTCTATCAATTAGGAATTCATTAAAAGTGTTATGGATCGTACTAATACACTAATCACCCATTCTAAAAAATCATAATTATTAGGATAATAAAGAAATATATATTATTAATTTTATTTAATATAATACATGATGTTGAATTTATATGTCACATCATTTCATATGTGTAAAAATAATTTGAATTAACCGATCACACAAAAAAAATCTAATAAATTGGTTGTAATATTTCAATAATATTATACCCTACCTAGTAAATATTACATCCCAATATAGTGCACATAATGTAAGACTAATTAGAAAGAAATTAACTTATTTTTATGACACAATTCATTTTAAATAATGATAATTTATCTGTCTCAATGTGTCCATAGAATGTGATTGTTTTATAAATTCTGGAGTTTGATGTCAAAATTTTCTATGCAATACATAAAATTAAATAAAATTTAATCATAGTACCCATAACAAGAAAATTGCACAACTACTATGAATTTACAACTCAAGCACATAGAGCCTTCTTTTATAGGATAAATGAAATGTACTGAAAAGTCCCAAGGAATATAAAATAACAAAGGAAAAAAACCTTATAATTTTTCATTTCAATCCACACATGCTTTAATTTATTGTATTATATATCATGTTGTATTAATTAATACAATGAAGTTACAAATTCTGTAATACGATGTTTTTCTCCAAGTAAAATTGGCTATGTTTTGATAAAAAATTATATAATTTCAATGTCATTGTTTTAAAAATATTTCCACTATTTTCCCAATTGTCCCCTTTTGAAAAACCTCCAAAATTGTCAAATTATGCTACATATAGAACTAAATTAAAACAATCCAATAAATATTTCACCCCATCAAAAATAATTTTTTCTGTTTTTGTCAAACTATTTATTAAACAATATCATAACCACCTCATAATTGAGAACAAGGAAATTGACATCGAACCTATATAGATAAGTCATGACTGATGGTTGGTGGTATTTATGGTCATCTTATACCACAATTGATTTAGTTGAACATAGAAAATATAAGTCCACGAAATAATAATAATAATAGTTTCCCATTATTTCATCATCCCATCATAATAATTTTCAAATTATAATAATAATTATAATATTTTTGTTATTATTAATATTTCATGTTATTGTGGAAAAATAATCATATGATAAAACAACAAAAAAGGATTCCATAATTAAAATTATGCTATCATTAATTGTAATATTATAGTTTTTAGATAGAGGAAAAAAATCTTCTAAAAAATTATTTATCATAATGGAATATATTACAATGCTATTTCGAAAAAAAATTGAAAAATGGATAACCAAAAATATGTTTAAAAATAACAATTAAATTAATATCTCATATTTCCTTAACTTTATTGCAAAAAATATAATGAATAAAAAATATAGTTTGTCAAATATTTTGAAGTCTTATATAATGTTTTTTTTAGAATTAACATTATTTATACACAAATTATTATCAAATTTTATTCTATAATCAGATATAAATTCTTTTCCAAATTAAAATCAACCACTAGAACCCCTTTTAGATATTTAACAAATGTTACCTATATGATTTAAATCATCTTGAAATTGTTTTTGGAAATATATCATAATTTTCATCAGTCAAATTAGGGTATAAAATAAATTATTATTGTTAAAAAACAACATTTATTATATCCTAAAATATTAATTAAATATTAATATTTAATTTATTTTAATAATTTATTAATTACATCACCAAAGAACATTATATAATTCAATCATGATATCATGATGATGAAATTAAAAAATAAAAGTTGTGAGGAGTATAAAAAGATTCATTTCTTAGGGTGTTAGTGTCATTACAACATTTACTATCGTTTGTCATATATTCATGTGATAATTATTCTCTAATAAATTTCATATAAATGACCAAAAAACGAATAAATAAGAATGAAATTATTCATCACAAAATTAATTAGTGTTATCTCACTCAAAAATATCCAATAGTGTTAAAATTGAATTTTGTGTGTGAATTGAAATATGAGATAAAGAATTTTGTAGAGAATTAAACTTATCCATAGTGGAATGCCCTAATTCTATATGGATTGGATTTGTAAATTTATCTCACAAATAAATATTCCACCATATAAAATAATTATTTCTCTAGTGTAACACCACAAATATTACTTGATAAACATAACTTTAATTCTTAAATAAATTCTATGAGATGAATCATTAATGTAAAATTCATATTCCATTATTTCTATATGGTATAAAATTACATCTAGAAAGGAAACACATTGAAATATAGATTAAAAAATCACAAGAAAAATTATATAATAATGTTACAATATTAAAATATCTATCATTATTGTATTCATTGATTTTGGTACCATAAATAAAATCTCTAGAAATAATAAATAATAGTAGGAAAGTGATAAACATCTATAAATTTTAAATGAGATAATTGTTTTACAAATTTTCATGAATAATTTACATTTATACTTAGTAATAATTATTAATTTCATATAAATAATAATAAAATTATTTAATGATTAATAGGCAAATTTTTCCATGAATTTGTTTTGTGTTTGTTATGTATTGTTCATCAAAAATAAACAAACTAATAATTTTAAAATAACGTATTTATTAAAATTTATAGATAATATACTGAAAAATAAATTAATATTTCATTAATATTTTCATAATGGAATGGAATAGAAATAAAATCATTTTATTCATAAAAATATTTTTTATTATAAAAAATATATGTTTTTAATATTGTTATATTAAGAATAATTTTTATCATTATTAATAATTGAAACCAATAAAATGGATTATAAATTAGAAATCAAAATTCTAAAATATAGTGACAAGGTCAACTTCAGTTTTATGAAAACAAATATATAACAGAGGGAAAACTTTTGTTACAATAGTAAAAAGAATATAACATAATAATATTATATAATAGTGTAAAGGCTTGATATATATAAAATAATTAGTCTCTAAATTAGTGTATGAGTTCATTGGTGACTTTACCACCTCTTATACCAATTATTTTATAACATTAGAACCACTCCCATTAAGATATTGCATTCTTTATTCATTAAGGAATTGGTTTTTTAGATAAACAAAACCGAAAATAACTTGAATAGTCACCCATCTACTAAAAACTTCATTACAAAAAACCATCAATTTCCAATATAATCTCAACCCATATTTTTAACCTATTGAACCTATATATTTTTTTTATATATTCTTAATATATAATTTATCATTTTAACAAAAGAATAATGATTAATATAATTTAAAATTTTAATTATTAAAATAAAATGAATTTTTCTTACTCATTTAGTCATTATGACATTTTGTTTCTAAGGTTGGTTTAACCAACTATATATAAGACACTATAATGAATATATAATGAATGAGTGTGAAAATATAAATACAAGTAATATGATAAAATACTAATTTATTTATTTTTCATTCATAATTTTGGAATTGATATATATATATTTAGATATATATAATTATAATTATATTCATTAATATGGTCAATTAGTTATATTGAGTGAAAATTCACAATAATGGGTAATTAAAATCTCTCTTGTTGAATAGTCGCAAAAAAACATAAAATGGCTATTGGAAATTAGGACATTAACATACACCCCTATAAAAAATAAATATACATGCATAGTGTGAAAAATATAAGGTCGAATATAATAGACTAGAATATCAATGCCAAATATTTCATAGAAAAAATTGGACAATTAAAAAACCGGATATTAATTTTAACAAATATTGTTTACTAAATTTGTAATAAGAAATTATAAATGGTTGGTATTTACAAAAATTAATAAAAAAAAAATTATTACATAGATCAGTATTCATCATTAATTCATTTTATATTATGTTGTATAAAATTAGACCATATAGGAATCCATGGTTTGGGATTTTTTGACTAAATTTATATTTGATTGTGTTATAATTTTCTTCCATAAATATGCTACATTATGTTCTTTATATTCATCCAATACATTATTTAATAAATATAAAATTCACAATTTTTGATATTGGATATTTAATATTCCAAGTATCTAGAATTTTTATATTCATTGTATAAGATGTTTTGGAGGAATGTTTGAGGATTTTATTTTTAACAAATCAATTGTGTAGGAGAGGGGGGGCATAAACCAGTAGTATTTCTACTAGTTAGGTATCCTCACCTAACTAGTACATACACACTATAGAGAGAGTGGCTGTAGAAGTCAGCCAACATTTTTTCATGTTCCCTATGCTACCCTATAGTGTCTAATAAGGTAACTGGTAATCTATGTAGACATTATGTAAAGTTTTTTGTAACACCGTCCTTCCTGACTCCCAACACTATCCAGATGGTGGATCCTAAATGGAGGGATCATTAAGGGAAATCCCTAATTTAACCAAAAAATCCCAATTTCATATCTCCCCTAATAAATGGACCCTCATTAAATATGAATTACCATATTGGACCCATATTGTTAAATTAAACCATCACATTCTCTTCTCATATGTTTTCGAAGTCAATATTGAACAATTAGCTTCACGAAGTTAGGATTTATCCTTTGTATACAATATTTTATTTTTTTTGTAAAAAAAATCATTTATTTATGCTATGTTGGTTAAATATACATATCCTTTAACTATATAATGAATACATTATTGTATGTTGACATATAGGTATCAGATGTAGAGGATTGTAAGTGTTACATGATTTAATCATGATTAATCATTAGAAATCTCTTTTTCCCTTGTATGATAGTTAGGTTATTATCCCATAAAAACATAATACTACATAATATAATTCTAAAAAACCTCTAGAATATATTTGTTATCAATTCATGGGGTCCTTGGATTATATTATCTATTATATATGGGTTTAGTGACGTTGTGGAATTGTTGAATTTTTAATCTAGTTGATGTGTGGATTTTCAATATTTTCCTAATAATTGAATTATAAGGGGTAGATCCCATAAAAGGACACATTTGGACCTATAAAAAAGATATATGGGGGCTTGGATTTTATTGGAGTATATCGGTGGTTTAGGGTTTAGAGATTGAGGTTTTTTTAAATTATAGTGAAAACAATTTTTTCACGATTAAATTATACCATGCACCCCAACAACATGACAATAAATACTTAGGCTAATTTATTGTATGTAACATTACGTGTATTATAAAGCCAATAGAATGATTTCATAATTGTATATCCATATGAAATTATTTGAATATGTTATCTCATATTGTGGAACATACCCATGAGAAGTGGATACAGGGCATGTGATTCAGTTTTTTTAGTCAAACTAATGAGTAAATGGACCAATAAGATAAATTGCAATATGGTTAAATTAGGGTGTACATGACCCCAAAGGGAAACATTGATTTTGGAAAACTCATGGGTAACAAGACCCCATGGGACATTGTTTTTATAGATAACATAGGGTTAACATGAACATAAGAGACTTTGTCATTATCATTAACCAAGGGTGTACTAGACCCCCAAGGATCCAAAGATACAGCGCCCCAACCCATGTGCCACACACCGATGCCCTATGACAGTCAATCACATGACCTCATGTGCTCCTCGTTAGTTTCCAAATGCTAATGACTAGCACTGAGGGTTTGATATCAATCATTGGTTGACTATTCCATCTTTATTAAGTATCAAAAAATTGAAAATAAAAAAAAATATCCAAATTATATAACCATTGACCAAACCAAACTAGCCTCACATGATGAAAAAAAACACAATATTAAATATCCAAAACAAAACAATATATATGTCATGACAAATACATGTCAAGTGTTAGTAAGAAAAACACAAAATAAATAAAGACAGTGAAACTCTCATGTTTTTCATGAATAAAATATCGTCCGCTCAACAAATCTCCATCTCGACTCATCCATTTAAAATATTTATTTCACCCATATACTTTCTTTAAATCATTAAATATATTTGGGTACCATTCAGGCACCCTGGTATGGTATTGGGAAACTCAATAGGCCACCCCCAACAGTGTCTAAAATAATATCTGGCCAAATAACTATGTATTTTGATGTAAAAATAAAAATTATAATTCATATGTAATGTGTTATTACATTTTATTATTAATTAATCAACCAAAAAACATTCCAGGTTCATGAGGACTCCTAATCCCCCAATAAATCCTTGATCCCTTTTCATATTCTGAACAATATCACAACACCAAGATTATCATTTCAAATAAATTAATGTCACCACTAATTTGAACTATTCCAATTCCAAATGTTGTTCATATAACATCTTAAAAATAACCTCATGGGTATTCGGATCCATAGTACTAAAGCCACAACTCCTTTATCCCATGAGTATTTGGATCCTAAGTCCCTATCCCAAAATGTCATCACAAATGTGTATTTAGAGCATCAGTCCATATCCCACTCTCATATACCAGAATTGGATTTTGAACCATCATTCCATGTCCCACACAAAAATACCTCTTCTAACACAAAAACATCACATATAACACATCATTCAAGGTTAATAAAAAAATTATTTATCAAAATTTCACATCCTGAAATAAATACATAATTATCAAAATGAACATGGTTCATCAATTTAGTCACATGGAATAATATTGATGAATATTTATTAATAGAGTTATCAATATTTAACCATATAACACATTAAATAATTCACTATTTAATTAATCCAATTCCAAAAAATTACACAGTAATTCCTTAATTAGTTCACCATATTAATTAATTAAATATCACAATCTCAAAATCCGATCAATCCTCCATTAAAAGATTACATGCATTAAGTGATCAATTATTTACTCTCATTCAACCAATTGATAAATTATATGAACCCCATTAATTGACCAATTCAATAGACAGATTAATTGATCAATCCCATAATACAATAATAAATTAAATAACAAAATTATGAAATTCAATTTATTAAATTAAACTACTAATGGTTCAACATACATTATTAATTTTAATACATGTAATTGAAATCATGACTTTGTTATTTGAATAGTAGACCAACAACCACAATTCATTGACGAGTGATCTCCCAAAGTAAATTCCAAAAATACATACACAAATGTCAAATCCATAATAAAGAAATATAACATGAATTAAACCCCAGAAATAAGATGAAACAAATAATGATCCTTAAAAACTAGATCTGCATCTAAATAAATTTGCAGAAAACATCCCTTTATAGGATGGTTGAAAAATTATATTTATGGAGTAAACCACACAGGATAATATTTTCATAACAGAAGAGGTGTGAGTCTTTAATTCTTTCTTTGAATCATCATGAATAGAGGTCAGAAGGGATTGGGATCTGTCTAGGAGCTACAAAACTATAGAACTATTTTATGTTCGAACAAGGATTTATTTGGAGTTAATATTAGGGTTTAATGTATTATTAATATAATTTTTTAGTAATTATAATATGTATTCATGGTTTCCTAGATAGGGCTGTATGGTTTTCCATTCTATGAACCTTAACCACACGCTTCTTCTAGGGGATTCACAATTACTCCTAATAGGGTGCATGGTTTGGAAAACCGAGTTCCATCCATTTAAGTCCCCTCTATTTCAGTTCACACTATTTTTTTGGAATATACCACAGTTAGGGAAACCTGTGCACAAAATGTTGATAGAGTATCCCCTTATATATTTCCCTAAAATATCCAAAAACTCAAAAATTTTAAACACAAACAATTTAAAGATAACAGCTTAAGAAATTATCTGTAATAAATCCCGAGAAATATTTTAACATGGTTGGGATCTTGAAATCACCCTGCTATAGAAAATTAATTCCTTGATCTATACACTATATCATCTTTAAGATTTTGATCCAAATAGATTGGCCACTAATCCTACATATCCACATCTCATTCACATGTTTCCTACTACACATGCCCTTGTTTCCACAATACATGAACACTTGTCATGGTCATTCCCTACAATATTTTCTCACAACAATATAATATATGTATATGATTCTCATCAAAGGACACATCGATAATAATCTCATAATCATCCACATCAATCACATGAAAATAATCATAGTGATACCATGGATGTTGTGACCCATGAAGCACATAATTCACATCATTGTAATTATATGGAATATGAAACCTGTATAAAAAATGCATTATATTCAGAACAACAAAAAAATTTCCAATAAACATGGGCACTAACTTGCCTTGTCTCCATATCTTGTAGTGAACTGATCTAGGTGACACATGATGCAATACAAAATCACCTTCTATAAACCCTAAGGGTTATCTTCATCTAATTTCATACAACTTCTATCTAATCTGAGTGATTAACATATGCTTCTGAATTAGTTAATCATGCTCTGATGTCTCCTTCCTGACACTCGATTCCAATATATCTAACACACCTTCCTTCATAAAATATAGAACTTATATGCATTGCCTCTAACAAAGTTCCTAAAATGGTGACATCTAGATAGTTTTCTCATAAATGTTGTTATAGTAAAACTCCATAAAATCTCGGATCTTCTCCTAATACCAATTTTTGTCTAGAACACATTCCACATGAATATCCTCAAGCACCCTTAGAGTAAATTCTAATTTCCCATATATCAGTTGGAGGAATTTTATAATGAGTATAACCTATGTCCTATTAAACTTTTGTAAGACCTACTAGAAGAGAAATTTAATATGTGAGAAAAGATATAATACTATAGTTCATGGAACTCACAGAAGATGGACTATCACTACAAAATACAATTCCCCAAACTATTTGTTTAAGAAAGTATCCCATACCAGTAGTAGATTAGTTACATTTTTCAAACCATCCACGATCACCTAAATAGTCTCATTCATTTGAGGTTTCCTTACAATACCAACCACAAAACCTATTTTCATTTCATCCCACCTCTATTCTAGAATGGGAAAATGATATAGTAAACCTCTTGATCATTGATTCTCATTTTTTAGATAATTGATAGGTATAAAATATTGTAACAACCCCATCAATATCATTTTTCTTGGCCATCCAGAAAACGTATCATCATAGGTCTTGATACAATTTGGTTATTCATGAATGTACCACCCACATAGATTTATTAAATTCAAACCTCATATCTTCTCTTATACTCAAAATAATAAAAACTAGTTTCATGACATAGATGATCTAATACTCATTTATGACCTAATGAGTATGTCACTCCCCACCATTAAGGTTTTCCATCAAGGACAAACATTCGGGATCCTCAACTATATAAAACCTACTTATCAAAAATGTTAATACTCTACTCAAACTACCATGAGATTCTTCTACTATCTACACTAATAAATTAAAAAAACTATCTCATCCAAAAAAATTAATCAACATCAAATCAACACTAGACTCATGTAATTCCTCGGTTGAAGTTTTTATCTTAAATGTGTCACAAACAATATTTTTCTTCCCGGTCATATATTCATGCTGAAAATCAAATGACATTATATACTCTTCCCATCTCCACTCCAAGAGATTCATATATTTCTGTAAATTCATATACTTCCAGATCTGGTGTTACATATATAGATTAATCTTCTATCTCGATAGATAATTCCTCCAACACATCAAGGAATAAAATCTTCCAAAAAAATCTATGTTATTGATATGATAGTTCTATTCATCATTCCTCACATGTCGATACCCATATGCCCCAAATCGGTCTTCATGAATTAACAAAACTCCAATCCAGATTTGAAAAGATTAATAAAATACCATATAGTCATCTCCAAGATCAGGTAGGATAAAGAATTGTGTCGATTTCAAACACATTTTCAACTCCTATAGGGCATTTTTCACAAGCGACGGTCTATTCAAACTTATCAATTTCATGGTCATACTCAAGAGTGGTGCTTATAATTGGTAAATTTCCTTTCTGAATATCCAATAATGTAAATCCAATTACAAAAATCTATAGATATAGATAATTTTCTTTGTTTCATCCGTCTAAAACTCTATCATAACTTTCTTTTGTCCCGCTAACACACCACCCTATAAAATGAGGTGACCAATGCAATGTAAATGACCTATCCAAAATTGACAATGAAATATATTGGACTATAGATAATGATGTCTATGTGTACTATGGATTATTTCAATATGTGTGGAATGATCATCATGTGACTTTTAGTACACCATGATTTCATCTATAAAACAAACACAAAATAATCCAGGTGCGGGTGGAATATTCTGTTAATCTTTGACATAAGCACTGATGAGGCATTCATCATCCAAAATTGAATCACAATGAAAAAATATTGGGTATACCTACTTTTGAAAGAAATCCTTGATATTTTAGACGTTATTAATGTCAATTTATGATAACCTGACCTCAAGTTGATCTTTGTGAAAAAAAAACAATCTCTCCACTATTGGTAAAATATATCATTGATATGTGGAAGAGGATACTGGTTTTTCAACTTCATCTGGTTCATATTCCAGTAGTCAACACAAATGACGTAGGTTCCATCGGACTTATTTATAAACCAAACAAGAGAACCCCAGGTATATATACTGAGATATATAAAACCCATAATCATAAAAACTTCTAGCTGGTTCATGAGGTCATTAATGTCAATAGGTTCCATTCATTACAATTGAATTTATACTGGATCATCTAAAGGTATAATATCAATTGTAAATTCCACATATCTATATGGTTTAAACTTGAGAATTCATCAGGAAAAACATCATGAAATCATCCCACTACCAATGGATATACATCTTGTTTCAAACCCCCAACATCTAGTAACAAACAAGAAACAAGGGTCATGAGATCCCCCCAGTTGCAGATGAGATGTACCAAGATGGCCACCCTGGATATTCCATTATCTTTGGTGATTATATTTATCACCTTCAAGATATATAAAAGTCACTATCCTATGGTAACAATCATTCTGGGCTCATTATATGACAAAATAGTCCATACCCAAAATGAGTTCAAAGCCTGACATATCTATATTTCAATGATCCCAATAGAATTGATACTCTCCAACCTCGAGAAAACATCATGTTAAGAAATAAATTTCCCTTGACTGTACTCTTAACGATGTATATATCATAATATCCCAACTCACATACTACAATATCATACTCTAACCATCACACATGTTGTACATAATAAATTAATGAGATGAACCCATATCAAATAAGGTAAAAAATTGTAGAACCTACTAGAGTAGTTTCTCTAACTGTCAAAAGTCTATCCTTGTTATCCATAACTATATGACCTAATGTCATAAAACTGCCCTTCCCTCTTATCTATGACACTTATCAAGTCCATTGAGATTAACTACCTTATATAATACCTTTACCATCATGTTCATTTGTACTCTAACAATCTAGCTGATATGGTGTAGAAGATCCCCTTCCCAAGAATTGGTTCTACTTACCTTCCCCATAAACACTACTCTATCATGAGTTCTTATAGAACCTGTATACATGTCAATTCTTTCCAAATTATCATCAAATTACTAGGGGTTAGTAACAATGTCAATGATAGTTTCCGAAACTACATCTCTGGTTGTAAAATACTTGGTTAAGATCCAAAGTAACTGATCTGCCCCTATTTATACTCTTCTTTCATGAGATTTTCTGAACTATCTAAAAATGTTTCTTCATATCCTTTTAATACATTCCTACTAATCATCTATAAGAAACCACCTATCATCTAATGGAATCCTCCTTCAGGTTCCCTTCATCTATGTGGGATTTATCCACCACCCCAACAAACATTTTATCTAAAATATGTTAAAATGGGATGGAATCTCAAATTTAATTTTGTCATAGAATCTTTGTGTTGTAACTATCTCATCCTATTCCAAAACTACAGGAATGTGACATGTTCTATAAAGAAACGAGAAAAGTCTATCCAAGACATAAATACCTGAGTCAACCACATGAACTCAGATACTCTCTCTTATATCATAGTCTCTAGATATAAGTTCTCTAGAAACTACTCCAAAATTTCCATCCATACCATACCATTAGTTTGTCTAGTATTCGAATAAATGTCCCACTAGGGAATCATTATTCCTCATATCATGTATGATTCCAACTTTAATCTCCTATCATAAGGTGTCTGTAAATGGTCACATATTTTTTGGATGAAATCAATCCAAAACTCATATTAATAAGGTCAACCCTTTCTAGTAAATGTTAGAGGGTTTTTTAACTAAAAATCCCATATTAAATCAGTCATATTAGTCACAATCTAATTCATTCCTCTCTCCATAAAAATTCATGAAGTGAGAAATTTTCTACCATAACGTCAGACATAATTCCTCACCTGGAAATATCAGTGCATTTGGTTCCACTACTAGAGGATCATTTCTAGAAATAAAATCATGTTGTCCTATTAGAAAGGTTATTTATTGATGAATATATCTACAATTCCAAACACAAATCTCAGGAAACCTAACACAATATAAAAACATTTAACTAAAGGGTTTCAAAAAATCCAAAATATGTCATTCCCCATTTCCCGCAACACGGTCAACACTAAGGAACTTTTACATCCATTAAACAACAAACATCTAGGTCACCCATTATCATTATCAAGAATCTCATTAGAAAACCATTTATTCCCATTTCAAATCATTTTACAAATTTGAATTTCAATTAATTGAGGATATTTTTTAGTTTGAAAAAAAACAAAGAAAACATTTCAATTTCAATAACTTTCCCAAAACATTCTATTCTCTATGGACCTAAAATGATGCATTTCTAAAAATAATCCTGAGTGTCTATAATGATTCATGCATACTCAACACTCATGTTATATTGGTTCATGATTAAAATATCATAAATTCTAAAAAATAATCAACTCCCACAAAAATTACATAACTCAAGATAAATTTTCCACTTTTTTAGAAACACACATCAATAACAACTATCTCACCCTAGGTACATTGATTTTACCCTCATACATGGATTAACTACTGCCAATAAAGAGATCTTATCCAAGGCCATAATCATTATTCCCTCATATCTACCGTTCCAAAATAGTAATAAAAAATAATTGAAAGGAAAACTCCAATGGAAAAACATTCTAACATACTAAACTAAGAGCTACATAATGGTTCCCAATCTAGATGGTCATATGATATCAAGTGTTCCTCCTCATATTCATGTGTCTTTCGAATAAAATTGAGGGTCTATTATAGGTCATGGGGATACTATTCCCCATTTATCATGTATTACAACAATGGAAATAAATAAACAATATAAAAATGATATAACCAATAAACATAAGATACCATTGTCACAAAAATAACCAATATAGGAAATACAATGTCAAAAAATAATTTTTTGATATGTCATGAAAAATAAATATCTAGTTTCAGTATGAAAAACCTCAAATAAATGAGGGCAATAACAACTACCCATCGGGTCCCAAATCTCATCTCGTTCCCAAATCCATGATCTATCCTAACTCAAATATCAAACATATGGTTATTGAACTTTTCTTTCCCTACTACCACGTAATGTATTATGGTACCCTTTAGAAAGCTTTGGTCGGATTTGAGCATAACTCTTTCAGCCCCAACAATTGTTGTCTAAAACAATATCTTTTAAAAAATTAGTGTATGTAGTTGAATAAATAATAATGTAAAATGAACATGTAAAAAGATATCATATTTTATTATTAATTATTTAACCACATAAAATCATAGGTTCCCAAGGAAAGATGAACACTCAAATCCTTCTTCATACCGATCCAGTGTCTGAAAAATATCACATAACAATGGTAATGATTTATAATTTCATATAAATTCATGTCACAACCAACTGGAACCATATTCCAATGCCAACTCTGTTTCATAGAACATAATTTACAACACCCATTGGGTATTTTGAGCCTCATTCCATTCCCTAGTGCTCAATAATCACATGGGTACTTTGTTCCACAATCCTTCTCCCTTACACATCTTCTAATATGGGTTTTTTGAAGTATCATTCCTTTTCCCACCCCTAATTTATCGCATATATGAATTTTGAGAAATAGTCCCCATCCGAAATCTTTTTACTAATATGTCTTATTGAAGAATCAGTCCATATCCCAAACAAAAATATCACATACATCACATATATAAAATCACTCATGGTTTGTCAACATTAACCATTCGAAAACATTTAACATCATGGAATACCATCACAATTGACACAAAAAACATGGTTCTTCAATTTAATCACATTATCTAATGAGGAGGAATCACCATTAATCGATTTATCAATATTTACCAATATAAACCATTAATAAATTAACCAATTAATCATTCCAATTAAATAATATCAATATACAATATATTAATTAAAAAAAATAATTAATCCAATTGCACAATACAAATATATCATTAATTAATTCAATAATTAATAACTCAAATTCCATAAATTTCATATGAATTCATAAATCAATTGAAAAAATATTTAATTTAACGTCACAGTCTCAATGTCCAATAAATTACTCATTCACACATTCCATTAATTGAATCATTGATTAATTAATCTCATCCCACCAAAAAAGAAATTATTTGAACCCCATTAGTTGACCAATTACATATACCCATTAATCCGTTAAACCCAAAATACCAAAATTGATTAATTAACCGTATTAATTAATTAAATTGAAGAAATCCAAATTTCTAATAATTTAAGAGAAATTATATAACTACATATAGATAATTGAGATTAGTGATTTGAGATTTTAATAATAAACCTCCTACCTAAAATCATTGATGAGGGATTGCCCAGTGAAAATTCAACAAAATTAAATGGAAAGGTAAAACCCTCAATTTATAATGATATCCAAAAACTAATCCTAGGAACTAGATCAAATAGATCGTAATCCCTAAAACCGAGATCTAAATCAACATCCAATCCGAGAAAAAAATCCATTCATGTTAGGGGATAAAAAAATTCGAAATATTGTTGATACCACATGATATAAGATTCACATACTAAGAGAGTTTCATATTTAAAATTTGGGATTTGAATCATTAGGAATAGATATCGGAAGGGATTAGAATCTGATTGGGAGCCTCCAAAAATAGGAAAATTTGTTTAGGGTTGAGATTGGGCTGATTTGGAGTTAATACAAGGGGTTAGAATATTTTTAAAATATTTTTTAGTGCAATTAAAACTATGAACATATATTCTTGGAAAGGGTTCGTATTTTTCCATACCATGAACATTAATAGTGAATCTATTCTGGGTAGGTGCACAGTTACTCCTAAGAGTGTTTACATTTTGGAAAACCATGCACCAACCATGTGAATCTTACCTATTTGTGTTCACATGGTTTTCTGGGTTGGGATCTCAATTTCTCAAAACCATGTACCAATAGTGTATAACCTATCCTCCATCCAATTTTCTGTGACATCATCCAGAAACAACACAAGGTATAAACCAAAAAATGAATGAAAAAAAGTGAACATATTACATTTAAATGATCTATATATATAATATAAAGGTTTATAACTTACACAATATTATAGATAATCTTTTTTGAACCATATTCCAAGTGTTTTAGTGATTATGGTTATCTTTTGGTGAACATGACCCTATGGTATGCATGGATAATGGTAAACCTAATCCAAAAAATACATTTGGGATGGAATAAAAATTGTTAACCGATGTTGAACATGACCTCAGGGGATTCATGGGATCTAGGGAGGAATATTACCATAAAACTACACTACGTTGGACTAGGTACGGTTATATTACCCCTAATTAAGAGGTGGTCAAAATAATAATTTTTACATTCTCATAGAGACCCCATTATGTGTTGAAGTAGTTTGGTAGAATTCTTATTGTGAACAATGTCAATGGTTTTGTTTTTTGTTTCCATTTTGAGATTCAAAATTTGAAAAATATATTAACATTATAACATGTTCATTAATATATGTATTGTTTTTAGACTGGTAATATTTAGAGACATTATTGGCATTCGACTACTATGTTTTGAACACACCATACAAGGGATGTCGTGGAAAATAGGTACCAGTTCAGAGATAATATTTGTTTAAAGTTTCATTTTGTTGGAATGTTCTGATGGTGTTTCATGTTTATTAGAATTTTGGGATTTTTTTAAATGATAGAACCAGGAATGACATGAAAAAAACAGGGTTATGATTTCGGAATTAGTTAATTTATTCTATTGAACTTCTTCTGTATAATCCATCTACATGTGATCAAATATGTGTGACACATTCATTTTATATTGATTGTGATATTTGGATAATTTATTTTCATATGACCATTATTTATGTTCATGTATGGATAATATGTAAGGAATTCGGCATAAACATTACAGAATATTGAGTCTTAGTGAGGAAAATTACTTTCTTTGACATTTAGGATCTTTTAAGTTTTATTGCATTAAATAATTAAACCACAACTACTACATAAAAAATAAATTATTTCTATGTAGAAATTTCTACTCAAAACACAATTTTTTAAAAAATAAAAACTTTTAGAAATAACACATGGTTTCATCTCATGATCAATCTCACATTTTTTTCCTAATGACATCATTGTATCTCTTATTTCTAAGTCCAGTTAAAACCCTTTAATAACATGGGATCAGAACACAAATATTGGTAATAGATACTGAAAGAAGGATAATATGTAGTCTCATGAAAACAATTAAACCCCTAAATTCATTATCATAATTCCATACTTTTCACCCTTAAGAAGTATTGAATATATTATTTTGAAAATAATCTCATTTAATACAATTTTTATAATCACAATACTTCTATAAAACCCTTATTAAATTATGATAACAAAAAAATTTGTTTTGGGACTTAATTATTCATATTATATATAAAAATGGATTAATCATGATGTCGACGTCTATACATGTCGCTCATAAAAATGGAATAACCATATGGTCGAATTACATACCAAATACATTTGAGAGATATCAGAGACCCATTAATCATTAGTTTATCACAAAACTAACCATCATTAGCTTTTCATGTATCGACCAATCAAAGGAATATGTAAATTTATATAATTAAATCACATAAAATCATTCATTTTTCAATATATCTCTATTAAAATTTCATTTCAATTCATAAGGAAACATTTAGTATTATTGAAATAATAAATCCATTTCCAAACCCCATTTTAAGAAACAAAATACCTATTAAATGGAATAAAGGTCACTTTTTACATTTTGAAATGTGACGGCCTATAGAGGGAACCAAATATCAAATAATGGTAATGGAAGTGGAGAAGTTTTTGTCTCCATTTACATAGAAAGTAAAATTTATTTACAGATTAGTAAATAAAGAAAATTTAACCATAAATAAAAACAACTATGTATCCTTTTTGAAAAAAAATTAATAAACTTAAATCAAAATTTTTATTTAATAAATCATATAAAATGAGGTAGTTTTCTGACATCAAAATATGTGTTGATGAAAGGGGATTGAGATGAAGTCCCTTAATTTGAATCTAAATTGTCATGTATTTCATTTATCATCCAAAATAATAAACTTATGCTATAAATTTACAAGATTTAGAACCTTTTTAATTTTTATTATTTCTTTTATATCCCTTATTACCATGATATAATAATTACTTAATTATTTAGGTTCTTGTCTGTTGTTTTGATGATATTAAGTTCTTGTGTCTGAAATGACTCTCATTGATGTCAATTGTGAAAGTGAATATTATTTCCTAGTCTCATTAATAATATTAATTAAATCATTATCATTTTAACATCCTAATTATAAATTTAAATTGATCCAATAATTTTTTTTAGGAAAAATACACTACATTATATTCTTCGAGATAGTAAGTTGTACGTATGAATGAGTTACATATTAATTTTCCAATCATAATTGTGATAATAAGGTAAGTATCATTTTATGATAAAAAATGACTATAATATAATTGTTATTATATTAATCATTAAATATACATATATATAACATCAATATGATGTGGAGATTAAAAATGAATCACATCGCTTCATGGAGCTGATATCTAACCTATATGCATGAATTAAGTCATCATTTTAGAGTTCATGGAATGGTAAGAATTTAAATGATATATTACCATTTTATTATTTTAACTGTGTTAGGAACATCATATATAATATTAAATTCCATCATTATAACCATTATTGAGTGAAGGTGATGTAAAATGAGTTATATCGGTTCACGAGGTGGTAGTTCTCCATTCACATGAAAGAAAATGGTTTTACTGTTTGAGGGATTTGGAATGTATTAAGGTGATTATATTAACATAATAACATATTAGTATATTTATAACATATTATATGTTAATTCATTGTGGTTCATGATGATTTTAATTCTGTGGAAGAATAAATAAAACTAAAATAATTGATTAAAAGTGATATCTTTTCATCAGACAATGTCCATTGATTAACACCTTAACACATAAATAGTTAGGTTAATTCCTAAAATAAGGCTTATATTATGTGGGTAGGGACAATATTAAATTAATTAAATAGTTATCTTCAAATAAAAATGATTTTTAAGTATTAATAAAAGAGAATAATGGGATCCCTTTTAATGAAGAGGGGAGGGGTCGTCTGGAATTGAGTTAATAGAAATTAATTTTATAATCCAAATTACATAATGCTTAATAATTTCAAATATAATAATATTATGGATATAAAGATTTTAAATAAATGAAAAATCTGTTGTTTTACTATTTCCAAATCCTTATCATTTTTTATTAACCCTTATACCAGTTTCTTAATTCTTACCGTGATGTCATTTAATTGACACTCTAATGGTTATTATAATAAAAATAAAATTAAAAAATACCAAAAAATGAGACACTAGTAAAATTTTAAATCTTATAAAAATTGTTTGGCATAACTGTTAATTTTTTTTAATTTTATAACAATTAATAAAATATTATTATTTTTTTAAATATGATTAATGTAAATTTTTACAATATTCATTATTTGAATTTTTAAAATATATCATAAAACATATAATATCTTAAAGACATATTTAACTCATTTATAACATAGAATATTATTCTATAAAATTTATTTATGCAATTAATTATTTTTATTTCCTCATTTTTATACGATGTAATTAATATTTCAATAAATTAAATAATTACTATATTATCATTGTGTGTGCCTTTGAGGTAATTATTTATTTCTAAAAATTAAAAATAAATCACCATGACTAATATAATCCATTTAGAGTTAAAATTAATAATTATTATCAAAAATATCCATTATATTACCACATGATGAAGATGTTAAAATTATGAAAGATATGAGTATGAAGATGTTCACTTTTGATTAAATAAAGTATTATAAATGACATTATCTCTTCCAAGTGGAGTCAAAAGGATATCATTTATGCCCAATGACGATTTTGGTAGAAAATAATTTATCCCAATAAAATATAACAAGTGTTCCTTGAATTTTATAATATTCATAATATCATTTTTACCATTAATACGAATATTTACCGTTAATCCTCATAATAAAAATTACCAATGATTCGATTCATATTTTTTCCAAAACAAAAAGGGTTTTATTTACTAAATTTTAAAAAAATTATTTAAATCATCAAATAAAATTTTAAATACTCAAAATGGATATTTAGATAAAATTAACTTGAAAGTAATCCCATGGATATGGTGAGATAAAATGTTTTTAGTTGAAAACCTTTAAATGATAAAATTTTCTAAATAAAAATTCAATATGAAATGTTTCAAAATAACAATATTGGATTAAATGAAAAAAAATTAATTTAATTATACTTATAAATAATAAAAATTATAATTTATCACTATAAATAATTTTTTGAAAAATATGTTTTCAATTAAAAGGCAGTATTTTTTACTATTTATCAAAAAATGAAACATACCAAAAAAATGCCAATAACTTAACTAAAGGATAATTTTATATTCTTATATCTGATAATAATGTTTTTCACATAAAATTTAATTTTGTTTGAATAAATAGGTTTTAACAAAATACACCATCAAAAGGAGGTAAAACTGGATTTTTTAAAAAAAATATTTTTTTATTGGTAAAATATGATTTTATCTTACATCAAGTCCAGAAAATAAATAAGATAAATATTAAACATTAAATTATATATATTATATATATATTTCTTATTAACATATTCCAACAATAGTGATTTATTTATTTATTTTTATGAAATATACTTTTGATAACTAAAATAGATTTTCATGAAAACATTACAGTTTGTTTTAAAAGGCTTTTATTTTCAATTAAAATTAATTATTCACCACATAATTAAATATATATACATTTATAATCCATATTATTATAATTAAGATACTATTTATTATTCTCTCCATTTTCATGGCTAGGTTATAATATTAAATTGATGTAATGATATTTAGTTGTTAGTTTATGCTCTATGTGGATTATCATGTATGATATCGATCAAAGTGTTTCATTCATAAAATTTTGGGATGTAAAATCTGGAAAACATTTAATAAATTATTCTTAATAAAGTTGATCTCAAGATAAAAAAAATATGGCTTTTATTTTAAAAGTTCATTTGTTGAAATCCCACATTGGAATAAGGATTAATAAAACATCCTGATTTAAAATAATGAATGGGAAGTAAAATGGTCACATTAGACACCCCAGACTGGGGTTAACTGTAGGAAAAATTATAAATGGAAGAGAAAACAAACTATCCCTTTTTGATTGAATATGATAGAAAACCAGGTCATGATAAAGTTAAAAATCACAAAACCCTAATTTTTTTTACAAGATCATTTATTTCTTAGTAAAAATATTAAACAAATAATGTGGTTGTTTAAAATCCTCTTAAGAGAGTTGAGGAATATTATTACAATCTGGACTAAAAAAACAATATAGTATACTAACATCAAAGGTAGACTTTCATCCTTTAATAGAAACATTAAATTCAAAGGTTATCGTATGTATCTCATTATTAGAAAACAATATTTACATGAACTTCGTAATTCATGAAATCTATATCTTAAAATTTTAAATTTCAACTCCATTTGATTTAATAAAGGTATTCCAAGAAGAGAAAATGTTATACAATGAACATGGTATCCACATGTTCTCATTGTAATTTTTTCACGTAGACAGAAGGCCCACATGATGCTGAAATTCAATATAGCTTCTTCAATGTACCTTTCATCATTTATTAAAATTCACCATATAAAAAATCAGTTGTATGGGTGGTGGAAGAGAATTAGTTTTTTAAAATAAGTTTTTATGACACCTAATTTCAAAAAATCTAATAAAACATTATATTATTAAATGATTCATGTTTATAAATAGGATTTGAAAGGGAATCCACTTATGGAATCTTTATCAATATTATAAATTTTTTCTAAATCTTTTGTTAGGGTATAATATGTAAAAATTCATTGATAATATTTAATTATTTTATAAATATGACAATATTGGGAAAATAATAATTCATTAAATACAACCCATGAGCTATAGTGGTATCGATGTATAGATGTGGTTTTATATAATACATATTATTGTTTCAAAAATATTTCTATGTTAGAAAACGTTTTAGAATCATTAGGGATTGACTGTGCATTAACTATTGTAAACAATTCATCAGGAATAGATAAGAGTATTTTTTGAGATCATCATCCATAAATTTGTAACCATATTCAATCAATCTATAAATATTAAAGAACAATGATTTAACTAAAAAAATCATAGATTCATAACCTATGTTTATCAAAAAGTAATTGTACCTAATGTTGTTTGAATCATTCCAACGATAACAACTATAAATCCATGAACTCGTGCTTCCTGATTCAGCACTAAAATATGTTATGTATTTTTCTACAAAATATATCTTAAAATTTCATAGATCATTTAATCAACTGAGGACCTTTTATACTCTAGGTTATATTGAATTAGAAAAACTATACAATTTTATAGATTTGAATAATTAAAATAACATAACTATATCACTTTTCATGCTATGACCTTAAAAAGGTAGTCAACCATCTAATAATTTCTAGGGTACATTTAAAAATATTTTTAAAGGATGAGATGAGAAAATAATTTCCTAATAAAGGATTTAAATTCAGCGAAAATTTATTTTATAAAACATCATTGTAATATTCATTTAAAATACTCTATATCAAATATATATATATTTGATATTTAGAATAACCTTAAAAATACTTATTTATCAAATTAATTTCCCATGTACCTATTGGAAAAACTCATGGATTTCTCCTTTGAAATATTTTTTATGGTAATAATTTATTTATTGATAACTTTTATTGGAAGATCCTAGGAAAACCTTATGGCCACAAGTCACATCATTTGTATGACAACTTCCTGTGAGTTCATGGGTTCCCACCCTATTCCACATTCTCTAACATGATACCCATGTTTGGGATAATAGATTTACAAAAATATTATAATGATCCATCTTTTTCAATATAATCCAATTAATTCATTTGGAAACATTCATAAATTATTTTCATGAATGGAAACAAATTATATTTTCTATCATTGATAATCATATTTTAAAAAAGAAATTAGGAGAAATTTATATTTTAGAAAAAAAAATATCATAGATAAATACCTTCAAAAAACATAAATTATTATATTTAAAAAATTCACAATTATGATTTTTTTTTCAAAATAGACTACTAAATAATATTTTTTATTTAGTGATTATTTAAAAAGAATAAAAACATTAAACCTATACTCATTAAAATTAAACTAGTTCATGCTTTATTTTTTATTGCATTAAAGGTTATGACCATATCCTTTATATTTTATGATATACATGAATATAAAATAACATTTATTGAATAATATGAATCATTTTATTACTTAAAACATGCAGTAAATTCTGATCTTAAAATGATATATTTATTTCATATAAATATTAAAACCTCCAATATTCATTTGAATTTGATAATAAAAATAACATGAAAACCCATGTTATTGTTCAACACCATAGTTAAAAAATTCAAATTAAGGATACAATATTAAAAATATAAGGTTTTATTAGAATTCATGGGAAAATAGATCAATAAATAAGTTTATTTATAAAGAAAAAAAATCATTTTGGGATGGAATAATCACATAAAATCATGATTTCATTTTTAAAACCCATATAATATATGAATTATTAGAATAATTTTAAAAATTTAATTATTCGCTTAGTAAATTTCCAGAGGACATGATAGTATTTTCCTATAATTTCCTGAATATCAAAAAAAATTAAATGAATATCATCAACCCTTACATATATTTAGAACTACAATTTTTAATATTTAATTTATTTCCAAATTAAATTCCTTGAAAATATTATCATATATTCATTTGAAAAAATAGATATATACCTTAATAAAAATAGCCGTGAAGAAGAGAAAAGGATTGTTGATATTTTTTTCCTTTAAAACTATGAAGGGAATGAGTCGAGGCTTCTCACTATATAAAAAGTGAGTTACATCCACTTCTATAGTAGTTTGATAGTTATTTAAATAATCAATGGTTTAAATGTGATATAGAATATATATATAATTCTATCCCTCAATACAACATTTAATATAATGAAATTGGAAATAAAATATTTCAACCAAAGGATTAATACTTTAAGATACATTATCTGGAGACATCTATAAAATATAATGAAGAAGAAATGTATACAGATACATACATACATACATACAAATATATATCAAAACATGTAGATGTAGCTCGGTAAACATAAAAAATCTGTAACCCATAAATAAACTAGTTTTGTAATTTTTTTAATATCCTCATTGAATATATTTATTCAATTATTTACATGAATCATTCTTCATCCAAAATAAAAGAGAAAATATAAATTCAAAAATATTCATTGAATAATAATTTAATTGGCCAGAATGGATTAATTTAATTAAGATTCTCTATGAAGATTCAATGAATAGAGATTCCAATCAAAATCACATAAAAATGATTTCCAAACCTTTTTCTCAATTAATTTCGTGCATTTAAAAATAAATACCATGCCAATCATAGACACCATATTGATGTAAATTCCACATTAATGACACACAGGAAAAAATGATCATGAAAAAAAAACATAAATGTTGAAAATGATCGACAAAGAAATAACTAAATATATGAGAAATAGGTATTTAATATATTTGGATCCCTAATAAAAAAATATACACATACATCACAAAGGATGAAGTATATTGAAGATCGAAACCCTAGGATTTGGATCTAGGTTCTTCTTTGAAACCCCTAACCAAAAATTAACCCCTTCGAAAACACTTACGCATTTGGAAGCACTCACCAATGGTCAAACCCCTCTTGGACACCTCACGAGCAATTGATCTCCCTTATTCCAAACCCCCTGATGCACAACCTCCATCACGCTTGGGTTGTCTCTTGTCCTCCTCTTGTGACTATTTTTGCTCATGAAGAATCCATCACCCATTGTCAAGATTAATTCCTACCAATGAAAAAGTCATACATTCTCGAGATTCACACATAGAGACATTCAAATATTCTCGTCTCTCCCTGTACATAATAGAATACACATTAAGGTATCTTCGGACATAATTATACTTGTCATAAATATAAATGGAAAAATTATGTGGTCGACTTCCATACATTTCACCCTTACAAATGGGAAAACCATAGAATCGACAAACATATCGAATGAATTTGAGGTATATCATAGACACAACCATCATTATTTTATCATGGAACTACATTTCATTGATTAATCATGTAACCTATGGTGAACTTTCAAAGTAAATTTTAATAATCACAACAAATAAAATATTTCAATTTTCATCATGTAACTATTAATATTTCATTTCCACTCATATGTAAATGTTTCATCTTGTTGAAATTGTCAATCTATTTATAAATCCCCTTTAAAATGAATAAATAACTTAAAATAGGGTAAATGGTTTTATTTTCTTTATAAAATCATGAAGGGTTGTTGAGGAATCTGAATATCAAATTTTGGAAAAAATGGAGGAGTAGTTATTTTATCTATATACGTTAAAAGAGAATTATTATAAACATTTATAAAGAAATAGAAACATTACGGAAATAAACATTAAAATATTTATTTTTGGAAACAATTGAATCGAATTTAAATCCAAATGCCCTACATATACACATTATAAAATGAGGTGGGTGTATTGCAACAAAATATGCCTCAAAGAAAGGGGATTAAGATGATGTACCTTTAATGTAGTTTGATTCATCACTTATGTCACTCTAATCTTAAATAATAAACTTATATTTTTCATTTATGTTATTTAAAATCCTTTTTCATGCTTATCATTCCGTTTATATAACTTAATACCATTTTAAAATAATATCTCAATTATTTTAGTTCATGTCACAAATTTTCTTGATATTTTATATGTGAGTCAAATATGAGTTTTGTATGATGTCAATAGTCAAAGTGGTCATTATTACATCATATTAAAAAATAACATTCATGATATGGTAATTATTTTAAGATATAAATAATATATTTAAATTATATAATTATGTATCTTTTTGAAAACTGGAATTTTAAATAATCATGGATATGGTATGTCATACATAAACATAGGTAACATTATCAATTTTAATAGAGAACTATTTAAAGAAGTTAATTATAATTCTATATTTCAATAATTATCATAATATCATTATAATCATGATAATTATTAAAATATAATCATTTATATCAACAATTTGATGTGGTGATTAAAAACGAATAACATCGCTTTGTGGAGTTGATTGTTCACACATATGCATGAATGATGCTATAATTTTTCAATGAATATAAAGGAAAAGAAAGAAATGATATATTATCTTTTTATAATTACAAATATTTCGTGAAAATAATATATATTCTTTAATTCCTTAATTAAAACCAATCTTGAGATATGGTGATGGAAAACTAAATATATCGGTTTGTGATGTAGTTATTTGACGTACACATGAACAATAATTCTTTTCCCATTTAATAGATGTTGATATTGATTAATGGAATGATATTAAAATAATAAAATATTAGTATATTAATTTTTTTTTATTTATGATTTTTTTTTACTTCATCATTTTTTAATTAGTTTTTAATGATGTGGAAGAATAAATAAACTGGAAATTTTTTATTTAAAACGATACCCTTTCTTTGGAAAATCTCTTTTGATTAACACATTAACGCCTCCAAAGTGATTATTTTTAGTAATATAAGTAGTATATAATGATTATATGTATTCTATAAAAGGATTTAGATAGAAATTGGTGGATACAAATGGGTGTTTATGTGTAAATTATACAATAATAATGGGATCCCTTTTGTAGGAGAGAGGATGGGAACTATTATAATTATTAAATGTATTAAATTAATATAAATTAATTTTAAAATCCACAAGTCTTAAAACATATTAATTTAAACTATATGGTGATTATGGGTAAAACTCGATGAATATAATGAATATTAAATATAATTTTACTATTTTACCATCTTTATTATTATTTTTCAATCCTATTTTTTTCCTTTATAATTTATATTATGTTATCATATAATTTACATTTTGAGGGTCAATATAATTACAATAAAATTCAAGAAGTCAAAGAAATGAGTCACTTATGAAATTTTTATACAAATCCATGTAGAATGGCTGAATTTTAGATTATTTTAAATTTTATATCATTTAATAAAATATTATTTATTTTAAAATATTATTAATGTCAATTGTTTCTCTATTAATTAGTTGAATTTTTTGAAAAATATCATAACCACATTTGTTATTTGAAAAAACACTTTTAAATCATCAATAGCATGTCTAATTTAATTAAAACAATATATTATGATCTTTAATTATATCAAATTATTTTAATTCTAATATTTTAAATATCATTTATTTGATATTTCCAATAATTAAACAGTTAGTATATCATCGTTGTGTAACCCGTTAAGGTAATTATTTATTTTTATAAAATTAAAATTAAATTATCTTGTTTAATATAAACATTTTATATTCAAATGGAATCAGTATTATTGAACATATCAACTATTAAACCCATCATAAAAATGTTATTGTTACAAAAAATCATTATTATGACATCTTTGAATTTTCCGTAAATAAATATTATAAATATGAAAATATCATCTAAGTGGCTTTTAAATGTTATAATTTTTCCCATAAATTATTTGTTTCGATAATAAATCATCCACTAAAATTAAGAAATGATTCTTGGTTATTTTATAATATTTATAACATTAATTTTACCCATAAGGTTTTTGGTTAACCCTAAATGTGACTTTTTGAAAATGGGAAAAAATAGATTTGGAGGATCAGTTAAAATGATTTTTTTCACTATACGTTCAAATAAAAATTTATCAGAAAAAGTAAAAATTTAAAACAAAGTAATTTTTTATTCATATTTGAATCTTTTTATTCTTTAAAATAAAATTTATCACATATCCAAAAACTATATTTAAAACAATTGTTCTATCAAAGGCTATAAAACAACCTTTTTGAAAAAAAAATTATTTTTTGCATAAAATTGTAATTGTACTTATATAGTGTTTATAATACTCATAATATTAATTTAAAATATTATATTTCATATATTATATAGATTTAATTATTTCATTAATATAATAAAAAATAGATATTTTTTATTTATTGGATGAAAAAACACTTGTTCACATTTAAATATGTTTACAGAAAAATCATTTCATTTTATTTTATGAAGTGTTTTATGTTCATTTATAATTAATTTTTCCCAAATAATTAATTATATATACATATGTAAAACATAATTTTCATAATTTAGACAATCAAATTTATTCCCTCAATTCAAACGGTTATCTTATAGTGGTAAAATTTAAATAATCACATTTCGTTTCTTTAAGCTCAATGTGGCATATAATCTACACTATCAATCATATGTTTGATTTCATAAAATATTGGGACATTAAATATTATCGATTTAATTTTATAACTATTATTATTATAAAAATATAATAAGGGAATAATATTTCTAGTATAAACTCATAATCCATCTCCATTGGCCACAAAACTATGGGTTATATGGTGGTTTCGTTGATAGAATGTTGTTAAATAGATCGGTTACAATATGTAGGGTGATACCAGATGAGGGGACAAATATTTATATCAATGTATTTTTTCCTACTATTTGGGAATTTAATAAAGGATACTATAAATTTTTTAGTGTATGTTAATGATCTCATTCCTATGTTTATGCTTCCCTATGTTCCACTAAAAATAGAGTGGTTCAGGGTGGGTGTTTTTTATCATTAGTTAGTCCTTTGTAGTGGACTAATTTCTTCCCATATTTTAATGCATGATTGTGATGTTATTAATTTATGGAGTAATTTCTCTCATAATTATATGATAACATTGAGTCTATTTGTATGCATCATGATAGGCATATAGGATTTGGTGTCATCAATTTTTTTCTTTTGATTGATTGATTAATATATTGACTTGTGTTGGTGATTTATTTTTGACTCCAACTTATATGTACAACTAATTTATATCTTGATATGGTTTAGAAATATCAACAGGGATTGGAATGAAATGTTTAAATATCTATTTAAATAGTTTACAAATATTTTTATGGTGGGACACTACTTGACCAGCTCCTCCGGTGATTTTTGGATAATAAGAAGATATTAATAAAGTATAATGTTACTTTTTTGGTTAAAATCATTTCCAAAAAGTGACATCTAATTTGGTTTCCCACATAACATGTTAATGGAATTATATCTAACAAATGCCTAGGATATTCGAGTCTAATAATGTATGTTATTTTAAAAATGTTGGTTAATGAAGCATTTTTATAAAATTTCATTCACGTTTTTTAAAAAATAAAGTTTATTTCACAAATATAATAATATTTTGGATTTTATCTCTTGTGTTTGACAAGAAATTATGTATGAGTAGTTTAGGGATGGATATTGATCCTTGGTTGTGAGAGAATTTGTTATGGGATATGGGAATTTTTGGGTTTTTTCATCTAGATAATGGGATATTAACTATTGTGTTTTACATTGATTTTCTAATATAGGGTTACTAGATTTTGTGCCATGATTAGAGTGACCCTTGTGGGTTGTGATCATTGAATATGTATGTTGGAACCTATAATGGGTTTCATGGATCATGATCCCTATAAAAATATCAATCATTATTACATATTAATACATGAGTTAATTACATAAAAATACACATAATTCATCCCAAAAGATCGATAAGCCTTGTGTCATTGGGAAATCTGTTTGTTGCATTACAACATTCTACTTGAATTACAACATCATTATTGAAATATTATTTTACAAGATTGGGCATCAAACTACATTGTATAACCTATATAAATACATTAAAAAGGGGTTAGCCATAAATTCCCTTAAGGGAGTAAACATGGAATAACATGAAGATAACAATACATGTTATATAGTGCATAGAAATGAGGAATAAAAAAGCATGAATAATGTGGAATGATATTTCAAGATAATCATTGCATGGGAAATGTGGAAACAACATAAAACACTACATCATAAAGGTATATCATGTTTAAACCACCAATACACCATGCTGGAAAAATTCCAATAAATTAATCAGGTATACCATAATCCCAATATCATGTATAATGATACAAATCATTACCCAATGCGTTGGAGCGCTATATAATTTTGGGCGCACCAGTCACTTTCACTTCATTCTCATGATTTAGTGCGGCACATAGATCATAGAACATGTATTCATTAATCATCATAATATATTCCACTTATATCCCAAATAAAAATGTATATGTGCATAAAATTAGACACCCTTGATATGAAATGGGTATGGTATTCACAATACAATTAGTTTGTTATAGAAAATCATAGTGAATGTTTGACAGCATAAGAACATCGCATAAAAATTCATAAAATGGGTTTCTAAGAGAGAAATTGGTCCCATCCATTTTTAAATGTTGTGTAATGTAATAAGGACATATATGGGCATTTCCATTCCAATAAAAGTAGAAAAATAGGGCATACGATAATAAATATGATTGAATACAAAGATAAAGGAAATGATGCATACAAAAAGTCCATCATGATAATGGAATTATATAAGAGGGATTAATGAGAAAGAAATTGGTCTATAATAATTTACACACAATTATTAAATTAATTAGGAGGGGTGAAAACTTACCCCAACCTAATTAATTGAAAATAAAGTGGAATAACAAGATAATGAATGTCTGATAATGGTGTAAATGGAAAAACAACTTTACATGAATTTGGGTCCCCAAAATCTTGAAAAAAGGATTCATGAGTGCTTGGGGAAACATGGGAGTATTTTGGAGAGGGTAGGAATTGTAAGGACATGATCTGAGTAATTTTAGTGAATATAAGTGGGATCTTGGGTGGGTTTATATAGGTATTGATATGGGAATTCATTAATATTTCAAAAAAATATGTTTTAGACCCTATAAAATAAAATATTCAATTACACTAATGTAAAAATAGTTATCACATGGTTTTTTTCAATTTGGGGAGTTTTTCTATTATTGTTTATGAAAAATGATGAAAATATTAAAATAATTCCCTTTCTTAGGTGGAGGTGAGTCACACATTTGAATAAATGAAAGTAAAACTCTAAAATATGTTAAATTTTTTGGAGGATTCATAAATGGTTAATAAAACTAATAATGTAAACTTAAAATCCAATTATTTTAATGGGAATGAAAATATTTGATTCATTAAAAACATCATTAAATTTATTACATCATTTTTGGGTCATTATGATGTCATAAAAAACACGGTAAATTTATACGGTATTTAATTTTTTCTCAAATGTTCGGCTGCCTCAGAAAATTATAAAAAAATAACCATGGGAAAATATCGAGGTTCTGATTCATAAAATGATATTAATTTTATATAAATAATTTTTAAAATATTTAAATTTTCATATTTAAAATAATATTTGACATTAATTGAAAAATGCTTGGTTTTTTTTAAATAACAGTTTCTGAACCCGTATTAAAAGTACATTTCATTTCATTAAAACATATATGACCATTTACAATTAATAAAATGTAATTAATAATAACTTTTATAAAATATACTAGTTATTTCAAAAATCCATTAATTCATCAAAAAACCCTTAATTGAATTTAAATATTACAGGAAAATAAAATTTATATTTAATTGAATCCAAATAAAAATCATTTATTCTGTAACAATAAAAATGATAATTAGTTAATTATTCTATAAAATATATGTATTTATATTATTAGGTTCTTTATTTATATCCCTTTATTAGACAGAAATACCCCCTAAGTTTAAGGTCTGTGATGATGAGACATTCATGGGGTCGTTCAGCGAATCTGGTTTGGGATGTGATCTCGGTGAGCTTGAACTTATATCATCAATGGTTTATCTCATGCTATTGTTTTTGGATTTCTACATGGACGTAGAAAATGGAAAATCCCAATGACTCTATTTCCCTTGCATTCTCTAATAAATGGGCTTTATAGGGTACAATTCTACTGGTTGAGGTCATCATTTACTTTTTATGTAGCAATTGAATTATTAAAAGCTCTAAATTTATATTAATCATGTGATAATAATTTAAAAACTATATTAATAATTGTTATATTCTTTGTATTGTTTTAAATGAAAATAAATAAGGAAGAATGGTTATGTATTTTATACAATCATATTAAAAAACAATATATTTAACTAAATCCAAAAGAAAAATTCATTTATAATAGTTTGGGTCTTTTAATTCATCACCCCATGAGAAATTTCACTCTCAAAATATTCATTTCCACCACCATAAAATAGATGAGAGAAATCATGTCTCATCACTTCTTCTGATTCCCACTTTTCCATATCAAACATGCGGCTTCTCTACAACACTTTATTAAGTTGACTAGTCTTATTTCATATGACATTGGCTCTGTGATCTAATATATTCAATAGATTCTCCTCAAAGGAATGATCATTCTCAAATGGTACCACATCTGGATTGTGTAGATGTGGGGGTTTGGTATGTAATTCCTCAAGTGTGATAAATTTAATATATCATGAACTCAATATAGGTTTGAGGGGAGTGAATGTTGACAGACCGTTGATCGTATACTGTTAAGGATGTCTAAGGGGCTGATATTTCTTGTACTAAGCATTCCCTTCTTCCAAAATATCATCACTTTCTTTCATAGAGAAATGTAGAGGAATTCTATTTTTCCAACGTCAAATAGTAGGTATCATTGATGATTAACATCATAGCTCTTTTTTCGACTCTGAGTAGTCTAATGGTTCTATTAAATAGTCTTAACCTTTTCAACAATTTCCTCAACTATTTTAAGACAAATTAGTGTTTTATACCAACCATCATCCATTCACAAATGTGTCCTATGCCTCTTCCCATAAATGGCTTCATAGGGACCCATTTAGATTCTCGCATGGAAACTATCTTAAGAGAACCCGACTATAGGATGACGTTAATCTCATACTCCTTGAAGTCAATTTAGAATGCTCTCAACATTTCATCAAGTGCATAGATATTCCACTATGATTGTCCATCCTATTGAGTTTGATAATCCATGAACAAGTTGAACTCATTGTTATGAGAGTGATGGAGACTCTTCACGGATAAATAGGTTAATGAAGGATCTTGATCAGGTACAATAATTAGTGGTACTCCATGCAGCCTGAAAAATTATATGATGTATATCCATTCAAGGTGATCCAGTGAGAATTCCACTTATGTCACAATGATGTCTGTAGTTATTGTAGTATAATCCACCATAACACATATAACATTATTCACCCTTGATGTCTTTAGAGGATCAGTGAAAAATATTATCATGATGGTTTCCCATTTCTATGTAGTTATGCATATTGGTTTAATTATTTTGTTGTTTTTTCCTTTCTATATTTACTTGATGACATACAATATATTTGGATGTAAATTTTGTGATCTTTTTCTTCATATTGTCCCGCAAATAGTGTTTTTAGAGATATCGATACATCTTTGTTCATTCTTTGTGGATGGGGATGTTTGACCAATGGGAATTATACAACATATCCTATTATAACTAATATTTTGATGGGACACATAGGCTTAATGAAAATCTCAAAAAACCATCCACATTAATATTGAACTCTATGTATTTCTATTTCCTTATAGATTCTACATTGTTCTGAATACCTACATCAACTCTATGAGCATCCATTAACTTATCCATAAGAGATTTCTAAGAAATCATTATCCAAATGATTGATGATATTAATTCATTTATGATTCCCTTTTCCATCCATTCCAAATCTAAGAAGAATGGATCAGAATTATTTATCATAAATGATATAATTTTCGGATCCTTTCATCCTAGATAGTCTTCCAATTTATTCTACTTCAACATATGGTAGTGGTTTGAGAATTCATAGTCTTTGATCAGCTCTAACCATCATCATTGGAATGTATTTATCTCTCTCAATGTTAATATATACTTGATAATTTATTTATCTTTATATATTTCACACTTATAACCAATGAGATAAGGATGCAAAAAATTTAAGGTGAAAATCATTGCCTCCCAGTCCAAACCATTTATTGGGTAGGTCAACTCATGAACATGAAAGCACCTTGAAGCATAAGAAATGACATTGTCATTTTGGATCAATAGACATCTAAGTCCCTTCATTGAACCATGGTTGAATTCAAAAACAATCTCTCCACTTATGGGTAGTGTGAGAATAGTTTTAGTGATAAGCCTCCTTTTCAACTCCTGTAAGATTTCTTAACATTTATAATTCAAAGAAAACATGACTCCCTTGCATGTCAGTTTGGTTAGAGGGTTTGAAAATCACTAGATATTTCTCATAATTAATAGATAATTGATAGAAAACCCAAAGAAACAATGAATATTTGTAAAATTGATGGCCATTTCCATCCTTAAATTACTTTTATTTTTTAAGCATCTACATATATCCCATTTCAAGGGAGGATATTTCCCATGAAAAGGACTTCTTACACCCGAAATCACATTTTTTATACATCGCATACAACAGTCTTTTTGCTAGGGCTTTAGTATATTATTCAAATGATCCTCATACTCCCCTTTACTTTTTTTGTATATTATAATATTATCTATAAATACTACAACAATTTTGATGATATAATCTCTAATGTCACTATTTATTATGTCCAGGAATATTGATGGATAATTAGTGAGTCTGAAAGGAAATACTATTAATTCACAGTGCTCGTTTCAAATAAAAAAAATTAGTCTTGGGGATATACTCCTTTTTAATCTAAACATGGTAATATCTAGGCCACAAATAATCATTGGAAAAGTATTTTGTTTCATATATTTGATCAAAAAATTCATCAAACTGTGGTAAAGGATACTCGTTCATTAGCATGATCATTTTGAGGAAATGATAATCAATTCAAAGGTGCATTGACCCATCCTCTTTCTTGATGAAGAGGACTGATGAACCCCATGGTGAAGAAATTGGTTATATGAAACCTTTATCTATATTATATAATATTGGTATCTTTACTTCCTCATATTCCAAAAAAATACATCCTATACTAAGTCTTTGAGAGTGGTAATGCCCTGGGAATATGATCGATATAAAATTCACCATCTCTTCTAGGAGTAATACTAGGAAATTCATCAAGAAATGTATCACTGTATTCCCAAATAATGAGAATTTATTCAATGATGATTATATAATTTGAATAAATCATTTGATCATGATATGCGTGCTCATAAAGAAAAATATACATGCTTGATATGATACTTCTAAATAAGATTCATAAATTTTCTTGCATTTGTACAGAATTGGAGGCTGATATGCATTACAGAGTATGACTTCCATGTCACAAAAATTCATGTTGGCTCTATATTGGGAATTTCCATCCATGCATATAATTGCATAAAATTTGATCAAAGTGAGTATGGTATGGTTTTCTTTGAAATTCATCCCACATACATTGATAGAGGAGGAGTATTATACTTGGTATGCATTAATTTCCCAATTTTTCATTTTCACCATCATATCTACTTGTATGTTTTTTAGCGTTGTTGGAATAGTTATACAATAATTTAGTGATATAAAGGAATTCATATTACTAGAATCAAAAAGTGTGTTTACTATTAATGAATGAATAAATAGCATACCACTCACCACATCGTTGTTGGGATTGTCTTTGGCTATAGTTATACAAAAATATCTCCCTTTCTACCTTAGATGTTGTTGGTTGTCTCCAAAATCCATTGGAACATTGCAATGGTTTGAAAATTTCCATGGTTCCTTGCAGTAGTAGAAATGAAAATTATGGTGAGGGTTGATTATAGAATTATTTTCCTCCTTCATAATAGAAGGTTTATCCTACCAGAAATCAAATGTCTAGTACCCTCCCATCCCACACCAATTGAATTTCCTCACCCCCTTCTAGAAATATATAGGTTACTTCTTAACACACCATTGTAAAGTTGTATTTTGAAATTTCATGGAACTCTTAGATCTCCCTATCGGACTACTATAATTGAATTACACCTTCCACTTCTTATCTCAGTGACACCCCTAAGCTTATCCAATCTTTATTTTGACTTTGAGGGAACATTAGACAATTTCATTATAGCTATCAATGTTACGGATCTCAATATATCATCGTAGTCTAGGTTTTCTTCCACAAAAGAATAGTTCAACCCTACAGTTATGTGTAATGAAAAATCCATAGGAATACCATGCATGTCTTGTGATGTATGACTCGTACGCCCAGATAGATTCATTGTATTTTGTTTTAGGTAATAGAAATTCTTTTCCATTTTAAGATGAAGAGTGAGAGGGAAATATTTATCAAAAATTTTTCAGATATCCTTTCCCACCATTGCTTCAATATATTCCTCAGGATTCATAATTTTTTGATCAATGTCAACCATTGATCAGCTTCAACCTCCTTATGATAAACAGCCAAAAGAACTGTCTCTTGTTCAATGCATTGAAGGATGGATAACTTCTTATCAATGGAGTTGATCCATTGTTCGATGATAGGGGGATCATATGATCCATTGAAGGAAGTGGTCAATTTTTTCATGCATCTTGTTCCCCTTTCATGGTATTTGGGTGCTCAAATGGATATAGGTTACTATTCAAAACCTGATTTATCTAAGAGAGTATTTTCATGATGTTTTTGATTCCTACTCCCATCGGGTTGTGCATCTCATTGTTGAAGTCATCACATTGCTCTTCACATTGATTTTTTACCCGATTAATCTTATTTTTGGCCATTAGATAAAATAAAGGGAAAATTAACTATGGGTATATTTAACATTTAAACACATAAATGGTAATCAAAGACAGTAAATTGATAACAGATGACAAACTTAAATTTTCATAACTTATGTATTTCATGGATTTAGTATTTATTTATCCACAATTTATTTCCTAACATATACTCTTATACACATTTTTAAATCTCTTAATAATGGTTTGTAATGATATTTTGAATTTATATGTAACAACCACCCCAGAGTGTTAAACCTAGTTCAGAGTAAATCTCATTGATGTGTACCATGTTTCCTCGAGTCAGATTGGGAACACCCTGTTAATGTTCTTAATCTTAAGTAAATATGTGATAGAACAACATCCACTTATAGTATCCAAAAAGGGATGCATTTACTTAAAAACACATAATATATACTCAATAGAATTTTAGGAATGTATTATTATACATTTTTCTATCTCTATCTATTTTTCTATAGTTTTCTAATCCTAATCCCAAACACCACTCTACCTTTTCATATAATACTAACTATAACAACCCATGTCATAATTAAAATTTTCAAAATGACTTCATTATAAAAACATTAAATTAATACAACCCAAACGATCGAGATTTATATTATATTTGGGAGTTAGGTACATTACATTATAACATTAAACATGAATTCCAACATCTTTATTGAAAACTTATTTAACATGCATGAGTTTATAATTTCATTGGACAACCTAGAAAAATACATAATAATATGGTGAGTCATAAAGACCAGTACTAGAATAAACATGGAATAACATGAGTATAATAATACATGTTAGACAAGGCATATCAGTGAGGAATAAATGGACATGAATAATAATCCATCATATTACATGATAATCATAACATGGAAAATGTGGAAAAAATAAAAACACTACATAATAAACATAGTTCAGGGATAAATCACCAAGGCATCATGGTGTAAAATGTATCACAATAGAATCTAGAATAACCATATACCCAAATGATGTATCATGATACTAATAATCACCCTATTCATTTGATTTCTATATAATTTTGGGTGCACTAATCATTTTTATTTCATTCCCATGCTTCAATGTGTCCCAATGACCAAAAAAATGGATTCATTGATCATCAAAACATATTCTAAGTTCATGTAGTGTGGGATAAATACATTAATTTCCCCAATATAAAATTATATTTTCACATAACATTACACCATATATAGTATTTCGGTATGTTATTCACTAAAAAATTTCTTTGGAATTGAATATCACTGTGAAAATTTGACAGCATTACGACATCACTTAAACATTCAAAACATTTGTTAATGATAAAAAATGGGTATCTAATAATTTTTTAATTATCTGGATATGAATAGGCACATATAAGTACATTTGCACACATATATAATTATAAAAAAATGCATATGAAAATATATAAGAATCAATAAAAAGAGAATGAAAAGGATGCTTATGAAATTTCGATTTGGTAATGGGTGTACATGGGAGTGATTAATGAGATATAAAGGGGCCCATAATCATTTATAAATAATAAGGTAAGTATTTAATAGTTTTGAAAACATAACTCATAATAGTAATTTAAAATAAAAAGTCATAAAAAGATAAATAATCATTGATAGTGATGAGAAAGTAACAACCCTTTCTTGAATATATGGATCCAAAATCATGGATAGGGGTTTCGTGATAGATTAGGGAGCATTGAAAGGATTATAAAGATAGGAGGTAGGAGTAAGAACATGATCCATGGATTTTTATTGTAGACAAGTGGAAGAATGGGGTGTTTTATATAATAAATACTAGGATAATTATTTAATATTTCAAAAACATATGTTTTAGGCTCTATATAACAAAATATTCATAACTAAAAACCATCCGATGGTTTTTAACCAATATTTTTTATATAAATTTGGTTGGTTTTCATTAATTTATTTTAGAAAATGGCCAATCATATAAAAATAAATCTCCTTCACATGTGGAGGGGAGTCACATGTATAAATAAATGAATTTAAAACATTAAATTATATTAAATGTTTTTGGTGGATTCATAAAGGAATAAAAAATATAATAAATCAAAGATAAAATAACATTTTTTAATTTTAAAAAATATATTTTTCTGAGGATTCCTATCATAGTAATTTTTATATCATTTTTGGGTAATTACGATGTCTTAAAACCCACAATCGTATATTTAAAGGGAATTTAATATTTATCGAATCATTCTACTATCTCGAAAAATTACGAAAAAATCACTATTTGATAATTTTTATTCTATAATTACAATAGTAATTTTTATTTTATTTAAATAATTTTTTAAATTATGTTCATTTTCAATTTTAAAATAATATTTGAAATCTATTGAAAAAATGATTTGTTTTTTATGATAATAATTTTTGAACCCTTATAAAAATTACATATCTATTCAAAAAAATTATTTGACCGTTTATAATTAATAAAACTTATTTAATACTGGCATTTTATAAAATTATTTTTTATTTTAAACCAAATAATTCAACAAAAATAAATCAGTAAATTGAATTTTAATATATCTCAATAATACAATATGTGATTAATTGAATCAAAATAAAATTCATTTATAAGGTAACAATAAAAATGAAAAAAAATTAATGATTCTATTGAATCTAAATATTCATATGATTATATTCTTGAAAAATATCTCTTTATTATGCTGTAAAATTCCCTTGGAGTAAGGTTTGTGACTGTGAGACTTTCTTGGGGTTGTTCGATGAACATGGTTTGGGTCATGATCTCTAGGAGCCAGAACTTCTCCAATTAATAGTTTGTTTCCTTCTTATGTTTTTTGGAACTAATATTGGTCTTTCAAAGTGAAAATCCAAAAAGATTTAACTTCCCTTATAATCTCTGATAAATCTGTTCATAGGGCATGATTTTACTGGTTGATACCATCACATTATTTGTCGGTTCCAATTGGATTTGTTGAAGCACTACATTTATATTAATCATGTGATCACTATGTAATAACTATATTATGATAAATAATATTCATAATGGTATTTTAAATCCAAATATTTAACCAAAGATTTGAATTTTTTTCAATAACCATATTACATAAAAAGACATTTAATTAAATTATAAAGGGAAATTCACTTATAACTATTTCAGTCATTACAGTTCCATTTATTATGGTTGTGTATCTATAAGTGTAGGAAATGTATTAAATTATCGGAATTGGTCCTTTAAATTCATATGTTTTGGAATAATGGTAAGAGATATACTAATTAGGATTAACTTGTGGTATGTCTCACATATGGGTCTTGATATCAGAGTACGGTAAAATTTGGGTTTTGACCAATGTTTTAGTCAATTCAGTGTGTGTGGTGGTTTTTGGTGACCTCAAGAGGGTTTTCCACGTTCTATTAAATGCTGTTAATGTGAAACATGGATAGATACATCCACATGTAAATCTATGCTTGAATGGTTTTATCTGATTTTGGTAAAGTCTTGTTTATTCAGTGTGATAGTTAAATTTTAACACATTGATTTATAGAGTTTTGGGTTAGTATTGTTTACAAGGGTACAATCATACATATTCTTTATCCTGTTATTATGACACATTCTTATCATTGTTATCGTTGTTGACCCTTGGTTGATGGATTTGAGTTTGGTGGAGTATTTCTAAATTCGTATGGTCATGAAGCATGCCAGGGTTGAAATTGGTTCATGCGGTTATACCAAAAACATGTGTATGTATAGGATTATTGGATATAAGCATTGAGAATACCCAAGTATTGGAATGATTTAATGGATATGAGGCATGGTATGTTTCTTAAATAGATTATTGATCCTAGAAAGAATGATACATGACTGATGGTATTTTCTATTGGGTGTTTGTAAATTTTTATATTGTGACATGTGAAATTGAGGTTTCAATAAAATTGGGTTGAATTCCACATGCATGAGTTCTGTGGTGTTTTTTGGTGTAATTTTCTTTAGTATCATATGAGTGAAAACATGTGGCTTGTATTAACGCCCACTACATAGGGGATCATATTCCCAATGATGCCACAAACAATAAAGGGATATCTTTATAGATATGGGATGACTTCCAATGTATAGGTGGTGGTCATAGAAATACCAAGAACCTGATCATCAGAAGAAAATCTAGAGAATATTTCCCTGACATCACAAGAGGTATGCCATAACTCTGATTCAAATCATCATGTCAAAGGGATCAATATCATATACTATGTTTCTAATTCCACATGAACCCTAATAGGAATGATCTATGTGAGTTCACTCGACCACTGCTTGTCCAAACTTCACTAACTGAAGAATCCCACAACATCGCCTCTCCCCCACATCTCATACTACCAAACTGAGGCCATCATTGCATTCTATGTGAAAAAAAACATATTGTATGGGCTATTTACTCATGCGAAGTGTAAAAATAATGAAAAAGGTAAATATTCACAATTGAATGCCTAAAAATTTCATATGGTACATGTCCCATAATCATGGAACATATTGAGTGGATCACGCAATTGTGATCCCCATGGAAAAACACATGTGATCGACAACTCATTCGTCCCTAACAGACACCCGGTGAAAAAAGCACATTCATCGAAAACGCCCCGAATGACTCTCATGGGGTGAAATCCCTAATTTCTAATTAACATTACTAATTTTCTTAAATAAATTCCATCATTAACATCTGGGCAATAACACCACAGACATCGCCTCAACTGTGTGCACCATGAAGATGTTATGGTAGGTCGAAGTTGAATAATAATAAAATATTATTGTCATTTCAATATTTAATGGCCTCAGGGAAGGAACCCAACTCATAAAACTCTCAAACAATGATCGAAGGGTCTGTTTCAATGAAAGGATAATTTTTCCGCAATATGCTCAAAAATAAGACCCTAGTTTTTTGAGTTACAGGGTTTTAAGAACCCCCAACTCATTTGGCTGGAAAAACCTCATCTAACCACACCGGACTGAAAGAATCCTCCACCTCTATAAACCACTACCGACATGATGGAAACAACCACTATCCAAAAAGTTGTCTTCCACCAAAAACATACACAATTTCTTATAGCCTATCTGAGACCACCGGGTAGCCTGCCTGATCTCCTCCGCCACCTAAAACAACATAAGAAAACCATTACAGACCACTGGGGACAACCTGATGCTCCAAATTATAATCATATACCAGATTTGGGATCCTGAGATACCGATATGCTCTGTTATGGCCTCAAATAAAAGCTTCAAAGACGATTCAATATGAAAAAGATTTGTATGGTCTTAAAACTCAAACCTCCAACCATGTAGTTGAAATGTCCGAGCTTCGTATATAGAATGATACCAGCGACGAGCTGATGTTCTATGTCCCGCTGATCAGCATAAAAAACAGAACCTGGGGGAATATTCCTCGGATTTTTCATTGAAGTGAGATGGGTAGATGGCCCCCTACGTAGCAATGTGATGGGTGGAGAAAGGAGATGATTGTTTTTTTGTAAAAAAAATTTCATTTTAACTCCCCATCAACACGCATCCGAACTAGCTCCAAGTGTCGACTAAAATTATGTCATGCCTCGGGTAATCATGGTTATTTAAGATCAACAATGATATCTAAAATTTGATTTGATACTCTCTTAGGGATTTATTTTAGTTGGTGTTCAAAATAAATAAATTATATTTATTTACCAAAATTCCCTCTAATTCATTTTCTAAAGTAGGCTCATGCCGAAAAAACTCCGACCCCACCAAGGGTAAATGAGTTGTTAGCGATGCACCGAAGGCCTTGTATTTTTGATCTGAGATACTGGTCATGAGATAACTCTATTACACTTTGTGAATAGTTTAAAAATAATTAATTTTTTTATAAAATTTATTCCTTGAACATCGGGCTGGGGAATCGAAAAACATTTTTCTACCTAGATCTGAAATGATTCATAGAAATATTCCATAGTATAATAGGGAAAACCCTAAGCATCTATATCTTCTCCACCTTAAGACTTTTCATCCTTGAACATCTATAGGCATGATGGAGAGAAACTGAACTCCGAACTAGGTGTCCCGCAATAGCTATTTTACCACAAAACCACAACAAAAGCCACCAAGGGTTCATGTGATACCAACTAGCACACACTATGGGTACCTATGTCCGTTCTGAAAAACTCCCCTACACACAACCATGCATCGTAAATAAATTTCATATGAACTCTTCCACCAAACCATAACACTATACACTTTGGGTGGAACTCGCATTCCAAAATGTATTTAATCACATCACAAAAAACATCTTCATGGGGGAAGGATTCTTATTCCTTGTGCATTCAAAGAACATCGAACAACACCAACTCAAGGTCTTACCATCAGCCAAAAAAACCTCGATCAGGAAATGAAAATTAATTAGTACCACCTAACATTGTCTATAAAATCTACAGTTGAATGTAGAAAGGACACAGAGAGTACCTCTACCCATCCGCAGAGCCCCTAGGTCAAAAACCTCTAAGGCTTGTAGTTGTCCCCGCCCGTGTACTCAAGCTCCCTTTTCCTAGTGTTGATCACCTAGGGGTTTTTTTGGTGGAAACTCATACCGGCTTCCACCTCATGATACTACACCTACTCCATTGACATGTCGGCCGCCCTACGGACCCCAAAACATGAGACACATCCTCTTCTATGGTGGAATGTCAAATAACACACTATCATCAAAAAGGTGGGTCATAGGATCTATAAAAATATATCCCTAACTATCACATGCATGAGACCACCTCTCCTATAGGTGACCAAGAAAGGACTGAGAGCCCTATGATCCCTGAGCCTTATATCCTCCATCCTGGGGTTGCCTCCTGAAATGTTATGCACATCTAGACCCACGAGCATACCATCGGTTACCAGTTAGCAAACCAGGTGGTGATGTATCATCTCTTGCATTCCCAACACTGACAGTTAGAGTATGCTCATCCAGAAATCTCTCCTCCACCAAGGACCGCTCTAGACCTCTAGTACAGGGGGAGGGGAAGGAAAAAAGGAATCCCCATCATCTTGAAAGTCTCTATACAGGACATTCATGATCATCTAATCCCTAATTAAAGGGATACAAACCATATATAGAGGGCAGGGCAATAGGTCTATAAACCATTCCCAGTACTCTGACATAGTCATTCCCCCTTCCAAAGCTACATAAGCTCCTGGATCTTCACTGAGTTTAGCATGACCATAGGGAACTCTTCCATGAAGAGATTCTCAATATTTTTCTATGGGAGCATCTCCTTTTGTGGGATTATATCACCAGACTCCACCATCGCACGACCGGACCATGATAAAGGATCTTTACTAGGTTCACTATCTAATTTGAATGGTACATTACTAGACAGAAAACTTAAGCGACTGCCTCATATTATTCTTCATCTACCTGGGGGTCTAGATCACCCCAGTACATCAGAACTCTCTTCCTCTAGAACTCATTCATCACACACCGCTTGCGCATATCCTCCTCTTTCACTACTGGCACAAAAAAATTCTCAACATGTGGTGGCTCAAATGGCGGACCACTTGGAGGTCCATCCATTGATACTATTCACAAATAAAATGAATCTATCCTTCCATACTGAGTTTAGTACAGATCCTAGAGAGTATGCAGCTTCAGCAGGAGAGAATGACTATGTTCGATTACTCAAAGAGGTTTACAACCATTTCACTCTAATGTTCTAATATTGTTCATGCCCTGTTCAATAGATATTTTCTAACCTTCCATGATTATATGAGGGATCTAGTTGATAAGATTCCATGGAAAATGTATTGTCGTGATTTTGGGGGTCTATAGGGTGGAAGACATAGAGATTGAGTTATTGTAGTTGTGGGAGGTGGAAGGAGGTACGAGTTACCACTAACACTACCCCGAGGTGGTCCCTATCGGGATCATGGAGCTAGAGGATGGTGTAGTGCACAACATTAGGCCATAGTGGTCGTTGAACCAAAGGATCTGCATATGGATAAAAATACACTCTCTTCCCTTTCTAATTTCTATAGTAGTTTTGAAAGACAATATAAGGTGGTACTCTTTAATTTCTTTTTGTGGCTTGAGGATTGTTCCGGTCATTGGTAAGACCCATTGTTGGTGTTGTTTTTCATTCTTTGAAAGCATGAGGAAGAGGGATCCTTCCCCCATTGAGACATTTTTTCGATGCAATTAAAATTTTGCGGGTGAGTTAGTGCCTCCCAAAGTGGATAGTGTAGAGGTGTGTTGGACGTGTACCTATGAATTTTGTTTTTGTGGTAGGGTTTTGTGTTGGAGAGTTTGTGAGAAAGGCATTGGGTTCCCTTGAGTGTGGGGTAGTGGGCAGAACGAGAACCCATGGTCTCATTGTTGTGGTTGTTTGGTGAACTAACTGGTGTGTGAGACCCAGTTAAACATTTAGTTTCTCATCCTCATGATAGTTGATTTTTGGGGATGAAAAGTCTAAAATTGGAGAGGTTGTTTCATCTTCGGGGTTTCTCTACCAATCATTGGAATATTCATACAAATAATTTCAAAGATAGGCATTGAGACAGCATGTGTTTCCATGTCCTGGTGTGCCTAGAATAAATTTTATAAAAATATAATGAAATGTATACTATGAATGTAAAAAATGATTTATCTCCTAAATGGTATCATGGATCAGAAATCATAGGGCACAGTTGTGTACAAATCATTATGTTTACCCTAGGTAGTGTATGAGTTTTGTTAACGCGGGATACTGTTGAAAAGTTTATCCATGGGATTTCTAAAATTAGATTAAATTACTTTATTTTTTATTCTATCTCTACTAACATCTAAACAAAGTCTCAGATCAAATTTTGGGGTCCTATTTTGAGTCCAAAATGTCGTGTCGACCCTAGGTGTAACATAATCTTAGTCGTCGTAGGGTGTCTGGTCATAGACATGTTGACGAGGAGTTAAAAAGAAGAATTTGTTAAAAAACAATAAATCATCTCAATTCTCCCCCACATACCATTGCTATGCATGATGCCATCTCCTCCTCTGCCTTTGACAAACGAAGCATGGAAAGTGCCTCTAGGTGATTTTTTTGATTTCGATCATCAAAAAATCAAGCATAAGTGCATCACGATCTTCGTTCTACACACAAACCTATAATGATTTTCCAATGAGGTAGGTGTTTTGTGTTTTAATCCCATACTACACTTTTACAAGCTAAATTATCTTTTAATATTGGATTTTATTTCATAGATGTGTAGATCAGGATCCAAGAATCCTAGATCAATTTTATTATCTAAATTTGGATCACCGAGGTGACCTTATTGGTCCGTGAAATTTTTCCTACGAGGTTTTCTGTAGAGGCAGAGCTTCAGCATGCATCATAGTGGTTTTCGACTAGGTGTAGGGTTGTGAGGTAGTTTCTAGCAAGTGGTGTAGTGGTTTCCAGTATGCCACAAGGTGAACCAGTGGTTTCTTGTAGCTGCATGAAGGTTTTCACCAGGTGGCGTGGTGATTTCCTACGAAGTTGGAGGATTCTAGCACGACGGTGTTGGTTTCCACCATAGTAGTATCATATTTCATTAGGGGTGGTTTCGGATGGTATGACATGGCCATTCAAGGCCGGTCCATCCAAATTAGGCAGGGGTTCTATAATCCCCCTAACTCGCAAACCAAGTGTCCAATTTGAGAGATCTTTCTAGTGATGTGATCCATGAATCAAGACAGACAATTTTACCATGGTTTGGGAATTTTTGGAGTTGGGTTCGAGACCCGGGGCCATGAAACATTGAAATAAATATAATATTTTATTATTATTCATCTTCGACCTACTATAACTTCTGCATGGGGCATAAATTTTATGCTCTGTAAGTGGCATTGTGACCCTGAATATAATGCAGACGTTTTTAGATATATTTCCTATCCATAGTAGGAAATCTGGTTGTGGGCCCCATGAGGGATGTTTAGGGCAATTGGGAAGAAATTTGGCTTTTTGTAGGGTGACCATTTGGGAAGAACAAGTAGTTGATCCTGTGTGTTTTTCCTTTAGGATCATAATGGCGTGATCCATTTGATGTGTTCTGAGAACGATGTATGGGCCCTACATGACCTGTTTGTGGTTTTTGTAGTGAATAATTCTCTATTCACCGTTTTTTCATTCCAAATGATTAAATAATACATCCTTTGTGTTTTTATGCCTAGAACGTGATGATGGGCTCAGTTTGGGCCTAAGAGATGTGGAGAGATTTGATGTTATGGGTCTCTTGGGATAGCGTTGTTTGGACCAGAAACTGTTGAGTGTTCAACCTTGGTTCATTCCAATGAGGGTTCGTGGGGAATTACAACCCCATTATAGGTTTTTTATCCCCTAAAAATGATGAGTTATGATAGTGTTGTGGCATCCCTCGGGTAAGGCTGGGGTAGGATCCTCTAGCTTTGCTTCCCTAGATCCGGTTCTTGGTATCTCTATGACCACCTATACATGGGATGAAATCCCCAATCTATGAGGGAATCTCTATAGGATTTGTGGAATCATCAGTAATATTATCCCTCATGCATTGGTTGGTAATTTTTGGGTTTTAGTATCTTCTGTTATATGATCCCCTACTCACCCTGTGGTTTCGGTATGGTTTTTGGTATCGTTGGTATGATCCCCTACTTCGTGATTAATACTGGATGGGGTTTTTTAGGATCATCACGGCCACATTTACATTTTAAATGATTCTCTATCTGAGTTATGTGGTCTCAGTGATGGAAGATTGGGTTTTGGTATCCCCTAGTGGATCCTAGGTGTGACACTCTCTCTAAGAGATTATGGGCTACTGGTTGGGGCATGGTATCTTCATCAAGATCCTAGAAGTGATCCACTATATGAGGAGTTTTGGATTCTAGTTTTCTAGTAGGATTTGTTGTATCCACTATTGGATCTTTGGAGGGATCCCCTATATAATGATCGAGATATGTTGAGTTTCAAGATTTCACGGTTTGTGGGGATATCTGATGAACATCTTCTCTGGGTTATGTGTTTCTTTAGAGCCTCGAATCGAATCTGCTACTAGTGATGAGGTTGGAAACTCATGAGTCTCATTTCCTGAGACAAGTATATTAGGTGTGTTTTCTATGTTTCCCATGGGGTGTTGTCACATCATCCATAACACACCCTGGGGTTTGAGCAAACTAGTCGATTTCAGCCGAGGAGGGTCACTAGATAGAGTATCCCTATCATTTGGGTTCCCTTCGGATGGGGTGAGCGGAGTGAAGAATTTCAGTTTCTCCCATATCATATGGGTTTTTGGGGTTCATATAGATTATCTTTATACTCCCCCCTACAAGGGGTTTTCCCACACTTGTCTTGTTTCTTGTGCAGACCACATTCCATTCAACTGAGTCCTAGGAGGAATTAGAGTAGTTGGAGCATTGTGAGCTTGACTGACCAGGATTTTTACTGGAGCTAGGCCAAGGAGCTTACCAGAAAGATTTTTACAGATGTCCCCTCCTTCTGAGCAGGTTGGATGCTTTTGCATTTTTCTTTTAGTGGGCCCTGTATTTTCCATTTTTGTAATGTTGTTGTACTCTGGAAGTGTAAGAACCCGGTTCTTGTTTTAGAGGTACGGGCTTCTTCTTTTCCTTTTCCTTAAGTGATTTTGGGAAAATATGGAAAATGGAGAAAAATCCTAAATTTTGGAACTACACGTCGTGTACTTTATCCACACGCCATGTACTTTGGCCGTGTTGGGATGAGTACACGGGGCATGTAGCCATACCGACGACGAAGGGTGTAGGAACCGACTACATGTCGTGTAGTGGTACCTTACATGCAGTGTAGTCAGTCGGAAGGATTAAACAGTAAGGCGGTGGCGTCGTCATGAGCTGGGCGACAGTACACGCCGTGTACTCGTGTCGACGTATGAACAGTGTGACGGTGCCGCCTTTTGAACAGTTAAATGAAGGGAGTACACACCGTGTACTTGGAAGCACACGTCGTGTACTTTGTTTTTTCTGCTTAAAATAGGCAGTAGCCTCCTCATTTGGCAGAGGAGGCACTTGAGCCGTTTTGGAGCCAAGGAGGACGGCAGGACCTTTGAAGATCTTTCGGGTGTTCGTCTGGAATCCGATTCGGCTTCAGACGATCTTGTTGGAACCACACGGGTAATCCCTTCCTCCTCCTTAAGCCGTTATTACCAATTCAACCCCTAATGGAAGTTATTTACGTCTTAATTGGTTTGTTCTTCGTCATATCTACGCTGTTCTTGGGCGTTTCTAGAGCCGGTGTTCGGGAATAGCGTTCGTTGACGTATAAGGTAGGTGGCTTGGTGTTTATTTTCCAACTGTTGTGCATTTTTTGTGCGTTTTTGTGCCATGAACCCATGTTGGGGTGTCTTGTGGCTGAGGCTATTGCTATATTTAATGCCTAGAATTGCATAGGTGATTAAATTGTGATAATAAAATGTTGTTTGGGATCGTTGCTTGGATCCAGGACCATACCGAGGGGTGTGTTCCTCTGTTTAGTCGTTTGGCCAGGATACACGAGGGTATGCCTTAAATGTAGTAACGGTAGAATTTCCTTGAGAGGAATTTCTTGTTTACTGCATTTTGATATGTTGGGCATGGCCCGGTTACCTGTTTATCCTGAGGGCATGGTTGTGATTAGTCTGAGGGCGTGACTGTTTTTGCCCGAGGGATATCGTTATTCCACCTGAGGGCAACCTTTCGTGCCTGGGGGCTTGACTTCTATGCCTGAGGGTGACACTTCATATGCCTGAGGGTGAGAATTTCTGTTACACCTGAGGGAAATACCTGCGGGTTGGATTCTGTATGGCCTGAGGGAAAGCTTGAGGGCGTGGTTACTATTTTAGCCTGAGGGCACAGTTCTGGTTAGCCTAAGGGCTTGGTGCTGTTGAGCATAAAAATGGTACTAAATTAAAGGAATTAGATGAATAATAAAATGGAAATTTAACTATTAAGTTAGTTACTTTTGAGTACTGCTTAGTTATTGCATTTTACTACTGCACACTTGTTGCATGTTTTACACACAGTTGAGCACGAGCCTTTGATGGGTGCCTACTGAGATATATTTCTCACACCCTGTTTGGGTCACGCTTTTCAGCACAAACAGATTACGTTGCTAGAGGTGTAGATAGGGGCGAGAGTCCCTATACAGGTACTTGACTATTGCTGAAGAGTAGGAGGGCATCGGACCGAGCCTAGGCTCGCGATGTCGCTGCTAGCTGTTTGCTTGCTTCGTTCTACTCTGTTTTCTGGTGTACTGTATTGATGTATAACATGTTCTAGCTGTTTTCTTAGAATTTGAACATGTAGCATCATCACTTATATACTGTTGGTTATATCCACTATTGTAGTTATTTCAGTTGTGTATGTTTACTGCTTCCACTGTTTTTGTATGTTTATTTTGGTTTTCCTCTACGCTACACTTTGACAAATGAGGGCATAGTTTTCCCACTATCAGACCTGGGCCCTTGCTACTAGTCGGCAACCTCTGGCATTTGGGGAAATGTGCTTGAGGTCACATGGTGAACTGGGCTCGGGGCAACCGTTGCGTGGCACCTGGGGCTGGGACGTTACAAAGTGGTATTAGAGGGTGTTTCTTTTCTTTGACTTACTATTTGGAGCTGTAGTCAGGGAAAGTATGGAACGGTAGTTGGTAATAAGCTGTGCCCGGGTGTAGCTAACCCGTGTATAGGGAAAAGCCTGTCTACCTTGTATTTTGCATTCTTTGGATTTTTGCAATTTTACGGTTGATATGTTTTCACCGCTGGGTGACGCACTTGGATTGTGCTGGTTATATTTTATCTGTGGGTTCTATTTAGTTGCAACCCGATGAGATGAGGGTATGTCATCTCATGCATCATATAGTCACATTCTAGATACCACATGCCATGCATAGTTTCCATTCCATGTAGGTGCATTAGAATTTGCATGTTGTTGGGATAGTTTTTGTGCTAGAAAAAGCATGCTATTGTGACAGCTGCGTGATAAATACCTGCCTTGTGATATGGTATTTAAGTTGAGCTTGTTTATAGAATGGACTCCAAACATTGGTTTTTGGGGAGTATGGCCCCCCATTGACCGGAATTTGGTGGGTCATTGACTAATTGTTGGTTATAACACATATAAGATGTCAAACTTTGATTCGTGGGGAGTATGGGCCCCCATGGGTCGGAATTTGACACTTAGGTGTTGTTTTCAGTATTTTCTAGGTTCTGGAGAAGTTTCTGAGGCATACTGTCCAGAAAACCCAGAATACACGCCGTGTAGGACATCATACACGTCGTGTGTGTTCTTCTGTTCGGGAAAAAAAGAACATTTTGAGTACACACCGTGTACCCAGAGTACACGCCGTGTAGTCTCTTCCCGTGTCACAAACCGTGTGGGCGGTGACACGGGGTAGGGAAGGGCTTGGGTAAAACACGCCGTGTAGGTTTGTGCACGCCGTGTGGTGTTGATCTGGAGTCCGGTCGTGTAACTAACAACATGGTTCAGTGAACTCCTTCACATAACACGCTGTGTCAATGATGCACACGCCGTGTAGTGTGACCTGGGGACTCAGCCTTGTAACTAACAACACGGGTCGGCGTCACCTCTCCTGGAACATGTCGTGTACCTTTGGGACATGCCGTGTAGTCTTGTATGAGGATAGACCCTGTGGAGTTAGTCGTGTGGCTGGGAAACGGGATGGTGTACACACCCTGTTCGGGTGTAACACGCCATGTAGAGTAAATCCGAGTAGTCAGTCGTGTCACAGATGACACAGACAGTTGGAAAATAACACCGAACACGCCGTGTTGGTATTATACATGCCGTGTAGTTTTTTTGAACGGAAGCCGTGTGGCATAGCCGTGTGGAAGGACCCGGGCAGGGGAAGGGAAGTCAAGTACACGACGTGTAGTCAAGTACACGCCGTGTAGTCTTGTTTTGGCAATTTTGAATACCTTCTTCCTCTTGTTCCCTTTGTGGTTCCTTCACTTTTAGTCTTAATAATCCTGAATATGAGGCGTGCTTTTGACCTTGTAGTGTCATGCCGCCTAGACGACCGCGATTTGTTCGCCAGGAGAGCGGAGACGATTATACTCCGGAGATGGTGGGCCATGGGATACCAGTTGATCCACTAGTAGAGACAGATGCGGCACCAGCTGTTATATTAGACACAGGCACGGAGGCGCAGTTCCATGAAGGCTTATTGTGGTTCATCCAGACCTTTCAGGGAGCACCACAGGCTGCCACATTTATGGACGAGCTTACGCGTATTTTTCAGCAGCAGCATCCGCCTACATTTTCAGGGGATGGAGGACTATAGGCTGCAGAGTCTTGGCTAGGATTGATGCAGACTATTTTCGAGCATCTTGAGAGGCCTCCAGGGTGGAGGGTCAAGCTCGCGACTTACATGCTGCGTGATTCCACCAAGAGTTGGTGGGATGTTACCACCCAGTCAGAGCATCACATAGATATGGTGTGGGAGGATTTTCAGACAGTCTTCTATGACTTCTTCTTTCCCGAGACGCTGAGGGAAGATAGAGCTCGAGAGTTCATGAATCTGTAGTAGGGCGTTATGTCTGTGATGGACTATTCTGCTCGTTTTATGGAGCTTCAGCGCTTTGCACCCGTGCTGGTGGGTGATGAGACGCTGAGAGCCATATGTTTTGAGGATGGTATTCGGTATGACATCCGAGCACTGGTGCATGTTTTTAGGTTTCCTACTGTACACGTGATTGTGAATCAGGCGTTGATTACATAGAGGAACCTGTGAGAATCTAGTGGTGTGGTTCAGGGCGGTTCGGCACCAGTTACTAGTGCTGTTTCTACTGGAAAGAGGAAGAGATAGATTGACTTCTCTCAGGGTGGTAGTACCAGCCAGACAGCTTCCTCAGGTGGCCCAATCAGGTGCTACCAGTGTGGCAGAGAGGGGCACAAGAGGCCGCAGTGTCCATGAGACCCAGTGGAGTGCCGATATTGCGGCAAGATGGGTCACCTGCAGTGCTTTTACAGGGTGTTTCTACAAGTGTCTAGTGAGAGGGGTTCTGTGTAGACTCCACGTGTGGGAGCAGGACCAGTGGATTCTTACCAGTCAGGGAACTGGAATACGTCAGGGCGTGCAGGCAGAGATGGTGGTCGTGGTCGTGGAAGCCAGACACCAGGATCTCAGAGGCAACATGGTGGGACAGCTCAGGGTAGCTAGGCTGTGTCGCAGGGCCACGCCACTAGACAGGCATATGCAGTGCAACAGACCCAACAAGAGCAGGATCCCAGACCTTCGACAGTCAGAGGTACTATTATAGTAGCTTCATGTCTTGTCTTCAGTACTTTTTCATATGGGTTCTACACATAGTTTTATATCAGTACGCATTGTGGAGAGCCTTGGGCTTGGTGTTTCTACGTCTTCTGCTATCTTGACGCTAGACACTCTGTTGGGGACTAGGACGGTTGGTGTGCATCAATGCAAGGAGTGCCCCCTTGAGGTTGGTGGGTGTCACTTCCTTTGGGACCTCTATGTCCTAGAGATGAAGAGATATGAAGTCATTCTCAGGATGGACTGGTTGGTTCCCTTTCGAGCCATTGTAGACTGCTATTGTCGCAGGGTGCGTTTCACGTCACTAGAGGGCGGGGAGTTTCTATACAAGGGCGAGTGGGATGTTCAGGCGAGTCGAGCTGGACCAGAGCATCATGGGTGAGGTGGAGTCACAGCCCAGATTGCAAGCTTATATCTGGATGACCATAGGACTTGTCGGACGGATTTCCCTCCAGTTGTCGATCGTTTCAGGGATGTCTTCCCGGACGACTTTTCAGGTCTATCTCCAGTGTGTGAGGTGGATTTCTCTATCGAGCTTGTGCCAGGAGCAGCGCCGGTGTCCATTCCTCCTTATAGGATGGCCACTCTTGAGTAACAGGAGCTCAAGAGGCAGTTAGAGGAGTTGTAGGCAAAGGGTTTCATCCGACCTAGTACATCTCCTTGGGGTTCTCCGGTCCTTTTTGCGAAGAAGGTGGATGGTACCCTTAAACTTTGTGTGGATTATCGGAAGCTGAACCAGTTGACGACTAAGAACCGATATACCTTACCGAGGATAGATGATCTGTTTGATCAGCTTCATGGAGCACGAGTGTTCTCGAAGATTGAATTGAGATCCGGATATCATCAGCTGCGCGTTAGACCATCTGATATACCTCTCATAGCTTTCAGGAGAAGGAATGTTCTATATGAGTATACGGTTATGCCGTTCGTACTCACGAACGCGCCAGCAGTTTTCATGGATTTGATGAATTGTGTGTTCCATCCGTATCTTGATTCATTTGTGTTAGTATTCGTGGACGACATCTTGGTGTACTCTCACACTCGACGCGACCATGCCACCCATCTTGAGATTGTATTGAGTACACTGAGAGAGCATCTCCTATATGCTAATATCTCGAAGTGCCACTTTTGGATGGACCAGATTCACTTCCTGGGTCATATCATCTCAGAGGCAGGAGTTGCAGTGGACCTAGAGAAGGTGGGAATAGTAGTTTCCTTGGAGCAGCCCAAGAACCTGTTTGAGATACGAAGTTTCTTAGGGCTGGCTAGTTACTATAGACGTTTCATATAGGACTTCTCCCTCTTAGCATCACCATTGAAAGGTCTGACTAAGAAGGGTGTGAAGTTCATTTGGTCAGATGCTTGTAAGACAACTTTTCAGGACCTGAAGGGAAGGCTGAAATGAGCACCGATCCTGATACTCCCAGAGCAGGGGAAGAGCTATACAGTTTACTGTGATGCGTCAGGGATTGGGTTGGGAGCCGTTTTGATGCAGGGCGACTGAGTTGTGGTGTACGGGTCTCGGAAGTTGAGGCCACATGAGAGGAATTACCCGACGCATGATATTGAGTTGGCTGCAGTTGTGCATGCGTTGCGCTATTGGAGACATTACCTGTTGGGAGAGCATTTTGTGGTTTTCACCAACCACAAAAGACTCAAGTGTATCTTTACTCAGCGAGACCTGAATCTGAGGCAGAGAAGGTGGGTCGAGTACCTACAGTCCTTCGATTTTGAGCTTTCCTATACACATGGTAAAGGTAATGCAATAGCCGATGCAATGTGCAGGAATACTCAGATACAGGCCATGCAGGAGGCCAGTGGTGAGTGGCAGCTTATGTCTTTGTTCTCTGAGATGCATCTGGAGGTGCATGAAAGTCAGGGGCAGACTTATCTTTCCTCGTTAGCTGTGACTTCTACCCTCCTGGACAGAGTGAGGATGAGGCATCTATCGGTATCAGAAGGCCTAGTTCTACGGGATTCGGTGGCAAGTGAGGACCCTCCTCCCGGTTGGACGATAGGAGATGATGAGGTTTTTCATTTCCATGGACGTGTATGGGTTCTAGGGGATATACGTGAGGAGCTGATGTGGGATTTTCATGCTTTATCTTGGGCAGTTCATCCCGGGGTTACCAAGATGTACCGAGACTTGAGACATTAGTACTGGTGGCCTGGTATGAAGAGAGAGATAGATGGTTTTGTTATGAGGTGTTCCACCTATCAGCAGGTAAAGGCAGAGCATCAGAAACCAGCTAGTCTGTTACAGCAGTTTCCCATTCCGGAATGGAAATGGGATGATGTCGCGATGGATTTCGTGACGGGATTTCCAAGGTCACCTCGTGGCAATGACGTCGTGTGGGTTGTTGTGGACAGACTTACGAAGGTAGCTCACTTCTTTCCGATCAAGGAGACCTTTGGTGTGAACGAGATCGGAAGGCTATATATCCGAGAGATCGTACGTCTACATGGGTTCCCTCGTTCTATCATTTCAGATAGGGACGCCCGAATCACGTCTCGTTTCTGGCAGAGTTTTCAGAGGGCGCTGGGTACACAGGTGCTTCTGAGCACAGCATACCACCCTCATACAGATGGCCAGTCAGAGCGAACGATATAGGTTCTAGAGGATATGTTGCGCGCATGCGTCCTAGACTTTGGGGGCTCTTGGGAGAATCATATACCCTTAGTCAAGTTTTCCTATAAAAATAGTTTTTAGGCAACTATTGATATGGCACCATACGAGGCTTTATATGGTAGGCCATGCCGATCACCTTTGTGCTGGTTAGAGGCAGGTGAGGTAGCCTTACTGGGACCGTAGCTCATGCAGGAGACATCAGAGCAGGTCCAGTTGATTCGGATGTGGATGGCTACCGCACAGTCTCGTCAGAAGTCTTATGCTGATCGCCGTAGATGACCTTTGGATTTCGTGGTTGGGGATCAGGTTTTCTTGCGTGTTTCACCGAGGCTGGGACACAAACGGATCAAGAGACAGGGTAAGCTTTCACCGAGGCATGTGGGACCATTTGAGATTCTGGAGAGAGTCGGGCTGGTTGCCTATGGGTTGTAGTTACCACAGCGGTACCGAGCCATGCACGACGTCTTCCACGTGTCTCAGTTGCATCGCTACCTTTCAGACCCGTCTCACACCTTTCAGTCAGAGGAAGTTGAGCTTCAACATGATGCATCCTTTGAGGATCATCTGATCTGTATCGTTGACAGGAGAACGAAGGTTCTCTGAGGCCGGTCAGTTCCTCTCGTACGGGTGATATGGCAGCATGGCCGAGTGCAAGACGAGACCTGTGAGCGGGAGGCCAACGTACGTGCTCAGTGGCCAAAGCTTTTCTGATCTTTCTCTTCTCCACCCTTGAAAGGGAAATTCGAGGACGAATTTCTGTAAGTGGGGAAGTTTGTAAGAACCCGGTTCTTGTTTTAGAGGTACGGGATTCTTCTATTCCTTTTCCACAGGTAATTTTGGGAAAATATGGAAAATGGGGAAAAATATTAAATTTCGGAACTACACGCCATGTACTTTATCCACACGCCATGTACTTTGGCCATGTTGGGATGAGTACACGGGGCATGTAGCCATGTCGGCGACGAAGGGTGTAGGAACCGACTACACATCGTGTAGTGGTACCTTACACCCTGTGTAGTCAGTTGGCAAGCTTAAACAGTATGGTGGTGGTGGCGTCGCTAGCTGGGCGATAGTACACGCCATGTACTCGAGAGCACATGTCGTGTACTCATTTCGACGTATGAACAGTGCGACGATGCCGCCTTTTGAATAGTTAAATTAAGGGAGTAAACGTCGTGTACTTGGAAGTACATGTCGTGTACTTTGTTTTTTCAGCTTAAAATAGGCAGTAGCCTCCTCATTTGGCAGAGGAGGCACTTGAGCCATTTTGGAGCCAGGGAGGATGGCAGGACCTTTGAAGATCCACCGGGTGTTCGTCTGGAATCCGATTCGGCTTCAGATGATCTCGTTGGAACCACACGGGTAATCCCTTCCTCCTCCTTAAGTCGTTCTTACCAATTATTCCCCTAACAGAAGTTATTTACATTTGAATGGGTTTTGTTCTTCGTCAGATCTACGCCATTCTTGGGAGTTTCTGGAGCTTCCGTTCGGGAATAGCGTTCTTTGACGTATAAGGTAGGTGGCTTGGTGTTTATTTTCCAACTGTCGTGTGTTTTTTGTGCGTTTTCGTGCCACGAACCCATGTTGGGGTGTCGTGTGGCTGAGTCCGTTACTATATTTAATGCCTATAATTGAATAGGTGATTAAATTGTGATAATAAAATGATGTTTGGGATCGTTTCTTGGATCCATGACCATCCCGAGGGGTGTGTTCCTTTGTTTAGCCATTTGGCTAGGATACCCGAGGGTATGCCTTAAATGTAGTAAAGGTAGAATTTCCTTGAGAGGAATTTCTTTTTTACTGCATTTTGATATGTTGGTCATGGACCGTTTACCTGTTTAGCCTAAGGGCGTGGTTGTGATTAGCCTGAGGGCGTGACTGTTTTAGCCCGAGGGTTGTGGTTATTCCTCCTGAGGGCAACCTTTCGTGCCTGGGGGCTTGACTTCTATGCCTGAGGGCAACACTTTGTATGCCTGAGGGCGAGAATTTCTGTTACGCCTAAGGGCAATACCTGCGGGTTGGATTCTGTATGGACTGAGGGCAAGCCTGAGGGCGTGGTTACTATTTTAGCCTCAGGGCATGGTTCTGGTTAGCCTGAGGGCTTGGTACTGTTGACCACAAAAATGGTACTAAATTAAAGGAATTAAATGAATAATAAAATGGAAATTTAACTGTTAAGTTTGTTACTTTTGAGTACTGCTTAGTTATTGCATTTTACTACTGCACACTTGTTGCATGTTTTACACACAGTTGAGCACGGGCCTTTGGTGGGTGCCTACTGAGATATATTTCTCACACCCTGTTTGGGTCACGCATTTCGGCCCAAACAGATTACGTTGTTGCAGGTGTAGATAGGGGTGAGAGTCCCTATACAGGTACATGACTATTGCTGAGGAGTAGGAGGGCATGGGACCGAGACTAGGCTCGCAATGCCGCTGCTAGCCATTTTCTTGCTTTGTTGTACTCTGTTTTCTACTGTACTGTATTGATGTATGACAAGTTCTGGCTATTTTCTTAGAATTTGAACATGTAGCATCATCACTTATATACTGTTGGTTATATCCACTACTGTAGTTATTTCAGTTGTGTATGTTTACTTCTTCCGCTATTGTTGTATGTTTATTTTGGTATTCCACTACGCTACACTTTGACAAATGAGGGCATAGTTTCCCCACTATCAGACCTCGGCCCTCACTGCTAGTCGGCATCCTCTGGCATTTGGGGGGCGTTCGGGAATAGCGTTCGTTGATGTATAAGGTAGGTGTCTTGGTGTTTATTTTCCAACTGTCGTGCGTTTTTTGTACGTTTTCATTCCACGAACCCATGTTGGGGTGTCATGTGGCTGAGGCCGTTGCTATATTTAATGCCTATAATTGCATTGGTGATTAAATTGTGATAATAAAATTCTTTCTGGGATTGTTTCTTGGATCCAGGACCATCCCGAGGGGTGTGTTCCTCTGTTTAGCTGTTTGGCCAAGATACCCGAGGGTATGCCTTAAATGTAGTAACGGTAGAATTTCCTTGTGAGTAATTTCTTGTTTACTGTATTTTGATATGTTGGGCATGACCCGGTTACCTGTTTAGCCTGAGGGCGTGGTTGTGATTGGCCTGAGGGCATGACTGGTTTAGCCCGATGGTTGTCATTATTCCTCCTGAGGGCAACCTTTCGTGCCTAAGGTCATGACTTCTATGCCTGATGGTGACACTTCCTATGCCTGAGGGCGAGAATTTCTATTACGCCTGAGGGCAATACCTGCGGGTTGGATTCTGTATGGCCTGAGGGAAAGCCTGAGGGTGTGGTTACTATTTTAGCCTGAGGGTATGGTTCTGGTTAGCCTGAGGGCTTGGTGCTTTTGATCACAAAAATGGTACTAAATTAAAGGAATTAAATGAATAATAAAATGGCAATTTAACTGTTAAGTAAGTTACTTTTGAGTACTGCTTAGTTATTGAATTTTACTACTGCACACTTGTTGCATGTTTTACACACAGTTGAGCACGGGCCTTTTGTGGGTGCCCATTGAGATATATTTCTCACACCCTGTTTGGGTCATGATTTTCAGCCCAAACTGATTATGTTGATACCGGTGTAGATAGGGGCGAGATTCCCTATATAGGTACTTGACTGTTGTTGAGGAGTAGGAGGGCATGGGACCGAGCCTAGGCTCGCGATGCCACTACAAGCTGTTTTCTTGCTTTGTTGTACTCTATTTTCTGTTATACTGTATTGATGTATAACATGTTCTGGATGTTTTCTTAGAATTTGAACATGTAGCATCATCACTTATATATTGTTGGTTATATCCACTGTTGTAGTTATTTCAAGTGTGTATGTTTACTGCTTCCGCTGTTGTTGTATGTTTATTTTGGTATTCCGCTGCGCTACACTTTGACAAATGAGGGCATAGTTTTCCCACTATCAGACCTGGGCCCTCGCTTCTAGTCGGCAGCCTCTGGCATTTGGGGAAATGTGCTTGAGGTCACGTGGCGAACCGGGCTTGGGGCACCCGTTGTGTGGCACCCGGGGCCGGGACGTTACAGGAAGTGGGATAGACGTATGCATGCATTTCTTGTCAGTTTTTATTTATCTATGCATTTTTTCAATGTGGTTTATGTGGGTTTATATGTTCATGTACCTTAGTATAAGGCCTCCCATGTGTTTGATAGTAACCTCGGTCCTAGTCTTCAGCCCTATGCCTATTGGAGGCATGTTTGGGGAGTCGCGCCTCGAACCCCATTGGGCCAGGTCATGGAAAATTTAAAAAATAATATAATATGATTCATGAATGTTGTTTATATATAATTTTAGGCCATATAATATCCAAATAGGCTACTCAATTTTTTGAGCAGTTTTTGTCTCTTGATTAGATCGGTCGTCATAGTGTTGGGGGTTACACCATGAATGTAACACATAAATTTGAGGATGAGATCGATGATGTTTTTTGTGAGTGTTTTTTGAGGGGTTACTCATGGATTGGGGGGACCATGTGGTTGTATAACACTCAATATAATAGATAATAGATCCACATGGATGGGTTCTGGTATATCCCAACAGTGAGTGGCGACATTAGGTGTGGATCTAAGTGTGGTGTTGTAGAAAATCATGTTTGATCTAGATGAAGTCATTGAAGGTCACTATATTTATAGAGTGTATCTTGAAGTAGTGGCACATTAGGTTTAATTTAAAACATTATAATATGTTTTTATGGATAATATTGATTCATTTATTGTTTTCAAGAGTTAACCATAATCCATAAGTTGGAGAGGCACTCAATATGGGAAAAATTTCCATTGATGTCATAAGAACTATTCCCAAATGGCTGAAAAGAGATGTGGTCAAAGTTTCATTTTTCCAAACTAATGATAACGAGATAAGATTTTTGCTTCAATGTATTGATGAATTTTAATGAATGGAACATGGGGTTTTTTCTTCTTATGTGGAGTTAAAATAGTGAAACACCAATTGGGGATTGACAAGTTGGTTTGGGTTTTAAGACCTCTATACCAAATGGGTTGCAGGCATGTGAAACTAACCATGGGACCATATTGTTGGCATCATGATATTGAATATGGGAAAATTATATACATAGTTGTAATTTTTTTGTAAAATTCCAAATTGGGAATCAAATATGGTGGTTGATAAATGATTATAATTGGAATTAGGGTTGAGGTGATTTCAATGACGTCTATCGGTTCTTGGATCCAACACGTGTCTATGTGTGAAGCAGGGCATGAAAATAGTTTAGTTGTTAGATTACCTTATAGTGGGATCTCAATGGAAGATGTCTAAGGACTCTAAATATCATGCTTGGGTGGTCATGTGGGGCCTTTGGGAATGATGTCAATATGATTGGGATGGTTGGTGATATACCCATAGTTAGTGTCGTTTTTTTCAAGATGAGTCAGCCAAGGATAGTACCACATGTATTTTCCTGTGTATTTGGACATAAATGTAATCAAAAACATCTACAATTTCGTTTTTAATGTGAAGGGTGTCTCTCAAGAATCAATCAGGGAATTTATGTGAAATCTTGTATGTCTTTATGTTGGGGATTCATAATGGTTATGTGTTTATCCCCTATTAGTTTAAAATAAAAATGATCCTTACTAGTTTTAAATGGAGATATCATGGTTTTAATTGTTTTGTGATTTAGTAACTATGGTGTTAATTTCAATTTGCAGAGGTATAGGTGTATCAACATGTTATTCCAATAATGGAGGTAGTAAACCATTAGATACTGGAATTATTAAATTATGGATTTTTTATGACAATAATATAGTTTGATAGGGTGTCTAGAAAACAAAAAATTCAGTGTTTCAAAATAGACAAGATTACGTGTAACACCCCAAGCTTCAACAATACACTTCTTCTTATTATTCAACAGTTTGTGCTATACACAACACCGAGTTCAAGAGCACCACGACCTATAAATCTGGCCATTTAAAAAGTAGTTATTTGAAGTCTTAACCACATATTTAAAATTATATATCCCATATAATTTTAACATTAATTTTATTATTTTCATTTATATAATATAATGATAAATGAATTTTTTCAGATAAAAAGAAGTATTTTTAAAAAAATGCAGTTTTTCTGCTTTTTAATTGTGGTCCCTTTTCAAATAAATATTTGGAAAATTTATATATTCGATTTGATGAAATGAAATAATTATTTAGATGTAGTAAATAAAAATTTATTTTGGATAAATTTTTGGAACTTTTCTCATAACATTCATATTTTTTTGATTGTGAAAAATAATAAACTTTATTTAAAAACATTTAAATCGAAATAAATTAGAATGTTAAATTTTATATTGGAGTGAATTTAATGTATATTTAGATTCTATTTTTATAATTTAATAAAAATATGATCATAGTAAGTTATTTCACACAGAAATTTGACATAAACACTTGTCAATCATTTGATAGATTTTACGTCTTAAAAACCGGCTTTCTGGTTTTGTCAACATGAATAAATTTAAAATTGATTAAAGAATATTTTGTGTTTCTTAATTTGGAAAAAAAAAATTCAACATTTGTAATATGAATGTTTAAATTATGTAAATATCTACCTTTTATTTTTGTACATTATTAATAGTAACATCAGTAATTATTTTTATTTACTGTTGTTAAAGAGTAAATCAGGTAAATAAGGGTAAAAGATTATATTATAATAATATAAAACCACCCAAACATATGAGATAATACTTTTTTATGATATATGGTCGACCATGAGGATCCTTACGTCTATTTTAGGACCCCATGGAGCCACTTGGGTATGAAAATGACAAGTTATAAAAATTATTTTAAAGTAAAAGGAATTATTAAATAAACATGTATCTTATTACTTAAAAAATTTAATTATTGTTATATATGTTATCTATTCATCTATAAATATTTTTTATAAATCCAAAATTATTTCCACCAAATTTTTATTTTATTTTTAAATTTTATACATTAAATTATTAAATATATTTTTGACACTATATTGGTTCAGTGTTTGCCTTTATATTGATGGAACCATATAAATGATATTATAAAAATTAAACTAACTATAATTTTATTGTTTTTATGCCATCAATGGATTTTATTGATTATTATGACATAATATATTTTTTTAATAAATTTTTTTCTAATTAAACATGATGTTATTACAAAAACAAAAATCAATTACTAAATAATGTTAAAATTGACCTAAATGAGTTTAAAAAAAATTCTATTAAATGATATAATACTCTTAAAAATATATGATTCGGTATACTGAACTACATAATGTTACAAATTCCATTAATGGAGCACTTTTGGTACTCATGAAATTTTATAGTAACTATAGTTTCCCAATATTAGGAAGATACAAGAATACGTTGTAATAGTTAATGTTTTTAACTAAACATTAAAGACAACGGATAAGGTTATATTCCTAACTAAAACCATTCTAAAAACTATTGGTTGAGATTATTTTTACCCATCCTCATCTTACCTAGAAATAATTCTCAATGGATCTGTTAGAAACTGAAAATAAATTTATAATAAATTAATATTTCAATCTTTTCCTAAAGTGTCCTTGACCAATTTTTTAAAAGGGTTCTTCTTGTTATCTTTAATTAAAACATTTGACGCCCTTTTTCTCAGCCATACCATACCCAACACTCCTCACAACATTAATAAATTAATACTATAGGCCACCCTTTGGGATGAAAACCATCATATGGATTCTTTTTGTTCAAATCAAAAGGTGACACCCGAAGAGAACATAATCATTTTATCCCTTTTTTCAAAATTATTTTCTTCTTCCAGTGCATTTTTCTAATTTGTTTCCATACTACTATACCAAACACATTTTCAGTTATATACTGAGACATTATTATAATCATTTGACAACTATAATCGTCATTTTAACCATTCTATGAATAATAATATCACCATGCATGCGTACATATGACTTACTGTTTCCAAGACGGGGTGTAATTAGTTATTCCTCATTACATTATTTGAATGGGTAAAATGATGATTATATTTGAAAAACAATAATTAATATTAAATTATTATTAATTATTATAATTAATTTAACATATTATTATATATCATTTAACAAATAAGGATATGATACCATAGCTCGTGTTTACATACGACTTACTGTATACACAATTTGATGAGGCTCATCTTCCACATCCACCATCCAAGAATGATTATAAAAAAATTTTATATTATGAATAATTATAAAATATATGACCTAATAAGGCTACAAAAATAATATATATATATTTATATATATATGTACATATATGTCATTCACTTAATTCTGAATGATAAGAAAATAGAAAAAACATTCATGTGTAGCTATGACCTATCATTTCCATAAACGGTGTATTCCATTTCATATATCTATCTATAATATATATTTATATTATGAATATATATGATATTGAAATAATATTATACATTAACAAAGTTATTATAACGTGTTCTATGTAATATGATCCAGAATAAAAAGTCAAAACACATACAATAAACAAAGCGATTATTAACCATAATATGGAATTAACATATAATTATTAATAAAAAGATTATATAAAGTCATAAATGAATCATATATAATATCATAAATATTATTATGATTATTTGATAAGATAATAATATGTTTAAAAACATTATACTATACTTTTAGACACATACAGAGAGTATCATACCTATTGCAAGGGTTAATATTGCAAACTCATTATTATCCAATATTTTTTATACGTAAGTATATACTGGGAAATATTTATCATTCCCATCCATGATTCCTATACATGTATCTAAAAATAATTTTTTCCCAAGAATATTATTTAAATTCATTTTTACAAATTTTCTACTTTTTATAAAATGATTTGAAAGTAATATTTCATTAATTTTCTAAATGAATCACTATAGACCTTTTCGACAAATTAACAAATGAATGTCATTAACTTATATGTCACGAGCGACTATTTCGGCTTTTATTACCAATTAACATTTTAAATCTTCCCATACAATATTACTTTGTTATTTTCAAATGAAATGTTTTATTTTATAATTATATAGGCTTTCAAATGATTTTAATGTAAAAAATGGATATTACTATAAGAGTTTTTAATGAATATGTTAGATCAGAATCATCAATGTCAACATACATTTGTTGGATTTTATATTTAATAATGGCTACTATATTATGATACAATATTCCATATTTTATTGATTGTTTATGATATTTTTTCCTATGGATGTGCTATTTTGATACCATTCATGGTTTATGGTTAATGTATATATTTTTTTTATTCTAGTTTTAATAAAAATTATTATGTTGGATAATTGTTAACACTTTCATAAGTGGAATGCATGGGACTTTGTAAGAGTTGGGTGGGGCCTGCTATGACCCTTCGAAGCATTAGTAGTTTCATGAGAAAATTATGTTTGGGTTTTGGATAATTTATTAGTCAATTAGGTATGGTGACTCGGGTGAATCGTTGACTATATTTTTAAGATGTCCCGCACTAATAATCCCTTAGTTATGAAATTAGTCATTGATGTTACATGTTATTATTAGACTAGTGTTATTTCCATGGAAATGTTTACATGGAATTATTTTATTATTTATTTATATATTATACTGATGAAAATGATCTATAAGTAGTGTGTTTTAGTTTTGTATATATTCCTAATGGATTATTTTTATTTTTTATAGCTTTTGAAATATTTTTTTTCTAACTGATCATTTGAGCTCACCCCATTCTGAGGTTTTATTTTTCCAAGATTCTATGTAGTGTTTTGGATATGTATGGTATTTCTAGAGGAATAATGTACTTCTCAACGTATTATCTATGTTGTGTTTTATGTTATAAGTTTTCACGTAAATCTCATGTATGTAATCTATTTTCCAAGACTGTTAAACTAATCAGTCCTTCGAGACGTGATTCCTAGTCATCATTCCAATGTATTAAAATAATGCATCAACTTTGGGCTTCTCGTGTCAAGGAATTATTTTTTATATCAGATGATGTTTAGAAACAACCATGGAAGTATATTTGGAAATCATAGATTAAGAATCATAACCCTACGATAGACATTGAGGACAAGAATATAAGAACCCCCTAAAATTGTTAGTAATGATCACACATAATATATGATAAACCCGTAGATGTAATAGATTGAAAGTACCATTCTATGATTATGTGGTTTTTTTCAATGTGATTTGTTTCTCACTATGAAATTTCTAGTCTTAGCAAATAGAAGAAATGATAAGGAATTGTATTAACATTGATTTTGATGGAAAATACAGTGATATTGAAAAAAATTGGATATTGACTATAGATAAAGATATTATGAAAATGCCGAATTAGTTATCATGATATATTATTTATAATGTTATCATTGATTAAATTCCTAATAAATTGTGCAATAGGAAGGTGAATGTTTATAAATGTTCAAATTTTATGAAGCATAAAATAAATATGATTCACATTCAGATAGGTCAAGAGGAAGGGAAGAATAACCTATAGGAATACCTGAAATGGAGGGGATGATGTTACCTTTCTGGGAAATGGGTTATAGAGTGGCCAATTTCTATAAAGCACAATGTCTCATCTATAAAAATCATGGTTATTACCCAACTCAACACACAGATATAACAATGTACCTCTAAACCATGTAATAAAAAATTTCATGAAAACCATTATATTTGAAGGATTGGAGTATTTTTATTTGGATCTAGGAATTATGAATTGTGAATTATATAAGGAGTTTTCCGTTTGTGTTTTTTGAGATGGATTTTCATGAATATGTTGAGTATTTTTAATTGAGAAGAAATTTTATTTAAGGTTAATATATATTTGGAGAACATATGATTTTGGTAAAGATAACCATTAATATGTTCCTTTTGTTTAGATAATGATGTTTGGATAATGAAATATTGGTTTTAAATAATTAAATTGGATAATGCTTTTTTCCTATGAACTAATTATGTATTTTTAGACAAGAGGGTTATGCTATAATGAATTAAGGGGTTATATTTTTGGGAAAAAAGTAATAATCCATTATGTTTTGGAATAAGGATAGATGCATGTTTTCAAAAAACAAAATCTAAAATTTAGGTTGTTATTGTGACTATGGAGTATAACTGATGAAGTTGTTCACATGCTTGGAATTTTTCAACCAAAAACTACCCTATTATATATGTGAGATAAATTCTATGATGATTTCGTTTACCTCTTTCTGAAGTTATATATTTTTATTATTTGGAAGGATTGTAAGGTTATCCATTTATGGATAGTATTAGTTATACTCTAGTAGAAGTTTTTTAGATTAATCTATTTTCTCACTATAGGTGGACTTATGTATATGGGATAACCTATTCGAAGACTATTTTTCTGATGGATGGAATGACATATCATTCTATTTAAGGGTTGCATGATCTTCTAACACTTTAGGAATGAAAAATTCAACTTCATTTCCTTGAATAAGAGATAAAGTGGAAAATTTTCAAGGCATTACCAATGGTGACTTTTTGCTGGAATCAAGTAATTATTTCTTCTCAGGTTCTTCAACATTATAGAAATGATCTTGAGAATAATAAATATTTTCCTAGTACATTCTTTATTGATGAATCAAATGGGCCCTTTGATCATCTCAAATTTATGGTTTTTATATTGTTAAAATTCTCTAAATAAATTTATATATCTCTCTACTTTAGAAATTGATGGCTATATTTTTCATTCATGCCCATTTTTTTCTACATGGAACCCTAGTATTTTTTATTTTTAGTATCCTTCATAATTACTTTTTCTTATTTAAAAATAAAGGTCACATGAATCCATTTTTTTTATTTGGTATTTCAACTAATTTATTTTAATATGTCAAACCCCAAGTTCTCAATATAATGTTTATATTTTGGGGATTAAATTTATTAAACTAGGGGATACTTTAACACCCAAAGTTTCCATTGTACACTACATCTTGTAATTCAATAGATTGTGATGCACACAATACCAAGATCAAGCGTCCCACGACATATCAAACCAGCGATTTAAAAATAGTTTATTAACAGTATTAACCACATATTTTATTCTATATATCCCATAAAATTTTAAAATTAATATTATGTGTTTATTAGATAAAATATACGAAAAAAATACATTTTCCCGGATAAAAGAAGTATTTTTAAAAAAATACAATTCTTCCACATTTTAATAGAGAATACTTTTTAGAAATCATATTTTACACAATATATATTGAATTTTAAGAAATTAAATTTCTAATTATATGTGGGACATATAAATTTAGTTCGGATTCATATTTAGTACTTTTTTGATAACATTCATATTTTGATGAATAGTGAGAAATATAAAATAGTAATTTAAAACATCTTTTTTATTAAAAATAATTTATATTGTTAAATTATAAATTTCAGTGGTTTTAAAGTATAATTTGATTATATTTTTATCATTAAATCCAATTATAGTCATTGTAATAAATTTCACATTGAAATTTGACATAATAACATGTTAATCTTTTGATAGATTTTATTTCTTAAAAACCCTCTTTATGGTTTTGACAACGGGAATAAAATTTATATTAATTTCTGAAAATTATGGGTTTCTAATATAGAAAAATAGATCCATATTTGTAATCAGAAGATCCAAATTGTGTAAATAGGTTCCTTTTATTTTTGGACATAATAAATTTTAACATCAGCATTTATTTTTATTTACCATAGCTAAAGGGTAAATCTGGTAATTAAGGGTAAAAATTAACAAACTAATTATATAAAACCACCATAACACATGTCCTAATCATATTATATACCATATTACATACTATAATCATCCTTAGGTTGATTTTAGGACCCACGGATCCACCTAGGTGTGAAAATGACATGTTATAATAATTAATTTAAATTATAGGGAAATTAAAATAAACAAGTATCTTATTACTAAAACAATTTTAATTAGTGTTATATAATTTATCATTCAGATTTGAATATTCATTATAAAGATAAATATTTTTACTACATCATCATATTTTATTTATAATATTAAGATATTAAATAATTATATTTATTTATGACACAATAACGATGTAGTGTTTTCCTTTTTGATGAAGGAATCAAATAAATTCTATTAGAAATTTTAAATTAAATTAAATTGTAATGTTTTTATGGCATTAAATAGTTTTATGGATGATTATGTCTTATTATATTTTATTTAATTCTTTTGTTTCGAAGTAATAAATTTTTTATGACTATCAAAAAATCAATTACTAAATTGTGTCAAAATTGACATAAATGAGTTTTTAAAACAAATACTATTTCATTAAATGATATAATATTAATAAAAAACTTTGATTCATCCAAATGACTTATATAATTTTTAAAATATCATTAATGATATACTTTTGGTTCTCTTGGTAATTTATAGTAACTATAGTAATGATATATTAGGAAAATACAAAAATACATTGTAAGAGTTAATGTTTTTAACTAACTGTTGAAGCTAAAATAAATGGTTAAATTCATGACATAAACACGTCTAAAACCAGTTGGTTGAGAGTATTTATACCCATAAAAATATTAAACCAAAAATAATTTACTTTTTAGATAGTATAAAACTAAAATAAATTTACAACAAATTAATTTTTCACGCCTTTCATAAAGTGGTCATCACCTATCTTATAAAAGGGCACTTCTACATCTCATTTATTCACACCGCCAATTCCATTTGGATCTGGAAAAACATTCCCAAAATCCTCTCAATTTCCTTAAATTCATCCAAGAATCCACCTATTTGAAAAAAATATAATTTAAGTATTCCTTTTGTTCAAATATATAAGAGACACCCGAAGTAGAGGTAATCATTATATCCCTTCTTTCAAAAAACAATTTCTACTTCCTCTTTCTATGTTGTTTCAATAAAAAAGTAATAAATGCAGTAATATCCATATACTAAGATTCTATTATAATCATGTGAAAAATATATTCCTCATTTTAAACATCCAATAAATAATAATTTCACCATGTGTGTGTGTACGACTTACCATCTCCAAGCAGTGGTGTAATTTGTTTTTTCACATTACATTATTTGTATGGGTATAATGATTAGTATAATTGACATAAATAATAAATATTAAAATATTATGATTCCTTATAATTAATATACAATATATTTAAATATCATATAACCAATAAAGAAATTATATTGTCAGTTGTGTGTACGTACATATTACTGTCTCCCCGACGCAATGAGACTCATCTTCCACGTCCACCATCATAGAATGATTATAAAAATTATATATATTTTTAATAATTATGAAATATATGAAATAATAAGGTTACTTTAATAATATATAAATATACATATATCAATCACCTACTTCCATACGATAAGAAAACGGAAACATCGTTCATTCATGTGTATGGCCTACCGTCATCAGGATTGGTGTATTCCATTTCATATATCAATCTATCATATATATTTATATTCTGAATATATATATTTTTTGTAAATAATATAATATATTATGAATTTAATAAATCATGATCTATGTAATATAATCAAGAATAAAAAGTCAAAGAACCTATGATAACAAAAGTGATTATTACCCAAAATGTTCCATTAACATAGAATTGTTAATAAACAGTTAATATAAAGTAATAAACGAATCATATATGATATCATAAATATTATTATGATTCAGATATAAGTTTATAATATGTTTAAAAACAATATATAGTAGTTTCATACAAATATAGAGAGTATCATATCTAAGGTAAGGTTTAATTTCCCAATCTCATTATTATTTGATATTTCATTTATGTGTGTATCTATTGGGGTATATTTATCATCCACATCCATTTATCTTATACATGTAATTCAAACTAATATTTCTATTACTAGACTATTTTTGAAATTATTTTATAAGAATGTTTTAATTTTTATTAAATTTTTTGAACGAAATCATTCTGTTGTTTTCCAAATGAGGTATTATTTGAACATTCTGACAAATTAAAGAAATAATGTTTTTTATAACTGATATGGCACAAGAATCTATTTTCCTTCATTATGAAACATTAAAATTTTTATTATTCCTTTACAATATTACTAGGTTATTTTAAAAGTAAATATTTACTTTTTTAACTATACATACTTTCAAATCATTTTAATGTAAAAAAGGATATTACTAAAAGGATTTTTAACGTTTTTTTATATCACATTCATCTGTGTAAATATCATTTATTGTATTTTATAAATAATTATAGTTAATATATTATGATACAATATTATATATTTTGAATAATATTTATGATATGATTGACTGTGAATGTTATATTTGTATACTATTCATGGTTTCTAGTTAATTTATTGATATATCGTATGAAAGTTTTAATACAATTTCTTATCTCCATTATGTTTTACCCCTTTCATAGGAGTAATTCATTGGACTTTGTATGTGTTGTGAGGGGCCACAATAGCCCCTAGATGCATCGGTAGTCTCATGAGACAATTATGTTCAAGTTTTGGATAATTTCTTACCAAATTAAGTGAGGTTTCACGGCCAAAGATTTGATGGTATATTTAAGATGTTCGAAATTATACATTCCATATTTACGAGATTAGTTATTGATTTTACATGTTTTATTATTCAACTATTAGCATATCTATGTGAATGTTTAAGTGGAAATACATGATTTATTATTTCCATATTATGCTAAATATAATGTATTAAAAGGATTTTTAATTAGTTTTATACCTTGCCTTAAAATTATATATTTATTTGTGATAGATTCCTCTATATTGTTTATCATTACAGAGCATCTAAGCTCACCCATTTTTATGTTTTATTTTCCCATGATTCAATTTTTTTTTTGCAATTCATGGGTTACTCTTTGGAAAAAATAGATTTATAAATGGACTATATATTCTATGTTTTATTTTTTAAATTATAATTTAAATTTTATGTACGTAATAAATTTTCTAAGGCTGCTAAACTTATCGGTCCTTTGGGACATGATTCTTCATTTTCATGACAATTTATTCAATAAATTCATTCGATATGGGCTTCTAGGGTTTGGGTATTACATAATTTAAGTGTTATATTGGTGATTTAATTTTTAAAATATTGTTTTTGATGAGTTCGGGTGGATTAAGTTCCTTGTGATGATTTTTGAGCCTCAAAAGACCTCGAGAATTTTTGAAATTGTATAAGTCCATTTTTATTTGAATAAGTGACCGAAATATGTTAAGATATGATCTTGGAGGACAATAGGGACTTCCTCAGGAATATATTCCTAATATTGGGGAGTTTTTATACCCGTTTTTAGGTTTGACAGCATGTAATATGATGAATTTTTGAATTTTCATATTAGTGGGCATGCAAGTTTTTGAACCAGGAATCATAATGGAATTTTGATAGATGGAACCACCCAGATGATCCATCTAGACATACAATGAAATTTTCTTGGGGGATCAAAGATATTATGTGTCTACCCGAGGATTAGGGTTAATATTTTATGTTATTTAGTTGTATTATATGCTACAAGATTATCAAACAGCATTTCATAAATTGGTACCACAACCGTATAACCCAAGAAACAAAGATCCAAAAATGATATAATTAGCTAATTGGTCTTTGAAACCCATAAGAGTGATTGAAATGTTTTAGTGTAATTTTACACAATTCTATAAGAATTTTTTAAATTGTTCCCCAAATCCATGCATGGTGGAGATGATCATGTGTTACACAAGGATTAAGATAAACTCATGGTGGCCATGAAACTGATAGATTTAGTTATTTTTGTTATATTGTGGTATACTTGACCCCATAGATTTGAGGTTCATGGTTGACAAGGTTTGTTCATGACATTCCGGGACGTGGTGATTATTGTTAACCTAGGATGGAAATGACCCCAAGTTACATTGTGAATGTACTTAACATTGGGTGGAAATGACCATATGGTATGTGGTGATAATGGTTAACCTATGGTGGATATGCCCCGAAGGTATATAGTGAATACGATTAACCCTATGTGAACATTCCCCGAGGGATGTAGTGATTATGGTTATCTTGGGGTGAGCATAACTATGGGGGATAACATTATAATGGTTAACCAAGGGTGAAAATTACCCCTGGGGATAATGTAATCTGTGAGTTGGTACGTTATCCCAGATTCTCACTTAATTTGGACATTTTTCGTTATATTATACCTAGTCGGTGGATAGGTGAACGAGTTATTGTGACATTTTCAATGACACAAATAATCTATTAGAATATGTTTTGTACCATTCTCGACTCTAAAAATAGGATTCTATTTTTAGTTATTAAATTTTTAAATGGATTTCTTTTCAACTATTTGTCTTGAAAAATAATTCATTTATGTTTATTTTACATTTTTTATTTAGGGATACTTTTTTTTGGGGTAATGAATTGTATTCACACCCTTCTTGGGACTCCATTAATTTATTGTACTCAATAAGTAATCATTATTGTTTATAGATATACATTATAGGAATGTCCTTACATGGTTTCATTTTTTTGTGTTTGGTTTGGAGTTGTTAAATGGTACTATGAATGATTAAACATTATACGAGGATAGTATTATGGAGTTATTTTATTTAATTCATTTTAAATATATCTCTATTATCCAAAAATTGTGTATTAGGGATGTGTGACACATTTACATGATATGAAATGAGATGATTGGTTAATTTATTAACACTTTACCATTTGTGATGTATATGTATGGATGTTATTTATTAATTTTATTTATATTTTTACTATTTTGGGATCATGAAGAAATAGACTACCCATGGTACCTGATATTCCCTCAATGCTACTATGAACCCTATAGCCTGTGATAATGTGGGCCCAAGAGAATGTATTGAACTAGTACATTTATTATTTATATAGTTAGTTTGATTGAGACATTATACATGGGGTGTTGGTTTGAACTAGTATATATGAATGTGTGATTTTCATATTATTACCTGGGAAATATCATCCATAAAATTCAATGCACTTGAGTCAAGAATTACATATAATATGAGGAATTTTATAAAGGTTTTTAGCATAATCTAACTATCTTTATATGTATAATACATGAGATTTGTTATGTATTTATACATTCATGGAGTGTTTGTGTAGCGTGTGAGACTAATGCTTTACTTATTATCATATGGGTGAATTTATTTTGGTGATAACCCTTATATGATACAATGATTATTTGATTTAGTGGTTTTTATTTTTGGTTGAAATTTCATAGTGTATGGGACTTTTACTATTGAAATCAAGATAGTAATTTTATCAGATGAAAATGGATAAACACTTAGACGGATGTCAGGGGTACAATGATGCACACTAACAACATTTATTTACCAAACCAATCATAGAAACCGTAGCAACTGTGTATTCTAAAAATATATTTCCAGGAATACAATGAATAAAAAATCGAAGGAACGAATAGTTTTGTAATTTTGGAAAACATGGTTACACACATGATACACATAATACTTTTGTAAAATAAAATAATGCAAAACAAAAATAAAATCTCAGCATCCATGATCAATATTCAATGGATTGATCTTTATAACCCAGGGAATTGAAAAAATAAGGGTGATCTCTATTGATCAGTATGATTGTGTACATCGGATGAAACAATGAATCAATAATAATAATAATAATAATAATGGCATGGTAAACAACTCATATCAAATTCCACTCAAATAATGGGATATGGAATTATAAATATAGAAAAATAAAAACCTAAAACACAAGGTATTTAATAAATAAAATGAGAATGAATTGAATCTATAGATATGTTGAAGAAAATTATCATTGATAAATTATAACTGAGTCTAAATGAGGTAAATACATAATATTTTGACAATATATTTCCTAGGTACAAGGTACCTTTACTGGAAGGACCATTCAGAATACATTTTAGAACATTGGGTAAAATAAAATCTAATTTTCATAATGATTCCTCACATTATGCTACTGATGCATCTGTGGTCTAGATATAATTGGGCCCATCCCATGTCGTACATATCATAACCATTCATAATATATTTAATAATCTATTTAATTAGTAAACAATGATACTTATCATAAAATACGCATATCAAATAAATAATATGGATTAATTAATAATTCTATTTTATGAGATGAGTAAGAAAATTTGGTTTTTATGATGATTAATATAAATACCATTGAAAGATCATTTAAAACAATATTGAGGGAAATAGTGATTACAATTTTCAAAGTGTCTCATACGAGATTGAAACATTTGAACCTAAATATCCATGAATTAATAACATTAAATGAATCATATAATATCAATATAATAATTAAATTATGGATGTAACATGTCAAAAGACAATATATACACCATATAAAATAAACTAGGTGCATAACATTACAATATGACTCAATGAAATGATATTGAGAAGAAATCCATTACCTAGAGACTAACATGTCACATTATTCTTTATCAACATGAATGATAAACGTACAATAATTATTTACATAATTAATAACCCTTTTAGTGTTTATCATTATTTGTGTTTCACTTATTACAATGTATTAAACAACTATATATAAAATTAATTTTACGATGGGTGTTTTGACCTTATACGAATTATGTGTCAAAATGGCCTTCGATGGTCAACATATGGTCAAAGGGGTCAGTATATAAACCTATATATAATAAAAATCAGGACATAATTATAATATTTATAAATTAATTATACTTTTAAATATATTCATGACCAATGGTTTCGAAAAAGTAGTTTTGCATTAAAATTATGTATTTCTCACTATTCATAAAAAAATCTATCATCATTGAAAAATATAAAATATTCACCATCACAAAATTATGATTTTATATTTCAAAAAATAATTTTATTTTTAAATAAAAAACTTCTAAAAGTACCAAAAATGCAATTTAAAATTTTCATTCCATTAAAAGGCGGTAAATATTCTATTTTAGTAAAATACATTTTTAAGCCTAAAAAAGGATTTGTTCATATATAATTCAGATAAAACCTCTTTTATGAATATAGAATATGTATTGTTGAATATATTAAATATATATTTCAATAATATAAATCACATATTGTAATTAATATAATTTATTATTACAGAACACATTCATAAGCATAAAATGACTTCCTTTATATTAAATTTGGTTTTATATTAATTTTAAATTTATTAGTAAACAATAAAATCAACCATATATTATCACATGTTATTAAATCCTATTAATTACCTGAATTTTTAAATAAAATATTTTATATTATTATATTATATTATATTATCTTAATGATATATGGTTGTTATTTTAAAAAGTTGCCTTGCTTGTGACCCAAACTACCGAACATAGTCATTCATGTGTGTAACATAAGCTAACACAATTTTGTATGATTTAACATATATATAATAGATATATTTAAAATATTAGTTATATATTAAAGTATCAATTCATTATATTTCATTATAAACTTGGTGTTTTGTTTCATATAAGTTATTAATTACAATGATCTTACTTTATAATTTTTTGGACATAAATTCTACCTACATTAAATAAATTTTGTTTTCACCATTTAAACATGATCTCGGTAATCAAGGGATTGATATTATAAATTACTATTATGGAAAATACACATTTTTAATATGTTCAATAACCCATATTATTAATAAGAAGGAAAAATTAAATTTGAATGTCACAACAAAACAAGGATTTCAATTATGATAACAATATTGAAAACATAGATATATAAGAAAAATAGATCTATTATATTATGAGGAAGAGTGATTGAGAACGCATTTAGATGAATGTTGATTAACACACAACAATAAACTGTTTGTATCAAAATGAACTCTGATATCATAAAAAATGATGATAATATGACAATTTTTTTTGTTTCAATCCCATCATTCCTAGAGTTGATGATTTTTTTCAATCTATAAGAATATAAGTAAATAAATTTTTCTACTTTATAAACACAACATTATAAATTAGTTTTTCCTTAAACCATTTTGCTTCATTTCGTAATATATGTTTCATCATAGGGTGATGCAATATATTAGTCTGTAATCCAAAAACAAATTTAAACATAAAAACCATTTCATAAATCCTTATCCTTTCCAAAATATTATGATCCAAAACTTTAGAAAGAAGGATACTGAGTTTCCAAAATTAAATTATCATTAATCATTCCACAACATGAATTAGGCCTTATTTTTAAAATTCCAAGCACATGAATACCTTCATCATGTATTCTCTTGATACATCGTAGTAACTATAATTAGAATAAAATTTTATTGGAAACATGCATTATTCCTTCTTCCTTATGTAAAACACATGTATTGGGATGTATTTCATAAATCTAAAAGTGTTGTAAACATCATCAATGATAGAATTAACCATATCTTTGAACATTCATTATTCAGTTTATAGGTATTCAATAGTTATCATGTTTACCTAATCCAAATAAATAATATATTAATAAAAATTGCATTAACACAACATTAGGAACATATTAAGGGTTATATTTCATTCAACCATGTGTTTTACAAAAATATTAACAAGGTACTGAATCACATTTCATGGTACCATTCAACATATGATCATAAATCATTAATGAAAAAGTATTGTATACATTCATAATAATTTATACAATTCATTTAATTAGAACATCATCAATGTAATACATTTAAAAAAAATTCTTAAATCCAAATACATAAGCACATTAATTATTCCTCTTCATTTTCCTCAATAACATATTCTTTCCCTTGATCCCTTACATTCTTATGAGGTAATTTCCTCGATGCTTTTGGAAATTTTTTTATATTTCCCCATCTCCTTGCAGTTGTAACACTGAATAACTATAGTGACCCTTCTTTTTATAAATGACTACTACATCATTTTGAAAATTAAAAATTTAATTATGCTAAAATTAAATGATCTATAGGTTTAGTATCTTGGTAAAATATGGATAATATATAAATTTTACAAAATAAATCATAATCAATTATTTAATTTCTTCCTCTCTAGATTTATATTAGACATCATGTTATCCTTAATAAAAGTATTCATGAGATGATATATATCTAATGTAATGGTTAAAGAAAAGTCCAGTAAGTAGATTAATAAGTTACTTGATAAAAGTGTGCGAATAATAATTATCACTATAACAAAATCATGGGATATTCCAAAGAATTAAAAGAGAAGAATTATTTAAAGGCATGGAATGTGGTAATGAAAAAAATGAAACATCATGTCTAAGTGGACAAATAAAACCCATAGTTATGAACAAAGATATCATCATGTTAACAAATATTTAATTTCTCTCATAAGGTACATCAAATTAAACAATGCATTGGAGCTCTACATAATTACAACTGTATGCATCACCTAATTACATTTACATGCACTATGTAATTCTAAGAACACCTGTCACATCATAAATTTTACATTATCATTCATGACACATTGAACTTATATCAAAATTGGAAAAAAAATAACTCATATGAAGGAATGGGTTTCATTTCCAAAGAAACCATAAATGGATAAAAATTTTGTTAAAAATTTATTTAAGAAAATGAGTACTTTTTATAAGAATCATTAATCATGAGTGAAGAAGAACCAGCCTCACAAGAAGTAAATGTTGTATTTTAGGGATGAATAACTCTTTTGTATTAATAATTTTATATTTCATAAAATCATTTTGGAAACCTGTATATTCCAAAAAATAAATTTGGAGGGAAAATAAATGATAATTATGGAAAATTAAAGGAATATCAATACATAAAACCAAGTTATATAAGGAAACCCCAAATAAAGGGAGTTGGATTTGAGAATCCCCATAATATAGGTCCAATTTATTTATTCAATATAATATGCTTGATAAAAAAATTAAAAAAATTAATTAAAGAATACATAACACTTTATACATTCATTTTAGACAGTATAAATTTATTGTGTTTATTTATTGTATTTTTTATGAGTTATATAATTTAATTTCATCATTTTGGAGTGTTTGTTTTCTTCGTTTTCTTGATATATTCACTTGTATATGTGTATGGAAGTTCGTGTAAAATATGAATAGTTAACCAAAATTGAGATTATATGTTACTAATAAATATATAGAATATTATATGATATTACATATCATTTGTTTAAATGTTATGGGGATGATTTATAAAATTAAATATTACGGAAAATGATTTAATTTATTTTTGTAGTTTTACAACCATTATGAGATTATATCATTATATTTATCATCATGTTTATATATTTCTTCTAGAACATTATTTATCCTAAAATATGTATAATAAAATATTATTTGACCATAATTATGGTTTTATGAACATCCTGGAATGTGATTGTGAAAAATGAAAATGCATTATCCACGATTGTGGTAAATCATCACAAAACAGAAGATATTTGGATTTTTAGAATAAATGAAAATGGAAATTAATTGATTATGAATTATACCATTATAATAATAAAATTTCAGTATATAAATTATACTAGAGTTATAATGGCTCTTTTATAGTTTTAGGTGAGGAGTTTATATTAAAAAATTGAAATTAAAAATAAAATAAATGAAAAAGAAAGAGGATTTTACCTATTGAATTTCTCCTATTTGATAACTTGCATAGTGAAAAAGGTTTGATCTATTGTACAGTTCAATAGATCTTGTAAGTAAGGTAGTGTATGGGGTATATTATTATGTAAAATTTTGGTAAGGCTCAACTCATGGAAGGTGCGAGTAGAAGATGTAGTGAGGGTGGTATTTATAGTGGCGGGGATGAGGTTTTTCAAAATATGATATTAATTAGATCATTACATTGGATCAATACTATGAATAATTTGATAATTATCACAAATTAAATTAAAATAATTATTTATTGTTTGATAATTTTGGCTTACAACATCCATACATCATCTATGACTCAAAAATTTATGTATTCATATTTTAATATAAATTATCATATTTTACTATTCACAAAAAAAATCTTGTAGTTTAAAAAACTCTAAAAAATTCACCATATCCATATTTTAACATTATGTATTCATACCTGAACACATTTTATTGAAATAATTTTCTATATATGATAAATATATGTGTTTATTAAAATTATCATTTATATTGAATATACTAATTTTAAAATTATATGTGATTTTTAACTATTTGAATAAAATAATTAAGGGTTCAAAAATTTATCTTTGAATTATAATACTTTTTTTAATTATGTGATACGATTTTATGAAAATACATTTTCTATTAATTAATTTTTATAAAATTATTAATAAAATTTTATGTTTTATAAAAACCAACCCATAATTAATATTTTTTGAAATATATATTTATATAAACCATGATATAATAATATCACATGATCATTTAGAAGTTGAAAATTTTTTATTTATACATTAATTTATAAGGTTACTATTATATTGGCCAAATTAATATTCCTAATGACCGCATTACTATTACAATCGTAATGCTACTATTACTTTAGTATAGTTTCCTTAACTTCTAGAAATACATCTTATTCAATTCATTCATCATTTTTGATGTTTCTATTATTTCATGTTTGTGATGTTTCATTATTTATATTATAACTAAAAATTAAAATAATGGAACATCATTTGAAATAATTTTGTGTCATAACATTCTTCCCCTATATTAATTTTCACGGTCAAAATTTCATTTTACATTCTTAGTCAAAAACAGGTGAGGGATCTTCTCTTTCATTGATTCCTAAAACTACCATGGTTCATCTTTGTATTTATTGTTCTACCATAGTAATTTAAATAGGTGATTAGTCTTGTAGGGTAGAACTTTTATATCTAAAGTCCAATATCATTATTGGTTGTTCCTTAAAAGAGATATCATTTTCTAAATGATCCAACTCTAGTTTCAGCACATGTTAGGGATCAGGTATATACTTCATCAAGAGGGATTCAAGGAATGCATCATGTACATTAGACATGGTAGGTGGATGTACAAGTCAATATGCAAGAACCCTGACATGATCATGGATCTTGGATGATTTCATCCATAATTTCACAACCATCTTCTATGGAGATATGCTTATGAAAACCGTGTATCTAGCCCTGATCACTGGGTACCATCGTGTATTTTATGCATATCTATTCTATCGACTTTGGAAATCCTTGATGTGTTGCTGAATGGATTTTAAATTTTATACAATTTCATTGACAATTTCAGGTCCTACTAGTATACATTCACAGCCATTATCTAGGCCCATTGGTGTTCTACATCATTTGCTATAAATGTAATCATATGGATCGTGTTTGACGATAAAGTGGAAATTTTTCTGTATGTTAACTCACTTGGTGGAATATGTGGGTCTCATCCTACTTTTATGCCCATAGAAATTCCCACAAAAGTCATCTAATGTCTGAAAAGTTTGTTCAGATTGTCCATCACAATGAAAATGATATGTCATACTAACGATCAGCTCAGTGTTTAGATCTTGTTGGAGACTTTTCTAGAATATAGAGGTGATTCTTGGATATTAATAATATAAAATTAATAGGGTTACTCCATAAATTTTAAAATCTTCAATGATGTATATATTTTAAATCTAATACAGTGAGAAGTCCTCTTGAATTTCAATAAAGTGAGATATCTTTGTATGATGATCTAAAACAACCCATATAGAATTATGTCCACTCAATTTTTTTGGATGCACCATGAAACTTTCCATGTTGATGTTTTACCATTTCCATGTTGGTATGAGTGATGGTTGTATCATCCCCTTAAACATTATTTTTTCATCCTTCACATTTGGAAATACATAGCATTTTGATTTATATTTAGTCATCCCCTTCCACATATTTTCCCACCAATAGTTATCTCATAGATCTTTATAAAAAAAATTTCCCTAGTTGAATAGAGAATTTTTTGATAAGTGAGTCATTCAGACGATCCTTCATAATATATGGAACTGATGGTACACATCATTTTGATCCAAATCATTGAATTACCCCTCCTAAATTTTATTCTCTAAGGATTTCACATTTCTTATAGCTTCCGCCATCTTATAAATTTCCACATAATTTCGTTGGAAATACATTATTATCTTTATAACACATGGTTGATATATCATTTCAGAAAGGATTGATTAAATTTTCTATGTCCATCCTCTATAAAACCATGATAATTGGATCCTTCTCAATTCTCATTATTGATAATGTTACATGATTTTTTCTACATAGAGAATGTTCCACCTGATTTTATTTGTCTGGATGATAGGGGATTGAGAAGTCACAATCCATAATTATTTATAACCATCTATGCTTGAACATATTATTATCTTTCCATGGGAATATATATTTTAAGATCTTATGATCAGTATATATTTCACACTTCTCCCCATTGAGATAATGATATGACAGTTTCAATGAAAAGAACATAGCTTCAAACTATAGATCATGCATGGTATAATGATTCTAATTAATTTTTAACATCCATGATGTATCGGATATCAATGTATCTCTATTTCATTAGTACATAGCCAAAAACATTCATTTAATTGTCAGTGTATAACACAATGAATTCCAAACATGTCTGAAGTGTGATTAATGGTGTAGTGATAAGTCTCCCTTTTAACTCATTGAAATAATATTCACATCCACTGGTCATGAATAAAATTTATCCCCTTAGAGTCATACTTGTTTATGGTTTTTATAATCGTTATTAGTTCTTTATCAATCATCAGTAATACCTTGCTAACCCATGGAGAGTATAGATCTTGGTTATAGATGTTGGTTGGGTATACTCTTTGATTGCCTTTTCCATTGAAGGGTCCATAGATATTCCTTTGATGGTAATAAAATTATCCAAGAATTATACTTCTCCCATATAGAAGTCACATTACTATAGTTTTTATAATTATTCTCCCTTAAAAATGTGTTTTTAACAGAATTGAAATTCTCTTCATGTCCCCCTTTCCCATAGAGTATATCAAAATATCATTAATATATACAACCAAAAATTATTATAGGTAATCACAAAGACTCAATTTATTTATTACTTAAATATTTGTTGATCACAAATGAGCCCAAAAGGAATCACTATAAACTCATAGTATCCATACATCATTCAAAAGAATGTATTGGGAATGTCTTCCTTCGTCAACATTAATTAGTGATATCCCGACCAAAGATCCATAGTAGAGAAATACATGTCACCATGCAGTTGGTCAAAGAAATCATCTACCAATGGATGAAGATAATTTTTTATCACAATTTTTATATATCACAATAATCAATGCAGAGGATCATTGATCAGTCCTTCCTCTTGATGAAGAGAACTGGTTCACCCCACGGTGAAGCACCTGTGGATATAAAATTCTTGTCCAGATTCTCTTGTAACAGCTTCTTTATTTCCTCCAAATCAAGGGTGTCCATTTTATAAGGGGTATCTATATGAAGATTTATAGTAATGAGTTCAATTAAAATGTCACTATCCTAACCGGGTTGACCCTTAACCAGTCACATGAGCTGATCTACGACGTGGCCCGAGAGGCATTCCTGATGCTCTCGGGTTGGCGATAACTACCATGACATTGACAGATACGATGGGAAAAATTTATCCTAATAGAAATAAATAAAATAAGCTGAAATAATAAAGAGTATCTTATAATAAATAAACCAAATAATACAACTAAACATGAACCGAAGGAATTAAAACAAACGGAACGGGAAAACACTATTTCTGTGTGACCCCACAAGTCACTCCCCAACACTTCAATCAAGTGTCACCCAAGGTGGGAACGCCCATGATTGAAACTTCAGAAAAACAGAAAAAAAAAACAACTATAGGAGTGAGTATTAAAACCCAATAGTCTAGTCCAATATCTATTCCCAATGCACATAATTTAATTTAAAAGAAACATTCATTTTCTAGATTTTACTACATAGTATAAAAGTAAGGTTTTCTACATTTTACTCAAAAAAGAATGTACGATTCATTACCATCATTAATTTCTCAAAACCCCAAGTCATTCATTTAGTGAGACAATAAAATTTTCAAAGGGAAAATGTTGTTTACATTATCAATTTGTACAAAATGAATAAAACACTTTTCTTTGAAAATAGTTTTCGTAAGACACATTAAAAACACACATCACATTCTAGTAAAACAATTACCCATTAAAGTGATATAGTTGATTCCCAACAAGGGAAATGGAATGAAAATATACATACTAGTAACGCATTGAACTCTACAAGAACTGGGAACAAGTAGACATAATTGAAATAATGAGACCAGGAATAATCCAAACGTCCCCAATACCAGAGACCTCATCCTCGTTGACTTGTCCCACATGAAGAAATAAAAATTCATGGCCACCCATTCTCAAGTAGGATAAGGGAAAATCTCATAGCAATGAACCCAAACATATCTTCATATTATGGGGAACTGGTCACTACCATAACCTACAAGTGTGGTAATCATTCTCAGAACATTCCCCCAATATTATTAGTTCTTATGTATTGTTTAATTAAAAATTAAGTGGGCCAACAATTGAAAATCGAGCATCTAATCACAGTATATGTAATAATAAATCCCAACAGGCATCACCCCTTGTCACTGAGAGGATGGATCTCATGCCATTAATCAAAAGAACATAAATAGTCTAATCTAAGGCACCCTTATTATGGATAAAAAGGATTCATTAGTAAGGAAATACTGTCCATTATATACATACAATTATGGCATGATAATCATCCACAATAGGCTTTCATAATAAACAATTTCAAAAAAAATCACATGGTTTCCAAATGGTTCTTAAACCATTTCTTTTTAATAAACTGACATTTATCATTAACACAAAATCCTCATTTTCTAAAGGGGGAAAACACATCATCTCCCCAAAAAAACATTGATAAATTCTCTCAAAATATTAAAGTTTCATATCCTGGTGCAAAATAATTTTTATAAAAGTGTCAAATGGCCATTTATCAACAACACATTTTAAAACAACCTAAAACTCAACACCCATTTATTTATAAAATCAAAACACAGTTTGAAAATCTCAAAAATGGACTGCCAAAATATCATTTTCAACACTGACAATACATTGATAAATTTAAACAAAACATTTTTCATTAGGCATAGAAAGTAAACACCAATTTGGAAAAATCCATCAACACAAGTCAATCCACTTTGAAATCCAATTACACATTGCTTTTAAACATAAAACAACTAAGAACATCTTCATGAAACCAAAGATCACCATTTCACATCAATTAGTTTTAAAGAAATAAAAAATATCCCATTTAATTTGAAATAATTTAAAAACACATAAAAATTTATCAACATACACATTCACTATTTATAAAGGTGTCTAAACAGACCAAAACACCTTGAAACAAAACGTTCCTTTCAAAAATGAAAATCATGCCATTTATCAGCGGCACATGAAATTTGAAAAAAAAACAATTTCTAATTCACACTCAAAATGGTGACAAAAACAAATTACATCCCACAAAAATATTTAAATTGTTAATTCAGGTTCTAAGAGCAAAAAACCAGGTGCAATACTAATGAAACATTTAATTAATCAAGCAATGTTTGCAATTACAATAAATTGACCTCATTTTTCACAATAACTAGAATTGAACTACTAATTAGAATAATTATTAAATTAACCACAAGTTGCAGAATAATAATTATCATATATATAGGTCACAAACAATAGGAAATAGATGAAACTTAAATTCTAAAAGGCAGTGCAATGTGGACCTGCCTCGAAGTCATGGCGCGACGAGAACACCCACTTAGAAACACCTATCGCGTGTCCTAAAATCCGAAACCTTCCCATACAAAAACTTAATTAACAACACCACTAATAAAACAAGCATAATAATATGAACAAAATAAAAAAATCAGAAAGGTACACTGATGGGAAGAAAATGTTCCTGTTGAGGCGGCGTTGGAAGGCACTGACTATTCAGGGAAACAGCGACAGGGTACGGAACGACCAGAAGAGGGTGAGGCACTAGGACTGCACACCAATAGTGTTTCACCGGTGGGTAGCGCACTGAAGGTACGTCACTGGGTAGGAGTCACTATGATCCCATGGGAGGTCTGGCACTAGAGGGTTGTGCCAGAGGCGGCGACGCCGGAGGCCTTGCCAATAGGAGTCAGCGGTGCCTGAATCCGCGCCAGCTGAATGGAGGTCTACAAGGAAAGGGGTTTCCCAGAGAGAGTCTGTGTGGCATTGGGTTCATGAAGGGGAGATGGGCAGGCTATTTGGATGGAAGCTTTGAGGAAGGTGGGCTGGAGGCACGGAGGCACTACAGACAGAAGGAACAGAGGCCGGTCAGACGACGGTGTCCAGGGTGGGCTGAGACCGGGAGCGTGACGGGGAGGTTTTGGGTGCTGGTGTGAAGGAGGGTCGAGGGGGTGTTGGGGCACACTTCAAGGGATGATGACGGTGGGTGGTGAAATTGGGGAAATATGTGACTAGATTGGTCTATCATTGCAAAGGGAAGGGGGTAGCAGGCATTATATACGGGGAATAATTTGGGTTTTAATTTTTTTTCTTTTTTTCTTTATCTTATTAAAACCATTCAATTTAAATAAAAATAATTATAATTATAATTATAATTGTGTGAAGAATATTTAGAATCATAATAAATAAAATGAAAATAATAAAATTATTCATATTATTTCAATAGTAATACAATTATTAACACAATAAAAAAATTTGACGACAAAACAATTAATGCGTGTTTTAAATATAAAATCTTTTTATTTCAATTTGCTGAAGATAAACGAGATACGTAGTTACCCGGACGTAGCTATGCAGGGTTTCCAAAAAGTGATTTTCTCGTGTACCCATTGATATCAACATAAAAAAGAAAAAAAATTACCTAAGCCCCAAAAAATTCATCTGGGACTCAACCCGAACACCAACAAAAACTTTTTATGTCCAATGAAATAATAAAATAAAATTATCGCATATGTTAAGGTTTGACAATTTTACAAATCATAATTATTTCTATCCTCGAAAATCCACAACACCATCCAGTCGATCGATCAACACCTAAGGATTCGACAGAAACACGATCCAACCTCTTAACCCAAGGACATTCCATCGACCACCAGCGAGACTCAACCTCATGGCTTGAATCATATCCTAGATAGAGGGTGGGCCTTAATGGAATCCCCACCCATATCGCTCAACTAGAATCCAACAAAGAAAAAAGTGAAAACCCAAAGAGATGGTGGGTCTCCACCCCATAAAGAACAATCCAATACACTTCCCAATGAAAATACGAATTATTCTTAAACTAGGCCATACTCTATCTAAAAGAATCACAACAAGAAAACTTAAACCACTAAATCATGTCTGAAAGGGGTAAGAGATGAACTGAAAACACCGCATAAACAGAAAACAATCACCCCTTGGATGGGGAGCGAGGGAACAAGGATGGGATCAATGAAACTATGATAGAATACTACTCACGACTCACCACATCATGATGGAAACAAACCAAAGCCGCAAATGATTCACATGGGTGGTCCATGCAAGGCCACCGATTGGAAACTAACATAAAAAAGGGACAATTACTGAAATTTCATGAATGATATGTCCATAAAACACTTTATGGTGAGATAAAATTTACAACGATGACGAAACCACAACAGAAACGCTAAAACTGCAACACTGCAATGATAAAGGCATAACCCGAACCAAACTCATTTATATCCCCTAGTGTTCCTAGCTACACATCAGCTTCACACTAAAGCCTTTTGGATGGAGCTCTGATGGACGATGCATCTCCTGCCTCACAGTGAGGTTCTGATAATCCAATCATGAAACATTCATCATTTGATCTGACAGATGAAAGGACAGAATTTTGTTATAAAAACCATGATAGATTGAAAAACGATGTAAATCAAAGACCCACAACAATCCCATACATTCCAAAAACCAAAAAAACATTCATTATAACTTCCTGGAAAAAATATGCCTTACACTAAAAGTAAATATACACAATAAATATTAAAAAAACACAACAGTACATCACCTCTGAGAAATTCCTCCATGAAATTTTCTAGTGATGCCTCGACAGAATTGTTGTAAGTGACCCAAACCTCCACAAGAATGACAGGGCTTAGGTGTTACTGGGACCAATAGCCTCTTATGACCCAGCATGCCACACTGATAACACATGAGGATCACTCTATATTAATATCTTTATGGAAGATATCGAGGCCTTTTGATTCCACAACTTTCTCCATCAACGTTTGATTTCTTACTCATTTTCTTGTTCGATGTATCCCGACTAATCTTAACAATTGAAGGATGGAGGACTAACTCTTTCACTCCTGCAAACACAACATCAAAATGAATATCTTGCCTAACCACATCCGCAAAAAAAAGTTAGGTTGGACACTGACACCATCGATTGTAGATCGGGATGGAGGCCCACCTCGAAATGTTGATCCTTCATGGAGTCATTAGTGTCATACCTTGAATCATAAGGGACTAGGTCCACAAAGCACTAGTAATTACTCCAACACTGATCGACCACCCTTCTGCAGATAACACATCTCCTTTCCTATCCTCACCATTTTATTCTCATATAAATATTGATTAATGAAAAATGATTTGAAATACTCTAAAGTAAGCTCATGATGGGGATTGTTCTAAGAAACGGACTTCCACCACATCCACGGTTAGCCGTCATGTATGAATGTTGCAAACATGAATTTAAATGACTCGGGAAAACTCAACGTGGTTAATGTACATTTCAATCTTTCGCATCCACTAATCTGCTATGGAAGTGTCTTCATGACCATAAATGAAATGTGGATCTAGCTTCCCAAACTCAATCATAAAATCATTTGGTTGATCAATTGTACTATGATCTCCCATTGAAGAATCAAGGGAACAACTGTTGGATATGAAATGTCAAGAAACACATCAAGGAAAACTCAATAAATAAAATCATCATGGTAAAACAACACATATGTGACAATATCTAAACACAAGTTAACAATCCATTTTAACATCAAATATTTCCTTTTGAAAACATATTTAATTTAAAAAAATCTTGGTCTTTTGAACCCTCACCATTGATATCCATGAGAGTCTCACTCACATGCATGTTTCCATTCCACTTGTGGAATCTATCCACCATACCGAATATCCCATCATATACCAAAACACCACTATGAATTTGAGAACCCATTGGAACACCAAGGGAAAATCAAAACAACTTCCTTTTCCAATAACAAATCATTCATCCCATTTCATTTAGAACAATCCTCAAATTAAACATGTAATTTCAAACAACCATTTTATTAAAACTAATTGTTTTTCTCAATCAAACCACATTCATAAGTCATAGGAAACCCAAAACAACTCAAAGAAGAAACTTGTGGCATTGGGTGACTGGACCATATGGTTGCTGGCCATATGCCAAAAACGGCACCAACAAGGAGAGCCTTCTTGGACCATGACCCAAGAAACAGAAGCCTTTCCAGGCCTTGAGGGATCACGAGGACTATTAGCCCAACTCCCTCTATCATATAAGAATCACAAAACATACCCTAAAATCCCAATGAAAATAATTAAACCAGACATCCCATGAAATCCAAACACTCAAAACACTCAACCATCCTTTCTCAAAAAGTATAAGTGAAAATCCCATAGCAATGTATCAAATGTTATCCACCTACTTTGGGCCACTGGTCAGTACCATATCCTAAAAGTGTGGCAATCATACTCAGAATATTCTCTCTATAAGTTAGGGTCAATTGTCTCAAGTATTTAAAAAGGGTTAGGGCCAACCAATGCCCACCGAGCATCCAATGACATTATATATTACAATAAATCACAACAGGAATCACCTCGGGTCACTCTAAGGACCGATCTCATGCCATTAATCAAAATAACATAATGAGTCCAATACGAAGAAACCTTATAATGGATCACAATGATTCCTTAGTAAGGACATCAGATCAATTATATACATAAAATCATGGTATGACAAACATCGATATGAGGTTTTCATAACAAAAAATTTCACCATTTTTTATATGGTTTCCAACCGGGACTTAACCATTTCTTTTTCATAAACCATAATTTATCATTAACACAAAATCCACATTTAATAAAGAGGTAAAACACATCATCTCCCAACCAAAAAATTGATAAATTCTCTCAAAATATTGAGGGTATATTTCCTAGGACAAAAACATTTTTATAAAAGTTTCAAATTGCCATTTATCTACAACACATACTAAAACACCCGAAAACTCATCTCCCATTTATTTATAAAATAAAACCCCACATTGAAAATCTAAACAAAAGACCCCCGAAGGATCAATTGGAACAATAAAAATACTTTCATAAATTCAAACAAAACATTTTTCATTACACATATCACGTAAACTCAAATCATGCACAATCCTTCATCACATGTCAAACCACCTTAAAAGTCAATTACACACTTCTTTTAAATGGAAAACTACATGGAACGCTTTTAAAAAAGCAAAGATCTCCATTTCACGTCAATCCGGTTTAATGCTAAAAATACTCCTCCATTTAATTTAAAACCATTTAAAAACAATATGAAAATAACATTATCAACATACACATGAAATTTTTCTTAAAGGGTGTAAATACACCCAAAGATTGTGAAACAAAACATTCATTGAAAAAATTACAACCGGGACATTTATCAGTGGTACATAAAATGTTTATGAAAACAGTTTCTAATTAACATTAAACAAGTTTCACAAAAAACATTCTAACCCACAAACTTATTTAGATTGTTTAATCAGGTTCTAAGAGTAAAAAAACAGGTGATAAACTAATGAAACATTTAATTGAACAAATAGTGTGTTTAATTATAATAAAATGTCCCCTTTTTTCACAAAAAAAATTGGAGAACCATTTTAGATAATAAATAAATTATCTCCAAGTTTCACTATAACAATTAGCATATATATTGGGCAAGAACAGCAGGAAATAGATGAAACTTATGTTCTAAAAGGAAGTCCTACGGGAACCTTCCTCGAAGCCTTCCTACGACGAGAACTCCCACTCGAAATCACCTTGCGCGGGATTTAATTTCTCAATCCTACCAATATCAAAACATAATTAATAGAATAACTAATAAAATAAGTATAAAAACAAGAACCAAATAATTATATGAGGAAGGTATTCTGATTGGAATAACATGTGCCAACAGTGTTGACGTCGGAAGGGGCATGCTTGTCGGGGCAATACCAGCAGGGCGCGGAAAGGCAGAGAGAGGTCAGGAAATGGAACTGTGTAGAAATGGTGATGCACCAGTGGGAAGCACATAGAAGGGAGGTCCTCGGGTTGGAGGGTCCATGATCTGGAGGGAGGTCCGGTGCTGGCAGGTTGTTCTAGAGGTGGCGATGCTGGAGGCCGTGCTGGTAGGAGAAAATGGTACCGGAAACCGTGCCGGCTGGATGGATGTCTTCCGGGTAGGGGGTTTCACCAGAGGGAGCCTACAAGATAAAGGGTTCATGATGGGGATAGTTGGGCTAATCGGATGGTGGCTGTGAGGCGGGTAGGCTGGAAGTGCGACAACACTACCTGGGGAAAAAACATAGGCTGGCCAGACTGCGGCACCTGGGGGGCTGCAACAGGGAGTGCGGCAAAGTGGCTCTATTATCTAGTGTGAAGGATGGGGAAGGGGGTTTGGGGGTATGAATCATGTGTGGACGAGGTACGAGAAGTGATAGAGGGTATGGAGGAGGCTAGTTTGGTCGAGCAGATTATGGGGGGGGGGGGGGGGGGGGGTGGCGTATCGCATATGGGGTAGAGGGTTTTAAATTTTATTCTTTTTTTCTCTCTCTCTTTAAAACCATACTATTTAAATAATAAATATAATAACAATAATAGAAATATGAATAATAAGAGTGATAATATATAAAATGAAAATTATAAAAGTTTTCATATTATTTGAATACTAATTAAATTATTAACATAATAAGAAATTCAACTGACACAACAATTAATATACATTTTAAATATAAATTCTAATTTTTCAATATTCAAAAGTCAAATAGGAAGTGCAGTCACCAAGGTGAAGCCATGTGGGGTTTCCAAGTTGAGCTCCTCTAATGTTCCCAATGACGTCGACTCAAAAACTTCAATTTTTAACCTAAGCCCCAAAAATTTCATTTAGGACTCAACCAGAAGGCCAAAAAAAATTATTTAATACCAAAGAAATAATAATATAAAATAACTGCATAGGTTAGGGTGTTATAAGAGAACTTATACTCTCAGTCAAGAGGAATAACAAACAATTCTTCAGGGAACACAACATAGTAGCCCCTTTCAATGAGAATGTCTCTAAGCATGATTCTCTCCAATGTCTCAATCATTTGATCTATGGATTCATTCTCATAAGGTAATAATATCAACACATGAGGAAATTATTCTGAAAGAGATTCAACCACCTCCTTACCCTTGTACATAAATAGGGGATGCCTCTAGAAGTGAAGAGTTATCTACCACTCTCGATAGTTAATTTTTCCTTTGTATAAAGATAGACATTCTATGCGCAAAATAGCATAAAACTCCAACAATGTAATTAAGAAAATATTTTCTAGGAGGTTTAGTGTAGAAAAAATTAACCAAGGAGTTATATTCTATGGATGAAATAATTGACCCATTTTATGGACTCACAGATAACTCAACCACTTTATTTTGAGGTAGTTCTTGAATAGTTATTCGGATCATTCAAGATATGAATGACATTGTAGAAGAATAATCAAATAGTATGCTAACTTTTCTTGAATGAATAGCCAAAGGGCCTATAAAAACATCATTTTCTGGCTCCACCTTAGAAATAGTGATGGCGTAATCCATCCCTTCCTCCTTTGGCATTGGTAGTTGAGGTTGATGAATATCCTCTGGGACTCATGGTATAGTTCACTAGCTTACATACCGTCCCTAATCAATATATATGAACCACTAATCTATGGTTGTTACTCTCTATTATTACATCATATCATCCATATAATTTATGTCTCTTCAACATTCATGCGCTCAGTGGCCTTCTCTATCACACTTATTGAATTTCGAAATCCCCTTGAATCATTTCCCTTGATTCTTCATCCAACATTTCTGACATGGTAGTGGTTGAGTTATCATTCCACCATTCTCATTTGATCCCCCACCTTGAAACTCCAAGATTTTTTTTTCAAATTACCATAGCCACAAGACCAATCTCTAAACTCCATCTCCACTTTAAGAGTACATGGAATAACTTCCCCATAAAAATTGATGTTTCTAAATGGAAGATCATTTGTATGTTGTGGTTTTATTCCACTAAGGAATCTATACATTTATATATCATTATTGATAAAAAAACCCTAATAAATACCCTAAAATCCATGAGAATTTTTATTTGATGGACATGAATGATTTAACTTAATTTTTCATCATCTTTGTGAATTATCTCAAAATCATTGTCTGACGAGTTCATGGGAAATTCATTTTTAAAAAATTTATCTTAATTTAGTCCAACACCATTTAATCATTTTCTTATTTATTCTTGGTGTTTATAACACATATCCACCATTTATCGGCCACATCATCTAGATAATATATTAATTGCCTCCTTCTCAATAAAGTAGAATACAATAAACATGATATCCAATGAGTTAACGCACTATTCTACAACTAGAGGATTAGATGAGCCACAAAATATCATTGATCCTTTCAACATAAAATAGTTTATATATTGATTCTCCAACTTTAGTGAAGGAAAATGTTCCGTAGTATACAATTTATTGTTCATATCCGGATATAGGTGGGTAAGAATCACCAATAAATTTTGAACTACACCTCCCAAAGAATAGGGGATGTTTTTCCAAATATCACTGCATTATCCCTCAAATGGGTTGTTGTCCTTGTTTCCCTTGGTTCAAATTTTTTTATAAAATTTAAAAGGTTTGAAAAAATGTCAAAAAGTCATAAACAAATAATTTTTTCATTTCACCAATTTACATAGAAGGAATATCTTGTAGGGTGCATAGGATTAAATATTTTTAAAAACCAAATATTCTTGGGTTCTTTAAAATATATAGTATCATACAAAGGATTTTCATTAAGGTTATATAATACTAATTCCTAAATTAACTGAAATATCCTCACATACAAACTATAGAAACCCTACTTTTGTTACATGAATATTTCTTCATTATAATGATAGACAAAATACTAATGGTAAAAAACCTAGATCAAAAGGTTTTGTGTCATTGGAAAATTAGGACCATAAAATAATTTTAAAAAATTGAACATAAACATTTAGTTAATTCATTCATCCCTAGATTCTTGATGTCTTTAATGTTCTATTTGGTTCAATTATTCACCTGAGTATATACAAAAAAGAATGGGAGAGATAGAATCCCAGAAGGAGTATGAGTAAAAGAAATGAATCATGTGTGAGAATAATCATCATCATCATAACATATGAATTGGATCATCATCATAATGAGGGATTCATTTGGTAAGGTCATGGAAGAGGGAAACTCATAAAAATGAAATTTCATGTCTTAGTGGTCAAATACAACTCATAGTTGGGAATAAAGTATAATAATTATTCTGAATATTTTAATTTATATTATTAGATACATCACATTACAAAATGCATTATATCATTATATAATTTTGGTTGCACCTATCATGTCATATCACTTACACGTACTATATAATTTTAATTTCACCTATCATATCATAACATTTACATTATTGTACTTTCACCATAGAATGTATATCAATATTCAAAATATAATTACCAATGGAATTGAATGTTTTAATATCAAATGAATACATTCATTAATAAACATTAGTGTTCCCATATGGAGGAGGGAATAACATACATGGTATAATAATCACCAATCATGAGTGAAGAATAAATAATCTAACATGAAGTAAATGATGTATTTTTGGAAAGAATAGTTATTTTGGAAAAAAAATTGTATTTCTCAAAAAAAAACAATATTGGAAACAAGTATATCAGTTAAATAAATGGCGAGGGAAAAGAAATTATATTTATGAAACATTAATTTAATATCCATACTAAAAATGGATTGAAAGAGGGGAAATCCAATGAATGATTGTAGGGTTTGAGATTCCTCTTACCTTCTGTATGAATTAATTCATCTCATTGACATCCAAGATAATGAAATTAAATTCATTAATTAAAATAATAAATAACCCATTATTCCCTAATTTGATTCATTATAGTTTTATTATGTTCACTTATGATATTTTTGATGAGCTATATTGTTTAATTTCTACTTTAAGTAGTGTTTTTTTTCATGGGTTTCAAGATCAATTCGCTTTTATTTAAGTATGGAAGTTCATGTAACATTGGATTAATTATCCATTATCAAAATTACATTTTACTAATGAAATTAAAAAATATTAAATGATATTATTTTTCAATTTTAATATGTTTTGAGGTTAATTTATTTTATTTAACTATAATTAAAAGTATTTAATTAAATTAGGTAGTTTTATGACAATAATGAACTTATATAAATTTATATAACATAATTTTTAAATATTTTTCTTGAAGATTATATAAATTATAATGTGTATAAGAAAATAATATCTAGCTATAATGATTATTGTTCACCAGCGTTGATGTTTGAGGGGAAATTTTTAAATGCATCATCCACGATGGTGGTAAATCGACACACCATGAATGATATTTTTATGCTTATAAAAAAGAAAATGGAAGAGAATATAAGGTAAATTATTTGATTAAAATAATAAAATATATTATGAAAATGATACTAGAGTTATCATGCCATTTTATTTGTATAGATTCCATAACATCATGAAATACCACTAATTCCTGATGGTCACATTACCATAAAAAATGAAAATGATACTAGAGTTATCATTCATAAGTTTCATAAATTTAATTTTTAATTTCATTGATGTGGTTACTATTATTTTAGCTGAATTACTATTCCTGATGGTCACATTACCATAACAAATGTCAGGTAACTATTCTTTTGGTATAGATTCCATAACATCATGAAATACCACTAATTCCATTCATTCTTCATTTATAACATTTATATTTTATCCTCTATATGATTTATATGGATTATAATATATGGAATTATTATATGAACGGAATTCCCATTGATAAAATTTTATGGCATTACAGTAGTCTTATTTTCTTTCTTTTCCTTACATTATTTTGTCGAGTGACCATTTTCTCCGCACATAATACCAACTCTTAATACTATCCAGAATTTACCAGGGTGATTCATTCCACAATCATCTCATTTTAGAAAATTATTTTCCCCCTCTATCCCTTTATCCATTATTTCTCTTCCTTTCGTTTCTTCACATACATTACATTTACTCTATAAGGCATTGAGATTTATTTCTATCTATTAATAGAACATGAATCTATTTCATCATATAAAATTTAAGCCATTGAAACCATTTTACTATGATGATTTTAAATGCGAACCTCAATGAAATAGTCATTATTTCACTCCTAGTTTCATTTGAAATCTGTATCAACCATCCCTATCTTTGTAATGGAATATTAATATTTTCAACACTTTCTTCATCCATTTTACTTAAATAAATGACCTTTATATTCATTGCAGTTCATTTCTCATGAGAGAAATATTTTTTAATGACTATTTCCTTAAATGTTCTTCATTCCATGATTCATATTTCTTCTTCCCCTCAATTATACTTGATCAATAAACACTATTGATCTGCATTCGAATTCAGAAAAAACACTGAAATTTTATCCTTTTTCTTTTTACCACATCCAAACAACATAAATTATATTATCCAATGTCTTAATCCATTCACCAAAAACAATTTTTTCATTACTCCCACTAAATAATTAGGGCCTCTTTCATGTAATGTTTTGAAAAATTGGATAATATCATTGTGGAAGTGGTTTCTCCATTCTACAAATGTTATGTGTAATAACATTATTAAGAATCTCTAATATATCGATAACTTACTCAGTTAAAATACATGCTATATCATAATTCTTGTTAGGGAAACCACGATATCTTCAATAGGTACGTATATCATTCATCATTCTAGGATCAATTTCTAAATACTGGAATATACTGAAATGGATCATAACATTATATAACATGATTTATAATCCCAGAACTAGTGAAACACATACCATAAATCAAAATTGTTTTCATTACTATTCTCATAATAATTATCGATTTTTATTTTTTGATATTATTATTTTCTAATCCTTCATAATGGGTTGTAATGAAAATTTGAATTATCTTATGTGTATCCCCCCAGAGTGTCAAACTAAGTGCGCAGTAAGGCCTATTTTTATGTCCAATGACACAGTCAAGTCATGCTTGAAACACCATTTTAGAGTTGTTACTCATAGGTATATATATGCATTAACCACATCCACATGTAATATGCTGACATAAAAATATTTCTATGAAGAAAAACATAATCTCTAACAATAAAAAATTTGAGGACATTCTTATATAATTTTCTTCAAATATTATATTAGTTTATATTCCTTAAATAATGTTTCCAATGATTCGACTAAACTTATTTTGATATCAAATGTTGCAACCCAACCCCACAAATCCTAGCCCCAGTGATATAACATCATAGAATTTCATTGTATTCTTTTTAAATATTATACAGAACAATTACAAGAATACGTTATGAGATGGCTTGTGATTCTGAGGCCCAAATATCCAAGAAAAATTTCATGAAAAATATTATAATATTAAAGAGCATGCATGAGTAGTTTTTTGAACAAAGTAAAATAAATTGTATATTGGTTCCCTGGTAAAAAATATAAGGGCACTATTGCGTTTAGAGCATAGGCATTACAATAGGTTGGGCCTAACATCGACCGACACTGGATTACTATGAAAAGTAAATTTTTGGACATATAAATAGATAAAAATAAATGATGTTTTATTTTTTTAACGTTATGCAGTGAAACGTCAATGGTTTTATTATTAATTCACATTTTCATAGAATTAAGGGGAATGTTTATAACCCTATATTCCTCTGAATGGCATATAAAAACCATCTCTAATGAACAGTGGTGAATGGGGGATAAACGACAATGTGACCTCCATTCTTTATCAACAATGGATCCGATCTTTTGTTAGGGGGTAGTTTTATTTATGATCCATCCCTATTTCGGAATTCAATTATTAACATTGACTAACCCACGAACATGTTGATCAATGGTTCGATCACTTGTAGTGTTATTATTAGGTTGCATGGTTTTAAAAGGGGACATAATCTGTGTCATTTCTTTCTTCTTCGTTGATGTTTATTTAGGGAATTAATTAAGGCCGACACGAATAAATCCCAGGGATTGTTCCTTGAGTTTTTTTTTATGATTATCCCTTCCCTCGATCATGTAATCCATCACCATTGGACCATCATATTCCAGGATCAACATTCTATGAGGTTTTGATTGTGATCGAATCCTCGGAGTAATAACAAGATGGATCAGAGCCCAAGGTAGTGAAGATCTTGACCTGAGGATTGCAGAAATGTCTCTGTTTTAAAAAATGGAGCTGTATAGTGAGGTGGGTGGACCATAGAACTAGGTGAACTAGTGCACAGTGGTGAATTTTTCTGCATTGGAGGGGCACAAATATGCAGAGGGAGGCTCGACAACAAGAGCGGCTCATGGAAGTGGTAAATCCATGGGGCATGCAGAGTGAGTGGGGAATAAGAAGATGTGTTGGACTGGTAGCATGAGATGAAAATGGTGTGACCTCGATGGGGAGGATGTAGTCGGTGAGGACTACACATAGTGTAGAATCTGGACCCCATGCATGTAGACTGGACTAGAGGAATTGAGATGCAGGAGGCTGTCGAGTGGCCTACCTCAGGTGGCCCAGCGGGTCGTGTCTTCTCGGAGAACCAGGTCAGACCCAATGCTTCAGGTCGGGCATTGGGATAGGCTAGGGTGATCGTGATCCATGGTGGGTGGAGGTACCATGTGTCCACAAAAACTTATTTTTGGTCGACCCCAGTGGATGAACCAACTATCCAAGGGTGGTCGACCACCACAGTCGGTTTACAGGCCGACAGACAACCTTCTAAATTCAAACTCCTATAACATTCAAAATCTGTGTTGATTTGACGATCAATTTTCAGTTTTGAGACCCTTGTGACAATATGATACTTTTTTGATACTATATGTGAGTTTTTGTGGAAGTGTGTATATGACACACTGGCATGAAGAGTATGTTCTCTTAGGATGAGGTAAATACTAGCAGAATCATGTGGCTGGATTGGACTTTGAGAGTATGTGAATTTTTGAGACTATGTCACTTTTGGATACTACATGACTTACTAAGACTAAATTTAATACATATACTACATGTATTAAATAGACTACGTGCCTTATCAGGACTGAGTATCTCATTGAGACTACAAGTCTTATCGATACTGGTTGTTTTATGGTTTACATCAGATAATCTTTTTTTTGTACTATGGACCTATACCATTGTGAGAAGACTATGTGTCATTTTTCTAGTATACTTCATGTATTTATTTGTGTTATACATCATGTATTGATTTATAGTATACATCATGTATTTAATTGTGGTATACTTTGTGTTTTTATTTTTGTACTTCCTTTGTGGGTTTAGGGTGCCATACTGAGTATAGTTTTACTCACCCCTACATAGGATTCACCCTTATAAGTCATATATTGGGTACATTCTCTACTCAATAAGGATGTAATTTGTGGAAAAGGTCCATGTGGTGCTTAGAAAGACCAGATAGTTGAGGTGTGCTCATGAAGCTTCATATAACTCTCCCCATACCAACCCTTCATTTAGGGTTTTCTGCGGATGAGTTTCATGAAATTTTATTTTCACATTTCCAGATTCCTATTTGGGTGGGATTGTATTCATTATCAATTTACTTTCTATTTTTATACTATCATACTATGTTTTTTGTTATCTTATTGGCATGCATGCTTTTTTACATAGTGTTTCACATTTCATAATTTAGGTCATAAAGATGTGTGTGTGTGTGTTGGTGTATGTAGGTATATTGGAAAATTCCTCCTATTTATGGAATATTCATACTCAGTGCTAGTCGCTAGCCCCTATCCTATTTGAGGAAGGCTTGGGGTAGTCTTAGCATGGTCCCCTATGGGATGGGTCTTGACAGATTGGTATCAGGGCGATGTGGGTTCAACATAAGGATCGAGAGTCTGTGAGGTTGTTTTTGGGAAAAATGTTTTCTGTTTCGAGTTTGAATTTCAGTATAGGGATTCAAATATTGGTGTGGAGGCTTATATATCCATACAGTTGTACTCTGAATTCTACTTTTCAACTCGGTTCATTTAAAAACTAGTTTTTGGGAGAACAATAGTTCAAGCATCATATTGGATTTGGGTGTGCTCTCATGACCTTATTGTGTAAGCATACTAGGTACAATCTATTTACAGTTGTACGTCATGTTCTATTTCAAGAAGAGTATATAAAGATACCCAGTAATTATTCAATTGTGTGATCATGAAGATGATTTTTCTAGCAATGTGGCATCAGTACAGGGTCATGTACGAGATATTACACCTCTGGGTGGTTTATCATTGATACCACCACCCATCGGGTATAAATTAATACTAGAAATACCGTTTGGGTATTCGCGATTTCTAATTACATTACATGAGTATTAAAGTAAGTGAAATTACATTTTTAGGGTGAGATTGACCCCCCCCCCCCATAATAGATAACTATTGGATGGAGGCAGTTTCTCGTGTCTTCCACCTGTTAAGGACACCTGCCGACATGATGGATGTCCTAGCTATGAGTCTTATTTAGGGCTCAGTGGGGTGATGGTGGAGCATAGTTACCTATAAAAATGATTATACCACTCATTCTAGGGTAGAATTCTAGCATATCATTAAAGAGGTGTTCTCTCCATCTAAATTATTCTTCACACCTATACAAGAGTTTATTTATCTGCAGCTGGGAAGTCAGATAGTGGATGAGTACTTGGAAATATTTACTGATCTTTATCGATACTCCAATGATATGGTTCAAGACCCCTTCTTAATGGATCATACCATCGCGTAGTGCATACTATAGTAGATCAGGGAATCTATGATATCCCTTAGCATTATTATATATGTTGGGGTACTGAATTAAGATCTTATAAAGGAGAGCTTTCTAGTGGAGTATACTCCAGCAGTGGGAACTACCACTGGCCACCAGGTAGCTGAGACATCAGAAGTAGGGAGCTAACACGAGTGATAGGGGCCTACGTAGTTCCGGAACTATATGGGATGAACCTTGGTCGTTGTATAAGTGCTTTTAGGCTCCTAGTAACGATCGAGTCAACTAAAGGACATATTGTGTTACTCGTGAAATGGTTGGGGACATCTAGCTCGAGATTGCCAAATCCATCAAACAACCTGTCATGTGATGGTCGAGGACCCTCTGAGATAAAGGCGAAGGTTTGAGAAGGGTTGTTCATAGGTTGGAAGATGTGGTAGGGGGTAGGTTGGGCAGCATGAGGTGCGATGAGGTTCGATGTATTACCACAACCCCTAGCTAGTATATGAAAGGATCACGGAGATAGTGGGTCAGGACAAGGTCAGATTTTGGAGATATAGTCCTATGACCTCAGGACTACACAGATGATTATAGGTATGATAAATTAACTTTCCACCATAGTTTCATCTTTTAATGAAATTGGTGCTAGTCATTCATTTCTTTCCATGACATTATATCAAGACTCAAAGATTCTAGGGGAACTGTTGACTCGGCCCTTGCATTTATAAAATCCTACCAGAGGGGACTCAATAATCACATAATGGTTCCGATAGTGTGAACTTAATCTTGGAGGCTAGAGCTTCAGTTGTTAAATCTTGGTAGCAGCATCGAGGCCTTACGATTTCATTCCATGTATGGACTAGTTGTCCACAATCAATGCTTTTATTTTTTTAGGTGTAGAGTGTGGAGTGTCCACAGTGATGGGACAATGTTTTCCTTTTTCATAGAATAAAAACCCAAGAAACAATGGATTGAATCACTCATTTGTGGGTTCAGTCAATCATACATCAGTTATCTTTCCAGACCCTCATTTCAGTGTTTGATATGAGTCCCATGTTTCCTATATTGGTGGAGGAATACAAGGAAATATTTCATGAGGATGTTCTTGGATTAACTTCTTGTAGGGAAGTGGACTTATACAATGATTTATAACCAGGTACGAAACTGATATCTATACATGCATATTTGATTTCTCCCATAGGGCATCATGATCTCAGTGTATAGTTAAATGACTTGTAGAGGAACAACTTTGTGAGTCCTCGTCTTTCACCCTTGGTAGACCCAGTTTTGTTTACCAAGAAGGTATAATGGAGATTGAGGTTATTTGTGGACTTTCGGAACATGAACTAGGAGACTGTGAAGAAGAAGTATCCACTACCAATGATCAATGAACTCTTCAATCAATTGAAAGGGGTGCATTAGTTCTTAAAGATAGACCTCATATGTAGCTATCTCCAGCTTCAAGTATGGGATGATTATATACAGAAAATGTATTTTAGAAGTCTTTACATACCATACAAGTACTTGGTGATTCCTTTTGGCAAGAAGAACTCCCCAATAGTGTTCAAGGAACTCATGAACATGATATTTTATCCATTCATAGACCAATTTGTTCTAGTATTCATTGATGAATTTCTAGTGTACTCAGTTTTTGAGGAGGAGCACATGATACACATGAAGATGACCCTAGACATTCTATAAGAAAAACAAATTTATAGGGATCTCTCGAATTTTCTGTTCAAGATATTATACGTCTATTCATAAAACACATCATTATAAAGGTTTGGGTTGTAGTGGAACCGGTATATTATAGAGGCAGTGTTTGCGTGGGAACCACAAAAGGGTATTACTAAGGTGAGGAGTTTCCATGGTTTGGTTGGGTACTATTGGAGTTCTTTTCTTGACTTTTCCATAGTATAATCATCATTGATATCCCTGAAACAAGATGGAAATCCCTTATTTTTTAATGGTGAATTTCCACGAATGTTTTTACGGGTTGAGGTAGATATTGAATTGTGCTACTAACTTGGGATTACCGAAGGAGGGTTTTTAGTACGTGGTGTTCTTCAATGCAACAAAAACCAGGCATTGTTGTGTCTTGATGCAGGGGAACGTGGTAATTCTCTTTGTTAATTCTAGTTGATAGCGGATGAGAATATCTTTTTGACCCATGATATGGAGGTAGCAGTAGTTGTCTTCACATTGAACATTAGGTGACAATACATGACGTGGAAACAATTTACCATATACTATGACTACAAGAGGATGAAGTATATCTTCTATCATAAGGATCTAAACATGACATATAAGTGAAGGATAGATTCTCTCCATGATTAATAATTTGATATTTTTTATACTTCTAAGAAGGGGAATGTGGAAGAAGATTCTCATAAAAGGAGATAAAAATTGCATATTCTAAATGGGGCATCAGGGTAGTTGGTCTCGTTACAAATATCCTTTATGGATTTATATGGAAATTATTACCTCTATTCAATGGTTGTAACCCCTCCAATTTTACAGGGAGTAAGGGAGGCACAATTCAAGGATATTGACAGAGAGACATCAGATGCTCAGAAATCCCCAGGGCATTCCCCTGATGGATATTCGATAGGTTGGGAGAACATCATTCTTTTCAGATGATGCACGGTTGTAATAGTGGAATTAATGGAAGAGGTTTTGAGGGAGTTCTATACATCCCCATTGTTGACACATCATGGTTTGTGGATGATGTACCAGGACATATGATGTCAGTTTTGGTTGATGGGGATAGAGAAGGGAGTTACAGAGTTTGTCCCCCAATACCTCACTTTCCCACAAGTGAAAGATGAGCATCAGGTTTCAATATGTTTGAATCAACCCCTTGAGGTTCCAGAATAGAATTGTGGTGAAATATTTATTGAAATTGGAATATGTTTACCATGTAATTCTATGGGACATGATACTATCTGAGTAATCATTGACCAACTCACCATGTCGGACCACTTCCTAAGGAATTAGGCACAGATTTCATCAGAGGTCCTAGGAAGACTCTACATGAAAGAGACAGTTCAACTCCACAAAGTACCATATTTGGTAGTATCATATCATGATGATCACATTACATCCCATTTATGGATGGGATTGTAGGAGGTGTTTGGGACTCAATTGTGCTTGAGAACCACTATTAACACACAGTCCCATGGCTAGACCAATCAGAATATAATGGTTCTGGAGGACATTCTATGTTCTTGCATCCAAGATTTTGGCCATAGTTTTGAGGATCACTTACCCCTAGTGTAGTTTTCATACAACAAAAAGTACCATTCCACCATCAGTATGGTACAATTAGAGGCCTTGTATGGGTGAACCTGCCGGTCACCACATTGTTGGATGTGCCTTGGAGAGTCTGCACTCATGTGTCTGGAGTCAATTCAGGTGAATATAAGAAAGCTTTAGGTCATCTAGGTGTGGATAAAGACTACACAGGTCCATCGAAAGCCATATGATGACTGTAGAAAGAGGCCTTCAGTGTTTGAATTTGAAGACGATGTGTTTATTTAGGTATCTCTTTGATGTGGGATATGTAGATTTGGTTGGGGTGACAATCTATCTATGTCGTTCATTAGCCATTTCCACATTCAAAGAAGTGTCGGTGAGGTGGAGAACTACTTAGGTCTACCTCTACAGTTAAAGCGGGTTCACAACATCTTACATGTGTCACAACTGAAGAGATATGTGCATGATCCATTAGACACCATTTAATGTGGTGGACGGGACATTGACGATGGGGAAACATAATTTGAGTACCCAGTTGAGATCACAGATCGATAGGAGAGGATCCTAATTGGCAGAAGATTTCTATGGAGCACATTATGTGGTAGCACATGAATGTCTAGGAGGGAACATAGGAGAAAGAGGCTCAGATTCATGCTAAATACCCTCATTTGTTTGTATAGTTTTTTTTGGATTTCTGGGATATAAATCCCTAGGGTGGGAAGAATTTAACATATCATAGTTACCATGTTATAATTTTACATATTATATGTAATTAATACAATACTATTTGATAAGAAGAAATGTGATTCTGATGCCAAGAGATCCCAAAAAAATTTCTTGAAAAATATTAAATTATTAAATAGCACATGCATGATGTATTCATGAAACAGTGGAATAACATTTAAAAGGTTTCCTGAATAAGAAATCTGAGGGCACAATTTCATTCAGAGTAGGGACTTTACATTAGGTGAGGCCTAACATCAAATAACATCAGTCAACTTGGAAATTTTATTTTTGGAAGTTAAATGAAATAAAATAATTGATGTGTTATATTATTTAATGTTGACGGTGATGCATCAAAAGATTGGTTTTCAATAAATATTTTCTAAAGAATCCAGCATGATTTTTTCATAACCCATGTGATCCTTTAAATTTTGGAGAAGGATCTCTCTCCAACTAATGGAGGTGAATCGCGGATTGACAACAACATGACCTATGTTCTTTGACATCAAATGATCCAAACTCCAAGTAGGGTGTACTTTTCTTGGTGATATTTCCACTTTCCTAGATTCGAAAATGAACATGGACCTACTCATGAATATGTTGATCCATGGATTGATCTCTTGTAGGATGGGTGTTATTTTTTCGAGTTTTAAAAGGGGAGAAAATACGTGTGAATTCATACTTATTTATTTATCATTCAAATGGAATGTACTGAGGCCAACATGAAAAAGGAAAAGGTTTATTCCTCTTGGTATTTTTGTGCTTCCCCCTTATTTTGTTCTTAGAGTTCTTTGTTTTTAGACCCTTGTGGTCATGGCTTGATGTTCTAGGAGGATTCGAACCTTGTTAGACCAGCAAAGTAATGGAAAGAGGGATCATGGCCAAAGGGAGTGAAGATCACGACCCGAGGATCACAGATCTATCTCTATTTTGATAAATGTAGTATTTGATCATAGTAGGTGGCCCGTGAAACCTGGGACACCTTCGTCCAGTGACGCACGACAAAACATGGCGACTAGCATGACATGGGAGGGTGCCCAACCGCGTGGAGGGTAGCGCGGCCTTGTGAGCGGCCCATAGTGGAGGAGATGGTGTTGGGATCATGGACTACATAGGGTGCGTGTTGACATAGTAGATAGGCTGCATGGGACTTGTCATGTTGTAGTGCTAACTGGGGGAACAAGGTCGGGGAAAATCACTTGAGGTGGAAATGTTAGAATATGTGCATGCGGGTCATACTAGAGGAACATGGCCTCACCGGGTGGCATAGTGTTCCCAATGGCTTGAGTTGACCTAGAAAACAAAGTCAGACTCGGTGGGTCAGGTCGGACCTGGGTCGGACTCGAGTTGCCGGATTAGACCATTCCATGATCAGTGTATCTGTTGCATGGTGGTTGACTACAGGGGAGGTCGGGTGAGGCAGTCAACCACCCCAGTCTATCCATAAGTTGTTGGACCCCCATATAAAATCCAAATTCTTGTTACGTTCATACCATTTGTATGTTTGACAAGCCACTTATTTTATTAGTACCCTTGAGTCGAGTCGGTCGTTTTGAGATACTATTAGTATGTTTTTGGGGAAGTATGAATATGACCTAATGACTTGAAGAGTAGGTTCTCTCGGAAAAAATGCTCTATTATTGGAATCTTGTGGCTATCATTGACTTTGAAACTATTTGAATTTATAATTCTATGTGACTTTATGAGACTATGAGACATACCAAAACTAAGTGTCTTACAAATAATATCTATCTTATTGGGGCTATGTTTCTTATCAGTACATAGTAACTTATCGAGACTATGTGTCTTATTGATAATTTGGGTTTTATTGTTTACATAAGAAAATCCAATTTTTCATACTATAGACCTATACCTGTGTGAGCTAACAATGTATCTTCTTTGTGTTATACTTCATGTATTTATTTATGGTATAATTCATGTGTATAGTTTTTGTAACAACCAGAGTATTTATGAGATATATTATTTTTAATTTCATTGAAATCTTCTGATGTGCGCTACACCAAGATTAGCTCGCGCTATATGAAACACCGTATTAGTTTGTAGTATACACAACAATATTCTGGGCTCGTGTTAAACACAAATTCATGTTCTATTGGTACAAATTATTCTTTGCAACATTGAGTATATATTTTGTTCAATACATAAATGAAATAAGTTTTGATTATGTTATATGCAAAACCAAAGAAATCTTTGACTACACACAACCCTAACTTGGCTTTCATTACATGCAAGAGCGTACTTCCTCTATAGCGTGGGTTGTACGCAAAACCGAGTTTCACTATATAATGATATATTATTATAATATCATGAACTAGCCATTATTAATTGTATTAACTAAATTTTTAATTTTATAACATTATAATTCATCTTAAACATTTTCTAAAATGAGGTATGAGAACAAAATCTATTTTTCGGATAAAAGAAGTATTTTTCAAAAAAGGCAGTTTTTCCACCTTTTGATGGCGTACCCATTATAAATCCAATTTTCAACAATTTTATAAGATAAATTTAATAAAATAGTCTTTTTCATGTGATTCAGGATATGAAAATTTACATTGGATAATGTTTTGATATTTTTTTTGATAATGTTCATATTTTGATAAATAGTAAAAATACGCTAAATTTTAATTAAAAAAACTTTTTTCCTCAAAATAATTTATATAGTAAAGTTATAATAATGAATAGTTTTAAAGTATTAATATAATATATGTTTACCATTTAATATAATGCATTGTATTATCATTAATTTTATACTGAATTCATAGGTAAAAATATTTCAATATTTTTAAACGTTTTAACTTTTAAAACCCATTTTCTCAACAGGTGGATTAATTTTAAATTAAATACTACATCTTCTATGTTTTGAATTTGGAAAAATGAAATCCATATTTGTAATCAGTAGGTATAAATTATGTTAATAGGCTACTTTTTATTTTTAGGCATTATGAATAGTAACTACGAAAAATTTTATTTACTACAGTTATAGGTAAATCCGGTAATAAAGGGTAAAAATAAGATTATAAAACTACCATAACACCATCCAAAATTCTATTTGATGAATAAAAGTATACTAATATAACCTAAGGGGTTGGAATATATTTATTTCATGGTCTTTTGACCATGAAAATGATATAATTATTATTGAAACCCAAGAAAGTGACAACATGTCACTCTCTTATATCTTATAAGTGTAATAATTTTAATTTAGTGATAAACATTATAAAACATAAAACATAAATAGTCACCAGAAATATAATAAAATTATCTACATCATGTAAATTTATTTATAATTTTTAGGAAATAAATAATTATCATTAATGGTGACACAATAGTGATGCAGAAATTGTTTATTTAGTGAAAAATCAATAATACAGTTTTTATTAAATTAATATTGACCATTAAAGGCCCAAACTCTGGACCAAAACTTATTAGTCTTGTATATTGAATCTATAAGCATAAAATGGTATAATTTTTGACTATTTGGAGCCTTATAATAGAGATTATGACACTTATATTATTTTATTTTAAATGATGTCAAAGTTGTCACCTTCATAATTTAATAAAGATAACAATTTAAATGTTGTGATTTTAAGATGATAAATTCGAGTAAAAGTATTATTATGGATGATATTATATTTATCTAAATCATAGAATTTTAATTTTAATTTTTATGCAAAAAATATGTATATTAAATAATTATACAAAAATGTTATAGTAATAATTTTATTAAATTAAATATCAAATAAATGGTTTTAAAAACATTAAATTAAATGTTATATGAATAAATTAATCTGCTCCATGAATTTTTTAAATGAATATGAAATGTTAAGAAGCTATAAAATATTTTGGTTCGAATATAAATTTTTTATGGATTTAATTGAACTTCAAATAATTGAATATTTTCAAAATTGAAACTATTGATATTTTATAAAAATAACATATTATTAAATTGTTTAAAAATCACGAAAATATTTAAAACTAACAAATTGAAAATTATATGGTCGTAAATTTAATAATGTATCTAATTATGGACAATTCACAACACATAAGTAAGTATTTATAACCATTTGAAATTTAGAATATTATTACCACAAATAAAATTAAATAGAATAAATTTAATAAATCAAAATGACAAGGTTTAAAATAAAATCAAAACATATCTAAATTTTATTGGTTAATGATATTACAACCCTATATTACCTCATATCATAATTTTAGTCTCTTTGGTTGTTTTTATGTTAGGTTAGATTTTATTATTCATTAATATTTTTGAGGTTTCCAAAAGTGACACTCTTTTCTCTTATAAAAGGAAACCTCCTCCCTCTCCTCTTCACAACATTTTGAGCCTTCAATCTCAGCCAAACCCTATCAATTTATCTTATCCACTTAACAATAAACATAATACATGTCCGGGTATTCTTCAAATACCTACATTAGTGCCCTAAGAGCAGGTTTAGAAGAGGCATGTCGAAGAAGAGGTAATATCCTTTACCGATTCTTTCAAATTTATATTTTCATCAACTCTCTTTTATTAATTTGTTTCATTATAATGTAATAAAATAAATATTATTCATATAATGATATGTTATTATATATATTAATAAATCTCATTTCACCTTCTATCTATCCTATGGAAAATGAAATCACCGTGTGTGCGTACGTACAGAATACCGTCTCCACACCGTGGTGTAATCTGTTTTCCACCACCACCTTACATGGATGTGTTTAATTGTGTGAAGAATATCTATATATGATTATTAAAAAATGATACTAATTTTTAGAAATTCTACCATCCACTCCAATACCATTAAATAATTATGGGAACGATATCATCACTCGTGCGTACGTACAGATTGCGGTCTCCACAACGCGATGAGATTCATTCTCCGCGTTCACCATTCAAGAATGATTATAAAGTATATATAATGAATAATAATGATATATATGGTATTATAATGTAAATGAATTTATTTAAATATATATGTGTGTGGGTGTGTGTTTCATCTACTTACTTCTATTCAAGTCAATAAGGAAAGGAAAACAACATTCATTCGTACGTACGGCCTACCGTTTCCATGAACTGTGTATTTCGTTTCATTTACCTATTATATATATATATACTGAATATATATGATATATAAACTATTTTTTACATTCTGGATGTATGTAAATCATGATATAAGTAATAATTTCCAAAAAAAAAACAAGTCCAAACACGTACGATAAATGAAATGATTTTACCCAAAACGCAGCTTTAACATGGAAATGAAAAATGAAAGGGTAATATAAAGTTGTAAGTGAATCATATATGATATCGTAAATATTATTATGATTCTATTAAAAGTTAATAATATGTTCAAACACACTATACATGTTTTTTAGACACGTATGGAAGAAATAACACCTAAGGTAAGGGATAATTATGCAATCTCATTTTTATCTGAGATTACCTATACGTAAGTATTCACTAGGGTTATATTTATCATCCATGTCCATGCTTTATATAGTATGTTTTCATAAAGTGTTTACTATTATTCCATGTATTTTTAAAGTCATGTTTACCCCTTTTGACTTTTAATATGTAGTATGGAAGGAATATTTCATTTTTTACCATACATTGTACTTTTTCACTTTTTCGGAAAAAGTACAAGAATAATTTTTTATTACCTTATACGGCATGAACAAATTTTTATGGTTTCATAAGGCCTTATTTTCATGAAGATTCCTGTACAACATTTCTTGATTATTTTTATCGAAATACTTTTCTTTTAAAATTACATGGCATTTTGTGAAAAGAAAATTATTTTGTAGAATAAAGTATATTTTCCTCAAGAATTCATTTCAACTATTTTATCAAAATTATCTCCCATCTAAGATAAAATTATTTAGCATGATTATGTTTTAAGAATAATGTCTGTATTATTTACATGGTTTGATTTTTCTTATGATAAAATTATATCCATTTGTTTTATATGGATTATTTTAAGATGGGATATTGTTAATGAAACCCATTTTATTCTTTGGGTTATGATGAATGATTTATGATTATTTTGTGGCACACAAAAGAATGGTTTCATTATGAGATGGGTGGGACCTATATCTCCCTCCAATGCATTTGGTAAAGATTTATATCTCATGAGATAAACATGGCGGGAACAACAAGTAAATATGGTTCATTAATACAGGACTGGAACGGCTGGTAAACCCAGTTCAGTAATGGACTTTGTCCACTATGATAGTCTTGGTAGCAATGCACTGACTACAATGAAAATCATATCACGTGCTTAATGGTTTTCCACAATTACATGTTTTATTCCCATTCTATTTTATCATGATTAATGTTCCTTTATGATCTATGTTGTATGTACTTCCATGTTTTATGTCATTACTCAAGTTTTTTATGTTTAGATTTTATGTTCATTTTTTTACATTCAAATTATAATTGATTGTTTTATTATCTCCATGCTTACCCTTACTGTTCATTTGAGCTCACCCTTTATATGTTTTCATTTCCCCAGGATTTAAAGAATGGTTTTAGGTAAGAAAACAAAAGGGGAAGATTTTTATGGGATATGTTGAAGATCTTTTACTATGATTAGAAGATTTTGTTCCGAGTTTCCAAAGACACTAAACTATTACGATCCTTGGGTGTCTATTTTTGTTATGTATTAATTATTCCTCAAACGTAATGTAACGTCCACGTACATCATGTTTTGTGTATCTATAGTTCGTATCAGAAGAAATGTTTAGTTAACCTTTGTAATCTAGGAAGCAAAAACATTAGTGAGATCCCTGGAGATATTTCTATGGTATGTCTAGGGATGTCCCTAAGGTTATGTATAAGTATAGGTTACAGTCCTAGAAATATGATAACGATTATGAATAACCTAGTATTAAACCTATGATGTTATAGATTGAATGTAATCCCCTTGATTATGTTTTTTTCTCACACTATTCTTTTTGGGTTTTAGATAATGGCTGGAACCCGAAGGAACCATGTTAATGATCAATTCCCTGGGAAATGCAATAATTGTCCTCCTGAACAACCAAATGTTATGGGAAATGGAGTTCAAAATCTTGTTGCTATACTTACATAAGCTATGAATCATTCGGGGCTTCCAAATGACCAAATAATGGAACAATATTCTATTGAGTCCTTAATGAGGAAACATCAACCTTCTTTCAGTGGGTCTTCTGATCCACTTGTTACTGAACAATCGATCAGTACCATTGAAAAGATATTTTCCATACTTCGCTGTTCAGAGCATGAAAAATTCATTTTGGCTGTTTACCAGTTAGAAGGTGAAGCAGACCAGTTGTGGACTATAATTAAGATTACAATGCCCCTAGATGAAATTGAATCCATGGAATGGGACGAGTTTAAGAACTTGTTTTTCAATAAGTACTTACCATATATTCTTTGAAAAATGATGTAAAAAGAGTTCCTTGAGATTAAGAAAAAGGATGATGAAACTATAGTTATATACGAGGAAACTTTTACAAGGCTTTCATGGTATGTATCTGGCTTTATCATCCAACCAGAATTTAAAGTTGATCGATTCTTCAGTGGCTTAAAACCAAGTCTTCGAAGGGAATTAATGATAAGAGACATCAGTAGCTATGAAGAAATTGTGCATTGTGCTATCAAGATAGAACTGGAAGTTGGTGTTACATATCCATCTCATTGTTCTAAAAAGAAACGAAAGATGGAGTTCAAGGAAAAAACTCAAAACAATGGTGAAAAGAAGACAAATGTTTTGTTATGCTCAAATTGTGGAAAGAATCATGGTGGAGATTGTATTAAAGGGAGTAGAAAATGTTTTAAGTGTAGAAAAGGAGTTCATCGAGCAGCTAAGTGTCAAAGTAATGGGAAAAAGGTAGCTAATGATGTGAATAGTGAAAAGACTATAGAGAAAGCACCACCCACACATCAATGCTAAATGTGCAAGGAAATGGGGAATTTTTCTAACCAATGCCCTAATCCAAGGGTTAATGATGATCGTCATCAAAAACCACTTATGGAAAAGGAAAAAGGGAAGTCACATGCAATCACTGTTGGCGATGTTGAGTATGAATATTATGTGGTAGAATGATTAAGTATTTATATAACGGGATTCGAAAATAATGTTATAGAATCTCATTTATAGAATCGTGCAATATTGGAATATCTATGTATTGGTTTATTGTGGTTTTCCATAAGAATATGGTACCAGTAACCATGAAAAGTGATTGAAATATTTTTGGAAAGGATATGATATGTGCATAATTAAGGGATAAAGAGAAAATAATATGTTTTATAGTATTAATGAGCTCATGACTGATATAAGGACAAAGAGATATCATAGTTTGAGTATATAGAAATTTTGGTATTTTGGTATCTGGAAAGAGTTAACATTTTACAGCATTTGTGTTTTCACTAAGGTTCAATGGGTATTAATTTTTCAAGAGAATACATGATTAAGGCATTCACAATTTTGGATTGTGATCAACAAGATATATCTTATATTATATGAGGGATAAATGATGGTATTCACGTGCTTTGTATATGACCTTTCTGGTAATTGATTTCTTTTTACTATAAGATTGGATAGAAGTATTTTTGATAAACCTAACAGTTGTAATTGATTATGTTATACATCAGATAGTATTGTTTAAGGATAGAACTTGTTTGTAGATATTATTTTTGGAATGTTATAACAGTATAGTTTTAGAAAAAGTACAGCCTACTGGAAGGGGGATAACCCATCACGTCGGACTAGAATGCGGGAATCCAACCCACAACAAAAGTAAGACATGCCTTTATCGCCTACAACTGGCCTACATGAAGTCCCTGGTTAGTAGAAATTAGTTTTATTTTATTAAGCGGTCTAATTGTTGAAGAATAAGTCCATTTTTGGAAACATATTCGGTTTATCTCACCATAGATGGAATTATGTATTTTTAATAACTTTTGATAACATTTTGAGGTAGATGGAATAAACTATCATTCTATCACATGATCTGCTAATACTTCTTGAATGAAAAATTAAACTTAATTTCTTTAAATAAGAGATGAAGTGGAAATATTTCATGTAATTACCATTGATGATGTTATACTAAAATCAAGAAAGTATTTATCCTTATGAAAAAATTTAGAGAAATGACCTTGAAAACCTAAAATGTTGTCCTAGTATCCTCATATACGATGAATCAGAAGGTACCTTAGATCATCACAAATTTATGGCTTTGTTATTGTAGGATTTTTCATAGCCATGTCCTCTACCACTCTTCATCAGAAGTTGATGGTTAGATTTATCTTTCATATACATGTTTTCACCTATCTTGTCCTATATTAAAACTCAGTGCTGAGTTACATTGGGTGACCATTAAGATTATAACTTTCCTTTTAAAAATGAAATTTTAGTATTCCTTTTTAGGATGTGGGTTTTCATGAATGAAACTATCAATTAGTAAACCATTTATAACCCCGATGAATTTTGTGGGAGAAATTCATTTTAAGGGGGGTAGAATGTAACACCCCAAGATTTTATGAGATATATTCGTTTTAATTTCTTTAATATCTTCTGATGTATACTACACCTAGATTAGATTTCACTATACACAACACCGTATTAGTTTGCATTATACGCAACAATATTCTTGGCTCGTGTTGCACAAAATTTCACGTTCTTTTGGTAGAAATTATTCTACGCAACATTGTGTATAGATTTTGTTCAATGTATAAATGAAATAAGTTTTTATTTTGTTATATGAAACACCAATGAATTCTTTCACTACACGCAACCCAAACATGGCTTGCATTACACCCAAGAGAGACATTCCTCATTAGCGTGTGTTGTACGCAATACCAAGCTTCACTAAACAATGATATATTATTATAATATTATGAACTCACCGTTATGAATATAATTAACTAAATTTTAAATTTTATAACATTATAATTCATCTTACACATTTTCTAAAATGAGGTATGAGAACAAAATCAATTTTTCGGATAAAATAAGTATTTTTAAAAAAATGCAGTTTTGCCGCCTTTTGATGGCGTAACCATTTTAAATATAAATTTTAACAATTTTAGAAGTTAAATATTAGAAAATAATATTCATTTTTTTGAATCAGGATATTAAAATTTACATTGGATAATGTTTTGATATTTTTCTGATAACTTTAATATATTGATGAATACTAAAAATACGCTAAATTTTAATTAAAAAACTTTTTTCATCAAAATAATTTATAAGGTTAAATCATAATATATAATGGTTTAAAAGTGTAAATGGAATATATTTTTACAATTTAATATAATCTATGTCATTATCGTTAATTTTACATTGAATTCATAGGTTAAAACATTTCCATCTTTTGCAACGTTTTAACTTTTAAAACCCATTTTCTCAACAGTGGGATTAATTTTAAATTAAATGATGCAACTTCTGTGTTTTGAATTTGAAAAAATGGATACTATATTTGGAATCATTAGGTCAAAATTATGTTAATAAGTTACTTTCTTATTTTTAGGCATTATGAATTGTAACTAAGGTTAATTTTATTTACTACCGTTAAAGGTAAATCGGGTAATTAAGGGTAAAAATAAGATTATAAAACAACCCTAACACCTTCCAAAATTATATTAGATGAAATAAAGTGGACCCATATCACCTAAGGGTCAGAATAAATTCATTTCATGGTCTTTTGACCCGGAAAATGATGTAATTATTAATAAAACCCAAGAATGTGACAACATGTCACTCTCTTATATATTATAAGTGTAATAATTTTAAATTAGTGATAAACTACATAAAACGTCGAACATAAATAGTCACTAGAAATGTAATAAAATTATTTACATCAAGTGGATTTATTTATAATTTTTATAAATTAAATAATTATCATTAATGGTGACAAAATAGTGATGCAGAAATTGTTTATTTAATGAAACATCAATAATACAGTTTTTATTAAACTAATAGTGACCATAAAAGGCACAAACACCAGACCAAAACTTATTGGTAGTGTAAATTTAATCCATAAGAATCCAATGGTCTATTATTAGACCATTTAGAGACTTATAAAAGTGATTATGACAATTATATTATATTATTTTAAATTTTTCCAAAGTTGTCACCTTCATAATTTAATAACTATAACAGTTAAAATGTTGTGGATTTAAGATGATAAATTCGAGTAAAATTATTATTAAAGATGATATTAGAATTATCTGCATCATAGTATTTTATTTTTAATTTTAATGAAACAAATAAGTATATTAAATAATTATAAAATAATGTTGTAGTAACTATTTTATTAAGGGAAATATCAAATAAATGGTTTTAAAGATATTAACCTAAATGTTATATGAACAAATTAATGTGCTCCAGGAATTTTTTAGATAAATATGAAAAGATAAGAATATATTAAATATTTTTGTTCGAATATATATTCTATACGGATGTAATGTAAATTCAAATAATTGAATAGTGTCTAAATTGACACTATTGATATTTTATTTAAATAACATTTTATTAAATTGTTAACAAATCACAAAAATATATAAAAATTGAAAATTGAAAATTATATGGTCGAAAATGTAATAATGTATCTAATTATGGACAATTCACAACACATAAGTAAGTATTTATAACCATTTAATATTCAGAATATTATTACCACAATTAAAATTAAATTGATTAAATTTAATAAATCAAAATGATAATTTTTAAAATAAAATCAAAATAGGTCTAAATTTTATTTTTTGATAATATTACAACCCTATCTTACCTCATATCCGAATTTGAGTCACTTTTGAAGTTTTTATGTAGGGTTTGATTTTATTATTAATTAATATCTTTGAGGTTTCCAAAAGTGCTTCTCTCTTCTATTATAAAAGGGAACCTCCTCCCTCCCCTCTTGACAACATTTTGAGTATTCATGCTCGGCAAAAACCTGTCCATTTCTCTTCTCCACTTCCGTAGAAACATACTAGAGGTCATGGTCATCTTCAAAGACAAACATTAAGAGGAGGTTTAGAAGAGGCACTACGGCAAAATTGGGATTTAGCAGCGGTTTTTTTTCGTTTCGCGGCAGTTTAAACCGCCGTTAAATCTATTGGCGGTGGTTTTGAAAAACCGCCGCTAAATCGTGCATCGGGAAACTATTCGCGGCGGATTTCAAAACTGCCGTAGAATGTTTCGTGACAGTTTTATTTATTTTTTTATTTTTTTATTTATTTTTATTTATTTTTATTTATTTTATTTATTTTATTTATCTTATATTTATTTAATATTTATTTTTTCTTCATTTGATTCATTTGATTCATTTGATTCATTTTCTTTATTTGATTCAGTTTCTTCAGTTTCTTCACATTCTTCACTTTCTTCACTATCTTCACTTTCTTCACTTTCTTCACTTTCTTCACTTTCTTCACTTTCTTCACTTTCTTCACTTTCTTCACTTTCTTCACTTTCTTCACTTTCTTCACTTTAATTTAGTTATTTATTTATTTTATTTATTTTATTTTATTTATTTAATTTAATTTAATTTATTTATTTCATATTTTATTTTAATTATTTAGTATTTATTTTCATTATTTCATTTAATTCAATTTACTATATTTACTTTATCCATGCATGCATGCTCATGCCCATGCACATGCCTGTGCAAATGTCCATGCACATGCCCATTCAATATAAAGAAATTCTGTGTTTGATGAGATTTGAACCGGTAACCTCTTGCATATTTTCCAAAGACTTTACCACTCCAGCAAGCTTGTCATTTGGTTAATAAACAGAATTTAATATACTTATATATACTAATTGAAAAAATTAATACATAACTAATAGGTATAAACTCAATAATAATTAAACAATAAACTATAATCAATAATTAATATTAATAACTAATAATTAATAATTAATAATTATTGATTTACTAGTTATATATTGAGTTAATTATTATTATTTACTCTTTATTATAATAAATAACAAATAAATTATAATAATATTTACATAAATTATAAAATTATGAAAATAAAATAAAAAATAAAAAATAAAAAATAAAAAATAAAAAATAATAATAAAAAACAAATAATAAATAATAAATAATAATAAAAAACAAATAACGAATAATAAATAATAATAAATAACAAATAATAAATAATAAATAATAAATAAATAAATAATAATAAATAATAAATAATAAATAATAAATAATAATAATAAAAAAATAAAATAAAAAATAAAAAATAAAAAATAATAAAAATATATAATAAATAATAAATAATAAATAATAAATAATAAATAATAAATAATAATAAATAATAAATAATAAATAATAAATAATAAATAATAAATAATAAATAATAAATAATAATAAATAATAAATAAAAATATATATTAAATAATAAATAAAAAATAATATTAATTAATAAATAATAATAAATAATAAATAATAATAAATAAAAAATATTAAATAAGAAATAATAAATAATAAATAATAAATAATAAATAATACAAAACAAATAATAATAAATAACAAATAATAAATAATAAACAACAAATAACAAATAATAAATAATAAATAACAAATTATAAATAATAAATAACAAATAACAAATAAAAAATAAAAAATAATAAATAGAAAATGGTAAATAATAAATAATAAATAGTAATTAGTAAATAATAAATAATAAATAATAAATAATAAACAATAAATAATAAATAATAATAATAAATAATAATAAATAATAAATAATAAATAATAAATAATAAATACTAACACATAATTAATAATTATAATTAAATAAATAATAAATAATAAATAATAAATAATAAATAATAAATAATAAACAACAAATAATAATAGATAATAATACATAATACATAAATAATAAATTAAAAAATAAAAAATAAAAAATAAAAAATAAAAAATAATTAATAATTAATAATAAATAGTAAATAATAAATAATAAATAGTAAATAGTAAATAATAAATAATAAATAATAAATAAAAAATAAAAAATAAAAAATAAAAAATATAAATAATAAATAATAAATAATAGATAATAATAATAAACAGTAAATAATAATTAATAATTAAAAATTAAAAATTAATAAATAATAAATAAATATAATAATAAATAACACATAATTAATAAATATAAATAAATAAATAATAAAAAATAAATACATATAAATAATAAATAAGAAATAACCAGTTACAAATAATAGGAAATAAATAAATTAAAGTATATTGTATATAATAAATAATAAATAATAAATAATAATAATAATAGATAATATTAATAAAAAATAAAAAATAATTAATTAATATGTAATAAAAAATAAAAAATAAAAAATAAAAAATAATAATAATAAATAACACATAATTAATAATTATAAATAAATAAATAACAAATATAAATAAATATAAATAATAAATAATAAATAACCAATAACAAATAATAGATAATAAATAAGTTAAAGTATATTATAAATAATAAATAATAAATAATAAATGAAACACATGACAAAGTACCAAAAGGCGTGATAAAGGATGAAAAATTATGAAAATGCATAAAAACCGAAGGAGAAGTATGAAGAAGGAAGCATTAGAAAGCATGAGAATGCATGAAGACTCATCAAAACTCTGGATAATCCCTTAAGAATTCTACATAATCATTATAAAACCCACAAAAAACCATTGATAAAGATAAAATGTCATGAAAACCCAAATAAACAGTAATCAATGGAGCAACCGTTAAAACCCATCAAAAAGGTCATAAAGTGACAAAAACATTGGACTGACATTAACAGAGATAACTTATGATCCGATAGTCCATTCCAGATCCACGACCAGTCAAATCAAATATCCTAAAACGATCATCAATATGATAGGTGAAAGAGACCTAATGGACAGGTGGATCGGATGTTACGACCATTTAAAAAAACTAACGGGGAACAGGTGCTAGAAACAAGACATCGAAAAACATAACAAACCCGATACCCACTAAAAAGGTCCTAACTAATGATCCCAGAGTCCATGTGGGCGTCACGACCAGTTAAAATGAAGCTCATGGAATGAACTCCGATCTGGATGGTGGAGGAGTCCGAACTGACACGCGGATCGAAAGTTAGGTCCGTTTGAAGACAAGTTCGACGGGACACCGATGACAGAAACAGAGTTTCGAAGGAGATCAGAGGGGTTTTGGGGGTATAAAACCCCGACCAATGCTTGTTTGTGTCACACTGGTGCGTAGCTCTCTTTGCTGGGTTCGATTTGATATGCGGTAGATCCCAAACAAACACTCAGAGCGAAAGTTATGGTCGTTTGAAGTTGAAAAACTGTTTTCCTCTTTCTTATAACTCTTATATCTTCCACACCTTAGACCGTCTCACGATTTTGATTATTTGTGCCTCTAGATCTCTTCATGGGATTCGATTTGACTGGTCGGGGCACTCCAATGGATGCCCGAATCAATGGTTATTGTTGTTTTAGTGATTTCAGTGTTTCTCATGTTTTTTTTATTTTTTTCCTTTCTTTTCGCGGCGGTTTTACCCAAACCGCCGCTATTTTGGAGCGTTTTTTTAAAACACCGCTGCAAATCTTCGAAAAAATTTTAAAAAATAAAAATATAAAAACAAAACATTTCACGGAGGTTTAGAAACCGCCATTAAATGGAATCCCGAAAAACATTTAGCGGCGGTTTTTAAAACAGCAGCGAAAAAACCGCAGCGAAACGACAGTGTTCCTATAGTGAGGCGCGTCGAAGAAGAGGTATTATCCTTTACCGATTCTTTCAAATTTATTTCTTCTTCTACTTACTCTTATTTATTTGTTTCAATATAATTTAATAACATTAGTATCAGTCATATACTGATATGTTATTATAAATATGAGACAACCACATTTCACCTTCTATCCAACCTATGGAAAACAGAATCACCGCGTGTGCATACGTACGGAATATCATCTCCACGCTATGGTGTAATCTCTTTTCCACCACCACCTTACTTGGATGGGTATAATGGTGTGATGAATAACTATATTTGATTATTATAACATGATACTAATTCTGAGATATTCGATTATCCACTCCAATACCATTCAATAATTATGGGAATGATATCATCACTCGTGCGTACGTATGGATTTTTGTCTCCACGACGCGATGAGATTCATTCTCCGTTTTCACCATTCAAGAATGATTATATAGTATATATAATGAATAATAATGATATATATTACATAATAATTTTACTGTATTTATGTATATATATATGTGTCATGTACTTACATCCATTCAAGTCAATAAGGAAAGGAAAACAACATTCATGCGTACGTACGACCAACCATCTCCATGAACGGTGTATTTAATTTCATTTTTCTATATATTATATATATATATATATAATGAATATATATGATATATAAATCATTTTTTTCATTCTGGAAGTAAGGAAATCATGATATAAGTGATAATATCAAGAACAACAAGTCCAAACACGTACGACAAATGAAATGATTTCTACAAAACATGGCTTTAACATGGAATTGACAGATGGACGGGTAATAAAATGTCATAAGTGAATCATATTTGATATCATAAATATTATTATGGTTCTGTTACAAGTTAATCATATGTTTAAACCCACTATATAGTAGTTTCAGACACGTACGGAAGAAATTGGACCTAATGTAAAGGATAATATTTCAATCTCATTTTTATCCGAGAGTGCTTATATGTAAGTATTTATTGGGGTTTTATTTATCATCCATGTACATGTTTTATAATAATGTTTTCATAAAGTGTTTACTATTCTTCCATGCATGTTTAACATCATGTTTACCCCTTTTGAATTTTACTATGTAGTATGGAAGGAATCTTTATTTTGTTTACCATACGAGGAACTATTTGACTTTTCTAGAAAAATTACAGGAAGAATTTTTTTAACTTATACGGCATGAATGGATTTTTACGGTTTCATAATGCCTTATTTTCATGAAGCTTACTATATATGGTTTCCTGATTATTTTCAACCAAATCCTTTTCTTTTAAAATGACATGGCATTTTGTGAAAAGAAAATGTTTTTGAAGAAGAAAGGATATTTTCCACAAGAATTCATTTCAAGTGTTTTATCAAAATTATTTCCCATCTAATTTGACATTATTTAATATGATTATGTTTCAAGTATAATATATCTATTATTTACATGGTTTTATTTTTCTTATGATGAAATGATATCCATTGGTTTTATATGGATTATGTTAAGATGGGATGATGTTTATGAAACCCATTTTATTATTTGGGTTATGATTATGTTGTGGCTCACACAAGAATGGTTTCATTATGAGATGGGTGGGACCTATATCTCCCTCCAATGCATTGGGTAAAGATTTATATCTCATGAGATAGAAAAGGCTAGAATGTTATGTAAATCCTATTCAGTAATATAGGGCTGGAATGACTGGTAAACCCGGTTTAGTAATGGACTTTGTCCACTATTATCGTCTTGGCAGAAATGCCCAAGCTACAATGGAAATCACATCATGTGCATAATGGTTTTCAACAATTACATGTTTTATTCCCATGATATTTTATCATAATTAATGTTTCTTTTTAATCTAGGTCATATGTACTGCCATGTTTTATGTCATTACTCAAGATTTTATATGTCTAGATTTTATGACCATGTTTTTATGTTCAAATGTTTATGGATTGTTTTATGTTCTCCATGCTTACCCTTACTAAGCATTTGAGCTCACCCTTTATTTGTTTTCATTTCTCCAGGATTTAATGAATGGTTTCAGGTAAGAATAAAAAATGGGAAGTTCTTTATAGGATATGTTGATGATCTTTCACAATGATTAAAATATTATGTTAAGAGTTTGCAAACACACTAAACTATTACGGTCCTTGGGTGTCGGTTTTGGTTATGTATTATCTATTCCGCAAATGTAATGTAATGACCATGTACATCATGATTTGGGTCTCTATAATTTTGGTATACTTCGTGTATTTCCTTTTGTTATACATTATTTATTTCATTGTGTAATTCTTCATTTAATTACTTTTTTATTTCTTGGTGACCTACTGAGTATGGTTTTACTCACTCCTTCACAATATTTTCCTACACATGTTGTGTCTCTATAAGATAATCAATTCATTGATAGAGTCCTAGGTATACCAACACCAAGAGGTGAATAGTGATACTAGAAAATAGAGGTGTTCTCAGACGGCTTCAGATAGCTATCCCTATACTTATCCATTATGTAGGGTTTTTTGGGATGAGTTTCCCAAACCTGTAATTTCACTTTTCTAGACTGCTTTTGGGTGGGTTATAATTCAATCTCTATTTACCTTCCATTTTTCTAGTATCTCACTCTATTATTTGTATCTTAGAGGTATGAATTCTGTTTTTCATAGTTTTTTAAATTTCATCATTTAGGTCTTAGAGATGTGTGTGTGTGTGTGTACATGTACATAAGAAAATACCTCCCATTTATGGGATTTGACTAATCATTTCTAGTCTCCTATCCTTGTCCTTTTGGATGTGGTATTGGGGTTGTTAATGAATGGACCCCTCTAGGACATTCCAGTATAACAGAATACTACCATTACAGTGGCATGCTTAGAAGGAATCAAATATCGAATGGAAAATATAATTTAGTAGTTTTGGAATACCAAATTACATAAATTATACACAAAATACATTTACAAATGAAAATAAAGCATAACCGAAAGAAAATATAAGCATCCCTAAAACCGATTCAATGATATCCTTTAAATGGCCTAGGGAATGGAAAAATATGGGTGAGCTCAAATGATCAGTAAGGGTAAGTAAAAAATACTATAATTAAACAATAATCCCAATAAACATGGAATTGCAAATAACTAATAACACATTACACTAAATAAATGGTTAGTGAATAATTAATATGGAATGGTATATAACATAAACACATTTCATTTAATCAATAAACTATGAATGAAATACATCCATAGATATTTCAATGAATATTATAATGGGAAAATAAAAACTAGGTCGAATGAGGGAAACATAATTATTGGATGACAAGATTCCTTGGTACATGGTAACATTACCATCAATACCTTTAACAAGATAGTTTGGCATATCGGGTAAAATCTGTCTAATTTGGAAAACTTATTCATCTCATGAGACTGTAGATGTGTCGAGGGGACATCTATAACTGGGCACCACCGATTTCTTAACAATCATCATATGTATTAATAAAATATAAATTTCAAATATATATTAAAAAATAGCATGCTCATCACAATTCTCAACCATGAGAGGTGGTAATGAAAAATGAACATTAATCATTTGGCCAGAAAATAATTAAATGGACACGAATGGTAAGTTCATTACAAATTAGATGGATTTTTTTCAATGTTTATGTCAGAATAGTAACATTCTAACATCTCATCATATTTGGGATACATATTTTATTCAGTAATAATGGAATAATATGATTTTAGAGAGTGAAGAATAAAAATAAAACAAGAGAGATTGAAGAAGGATGATACCTCTTCATTGGGTAACTACTTTTAACATTCGTGAAATGGCTTCCTTGGAGGTATTTCTACACAATGGGGGGCTTCTAGTTTGAGATGAGGGATTTGGGTGATTATTTGATCCGATTATGGATGATCAAAATATATTTAGAGGTGTGAAATGTGGGAGGGTGGAGTGCCATGTGGGTCACATAATAAAACATTTTTTTCATGAATCACAATGTATATAATATATTTATATGACATATTAGATATATAATAATGTCTTGGTCATTATATATAATTCTACACTAGATGATGCGTGTCATACACATTATTAAATACAATGTTTTTACTTTATAATTTCATGGTGTTACATATGAGCCCAAATATATGTGAGTGTTGGGAAACATAAGTACATTTCAGTAGTGATTGGAAATCCATAGATATAGAGTTTCATGAATTAGAAGTTGTTCAATAACCATATAATAGATTTATTTGGGGTTTTATTATAATTGAACCATTGTTACGGGTCAGGGAAAGATGTGTTTTGTGTTTATGGTATCAGATATATCTTTAAACATTTAGTCGATGGGGTTAATAGACCTACTACATTGATATGTTTTCTTATAATTGAAATGACCTTAGTGGACATAAAATCTTGTGAATATGAAAATTATCTTACTATGGAAGATTGAATGAGTTAGGTGACTACTCCTTGATGGTAGAGCATCTCTATTGCAGAATGGTGGGAGAGGATTTTTCCTTAAATGTGGAATAAATACAAGAGATTGAATGATTCATTATATGTTTTGTTTGTGATATAATAGAATAACCTAATTCATCATACATCAAAATGTGACTACTATTCCAAGTAGGGAGACAAAAAAGGTATGTTCAGGTTTCATGGAAGGTTGAATATCACTCAACGACCATGTTCTTATCTAAATAGTGTGTTTCAATATACTTCATTTACTATCTGAGACACCATTATATACATTCGTACTTAATTTTAAGGATACATTGATGGTGTAATGCTATGTTAATACGCATACAATAAATGGTAATTTTAATTGACATGTAGAATTTATTATCCTAAAACAATAAATTGGAAAGGGGATGTTTTAGGTAGTAGAGGAGTTGGAGCTTGGTGTATGACAGTTAGTACTACGATAGACACCATATATATTTTGAAATGTATTTATTAATTTTCTATTTGTATTTCATAACCCCATACATTACCTAGAACACATGGGGACCTTTTTTAATTCTATATTGTGTCACATGGATGTCATTTCTATAGAATTATGATATTTCATCTTTTAATAATATATTATTGGGATATTTTATTTATATCATGGTTCTTTTGTTGTATAGATACTATTATTGAGTGTGTATCCTCCAAACATAACTACTCAAATATCTTAATCTAATTTTTTCCTCTTATATAATTAGTTTCATGTAACATCTTGACCCGAGTTCCACACCTTTGTTCCTCGATCAGGTCTGTTATGTGAACTATGCCTTTCCTCCATACATGCCCGAGTCTACAAACATGTAGTGATGGTTTAATCTCTATCATGGGTAAAAAAATATTCTTTATTATAGATTCTAAATATCGTAAATAAGTAATCAATAAATATGGCATATAACAATTAAAAAAAATTACCAATATAACTAGAAAACCATAACTGGAAATACATAAAAAACTGACTAGAACATATGCCATGATAAAATATGTGTCTAGTGTAAAAATAAAAAACCTGAAGTAAATACATTGAAAAATACCAAGGGAGTCCTAATCCATATCTGGATCTCCCATCTATGATCCAAGCCAAATCATCCAACTAACATGGTTCCTTTTACCTTAACCATCCATGAAAAAATGAAGTCTATTTGGGTTCGGATCAGGCAGCTTGCGTACGGTACAAGTATAACTTACTTGGCCACCACCAATTACATCTAAACCAATATAAAATAAATTTAAATTGTATGAAGATATACAAAGAATACATAATTTAAACGATGCAAAAAGTTTACACTTTTTCAAATTAATCATTTATTAGGTACATAACAACTTGGTTCCCAAGGAGAACGAATCTCTCAATACCTTTTTTGGACAACTCTAGAGTCTGAAATATCCCCATGTTATGTCATATAACTGAATTCCCATGTTACCATTCATTATCACAATTCACATCTGAATTTCATTTTTACCATTCATCTTTTCAATTTACACAATGGAATTTTGAATTAATCGACCAAGTCCAAACACAATTATCACATGTTAATTCCATTGTTACCATTCATCTTTTTATATCACACTACAATATTTATATGTATGAGACCACATCCCACACACAATTATCAAATTACATAATCCACTAAATAATTATTCAGATATAAAAATTACACATAACTTTTATACGATAAATTAATTAAACAATTAATTGATCACACCAATCCAATTAATTAGTTCCAAAATTAATTAATCATTTAAAAATATAAACTTCCCCTAATTAATTCAACCATTAATTATTCTAATTCATAGTATCAATATCCCGTAATTAATTAAACAACTAATTATACAAAATCACAATTTTGAAATCCCATAGTTAATTAAAAAATTAATTATTAATAATCATAATCCCAATATCCCATATTAATTTCAACAATAAATTTTTCCTTATCACAGTATCAATATCCCATATTTAATTCAATAATTAATTATTAAAAATCACAATTTAATATTTTGATAATTATCTCAACAATTATATATAACTAATTCCATTATCTCTAAATTAATTAATTTAGAAAATTAATTATTTTAATTAGAAAATTAAATTGATAATTAAACTGTAGAAATTATACAATTACACAGACATAACTCAAATCATTATAATGGGATTTCAATAATAGACCACCAACCCCAATTCATTGACAACACTCACCAATGGATGAATCCCCAATTTTAGGGGGATAGTGACATAGAATGAGATGTAGATAAAAAACCATAAACCAAGACCGAATAATCATGAACCAAATTTATTGATCTATATGAAATAATCCCATATTTATTTATAAAAAAACTAGGGGTAACATTACTCTAATAGACGTGGGAGATACATGTGATATGTAGAAAACCACAAAGAATTTAATCAACTTTCCATTGGGGTGCAGATATTTAATATGCCCTTTGAATCACCAAGAAATGAGGTTTGGAAGGCATGAAATGTGTCTAGGTAACCTTCAAAAATTAAATGAAATGAGTTGCTCCAAGTGGGGGTCAATTGTTTGGATAATTAGTGGGTTCAGGTAATTTTTAATCTATTTTTTTGGATAAATTAAAAAAATGTGCATTGTTTTCCAGTAAGTGGCGCATGATTTCCTATCACTATGAAGCTTAACCATGAACCTCTTCTAGTGGGGGTGAATAGCCTCTCATTTTATGGTAGATGGTTTGAAAAATCATGTACATGTAGTGGAAATCCTCTCATTCCAGGGTTGTATAGATTCCTAGGCTAGGGCACACTATTAGCAAAAACTATGCACCATCCATGAACAACCATCTATCTTACATTTTTCTCAAATTACCTCCCAAACACACCCCAAGGTAAATCCCAAAAATTTACTCAATAGATTTCAAAAGAGTACATGTAAATGTGCCCGAGAAATCACTAAAAAATGCCGGAATCGTACAATATCCACAACTTATTACAGATCATCCAAAAGATGTAATCCCATGGATAACTAACATTCTCTGTCAAAACGATCATTCCATTGAGTCCTCATATCTACTTCACCCTCCCAAATTTCTTCCTAAGCACAACCACATTTCAAAAATATAAGAACTATTAGAATGTCCATCTTTACAAATCTTTCTCACTGTGATCCAACACATTTATCATATGATCCAAAAAGGATGCATCTTTCTCAATATCAAAATAATCCCCATAGACCACAGGATAATTTTTAGTGTGTTACCAGTAATGTTTTGACACATTGAAAATGTAATGAATAACACTATATCTATGTGAAATATCTAATTGGTATTCCACTAGCCTGATTTTCTCCACATCCTTAAATGCTCCAATGAAACCGGGTGACACTATTCCCTATCTCTGTATCCTATTGTGACTCGATATAGATGAAACCTAATGTAATATACAATAACATATTTTAAACTCTATGGGTCAAAAACATCTATCTGAAAATGAATTATTTATACTATGATTCATATCTATACTTTTCTGAAAAGGTTGAACTTACACTGATGTTTCCTGAATGGGACATAGTCCCAATAGATCTAAGTCAACTTCCCCCATCTAGAAAAAATTTGATCTTCATGGCCTACCATAATTAGCCTTTCTTGGTTCCTTCTATATAGTTTCCTAGTAACCTTTTTTGTAAAATAACATTACTAAATATATGTGACTCTTTCAAGACCCTCCAATGTCTAGAACATAATCGCATAGAATATTATCAAGAACATGTATAATAAGATCTCACATATCATCTATTTATGGTTGTATTTTTTTGCTCAGTAATACCTATATAACAATATCATTATGTAATCCTAGTCTGATGTGTGAAGTAAGAAATGAATCACAGTCTCTAACTATAGTTTATGTTACCTGTGCAGACAAATTATTTCCCGAAAATAAAAATCTACCAACCACTACCTAGAGAATGTCTCCCATATTGGAATGATATGTTCTATATCTTTCAGCATATCCACAATAACCAAAATAGTGCCATTAGGATGAGGATTCCTTCGTAGACCCATCATAAAATCAAAAATAAGTACATCCCACTTTCATTCTAGAATTATAAAAAAATACAGTGAAACACTAGGTTGTCGATTCACAACAATCAACTACTGAAAGGTGTTTCATCATGTAACAAACCCTGTAATCTCCCTTTTTAATCTATGATAGAAAAACATAAGATGTATTTCATGGTATATATTAGTCACACATATATTTACTTCCCTCATTGAGTGATGAAACTCACAAATCAAATCCTCCCACATGATCTTTGGAAAAACTACATGATTATTGACAAAGATTTTCTAATCATCATCTAAGATCCAATCAGAAGTTGACTCCCCACATTCAAGGCTTTCCTTCTAGGTCAAGAACATCATATCCCTATACTATGTATCACTAGTCTGTCTCAAAAGTGTAGACTATACTGAAAATGATACGAGAGTCACCTTGTTATGATTATTCAAAACCACCACATGCATCTCATAAATTCGATTCATCATCGACTTCCAACTACTAGAATCCATAAAAACAAGATTCTAATTTTTCATGATCAAAGCACCAGCCACACAATTTCCATTTCGGGGCATATATTCTAGTTTGAAGTAAAATCTCCACATATACTCAACCCATGTAACATATTGATGTTTAAAATATCAACATGAATATATATACTTAAAACTCTTATGATCCATATATATATATTAAACTTATCACCCAATAAATAATTCGACAAATAATTCAATGCATAATCCACTTCTACTAACTCAAGGGCATGCATAATGTAGTTCTTATAATGTATCCCCAACCACAAAGGCCTATATCCCACAAATAAATATTCGTACCTCAAAACTACTCCATGTCCAAACCTAAAAGAATAAAAATACACCATATACATCATAGATGGATTAGATTTGATCAATATTGGTTTCGATGTCAACTGACTCTTCCACTTTTGGGTGGCATTATCACATGATTCTGACTATTCAAAAATAATCCCCATATTATTCATGGCCAAAAGAAGTTATTTTATATGTAAAAATTCCAAGACGATAATTTGGTAATATCATTCTATTCCCATAAATCTATATATATCAAAAACGTTCATGGGATATTCCCAAGAAACAACTACCTAAACCTTATCTATGTTCATAGACACACCTTCCATCTAGATGACATGACCCATGAAGTGTACCTGGTTAATCCAAAACTAACACTTAGATTTCATGGAATATATCTTAGGCTCTCACAGTGTACTCATGAATATTTCAAGATGTTGGGAATTATCATTACGATTATTATAGTGCACTAATATTTCATTCCCAAACACTGTAAAAAATTGATCATGGTACAGGTTGAAGATTCCATTAATCAAGTCCATAGACACTGCTATAATGTTCTCAAACCCAAATGATATTTTTAAAAAATAAAATAGGCCATACCTTCATCAAGAAGAATTTAACAACATATAAGATGTGAAAACTCTCAAATGATGATACCCTGATCTCATGTCTATCATCGAAGATCACAATCCCCTTTCAACTAGTTGAAAAGATCTTTCATATGTGGATGGGGATATTGATTCTTTACATTCATAAAGCTCAAATTATAGTAAAGGACATTGCAGTCTATATTCTATTCTTCCATATCAGAAAATAACACCATTGAACCCTGAGGTGACATTCTTGAATTGATAAATCCATTGTCCTCACACTACTCCAACTATGTAATGAGCTATTGTTGCTCAGTTTTTGACATTTTGTATGGTGGAATTAAAATTGGATTATCCCTCAGCAGGTGTTTGATTATAAATTAAACAACTCTCTAGGGTGTAATAAATGAGAAGACTTCAAGAAACGCATCCTAAAACATGTGTATTTTAGGTAGAAATACCACCATCTTAACACCTCTTTCATCAAGAAAAAATAGAAATGTGGGAAGTAATCTCCTCTTGTTACTGGATAAATATCCATGTATGAACCACCATGATATCCCATTCTCCATGATGAATATAGTTGTAAACCTTATGATATGTAGAATCCAAATATCCAATAATATCAATCAATGTGGCATTAATATACTACCAACTAGTCAATACTCAAAATCATTTAAAACCCATACACATCGAGGATGAATAGATCCCATAAAAAAGGTACTCCCCAATACATATAGAATAACCCTATCAAAAAAATATGTATGTAGATCTTACCCCAATAGTGTATCTATCATCAATACCATTCTCATGAAATCCCCCACCAGGATAAAACCATTCACATGTTTTGTAAAAAAATTGAAGAATGAGATAAACCAGTTTCAAATAAAGAACTTTATAGTGTAAAATCAATAATAAAAGTAACTATATCAATCGATGATCCATAATTTATATCCCAATGGGTAGACTAAACATCATGAAACCACCCTTCCCCTCTTCTCTATGATTCAGTGTGACTACCCTAAGTTGCACCACCTACTGATAAGAGTTTTAATTCCTAGAAGAAATGAATTGACCAACTCTAAAACTTTGTCTTGTAGAAATCCATCGACCAGATTGAAATGGTTTTGAAGATCCCCTTTTTGCACATTGGTCATATCTATCTCCCCCATCTCTACACATCTGTCCCGATATTATGTAGATCTTATATAGATATCTTTTATTTCTAGAGCCTCAACAATCTACCAGAGGTTAGTGGAACTGTCTTTTGAAGTGTACTGGCCTCCACACCAGTGATAGATCACTCGAGAAATATCCTTAGCCAGTTATCCCTTTGTATGGGAACTCCATTTCCACTTCCCTGGAGTAAATTATCATAGAGATGCATCCTTCTTTCAGAAGTCTCACATCTTGATCATATAGTATCCACCATCTTCCTCGCACTAGATGCCTCCATCAGTCTCCCTTAAGCTATGAGAACATAATCCACCATATTACAAAACCAATTTAACAAATAAAAGTTTTACATGGGTTTTAATGCATCATTTATTTAAATCCTAAAAATGACATGACGTTTCTATCTCATCCCATTCCAAAACTGGTGAAAAGAGTATCAATTCTATAAAGAATAAAATATAGAGCCACGTAGACATAGTCCCTTGACATTACATCATGAACTCAGCAGCTCTCTCTTGCATCAGTGTCTATGGATTAAAGTTCTCTATGAACTTTTCCAAGAATTAATTCCACAACATATCATTAGCATATAATGCTTGAGGCTAAATGTCCCAAGAGCACTTCACTGATCTTCATAGCTTGTATGTAGCCTACATGAACCACTTCTTAGTAGAATTTTCCAAATTTTCATGTACCTTTTGGATAGTATCCATCCAGAACTCAACTACCTCAGGTCCAACCTCTCTTGTAAAAGTATGATGGTGATTGAACTTGAACTCACATGTTATTTCAGTCAGGCTCTTTACAACCAGATCTGGATCTCATTTTATAAACTGCATGAAGTGGGAAATGTTTTCAAAAAAGACTTCTCATACTTCCTCACCATATAGGATCAGTAGATCGTGTTTCACTAATGGTAGTCCATCTCTAGCTACATCATTCACTCATCCTTTCAACAAGCATAATATGGGACGCATATCTCTATAATTATATACACACATATCAAGGAACATAAAACCAATTTATCCTGATTACATAAAAGTTAATAAACAAGGTACAACAAGACATTCCCCCAAAACCCACAACCAGATTAAAACTATTGATCTGTCACTACCCCTAACCGTCCTACTTACTTTCTGGGAATAAAAACGCATAAAATCATTGCCAAAATGAATTTTATCATTTTGAAATACATTTAATGTCATTTTTCATTATTTTTACACTTTGAATTTCATATTAAAAACCATTTTCAATTCAATTTCATGAGAAATAAAAAACAGTTGATGTTCAATGACATACAAAAAAATAATTTTCTTATGTATTCCTAAAATGATGCATGTCATAAAAAAATCATGAGTACCTTGAATGATGCATTCTCAATACACTCTCATCCCATTCTAGGACATGATAAAAATCTCAGAAAATTGCAATAACAATTATTAAATTTCACATCATGTGCATCACCGATGCTGAAATAACCTTCAATTGTAACAAAACACATCAATAATTGCAATCCCACCCATGACTTGGGTTTTACCCCATATGTGGGTTTGAAACTCCAATACCTGATCTCCGGAGCAAAGGCCTAAATCTTACTTCTCCCTTGTATACCATTACTAAATAAAAATAAAAACAAAATGAAAATAAAACTCCTTTTATACCACTTTGTAACATCACAACATAGGTTACACACACTCGTTTCCCAAGATGGTTGGATACATTACCTTACACTCACATCCCCATAATCCGAAGGGTTTTTACTAGTAGCAGTGGTCTAATGTCAATCATGGGGAAACTATAAAGTCTTCCTCAGAGTGTAAAAACACTAAAAATAAATAAAAAATTTTGAAATTTAATTTGGTTGTAACTAGAATGAAAACAACATCACAACATTACTAAAACATGAAATATATAAAAACTGACAGAATACATGAAATGCTAAAGTAAATGTCAAGTGCCAAAATGAAAACCCAAAATTAAAGACATTGAAACTCCCTAGAGTGTCACAAAGCATCTCCAATTCCATTATCCATTCTCCATCCTAAATTAATCATCTAATAGAGGATAATTTTCCATTAACCTATCATGCAAACCTAATGTTTATTCTGGTACTGATTTTGTACCCCGATTACCATGTGAGTAAAACTCAGTATGCTATCACAATCATGGTCTAAAATAATTTCCAATCAATAAATATTTTATTGAGTTGTATAAAGTATACATAAGATATATAATGTATAATTTTAACACTTATAAAATTACTCTTTATTTAACCACATAACACCTTCGTTCCGGAGGACACCCAATAACTCAATAGATGCTTCATCCCATACCAGAGTCTGTAAAATCTCCAAGGGATACTATACAACTGTATTACCATTTTATCGTTCATTATCTCAATTCTCATATGAATGAAATTATTACCATTCTTTATCTCAATTTACACACTAGGATTTTCATGTAGTAGACCAAGTCCCACATAAAATTATTAAATGTGAATACCACTATTACAATTCATTATTTCTTATCACACTATGGCCTTTAGATGCTGCCAAAATTTCCCCACACATAATTATCAAATATGAATTCCATTATTTCTATTCATCATTTATTATCACACTATGAAATTTTGAGGTAGCATACCTTGTCCCACAGACAATTGTCATATTAATTAACTAAACAAATAATTAATCATATTCAATAATTGAACATACCCATTATTGAATTAATTAATTAAACAATTAATATATCATGTAATTTACATTACATAATTCAATAATTAATAAATTAAATTAAAATATCAACATTTAAGAAATGATTTCACAATTAATTGTTCAAATTAACAATCCCAATATCCTAAAAATAATTCAGCAATTACTTATTCATAATCAAAATCTCAATATCCCATAAGTAATTTAACAATTAATTATTCATAATCACCCAATCGACATCCCATAATTAATTAGATAAATAATAATCATATTTATAATCTTAATATCCTATAATTGATTCTACCATTAACTATTCATAATCAAAATTTATTTTTCTGATAATTAACTCATCAATTAATTATGCCAAATTCCATAATCCTTTAATAAATTAAGTCATAAATTTAATTAGGGAAATTAAGAAACTAAATTATTAAACAAAATATATAAACTTTACAATTACATACAAATAATTGAAATCACGAATATGGTATTTGAATAATATACCACCTACCTCAATTAGTTGACAAATCCCCCTAAGGGAATAATCGCAAAATTGAGCATAATAACATTATAGACTAAGATTTTGACCTAAAACCCAAAATCAACATTGAATAATAAAAATAGTGCAAATAATAGACATATATCCAAGTATACTATATTATGTTTTAATAAAAATTGAGGATAAAATTCCTCTAAATGACGAGGGAGAGACAACAAATATGAATAAAACCACACGTCAGTAGATCCACTAATAGGGTGGCTGGGAGATCATCACTAAGCCTTTCAAATTGACCAGAACAAAGGTCATGAAGGCATTGAATGCATCCCAAAACATCTAAAACGAGATAAAATGAGTTTTCCATGTAGGGGTCGATTTTTTATGTTAATTACGGGGTCATGATATGTTTGAATCTATTTTTTGGATTAATAGAAACTATGTGCATGATTTACTAGGTAGAGGTGCATGATTTCCCCAAATAGCGATCCTTAATCATGCACCTCTTCTAGTGGGGATGAAAATTTTAAAAAACAATAGCCATCTATGCAAAAAATCTCCATCCAAGATTTCACAATTTTCTAGGCCAGGTCACATGATTAAGGAAAACCATGAGATAACCATGAACTGCCCACTTTCTTCTATTTGTCTCAAACTTCCACAAAATCACACCCCTATGTAAAACCTAAAAAAATTTAATAAACACAAGGATCAATGAAACCTTATATATTATACTAATATATCACCATAAAATGCCCGAATCATATATGGAATACATGGATTCATGTAAGAGTTGGGATTTTACATTATGATTTGAGTAAATTTTTTAAAAATTTATATTATTTCTATATTTTTATTTCCCTTTTATTCATGAATATCTTCTTAAACATGGTTGATGGAAATATGCTTCTAGAACATGGGTTGGGTTTTTTTCTGTTTTTTTGAATAGATTTAATGTGACATAAATTATATTTAATATTTATGGGAAATATATTACAATTATGGCTCTATGGTTTCATACAAATCCTGAGAATTTCATGTTGTTATAGTTTATGGGATTTTGGTGTATTCAAGCATCATGACTGGGAACATAGGATAATTTTTCATATATACATTTATCATACAAATCATTATATCTTATTTAACTACATTAATTGATTTATTTTTTCATCATGGATATATTTTGTGGGAATTTTTATTATTTAAACATTATCATAATTATATATATAAATATGAGTTTGACTAATGTGAAGGTAGAAAATACGAGGCCTTCTACATTGATAATTTTATCTGGTATATTTCTTATCATAGTGGTTCCCCATATAGAACCATTTATCCTAAATAAATCAATTAATTAATATTTAAATTTATTTAGTTAATATTATATGTAATCATCTATATGAATTCTAAATGTCTATTTGGTATTGTAGATAATTATTCCTAGAAGATATCTAATTGGACTTCGAATTGAATGATTTTATAATTATACCTATAAAAATTATTTTATCATTCCACCACAAGATGGAGATGAAGATGTGTTTATGAAATCTATTTTACCGACTCAGGTGGTTTAGGTGTCCAAACAACAATTTTCATGATTTTCCCTCAGAGTTATAGTTCAATTAATAGTAATTTATTTAAAAATGGTTTGTTATTAGTAGGACATCCTACATAAAAAATCATTTAATCCAATGAAACTAGAGGCCCAAATGATATTTTGTACTGCATTGATGTCATTTAGTGGATCTTGGATCTAGTGGAGACCTAATATGATGGATGGATAAGGAAAACTACTTAGATACATCAACATCCTTCCAGGAGGCATTATGGAATTATGTATAATGTATTATGAAATAATGACATTACATTACAAACCATAACATATAAATAATTTGATTATATCAAACAATATATGTTGAAGATGGATTGTTCTGATGAGTTTATGAACTTAATGAGGGATCAACGTATGTTTCTAATTACACTTCTGGTTTCACTGATATTCATCTCTTTTCTACTCTATTTGACAGGAATGATTCATAATATCACAAACGTATGACATTGGATATCATTATTTTTTATGTTTTAGGTTAGTATGTTTATCCTTATGTTAGATCTCAAGGTGTTACAGAAGTCCCAAATCATCAATAATCATCTTAAAGAAGACAATTTTATAGGAATGAATTTATCCTTCCCTAGACAGATTAGTGGGTAATCTAGTGATGTTGTGGGGAACTCTTATGGTAGTTGTAATAGGATGTAATTGACTGTATGTCAGGTGTAGTATTCAGGTGAATAGAAGTTATAAAAAATTTATTCCTGCTTTGGAAGTGAATTATATAAAATGTTATAATTGTGCAAGAGGTGTTATTTAAGTAGATCTTATGGAAAACTGAAAAATTTGTTTCGTTGATGTGTCAAAATGTGTGGTCTATAGTGTTATTATTCCTAAGTGGCACATTAAGACTTGAGGTGGAGTGTATATGGTGTAAGATTGGATCCCCAATAATATATTTAGACTAAATAAACATTGATGACCTGTGCAAGTCACATCCCACAAGGGAAGGACTATGGTTTGGAATTGGGTTTAATGTATGTATTATCCCATGATCATGTCATTGATGTTGTGGGTCGTTTGACTCTGATGGGTTTATTCTTTATTACAAAAATGATTGTATCTAAATTTTATGACACAAAATCCTTCCATTAATTTATATATATTCATGATCATTCTAGATTTTTATTTTCCATTAATGTAGCCTCCTGATAATCTCTCTCTTGATAAACTTATTTAGAATAATTTTTAACGTATATATAGTTCTATAAAATGATCAATAGTATTTTTTTGGCTATGAAAATCTCTGAGATTTCAGGATTTTTCATATGACTTGTTGGGATGTGATATTTGTAATGGATTATCTATCTAGTTAATAGGATCATATCATATTCTATAGAAGATGAGTACCATTTATCATTCCTTTGGTATAAATTTCAATCATAAATGGAGAATTGGAAATTAGATAACTAATAGTAGATATATATCTATGTCATATTGGATTGATGAGTATAGGATGTATTCATAATTAATATCATTGAATAGAAAATATATCCCTTCCCTTTTCCCCCTATAATTTACCATTATTTTAATTCCTCCGAGATGATTTTGGAGGGATTCCTCTTGATCGAGGAATAGAGTTTTTTATTGTACTTTTTCCAGGGGAACCACATATATCAATTCATCAATATATTATGTCGCATAACAAGATAAAATATCTAACGGTTCATATTAATGATTTGGGGGAGAATGGATTTATTTGTATAAGCATATACCCCTAGTTAGATCCTATGTAATTCACAAGGAAGGAGGATAATGGTATATAGTTTTTTGTACACTATAATAAGTACATATAAGTGACCATGAAGATAACTTACATGTTCCTAGGGATTGATGACTATTTTGATAAACATTAGGGATCATGGTTATTCTCTAAGAGAAATCGTTGGTCATGATACAACCAACATTGGGTCATAGAAGTGGATATTCCTAAGAAAACATTCAGATTTATATATAGACTATTTGAGTATCTTTTATCCCTTTTATGATATTAAATTCCCTAGTAGTGTTCATTAATATCATGAAAAGGATCTTCCTTCCATATCATGTCTACTTTATTGAGGTTTTCCTAGTTTTTATCCTCATATATTCACAATATTCATAGAATTATATTGGATATATAATGATTTTGTTGACTATACATCGAGTTGAATATCTCAATGCCAATTTTTTTTAGGCGTCCCTTTTTTATTAAGGTGGTATATTTTAAATATAATGTAATCTATGAGGTGGGGATTTCTATAAACATGAAGATCCTATTAATTGTGATGTTATGGGAAGGACATAGAAATTTGGTCATGATCATGATATTACATCATATAGATGGTCATTATAGGTGTTACATTAATGAAATATTACATTTTCATTGATAATGAACATATATACCACGAATTTTGTAAATTTTACTTGGAAAATCAATGGGAAGAGTCCTTATTATAATTAAGAAAGAAAATTGTAGAACAAATTTATTTTTTCCCTAATCTTGGGAGTATAATTGTTTTTTAATTTCTATAGGTATAGTTTTAGGACATATTCAAATTTATAGGTATTAGGTGGTGGATTATAATGATCATTAGAAATGACTCCACTATTGGAAATGCAGGATTCAAGACTTCGGTCTCATAGTTGTGTTCAATGCACTGATGTGTTGGGGTTGTTATATTTTTGGTAAGAGATTTCGAATATACACGAACCATAAGAGATTTATATTAATCTTCTCTCAGTAGGTATTCGATATATGATAAGGGAATTAAATTTAATATCTCTATAAATTTTATTTTTAAATGCATTATTCTCCATGGAAATGAAATGTTGTAATATATCCATATAGCCTTAAAATATTGGATCCTTAATAGAGACATTTTGGTGAGGAATTATAGTTAATGATATTATATGTTGAGTAGATGGAAAATTTATCAATAAAATAATTTGTAATTAATTTTTATACTTTTGTTATCATTTAAATGTTTGTGGACTATGTAATGGAAATATAGAATTAAAATATTGTGTTTTTTTATTCTATAATAGTTGGTGGTATGTGAATTAGTTCCAGGATGGCTGATGGATTGTTTCAACAAGATTGATGTTCATGGGAGAGTAATGGTACGAAATTACATAATGTATGATCTAATGATGAAATCATATGATTCTCAGTGGGACCTGAAAATGGGTTTGACAGATATGTATCCAGAGAACAAGCTACACTTTTGGGTGTCAAGAGTGAAGAGAGTCATTTTTAAGACCATTCACCCATTTCCTGACATGTTAGGAGATTGTGGTGGTGAATTAGTGAATATTAAAAAAAACATCATCCAATGTCAGTGAATATTTATTTGTGAGATGGGTATATGATGGACATAATGAAGGGTTTGCCTATAACCCCCATAAAGCATAATATTTTCTTCATGGTTTTTTATTCGTTGATGATGGTGGCATATTTCAGTTCGATCCTCGAGACATACTTTTTGGAAGCATTGGTACGGATTTTGGATTAAAAAATTATACAAAAACATGGAGTTACAAAAAAAGTATCTTGAATCCTAGATGTGTGTATCTTGTTTTGGTTTTCCCAATTATTTTATAATCTTATGAGTAATCAGTTAAATATGAGTATGAAAAACCATCCATAAAAAATTATAGTTAGATAAGATGGTCTAGAAGACAGAGATTATGTTTCAATAATACACTATAGATATCAATGGAGTTTTGGATGATTATATCAATTTTTTTTAATTTCATAAACAATAATATTTTCTAGAATGTGATTCAAAAAACCATTAGTGTATCTTTATAGTCATTAATTACTTTCACCATAGTATGGGAACAAGGTGGGTGAGGTTAATTTTGTTGAGATGACTAGTTTAAAGATGGTATTCAATAGGTTATAGTTCATAAGAAATGGTTAGTGACCTGCCAGAGTAGATTAAATGGTATACTGACTAGAGGAGACTACCATTGGAGTTCACAATGGGTGTCCATGTTTTAATGTAGGTGTCACCTTGTACATAGATCGATATTTTCGAATGAAGGGTATGATATCATCATGTTATATGGGACCTTTAAAGATCAATGAACATATTATAGTTGTGTATTTTAAAATATATCTCACTCCAAGATATTGAGTAATAAATACTGTGTTTGATGACTCTCAAATATAGAAGTATGAGCTCGATCATACAACTATCATCAGAAATGATGATGTAGAGTTTAAACTACATGTATTATTTTTTGAGCACTATATATGAATTTTAATCCAAGATGAGAAAGTTTTAATGGGAAACAAATACCACACAGATGAGTATTATTGATACATGGATAGAGCCATGATGAAAAATTAAAATTATTATCTTATGTATGGACTCAGAGGTCTATGTTTTTTAAGATGGACAGCTAGAGGAACATATTGAGGATGAGAAGTTGTTATAGGTGGAGTTTTTTTAGACATTCACAATTTGTGGTATCTGATGTTTAAAATGTATTTTATATAGGTTATTATTTAGTTTTTACAGTATTATTTATGTGTTTTAATGTCCTTTATTATTTTAAAATCATTATTAAAGAAGACAAGATCACCAACCAGTAGATTTTGAGTATCGCCCTATCCACAAACTAGCTAGTATAGATTAACTATTTTTTCAACGATGTGGGTGGTGTACCTATAGATATGTAGGTCCCAACACCTATCTGGTTTTAAGTAACTAGACTACTAGTCAGCTATATATTGGTTATTCACTTATTCTAGGATCATCAATAGCTGGACAGCTATTATTTGGTCACCTGATGTAGCCATAAAACTGCCCAATATTGCCATCGGACCACTGGTTGTTCCCAGATGATCGGTAAATTAATGGATATCCCATATTTTCACCTATAATACTTCATTTTATTTCTCCATGATATATATAGATTGACATTTATCATGGAAAAATATTGGGGCTCCCCTTTTTGCGAATTTGTTCCCCTAATACTCCTCACACCAGTGCCTATTGTCTATATGGATATGATTGCTTCCTTGAGCATGGATATGACTATTGTAGCTTGAATATTATACATCATATGATAATTTTAATTTTTCTAAGATTTTACATCTACATATATTGATATCATATTCTGAAAATTGTGAACTCATATTCTATTGATAAATTGAAAATTTATATAAGGGATTGGAAACCGTCACATTGATAAATAAAAATATTTCAATGGTTATGAATATCAATATATATGATAATATAAAAATTATTCCATTGGATTGTAAAAATCTGCAATATCATTCCAAAATCCTTTTGGTGGTGAGTATGGGTTATTTTTATGGATCCTTGGTATATGTGTTTGATACAGATTGTGTGACGACTTGATTTGGGCATCGATACATGTTAAATCTCATTCATTATAATTTTCATGTAATATTTAGGATTTACAAACCATATAGCTCCATTTCATATGGCTTTTAAACATTATTTGATTGTATACACATGTGTAGATAATGAGAACTATTTTTTGACATGACATGGGTGTCCTTCATGTGTATCCCAAGAGACCAATTCGTGATTGATGTGTATTTGGGTTCATGTTATTCCATGAAGACCTTTTAAAAGTACATTGTACATGTTGTTTGAAATTTTTTACCTTATTGTAGGTCTTCTATAGAATGTAGGAATATTTCAATTAGTATCATGATTTTTAGTTGCCCAAGGTTTACTGTTTTAATCCTTAATGGTATAACATGTTTCATCATTCAGCCTTTCCCGAGCCACAAAGCTCATCATCTAACCCAGTGGGACTCCTATAATTATTTCTTTTATATTCATAAATACAAAAGTGTATTACCCATTAGGATAAATAGTCAAACTATAATTTCACCCCATAGGCTATCACATGTTTATTCACTATATCTTTTACTCATTCAAACACACCCTATGAAACAACCATTGAGTTGACCCATCCTGAAACTACTAAAGTCCTATCATTCGCAACTATTTAGTTTTAATAATGTAGGATCTCAATAACAAAGGTGATCCATGTTGAAATTAGTAGTAACCATTATCCTTTTATGAATCCATTTTACATGGGTGTTACACTCTCCACCAATTTAATTCACCACACCCTCATTGTGGACCCTAATCCCTAAACCTTGGAATGCCTCTATAGTTTGGAGAGGTAATAATCCTGACCCCAATTACCATGACCCATCCTTCCTTGGGCCATGAACCAAGAAATTTGACCTCATGGGTCTTTTCTAATACCTTTGATAACATCTCAGTACACCACATATTATTACCCATTAGATCACTTATTAGGAAAATTATTATCCCTATATGCCAAAACAAGTTATTTCATTGAGTTTTTTAATCACCCATACGAACCTTGGAAATCATACCACACGGTAGTCCATAATAACATTGCTCTACTACAATCATTCATAATTTTTGAGTTTTAATCACTAAGGCTCCCAAAAAGATATTCACCTTGTGGACCTCGATAGTATCATTTATTCTTTTTATAGCTCACATATTCTTTCCTAACAACCCAATCATTTATTATAGAAAATTCCAATTAATATAATTAAATTTATTATTATGTAAAATGGTTATTTACAACATTTGAATTTACTTTATTTTATGTTCTTGGAATTCAAAATACCATTAATAATTGTTATCGTTTCTAATATTTTTGTTGAATAGTGACCGAATTATGTGTATTAATATTTGGTTTTATCAAATACAATTTACTCAGAAAAAGGAAGTGCTGAACTCATCCAGTTGAATTGCTTCATATGAATCCCATTTGTTAGAGTTCAGAATGGAGATAGTGTCAATGGCTTCACTTTTGACCAATCCCAAGCCGATATTCAACATGTTAATCTTGAATAGAACCACTTACGGGAGAAGTGGAAGTAAATAGAGATTACCACCGGAGGGATAATATCTGAGCCACCCCAAGATTCTGTGACCATCACACACCTTACAATTAGGTCTTATGTGGGAGTTATAAGGGGTTAATTATAAAGACCCTTAAACTATGATTATGTGCATTATGTTTGTATATAATAAAAAATATACATTCATTATATTATTGTTACTTTGAAAATGGTTTTTAAAGCCCAAATAGTATTTTTTGTTTATATTAAATTAAGAAATTTATTTTGATGAATTAATGGATTTTTTATTTTAATAATATTTTAATTAAATATTATTCCTAATTTTTTTAATAAAAATTCCCATACAAGTTTTTTTTAATACAATTGAAATTTTAATTATGGTTAGAATTTTTTTTGTCAAAACCCATCATTTTTTGGTAAATGTTAGTTTTTATTCTAAAAGTAAAAATTAACATATTTATAAAAATATTTTGATAAAATGAATATCTTTTTTTACATCAGGATGTTGAAATTATCTAAAGGTGGTGTTTTCATAATTTTCTGAGACTGTCAAATTTTTTGGTAAATATTAAATACAGTTTGAATAGATAATGTGTTTTATGACATCATAATGACCCAATCATGATGTAATAAAATACTATAAAATATATTTTCAGAGAATATATGTTATATATTTAAAATTACGTGATTATACATTTTCTTTGATTAATTTTATAGTGCCTTAGCGGACCCTCCAAGACTTATAAAATATTTTAACATTTTAAAATGATTTCCTTGATTGTGTGACACACCTCAACATAAGAAAGCCTAATATTTTAATAAGTTAGGCCATTTTCCCTATAAAATACTATTTTACACTCCCAATTGGATAAAACTATTGGCCAAAAAAATGGTATGGTTTGGGACTTTGATTATTTTAATGTGTAGTGTCCAAAACCTAAATAATAAATAATTCTATCTCCTTTTCTATATAAACCCACTCAATATCCCATTCCTCTTCACTCAAAACCATTAGGGCATGAACAACCTATGACCTTCTCTTTCTATAATCCTCCCAAGGCTCCCCACGCTTTTATGAATCTACTCTTAAGCCTCTCTCATGCCTCTGGGATAACACTTATAAGTAAGAGACCCCCACTTTTCTTCATTTCTCAATTTTTTCCTCATTTACTTATTTTGATATTAAAATTTATTTTCAATTAACAATGATGGGGTATGATTTATAGCCTCCCCCATAAATACCATCTTATATTTGAATGATGATATATTTCTGTATCCCTCATTAATGCCACCCATGTACACCTGTTAACAAGCCGAAATTCGGTAATGGAGTTTGATCTCCTCATTTAAATTCAAGAAATTATTTTATATTTTGAATCTATATTCCATTGCGTATGTTGGTATATTTTTATCCATTTCCCCATTAAATTTTATTACATGCATAAATTTTGAGAGACCTATTTCTCTCTCATCAACCCATTTTACATTTTTTTGATGTTGTTATGCTGTCAAAGTAACACCAAAATTTCCCATCCCTAAATCATCATGTAAGTGAATACCACAACCATTTCCTTAACATGGGGTTTAACCATTATTCACAAGTACATGTTGATTTAGGACATAATTTTATGTATTCCACATCTCTTATTCATGGAATAAATTATGATTCATAATGAATCCATGTTTTATGATCCATGTGGCACACATATGCATGAAATGAAATGTTTATAAAGGGTGAGCCCTGATAGCACTTAAATATATTGGGTAAAGATTAGTTTCATGATATGTTAAGTTAAAGGAGGGTTTACTCTTGCTAATTCATATGAAATGAGTGTTTACGTATTCTAATTTCAGTGAAATGAGGGTTTACTCATGCTCCATGTGAAATGAGCCTTGGCTCATGCTAATATCATGTCAAATGTCATTGCCACATTTCTATGTCATGATTATAATTCTATATCATTCTTTTATGTTCATGTTTCTATTATTCTCTATTGATATTCCAATTTAATAACATGTACTATATTATTAATGTTTTTCCGTATTTACTCCAATACTGGGCTATATTGCTCCCCCTTTTCTTATGCACGTCTTCAGGTTATCCCATGTAATGTTATGTACGAAAGAATGTTGTAGTCATGTAAAATAATTTTTCAATAAAGATTTTGTGTTTAATGTTATATATTTTTATGTAATGTTCCAAATTTCCCATGAAAATAGACCTCTCAATCACCAGAGTTGTCGTTAGTGCGTGTTGCTGTAATAAATCAGGTTTTTGTGTGCATCCAAGAGCAGGGTTATTATAATTGGTATCAAAGGATAGGTTTAGTTATTTTTGGTATTAGGATTGTAAAACCCTACTGAAAGGCATAGGGATTAGAAAAATTATATTAAAAAATACCCAAATTTTGGTTATTATTACATAAGTGGTTTATCATAAAAATACATCCATGTCTTGATACGATCCGGTAGAGGCGGCTCTGGCACTTGTGTATCTAGGGGTATATTTAGAAAAAATTGTTCTTAGCTCGAATCGAATGGGAGCCAATGAAAGACAACAAGACTTGATGCAATATTGATTACAACACTCCCAAGGATATGATTCATTAAATGAATTAGATTACTATGAACCATTGTTAAGGGAATAAAAAAATTCCATTAAGAATATATGTTCAAAAGTACATCATGGATAACATATTTTAAAACCAATAAAGGCCTAAGTTAAGGAAATAAAAGTAATTTAAACTTTATCTCTTTTTGTCTTTGGATGTCACATTATGTTTTAACCCCAACATTCCTTTTATTCCAGCTAGTGGCCGGTAATATGAGGACTTGGGCTAACAACTGATGCAAAAATAAATGTGATGACTATTATAATGAGTTGTCCAATCCAATTAGAGCGATAATCAAAATAATTGTCATTATAAACTCTCAGATATATCATGTTTTTAATATAAATATGGGTCAATAAGAATGTTAAACCCCCCTAAGAATGTAAAATTTTCAATCCAGAGCCTTAGGGGAAAAAGGCCTCATGATTTTAATAGATCGTCAAATAACTAAATTGTCGAACAATAGATCAACTCCATTGAAAATATCATCTATGTAACGACCCAAAAATTCATTAATAAAAATTCCTCTTTATTTGATTATATGTTTATATAAATGTGTAATTATTTGATTTTATGTTTTTTGGATTTTAAAAAACCATTAGGAATTGTTACCGTTGCAAATATAGCCATTTAACATTGATCAAATGATTAGTATAAATATTGGGCTTTAACAAATCCAATTTAATCAGAAAAAGGAATCAATGGCCTCATCCACTAGTCTTTCCCCATACAAATCCCATTTTTCACAGCTCGGAAAGGAGTTCTTGTCATTGAGATTCTCTCTTGACCAATCCCAAGCCGAACTTGAAAACGTTATGCTCGAGCAGAACCACCTTTGAGAGAAGTGGAATTTGACTGAGATTACCACTCGAGATATGCTATTCGAGCCACCCCAAGAGTCTGTCACCATGACACACCTTACCCTTCCGAATTATGCAGGTGTTATAAGGGGTTTTGTAACAAGACCTTAGCACTATGAACATGTGCATTATTTTTGTATATAATAATTAATATACATTCATTTTATTTTTGTTTCTCTATAAATATTTTTTAATGTACAAATAAATTTTTTTGTTAACATTCCACTAAGAAATCTATTTGGATGAATTAATTGATTTTTTAATTAAATAATATTTCAAGTTAATTTTTATTAAATGATCGTATAATTTTTGAAATTGAAATTTTTATAATGGTTTGACATCCATTTTTGTCAAAAACCATGATTTTTCGATAAATGTCAGTTTTTATTTTAAATGTAAAAAATTCACATATTTAGAAAATTATCTAGATAAAATGAATATTATTATCAGAATCAGGATGTCAAAATTATCCAAAGGTAATTTTTTCATAATTTTCTGGGACACATGAATTTTTGGGTAAAAATTAAATACCATTTAAATATATAATGTGTTTCATGACATCATAATGACCCAATAGTGATGTAATAAAATACTAAAAATGATATGTTTGGACAATATATTTTTTATCAATAAAATAATGTTATTTAAGGTTTTTTTGATTTATTTTACGAAACATTAGTGGACCCTCCAAGAGTTATAAAATATTTTCACTTTTTAAATGAATTTCAATGAGAGTGTGGCTCACCTCCACATTAGCACCCTAAATATTTTAAGAAAATAGGACATTGGACATATAACATATTGTTTTCGACTCTCCTTTGAAAAAATAAATGTTTAAAAACAATGGGCTGGTTGGTGGTATTGATTAGTTTAATGTTTGGTGACCCAAACCTAAATAATAAAGAATTACCTCTCCTCTCCTATATAAACCTAGCCAACCTCCCACTTCCTCTTCACACAAAGCCTTTGGAGTTCGTCCAACCTCTTCCCTCCTCTATCTATTATCCTCCCAAGGTGCCCCAATCACCCAATAAGCTTCTATCAAGCCTCTCCCAAGCCTTTGGGATCAATCATCGATGTAAGGGATTTCTTCCTTTCTCATTTTTGCCTCAATTTCATTTTGTTGTTATACCCTTTTAATTTCAATTAAAAATGTTGAGGTATGATTTTGAACCTCCCTCTTACTTCCCTATTTATGTTTGAAATGACGAGATAACTCTTTCTATCTCATTAATGCCTTCTTTGTACACCTGTTACCATGCAAAAATTCCGTAAGGAAATTCTCTCTTCTAATTCATGTTCGAGAAATTGTTTTGTATTATGAATCTAATTTCAATTACATTTGTTGAGAAATGTATCTATATAACCCCCAGACTTTCCATTTCATGTACATATGATGAGACACCCATTTCTTTCTCGTCTACCATTTTATGAATTCTTATGTCAAGCTCTTACACTGCGAAAATTGCACTGGGATTTTACAAGACAATGTCATTGTGTAGTGAATACCATGCCCATTTCTCTATCAAGGTTATTCACATTTGTGCACATTTATGTATTTATTATAGTGTTTCATTTATGAATTACACATTTTATTTATCATATAGAAAATTATGATGTTTAATGAATCAATGTTATATGATCCATGTGGCACATTTATGCATGAAATGAAATGTTTAAGAAGGGTGTTCCATGATAGCGCTCCAATGCATTGGGTGAAGATTAGTTTCATGATACATCAAGTGAAATGTGGGTTTACTCATGGTAATTGAATTACAATGATGGATTACTCATGTTCCATGTTCAATGATCCTTGGATCATTCTTAAATCATCGTAAATGTTGTTGCCATATTTCCATGTTATGATTATCATGCTTTATAATGCCTTTATGTTAATGTTTCTCTTGTGATACATTGATATGCCTATTGTCTAACATGAACTATATTTCTTATGTTATTCCATGTTTATTACTTTTACAGGCTTTATAGGTCACCCTTTTCTTAGTCATGTCTTCAGGTTATCCAATGAAATGCTAAGTTCGAGGGAATATAGTGGTCATGTAATGGATTTTTTTAAAAAATATTTTGTATTTCATGTTTTATGTTGTCATGTAATGATAATATGACCCAAAGACACTAGAACTATCTATATTCTATGTTGTATAAAGTGAATTTTATTTAATAGATCATGTTTAAGTGTGTAATAAATAGTAGGGTTGTAATATTCTCTATCATTCATTATTCTGAAAAAGAGAAGGTTTTTCAGGATTCTTATCGTATGGAGGGTAAAGCTAATCAATGGTGGAAATTGATCAAAAATACTAAGCCTGAGGAATAGATCGATGTGTTATAAAGTAAGGAATTCCAAAAATATTTTTTGGTAAATATTTTTCTCGCACCCTCTCACTTAAGATGGAAAGGGATTTCCATTCCCTCAAGAAGAAAGATGAAGAATCCATCAGATAATATGAGGAAAACATTACAAGGATTGTTCAGTACACCTCCATATTTCACATTACCCCTGAATTCATGGTTGATCACTTCTTTGGTGGACTAAAAACTAGCCTACATAAAGCCCAAGAGATCTGTGGCTTTGATGCCTATGAGAAAATTTTCTAATGTGTTCACAAAGTTGAAATGGAGACCATAGAATCTAAGGTGTGTCATAGGGATAAGAAAAAGAATGTGGACATTAATTATTGAGTTACAATAGGTAAATCCAATGGTGCTATGAAATTATAGAACCAAACTTGCCAAGTGTATGGAAAGAAGCACCCCGAAATTGCATGAAGGGGACAAGGAAATGCTCTAGGTGTGGAAGAGAAGGACACCTAGCCATTAACTATCAGAAATAAAAACCTGCTACTACAATATAAGAGAGGTATGCTCTTTTCGACTCTCATTTCACTATTCATTGCTTCAACTACAAATATCTTGGGAATTTTGAAAACCAATTCCCTAAGACATGGGTTTTCGATGACGACCAACAACCTCCAAGAGAGCACATGCAAGCTTTTTCAATCACTACTTCTGAAACGAACCCCGACAATGAAGTGGTGATAGGTAAACTAGTTATTCAGTCTAAAAAAGAGGATATACATTTTTATTCATGTCGTACAAATTCTTCTATATCACAAATAATCCGTAGAACAATCCCAATACCACCACAAATCAAGGAAGTAGAGATGACATTGAGAACGAAAAATGGAGCAATCATTGAAATCCAAGAATTTAACTCATCCCCTATCACAATATGTTGTTTGAACATCCCAGAGTACCTCGTTATACTCCCTCTGGTGGATTTTGATGAAATTCAGGGCATGGATTGGCTTTCCTTAAATTTAACCAACATAAATTTTCATGAGATGGAAATCACTCTCACTATGCGAGAATTTGTATTTTCCAGCTGTTTGAACCGCCGCCGAATCATTCTACAGTGGTTTTGGAAAACCGCCGCTAAATTATGCTTCGAGAAATAATTATCAGAAGTTTTTAGTGGCGGTTTAAACTGTCACTAAAATATTTTTTAAATTTTTTATAATTTTTTATAATTTTTTTAAATTTTTTTAAATTTTTAATGGCTTATTTTTTTTAATATTAGTTATTTATTTATTTATCTATTATTTTTTCATAATTTATTTATTTTTTTACTTTCGAAATTTATATATATATATTTATATTTTCATAATTTATTTACTATTTTTTTAATATTTGTAATTTATTTATTTATTATCGTAATTTATTTGTTATTATATTTTATTTTTTTAATTTATTATTTTTATTTTTGAAATTTATTTATTTATTTATTACTAGTCACATATCCATCTCTATTCGTTAGTCTATGCCCATGCCCATGCACATCCTAATGCCCATTCCATATATATAAATTCAGCGTTGGGTGAGATTTGAACCCATTACTTCTTGTTTATTCATCAAAGACATTACCACTCCATCATGCTCTTCATGTTGTCAATAAATTGAATTTAATATACTTAGACACACACACACACACACATATATATTAATTAGAAAAAAAGTAATACATAACATGTAAATACAAACTAAATAATCAGTAATCAATAATGATTAACTAATAATCAATAATACAAAATTAAAAATTAGTCATATATAATATAAAATATAAAATATAAAATATAAAATATAAAATATATAAAATATAATATATAAAATATAATATATAATATATAATATATTATATATTATTTATAATTTATTATTTAATATATAATATTTAATAGATAATATATAATACATAAAATATAATAGATAATATATAAAAGATAAAAGATAAAAGATAAAAGATAAAAGATAAAAGATAAAATATAATATATAATATATAATATATAATATATAATATATAACATATAACATATAATATATAACATATAACATATAATATATATAATTAATGTATAAATAAAAAATTAACTAATAAATAATTTAATATATGATTAATAAATATCAAATTAATACTATATTAACAAATAGTAGATAAGTAAATAAATATATAAATAGGAAATAATAACTAATAACTAATAAATATTAAATAGTAAATAATAAATAATAAATAGTTAATAATTAATAATTAATAATTAATTATAACTAAAAAATAATAATTGATCATTATGAATTAAGAATTAATAAATTATAATTTACATTATAAAATTTTACAAATAATTAATAAATAATTAATATTTTTTTAATAAATAATTTACACATAATTAATAATGAATTAATAAATTATGAATATTAAATAAATAAATAAATAAATAATGAATAATAAACTAATAATAAATTAAAATTTAGTAAATTAAAAATAAATTAACAATTAACAAACAATACATAATACATAATACATAATACATAATACATAATACATAATACATAATGAATAATTTATAATAAATTACAAATATATAAATAAATGAATACATACAGAAATAAATAGATAAATAAATAATAATTAATTATTAATAAAGATATAATAATAACTAATAATTAGTAATTGATAATTAAAAAAGTAATAATTAATAATTAAATTTAGAATTGAATATGAAAAATTAAATATTCAATATTTTATAAATAATTATTAATTACTAAATAATTATTATTTAATTATAATTTAATTAATAAATAATCAATAAATAATCAATAAATAATAAATAATTAATGAATAATAAACTAATAATAAATTAATATATATTAAATCAAAAATACATAATAAATAATAAAGAATAACGTATAAATAATTAAGAATAAAAAATACATAATTAAATATAAATAATAATTAATGAATAATAAATAAATAAATATGTTGACAAATAAATAGAAAAATAATTAATAAATTAATAATAATTAATAATTAATAATAACCAATAATTAATAATTTATAACTAATAAATACTGATTTATTTATTTATAATTAATAAATAATAAATAACTAATGAATAACGAATAAATAAATAAACAATAAATAAGTAAATAAATAATGAATAGTAAACTAATAATTAATAATAATTTATTAATTAATTAATAAATTGAAAATAAATTAATAATTATTATGTACATAATAACTAAATAAATAAATAAATAATTCCTAAATAAATGTTAATTAATTAATTAATTAGTTAATTAATTCATATTAAATAAATAAATAAATAAATAAGAAATTAATTAAAGAAATCATAAAACGTTAAGAACATATTAAAACCCTAAAAACACTGAAATGTCCATAAAATATGATCCATGACTCATTTTCTAGTTCCAGAACAAATCAAGTCGAAGATCGTGAAATGATATTCGCTATTATATGTGGTACAAGCCGAACTAACACCTGGATCGAAAGTTATAACTATTTGAATTTTAATAAATCGGCGTCTGCAACTAAAACCTCTATTTCAGTGGCCTTCTGGGATTTTCTGGCCGTATAAAAATGGATTCAATACTCTATGAGTTGGTACTAGACCTATGCAGTATAGAGCTCATCGAAGGCATTGATTTGGTACATGGTAGATCCCAAATGGAAACATAGATTAGAAGATAACATCGTTTGATTTTTCAGTTTGATTTTCGACTTTTGGGATTTGAATATATTTTTTTCCATTGATTATCAAATGATTTAAATCTCACATGGTTCTGTATCATTTGGTAAACTTCTATTGGACTGGTTGTGGAGCTAAAATGGACTCTCAGATCAGATGATATGGTTATTTTATGTCAAAGTAACTTCTTCTACTCACTAATGATTTGATTTCAGTTTAAAAACAATATTAACTAATAATTATAAATATTAATTAATTGAAACATTAAAAATATATAAAATTATAAATAATAAACTATATTTTATTTAAATTAATTAACATATTAATAAATAATAAATAATAAATAAATAATAAATATTTTTTTATAAATTCATATTTTTTTTATAAATTGAAAGACGGTTTTCAAAAAACCGTAGGAATTTTGAAGCGGTTTTTTTACAAAACCGCCATTAAAAATTGCTTTTTTTAAAGATATATAAAGAAAATAAAAAAAATAAAAAACAATATTGTTGGTTTTTACATGGCGGTTTAAAAAACTGACGCTAAATTATCGATCAGATAAAATTTAACAATGGTTTTTAAAACCGCTAATGAAACACTGTTTTCTTATTGTGTCTCAATATTACGAATCGAACCCTGATTATATACTAGTGCAAGGAAGAGGATGAATCTTCTGTATAAACATCATCTCAAGCATGTATATTAATGCCCTATGACCACACGTTACATTCTCAAATGATTTAGTCTAAGGACAGAACCATCCTTGAATACATGCCTATTGTGGGGGAATTTTTTGAAGTGTTTCTCGAGGAATTTCCTGGTCTTCCTACTAAAAGAGATATTGAATTTTAGATTGATCTTACTTCTGGGTATTTTCCAAAACCCAAGACTCCATATATAATTGATGTTTTGGAGGTTTAGGAGCTAAAGAGAAAACTATGGGATAAACTATAGAAAGGGTTTATACACCCATGTGCTTCACCATTAGGTATACCAGTTCTCATTGTCATGAAGAAATATGGGTTAATGGGCCTTTTCCCTTATTTTTGTGAGCTCAACCAAATCACAATAAAGAACAAGTATCCTCTCCCATAAATTGAATACTTGTTTAATCTACTATGTGGAGCACAATTCTTCTCTAATGTGGATTTGCGGTCAGGATATTATGAAGTAAGGGTAAAGAAGGAGGATATCACCAAGACATCATTTCTTACAAGGTATGGGTACTCTAAATTCATAGTAATTCCTTTTATACTCACTAATTTTCCCGAAATCTTCATGGAATTTAAGAATAGATTCATTAGATATTTCCTTGACAAATTTGTGGTAGTCTTTATTGACGATATTATAATATACTCCAAAACCAATGAGGTGAATGAAGATCATCTATGCACTGTACTGGAGACATTGAAAAAGGATAAGCTCTATGGAACATTCAACAGGTGTGAGTGATGGATGTTGTATGTCATGTTCATTTATCATATCATCACAAGTAATGGGATATCTATGGTTGCCTCCAAGGCACCTATAATTGATTGATGGCCGAGGAAAATATCAGTGACTAATATTCATAGATTCCTGGGGTTATCTGTATATTATAACCGATTTGTGAGAAATTTCTCATGCTTTTCAAACCCTCTTACCCAGCTAACTCGGAAGGGAGTGATGTTTTCCGGGAGTAATGAATGTGAAGATGGATTGAAGGAGATGAAATGGTGGCTTATCACTGCACCTGTGCTCACAATACCTATAGGTGAGTAATTTTTTTTGGTATTTAGTGATCCCTCGAAGAAGGTCATAGGATGTTTGTTAAAGGAAAATTACAATGTCATTTTATATGATTCAATGAAATTGAATTTTCAGGAGAAAAACTATCCGACACATGATCTGGAGTTGGCAGCAGTACTCTTCACCTTTAACATTTGGAGGCATTACCTCTTTATAAAGAAGTGTAAACTATATACGGGTTACAAAATCCAGAAGTATATATTCACATAGAAAGTGATGAATATTTTCCAAAGATTATTTTTAGAGATGATAAAAGACTATGAATGCCAAATCCATTACCACCCTAGGAAAGATAACATGTTGGTGGATTATCTAAGTAGAAAGGACCAATATAAAATTCATTTATGAGAATTGAAAAGGACCCAATCTTCTTAGTTTTTATTAAGATGGGCATGAGAATAATGAAGACAGAAACATCATCAATACTTTCACAAATTATTGTTCCACTATCACTTTTGGAAAGGTTAAAATGTGGTCAAATGTTTGATGTGGGAATTGAGAAGAAAGTGGAAACTGTAAAAGGGTGGAAATCCCCAGAGTTCAATGTTAATGAAGAAGGAATTGTGAGATTTGGGACAAGACTATGTGTTCTGTAAATTTATTAGTAAAATAATGTGCTTTTGGATGATGCAAAGAGATCTAATATCTCCATTCACATAGGAAACACAATGATGTGTCACAATCTTCGATAACATTATTGGTGGGATAACATGAAGATGGATATTGCTGATTATACATAAAAGTGCCTAGTATTTCAGAAAGTAGAGGGTGAGTGGTATACGTCTATGTGGATGATGAAACCATTACCCATAACAACATGGAAATGTGAGAACATTACCAAGGAATTTTTCACCGGACATCCGAATACCTCGAAAAAAACAATTCTATCGGGGTTTTTGTGGATCATCTTATAGTGGCTGCACACACCATTGCATTTCGGGAGGATTTTTCATTGGATCAACTAGTAAAGATATATTTCATGGAAGTATTAAGGTTCATTGAGTACCACTTTCTATTGTATCCAATAAAGATCCAAAAATCACATCCATATTATGGAAGAGTCCTCAACATGCTCTGAATACTGAGATGAACTTTAGTACATCTTATCATTCTCAAACTGAAGTTTAATCCAAGAAGTCTATCCAAACACTTGAGGAAATGTATTGAGGATTTCCAATTTACATCAAAGGAGGATGGGATCAACGTATTTCTCTGGTTTAGTTCTCTTACAGGAATAGTTTCCACTCAACAATCAAAATGGATCCTTATGAAGCCCTTATGGGAAGAGGTGAAGAACACTAGCATGTTGGGATGAAGATGGGGAGAAAAAACTCCTGGGTTCAAAATGATTGAGGAAATGGTGGATAAGGTTAAGACCATCTAGAAAAACATTAATGATTCTCATATTTGACCAAAGAACTATACTGATGATCATCGATGAGACCTATAGTTTGAATTTGGAGACATGGTATTCCTTTTCATATCACCGTGAAAGTGAGTTATGAGATTTGGGATGAAGGGAAATTTTATTCCATGGGACATCATCCATTTTGAGACCCATGAATGCATTGGATCAGTGGTCTATAGACTAGAACACCCACCAAAAATGTATAACGTACACGATATATTCAATATATAATTCTTGAGGAAGTATATACAACACCCATCACAGGTACTCAATCCAAAGGTGGTACCGTTGGAGACTGACCTCTCCTATGAAGTGAAGTCGGTGAAGATCTTAGATCATAGAGAAAAGTTCTATGAAATATGATAATGCCCTTAGTCAAGGTGTTGTGGTGATACCACATGTCTGAAGAAGTAACGTGGGAATCAGAGGAACCGATAAAGGAGAGTTACCCTCATCTGTTTTAGTGTGGGAAAATGAAATTTCGAGGGAGTAATTTCCTAAGGGGGAATATTGAAATGACCCAAACGTTTATTAATGATAATTCCACTTTATCTAATAAAATTTATTATTATGTTAAATTGTTATATAAAACATATGAACTTCCCTGGTTTTATTTTTTTGGATTTTATAATACCATTAATATATGTTATAATTGATAATACAGTTGTCAAACAGAGTTCACATGATTGGTATAAATAAATTGTGTTTAGAAAAATCCAATATACTCAGAAAAAGGAAGGGATGACCTCATCCAGTAGAATTTATCCATATAAATATCATTTGTCGGATCTTCAAAAGGTGAATGCGTCATTGGGTTTCACTATTGACCAAGACAAATCATTTCTTCAAAACATTATTCTTGAAAGGAACCACCTATATGAGATGTGGAAGTTAATAGAGATTACCAGCTGATCGATGTTATATGGGCCACCCCAAGAGTCTTTCACTATCACAAACCTTAACCTTAGGTCTTATGAGGGTTTTATAATGTGTTACACCACAATACACTATAAATATGTTTATGTTTATTATCTTTTTATATAATAAATGAATTACTTTTATTTCATTATTATAACATAGTAAATGGTTTTTAAAGCACAAATATATTTTTATTTAATATTCAATTAAGAAATCTATTTTCATGAACTGATGGATTTTTGAATTAAATAACATTTTAAAAAATTATTTTTACTAAATTAGTTTTTTTAAATATAAACGACCATATGATTTTTTATTAATACAATTGAAATTTTTATTAAGGATCAAAAACTGTTTTTGTCAAAACACACGAATTTTTTATAAATGTTAGTTTTTATATTAAAAGTAAAAATTCAAATATTTAGAAAATTATTTATTTAAAATTAATATCATTTTGGGATTCAAGATGTTGAGATTATCTAACAGTTATTTTTTCCTAATATTCTAAGACAATCAAATTTTTGGGTATAAAATAAACATCATTTAAATATAAAATGTGTTTTATGACATTATAATGACATCACAGAGATGTAATAAAATAATAAAAAAGAGATGCTTGGACAATATATGTTTTTTCATTACTAAAATTTGATTTTATATTTTTTTTTTATTTTTATGGTGCCTTAGTGGACCCTCCAAGACATATAAAATATTTTAACTTTTTTAAATGATTTCCTAGTGAGTGTGACTCAGCTCAACATAAGCAAGCCTAATATTTTAATAATTTATGAAATTTGAATTTCAAAATACTTTTTTCCACTTCCATTTGGAAAATAAACCATGTCAAAACCCCATGGTATGGATTTTGGTTTTGATTAGTTTAATGTGTAGTGTCAAAAACCCAAATAATAAAGAATTCCCTCTCCTTTCCAAGATAAACCCTCTCAATCTCTGATTAATATTCACTAAAAATCATTGGAGTTCAACCAACCACTGCCCTACTCTCCCTATAAACCTCCCATGTCCCCCTATTCTCCCAATAAGCCACTCTCAGGCCTCTACCATGCCATTAAGATCACACTTCCATGTAAGGGATCCTCACCGTTATTCTTTTCTCATTTTTTTCCAAATTTATTTATATTCCTCTACCCTATTATTTTCAATTCCAAATTTTGGGATATGATTTCTCACCACCCCTTACTTCCCTCCTTATGTTTTAATGATGATAGAATTATTTATATGTTATTAATTTCTCCCATGCACACATGTTACCATGCCGAAATTCCATAAGAGATTTCTCTATCCTCATTTACATTCAAGAAATTATATAATATTATGCATCTAAATTCCAGTACAGATTTTGGGAAATTATTCCCCATGAAAACATTACTATCCATTTCATGTATAAAAAATGAGATACCCCTCTATCTCTCCTCAACCTATTTTATGATTTATATTTTTCATCGTTATGCTGCCAAAGATACCCCAAAATTTCCCATGTCAAAATCATCATGTAAGTGAATACCATACACATTTCACTATTAAGGTTATTCACCTTTATGAATATGTACTTGTTGAATGAGGACGTACATTTATGTATTCCACATCTGTTATTTGTGGAATAAATTTTTATGTTTAATGAATCCATTTGTAGTGGAACAGTTATGCATGAACTGAAATGTTTATAAAGGGTGTGTCTTGATAGTGCAACAATGCATTGGGTTATGATTAATATCTTGATATGTCATGTGAAATGATGTTATACACATGATAATTTAAGTAAAATGAGGGTTTACTCATGCTAATTCATCTACAATGAATGTTTACTCATGATCCATGTGAAATGAGCATTTGCTCATGCTTGTATCATGTTAAATATTGTTGCCACATTTCTAGGTGATGATAATCATTCTATATCATGCCTTTATGTTCATATTTCTCTTCTACTCCATTGATATGCCTATTTCCAAACATGTAATATATTATTCATGTTCTATCTTGTTTACTCCCTTACCAGGCTTCATAGCTCTCCCATTTCTTATTCTTGTCCTTACGTTATCCCATGAAATGTTATGTTTGAAGAAATTTTGTGGGAATCTAAAACATGTTTTCAATAAAAAAATTTGTGTTTTATGTTCTAAATTGTTATGTAATGTTCCTATTTTCTCAAGACAACAGACCTATCAATCCTCATAGTTGTCTTAAGTGAATTTTGATGTAATAAATCATGATTATGTGTTTAAAATAGAGGAGAGTGGTTATAGTTGGTATCAGTGGATAGGATTAGATATTTTTGGGATCAGGATTCTGAAACCCTATTGAAAGACTTAAGGATAAGACTAATTATAATAGAAACATCACTAAATTTTGGTGATTATTGAGTAAGTGGATTATCATGAATATAAATCCATTTTTGGATACCAGCAGGTAGAGGCAGCTCTCGCACAGATGTATCTAGGGGTAATACCCAAAAACATTGCTTTTAGATCGACTCGAACATGAAAAAATTGACGACAATGGGCCTTGATGTATAGTTGGTTATGACACTCCAAGGGGATATGCTTTAGTAAATTACTGATCATATTATGAACCACTATTAAAGGAATAAAAGAATGCCCTAATAATATAGGTTGGGAAGAAAATCAAGGAAAACATAGATTAAAACCTATAAATTAATATGTTAAAGAAATAAAATTATTTTATAAGTTAAAACATTTTTACTTTGGATTCCCATTATAGTGTTACACTTTAAATTCATTTCATTCCATGCAATGTCCATCAATAAGAGGACTCAGGCTATCAACCGATGCATAGATCTACGTAATGATTGTTCTAATGGGAATCCAAATCCAATGGTGCGGGAATTGCAAACATTTTCACGAAACTCTCTCTATTAATAGATGATTTGAATATTAACATGGGTCAAGAGAAATGTTCAACCCCCTATGAATGTACAAGTCCCAATCAAGAGCTTCATGAGATAAAGGCATCCTACTTTTAATGGATTATTTGATCCATCAATTTCTGAACAGTGGATCAACTCCATTGGAAGGATCTTCTCTATCATTAAATGATCTGAAAAAAGATGTTTCCTCTGGTTGCATTTCATATGGAGGGTGAAGCTGATAAGTGATGGACATTGATAAAAAAATATGAACCCAATGGAAGAGTTCAAGGTGTTGGAACATAAGTATTTATAGAAAATGTTTTTCAATAAATATTTTCCTCGCACCCTCCGACTTAAGATAGAAAGGGACTTCCTTGCCCTCAAGAAAAAATATGATGAATCCATCAGATAATATGAGACAAACATAACATGGATTGTGTGATATGATTTTGGCTTTTTTTGTTACCCCCGAATGTAAGGTTGACAGCTTATTTGGTGGGATAAATCCAAGCTTACATGATGCCTTAGAAATCCATGACCATGATAGCTATGAGAAATTTTTTTATGTGTTCTCAATGTTGAAATGAAGATTGGTGAATCATGAGGGAATCATGGGGATCGGAAGTTGAATGTGGACATTAATTATGGAGGCCTAATGGATAAATCCAATGGTGTTATGAAATTCTAGCACCCCACATGCCAATGATGTGGGAAGAAGCACCCCAGAAATTGCATGAAGGGGTTGAGGTAATGCTTTTGGTATGGAAAAGAAGGGTACCTGACCATTAACTATCGGAAAGAAAAGCCTGATACTATGAAAAAGGAGATAAACATACCATTAAATGCTTAACACATTGTTTAATTCCTCAACTGTAATGAACTAGGGCTCCATTCCAATGAATTCATGAAGCCATGGGTTTTTTGAGGCAACCAAAAAACTCCAAGGCAGCAAGGGAGATCTTTTTCCACCACTACCACCGAAGATAACCCCAACAAAAAAGTTTTGACATGTACACCAGTTATTCATTCATAATTAATGAATATATTTTTTGATTCTGGATCAATTCAATTCTTTATGTCCAAAATGTTTTGAAGAATAATCCAAACCCCACCTCAAATCATAAAAGTCGAGATGTTGGTGAGAACAGAAAATGGGTCAATCATTGCAACCCATGAAAATAAATCGTCCCCTATCATTATTGGTGGTTTGAACTACTTGGATAAAATCATCATACTCCCTCTAGGGAAATTTGATGACATTTTTGGAATGGATTGGCTTTGATTATATATAGCCATCAAAAATTGTCATGAGAGGGAAATCAATCTTCATATTGTTAATCAAACCCTAATTATGTACAAGTTAAAGGAGGGGGAAGAATCTTGTTTAGCACCATCATCTCAAGAAATCATATTACTGCCCGATGAGTATACTTTTCTTTCTCATATGATTGAGTCTAAGGATGAAATCATCCTTAAAGACATTCCTATTATGATGGAATTCGCTGAGGTGTTTCCCGGGGAATTTCCTAGTCCTCCTAGATGATATGTTGAATTCTTGATAGATCATATACCTACGGATTTTATAATATACAAAACTCCATATAGAATGGTTTTTGAGGATCATGATGAGGTAAAGATACAAGTATAGGAGAATCTCGAGAAAGGGTTTATATGAACAAGTGCTTAACTATGTGGTCACAAGACCTCTTCGTCAGGAAGAAGATTGGGTCAATGCACTTTGGCATTGATTTTCGTGATTTCAACAAAATCATGATATATAACAAGCATCCTATTCCACAAGTTGATGAATTATCTGATCTTCTATGTTGATCACTATTCTTCTCCAAGATGGATCTGTAGTTGGGATATTGCCAAGTAACGGTGAAGAAGGATGATATCCGAAAAACTGATTTTCATACAAGGTACGAGCACTATGAATTCATTGAAATGCATTTTGGACTCAAGAATGCGACAAAAAATATTCTTGGAAATGTTGAATAGAGTCTCTTTAATTACATCTAAAAATTATGTTAGTCTTTAAGGATGATATTATAATATAATCCAAAACCTAGGAGGACCATGAGGAGCATCTTAGCACTCTAATAGAGACCTTGTGAAAGGATAAGCTATATGAAAAGTACATCAAGTGTGATTTCTGGTTGAATGATATCTCATTCATAGGTCATATAATGACATGTAATGGGATATCTATAGGTCCCTCCAAGATAACTGAAATTGTGGGACGAACAAGGCCAACATCAGTGACATATATCTGTAGCTTCTTGGGGTTAGATGGATATTATCACTAATTTTTGAGAAATTTTTCACGACCGTCAAACCCTCTTACAATGATAACTCAGAAGGGAGTCAAGTTTTCTTAGAGTCCTGAATGTGAAGATATCTTCAAGGAGTAGAAAAGGAGGATTATCATTGAGTTCATGCTTAAACAACCCACATTTGGAAAACATTCTATGGTATTTAGTGAAGGTTCAAAGAAGGGAATGTGATGTGTGTTGATGAAAAATGATGAATTCATTTCGTATGATTCAAGGAAATTTTATTTTCATGATAAAAACTATCCAAAACATGATCTGGAGTTGGATGTAGTAATCATCACTTTAAAAATATGGTAGCATTATCTCTAGGTGGAGAAGTGTGATATATATACAAATCAAAAAACCCCTATGTATATATTCACACAGACAAAGCTAAATATGCACCAACAAAGATGGTTATAGATGATCAAAGATGATGACTACACAATCCTTTACCACCCTGGGAAAGCAAATATGATGGATTTTGCTCAATGTAGAAGGGATCTGACAACCTTTTCATTTATGATAACTAAAAAGGATCCAATATTATTAGATTTGATAAAGATGGTCATGGGAATCATAAAGAAGGGAACATCATCAATCCTTTCACAAATTATTTCTAAATAATCCCTTTTAGAAAGGTTAATGGATGGTAAAAATGATGATGTGAGAATTTAGAATAAATTGGAAACTATAAAAAGGGGGAAGTCCTCAGAGTTCAATGTTAATGAAGAAGGAATTATGAAATTTGAGACAAGACTATGAGTTCCTTCAAATCTAGAGTTAAAGAACGATATTTGTGATGATTCACATACTTTGAATTTATCAATTCACCCAGGAAACACAATGTTGTTTCAAGATCTATGACATCTTTATTGGTGGGATAACATGAAGAGGGTTTTTGATGTGTATAAATCAATGTACATGGTATTTCAGCATGTGGAGGATGATAGGCATAAGACTATGTATATTATGTTACCATTACCATACCAACATGGAAATGGGATAACATCACCATAGACATTGTCACCAAATATATGAACACATCGAATGGAAACAAGTCTATCTAGGATATTGTGGATTGTATTACAAAGATTGCACACTTCATTGAAATTATAGATGATTTCTCATTGGATCAACTAGAATATATATATATTAGAGATTTGGTAAGGCTGCATTGAGTACCACTATATATTATATCCGATCAAGATCCAAGATTCACCACTATGTTCTGGAAGAGTCTTCAACAAGCTCTGAATACTGATCTGAACTTCATTAAGGCTTATCATCATCAAACTAATGGACAATATGAGAGGACTATAAAAACACTTGATGACAAGTTGATATCATGATATTTGGACTTTAAAGGAGTATGATATCAACATCTTCATCTTGTTGTGTTCTGTTATAATAACTGTGTCAAATCAAGCATCCAAATGGATCCATATGAAGCCCTTTATGGGAAGAGGAGCCGAACAACAACATGTTAGGTTGTTGTTGGGGAGAAAAAAATCATAGGTAAAAAAAATAGTTGAAGAAATGGTGGATAAGGGTAAGACCATCCAACAACACATTAATGATGTTCAGAGTATACAAAAGAGCTATGCTGATGAATATCAACCAGACCTGGATTTTGAGGTTAGAGACATGGTATTCCTATGCAGATCAATGTGGTAGGGAGTTATGTTATTTTGGATGAAGGGAAACCTTATCCAAAGGTATGTCAGCCCATTTGAGATTCTTAATTTCATTGGAGAAGTGAAATATCGACTAGAACAACCACTGAACCTATATAAAATACATGATGTATTCCATGTATCACTATTGGGTATGTTTAAGCCAGACCAATTGCAAGTACTCAATCCAGAGGTGATACCATTGGAGAATGACCTCTCCTATGAAGAGAAGCTAGTGATGATCTTAGATCATAGATTAAAAGTTCAATGAAATAAGATAATGCCATTATTCTGGGTGTTGTGGCGAAACCAAATTTTTGAAGAAGTAATGTGGGAATCAAAGGATGTGATAAAGAATAGATACCCTCATCTGTTTTATTTGGGGAAATGATAATTTCAAGGGTTAAATTTCATAAGGGGGTAATATTATAGTGACCCAAATATTTATTATTGAAAATTCCATTTGATATAATTAAATATATTATTATGTAAAATGGTTGTATAAAATTTAATCACTTCCTGTTTTTTTTTTGAAATTAAAATATTATTATGAATGGTTATTGTTGCTAATATATTCATTTAATAGAGATCACATGATTAGTATCAATATAGGGTTTTATAAAATTCAACTTAATCTGACCAAGGAATCGATGGCCTCTTCCAGTAGAATTTCTCCATTTATGGCTCATTTGTCAGAGCTTGATAATGAGTTAGGATCACTAGGCTTTTCCCTTGACCACGCCAAAGCTGACCTTCAACATGTTAAGCTTGAATGGAACCACCTATCAGAGAAATGTATTTTAATAGATATTACCACCATATTGATGTTATTTGAGCCACCCCTAGAGTCTATCACCATCTCACAAATTACCCTTAGGTCTTATGTGAGTGTTATAATGGGTGATGTAATAAGACCCTAGCACTAGGATTATGTGAATTATGTTTGTATATAATAAATAATATACATTCAGTTTATTATTATTTCTTTGTAAATAGTTTTTAAATCACAAATAGTATTTTCAGTTAATATTCAATTAAGAAAAGTATTTCTATGAATTAATAGAATTTTTAATTGAATAAAGTTTTCAAAAAATATGGCTTCTAAATTACTTTTTATAAATATAAATGACCGTATAATTTTTTTATGAATCTAATTGAAATTTGTATTATTTTTTGAAAAATCTTTTTTTCACAACCAATGAATATTCGATAAATGTTTGATTTTATTTTAAAATAAAAAAGCAGATATTAATTAAAATTTTAAGATAAAATCAATACCACTTTTGGATTCATGACGTTGAAATTATCTATTGGCGATTTTTACATAATTTTCTAAGACAGTCGAATTTTTGGGTAAAAATTAAATACTATTTAAATTATATAATGTGTTTTATGACATCATAATGACCCTATAGTAATGAAATAAAATACAATAAAAGTATTTTTCATCCAATATATGTTTTTTATTTAAAATAATGTGATTTTATATTTTTTGTTTAATTTTATTTGGAATTAGAGGATACTCCATGACCTATAAAATATTTTAAAATTTTAAAATAATTTCCTTGAGAGTGTGACTCACCTCCACATAAGAATGAAAAATATTTTGATATATTCGAACATATTCTATGTAAAACAATTTTTTCCACTCTCCTTGGGAAAACATCATGCGAAAAACCCTGGGATGGTTATTGGTTCTGATTATTTTAATGTGTAGTTTCCAAAACATAAATAATAAATAATCCCTCTCCTTTCCTATATAGACCCACTCAATATCCCATTCATATTCACTAAAAACCATTGGATCTCGACAAAAACCTTCTCTCCTCTCTATATAATCCCCCCAATGTTCCCCAAGCTCCCAAGAATCCACTCTCAAGTCTTTCCCATGCCTTTATGATCACACATCCAAGTAAGGGATCCTCACTTTTCTTCCTTTCTCATTTTGGTCCAAATTTATTTATGTTCTTATACCCTTATGTTTTAAATTAAAAATGTTGGGGTATGATATCTCACCTCCCCAATACTTCCCTCTTTATGATTGAATGATGAAAAAACCTCTTTATCTCTCATTAATGCCTTCCATTTACACATGTTAGCATACTGATATTCTATAAGTGATTTCTCTCTCCTCATTTACATTCAAGAAATTATTTTATATTATGCATCTAAATTCTATAAAATAAGTTGGGATATTATTCTCCTTGACCCCCTTACTTTCCATTTCTTGAATAAATGATGAGAGACCCCTTTCTCTCTCATCAACCCTTTTTACATCTTCTATTTGACATCGTTATGCTGCTGAAGTTACACAAAAATTTCCCATGAAAAATTTATCGTTTAAGTGAATACAATACTCATTTACCTATAAAGGATATTCAACTATAGGAACACATATTTTTTTAATTAGGAAATATTTTTGTTAATTCCACATCACTTATTCATGGAATAAATTTTGTTGTTTGATGAATACATGTTTATGATGGACATGGTACACTTATGTTTGAAATGAAATGTTTATGAATGGTGTTCCCTTATAGTGATCCAATGAATTGGGTAGAGATTAGTATCATGATACATCAAGTCCAATGTGAGATTACTCATGCTAATTCAAGTGCAATGAGGTTTCATTTTTTCTAATCTACATGCAATGGGGGTTTACTCATGCTTAATGTGCAACGAGCCTATGCTCATGTTAATATCATGTTAAATGTTGTTCCCACGTTTCCATGTTATGGTAATCAAGTTAAATCATAAATTTATGTTCATATTTATCTTGTGATCTATTGATATACCTATTTCCTAAAATTTATTATATAATTCATGTTATTCAACTTTTAATCCCTTACTAGGCCTTATTACTCACCCTTTTCTTATGCATGTCCTAAGTTTATCACATGCAATGCTTACTAAGAAGGAATGTTCTAGTCAATTAAAATATGTTTTCAATAAATATTTTGTGTGTTTCCATAATTTGTTATGTAATGTTCTAAATTTTCCAATACAGTAGAACTCTCGATCCTCAGTGTTGTATTATGTTACTTTTTATGTAATAAATCATGTTTATTTGTATAATAATGTGCAGGGCTGTTATAACAGTGGTGTTCTATCATGAGTATAATATTATATAGAGCATAATTTGAGATGGATAAATAGTAAGTATGGGGTTATGACAAAACCTAACCACAGTTCATGGAAATTTATATATGTAGAGATCAATTTGTGAGAATTTGGTGCACACTATATGAAAGATATCAGATTATGGAATTGTATGTTTTATTTTATGTTTTGGTTTTAATCCCTTATGTTGGTTATTTTATTACTTAACCAGGTACTTAGGGAGGCTTGGGGGTGTTCTGAGGGTTCAGGACATGAAAAATGGAGGAAAATGGTTTTTTGGGTAGGTCGCACGGTCTGCGCATAGTTAGTGATAACCTTGCGGATTGCCTAGGAAACCATTCGAGAGGTGGGATTTTGGACAGTATCATCCACACGGTTTGCGCACGATTTGGAAAACCATGTTGGTAAACCATGCAGCCTAGAATCTTTTAAAAATTACAATTATGACACTCTAGGGGTTTTAACCCCAACTTGGGATTTCCTCCAATTTCACCCCTCTTCTCCCATAGAATCTTCCAAATCACCAAATGGCTCCAAGATATAAATATCCTTTTTTTCTAAGGCATTTTTTACGACGTTGGTTGCAGATCGATGCTACAGGTAAGGATAATATCATCATTGCTTCTATTTTGAGTTTATGGTTTGAATCTTCTTCTCCTCTATTTCTTAATCTACTAAACACTACTCATTGGGTGATATATAGGATTAATATTCAATGGTTGGTTGAAGTGGAATCTAAGGTATCGATTAAGAGTGTGTTAACCCATGGAATCAAGGTAGGTGGTCAATAAGTTATATCACATGGTTTATTTGTGGATTTGTGCATGTGTGGTTTTGTTCATGGGTGTCTCTTTGCATGTTTTGATCACCCTTGGCATGTTGTGTAATTTGATTATTAGGAAGTTAAATGGAAACCCTAAATATCCCCATTGGATTTTTCAAAATTTATGACTATAATCTTGGGCCACCCATGGGGTGTGCCGACTTACCCGGACCTATGGATTTGTGAAGAATAATTGAGATTATTGTGTGTTTATTTAGAGCCCTTAAAAAACATGATGATGTGACCTGTAGGGCTATGTAGAATCTAAGTGGTGCACCTAGGATTTATAATAATATCCTTAGGGATGTTGGGTTAATAAGGAATCGGTTCATTTGCATTGACACATGATAATGATGAATGTAAAAATGGGTTGATATGTTGAAATGATTAAATACCATAATGTAATGGATTATGAGTATGGTAATGAATCCTAGTGAGTTAGGCATAATGAATGAAGCCTAGTGAGAGAGTAACAATGAATTAATGCTTTGTGATATAAGAATAATAAAAGTGAAATCAGGCTAAGTGGATAAATGATGTTAAATGTGGGTAAATAGTTAATTGGTTAATGAATGTTATTAAATATTAGGTTATTATTGTGATATATGTTTTCCTTGGTAAATGGTTATGATGATATGTGAATGGTTTATGGCTATACAAATATATAGAAAGTGCAAATGTTTTGGTAGAGTGGGGTATTGACTTGAGGTTCTATGCCCAAAGGTCGAGTTGGACTGTTGGTCTAAACTCCACCCATAATGCACGGGAAATAGAAGGGGATTGAGCCTCTATTCCCCAAACGGTTGAATCCACTTAGACTGATGGTTTGAGTTGAGGATATGGTTGCCATGAGGAAGGTATTATTAGTGATATTTGATAAGAATGTGTTTTATTCATTATTTAGATTGTGTAATTAAGCCCATGTAACTTGTTGTGTTTAATGAACCCATGAAAAATGTGTTGTATATGGTAAGTGATGGGAAAATGGAAGAAATGGTAAGATATGGAAAGGGTAATAAATGTTGGAAATGTAAGTAAACCGGATAAGGTCACGTTATCTTTTCTTGACATTTTTTATTCATTTCCCATTGGCATTCACAATTGTTTATACAAGATATTTGTAGACACCGTTGGTGGTGGCCTACTGAGTTGTACTCACAGCCTTCTCTGGCCACCATTGGGTACCAATCCAAACATCATGTTGGTAGGATAAGAGAAATTAAATGGACATTGCTAGGCAGTTTGGTTGGAATTGGTGGGCGTGGAGGAGGACCTGGTCTTGCTGTCGGGAACATTTTTTGGATTTTGCAATTTGTCTTAATTTGAGGTTTTGTATAAATTTGCACTTGCAACATGGTTTGGAATACTTACTGTTGGAAATGGTTGTATCCAATTTGGGTAATGGTTGTTTATGCATACTCTAGTATTATTTTTTATTATTCTGTTATTTTTTTCTTCTTTTGTGGATTACTATGATAAAAAGGGGGTATATTCTTCCCAATTTAATATTTGGTCCCCCGCTACTAGTCAATATCCATTGGTGTATGGGGAGGTGAGCTTAAGGCCATGTAACCCCCTGGCTCAGAGCACCGTTCAAGTTTCTTCTAGGTCATGGGCATTAGAATTTTGTATCAAAGGAGGTCATTTATCTCCTTTAGTGGAATATTATTATTTGGGAGGGTAGATGGGAGTTAGGATGTGTTTGGCCTTGGTAGTGAGCTCATACTTGGGAGTTGCTAAACCATGTATGAAGGAAACCCCATGTCACCCAGGGTGGGAACTGCTATTCTATATTGTGCTATTTAACATTTGATGATATTTCACCATTGGGTGATGCACATTTTGTGTGATGTGATGGTTTTAAGATATTTGTCTCGTGTCCTCAATGGCATGAGAGTGTGAATTCATGCCTCATTATGGTCACCTAGAGAAATAGATGACATTCATCATGGTAGGCACACACGGTTTGGCTGTGTGAGGAATGAAAGATATAAATCACCTTTCATTTAGAAAATTGTAAATGCAAAATGTGATAAATGAAACAATAAAAGTGGGTTAATATAAAAGAATGAAAACTGATAATTAATTAAATATGTGTAATTAAGGGATTGTAATGAATTTAAAATGATGTTTGTAACATTTTGTTCGAGCCTTGTGGTGGTGTATGGTTGTTTAACCCTTGTAGTCTATTGCTTGTGACCGGGATGGGCAGGGTGTTTTTTTGGAATGTTAAGGTTTTTTGGGGTGGTGCTTGTTTTGTGGGTTATTGTGGTTGGTGAAGAGCCTTCTTGTTATGAAGTAGTGAATGTTTTATGGCATGTGTTCTAATCCTCATGTTTGGAAATTTAGATAAATTCCACTATGACATCGAGTTCTAGTGGGGAAACACGGGAATGTTTCAAAAAATACTCCTCTAGTAGAGGATTAAGAGAATGTTGTGATCTTTTAAGGTAAAGAAGAACGATTCCGAGAGAATATGGATCATTTTATGAAAATGATGGATCAGGACCTACGGTGGGTTGCACGGAGTATGTTAGAGATGACATGATAGTTTCAACTATCACTCTCTCTGACCTTTACTAGAGACAGTGGGCCAGAGGAAGAAGAGTTCTGGATAGAGTCTATCCAGATAATACATGATCATTTCGAGACTCCTAATGCGAAGCCAGTCATGATGGAAACATATATGTTGTCGTTCAGGGAAATGTGTTGGTGGGACATCCAGGCTCAAAATAACTAGGCTGAGGGGATGTTGTGGAATGATTTCCATGAAAAGATTCTAGATCATTTTTACCAAGAGTTAATGAGTTAAGAACATGCGACAAAGTTCATGAGAGAGACTCATGGAATGATATTGGTGATGGAGTGTGCTGGTTGCTTCACTGACCTATGATGCGGTGTTCCTACATTGGTGGGGGATAGGTAGCAGTTATGAGATATTTCTAGGATGTTCTGAGACACTAGATCAGGTAACAAGTTAATTCATTTTTCTTTAATAGGTTTATAGAGGTAGTTGATCAAGCATAGATATCTTAAGGATACCTAAATGGAGTTCCGGGTAGAAGGCTTGTCATGCCTACTGCACAGACAAGTGGTGTAGTTTTTGAGGGATGAAATCATCGTCATGGAAGTTTTCAGTAGGGAGGAAGTGTGCAAGGTTGTCATAAGAGAGGGTCAGCCTCTCAGGGTGGTGATTAGGTGTTCTGCTATCAGTGCGGTTGGCTGGGGAACATGCCTATCCAGTGTCCTAGACCATCAGTTGAGTTTCAGTGGTGTAGTATATTGGGACATGTTCAGAGGATCTTCAGCAAGAATGTTGGTGACAAGAAGATTCCATGTGGAGGCAAGGGATCAGTGTCTCCATATCAGGTGGGTAGTTGGAGCTCCATGAGGCATACTGGCAGGGGTGGTGGACATGGAACTCCTAGGCTGGATCACCCATGTCAACAGGGAATTACTGTGCATGAAACACAGGTTGGATCCCAATGTAGAGGGGTAGGATAGCTTCATGTAGTTCAGTTGGCACTCGGTGATAGTGAGGCTGGCCAATCGACTACTCAAGGTATTATCCTTGTATCTTCTACGATTTTTAGTTCATTTTTTGACAAAGGTTCCACGCACTCTTTTATAGTTTCTTAGCTTGTGGTAGCATATGGTTTGACTATTTAAAGTGTTTGAAGGGTTGTGTTGATTGACAATCGGTTGGGGGTGTGAAATGAAGATATTAGGCAGTGTAGGGGATGTGCTCTAGAAGTTGGTGGGTATTGTATCTTGTGGGGATTTTTCATTCTCAAGATGTTGGGATTTGACTTGATATCGAGTATGGAATTTTTGTTGTTGTATTAGGTGCACATAGACTATTACCATAGTATGGTATCATTATTGTAAATTAAGGGTGATGTGTAAGTCCATCATGGAGAGTGGGATGTTCGAGCAGGCCGTGCGGTACTATTTTTTCAGTAGTTGGGTAGGCTCATGAATCAAGTAGCTTTCTATGTGCTTGATGATGAAAGAGTGAAGCAGTTTTTCTTCCCTCCAGTAGTTGATAAGTTTATAGATGTGTTTCAAGAGGAATTCTCGGGGTTTCCACCTGAGGGGGATTTTGAGTTCACAATTGAGTTTCTTTTTGGAGTGAAACCAGTTTCTATTCCACCATACTGAATGGAACTGGAAAAACTCCAGGAGATGAAGGTTCAACTTGCGGATTTGGATCATATGGGGTTCATATGTCCTAGTACATCTCCTTGGGGATCGCATGTGCTTTTTGCAAAGAAGTTTGACGGGTCATTAAGGATGTGTGTCGATTATCAGATGTTAAATTAGTTTTCAGTGAGAAATTGGTACCCTCTTCCAAGAATTGATTACCTGTTTGATCATCTGAGGGGTGCATCTATGCTTTCTAAGTTTCATCAAACATCGGGTTGTAACCTGTTGTGGGTGAGGCCTTCTAATGTACCACGGACAGATTTTAGTAGTCGGTACGGGTTTTTTGAGTTTTTGGTGATACCTTTCAGTTTGACTAATCCACTTGTGGTGTTCATAGGTTTGATGAACCGAATCATTCATCCTCATCTAGATTAGTTTTCGGTTTTCATTGTCAATGAAATCTGGTTGTACTCAAAAACTCATGATAATCATTCCAATCATCTAGACATTATTCTGAGTAAAATAAGAGAGAATCAGATATATTCCAACCGGTCAAAGTTTCAGTTCTAGATTGGGGGAGTGCATTTTCTGGGTCACATAATATCCAATGTAGGTGGTTAGTAGATCAAGTGAAAGTGATGATTTTTGTGTCATGGGAGCAGCCAAAGAGTGTTTTAGATGTTCATAGTCTTCTAGGATTGGATAGGTATTACTAGTGGTTCATCTAGGATTTCTCGCATTTGGATGCACCACTGTATGGCATGACCAAGAATGGAATTAGGATTGGATGGTATAAAGATTGTGAAATTTCATTTTAAGAGTTGAAAAACTGATTGATGACCGCACCGATCATGATCTTATCCGAGCCAGGTAAGAGGTATGTCGTATTTTGTGATGTGTCCAGTATCTGGTATCGGACTTCGTTGATGCAATATGATAGAGTTGTGGATTATGGATTGATAAAATTGAGACCCCGTGAGGGGAATTATCCCACTCATGTTCTTGAGTTGACTGCAATAGTGTATGCCTTAATGTGCTGGAGGAACTACTTGTTGGGGGAAGGGTTCACGATGTACACCGATCACTAGAGTCTAGAGTATATATTTTCGGAGTGGGATTTGAATCTTCAGAAGTGAATATGGGTTGAGTATATCTATTCAATTGACATTGATATGGTTTATACACTGAGGAAAGGGAATTTTTTTTTGATTCATTGAGAAGGATGAAACATAACTGGATGGTTCAGGAATCCAATACTGAGTGGAAGGTGATGGCTTTGTTCATGGAGATTAACATGGAGGTGTGGGAGGAAAATGGCCTAGTGACTCTTGCATATGTAGAGGTGTAGTCTACAATTTTGTGTTGAGATGGGGAATGTCATCTTGATGATCCTGAATTTCTAGCCATGAAGGAAATACATAAAGGTGGGGAGCTACATTCTGTTCGGCCCATTAGAGTGGAAATGGTTTTTTGTGTTCATGGCGATGTGGTTGTGTCGATATGCATGCGGGAAGAGTTGATACGTTAGTTCCATTCATCAAATGGGAAGTACATATGGTTTTGATCAAGATGTACCAAAATCATTGCAGGTAGTTTTGGTGGGTAGGAATGAAAAAGGATGTTTTGGGATTTGTGGCACGATGGCTTACCTTCCAGCAGGTGAAGGTCGAGCATCAACACCTAGGTGGTTTGTTACATCCGTTTCCCATTCTGGAATGGAAGTGGGATGACGTCACAATGGATTTTGTGGTGGGTCTTCCAAGGGCATCTTGGAAGAATGATGAAATCTAGGTGGTTGTAGATCTTCTAATGAAAGTAGATCCTTTCTTAACAATTAAGGAGACTTACATAGTGGATCAGTTGGGCGAGTCATGTGTTCGTGAAATAGTATGGTTACATGGTGTACCGCTGACTATAGTGCCATATTTTGATACTCATTTCGTATCCTTCTTTTCTACAGGGTTTCAGAAGGCATTTGGTACTTAGGTTCTTTTGTGTATGTCTTTCCACATATAGAAAGATGGGTAGTTAGAGCGTACAATCCATGTGTTGGAAGACATGTTGAGGTCTTGGGTCTTGGATTTTGGTGGTTCCTGGAATAAGATCCTTTAACTTGTTGAATTTTCCTAAAAAAATAGTTTTTCAGGCTGTGGTTCAGATGGAAGAATTTGATGCTCTCTAGGGGAGGTTGTTTTTGATTTGTTGGATGGATACCGGTGAATCAAATCAGCAGGGTATGAGTCTTGTTCAGGGGACATCAGAGAAGGTTGAGTTGATTAAGAAGTATATGGAAATGACTCAGAGTAGAAAAAATTCATATGCATATTTGAGGCATATACTTCTTGAGTTCGAGGTGGCTAATAGTGTGTTCTTTTGGGTGTCTCTATGGTTGGGTTACTGAATGTTCAGGAAGAAATATGGGATTGGGAATCATATATGTGATCTCATTGACCTGATCTCTTTTCTTTAGATGTGTAATAATTCTTGGGATATTGGATCCAGGACGAGCTGTTATATGGTGTGGAGGTTGTAAGATCTTAGATCATGGAAGGGTATGTTCTAATTTATTTTTTGTTTTAAATACTTTTTTTGGATAATTGACTACTTACCCAAGTTCTTAGAAAGGCCTGAGGGTGTTCTGAGGGATCGGCACTTGAAAAATGTAAAAAAGAGTTTTTTGGGGAAGACCTCAGGATTTATACAGGGTTAGTGCAAACCATGCGGACTGCCCAAGAAACAGTGTCGTACATTGGATTTTGGACACTGGCCTCTACACGGTTTGCACACTGTTGCGTAAACTGTGTGGGTAAACTATGCAGCCTAGAATCTTTTAAAAAAATACATATTTTCCACTATGGTATTTTTAACCCCAACTCGGGATTTCCTCCCATTTCACCCCTCTTCACACTATGAACAAACCGAATCCATCAAGGACTCCAATATATCAATCTCCTTAATTTCAAAGGAGTTTTTGGTGTAGTTGGTTGTAGATCTAAGCTCTGGGTATGGATAATCTCATCCTTTTATTTCTTTTGAGTTTAGGGTTTGTATCTTCTTCTTCTATCATTCTAAATCTCTAAAATACTACACATTGTGTGGTATTTAGGTTAAGTCTTCAATGTTTGGATGAAGTTGAATCTAAGGGCTTGATTAAGTGTAAATTCACCTATGGAATTTAGGTATTTTGTGTACAAATTATATCTCATGGTTTATTTTTGGATTTTTCCATGTGTGGTTTTGTTCATGGGTGTCTCTTGGCATGTTTGTGTCATACATGGAATGTTAGGTAATGTGGTTATTAATAAGGTAACTGAAAAACCTCAGGATCCCCATGGTATGCATCGAAGTTGATGAGAATAATCTAGGGCCACCCAGGGGTTGTGCCAGCTTTCTCGGACCTAGGGATTTGTGATGCACAAGGGTGATTGTTGTGTGTTTATATAGATCCATTGACAAAAATGTTGATGTGATTGATGGTGTTGGGTAGATGCCAGGTGGTGCTCCTATTCTTAATAATAATAACCTAAGGGGTATTGGGATAACATAGAAGTGTTTCACATGGGTTGACACTAGAGAATGATGAATGACCAAATGGGTTGATATGTGGAAATGATTATTGTCAATAATTGAATAGATTATGAGTTTGGTAAGGAAGCCTTGTGAGTTAGGCATAATGAAAAGAAAACATATTAAGACATGCATAATGAATGAATTGTTAGTGACATAAACATAATAAAAGGTAAATTGTGATAAGTGGATTAATGATGTGAAATGTCGTAAATGTGATAATGGGTTAAGGAATGGTATTAACTCTCATGTTATTGTTAAGATTTTCGTTTACCTTGGGAAATGGATGTGATTTTACGTGAATGGTTGATGGATATAAATATATATAGCATGTTCACATGCCTTGGTTGAGTGGGGTATTGACATGAGGTTTTAACCCCACAGGTCGAGTTGGACTGAGGCTCTAAACACAAAACCTAATGCACGTGTTAGGGAAGGTGACTGAGGCTCTATTCCCCTAACGGTTGCATCCACCAGGACTGAGGTTTCGAGGTGAAGATATGGGTTTCATGAGAATTTTAGTCATAGTGATATAGTATAACAGTGTGATTTCCTCATTCTTGTGATTGTGTACATTAAGCCCATGTAACATGCTGTGTTTGATGAACCTAGGACAAATGTGTTGGAAAAGCACAAGAGCCTTAGCCATATTGTTGAGGACTTTTTAAGTGCATCTAGAAGACCCAGTGACAAATCCAAAAAGAGGTTAATTTTCTGGGTACTGTAGCTGGCACTATAGTAGGAACTGTGCAGAACTGTAGCAAGTAATTTAGAAGGTGTGGTAGTAGGCACTGTTTGGAACTATAGTAGCAAGGAATATTCCCCCATTTGGGCCTTCGAGCCACCCATTTGGTCCCTGATTACTTTAATGCCTTCAGACCACCCTGGCCTTTGAGTCAGTAAGGCCTTCGGGCCACCATAAGTGAAGATGCAAACCAGAAAACCTATAAGGAAAATGTTTCAGAAGGAGGAGGAGCAAGGAGCTTTCACCATAGCAGAAGCTAAAATGGTTTCAATAATGAGAGTTTAGGGAACCTGCCATCGGGACAAGTCTGTATATGCGTGAGAAAGCCTAGTAGAATAGTAGTGTGAAGGTGGAGAACTGATTTCACGATGAAGATCTTGGGGAGGAGTAGTTCCAAGTAGTTAGTCTAGGTTTTATGTAATCTTTGAAGCCTACAGGAAATGAAATACTCTATGTCCTATGGTCCTTGTAATACATAAACCTATGGGCATTGTAGGGGTTCCACCTCACCCCTTGAAAGGTAGATTATCTGAATCAATAAAAAAAGAAGGCCTTCATGCCATTGGAGGACCAATGTATTGGAAATGTTATGTGATGGGAAATGGGATGAAATGGTAAGATATAGAATGGGTAAAAAATATTGGTAGTGTACCTAACATGGTTAAGGGTGATAATATTTACTTTTAAATTATTTTTCATTTCCCTTTTTCATGCACAATTGTTTATATCGTATATTTTTTGACACCGTTGGTGGTGGCCTATTGAGTTGTACTCCCAACCTAGTCGGGCTACTATTGGGTACCAGAGAAGACTTCATGTGGGTAGGATTATAGAAGGGAAATGTCCCTTTCTAGGAAGTTGGTTTGGCATGGGTGTACATGGAGGAGGACCCAGACTTGGTGTTCAGACCATTTTGGGGATTTTTAAGTCTTTCTCTATTTTGGGGTTTGTTCACTTTTTCAATTGTAACATGTCTTGTCATATTTATTGTTGGACATGGTAATAACCAATTTGTGGAATGGTTTTTTTTGTGTACACGAGTATTATTGGTTGTTATTATGTTATTTTGTTTATCATCTATAGTAGATTACTCTGATAAAAATGGTGTATAGTCTCCCCAATTAACTATTTGGACCCCTACTACAGGTCAACAACATTTGTAGTATAGAGAGGCACGCTTAAGGTCCATGAACCAACCACCTCAGAGCACTGGTGTAGTGTCTTCTAGTTTGGTGACATTACACTATGACAATGGTATGAATCATTGTGTTTTGATCATAGAGCATGTGGTATTAGTCAAGGTAAAATATGTTTTTTTACTAATAGTAAATTTCATAGAATTATGTGTTGAGACCATGGGGGAACTTCTATGAATAATTGAGATGGTTATTATAAGGACCTGACCTTAAACATTACATAATATTGAATTTAATGAATAATCCACATTGAGGATCTTTTCAGGTTTAGAGTTTTAGAAAATTAGGCCATAACTATTACATAACAACTTGAATATTACATGTAGGCACTACTACTCAGTATCAATTTTTTCATAAAATAAAAACTCTTAAAAAGAAACATGTCTAGTTCTATATTTTATACATCATGACTTTTCTTTGATCCCATCCTTGACCCTATTCAACATTATGTCCTATGAAAAACATTTAAAAAAACTTGGGATGAGAATAATAATCATAGTATGGGATTCAAAAAGAAGGAAAACTGTTAGTTTTTCAAAACAACAGGTAAACCATGAATACGTTATCTTATGTAAAACTTTTCACCTTTATGAAGTAGTAAATACTCTTCACTGAATAAAAGATCATTACTTACCCTTTTGTAACAAAAATATTACCATAAAACCATATAAAGAACACATAACATATTAAGGTACCTTGGGACATAAAAATACTTAAATGGAATAACCATACGGTTGACTTTTACACATATCACTAAATGGAATAGCGATACGACCAACTTCCATACCAAATGCATTACAGGTTATAATGTAACCACTCGTCCTGGTATTCATGGCACCACCCGTCATTTGGTTAGTCACCTAACCACCCATCAAATGTACAAGTGCCATTATAAAATAATAGCACATAAAATATAGAAAATATAAACATTTCACTATTAACATTTCATTTCAATCACAATATATCATTTCAAGATATTGACAAAATCCATGCTGTATCAAACAATTTTCAAAACCATTTAAAAAAGTGCTTTTTTGAATCAAAGTGTCCCATACCACTTTGAAGCTTTTAAAGGAATAAAAATATTAAATCATTAATGTACATAAAAATAAATACTCAAAACCATTTTTAAAACATCGACATTAAAGATAAATATTTATAATAATAAATATTTAAAACATTTAAAAATGATATCTTTTTAAAGTGTTTTTAACAAAATGAGAGACTCTTGAATACAAATAATTGCAGAATAACATTTAAACAGAACATTATAATATCATTAGAATAAATGGATTCATGATATAATATGCTAAAGTATAGTATATACACAATATAAGAGTGAATTAGTGCATAACAACAATTAAGTCTCAATGGAAAGTAAATTGAGGCTAAATCACTTATAAAGATGGTACCCTTAGATTAAGGATAAATCAATTGCCTAATTACGTGTGACAAATATAAATACACTAAATATGATTGGTTATTCAGTGTAAAAAAATATGAGTTAATTCAAACATATTCATAGGATGACATATTCAAGAAGTACATGTTTAACCCAAAGAATCGAAATTGGGTTAAGAAGTTCCATTGCAAAAATTCGACAACCTAACGACGTCACATTAAAATTCAGAAATTGAGTTGATGAGATAGAAAATGGTATATCATCACATAGACATAAAATTTACACCAATAAGGATATTGAAGAACATATCCCAACATAAAATGATGTGAATTAAAAGACATAACAAAAAGAAGTCATTTAAAAAGAGGAGGGTGAAAGGTTCCCTTACCGATTTGGTAACTTACAAAACATACGCCACATCAAAGAAGGATCATACAAGGAAGATGTAAATCCTCGTAAATAAAAGTATATTACACAAAGAGTACAATAGTGGGCAGTACATAAACGACATAAAAGGTAATAGTGGCCAATATAGCATGAATCTCCCGGGAATAAAAAGAGAGATGAAACCCTTTACCACATTGTAATCAATTGAGTTGTTTGACCAAATGTTAATATCCACCAAATGAATCACATAATAAAATGAATATAAATATAATCATGACAATATTTATCAAATGGCAGTACACAATACACCACATTCAATAAATAAGTGGCGAACAATGGAAATCTCACGGAATTAAAAGTGAGATAAGAAAATCCCTTACCTCATGTCCTACTTGACTTGATCGTTCTTTAATATTTTGAATAATAAACTAAAGTTAATTTCTAATTGCTTAAGAACCTTTTTCGATTTTATTATTCCATTTTATATCACTTATTACCATGTTATAGACATTATGTAATCATTTAAGTTAATAATGTACATTTTGTCGATATTTGGTACTTGAGTCAAAAATAGACTTCTTTTAATTACATGTTGTTCATGTGGTCAAATGTTCATTATATCCATATTGATATTCATGATTTGGATATCATATATATCATATATATCCAGCATATACATGTTTTTATAATATTACATAACATTTAGAGTTAAGAAATGAAATGCACCGTTCATAGAGACGGTAGGCCATACGTACGCATGAACACTACTTTCATTTATATTTATTATTTTAATGGAATTAAAACATAATGATACATAGGTATATTATAATTAAATTATAATATCATACACAATATCATCACCCATATCCTTTAAAAATCCCACGTAAGGCAGTGACGAATCACATCACTTTGAGGGGGCGGTAGTCTGCACTTCCTCTAATGAGATTATCGTATTTAACAACTATGGAAACCATAAAGGCTTGATATAATTGGGAAGTATAGAAGAATAAGGAAAACATAAACATAATATATACAATATATAAATATAGTTCCATCATAATGGCCACCATGAGAGGCGGTAAGATGTAATTCCACAATCGTCGTTTCGTGAGGTGTTAGTTTTCCATCCACAGAAACATTATGTTATTCATCAATTAGATAGAGGTGTGTGTAAGTGTAGCTTTAATCATTCTCATAACAATATCCTAGTATATTGAGGATACTTATGTTGTTACAAAAGGAAGTAATTAAAAGATTTTAGGGGTTGGATATGTAAAATAAAAGAAAACAATTTAAGAGAAACTATTACCTTAAATTTGGGTAACTCCCTTTGGTTTGAACCAAAAGCGATTGTTGAAGTTCCTTATGACTAAGGTAAGGATTCTAGGAGGAGGATAGTGATGTAGGGAGTGTAATTGGGCAGATTTTAGACAAGATAAATGGCTTGAGAGATGTGAGGAATTGGCTAGAAGTGGTCTCCTTTTATAAGGGAGAGGAGGCCCTCTTTAGGAAAGTGTGAAAATATTATTTTATAATATAATGATATTCGGTTTCTAATGGTCCAAAATTCATTAAGTTCGAAGATAAGATGACTCATATTGGAAATAAAATCGTCCAGTCATAATTGGTCATGTTTTGGATAATAGTTTAATCATTATAATCCTATTTATTTAAATTATTTATTAACGAGGTAAATACTGCATCAATATTGTGTCATAAATAATTTATTTTATTTGATGTCTAAAAATTATAAAAAAATACCAAGATGTATGAAATATTTTTATCTTTCCAATGAATAATTATAGTCGAAAAAATATTTTAAATAAACCCTTCTATAAATTTATTTACTAAAAGAAATTTGGTTTTGTAATTTTTGACTTTACTTTAAGTTAATTAATCTAAATTGTCATTATCACTCCCATGTGGCTCAATGGGGTCCCAAAATCGACCCAAAGATGCCCATGGTCGGCCATGAATTAACCAATAATGTTCGAACATGTGTTATGGTAATTTGGAATTATTATAATATTCTTTTTACCTTGAATTACATTATTTACCTTTAACAGCGGTAAATAAAAGTCAAAAATTACTATTCACCAAAAATTATTTTAATCTTAATGAATCACATTTTACTTCTTGATAACAACTATGTATGTCAGATTTTTGAAATTCAATTCACAGAAGTGGTAAAATTTCATTTAAATGAAAAATTCAGTTTTTTTAACTACCACTAAGTGGTTTCACTATTCATCCAAAATTGATGTTTTTCAGAAAAATACCAAAAATTCAGCCAGATCTATATTTGATATTCCAAATTAAAAAATGATATCTATTTTACCAAATTCAAAACATAAAAGTTTCATTAATTAATTTTAAAATTATTTCTCGTTGTTAAACCAAATAGCGTGTTTTTAATAAACAATAACTATCAAAAGATTGACACTTGTTTATGTCCAATTTCAAAGTTAAATTAATTCCAATGAACAACATTGGATTAAATGGTAAAAATATATTCTAATTACATTTTAAAACCAATTTAAAAGTTAATATAACAATATAAATAAATTAGATTAAAACATAGTTTTGAATTAAAATATAATATATACACTATTCATAAAAAACGAACTTTTTCGGAAAAATTCCAAAAAATTTACACAGAATAAATTCTGATGTCCCCATTCCAAAGAAGGATTTTATTTGGTAATATAGAATGTATTAAAGTGACCAAAACTAGATTTAGAAAGGGTTTTCCATTTAAAGGTGATAAATCAGCCTTTTAATGTAAATTATGCTTAAAATTAGATTCATTCGTATTTTAAGACTATAAATTTTTATTGGATAAATGTAAATACATTTAAAAAACATTTATAATCATATTGTAGTTATTTTTGTTCATTCCTCCCATTACAACGGCAAGGAGTTAACTACCATTTAAAATAATAATATTATATTATTAGTGTGCACCGTATGATTTCAAAGAAACATGTTGTTATGTATCAGGAACGCTATCGAACATAACATCCGATTTAATGTAAAATTAATATTTAATTAAAAAATATTAATAAATATGAAAAGTGTCTTATTCTATATTTGTCAGGGATGTTACAATCTTACCCCTGTTGGATATTGCGTGCTCGCAATTTTAAAACTGGGCTTGGAAACTTCAGTAAAAGTACCACATCAGAAAAAGAGTAAATAAAACTATCACTTTAAAATAATGGAAGGGATGTACAAAGGTTACCCGAGACAACAGATACTAGGATTCCATGAAAACATGGGTATGGAGGAGAAAAAACCATCAAGTTCTGATGGAGAGTGATAGTAAACATGTTTAAGAGAAAGATAACCACCAGAAAATCACAATCTTGTGATGGTTTAAACAGTATTTGATTTCCCAGTAGCAAAAGATAACAGACATTTTTATTGTTTTAATCTAATTTTCATTGAGGAATTTATTTATGTGCTTATCTAAAAACATAATGAAACACAATTACTTTTCATGTAGACTTTTATCCTTCTCTAGATTTCTAACACAAACTCATATTTCCTCTATACGATGAGTATTCAGGATAACTTGTTTACATTAAAAGTTCTATATCAACTTTGAGAGAATCAAATACAAGATAAAATATATATTTTTCTTGTCTTTATATATTAACTAAAACCAAAATCTTAGTACAAGATCAGATAATCCCCAAAAAGGATAAACTTTTACATAAAGAGAAAATAATCTTAATCTCAAAAATTTGTCTTAACAAAACCCAAAGTTCAACTAAGACCATTCAATAAACAGTTGTCCCTAAAATTCTTCAAAAGTAATCAAAACATTGATTGTAACCCAAATCTCATAAGGATTTAATTACATATACTTCCATGATACATCTTAACATTTATCTCCAAGTTACACCAATTTCCCATATGGTCTCATATTGAAAAGTAATTAACCTAATCACATATTCTCCATGATAGGTTAATCATTTTCATAAATAAATCAAATCATCATGTGTCCATAATAAAAACATAGATTCTTCCAAACTAAAATTTCAACCATTATTCCACAATTGAAATCCCATAGTATTCTATCTTCGTTAGGCATATTGTGTTTCCTCAAAAGAGAGAACGTCTTCCACTACAACCTTTTATCACTTAATCACTAAATCAATTTTCTATACTAAGTATATCCATTTGATAAAACATAAGGTCCAAAAATCAACTTATTCTTATTCCATAAAAACATTTTACTAAAATTATAAGTCATACTAACCAGGGACTTCAAGTATACTAGTGGTAGGCGATGCGCCCTTATTTCCCTTCGGTCGTGGGTTTGATTCATGCAGCCTTTCCAAATGCGATGGTTTGTCACCCATCCTACGAGTTTTCCTTTTTATAAAAATAAAAAATATCCCTAACATGTTTTAACTTTAAAGGATTCCTTATACCTATCATCTTCATCCAAATTCATTATGATCTCAACATCTTAATTATTGCAGTCTTATTTCACCACCATATGATAAAATAAAACAATCCCCAAAATGAAGAACATCATACCTTGATCATGGTGTCCATTTGGTTTCATCGTCATATTGTTCATGTAAGTAGAAGTTCCATGCATTGCAACAATGATTTATAGGTCCTTTAAAATCATTTATTTCATCCATCCAAATACACCTTGTACAACAAATGTCATATGGGTGTTCACAGAATTTTTTTGGAAAATAATCATGTTTGACATATAATTTCAAAACATCTGATAAAACATGATTTCTATAAAACAGTCAAACCGAATTTGAGTTGAAACTTTAAATTAAAGGTCCATTTTAAAATACCATAAGTATGTGCTGAGAGACTATATTTTAAAATAAAAAATAAATAGGTTGCACAAGGGTCTCATTCTTCAGCACCTTTTTTAAAATCATAATACGCTTCAAAATCTAGTGGTAAGGTAAAATATTTGAAAATGCCTTGATAAAATTTACCTTTCTAGAAAATATGATAATATTTTGAAAATATGATTTTTCTAAATACAACCCATGACCCATGATCATAAAGAGGTATAGTAGAGCTGTTTGATATCTCAAAAAACTGTTTGCAAGTGATTTGTATGCTAGAAAAAGTTTCACAATCATCTGAACATGACTTTGCAACAATTATTGCAAGCATGTCATCAGGAAGAGATAAGAATTCCATTTGAGATCCTCATCCTTCCATTTGTAACTAACTTCCCTTGATCTGAAAAAGTTATAAAACAAGGATTTAACTGAAATAATAGATACGGACTAACCATATGTCTAACGAGAATTCCTAGTCCATAAAGTTTTCTAAACCGACATATGATACCAACTATAAGGACCTGGCCTTAAACATTACATAATATTGAATTAAATGAATAATTAACATTAAGGATCTTTTCAGGTTTAGAATTTTAGAGAATTAGGCCATAACTATTACATAACAACTTGAATATTACAAGTAGACACTACTAATCAATATCCATTTTTTCATAAAATAAAAACTCTTAAAAAGAAACATGTCTAGTTCCATATTTTAGACAGCATGACTTTTCCTTGATCCCATCCTTGACCCTATTCCACATTATGTCCTATGAAAAACATTTAAATAAAACTTGGGATGAGCATAAAAATCATAGTTAGGGATACAAAATGAAGGAAAACTGTTAGTTTTTCAAAACAATAGGTAAACCATGAATAAATTATCATAAGTAAAACATTTCACCTTTATGAAGTAGTAAATACTCTTCACTGAATAAAAGATCATTACATACCCTTTTGTACCAAAAGATTACCATAAAACCCATGTAAAGAACACATAACATATAAAGGTAACTTGGGACATAAACATACTTAAATAGAATAACCATATGGTGGACTTCCACACATATCACTAAATGGAATAGCCGTACGGCCAACTTCCATACCCAATGCATTTGAGGTTATTACGTAACCACCCGTCCTGGTATTCACAGCACCACCCGTCATTTGGTTAATCACGTAACCACTCATCGAATGTCCAAGTACCATTATAAAATCATATCACATAAAATATTGAAAATTTAAACATTTCACTATTAACATTTCATTTTCAATCACAATATATCATTTCATGATATTGACAAAATCAATGCTTTATCAAACAATTTTCAAAACAATTTAATAAAAAGCTTTTTTTGAATCAAAGTGTCCCATACCACTTTGAATCTTTTAAAGGAATTAAAATTTTAAAACATTATTGTTCATAAAAATTAATACACAAAACCATTTTTAAAACATGGAATTTAAACATAAAGATTTATAATAATAAATATTTAAAACATTTAAAAATGATATTTTTGTTGATGTGTTTTAAAAAAAATGAGAGACTCTTGAAAAAAAATAATTGTGGAATAACATTAAATAAGAACTTTATAATATCATGAGAATAAAGGGATTCATGATATAATATTCCAATGGATAGTATATACACAATATAAGAGTGAATGGGTTCATAACAACAATTAAGTCTCAATAGAAAGTAAATTGAGGCGAAATCACTTATAAAGACCGTATCCTTAGATTAAGGATAAATAAATTGCATAATTATGTGTGACAAATATAAATACACTAAATATGATTTGTTATTACTTGTAAAACAATCATAGTTCATTCAAACATATTCATAGGATTACATATTCAAGAAGTACACGTTTAACCCAATGAATTGAAATTGGGTTAAGAAGTTCCCTTGCAAAAATTCGAAAACCAAACAGCATCACATTAAAATTTAGAAACTAAACTGATTAAAGATAAAAGGGTATATCATCATTTGGACATAAAATTTACATGAATAAGGATATTTAAGAACATATCCCAACATAATACGATGTGAATTAAAAGACATAACAAAAAGAAGTCTTTTAAAAAGAGGAGGGTGAAAGGTTCCCTTACCGATTTGGAAACTTACGAAACATACACCACATGAAAGAAGGACCACAGAAGGAAGATGTAAATCCCCGTAAATGAAATTATATTACACAAAGAGTAAAATAATGTGAAGTAAATACATGACATAAAATGAAATAGTGGCAAATATAGCGTGAATCTCACGAGAATAAAAAGAGAGATGAAACCCTTTACCACGTTGTAATCAACTGAGTCATATGACCAAATGTTAATATCCACCAAATGAATCACAGAATATAGTGAATATAAATAGAATCATGATAATATTTATCAAATGTCAGTATAAAATACACCACATGCAATGAATAAGTGGCGAACAATGGAAATCTCACGGAATTAAAAGTGAGATAAGAAAATCCCTTACCTCGTGTCCGACTTGACTCGATCATTCTTTAATATTTTGAATAATAAACAAAAGATAATTTCTACATTCTTAAGAACCTTTTTCAAGTTTATAATTCCTTTATATATCACTTATTACCATGTTATAAACATAATGTAATCATTTATGTTAATAAGGTACGTTTTGTCGATATTTGGTACTTGAGTCATAAATGGACTTCTTATAATTACATGTTGTTCATGTGGTCAAAGGTTCATTATATCCAGAATGATATTCATGATTTGGATATCATATATACCATATATATATAGAATATAAATTTTTTTATAATACTACATAACATTTAGAGGTAAGAAATGAAATGCACCGTTCATAGAGACGGTGGGCCGTACGTACGCAAGAACACTTGTTTCATTTCTATTTATTATTTTAATGGAATTAAAACATAATTATACATAGGAAAATTATAATTCCTGTATAATAACATACATAATATCATCATCCCTATCCTTTATACATCCCACATAAGGCATTAAATAATCACATCACTTTGAGGGGGCGGTAGTCCGCACTTCCTCTAACGAGATTATCGTAATTACCCACTATGGAAACCATAAGGTATTGATATAATTGGGAAGTACAGAAGCATAAGGAAATCATAAGCATAAAATATATCATATATAAATATATATCCATCATAATGGCCACCATGAGAAGCGGTAAGATGTAATTCAATAATCATCGTTTTGTGAGGCGTTAGTTTGTGATCCACAGAAACATTATGTTCTTCATCCATTAGATGATGTTGTGTGTAAGTGTAGCTCGAATCCTTGTCATAAAAACTTCCTAGTATATTGAAGATACTGATTTTGTTACCAAAGGAAGAAAATAAAAGAGTTTCGGGGTTGGATAAGTAAAATAAAAGAAAACAATTTAAGTGAAACGATTACCTTTAATTTGGGTAACTCCCTTTGGTTTGAACCAAAAGGGTTTTGTTGAAATGTCGTCTGCCTAAGGTAAGGCTTATAGGAGGATTAGAGTGATGTAGGGAGTGTAATTGGGCAGATTTTGGATGAGCCAAATGGCTTTAGAGGTGTGAGGAATTGGAAATAAGTGGTCTCTTTTTATAATGGAGAAGAGGGGCTCTTTAGCAATGTGTGAAAATATTATTTTATAATATAATGATACTCAGTTTCTAATGGTCCAAAATTCATTAAGGTCAAAGATAAGATGACTCATATTCGAAATAAAATCATCCAGTCAGAATTGGATATGTTTTGTATAATAATTTAATCATTATAATCTTATTTATTTAAATCATTTATTAACGAGGTAAATACTGCATCATTATTGTGTCATAAATAATTTATTTTATTTGATGTCTAAAAATTATAAAAAAATACCACGATATATGAAATTTTTTTATATTTCCAATGAATATTTATAGTCGAAAAGATATTTTAAATAAACCCTTCTAAAAATTAATTTACTAAAATAAATTTGGTTTCATAATTTTTGACATCACTTTAAGTTAATTAATCTAAATTGTCATTATCACTCCCAAGTGGCTCAATGGGGTCCCAAAATTGACCCAAATATGCCCTTGGTCTGCCATGACTCAACCAATAAGGTTAGAACAAGTGTCAAGGGAATTTTAAATTATTATAACATTATTTTTACCTTGAATTACCTTATTTACCTTTAATCGCGGTAAATAAAAGTCAAAAGTTTCTATTCACCAAAAATTATTTTCATCTTAATGAACCAAATTTTATTTCTTGATAACAACCATGTATGTAGGATTTTTGAACTTCAATTCACAAATGTGGTAAAATTTCGTTTAAATGAAGAAGTTAGTTTTTTTTAACTACCGCTATGTGGTTTCACTATTCATCAAAAATTGAAGTTTTTCAGAAAAATACCAAACATTCAGCCTAAGCTATATTTGATATTACAAATTCAAAAATGATGTATATTTTACCAAATTAAAAACCTAAAATTTTCATTAATTAATTTTAAAATTAATTCCCGTTGTTAAAACAAATATCGTGTTTTTAAGAAACAATAACTATCAAAAGATTGACACCTGTTTATGTCCAATTTCAAAGTGAAATTAATTACAATTACCATAATTGGATTAAATGGTAAAAATATATTCTAATTAAACTTTAAAACCAATTGAAAAGATAATCTAACAATATAAATAAATTATATTAAAACGTAGTTTTGAATTAAAATAAAATATTTACACTATTCATAAAAAATGAACTTTTTTCGGAAAAATTCCAAAACATTTACTCAAAGTAAATTTTGATGTCCCCATTCTAAAGAAGAATTTTATTTGGTCATATAGAATGTATTAAAGTGACCAAAAATAAATATATCAAGGGATTTCCATTAAAAGGTGATAAATCAGTATTTTAATGTAAATTATGCCTAAAATTGGATTCATTCATATTTTAAGCCTCTATCTTTTTATTGGATAAATGTAAATACATTTAACAAACATGTATAATCATATTGTAGTTATTTTTGTTCATTCCTACCAATAAAACGGCTAGGAGTTAACTGCCATTTAAAATAATAATATTATATTATTAGTTTGCAATGTACGATTTCAGAGAAACATGTTGTTATGTATCGGGTAAGCTATCGAACATAGCATCCCCATTAATGTAAAATTAATATTTAATTCACATATAATAATAAATATGAAAAGTGACTTATTCCTTATTTATCAGGGATGTTACATTCTTCCTCCCATTTGGAAATTGTGTCCTCGCAATTTTAAAAATGGGCTTCAAAACTTCATTAAAAGCCCCACATCGGAAAAAGTTTCAATAAAACTATCACTTTAAAATAATGGAAGAGAATTACAAAGGTTACCTGAGACAACAGAAACTAGGATTCCTTGAAAAAATGGATATGGAGGAGATAAAAAACCATCATGTTCTTATGGAGAGTGATAGAAAACATGTTCAGGAGAAAGTTAACCACTAGAAAATCACAAACTTGTGATGGGTTTAACAGTCTTTGATTTCCAAGTAGGAAAAGTTTACGGGTTTTGGAAATGCCCCCCCTTTATCTGCGCTAACGAAAAAGCGCTGATAAAGGGTGGGGGTTCCGTTATCAGTGCTCAAAAAACCACTGATAAAGGGTGCCTTTATCAGCACTAAAAAAACGCTGATAAAGGCACCCCTTTATCAGCACTTTTTTGAGCACTGATAAAGGGACCCCCTTTATCAGCGCTTGTTTAGTAGCGCTGAAAAAGGGGGGGGCTTTATCAGTGCTTTTTTTAAAAGTGCTGATAAAGGGTCGACATCAAAAAAGAAAATTTAAAAAAATATGTTAATATATTAATATATAAATATGGTTATATTGATATATAAATATAATATATAATTTGTAAATATATTTTAGATAAGTATAAATGTACATTTACACTTAATACACATAATATATAAGATATTCAGTGAAAATGGATTCTTAAAAAATTAAAAAAATATTTTTAATTAATAATCTTCTAATTATTATGGATTAATAGTCATTTAATAACAATTGGAAGACTAGAAAAATTTAAAAAAAATTAAAAAAGGATCCAAAATATGTTGAAAACGCAACTCAAACTTCAAACGGCCATAACTTTTGATCCGGGTGTCTGTTTGATCTCTACCACATATCAAATCGAATCCTACGACGCGATCTACGTTTTTATTACTTGGAGGAACCACGGTCAAGGGATTTTCGAGGCCAAAAGAGGCCCATATGTCCTCCAAAACTGAGTTTTTAATTAAGGTACCCCGATTTTTTAACATTTTGTCGATTTCAGCCTCGTTTAAGGGGGTATTATTGGATTTTTTGGTGGGGTCTGAATTTATTCCAAGGTATTACTTTTATATTGATATTGTGTCTTTGAAATTGCATCATTTTTTATAATGCACTGCTATTTATAATCAAATATATGACAATATATTCATATTTTTTATATATTCACACCTAAAAATTTAATTATAAATATAAATAATAAAATATATTTACATATAAAATATATGAGCTTTATCTAAATAATAACTAACATCCATTTTATTTAAAATAAAAATATATGAATATTTATATACCTATATTTTAATCTAACTATATATATATATTAATATATATATATATATATTAATCTAACTATATATATATTAATCTAATAACTATATATATATTAATCTAACTACATATATTTATATTAGTATTGCTATAAATATATATATTAATATCACTATAAATATATATATTAATATCACTATATATATATTAATTTAACTATCTATATGTTAATATAACTATATATTTGTTAATATAACTATATATATATTAATATAAATATATATTACTATACGAATAAATATAACTATATATATATATAGTTATATATTAATATAACTATATATATATATATTAATATATCTATATATATATATATATATCAGTATAAATATATATTATTATACGAATAAATATAAATATAAATATATATATTAATATAACTATATATATATTAATATAACTATATATATATATTAATATAACTATATATATATATTAATATAAATATATATTACTATACGAATAAATATAACTAAATATATATATATATATATATATAATTAATTGGATGAAAAATCAAAATAGAGTAGTGGTAAATGCTTAGGCGCGTAGGGGGGAGGTCTCGAGTTCAAATCCTGGTGGAGGCAGGGGCGCGCGCGCATGGGGGAATATAGCAGTAAGCACTGTTAAAGGGTGAAGGAGGTCCGTGGGGCACTGTAGAGGGGCAGAAATTCGCTGTAAAAGGGGAGGCTCAAGAGCTATAAAAGCCCCCTCGACTAGCAGAATTTTTTAAATTTTTTTAAATTTTTTTAAATTTTTATCAGTGCTTTTAAAAAATCGATGATAATGGAAGTGCTAATATAGGGGTCTTTTATCAACGCTAAAACAAAGCGCTGTTAAAGGGGACCCCCCCCTTTATCTACACCGGCTTTATCAGTGCTTTTTCTAGCACTGATAATGACCATTTTTAGCCCTAATAAAAGCCATATTTGTAGTAGTGTCTCGTGTCCGACTTGACTCGATCGTTCTTTAATATTTTTAATAATAAACTAAAGATAATTTGTACTTGTTAAAGATCCATTTTTAAGTTTTCAATTTCTTTTCATATCACTTGTTACCATGTTATAAACATTATGTAATCATTTATGTTAATAAGGTACGTTTGGTCGATATTTGGTACTTGAGTCAAAAATGGACTTCTTATAATTACATGTTGTTCAAGTTGTCAAAGGTTCATTATATCCAGAATTATATTCATGATTTTGATATCATATATATCATATATATCCATCATATATATGTTTTTATAATAGTACATAACATTTAGAGGTAAGAAATGAAATGCACCGTTCATAGATACGGTAGGCCGTACGTACGCAAGAACTCTACTTTCATTTCTATTTATTATTTTAATAGAATTAAAACATAATGATAAAAAGGTATATTATAATTCCAGTATAATATCATACATAATATCATCATACCTATCCTTTATACATCCCACATAAGGCATTAACGAATCACATCATTTTGAGGGGCGCTAGTCCGCACTTCCTCTAATGAGATTATCGTATTTACCAACTATGGAAACCATAAAGGATGGATATAATTGGGAAGTAAAAAAGAATAAGGAAATAATTAACATAAAATATATCATATATAATTATAGTGCAATCATAATGGCCACCATGAGAAGTGGTAAGATGTAACTCAACAATCATCGTTTCGTGAGGCGTTAGTTTTCTATCCATAGAAACATTATGTTCTTCATCCATAATATGATGGTCTGTGTAAGTGTAGCTAGAATACATCTCATAACAACATCCTAGTATATTGAGGATACTGATTTTGTTACCAAAGGAAGGAATTAAAAGAGTTTAGGGGTTGGATAAGAAATATAAAAGAAAACAATTTAGGTGAAACTGTTACCTTTAATTTGGGTAACTCCCTTTGGATTGAACCAGAAGGATTTGTTGAAGTTCCTTCTGCCTAAGGTAAGGATTCTAGGAGTGAGAGAGGGATGTAGGTAGTGTAATTTTATAGAGTTTTAATGAGCCAAATGGCTTGGGAGGTGTGAGGAATTGGTTATAAGTGGTCTCCTTTTATAAGGGAGAGGAGGGGCTCTTTAGGAAAGTGTGAAAATATTATTTTATAATATAATTATATTCGTTTTATAATGGTCCAAAAATCATTAAGGTAGAATATAAGATGACTCATATTCGAAATAAAATCATCCAATCAGAATTTGACATGTTTTGGTTAATAATTTAATCATTATAATCTTATTTGTTTAAATCATTTATTAAGGATGTAAATACTGCATCATTATTGTGTCATGAATAATTTATTTTATTTGATGTCTAAAAATTATAAAAAAAATACTATGATGTAGGAAAGATTTTTATATTTCCAATGAAGATTTATAGTCCAAATGATAATTTATATAAACCCTTCTAATATTTAATTTACTAAAAGATATTTGGTTTTGTCATTTTTTCCTTTACTTTAAGTTAATTAATCTAAATTGTCATTATCACTACCAAGTGGCTCAATGGGGTCCCAAAATCGACCCAAAGATGCCCATGGGTGGCCATGAATCAACCAATTAGGTTAGAACAAGTGTTATGTTACTTTTTAATTATTATAATTTTCTTTTTAAATTGAATTACCTTATTTACCATTAACCACGGTAAATAAAAGTCAAAAGTTATTAATCCCCAAAAATTATTTACATCTTAATGAACCACATTTTACTTCTTTATAACAAACATTTTTGTCAGATTTTTTAAATTCAATTAAAAAAAGTGGTAAAATTTCATTTAAATGAAGAAGTCGTTTTTTAACTACCACTAAGTGGTTTCACTATTCATCAAAAATTGAAGTTTTTCAGAAAAATACCAAAAATTCAGCCTAAGCTATATTTGATATTCCATATTCAAAAATGATGTCTATTTTACCAAATTAAAAACATTAAAGTGTCATTAATTAATTTTAAAATTAATTCCCGTTGTTAAAACAAATAGTGTGTTTTTAAGAAACAATAAATATCAAAAGATTGACACTTGTTTATGTTCAATTTCAAAGTGAAATTAATTACAATGAACAACATTGGATTAAATGGTAAATATATATTCTTATTAAACTTTAAAACCAATTGAGAAGATGATCTAACAATATAAATAAATTAGATTAAAACATATTTTTGAATTAAAATAAAATATTTACACTATTCATCAAAAATGAACTTTTTCAAAAAAATTCCAAAAAATTTACTCAAAGTAAATTTTGATGTCCCCATTAAAAAGAAGGATTTTATTTGGTCATATATAATGTATTAATGTGAACAAAACTATATTTTAAAAGGGTTTTCCATTAAAATGTGATAAATCCGCTTTTTTTTTTGTAAATTATGCATAAAATTAGATTCTTTCATATTTTAAGCCTCTAACTTTTTATTGGATAAATGTAAATAAATTTAACAAACATGTATAATCATATTATAGTTATTAAAGTTCATTCCTACCAGAAAATGGCTAGGAATTAACTACCATTTAAAATAATAATTTATATTATTAGTGTGCAATGTAAGATTTCAAAGAAACATGTTGTTATGTATCGGGTACACTATCAAACATAGCATCCCCTTTAATAATAATTTATATTATTAGTGTGCAATGTAATATTTCAAAGAAACATGTTGTTATGTATCGGGTACACTATCAAACATAGCATCCCCTTTAATGTAAAATTAAAATTTAATTCAAAAATATTAATAAATATGAAAAGTCTCTTATTCCTTATTTATCTGGGATGTAACATTCTTCCCCCCTTTTGTAAATTGCGTCCTCGCAATTTTAAAACTGGGCTTGGAAACATCATTAAAAGCCCCATATTGGAAAAAGAGTCAATAAAAATATCACTTTAAAATAAAGGAAGAGAAGTAAAAAGGTTACCCGAGACAACATATACTAGGATTCCATGACAACATGGATATGGAGGAGAAAAAAACCATCATGTTCTGATGGAGAGTGATAGAAAACATTATTAGGATAATGTTAACCACCAAAAAATCACAAACTTGTGATGGGTTAAACAGTCATTAATTTCCCAATAAGAAAAGTTAACGGACAATGTTTTTGTTTTAAGTTACTTTTTATTGAGTAATTTATTTATGAGCTTATCTAAAAACCTAAGGAAACAAAATTACATTTCATGTAAAATTTTATCCTTCACTAGATTTCTAACACAAAATCATTTGTCCTCCATATGATGAGTATTCAGGATAACTTGTTCACATTAAAAGTTATATATCAACTTTTAGAGAATCAAATAAAAGATAAACTATATATTCCCCTTGTCATTAGATATTAACTAAAACCAAAACGTTTAGTACAAGATCAGATAATCCCCAAAAAGTTTAAACTTTTACATAAAGAGAATCTACTCTTAATCTCCAAAATTTGTCTTAACAAACCCCAAAGTTCAACATGGACCATTAAATAAAAAATTGTCCCTAAAATTATTCAAAAGTAATCCAAACATTGATTTTAACTCAAATCTCATAAGGATTTAATTACATTGACTTACAAGATACATCTTAATATTTATCTCCAAGTAACACCAGTTTCTCATAAAGTCTCATATTGAAAAGTAATTAACATAATCAAATATTCTCCATGATAGGTTAATCATTTTCATAAATAAATCAAATATTCATGTGTCCATAATAAAAACATAGATTCTTCCAAACTAAAATTTCAACCGTTATTCCATAATTGAAATCCCATAGTATTCTATCTTCCTTAGACATATAGAGTTTCCCCAAAGGATAGAACGTCTTCCACAACAACATTTTATCACTTAATGTAACGCCCCGACCCCAGTTACCCAGAGTCGCTGCACTATTACTTAACATTGGTAGGATCACAAGAAAAATCAAATCTCGAAAGACCGATTGGTTTAGTAGTCTTGGAAACACTAGATATATTCATAAGTCTTACATTACATCATAAAATGAAAAACCACTACAACAAAATATTATCTCCATAATCCACACTTATATCCCCACATAATATCCCTGCAGGACATTCATAATTTACTTCTTCACTTCCTGGGAAAAATAAAACATAGAAAAGGAGTGAGCTCAAATGCCCAGTAAGGATAACAATATAGCGGAAACTTTCATAAATAAGAATAAACATTTAAGGCAATGTATAACTAAAACAAAAGACTTTTAAAATTGAACTTTTAACATAGTATGGCATAAATAAAATGAGATAATGCCATTTACTTATTCACATGGTTATTCTACTAATCAAATAATCACATGCAAAATCAATAACCACTTTCATAATGATGGAATGCATAATGCCAGACTATCATAACCACATAGCCAAGGCCTCGTGCCAAGACTACAAATAAGATTTTGTCAAGGCCTTGTGCCAAGACACTAGTTTGTCTCATGAGACCTACCGATGCATCGAGGAGCTATAGCGGGCTCCACCCGTCACATATTAAGTCCAATTCATTCCCATATGAAAAGGTTTAAACATAACATAAACATTCGTATTAAAACTAGCATACGAAATGTCAATAATTTCACCATAAACTATGGATGGTATAAAAATAGCACATCCACAGTCAAACATATCACAAAACCTTCAATACAATATAGAAGTTTTTTATCATAATAAATCAACTTCAAATAAGCGTAAAATCCGTCAAAGAATGTTGACATAGATGAAATCAGAACACTTTTTAGAGAAATATCTCTTTCTATTTTTGAAATCATTTAAGAGCCATATAAAATAAAAAATTTTCCTGAAAATATTCTTATAAGCTTCTAAGGGAAGCTTTGACGATTTTATAATGGCGGAAAATAACCGCACCCGCCGTATAAGTTAAAAAAAAACATTCTTATCTTAATTCTGTCGAAAAGGTTATAAAGCACCTTGTTTGGAAAACGACGGAAAGATTCCCTTATAAACCTCTTATAAAAAGTCAAACAAGGGTATAAATGACTTTAACCCATATTCTTTTAAATATTAAAAATGTTTTGAAATACATTTTGAAGAAACATGGACGTGGATGATAATGAGGTCCCAGTAGATAATTATGTATAAACAACCTCGGATAATGAAGAGATTGCGAAATAAACCCTTACCTTGTACTTTTCCTTGGTTGGGGTAGTTTAACCTCCTGTATAATGGTGAAATAATTGTTACTAAATTATACAATAATCATATACATTAATATGATATCATATATGATCTTTTAATATCGATTTATAATAATATCTAAGTATTATCGTTGTTTCGGGTGTTAACTTACTTGTTTTCTTTTATATGTTTTGTTACGTAAGACATTTTTGTAAAGGATAGGTTGTATATTATTCATATCCAGAATGATATCAAGTCCTTAAACATCATTTTTAAATCATCAAATGATAATTATACTTGAATGGATACGATGGAGAATGAATCTCATCGCGTTCGTGGAGACGGTAGTCCGTACGTACGCACGAGCGACAATATCATTCTTTTGATATTAAAATAATATATAAATGGATGATATATAATATATAAAGAATCATTAACATGTTATATTTATTATTTACATGATTTACACATCATTATTATACCCATCCAAATAATATTATATTGAATAACAATTACACCACGACGTGGCGACGGTAAGCCGTACGTACGCACGTGTGGTGACATGTTATTCAAAGAGTGGATAGAATACTGAATATGGTTGTACCATATTTGTAATAACATCACAGTATATGTGAGATACTGGAGTTATTATTTTAGAATGGTAATAACAAAGGAAGAAGAAGTGGAAGAAGAAATGAACATAGAAAAGGGTGGTGAAATCATTACCTCTTCTTCGGGTTCTTCCTTTTGATTTGATCAAAAGGGCTCCTTAGGTTGGCTTTATGATCAAACTAAGGCCTCTAGGTTGTAGTGTGGGATGTTGGGAGAGTATTTGGGCAGAGTTTGGCCGAACCAAAAGGCTTTGAAGGTGTGAAGAAATGAGAAGGAGGAGTGCCCTTTTATAAGAGGGGTGAGGGGCAACTTTGGAAAATCTAGAAATATTAATTTATAATAAACTCATATTCGGTTTACAATGGCTCCAAAGTTGATTATTAAAAGGTTAAGGTGAGGATTGGTCGGAAACCACTCAACCAATAGAATTTGGACAGGTTTGGGTACTTATATTAACCTTATCTATAAGTATTAACTCTAAGTTAATTAGTTTCACTTTTACAATGTCTCTTTGTATTTTTATATAATATGGTTAATAAACTTACTATATACATCCAAGAGTCCCCCAAGTGGTCCATTAATGATGAACCTATCATTATATAAGTCTCTTGGCCGAACCTTAGATTTTTAGGAATTTAATATCAATTAATAATATAATATTTGTTTTAAGAACTCTTTTATGTCAATTTTGACACTATTCAATAGTTGATTTTTGTGAAACTCATAACAGATTGATTACTTCTAAAAAAGTCAATTAAATCAATCCTAATATATCATATTATCCTAGAAAATTAGTTTAATTCATTAAAAGTTTCATATTATATTTATTTGGGTATTTATAATATCAATTATTTTAATTTGTCACTATTATAGTAATTACTGCATCATCATTGTGTCATAAATAAAATAAATTATTTAATGTCTAAAAGTTATAAATAAAATATCATTATGTAGGAAATCTTTTTATCTTTCTAATGAATATTTATAATCGAAAATCCAACATGTATAACCCTATGTAAAAATTGTTCTTCTAAAAGATGTAAGCTTATGCCATTTTTATTTTTATTTTAACTTTATTAATATAATGTGTCCCTACCACATACAAGTGGCTCCAAGGGGCCCCCAAATCGACCCAAGGATGCCCAAGGTCGGGTATGTGTCCACCAATAAGGTTAAGACACGTTTTAGGGTAATTTAGTATTATTATAATATTATTTTTTTAACCCTTATTTACCGGATTTACCCTTTAACCATGGTAAATAAAATATTTACCGCAGTAATTATTCAAAATGTGTAAAAATAAAAGTTACCTATTTACATAATTTGGACATCCTGATTCCAAATATGGAATCCATTTTTCTAAATTCAAAACACAGAAGTGGCAGAAATTAATTTAAAATTAATTCCCGCTGTCAAAACAAAAAGCGTGTTTTTAAGAGATAATAACTATCAAAAGATTGACACTTGTTTATGTTCGGTTTAATTGTAAAATTATGTCCAATGACAAACATTATATTAAATGGTAAAAATATATTCTAAATATACTTTAAAACTACTAAAATTCATAATTTATCATTATTAATTATTTTGATTAAAAAAGTTGTTTTTAATTAAAATTTAGTAATTTTCACTATTCATTAAAATATGAAAGTTATCCGAAATGTACCAAAATTTCACCTTAGGCTAAATTAGATATTCCGAATCCAAAAATGATGTCCATTTTGAAATATAAAATATATATAATTTCAAAAATTAGGTATTACTATTAACAACGGCTAGTTTGATTGGTTGTGGTGTGTGTTAAAACTCAAGGTTGAGTACAACACACGCTACTGTATTATTCAAAGAAAGTGTACCGTGGAAGCTTGGGATGTTTCATTTTAAATTTTTGATGTCCCCATTTAGTCAAAAAGTTTAAAATATTGTATTTAAAAAGGGTTCGCTATTAAACATTGATAAAAGTGCAATACTGAAAATGAATTTGTTCTTGCATTATATCTAAGAAACTCATAATATGGATTCTAAAATTATAAGGATTATATAAAGTTTTAAATTTGGTTAATACTATTCATAACCTCTTTTGAATGGATTTTTTTGGTAATTCATGGTGCGATTGAACTCGGTGTTGCGTGTAGTGCATGTTATTGAATTATTTTGAAGAAATAACACGCTATGAAATATTGGGGTGTTACATTCTCCCCTCCTTCAATAAATTGTGTCCTCGCAATTTGAAATTGTTCTTAAAAAATAAAAGGTTGAAAATAGAAAATATTTTTGTGGGAAAACCCACATCGGAAATTGGGTTACTAAAATTTAGTCTTAATATGAGGAAAAGAGAAATGAAAGGGTCACCACCAAATTATGATCTCGATTAGGAGAACATTGGTGGCATTTAGAGACATATAATTGGAGGAAAAACGTAAATATTTATAGGTAGTGATTGAGGTCATCAATCACCAACAAGTATAAAATTGAGGTCCTTAAATTCATCAATCTACGATGATTTGAAATACCATTGGTTCAACAAAACATAGGGTATTAGGACTACACATTTTTGACGTTTCAAAATATCTTAGTTGAAATCCCACATCGAAAAATGAATTAATGAGGCCTCTATTTAAAATAAAGAGTGGAAAGTATGATGATTACCGAAAATAACACATACTAGGGTTCCATGTAGGAAAATATGGATATGGAAGATAAATCTAACCATCAATTATCTGATGGAGAGTGGTAGAGAACATGGTTATGAAAAGGCCAACAATCCCAAAGCCATAAATTAGTGATGATTTAAGGTATCAACTAGGAAAACATTTTTGTTCTAAGTTACTTTTCTTAATGTTGAGGAATTTATTTATGAGATTGGCTAAGATCATAAGGAGATATACTTACTTTATAATTAGAGTTTTATCCATTAATAAATTTCTACCACAAACTCATCTTTCACTCTAAAAGATAATAGAATGTAAAAAAAATTCTATTTACACTATTCGTATAGGGTTCCAAAATAAACAAATTTATAATTCATCTACAAGATCTTTTAATAAAAACTACATTATTTAATCCAGGACATCTCATGGGCCAGTGGTAGGTGATACACCCTTGTCGCCCTTCGGTTGCGGGTTCAAGTCTCGCAGCCTTGCCGGACGCGACGGGTTGCCGCCCGACCTCTGGGTTGCCCTTTTATGGCAGTCAAAAATAATCCAAACTAGAACTATCCAAAATAATTCTGTCCAAACTCACAGTCCAACATTTATCATGTATTCTTTTAATACACTGAAACATCCTGAATTACCATAATCTTTATTGATTACATTCATGCTCCATTATTCCATATAGAATGTTGGATATACTTCATCAATCCAAAAATGTTTTAAACCCCAACAATGATGGAATATACAAATCATTAATCAGTTCCAAGGTAGTCAAGAATATCCAATATAATTTACCCAAAACAATCACATATTATTCCAAAATCACTACCTCAGTATCAGAACTATATTATGATTTATCATTCTCTCAACCATATATTTTCCAAAAATTTATCCTGCTATTGAGTCACTTTTCTTTGTTCCACACAATCTCAAGTCCTTAATGAAATAGTACTGTAGTACAATCCTTATATACTCCATAATTATTATAACAAGTACATTGTTGATACAACATTCAATTGACATAATCAACATTAGAACTCTAATCATTCCTCTTCATCTGTGGTAGTATCATAACTTGATTATTATCCAATAGCATCATTTGCGGCGAAGTCTGATGACTGGGACATTGGTTCGCGTAGTGTCCAAACTCCTTGCAAATGAAGCATTGTACATTTGAAACCATTTTCTTACCCTTGCAGTCACGTACTTTGTGCCCTTTTCCTCCACACTTATAACAAACTCCCATTCCTTTCAGGCAAGTTCCAGGGTGTTTCTTTCCACAGTTACCACATATGGGAAAATTCTTCTTTTCCCTCTTCCCTTTATCCATCTTTCTCTCTTCCATCCTTTTTTTCTCTTGCTCGCCTTCAAATCCATAGGACTCAGTAAACTCTTTACTTATCTTATCAACACATGATATTATTTCTTCATATAATGATAATACATGCGAAACTATTTCTCTTATAAATTCTGTCTTAAGTCCATGAAAGATATGATCCTTCCTTCTCTTTGGATCATAGGCATTTCTAGAGTTCTCATTCCTTCTTCTGGGCACCATTTCTAAACAATGGCATACACTAGATTAGTTTATGAATAACAATACCTAATCCCAAACTTGTAAAACACATAACATAAATTAAATAGTTTATGGATATAATCCATAATCATAAAAATGTTTTCTTTGAGGAAGTATATACTCATAAACCCTCCATAATGATTTGTAAAGAAAATGAGAGTTATCCTAAGCATATCCCCCGGGAGTGTCGTAACCAAGAGTGCAGCAAGGCCCGTTGTCGTGCACCAGTTCCCGTTCGAGTCTAGCTCAAAGAGGTGTTTTCGGGTTTTACCCCTAGGTACATCTGTGCCAGAGCCGCCTCTACCTGCTCGTATCCAGACAGGGATGTATTGCTCGGAAAACTCACAAAATCTCTACAATACCAAAATTCTAGGAAGTTCTTCTATACTAATCCTCAAAGTTCATCTTAGGTCTACGTGCTCTAATCAGAGTTTATCTAAATCTAGCTTCCAAGGTTTGTACTAAACTTTCTCTGATACCAACTGTAACGCCCCGACCCCAGTTACCCAGAGTCGGTGCACTATTACTTAACATTGGTAGGATCACAAGAAAAATCAAATCTCGAAAGACCGATTGGTTTAGTAGTATTGGAAACACTAGATATATTCATAAGTCTTACATTACATCATAAAATGAAAAACCACTACAACAACATATTGTCTCCATAATCCACACTCATATCCCCACATAATATCCCTGCAGGTCATTCATAATTTACTTCTTCACTTCCTGGGAAAAATAAAACATAGAAAAGGGGTGAGCTCAAATGCCCAGTAAGGATAACAATATAGCGAAAACTTTCATAAATAAGAATAAACATTTAAGGCAATGTATAACTAAAACAAAAGCCTTTTAAAATTGAACTTTTAACATAGTATGGCATAAATAAAATGAGATAATTCCATTTACTTATTCACTTGGTTATTCTACTAATCAAATAATCACATGCAAAATCAATAACCACTTTCATAATGATGGAATGCATAATGCCACACTATCATAACCACATAGCCAAGGCCTCGTGCTAAGACTACAAATAAGATTTTGTCAAGGCCTTGTGCCAAGACACTAGTTTGTCTCATGAGACCTACCGATTCATCGAGGAGCTATAGCGGGCTCCACCCGTCACATATTAAGTCCAATGCATTCCCATATGAAAAGGTTTAAACATAACATAAACATTCGTATTAAAACTAGCATACGAAATGTCAATAATTTCACCATAAACTATGGATGGTATAAAAATAGCACATCCACTGTCAAACATATCACAAAACCTTCAATACAATATAGAAGTTTTGTATCATAATAAATCAACTTCAAATAAGCGTAAAATCCGTCAAAGGATGTTGACATAGATGAAATCAAAACACTTTTTAGAGAAATATCTCTTTCTATTTTTGAAATCATTTAAGAGCCATATAAAATAAAAAATTTTCTTGAAAATATTCTTATAAGCTTCTAAGGGAAGCTTTGACGATTTTATAACGGTGGAAAATAACCGCACCCGCCGTATAAGTTAAAAAAAACATTCTTATCTTAATTCTGTCGAAAAGGTTAAAAAGCACCCTGTTTGGAAAACGACGGAAAGATTCCCTTATAAACCTCTTATAAAAAGTCAAACAAGGGTATAAATGACTTTAACCCATATTCTTTTAAATATTAAAAATGTTTTGAAATACATTTTGAAGAAACATGGACGTGGATGATAATGAGGGCCCAGTAGATAATTTTGTATAAACAACCTTGGATAATGAAGAGATTGCGAAATAAACCCTTACCTTGTACTTTTCCTTGGTTGGGGTAGTTTAACCTCCTGTATAATGGTGAAATAATTGTTACTAAATTATACAATAATCATATACATTAATATTATATCATATATGATCTTTTAATATCGATTTATAATAATATCTAAGTATTATCGTTGTTTCGGGTGTTAACTTACTTGTTTTCTTTTATATGTTTTGTTATGTAAGACATTTTTGTAAAGGATAGGTTGTATATTATTCATATCCAGAATGATATCAAGTCCTTAAACATCATTTTTAAATCATCAAATGATAATTATACTTGAATGGATACGATGGAGAATGAATCTCATCGCGTTCGTGGAGACGGTAGTCCGTACGTACGCACGAGCGACAATATCATTCTTTTGATATTAAAATAATATATAAATGGATGGTATATCATATATAAAGAATCATTAACATGTTATATTTATTATTTACATGATTTACACATCATTATTATACCCATCCAAATAATATTATATTGAATAACAATTACACCACGACGTGGCGACGGTAAGCCGTACGTACGCACGTATGGTGACATGTTATTCAAAGGGTGGATAGAATACTGAATATGGTTGTACCATATTTGTAATAACATCACAGTATATGTGAGATACTGGAGTTATTATTTTAGAATGGTAAGAACAAAGGAAGAAGAAGTGGAAGAAGAAATGAACTTAGAAAAGGGTGGTGAAATCATTACCTCTTCTTCGGGTTCTTCCTTTTGATTTGATCAAAAGGGCTCCTTAGGTTGGCTTTCTGATCAAACTAATGCCTCTAGGTTGTAGTGTGGGATGTTGGGAGAGTATTTGGGCAGAGTTTGGCCGAACCAAAAGGCTTTGAAGGTGTGAAGAAATGAGAAGGAGGAGTGCCTTTTTATAAGAGGGGTGAGGGGCACCTTTGGAAAAGCTAGAAATATTAATTTATAATAAACTCATATTCGTTTTCCAATGGCTCCAAAGTTGATTATTAAAAGGTTAAGGTGGGTATTGGTCGGAAACCACTCAACCAATAGAATTTAGACCGGTTTGCGTACTTATATTAACCTTATCTTTAAGTATTAACTCTAAGTTAATTAGTTTCACTTTTACAATGTCTCTTTGTATTTTTATATAATATGGTTAATAAACTTACTATATACATCCAAGCAACCCCCAAGTGGTCCAGTAATGATGAAACTATCATGATATAAGTCTCTTGGCCGAACCTTAGATTTTTAGAAATTTAATATCAATTAATAATATAATATTTGTTTTAAGAACTCTTTTATGTCAATTTTGACACTATTCAATAGTTGATTTTTGTGAAACTCATAACAGATTGATTACTTCGAAAAAAGTCAATTAAATCAATCCTAATATATCATATTATCCTAGAAAATTAGTTTAATTCATTAAAAGTTTCATATTATATTTATTTGGGTATTTATAATATCAATTATTTTAATTTTTCACTATTATAGTAATTACTGCATCATCATTGTGTCATAAATAAAATAAATTATTTAATGTCTAAAAATTATAAATAAAATATCATTATGTAGGAAATCATTTTATCTTTCTAATGAATATTTATAATCGAAAATCCAACATGTATAACCCTATGTAAAAATTGTTCTTCTAAAATATGTAAGCTTATGCCATTTTTATTTTTATTTTAACTTTATTAATATAATGTGTCCCTACCACATACAATTGGCTCCAAGGGGCCCCCAAATCGACCCAAGGATGCCCAAGGTCGGGTATGTGTCCACCAATAAGGTTAAGACACGTTTTAGGGTAATTTAGTATTATTATAATATTATTTTTTTAACCTTTATTTACCGGATTTACCCTTTAACCATGGTAAATAAAATATTCACCGCAGTAATTATTCAAAATGTGTAAAAATAAAAGTTACCTATTTACATAATTTTGACATCATGATTCCAAATATGGAATCCATTTTTCTAAATTCAAAACACAGAAGTGGCAGAAATTAATTTAAAATTAATTCCCGCTGTCAAAACAAAAAGCGTGTTTTTAAGAGATAATAAATATCAAAAGATTGACACTTGTTTATGTTTGGTTTAATTGTAAAATTATGTCCAATGACAAACATTATATTAAATGGTAAAAATATATTCTAAATATACTTTAAAACTACTAAAATTCATAATTTATCATTATTAATTATTTTGATTAAAAAAGTTGTTTTTAATTAAAATTTAGTAATTTTCACTATTCATTAAAATATGAAAGTTATCCGAAATGTTCCAAAATTTCACCTTAGGCTAAATTCGATATTCAGAATCCAAAAATGATGTCCATTTTGAAATATAAAATATATATAATTTCAAAAAGTAGGTATTACTATTCATAACGGCTAGTTTGATTGGTTGTGGTGTGTGTTAAAACTCAAGGTTGAGTACAACACACGCTACTGTATTATTCAAAGAAAGTGTACCGTGGAAGCTTGGGATGTTACATTTTAAATTTTTGATGTCCCCATTTAGTCAAAAAGTTTAAAATATTGTATTTAAAAAGGGTTCACTATTAAACATTGATAAAAGTGCAATACTGAAAATGAATTTGTTCTTGCATTATATCTAAGAAACTCATAATATGGATTCTAAAATTATAAGGATTATATAAAGTTTAAAATTTGGTTAATACTATTCATAACCTCTTTTGAATGGAATTTTTTGGTAATTCATGGTGCGATTGAACTCGGTGTTGTGTGTAGTGCATGTTATTGAATTATTTTGAAGAAATAACACGCTATGAAATCTTGGGGTGTTACATTCTCCCCTCCATAGAGATGGTATGCCACACATAAACACCAATGATGATATCATTCCATTGAAGGATAAAATGGTAACAATATTTATGATATTTTAACTTTCCAATATTAATGTAATGAAATATGTATAATATATATTAATTATTTAAATCATTTGGACTATCCATGTATATAGTTGATGGATATCAGAATACACCGATTCATGAAGAAGTATACTTTTATTTATACATGTGATAACATTTTTTACCATTGGATGGTGATGAAGACAGATAAATATTATTCAATGAACATAATAACACCTCAGTAAATGGTATATACTGGGGAATTTATTTTATAATTTTTAAGATATAATTAAATGTGATAGAATATGACTAAAAAATGGATTACTGAAAATAATTACCTTATCTTAGTGAATCCTCCTTTTGATTTATTATAATTGACATTAATATTCAATTTTTTTGAAGATAAATTCCTATAGATTGTTTCATGGATTTTTAGGATATATTTTGTATAAGGAACCAGCCTTAAACAATACATATTTTATCTACTTTAACTATATTTAACTTATTTACATTCCCTAATATTTTTGGTTTATAGTTTTATAATGTTAGGACATAACATATTCATATAAATCAAATAGCATACAAATTGGGTAACATTAAATTAGTATACATTTCTTCCAAAACATAAAATGTTTAACAAAAATTCAAAGCATGATTTCTTTGAAAAATCATTACTCCATTTATTCACTTTCAAATCCTTATAAACTATGAAAAAAATTAAAACCATGGTATGATACTAAAAATTTAATTAAGGGATATAAAATAAATGAAAGAAACCATTAGTCGATGAATAAAAAAAATATGAAATAATTTTCACAATGACATACTTCTCATCCATATATACTTACTTAGTGAAACATTTGATTTCCATTAAACAATAATGAAATAATATAAAACCATAATAGAAACATGGTTAATTACATACTAATATGTAAACCCTCTGAGGTACCTTATTATTTGTAATCCTCATGGTTACTATGCAATGTAACCCTCATGGCTACCTTATGGTGTAACCATCAAAGTTACACTTAGAGTAACTAGACGGATGACCACCAACATACAAACAACAAATGAATTGGATGGAGATATAGGTCCGACACATTATAATAAAAAATTCCCATGAACTATATAATAATCATAAAACATGAATAATATCTTCAAATCATTGCTTCAGGATTATGTTAAATTTAATTTTAAAATCGAATTTTTATAGAAAAGTCCCTTAGAAAAAACCTATAATTGATGTGAGAATTGATATAATGAAAAAATATGGGAATACACTATAAATAAACATAATATATCATATTTCTAATTATTTTTACTATAAAAATAATCTTAGTACCATATAATGAATGAAATAGAAGTTTAACATGAATAATGGAAACTAGGTTAAGAATTTAGATACCTCTGGTTCTTCATACTTCAAACTTGTTTAACCTACCTGTATAATGGTCAAAAGAGTGTTATTAATATTTTTCTGAAGCTTATAAATTTTTATAACACCTTATATGTTCATTTTATAGAATAATTTGACCTATCTATTAATAATATTTTGTTATTTCTATTTTTTCGGGTGCATTCTTGACATGATATCCATGGTCTGTTCATAATGGGTATTCATGTAGAATGGAAGAGAAACACTTGAAGTGGAATTAAATGATGTTAATATGTATCCAAAATATTAAATGATTCCATAAATCAATTTTATTATACGGTATTATCATGAATCCTTAGAGAAATCATTTGTTGTATTTGTTTATATCATTTTGGTGGTTCTTCAATAATCATATACTTGTCCCATAATATAACATATATATTATGTGTATTAGTTAACTTCATAAAAAAATAGAGGTCATATAATTAACTTCATAAACATTTTTAACCATTTAATTAGTTTTACGACCATCTTTGAAGGAAGTAATGGAAATTGAAGAAACATCGTCCATGATGTCGGTAAATCGACAAATCAGAGACGATGTTTTTATTTTTAGAATAAGAAGGAGAGGATAGTAAGAATGATGATAAATTTTCTAAAAATATTATAAAAACTCAGAATATATACAATGATGGATCTTTTATTCCTCTTGGATAAGGGGATGATAAGATAGAATAATAAAAGAAAATAATTAAAAAGAAAACACAAGATAATGAATGAGGATCATTACCTCTTTATCTCTTCTCCTTGATATCCACTTTAAAGACATTGGGTTTGGACTTTTGAGGATAGAAGTGGGTATTATAAATGGGGTAGAGCCTTGGGAAGGAGATTGGGTGGATTTTTGGAAATTTCCAAATATTGGGAGGCGTGACAGGATGTGGGGGTGAGGGAGTACTTAATTAATTTCAAGGGACACCTCATTAGTGGTATTTACAAAACCATGGGCTTGAACTTGGTTTATTCCAATCATATTGACCAACTCCTCATATCATATTTTAACCCTAAATAGTATACTAGAATGAATACATAATTATTACATCATTATGATGTCATCAAACACACCGAAAACATAAAATTGTATTTTTTCAATTCAACAAAAAATCAACTATCTGAAATAAATCACAAAAATTCACCGTTACTATTTTTCGATGTGTAAAATTAAAAAATGAGCTCCATTTTTATAAAATAAATTTTTATATGTGATTAATTTAATTTTTACTTAAAATCAAAATTAATTTGAAAATTAACAATTTGAAAAACATATCTCATTTTATATCACATTAAAAAATTAATCAAGATCTCATTATAATATAAACATAAAAAAATAAAATTCTTATATGATTTAGTATTCATAAGGTTAATTTTACTATTCATAATACCATTCAAAAGGTAATGTTACTATTGACCAAAAAACATGTTGGTTTTATCCGAGTGAAAATATATTACATATCATAACCAAATATGTCCTTTTTTTGGAATTTCATATCATAGAATAGGAAATATTATGTTTAATGATTTGTTTATTATTGTATCATTAAAACAGTGAGTCATTAAATAGAGAGTCAATGTTTCATTCATTTCAATATTTTTTTAATCCTTCGGATGTTAAATTCTCCCAAACTTCTGAAAATTGAGTTTTCATAATTTTTGTTATTATTATAAAAATGAGGGTTCCTTTTCATCCTAGAATTTTCTGATTCCCATGTTTCTTTTTCATCCTTTGGGTTTCTCCAAAAAAACATTTACCTTGTGGATTACCTTATTCCACAAAACATTTTCAATTTGATCAAAAATATGAATAGTTTTCTCTTAATATTAAATATTCTCTTCTAGCTATACTACTTTTGGTATCAAAACATGTGATGAATCTGAAACATACATTCTATAAATCAAAACATAAAAACAAAGTATACCTGAGATAAAATCAGAGATATAGCTAATTGGTAGGAAACTAGTCCGAATTTATCCGATAATTTATAATACCCAATGAACCATAAATATCACTTTACATTCTTACCAAAACACATAACAATTTCCCAAACTGAGATTCTATGAAAAAAATCATCACCTAACTCGAAAAAAAATCTTTCCTCTTGTAATTGTAATATATTTTCTGCCTAGTTTGATATTTCCTCATGTGTTGTTGGATCATCTTATCTTTCTCATCCACTTCCCCTTCTAATTCTGGTCCCATCAACTTCATTTCCCTCCTTCATCCAAAAAATATGGAGTTAGACCCTGCTTCCTATACAAACCCACAAATCTGAGAACTGTATACTGGATTGAAAACTATTATTATAAGAAAAATCAACTAATGAAATATGTTTATCCCAACTCCCAGGTATTCCATTAAACATTCTCTAATAATATACACCAAATTCTGAATCGTCCTTTTTCCATTCCAATCTAATGGAGTATGAAAAGATTTAATGATCTTTAATTCAATTTCATAAGACATCTAATGGAAATTAAAAAAATTAGAAGTTATCCTGGTATCGGGAATATAAAATTGAAAGGTGATATACATGTAACCTGAAAATCTATTTGAGGTACATACCAAAAAAATGATCCAATGACATAGTATCTTAAATATGAAGAAAAAGAGTTGACATTGTCAGTCGATCAACAATAAACCATATTGCATTGTTTCCTCAGGAATTATTTTGTAGTCCCACAATGATTTCCATAGATATATTATCCAATTTTCACTCTGGAATAGGTAAAGGTAGAAGCGTCCCATTTGGTAACTGCCACTCTACTTTAACCTACTGAAATTCCGAGCATTTCACGGTAAAATCTTTAATATCTCATTTCATTTCATCCCAACAGTAACACTCCCGAAAGACAATGTACATCTTTATGATGCCAGGATGAACTAAAAATGGAGAAGTATGAGCTTATAATATCAATTCATTCTTTAAATTGGAAACTCAAGGCACACACAATATTTTTCCAAATCTCAAAACAAAATCTTCATCATTGTAAATTTCTAGAATAATAAATAATTTAACCAATTATAAATTTTTCTATAGTTCCAAATATTACTTCGGCACTAGCATATTACTTTCTATCAAGGATGAATACACTGAAACATGCATCAAAATAGAAGAATTTCCTACACCAACAACTTCCAAGACAATATTTATTAAATCATTGATCAAATGTTCTTGTTCCAGCTATATGTAGTTAGTGAGGAATATTTTTTTCAACTCAAGGATTCTTGCAATTTTTTCATTTCTAAGATGTTAATTCATCATGCAATATTTATCCGTTATTAAAATAAATCATCTTCTCTACCTCATGTTTAATTTGTTTGGGTGATTATTAACTTTATAATTTTATGGTAAGTATATATTTTGAATTTGGATTTGTATAAATGATGCCTACATATTTTTAAAACAAAAACAACAACTTCTAATTAAAAATTATGTGTGGGATAATTTAACATCTATAGTTTTATTAGTCTTGAAGAATAAGAAATTACCTATCCATTCTGTATCAGAATACAACCATGTCCATTTAATGAAGTGACATTATAGATGAATAACATAAGGACCTAGCCTTAAACATTAATTAATCTTGGGTTAAATAAAGAATTCACATTTAGGATCATTCATGTTTAGAGATTTAGAGAAATAGGCCATAAAAAGTACTTTACATATCAAAAATTACAATGTAGAAACTTTTAATTAGTATCCATTTTTTCATAAAATGAAAACTCTTAAAAAAATAAACATGTCTAGTTCTATGTTTTAGATAGAATGAGTTTTCCATGATCCCATACTTGTCCATATTAATCATTATGTCCTTTGAAAAACATTTCAAAACATGGGATAACCATAAATACCTCCGTAAGTGTTATAAAATAAGGAATGAAACCATTATCCTAAAATAAATACAAATTAATTAATCCATAATTTTCAATCATAACATACCTTATAAAATAATAATATTTATGAATAAAAGAAAGAAATCTTAAATCATAAAGGTAACTTCTTGAATGCCTAACTTACATACATTGTATCTTTCACAGCTATGTATGGTGTTACATTTGGTATACCCTTCATAGTATATTCCCTAAATTGTGTAGGATAAATATTAAAATTTACCTCTTTTACATTACCGATTGCATTGGAGAGCTATCTCCAGCTCACCCACAGTAGGTTTATCATGGAACTACCTGTATACATAAACTATTCCAAAGAACCATAACATATTCATAACCCATAAAACATGCATAATGTAAAGATAACATTTTCACATTGCATTCATAATATATCATTTCAAGATATTATCATAATCAATGAATTATCAAACTATTTAAAAAATTATATAAAACATTTTATAGTGAGATTTTTTAATCAAAGTCTCAAATACCACTTTGAATCTTTTAAAAGAATTTTTAATTTCAAAACATTCATTTCCATATAAATAAATCACTAAAATATTTTTTTAAACATATATATTAATGAGAATTATTTAGAATAATATATCATTACAACATTTGAAGTGATATTTTAGGTGAAGTGATTCTAACCAAATGAGAGACGCTTGAATACAAATAATTTAGGAATAATATTAACCACATCATATAATATCATTAGAATATGTAGATTCATGATTAAATATTTCAAATGGAAGTATATAAACCATATAAAAGTAAATTAATGTATAAAAACAAATAAGATTAAATGGAATGTCAATTGAGACAAATTATTTTTCAATGATCATATCCTTTGATTAAGGACAAATCAATAACATAATTATTTGTGAAAAAATAAGAATACAACCAATATAAGTGGATATTAAGTGTAAAAAAATCAGAGTTCAATCATAGATATTCATAGTATGACATAATCAATAAGTATTAGTTTAACCCAAAGAATTGAAATTGGGTTAAGGAGTTCTCTTATAGAAATTCGACATCCTAACGGCGCCGCTTTAATATTCAGAAAATGAGTTGATGTGTAATGCCCCAACTTAAGTTACCTGGAGTCGGTGCATTATTTTAATTCATTGTATTTTTTACATGGAATCACGTCCCAAAGGACTGATCTTTTTAGATGTTTTGGAAAATAGAGTACATACATGAATGTTACATTACACATTATAACATACAATGCATCATTAGTAATCCTTTGGGAACAGCATTATTTCCTAAGCTTAACCCTACATATCCATCCTAAGACACTTCGTGGAATCCGAAGAAAATAAAACATATGAACGGGGTGAGCTCAAATGCCCAGTAAGGGTAAATAATTTAGTGGAAGCTATAAACATTTATGGTAAGATGTGTAATAAAAAACAACTGCCTTTTATGAAAAAAATAGAAAATAATACGGAATAGATAAATCATACATTACCATATAAACATGCACATGGATATTTTACTTGTCTAATTATCACTTGTAATAACTAATTTCATTATGAGTGAATGCCTAATGATAGACATCATTACCATATATTGAAGGCCTCGTGCCAATACCAAAAAAAATGTTTTCAAGGATATGTTCCAAAACACTAATTTGTATCATGAGACCAACCGATGCATCGAAAAGGTTGAGTTGGCTCAACCCGTCACATACTAAGTCAACTGCATTCCACATATGAAATTGTTGAAACATAACATATATATTTGCAATAAAACTAGCATATGAAATGTAAATTCTTTATCCATAAACCATGAAAGGTATAAAAATAGCACATCCACAATAAAACATATTATAACTCATTCAATACAATATGAGATATTTTATTATAATAAATTAACCACAATCAAGAATAATATCCATAAAATGATAGTGATATAGTTGAAAATGAAAAGAAAACCTCTCCTAGTGAAATACCCCTCTTTCATGAAATCATTTAAAAGTAAAACATTTATAGAGGAAGTCATTTTTAATCTATTTCTAATTCAAAATTACCGATACCACTTTGAATCATTGGAATGGAATTAAAATTTTAAAATAATCATGCCCATATAAATAAATCCTTAAAACCATTTTGAAAACATAGACATTAATGATAGTGATTTTTAAGAATAAATATTTAAAACATTTTAAATTGTGTTTTAGATATAGATTACCATAAAAGAATCATTTTGAAATGTCTTTTATGAAAAAATGACATGGGTAATTAATTTTTCCCATTAAATACTTACACATAAACAATATCAGATAATAATGAGGTTGAGGAATTAACCCTTACCTTGCATATTCTATTGGTTGAGGGTACATTTAACTTATTGTATAATGACAATAGTATGTAATTAAATTATAAAAGAACCATATTCATATTTATTACAGCATACATGAATCATTTATGACCTTATACGACCCATTTAATAATGATTACCATATTAAATTAACATTTCAGGTAAAAATCACATTCTATATCATACATATTTTAACTTTTAATTCTTGATCGCATCATTTAGATCATAACATTAATACATCGTGAATATAAAAAATAATTAATATATAATATATAAATAAATAAACAATATGTATATTAAATAGATATCTGAAATGGAAAACATCATTTATGGAGATGGTATGTGGTTCGTACACATAAACGTTGTTTCCGTTTTCATATCGTATTGGATGAAAGTAAGTGAATAAGATATATGTAAGTACATACACACACACACACAAAAACAAATATATATATATATCTTGTATATTTATTATGTCATATATTATATACTTATTAATAATATATGTTATTATAATCATCGTTGAATGGTGAATCTAGAAATTAATATTTTTGCTTCGTGGAGATGGTAAGTCGTATATACACACGAGGGACGATATAATTTACTTAATGATTAAAAGGTGTGGAATTAGATGGTATATTAATTTTACAGAGTAATTATCATGTTATTTTCATTATTTATGTTAATATTTCTCATCATTATATCAATCCAAATAACATAGTGTTGAATATCAAATTATACCACAATGTTGAGACAATAAGCCGCACGTACACACTCATGGTGAAATTATCATTCATAATATAGGTAGAATAATTAGTATGGTTGTACCATCATTATAATAAAATTAAAGAATATATAAGTTACTGGATTTATTATTTTGGTATGGAAAAAATAAAGAATGAGAAAGTGGAGGAAGAAAATAACTTTGAAAGGGGTGATAAAATAATTATCCTTTCATTGGATGTTTCCTTTTGATTTGAAAAAAGGCTCTCTTAGGTTGTATTTATGCTCACGGAAATGCCTCTATAGGTAGATTTGAGGGATGTTGGGAAGAGTTTTGGATTGGGGTTGGCCAAGTGAAATGGCTTTGGAGGTGTGATTTTGAGAGAAGGGAAAGTAGCATTTTATTAGAGAGGCGATGGTCACTTTAGGAAGAGTTTGAAATATTAATTTATTATAAAATAATTTCTGGTTTATAATAGCACCAAATGAATTAATTTAGATACATAGGTGGTGATGGGTCTAAATCTACTCAACCAATTGTTTTTAGGCATTTTATATTACCAATTTATCCTTATCTTTTTTATTTAACTCTTAGATAAATTGTTTAACTTTTACAATGTCTTCTTGTATTTTTATATTACATGGTTAATAAACATACTATAAAATTCCAAGAGAACGCAAAGTGGATCATTAATGATATTTATATATATATCATTATAAGATTTCTTTTTCTGAACCTTATATTTTTTGGACTATAATATAACTTAATAATATATTATTTGTTTTAAAAACTCATTTATGCCAATTTTGACAGTATTTGGTATTTTGTTTTTGTGAATGTCATAACAACAAGAGAACAACAAAAAATATTAATTTAATAATCCCAAACGTGTCATATTAACCTACATAATCAGTGTATTGCGTTAAAATTTTCAATTTACAATATTTGGATATTTATAATATCAATTATTTTAAGCATTCATTGATAAGGTAATTACTACATCATCATTGTGTCATAAATAAATTTAATTATTTAATTTATAAAATTTATAAATTGAATAAAATTTTGTATAATATATTTTTATCTTTCTAGATATTATTTATAATCGAATTTATATTCTGTTTAACCATGTATTAATAATTGTTTAGTTATTAAACATTGAATATAATAATTTTAACTCTTCTTTAAGTAAATTAATAATAAATGTCCAAATATAATATATGTGGATAAAAATGATAATATATTATTCCTAAGGTTGGTTTTGGACGATATGCAGTTATCTAATAGAATTAATAAATGTGTTAGGGTAATTATAATATTTTTTTACCTTTAATTTCCCTATTTTCTTTTAATAGTGGTAAATAAAATTCAAAAGTTACAATTCACCAAATATTGTTTTCATCATATTGAACCACATTTTAATTATTGATTTCAACTGTTTCCCTCAGATTTTTGAAATTCAATTAACAGAATCAGTAAAATTATTTTCTATGCAAATTTGTAATTGTGCCAAAAACGTGGGTAAAAGACATTAAAAAGTTCAATAAAATTTTATATATCTATTCTTATTATTAAATGAATCTAATGAATTACATTGGAATAATATAGGTATTATATATCAAATTTGAAATTAATATAATTTTAAAATAAAAATAATAATTATTTAAATAATAGTCAGATTTAAGCAATAATAGAGTGTTTTTCACTATTCATAAAAAAATTGAATGTTTTCAGAAAAATACCAAAAAATCATTGTTATCTAATTCTGTTAAACTGAATTTAAAAATTAATTCTATTTTACCATATTCATAACATAAAAGTTTCATTAATTAATTTAAAATTAATACATGATGTCAATACTAAAAAATAAATTTTTAAAAACTAAAAACCATTAAAAGATTGAAATGTGTTTATGTCAAATTTTAATGTGAAATTACATATAATAACATACATTTTATTAAGTGATAAAAATATTATCTAATAATAATTCAAAACCATTCATATTCATAATTTAATACTATAAATTATTTTGATTAAAAAGGGTTTTTTCATTAAAATTTAGTATTTTTCACTAATCGTCTAAATATGAAAGTTATCAGAAAAATATCAAAAATTAATACATAGTAAATTTTTATGTCCCACTTGTAAAGAATAAATTCTCTTGAATAAATTGAATATATAAATGTGTCAAATATTGTTTTTAAATGGTTACGCCATTAAAAGGTGGTAAAATTACATTTTTTGAAAATTACATCTTTTATCTGAAAAAATGCATTTGTTCTTATATTCTATCTGAGAAACACATAATAAGCATTCTAAAATTATATGGAATATATAAAATTCATAATTATGTTAATAATATACATAATTTTTTTTGAATGGAATGTTTGGTTAGTCGTGTTGTGCTCAAACTCGGTGTTGCATGTAGCGTAAGTTATTAGATTACTTGGAAGAGATAACGTATTATGAAATATTGGGGTGTTAAATTCTTCCCTCCTTCAATAAATTGCGTCCCCAAAATTTCAAATTCTTATTCAAAAATAAAAGGGTAAAAATTGAAAAATACCGTTGTGGATAACCCACATCAGAAATTGGGTTAATAAAATTTAGTCTTAATAAAAGGGAATGAGAAATGAAATTGTCACCCCCAAATTATGATCTTTATTAGAATAACATTGGGGGAAATTAGAGAAACATAATTGGAAGAAAAATGTAAATATTTATAGGGATTGATTGAGGTCATCAATCAGAAACAAGTGTAAAATTGAGGGCCTCAAATCCATAAATCTATGATTATTTAAAATATCATCGGTTTAAAAAACATAAGATATTAGGATAACAATCTTTTGGTTTTAATATCTGTTACATAATTTTTAATAATTAATTTTTTCATAGAATAAGATGAAAACAATATACTTTAAAGGTATAATTTCATCATTAAATGAATTCCAACCACGAACTCATCATTCACTCCAAAAGATAATAGAATTAAAAAATATTATATTTATACTAATCGTATAGTGTTCCAAAAATAATGAATTTTTAATAGATTTGTCAGAATATTTAAAAAACTATATTATACAAACAAGGACATCACATAGGCTAGTGGTAGGTGATACACCCTAGTTGCCTTTCGGTTGCGGGATAATGTCTTGCGGCCTTACAGGACATGATGGTTTTTCTCCTGACCTCTGGGTTGTCCTTTTTATTACAATACAAATATAATCATAAGAAATTAATTAGCCATAAAAATTATATCCAATATCATACATAATTCATTCCAACCTTTAGACAAATCCAAAATAATTATGTCCATACCCACAGTCCAAAATTTATAAATAAGGTAAACAAAATAATGAAGCTTTTTTTAATGTAATAATAAGTGTATAACTTCTTCAGGTATTCTTTTAAAACATAGTAACACCTTGAATTACCATAAAACCTTATTTTTTACATTCATGTTCCCTTATTCCTTATATAATACTAGATATACTCCTTATATCCAAAAATGATGTAAATTCCAACAATAATAAAATAATCAAACAAATAATTAGTTTCAAAGTAGTCAAGAATATCGAATATAATTTATCCAAATCAATAGTACCTTATCCGAAAAACACTACCTTGTTATCAAAACCATATTCAGGTTTATCATTCCTTCAACCATGTATTTTACCAAAAATATTAACTTTCTATTGAGTAACGTTTCATAGTACTATACAATCTCAAATCCCTAATGGAATAGTACTGAAGTACAATCCTTATTTATTTCCATACTTCATATAACCAGTACATCATAGATACAACTCACAAATGAAATAATTCTTTAATAAAAACTTAACAAAACTAGTCATTCCTCTTTATCCAGGGTAGTATCATAACGTGATTATTATCCAATAGCCTCATTAGGGGAATATTCTGATTATTTGGACATTGATTCATCTATTGTCCCAACTCTTTGTAGATGAATAATTGTACACATGAAACTTTTTTCATACCCTTGCAACCATGTACTTGGTCTCCTTTTTCTCCAAACATATAACAATCTCCAATTTTCTTCAAAAATATACCAAGGTGATTTTTCCACAGTTATCACAAATGGGAAAACATTTCTTTCCCCTCTTCCCTTTATCCATATTTCTCCCTATAATCCTTTTCATCTCTTGGTTCCCATTAAAGCTATAGGACATAGAGTATTCTTAAATTCTCTTATTAACAGATGATACTAATTTTTCATATGATGAGAATATGTGGGAGACTTTATTGCTTATAAATGCTTTCCTATTTCAATGGATGATAATATCATTCTTACACTATGGATCATGCATATTGATGGAGTTCTCATTCCTTCTACTCGGTTCCATTTCTAAAAGATGAACTACACTAGGTTAGATCATATCATAATGTATAATCTAAAAAATAGAAAAATTCCCAACATTAATTAAATATATAATCTCATAATCATAAAAAGGGTTTCATTGATAACATATTTAATCATAAAACTTTCATAATGGTTTGTAAAGAAAATGTGAATTATCCTATGCATATCCCCCATGAGTGTCGTAACCAAGAGTGCAGCATGGCCTGTTGGCATGTACCAGGATACCCCGGGTCAAACCTGAAACTCCTTGTCAGAGTTTTCACTCTTAGGTACATTCGTGCCAGAGTTTCCTCTACCTGCTCATATCTAGACAGGGATGTATTTTTTGGAAAACTCACAAAATCTTTACATTAACAAAATACTAGTAAGTTATTCTATACTAATCCTCAAAGTCTATCTTAGGGTATTTTTTTCTAAATCTAGTTTCCAAGGATATTTCTAAACTTCCTCTCATACCAACTGTAATGCCCTCGCCCCAGTTACCCCAATTCGATGCATTGTTTTAATATATTTTCTTGTTTACAAGGAATCATGTCTCAAAGAACCAATCAGTTTAGCAGTCTTGGAAAATAGATTTATACATTAATGTTACATTACACATTAAAACATACAACAGAAAATAAACAATCTTTAGAGAAGTCGATTATTCCCTTAGCTTATCCCTGCATATCAATCATAATACTCTTCTTGGTATCCTGGAAAAATAAAACAAAAGAATGTGGTGATCTCAGATTCTCAGTAGAGATAAATAACATAGTAGATTCTATAAACCTTTAAAGAAAGATATGTAATAAAAAAATCTTTTTAAACATAAACATGAACATAGTATGGAAAAAATAAATCATACATTACAATATATACATGCACATGGATATTTTACTAGTTAAATAAGCACATGTAATAACTAATTTCATAATTATGGAATGCCTAACTACAGACATAATTACCATATAGTTAGGGCATTGTGCTAAGAATACAAGTATATTTTTGGTCAAGGCCTCGTGCCAGGACTCTAGTTTGTATCTTGAGACCTACTAATGCATCAAGGAGCTATTGCAGGCTCCACCGATCACTTAGTTTTTCCACAGAATTCCTCAAATGAAATTTTTGAAACAATACATAAACATTCGTATTCAAAGTATCATATGAAGTGTCAATACTTTCCCAAAAATCATGAATGGTATGAAAATAGCATATCCACAGTAAAACATATCATAATTCAATCAATATAATATGGATGATTGTATTATAATAAATCAACCTCAATCTAGAATAATATCTAGTAAAGGGTGATGATATAGTTGAAAATGATCAGTAAAACTCATTGAGTGAAATGCCCCATTTTCATGAAATCATTTAAAAGTAACACATTTATAATGGAAGTCATTTAAAATGATTTGTTTAGTTATAGTGCAACACCCCGAGATTTTAGGAGAAATATTATTTTTAATTTCATTAATTTCTTTTGTTTTACACTTCACAAAGATTATCTTGCTCTATAAGAAACACCATATTAGCTTGTATTATACACAAACACTATTCTTGGCTTTTGTTGTATGCAAGAGTGACCTTCCTCAATAGCATGTGTTGTACGCAATACCGAGTTTTACTAAACAATGATATATTGTTATAATAATATTATGAACTAGATATTATGAATATTATTGACCGTATTTTGAATTATATAACATTATAATTCATCTTAATAATTTTATAGAAAAATTTATTTGAACAAAATCATTTTTTCATATAAAGGAAATATTTTTCAAAAAATACAATTTTTCCACCTTTTGATGGAACACCCACTTTTAATCTAGTTTTTAACATGTTTATAAGTTCAATAATACAAAATGAACTTATTCATTTCAAAAAGGATATAAAAAGTTATATTGGATAATTTTTTAATATTTTTCTGTTCACTTTCATATTTTGAAGAATTGTAAAAATAAGAAAAATTTTATTTAAAAACAACTTTTTTCATCGAGATAATTTAAATTGTTAAATTATAATATTTAATTGTTTTAAAAAATATATATATATAATATTTTTACCATTTAATATAATTTATGTCATTATCATTAATTTTACATTTAATTCATAGGTAAAATCATTTCAATCTTTTGCAATGTTTTAACTTTGAATCCATGTTTTCTCAATAGCAGGATTAATTTTAAATTAATTACTGCATCTTTTGTGTTTTGAATTTGTAAAAATGGATTCCATATTTTGAATTAGTAAGTCCAAATTATGTTAATAAGCAACTTTTTATTTTAAAAATTATTATTAGTAACTACGAAAATTTTAATTTACTACACTTAAAGGTAAATTGGGTAATAAAGGGTAAAAATAAGATTATAAAATTACCCTAACACCTTCCAAAATTCTACTGGATGAATAAAAGTATACCCATATCACTTAATTGTCGTAATATATTAATTTCAAGGACTTTTGACCATGAAAATGATGTAATTATTTTTAAAACCAAAAAAAGTGACAACATGTCACTCTCTTATATCTTATAATAGTAATAATTTTAATTTAGTGATACACTTCATAAAACGTTGAACATAAATATTATCCAGAAAGATATTAAAATTATCTAAATAATGTGAATTTATTTATAATTTTTAGGGATTAAATAATTATCATTAATGATGACACAATAGTGTTGTACAAATTATTTTATTGATCGAAATATCAAATAAATGGTTTGAAAAATATTAAAATAAATATTATAGGAACTATTTTATGTGCTCCACGAATTTTATAAATAAATATGACTAGTTATGAGTATATTAAATATTTTTTTAGAATATATCTTCTGTGTGGATTTTATGTTAATTAAAATGAATGAATAGTATCAAAATTGACATTATTGACATTTTATATTATTAAATTGTTTAGAAAATCACAAAAATATTTGAAAATATTAAATTATAATTTATATCATCTAAAATTTCATTAAATATCCATTTATAGACAATTCACAACACGTAAGTAAGTATTCCTAACAATTTAAAATTTAGAATATTATTACCACAAATACAATTAAATAGATTAGATAAGGATAAAGCAAGTTGATAAGGTTTAATATAAATTCCCAACATATCTAAATCTTATTGGTTGATGAGATTATAACCCTATCTCAACTTATATTACAATTTGAGTCATTTTGGATGTTTTTAGGCGGGGTTTTAGTTTATTATAATTTAATATTTTAGAGGATTCCAAAAGTGTCGCTCTCCTCTCTAATAAAAGGGCACCTCCTCCCTCTCCTCCTCCCACAATTTTGAGCCTCCATGGTCAGCCAAAACCTGACCATTTCTCTTCTACACTTCCCTATAAACATACTATAGGTCCTGGTCTTCTTCAAAAACCAAATTTAGTGCCCTAAGATGAGGTTCAGAAAAGGCGCGTCGAAGAAGAGGTAATATCCTTTATCGATTATTTCAAATTCATCACTTCTTATATATCATTTTTTTTGTTTCATAATAAAGTAATAACATCAGTATCACTCATATACTGATATATTAATATAAATATGAAACAACCTTATTTCACCTTCTACCCATCCTACGAAAAACAAAATCACCATGCATGCATACGTACAGCTTACCATCTCCACGCCATGGTGAAATCTGTTTTTCCACCACCACCTAACATGGATTGGTATAATGGTGGAAATAATAACTATATATGATTATTATAACATGATACGAATTCTGAGATATTATATAATATACTCCAATACCATACAACAATTATAGGAACGATATTGTCGCTCGTGCGTACGTACATATTACTGTCTCCACAACATGATGAAATTCATTTTCCATTTTTAACCATTCAAGAATGATTAAAAAGTATATATATAATAAATAATCATGAAACATATGACATAATAATGCTACTAGATATATATATATATATATATCATCTACTTACTTCCATTTAATTCAATAAAAAATGAAAACACACGTTCATGCGTGCGTACGGTCTACCGTCTCCATGAACGGTGTATTTAATTTAATTTATCTATCTATTATAAATATATATAATGAATATATATGATATATAAATAATTTTTTTACATTCTTGAAGTAATTGAATAATTATATAAGTAATAATAATATCAAGAACAACAAGTCCAAACACGTACGATAAATGAAACGATTTTACCCAAAATGCTGCTTTAACATGGAATTGACAAAAGAACGGGTAATATAAAGACATAAGTGAATCATATATGATATCATAAATATTATTATGGTTCTGTTACAAGGTAAAAATATGTTTGAACCCACTATAAAGGATTCTCGGACACAAATGGAAGAAATTGCACATAATGTAAGGGGAATTTTAACAATCTCATTTTTATTCAAGATTACTTATACGTAAGTATTTACTGGGATTATGATTATCATTAATGTCCATGTTTCCTCAAAATATTTTCATAAAATGTTTAATATTATTCAATGTATGATTAAAGTCATTTTTACCGTTTTTTTACTTTTACCAGAAGGCATTGAAGTATTCTTTCTTTTGTTTAACATACGAGGTACTTTTTGACTTTTCCAGAAAAAGTATGAGAAGAATGTTTTTTTAACTTATACGGCATGAACCGATTGTTATGTTTTCATAATGCCTTATTTACATGAAGCTTCCTCTACAATATTTCATAATTATTTTTAGAAAAATACTTTTATTTTAAAATAACATGGCATTTTGTGAAAATAAAATGATTTTTAAGAAGGGAGGACATTTTCCTAAATAAATCATTTCAAGTGTTTTATCAAAACTATTTTCCATCTAAGATGACATTATTTAGTATGTTTATGATTCAAGTATAATGCCTCTATTATTTAAATGGATTGATTTTTATTATGATGAAATGATATCAATTTTTTTATGCTGATAATGTTATGATGGGATGATGTTTATGAAACCCATTTTATTCATTTGGTTATTATGAATGATGTATGTTCATTTTATGGCAAACGAATGAAATATTTCATTATGATATTGTTGTTACCTACATCACCCTCTTATTCATTGGGTAAATATTTAAATCTCATGAGATATACATGGTTAGAATGGCATGTGAATCTGGTTCAGTAATATAGGGCTGGAACAACATGTAAACCCGGTTCAGTAATGGACATTATCCACTATGATGGTCTTGGCAGCAATTCCATGGACACTATGGAAATAATAACTTGTGATTAATGGTTTCCAAAATTACATGTTTTATTCTCATGCAATTTTATAATGATTAATGTTCCTTTGTGAACTATTCCTTATGTACTCCCAAGAATTTTCTCATCACTCAGGATTTTGATGTTTTATATACATGTTTTTATGTTCAAATGTTTATGGATTGTTTTATGTTCTCTATGTTTAACCTTACTGAGAATTTGAGCTCACCCTTTTTCTATTTTCTTTTCCCCGGGATATAAAGAATGGTTTTAGGTAAGATTACAAAAGGGGAATATCATTATGGGAGATATTGAATATCATTCACCATGATTAGAAGATTATGTTCCGTGTTTCCAAATACACTAAACTATTATGGTCCTTGGGAGATATTGAAGATCATTCAATATTGGGTCTCTACAGTTGGTATCAGAGGAAAGGATTAGTTATCCTTTGGAAACTAGGATGAAAAATCTTTAGTGAGATCCCTAGAGGTATTTCTAAGGTATGTCTAGGGATGTCCCTAAGGTTAAATATAATTATAGGTTACAGTCCTAGAATTATGATAACGATCATGAATATCCCTAAATTAAACCTAAGATGTTAGAGATTGAAAGTAATCCCATTGATTATTTTATTATCCTAGTATTATTTTTCCCTCTCACACTATTATTTTTGGGTTTTAGCTAATTGCTGGAACCTAATGGAACTGTGTTAATGATCAATGCACTGAGAAATGAAATGATTGTCCTCCTGAACAACCTAATGTTATAGGAAATGGAGTGCAAAATCTTATTTCTATACTTACAAAAGCAAAGAATAATTCTAGACTTCCAAATGATCATATAAGGGAACAATATTTTATTGATTCCTTCTTGAGGAAACATCCACCTTCATTTAGTGGGTCTTCTGATCCACTTGTTGTTGAAAAATGGATCAGTACCATTGAGAAGATATTTTACATACTTTGTTGTTAGGAACATGAAAAATTCATTATGGATGTTTACAGTTTAGAAGGGGAAGCAGACCAGTGGAGCAATCTAATTAAGAAAAAAAGTCCCCAAGATGAAATTGAATCCATGGAATGGGACATGTTCAAGAACATGTTTTTCAAAAATTACTTCCCTTGTATTATTCGAACAAATATGGAAATGGAGTTCCTTGAGCTTAAGAAAAAGGATGACGAATCTATTGGTATATATGAGGTGAATTTTACGAGGCTTGCAAGGTATGCATCTCGCATTATCATCCAACCTGAAAGTAAAGTTGATTGATTCTTCAGTGGCTTAAAACCAAGTCTTAGAAGGGAATTATCTATAAGAGAAATCAGTAGCTATGAAGAAAATGTGTGTTGTGCTATCAAGGTAGAACTGTAAGTTGGTGTTACATATCCATCTCATGGTTTTGATAAGTAAAAAATGATGGAGTTCAAGGAAAAATCTCAAAACAATGGTGAAAAGAATATGAATGTTTCGTTATGCTCAATGTGTGTAAAGAAGCATGGTGGAGATTGTCTTAAAGGAACTATAAAATGTTTTATGTGTAGAAAAGAAGGTCATTGAGAAGCTGAGTGTCGAAGTAATGGGAAAAAGGTAGCAAATGATGTGAATAGATAAAATACTATAGAGAACACACCACCAACACTTCAATGCTACAAGTACAAGAAAACGAGGCATTATGCTAACCAATGTACTAATAAAATTGTAAATGATGATCAATATCAAGAAACACGTAAGTATAAGGAAAAAGGGAAGTCACATAAAATCACTATTGGTGATGTTGAGTATGAAAACAATGTTTTGGAATGATTAAGTGGTTATGTAACGGGATTCCAAAATAATGTTGTGGAATCTCATTTATTATATTGTGGAATATTGGAATATCAATGTATTGGTTTATTGTGGTTCTTAACAATTTTATGGTACTGGTAACCATGAAAAGTGATTGAAATATTTTTGGAAAGAAGATGAGATGCGCATAATGAAGGGATAAGGTGAAAATAAAATTTTTGATAGTATTAATGAGCTCATGACTGATATAAGGACAATGTGACATCATGGTTTGAGTATATAGAATTTTTTGGATTTTTTTATGAGGAAAGAGTTATCTTTTGACAGAATTCATGTTTTAACTAAGGTTATATGGTAATTCATGTTTCAATAGAATACAAGATTAAGATATTCACATGTTTGTATTGTGACCAACAAGATATATCTTATGATATATGGGGGATAAATGATGGTATTTACATGGCTGTTAGATGACCATTCCAGTAACTGTATTCTTTATATTGTAATTTGGGAGAGAATTATTATCGATAAGCCTAATATTTGTAATCGATTATGTTAGACACCAGATAGAATTTTTTACGGCTAGAAAATTTTGATATTATTTCTGAAATGTTATAATACCATAGTTTTAAAAAAAGGACAACCCATAGGTGGGCTACAACCCGTCGCGATGGACAAGGATACGGGAATCGAACCCACAACCAATGTGCGGCATGCCTTTATTGCATATCACTAGCCTACAGGAAGTCCCTAGTTAGTTGAAATTAGTTTTATTTTATTAAGAGGTACGATAGTTGGAGTCTAAGTCCAATTTTTGGAATCATATATGGTAAATCCCCTCATAGATGGACTTAGGTATATTTAATATCTTTTTATACTTTTTGTTTGAGATGGATGGAATAACCTATCATTCTACGGCATGATCTGCTGACATTTCAAGAAGGAGAATTTTAACTTCATTTATTTAAATAAGAGATGAAGTGTAAATTGTTCATGGAATGACCAATGATGATATTACAGTAATATCAAGTAATTATTTCTTCATATGCAAAAATTCATCAACCTTATGGAAATGATCTTGAAAACAAAAAATGTTGTCCTAGTACCCTCATATTCAATGAATCAGATGGTACCAAAAATCATCAAAAAATTTATGGCTTTGTGAATATTGGTTTTTTCATATCCATGTTATCTACCATTCTCCATCAGAACATGATGGTTAGATTTTTCTTCCATATCCATATTTTCACCTATGTTATTCTATGTGGAAACCCAGTGATGAGTAAATTTGGGTAACCGTTATGTTTCATACTTTAGTTTTTAAAATTTTGTTCTAGTACTTTTTTTACAAAGTGGGTATCTATGAAAGAAACTTTCAAGTAGTAAACCTTTTATAAGCCCGACGAATTTCGATGGCGAAATTCAATTTAAGGGGTGTAGAATGTAACACCCTGAGATTTTATGAGAAATATTATTTTGAATTTCATTAAAGTCTTCTGTTGTACACTTAACCAAGCTTATCTTGATCTATACACAACACCATATTAGCTTGTATTATACGAAGACACGATTCTTGGCTTGTGTTGCACACAAGAGCAACTTTCCTCAACAATGTGTGTTGTACGCAATACTGAGTTTCACTAAACAATGATATATTGTTATAATATTATTATTAACTAGACGTTATGAATATTATTGACAATATTTTTAATTTTATAACATTATAATTCATCTTAATCAATTTATATAAAAAGTTATGAGAACAAAAGCAATTTTTTTATAAAGGAAATATTTTTCCAAAAATTCAATTTTGCCGCCTTTTGATGGCACACCCACATGAAATCCATTTTTGACATGTTTATAAGTTAAATTAGACAAAATAAACTTATTCATTTCAAAAATGATATAAAAAATTAATTTGGATAATTTTTTAATATTTTTCTGTTAACTTTCATATTTTGATGAATAGTAAAAATAAGGTAAATTTTAATTGAAGACAACTTTTATCATCGAGATAATTTATATATTTAAATTATAATATTGAATGGTTTTAAAGTATAAATAGAATATAATTTTACCATTTAATAAAATGCATGTCATTATCATTAATTTTACATTGAATTCATAGGTAAAATCATTTCAATCTTTTGCAATGTTTTAACTTTTAAAACTCGTTTTCTCAATAGCGGGATTAATTTAAAATTAATTACTACATCATCTGTATTTTGAATTTTTAAAATTGGATTCCATATTTGGAATCAGTGGGTCCAAATTCTGTTTATAGGCAAATTTTTATTTTAGACATTATGAATAATAACTATGGTAAATTTTATTTACTACAATTAATGGTAAATCGGGTAATTAAGGGTAGAAAAAGATTATCAAATTACCCTAACACCTAAAAAAATTCCATTGGTTGAATAAAAGTAGACCCATATAACCTAAGGGTCGGAATAGATTCATTTCATTGAATTTTGTCCATGAAAATGATGTAATTATTGTTAAAACCTATGAAAGTGACAACATGTCACTCTCTTATATCTTATAAGTGTAATAAATTAAATTTAGTGATAAACTTCATAAAACATAGAACATAAAGAGTCTCCAGAAATCTAATAAAATTATTTACAATATGGGAATTTAGTTATAATTTTTAGGAATTAAATAAGTGTCATTAATGATGACACAATAGTGATGTATAAATTATTTTATTGATTGAAATATCAAATAAATGGTTTTAAAAATATTAAAATAAATATTATATGAACTATTTAATGTGCTCCACTAATTTTATAGATAAATATTACATGTTAGGAATCTATAAAATATTTTATTTAGAACATATCTTCTGTGTAGATTTAAATTAAATTCAATCGAATGCATAGTGTCAAAATTGACACTATTGATATTTTATATTATTAAATTGTTTAAAAAACCAAAAAATATTTAAAAATTATAAATTTAAATTTATATGGTAGATAATTTTATAAAGTATCCAATTATAGAAAATTCATAAAATATAAGTAATTATTCATAACAATTTAAAATTTAGAATATTATTACCTCAAATAAAATTAAATAGATAAATAAGGATAAATCAAGTAGATAAGGTTTAAAATAAACTCCCAACATGTCTAAATATTATTGGTGGATGATATAATAACCATGTATCATATCATATTCTATGTTGAGTCATTTTGGAGGTTTTTAGGTGGGGTTTTAGTTTATTATAATTTAATATTTTTGAGGTTTCCAAAAGTGCCACTCTCCTCTCTTATAAAAGGGAACCTCCTCCCTCTCTTCCTCACACAATTTTGAGCTTTCAAGCTCACCTAAATTTATCTTTGAAACTTCCCTAGAAACATAATATTTGTCATGGTCTCCTCCCATGACCAACTTTAGTGCCCTTAGAGGAGGTTTATAAGAGGCGCGCCGAAGAAGAGGTAATATCCTTTACTGATTCTTTCAAATTCATTTCTTCTTCCACTTCCTCTTCTTTTGTTGTTTCAAAATAAAGTAACAACATAAGTATCAGTAATATACTAATATGTTATTATAAATATGATACAAACCAATTTAACCTTATATCCTTCCTATGAAAAACGAAATCACCGCGGGTGTGTACGTACGACTTACTGTCACCTCGTCGTGGTGTGATATGTTTTTCAACCAACACCTTAATTGGATGGGTATAATGGTTGAAATAAAAACTATATATGATTATTATAACATGATAATAATTATGAGATATTATATAATCCACTCCAGTACCATTCAAAAATTATAGTAATGATATCGTCGCTCGTTCATACGTACGGATTACCGTCTCCCTGACCCCATGATATTTATTCTCCATTTTAACCTTTCAAGAATGATTATAAAGTATATATATAATAAAATATAATTAAATATTTGAAATATTAATTCTACTGGATTTATTTATAAATATAAATATAAATATAAATATATATATATATATATATTACATCTACTTACTTCCATTCAAATCAGTATGGAAATGAAAACAACGTTCATACGTACGTACGATCTACCCTCTCTATGAACGGTGTATTTCATTTCATTTATCTATCTATTATATATATATATATACTAAATATATATGATATATAAATCATTTATTTAAATTATTTATGTAATTAAGTCATAATATAAGTAATAATAATATCAAGAACAATAAGTCCAAACACATACGATAAATGAAATGATTTTACCGAAAACGCTGCTTTAACATGGAATTGGCAAAAGAACAGGTAATATAAAGTCCTAAGTGAATCATATATGATATAATAAATATTATTATGGTTCTTTTACAAGTTAATAATATGTTCAAACCCAATATAGAGGAGTCTCAGACACATATAGAAGAAATTGGACCTAAAGTAAGGGATATTTTTAAAATCTTATTTTTATCCGAGATAGCTTATACGTAGGTATTTACTGGTGTTATGTTTATCATCCATGTCCATGTTTACTCAAAATGTTTTCATAAAATGTTTAATATTCTTCCAGGTATATTTAAGGTCAATTTTAACTTTTTTTGACTTTTACCTCAAGGTATAGAAGGATTCTTTCTTTTGTTTACCATACGGGGTACTTTTTGACTTTTCAGAAAAATTACAACAAAAATGTTTTTTTAACTTATATGACATGAATTGATTTGTACGGTTTCATAACGCATTATTTTCATGAAGATTCCTCTAAAATGTTTAATAATTATTTTCGAAAAAATACTTTAATTTTAAAATCATATGGCATTTAGTGAAAAGAAAATGATTCTGAAGAAGAGAGGATATTTTCCTCAAGAATTCATTTTAACTGTTTTATCAAAACTATTTTCCATCTAAGATGACATTATTTAGTATGTTTATGATTCAAGTATAATGTATCTATTATTTACATGGTTTGATTTTTCTTATGATGAAATGGTATCCATTTGTTTCATATGGATTATTTTATCATGGAATTATGTCTATGAAACCCATTTTATTCATTGGGTTATTATGAATAATGTATGTTCATTTTTTGGAAAACAAAATAATGATTTCATTATGACATGGGTGGGACCTATATATCACTCTAATGCCTTGGGTAAAGATTTATTTCTCATGAGATAGACATGGATGGAATGGAAAGTGAATCTGGTTTAGTAATGCAGGGATAGAACTGCAGGTAACCCCAGTTCAGTAATGGACATTGTCCATTATGATGGTCTTGGAAGCAATGCCTTGGATACTATATAAATCATTACATGTGCTAAATGGTTTCCACAATTACATTTTTTTATTCCCATTCTATTTTATCATCTTTAATGTTCTTTTGTAATCTATGCCTTATGTACTGCCAATATTTATGTCATTACTCAAGATTTAGATGTTTTATGTTCATGTTTTTAAGTTCAAATGTTTATGGATTGTTTTATGCTCTCCATGTTTACCCTTACTGAGCTTTTGAGCTCACCCATTTTATGTTTTCTTTTCTCTAAGATATAAATTAAGGTTTTAGGTATGAAAAAAGGGGGAATATATTTATGTGAGATATTTCAAATTTTTCACCTTGATTAGAAAATTATGTTCTGAGTTTGCAGAGACACTAAAATATTACGGTCCTTGGGTGTCTTTTTTTGTTATTTATTAAGTATTCCGCAAAATTAATGTAATGTCCATGTATATCAAGCTTGGGTATCTACATAAAGGGTACCTTAAAAGAATAATTTTGAAATTTCAATTATGAAACGTGGACATGGATAAAATATATGTCCTAGAAAATATTTACACATCATCAATCTCGGATAATAATGAGATTGAGAAATTAACCCTTACCCTGTACTTTCCTTTGTTTGAGGGTACAAATATCTTCTTGTATAATGACCAATGGATGTTATTAAATTATACCAGAACCATATTCATATTTTTTATATCATAAATGATTCATTTATGACCTTATACTACCCATTTAATAATGATTTCCATGTTAAATTAATATTTCAGGTAATAATTTCTTTCTTCATCGTACGTGTTTTAATTTTTTATTCTTAATCATGTCATTTAGATTATAATTTAAATAAATACAGAATAGAAAAAAACATTTATATTTAATATATATTTATAATATAAATATGTATAATAAATAGCTATATGAAATGGAAAACATAGTTTATGGAGACAGTCGGCCGTAGGTATGGATAAACCTTTTTTCCGTTTGGATATCATATTGAACAGGAGTAAGCGAATAATAAATATGTAATTACATACATACAGACATGCACATATATATATATATATCTAGTAGAATTATTATGTAACATATTACATACTTATTAATAATATATTTTTTAATAATATTAATTGAATGGTGAACCTGGAATTGAATCTTATCGCGTCGTGGAGATGGTAAGTCTTACGTACACACGAGCAACGATACAATTTCCATAATGATTAAAAGGAGTAGAATTAGATGGTATATTAATTTTATAAAGAAATTATAATGTTATTTTCATTATTTATATACATATTACTCATCATTATATACATCCAAATAATATAGTGTTCAATAACCAATTACATCCCGACGTGGAGACAATAAGTTGTATGTACGCATGCATGGTGACATTATCATTCATAGTATGGATCGGATAATGATTATGGTTGTACCAGTTTAATAAAAACATCACAGTATGTAGAAGGTGCATGATTTATAATTGTGGTATGGAAATAACAAGGAAAGAAAATGTTGAAGAATAAGAAAAAGTTTGAAAGGGGTGATAAAATAATTATATCTTTATTTGGTGTTTTCTTTTGATTTGAAAAAAAGGTCTCATTAGGTTGGATTTATGATTCACGGAAGTCCTCTAGGATTAATTGAGGTATGTTGGGAGGATATTTGGTCAGGGTTTGGCCGAGCCAAATGGCTTTGTTGGTGTGATTTTGAGGGAAGAGGATGTTCCTTTTTATAAGAGAGGTGAGGGTTACATTAGTAAATTATTGAAATATTATTTTATTATAAAATCATTTTAGGTTTATAATGGATCCAAATGAATTTATTTATATACTTAGGTGGTTATGGGTCTAAATACTTTCATCCAATAGGTTTTAGACAAGTTTAGACTACAATTATGTCCTCATGTTTTAGATTTAACTCTTAGATAAATAGTTTATCTTTTACAATATCTTCTAGTTTTTTAATTGTAAATGGTTAATGAACGTACTATAAACTTCCATTTTAACCCCAAGTGGTTCATTAATTACATATATATCACTAGAAGAGTCCTTTTGACAAACCTTAGATTTTTAGGACTGTTATATAATATATTAATATAGTATTTTTTAAAAAACTAATTTTTGTCAATTTTGACATTATGTTGTATTTTGTTTTTCTAAAAGTCATAATATCATGATAAAATCAAATAAAATTCATTTAATAAAACCTAAAATGTCATATTAACGTAGAAAATTAGTTTAATTCATCAAAACTCTAAATTTACATTTATTTGGATATTTATAATATCAATTATTTTAATCATTCATTAATACAGTAATTACTACAACATCATTGTGTCATAAATGAATTTACTTATTTAATGTCTAGAAATTATAAATTAAATACCATAATTTAGGAAATCTCTCTATATTTTTAATTATTATTTATAATAGAATTTATATTATGTATGACCCTATATTAAAAGTAGTTATTTATTAAACGTTGACATTAACACGTTTAACGCTTCTTTAAGTAAAATAATAATAAATGTTCTAATCAAATCCATATAGACCAAAAAGATAAAAATTTATTCATAAGGTTTTTTTTGGTTGAAATACATTATCCAATAGAATTAGTTCATATTTTAGGGTAATTATAATATCATTTTTACATTTAATTACAATTTTTACATTGAACCGTGTTAAATAAAATTCAAAAGTTATTATACACCATAAAATATTTTCCTCTTATTTAACCACATTTTACATACTGATTTCAACCATATCTCTCATATTTTTTAAATTAAATTCATAGAATAGGTAAAATTATTTTTTATGAAAATATGAAATTATGCCTAGACGGTGGGTAAAAGACATTAAAAAGGTCAATAAATTTATTTATATCTAATCATATTATAAAATGACATAAATGAATTAAATTGGACTAATATATTAATTATGCATCTATTTTGACTTTAAAATAAATTTAAATTAAACAATAATAATTATTTAAATAAACATCGGTTTTAAACAATAATGTAGTGTTTTTCACAATACATCAAAAATTTTCTATTTTAAGAAAAACACAAAAAAAATCACTATAAGATAATTTTCATAATCAGAATGAAAAAATGAAGTCTATTTTACCAAATTCAGAACATAGAAGATTCATTAATTATTTTAAAATTAATTCCTATAGTCAAATCCCAAAAGAAGGTTTTTAAAAAGAAAAATCTATCTAAAGATTGACATGTGTTTATGTCAAATTAAAATGTGAAATTACATATAATGACCTACATTGTATTAATTATAAAAATATAATCCAATTATACTCCCAAACCATTCAAATTCATAATTTATCACTATATATTATTTCGATTAAAAATGTATTTTCAATTAATATTTATTACTTTTCACTATTAATCAAAATATAAAAGTTCTCAGAAGAGTACCAAAAATTTATCGAAACAAAATTTTTATGTCCCTTTTCTAAAGAAGAATTTAAATTCATTTAATTGAATATATAAAAGTGTCAAATATTGGTTTTAAAAAGTTTTTTCCCTTAAAAGGAGGTTAAATTGTATTTTTTAAAAAATAAATCTTTTATCTGAAAAAATAAATTTGTTCTTATATTCTGTTTAATAAAAAACTAATATGGATTCTAAAAATATATTTTGTATATAAAATTTATATTACTGTTAATAATATTCATAACAGCTCTTTGAACAACAAGTTTTGTATGTCATGGTGTGCTAGAACTCGGTGTTGCCTCTAGCGCAAGTTATTGAATTACTTTGAAGAGATAACGTACTATGAAATCATGGGGTGATACATGATGAGTTGAAAATGATATCTCATCAAATGGACATAAAATTTAAAGCAATAAGGATATAAAATAACATATCCCAACATTTCAAAACTAAAATTAAAAGACAATAAATAAAAGAAGTCTTTGATTATAAGAGGAGTGTGAAAGTTTCTCTTACCGATTTGGTAACATACGAAACATACACCACATGAAAGAAGGATCATACAATGAAGACATAAATACCCATATATTAAATTATATTACATAGTAAATACAATCATGGGCAGTACATACACCACACTAAAGGAAATAGTGGAAAATATTGATTGAATCTCACGAGAATAAAAAGTGAGATGAAAACCTCTTACCTCAAGTCTGATTTGGATTGTATGTTCCTTGTTATTAATGAATAAAATACATAAGTTAATTTTATACTTTCTTAATATCCCTTTTCAATTTTATTATTCATTTTATATCACTTATTACCTTACAATATCAATTTGTTTACTTTTTGTGTTCATATCGAACATTTTGTCGATGTTTGAAAAATGAGTTAAAAATGAACTTGTTATAATTATAAATTGTCCTTGTGGTCAAAATTCCATTATATCTAGAATTATATTCATGATTTATATATCATATATATCATATATATCCAGTATATATGTTTTTCGTATAGTCCATATCATTTGGATATATGAAAATGAAAAGCACCATTCCTGGAGATGGTAATCCATACGTACGCATGAACGCTACTTCCATTTCATTTTTTTTAATTTAAAAAGGACTGCAAACCAAATGATATATAGTTATATTTATATTACAGTATAATATAATCTTTTATATATGTTATGAATTTTCATCAACAACATCCTTTATATGTTCCATTACGGTATGAATGAGTCATATCACATTGAGGGGAGGTAGTCTACAATTCCTCAAATTAAATTATTGTATTTACCCATTATGGAAACCATAATGTTAAGTTATAAATAAAAAATATAGAAGAATAGAGAAAATGTAAACATAATATATATCATATATAAGTTTATTTCCATCATAATGGCCACCATGAGAGGTGGTTGGAGACATTTGAACAATCATCGTTTCGTGAGGCAATAGTTCGTTGTCCACAGAAACAGTATGTTCATATCCATTATTGGGAGGTGTTTGGAAGTTTAAATAGAATAATTCTCATAAAAACAACCTATTGTATTTAGTATAGTTTATTGTTATAAGATAATGTAATAAAGGTAGTTTAGGGGGTTGGGGATTTAAAGTAAAATAAATGAACTTAAGAGAAAACGTTACCTTTAAATCGGGTAACTCCCTTTGGTTTGAACCAAAAAGCATATTTAAAGTGACTTCTTCTTAAGGTAATTATTCTATAAGGAAGATAGGGATGTAGTGAGATTAATTGGAAACAGTTTGGATGACCCAAGGGGATTAATAGGTTTGAGTAATGGGTTATATGTGATGGCTTTTTATAAGGTGGAGAGTCTCTTTAGGAATGTTTGAAAACATTATTTTATTGTAAAATGTTATTCTCTTTAAAAAGTTACGGAACATAATTAATTATTAGATAATATGACTATTTTTAGAAATAAAATCATCCAATTAGAATTGGACTGGTTTATTATAGTTTTTTTGTATTTTATAATATCATTTACTTAAATCATTTATTAATAAGGTAATCACTGCATCATCTTTGTGTCATAAATAATTTTATTTATTTTAATGATAAAAATTATAAATATAATAAAATGATGTGGGAAATATGTTTATATTTCAAATGAATATTTATACATGAAAATATAACTTATATAACCCCATTTAATAATTGACTTACTAAAAGATAAAAGTTTTTGTAATTTTTTGTTTATTTTAAATTAATTAATATAATGTGTCATTATCACTCCTAAGTGGCTCCATGGGGTCCAAAAATCCACCCAAGGATGCCCATGGTCGGAATTGTATCATCCAATATTATTAGGACACATGTTAGGGTAATTTATTATTACTAGACTATTATTTTTTTATCTTTAATTATCTGATTTACCCTTTAACCATGGTAAATAAAATATTTACTAAAGTAAATATTTATAAGGTCAAAAAATAAAAGGTACCAATTCACCCAATTTGGAAATCATGATTCCAAATATTTAATCCATTTTTCCTAATTCAAGACACATAAGTAGAAGAAATTAATTTCAAATTAATTTATATTGTCAAAACAAAAAACGTGTTTTTATGAAATAATATCTATTAAAATATTGACACTTGTTTATGTTCATTTTTAGAGTGAAATTACTTCCAATGATGAACATTGTATTATCTGGTAAAAGTATAATCCAATTACACTTTAAACACAATTAAAATAGTATTATTTCTATTTATATATTATATTTAAAGGCATTTTTTAATTAAAATGCATTATTTTCACTATTCATTTTTAAAATGAACATTATCATAAAAATACAAAAATTTAATCCTAAGTAAATTTTGATGTCTCGATTTTAAAGAATAATATTATTTTGTCAAATAGAACACATAAAAGTGTCAAAATCTTGATTTAAAAAGGGATCTCCATCAAAAGGTGGTAAATTGTCCTTTTAAAGAATATTAGAGTGTTTATGATTAAAATTGGATTCATTCACATTTTAAGTTTCTAAATTTTTTTAGATAAATGTAAAAACATTTAAAAAACTTGTATAATAATATTATAGTTATTCTTATTCATTACCTCCAATACAATGACTATACGTTAACTACCTTTTAAAATAATTATTTTGTTAGATTATTTTTCGGTATAACATAATGTTGTGTGTAACATAAGATTTCAAAGAAAACCGTTGTTGGGTATTGGGTACCCCATCGAAAGTAGAATCCAATTTAAATTAAAATTAATATGTATTTCACAAATATTAGTAAATATTAAAATTACATATTATTTATTCACATAGGATTTTATAATCATCCCACCTTTTGGGAATTGCTTTTGCATAAATTTAAAAATGTGCTCGGAATCTTCATTAAAAGTACCTCATCGGAAAACGAGTTGTCAAAATATCACTTTAAAAGAAAAAAAGAGAAGTAAAAAGGTCACGTGTGATAAACCATACTAGGATTCCATGAAAACATGGATATAATGGAGAAAATAAATGACATGTTCTGATGGAGAGTGATAGAAAACATGTTCAGAAGAATGATAACCACCAGAAAACCCCAAAAATTGGATAGGATAAACCACATTTGGTTTCCCCGTAGGAAAAGTACGTGGAAATTTTTTTTAAATATTCATTTAATAATGATGGAGATTTTATTTATGATATTGACTATTTATATAATGACATATACTTAATTTTCAAGTCGAGTTTCATCCTTTAATAAGTTTCTACCAAAACCTCATCTTTTCTTCAAATGATGAGTATTCAAGATGACATGGTCCCACCTAAAGCGCTAGAATCAAGATATAAAGAATCACATAATCAAAAAAAGACAAACTATATATTTTTCTTGTCTTTAGACATTAACCAAAACAAAAGTGGTTAGTAAAAGATGAAATAAACCCCCAAAAAGATAATACATTATAAAAAGAAATACTACTCTAAGTCCTAAAAATTCCACAAACAATTCCCAATGTTAGGAAAAGACCATTCAATAAAAAAATTTCCTTAATATTATGCAATGTAACCCAAACTATGATTTCAAATCAAAACTCAAAAGGATTTAATCACATATTATTCCACAGTAAATCATAACATTTATCTCCAAATAACATAGACTCTTCTTAAAGTCTCATACTGAAGTGTAATTAACCAAATCACATATTCTCAATGATAGGACAATTATTTACATAAATAATACAAATAAAAATATGTTCATAATAAAAATATAGATTCATCCAAACTAAAATTCCACCATTACCCCTCAATTGAAATCCCAAAGTATTCTATTTTCATTTGGCATATCGTTTCCCAAAATGAGAAAACATCTTCCAAAAAAATCCTTTATCACTTAATCCACAAATCATTTTCCTATATTAAGGATATCCATTTGATAAAACATTAGATCCCAAAGAAACTTATTCTTGATCAATAAAATCCATTAACTGAAAAAATAAGTCATACTAACCAGGGACATCACATAGTCAAGTGGTAGACGATATATTCTAATTGCACTATGTTGTGTGTTCAATTACCACATAATTTTATGACACAATGGGTTGTCACATGGTCTATGTCTTGTCATGTTTCAGAAATTATAAAAATTTATAACATTTCCAAAAATGAGATAAACTCCTCAAAAATAACCATAACTTTATTTATCTTTAATATTTGTCTTATGCCTTTCATTTTCATCCAACTAATAAAGAGTTCAATATCTTAATTCATGAAGACATATATATATTAAAAAAAATTGCGTCCATAAAATAATACTATTCCCAAAGAATGAACATTGTACCTTGATCATTATGTCCACCCTGTTTCATCATTATCTTTTTCACAAGGATAGATGGTCCATGTATTGATATAATGATTTAAGGATCCTTCAAAATAATCGGCTTCCTTTACGCAAATAGTCTTCGTGCAACATGGGTTATATGGGAGATCATAGAAATATAGATTTCGAAAAAAATAATGTATGAATTTTTTCTCAAAACATCAGATAAAACATTTTTTTTATAAATGAGTCAACCTGAGTTTTAGTTGAGACATTAAATGAATGGTCCTTACAAAATACCACAACTATGTGCTGAAAGGATATAATTTAATATCAAATATAAATAGGTTGTGTCAGGGTCTCATTCATCAGCACCTTTTTCATAATGATAATACCCTTCAAGATTTTGTGATAAGGTAAAATATTTGAAAATTCCTTGATAATATTTACCATTCTTGAATACATGAGAATATTGTGAAAATAAGATTTGATTAAATACAACCCATGATCCACGATGGTAGCATGGTATAATGGAGATAATTGATGTCTCAAAAAATTGCTTGAAAGTGACTTGTATGCTAAAAAATGATTTAGAGTCATCTTAATAAGACTTTATAATAAATATTGTAAGCAAGTCATCATGAAGATATAGGTATGTAGTTTGAGATCTTCCTCCTTCCATTTGTAACAAACTATCCTTGATCTGAAAAAGTTTCTAAATAAGGATTTAACTTAATTAATAGACATAGTGACTAAGTATGTGTCTACTAAAAACTCTAAATCCCTAATGTTTTCTAAACCGACCACTGATACCTACTATGAGGCAATATCCATAAACATTACATAATATCGAGTTAAATCAAGAATTCACATTGATTATATTTTAAGGGTTAGAGCTTTAGGGAAATAGGCCATAACAATTACATTACATCTCAAAAATTACAAAGTAGACACTTCTACTTAGTTTACATTATTTTCATAAAATAAAAAAAAAATTAAATAAAGAAACAAGTCTAGTTCCATGTTTTAGAAAACATGACTTTTCCTTGAACCCATCCTTGAACCTATTCATCTTTAAGTCCTATGAAAATCATTTTAAATCATGGGATTAGCACAAAAATATTATTAAGGTTTATAAAATAAGGAATGAAAAAATTATCCCATCAATAAATACAAATCAATGAAACTATACTTTTCAATGATAACATACATTATAAAATCATAAGATTTATGAATAACCCAGAAAATTGATAAATCATAATGGTAAATTATGGAATACATAATATACATATATTATAGCTTCCATATATATGTAGGGAGTTATGTTCAGAATATCCATCACAGTATATTCCCTAAATCTCATTGTATAATCATTAAATTTTACCAACATCATGTTACCCAATTCATTGGAGAGCTATCTCGGGATCAACTGCCCTAGGTTTATCATGGAACCACCAGTATCCATGAACAATGTCAAAGAACCATAACATATTCATAACCAATAATACAATAATAAAGTATAGATAAAATTTTCACATTATGATCACAATATTTCAATTCAATATATTGATATAATCAATGATTTATCAAACCATTTTCAATATCATCTATGAAATATAATAAAATGATTTTTGAATCAATGTTTCTCAAACAACTTTGAAGCATTTTAATGAAAAGACAATTTCAAGACATTAATGTACATATAAATAAATCTATAAAACCATTTTTAAAACATTTACAATATTGAGAAAGAATTATTTGAATAAAATTTTAAAACATTTAAAACGACATTTTAGTTAAAGAGTTCCTAACCAAATGAGAGATGCTTGAATAAAAATAATTAAGGAATAACATTAATGAAAGCATATGATATTATGATAATAATGATATTCATGCTAAAATATGTCAAAGGGAAGTATATACACAATATAAATGTGTTTTGGTGATTAATAAATAATAATTTTCAATTTAATGTAAATTTAGTGAATGTCCCTTGCAAAGATCATATACATAGATTATGGATAAATCCATGACATAATTATGAGTTAAAAATAAGAATAAACCTCATATAAGTGGATATTATTTTTTAAAAAATCATATTTCATTCGCAAATATTCCTAGCATGACATATTGAATAAGTATATGTTTAACACAAATAATTGAAATTGTGCTAAGAAGTTCTCTTATAGAAATTCGACAGCATAACGGTGTCGCTTTAAAATTCATAAAATGAGTTGATGAGAGAGAAAAGGGTCTCTAATCACATGGAAATAAAATTTATAGAAATTAATATATATAATAAAATAACCCAACATTTTTAAATTGAAATTTAAATACATAATATAAAAGAAGTCTTTGATTAGAAGAGGATAGTGAAAGGTTACCTTACCGATATGGTAACTTAAAACACACACACCACATGAAGTAAGTACCATAGAATGAAGATGTAAATACCCATAAATTAAGTTATATTACACAATTAATTCAATCATGGGCAGTACATACACCACACAAAAGGAAATAGTGGATAATATAGCATGAATCTTATTGGAATAAAAAGTGAGTTGGAAACCACTTACCTCAAGTACAACTTTCCTTGTATGTTCCTTGTTCTTCCTAATAATAAACATAAGTTAATTTTAAATGATTAATATGGTTGTTCAATTTTATTATTCTTTTTATATTACTTATTACCTTTCAATAACCATTAGTTAATTATTTTAGTTCATATTGGACTTTTTTCCGATGTTAGAAACTTGAGTTGAAAATGAACTTGTTATAATTATAAATTGTCCATGTGGATGAAATTACATTATCTCTAGAATTATATTCCTGATTTATATATCATATATATCATATATATCTAGTATATATTTATTTATTAAATTCCATATCATTTGGATATTTTAAAATGAAATGTATAGTTTAGGGAGATGGTAAGTCGTACGTACGCATGAACGCTACTTCCATTTCATTTTTTAACATTTGAAAAGGATTGAAAACCAAATGATACAAAGGTATATTATTATTCAAGTATAATTTCATATTTTTTATACATTACATAATTCCTTATCCCCATATAGTTTACATTCCATGTATAGTTTGAATGGGTCATATCATTTTGAGGCGGTGGTAGTCCACATTTCGTCAAATAAAATTATCGTATTTACCCATTTTGGAAACCATAAAGGTATGATATAAATTAATAATACATAAGTATAGAGAAAAAATAAACAATTTATATATAATTTATAAATATAGTTCCCTCATAATGGCCACAATGAGAGGCGTTTGGAGATATTAGATCAATCATCGTTTCGTGAGGTAGTAGTTCACGGTCCACAAAAATAGTATGTTCGTATCCAATAGATGGAGGGGTGTGGAAGTGTAGTTTGAATATATCTCATAACAAAAACCTAGTATTTTTAGGATACTGAATTTTTATATAATGAAGGAATAAAGTTATTTTATGGGGTTAGAGAAGTAAAATAAATAAATATAACTTAAGAGAGGATGTTACCTCTAAATCGATTAACTCCCTTTGATTTGAACCAAAAGGATTCCTTGAAGTGGCTTATGCCAATGGTAAGGCTTTTAAAACAAATATAGTCATGGAGGAGATATTAATAGTGGAAATTTTGGTCATCAAAACGGGATTGATATGTGTGAGTAACAGGTTATAAGTGATAGCTTTTTATAAGGGGGAGGAGGGGCTCTTTAGGAATGTTTGAAAACATTATTTTATTATAAACATAAATTGGGATTCAAATGGTCTAAAACTCATTAAATTAAAAGTTAAGATGACTATGGTTCAAAATAAAATCATTCAATAAGAATTGGATAGGTTTTTAACAATTTTTCAAATTTAATAATATCGTTTATTTAAATCATTTATTAATAAGGTAATCACTACATCATCAATGTGTCAAAATAATTTTATTTGAATGATGTATAAAAAATATAAATAAAACACAATGATGCATTAAAATATTTTTAGCTTTCAAATTATATTTATAGTCTAAGATATAAATTATATAACCCCATGTAAAAATTGATTTACTAAAAGATAAATGTTTATGTATTTTTTTGTCTCTACATTAAATTAATTAATATAAAGTGTCATTATCACACCTAATTTGCTCCACGGGGTCCCAAAATCGACCCAATGATTCCCATGGTCGGCCTTGTATCAGAAAATAGTATTAAGACACATGTTATGGTAATTTAATATTATTAAACTATTATTTCTTTACCCTTATTTACAAGATTTACCTTTTAACCATGGTAAATAAAATATATACTGAAGCAAATAAAGTATTTACTGAAGTAAATATTTATAATTCCTAAAAATAAAAGTTACACATTCACACAATTTGGACCATCTAATTCCAATTATGGAATCCATTTTTCCATATTCAAAACACCTAAGTGGTTGAAATTAATTTAAGAATAATTTCTATTGTAAATACAAATAATGTGTTTTTAAGAAATAATATATGTCAAAATATTGACACTTGTTTATGTTCAATTTAAGAGTTAAATTACTCTCAATGACTAACATTAGATTAAATGTTAAAAATATAATCCAATTAAACTTTAAAAAAATTACATTAATATTCCAACTATATTGATAAATTAGATAAAAATGTAGTTTTGAATTAAAATGCAGTATTTTTAACAATTCACTAGAAAATGAACCTTATGAAAAAATATCAAACTTTCCTCAAACATTAATTTTGATGTCCCAACTCTAATGAAGAAAATTATTTTTTCAAAAAGAACATATAAAAGTTACAAAAACTATATTTAAAAATGGTTCACCATCAATAGGTTGTAAATCAACCATTTAAAGAATATTTGAGTGTTTATGCTTAAAATTGGATTCATTCACATTTTATGCTTCTATCTTTTATTGAATAAATGTAAAAACATTTAAAGAACATGTATAATAATATTGTAGTTAGTCATGTTCTTTCCCGCCAATACAACGACTATGAATTAACAATAAATTAATATAATATTATTATAAGATTAGTTTTCGGTATATTTAAAGTTGTGTGTAACGTTACATTTGAAAGAAACACATCGATGCGTATTGGGTATTCCATCAAACATGGAATTCCTTTTAAAGTAAAATTAATATATAATTCAAAAATATTAATAAATATAAAAATTATTTATTCTTTCTTCTCCTAGGATGTTACATCCTTACCCCATTTTGAGAATTATGTCCTCAAATTTTTAAATTTGGTCTCACAAACTTCATTAAATGTCCCACAATGGAAAAAGGGTTTATAAAACAATCTCCTTAAAATAAATAAATGGGAAGTACAAACGTCACCCAAGATAACCCATACTAGGATCCCGTGAAATCATTGATATTGAGGTGAAAGTAAATGTCATGTTCTGATGGAGAGTGATTGAAAACATGATCATGAGAATATCAACCACCAGAAAACCACAACCTTGAGATGGGTTAAACGGCCTTTGGTTTCCCAGTAGGAAAATTAAACAGACAATGTTTTTTTTAAGTTTGATTTAATAGTGTTAGTGAATTTATTTATGAGATTAACTAAGAAGGTAAGGAAATATACTTACTTTTCAAGTACATATTCATCAATTAATAAGTTTGTACCAAAAAACTCATCTTTTCTCTAAATGATTTGTATTAAAGTTGGATTTGTAACACCTAAAGCACTAGAATCAACTTATAGAGAATCAAATGATCCAAAAAATATGAAATATATATTTCACTTTCCATTAGAAATTATCCAAAACCAAAACGGTTAGTAAAAGATCAAATAGTCCCCAAAAAAGGATATAACTTTATAAAATGATATACTACACTTAGTCCCCAAAATTCAAAAAAAATATATCCAATGTTCGACAAAGACCATTAAATAATAAAATTCCCTTCAAATTATTCAATGTAGCCCAAACTAAGATTGTAACCCAAAACTGAAAAAAATTAATCACATTGTCTTCCATAGTAAATCTTGACATTTATCTCTGAGAAACATCTACTCTTCATAAGGTCCCATACTAAAGTGTAATTATCCAAATCGAATATTCCCTATGTTAGGTTTGTCTTTTCCATTATTAACCCAAATTTCCATATGTACATAATAAAAATATTGATACTTACAATATAAAATTTCACCATTACTCAAAAATTAAAATCACAAATTATTATATTTTACATAGGCATATAGTTTAAGAAAAAAAAGAAATAATATTCCAAAATAAATTTTATATCTTCATCCCCAATTCATGTTAATATACTAAGGATATCCATTTGATAAATCATAAAATCCCAAATCAACTTATTCTTGATCAATATAATCATTTAACTAAAAATAATAAGTCATACTAACCAGTGACTTCATATAGTCCAGTGGTAGATGATAAATCACAATCTCACTTCGGTTGTAGGTTTGACTCCAGCAACTTTGTCCAATGTGATTGGTTGTCATAGGGAATGCGTGTTGTCATTTTGTAAAAACTATAAAATTTTATTACATTCCAAAAAATGAGATAAACTCCTAAAAAATGACCATAACATGATTTAAACTCAATAGTTGTCTTATATCTCTCATTTTCATCCCAACTCAAAAATACCTCAATATATTAATTCATCAAGTCTTATATATGTTGAATTTTTTTTAACCTCGATAAAATAACATTATTCTCAATGAAAGAACATCGTACCTTGATCATTGTGTCCACCTAGTTTCGTAGTCACATTGTTTACGTTGATAAATGGTCCATGTATTGTAACAGTGATTTAGAGATGCTTCAAAATTATCTTCTTCCATTATCCAAATACCACTCATACTATTTGGGTCACATGGGTTATCACTGAAAAATCATTTTGGAAAAAATCGTATATGACATATAATTTCAAAACATATGATAAAAATTTCTTTTTATAAAACAGTCGGATGGATATTGAGTATAAACATTCAATCAATGGTCCTTTTAAAATACCATATGTCACTACTGAATGTCTATAATTTAAAATAAAATATAAATAGGTTTACCAAGGGTCTCCTTCTTCACCACCTTTTTCAAAATCATAATACGATTAAAAATGTTTTAATAAGGTAAAATATTTGAAAATTCATTGATAATATTTACAATTATTGGAAATATGAGAATATTTAGAAAATAATATTTGATTAAATACAAACCATGATCCATGATCTTATCGAGGAATAGAGGAGGTGTTTGATATCCCAAACAATTTCTTACATATGAGTTGTATGTTAGAATGTGATTCAGAGTCATCTAGACATGAGTTTGCAATAATTATTGCATGAAAGTCATCAAGAAGATATAGGAATGTCATTCAGATCATACTCCTTCACTTTTTAACATACTTATCATGATCTAAAAACAATTCAAAATAAGAAATTAACTTAAATAATTGACATAGAGGTTAACCATGTGTCTAAAAAAAACACATAATACCTAATGTTTTTCAAATCGACCCCTTATACTATCTCTAAAGACCCATACTTAAACAATACTTAATCATGTGCAAAATCAAGAATTCACATTAAGGATATTTTCATGTTTAGAGGTTTAGAGAAATAATCCATAATAATTATATTACATTTCACAAATTATAATGTAGACACTTCTACACATTTTCTATTTTTTCATAAAATAAAAACTCTTAAAAAAACATTTCTAGTTTCATGTTTTAGACAACATGACTTTTCCTCAATACCATCCTTGACCCTATTCATATTTATGTCTTGTGAAAAACATTTCAAAACATGGGATGTGCATAAAAAGCTCAGTAAGGGTTATAAAATATGGAATGAAAAAATTATCCCTTCAATTAATACAAATCAATTAAACCATACTTTTCTATCATAACATAACATATCAAATCATAGGATTCATGAATAACACACAGAAATTATAAAGCTATCTTATGGCATATATAACATAAATACAATGTATCATTCACATCTATATAGGGAGTTATGTTTGGAATACTCATCACAGTATATTCCTAAATATATTAAGAGGAGCATTATTGTTTACCTCCGTCACATTACCCAATGAATTGGAGTTATATATTGGGCTCAGTCACCCTTGGATTATCACAGAACCACCTGTATACGTAAAAAATTCCCAAGAACTATAACATATTCATTATCCATAAAACACGAGTAAATAAAGATAACATTTTCACATTGCAATCACAATATATCATTTCAAGATATTTACATAATCAATGCATCATAAAACATTTTTCAAAATCATCTAAAACATTTAACAATTAGATTTTTCAATCAAAATGTCCCATACCACTTTGAATATTTTGAAAGAAATTTTAATTTCAAAACATTCATGTTCATATAAATATATCCCTAAAACCATTTATGAAACATGGACATTACTGAGAATTCTTTAAAATAATAGAACATTAAAGCATTGAAAATGATATTTTAGTTAAAGTGTTCCTAACTAAATTAGAGAAGCTTCAATACAAATTATTGAGGAATAACATTAATCAAAGCATATAATATCACATGAATAAATAGACTAATGATATAATATTTCCAAGTGATGTATATAAACCATATAAAATTGAATTGGTGTATAATAAAAAATAACATTCAATGTAATATAAATTGAGATAATGTCCATTGCAATGATCATATCCTTAGATTAAGGAAAAATCAATGAAAAAATTATGTGTGAAAAATATGAATACATGCAATATAAGTGGATATTATGTGTAAAACAGTTTGCGTTCATTCAAAAATATTCATAAAATTACATAATCAACAAGTATATGTTGAACCCAAAGAATTGTAATTGGGTTAATAAGTTCTATTACCGTATTTTGATAGCCTAACGACATCACTTAAAAGTTCACAATATTAGTTGATGATATAGAAAATAGCCTCTTGTCACATGGAAATAAATTTTATAGAAATAAAAATATATAATAACATATCTCAAAATTTAAAAATTTAAATTTAAAGACACGACATAAAAGATGTCTTGTATTTGAAGAGAAGAGTGAAATGTTCCCCTATCGATTTGGTAACATACAAAACATACAGCACATGAAAGAAGGATTATACAATGGAGATGTGAATAGCCATAAATTAAGGTATATTTCACCATTAATAAAATCATGGGATGTACATACCCCACACAAAAAGAAAATAGTTGAAAATAAAGCATGAGTCTCACAGGAATAAAAAGTGAGATAAAAACCTCTTACCTGATGTCCAACTTGTCTTGTATATTCCATGTTATTACATAATAATAAATATATGTTAATTTATACTTTCTTAAGAAACTTTTTAATTTTTATTATTCCTTTTATATTTATTATTACCTTTCTATAACAATTAGTTAATTATTTGATTTCATATCGGAGATTTTTTCAATGATCGAAACAGAAGTTAAAAATGAACATGGTATAATTATAAATTGTCGATGTGGTCGAAATTAAATCCTCTATAGATTTATATTAATGATATATATATCATATATATCCCATATATTTGTATTTATAATAGTCCATATCATTTAGATATATGAAAATGAAATGCACTGTTCGCAGCGACGGTAAGCTGTAAGTACGAGTGAACGCTACTACCATTTCATTTTTATCATTTTAAAACAATTGAAAACAAAATTATTAATTGGTATATTATTACTCCAATATAATATAATATTTTATATATGTTACTTAATTTCATTAACACCATCATTTATACATTCCATGTACGAATGGAACGAGACAAATCATTTTGAGGGGGCGGTAGTCTGCACTTCCTAAAATTAAATTATTGCATTTAACCATTATAGAAACCAAAATGTTATTTCATAAATGAAATATACAGAATCATTGGGAAAACATAAACATAATACATATCATATATATATACATTTTATTCATAATGTCCACCATGAGAGACAGTTGGAGATATTTGAACAGTCATCGTTTAGTGAGGCATTAGTTCACCGTCCACGGAAACAGTATGTTCATATCCATTAGATGGAGGTGTTTGGAAGTGTAGTTTGAATCATTCTCATAAAAACACCCTCCAATTTTTATGATACTGGTGTTTTTATAAAAGAAATGAATAAGGTGAGTTTAGGGGGTTGGAGAAGTAAAATAAATGAAAATAACATAAGAGAAGACGTTACCATTAAATCGAGAAACTCCTTTTGGTTTGAACGAAAAGGCTTCCTTGAATATCATTCTGCTTAAGATAAGTGTAATAAGAGGAATATATTGATTTAGAGAGCTTAATTGGGAAGAGTTTGGATGATGCAATGGGGTTTAGATGTGTGAGTAATGGGTTAGAGGTGATGACTTTTTATAAGGGGGAGGAGGGGCTCTTTCGGAATGTTGGAAAACATTATTTTTTTTTAAACTGGTATTCTATTTCAAAAGGTCCAAAACTCATTAAATTCTAAGATAAGTGACTCTTGTTTGAACTAAAATCATCCAATAAAAATCATATTGGTTTGGGATTTTTTTTTAAATTTGATAATTTCATTTAAATCAATTATTTATTAATAAGTTAATCACTGCATCCTCACTATGTCATAAATAATTTTATTTATTGGATGTTTAAAAATTATAAATAAAATACCATGACTTAGAAAATCTTTTTTTATTTCAAACGAATATTAATTGTTGAAGAGATAACTTATATAACACCATGTAATAATTGATTGACTAAAATATATATGTTTTTGTAATTTTTTTCTTTACATTAAATTAATTAATAAAATGTATCATTTTGACTCCTTAGTGGCTCTAGGGGGACCCAAAATCGACCCAAGTATTTCCATGGTCGGACATGTATCATCCAATAGGATTAGGACACGTGTTAGGGTAACTTAATATTATTATAATATTATTTTTTAAACTTATTTAGTAGATTTACTTTTTTAAAATGGTAAATAAAATATTTACTAAGGTAAATATTTATAATTTATAATAATAGAAGTTACCTATTCATACAATTTGGACCTCCTGATTCTATATATGGAATAAAATTTTCCAAATTCAAAACACATAAGTGGCAAAAATTAATTTAAAAATAATTCACTTTTTCAAAACAAAAAATGTGTTTTTAAGAAAAAATATCTATCAAAAGATTGACAATTTTTTATATTGAATTTAAGAGTTAAACTATTTCCAATGACCAACATTTGATAAAATGGAAAATATATAACCCTATTAAATATTAAAATCAATTAAAATAATATTCAAACTATATAAATAATTTTGATTAAAAGGTAATTTTTAATTAAAATGTAGTATATTTCACTATTCATTAAAAAATGTACATTATCAGAAATATACCAAAATTTAATCAAAGTTAATTTTGATGCCCCAATTCTAAATAAGAATATTATTCCATATAATAGAACATATAAAAGTGAATGAAAACTAGATTTAAAAATGGTTTGCTATCAAAAGGTGGTAAATCTACCTTTTAATGAATATTATAATGTTTATGAGTAAAATTGGATTCATTCACATTTTAAGATACCAACATTTATTGAATAAATATAAATACATTTAAAAAACTTGTATAATAATAATATAGTTAGTGATGTTCATTCTTTCCAATACAATGACTATGCATTAACTACCATTTAAAATAATAATAATATTATATATTTTTATGTATAACATAACGTTGTGTGCAACGTATGATTTAAAATATAATTGTTTTTGCATATCTGTTACTCCATCCATTATGGAATCCCATTTAAAGTAAAGTTAATATTTAATTAAAAAATATTAATAAATATGAATATTACATTTTGTTTATTCACCTTTGATGTTACAAATAACCTGACATTTTTAGAAGGTAGGGCAAGGACTGATGCATTTACCATTCTTCTATTCAATTACTGAAAACAATATTCACATTCATTTTGTCCAAATTAATTATACTCCATTTCGAGTTAACATATTCGATGTACTGGATAATGTTACGAACCAGCCTGGGTCGACCCTGAACCAGTCACCCGAGCCGGTCCGCGGCATGTCACGAGGGGCGTTCTCGACCCCTCGGGATGACAACTATTTTCGGGCATCATGTTTTAGTCATTGGGAAGGATTTATCCCAAACAAACTGGGATCCGTAAAAGAAAATGAAAAAACAAAATAGACAACACTAACAACATAAACAAAAAACTTCACAACAACCATACCTCTATGTGACCTCATGGGTCACCATCCAACGAAAAACCAACGTCGCTCCAACACCGAGCGACTCAAACTAGAAGACCTGAACAAAGGGAAACCTGCAACTGGAATAGTAAATCATAGGCGTGAATAGAAAAATACTTAGTTGGAAGGCCAAGAGTAACCAATGCCCTATGTCCTTAACCTGAAAAAGAAAACCAGTCATGCTAGTTTGAAAATAAGGCTAATTTAAAATAATATTTTTAGCATTTTCAAATTCTAATAACAAGATTTTACATTTTAGGAAAACATTTGATTTCCCATACTTTTTCAAGGTATAATTCCAACTTACTTTGGCATTTCAAATTGAATGTAAAACAATTTACTTCAAGGTATGGTTTTCACAATAGAGGGAAACATGCATTAAACCTCTGAAAAGAAAATCACTCCACAAATACCAAAAACATTAGCAAGCACCATGGCAAAAACCCCTAAGGATCATCTATCTCATGTGGGGCCCAAGAACCTCACATCTCAGTGTAAGAGTAACCATAAAAATTATTCTTTCTCATGCACGAGCCACTAGTAGGAGATCATCCATAACCTAGTGGTTCCCGTCATCAACACAAGTTTAGTTATTGTTGTTGTGTCAATCCAGCTAAGTGAAACTAGGCCGGACCCACTTCCCTATCACTAGTACGCTAGTCTAGAATTCCCACCTAGATACCCTAGGTTTTCCATGTTCCCTTTTTCAAATGGTGGTGAGGTTTTATAAAAAAGAAAAAAATGAAAATAACACTTTCTGTATCCAAAACTCACTCAATCTCTCACCACTATTCTCCCTCCTTAATAACATTCCCCCTTTTTTTATACCACGTAACACATCTCATGAATCATACAATAACAAAGACATCATGTTTCTAAAACCAAGGGGCAAGCCTTAAGAGGGAGTTTTCCATTTTAAAATCATTATCAAAGTTTCAAGCAGACCTCATTGCTTTACAAGGAATTTTAAAATTTTATAAAAACAATGTTTCCAAATACCATTAAGTTTCAGAAATCAATTAGAAGCACACTTGCACAAACAAGGTAGCATATATATTAAAACAAGCTTAAAATTATTCTTACAATGGGTTAATCCTTTAATGAAAAACAACATGTCATTAGAAATACCTTCCCGTTTTTAAAAGTCTAAGAAACCACATTTCAAGAACCTCGACCATTTATTCATAACCATATATATATATATATATAGACATACACACACATTTAATATGCATATTATATAAAGGTAGAAGACAAATTTTTAGAAAAATATTAAGCAGTATGGAAATTCTAATTAAAGGTCAGGGCAAAGGGAAACCTAACTCCACTTGCATACTAAACATGGCGACGCAACAGGCCACGCACGGGTGCACTTGTACCCTCAAGCTGCTGACAGTGGTATCACATACTTCTCTTCCAAAACGCCCCATCAATCACCAAAACAATCAAAAACAGACAAATAATTATTCAAAATAATCCAAACAATTGAAAAAATCATGTAACCAACATACCACTAGTGCAAGAGAAACAAAACATACCCAAACCACTCGCTTACGACAGTGGTGTTCATCGCACTCCCAATTTAGGACAAGGCGTGCGGTGACCGGGGCCACGACGGCTGCTCGGGGGGGGGGGGGGGGGACGATGCGATGGTGCTGCGAAAAGCCGGCAGGTTGGAGCGGCTCAAAGGGGGGTGCGGCGAGTAGGGCCGGCCGGGTGCGGGGCAGCCAGATGTAGGCTGGCCGGAGGTGCTGGGCGGCGAGGCGGAAACGCCAGAGGATAGGGGCTAGGCGATGGGGTCGCCAGAGTAGGAGGGTAGCATGGCGGGGTTGCCGGAGGGCAGGACGGCACGACGGGGTTTCCGGAGGGAAGGCGGCGCGGGAGCTGGGCGCCAGGGCGCAGGCCGGACGACGGGCAGATGGGGAGCGGCGGCGACGGGAGACCGGGACGAGGCTAGGGAGAGGCGGCGATGGGAGGCCGGGAGTGTGGGAGTAGGGCCGGAAGGAGGCCGGTGCGGGAGCGGGGGACGCCCAAGGTCGTGCGGGCATGAGGGGAGCGGTGGGGAGCGGGGCTCCAGATGGAGTGGGGCGCGCAGCCGGGGCGCCGAGGCAGAGAGAGGTCAGAGGGGAGAGGAATCAGGGGGGCATGCTTAAGGTAGGGGAAGGGGGTGGCGCCGCATGGGGGGTAGATTTAGGGTTTTAATATATATATATAAATAAAAAATATGATACTAATAATAATAATAACCATACTAATAATAATTATAACATTAAAATAACAATAATAAAATTAAAAAAGAAAAGAAAGGGCAATTGCCCGACACCTGGGCCGACCATGTGGTGTCCACCAATTGTGTGGTGACCGCGCACGGGTCTGAATCCCAGTAAAGGTACTAAACGACATAAATTTTAACTCAGGGCTCGGCCCAGACCTCGAAACTACGAAAAAAATAAAATAAAAAAATGAATACAAATTAAATAAAAAAAGGCGGGTGTGACAATTCTCCCCACCACAAGCATTTTATTCCCCCAGAATGTCACCAAAAAAAGGTAGACAAAACATGAATCAATGCCATGTTGAATGCAAAAGGAACCATAACACGAGAGGACTGGAGAACACGGGGGGGGGGGGGGTGGGGGGTTCCCCTACCACAAGAACTCAACTAGTGCGGAAATTTAACACTCGACCGTACAACCTGAAGAATGGGGGGGGGGGCGACGCGGGAACTCCCAAACTAACCTTTATAACCTAATAGAAACAAAGAATCCACTAAAACATGGAATTCTGGACATATACTAAAACCCTGAACACTACGGAAAAAGAAAACTCTGAGAAGGCTTATCCCCCCAAGTAAACCCAAGAATTCTCACAACGTCGTTTCTCCCAAAGACACTTACATCTCCGAACAAACATAGTCAAACTGAGATCAACTCACGCAAAATCCAAAACACACCTTTAAGAAAAACGCACGATCCAAAACACCATAATCAGACAAACAAGACTGTTTGGATTACAAATGAACTCACTCATCCAAACTTCACGATGACACAATGAACCTACGACAACGCAAAAAACATTAATAGGGGAAGAACAAGAACGGAAGGACCTTTAATTGTTTGTTGCCAACACCAAACATAAAGCCTGAACCAAGGCTTCACACCCCCGGAACTCCTGACTGTGCGCGAGCTTCACCCCGAGACATGTGGCATGTTCTCTAATGGTGGAAGCATCTCCTGCCTCATATTTAGGCAGTGACTTTCTCAAATCACAACGTCTTCTTCAAGCGACGCTTCCTACAAAACATCAATAGATGATCCAAAAAACTGCAATGATGACACGTCATTGAAGGGGTGTGACATGACAGATTTGTATACTTTAAACGTCCATATTGACGGTACAACATTAGACGGTCTAACGAACTGAAAGTCAGAGCCACTACAGAGGACTCTTTAGGAACAGATACATCTGACACACTCTGCTCATCAGATGGGAGACCTTCATGAGCAACTGGATACGGTGGATTGCCAACCGTCTACACTCCAAAGACCAACTCAACAAAAACACCTCATCCACCAACTTCTCAAAAGTGATGCTCCGAAAAAGGAAATATTCACTCTTTGATCTCCGGACAAAGACCCCTGATAAATAGGGATGTCTTTATCAAATATTATGATTCTATCTCTGGAGAAAAGGACACAAGCTCTTTGAAATGGTTAACATATGCCTTCACCATCTGTTGGCATTGTCAAATATGCCCAAACTCTTCCCTTTTCTTCATCTTCACTTTTTCAGGTTTAAACCATCTGACGGGGACAGATTTAACGAAAACCCATGTTACCCCAACTTGCAGTGATGGCGGGGCGAACAACTCCTACTCGTCCAGAGCTGGAACTACGAACAGACCCAAAATGTCAAACACTCTAACATCTTTGGGAGTTCCCAATACCCTGAAGATGCGCTCGACCTCTTCAAGCCACTATGTTGTCTCTAACAGACTCCAATCACCATGAAGGATAGATAACGTCCGAGAAGGACCAAAAATAGGGTAGGACTCATCAAAAACTTTGAGGACCATTCTGGGATACATTTCTGAACAACATATAAAACACCAATCCGAAACCGATAAAATTTGAAGCAACATCAATAAAACACCCTCATCCAACAATAACCAGCTCAAATTCAAAAAAACAAACACAACCCCAAATAAATCACCCCTTTTAGAATCCTTTTATAATTTTAGATTTGAAAACCACCTTCTTTCAAAACCCCTTCCAAATACAAATCCACTTTCGAACCAAAATCACCTTCCAAAACAATTTCCCCCTGAAAAAAACAATTCATAAAACAAGGTCAAACCCCTTGTTTCAAATACACACCCAGGTAATCCCATGAACCATTCCACATGTCTTTATCAGGTTTCCATTCATACGTTCACCAACACACACTTCCCATACATTCTCACACATGTGAAAATGTTCATAAAGAGATCCTGAGATTTCACCCCAAACCATTTTCATCCAAAACTAAGAAAACAACGGATTTACAAATCAAGAGCTTTATGTTTTTAAAACCATTTCATACATTTAATGACCTTTAAAAGAAATCAATCCCATTTTCAAAAACCCTTTTTCATTTCCAAAAAAACGCACATACACCAACCAGAACGAAAACAACACTCAAATTGCATCAAAAACAAGAGTGATGGACTAGTAGTCACGCTTAACTTGGTGACATGGTAGTGGGCCATGTCCCAAGTAAGTGTCGACCACTAGAAGGAATTCAAACCGTGTACCTGGACTCCACATGGGTCACTACACCATGTGAGATCATGTTGTAACATCGGCTTTCCTCTGTTGTCATCCCTAAATTCAAAACAAACTAGGATGAGACAAAGTCTCAATTCTCGGACTACCCCTGGAGACTCAAGGTGCAGAACAGATGAGGGTTCATGACATCATTCCCATAACAACCTCTCGAGACCCGACAATACAAATATCCACCGACCGGACAACCCAAATAACAAGGTTCTCCTCTGATACAATTTTGTCATAAACCATCCCCAGTTGACCCTGAACCGGTCACCAGACCCAGTCCGCGGCAAGTCCTGAAGGGCATTCCCGATCCACTCGAGATGGAAACTAGTGCCGTGCATCATGTTTTAATCGTTGGGAATGATTTAGCCCAAACAAACCATGATCCGTATAAAGAAAACAACTAAACAAAGTAGACAACACTGACAACATAAACAAAAAAACTACACAACAAATGTACCTCCATGTGACCTCGCAGGTCACCATCCAATGAAAAACCAACATCGCTCCAACACCGAGCCACTCAAATTAGAAAACCTGAACAAAGAGATATCTACAACTGGAATGGTAAATGATAGGCATGAGTACAAAAATACTCAATAGGAAATCCAAGAGTAACCAACACCCTATTCCCTAAACATTAAAAAGAAAACCAGTCGTGCTAGTTTGAAAATAAGGCTCATTTAAAATTATTTTTTCAGCTTTTTCAAATTCAAATTATAGTGTAATGTCCCAGACCTCTCTGGCCCATTCCTTTGTCAAAAAGAAGGTCACGAAGTGTTCTGGATGGTAAAATGGACTTTTCCCTCACTTTCCTGAATTTTGAAACTACAAGCTGTGTAGTTTGAGTACACGTCGTGTACCCCCTTGTCGGGTATACCCCGTGTTGAAGGCTGTGTCCTTACCATGTGAGATAAATGGGTACACGCCATGTGTCCTGTACTACACGCCGTGTAGTCCTTCCCCGCGTACGCGTTACCAGTCAACGGCTGTGTGCCATGTTGGAGCCGTGTCCTTGCCGTGTGAGATAAATGAGTACACGCCATGTGTCCAAACTACACGCCGTGTAGTCCTCCCCCGTGTATGCGTTACCTTCAAATCGTGTGTTGACCAATCAACAGCCGCAGAGCCATGTTGGAAGCCGTGTGGAGACCGTGTGAAATAACGGAGTACACACCATGTACCATAAAGTACATGCCGTGTAATTTTCATTTTCTCTCCTATAAACGGAGGGGTCCCCTCCTCCTTTTCAACTCACCCCTCTCCTCCCCTTTCTCTGAGCAGAGTTCTCCCAAAGAGACTCGAAGGCTCTTTCTTCCATAACTTCTTCATCCGAGCTCTGATTTACGATCTGTTAGCAGCCATGGGATGGTAATGACGAGGCGGAACATCCGAGCTTGGATCCATTGTCCTTCCTTAGGCCTTTCCTTTCCGACTTCCACCCGAGGAGGTTTTTTCGGGACCCGACAGAAGTGAAGGATGCCGACGGACGTCTTCTATGGTTGATCCGGGGGAGCGTTGTGATCCGAACTTGTTTAGGTAGGGATATTACCTTCGTCTCTCTAATTTGTGCATCATGAGGGGTGGGTGTTCTCTTGTTTACGTGAAACACTTTTGAACCGGTATAAATAAAGATAATAATTGGTTAAAGAATGGGGATAGGGAAGTTGTTATGTTTATCTTTGTTTATCATATTAATATGTTATGAATTGAATGTGATTCAGCCTACTGAAAATCACGGTCATTGGGGGCCTTTGCTTATGAAATTAAATGTTTCCCTCTCCTTCAAGATTTTATTATGGATGGAAGCTTTGTTAAATGTGGAAATTGGTTAATCACATAAAGTTGGCTGATTAAATGAAAATATGGAACCCTTGTGTGATCACCCCGGTTGAACAAAATAGAATAATGAACATGTGGGTGTCGGCTTGGATACGTGGCATGTGATGGGGGTGTTTTGTGGGTTGTTGTGGTTTGGGTGAGCAGCGAGACCACGGTTGGCTTGGTTGTGGGTTGGTGTGAATGCTATGTTAGTGATGGGCAGCGGGGCTGCGAATAATGGTATTAAAGGGATAATGATGTACAGTGCAGTTGTTGTTATGGTGGTTGGAAGCAGGGCTGCAGGGATGGGTTTAAATGTGAACGGTCTATGGGTTGTGAATAATAAATAAAAGTGGAAGAGTTAATGAATGTTGGGGCGTGGTAATGGAATGGGATTAAATAATCAATGGGTTGGTTGGTTGATAAGGAAGAATTTGTTGTGCTTCTTGTGTTTTCCTAACTTGATTTTTGGATGGCATGGATATGTTTTACGAATGATCGATGTGGTTGGTTGTGGATAGTTGCCCAGTAGTTAAGGAACTAAATAAACTAATTTTGCTGAAACATGAAAACCTAAATGGGGTTGGGGTTGTTTGTTGTATGCATGCTTCATAGTAGCAGTGCCGAGGAACATGCTTAGTTTCTCTGTTTAGAATCTATAGGTTGGGCTGTGTGTTTTGTATACATATATATATATATATATCTGTATCTTTAGTGTTTTATCGCACCCCACCCATGTTGAGCACTTAGTGCTGAACACTCCCATTTCATGGGAGAGGGTGTTTTTCCCTTAGTTACTAGATCCTTCCTTCTCCTTCTCCCCTAGGCTGTGATGGATTGAGGCGACCTTACACCTAAGACTCATTGGGTCGGTTTCGATTGCGGTGGTTCTAGCCCAAGACTCTTTGGGAAGGTTTTACTATTTCCCAATAATCATCCGGATGAGGACCAGGTGTGTGCGGGTGGGATACGTGGTTGTGAGGCCCAGGTGTGTGCGGGCGGGATACGTGGTTGTGAGGCCAAGGTGTGTGCGGGTGCGATACGTGGTTGTGAGGCCCAGGTGTGTGCGGGCGGGATACATGGTTCTAATGCCCAAGTGTGTGCGAGTGGGGAGAGTGTGGAAGCGTCAGGACGATTGCCGTTAGGAAGAGTAGCTAACTAAAGGGAAATGGTGCGGGGTACCCAAATACTCTTGTTCTTATATACTACTACCTGTTGTGATTGTTTTTTTGGTGATTGTGGATGGGGAGGTTGGGTGGATATAATTCCTTGCTAGGATTCTTCTTTTGTTCTCATGGGACATTAGGATGTCTCCCCACTTGTGCACGAGAGCTCTAGGTTTCCCTACTGAGTATACAAGTATGCTCAGCCTACGTTTACTTTGAGGTTTCCAGGAGGACTACCAGGGCCGTGTGAGACCCTACTAGTCGGATAGTTGGAGTTGTTGTTGTTGTTGTACACTTTTTTCTTTTGGTATTGTACTTTGAGCTTTCTTGTACTTGCACCTTGTTATAAAATTGTTTAAACATGCTTGTGGGCTTGGTTAGGGTTTATTTCTATACACTTGCTCTTTTCCTTTTTGGTGGTTGAGTTCTCCTATTTCCCGATATTAAAGAAATAAAAGGGTAATGCCTACCATATTTGTGAAAACTCATACCCTTGGTGCTAGTCACCAACCTGGGGCCTATTGGAGGTGGGACTCGGGGGGTTATTATCTCCCTTTCACCATTGCCAGCTCAGGAGGGGCATCTTTTGTTGGAGGGGGTCGTGACAGAATGGTATCAGAGCTGATGGTTGAGAGATATGATGAAGTCTGGAGTTAGGCATAGTGGGGATTGCATGGGATGGTAGGGTAACAATGTTAGTTAATATTGGCGCGTGATATAAGTCAGGGAAGTCTTGCTAGGACATGGGATTTTAGGGCCCCCCGTGATCCGATGCAAGGACTCTGAGCCCACCGAATGACTAAGTGAGACTACATTGATTGCAGGGTGAAGACCCTAGGGAAGGTACATGCATCATCATGATTGTTTTTTACTTGATTTGGGTGTTCTGGGAATGAAATTGAAATAAAATGATGAAATAAAACCTTGAGAAATTTCCTTACTACTTGGGCTTAAGTGATCATTGTTTACCGTACTTCTATGGAACCTATTCGATATCAGAGAGGCAGAGGAGCTAGGCGTGGACAGTTTCACATAGCAGAGTTGGTAACTCTAGCAGGACCAGAGGTGGTGCGAGGTACGATTTGTTTGTTCAGAACTCTCGTTTCTGCTTTGTTTGATTCGGGAGCTTTGCACTCCTTTTTTGCTCCTGGTCTAGCCCATGCATTGGGATTAGACGTAGAGAGACTTTCCATACCACTGGTGCTGAGTACACTAGTTGAAGACCAGACCAGTGTATCTTGTGTTTTCCAGGGATGTAGCATGACGGTGGGACCACATCGATCTAGTGGGGACCTTCTTCTGTTATAGATGCAGCCATACAATGTCATCCTAGGCATCGACTAGTTGTTTTCTGTTCGTTCTATTATCGACTGCTTCCGGAGAAGAGTCATGTTCTCCAACGTGGACGGGCAGTGTGTAGCTTTTTTTTGGCGAGAGGAGCTATCAGGTGGGAAGCCGGCATCTGGAGCCCCTCCTTTCCTTGTTAGGCGGGTTATTAGTGGTTCCAGCTAATACAGAGATGATGGATGTCCCTGAGGTTGTTGGGGAGTTCCTCGATGTTTTTCCTGAGGAGGTTTTGACTCTATCCCCAGACGTGACATTGAGTTCGGGATAGACTTACAGCCTGGTGCCTGTCAGATTTCGATAGCCCCTTATCGGATTAGACCTTTGGACTTGCGGGAGTTGCGGATTCAGATTGAAGATCTGATGGAGAAGGGTTTTGTTCGACCTAGCGTATTGCCATGGGGTACTCTAGTTTTGTTCGTGAAGAAGTCATATGGTGGTCTCAGGCTATGAATAGACTACCGTAGGTTGAACCAGGTAATGGTCAAGAACCATTACCCCCCTCCAAGGAAAGATGATATCTTCGACCAACTGAGGGATGTAGGTTGGTTTTCTAATATTGATCTACGATCTGGATATCATCAGCTGAGGGTAAAGGATAGTGACATCTCGAAGACGGCTTTCAGGTGTAGGTATGGGCAATTCGAGTTTGTAGTGATGCCGTTTGGAGTTTCGAATGCACCGGCTGTGTTTATGGGACTTATGAACTTTGTCTTCTGAGAGTTTCTGGACCGGTTCATCATCGTGTTTATCGATGAAATCCTGATCTACTTAAGATCAGAGGAGGAGCATGTTGAGCATCTCAGGGCAGTCAAAGAAGTCCTTCGACACCACCAGCATTACAGGAAATTGTCGATGTGTAAGATCTTGACACAAGAAGTACACTTCCTTGGGCATGTAGTGTCTCAGCATGGAGTGTCAGTGGACCCGTCGAAGGTGGAGGAAGTTGTTTCTTGGGATGCACCCAAGAGCATGGCAGAAGTTTGTAGTTTCCTCGGGTTAGCAGGTTACTATCAGAGGTTCGTTTCAAACTTCTCTCGAGTTGCTACTCCATTGACAGCTTTGACTAGGAAGAACCAGTTCTTCATATGGAGCAAGCAATGCCATAAGGCTTTCGATTACCTAAAGGAGAAGTTGGTCAGTTCCCCCATACTCAGGTTTCCAGAGGAAGGGTTGTTTTATGAGGTGTTTTATGATGCTTCTGGCCTTGGTCTAGGGTGCTTGCTGATGCAGAAGAAGGGAGTGATCTATTATGGGTCTAGGCAGTTACGCCCTCATGAGCGTAACTATTCCACCCATGACCTAGAGCTTGCAGCAGTAGTGTTCTCACTAAAGTTGTGGCAAAATTACCTCTTTGGGGAGAACATTGTGGACTTCTAAGATCACAAGAGCCTACGTTATATCTTCTCCCAGCGTGTCCTGAACCTACGGCAGTGGAGATGGGTCGAGTTTCTCCAAGACTATGACTTTGAGATCTCTTACACCGAAGGTAAGGGAAATGTTGTGGCTGATGCCCTGAGTAGGAAGTCGCTTAAGGAAGTGGTTTGGGGATCCACTGGTGCTTGGAAGGCGATGGGAGAGTTGGCTGCCTTGCACTTGGATGCCAGGGTAGAAGGTATTAGAAGCTGTTTGTTTTAGATGACGGTGCAGTCCTCCTTGTTGCAGTAGGTGGAAGAGTCTCAGTAGGGGGACCCTGATCCAGAAGTGATGCATGATCGTGTCGATCAGGGGAACGCTCCAGAAGGATGGTCAGAGGACATCCGACATCAGATACTTTTCCATTGAAGGTTGTTTGTTCCAGAAGCGAGGCATGAGGGAGTTCTCCGTGAGTTCCATAGCTAAGCCTTGGCGGTACATCCAAGAGTTTCAAAAATGTACCGAGGCCTGAGGGAACAGTTTTGGTGGCCCGGGGTGAAATGGGCAGTGGCGGAGTTTGTGGCTAACTGCCTAGTGTGTCAGTAAGTGAAGGTTGAACACCGTGTTCCCAGTGGGTTGTTGCATCCTTTAGATGTCCCCGAGTGGAAGTGGGATGACATCTCAATGGACTTGGTCACAGGACTACCATGAGCTCATGGTTGTTATGATGCTATCTGGGTAGTGGTGGATCGACTGACGAAATCAGCTCACTTCATAGCAATTAAGGAGTCTGGCCCGGTGAGTACCTTAGCACAGAGGTACGTAGACGAGGTTTTGCGGTTGCATGGAGTCCTGAAGACTATCGTCTCGAATCGGGATACTCGGTTTACCTCACGAGTCTGGGGGGGTTACAACATGCATTTGGCACCCAGCTACACCTTATCACTGCTTTCCACCCCCAGACCGATGGGCAGACGGAGCGGACTATCCAGACGTTGGAGGACATGCTGCGAGCATGCGTTCTAGATTTCAGAGGATCATGGGTACAACACTTTCCTTTAGTAGAGTTTTCCTACAACAAAAGATTCCACTCTACTATTGGAATGGCACCGTTTGAGGCTTTGTATGGAAGACCATGTCGTTCACCCATTTGCTGGGCAGAGGTTGGTGAGACAGGTGCTCTTGGGCCAGAGGTAGTGCAGAGCACCACAGAGAATGTCCATCTTGTACGTGAGAGGATGAAAGTGGCTCAGGAGCGACATAAGTCTTATTCGGATCTTCGGAGGAGGCCCTTGGAGTTCGAGGTGGGAGATCATGTGTTCTTGAAGGTTTCCCTTCGACGGGGCAACAAAGGTTTGGGAAAGGGAGTAAGCTCTCACCTAGGTTCATTGGACCTTTTGAGATGCTAAGGCGAGTCGGCGAGGTGGCATATCAGCTGGCCCTGTGACCTCAGTTAGATAAGGTTCATGACGTCTTCCACATCTCCCAGCTTCGTCGGTACTTACACGACGACTCTCACATTATCGACAGGGTAGAGTTAGATATGGGAGATGATGCGACCTTCGAGGAACAACCAGTCAGAATCGAGGATCGTAAAGAGAAGGTGCTCTGTGGACGAACCATTCTATTCGTTCGTGTGTTGTGGAGGCATGGCGGCCTCGAGGAGAGCACTTGGGAGCGGGAGACCCAGATGCACGCTCATTACCCAGAGTTGTTTGGACTTGTGTTTTCCCTTGTTCTTATGAGCTTTCTGTTGATGTTTTACTATGCACCTTTGATATATGGAATGCTTGGCTTGTCGGTTGTGAGACCTTTTGTTTCCTTATTCCCTGGTAATGTATAACATGTCTAGATGTGTGGGGAAATAGAAAAAACTGACCCTTAATCGAGACGAATTAATGCGGATGCGATTGAACCCGTGCGGGTGAGTCAGTGCCGCCTAAACCAGATAATATCTCAACATAGGAGAAGTAATTTCCCAGAACCACATGTTCGAGAAGTGTGTTGGTTGTGCGGTGTTGGGGGTAGTGTAAGTTGGAAAATCCTAATGTATGAAAGTGGGAAGACCCAATTCTTAATCGATACGCATTAATGCGGATGCGATTATACCCGTGTAGGCGATTCAGTGCCGCCTAAAGTGGATAATATCTTGACACAGGAGATGGAATTCCTAACACATATGATTAGGGTTGTTGGTTGGGTTTCTGTAATAACGAGAACCCTAAGAGGTATCTAGTTGGGTTCCTCTAGGTTGGTTTTCGAATTCTCGGGGATGAGAATGTTTTAAGAGGGATCTGATGTAATGGCATGGACCTCTCCGACCCATTCCTTTGTCAAAAATAAGGTCACGAAGTGTTCTGGAGGGTAAAATGGACTTTTCCCACACTTTCCAGAATTTTGAAACTACACGCCGTGTAGTTTGAGTAAACGCCATGTACCCACTTACCGGGTATACCCCATGTTGAAGGTTGTGTCCTTGCCATGTGAGATAAATGAGTACACGCCATGTGTCCAGTACTACACGCTATGTAGTCCTTCCCCTTGTATGCGTTACCAGTCAACGGTTGTGTGCTGTGTTGGAGGCGTGTCCTTGCCTTGTGAGATAAATGAGTACATGCCGTGTAGTCCTCCCCCACGTATGCATTACCCTAAAACCATGTGTTGACCAGTCAACGGCCACAGAGCTGTGTTGGCAGCTGCGTGAAGACTGTGTGAAATAACCGAGTACACGCCGTGTACCATAAAGTGCATGGTGTGTACTTTTTCTTTTCTCTCCTATAAAAGGAGGGGTCCCCTCATCTTTTACAACTCACCCATGCCCCCCCTTTCCTCTGAGTATAGTTCTCCCAAAGAGACATGAAGGCTCTTTATTCTATAACTTCTTCGTCTGAGCTCCGATTTGTGATCCCTCTACAGCCACGGGATCGTAACGACAAGGCGGAACTTCCAAGATTGGATCTGTTGTCTTTCCATCGGCCTTTCCTTTCCAACTTCCACCCGAGGAGGTTTTTCTAGGACCCGAAAGAAGTGACGGACGCCGACGGATGTCTTCTAAGGTTGATTCGGGGGAGCGTTGCAATCATAACCTATTGAGGTAGGGATCTTACCTTCGTCTCTCTAATTTGTGCATCATGCGGGGTGGGTGTTCTCTTGTTTCCGTGAAACACTTTTGAACCAGTTTAGATAAAGATAATAACTGGTTAAAGAATGGGGATGGTGAAGTTGTTATGTTTATCTTTGTTTATCCTATTTATATGTTATGAATTGAATGTGATTATGCCTACTGAAAATCATGGTCATTGGGGGCCTTTGCTTATGCAATTAAGTGTTTCCCTCTCCTTCTGGATTTTCATATGGATGGGAACATTGTTAAATGTGGAAATTGGTTAATGACATAAAGATGGCTGATTAAATGAAAATCTGTAACCCTTGTGTCATCACCCCGGTTGAAAAAAATGGAATAATGAACATGTGGGTGTCGGCTTGGATACGTGGCATGTGATGGGTGTGTTTTGTGGGTTGTTGTGGTTTGGGTGAGCAGCAGGACTCTGATTGGCTTGGTTGTGGGTTGGTGTGAATGCTATGTTAGTGATGGGCAGCGGGGCTGCGATAAATGGTTTTAAAGGGATAATGATGTACAGTGTAGTTGTGGTTATGGTGGTTGGCAGCGGGGCTGCAGAGATGGGATTAAATGTGAATGGACTATGGGTTGTGAATAATAAATAAAAGTGGAAGAGTTAATGAATGGTGGGGCTTGGTAATGGAACGAGATTAAATAATCAATGGGTTGGTTGGTTGATAAGGAAGAATTTTTTGTGCTGCTTGTGTTTTCCTAACTTGATTTGTTGATGGCAGGGATATGTTTTACGAACGATTGATGTGGTTGGTTGTGGATAGTTGCCCAGTAGTTAAGAAACTAAATAAACTAATTCTGTTGAAACATGAAAACCTAAATGGGGTTGGGGTTGTTTGTTGTATGCATGCTTCGTAGTAGCAGTGCCGAGGCACGTGCTCAGTTTCTCTGTTTAGAAGCCATAGGTTGGGCTGTGTGTTTGGTAAACATATATATATATCTGTATCTTTTGTGTTTTATCTCACCCCACCCATGTTGAGCACTTAGTGCTGAACACTCCCATTTCATGGGAGAGGGTGTTTTTTCCTTATTTACTATCTCCTTCCTGCTCCTTCTCCCCTAGGTTGTGATGGCTTGAGGCGACCTTACACCTAAGACTCTTCGGGTAGGTTTCGATTGTGGTGGTTCTAGCCCAAGACTCTTAGGGCAGGTTTTACTGCTTCCCAAGAATCTTCGGGATGAGGCCCAGGTGTGTGCGGGCGGGATACATGGTCGTGGGGCCCAAGTGTGTGTGGGCGGGATATGTGGTTGTGAGGCCTAGGTGTGTGTGGGAGGGATACGTGGTTGTGAGGCCCAGGTGTGTGCGGGCAGGGAGAGTGTGGCAGCGTCATGACGTTCACCATTAGGAAGAGCAGCTAACTAAAGGGAAATGATGTGCGGTACCCAAATACTCTTGTTCTAATATACTACTTCTTGTTGTGATTGTGTTTTTGTGAGTGTGGCTGGTGAGGTTGGGTGGATATAATTCCTTGCTAGGTTTCTTCTGTTGTTCTCAAGGGACATTTGGATGTATCCCCACTTGTGCATGAGAGCATTAGGTTTCTCTTCTGAGTATACTTGTATGCTCACTCTACATTTACCTTCAGGTTTCCAGGAGGACTACCAGGGCCGTGCGGGACCCTACCAGTCTGACAGTTGGAGTTGTTGCTGTTGATGTACAGTTGTTTCTTTTGGTATTGTACTTTGAGATTTCTTGTACTTTCACCTTGTTATAAAATTGTTTAAACATGCATGTGGGCTTGGTTTGGGTTTATTTATATACACTTGTTCTTTTCCTTTTTGGTGGTTGACTTTTCATATTTCCCGATCTTAAAAAAATAAAAGGGTAATGCCTCCCATATTTGTGAAAACTCATACCCTTGGTGCTAGTCGCCAACCCGGGGCCTACTTGAGGTGGGACTCGGGGGTCATTATCTCCCTTTCACCACTACCAGCTCAGGAGGGGCATATTTGGTGGGAGAGGGTTATGAAAAATAGGCTTTTACTTTTAAGGAAAACATTTCATTTCCCATACGTTTTCAAGGTAGAATTCCAACTTACTTTTCCATTTAAAATTGAAAAGAAAACAATTTACATCAAGGTATGGTTTTCAAAAAAGAGGGAAACATGCATTAAACCACTGAAAAGAAAATCACTCCACAAATACCAAAAACAATAGCAAGAACCATGGTGAAAACCCCTAAGGTGCATCTAGCTCATGTGGGGCCCAAGAACCTCACGTCTTAGTGTAAGAGTAACCATAACAAATATCTGTTCTTGTGCACGAGCCACTAGTAGGAAATCATCCATAACCTAGTGGTCCCCATCATCATCAAATGTTTAGATAGTGTTGTCACATCAATCTAGCTAAGTGAAACTAAGCCGGATCCACTCCCATATCACTAGCACGCTAGTCTAGTCCGCCCTCCTAGATACCCCGGGTTTTCCATGTGCCCTTTTTCAGATGGTGGTGAGGTTTTATCAAAGGAACCAAAATGAAAATAACACTTTCATTATCCAAAACTCACTCAATCTCTCACCACCATTCTCCCTCCTTAAGAACATTCCCCCTTTTTTTATACTAGGTAACACATCTCATGAATCACACACTAACACACACATCATGTTTATAAAACCATGGGGCATGCCTTAAGAGGGGTTTTTCCATTTTCAAATCAATATCGAAGGCCCAAGTGGACCTCATTGCTTTACAAGGAATTTTAACATTTTAGAAAAACACTGTTGTACAACACCTTTAGGTTTCAGAAATCAATTAGATGCACACTAGCATAACCAAGGTATCATGTAATTTAAAATAAGCTTAAAATCATTCTTACAATGGGGTAATCCTTTTAATTAAAACAAAATGTCATTAGAAATATCATCCCATTTTTAAAAGTCTAAGCCACCAATTTTCAAGACCCTCGACCATTTCTTCATAACCTGATATATATATATATATATACACACATTTCATATGAATATTATATAAAGGCAGAAGACATATTTTTAGAAACATAACAAGCAGTATGGAAATTCTAATTAAATTTCAGGGCATAGGGAAACCTACCTGAACGCGTAGACCGAACATGGCGACGGGACACACCATGCACGGGCGTGCAAGCACCCACAAGCTACTGACAGTGGTATCATAGACTTCTCTACCAACATGCTGCATCAATCACAAAAACAATAAAAAACACACATAAAATAATTCAAAATAATCCAGACAAGTGAAAAAATCATGTAACCCACCTAAAACTAGCGCAAGAGAAACAAAACAGACCCAAACCACTCGCTTACGGCAGCAGTGTTCATCGTGCGCCCACTATAGAACAAGGCGCCTGGTGACCGAGGCCACGACTGCTGGTCGGGGGGCATTGGACGGTGTGATGATGCTACAAAAATCCGGCGGGTTGGAGCGGCTCAAAGGGGGTGTGGAGAGCCAGGCCGGTCGGGTGCGGGGTAGCTAGAAGCAGGCTGGCAAGAGGCGGGGGCTCACCGGAGGTGCTGACCAGCAAGGCCAAAACGCCGGAGGGAGCGGGATGGGCGGCAGGGTTGCTAGAGAGGGAGGGTGGCGCAGCGGGGTTGCCGGAGGGCAAGGAGGTGTGGGAGCTAGGTGCCTGGGCGGAGGCCGGACGGCGGGCAGACGGGGAGCAGCGGCGATAAGAGACCGGGACGAGGCTGAGGAGCAGGGGTGACGGGAGCCCAGGAGTAGGGCCGGGTGGAGGCCGGTGCAGGAGTGGGGGACGCCGGAGGTCACGCGGGCAGGTGGGGAGCGGCAGGGAGGGGTGCGCTGGACGGAGCAGGGCGTGCGGCCCGGGCGCCGAGGCGGAGAGAGGCCGGAGGGGAGAGGAATCGGGGGGTGCTGAAGGTAGGGGAAGGGGGTAGGCACCGCATGGGTGGTAGATTTAGGATTTTAATATATATATATATATATAATATGATGACTATAAAAATAATAATAATAACTATACTAATAATAATAATAACATAAAAATAACAATAATAAAATAAAATAAAAGAAAATAAAGGGCAATTGCCGGACAACTAGGCCGACCATGCAATGTCTGCCAATTGCGTGGTGACCGCGCATGGGTCAGAAACCCTGTAAAGGTACTAAACGAGAAAAATTTTAACCTGGGGCTCGGCCGATACCTCAGAACTAAGAAAAAAAATAAAAAAAAATAATGAAAACAAATTAAATAACAGAAGGCAGGTGTGACAGATAATCATGCAATGTATTCTATAAACCTCCTATTATAGCATGTCAAACCAAGTAAACTATGAATCGTGGTTATATTTTTTGGTCATGGACAATCTTCAACAACTCTAATTTTAGAAATATTAATAGTTATTCCATCTTTAGAAACAATACAACCAAGGAAATAAATTTTTTTCAACCAAAATTCATACATACTGAATTTTCTATATAGATTCTCGTTATTTATGGTTTGCAAAAGAACCCATAGATGTTTATCATACAATTATTAAAATATAGAATATACCAGAATATAATTAAAAAAAACAGAAAAAAATATCCATGAACTCATGGTATATTCTATTCATAAGATCCATGAATATAGTAAGAGAATTAGTTATCCCAAATGAGAGAAAAACAAATTCATAATTACCATATACAATTTTAAAAGCTATTTATGGAATGTCATCCTCCTTCACATTCATCTGATGGTTCCTAAATCTCAATTCCATTGTGTAAAAGCACAGAGCTCCTTAGAGCTGATCAAACAAGTCATTGATGTGTGGAAAACGATACTTATTTTTAAAATTAATGTAATTAAAAGCTCTATAATCAACGTTAAGTCTCATGGAACCATATTTTCTTTTAATGAATAAAATAGGAGCTCCCCCTATTAAAGTGTTGGGATGAATAATGCCTTTATCAAGAAACTCATGCAAATGATTTTTCAATTTAATGAGTTACATTTGAGCCATTTGACATGGGGGATTTGAAATAGTATTATCATAAAGAACTAAATAAATTGTGAATTCAACTTCCTGATCGTGTATAAAACCAGGTCACCCATCAAGAAAAACATCTAGGTATACATATACCACTAGAACATCATTAATTTGAATAGTTTTGTTTTTTTCAGCAATATGAGAAAGATAACTTTCATTTCCATCCTTCATAAATTTCTCAACTTCGTAATATGTTATCCATTTTATGTGATCGTTATTGAATAAAAACTAAAACTATTTCAGAAAAACCACTTCTTTCTCTCTATAGTCAATCTTAGTATGATAATTAATAAGAAAATCTATATGCAGAGTGAAATAAAACTCAACTAAGGGGAAAACCACAAAGTTTTTAGGTAATTTATTTCCATATATAACAATATGAAGATTCTTAAAATTCATTTTTTTCTATGACATTTCCTACATGTGTTTCAACAATAATTTCTGGTCTCATTTTTTGAGGTGATATTTGTCACGACCCGTCCTCGGGGCCCGTGCCGTGACTACCCCAAGCCCGCCTTCCATAGGCCAGGGGCTGGCGACTAGCACCAAGGCGTAAATCCTGGAAAAAGGGAAGGCATTGCCTTTAAAAAGTAAACAAGCACCATAGAGTAAGCAAGCAGAAAAGTAAACACTAAGTAAAAACTGTAACAAGCTGTGCTGAAAGTAAAAAGGGGCCGAAAATACACGCCCAACTGTAAAGTACAACAGAAAGGAAAAAAACAACTGAAAAGAAAAGCCGCAGCGTCGAGCCGTCCTCTGGAAATCCCGCCTGAAGGGTGGGTATAGATAGCCTCCACAGCTCCTCGGTCCAGCCGTCTGCTCCGAGTACGCCTGCCCAGTGGTCCACCTCCAGGTACCGTCCTACTCCGCAAGCCTCCACCACGATCAGTGCTGTCCGTCGTCTACAACCAACACAACGAGGTGCGGGCATAGCCCATGCAGGGGTGAGTATATGCTACTCAGTAGGGACCCCGAGACCCCTGAAGGTCTCCCAGAATCCACAAAGGATAATCCACAAAGGAAAGATACAATCACAAAGTAACAACCGACATTGCTTAGGTATAGGCTCATACATATACCTAAGTCGTCAATTCTCGTTCGGCTCCAACGTCCGAGCCCAAGCACAACCCAGTCCACACAGGAAAGAAAACGTATACCCACACAGGATAGCACAACACAATCCAAAAAGGAGAGTAAACAGTAATCCACATAGGATAGCTCAACACAATCCACAAAGGAGAGTAAATAGTAAATCCACACAGGATAGCTCAACACAATCCACAAAGGAGAGTAACAGAAGATTCAACTCACACATGTATACTTCTTCGGATGATGATAAAGATGATCACTGATCCATCTAAGTCTTCGTACCCACAAAGGATCGATAGGTACTAACCCCCGCAAAGACCCACACAGGATCAGGCCCACATAGGACCTGTAGGCGCTGGCTCACACAGAACCGCTGAGCGCTGACCCACACAGGATCATACCCACACAGAATCGGGCCCACACAGGACCTGTAGCACTGACCCACGTAGGATCGCTGAGTGCAGTAGTCATCGCAGCCCACTGAGGATCTTTGCACAGTCGTCGCTGTCGAAGTAGCAGTCGCATCCAGCTCTAGGGTTCCGCACACATAAAGCTCGTTCGGGAGGGTCCGCTCCACTAGCCGAGAGGCTGATACATCAACTGACACAATGTCCGAAGTTTATGTATCCAAAAGTTCTGTATCGTCAACAGGAACTCAACGTCGCAGACGGCACGTCAATCGGACGCCCGGTCTGAGAGTTATTGGCCTTTTCGTCCCAGGTGCCCGGTTGGTTTTTAAGGCAAAACCAACCCGACCGTACTCCACCTGCGTCCAAACCTCGGGCGGAGTGAGCCAAAAGATCCATCTCACTTAGAGGAATTCAACAAAGATGACGGCATGTCAATTGGATGTCCGTAGCTCAAGATATGAGCATTTCCGCTCCGAGGGCCCGGTTGGTTTCGTGTACGAACCAACCCGGCCGAACCCAAAGTATTCCGAAACCTTGAGTGAGATATACCGAAACGACCGTCTCGATCCAAATACCGTGTTTCTGCTGACGGCGTGTCGTTCAGAGGCCCGTAGTTCAAGATACGGGCATTTGACCGAAAATGGTCCGTAGACGGGGGGTCCGGGCCCTGGCCGACCTGGCCCGACCCCCCCCCCCCCTGGGTCGGCCGAACCGGGTCGAACCGACCCGGTTGGACCGGCCTGGCTCGGCTTGGCCGAGCGGCCGAGTGCCTGGGCGCTGCCCCCGCGGTCTGGAGATGCCGCGGCCCCTCATGGGCCGCGCTGGAGAACCGTGGACGCGGCTTCTGCCGCGTCCCGTGTTGGCGAACCGGACCCGCGCGGCCGCGGCTTCAGCCGCAGCGGCCTCGTCCGGCGGCGCACTGGGGCGCCTCCGCCTCCGGCTGCCGGCGCCGTTGCGCCTACGACCCGCGCTGCCAGAATCTTCCGCGGGCCACCGGAGTTGCTCCGGTGGTCCGTTTTCCTTATCGTCTGCGCCGGTGCTCCTCCTGGGTTCTGTTCTTCACTGCGGAATCAACAAACTACCCTTGCGTCACGATTTCCATCGCCCGCCAAATCTGCACAACCACGAAGAACGGCGGAGGGTTGTCGGGCCGTGTTTGTTTGGCCCGCACCCTCCGCGTTAGATAAAACAACGGGAGAAAAAAATAATTCAACACATGAAACAACAATTTTAATAAATTAAAATAGTTAATTTGCAACCGGTTCATTAATTTTAAAGAAACGTTCACGGGAAAAGGGCATTCCAAAACATAATCCCTACCTCGTGGAGTCGCACGCGCAGGTTCTTCGCGGATTGATTATCGCGGAGGGAGGGGATCGTCGCGTCGTCGCGGAAGGGTGTCGCGTCGACGAACTCCGAGGTTCAAGAACAAAAGATTTAATTAAAAATAATTAAATCATTCTTGAGTTAAAAACCACAAAGGAAATCCGAAACCCTCACCTCAATGTATGATCGAAGGTTTTTGTTGTGGATTAAAGAGCGTCGCCGAAGAACGTTGCGGGAGAGAAAATGTCGGCGTCGCGGCACACGACGTCGCGTCGTCGATTTCCGCGGGTTCGGCGTTCTTCGTCGGAGGCCGGCGTTCTTCGCGTTCTTCATGTTCTTCGCGAAGAAGGTGAAGGCACAAGAACTTCTGTCAAAACCTCCCAAGGTGTAATCCTCCAAATTCCGTGTTGGTCTTATTTTATTATTATCCCAATAAACGAAAAAGAGGTAAGTAACGACCCATTAATTCGTAGAATTAATTCAACGAAAGAAACAGCCCATTTAATTCACGAATAAAACCCCCCAATTAAATGGTGCGTTAAGAATTTAAGAAAACGTGTCAGTTGACTTTCATAATGACGGGTTTTCGCGGGTGCATTACTTAGCAGAAAGAAACAGCAGGGCTCGTGCGGGCCCCACCTCACAAATATCCTACCAAGAGGGTAGGATATTTCTGGATAGTACCCTATCCATTTCAACTCAGTTTAAGCCGCTTTAAAGTGGCTTCAAGTGGCTTCCAAGTGGCTTAAGTGAAATAAATTAAAGTTGTCGTAAAATTATTTTATTTGTTAACTTTAAGCCCGAAAATTAAAAACCACACCCGAGAAAACGCAACTACGAAAGAGGCGTTTCTAAGAAAATACCGGCGCTGCGATTTCATCGGTGCCCTCAGAATTCGATTCCGGGCAATGGTTCAAAAGTTATAAAAACCCACTCATTCGTTCACTGAACGTACCCAAGCCAAACTTCAGAAAATGATTCCGGGCACACCGGGCCTCGGAATCAGGTGCCGTTAGAAACTGCACTCTAGTAAAATTCCAAAGAAAATTAAGAAAAAAAATTTCCTTGAAATTTACGGGTCTTTACATTACTCCCACCTCAGGGCTTTACGTCCCCGTAATGGTACATCATAAACTAGGAAAACAAATGTGGGTACTGAGCACGCATCTGAGCCTCCCGCTTCCATGTGCTCTCATGGAGGTTCCCGTGCTGCAATCTGATGCGCACAAGAGGAATCGATCGCCCACGTAGGACCCGCTCCTGTCGATCCTCTATCTCCACCGGGACCTCCGTAAAAGCCGCCCCATCATCCAAGTCTAGCTCCCCATGATCAATGATGTGCGTCGGGTCGTGCACGTATCTCCTCAGTTGAGATACGTGGAAGACGTCGTGCACTCGGTGCAACTAAGGTAGTAGAGCCAGGCGATAAGCCACCTCACCAATCCTGCTGAGGACCTAGAAAGGCCCGATGAAGCATGGAGACAACTTGCCACCTCGGCCAAATCTATGCAAACCACATCGAGGTGAGACACGCAAGAAGACGTGGTCTCCATCCTCGAACTCTAGTGGCCTCCGCCTCCTGTCAGCATATGACTTCTGCCGGCTCTGAGCTATCCTCATCCGCTCCTGGATGACCTGGACCTTCTCTGTCGTGGCCCGGACTATCTCTGGTCCCACAAGTGCTGACTCCCCAGGGTCTGTCCAGCACAAAGGAGATCTGCAATGCCAGTCGTACAACGCCTCATATGGTGCCATCCCGATGGTGGAGTGGTAGCTGTTGTTGTACGCGAACTCCACCAAGGGTAGGTGGTCCTCCCAGCTGCGACCAAAGTCGAGGACACATGCGCGGAGCATGTCCTCAAGAGTCTAAATGGCCCTCTCCGTCTGACTATCCGTCTAAGGGTGAAAGGAGGTGCTCATGCGTAGCCACGTCCCGAACGCCTCCTGCCACCCCTTCCAAAGCCGGGATGTAAAACGAGCATCCCGATCAAAGACGATAGTCGATGGCACACCGTGATTCCATACAATCTCCTGAACGTAGATAAGCCCCAAGCTCTCCACTGAGCCCTGCTCTCGGATGGTTAAGAAGTGTGCCGACTTGGTGGGTCGTTCAACAATCACCCAAATGGAGTCGTGACCTCTGGAAGTGCGTGGAAGTCTAGTCACGAAGTCCATATATATGACGTCCTACTTCCACTCTGGGACCTCCAAGGGCTGTACCAAGCCTGCTGGTACCTGATGCTCTGCCTTCACCTGCTGGCAGGTGAGGCCTCGAGAAATGAACTCTGCCACAGCCTTCTTCATGCCTGGCCACCAGTGCTGTCGTCTGAGGTCCTGGAACATCTTCGCCACTCCAGGATGTACAGCCAAAGGAGAAGTGTGAAACTCTCTCAGCACCTCCTCTCGTAAAGTGACTGGTACCAAGGCACGTCCTCTGAAAAGGACATCGTGCTCTGCTCCAAGGGAGAAACCATAAGGTGCCTGTCCCGAGGATATCTGTGCACGCCGTGTATCACAGTCAGCGTCCCCACACTGAGCCTCTCTGACCCGCTGTAGAAGTGGAGGAGAGATGGTGAGAGACTGAAGGAAGGCTGCTCCGTCTCTATCCACGAAGGATATCTGCAAAGCGGCTAGCTGCTCTGTCGCCTCCTCAAGTAGCTGGATGCACGTCCTCCTGCTGAGGGCATCGGCTACCACGTTCCCCTTCCCAGGAGTATAGAATATCTCAAAGTCATACTCCTGGAGGAACTCGAGCCATCGCCGCTGTCTCAGGTTCAGGTCCTTCTGAGAGAAGATGTACCTGAGACTCTGGTGGTCAGAAAAGACTGTAAAGCGCTCTCCCATCAGATAGTGTCGCCATGTCATCAGGGCGAAGACCACTACTGCTAACTCCAGGTCATGGGTAGCGTAGTTCTACTCATGCGGCCTCAACTGAAGTGATTCGTAGGCGATCACTACCCACTCCTGCATCAGGACACATCCGAGTCCAGTCCCTGATGCATCGTAGTAGACTACGTATCCAACTCCCTCCTCAGGCAACCTCAAGATAGGTGCACTGGTCAATCTCTACCTCAGCTCCTGAAAGCTCTGCTGACATCTGTCTGACCACACAAAGGGTTTCCCCTTCTTCCTCAAAGCTGAGAGTGGCGCCGAAACTCTGGAGAAGTCCGACACAAATCTCTGATAGTATCCGGCTAGACCCAAGAAACTCCGCACCTCCATCACGCTCTTGGGTGGTTCCCAAGCTAGCACTGCCTCGATCTTCGCGGGATCCACTGCAACTCCTACCTCAGAAATGACGTGCCCTAGGAAGTGGACCTCACGTAACCAGAACTGGCACTTCGAGATCTTTCCATAAAGCTGGTGCTCTCGGAGTGTGTCCAGTACAACCCGTAATTGGTAGGGGTGCTTCTCCTCCGTCATCGAGTAAACCAAAATGTCGTTGATGAAGACCACGACAAATCGATCGAGGTATGGCTGGAAGATCCTGTTCATGAGGCTCATGAACACTGCTGGAGCATTGGTTACGCAGAAAGGCATAACCAAGAACTCATAGTGGCCATACCGACACCTGAAGGCCGTCTTCTTCACATCCTCACCTCGAACTCTGAGCTGATGATAGCCTGACCTGAGGTATATCTTCGAGAACCACCGTGATCCCTTGAGCTAATCGAAGAGGTCATCAATCCTGGGTAGCAGATACTTGTTCCTAACTGTCACCTGGTTCAGGCAACGATAATCGACACACAGTCGCAAGCTCCCGTCCGCCTTCTTGGCGAACAATATCGGGGAAGCCCAGGGTGAAACACTGGGTCGGATGAACCCCTTGCCCTGCAAGTCCTCCAACTGTACCCGCAGCTCTTGAAGCTCAGCGGGGGCCATCCGATATGCTGGAGTGGATATCGGGTCTATCCTGGGGTATAGATCAATATAAAAGTCTACCTCTCTGCGAGGAGGTATCCCTGGAATGTCGTCGGGGAAGACGTCCGCATACTGATCCACCATTGCAGGAAAACTAGGACTCTGCACGTCCACTGCTCCTAGGATGAGACTAGCCAACTGATGAGTGATTGGCTGTCCTCTCCTCTGCGGGAGTCCATCATGTGCTGCGAAGGCTCTCTTCTCGCTGGTGAAGGTGAACCTGCTCCCGTCGGGGCACACACATCGCACCTTGCGCCTAATGTAGTAAATATGTGCATGGACCATAGATAATCAATCCATGACCAAGATGACGTCGTAAGGCATCAACGCCGCTACAAGAAGTTCCCAGCTAAAGCTCTCACCTCCTAGAGTAAGCTCACACTGCCGACACCAGTGCGTAATCGTCGAGTCTGCTCCCGTAGAAGTCTCTAGCCGTAAGGATCGAGCCAACGGATCTGTCGGAATCCCCGAGCTCTGAACAAGGGCAGTGGATATGAAAGAGTGACTCGCTCCTATGTCTATAAGAACTGCAGAAAGGGTGGAATAGACACAGATCGTACCTCGAATCATCTCTGGCGTGCCGTGGTCGTAGTCATCCACTGCCTGGAGCTGTTCCTGTCTCTGCCCGCCAGCTCCCTGTGGTCGGGGCGGGCCTCCTGGTGGTGGTGGTGGCAGAGCCTCAAAGCGTCTCCCACCACCTGCTGCTCGGCCAGCTCCTCTGCCATGTCCGCCTCCTCCCTGCGGACCACCACGGTCGACCCTCTGCCTCTGCCTGGGTGGCCCCTCCACCGTCTGCTGCTCCTCGGAACGGCGGGTCGGGCAGTCACGAGCCATGTGGCCCTGCCCGCCGCACGCATAGCACTGCCTGCCTCTCGGAAGACTGGCTCCGTGCTGTGTCCCCGCACTGCTGAGCCCGTGTCCCGAGGTCATCTGCCGGAAGGTCTGGTCTGCCTGGAACCCTGAGTCATCCGTCGGCTCCCTGCTGCCGAAGACTCTGCTACCTGCCGCCCTGCGGTAGGTCTCGCTGTGGACTCAGCCAGAAAGCTCTCGATCAAAAGGGCTCGCTCCAGTACCCCTGCCTGGGTCGAGATGCTGAGGGAGATCAGCGATGCCCTGATCTCGTGTCTCAAACCCTGCTCAAAGGTCCGAGCCCGGAAGAAGGGTTCCCGTACCTTGTCGGTCGAGTAGCGAGAAAGATCAGTAAACATCACTGCGTACTGGGCGACCGTCAAGCTGCCATGCCACAGCTGAAGAAGCTCCTGAATGCGCACCACATGGAGGGTGTCCAGGACGAACTCTGAGCGGAAGAGGCTCTCGAAGTCCGTCCAGATGAGGGAGGCCTCATCGTGCACCTGGAGCATCAAGCTCCACCATCGTCCTCCTGCTGCGTGCAGTAGGCTCGCCGCGAGGATCACCATGAGGTCTGATGGTGTCCTCACTAGCCTGAAAACTCGAACGACCACCTCCAGCCTGTCCTCGGCGGCCTGGGGGTCCGACTCCCCACGAAACCTGGGTGGTCGCTGGCGCTGGAACTCGTGTAGAGCTCCAAGGCGACGTGCATCGTCTGCGGTCGGTGCTGGAAGCATCGGGGGCTCGGCGGGTAAAGGTACCGCCAGTGCCTCTACTGTCAACGAGCCCTGTACCGAGGCCCCGTCGCTCGGCGGGCTGTCGTCGCGCTCTACTCTCGGAACCCTAGCTGGCTGCCATCGTGGGGCCATCCTGAAAAGGAAACAAGTGCGCCACGGTCAGAATAATATACCCGGTGAGCTGACACAAGTAATCACAAAGAAAACATGAAACACACATGCAATCAATTTTTCATGCATTAAGTCGGAAATCAGAAGTCAGGGTCCTGGTGTACAGATACGTCAGCCACCGCACCAACACTGGACTCCCTGGACTGATCACCACACTCAATACACTAAACACTATTTCTTCACATAGAAGAAAGATCAGAGTCTGCGGTAGAACCGACCACCTCTGATACCAATTTGTCACGACCCGTCCTCGGGGCTCGTGCCGTGACTACCCCAAGTCCACCTTCCATAGGCCAGGGGCTGGCGACTAGCACCAAGGCGTAAATCCCGGAAAAAGGGAAGGCATTGCCTTTGAAAAGTAAACAAGCACCACAGAGTAAGCAAGCGGAAAATTAAACACTAAGTAAAAACTATAACAAGCTGTGCTGAAAGTAAAAAGGGGCCAGAAATACAAGCCCAACTGTAAAGTACAACTGAAAGGGAAAAACAGCAACTGAAAAGAAAAGCCGCAGCGTCGAGCCGTCCTCTGGAAGTCCCACCTGAAGGGTGGGTACAAATAGCGTCCACAGTTCCTCAGTCCAGCCGTCTGCTCCGAGTATGCCCCACCCGGTGGTCCACCTCCAGGTACCGTCCTGCTCCGCAAGCCTCCACCACGATCAGTGTTGTCCGTTGTCTGTAACCAACACAACGAGGTGCATGCATAACCCGTGCAGGGGTGAGTATAAGCTACTCAGTAGGGACCCTGAGACCCCCGAAGGTCTCCCAGAATCCATAAAGGATAATCCACAAAGGAAAGATACAATCACGAAGTAACAACCTACACTGCTTAGGTATAGGCCCATACATATACCTAAGTCATCAATTCTCGTTCGGCTCCAACGTCCGAGCCCAAGCACAACCCAGTCCACACAGGAAAGAAAACGTATACCCACACAGGATAGCACAACACAATCCACAAAGGAGAGTAAACTGTAATCCACATAGGATAGCTCAACACAATCCACAAAGGAGAGTAAACAGTAAATCCACATAGGATAGCTCAACACAATCCACAAAGGAGAGTAACAGGAGATTCATCTCACACAGGTATACTTCTTCGGATGACGATAAAGATGATCACTGATCCATCTAAGTCATCGGACCCACAAAGGATCGATAGGTACTAACCCCCGTAAAGACCCACACAGGATCGGGCCCACACAGGACCTGTAGGCGCTGGCTCACACAGAACCACTGAGCGCTGACCCACACAGGATCAGACCCACACAGGATTGGGCCCACACAGGACCTGTAGCACTGATCCACGTAGGATCGCTGAGTACAGTAGTCGTCGCAGTCCACTGAGGATTTCTGCACAGTCGTCGCCGCAGTCCACTGAGGATCTCTGCACAATCGTCGCTGTCGAAGTAGCAGTCGCAGCCAGCTCTAGGGTTCCGCACACAGCAAGCTCATTCGGGAGGGTCCGCTCCACGAGCCGAGAGACTGATACATCAAATGACACAAAGTATGAAGTTGATGTATCCAAAAGTTCCATATCATCAATAGGAACTCAACGTCGCAAACGACGCGTCAATCGGACGCCCGGTCTGAGAGTTATTGGCTTTTTCGTCCTAGGTGCCCGGTTGGTTTTTAAGAAAAAACCAACCCGACCATACTCCACCTGCGTCCAAACCTCGGGCGGAGTGAGCCAAAAGATCCGTCTCACTTAGAGGAATTCAACAAAGCTGACGGCACGTCAATCGGACGTCCGTAGCTCAAGATATGAGTGTTTCCGCTCCGAGGGCCCGGTTGGTTTCGTGTACGAACCAACCCGGCCGAACCCAAATTATTCCGAAACCTTGAGTGCGATATACCGAAACGACCGTCTCGATCCAAGGATCGCGTTTCCACTGACGGCGCGTCGTTCGGAGGCCCGTAGCTCAAGATACAGGCATTTGACCGAAAATGGTCTGTAGACGGGGGGTCCGGGCCCGGGCCGACCCCCCTGGGTCGGACGAACCGGGTCGACCCGACCCGGTCCAACCCGGCCAGACCCGGTCCGGTCCGGCCTGGGCGCGGCCCGGCCGGTCGGACCGGCCTTGCTCGGCTCGGCCGCGCGGCCGAGCGCATGGGCGCCGCGGGGCGCTGCCCCCTCGGTCTGGAGATGTCGCGGCCCCACGGGGGCCGAGCTGGAGAACCGCGGACGCGGCTTCTACCGCATCCCATGCGGGCGAACCGGACCCGCGCGGCCATGGGTCCATTGGCCGCCACCGCCGCGCCTGCGACCCGCGCCGCTGGAATCTTCCGCAGGCCACCGGAGTTGCTCCGGTGGTCCGTTTTCCTTCCCGTCTGCGCCGGTGCTCCTCCTGGGTTCCGTTCTTCACTGCGGAATCAACAAACTGCCCTTGCGTCATGATTTCCGTCGCCCGCCAAATCCTCACAACCACGAAGAACGACGGAGGGTTTTCAGGCCGTGTTCGTTTGGCCCGCACCCTCCGCGTTAGATAAAACAACGGGAGAAAAAAATAATTCAACACATGAAACAACAATTTTAATAAATTAAAATTGTTCATTTGCAACCGGTTCTTTAATTTTAGAGAAATGTTCACGGGAAAAGGGCATTCTAAAACATAATCCCTACCTCGTCGAGTCGCACGCGCGGGTTCTTCGCGGATTGATTGTCGCGAAAGGAGGGGATCGTCGCGTCATCGCGGAAGGGTGTCGCGTCGACGAACTCCGAGGTTCAAGAACAAAAGATTTAATTAAAAATAATTAAATAATTCTTGAGTTAAAAACCCCAAAGGAAATCCGAAACCCTCACCTCAACGGATGATTGAAGGTTTTTTTTGCGGATTGAAGAGCGTCGCCGAAGAACGTTTCAGGAGAGGAAACGTCGGTGTCGCGGCACACGGCGTCACGTCGTTGATTTCCTCGGGTTCGGCGTTCTTCGTCGGAGGCCGGCGTTCTTCGCGTTCTTCGCGTTCTTCGCGAAGAAGGTGAAGGCACAAGAACTTCTGTCAAAACCTCCCAAGGTGTAATCCTCCAAACGTCGTGTTGGTCTTATTTTATTATTATGCCATCAAACAAAAAAGAGGCAAGTAACGACCCATTAATTCGTAGAATTAATTCAACGACAGAAACAACCCATTTAATTCATGAATAAAACCGCCCAATTAAATGGTGCGTTAAGAATTTAAGAAAACACGTCAGTTGACTTTCATAATGACGGGTTTTCGCGGGTGCGTTACTTAGCGGAAGGAAACAGAGGGGCTCATGCGGGCCCCACCTCAAAAATATCCTACCAAGAGGGTAGGATATTTCTAGATAGTACCCTATCTGTTTCAACTCAGTTTAAGCCGCTTTTAAGTGGCTTCAAGTGGCTTTCAAGTGGCTTAAGTGAAATAAAATAAAGTTGTCGTAAAATTATTTTATTTCTTAACTTTAAGCCCAAAAATTAAAAACCACACCCGAGCAAACACATATCCGGAAGAGGCATTTCTAAGAAAATACCGGCGCTGCGATTTCATCGGTGCCCTCAGAATTCGATCCCAGGCACCGGTTCAAAAGTTAGAAAAACCCGCTCGTCCGTTCACTGAACGTACCTGAGCCAAACTTCGGAAAATGATTCCGGGCACACCGGGCCTCGGAATCAGGTTCCTTCAGAAGCTTCGCTCTTGTAAAATTTCAAAGAAAATTAAGAAAATATATTTCTTTGAAATTTATGGGTCTTTACAATATTTCCAATTTACCATAATCATTTCTCAGAAATAATGGAATGTGTAGACCTTGTATCAATGAATACATTAGAAAAATTTGATTAAATAAAGAAATTACATAATACCACTTCATTGGATATCCCAGAATCTGATGGCATAGTTGTAAATTATCATACTACACCTTTCAGCTTATAGTCTTCATATATTCCATCACTCAGATCTTTCATTGGGCATCCATTGGCATAATGACCCATGTCGCCAAATTTGAGACACATTAATTTTTTTCTCATCATAAATGATCTTATGATAATTTTCATTATAATATCGGGTCATGTTTATATACTTACCAAATCAAACACACTTCCAAGTGTTAGTAAGGCATTTTCCATTGTTCTTTTTACCACACCTTCCAAAAAATGGAAATTGAACATTCCTTCCATCAGATTTCATTGATTGATTATTACCCATCTTGTGCAATCTAGAAAACTTCATCAATTTTTTCTCAAAGTATATGACATCATCAGAAAACCCCATTTCAACACTCCTAGTACATCTTAAATGTTCCTCATAACGTTTGAATTCTTGGGAGGCCAATTCCCTTCGATATATTGGAATCAATCCTATGTAAAAAACGGTTGATTTTGATACTGTTTTCCAAAATAATATTTGAAGAAAAACGTACTAGTTAGTTGAAATTTTCATCACACATGGACACTAAATCTTCCTCCCTTTTCATTAATACAATGAATTACTTCTCCATCCTACATCAAACCACTTTAGGGAAATGTTTCACAAGGAAAAAACATTTAAATTCATTCCACTGTAGGGCTTCAATATCCTCCCTAAACAGATTTTTCATGACCTATGACCAACTCTAATATGCTTCACCGTAAAATTGATAAATGGAAAGTCGAATAAGTTAATTATTTGAACATTCCATAACATAGAATATATTTTCATGGGCTTTAATACATCCTTTAGCTGCTACTGGGACAGAATACCCATTGAATGTAGGAGGGTGTTGCCTCATAAAAGATTCCAATATCCTCAAGATTGATTATGGTAGCTTTGTTTGTTCTCATTCATGGATTACACCAAATATTATTTCATATGTCAGATCAACCATTACTATCACACACTTCTTATTTTCCATTCCCTACATTCTAAATTGACGATTTTGAAAGATATCCACCACTTTGTTCCTTCCAACTTCATCTTCCCTATTTCTTCTGCAAAAAACCATTCTAAACAGACATATCATAGATGAAGCAACATTGTACTCTTTAAATTCTATACCATTTCCACAAATAATAAGGTAAAAATAATTTATCGTATTCTATTATCATCCTAGTCCCCTTTAATGTATTTCAAATTGTGCTCTACTACAACATATAAGGATCCATCCATAAACATTACATAATCTTAATTTTTAACAAGATTTCACACCATTACATTCCCAAAGATATTTTTTGGTTTTTATTATTAGAATTTTATGACATAACATATACATATCATCCCACCAACATAAAAAGTGTGTACTATTAAATCAGTATCAATTTCTTCAAGAACATAATTTTTTTTACAGAGAAAAAAAGATGATTTCTTTGACAAATCATGACTTAATTATTTCTATTACACATTGTTATAAACTATGAAAAACATTTAAAAACACGGGATGAGCATAAAAATATCATTAAGGGATATAAAATTAAGGAAATAACACATTATTCCATGAATACTTAAAAACCTATGAAATCATTTTCATAACAACATATTTCTCCACCATATATAATTACATTGTGACACATTAGATTTAAATAAAACATTTAATAACATATATAAATTCATAATTTTATCTTCGGGAATTACTTACTAATATTGTAACCCTTGAATCTACCTTCTGATTTGTAACCCTCGTAGCTTCCTTAAAACGTAACCCTCACGGCTACCTTATTGCGTAACCATCATAATTACAAATGGATTAACTATATGGCTGACCTAAAACATACACAAACCAAATGAATTTTATGGATATATAGGTCCGAAAATTAATCATAAAAAATTCTCAATAATGAGAAATATTAATAAAACACGAATAATTATATAAAAACATTGCTTTTGAATTTTTTAAAAAATAATATTAAATGAAAATTGTTTAATGAAAAGTCCCATAAAATATCATATAATTGAAGTGTGAATATTTAGAATGAAAGGAAAATGTGTATAACATATAAATAATCATAATAAAATATAATATTAATTACATTAATTACAAAAATATTCATATTACCCAATATTTAATGAAATAGAAGGTTAACCCAAAGAATTGAAATTGGGCTATGAATCCCCTTACCTTGGGTTCTTCTTACATTAAAATTGATTAAACCTCAGATATAATGCTTAATAGGGTGTTATTAATATTTTATAGAAAAATTATTAATTTTTATAATACCTTATATTGTCATTTCATAACATCATTCTACCCAGTTATTAATGAATTTTTGTTATTTTTATAGTTTCGGGAGCGTTCTTTACAAGATTTCCATGGTCAGTTTGTAGAGGATATTCATTTCGAATGGATGAAAAACTCAAGAAGTAGAATGAAATGGTGTTACTATGTTTCCAAAATATAAAATTATTCCATAAATCAATTTTATTAAATGGTATGAGGATGAATAATTAGATAAATAATTAGCGATATTTGTTTATATAATTTTGGCGGTTCATCGATAATCACTAAATTGTTTCATCATACACCATTAACCTTATGTGAATAAGTTAATTTCAGAACATAATAAAGGTCATATAATAATGTTTACAAACACATTAACCATTTATTTTTTTTCAAAAAAGTTTTTATATAAGTAAAGGAAATTGAAGAGACATTGTCCACAATGTCATCAAACCGACACATCAAAGATGATGTTTTTATTTTTTGAATATGAGGATGGGGAGAGGAACAATGGTGATGATTTTTTTCATAAAAATAATAAAATTACAGAATATATATAATAATTTATCTTCAATTATTTTTATATGTTTAGGATTACTGATTATATGAAAATACAATAATTGAAAAGAAAACATAAGTTAATGAATGAGGATCTTTACCTCTCGATCATTTCTCCTTGAGAACCATTTTGAGGACATCAGTTTATTACTTTTGTTGAGAAAATAATGTATTCGACTTGGGGAAGAGCCTTGGGAAGGGGATGGGTATGATTTTATACTATGATGTAAAATTTAGAGGTTTGAGAGTAAGGTGGGTGTGATGGTGGTATTTATAGTGGAAGTGATGAAGTTTTTAATTAATTTCAAATGACACCTCATTAGTGGTATTTAAAAACACATGGGAATGAACAAGGTTATTCCCATGATATTGGACACATTAGACACCTCATATCATATATTAATACTCATGATTTGACCAGAATGATTACATAATTATGAGGACATAAAACACAGAGAAAACATCTAACTATATTTTTACTATTCACTGAAAATTCAACTATATCTAAATAATCTAAAAAATTCCACATAACGATATTTTAATGAGTTAAATTCAGAAATAAACTCAATTATTTGAAAATAAATTTCTAAATATGATTAAAATATTTTTGAAATAAAAAAATGATTAGAAAAAAAAAATTAAAACAACAACTCATTTTTTTTAAATCCTTGAAAAAATTAATCAAGATATGATTATATTATAACCTTTAGAAAATAAGACATTAATATGATTCAAGGCCATCCACGGTCTGAGGCAGGGCGATCCTCTTTCCCCGAACATATTCATTCTATCACAAGATGTGCTCAGCAACCTGTTACCCAAGGGTATCATTGGAAGAGAGGTAATAGTTTACCGTAGAAAAATGAGAGCTCCCATGGTCTCACGCCTGATGTTTGTGGATAACACCTTCATTTTCACTAATTCTTGCATGCAGTACATTAGTGGAATCAGTAGGATCTTGCAGGAGTACTATCACTGGAGCGGGAAAGTGATTAACAAGGAAAATAGTAACTTCTACATCTCCAATAGAGGCTCTGCCACCTGGATCCCTGTTATTCTGCATAGCCTGGACATGCACAGGGGGTCTTTCACGATGGAGAACCTGGGCGCCCCCATATCCCTAGTAAGGATTCACGTATGTCATTTTGATGCTATCATCAATATGATTACGGACCAGATTCTCAAATGGAATAACATCTACCTTTCGTTCGGGGGCAGGTTTACTCTAGTTAATAGTGTGCTCCTAACCACTCTCGTCCATGCTCTTTCCTCCATCAAAGCCCCGACTAGCATTATTTCTAAGATTTACGAGATACTTGCAGGCTTTATCTGTGACCAGTGTTCATACAGAAGGCACCAATTGGCTTCTTGGCACAGAGTGGTGAGACCAGCTAGAGAGGGCGACATCAATGTTCACCTGCTTAAGGAAACTCTTATCTACATGCATGTGAAGCTTGTATGAGAAGTTCTGCAACAAGAAATGCTTTGGAGGATCACCATGAATGGTTTCATTTCTAGTCTTGAGGCTCGAACCACCGGACAGGCATCGTCGTTTTGGTCCGTTATATCTCCTCTTATCACCTCCCTGAAACCCCACTCCAGATGGATCATAGGGAGGGGGAATCTCTTTATGTCACCACAACTGGGCCGTGATTGTTCATGGCTTCCCTGGATGCCCAGCCACCTCGATCTCTTTCAGAGATACTAGCTCCCACCCGACGTTCATCACCACGGTTCTGGACAATGACCAGCAGGACATCTTCAAACTCATCGAGCTCAACTCCGATCTGGATAGATGTGTTTTCTCTCCCTCTTTCTCAGGGGCCTTCTCCTCAGGAGATTTTCGGCGCACTATGGCTACACCTGTTCAGATCAACCCGTGGGATGAGATCCACTGGTCCAAAGGTACTCCCACTAAAATGAACTTTATTTCCTAGAGGCATAGGAACAATTTCATTCCAACTAAGGAGAACATTAAAGCCTGCGTCATCCCGTTGGCTTCAAGATGTCATTGATGCATGGTCCACTGGGAGGAAAGTACGGAGCACCTGTTTTTTGAAGGAGTCTGGGCAAGGGCGGTGTGGGATTTTTTTGGTGATTTTACTGGTGTTAACGATAACCGCTTGGCTGGCCTTCCATTCCTTGATCAACGGTTCAATGTTGTGGGGAAGAGGGGTCCAGAGAAGAAGGCACATGTTGCGGTCTTCCATGCTAGTTGCTGGACGATCTGGCATGCAAGGAACATGGCTGAACATGAAGGGACCTATGCCTCGATCCAAGGTGTCATTCATAGAACCAAATTCTTTCTTCTAGATATTATCTGATCCGTTGGCAACTGTGAGGATGAGCCTACTCTTAGGAGGCTTCGAGTAAGAAACAATCCTGATACTCCGGGGAGCAGGGTGACAGGTGGTAACTGGGTATGTTGGACACCGCCAAGAAGGGGGCTCAAACATAACACCGATGGGTCGTGCAACAAGGGACTTATACGAGGAGGAGGGGTGGTGCGTAACCTCTCGGGTTCAGTCATCATGGCGTTCTCGGCGCGCTTGGGCCATGGGACTTCCCTCCAGGCAGAGGCCAAGGTGATGTTTGCTTGCCTCCTCCTATTCCATTAGAAGGGGATCTCCTTATCGATGGTAGAAACAGACTCCCAAATTCTCCACAACGCCATGTGAGGCAATGGTACCATCCCATGGTCTATCCTTTACATCATCCGAAAGTGCAGGGGCATGATTGGCACAAATACTAGTGTGTCCCACACGTGGCGAGAAGGCAACAAGGTTGCGGACCACCTTTCCTCCCTTGATGTTGCCGGTTCGGATCCCATTTGTATTCACAAATGTGTCCACCATGAAAGCAGAGGGAGTCAATCTGGTTCGAGGGGTTGTCCTAGGCCTCCACTACTTTCGCCCTCCTTAGTTCCCTCGTCCGGGGCTTTTGGGCCTTTCCTTCTTGAATAATAATTTACACGATGATAACGTTAATACGATTTACTAATCAAAATGGTCATATTACTATTACTGTTAATATTCATTGGGGTCTGATTATATTCACCAAAAAACATTTTGGTTCTATAATATTCCAAATAACATACTAATCACAACTATAAATGTTCATTTTTTTAAATTCAAATCATAGATGTCGAAATATAACGTTTAATCTGTACTTTATAATGATTTCCTTAAAAAAGTGTCATTATAGAGATAATTAGTGTTTCATTCATTTGAATTTTTTTGTAAAACCTTAGGGTGTTACATTTTCTCTCTATTTTATAGATCTTAATGTAATTATTGGATTGAATATTTTAAGGGAGGGGATCCATTTTATAAATGAGTTGGAGTGTATTTTTTTGTAAATACCTAAAAATATTCAACAATAGAAGTCACTGATATCAAATTTTCTTAGAAAAATGATAATCAATTGTGTATATCGAATTAATTATTTATCAATACTACAATAATAAAAATAAACATTTTCAGACATTTTTCTTCCTTATCCACTATGTTTACCAACTTCTAACATTTTAGTTTTCACTAGGGTAATTAGTTTTTCAAAACATGGTCATTTCCCCTTTAATCCAAAACTAAAATGTGAATTATGAGTAAATTTTTCCCAATTTTTGTAAATATTTATTAAAATTTATAACACAAAAATTAAATAAGTAAGTAAAATTAATTATATCATAGATTTATATAAAATAAAACCCCCAATTTTAACCTTAGTTACAGAAAATAAATTTAAATCATGTTAATAATCTATATGAGAAAAAAATGAAGATATTATCAACTAAAATAATTTTTTCTAATGAAAAATCATGAATACATTTTTGGAAAATAAATTCATATAAGTGGTATAAATTATGTTAAAAATAATCCAGAAAATTTTGTCAAAAAATGATTTTTCATGAAATACAATTTTTAAGCTTCAGATAAACATACAAAATTAATATGATTAGTTGATATAATTATTTGGAAATAATATTACTATTAAATATAGAATAAATTAATTTCAGTTACATATTTCTTTAATAATGGTTATTTTAATTAATTAAAATGGAAGAATATTATGCATTCAGAAATAGTTTTAATGTAATTATGTTGTTAACCCTATAAATATCCTTATAATAAATGTGGTATAATTATGATTAAGAAGTAATTAATTATTTTATACATATCTAAATAATAATTGTTTAACCTTGAAATTCATTTTAATGAAAATATGTCACATTTTAAAAAATATGATATTTATAACAATTCACTAAAGAGATTAAAATTTGTAAAATAATATCAAAATATCACTTTAAAATAATTTTCATGTAATGTTTTGGAAAATTTTAATAATTTTATAAAATTTATTTTCTAAAATTGTTATAAATTAATTATAATTCCCAATAATTAATTGAAAAAAACATTTTTGATAAAATATATTTTGATGCATAAAAATTTTTAACTAAAGATTTTAATGACTATATAATAATAATTTATCAATTAATCTATATTCTTTAGGGTATATAAATATATATATATCACAATTTAGTTAATCCTATACATACCATCTAATTTTATAGTTGGGTTATAATGATCATATTTAAATTATATATTTTTATAGGACATTTCTAATCAATGTTTTGTCTTATATATGATATAGATCACAATTTACTTTTTTTAAAATATTAGGATGTTACATTATATCCACCTATGAAAAATTCTATCACCATAATTTTAGCTCGTACTAAATAAATGAGGGTTTTGATACTTCAAAATTCGTTTTTTTGAAACCCCATGTCTTAAAAAGGGATAATAAAACATGCATTTAGAAGAGGGAGAGTGAAATAAGATGGCCATATCGAATAACACATAACTTGGATACAATTTCAATCACAATTAGTGGTATTTTAAAATACATATATGGAAGAAAATAATAAATAATCATGCATAGTGTTAGAGAACATTGATCCAAAATAAAGTGAATGATCAAATGAAATTCAACTACCACAAGACCATAATTTTTTAATGAGTTAAATGGGCAATGATTCATCATAATTGAATGTCATTGGTTAAAATTCATTTTTCAATATAATTTTCCTAATTTTTTGGGATTATTTGACATCCAAATAAATTAATTAAATATACTTTCATGATATATTTAGATTTTATTGAAACAGTTTCACAAATTATTTACTCTTTGATAAATCCCGCATTATCTCTTACTACTTGAAATGAATATCCAATATGATTTTTTATTCCTGAAGCACTAAATTTTTTTAATGAATTATATGCTCAATAAAATAGAGGAAATCACTTCTTTTGTCACTAAATATATATAAAAACAAAAAATGAGTAGTGATTGTCATCTAATATAATACATTAATCTCTAAAACCTAAAATGTAACATCAAATTAACAACATAATATATTCCATAAGTATTTATTTATAATTTTTTTCATATAATTAAAAAACATATTTATTACGAAATTTTGAATTCTAGTGTTTGGCACCACACCCATATCTCTATGCGGTTGTGGGATCAATCCTTGTGGCCTTTTCAGTTGTTATGGGATGGCACCTCATATTTGGGTTGTAATTTTTATGAACAGATGTTAATATAATTCTCGTATTGTTACCAAATTGTATTAACCCTTAATTAAATAATCATAAAAGATATTATAATCCATAAAGGTTGCCAATAACATTAAAATTATGTCCACAAAATTAAAAATATTTATTCTTCAAAAAACCTTTTTGCTAAATCATATACTAAAACAATGGGATATATTTCCATAAATGTTTTTGAAAATATTCTTAATAATTATAATATAAAGATTCATTTTTAATTAACCTGAATACTCATAGATCCATCAATGGAATAATACCAAATATCACAATGTGGAAACTAATAATTAGGAAAAGTAATTTATAGGATGTCTAAATCATGGGGTACTATTTTCAATAAACGACACCATCAGTTTAACCATGGTTATTATTTATTATAATATATTAAAATAATTAATGATTGTTACTAAATAAATTTTTAAATATCCTAATAATATCCCTTGAGATAATCCTATTAGGTTCATATTATGGTCCATTCTTTTGCAACAAGTTGTTATTGATTCAAATCCCAATACATCATTTTCCAGAGTATTATTTAATGTACACACGTACTTTTAGTATATAGATATAAAAATATTGTTAAGAAAAACCAAAAATTAATGTCCTTACTAAAACTATAGTATTTTATAATACACATATTTTCAAATTCTACCATGGGGATATGTTCCATAATTTATAATTTCTTAAATATTTTTCCCATATATTCGATATAATACACTCTAATAAAGAAATATAGAAACTAAATCTAGTATCTTGGATCTGGTAGTTCGTTTATTAAATTATCATAATATTAAATTTATTTCATAAAAAATAATGAAAATTTAAATAGTGTTTTTATTATTGATTCATAATTTAGCGCATAATTTCATTTAAAAATAGAAATTATAAAAAAATAAAAGAAATATTTCTCATCTACGAACACAATTAATTGGTATGTATTCATATTATGGGTGACGAAAAAATGAAGTGTTCAAATAAAATACTCTGTATGGGTTACACATAGCTGAAAATTTCTTGAATTACTAATACAAAATCAATAGGGGTATATAATTAACTAATCTGACATTCTATTTAATCAATAAGATGACTATCATGAATAGATTTGAAATTATCAATACAGAAGGTGAAATAAATGATCAATAATTCAATTTAGTCAATAAGATAAGAAAAAAATGAATCCAAGGTTCAAATCAATGAAATAATATCGTGGATAAGAATAACTACATTATCAGTAAAGGAAATGTATAAAATTCCACAATATGATCTCAAACATCCCTCATTATATACTGTCAATAAAATTCCAAACGTTAGTTTAAAACTCATGTAGGTATAAACCAGAAACCCATTTAATACAAAAGTAATCACTCAACACCTGATAGTATTGACGTATCATGGGGATATAATATTTTTCCCACATTTTTCATGGTATTTCGAGATACTATATCACGTATTTAATTTTTTATTTAATTCATGAATGATATTCCTTATCCAAATTGTCTGCATTGATAAATGAATTTAAATAATTAATATGTCCCCCATCAATAAAAAAATATATTATCAAAATATCATATATAGAAATAGATTATAATTTATGATATAAGAATATTTTTCATATGAATAATAACTATTTATGTGAATTGTAGTGATTAACAATCATATGAAAGTGATTTTTTCTAGGTAATGTAAATTACATTTTATTTAATAATGAATATGGATGTAAAATTTCCCCTATTAAAATTGATAAAAAATAGGACATAAAAAGGATTTGGATAGTATAATTATATCATACCCCTAGATGTGTTTTATTACAATAATCGTTTTTTGTAACTGGCAATTAGAAATACCATAAAAATATCATGACAAACATTTTTTTAATGAAATAAAATTCTAACATAAAATATTAATTTAAAAAAAATATACATACAATTATGAGAAAAATTAATTGAAAATAATCACAGATATGTGTTACATAATCAACAATGAAATTAGTGTTCATAATAGTAAAAATTTTCTATTAATAATAATTATTTTTTAAAAAAATGAAGTCACATTTTTTAATAAAATTTATAATATATGCATTAGAAAATTGATGAAATAATAAATTATATAGATTTTTTGAAATATCAATTCATAGGTATAAATAAGATTATGAAATCATAGTTTACTTTTAAAAACATTTATGTAAACATTTTTTGAAAACATCAATTTGGAGGAAAAAGGGTTTTCAACCAATAAGATAAATAATGACATATTTTATTGAAACCATTTTCCTTCTGTTTTTTAAGAGTGGAAAATTTGGTTAAAACATATTTAATAACCAATGAGGATCAAATAAATGAGATTTAGTATACAATTATCATATTATATCATTCAATGTAAATTTAAACACAATTTTTCCTCATTAAAATGATATTGAAATACAAACCCTTACTTAATTGGTTAATTTTGAATCATAACCCCTGTTAAAGAAATAAAATCAAATTAAAAAATAACTAATTGGAATATATATCAATATAATAATGATATAAAAAATGTAGGTATTATAGAGACCATATAAAATTGAAAAGGTGAATAATAAAAAATATGTCCCAATAGGGTGGAAATTGAGAATAAATCCCCTTGAAATGATCATACAATTGAGGTGAGGATTAATTAATGGATTGAATATGTTTTTCAGATATAAAGCTCATAAAATATTCCAAAAAATAAAATAAAATAATCTAACATAATTACTAAAATATTCATAGAATTTCAAAACCAATAAATAAATAATATTTGAAAATGAAATGAAATTGAGTTATAAAATTACGTACCACTTGGTAACTACTAAGTAAAATACCCTTGGGTGAAATAATTCAAATTAATAAATTAAAATTAAACGAAATATTATTGATTCAGGATATTACACGTAAACATTGTAGTATATAAACCATATTAATGAAATTGATATATAACATTAAAATTTCCCTCAATGAAGGAAAATAGTGATGAAGTCCCATAACTCAAGCTGCACTTTAGATGTTTATGATTTTAGATCATGTATAACGGATTCAGTCATGATATTTATTTATTCTATGAAAATATTAATCTTTATAATACAATATATATGATCTTAACATAATATCTTAATAACCATTTGGTAATGATATGTCATTATTCCCATTGTTTCATGAGTTAGGTTCATTGTTTTCCCATTAATGTTTTAGGATTAATTATATAGTTCAAGTGTATTGAATAATGAAACTTAGTCTAAATTTTTTTATTATTTATATAAATATAATATTTATTCATTATATTATTTTCTTGAATCAATTTTTATTGTACGACATAGAAAATGAATAACAATGCTTCCTCGGGATGGTCGGTTATAGTAACACATGAGAGATGATATAATACACTTAATTGTTGAAATAGTAATAAAGAGGATGAAATATTATATTTTTATAATTACTATCATGTAATAAATAAAAAATTTATTCGTTATTTCTATCAGTATTACTATCCATGTGAATGATTATACAAAAAATAATTAAATCGGTTCATAAGGGGGTTGTCTACTGCACCAATGATTGATGAATTTATTTCCCATGAAATTCCATTTGAGATCGATAAATAATATTTCATAGAAATAATAAAATAATATTTTTTTCAGATACATGTCTGATTATATATATATTAATAATACCATATTGATAGTGATAACATAATAATTAGAAAAGAAATATCTTAGTCATGATGATAATCTTCGCAAAGAGAAACATCCTTTGGATATCTTCTTAATGCCCATAATACGGGAATTATGGGAAGACCATCACCTCAGAAATTTTGATAAGGATTTTTGGGAGAGATTTCGGCTGTTTAAGGTCAATTAATACATATTGAGTGGTGTGAAAAATTAGGGGAGTTGGTTCTCTTTTATAAAGTATAAGGACTTGAATTTTAAAAAATACCCACTTATATTCAATAATCGGATGTAACCCTTATCCAATGTTCATAAAAAAATTAATAATGCAGTGGTTGTAATATATTATATTTACATACATCCAACTAAAAAACATATAATTTTAAAATATTTTATTACCTTATCCACTAAATTTACATAATTTTACCGTTCTTGTTTTCAACATGAAAATAAGTTTTTTTAAATAGGTAATTTATCCATTATATATAAAATAAAATGATCCATTTTGGCTAAAATTGAACTATTATTTCAAAATTTGATAAAAATTTATTAGTGAAAATTTATATTTCTGTGGACAATTAATTTTAACACAAATTTTTGTAAAATATAGATCCATGTTTTTACTAAAATCACATTATATAAATTTTAATTTCATTACTAGTCTTTAAGAGAAAAAATTAATTTTAACTAATTATATAATATTAATTATAATAAATAAAAACATGGAATTATATTTACAAGATTAAATTCAGATAATATGTATTATATTTCTTAAAAATAAACCCAATAATTATCTCGAAAAATTAATTTTCAAAAAATTCATTTTTGAAGAATAAGATAATGTTATGTTATCAATACAACATGTGATCATAATTATATATATTTAAATTAATATATTTATATGTGTAATCTATAAATTTTCTTAACAAAATTCCGTATTAATGATTAGTTTAATAAATTAAAATGGAGGAACATTATGCATTTAAAAAAAGTTTTCAAATGATTATGTTTTGCGTTACAAATGATTAATTTCAAAAAATTACTTATAAAGATGATTAAATTGTAAATTATTATTTAAAACACACATATATACTTCTTGGGAAACATTGAAATTAAATTAAAACCATAATGTGACTTCAAAATTATATTATTTATTGGGAAGAAATGACAACTTTACAATATGCATTATTTTCAATAATCTATTAAAATTAACAATATTTAAAAAAATCCTAAAATTTCAATATAATGTATTGCTGTAGGATAGTAAATTATTGACCATTAAACCTCAATTAAATGTTAATCAATTTTTATTCTTGTTATTCACTTATCCTTGATGTTTAATTATATTTTCTATTTTAGTTTTCACACGGTAACTAGTTTTTTTACATAAGTAATTCACACATTATGAATAAAATCAATTGATCCACATTAGATTATATAAAAACCATAGATATTGAAATAATTCAAATTTTATTAATAAAAATTTCAACATTTCTAGAAAATTATTTCTAAGACAAGTTCCTATGAGTAAAAACCCTTATGTTTTCGACAAATAGAGTAAATAAAGTTTACATTCATTACCAATAATTATGACCAAATAAAAATTTTAAAATATTATATTATAATAATAATTATTATATAAATTATGGAATTAATTTTTAAAAAAATTATATTCAAATATGTGGAATGATTTAATTTAAAACTAAACCGAAAAATTGTATTGAAAATTATTTTTCCAAGAAATGAATTTTTCAAGCATATGATTATCTTATGTTTAATATTTAAAAATTTACCAAAATTAATTGGATTTAAATAAATATATATTAATATATTACAAAAAAAATTCACTTATATATTTTATTATTATTTTTTATTATAATTAACTAATACGGAGGATCTTTACACACATAAAAATAGATTGTAGAAATTTTCATTCTAACCGTATAATTTTACATATACCAAACTATGTTATATTGATTTTTAATATAAAATTATTTTTTCAAAATATAATCAAAAATATTTTCTTAATTACAAATAAAATTCCACGAACAAATCAGATTTCTAAATTACTTATTTTATTGACAAGAAATTCCAATTTTACAAAAAAATGCTATTTTAAAATATTTACATAAACATCAATCTTATCCAATAACTAAAAATTTAATCATAAAATAATTTTAATACTATAACCCAATATATATTTTTTTATTAACAAAACATGTATCAAAAAAATAAATTATTTATAAATCAGAAAGATAAATCGAATAATTAAACAATTTTTTAAGAAAATTTATTTTGAAACATAAAATGAATTTCTAAAAAATTTGAGTGATTTTTTTGTTATGAATATAATAATAAATTTTTTATGTATATATATATTCAATAATTTAGTTGTTACTATTCATACCCGCTACTTCAATGGATTGGTAATAACCATGAAATTTAAATAATATATTATGTTTGTTGTTTAAGAGTGTTGTTTCTTGTAGTACATGATATCAGACAAAATGTTTTCATTTTAAAGTATCAAGTCGTTAAATTGTTATATTTAGGTCATCTCTGTCGATATCAGATATTATTTTTATAAATTATCTTAATAAGTGTAAGGGGACCCACCATAAATTATCCTAAATTGAAGAAATAATGTCATAAGGTGAAATGAAAGTGAAATAATTTAATATATAATGTGCATCAGTATTTATATGGTTATTTACAATTATTATCTTAGTATATTATTGTTCAATACACATATTGACATATTTCAATTAATTAAATATTTTAAATGAGGATGGATGTAGATAAAAATGTGTGAAATATATAATGTGATGATTTTCCTAATACGAACACTATTGGGATGGAATATTGAGTGAAAAAATCATCACTATAATATCTCCATATATTATCAGAATAAAAATCCTTATTGAGAATTAGAGTTCACTAACACAGAAGTCACATGATATTTTTTATTATATGAATCAAAATTCACTAAAATGTAGTGGATCATTCAATCCATAAATTTTCTACCAATGGATTAAAATGAAAGAGAACAAATTTTCTCTTTTCAATGCCCAATGTGGGAAACATTAATCATGGAAATTTCATAGTCTAATGTTTAATGTTGGTTGAAGGAGGACATTTATAGAAAAAATGAGGATAAATTAAGTATTTTATTCTATGAAATTAAATGATATTGAGAAAATATTCATCACCACATATTCATCATGGAATAATATTTTTTAAATTGTAGTGGGAATTTATTAAGATAAATATAAATATTGATAAATAGTATGGTTCATATGAAGAAACAATTATTAAAAATTAATGGTTACAATTTATCTTTATTATATACACTTAAAAACAGATTAGTCATCTCATTATTGGAAGCCAGGTTTGTGCATTATGATATGATTATTGATTGATTATTGTGTGTGAGTTTATTTTAAAATTCATATTGGAATCATTAATATACATGTTCACATATGTTTTAGGATAGATTGGGGTTTTACTACTGGGTTTATACCCAAAACCTCCATCTATATATCAGTAATCTTACAAATGTATTGATTAGGGATCTGATGAAGGGAAATGTCCCAGTGGTTTATAGACGAGGACATGGAGCATGGATTTTAGAGGTGGTACCAGGATATACTCCATATAAATGTTTTAGCGTCTCTATTTATTTAATAGAGATTTTTCATCTAAATTTATATGACCTAACACATCTGGGGTCCTCTTTTATTTTTGATATTCTATGTCTTGAATAAAATTATCATAAAATTATGATATTATTTATGTTAATATTTTAGTGTTGCAAATATTTATTATCATGTTATTGACCATAATGTATAGATATTTTTATCATGGGAATTGTACCCCCATAAATAATTAAGACACTAAACACTAGTCATAAAGTTATTTCATACATATAATCATGGATGAGGTCTATAATAAGTCAACTATAATTGAGTGAATCAACTTTGTAAATATGCTATTTTCATATTATAATTTTTGAAATTTTGTATTAATATCTAAATATTCTTCAATAGTGGATTTTTTTCAAAAACAAAATTTATGTTGTAAATAATTCTTCTCAGCCTCCATTTTTAATATTTCCCATTAATTTCTATATACTATCATTTCCAATATTATTGATTGATTATTTGCAAATAAAAATTCATATATATGTCTCTTTATATATAATTAATTTAAAATTTTATTACTCATTCACATTTTTTGGTTTTCCCAAGAACATCATAAATTTTTAAAAATTTCTTTTATTATTTAATTTATATTTTTTATGTCATCCAATCATAATTTAATTACGTAAAAATTATTTTATTTCCTCGGCCTATGATTTTGGAATGTTTTAGAAAAAATGGTTAAAAAATTATAAAATTAACCTTCTTGGGAACCATTTTGAAAGTGACATTAAACATTATCCTATTTTGAAATTGTGAATAATGGTTTTTAAAATAATTACTTAAGATATATCATTAATTACCTTCTATATATCCCTAATATATATCTCTATGTAATTTAATGATCATAAAATTTAGTTATATATTGTCGCTAATTTTTTTTGTAAAAATTAATCTATGTCAAGGAGTCATTTTATGTATAACATACTAATATGATATGTAACCCATCTTCTATCGTTGATTTTTTAGGAATATATATTAGTAATTTTATATCGAACACATATATATGGTGTTTAAATATTTTGTAGGAATTATAAATTTGTCCACCCAATGCCTTTGGTAAATATTTATATGTCATTAAATAATAATATAATGTGTGAAAATAATTGAATTTACCCATGTTCACAATTCTCTGATTAGACATAATTTAATTTTGATAGTTACTGGTGTGTACTTTTTTTAAATTAAAAATAATATAATTTTAGGTTTCAATAATAATTCCCTTTCACAAATTTATGTATATATATTATAATGGATAACTATGCTCATAATGTCTAGATTTCCTATTATTATCCTTATTCCACCTTTCTATTTTTTCACATGAATTTTTTATTCTTTATGGATAATAATTATTTTATCAGTTCCCTTTATTCTTAGTCAATGGTTTATATATGATAGATTATTATTATACGAAAATCTATAAATATAGATAGAAATCATATAGTATCCATTTATCTATTTAATCATATGCTTCTCCCATGTTCATGTCTTCTTGAATACTTATGATTTTATCTTTTTTGAATCATTAATATGTTTTTTCGATTAGCGTGCATATGGTATCACTCTTCTATAAGTCTCCCATTTCCCATGGTAATCATTGAAGGATTTTTTTAGAGTCTAAATGGATTTAATAAATCAATAAAACGTGACTATAAACCTTTTTATGCGAATCTCCATGATATATAATATAAATAATGAAGTAAAATTGAAAATAAAATCTATTACAAATCTTTTTTAGGACACACTATGTAGGCACTAATAAATATTCATCATCATAATATAGTTTTAAAAACATAAATATGTTTAAAAAAATCATCCAACCTCCATAAATATATAGATAACTATCTGAATCATCTGAGATTCAGATGGGGTAATCATTTTCATTATGGTATGAAAGAAAATGAAAATAAATAGAGGAATATTAAAGATATATATATGTCTCAGGATGATTTATCCATTCATTATGATCTTAATCTATATAACTCTCACTAATAATTCATAATAATGGATTATAAATCTATAAGGAAACCCCTCTTGATTTACATTAATTATTGCACCCATTTTGGACTTATTGATTCCTAGTATGATTCATACACATTTAGAATGAATGAGCTTATATCGATTGAGTTTCATATTATGTAATGAGTCTTATATGTATATCTAATGTGGGTGGATTATCGGTTGTCCATCCAATACTACTAGTATAGGTAGTATTATGTATATATATTTCCCATTATTCCTAGTAAAAAAATTCTATATAATCCATAATATATATATATATATATTAATATATCTGATATATATGGATTTAATCAATATAAATATTTTAATATCCCACTTTCCCAAAATCCTAAAATTAATTGTGTTATTTATCATTATATTATTCTACGTACAATAAATTGTGATACCATATCAAAAAATACATTTATATAAATTCCCAAAAACTTTTCTAAAGTTATCATTATCTAAATATTGCATCTCATTATATGAAATTAATTTTAAATACGCATTGAAAAAACCTTTTGAAATAAATTAAAAATTTTAATATCTCACTGAATTAAATTCAATCACCATTATGTCAAACAAAATGTGTGACCTTAAGGTATTTATAGAATTGGTAAATAATAAAAACCAATTAATCAATATATCTTGAAAACAAAATCCGTTAGAAAATCATCTTTTATTCTCTAGAAATAATGGTTTTTTGTATGATCACCATCATGGAGAAGTATATCAACAATTATTTTTGTGATTCTATAACATAGGAAAATGTTTATTATCATATTTTCAATTTTTATTATATCATCGACTGACTATGGGACACAAATAATGTCATTAAAACAAGGATAAATCATCATATGTCTATTATTAGATTATAAAATAATATTATTAATCAATACATCGTATGGAATTCATCCTTATTAAAAAGTGTATCAAATGTCTCTTACCATGATAGATATACAATATCTAGGTGCAGTATGACACTATTAGATTCCATCTCAATTGAGGGAATATATGTAATACATGTCATAATGTAAGACTAACTTCAAATTGGATATAATACAACTAAATACATTATGATTAATATACCAAACTACCCATTTATTAGATAACTCAATATGTAGACTTCCTTTAGTGTTTATCAATGTTAAAATGTTCTAATTCATGGTATCTCACCAAACATAGGAACATGGGACTCAAAAATGATCCATGCATCCATAGTATACCAATACAGTTGTATAACACACAATGTTGTATACATAGTTGGTTATCCAGCACATAGAAAGAATATGATTTTTTTTCTTAATTAGCTTGTTTTATACCTTTATAAAACAATTATTTTCTTTCTATCCATATCATTTTATTATATACAACAATACTCCTTGAAAAAAAATTGGTACGTATAAAATAATTTTCATACCTTGATAGGGAAATTATCATTTCACTTCATGAAAAACATTTATACATATACAATTATGTATCAAATATTAATGATTTTTTAAATTATTATTTTTAGATTGGAATGTTTTATCTCTTATACAATCATTACGATTATTTATAAAACAAGAAAACAATTGGTTTAACACATAATATATGATAAAATCATAGAACATCCTTACGATTAACACACTAACTCAATTTTTTTAACATATTACATCATATGTAATCCTCATCACATCTCTATGTAACGATTTGTTAAAACACTCCGACTAACACATAATTCAGTTATATCTATTATGAAATCTACTTTATTCAATGGTGATATTTAGGAATCACATTCCAAACTATTATAATTCAAGAAAATATTTAATATTCTAATGTTCATAACCTAAAATGTATTGATTTCATCTTCTATTTTCTACTGATATTTTTTTCTATGTACATCATCATTAAAATTAGAAACCTATTCCATCATAATAGTTTAATGGAATAATGTAACAATGTAAAACATTATTTAACATCTCTACTTAACTCTTTTTGTGAAATGTAAAAATATAATTAACAAAATAATGGTTTCATCTATTATTTGTTAATTTGGATCATTTTTATCTTAAAAAAAATTACTTATATCCTCTTAGACATTTTGGATAACTATAAAACATCGTAATAAGATATAAACACTTTTTTTATTTGAAAATAAAATATATTAATATTTTAGAATAAAAATATAACAAATAAAATAAATTTCTATGTATTATATTTCAATCTATGTGTTTGGAACATTTTAATTTTAAAGGATTATTTATCAAAATATACCAACACTGGGTGGTAGAATAAATTCCCAAGTATATTAATAAATACACGTTTAGATATCATATCCTATATTAAAAAAATACCAATAAATTATTTTAAAAACATGTTACAGAAATTGATGAATCTTAAACCATGCGTATACAATTAATCATCTCATAATTTTAATAATAATTTTTATAACAAACCAACTTCTATTATAACATACGGTTATTGGGATGAAGATGAAAATTATTTACATTGATTCATTGACAAATATTAAATCTATTACTATCAAATCCCTGAGGTACAAAAAATTTACATCCACTAGTGAATATAAACTGTTAGTTCAATCAATTATTCAATTTATTTTGAACTTGTATATATTAAATACACTTTTTAAAAATTATATTTGTTATCACATAAAATTGAAAATAAAATAATTGGTTTCTATAACATTTATTCCTTAAAAAATATCAGTATAAATTCATTAAATTATTCAAGTGTATCATGGTAATTAGAATCAAATTTTACTATTATTATTCAGTATTGAAATATCATCTTTTATGTGATATTAATTATTTTTTAAATAATCTTTTTTGAACATTTTATAAATGTTTTCTTCTTCTTGTTTGATATTTCACAAACATGTTGTTTCTATAAAATACTTTCGATCCTACACATCATATTCATAGTTCATATTTTTTACATTAACCACTATGAGAATATCATGTAAGCACTTATTGAATATAGTCATATTGTTAGAACATTTACATATATGAAAATTGGGTAAATTCTCAAATCATAGCAAGACATTTTATGTATCCCCTTATAGAATGTTATAATAATGAAAAAATACAGAAAATTTCTATCAATGGTAACTTATTTATTTTTATTGAGCATTAATTTTTATTTCACTCTAAAGAGAAATATCATATAATATGTATAACTTATGACTAGTATATCTAATCATGAAGTATCTTTGTTATAAAATAAGAAACTCTTTGTCCTACTTATTTCAATTAAAAATTCGAGATTCAATTCTTTTCATTTTCATACCTTCTATATATTTATAACTCATTATAAAATATAGATTTGATATCATATATCTAATAGAATAAATGAATTGTTTGCTATTAATAATAAATATTTAAGGAACCATTTTTTCCCATTAACATGTTAAATCGTAGAGAATATCCTGTGGAATTTACAATTAAAATTTCCTTGACCTGAGAGAATCTATAACCGCTTCCCTGATCCAAGTCGTCACATGAACTCATGTGTACGTCGCAATATGCCAAAGGGTTTCGACTACCTGTGTGGCCCTAACATGGGATATTGGGAGACTATACCCAATTATCAAAATGAATCCACAATAGTAGTAACAAAAATAGATAAAATTACCAATGGAACAATAAATGGATAGCATGATATAAAACCAATAAGTAAACAAGTATACGTGATTTAACATATGACTGTGGATACTATGTATTCCAAATAGTCATATAATATAATAGATGGACTTGTCTATCAAATGTCTACGATCCTAAAACCAAGTCCCAAACTAGCCATGACATACATAATCCAACCATTTATCCCATGAAAACCCATACACCAAGTCCCGAACAAGAACATTTACTTGAAAACAAGTTGCATCTTCTTGAGTACCCAGGTGACATGGTTGCCTGAGAAGGGTGTGGGTACAACTTAGTTATTCACTAAATATAGTTTCTAATGAAGTAACATATCTATAAAATTGTGTATATAGGTAACATGTTCAATACGTAAAAAATTATAAAGGAAATCATTGATATAGTTATCTAATACCCATTATAAATTATGTTCTCTTGAATTGACAAACCGACAAAACTAAAACAGGTCATACTAGGAGTCTAAGCCAAGACATAAGGGTGACACACACATTTAACCATAAGGTATTTACCTAACCAAAACTCATCTCAAACCCACTAGAAACAATATTATTTTATTAAAATTTCATAATTATTATAATTTCATTAATTATTATTTCATCATTACTAAATTAATCTTCATGTCATGTTCCATGGGTTATGCATTACATCATTTACCCTATTACATAATCCATACAATTACAATTAATAATGATATAATACAAGTACATATATCACTAGCCATAAACACATCACAACAAACACATTATCATCACGTCGATTCCTTATCCTGAGTGGAATGCAAGTGTTAGTGAAATAAAGCATGTCCCCTTCCCAAACCCATGAATTGTGGGGGGGGGTAGAGCATCATTATAAATAGAATCATCCATTTAGAACCTCAATCAGTACCCAACTATACCAATCCAGGTTAACATGGTTATTTTTTCACTCACAACAAATATACCATATCACTACCAAAAACAACCAATAAAAATAGAAATCATAGTCCACAACAATCATCGTGGGAATAAATATTATGACATAAAAAATTAACACATTTCTAATTAAATTAATTTTTTTGTTTATCCACATTCCAATATTTATTCCTAAATCACTAATAATTTTATCTAATTCCCATACATTAACCATGTTAACATCTTCAAGAATTTCATATGATAATTCACATAACCCATTCATCATTTCCTATGTATTATACACTAATGAATTTCAGGTAAAAAATCACAATCCATTTGGAAGTTTCCCATTAATCCAATTTAATCCATTTTCAAATCATTCCAAAGACCCCAGTATTCTATATCATCAACTAAGTCCATTCTTCAATTAGTTCATTTCGTAATCATTCTAGCATAATTACATAATTGTTATGGGTTCTATCTTACTAACCATTAATTTCCATCAATTAAAATGGTCCCATAAGGCATTTATTAAATACAACATGGAAATAAAAACATTTTGAAATACTCAATGAACTCATATTGAAGACACAATTTAAAACACATATCATCCCATTTTAAAAAACTAACACATTCCCTAATAATTTTATTTACATTTTCTAGAACTTATGTCAATTATTAAATGATTTTCACTAAATGAGACCTTGTTCCCATTTCACGCAATAATTGAAATCTTTCATAATACCCCCTTGAAAACATTTGTGGTAAAAAACACATTTTCAAAACATTTCTCACATTCAATCGTCCTTTTCTATAAATAAATCTATAATATGTTCGAATCCAAAATGCAGCATCAAACACATTTCAAATCCATTCAATCATTTAAAAATGAAAACATATAAATTGTTTCAATCAATCAATTAACCCCGAACACACATAAATTCTATTTTCACTACCCATTTTCTCTCATAATACCCCTATATCATGGTTTACTAGTTTTTTCACTAATTATAATGGTCCAGATTTACCTATGGATATCCCTAGGTTTAGTATCACATCATCGATGAACACAAAAAGGTTAATGATGTTTCTTACACCGCTATCTGAGGTCCAAATCCATTTTCATAATCTAGACATAATGTCAGGTTGTAGTAGAGAAATATAATAACTGTATAGAAATATAAGACATCAAGACTATTTGAAATGTTTATAGACCACCTACCTCACGACCTTTGTCGAAAATTTTCTTAATATCCACCTCTGATATGAACTCAAACACCATGAAAATTACAGTCCTAAAATACATTGAATATGATTTTTTAAAAGTTTTAGAAGAATATGAGAGATTCTACGATCCCTAATATGAAAAATAGAAAAAATAGAAGTGTTAGACTATCCTAGATCACGAATTCACACCCAAATGAGCTCTAAACACCTAATAATTGAATGAGAATAACATAATAGAACTATTGGAGGGGTATATTAGTCACCCAAGCTATTGGATGCTGAATAGAGTGTAAAATAGTGGTATAATGAAATAGGTTCATAAGGGAAAACATGAATTTCCAACATTTTAAGGGCCGCATAGTTGGGCCACATGGTTTAAAAACAGTGCGCTAAACATTCAGATAACTATATTAAAAAGGTGACATGTAACATAGTTTCTTAAATGGATCCACTTGGTTTGGAAACCTATATGGTAATCATGTGTTATCCCTCTACCTGAAATTGTTCCAATGCCACACAATTTTCTAGGCTAGGTGCACGGTTGGCACTGACTATGTGCCAACAATGAAATATGAACTATGTGAATCTTTCCTCCTATATAAATTTCCCCATACCTTATAAAAATTATAAAAACTCATAAATAATTCATAAAACACTTAATTAACCATAGAAGAGATTCTATCAAAAAAATAACAAATGAATAACATCTCTAATGATCAAGATCTTATAAACTCCTCCACATTATATCGAATCATTCTTGAGTCAGGCGTCTATGAATTCCCAATCCCTTAAGTCCAAAATTGGTAGACCATTTACCCACTAAAAACCATCACCTTCAATGTATTTATCTAAATTGGACCATGTCATGGAAACTATCAGGCCAATGAAACAGTCCTAACCTAATAACATTTCTCTCACCTTGTTCCACAGTCATAATTCTATTCTTAATAAGGACATATCCACCTAAACACATCATTACCAACTCTATGAAATGGATAATGGTTCCATTAATTCTACCAAACCACCACATGAAATGATACTAACTAGGCACTATATTAACCAACAAGAACAAAACTAAACATTCTCATTTAACCCACTTCGAAATTCATGGCCCAAATCACATCACGCCATCTCACCATTATTATTTTTAAGAACTAATGGTGATACAATCTCAAAATCATTAGAATAAACATCTTGATTTTATACACATTTCATGACCTAACACATTACAAAACCCAAGGATAAATTGTCTCAATTGATTTTGAACATCCTAATAGAATAAAACTACATAATCTTATGATAAAGGTATTGAAAAGTCAACATTTGAGCCATCACTCAATATTGAAACGGATACACCATGATTTCTCTCACCGGGGTCCATCCTACATGAATACACAATTACAAAAATATCTTACCATTTTCCTACAATGGTGATTTATATCATATTATTTATCCTATCACCAACTATCTTTTAGGTACTTGTCACTTCCACTAATTGAGAATGAACCTACATAAATATAATTCAACATTCAGAACATACCCGATATGTTTTCAAACACATAACAATCAATGTTCTATAAGGGAGCCATCCAACAATAACATTTGGACCACTAATTGAAACCTCATATAACGGACTCCTCCATTATTTATATTCATTTGAGGGTTACTTTTTTCTTCCACAGATCCTATTCCAATCACAAAATTTTCTTATCCTTCCAATGTTAAGTATTTCTGGGTCACACCTTATCACACCTATTCATTTTTTCCACAAAAAAGTTTGGCCATCAACGATTGACTTAATCCATTGATTCCCAACCTCCAATATTGGGATATCACCTCATTTACTAGACACAAATCCCCTTTTCACCCATGGAATACCACCATCATCCGCACAGAGCTACTGATGCCATCCCTTAAGTCCAATAAAACTAAACCATCATGACATTTAATATGATTCAAACTGGTTTCATACATCATTGGAAACCTCAAAATACCTCTTTCTCCAAACAATTTTTCATGTTGGGTGTTTATCTGTTTTTCTGGAAATCTCGGTCTTTTTCTAGGGTTCAATGTGTGACCGGTTTTGAGTTATGAATACTTTTCATTGTCTAATTTTCCCATCTTGGTTGACCCTTGGATATTAAGGATGTTTTTGAAAAACAATAAAATTTTTCGCATGAATACACTGTATGTACAACCTGATCACATTTGTGTGTCCTTGTTGGAGTGACTATGGGGTTGCTACTGCATCTGTCGAACAGTCTAGCACACAGTTTAGAAAACCATTCAGTCGTACCCAGAATTAAAATTTAATTTTTTCCAAGATATCCTCAATGAGATTTTTAGAAATATATGTATAAAAATTTGTTTCTCCTAGTGCTTCCAGACATGGGGAGGTCTCCCATCATTTCTAAAGACATTCCCCATCCTCATTTGTTGTATCTCTAATAAAAGGTGAAAGGGTACCAAGATCCCAAGGTGATATTCCTACTCCTTTATTCTCTATATTCCTTCTTCATCCAAATTTTCTTGGTTTTATCTTATCCAATAGTCATGATTGTCTGAGGGTTATGGTGTCTCATGATTTTTATGGGGGTCTTGTTCCTTTATATATGGTTTTCATAAATCTAGGTTGTTCGAACCCCAGGTGGGTGATTTCAGGTGTGTGTTTCCATTCCACCATGGATTTGAGGTAGGTACTCTTATGAACATGACTTTATAATTAATGATCATATATTTCATGATGTTTTCAATTTTTTTACAGTATATATATTTTTATATAAAATTTGGATAATTTTTTTGGAGTGAAAAGTTGTGGTTAAAACCATGTTTTTTGAAAAGTGCTGTTATTATTTTAATATGATGCACACCACATGTTTGTTAAAATTATTTCATGGAATTAAAAAATTATTTTTCATATCTTTAATATGGTTTAATATCTTTAATAAATTTATGGCATTCAATTTGTGTATTACTTCGTTGTCATGTTCTTAAAATTATGTTTTTTGTTAAAAACGGCATGCCATGTGTTCCATGAATTTCCCATTCAGATTTTGTGGGTTATTATTATATAAATTGATTTTTTGGGTTTTATAAATATACTGGACACATTTTAGATGTTATTTGGGAACCCTTAAATGGTTTCCAAATTGGTTTTTGGATTTATATGGTAATGAGGTTTGGTTTTAAAGGTGTTTCGACATGAGCTACTGGTAAATGGTCCGTTTGGAATTTTCTAGAGGTGGTTGTGTTTTGAATTTGTACCCTAGATATTTTAAGTATTTTTTTGTAAATTTTTAGATTCATAAAATGGTTTTTTTCACTTCATTATGGAAAGTGGAATTTTTTGAATTGATAAATGTTAGTTTGATGAAATTTTTAAAGGCTTGTTTGGAACTACATTAAAAAACATCATCTATATTCTGTATTGTACCATTTCGATTCATTTTGTGAATCTTGATATTGATTTATTAAATTTTTTTGGTTATTAAAAATATAGTTTGGTATGGTCTTTGTGGGTGTTTTTCCTTAAAAGAACATTTTTTGAATGGATTTTCCATGCAATGCTTGGTCATACATCTTGAAATTATTTTATGAAAATTTCAAGTGGTTTATTGAAATAGAAAACTGATGTGAAAAGTGGATGGGTACTTTTTGGTGTGTGTATGAATTGGATGGGTAACCTTTTGTGAAAATGGTATCTTATACCTGTTGATCTGGAATGATCATAAAGAGGGAAACTCGAGTATCTAGGTTGGCAGACTATGACTAGTCTTCTAGTGATCTTGTAGTGCCATCATCCATGATTAAAATAACAAGATGGATGATGACAACAATAATAAAACTAGGATGATTATTGGGGTACACTATGAAATTTTGGTTTCCCCTCCTAGTGGCTAGTTCATGAGAATGTTATTGGTTATAGATTCTTTTACCCAAAGATACGAGGTACGAAGGGTGCCACAGCTAAGTAGTTCCTAGCAGTATCCCCTAGACTAGTGCTCATTGGATATTTTTTACTCACCATAAAAATATGGTGGGTTTGGTTGGAAAATTCAGTAGCATGGTTGTTTCCATTAAATGTTATTTTCCATTAAAATTTTCTTAAACTTAAAAATAATTTCCAATTAATGTTGCATCATTTTTAAAAATTCTTACTACCATTTTCTATTTATGAAAACATAAAATGATATTTTCTTTTACTGTTTATAGTTGGAATCCTGATGGGATAACATACTTTTTTATATTGTTGTTTAAACATGAAAATGGATTTTTCACTCATTTTAAATGAAGTGCATTGGGAATATATTATCGAGATGGCCGACTTAATTTTAATCATCTCGCCAAAGTTTTTTTTTTCGGGTTTTACCTCTTGTACATGCTTCTACTTGAGTTTTCTCAATTTGGGAGATGAGTGCTCATTGAGATGAATAGTGACTAGTAGGTTCATAAAGAGATACTGTTATCTTATTGTTTGGTTAGCTGTTTTGTGAATTTGTGGTAAATTTTCAGATTTTGTACAAAAGAAGTTCAACCCGATTTATATATGGTTTGATGTTTGACATCATTACACTGTTGGATATTGTTTATTTATTAGGTGAATTAATTACATTGTATACTCTAATGATTCCTGACACTAGTTTCCATCCAATGGGGACTAGGATTCCCATCGGGACTTGTTGTGGACTGGCTCAGGTGACCGGTTCTGGGTTGACTTGGGATGGGTCATGAGAAATTGGTATCGAATGAAGTGGGATCTTATTAAACCCTGTTTTCCAGAGCACCCATTTATATTTATGAATGTCAAGGTAGATGGAATATGATTGTTGGGACTTGATGGTTATGTGCAAGCAAAGTGTCGTGAACTCTTGCTTGTTCTGGTCTTTGGGATTCCAGGGGATGTTTAGTTTCAATAGTTTGTTTCGACCATTGGAATTATATTGCGATTGGGATATTACAATGGGTGTTGTACAAATGGTATCCGTGATTTCATACGGCTTGGAAATCCTTGTGGATTAATAGAATTCTCTAAAGAAGGCTCTCTTTATTGGCATTGTGTTTTACATATGGCTTCCAACCATGTGCACTACTACAAAAACAGCCTATATCCGCACTAAAAAGGGCTTTAACAGCACTGTAAAGCTCAGTGCTGATATAGGGGGGTCCCTTTGATCATCGCTCTGAAAAGCGCTGATAAATGCATCTTTTATCAGTGCTAAAAAAGCACTGAAAAAAGACCTCTTTATGAGTGCTTTTTTTTAGCGCTGATAAAAGGGGCCTTTATAAGCTCTTTTTTTGCGGTGATAAAGGTCAAAAAATTTTAAAAACAAAATAAACAAAATTAAAAATAATGTGGGAGTGCTTTTATCAGCGCTTTACACCCCCTTTATTAGCGGTTGGAGGTCTCCTGCGCGCTACCCTTCCCGCTCATTCTCATACGCGTGCAACCCCTTCGCTTCCACCCTCACTCGAACCCGGGACCTCCCCCCTTTCGCAGCTACACCTTTAACACTAAGTCATTTAATTTTGTTCTATATTTAATGATATATATATATATAGTTATATTTATTCATATATTTATATATATTCATATTAATATAAATATTGTTATTCATATTATATATAAATATATTAATGTATTAATATATATATTTTTAGTTATAATTTTTATACATATATTTTTTTGTATATTAATATATACATATACAATTAGTTTTAAATACATTTATGAAAAAATATGTTTTTTATCTGTGTTTATAAATAAATAAATACATATATACAAACATACATAGATATATACAACACACAGACACACACAAAGTAACACACGCACACGCACACATATATATTTACGAATAAATACATATATATGTGTATTTGAAAACCCATAGAATGTACTTCTAAAATTAGTTTTAAATAAATTTAGGAAAAAATATGTTATTGATGTGTGTTTATAAGTAAATAAATAAATACATGCATATATACATATATACAACACATAGGCACATCCATGGACACTCACACACACAGACACATATATATTTACAAATAAATACATATATTTGTGTATTTTAAAATATGTAGAATGTTAAAACGACCATAACAAATAATCTAGAATCCCATTTAAATGAAACAACCAGTCAAATCAAAGAAAATGAAACAATATTTGATATGATATGTTGTGCAGGCCTAATGGACATCCAGATCAGAAGTTATACTAGTTTGAATGTTAGCAAATCGGGGTATCCCGACTAAAAACTCAGTTTCGGAGGTCTTTTGGGACTTTTGGGCATGAAAGATGTGATAGAGGATCTTCCTCGGTCGATAGCACGTAGAGCTCGTCGCAGGCTTCGATTTGATATGATGTAGAGCTCAAACGGACACACGGATCAAAAGTTATGGCTGTTTGAAGTTTGAGTTACATTTTCAACATATTTTAGATGTTTTATTAATTGTTTTGATTTTTTGTGTGCTCAAATTGTTATTAAATAATTTTTAACCAATAATAATTAGAAAATAATTAATTAATAATATTTTTTTAAAATATTTTGAAGCCATTTTCTCTAAATTTATTATATATTAAATGTAATAGTCTATTTATACATATCTATAAAATATTTAAAAATATATATATTATATTTATATCAATATAAATATACTTATATAACAAAATATTATTTTTCATGATTTTTTTGAAACATAACATTTATCAGTGCTCGGGAAAAGTGCTGATAAATCCTCTCTTTATCAACACTTTTTTTAGCACTGATAAAAGTGAAATGCATCCCTTGCTTGTTTTTGTAATAGTGGTGGTAGAGTCACCCACTAATACTACTTCCCTTTTGTGGGTCTCTTGGACCATTCTTGAATTCTGAAAATTATTTTTAAAATCCTTGTGTTAGGATTGGGGAAGTGGGTTTTAAAGGAATGGTTTAATTTTGGAAAGTGGAAAATGTGTTTTTAATATTTAATATAAGAAATGTTTTGGACCTATGGGTTTTTAAACAAATATTGGGGATACTATGTAAATGATTTAATGGGATTAAATTTTCATAATGTAAACCTATGGTTTGTTGAAATAAAATTATTTTAGTAAAATAATTGTATAAAATTGGATTTTTTGGGATATTGAATGATGTTTGAATATGATGCATTGGTTTTGAACATTTTTTTTGAGTTGTTGGTGTTTTCTGAATATTGTTTTTCCCTTTATGGATATCAGATTATGGAAAGAGTCTTTAGTGAATTTTTGATAATGGTAAAGGGTTTTTTGGCAGGGAATATTTGTTTTGGGATTTGTATAAAATGAAAATTATTTTGATAAAAGATCAATGGGGTTTCTTTTTCAAGAATGGTAAAATGGTTTTGTGTTTAAAATATAAAAAGGATTTTGGACTTGGTGATTAGTATTCCAAGAGAAGGTACTTGATTTTTGAATTTAGGTGAATGTTTTGTTTTGTAAAATGTGTGTTTTTTGCTTTATCATTTTTCATTTTTGTGGGTGATCACATGAATGGATTTATATGGAATGGTGGATGGGTGCTCGGGGTAACATAGAAATATTCATGTGAGTGAGACTCGATGAAACAATATTGGCGAGTGTAAAAATCCACCAAGTTTTCTTGTTTTATATAGTGTATTAATATAAAAAATTATGGTGTTTTGTAAATTGATGGTTTTTTTGATAGGTTTTATATTTATTATTATTTTTATTTATTCTTTATGATTTCTCGTGGTCTGGAGTGACAATCATGTTGTGTGTTAACATGTAAAAATTTTGCATGCTTAGTTTTGGAGCAATATCTAGTGGGATTCTAAATATTTGTTGGTTGTTGTGATCTAGCTATGGATAGTTCTTCATTTTTAATATTTCCATTTGATCAATCTAAGGATTAATTTCAATGGATAAATCCACCTATTATAATGATTCCTCAACCTGTTTATTGGAATAAATAGCTATTTGGGCTCTATTTAAGGTGGCTCTATGTTATAATGAATATGTCAGTTGTGGTGGGTGTGCTGGATAATATTGATGTGGTTTTCTGTTTTACGTGTCTATTCAGCTCCTCGTTTTGAGTGATGGATAATGGTGTTGTATATCTATTTGTTCCTCTTAGATAAAGGTGTGTTTTTTAGGAGGTGAGTTTCAGGGTGTGTCAAAATCATTTGTTTCATCCTTGCAGTGTTATGTGGATTCATGAGCCACTAGGATAAGTGGATCAAATTTTTGGATTATTAGCTTCTAAATGCATGGAATAAGATGCATCATATATCAGTTCTCTAGCCATAAGACATGGAATGAATCTGGCACATATTTAAGAATCCAAGAGATTTAATAAGTCTTGTTATGTTATGCCCTCTACCATTGTGATAATGAAATTTCAATATTCATATTGTAGGTCCTCTATCAAGGAAATATTCAATTAGTTGCAAATATAATGGTGGAATTACCCCTCATTCAATGTTTGATATGGTTCCTTATATGATTTTGTGTTTCCTTTTAGAGTTCCTAAGTGGACCGCTGACGTGAATCATGTGTGGTCTTGGTTTTATCGATTCATAGGTGAAATGTAAATGGTAGTTTTCAGTTTAGGATTTAGTGGTCCCAATATTGGTCCACTTCCCACCCTTCCCTTTTATTGACGCTCCTTTCCGTCACAGATTCTAAATGAATGAAAAGGAAAAAACCTTGAACCCAACGTGATTCATCCTTTGAAGAATCATCAAAAATTGACAAAGTCATGAACAAAGATTCATTTTTACCTGGGTCACGCAAGTTCCACCAATGTCACACAAGTATACTTGTGATCCGCCTAGTGGTCGCACAGGTGACTTGCGTGCCCTCTTTGAATTTCGCCCACGGTCTTCACTAGCCTATAAATTCCCCCGGTGGCCCCCCATTTCAAGAAAAAAATTTCCAGAAACTCAGATTTGAGCTCCCAGTGCCCTAGTCTCTTCTTGAAGATTCAGAACACTTCTAAGGTAATTTCTTACCTAGAATGGAAGATCTAAAGAGGGAGAGTACGGCCTATGTGTTGAAACTCATCAACACTTGTGCGCCTAAGTGGCAATCCCTTAAGGGAAATGGCCATACATGTGTGCCGCCTTACCCCTTTAATAGAACTTGCATGCCACACTTCTAGAAGCTTCTAGGGATAGTGTTAAGGGCTTGAGCCAAGTCTCTCCCAAGTATTACCCTAAGGGATGACCATCACACAAGTACCCATGTGTCACACAAGTACACATGCGCGACAAGGACTTGCGCACCCACGCAAGACATGCGTTCCCTTCTCTTTTTGGGTGCCCTTCCTGCCCATTTCACCTCTTATATGCTTATCCACAGCTCCTATTCAAGATTCAGCCTTCAAAACCCTCTTTAAAGCCATTTTCTTCGGCATGGTTCCCTTTTTTTCTTCCTTATCTAAAAGGAATTCTATGGAACATCTCTCAAAACCTAGTGATTTACACATCTTTATGTCAATAATATTTGAGATTTCATTCATTCAACCTCATCCTTTAAGATGAGAGAGTCCTTAATTTCGGCCCTCTTCCCAAGTGTAATCCCTAGTCCAAGTTCTCTTAATTTGGTAATCCTCCTTAGGAGTAAGCCGCAAGTCCCCTAAACTGGGCATCCTTCTCAGGAATATGCCCCAGTCATAATATCTAAAATCTAGGCTTCCTTTTCAGGAGTTGGCCCCAATCTCAAAGTTCCCATATCTGGGCATCCTCCTCAGGAGAAAGCCCAAACCATAATTCCCTTAACCTGGGCTTCCTTTTCAGGAGTAATCCCCAGTCTCAAAGTCTACAAATATGGGCATCTTCAGGAATAAGCCCCAAGTCCCTTATTTATAAAATTTCCTTAACATGGGCCTCTTCCTTAGGAGTAATCCCTAGTTTTCAAATCTATTTAACCTGGGACTCCTCCTTAAGATCAAGTCCCAGTCACATGTCCTTTAACCTGGGCCTCCTTCTCAAGAATAATACCCAGTCATAATTTCTCTTAACCAGTCTTAATTTTCTTTTGATCTGGGCTTCCTTCTCAGGAATAAAACCCAATCATAAGACCCTCCTAATTTGGGAATCTTCCTCAGGAGTAAGCCCCAAGTTAGAGTATCCAAATCTCAGTAAAATCACATATACCATTATAGACCTTGTTCCTGGACTTCTTCTCTGAAATAAGTCATGATCTCTATCTATTTGGCCAGTCATACATACCTTATCCCCACATCATTTCATATGATTGCATCTTTCATGGCACAACTATCTAGTTTTAGCAATACCCATTGTTTCTCACACCGAGCAATTCTCACACGATCTTAGAGCGTAAAATTAATTAGGAAATATTTCTTTGAGCCATCAATCATACATAAACATCATACTCTCTTACTCAAACTATGTGGGTTCTGATTCTTTTTCTAAATAAGGATAAGTAGGTATCCCATATACAGGTATGATCCCAACTCCAAAATAATGCATGTCCTTATGAATGAAAATAAACTTCAAGTGCCCCACTGAGTGGCTTTAAAACCAGTATGGTTATCATAATGACCATAGTATTTCTATATAATGTGTCGAAGGATTCCATTGACTAAGAATCTTTAAACAAATACAGATGATTCTCTATTGATTAAGAACCTCGAATACATATAAAAGATTCTCTAAATTTCATAAATATCAATAATTGATTGTCACATCTAAAGGAAAGATTATTTTATACATGGTAATTTAATAAGGATTCACGAACATAACTTAAGTCGATAAAGAGAGTCTCGGAGTAGATAATAATTCCCCTCAAAAAGGTCTGACGAGTCCGACCTCCCATCCTCTAGACCAATGAAAATTCGTAAGCCTTATCAGTTCACAACTAATGATCACCTACCTTTTGAAAGTAGGTCCAAATGGAAATAGAATCATTGGATGTTTTTGGTTCTATGAAAAAACCCGTTAGAAACCTCTTGGAGTGTTTGAACCTTAAATAAATGAGGCCATCCCCATTTCCAGAGGAAACAAAAAATGGTAAACCCGACGTGAATCCTTAACTTGGTTAAAATGATGTTTTACCTATTTGTGAGGCCCCTATTTAAACTCAATGAGAGGGCCCACAAAATAATCAATAACATATGTGCCTATCCAAAAGATGTAGTGGCCGAACATATCTTGATTACGTCTGTTATGTAAAACATGCACTCTTTTCCATGATCCTTTGCATTAAAGAAATGGTTTCTCTTAAGTTCACACCCATGAATACTTCTGCTATGAATAAATATACTGTGAATGCCTCTACTGCTACTCCTGTTGGATCATCGTCTTCTCTGAGGAAGACATCACCTACTCAGTGTCTTCAACCCTAGGTATCAAATGAACTGGTTAAGGAATGCCATCAAAACGGTATGATTCCGACTCTGTAGGCTGCTCGGCAAGCCCTCTAAGTCAATAATTCACCATGTTCGTCTGGACATCAACGACCAGCGATCAAGAAGCAGGTGGTTCCAACCACCATCCTTAACCATTTCGCGTCATTATCCCCGGAATGCAATCACTATTGACTCTCGTATTCTTGGGAGGTGAATGAGCATGTCCCTCAGGGTCTTAATTCAAGGAGACATGAGTCCATCTAGAGGGCTCCCATCAACAATCACCGCCATGCTCGTGCGGCAGTACGCCCTCAACATGATGATGTTATCTTCTCTAGGCATTCGTCTCAGGTTGCTCGAAGCCGAGCAGGAAAGACAAACCACCGGAGGAAAAATACGGTCAACAGTGATCAGGTTCTCATCTCTTCCATCTCTGGAAAAGTCCATCAATCTAACTTGGTGGCAAGGAATGAGAAGGCACACACACCCATCTATTTTAATTCCACTGTCCAGCAAACTCATCTAGTAGCAGCACGCCAATCCCACGAGGAAATTCTGGTGGAGTACTATAGATAGGAACATACACCTATTTATAAATCAGCAGCTAGTCAGCAGGCTCGTCTGACTACACACGATGAAGCCCACCAACCCAATGTGTTGACAATAGGTAAACAGGCACATACACCTGTTTAAACTCATCAATACTGGCAATAGCCTCGTCTGTCAGTATTGAAGGAATCTCATAAACCATGTTTAGCGGAGTGCAATCAGCAGGCACATACACCTTCTAGTATTGATCAAGCCTACCAACAGTCTTGTTTGGTAGCACTCAGAGAATTCAGTCAGAAATCTCTAGCGACAAAGAGGAGGTAGACTCAACTCTCTGCCCCGACACTACATTCATAATTCCCTGACAAGAAAAAGGAGGATAAGAGTAGAAACACACACCTACTCCAAGCACATAATGGAAGTATATCCCTGTTCCGACAGCTGTAGTCACCAAACAAATTCAGTCAATGGTGAAAGAGTAGAAGCAAATCCCTGCTTATATTCTGGATGCCTTCCAGGATATTATAACAGCTTCAGAAGCATCTCAGGGAAAGAAATGAAAATCTATCCCTACTAGTAGAGTGACACATCAAAAGTTCACTCTGGAATAGTCAGACACCTCTATTCTAGTCCCAGATGCTTGTGGGGAATACTCCCCCATATCATACGAACTACCATGTTAGGCACATACACCTGATTTGAGTGGAGATAATCATCCTAACCTGATCATTTAAATTGAGAAGGCACATACACCTTCTCATAATAACCACTTTCATGAAAAAGTGGTTCCTAAAGTGAGTAAGAAGGTGTCTAAGAGAAAGACATGCCCAACACAGTCAATAAATAAAGAGCCAATCTGTAACAAGGCCTTTCTCGATGCTAGAGTTATTGAAGCCCTTAGAAAATTATCTGTTGGAATTCAAGATTCTACTCCCTTATTTCCCAATAGTGGGAACATTAATTCTGAAGGTTTTAATCAGACACTTCTTCATGAAGTCTTGCTTCATGAAAATTCGGTCTATCTTGAAGTTTCATCTTCAGATGAGAGCCACAGGAACCCACTGTGTGGTCAGAAGACCAAGGATAAAAATGTTTCATCTTTTGATGTAACCCACCATGGTTGTCCTCCCCATGATGATGAATTTAACTGTGAAAGTCCTCTCCGCAGTTATAATGCACATTGCCTGGAAAATGCTTCAATGGACAATGTAGTGATGATAAATCTCTCATAACTTGAGGCACTTGAAAATGTGGTGCCAGAAATATCTAAAGCTTTACCACTAGCAGGTGAAATACTTTCTCAATCAGAAGATATCCCAAGGTGTAGGTTATTCTCCGAACCACCCCTGAGTCATCTATATTCTAATTTGATCAGGGAATTCTCTACCAATATTGTTGAATCTGATGAAGCAAAAATGAAGCACCAGCTCTGGTCTAATCAGGTAGAAGAATTATCATTGAATGATAAAGAGGAAGTACTAAATATGAGAAAACAACTGACGAAATGTGAAGTGCCAGTCATGTTTTGGTCTTCAGCTGACTCTCAGTATGACATTCCAGAGATGTTTACGGAAGATGGAATTCATGATATTCATCTCAACATATGGAAAAAATTTTGTCAGTTGAAAAAGAAAATATTATCTTATGATGAATATGAAAATCATGTCAAGATAATAGAAGGGTTACAATGCCCAATTAACTTAACATCTCTATCAGTTTCTCGATATCTGAAGGCTGTAAAGTGGGAGAGAGCCCTTCAGTATTCATGCCTTGGCGCACTAAGAAGATTGTACCAGTTAATTGCCAATGCCCCATCTGGTATTCATATCAGGGGATGGGGTGTTCATGGAGTACTACATTTCACTGTACTCTCCAGTGAGAAAATCCCATCGAAATTGGTATCATGCAATGTTATTGCCCATTGCCGACCAAAGTCAATTGGCTTTGTTTTTGATCAAAGGCTTGCCCATGAACAGGCCTCATCTAGTTCTTCTCAAAATCAAGCATATAGAGAACAAGTTATTGAATTACTCCTGCATCAAGCAAACGAGAATATTGAACATGCCTCTCATTTGGAGCAAGCACATAATCAAGTGACAGAAGTGTCAGAAATCATCCAACAGTCATTTGAGATGGGTGATAAAAGTGGATGCAGGTTGATGCATCCAGCCAATTTCTGGACTAAAGTTAACAAGATCAAGAGGTCTTTCAAGAGAGTCTCAGATATAGCATGTCAGGAACCACCCCTGCTTGCCAGACTGGGGACTCTTTTAACCCAACCCTTAGAACCAATAAATAGGATTCGAGGAGTTGAGCAGGAACAACAGGAACAACCCTAGACCACCAGACTGGGGACTTTTTCAAATCCTCAATCTCTTCCTCGGAGAATGTCAGTCTTCTCTCGATTAGGGAAGAAACCCCAAGAGTAACAAAGAGACAAATTATCAGGAGATTCCCTCCAAATTATAGTTCATCAAGAAGTTCCTAAGGTATCAAATCAACCAAAGGCAATGTCTCGTCAGAGACATGGAAGAAGACATTATCACAGAAATGCTGATAGAAGGGATGCAATGTGTTATGCATCAATTAATGTCATCAATGCCATTGTTGCTGATCCACCAGATGAGGCTCACTCAGAGGGATCAGATAATGAGATTCCTACTCAAGAAGTCGTACGCACATACACAAATGAAGAAGGTGTGCGTACACGAAATCAAAGTCTTACCCAGATCTGGGTGTTCCTTCAAATAACCCACTTCCCCCTCTCCGAAAGGGATCCAACCAAGGGAAAGGAAAGAATCAAGTTACATAACTTTCCTCTGGAGAAGGCCAATTGCCCTCACTAGAGAAAAGATTTGCATAACAGGAGAAAGAAATGATGGAATTGAGGAGGATGAATGCAGATTTATTTTAGGGTAGTCTTCCTCTTAAGCATGCTGAAGTCCATCAACCAAGGGAATTTTTTTCAGCTACTGATAAGGATCTAGAATATCCTCCTTTATCAATACACCCTCATAGGTCTAATCATATGGGTTAAGTGAAACAACAATCGGTGGTTCTACCATTAGTTTCAGTACCGACCACCACATCTGTACGAGCTCCAGTCATTGCACCTGCTCAGGTCCAAGCTCAACCGGATGTTTCTCAAATGTTAATAACTATTATTGAGTCATTAGAATCTCATATGGAAGCTATGGAAGGGAAAAAAGCTCAAATTCAACCAGAAAAGAGATCTTACCCTGAATGGGTTGATGGAATTCCTCCCCCATCAAATTTTTCAAGTACCACATTCCCAATATTTAATAGTTCGAGAGTCCCAGATAAATACTTAACACATTTTTTTTCTCATTTGGATCCTATGATGGGAACCCATTATCAAAAAGAATTAGTTAAGTTCAGGTGTATTGTACAGTCATTACAAGGGCCTGCATTTGTCTAGTACACAATCTTGCAATCCCAGTCAATTACCGGGTGGGAGGATCTCCATCAATGATTCCTTCTTCAATTCAGCTCAACTTTTCCAAAGACAACATTTTTTGATCTTACAAATTTTAAGCAAAGGGTGAATGAAAGGGTTTCTAATTTCATTACTCGCTGGAAGGGATTAACATATTCCATAATCTTAGAACTCCCTCAAGAATAATTGTTGTCATTCTTTGTGTAAAATTTGCGTGATGAATTACACACGTCGTTGATCCCTGTGAAATACACAGGAGGGTTTTGAGACCTTACTTCAATCGCTCAACAGATTGATGATTCTATTATGAAGACTATGGATAAAACTCGTGTAATTCCATCATCTCCAGAAAGGAGAAAGGGTTACAATTAAACCACTACATTTATGCTTAAACAAGCACTTGTACCTACTTCTACTTCAAATCATTCATCTTCTCGAAGGGCTCCACCTCCTGATCATCAACAACAGAGGCCGTTTCTTTTAGATGATCAATGTGATCAATGATGGAAAAAATTTGAGGATTTGAAGAGCAAAGTTAACTCTTTCCGAAATGAACATGTTCCTGGATACTTAATTTCGGCTCTATAAAATAATTTGGTTCAATATACAAGGCCCAAGAGGCCGAATAAGGAAGGAGATAAAGACCATCCCAACTATTTCCCATTTCATCAGATGTTGGGGCATCCCATTCAAGATTTTTTTGTATTCAAAAACCTCATAAAAAAATTGTCGACTCGGGGAAAGTTAAATTGAACGGTTCTTCACCTCAGGTGGCATGTGTTACTGCTACAAATCTAGAGGAAGAAGGTGAGTGGCAAGAAGTAAAAAAGAAAAAATGCGTAGAAATATGATGATTGGATGGTAAAAAAATGATTAACCAAACTAATTCTATTTTGGAAACATAATTGAAGAAACCAATTGTGTCTTATGCTATGAATTCCATTGCAAAACCCTCTTCACCAGAGGGATAATTCTCAATGAAACAACATAATTCAAAGAAATAATAACAATCAGAAGAAGATGAAATCATGTCAAAGCTTATGTTGTCTCTGACTATGGCAGATTTTATGCCATCTACTTCGAACCCACGGGCACCGGCCCACCAAAAGGCACAACCTAAATTAGCTAATTAGGCAGAGCCTTCATCAGATGAAGATTTAATCTTTGGTTCTATTAATATGATTCACTTATCAGATCCTTATGCTAGTCACAGTTTCGATTTTCTGAGCATGAGTTCACTGTATCAAACAGAGGAATCCGAGGATGTTCTAGAGGTCTGGGATACAGAGGAAGACATGGATCTTTCAGAGGCCACTATTCTAATTCTACCCCTGCTAGAACTGTGTATGCGGTAGAAACTTGTGGCAGAGCCCTTCAATGAGCTCAACAAGAACAAGAAAGTTATTCCACACAAATCACATTCAGTCCTGGCACAGTTATTCTGGAATATCGTTTGGAGGATCCACCTTCTTCCTCTCAGTTGGTAAATAGACCAAATCAGTCTAATCCTCCAATGCTAGGAATATTACCAACTCCTACCCCTATGAAAGATGCATCTACTTCCAAAGCATCAACTTCTAAGGTACCTACGAAACAACATGTTCCTGTTGGGAAACATAGACCTTTGGTTCAAAATTATGATGTATTGAAACACTTGGCCCAAGTACCGGCCATGTTGTCAATTCTGGATGCATTTAATTTATCAAAGGATCTTCGAGAGGCACTCATCGAGGCTTTCTCAAGTCCTCAGGAGTTTGAAACTGAAATTGCTGCGGCTGAAGCCTACCATGATGAGAATAATCCTACAGAATTCCATGCAGTGATATCTTTCACATATGAAGATGAAGATGATGATGTGAAAGGACATATTTGACCTTTGTATTTATCTGTAAAGGTCAATGGTGTATACGTTCGAAGATCTTTCATTGATAATGGTTCAGGAGTCAACCTCATCCCCATTCGCACACTTGGTCGATTGGGCCGCACAGAATCTGATTTATCTCCTTCTACTATGATGTTACCAGGATATGATAAAAATGAACAAGAACCAATGGGTGAGATTACACTCAGAACTCATTTTGGAGATCTTGTATCCAACTTTGATTTCTTGGTTTTTGATCAAGACTCAGCCTTCAACATCAGTCTTAGAATACCCTGGCTACATCAACATGCGACAATCCCTTGATCATATCATCAATGTCTCAAATATTGTTTCGATGGTCAAATTGGGACATTTTATGGTGATAAGGCCCTGTTCAAGACATGTGAATCTCAATACATTGAGGTGGAATTCTATCACATGAAGGGAGATGAGAAATCAACAACATGGGATATTACCAAAGTTAATGCTCCATATGTTTTGAAAAAGATTCCAGTAAATCCATTTACACATGTGAGTACAAATTATGTGTTGCCTATCAGTCAAATTGACAGGATATGATCAAATAAAAATACTCTTATGGAAACTTACATAATGTAAATTACGGAAATCAAGCCAGACAACATGGGAGTAATTGGTGATTCACCAAGAAATGATGAAATCTCAAACGGGGATGTCTTCATTTCATCCGCTGAAATTCAACAAGTCTATACTTCTCTTACTAGGCCAGAAGAAGTTATGGCAATGCTAGAGGCAAATTATGTTGTCTATTCTCAATCCATTATCTCCACTTAAATACCCAAGGAAGACCCTTCATCATCAATTAGGTCAGAAATGGAAGCTTCGTCTTCAAGATGTTCAAATTTTAACATCTCTTATGATCATGGAAATTCTACTTCATCATCTACTATGCAAGTAGAAACAAAAGAAATAACACATGTTGAAGAGGAAGAAGAAGATCTCAGGGATGCTCCTCCAGCATTTGAAGAGGGTATCTCTACCACTGTAGATGGACTCAGATAAATAAATTTTTGTACAAAAGAAGATACATGCCCCACATTCATTAGTGTGGCCATGAATCTTGAAGAGGAAGAGATGTATAATTCAGTTTTAAAAAAAATCGAGATATATTTACTTGGAACTATACAGAGATTCTAGGGCTTGATTCTGATGTTTCCACTCATCATTTGGTTTTTCCAGAAGAACATCGAGGATTCAAATAGGCTCCTAGAAGAACACACCCATCCTATTCTTCCAAAATTGAAGCTGAAGTGGATAAGCTTATCAAATCTAACTTTTTCAGAGAAGTTAAATATCCCAAATGGTTGGCTAATATTTTCCCTGTGAAAAAGAAGAATGGAAAAATTAGATTTTCATTGATTTCAGAGATCTTAATCGGCATTGTCCTAAGGTTGATTTTCCAGTTCCGATCATAGAACTCTTAAGTGGTGCAACAATTGGCTATGAAGAACTTTCCTTCATGGATGGATATGCTGAGTATAATCAAATATGAATGGATCTAGAAGATGAGGAATATATATCCTTAAGAGCCCCTTAGGGTGTGTTCTACTATCGGGTAATTCCCTTTGGCCTAAAGAATGCAGGCACAACATATCAGCGTGCCATGCATCGTATCTTCAAACCCTTTTTAGGGATGTTTTTTGAATGTTATGAGGACTATTTTTTGGTTACATCCAGGAAAATTTCTAATCACTTAGCTGATTTGGAAGTCATATTCCACAAACTTCGGCAAAATAATTTGAAGATGAACCCCTTAAAATGTGCTTTTGGGGTAACCTCAGGAAAATTTCTCGGCTTTTTTGTATGCCATCGTGGTATCGAAGTCGATCCTAAGAAGGCAATGTCAATCCATTATATGTCACCTCTTCCAAATTTGAATGAATTGAGAGGACTTCAAGGACACTTAGCCTATATTCGGTGTTTCATCGCCAATTTGGCAAGAAAAAGTTTACCCTTCACCAAATTGATGAAGAAGGGATTCACTTACCAGTGGACTAAAGAATGCCAAGAAGCATTCAATGTTCTCAAGAAGTATCTCTTGAGTCCACCCGTTTTAATGCCACCTATTGAAGGAAGGGCACTTATATGACAACCCTGCTTTTTATTACAACTTAAACATGATTTATTACATAAAAATTCACTTGATACAACAAATAAGATCGAGAGGTTTAGTATATTCGGGGCTTAGGATCAATACATAAACACTCGAAACATGAAATGAAACATCATTATTGAAAACTTCCTTTACATGACCACTACATTTCCTTGTACTTAGTATTGCATGGGATAACCAGAGGACATGCATAAGAAAAGGGTGAGATATAAATCCCAGTAAGGGAATACACATGGAATAACATGAGGAGTACAATACATGTTAGACATTAGGCATATCAATAGAGAATAAAATAAATAGGAACATAAAGGCATGATAACTCATGATAATCATAACATGAAAATGCGGCAACAACACTTATCATGGAATTAGCATGATCCAAGGCTCATTTCACATGGAGCATGAGTAAATCCTCGTTGCACATAAAGAACGAGTAAAACCTCGTTGCACTTGAATTAGCATGAGTCAACACTCATTGCACATGACGTATCTTGATACTATACTTTAACCAATGCATTGGAGTGCAATAAGGGCGAACCCTTCTTAAACATTTCATTTCATCCATAAGTGTGCCACATGAATCATAAAACATGGATTCATTAAACATAATAATTTATTCCATGATAAAGGAATATGGAATTAATACATGAAACTTTATAATCAATAAGTAAATGTGCATAATGGTGAATACCCTTGATGGAGAAATGGGCATGGTATTCACTACACAATGGCATTCACTTAGAAAATCGGTGCGATTTCGGCAGCGTAACGGTGTGACGTAAGAATTCATAAAAAAAGTTGATGAGAGAGAAAGGGGTCCATCATAATATTTACATGTAATGGAAATTAAGGAGGACATATAGATACATTTCCCAAAAATTATAATGGAATTTAGGTTCATGATACAAGAGCATTGCTTGAATGTAAAAAAAGAGGGAAGTTCCATTCGGAATCTTGGCATAGTAACGGGTGTACATGGGAGGCATTTAATGAGAGAGAAAGGGGTATCCCATCATTCAAACAATAAGAGGGCAATATGGGGGAGGTTATAAATCATACCCCAACATTCATAATTGAAATTAAAAGGGCAATACAACTTAATTAAAATTGACAAATATGAGAAAGGAAGAAAAAACCCTTACATGGAAGCGTGCTTCCAATGGCTAGAGAGAGGCTTGTGAGAGGATTCTTGGGAGCATGGGGCACATTGGGAGGATTATAGAGAGAGTAGGGAAGATTTTGGACGAACTCCAAAGGCTTTGAGTGAGGAGGAAGTGGGAGCTTGGGTGGGTTTATATAGGAAAGGTGAGGGAATTCTTTATTATTTAGGTTTGGGACCCCTTATATTAAATTAATCCAAACCACAAACCATACCATATTTTTTGCCCATGGTTTTTGGAAAAGGGAAGAGGAAAATATTATTTTATAAGGCCAAGGACCTAACTTCTTAAAATATTATGGTTGCTTTTGTGGAGGTGAGTCACACTCCCATGGAAATTAATTTAAAAAGACAAGGTGTTTAATAAGTCTTGAGGGGTCCATTAATGCTTTGAAAAGTAATCCAAACAAACCCAAGATCAAATTATTTTAATGGTAAAACATATATTGGCCGAACATAAAGATTATAGTTTTTTATTACATCACTATTGGGTCATTATGATGTCATAAAACACATTATATATTTAAACGGTATTTAATTTTTACTCAAAAATTTGACTGTCTCAAAAAATTATGAAAAATTCACCATTGGATAATTTCGACGTCCTGATTCCAAAAATAAAATTTATTTTATCTAAATAATTTTCTAAATATGTTAATTTTCACTTTTAAAATGAAAACATACATTTATCAAAAATTAACAGGTTTTGACAAAAATGGATTTCAAACCTTAATAAAAATTATAATTTCATTCATACAATTACATGGTGATTTATATATAATAAAATTAATCTAATAATAATAATAATATTTTACTAAAATATTGTTTAATTCAAAAATCCCTTAATTTAATAAAATAAATTTCTTAATTAAATAATAACTAAAAACACCATTTTTACATTAAAAACTATTTACAATGTATCAATAATGAAAAGAAATTGTATTCATTATTATATACAAAAATAATGTACATGAACATAGTACTATCAATTAGTTACATAACCCCTTAAAATATCCAAATAAGACCTAAGGGTAAGGTGTACGATGGTGACAGACTATTGGGGTGGCTCAGATAACATCGCTCGAGTGGTAATTTCTATCAACTTCCACTTCTCCCATAGACGGTCCCATTCGAGATTGAAATGGTGAATCTCAGATTGGGCATGGTAAAGAGAGAAGCCCAAGGACGCCACCTCTTTTCCAAGCTCGGGTAGATGGGCTTCGTATGGGGCAATTCTTCTGGATGAGCCCATCACTTCCTTTGTCTATGTAAAATTGGATGTGTTAAAGACCAATATTTGTACTAATCATGTGATCACTGTTCAACGGCTATATTAGCAACGGTCAAAATTCTTAACATAAAACTAAGGAAGTTGACATTTTATACAAACATAAAGAGTCATTTAATTAGATCAAGAGGTATTTCCATTAATGAAACTTTGGGTCATTACTACTTATCCTCTATGTGACAACTTTAGAGTGATCATTGGGTGCCTTTCTTTCTCAGAAGAATGATACTGGGAATGAAAACAGCCCCTACTATCTTAGTCGGACTATGATTGAAGCAGAAACATGATATTCAAATATTGAGAAGTGCTTACTAGCAATAATTTTTGCATTTCAGATGTTGAGACACTACCTGCAACATGACGTGGTCCAATTGGTATCTCGCAATAACCCGCTCAAATTCATCCATAGTCGTCCAATGCTTACAGGATGTCTGGCAAGATGTGCAGTTATTTTGCAGCAATTTGATATTCAATATGTGTCTTAAAAAGAAATAAAGGGCCAAGCTCTAGCTGATTTCCTTACTAAACACCCTTTAGTGGAAGATACATCTCCATATATTGAACTTCCTGATGAAGAAGTCTTCTTTATTCAAGATAGTCTTCAAACATGGGAAATGTACTTTGATGGTGCTTCCAGAAGTCCAATAGGGAAGAAAATGGAGGATTCTAAATTTAACAAAGTTGGGTTAGGAATGGTACTCATTTCCCTGGAAAAGGAAATTTTACCCTATTCCTTCTCATTGTTGGGAGGAGGTACAAATAATGAAGTGAAATACCAATCTCCCATAGCAGGCTTGGAGTTGGTGCTTCAAGAACAAGTGAATCACTTAAAGGTGAAAGGTGATTCAAACCTGGTAATCAAACAATTCAATGTGGATTAGGCAATCAGAAAAGAAGAGTTAATCTCTTTGTATGATTACGTCAGAGTGTTAATAGCGGTTTTTCCTATGGAACCGACATTTTCTTATGCTCAGTGATCACAAAATGCCCATGCTGATGCACTGGCTAATATAGCCACAGCTATGGGAGATCCAAATCGGGACGAGACAACCATCAATATTTCCCACCATCATACAATTTCACCTTATGTTCAAACCAGAAAAGACAAAATCAATGAAATTAGTCACATTCCTGAACCATATAGTCATACTATAGGATGGATGACACCTATCAGGTAATACCTTCAAAATGGAACACTTCCAACAGATAGAGCCGGGAATGAACAAGTCCAGATATGTGTGGTCAATTTTACTCTTTATGATAGCCCAAATCAGCTAGAGAAAATTCTCTTCAAGCATTGTTTTGATGGAGTAATTTTCAGATGCATTGATGGTGAAGAGACAATGGCTGTCATGAAAGAAGTGCATGCAGGAGTCTGTGGTGCCCATCAGTATGGACATAGACTATCTGATCAAATTCGAAGTCTTGGATACTTTTGGCCTTCAATGATACAATATTGTGTTGATTTCACAAAGAAGTGTCATTCTTTCCAAGTACATGCCAACTTCATTTATCATCCCCCAGAGTTGCTTCATACAGCTATATACTCATGGCCATTTTCCACATGGGGAATGGTTGTAGTGGGACATTATCATTTGGCTACAACGAAGTAGTTGAAGTATATTCTTACTGCTACTGACTTCTTTTCCAAATGGGAAGAGGCAATACACCTCAAAGAAGTCATTTCTAAATGCATTGTTAGCTTCATCAAGTCTAAGATTATTACCGGATTTCATGTCACTCATACCATATTGACAGAAGATGGCACCATCTTCTGTTCATCCGAGGTGGGGAAGTTGTATCAAGAATACAACATCAAATCGAATCATTCATCTCGGTATCAGGCAGTAACCAATGGACAGATAGAAGACTTCAACAAGACTCTTTCTAATATACTGCAAAAGATGGTGGATAAAGATAATAAATTGTGGCCTGATAAACACTTTCATGCTTTATGGTCTTATCGGACCACCACCCGCACTGCAACATGGTCAACTCCATATTCACTGGTATATGGAACAAAAGTATTCTTTCCCATTTAGGTTCAATTACCCTCGCTCAGAGTATCCATTTGTGATTAGTTATCTACAGATGAACAATCCCAAAAGATATTGGATGAATTGGAATGATTTGATGAGAAAATATTGTGCACCCTGCATCACTTAGAAGTCTATCAGAATCGAATAGAATGAGATTTCAAAAAAAAGTTCGTCTTTGTTCATTCATTCAGGGAGAATTGGTATTAGTTCTCAGAACTCCAATGATTCCAGGAAAGAAACCTCCCAAGCTTGGGCCAAAATGGGAAGGACCTTATTCAATACATAAGGTATACTCCAATGGAGCTTATTCCTTAATCTCAATGGATGGAGAACTCATCACTACTCTAACCAATACCAGATTTTTTAAGAAGTATTTTTTATAAACACCGAATACATCAATCAACGGTCCATGCATATGACCTTAAATTATTATCACCCTTACTGTCCAACAGGAAATTAAACTGTGTTTTCCTTGCTGCAAGACTTTAAATTGAATAGTCCCTTATGTCCAGCAAGACATTAAACTACACAATCAAAGGTCCATGCATATGACCTTAAACTATTGGCATCCCTTTCGTCCAAAATGACGTTAAACTGTGACATCCTAGCTACATGATGCTAAATTGAACAGAATCACCTTACGTCCAGCAAGACGTTAAACGACATCATCAGTTGTGGTCCATGCATATGAACATAAACTATTTGCATCCCTTTCATCCAACATGATGTTAAACTATGAAAAAAATCCCTAATACATCCTACATGATGTTAAACTGTGTCTTCTTTGTCTTTACTGCTTGACATTAAACTACACAGTCCCCCTTTCGTCCAACATGATGTTAAACTATATTTTCCCCATCATCTTAGCTACAGGACGCTAAACTGTACAACACCCTTATTGACCAACATGATGCAAAATTGTGTGCACGTCCAACATGACGTTAAACTGTGTCCCCATAATACATCCTACATGACGTTAAACTGTATTTTTTCCCTGCTACTTGACATTAAACTGTGCAGCACCAAAAGTCCTCACTGAAAGACTTTAAATTGTATAGTCCCATCATATGTACTACATGACATTAAACTGTGCATCGTTAAGGTTGTTGCTACCTCTTGTTTCTCACATCGAGTATGACTCGTGTGAGCATAGAGTAAACTTCAACCATAACACCCTCTCTGGGCCGCTAACCATGTTTATGTCCCAACACCATTTTTTAATTCGTTGTCCCCAAGAACAACTTGATCACTAATACATTCTTTAATTGAACTACGCGGACTTTGATCCTTGCCTTATAGGATGGGTACATAGGCAACATCCCAAGGTTCAATCCAAAAACCAATCTCTTCACATCGGTTCACCTTTGTCTCATACGATGTTGATTCATTAAACCGCCCCTAGAATCAATCTCTTCACATTGGATCTCCTTTTCCCTTGCTATATGACGTTAAACTATACATCACTTTTGTCCTGTACGACAATAAACTACAAGATTCATTGACACCCTCACATGATATGGAATCAATATTTACATTGATCTCCAACCATGTTATATTCCATAGACTATGTACATACATGGAAATGCCCGAACCTTTTTTCTTGGGTCAAAACCATCATTGCACTAAAGATCCCTTTTCACCCTTCACTTGTACGAACTAAATCTGTACCTAGGGCATTTCTAGAACTACATGTTATTGATTCCCATCCTTATGGGATATGTAGGAATGTTCGAGTGTCCCTCGAATCCAGCCCCAAGTCTTTTGGGCCTAACCCCAAATTCCACTTTCAGTCCCTTGGATGAAAATTCCCTATGAAAATACACACTGTGTATTCATTATTATGGTCTGAGATCAATGACCCTAAACTAAGATCTCTCATACTTTCATCCAAAACGATGTTAAACCATATTTCAAGAACTGTGTAAATCTTGATTCCCATCCTTATAGGATACGCAGTGAAGTCCAACATTTCAATTCAGGACCCAGCAATAACATGATTATGGTCAGCATTGATCTGTGTATCACTACATACATTGGACAATACCCATTTTTTAAGTTTCATAATCTTAACCTTAAATATTTTCAGATCTTCATAACCTTTTTCTCTACTTGTGGTCACAAAATGTTCGAAACCCGAGAGTTCTTTTACTTGACTATACAGCACGTTCCCTTAGGCGACCTTGCATAAGTAGTCTACATAACAGACCTGTCAGCAAAAGGATACTATTATTTGACTATAAAGCCAATGTCTTTAGCTAGCCCTGCATAATTCAACCCCCTAACAGGTTTGTAAAATAATGGTAACATCATTCTTGGGAATAAAACCTATTTTTACCATTTTGGTCTTAATGAAAATATTTTGGGATCCACAAAAATATCCACCCTTAACATATTTTTCCCATGTTATTTTTCATAATCTGAAAGAATTCAAGGCTATGGTTTATATTTCTCTTCCCTACGCTTGGGTCAGACCTTCGTAGGAGTGATATTCACCCAGTTCTTAGGCAATCTTGTTTGAAAATATCTTCTCTATATTCAAGTACCTCTCTCAATACAACAAACTCTATGCTTTGGAAAATTTGATTCCCCATAAAATTCCACTGGCTTTTTTTACCAGTAGAAAAGTAAATTTATGAGAGTTCTTTTGCCTGAATATGCAGCACATGCCCATAGGTGGCCTTGCATAAGTAGTCTACAAAATGTACCTGTTATCCAAAAGATGCTATTAGTTGACTATGCAGCCAATGCCTTTAGGAGGCCCTGCATAATTCAACCCCCTAACGGGTTTGTTAAATAATGGTAACTTCATTCTTGGGAACTACTTCTTCTAATGCCTTTTTCCCCTTTTCATTTCATCCCTCAATTTCAATATTTCTTAAGTCATAGTTTACATATTTTCCCACATACTTGAGTGTGGTAATATATTTTTAGACAAATTGAAAGGAATTGAGTAAATTTTAATTCATTCGATCAAAGATATTTTGACATTAAACGTTAGCATTTTTATTTCTGGCATGGATGAATTTAAACTTCCCACAAAAGACAAGGTAACATTGAAAAAAATTCAAGTTCCGGATCACTAAACATACATTTTGTATGATTTTAGGTAATATTGAGCAATTAAAAGATTCAAAGTTTGTAGTTTTATTTAAAATAATCATAGAAAAAATCAAAGTATGCTTACTAGGCCAATTGGCTTAGGATAAAATTTAAAGAAGGTAGAAAAAGAAAGCATGCACAAATGATTGAAGATGATTGTGTTTTTCATTAATGCACATGAGTTAGAAGGACATCCACAGACTGGAGTCTCTTCTCTTTTTCTGGAATTACAAAAGGCTTTCAACATAACTCTTCATTTTATTTACGGCATCCCGAGCTTCATCTGCAGCAACTTGGAATTCATTCATTCAATTGAATAAAATAAGAGATACAGTGATACCAGCTCTTCTTAGAACAATTGTAAAATAATGTTCCTGAGTGCGGTTTTAGAAATTTTTTTGCTGATCACACAGTGACTCTCTTTCTGTCCAAGATATATGGAAGATGGATACAGGGATTTGAGAATGAATCATTGGAAGTAAAGAGCCATTTGGAGAGAGTACTCTATTCAGATATTGTTCTAATGCCATGTTTGTCTTTTCTCCACCAACTGGCAGAGGAAAACTTTTCAGCCCATGGGTTTTCCATTTTCATATCTGCAAGCAAATGGCATGGAGGAAAAATTTGAATGATCACATCATTGATGATGCTCTTAATGCACAACATAACTGAAATAGAGGAGTAGCAGTGCAGCTGCATCTCATTCATATAGTTCTTTGCATTTGGAACATTGACTCCTTGCAGATGACCATGACCATAGAGAGGAAGGTAGATGCTCTGTGGGAAATTAAGATGATATTTCTTCAAGTACTAAGCCAAATCTGGGAGAGTTCTGTCGCAGATATCATAGTAATCTTGGCCAACAATGTTCATCATGTCATCAATCCTCTTTCTAGCCAGCTCATCAGTCGTTCTGATTCTATTTGGAGCCATTTAAATTGCACCAAAGTTGAATAACTAACTCTTAAGTAAGTTGAATTTTTATAAATTTTGTGAAGAAAAGTGAAAAAATGGCTAAGGCATTAAGGCGCGTAAGTCCCAAAATTAGCGCGCACATATAAGTGGGTCGTGTAAGTCTTGGCGAGCAGGCATCACTGAGCAAGTCCAAATATCTCTATAACAGCACGACAACAATGAACCAATGGAAAATAGAGCAACTTGGGATGTGAGAGCTCAAGAGTTTGAAATTCGGTGCATTGTGAAAGGAATGGACACATATATATAGGCCAGACCTCAACCCTACGCCCCTAGATCCAGCGCGTGCAACCCTCTATATCGATTCCTATGCGAATCGCACTTATGCGATGCCATCTGCGTTCTCAACACTTGCACGCCAGATGTTCCTTTGTTTTCTTCTTTACCTCAGAGTCACATCCTCATTTCTTTCAGATCCAACTCTGAGGGAGGACTTTTGTTGATGATCTTTTCTGTCACAGAGTCTAAATGAATGAAAAGGGAAAAACCTTGAACCCAAAGTGATTCATCCTTTGAAGAAATAACAAAAATTGACAAAGGCATGAACAAAGATTCATTTGCACTTGGGTCACGCAAGTTCCACCAATTTCGCGCAAGTACACTTGCACGCCGCCTATTTTTTGCACAGGTGATGTGCGAGCCCTCTTTAAATTTCTCCCAAGGTCTTCATGAGCCTATAAATACCGCTGGTGGGCCCGCCATTTCAGAGAGGAAAAATTCAAAAAATTCAGATTTGAGCTCCCGCCGCCCTAGTCTCTTCTCGAAGCTTCTGAACACTTCTAAGGTAATTTATTACCTAGAACAGAAGATCTTAAGATGGAGAGTATAGCCTAAGTGTTGAAACTCATCAACACTTGTGCGCCTAAGTGGCCATCCCTTAAGGGAAATGGCCATACTTGCACACCTCCATAACCCTTCAACAGAACTTGCGCGCCACTCTCCTGGAAGCCTCTAGGGATTGTACTGAGGGATTGAGAAAAGTCTCACCCAAGTATTACCCAAAGGGATGACCGTCACGCAAGTACCCATGTGTCTCTCAGGTACACATGCGCGACCAGGACTTGCGTGCCCATGCAGGACTTGCGTGCCCTTCACTTTTTGGGTGCCCTTCCTTCCCATTTCACCTCTTTTATGCTTATCCACCTCTCATTTTCAAGATTCAGCCTTCAAAACTCTCTTTAAAGCCATTTTATTCAACATGGATCCCTTTTTGGCTTCCTTATCTGAAAGTAATTATGTGGAACATCTCTCAAAACCTAGTGATTTACACATCTTTATGTCACTAAGGTTAGAGATTTCATTCATTCAACCTCATCCTTTAAGATGAGAGAATCCTTAATTTGGGCCTTCTTTTTAGGAGTAATCCCCAGTCCATGTTCTCTTAAAACTGGGCATCCTCCTTAGGAATAAACCCCATGTCCCCTACCCTGGGCATCCTCTTTAAGAGTAAGCCCCAATAATAATTTCCCAAATCTGGGCATCCTCCTTAGGAGTAAGCCCCAATAATAATTTCCCAAATCTAGGAATCCTCCTCAGGGGTATGCCCCAACCATAATTCCCTTAACCTGGGCTTCCTTTTCAGGAGTAAGCCCAAGTATCAAAGTCTACAAATATGGGCATCCTCTTTATGAGTAATCCCAAAGTCCCTTAATTCTAAAATTCCCTTAATCTGAGACCTCTTGCTTAGGAGTAATCCCTAGTTTTCAAATCTCTTTAACCAGGGCCTCCTCCTTAGGAGTAAGTCCCTGTCCCATGTCCTTCATCCTGGGCCTCCTTCTTAGGAATAAGCCCCGGTAATAATTTCCCTTAACCAGTCTTAATTTACTTTTGATCTGGGCTTCCTTCTAAGGAATGAAACCCAATCATAAGTCCCTCCTAATTTGGGCATCTTCCTCAGGAGTAAGCCCCAAGTTAGAGTATCCAAATCTCCATAAAAGCACATATAACTTTATGGACCATATTCCCGGACTTCTTCTCTGAAATAATTCCAGATATCTATCTATTTTGGTAGTCATATATACATAAGCCCCACATCATTTCTTATGATTGAATCCTTATGGCACAATTTTCTGGGTTTACCATTACCTCTTGTTTCTCACACCGAGCATGACTCACATGAGCTTAGAGCGTAAAAGTAATTATGAAATATTTCTTTGAGCCATCAATAATATATAAACATCATAATCCCTTACTCAAACTATGTGGGTTCTTATTCCTTTTCTAAATAAGGATACGTAGGTATCCCATCTGCTGGTATGATCCCAACTCTGAAATAATCCTTGTCCTTCTGAATGACAATAAACTTCAAGTTCCCCACTGAGTGGATATAAAACCAGTATGGTTATCATAATGACCAAGAGATTTCTATATAATGTGTTGAAGGATACCATTGACTAAGAATCTATAAACAAATACAGATGATTCTCTATCGATGAAGAACCTCGAATACATATAAAAGATTGTCTAAATTTCTTACATATATACCATTTATTGTCATATCTAAAGGAAATCTCATTTTATACTATGTAATTTAATAAGGACTCACAAACATAACTTAAATCTATAAAAAGAGTCCCGATGTAGAAAATAATTCCACTCAAAATGGTGTGATGAGTCTGACCTCCCATCCTCTCGACCAATGAAAATTCTTAAGCCTTATCAGTTCACAACTAATGAGAACCTACCTTTCGAAAGTAGGTCCAAATAGATATAGAATCATTGGATGTTTCCAGTTCTATGAACAAACCCGTTATCCAGTTCATCAGTCATTCCGATTCTCTAGGGAGCCATTTAATCTGCCCAAAATTTGAATAATTAACTCTTAAGTAAGTTGATGTTTCATTAATTTTGTGAAGAAAAGTGAAAAAAAAGATAAGTCATTAAGGCGTGCAAGTACCAAAATTGGTGCGCAAGTATAAGTGGGTCGCACAAGTCTTGGAGCGCAGGTATCACCGCACAAGTCCAAATATCCCAACAGTAGGGCGATAGTAAAGAAGCAGCGAAAAATAGAGAAACATGCGTGGCGATGGAAACTTGCATGACGAGGGCTCGAAATTTTGAAATTCGGTGCTTTTCACAATTAATGGACGCATATATATAGGCCATGCCTCAACCATGCACACCTAAAGCCAATGCGAGCAACCCTTTGCGCCGACGCCTGCGTGACGCAGAGTTTCACGATGCCATCTGCGCGCTCAACACTTGTGCACCACATGTTCCTTGGTTTTCTTCATTACCTCAGAGTCACATCCTCATTTATTTCGATTCCAACTCTGAGGGGGGACTTTTTTTTTATACTTTCCGTCATAGAGTCTAAATGAATGAAAAGGGTAAAACCTTGAACCCAAAGTGATTCGTCCTTTGAAGAGACATAAAAAATTGAGAAAGGCATGAACAAATATCCCTTTGCACTTGGGTCATGCAAGTTCCACCAAAGTCACGCAAGTATACTTACGCACTTCCAATTGGTCGCGCAGGTGACTTATGAGCGCTCTTTGAATTTCACCCAGGGTCTTCAGCAGTATATAAACACACCCGGTGGGCCCCCCATTTCAGGAAAAATTTTTCCAGAAACTCAGATTTGAGCTCCCGGGGCCCTAGTCTCTTCTCAAAGCTTTCGACGACTTCTAAAGTAATTTCATACATAGAATGGAAGATCAAAAGATGGAGAGTAAGGTCTATGTGTTGAAACTCATCAACAATTGTGCGCCTAAGTGGCCACCCCTTAAGGGAAATGGCCTTACTTGCGCGCCACCTTACCCCATCAACATAACTTGCGCGCCACTCTTATGGAAGCCTCTAGGGATAGTACTAAGGGCTTGAGCCAAGTCTCGCCCAAGTATTACCCAAAGGGTTGACCATCACACAAGTACCCATGTGTCGCGCAGGTACACCTGCACGACCTAGACTTGCACGCCCACACAGGACTTGTGCTGCCTTCTCTTTTAGGGTGCCCTTCCTGCCCATTTCACCTATTTTATGCTTATCCAACTCTCTTATACAAGATTCATCCTTCAAAACCCTCTATAAAGCCATTATCTTTGGCATGGTTCCCTTGGTGGATTACTTATCTGAAAGGAATTATGTGGAACATCTCTCACAATCAATTGATCTACACATCTTTATGTCACTAAGGTTAGAGATTTCATTCATTCAACCTCATCCTTTAAGATGATAGAATCCTTAATTTGGGACTTCTTTTCCAGAGTAAGCCCCAGTCCAATATCTCTTAATTTGGGCATCCTTCTTAGGAGTAAGCCCCATGTCCCCTAAACTAGGAATCCTCCTCAGGAGTAAGCCCCAGTCATAATTTCCCAAACCTGGGATTTCTTTTCAGGAGTAAGCCCAAATCTCAAAGTTCCCAAATCTGGGAATCCTCTTCAAGAGTAAGCTCCAACCATAATTCCATTAACCTCAGATTCACTATCAGGAGTAATCCCCAGTCTCAAAGTCTACAAATATGGCCATCCTCTTTAGGAGTAATCCCCAAGTCCCTTAATTCTAAAATCCCCTTAACCTGGGCCTCTTCCTTAGGAGTAATCCCCAGTTTCAAATCTCTTTAACCTGGGACTCCTCCTTAGGAGAATGTCCCAGTCACAAGTCATTTAACCTGGGCCTCCTTCTCAGGAATAATCCCCAATCATAGTTTCTCTTATCCAGTCTTAATTTACTTTTGATCTGGGCTTCCTTCTCTGGAATAAAACCCAATCATAAGTCCCTCCTAATTTGGGAATCTTTCCCTGGAGTAAGCCCCAAGTTAGAGTATCTAAATCTCCATAAAAGCACATATACCTCTATGGACCCTGTTCCCAGACTTCTTCTCTGAAATAAGTCACGATCTCTGTCTATTTGGGCAGTCATACATACATAATCCCCATATCTTTTCTTATGATTGCATCATTCATGGCACAATTGTCTGGTTTTACCAATACCTCTTGTTTCTCACACCGAGCACGACTCATATGAGCTTAGAGCGTAAAATTTATTATGAAATCTTTCTTTGAGCAATCAATCAAACATAAACATCATACTCCCTTACTCAAACTACGTGGGTTCTGATTCCTTTTTTAAATAAGGATACGTAGGTAGCCCATCTGCGGGTACGATCCCAACTCTTAAATAATCCATGTCCTTCTGAATGACAATAAACTTCAAGTTCCCCATTGAGTGGCTTTAAAACCAGTATGGTTATAATAATGAACAAGAGATTTCTATATAATTTGTCGAAGGATACCATTAAATAAGAATCTCCAAACAAATATAGATGATTCTCTATCGATGAAGAACCTCGAATACATATAAAAGATTCTCTAAATTTCCTACATATCAATCATTGATTGCCAGATCTAAAGGAAAGCTCATTTTATACTTGGTAATTTAATAAGGATTCATGAACATAACTTAAATCTATAAAGAGAGTCCCGGAGTAGTAAATAATTCTCCTAAAAAAGGTTTGATGAGTCCTACCTCCCATCCTCTTGACCAATGAAAATTATTAAGCCTTATCAGGTCAAAACTAATGAGCACCGACCTTTTGAAAGTAGATCCAAATGGATATAGAATCATTGGATGTTTCCGGTTCTACGAAAAAACCCGTTATCCAGTACATCAGCAATTCTGATTCTCTTGGGAACCATTTAATATGCACAAAAGTTGAATAATTAACTCTTAAGTAAGTTGATTTTTCATAAATTTTGTGATGAAAAGTGGAAAAATGGAAAAGGAATTAAGGCGCGCAAGTCCAAAAATTGGAATGCAAGTATAAGTGTGTCGCGCAAGTCTTGGCATGTATGTATCACCACGTAAGTCCAAATACACCTACAGCAGCGCGACAGTAAAGAAGCAGCGGAAAACAGAGAAACTTGCACGGTGAAGGAAACTTGCACGGCGAGGGCTAGAAATTTTTAAAATTCGGTGCTTTGCGCGACGAATGGCCGCATATATATAGGCTAGGCTTCAACCCTGCGTCCCTAAAGCCAGCGTGCACAACAATCTGAACCGAAGCCTACGCGACTCACACTTGCGCGACAACATCTGCGCGCTCAACACTTGTGCGCCGCATGTTCCTTGGTTTTCTTCTTTACCTCATATTCACATCCACATTTCTTTCGGATCCAACACTGAGGGGGGAGTTTTTTTTATGCTCCTTTCCATCACAGAGTCTAAACGAATGAAAAGGGAAAAATGTTGAACCCAAAGTGATTCATCCTTTGAAGAAACATCAAAAATTGACAAAGGCATGGACAAAGATTCATTTTCAGTTGGGTCACACAAGTTCCAACAAAGTCACGCAAGTATACTTACGCGCCGCCAATTGGTCGCACAGGTGACTTATGAGCCCTCTTTGAATTTCTCCCAGGGTCTTCACCAGTATATAAATACACCCGATGGGCCCCCCATTTCAGGAATTTTTTCTCCAGAAACTCAGATTTGATCTCTCGGCGCCCTAGAATCTTATCGAAGCTTTTGACCACTTATAATGTAATTTCATACATAGAACGGAAGATCCATAGATGGAGAGTAAGGCCTAAGTGTTGAAACTCATCAACACTTGTGTGCCTAAGTGGACAGCCCTTAAGGGAAATGGCCATACTTGCACGTCGCCTTACCCCTTTAACAGAACTTGTGTGCCACTCTTCTGGAAACCTCTATGGATAGTACTAAGGTCTTGAGGAATGTCTTTCCCAAGTATTACCCAAAGGGTTGACCATTGCACAAGTACCCATGTGCCGTGCAGGCACACCTGTGTGGCCAGGACTAGCGCGCCCATGCCGGACTTGCGCGCCCTTCTCTTTTAGGGTGCCCTTCATGCCCCTTTCACCTCTTTTATTCTTATCCACCTCTCTTATTCATGATTAATCCTTCAAAACCCTCTACAAAGACATTTCCTTCGGCATGGTTCACTTGTTGGATTCCTTATCTGAAAGGAATTCTATGGAACATATCTCAAAACCTAGTGATTTACACATCTTTATGTCACTAAGGTTAGAGATTTCATTCATTCAACCTCATCCTTTAAGATGAGTGAATCCTTAATTTAGGAATTCTTTCCAAGAGTAAGCCCCGGTCCAAGTTCTATTAATTTGGGAATCCTCCTTAGGAGTAAGCCTCAAGTCCCCTAAACTGGGCATCCTCCTCATGAGTAATCCCCATTCATAATTTCCCAAATCTGGGCTTTCTTTTCAAGAGTAAGCCCCAATCTCAAAGTTCCCAAATCTGGGAATCCTCTTCAGGAGTATGCCCCAACCATAATTACATTAACCTCGGCTTCCTCTTCAGGAGTAATCCATAGTCTCAATGTCTACAAATATTGTCAACCTCTTTAGGAGTAAGCCCTATGTCCCTGAATTCTAAAATTCCCTTATCCTGGGCCTCTTCCTTTGGAGTAAGCCCCAGTTTTCAAATCACTTTAACATGGAACTCCTCCTTAGGATCAAGTCCCAGTCACAAGTCCTTTAACCTAGGTCTACTTCTCAGGAATAATCCCCAGTCATAATTTCTCTTAACTAGTCTTAATTTACTTTTGATTTGGGCTTCCTTCTCTCGAATAAAACCCAATCATAAGTCCCTCCTAATTTGGGAATCTTTCCCAAGAGAAATCCCTAAGTTAGAGTATCCAAATATCTATAAAAGCAAATATAATTTTATGGAACCTATTCCCAGACTTCTTTTATGAAATAAGTCCTTCTCTCTATCTATTTGGGAAATCATACATACATAAGCCCCACATCATTTCTTATGATTGCATCTTTCATGGCACAATTGTCTGGTTTTACCAATACCTCTTGTTTCTCACACCGATCATGACTCACGTGATCTTAGAGCGTAAAAGTAATTATGACGTCTTTCTTTGAGACATCAATCATACATAAACATCATACTCCCTTACTCGAACTACATGGGTTCTGATTCCTTTTTTAAGTAAGGATACGTAGGTAGCCCATCTGCGGGTACGATCCCACCTCCGAAATAATCCATGTCCTTCTGAATGAAAATATACTTCATTTTCCCCACTGAGTGGCTTTAAAACTATCACGGTTATTATAATGACCATGATATTAATATATAATGTGTCAAAGGATACCATTGACTAAGAATGTCTAAAAAATATAGATGATTCTCAATTGATGAAGAACCTCGAATACATATAAAATATTCTCTAAATTTCCTATATATCAATCATTGATTGTCATATCTAAAGGAAAGATATTTTTATACATGGTAATATAATAAGGATTCATGATCATAACTTAAATCTATAAAGAGAATCATGGAGTAGACAATAATTACCCTAAAAAGGTGTGATGAGTCCGACCTCCCATCCTCTCGACCAATGCAAATTATTAAGCCTTATCAGTTCACAACTAATGAGAACCTACCTTTGGAATTTAGGTCCAAATGGATATAGAATCATTGGATGTCTCCGGTTCTACGAACGAACCTGTTAGAAACAGCTTGGAATGTTTGAACCTTAAATCAACGAGGTCATCCCCATTACCAGAGGAAAAAACTATATGGTGGTGATTATTAGTTATTGAGGGATGTATTAGCTCATTTATTTTCCAGTACATTAGAGAGTAGTTTGAATAATTTTCATGTTGTTTTCTTCTTATATTGACTTCGTAGGCTGTTGTCAGAGATTATTAGTGGTCTTCCGTTAGATAGGCCTAGTTCTAGATGACGTATAATTCTCATTTAATCAAATTTAGTTGGTTCTTAATGTTGGGGAGACCCACCAAAAGTCTCCTAGAGCTTCTTTAAATGGGATTTTTGGATGATTGTTATTTTTTAATGATTTAGATTCTATTTTGGCCTCAATTGATATCATTGGATTTCATGGGTGCTCATCTGTTTGGGTGATCATTGGGTTCATTTGGAGAAGGCCCAACAATCTAGTCCTTGACGTGGATATAGTATATTGATCATTCCATTTTTCCATTGGATGTGGTTGTGAGTTGGTGTTTTGTTTGGAGAATAGGCTTCTGTCATGTGGTCAGTGAGTGAAATATTCCTGGTTAAGAGGGTGGATTGTGTTGATATGAAATCTTTAGGAGTTGATCAATCAGTAGGAATGTGTTATGGGTTTCTGGGGGCCGAAATATTTAATGGTGGAGATAATATTCACAACTGAGTTTTCACATTTCGTTTTTGATCCGGTTTTTTTGTAAATCCCAGACATTTTCATGGGTTCCGGGATTTACGTGTGTTGAGTTTCGATTTGTTTCCATTCTATAATATTTTCCACTTGGTTTTTATTAGGATTGTTTAGGAGTTTTGGAGAAAAAAATTTTCTATGATGATACATTGTCCATGGATTCAGAACGGTTGTGAAACTCCTTAGGAGTGACTGTGTCCTCACTCTAGTGTCTGCCGCACGGTTTAATAAACTGTCTGAACTAACAATGCAGACCTGCCCAAAACAATTATTTTAATTTTTTATCTTTCCCCCCTCATGATTTATATTCCCAAATGCACCAATATTTGTTTCTCCATGTTCATCTAGACTAGGGGTGGTAACTCACGACTTCCTAAGTCATTCCTCTTCCTCATTTTCTAGATATAAAGGAAGGTGAAATTTTTCAATGATACCAAGGTTATTTTCCATCTCAATTCTCCTCCCTCATCCTTTATATTATAATTTTTATTATTTTTTCTTCTCCACTAGACATTATTGAATTTTGGTTTTGTTATCCCATTATTTTTTATGGGGGTATTGTTTTTTTAGGGTTGGTCTTCATAGATCTAGGGTGTTGGAGCCCATGAAAGGTGATTTAATGTGTGTGTTTCCATTCTACCATAGATTTGAGGTAGGTTCTCCCATTCAAATGAAATTATAATTCAAGTTCATCTATTTCAGGATGTTTTAATTGTTTGACATTCTGAATAATTTTATATAAGCTTTAATAATTTGTTTGGTGTTTAAAGTAACAGGTAAATCACAGTTTTGTGAAAAGAGATATTGTTTGGTTAAAATGGTGCACACCACATGTTGTTTAAAATTATTTATCAACAATCACACAAGATTTTTTTATCCTTAACATGGTTCTATATCTTGAATAAATTTATTCAATGAAATTGGTGTTTTATTCCTTTTTATGGGCTTAAAATGAATCGTTTTGTTAAAAAGAGCATGCATTGTGTTCGGTAAATTGGATAGTTGGATTATCTGGGATGTTTATGATATGAAATGATTTTTCATTTATAAATATATTTTAAGATTGTGATATGTTATTAGAGAACCCTCTAATGGTTTCAAAATTGGTTCTTGACTTTATTAGGTAATGATATTTTGTTTTAAAGGTTTTTTGACATGAGCTTCTGGTAAATGGATCATTTATCATTTTTGTATAAGTTTTTTTGTTTTAAAAGTGTAACCTGAATGTTTTAAAATGTATTTTAGAATTTTTTAGATTCCATAAATGGTGTTTTTCACTTATTTAAGGAATTTGGATCTTGTGTTATTGATAGAAGTTAGTTTGGAAAAGGCATAAAGTACTTTTTTGGCACACCCATAAAAGAAAACAATGGGTTTAATGTTTATTCCATGTTGTACCATTTGGGGTCATTTTATGATTCCTCAAATTGATTTTTTAAATGGTTTTTGGGCTGTAAAATATGTTTTGGTATGGTATTGGTGGGTGTTTGAAATTAAAAGAGAATTTTTAATGGATTTTTTTGTGCAAATCCTAGTTATATTTCTTGAAATTGTTTTATGAAACTTTCAAGTGGTTTTTTGAAAAACATAAAGGGTGTGAAAAGTATTTTGGTATAGTTTGTTGTGTTTATGATTTGGATGTTTCTCCTTTTGTGAGAATGGTATCTTATAATAGGAGTATCTTCATTGAGCACAATGAGATAGACTAGGGTATCTAGGTGGGTGGACTAGAAGTAGTATGATTGCGATATGATAGTTTCTTCTTATATATTTCACATAGCATGATTGAAGATGACAACACTAATTAATCTATGATGTTAATTAGGGACCACTTGGCCATTGAGGTTTCTCCTCCTAGTGGCTCATGCAGGAGATGTTTATTGGATATTGGTACTTTTACACCAATATCCAAAGAACCTGGGGCCCAACAGATTGATTGTGCCTAGGGGTGTTCTTTGTATTAGTGATTGTTGGATATGTTTTACTCCCTGTCTACATAGGGTTTGTTTGGTTGGTAAATTTAGCATTATGTGTGTTTTATATAAAAGTTTTTATTCATAAAAAGTCCCCTTGTTATATTTTCCTTCCATTTAATGTAGCATTCTTTTTAAAAATTGTTTCTACAATTTATTTTTTATGAATACCTGCAATAATTATGTCATATAATGATAATAGCCCAGAATCATGATGGGAAAACATTCTTTTATAGATTGTAGTTCAAACAAGGAAGTCAATGTTTTTTTATTTTAATGAATATTAAATGTGAGTAGATTATTAGGCTAGCCTACTGAGTTTTAATACTCATGACTATAGATTTATTATTTTTATCTCTTTTGAAATTCTCAACATGATCTTGGTCATTTTTGCAAATGAGTGTTTTCTGTTTTGGAGAGTGAACATATTTGTCACATGGAGTTAATGATATCTTCTTATCTGGTTTTTTGTTTTGTGACATTTTTTTAAATTTTATGATTTTATACAGATGATGTTTATCGATTTTTAATTTATATATAGTGCGTGTTTTGGTTTCCTTCCATTGTTGGATATTGTTTATTTATTGGTATAAATCATTCCCTTGTATACTCTAATGATGCCTGGTAGTATTTTACTGCCTATGGGGATCAAAAATTACCTTTAGGCCATGTCATGTACTGGCTCGAGCGACCGGTTCAGGCTCGAACAGAGCTGGTGCGTGACAACTCTAAAACCAACATGTTAATTTCCATCAGAATTAGCCTGATCCTAAATCCACTTCTCAGCACGAATGATCATAACACCAAAGGATAACTTGAATTTTCAAAGGTAACCTAACCATGAACATCACAGGATTTCCATTCTTATTTTTATTCCACCACATCTATGTTACATCTTGGTCCAAACATCTATAATTTAACATTGTTCTCTACAAAATAATAGTGTTTTATTACCAATTTTTTCAAGAAATTTTGACCTCTACGACTCATGATCAAATATCAGAAGAACCCAATAAGCTAGATGTAAATATACAAATCCTACTAAGAAATAAAACAATCATCAGGAACTACTCTTTATCCACTTTAGTGAATGAAAAAAATTGAATTCATCTGTATCCACTCTATTTCAATGACTTCCCCCATAACTGGTCAATTGTGTACTCCCCCACCATTGGGCTACCCCACACATACCTCTCCCCAATAACATCCTCTAGGTTGTACACATCCAATCCAAATGCACTCAAGATTCTAGCCATAGATCCAAAACCTTCTCACCACAACGTGATGATATGAATATATTAGTCATGTTCATTGTAGAGACCCGAAGCTTGACGTACATGGACATTACATTACTTTAGCGGAATACTTAATACATAACAAAAACAGACACACAAGGACCGTAATAGTTTAGTGTCTTTGGAAACTTGGAACGTAATCTTCTAATCGTGGTGAAAGATCTTCAACATCTCCCATAAAGATCTTTCCCTTTTTTTTCTTACCTAAAACCTTTCTTTATATCCTGGGGAAATGAAAACATAAAAAGGGTGAGCTCAAATGCTCAGTAAGGGTAAGCATGGATAAAATAAAACATACCATATATATTTGAACTTAAAAACATGAACATAATGTTTAAACATCAAAAACTTGAGAAATGACATAAAACATGGAAGTACGTAAGGCATAGATCATAAAGAAACATTAATAATGACCAAATAGCATGGGAATAAAACATGTAATTGTGGAATCCATTAAGCACATGTAATGATTTCCATAGTAGCCAAGGCATTGCTGCCAAGACCATCTTAGTGGACAAAGTCCCTTTCTGAATCGAGTTCACTCCTCGTTTCATTCCTGTTTTACTGAACCAGTTTAACCTGCCGTTCCAACCATGTCTATCTCATGAGATATAAATATTTACCCAATGCATTGGAGGGAGATATAGGTCCCACCTATCTCATAGTGAAATAATTCTTACTTGTGCCACAAAATAAACTTAAAACATTCATCATAACCCAAAGAATAAAATGGGTTTCATAAACATCATCCCATCATCACATACTCCATATAAAACAAATGGATATTGCATCATAAGAAAATTGAAACCATGTAAATCATAGAGACGTTATACTTGAAACATACACATTTGAATTAATTTAATCTTAGATGGAAAATGGTTTTGATAAAACACTAGAAATGAATTCTTGAGGAAAATATCCTTTCTTCTTCAAAATCAATTTCTTTTCACATAACGTCATGAAATTTTAAAAGAAAGAGATTTTGTTGAAAATAGTCATGAAATATTTTGGAGGAAGCTTCATGAAAATAAGTCTTTATAAAACCGTAAAAATTCGTTTGTGCCGTATAAGTTAAAAAAACATTCTTTTCATACTTTTGCTGGAAAAGTCAAAAAGTACCTCGTACGAAAAATGACAAAAGATTCCTTTCATATATTTTACTAAAAACTCACCAAAGGGTAAAATTGGATTTAAACAATTGTAGATGGATTGAAAGAACATTAAATATTGAGGAAACAAATATGGGGATGATAAAATACACCCCAGTAAATACCAAAGTATAAACAATCTTGGATAAAAATGAGATTGTGATATTTTCCCTTACCTTAGGTCCGATTTGCTTTGTAAGTGTCCGAACATCCTGTATAATGATTTAAATAATATCATTGACTTATTCAAGAATCATAATAATTTTTATGATATCATATATGGTTCACTTATGACTTTATATTACCAGTTCTTTTGTAAATTCCATGTTAAAGAGCGTTTTGGGTAAAATTGTTTCATTTGTCGTCCGTGTTTTGACTTGTAATTATTCATATGATTACTTAGATCATGATTACTTAATACAAGAATATGAAACATGATTTATATATAATATATATTCAGAATATACATATATATAATAAATCAGTAAATGGAATGAAATACACCGTTCATGGAGACGGTAGACCGTACGTACGCATGCGTGCTGTTTTCATTTCCTTATTGAGTTGAATGGAATTAAGTAGATGAAATACATATATATACACATAAATCCAGTATCATTATTATGTCATATATTTCATGATTACTTATTATATATATACTTTATAATCACTCATGAATGTTTAACGTGGAGAATGAATCTCATCGCGTCGTGGAGACGGTAGTCCGTACGTACGCATGAGCGATGATATCATTCTCATGATTGTTGAATTGTATTGGAGTGTATGTATACTATTTAAGAATCAATATCACTTTAAAATAGTCATATATAGTATTTATTTACACCATTATACCCATCCAAGTATGGTGGTGGTGGAAAATAGATTACACCACGACGTGGAGACGGTATTCCGTACGTACGCACGCGCGATGATTTCGTTTTCCGTAGGATGGATAGATGGTGAAATAGGGATGTTTCGTACTAATAATAACATATAAGTGTATGAGTGATACTTATGTTATTACTTCATAATGAAACAACCTAAGAAGAAGAAGTGGAAGAAGAAATAAAGTTGAAAGAATCGGTAACAGACATTACCTCTTCTTTGAAGCACCTCTTTGAGATCTCCTTTTAGGGCACTAAAATTGGTCTTTGAGGAAGACCAGAACCTCTAGTATGTTGCTATGGAAGTGGAGAAGAGAATTTGGCAGGGGTTGGCCGAGCATGAAGGCTCAATGTGGTGTGAGGAAGAGAGGGAGGAGGTGCCCTCTTATAAGGGAGGAGAGGGGTACCTTTGGAATAACTAAAAATATTATTTTATTATAAAGCCAAATTCGGTTTTAAATAGCTCCAAATTGAGTTATTTAAAATATAAGGTGGGGATGGGTAGAAATAATCTCATCCAATAGAATTTGAACATGTTTAGTTCACTATTTTAACCTTATCATTTAGTTTTAACTTTAAATTAGATAATTTTACTTTTACTGTGTCTTTTTGTGTTCTTACACTATAAGGTTAATAAACATACTATAAGAAGACAAACGAACCCCAAGTTATTAAATATTAATATATATAACCATATCTAAGTCATTTGTCTGAACCTTAGATTTTTAGGAATAATATAACAATTAATAATATAATATTTAAAAAAAAACTATTTTATGTCAATTTTGACACTATTTAGTAATTGATTTTTTTGAAAATGATAACAGAATGATTAGTTAGAAAAACTTTAATTAACTCAATAATAATATGTCATACTAACCTATAAAATTAGTTGAATTCATAAAAAGTCACAAATTATATTTAGTTTGGTATTTATAACATCAATTATGTCAATATTCCATTAATAAGATAATTACTGCATCATCATTGTGTCATAAATAAATTAAAATATTTAATATCTAAAAATTACAAATAAAATAAAATTATGTAGGAAATATTTTTATCTTTCTAATGAATATTTATAGTCGAATTTATCTTATGTATAACCCTATATTAACAATTATATACTTATTCAACATTGATTTTAACTATTTTAACCCTTCTTTAAATAAATTAATAATAAATGTCCTAATCTAATCCAAGTGGGCCTAAATGGTCATATTTTATTCCTAAGGTTGTTTTTGGTCGATTTACACTTATCCAATAGAATTAAGACATGTGTTAGGGTAATAATAATATCATTTTTACCCTTAATTACCCTATTTACTTTTAACCGTGGTAAAAAAAAGTAAAAAGTTACTATTCGCCAAAAATTATTTTCATCTCATTGAACCACATTTTACTTACTGACATCAACCATGTCTCTCGTATTTTTGAAATTCCACTCACAGAATTGGTAAAATTATGTTTTATGAAAAATTCATTATTTTTAACTACAACTTAGTGGTTTCACTATTCATCAAAAAATGAAAGTTTCTAGAAAAATACCAAAAATTAGGCCTAAGCTATATTTGATATTATGAACTCAAAAATGATGTCTATTTTACCAAATTCAAAACATATCACTTGTATTAATTAATTTAAAAATTAATTCCCGTCGTCAAAACAAATAGCGTGTTTTTAAGAGATAATCACTATTAAAAGATTGATACTAGTCTATGTCTGGTTTAAATGTGAAATTACATCCAATGACCAACATTGTACCAAATTGTAAAAATTTATTCCAAATATACTTTAAAACCACTCAAATTAAAAATTTATCACTATTAATTATTTCGATTAAAAAAGTTTTTTTAATTAAAATTTAGTAATTTTCACTATTCATCTGAATATGAAAGTTATCCGAAAAGTACCAAAATTTCACCCTAAGCTAATTTCGATATTCCGAATCCAAAAATGAAGTCCATTTTGAAAAATAAAACTTACAAAATTTCAAAAAGTGGTTATTACTATTCATAACGGCTAGTTTTAATAATATTTTAATAGCGTATCGATGTTTAGTGAAACTCGTTATTGCGTACTACACACGCTATCGAGGAAGGTCGCAATTGCGTGCAAGGAAAGTCAAGGATGCGTGTTGTGAAAGCTCGTACAAGACATTAATGTAATTTAAAAAGAATATTTTTTTCATAAAATCTCGGGGTGTTACATTCTACCCCCCTTAAAATGAATTTCTCCCTCGAAATTCGTCGGGGTTATAAATGGTTTACTACTCGAAAGTTTATTTAATAGAAACCCACATCGTAAAAAGGAATACCAAAACATGGCTTGAAAAACTAGAGTATGAAATGTAACGGTTACCCAAATTAACTCATCACTGGGTTTCCACATAGGAGAACATAGGTGAAAATATGGATATGGAAGAAAAATCTAACCATCAGGTTCTGATGGAGAGTGGTAGAGAACATGGCTATGAAAAATCCAACAATCAAAAAGCTATAGATTTGTGATGATCTAAGGTACTATCGGATTCATCGGATATAAGGGAACGAGGACAACATTTTTGGTTTTCAAGATCATTTCCCTAAAGTTGATGAATTAAAAGAAATACTTACATGATTTTGGTACAATCTCACTATTGTTAATGAATTGAACAATTTCCACTTCATCCCTTAAAGAAATGAAGTTGAATTTGTTATTCGTGATGTGTTAGCAGATCATGTGATAGAATGATGGGTCATTCCATCTATTTCAAACAAAAGTCTAGAAAAAGTTATAAGTCCATCTTATGGTTAGATTAATCGTATATGGTTCCAAAAATGAACTTATACTTCATATATCATACCGCTTAATAAAATAAAACTAGTTTCTACTAACCAGGGACTTCCTGTAGGCCAGTGGTAGGCAATAAAGGCCAGTCGCACTTCGGTTGTGGGTTCGATTCCCACATCCTTTTCCAACGCGATGGGCTATCGCCCGTCCTGCAGGTTGTCCTTTTTCTAAAACTACATTACTATAACATACCATAAATAATATCAAAAAAAAGTTCTATCCTTAAACAATACTAACTTATGTCCAACATAATCCATTCTAATCTTTAGGCTTATCTAAAATACTTTGGTCCAAGCTCATAGTATAAAGAAAACGATTACTTGAAATGTCATCAACCAAGCATGTGAATACCATCATTTATCCCCCATATATCTTGTTGGTCACATTCCAATCATGTGAATACCTTTATCATGTATTCTCTTGAAAAACGAATACCCATTAAACCTTAGTGAAAACATGAATGCTGTCAAAAGTTAACTCTTTCCACATACCAAAATCCAAAAATTCTATATACTCAAACCATGATATAACCTTCTCCTTATATCAGTCATGAGCTCATGAACACTATCAAACATTTAATTTTCTCCTTATCCCTTCATTATGCGCATATCATCTACATTCCCAAAATATCTGAATAACCTTTCATGGATACTGGTACCATTAATCATACACTTTAAAAACTCAAGGAAAGACAACAGTGTAACAATCCTTAGATGTCTCTTTATTCCATAGTACCATGAGATTACTTATACAAAATTACACATGACAAACATGTAATCATTCCACTACATTCTTAAACCATTGACCGAGCTTCAAAAATTATTTCATCTCACATATCATTTGTAGTCTCTTCATCATCATCATCATAAATACTACCCATACGACCATACTGATTCTCTTCATGAGACTTTTCCTTAGGGAATTGGTTTGCATAATGCCCGTACATTCCACATTTAAAACATTTGACCATTGTAGATGTCGTAGCAATACCATTATCCTCATCCCTGGTGTTAACTGAACCTTTTCCTTTACACTTACTGGCTTTGTGTCCTTCTTTTCCACACCCAAAGCATCTTCCAGTTCCTTTGAAACATTCTCTTTGATGCCTCTTCCCACATGATTTACATAGGGGAAATTGAACTTTCTTTCCTCTATGATCATCATGAAACTCCATCTTTCTCTTATTAGTCGAGTCAGGAAACTTACCAAATTTTATGTTATTGATCATATTATGAGATTGCTGATTCGGCATAATAATGATGTTTGGACTTCCAAATCCCATTTCATTTGGTTTCTCATGAAGAATATCATTCCATTGTCCATCATATCCTCCATTACTGTGAATCATCATGTTTCCAACCATTTTCTAAAACCCAAAAAGAATAGTCTGAGAGGCAAAAATCATAATAAAGGGGGAGTAACTTCAATATATAACATCTTTGGTTTAATCTAATATCATTACCATAGTTCTAGGACTATATCCTATATGTATACATATCCTTAAAGACATCCCTAGACATACCTTAGAAATATCTCTAGGGATCTCACTAACGTTCACGCATCCTAGTTTCCAAAGGTTGACTAAACCTTTCCTCTGATACCAACTGTAGAGACCTGAAGCTTGACGTACGTGGACATTACATTACTTTAGCAGAATACTTAATACATAACAAAAACAGACACACAAGGACTGTAATAGTTTAGTGTCTTTGGAAACTTAGAACGTAATCTTCTAATCGTGGTGAAAGATCTTCAACATCTCCCATAAAGATCTTTCCCTTTTTTTCTTACCTAAATCCTTTCTTTTTATCCAGGGGAAAAGAAAACATAAAAAGGGTGAGCTCAAATGCTCAGTAAGGGTAAGCATGGATAAAATAAAACAAACCATATACATTTGAACTTAAAAACATGAACATAATGTTTAAACATCAAAAGCTTGAGAAATGACATAAAACATGGAAGTATGTAAGGCATAGATCATAAAGAAACATTAAGAATGAAAAAATAGCATGGGAATAAAACATGTAATTGTGGAATCCATTAAGCACATGTAATGATTTCCATAGTATCCAAGGCATTGCTTTCAAGACCATCTTAGTGGGCAAAGTCCCTTTCTGAATGGAGTTCACTCCTCGTTTCAGTCCTGTTTTACTGAACCGATTTAACCTGCCGTTCTATCCATGTCTATCTCATGAGATATAAATATTTACCCAATTCATTGGAGGGAGATATAGGTCCCACCCATCTCATAGTGAAATCATTCTTACTTTTACCACAAAATAAACTTAAAACATTCATCATAAACCAAAGAATAAAATGGGTTTCATAAACATCATCCCATCATCACATAATCCATATAAAACAAATGGATATTGCATCATAAGAAAATTGAAACCATTCAAATAATAGAGACATTATACTTGAAACATACACATTTGAAATAATTTCATCTTAGATGGAAAATGGTTTTGATAAAACACTTGAAATGAATTCTTGAGGAAAGTATCCTTTCTTCTTCAAAATCAATTTCTTTTCACAAAACGTAATGCAATTTTAAAAGAAAGAGATTTTTCTGAAAATAGTCATGAAATATTTTGAAAGAAGCTTCATGAAAATAAGGCTTTATGAAACCATAAAAATTCGTTCGTGCTGTATAAGTTAAAAAAAACATTCTTTTCATACTTTTGCCAGAAAAGTAAAAAAGTACCTCGTACAAAAAACGACAAAAGATTCCTTTCATATCTTTTACTAAAAACTCACCAAAGTGTAAAATTGGATTTAAAAAATTTTAGATGGATTTAAATAACATTACATATTGAGGAAACATGGACGTGGATGATAAAATTCACCCCAGTAAATACGAAAGTATAAACAATCTCGGATAAAAATGAGATTGTGATATTTTCCCTTACCTTAGGTCCGATTTGCTTCATAAGTGTCCAAACCTCCTGTATAATGATTTAAATAATGTCATTGACTTATTCCAGAATCATACGCATTGTTATGATATCATACATGGTTCACTTATGACTTTATATTACCCGTTCTTTTGTAAATTCCCTGTTAAAGAGCGTTTTGGGTAAAATTATTTCATTTGTCGTCCGTGTTTTGACTTGTAATTATTCATATGATTACTTAGATCATGATTAATTAATTCTAGAATATAAAACATTATTTATATATAATATATATTCAGAATATACATATATATAATAAATCAGTAAATGGAAAGAAATACACCATTCATGGAGAGGGTAGACCGTACGTACGCATGAACACTATTTTCGTTTCCTTATTGAGTTGAATGGAATTAAGTAGATGAAATAAATATATATACACATAAATCTAGTATCATTATTATTTCATATATTTCATGATTACTTATTATATATATTCTTTATAATCACTCATGGATGGTTAACGTGGAGAATGAATCTCATCGCGTCGTGGAGATGGTAGTCCGTACGTACGCACGAGCGATCATATCATTCTCATGATCGTTGAATTGTATTGGAGTGTATTTATACTATTTAAGAATCTATATCACTTTACAATAGTCATATATAGTAATTATTTACACCATTATACCCCTCAAAGTAAGGTGGTGGTGGAAAATAGATTACACCACGGCGTGGAGACGGTATTCTGTACGTACGCACGCGTAGTGATTTTGTTTTCCGTAGGATGGATAGATGGTGAAATATGGTTGTTTCAAACTTATAATAACATATAAGTATATGATTTAAACTGATGTTATTACTTCATAATGAAACAACCTAATAATAAGAAGTGGAAGAAGAAATAAAGTTGAAAGAATCGGTAACGGACATTACCTCTTCTTTGAAGCACCTCTTTGAGATATCATTTTAGGGCACTAAAATTGGTCTTTGAGGAATACAAGAACCTCTAGGATGTTTCTATGGAAGTGGATAAGAGAATTTGGCAGGGGTTGTCCGAGATTGAAGGCTCAATGTGGTGTGAGGAAGAGAGGGAGGAGGTTCCCTTTTATAAGGGAGGAGAGGGGCACCTTCGGAATAACTAAAAATATTATTTTATTATTAAAGCCAAATTCGGTTTTAAATAGATCCAAATTGAGTTATTTAGAATCTAAGGTGGGGATGGGTAGAAATAATCTCATCCAATAGAATTTGGACATGTTTAGTTCACTATTTTAACCTTATCATTTAGTTTTAACTTTAAGTTAGATAATTTTACTTTTACCACGTCTTTTTGTGTTCTTACACTATAAGGTTAATAAACTTACTATAAGAAGCCAAAAGAACCCCAAGTTGTTTATTATTAATATATATAACCTTATATAAGTCATTTGGCCGAACCTTAGATTTTTAGGAATAAAAGAACAATTAATAATAATATATTTGTTTTAAAAACTATTTTATGTCAATTTTGACACTATCTAGTAATTGATTTGTGTAAAAATCATAACAGAATGATTATTTCTAAAAAAGTTATTTAAATCAATACTAACATGTCATATTAACCAATAAAATTAGTGTAATTCATAAAAAGTCACAAATTACATTTATTTTGGTATTTATAACATTAATTATGTCAATATTTCATTAATAAGATAATTACTGGATCATCTTTGTGTCATAAATAAATTAAATTATTTAATGTCTAAAAATTACAAATAAAATACCATTATTTAGGAAATCTTTTTATATTTTTAATTAATATTTATAGTCGAATTTATCTTATGTATAACCATATATTAAAAATGACATACTTATTCAACTTTGATTTTAACTATTTTAACCCTTCTTTAAATAAATTAATAATAAATGTCAAAATCTAATCCATGTGGGCCTAAATGGTGATATTTTATTACTAAGGTTGTTTTTGGTCGAATTACACTTATCCAATAGAATTAGGACATGTGTTAGGGTAATAATAATATCATTTTTACCCTTAATTATCCTATTTACTTTTAACCGTGGTAAAAAAACTAAAAAGTTACTATTCACCAAAAATTATTTTCATCTCATTGAACCACATTTTACTTACTGACATCAACCATGTCTCTCGGATTTTTGAAATTCCACTCACAGAAGCGGTAAAATTAAGTTTTATGAAAAATTCATTATTTTTAACTACCACTTAGTGGTTTCACTATTCATCAAAAAATGAAAGTTTCCAGAAAAATACCAAAAATTAGGCCTAAGCTATATTTGATATTATGAACTCAAAAATGATGTCTATTTTACCAAATTCAAAACATATCAGTTGTATTAATTAATTTAAAAATTAATTTCCGTCGTCAAAACAAATAGCGTGTTTTTAAGAGATAATAACTAACAAAAGATTGACACTTGTTTATGTCTGGTTTAAATGTGAAATTACATCCAATGACCAACATTGTATTAAATTGTAAAAATATATTATAAATATACTTTAAAACCACTCAAATTAATAATTTATCACTATTAATTATTTCGATTAAAAAAGTTGTTTTTAATTAAAATTTAGTCATTTTCACTATTCATCAGAATATGAAAGTTGTCCAAAAAGTACCAAAATTTCACCCTAAGCTAATTTCGATATTCTGAATCCAAAAATGAAGTCCATTTTGAAAAATAAAACTTTCAAAATTTAAAAAAGTGGTTATTACTATTCATAACAGATAGTTTTAATAATATTTTAATAGCATATCGATGTTTAGTGAAACTCGTTATTGCGTACTACACACGCTATCGAGGAAGGTCGCGATTGCGTGCAAGGCAATTCAAGGATGCGTGTTGTGCAAGATCGTACAAGACATTAATGAAATTAAAAAAAATATTTTTTCATAAAATCTCGGGGTGTTACAATATTCTGGGTAATATGTATTCCATGTAGCCATCAAATAAAACCTCCACAACCATACATTTCAAGAATCAGAACATACCTAGAGAAAACATCATCCTACCTTAGGGCTTGGTCTTCCCTTCCCACTAATGTCTTACCCACACTAGAACACCACCACATGAAGGGGAGATCAAACCAAAATCACGGCCACCTCACAACACTCCACCAATCTGCCTCACATGCATCCAGGTCCCTTAAACATTCATTACATTGCAAAAAAATGAGATTACATATAGCACACCTAAAACACCTTTTAATCGAATCTAGTACCTCTAACATGTGCCCTTATTTTGTACTCATTAGAACCATCATTGTTCTTCACTCTCCAGTGACCAACCAAAAAACCCATCTCTAGATCACAATAGTCATACATAACATATGAAAGGAACAATATTCCCATCACATAATCATATATACCACTTGATTATCCATATTCATCAGACCCAAGGTTATCTAATAATCCCAACAAAACACAACTAATCTGAAAAACATCCCAACTAAATGACCATCATCACCTTAAGTTTCCTAAAAAATATGAAATCTTATCCATGCACTGATCACTCATTCCATGTCTTCCAAAACAAGAATTTCATTCCACATATGACACCATCAAAACCATAGGGTCCAGTCTCCAAATGATCTTGTAGTTCACAAGAACCCTTACAACCAAATGAAATGACCCATTTTTTTTCACATGCTCAGTCAAAGGAATAACCTTTCACTTTTACAAAAACTCAAGGGTACACATTGTGTATCAATTTCACCTCTAAATTAACCACATATTCTTCACAATACAAATTAGTTTTAACACTAGTATAAAATCCATAGAGGCTACCCTAAATTTCCCAATATTGTCAACTCAATGCCACAACCCAAGAGATATATCCTGAAACCATTAATCATTCTACTTATAATTATATGTGAATTCCACTCTAAGAAACACTCTTTGTGTTCCGCATTAAAGTTCTAAAATGTCTACCCAATCCACAAACATCAATATGCACTGATAGATCTTTCATCCTCTCTCACATGTTTTCTTTAAAATTCTAACAACTCCATGTCCCAAAATTTGATCCACAATAAGAAAAACCCACCAGATCTATCTAATCGACACATACCAACAAAAGAAACTAGCTATTCGTAGAGGTAAAAATTCCAATGTTATAAACGCAATACATATATTTCACCAATCAACCACTTACTGTAGGTCCTCAACTTAAGATATACACACATGTACATTGACAATATGAACCAAATAAACACTTTAAAGTCCAAAATGAATCTTGAATGGTATCAATCCAAATGGATTGACACATTAAGATTTTAATACATCACATAAAAACATCAAGGTAATAACCTAAAAAAATATTCAACAAGAAACATAATATTAAACAACATAGTCAACTTATTAAAATATCTCATCATGAAACACGTAGTCTCAGAACTATGGCACTCTCAATTCCCAAACCACCCTTACATTTGGTCGACAACTAATATAAGTAATAACAAAAAATGGTGGGCCTAAATATCCATTATCCTCCCATTTCACTTCATAATTAGACTCTCTCATTTAAACACATGATATAACTATTCAAAACCTTTCATTTTCAAAACCCAGGTATCAATTATTTTTAACAACCATTTCACTAACACATAATTTTGACAATATTAGTTTAATTTAAAATAACATTTCAACAAAATTCCCCATTTTCCAAACCAAAGGACCAACTTTTAAGAACCCATTGTTTCAATAAAAATTAGTATATAAATCCATTGGGTTCATCTAGAATCAAAAAAAGTCAATCATAGGAATGAATAGATAACCATTCTATGAAATGTTCATTTCCTGATATATGAACTCTCACACCCTTGTTCCACTCCAGGAAAAGTCATAAAACCTCATAAATAAATAAAAAAAATTTAGGTTCACCACATGAGGTGGAAATTTCAATCAACTGTAAAAGCACAAAATTGAAGATCATTACCCAACCTAGGAAACACATGTTTTCCTTCATACATGGGGCTGAAGGCTCCCATACATGTTCTCAATAAAATGCCCCGATAAGATCCTAGTCTCATATATATGATTTTCTAAATAGAAAGACCACTGAAATCATCTTCAGATACCCCATTGAAATCTACCAGACTCAAAAGCTACAATAGTCGATTCCATGAGTCCGGTCATCACATGACATCAGGCGCACATGCCCATATGTCATAGGTTAGAAACTAGATTCACATGTCTATAAAGGATTATAGAGAGGCTATACTTGCTTATCAGAGTGAAGAGACAATAAAAGTAACACAAACAGATAAAATAACTATGGTACGAAAAAATGGATATCATGTAATAAAAACCAGTATCTAACCATGTACATATGTTATATCAAAAACCAATAAAAAATCTATATTCTTCATAGTTGTACAATATATCCCACAAAAATCACTACCCAAAGACTCTATACCCAGATCCAACTCCCAACCTAGTCCTGAACATCATTCCCTAACATGACATCCCATGCACAAACAAAAACCATGTAAATATCCTACACTTTTACCTAAAAACAAGAATCATCTACCCATGTACCCAAATTCCATGACTCCTTGAGTAGGGAGTGAGTATAACAGATTAGGCTCTAACTAATGATTCTTAATGTAATTTCCATTATATATAAATGTGTATAAAAGTATCAACTTCAATGAATAAATAAATATAAAGGAAAACATGTATTTGATTATCTAATAATTTTTTTAAAATTTATGTTCTCTATAATGAACAAATTTACAAAACTATCATTGGTCACATTGAGAGTCAAATCCAAGGAACAAGTGTAACACACACATTTAATCAGAATATATTTAACTAACCACAAATCATTGAATATCCACTAGAAACAATTTTCATTTAATACAACTTCAGTATTATATCCATTTTATCACTTATACTTTATTTATTAAAAAATTTATGTTCCTCAGATATTCCAATGGTTAGACATTTCATCATTTTCCCTATAACCTAAGTCTGTTAATTATCATGAAAAAGGGAGCAATCCTTGTCCCTATCTTAATAAAGATAATAAAAAAACACATTATTCATCAATAGAGGCCTCAGTCCTGGTGTAATTCAACCATTAAAGGAATAGAGTTATGTCCTCTTCCCTGACACAATCATTATGGGGGGAAGTTTAGAGTCACAGTCTAACTCAGCCCAAGGGTATAGAACCGTAGTCAATACCCCACATTACCAAACCATGTTTACAAGATTATTTGTCCATTCACCACACATATACCAAATCTAAACGTAACAAAATGAATAAAAATATTGATTACAATGCACAATAAACATCATGGGAATAAATTTTAGTCCATAACACATTAATAAATTTTCATTTTTATTACATTCTCATTTATTACGATACTTCTTTTTTGTGCCTAGATAGTTAATAATATTCACGAATTCCCCAAAGTTAACCCATTTAATGAATTAAACCATTCAATATGTTAACTCACACAACCCGTTCATTATTTACCATATATTATCTACTTATTAATTTTGAGTGCATGCAACAATCTCCTGGGAAGATTCAAATTATTCCCATTTAACCCATTTTCACATCATTCCAAAAATCACCTTATTATATATCATCAACTAAGACCAGTCATCAATTAATTTATTTCCTAATCATGATAACTTGACCACATAATTTTTATGGATTCTACCACACTATCCCTTGCGTACCTTCAATTATTGTGGTCTCACTAAACCCTTATAAGATACATCATAGAAATTAATACATTTCAAAATACACATTGGTATAATCTTGAGTCCACCATTTAAAATGTAGATCTTCCCATTTTGAAAAACTAAAACATTCCCCAAGTCTTTTATTTCCATTATTAACCAATCAAGATAACATTAAAACCATTTTCACAAAAAAAGGTTCATGTTCTCTATTGAAGAACCATTTTAAATCCTTTAAAAACCCCATTCTGAAAGAAATTGACGTAATCACCTCCTCCCAAAAAATTGTCCCGTTGAAATATAATTTTCAACAAATTGATCTAAAATCATGTAAAATCGCCAATCGTACCATCAAACACATTTAATATAGTTTCAATCATTTAAAAAATCATCTTATAAATTTTTTCAATAAATCCATTAACATTATGTGCCCAAAAATTTCATTTTCATTACTCATTCTCTCTTATAGAAACCATATCTCGTAGTTTAATAGTTTTGTTAAACAATTAGGGTTTGGATTACCCCATGGTATCACTAGGATTGGTCTTACATCATCAAAAACCCCAATGGGGTAAGTGAAGGTTCTCAAGAATAAATCTATGGTCAAAATCCCTTTTTTTAAACCAAAAAAATCATTCCACCACAATATAGAGAAATAGTACAACAACATACACATATAACAAATCAAGACTATGATGAAAATATTTAAGACTACCAACCTCATGACCATTATTTAACACTTGCTTATTATCCAACATTGATTCTTAATCACACAGTCGCTTAATACCAAACACAAAATCACCTGACGAAGAAAATTTTAGAAGGTTTTAGAAGAAGTTGATATTTTCTACAATCCCTAATCTATAAAATAGAACAAGGGGGACTGTTAGAATCAGATGGATCTTTGATTCAAACCCAAATTCACTCTAAACACTTATAAAATGAAGGATAGTTACCTCATGGATGTCATGAAGGGTTTGGTTTTCTAGACAATATGTTTTAGGAGAAATATGGTGAAAAATACGGGTATAAATAAATAGTTTCTTAAGGGAAAATGAGAATTATCACTTTTTATGGGTCGCACAGTTTACAAACCATGAACAAACCTTGTCGTTCCCTCCATAAATGGGAAGCTATGTCGCATGGTTTGGAAAACCATGAGTTTACCCCATGTTATCGCCTATACAAATGGTTTCCTTGGAACATGGTTTCCTGGTCCAAGAAAACGGTTTATACAAATATTTTGACGACCATGAGCTATGCATAGTGGGAAAATTTCTAATATTTTTATGTCAAGTACACACAAAATACTTCCAAAACTCCTCCATCACTCAAATAAAACTAATATAAACATAAAATATAGTGGAACAAAATATGAAAGGATACACAATCACTAATGATCTGGATCTTACACCAACCATATTGAGTATATAAAACTAAATTTCTTGATATCAATGATTTACCCAAGGTCACTGACTACATGAGTAGATAAAAAGATTCAATTTATCATTTTCAATAATATTCATTTGAAATCATAAATTATTCACATTATACACCCATTAGAATCAAGGTTATCCTATTGAATAATTTCAACACATGGTTACTAATGATTAAATGCTACTGACACATAAAATTTTCCTTAATAACATCTATTAAATTACTAATATTTAATATGAACATTTCTAGATATAAATTTATTGGGAGTATCATACATTAATATTATATATTCAATGTAATAAATAACCAATTTATCATGATTTTTGTGATGATATTACCTACTAAAGAAGGATATATTTTATATGTTGTATTTATTATTATCCATTTATGAGGAATTTTATTCAACGGGATACTAATAAATTGATTATTTTAATTTAAAAACTATCATATCAATTGGGGGCCATGATACATATTTCACTGCAAATATGACATCAAGATGGTGTGAAACTCATTGCCTAGTAATTTTGGCAGGGAATCATCCAAATAATATTATATAAGACTCTATTATGGCCTATCAGAAGACCCTATCTATAATCCTGAATGTGGAATAACCCAGCTTTATTCCTCTTTTATCCCAACCCAAGGGGTTTTCCGTATCGTGTAACATAAATCCAACATGAAAAACTAGATTTTCCAAAGGTAATCCATGGAATCTTCGTTTGGCATGAAACAACAACCATTAAGATACATTATCACTCATCGCATTCATTATATATAGAATAAAATCTACTGGAACACCACATTTGTGTGATGTAACCCAACATAATGATCAAGTTCATAAAAATTTCTATATTAGAAGGAATCTTACACCTTGTATTTAAATTGGTTTTAATATCTCAATATTATCTTACATTATTCCATTTTTTGTAAGTATTATTCTAGTAATTTAGTTTGTAATTATATTCCATAAATTTAATCAATATTCACAAACCATATTAATGTGTCAATCTTTATAATACCAAAAAATTTCTATTACATAACAAAATATCAAAGTCAAAATTATTCAAACATATACATATGATCAATTTGTAAATGGTACATTAATAATTATTATAAAATCTACACATTCATATGTGATTTACAATCTCCACATGATTAATCTCATTAGGATATATTGATAACACTATTCACTATCCTAGAGAAAGATATACAGTCCAGGTAGGTGGGTAGTCTGACCCCAAATCCCTCTTCACAGATATAATTTAATCTATATATAATCCAGTTGATCATAACATTGACACCTAATGTTTAAAAACAAAATTCAAAAACAGAATTCAAAATAATAAAATAAGAAATAAATTGAGTTCATAGAAGACGAAAAAAAATTTATAGTACCATGACTGTAATAAAACCCTATTTCTGGATGTAATGTAACTATTAAACCGTATCATACACCATTAACCATATAAAATGTTCATAACTATTAATATTAATGATAATAAATTTTAAATAAAGGAAAATATATAGTACATAAACACAATATCATTTTTTGTGAACATACCATAAATAAAATATATTAATATGATTTTTATTATTTTTATAATAAAAATAAAGGAAATTTAATATTTATAAATATAATAATTTTATATTAATTCCAATAAAATCTCTTTCATATTGTTCATTGTATGGAATTTCTATTTTAAATTTATGATATTAAATTAATTATACACTATATATAATCATATTTCTATAATGTTATCATTTTCTACTAGATAAATATCTTATACATATTCAATATATAAACCATTGAAAAAATACATCATCAATACACTTTTTATATTGATAAAATAAAATATAAATAAGGCCCCCTTTTTACCAATTCAAAATAAATTATTATAAAAAATCATTACTGATATTTAAATCATTACTGATATTTAAATATGAGTAATGATTACTGATAAAAAGAATCATTACTGATAAAAAAAAATCATTACTATTTTAAATCATAACTATTTTAAATCATTACTGATAAAAAATCATTAATATTAATAGTTACATTACAATATGAAAGAGATTTTCTGATAAAAAAATCATTACTATTTTATCATTACTGATAAAAAAATCATTACTATTTTGTTCACAACTATTTTAAATCATTACTGATAAAAAATAATTACTGATATTAAATCATTACTGATATTTAATATGGACCCAAAAATTATTTTGGGTCCATATTTCATGATTTATAACCCCTTTTGACATACCACATATAATTTTTAGGAGAAAAAATTATTTATATATAACAATTCAATCCATATATTTTTGTGAAATTAATTTTAAAATTTAATCATTAATATATGGTAATACAAATTTTACATAAACATTAATTTAAATTATTTATTTGAAATTTATAATTATTTAATTAATTAATAAATTCCATAAAAATTAAATATTCCCAAAATTCCGTATATAATGATTTATAAACATTTCATATTCCATAAAATCCATTTTTGGTATTCAAAACAATTTAAATAAATTTTCAATATACCCATACATCAGAACCCATTCATACGTATTGGTATCATCCCATTAACATTATGTGGACACCTTACATAAGTGTAAAGTGGTTTTGGAGATCTTTTATAACAGAATATGTCCATAAATGTTATAGAGAATGTATTTTATAAATATATAAATGTTATGACCTTTATGTGATCTCATCGCATCTAGTTATGTAAAAATATATAATTATGTATCCTTAAGGAAAAAACTTCTATATTTACATAGAAAATCATGTACGGTTATGAAAATTAAATTATAGAATGCGTATAAGTTTATACTATTCCTTACCATTGTATGGATTCCGAGAACCACTATATACATTTCAAAAATGATTTAACCTTTCAGGTAATGGTAAAAAATAGGTTACCCATACAGACACTGTCTACATAATGATATTTGTTTATGGGAGCGGTAGGTTATGCTTACATTACCCTCAATAAAAAACCAGCTTTGGGAAGCCCTAATTTAATATTAAATTGTGTTTGAACACCCTTATGAAGACTAATCAGTGTATGGTTAACTCTTAGGTTACCCTTACACATCACAAATACCTATGTGTATGGTGGATGATAACATTACATTTCCCAACTATATACAGTTAATCCATTTCATGAAATCAAATTTCTAGAAACATGAAATTTCACTATTATTAAATTACAAATCATTTCATGCCTGAATACACATAACTAAACATGGATCATAATGATACAACTGATCGTTTTTATAATGTATAATAACATTTACCTTATCAAGAGGATTTCCTTAAAAACCATTTATTATGGATCTCCATGAATTGTAATTTCAAATATAAAATAATATGAAATAATGAGCTTATATAAATATTGCTAATGTTAAACTAATGATCCAAATATATATATTGATCATTATGATATGGTTTTATAATCATCACTAAGAAGAAAATAAGAGTGTCCCACCGTCCTAGGTATCTATATGCTGATTTGAATCAACCTATGTTGTGATGGGAATCATCATTTCTTTATAATATGATTCTACCTCAAAATGGAATGTAGTCATATGAAAGAGATATATTGTTCTTGGTATGAATTTTATGTTAGTGAGGTCATCATTTTATCAAACACACACCTCTATCATAATAAAATTGTTTATGAGTCCCAAAGGGCACCCCTCATGTGGTATCATTTACTCATTCATTCATTCATGAAAAATGTATTATTTATTTAGTTGATTAATGAATCATATGCATGAATTAATTTATATCTATTATATTTCATTTTATGAAATTCATTTTTTCACCATAGCCAATTTTGAGGATTCATCAGTTTTCCATCCAATAATACCAATGTAGGTAGTATAATATATATATATATATATTAAATAATTAAGTAAGATAAAAAATTTAATGGAATCCATAATGTATATATATATTTGAATTTATGGAATATAAATGTTTCATGTGAATATATAAATATATTATGAAGTATTTAATGTGTGGGTATGTATTTTGGGTTATTTTTATGATATCGTAGAGAATAATATAAAAATAAATTTTGTATCTTGCCCCAAATATACATTGAATTCTAGGATTTTTGATTTATTCATGTTGACAATTTCAACATTATTAAAATGATATAAAAATATGTATTTTTGTAATGATCCCGACACAAGTAGAATAATGTGTGTGGTTCCATTATTATATCGGTAGAAGGTACATGAAATCTTAACGAGAAGTACTGAAAAATTGAGTAGTCTAGGAAATGTAGAAAAAAACTTCTATATCAAATTTCCTTTTGAAACACAATGTAAAACAATGTGAAATTAAATATTATACATCTATAAAATCATTAAATGATACCTTATCTATATCCCATGTAATGTGATAAAAATTAAGGTGAGATCATATTCGTAGTAAGGGTTAAGAAAATTTGAAACTATCATGATTCAGTAAGGAATAATCATAATATAATGGCCAATAACTAAACACACACTACATATGATCTACAACAATAATGTAATTATAAGATAAGGAATAATGAATTTGGGAAGGTAAATAGACGAACACATATTCCAATTACTCAACAACTTGTGTAAAGAATGCAAACATTGATAATATTAATGATACAATATCATAGATAGTAATAACTGAATTCTGAATAAATAAAAGGAATATTTTTAGAAATCATTATCCAAAACATATTGAATTCAATTAATTCAATACATTCAAGAAAGAATGTTTAAAATTATGAGTAGGTATGAACCAAAAACCCATTTAATGCTATCTTTATGGTTCTACCCATGTGGGTATTGAGGCATTAAGGGGTATTATAATATTTGGAATCACCGGTCCATACATGTCCAATGCATTCAACATATATCAACTGATCTATATAATTCATTATTTATATTCCATATTAGTAATTGACTTTATCGATTGAAGCATACGAAATATAAATATTTACCATGTAAATATAATTGAGTTTAATGTTAAAAAAAATGAAGAACTGATATACGATTTTGGTAATAATCATCTCCATTACGTAATTCATACATATATTTATGATAAATTTATTAATTTTTTATCATAATAAATTTATTGTTTCAGGGGAAATATAATGACTAAAAAATAAATCAAGAATGTGAATCTATATACGTTCCTTGTTCATACAGAACGAAAACAATCCATATAATTGATAAGGATTGAATATTTACAACATATCCCCCCAAGAATATAAGTACATTAATGATTCATGAAATTTATGAATCAAATTCCATAAAAATATAATTAAAATTTTCTTGAGTAAAATATCTATTTATCCTTGAATATAAAATTTAAATCCAAAATATTTCTTGAAAATTAGGAATTTAATTTTCAACAAAAATATGTATGGAATCATGTGATGGATGATTCAATATAATTATTTTTCATGATGGATGTAAGGGAATGTCCATAAAATGTACATTAAAATGAATATTCCATTTTTATTTTTAAAAGAAAAATCTTATTTTACGTTATTTGGAAAAATAAGGGATGATTAATATTAAATTATTTCATAATAACTCAACAATGTGAAAAAATTAATTTAAAAAATAATATAATAATACTAAATAACTTCTAAAAACACTATTATATTACATAGATTTGGAATGAAAATAATTTTAGAAAAAGATAGAAACTATTTATGATTTCCTTGAAAACACTTTCATAGTCATTTAAATTACGAATGAGAATAGAATTTTACTATTACAAGATAACACCATGAATAACTATAGGGGAATAACATTAAATTTCTTTAGTAAAAATGATAAAATAATTTTCTTCAAAGGAAAATAAACCCCAATAGATCTAGATAAAAAAGATATTGAAGAAAAAAAGATTATTTATATTTTACTTTTGATGATATAGCCTTATGAATTAACATAAAATAAATTTAAAAATTAATCAACATGATTATAATGAGATTCGTGATATAATATATTAAAGATAAATAATATCGACGAAAATTTTTTGAATTGGTCTATAATAATAAATATGTCCTAATAGATTGTAGATTGAAATTAAATACCCCAAAAATGATCATATAATTGAAATAAGGATTAAAAACATGATTTTCTATGATTATGAAATTAAAATAGACATAAAAAGTGTAAATAAAATTAAAAATAATCAAAACTATTTACTATCATAATCATAGAATTTTAAATAATAATATTAAGTAAAACAACCCACCCAAATGAGACTGAGTTATTAAATACCTTACCATATGGTAAATTATAATTCAAATCCACATAGATGAAAAATATTCATATTGAATCATTATATACCATGAAATATTAAGTATTCGTGATATTTCAATTTGTATTGGTAGTTTATACACCTTATAAAAGAAATTTACATATGAAATAATAATATTACTATGAGAAGGAAAATTTATATGATGTAGTCGCCCTGAAGTTAATTTTTAGATGTTAACAATTTAACCACTACTATAATTTGTAAAGAAATTATATTTAGTCATAAATAAAACATATTTAGATTTATAATCTCATATATGTTCTTATTATAAAATCTTATTACATGTTTCATAATAATATTTTATATTTACTATTGATTCGTTTGTCAATTGATCCATGTTCTCTTACATATTTTTTCATGAATGTTATTATTCATATTTATAAGATATTTATCCATATTTTATAGAAATATATTAATGTTTTAAATATCATATTTATTGTTTTTATATATTTTTATATCATTTTTTTAATTTTATACATGTAAAATCAATATCATCACTCTATTATGATAGTAGGTCATACATATGCATTGGAGACAAAATCATTCCATTATTGGGTAAATTTTTAATTAAGTGGATTATTTTATAATATTAAAAAATTAACAAAATTTTACATTTATAATAAATATTCATTATTTCCATCTATATGACTATCTATATAAGTTGGTGAGAGAAATAAAATTATATCGTTTGGTAAGGAAGCAATCTTTAGTATATAAGAGCACTGTATTTTTTCCCATTTGATGGATATGGAGGTGGAAAAATATTATTCAACAAAAATAATTACATCTCAGTATATGGGAGACACTGTTGCTATTATATTGAAATTTTTATATCAAAATTGATACTGAAAAAATAATAAGTAAATAAAGAAATAGGTTATTAATGATGATTACATTTTCAAAGAGAAACATTCTTTGGATCTCTTATAATGACGCTATGATTAGAATTTTGAGAATATAAAGTCATATAGAATGCATAAAAGTTCTTTATTTTTGATATTTTGATTAGGTTTTTTTATTAAAATGGGTTGACATGTGTGAATGTAAGAGGGGAGGGGTTCTATTTTATAATAGTATAATCTACAAATTGTTATTGAGATTTTTGAGTATTTTAGGAGATTGGTGCCTTTTTTTAATATTTATTTTTACATATTGACTAAGAAAATTATAATACTTTTAGAAATTTATATTTATAAGATTTTAATACAATAAATATAATTTTGAAAATTAAAATGGAAAATAATTATCTTTTATGAAATTGAATTTTGAAGAATAAAATGTGTCCACATTAATTTTGAGTGATTAAATAAAAATAATATATTTTTGTTTTTGGTGATATATATATATATCAAAATTCATTTAATCATACTCATACATAAAAATTCAATTACTATGTTATAATGTTCATTTTTTAGTTTTTACATTTCATGGGTCATTTATATTCTATGTTGTAAGTTTTATATGCGATTGAATGGAATTTTATTATCCTAAAATAATGGGTTTGTTACAATATATCTTATTAAATAAATTTCATCATCATAAATTCAAATAATACTTATAAATAAATGGTATGATATATGGGCATTATTAGGTGGAAAATCAACATCGTAAAAACGTCTAATGAAACATCCTTATAAAAAAGGGAAGAGAAATATGAGGTTCACCAAGAATTACACATATCAATGTTTATAAGTAGCTAAAAATTATTGGCATGTTAAAATATATACATAGAAAAAAGAATAAATAATCATGGAGAGTGATAATAATCATTTATAACAAGAATGGTAATTATAACGAGAAAGTTAACTAATAGAAAAATTAATATGTAATACAGTAAATGACTATTAATTCATCACATATAATGGTAATCAGATAAATTTTGTGTTTCAAGATAATTTTCGTAATGTTTAAGATATATTTTAATATAAATATACTAACATAATATCTTTCTATTTCATACAAAAAATTTCATCCATTGGTTTTTATTTTATCAATTCCATCTTCCATAGATAATCCCTGAACTGAATATCCAAAATGAATTTTTTATTCCAAAGGTACTAAAATCAACATTTAAAAAATTATATTATCCATGAAAATAGTTAATAGTATTTCATTATGCCTCTAAATATTTACTAAAACCAATTTGTTAGACCATATTATCCAGTATAATACATTAATCATGAAAACATCAACAATAACATCAAAATATCATCATATTCCATTACTTAAGTATTTATAATTCATATTTTTTAATTATAATTTTTTTTATTAACATGGGAATCGTATAGACTACAGGTAAGTGATGCACCGACATCATCCTTTGGTTTTGGGATCAATCCTTAATGCCTTTACTGATCTTATTATTTTTCAACTGGTACATGGGTTGTACTTTTCTAAAAAAATATTTAATTATTTACTATTTCATTAAAAAATTTAAATAAACACTAATAACCCAAATATCAATGATATTATAATCCTTAAATGATACCAATTTCATTAAAAATATTCCCACAAAATTTAAAATTTTTATTATTTAAATAACATTTTCTCTAAAAGATATAATAAACTAATGGGCTGTATTGCCATAAATGTCTCCACAAATATCCTAAATTTAGATAATATAAAATCCAATTTTTTATTAACATCATTTCTCCCAGTTCCATAAATTTACTAATCCATTTATCATAGTTTGAGAAAAAATAATTATGAAAATTCATTTAATGGATATCTAAATAATGGAACTTTTTTTCATTAATAGATGTCATATGTTTATCCTACTTTATTCATTTTAATAATCTATTCTGATAAATTTCTATGGTACATAAGGAATATTTGAATTATCCATTGAATAACCCCTGATATTTTTAACCCAGGTGTGTAGTAAGATCCATTTTTTCACTAAGTGATGATCATGTCCTATCACTATGCACACTTTTCTGAGTTATGTCCCTTATGTACAACTATAAAAGAACTACGTACACATGTAGTGTTCATATATGGAATTATTTGTAGTAAAAATCATAAAATACATTTCTTACAAAAACAATATAATGTTCTTCTATAGTTATCATCAACTAAAACCATAGAGTTACATCCCAAATTTAGTTCTAATGGTTTCTACATAGGTTGATATCCTATAGCATTGATTTAGTTATTACCTTATTACAGTTTCAAAAGATTTTATTCACTTATCCAAATAGACCAATGAATTTAGTATTCATTTTATAATAGAAACTTAATCGATACTCTTGCATCATTTGAAAAAAAAATTCTAAAAAGGAGAAACAAAATATGTATCCTCCGCATACTCATTTAAAGAATCCTTATTCATATACTAGGTGAAAAAAAATTAATGGTGATGTACAATTATTATTAAGGGTTACACACAACATAACATATTGCAAATTAATAATGAATCAGTAATTTGGAAAGGTAAATAACATAACACACATTCCATTTAAGCAATAACTCTATTATCATAAATATATAAGGTACAATTAATTTTCTATGGTAATTAACATAACTCACATTCTATTTAATCTATTATATGACAAAAAAATGAATACATGGATATTATAATTGAAATATTCTCATGGATAATAATAACCTAATTCACCATGAAGGGAATGAATTATATTGAACATCATGGCTACATAGATCCTTATATCTATACCACCATGAACATTCACCAAGATAGTTTAAAACTATGGTTATGTTTACACTAGAAACCCTTTTAATATTATCTTACTGATTCACCTCATGATTCTATCATGGAATTAATGGTCAATACAATTTTGGTTGGAACTTTTTAGTACAATTCCGAATAATTTATCATATATTAAATGATCGTTTTAATTGATGAATGATATTATGGATCCAAAAATGTATGTATTGAATAATGAATACATAATATCAATATTACTATAGTATATATAATAACTATAAAATTAATGAATTTTATGGAGAAATGGTACACAATTATGAAAATAATCATATACCAAAAATGTAGAATTTTTATATTTAAGTAAAATATATTGTTTTATGATCACAAGAAAGTAACTGTTTCATGTGAGAATAAACCACTATAAAATTAATCAATAATGTGATTAACAAACATTCCCAAGAAAAAAATTATTAATCATCATTAAAATGGATAAAGATACAATCTTTACAATAATCACAATATATTATATATACAATAATGTTTTTTTGTCAATGATGAATAGTAATACCAAAAAATATCAATATAAATATTTACATGGAAAATATCCTTTTAACAATAAAAATGACTTCTAAAACCTAAATATTTATTTAATATTATGGTATAAAATTTATCTAAAAAGAGTCATGAAACATTTTCTGGATGTTTCAATGTAATTATTTGTCGTAAATGTGGGAAATTTCTATTCATATAGATTATGTTAATAAATGATCCCTTTTAAAAATTTTAAGAAATGAAGTAATATATAATTTTTGGAAAACAAAGGGAAGATTAATATTTAAAAAATACGTTAAAATCAAATAATTTTTATCAATAACATTAAAAAATAATATAATAATTTTTTCAACATTCATAAGTACATTTTTAGAATACATTTAATTTGAAGAAAGTAGATTTTTGACGTACGAGTTAAATAATGACATGTATTTTCATGAAAACATTTTATTAATCATTCTTAGTAAAATTAGAGTATATTTTTTGTGAAAACATCATGAATAATCATAGGGGAATATAAATGAATGGTATTATCATTCAATGATATACTAATATCCTTTAATAGAAATTTAATCAAAAACATTCCTCATTAAGAAAAGATTTTATATTTTAAACAATTACATTATGGGTTAATTTTCAATCCTAACCCAAAAACACAAATATAATAAAATGAAACATTAAATAGCATTAATATAAATAGTTTCATGATATAAAAAATCCAGTTGGTAAAAGATAGGGAACATAAAAGTGAAAAAGAGTATAATAAAAAATATGTATACATTGAGTGGAAATTGAGATAAAATCCCCTTGTAATGATCATGCTATTGAGGAAAGGATTAATCAATAGAATGATTAAATGTAAAAATATAGTTCCACTTAAAAATATTAAAACTAAAATAGTATAATAAAAATTAATTAACAAAATATTTATTGAATATAATTAAAATGAAGAAGTAGTAAAACCTAAAGAATAGAAATTGAGTTATAAACTTTATACAACATGGTAACAATTAATTGAAATAAACATGGATGAAATAATTTAAATTGAAACATAAAATACCACTAAATACTAAGGTTTCATGATATTCTAAAAAAAATTTAATTATATATATCATATAAATAAAATTATTGAATTACATTAAAATATGACCCAGTGAAGGAAAATTGATATGAAGACCCTGAATTCTTGTTTCCATTTATAATATCATGATTTAAACACATATATAATCGTTTTAATCATGATATTTATTTATTATAAAATAGTTAAAATATTTATATTATCATATATATTATCTAATTAAAACATCTTATTACCTATTTGTTAATAATATTTCATTATTATCATTGTTTCGGGTGTTAAATTTACCATTTTATCATTAATGTTTTCCATGAATTATTTTGATAAATTTTATAGGATTAATAAAAAAATGAAGAATTAAATTATCGGTAAAAAAATCATATTTATTCATATGATACATATTTATTACTATTCTTGAATGTTGTACACTTAAAATGAATTGAACAACTTTATGGAGATAGTAGATCGTACATACTTATGACAGACGATATAATTACCTTAAAGGGTGAAACTATAATGAAATGGAAAAAATATTATATTTATATAATTAATATCATTTAATATATATATATACATGTATTGTTTTCTTTATTTCCATCATTATTACTATCCATGACAGTCGGTGATGGAAGTCATATTACATTAGTTCAGGAGGTGGTCATCCTTTTTACCAACAATTGATGGATTTATTCCCACTTAATAAAGTAAGATATGAATAAATATAATGTCATAAGAAATATATAATATCATTGTTTTTATACACTATTTTTATTATATTTAAATTTTTATGACCTAATTGATTTTGAGAAAATAAGAAGTTAAAAAGGAGCTTAGTTAAGAAGAAAACCATCACATAGAAAACAATACATTAAATGTTTTATTAACTACATTAATATTTGAATTTTGGGAATAATAAGACATTAATAATGTGATGATTATATTGTAGAGATATTTTTATGAGGTTGGTTGATACAAATGGATTGATATGTATGAAAATAGAAAGGGATCAGATACAATTTTATAATTTAAGATAAGTGAATTTTTAATAAATACCCAAAACCATTCAATAATTGGAATTAAATATCAATACAAGTGTCAGAAAGATATATAAATAATGTATTTATGGTATGTTATTCTATATCCATACCTCCACCATAAATAAATAAACTTGTTTTGAATATTTAATTCCATTGCCCTCTATGATTACATAAATTTAATATTTTTATTTTCACTATGGTAATTGATTTTTTAACCAAACTAATTTATCCATAATGAACAAATTAAAATTATCATAATTAGATACCAAGAAATAATTAATTATTAATAGTAAATTATTTTTATTCTATAAAAATACTATTTGTGGAGAAAATTTATTTTATGAAATTCCAATATAACACGCAAAACCCCATTTTCCGCATAATTAGGGAAATAGTTTTTTAATAAATTTTATAATCGTTATGAAAAAAATTAATATTAACTTATTATTTTATATTAATTATGATAAATTAATTTTTGTACTAAATTTTACTTAATTCAATTCATAGAATTCATATATTTTTATTTAAATATAATCCCATAAATCATGTCGAAAATCAATTTTTCTAGATATATATTTTTTAGGAATAAAAAATCCATAATTAAATATATGATATGTTAGCATAATTACATGGATTTAAATTCATGTATATATTTATGTGTATAATATAAAGTTTTTGTTTAATTTATTCCGAGTTATTTCTTATTTTAAAATTTTGAAAAGGATGAACCTTGTGAATTTAAAACATTTTCTGAATAACTAGGGTTTTATTAAAAAAATACATAAAAAATTGAATTGAAAGGTGATTAAAATTTAAATAATTATATTAAATTTTAAGAAATATTACTCCCCAGTGTTTTAAATGTAATTCAAAATATAATTTTAATTCTTTGTACATAATTTGTTGAAAAGAAGTTGTCGTTTTACAAAATTCAATCTTTTTCACTATTCTCTGTAAATACACTATATTTAGGAAAATATTAAAAAATCAATAAAAAAAATTTTCTAGGGGGGACATTAATATTTTTCAATAAACTCAAAATAATAAATTACTTATTTTATTAATCATGTCATTCACATATACTATATGTTTATATACTTTTACTATTTTTGTTTCCACCACTATAATTTGCTATTTGACATTGGTAGTTTATTCATTAAGTACAAACAAACATGAGAATTAGTACATAAATATGACCTGTGAATTATTAAAATGAAATTAAATTAATCAAATATAAATTCTATTTGTGAGGAAAATTAATTTCATCACAAGCGCATTTGATGTGAATAACCTTGTTTTTAAACTTAATCAAGGTAAACAAAATTTAGATAATTCACTAATAATTATGAAAATAATATGTTTATATTTTTATATAATATTAATTTTTATGATTAAAAATATGGAATCAGTGTTATTAAATTCAATTCATAAATGTGTTATAAATTAAATTAAAAATCAACATAAAAAACGTGATGAAAATTAGTTTATCAAGAAATGTATTTATGAAAAATATGATTATATTATATTAACTATATATTTAGAAATCATTGTAATATGGATTTATAATCATATACATGTATATGTGATTTATTAAATTCATTTAAATATTTACCTATTATTGGTTATTTTAATTAATTAAAATTTATGACATTTTGCAGTTAAAAACAAATGTTAGAAAATTCTGTTATTAAATTTCAAATAAAATTATACCAAAATATCCTATAATTATTATTAAAATGTAATTATTTATATCAAATATGAATTAAAATAAATGTGTTACTTTGAAATAAAATTTAATTCATAACTGTATATTAAATTACATAATTTATTTAATATAAATGAAAATATTTAGAATATAAAAATTTGTTAGTAGATAATAATAATTTACAGTCCTCATAAAATTCCAAAACATTACCCTATATTAATTATGATAATCTAATTTAATTTTTTATTGTTTAAAAATACAATTTATAAAATTGAATGAATTAATTATAATTTATAATCATAAATTGAAAAATGAAGTCATTTTTTGAGGAAAATGTATTTGGAATCATAACAAGATGGTACTAAACATTTTAGTGATTATTTAATATGAAATTATTAAAGGATTTTTATTTATATGAAAATATAAATATATCAAAACTCAATTAATCCAATTGATACCTACAAATCAATGTCTTTTTTATGATTATTATGTTTAAATAATAAATTTTTATATTATTTCGACACGGTTGTATGATGTTTATAATGTCCAACATAATGTTCATTATTTAATGTGTCCGGGTGTTACATTTATATAATTTTGTAATCACAGTTATTATCATCTATAGTTTTGTTTTATTTACAAGTAATTAGTTTAATAATTTTATGGTGACCCATATTTATGTATCCTTTGTTGAACAGATAGTGTAATTTTATAAAATGATGGGAGGACATTGAAATATATAAGGAGAGAAAATTTTCATATTTTTATTTCCACTTATTCTCTTAATGTATTATTTTTAAACACTCATGGTAACTCATATTTCTTTTAATATTGGGCTTGAATAGGGGAGGGAAATCTGATAAAAATGGGTGAAATATACAATTATATGGTTTCCAAATTGAGAAAATAAATGGGATAAAAATTGAAGTTACAAAATGCATCACTATGATATATGAGTATGTTAGAATAAAAATATTCAATATTAAACTCTTGAATTAACCTAAAAATAATTTTCATTTTGTTTAAAATTTTATGCTGTGAAAATTACTAACTTATAGGAGATCTTTTGATCAAATTTTTTTAATATATTACCATGACAGTAATAATATTTTTTGTTCTTCAAAGCTCAAGGTGAGAAAGAAAATATTTATCGGTTATCGGTTTGAAAGTGAAATTTATAAATGGAGGAAATTGAAAGATAAAATGAAGATAAGATAATATGTTGATTCAATTAATTCACGGAGTCTCAGAAAATATTCATCACTAAATATTTTCCATAAAATATTATTTTTATAGCAGGGTGAGAATTTTGTAAGATAGATAAAAATAATAATAAATCGTTTGGCTCGTATTAAGAAACAATTATTATAATTTCCTTTTATTTGTTAGTTTTTATTATATAACCTTGATTTAAGATCTTTCTACTACATAGGAATTTAAAACAATCTCTTCAAATATAATTTTTGTAATAATTATTAGAAATTATTGATAAATTGTTCTATGTGTAAATATTTTGAAAATAGAACTTAAATTCTTGAATTATCCTCATTGATTGATAGTTAATAAAAGTAAAATTGAGATTGATGTACACATGAATAATAAATCATGTATTAGAAATAGACTTCACCCACCTACATGTAAAATAATTAATAATCACATAAGAAATTACTAGAATTTACATGGAAACAGTACATTGAGATCAGGATTACTGATGAGAGATGAATAGTTATGCCAATACAGTGGAGGATTTGATGGTTTCATATAATTCCCCACCATAGTTTAGTGATATAAAAAACAAAATATAGATGTTGTTCAAGTCAATGAACTAATAAAATAGCTATCATGGATAATAGGCCTCAATATCTTCATATACAATGTGACTAATGGAGACTATATTCTAGCATTATTGAAAAATCAACAATTTTATCAATGTGGTCTAATATATAGTTATTTTCTATTGAATATCAATGATTGTATCATTTTATTGTATTTAATAACATTCATTTACATAGGAAAATATTATTAAGAATAAAAATTAACCACCTAAATTATTGGATATTTAATTTTCATGTAAAATACCTAATTTTATGATGATTTCATCCAATGTATATAACTCTTTGGTAATAATTATTTTTAGAAGATAAATTAATAAATATAATTTCAATATTCTATATTATAATTAAATGTTATTTTTGGTGTGGATTGGATATATATATATATATATGAAATAATTTTTTAGGATATAGGAATATCATTTCATACCCTAGACCATCACATGCTTAAATATAAATGGACGAATGATGATGATAAACCTTTGAAAAAAATTCGTTAATATGGATATTGATAACGAATAATACGGTATACATGTCTCAAATGTGTACGGTGAAACTGATCATTATAAACATGAATGAGTACAATAATATATTTATATATTTACTAAATAACAATATAGTCTACCCTAATAATTTGAGGATTAGTTTCCAATTAAAATGAAAGCTAGTTTTATTACTATATCTATTAGATATTCATTAATGATTGCATTAAATTAGAGTAATTGATGATTAATATTTAGGATAATATTGATAATGGTTTTATACATACATGTCCTTAAACAAGGGGCTCATTATTTATCCTTATCGTGAAGTAGGATAGATCAATGTATCTTTTCATTAATAATATGAAACCGGAGAAAATCCCAACCAATATAAAGTATCCCTTTCCTCGTATTGATGATTTATTGTATCAAATTAGAATATATCAATATTATTAAAAGGTTCATCGTTACTGAATATACGATCAACTAAGGGATGGGAGAGATGACACCCCAATGAAATCCTATCATAAATTATATTGATGCTATGAATTTCAAAGGATGCAATTTAGATAGACAACAAAAAAATTAGTAATAGATTCGATATATAGAGTCTTTAAATATTACATTGACAAAATTTAATTGGATTTTTAATGAAATTATAATCTATAATAATATAAATGGAGATCATGAAGATTATTATATTATTTCTGCAGAAATATCATAAATGTATATATAGTATTTTATTTTCTAAAATCATGAATTTTTCATAAATAATCTATCCTACCTAGATAATTTAATGATAGTAACAGGTATATATATGTTATTTTCAATGATATTTGAAATTGATTACTAAAAAACAGTCACTATAATAGATATCAATAGTTATCATGGATTAACATACTACAGTCAATGTATTTTGACAATATTCTCATGATTATTAAATATATAAAATTTTTAATATATATAAGAGCGATGTTTATGAGGATAGAGTAAAATGAATTTTGAATCATGGTGCTTAAGAAGACGTTTCTCTCTTGACCTATATTTACACTACCATCTAGTAGTTAATGTATTGTGATATATAGTTATTCTTTATAACATTTCATAAAATGTTTCCTTATAGAAAAATATTATGTGATGCATATTTTAAAACCAAAATTAACTCTGCATGGGAAAATTTACTCGATGTACAATCTGGAGTAGATAACAGAAATTTTGGAATTTAAAATACGGAAGAATAATATCAATAGTGAAAAGAGTTTTATATATATATAAATCAATAAAACATTAGAAATTGTTAACATATATAGTGACCAAAAATAACTAATGGATATGTTTAGAGTGAGTCATTTTCTAGGAATTAAAAATATAGTTCCATACATACAAGAAAAACATTATGGTTAATGAACTAAGTAGGAGGGATCATGATACCTTATCTGTGGTGAGGATTTGAGGATATCCAATACTAATAAATATTAAATCAATGGACCATGAAACCATTATGGATAGAGTGAAGTCCAATTTTTTTCCAAATGGAACCTCAACCATACATCAATGTAGAGATCAATATGAGGAGATATATTTTATATTATTTGTAGAGGGATCTAGATACATTATAGTGATATGAATTATAACATATAGGGGGACAATATGAAGAGATATATTTTATATTGTATATCTAAATTATTTTATGGAAATAATTAATGATTTATATTAAATAATTTAAGGAAATAATGTAAAAAAACTATACCTATTTTTAAAATAGAGAACATTTCTATAGAATTCATTTTGATAAATTTTAAGATAACTGAATTCTATAATTCCATTTGGTTCTTTGTAAAGAGTTATATGAATTTAGAACAATCATTTACTATTTGAGATGGTTTATAAATCAATAATATTTCGGTGTATTATTTAAATTTTGTGGTCTGGATTTATAGTGTACAACTATAAATTTTATCTAATAAGGATATGTGGTTTTCGAATATATTATATAGATGTATATAATAAAGTGTATAATGATTTGATATTTAGCATAACTTATCATATTGTATCATATATTCAATCGTAAAGGTCCATTCCAACTCTAGAATATTACTTTTGATCACGATCATTAGATTTAAATGAATTAATAGAATGATATCATCCACTAATTGAGTTTTCATATAAAAATAGTTTCCACTCCATTATCAAAAGGGACCTATAATATTATTTATATGGAAAGTGATTTATAACTCTTACATAATGGAATGAAGTTGGAGAGTTGAATATGTTGGGACCTGATCATATTCAAGAAATAATATGTATAGTTGAAATCATTTAATGATATATTGTGGCTAAAAAATCTTATAAGAACTACATTCATAATAATTTATGAGATATATAATTTTATGTATTTTATAATATATTTAGTGGAATATCACCTTAGAAGAGGGTTATGGAACATTATAAGAATGTAACGATCAACAAAAGAAACATCTGTCAGATTGAGAAAATTTATTATATGTGGAATATATATTATTCACTTGAACTCCAACAAATAGTTTAATTATAACATGATATATTCTATTTATCAATTTTGAGGATTTGTATACTAGAGTCACCATATGTAATTATGTTAGAATCTTTAAAAATATGAAATTGATATTTCTTATGAGGAAAAACCAAAATATACCATGAATGGTAATGAATAAGGGTTCTAAAATGAGTATATGGTTAATCGAAATATTACGGATAACAAGAGGTTGGGTAAATTAGGATATGATACATTTAATCAACATCCTATCTTTATCTCGTTTAATTGTCAAACAAAAAACTTTTCTCCCCCATTCCTATAGGAATGTACGAGATTGAAATGAAAGAATGCACAGGATATATAAAATTTATATAGTTAACCCACATTGGTCTACGTCCAAAGAATATATAGAGGATAAGATCCTATATACGAAATCAACTAAACCACAATTCGATTACAACAATCAGTATTGGGTCACTATTCATCATAGATCACATCCAAACAAAATTACTATTCTGACTGATCTATAAATTGATGTGTCCACACTAAATCCCCATAAGAGGCTTTTTTATTCATTTGAATCAATTGTTTTAGAACACATCCCATTAATGATGAATTAATAATTTTATTTAGTTTAATAATAACTATTTATGAAATAATTTATGTGAAAACCCATCTTGTTATCAAAAGAATCACTTTCACTGAACCATTTTCCTAAAATTCATGTATCTATCTAATTGTTTTTTATAATTTTACAATCATTTGTAAATTTTTCCTTCCAAAATACTGAAAACAATTTGTGAAAGAATATATTAATTTGAAAATTATCTTTTTTTCTCAAAACTGGTGTTCTTATAAATCCTTTACATATTAAATAGTTCACGAAAATAATTCATTAATTTAGTATCGTTAGATATTATTTAAGGATTCCTTTATTAAACTGAGAGGAAGGGGTATCTTACTATTTATAGAAATCACCCCCCTTTAAAAAATATTCAATATCTCCACCTCCTATCCATGAGAGTATTAATTCAATATTTTTAATCACCATTTCATTGTTAATCTCCATTATATTTTTTCTATTTGAAATTTCTTTAATTATCGCATAAATTATCGACTTTTACTTTACACCACAACTATATTTCATGAATCATAATATCACGATTCTATAGAATTTTTTAACATAAATCATTCATGATGTCTATGAATATTTTAAATTTTCATGAATCGTTCCTAGAAGCCTATCTTTAATATAATAAAACAAAATTGTACACACAATTCACATTACCACGTCAAAATATTTTATATATGTTTATGAATCCTTGTCAAAATACATAGTATAAAATAAACCCATAACTCTAAAACTACCATTTTCAACATAATTTTCAACAAACACAATCAATCTTGAAACACTACAATTTTACCATGAGGGGTTGTTTCCATATAACCACCTGCCCTATCAATATCATATAGTTATTTCTCATTTTTAGGAAGATACGTGACAACCTATAGGCATAGAAGTAAAAGTTACAACTTATTTTTTTTTCAAATATGTAACAAAATATCAACGGTGAAATTCATATTTGCGGTATATATTGTAATACCATAAACATATTATTATGTATTCCCATTGATGTTTATGATGGCTTTTCAATCACACAACATTTGAATAATCTTCACAATTATTTTTTACAATAAAGGAGAGAATTTTAAAAATTGAAATAAGTTAGAATATATTTATACTTAATTAGAAAAAATAAAAATATAATAAATTAGCAAGTAATAAAAAATAAAAAATATTTCATTATTCATAATCATAATATGCCTTTAAAATCATACCATCTATAACAAAATTATAAATTGTACCAATTGATCAAAATATGACAGAAATCATTAATATATTAAATATAAGAATGATATTTACATCATCGGGGAAAAAAGGCTGGTAATATATAGTAATATTTTTAATTGGATATAAATAATAATAAATTAATTAAATTTCGAAAATAAATATTTTTTATTGAATACTTTTCACATATCTAATTTATATTTTATCTTAATAAATAATTTTTTCACTAGAATTTTTTTTAAATGATATTAATTTATAATATATAAAACTAATCAGACTAGAATTCATCAAATTATATTAAATGGTATAGAATAAGACAAAATTCATTTTATGATAGAAATTTTTTTTTTCTAAAAATTGTTTTTACACATTATGATTTTTTATATTTATTTTTTTTCATAAAATTTATAATCTCAATATAATTAATTTAATTTTATATTTGGATTATGAAATTTTTGATTATTTAATAATTGAAATTTCATTTTCAGGCATATAAATTTGTTACTGAGGTAAAAGATGAGTTATAACTGTAAAGGTAAAATGTGGAAAATATTAAAATTAAAGAGGTCAAGTCCTCAAAGATAATAAAAATTAACTTATATATCATTCCATGAGTTAATTATCCATTCCCCTTCATCATACCTAAATTGTATCCACATTCAAAAAAATTTACCTGAGAATATAAATTTTAAATTAAATAATGATTGGGTATTTGAGAAGTATATGTTAAGGATCTTCTATAATTGGACCTCACCACTACCCAATTATGTTTGGACCATTAATATCATTATCAATTGAGTCACAACAAAAATTATTTTTTTATAATGCCTCTAGAAAATTTCAAATCATCAATCCACTAGAAGGTTCCATAATAATATTATTTTCAAGAGGCTCCCTAAAAGGAGATTCAATTACTCAATATATATATTATTGTCTCCCAAGTAATTCTATATATGTTTTATATCCATATATTGTCAAAATAAAAATTATAAAATTAATAAAAAATAATTTAAATCATTATATTATGTAAAATTTAATTTAAAAGTATTCAAAAGCATTCCCTCACTAATTTATGCAATATAATTGTTCATAATTTGGTATGTTCATCCACCTATGTGAATGATGAAAAAATGTTTATAAAATGAACAATTAACAAAAAATAAATAAAGGTAATATGATACAAAAATTATGAATATAATATTTTCTAGTAATTAATGAATTTATATACATATATTATTAAAATCAGTAATTTTTTTGATTCTAAATTCACCCTGAAGATGATTCGAACTCATATTTGTGACCCATACCCAAAAATTTAATAAAATGATTATTAATTTTAAATTTAATCAAAATAAACCAATAAGTATTCCATCATAACTATTTTGGTTATGAACACAAGAACATTGATTAGTGACTGGAATTTCTACACTAAATATTACATGGTAAAATTGAAACAATTAAGAACCAAAGAATAATTTTTAGAAAACATTTATTACCAAATAGATAAAAAAATACATTTCAATTGATGGTATCAAGTAATATACATATATATATAGTTGTGATATAGAGTAATAATAATAATAATTTAACTATATATTAGCTTAGAGTGTGTCAGAACAAAAGGAACTCTATGGTAAAGGAATTTCTAAATCAATTTCAATTTAATTAAGACATTTTAATTTTTCATAAACCATGTTATTATATAATTTAACATTATTTTATATTCAAATTAATATAAGTTTAATTTATATTTAGTTCCAATATTTTATTAATTAATGGCATTATTTCGTCCAAAAAATGGAACTTTGAGAAAAAAATTCAATTCCCCATATTGGATCTTTTTCCTCCATATCAATATTAGTTAATACAAAAAAAAATTCTATTGTTATAATAATATATAAATATGTATTAACATTTATATCATTCGTATATCAATAGAAAACTTTTAAAAAGAAAATTTTATCATTCTTTCATTAATATGGGATTTCTCTAAAACTACATAAAAATCCAAAAAAAAAATTCTTTTACCATTCATACTTCTTTATCTTTCACACCACTTCTAAATACTTTAACATTATTTTATATTAAATGTTAAATTATAATGGATTTTTTAAATAAATTTGGTAGAATTATTTTAGACACATTATTGGAAATTAATTTTGAATGTGGATAAATGTTTTTTCATTTAATGAAAAAGTTTAAAATAATTTTTCAATATTATATTTATGATTAAACATCATGTTTCCTCTCTATTATCAAATGGATTTTTATCTGTGATGTCATGTTTCGTGAATCAAGCCTCCCATAATTCTATTATTATATAATTAAATTAGATGATATTTTTATATCAACTTATATAGTTCTTGATTACATTATAAGTGATACCATTTTAAAATTTTTTGTAACCCATAATCATTTCATGGGTTCCTCCTAAATATATTCATTAAAAATTTCATATGTGAAAAAATTTGAATATTTTTATTATGTGTTAGGTGGTTCAATTATATCCCTCTAATTAATTGAATAAATATTTTTATATCTTGATACAATTATTGTTATAGTTAATATGATTTTTTTATAGTGGTTCACAATTCTATATGTGGCCCTGATTTTATGTTCACAATTCTATATATTTTTATATTTTCATTTTCAAATCAGAAAAAATTTATGCATGTACATGGTTTAGTGTTCATAGATTTATGAATGATTTTTATATAAGATATCATTTTTTAAAATGTGTTTATTTCCTATGTTTATGTATATTCCATATTTCTATGTCATTACATAAGCCTATGTAGGTTCCATATGTAGTGATTATTTCCCGAGGTCAAGTTATCTTCACACAATACTATGTGTATGATATTTTATGTGTATATTCTTAAAGAAAATTATTAATGGAAATATTTTATCATTAAATGTTATTTTTAGTCATGTATATTAATACCATGAACAAATCATCTATCATTCTTATGATTTATCACTTTATGAATCCTTGATATGTTTTTTCCAATGTGTATACTTGACCATACTTTTTTCAAATTATTAAAATTTCCCCCAATTGAAATAAATATTAAAATATATTTTAATATAGTAAATTGTGGACAATTTCTTTTGAAATTTTAGATAAAAAATTCTAAATTTTTTTGAACTAATGTCTATGGAGATTAAGCCTTTGGATTTTTAATATATTGTTTATTTTTAATATGTGATATTTAAATTAAAAAATTGATATAATATGTATTAATGTTATGTTTAATTAATCTAATATATAATCCTTCATCTAAACATGACATTCCCATCACATCATGTCCAAGAATAAAATATCCCTAAATCCATTCCAAAACCACCTCACCTACTCTGAAATGAAAATATTTTCATAATATTTAGCTGGAAAAACTTATTATATAATTAAATACTAAATATTAAATGGATAATAAATCATCACTTGATAATATAGGTTCTACCTCAAAAACAAAAAACACCCCCATTAATGTATGATATACAATTAATGAATATTTATATGTTCCCATGTTTGGGAGATATTAAATTTTTTGAAAATTATCGAAAATAATTCTTCTTTTGTAGAATATTTAGAAATTTTTTTATTATTGTAAATATAATGTTATAGGACTAAAAAACAACATAAAACAATTCTTTATTTATTTAATGTGGTTAAATATTAATTCTACCATTTTTTTGAGTAGAACATAAAAACTGAAATATGAACCAATTATCGAGAAAATTTTCTTTCTTGCACATTGAAATGAGACAAAATTTCATCCATATGATTTCATCTGAGTAATGAAATTAGAAGGGAATAATTTTTCAAAAGATAAAATGTTACAACCAATAATTTAGAATCAATTTCACTTCATTAATATCCTTGTGTTGAAAAACATGTTATTTATGTAATATTATACTTAAATATTTGATGATTTATTTTATTAATGAAAAATATATGATCATAAAATGAAATAAATATTAATATTAATATATATATATATATATAATATGTTACAAAAAAATTGAATTTATTCTATATACATAAAAATATTTCTAGTTTCTAGTATCCATACTTGTGGTCTCCAATGAAAAAATTACCACATTGTATGAAAGTAGAAATGAAAAAAATATTTGAAATATTAAAAAATGGATAATTTACATAAATAATTTCATGAATTATTTTTAGAAAATAATTTATAGAAATTTTTATTAATGGAAATTGGTAATGTAACTATTTATATTATTTGGATATATTTACATTTTTTCAATAGGTATTTGTTTAAAAAAAGTGTATATTATTGTTTTTATAATGGGAATAAAATCATTGTATTGAATTAATTAATGTAATATAATTAATAATTTTAATAAGTACATTATATATGGAAGATTTTTTAAATTACAAATTATTAATAATAAATATACATGTAGTAAGTCAATATATAAGATTTTGTTAAAAACATATTTTTAATGTATTATATATTTACCTATAAATGTGAAATAAATAAAATATAGTTATTTAGATAAATACAATATTAATATTTTTATTTATCAAATGAAAATTAGTTTTGGGGATAATTTTATTTTTAGAAAAAAATAAATTATTAGGCTGAATATTGAAATAAGACATAAAATTGTAATTTTTTTCAAATATCAATAATTGTTAAAATAGTTTATAACATATACATATATATATATATGTTTGTGTGTGTGTGAATTATTGAGTGACTTTTGAGCTAATGTTGATTTATTTTATTAGTAACCTTTCGACTCAAAATGATATTACATTTCCATTTAAGAATGAGTACCTGATTATAAACCACTCAATCTCATTGGTCAAAGGTGATCCAAACTTCCCTATTAATAACCCTAATAATTTTAATTATTTTATCAAATATATACCAAAATTTATTCATCTAAATACGTTTTTATCATTTTAGTGCATTTGGGGACTATAAAGACATCTAAAACCTCTATTATTAATGAAATCATTATGTGAAGTGGTGATTTAATCTATATACATATTGTGTTATTATTTTTCATTATTCATTATATTCCAATTATCTTTATTCATAAATTTTATTTATTAATATAATAAAATTTATTTAATATTATTATATTTTAATGAAAATGAAATTACATTAATATAATAATATATTTTTGTTTGTACATTCAATAATGAATATTCTTGTTTAGGTCTCCATTATTAATGTTGTTGTATTATTTTTGTGACTTCTATTAAGAATTATTATCAAATCGTAAATGCTGATTATATAGGGTATTAATAAATAATTAATGATATATTTATAACTTTGGAATGGTAATATTTGAATTTACCATATGGTTGTATAAATAATCATATATTAGTGAATCATTAACCATATACATGTGAGTTAAAAAAATAAATTATTGTTAATACACATTATATTTAATATATTATTAATATATTTAGATCCATATTCCATGATAATTATAAATATAATTTATTTTGAATTAAGTAATGAAAATTATACTACCAAAAAAACTAGAATGGAATAATTGAAATGTCTAATATTAGATAATAAAAATAATCATTCACAAAAATATATATACCTGGAATATATATATATATATTTATAATGGCATGATAGAAATGGTTATAAATTTTATTTTATTTGTCATATTTTAAGGAATTATATAATGAATATATACAGTGCTAGAGAATATTTTAGAAAGTAAGGAATAATGGTTTTGGAAATTTACTTTATCCACCATTTGGATTGAATCGTTCTCTTATAAAACAATTTTCATTATATTATTCCATTGATTAATAATATATTAATCCCTCAATTTCATTGGACTCTTAGTATCACATCGTAATGTTTTTGAAAAAACTATCAATGGTAACAAGGTAATCCTTTTCTCATTCATCCATAAAGTAAAATCCTTACCCAAATCATTAGCTTAAGAAGAGGTAGAGTGCCACTAATCATTGGTGATATTTCAAAAAAAAGGCCAAGGAAAAAAGACATTGTATTGGAATTTATTTTGGGGAATCATTTCATTAAAGAACCAAAAAACAGTGTCAAAAAGACAACTAAACCAACAATATGACGCATGAGTGGCAATAATTAAACTCAACCAAAACAAATAAAAAGAAACATATGAGTTTCAATTTAGTTTAGTAAAAATTTACACAATGAATCCCAAAGGACAATGAAAAACATAAAATTTATATTGTATCACACTAAATACACCAAGATAGATATCTGAGATTCAAACACCAAATGAGGAGGAAGGACTCCATGAGAGATATGAAAGAAATATTAGACCTTCCCTTTACATGTATCCTGATATATGATATATGAAAATGAACAAAAGTTATCAAGAAAGGGGTTATTATAATGTCAACAGTTAATACACTAGATTTCAACACCCACACACACCACTAATGTCTGAAAATAGGAACTACCTATACATACGAGTGGTGATTTATCCTTTCATCAATACATCACTTGATGTAGCAATTTGATGGTAGTATATTATGACATTAATCAATCCCACATTGATGGTGATAAATCATGGATTATCCATCCCAAATTCATACGAACACAATACCCCATGTACGATGTTCATATGAAATTATTACACATAAAAAATTTCATTGAAACATACATTTCATTCATGAATTTTAAAAAAATTAGACTATCATTCCAAAATAAAAATTTATGTACGAAAACAATAAGAGTTTTATAAAAAAAATGAGAGTAATGATTTTCAACATAATGTCATAATATTCATGAATGATAAGCACTATAGTGAATTCATCTATCTCATTATGTCAGATGAAATCAATGAACATTGAGAAAATACAATAGATCTTGATTTTAATATCGTTAACTTCAATAGACGCAACAAGCATTAGGGAATTGGCCAAAGACCTAAATTTTTGATTTTCTTCATCTCTATGGATTACTTAGGATCTTAAGGAAACATGTTTTGTGTTATTTAAATCTGTATGTGGAATGTATAAGGGGGAACCATGCTTGGTCTCCCTTCCATGATTCAGAAAAAACTAGGGGATTTTAGTTGGGAATTGAAACATGATAATAACCATTGTGAATAAGAGACTCAATCAAAACATTTAAATATATTTATCTCATATAATTTTTGATATTGTTTTACATGTGTTGAATTGGATTGTTATTATTAAATTGTAACACAAGGAGGATCCAAAAAATGATTAAATATGTTTATATAAATTAAAATATTATTTCATTTGATTAAATGATTTATGTATTTTTATTTACATGAATAAAATTTGAAATGATCATATTAAAGTTCTAGTCTATACCCATTACTAATATTGGTCAAGAATGTTTAGTGGAAAAAATATATGTTCTAAAGTATCTAATTAATGGTATGATTGATTAAAATGAAAGAAAGAATAATTTAAATTCCCAGTATACATCTTGAAATATTGTGTAACCATAATATAAATTCAATGTCCTAAAAACAAAAGTAATGTATTAATTCATAGGGGTATATAAATCCACTCATTTTGTCATTTATTTTTCTCTTAAAGTATTTAAGCCATGGATATATAAGGATGTTTTTTTTGTAGAAAGGAAACATATTTATCGTACCTATTATAATATTATTTGTATTATCCCATTCAAATAGACATGTATGAAAGTTCATTAAACCAATTATAAACCATTAATTCTTCCACACAATGAAAATAATAAAAATTTAATTATTATGTTATTGAAGGTGCTCTGTATTCAATTTAAATCAATTACTATCAACCCCATTATATGGATTATGTGGGTAATCCCAATTATTGTGTATCCAATGTATACAAAAATTATTGTGATAACTGTTGTTGATTGAGATAATCTCTAGGAAATGATTAGTAGTTGATGGATATTGTTAATTGACTGTTGGATATTAAGCTAGGGTAAAAATAATGATCTTTTTTCTTTTTTTACTCACGGATGAAGTCTTTTTGTGAGTGGTGGCACATTAATTATACTTCATCATATATTTGTATTATTAGTATATAATTTTTTTCCTACCATTATATTTGAATAACCATTCACCAATCCATTTGGCCCTTTTTTATAGTGATATTCATTATGGTCATGCAATACCTCTAGTAAGTTCTAATTATGTGTGTTCAGAATCTTCTCTGACATGGGGGGAGACTGTCCAAATGTCATCATGGATTAATTATCTACTATTTAAGATACATATGAGAAACTAATTCTGTTAACCCTTTTTATGAAATCTAATAATGAATTTCTTGAGCTAATGTAGAAGAAGAATAATTATTATTTTACCTATAAAGAAAATTTTATGTTAATTGTGAGGTCTGAATCAACTATTATAATCCATCATTATATAAATAGTGATTTAATTATAAATACATTAAAACTATGTCCCTAAAGGGTTTTATCAAAAAGATAAATTTCTTTATATAAATATATCAATTGATATGCTCTCATTCATGAAATAGAGATCATAGTCAACCATCATTATCTTTGTTTGGGTATAAAAACTAGAATTAACTTTAAGAAAATTATAATAATGAAAACCATGTATGATAGTTGACTATTCATCATTTATTCAAGATGTGTGGAATGAAATAGTGGGGAAATATAATAAAGTGGATCCATCGATTATTTACATGTGGTATGTAATCTCATTTGAAAAATTAATACTAGTGTTATAATAATATGTCTGCTAATTATATGTATGGAGATATAACTCGACATAATTTACCACCCGTACTACACTGTTTTGAATGATAATATTTTTCCCATTATGAGAACTAGTTCTCAAATATTAGGGTAAATCAAGATTATCGTTGATGGTAATTGGTTATGCCAAGTGGAGAAGGGAAATCACATTTCATATAAGTTTCTAATGTGGGGTACACTGTTGATGTGTATAAGGGTGTACAATAAATCCACTATAAAATAAATAACATATTATTTGATTATCGATATACTAACTCTTTTATATGTGATGAATTTTATAAGGGTGTAACATTACAAAATCAATTACATGATATTGAATTACAAATGGAAATTATAAATGTTATTATTATCACACAACACATCTGTGATTCTTCATTAATTTATTTCAAAATTCCGATTATTTAAAAATCATTACCCATTATCTGGTTAAATTTTATTCAATTGTGGGAATTAATTGGATTTCTTATTACAAATATAATTTCAATTTCAATGTATAGGAATCCCAAATTAATATTACAAACCAAATAATGATTGTATATCTGTGTAATAAATAATATAATATTCCAATTGAATTTATTTACATTTTATAATTATTAATTCACATTAAAATGGGTCATTTTATCATATGGTTAGTGGGAAACATATTATTGAAAGATATTCAAATGTTATGGTAGTTTTTTATGTCACTATAGAATAGTTTTCTATAATTACACCAAATCACAATGATGGTTTTTTAATAGAGCTCAAAATTGTTGATACTACTTTTTGAATGTATTTATATAGAAAATCCCTGATTGAGAAATCCTAATTTTTAAAGGAACTCCATGATAATCTTGATAAGTGATTCATTATCCAATGTTTTTCTTCATAGGTTTCTCATTTTTTTGATGTAGAAAGTGGACCAATGAATCTCAACACTAATTTTCAGGAACACAATAAGATTAATATCAAGAAACATTATCATGTCACCCATAATAATGACTTTTTTGTTCTGTAATTAGCAGCTCAATACTAATTAATGGTTGAAAAATTTTATTCATTCTGTCAATTGATGTCCAAAAGAGAAGCACACCAATGTTATCTTTCCATAAAAGGCATAAACACGTTGAATTTATAGTGATGGCATTTGTTCATAGTAATTCCTCTAATATCATGATATATTTAATTAACAGTGAATTCATATATTTCCTTGATCAATTTATTTTATTCTTTGTAGATGATATCATAATGTATTTTAAGGGAATTTAAGAGAAAGATAATCACTTTAGGATTGTACTAAACACCATAAGATGAATATATAATAAAAAATTTCATGGAAATTATTTTTCTAATGAATTATTCATTTTTTCTTCATATACTCTCATGAAATAGTATTTTGTGGATCCATCAAAAAAGAATTATATTCATGGTTGATCCAAACTATCCACTATGACTGAGATCCACTGTTTTCCTATATATTATGGATATTGTTTAATAATTGGGATTATTTTATCATTGACAACTAATAAACATAGTTGGTTATCTTATAAAAAAATAAATATATATTTGATAGATGAATTTGAGGTGAATATCATGGAATTATGTATAATGTTAGAGAGTGAACTCGTACTCATGCTTCAATGTATCTTAGATGAGTTTATGATTCATGGTGATGTTTCGATGGATAGGTTAAGATGTTTTTTATGTAAAATGAGTTATTGATATCAATTGCCTCATTCCAATTGAATATTAATTATAAAAATTAATGGACTCTTTATTTGGAGTTAGATATGGTAATAATTGTATAATTGAGATAAGATTAATATATTTATAAGGAAATGTGACACATATATTATGATCATAAATGATTTATGTATATATTCACCCGTAAGTGTTAAATGTGAGAAAAATAAAATGAATGTAGTGGGATAAATATAATTTGTAATTAAAATACCACGACCCTAGAAAATAAAATAATTTATAATTTTTTAAGTTTTTAATATAATTCTAGCTTAACTATGTAGATATTAAAAAAGAATAAAATATTGTAAGAATTGAAAGCAATGGACATAGAAATATTAGAGGAATGGGTGAAATCATATCTATCATAATTGAGTGATAAACCATTTTTTCTAATAAAGGATGTGGTGCCTGAAGGCTTCTTGTGGGGGTCAAAATTGAAAACAATCAATAATGATATGATTTTTATCATTGAATGGATTCTAATGGGTTTCATTTGTGATGCTATAAATAACAAATGGTTCTATAACCATAATAACCCCTGTACATTTTTTCCAACGGAAGGTTCTCATTTGGAAACTAGGCCAATGATAAATAATAACACACAATGGTCGTGAGGATTGGAGGTTGGGCTCATCAACCCAATTTGAGAGGAAATAGTTTTCTACCTTGGGAATCTCTTATATATTTATGATATGTTCATGAATATTTAATTAAATCCCAGGTATGAAATAAGTATCCCTTGAATTAACAAAAAATTATTATCATTCATTGAAATTAAAATAATCTTTATGTATATGTGGTTCTTATAAAGTGGATATATCCATATGTATATGTGGTCCGCCATTATTTATACAAACTTTTTTTGTGACCATAGATTATTTTTTTCATTTATTATTACAAATCTTATTTTGAGCCACATAGTGGGGCGCTCTAGAGTGTATCATCATCCAGGGATATGGGAGTTGTTTTGATGTTGGGATCAGAACCATGAATGGGACTCCTTTATATCTAATTGAAAGTAATGAAATCTCGTATTTTTCTATGCCACCTAATAGGAATGAAGGAAACTTTTATGGTCAAGTGATAAAGAAAAATGAATGTAGTTTATCTTTAAACAATAAGGAAACCTAGATTAATGGTCCCTTTTCACTGTTTGGCATGGAATATATTCTGAGGAGGCCTAGTGAACCAAGAAGTTATATGGATTCCTAGGTTGAAAAAGACATTATTGGGATTTTGGGCTAGAGATAATTATGGGTGACCTGTGGTTTTGAGATTGTACCTCAAGTATGGATCCAATTTATCCCATTATGATGGGAATCAAGGTCTACATAGTTTAGTTTTTGGGATTCATGATAATGGTGGTACTATTAATTTCTTTCACGGAGGGAAATATGGTACATTGAGAGGATTATGATTGGGAATACTCATAAAGAGGTTTCCCATGTTATTTGAATGTTTTTTTGGGGATTACTCTTGAGGTGGAATCCCTTTGAGGTTGGGGATTACACTTGAAATAATTCCAATTTTAGTGGGCGTTACTAATTACATAGAATAATAGGCCCTTTTTCATGTTTTTGAGATCACGTAGTTTTAATTATTATGACTATACTCTGAGCCCACATAACTCACACTCGTTGTGGGAATCAAAAGAATGTGGTAGATCGGAGAAATATAATTTTTTTTGTACTAGTGGATGGATTCCTGAACCAAGAGTAAAATATAATGGTATTTCGATAATCAAATCCCCTATTTTATATTGGTTATTGTGATAGTCATATATGATGTGATATCATTCTCGGACACAAGATGTTGTAGTGGTTTATGAGTACCACATCCCACAAAAAGACTTGGGGATTAGTCCAGGGGGGATTCACTTAGGTTGGGTTTCAAGGATTACACCATATAAGAAGATTCAAAAGCTGTGTACATTGCTTTGAGGAACTAGAAAAATGGAGGCCCATAATTGGAAGGACAAAGGAAGATCTGAAAAAATATTATCTGTCAAGACATTAATCAACATTAATAGATTACATAATATTATATAACCTCGAACCCCACATATGTTGTGCTCAAAAGTGAGAATCAAGACAAAGTAGTATATATGAAAACAACACATTCCTTCTCCTCCGTGGGGAAGAGGTTAGTGATACATGAGAACAAGAAATGGATTTGACAGGTCCCTTCCCACCTGTCATTGAACTGTTGATAGTTAGATTTGACTATCTATAATTTTACAACCCATGACCATGGATGAGGAGGAAGTAAATAAGTAGGATAACTCTTGAAGGAATTGATAAATCCCCCTCTATGAGGGATTTCCCTAAACTAGTTCCAATATATTAAATAATGGTAGGCCAATATCCTAAAATGGAAAAGCAATCATGATCAGAAACATCCCCACTATGAAGTGTAGGTACCAAGACTTAAATATGTTAAGGGAATGGAAAGTCCCAAGGAATCATCTAAAAGGCTAGGAAATCCCTTACACATACCCCAGGGGTTGGGTCCTCATGACCATGGTAATTCACATCTATATTCTCCCCAAAGACACTATCCATTTAATGAGATTGGTGTGGGATTCCATTGATAGATGGAATGAATATCCAAATTCAAGTTTTGGTTATGAATCTCTTCCTAAGGGTTTTCAAGTATATAGGATTCAATTTTGTTTTAAATTTTTTCCCATACACGAGGGAGCCAAATAAATAGGATCGTAGCCATTTGTTGATTGTAAGTGAGCTCAAATTGTGCCTTGCAAAGGTCCTAGCATTTTATAAATGGTACATTATGTAGGGCCTTTGAGTAGATTTAAGTGATTCATGTACTAGGTTATACCTATTTAAAATGAATATTCATTGTGAAATAGAACACTATGTAAATAAATATTTGGAGAGGATATATAATAGGAACCACAAGTCTTCTCATATTTCCCTATAAGGGTATTATGAAAGTCTTTGGGTAGGGAAGGGACCTTTTCACAAGTGCTTAATATCTAGGGGAAATAAGACACCACACAAATGTCTTTGTGTTTGAGACCCTAGAGATTCGATGTTATCATTATCCACATTAAATCCCTCTACTCTCAGGTTTTGGAGAGGAACCTTAAGGGTTTGTGGGACCTAATTTAAAAGGGTTTGCTACCAGTGTATTGGGGATTCTTTAGGTTTTCCATTAATAAATATTTGGATCTATAGGGTCCTATTTATATGAAAAATAAGGATGAATTGTCAAATGAGGCTGTCTTAGGAGGTACAATGTTAATTCATGTTGTACAAGTAAACTACTAAAGGGAGGCCATGATTTTAGTGCCAAAAATGAGGTGTTGTGAGATACATATAATGAACATGGGTGGAGTTTCCATACTAGCTTAGGAATGTTCCATGGACTCATCTTAAGTCTCTACATCTCTAAAAAAATTATTTTAGTGTTGATCGTAATATTTTCTTCCCATTGAGTAAAAGTTCATTTCATAAAAATTCCAACCCCCCTAAGGATTGGATCTGATCGAAAGGATAGGGTCATGTCGTGTGGTAGAATGAGGAAAATATTATAAATGTGGCACTGGTCAGCCACATTAGGAACTCAGGCAGGTCAAAGGTGTAGTCAGGGTTTCTAGATCTATTTCATAATTCCATGATACCGGTGTAGTGTGTTGGCTCCCTATGCATGCTAACAGTTTTTATAAATAATGATAAAACATTTAGTGATTTATTCCTCTCAACACTCACAAATCATACACTCTTCGCGAAGTTGATTTTCTTATCCATGTCATTCTTTTAGTTTTCCCATGTCTTATGAGTCCTATATTCCATGTAATTATATAGTCAAACCACCCAACCATTTGTTCTTCATACATTCACCTCATTGAGGATCCATAGTTAGTAATATGGTCAGTGGACATGCACGGGTCACCAAGTCGAATGACATGTGAGTGAATTCACATTTTCCAATATTTGTTGAATTTGTTTCCTAAAAAAATAATTCAAATTACTAAAATACAATGTTACATTCCAACAAGATTCCAAGGGCTATCCTGGAGGCTTCCCTTAGGAAATATGTGATGTGGGTATCATGGATTGCCAAGGTATTTGGGAAATATTATTATTTCATTATAAATAAAATATACCATATTTGGAAATTTATTTTTAATAATATCAATTTGAGTATCCAAAATGATACTATATTCCCATGTATGATTCAGTAAATTTGAGTTAAGTGCTCATTTATAAGGCTTGGAGTTATCTCTCAAGGGATTTCATTGTGGAACACCCTAGTTTCCTATCCACTAATAGCTCCTCCAATGGTATCTACAACAATTAAGGGAGTTTCCTACCTGTTTTTTCGTATATCATAGCCACAAAACTATGGATATAATATTTTATATCACAAAATTGAATCCTGAAAATTATTCATCAATATTCTATTCTTCATAAAAACACAATTCTCATTGTTAGAAGGGGGATTTGGATATCTGTTATGGGGGAGGATTTTGGTATTAGTGGGTGTGGGAATATTGGATATGTCAAACATGTTCAAAGCTCAAGAAAGAGTTTCAAGATGTTAGAATTTATGATTATGTTTTGGTATGGAAAACATATGTTTATATAATACATAAAATCATAACTAAGCTTATAATCTAGTAGATTAATCATAAAAATTCATTATATATAATTCATAGAGAATTTATGAATATCCTTTCTAATACCTATAAAATACCTAGAGCTGATACTCTCAAGGATATGTATGATGAATTTATCTCACTGAAGAAAATGTGGGATGATAATGAATGTACACCATCCCTGGTCCATTATGTGTTTAAGGTTTCTATAAAATAATAGATGAAAATATCATTTCCCTAGGAGTGAAATCCCTTATAAAACTGGGATGAATGATTTTTATAATGTAGAAGGAGAGTTTCCCACTTCTTATCCCCAAAAAAGATGGCAAAAAAATAAAATATGAGGTGGTTTTGTAACATTTTTTCCCACATTTGAGGGGGTAATTTATTCCTATTGGGGTTACGAGACCAATTTCAATGTTTTATCAATGACCCACCAGGTAATATTCCTCTCAATGTGGCGATGTATCTACATGTATTGTGGTCTCTAATCCAATAGTTATGTGAGACTAGGGGCTTCATTATAGAATCAAAATTAGTTGAAGGGAGGCATGTAGGACTTGATTCTCCTATATTATTGAGGATTTAAAAATGTTTATAGCAAACATACAATGAAAATATCCCCATCATAATTGAAGGACAATTTCAAGGGATGTCAGGTTAGATTATTTCATAGTTCAATTCATTTTGTGATGAGCCAGGTAAAATTCCATGATGGATGATTTTTCAATTTTTCTAGGATTTTATGGAATCTTCCTTATATCTAAGATGAATGATGAAATGTTAAAGATTTTGAACATATAGAGGGAGTTCAATTCTTCTAATATAGTGATCCCAAGATTTGGAAATTCACCAACAATGTTAATACTAATGATGATAAATGGTTGTATATAACGGTATTATGAGACATTTTTTTTGGAAGCTTGTATTGAAGGTGAAATCATTTTGGATGAATATTCACCATATCAGTTTACCAACCAATTATAATACCTATATAATTCACGTTACATTCCTACCATGCATGTTTGGATGGGGGAACACATGATGGTGGAATGACTATTCTAGATCATGTTAGACATAGAGGTATCTAAAATTTATATTAGACTATCTGCATCAAGTTTATCAATCAGAGTGGAGGCTGGGTAATCCATTGTATGGATTTATTCATACCCTCAAGGGGTGTTAAAAAAAGGGACTACCAATTCATGGCCATTACCACCACTGGTTGTTGTATGTTTGGTATAAAAGAACAAACCAAAGGTGACTATACATTATCCAATATGTTTTCTGGGAGATCTCAAGAAATGACCATTGAGTAAGCTTGGGTTAAGGAAACCACAAAAGCTAAGGTAATGGATTTTTGTAGACCATAACATAGAGAGGCTTGGGTTTCAGTCACATGGTCATCTACAATGGAAGATATTCGCTAAATTTCATAAAAGTAAAAAAGATATCGAGACATACAAAAAAATAGTTGTATTAATAGAGAATTATGTTTTTCCCCTTGAGATGAAGCCTCAAAGTATGTATATCAAAATATTGTTGATGTATGGGTAGTTATCCTGGATGGAATGTGCATTCTAGAGCTTGTTGATATACAATAATCGTTTAATATCCTACATTATATTGATTTTACTTAGGTGAGATGATATATTGAGGAGATTTCAATTTTAATATACAAAACTAATGATCAGATCCCTTTGAATAATCAAGTGTATGACATGTTTCTCCAATGAAAGCTCTAGGGGTAGCTGGTCACACTAAAGAGGAATGGGATGACAAAAATGACCCAACTAATGTTCTTATTTCATCGACCATGTCTATTATTATTTCATCAATTATCATTAGTTTTTATGGGATCTATATTTTGGTTCATTGGAGAAGTAGAGGAATAAAAACATCAAAAACAAAAAAAAACAGCGTAAGTGATAGAGACAAAAAGGTATGGGGCCAAAGGAACCACCATTAGGGTGGAAGCAGAGATTCATGAATCATTAGAAAAATCCTTAAACCAGAGGGTGATGAATGATGAAATGGTGTGGGAAATCCTAAAATTAAAACTGAAGTTCCGGTTATGAGTGAATTGATATAGAAATGTTGTTGTATCGAGAGAGGCAGAGAAATAGGGTGTTTATGATTATTTGAAATATGAATTGTAGAAAGTCTTTGTGTTTTAACTTTACCTAATGACTAGATCGACTAATTATTTTGGACATTCTCTCATTTTACAGAGTCTATATCACATTCCTTTAATAAGGGATCTTGAACTGATCCTTCAAGATTTGAGAGGGAGGCCCGAGAGGAGGCACATACCCATGTCTATGGATCATTCATCTTGATTAATGATGCATCAATAGTTGAAACTGTGACTGCCTATGATCATGTAGAGGGGGAGAGGAAAATGGTAATGTTAGATTCACACCATAAGGTGTCATGGGGTGTTTCTAAAAATCTATTCCTCTTGTTATTTCATATCTACTACCTACATCAGTGGACATTGTTGTCGTTAATGTTGGTCCCATTCTCACACCAGATGTGGATGATGTAAATATCTGACCATATGATGAAGGTTTAGATGATTCCCCTCTCTCTATAGGGATTTACATTTTTATGGATTTGGATAAATTTTCATAGGTAATCGATGTATAAGCCCACGTGGATCAAGATAAACACAACATGGAAACCTATACTGGTGAGGATGTCATGGGATATGAGGGTATATACAATAAAATAATTGGTTGATTTATAAACCATGATGATTTGTTAACCATCATTAATATTACCAACTATTTTTCCACGTTTGAGGAAATGAAAAGTTTATCATATAGATGTGGGTTCTCTCTTTCATCAATTTTTCATGTATAGTTGGTATAATTATTATTTGATGTCTCACATCATAGTTCAACCTTTACAGAATTCAACAAATAATTTTTCTAGGGAACATCGTGTACCCCACATCAAAGTCCATCATTCTTCAACTATTTTGGAAGTGAAAACGTATAATTTTAAGGAGGGAGATTTCTGTGATCCCCTGATTCCAATTTCACGTTTCATCCTCGAGTATTATCCTTGTTAGGAGTTACTTTATCTATGAATGGTGGCCTAGAGTACAGGGGAGGTATCAATTCAAACAGTCTACTAAACAATGGGTTAGGGTTATCAACCCATTTTGGTTACATCACTACCTATAATGTATGATTATATAATGAAGTTGAAGAGACGTGTCACCTGTCATAAAATTCCATTGAATTCAGAGACTAATCATGAGGGGGGGGGATTCAGTGTTTTTACCTACAATATTGGTAGGTGAAAATAATGTTGTCCTAGAGGAAGTATCACAATATGGATAATTAAGTTCAAAAATCCATGAATACATCCCTCCCACCATGATTGTCTTGGATTACGAGTTGTATATGAAGTAGGCACTTCACAAAACATGTCATATTGTTTGGCATGATATTAGGAAGATAATGTTGTAGATGACTCTTGAAGACCTAACACTGTGACTTCATTGTCTTCCACTCAATATGTCCATGTTGGGATATGGGTTATTTTATTATCACAAGATCCATCATGTGGTGATGTCAATTTTCCATAGAAGGGAATATGGGAAAATATCGAAGCAAGACATGGTACAAATTGATATCCAGTTTGAGGAACTGAGAGCTATAATAACCCAAGCGATGCTCAGACATACCAAGGAGGTCAAGTAGTATCAAAATATCCTCGATGATAAATACTTCCAAATTGCGTTCTTGAAAGAATAAATGGTTATCATGATGGATTAAATAGCCCACCTCCACCAAACCATGAAATTTCCATTGGCATGAATAATAGATTTAGTAGCTACATTGTTGGAGAAGATCCATAATGGTGAGGAGGATACAGCCACAAAATTGTCAAAGTTTTGTAAATCTGGATAGTTTTCTCTAGATACATACCATCATATCAAAGCCTATGTTGAGGAAAAACTAAATGATACTGTATAGAGGCTATAGAATTTTAATTTTCCCCTTTTCCTTACAAAATAAATGAAAGGTTTTTTTTTCTAATCACTTTTTCCTGCATCCCTATCCTTCCAGTAGTTGAAATATATAACTTAATATTACCCATTTAATTAAAATTAATTTCATTATAATTACAATGATAAGTGTGATGTAACAATCTATTTTTTCTTAATACATGTGGCATAGATATCAGTGTTTGACTATTTCAAGGGTCGCATGGACAACCCAACAAACATGTTATCATTTGTTTCATCACTTTAATTTTTCCCTAAATTAAAGGTGAATAAAAAATAGAAAGGGAGACTTTTATTTTACTAATTCCACCCATTATGGGTTTTGAAACAAACTTGTTTTGTGTCTTTCATCTTTTCACTACTTGATTCTTTCTGTAACCATGCTGAAAGTTATTTTAGAAATACAAGACTCATCTTTTTCCATGATTCCCTTTGAATGTTTTCATCCTTCCTAATTATTTTCTACTTTTTTGGGATGTCTAATTATGTCATGATATAATAACGTGATTGGTATTTTTGGTCGAATAACTATGAAAATATGTGTTGAAATGATGAAGAAGAAAACATTCTGGGAAAATAATGCTATGACATTCTTTAGATACCCAAAGTAGAATTTGGATTCATGATTTTTTTATTTCAATAACTAAAAAATGATTCAAAATAAGTGTGTGAGCAATGGATTTGAACCAATTTCAAAATTTTTGTTCCTAAATAGTACTATATAGGATTTGGGAATAGATGAGGTATATTACATGAATAAATATATGGATAGCTAAAAAACCAATATTGTGGGTGATTTTATGAAAAACTAATTTGGGGGTGTTACGGTATAGACAAACAGTGGTTTCCTCTATACAATATGACCTTTAATATAGTTATAATTTTATGAAATGACATATGGGTCACGTTAATTCTTAGTTTGACAAAGTTATCAACAGTAATTCTATGATTTTAATAACCATGGTCAAGGTGTTTTTGAATTTATTTATATCATAGGACCACGATTTGTGGTTTTCTAAAGGGGAGACATATGAAAATGAAGAGGTCATTTTTATAGTATTTCCAATAAATGGATACCTAATAATAGCATAATATGGTTTTTGTGATTGAGGGAAAATTATATTATGTGACTGATGTTAGAGAGGAATAAACCATCAAGATAATTAATGAGGAATTATGCAGTTTTATGGTCATGTGACTAGGTCATGAACTGTAATGTTTAACAACTAGCAGTGAGGAAATTATGAAACATAGATTAATTTCATTTGACTAGTATATAATAATATTATGTTTAAATACATGTAGGAATGAAACAATTCTCTTCAGTTTGAAGTCATGCAACAAGGACATCACGCTAGGTATTTTAATTTCATGAAACATGGACATCATGATATAAAATATGAATTAATGCCATAATGAAATAATTCAATGCAGTTTAGAGTCATGCGACCTCGACAATGGAAGCTATAAATAAGATTGTTTTGTAATGAATGTATTATTAATAATTCCCCCTTTCATGTTAATCTCTTTGATAATGAGCAATCATTTTCAAGTATTAAAATGAATGGTTTATAGCTATAATTGGGAGTGTTCCTGGATACAAATAGTGATATGGGGGGAAAGGGCATATGTAGATATATGAGGTCTCTCCTAAGGATAAAATTATATTTTGTTGAAAAACGATTATATGGGTGACTTTATGAACACCCATCTTGGGTGAGTTACTACATAGTCAAATATTTGCATCCTTTGGATGATATGCCCCTTTGTTGTAAACATATGCCAATCAAACTAGGGAATGTTACTAAATAGTTTGTAAAATTTGATCATAAGAATTCTAACATTCTATTTCTGATGGCCGACGAAAATTTATGGAGATTTTTATTTATTTATACATGGAGTCTATTTTTGAAGGAAAGAACCTGAACATGGGTGGAGCATTTCAAGTAAATATTATGGAATAATGGGAGAATATGTTTCCTATATAGTTGTAACCCAGTAATCGGGAATGTATTTCATCTACGTCAAGAGAAATGTTATGAAAAAAATATTTGGGGGATGACCAAAGGACAAATTTGAAAATTGGAATAGAAAATAAAGTCATGAGGGCTAATAAAAACATAAGAGGCTTCTCTCAAGTGATAAATTAGTATTGGATAGAAAATATATTTTAGGGGAGACTTTAGAAAAATAAAACAAGGGTGAATTTCCACATAGTAAAACAGTATAATTCTCTAGAAGATATGCACATAAATCTTATGGGATTCTCAGGAAAAAATAATATGGAGTGTTACTGCAATGTCAGAAAAAGAATCCCTCATGTAACAAAAATTCCATTTTTAGCATCCATTGAGCGATTATGAAGATCCAAAAGTGTACAAGATGAAGAGTAAAATGTGTGGAAGTAATATTTATGATCACAATGTATGTATTTAGTCAGACATTCTCTGTGATATGGGGAGATCCTTTTATATATATAAATTATTTCTATGAGGGTATCATCTTTGTTTCCTTGGTGGACCTCTGATTGATGGAAAAAAAATTAAGATCTCATGCTCTAAAAGTTGTTAGTAAGTAGTAAAGGTGTAATTTATCATTACCACATGGATGGAACTTTGATATATGGCCTTAGAACCAATTCTAATCTCATTGTGATTAGAATCAATCCACTTATAGATAAGTGGAAATGAAGTATTATAAACCATGTAGTGAGTACATCGGCCTTGTAGTACAACATCCTACGGTATGGATGAGTGTGAATCAATATGGAAATGGAATATTTCAACTAGTATAAGGGATATGACCTTGGCATAGCTGTTCATATTTGTTGAGAGAAAAAAATCAAGACACATGTTCTTGTTTAACGGATTCCCCAAACTAATTAGATTCATGTGTTGAGAATTAGGGGGGTGTTTAAATATAGGATAATATATAGAATGATAATTTATATTGGATCATCTTATGTAAATGTAACTGATTCATATGAGCTTATTGGAATTTCACATATTATGCCTGGACTAGGATGCATGATCTGAGTGTCACTTTATGTATCATAGCGATGAGAATCAAGACATACATAGTCATTGGAGAACCAAGCGGTTTAAATTCATGTGGTGATGACATATATTGTTCCTTTTATGTTATTGTATTCTGGATTTTGATAAAACATATTTGAATTTATATGACTTGATTTTTTAAGCATGTCTTTTACCAAAAATCCTAATCCCACATGAGTTATGATATATGTGAGAAACAATGATTAGTAAAGGTTTATTCCCTCCATTAAAAGTTGATAAAAGTGTTTTATAGGGCCATTTATATTTTTTTTGTGGCTAGATTGGGATATGTGATCTATGAATCACTACATATATCAATAGAAATAGAATAATGATCTATGTAGTTCAAAAATATGTTGTTGTTTAACCTCATGTATTGAGGATGAAAATAAATGAATGTTAACGAGGGTAAATGTTGTGGCTAGGAAAAATAATGGATATTTGGGTGTCACTGCATATCATTTGATGTAAGGGAACAAGACACATGAAGTTATTGAACGGTTCCTTGGGATATTTTGACTCATACCGTAGGATTGGCCCATTTTTTGAATTTGGTCTATGATGTGAGATTCAAGAGTCACTTCATAGATCATTACAATTATAATCAAGACACACATAGTTCCAAAATATATAGTATTTTATTTCATCATTCCACAAAATCATTATCGATGAAGTTTAACCACTTGTTGTAATGACAGTGGTCACCCGACAAGGCTTGAAAAAATTTCATATGATTAGGGGATCGAACATGAGTGCCACTATGTATATTATTTGAGCATTAATAAAAATATGCATTGTAATTGAATATATTACCCAAAATAATTTTATTCACATGCATGGGGGGACAAATCATATTGGATAATCTATTTGAGATCTCAATCAAACATATGAGTGTGTGGGGATTTACCATATTGATTGTATACTAAGTACATGGGTCACCTAGCGTGGAAAGGAATATTGTTGATGGATAAGTGTATAATACATGAGCATCACTACTTATTTATATGGAGAATGAATTATTTAACAAGTATTTTTTGAAAATAATTCCCCAAAGTGATTATATTTCTTTATGGTAATATAGGGAAATGATATTTTATGGAATGATAGACTGCCCTAATAAATAAAGAAAATGTGATATTAAATATCTATTTGAGATGATTATCAATCAACAAACTATTTTGGAATTAATGTGTGGTTGGAGACCAACACTATGAAATTTAACCCACTCTAGCAAGAATTATAATCCTTTGTAGTTTTATGTTCTGTAGAATGAATGTGAATCATGGCTTATTATTTCATGAATCTAGGACATCTTCATACTATTTGTTGTCATGAAACATGGAAAATATTACATTATTTTTAAGTTCATGTGAAAGAAGACTATGATGTTTAACATTGTGTAGATGATACTTATACCATACATTTTGACATAATACAATTAGGATGACATTCTATATATTTTAATTTCTTAAATCTTGGACTATACAGATCCATGTAGTTTATCTTCTTACATCAAGGAAGATTTCCACATAATGAAAAATTATATATTTCTAGGAACATAACATTGTTTGGGGAATAAATGAGATCTTCATTCATTGTTATCAATGATTCAGATCTATTCGAGTGGACCTTATGTATGGATTAATTTCCATCCCACATTGGCTCATACATTGGAGTCTTCTTTATTGGTACTGTTGGAGTCCTAAGGACAAGTACAATTTCATCATCCAGGAATGAATAGAGGATGAATTTATTTTTAAAATCACTCACCATATGATTTTTATTAACTCTATGTGATGCAATGTGTGAAATATATTCCCATCCAATTCATCAAGTCATTTATACAATTTCATGTATGTGGTTAATTTTTCATAGATGGAAATGCATAGTGATGGAAATTGTATGTCATTGTGAAGTACTACAATTCCCCATGTACAACTAGAAAAGGGGTTGCCTACATAGTGTTTGGGTTGTGGTTCACCAAACCCACAAGTAATGAAAGTGTTTATCAGTATAAAACTTACTATTTTTATCCACTATATTTTTTAGTATATTTGATAGGGTCATGTCAAATGCCTTTATATTCCCATTAGAAACTGCATGATACCTTTATAAGGGGTTGGATTTGATTTTATGAAAATAATATAGAATTTCCACTTCTACATAATTGAAATTGATGTTTTTTCAACCAGTATTATATGAGGGACAACAAATATGGTGATGATGAGATCTTTCACAAATATAAAAATACTTTTGGAAATAAATTGATTGAGGGGTATTAAATTAGCATATATTCCTATGAATATGGTAACATTTAGGTTGTATTAAAACTTATTGTATGTAGTTGGATAGTGTGGCTACACAACAACCATTCCCATATATAAATGGACTAGGAGTACTTGGATTTATATTTGAAATACAATGTTAGATGGATTTTGTTGGAATTCACTTGGAAGAAATGAAATTTCATGGTGAATTATATGTATTCTCTTTCCCTATTGTGAAAATTGTTCCCAATCATCCATATTTGAATTGAATGCTCTAACCATAACTACTGAACACCACATGCAACATTTGTACTTTTTTCACGACAGTTGTCATCTCTACTCCCTTAACAAAAATGATTTGGACTCCATCGAAGCTTCAATTATAGAGGACATTATGTTGATTTTGTACATCATAAAGTATAATGTTGGTTTCTAACTATTCAATTTTCTCTTTCCCAACTATATGTAATAGAATTTTTTGATTTTGGAGGTATTCCATGATGGGAATCATCTACCTTGTCGTAGGAACATATGGTTTAGTGAAATAACTAATTTCATTTACATCTTCTATTTAGACTTCAAAAATCATGAGGCCTTTTAGATATGGTAAATGTAAATGACCATTTCATCCCAGTTGGTATCTAAAAATTTCGTAGCTATATTTTCAAGTTAATATTCTTGGGAATTCAATGATCATGGTATGTGAGTATATATATTCTATGAGTGGTGTTTTTCAATTAGTCCTTGAAAATTATCAAACATGGGGATTATATCTTATTTTTGTGGTAGAATCCGCATTAATCTATTTTAATAGTAACTCTGAGTCACCATTAACATACAGGGGTATCATTTGTATTTGGTGTTTCAGTTATTGGCATGAAATGAGGTCTTGATATTCATCATCAATATTTTTCTCATCCTTCATACAACAAGTAGGAATAGTGAAAAAATCCTTTTTCGAGGAGATAGGGATGATACCAAATAAAACTTGTTGTATCTTAGGAAATTCAATTCCATTTCCTATAGGGATCTTAGATGTGCTATCAAAAGTTAATTCCCATATTTTTGGTCCTTTTTGAATATAAAATATCCCTTCATCAGGAAATTCTGAATTTAAAATCATAATTTATATGGGTGGGTGTTCTATAAGACTATATACAAAGGATTTTCCTCTAACTTTTTTTGGGGAAAAAAATGTATATCAAAATCCTAAATCATAACTTCCCAGCATGTGAAATAGCCAATAAAAATAGAGAAATTAAGGATATACTTGTGCGGGATATTGAGAGAGACCAAATTAACCTCATGGTACATCAAGTAGCACCTCCACTTCTGAACAGCAATGACTAATTTTTGGATGCTCTTATTTTTATTTTAATACTGATTTACCACATTTATAATGGGTTGAATTGGATAATACATGATATTTTTATTCCTAATATAAATCTTTTTCATTAGGAATTCACCTATTGTTCGATATAGGGATGTCAGATTCAAAATGGGTGGCTTCCCTTAAAAGGGTGGCATTAGAACTAGGGAACTAAAGAGTTATTTCTTATATCTATTGAATTTTTTGGAATAGTTATTAGTAATGTGATATGTGACTACCTTTTTCATTAAATTTTTTATGGGAAAACACTTTCCTCGAAAGATATCTATGAAGCATCATATGTGGGAAAATATTTCATACCTCCTATCAACTGTTTTAGGTTTCTAGGTGGTGACATAATTAGGATAGGTTTTTTATTTTGAGGTTTGACTTTGATGATATGATTTTTTATGATGAAGTCGAGAAAAAATCCTCATGTTACCCCAAAATCTCATTTTAAAGGATTCATAATTAGGATATGTTCCCACTATTTTTTGAAGATATTCTCATGATCATCCATGTCTTCATAATGCCGTTGGGACTTAACCACTATATTTTCAATGTATAATTGAAAAAAGTTCCCTATAAAAGAATTCAATATGTGAAATATGGCACATTGGTATGTATCCCAAGTATTACATAAGAAAAATAGAATTACATGATCAGAAATTACCTAGTATTCGCTAAAGTATATGGAATCCTATCCTTCTAGGGCAACCATAAATCAGTTGTACCCATAATATCAGTCCATGATGGATATGGAATGGAAAATAGTTGTATCATCAATAATTAGATCATTGATCAAAACTGAGATGTCATTTTTTGTGAAATACTATCTTAGATCTATGAAATCTATGTAGAAATTGGTTTTACCATTCTTCTGATTAACATGGATGATGTTGGAATTTCATATTAGATACTAAAAATATCAAATTATGTTTTTCTTGAATATATTCTCCCCTATAGCCTCAATTTTGGATGCATGAGTTGGGTACGTCCTATTGGATTCTGATTTATATCCATCATGGTCTCTTAGAATAACTTTGGGATGTGTGGCCATCTCATAATCAAGGAGTGGCATATTTTTTTAGTTTGAGATAAAAATTTCAGTATGATTCTTTATGAAGGTGGAATATATCTATTCTTTATCATATGTCATGATTTCATTGATCAAATTGGTCCACTGATCATCCTATGTTCCATGATTAATTACTCTATGTTTATCAAAAGTGGTTGTGAATGATTTTTTAAATGATGGAGGGGAATCACTAAGGTATCCCTCCTATTCCTCTTCCACCTCCTTTACCCAATTCACCTCTATCGGGGGAGTAGGTGGGGAAGGGTAATTCATAGATTTGGTTACCTATTGAAATTCAGGGCTGGAGTGAGGTCATTTTCACTTGGATATCCATCAATTACAATTATGTCAATGTCCCCTACAAAATAGTTGGGATCAACCATTACGATTGATAATATAGAAGTTCCTCATTATGTGTTTGAATTAAGACCCATAACTTCAATTAGTTTAACAGGTAGTACATACTCTGCACCGATATTATTGGAGGGATTAACTAGGGTCATCTGGAGACCATAGAGAGTATCAATTAGAGAAAATTTGTTTTTCATTGGATGTTTCCCATCACTCTGGTATAATCCTACATCAATTTATTATGATTCATAGGAACCAAATAGGGTTTCCATCATGAAATGTTCCATTTTGACTATTGATGTATTATTTGAGACATTGGTGGAATGACGATGGAATAGTCGCATGATGGTGAAACAAAGGCCTTCCTAGTAGAATGTTAATGGTTTTATCCTATAGAACAACCATGAATTCTATTTCATACATGAGATCCCCGAACTGAGTGCTGACATTTATCCTATAATAAGGATTTTTCTAATTTTTTTATAAACCTGTAACAATAGACTAGAAAGGGACATGTGGAATTTGTTAAGACCCAGTTTATGAAGTGTTCTTAATTGAGTGATATTGGATCCAAATTCATTGTTAGTGAATGTTCATCAAATGTCAACATCATTGATCTAACCCAATATGCACAATGGTCTTGTTTTTCTTGGTATGATGGAATATTCATCATGCTCTTGGGTAGAGATGATCATGTTGTACCCTAATGGATCCTTCAAAATATGATATACATAGGTAGAAGAAACATCTACCTCAATTTCATGATGGTTTGACGAAGCCCCTATGAGTGATTCCTGGAGGTCTTCTGATAGAGAAAAAGAATCTAAGATTGGTAACTAGGCTTAAACAAGGGAAATTTATTCAAACTAGCATACATCTAGTCCAATGTTCTATGCATTCCAGTATGTGGATGTGATTTCCCAAGAACTATTGGCATTGAAGAATATGATTTTGGGGGATCATATGTTTCTGTAGAAGTAAAATTTTTATCAGAATTTGGTGGATTAAGTCAACTATATCTACCTACCGGCTAAGGCGGATTATGAAATGACTTATCCTCTAGTAAATATTCCAGTATGATTTTATCAATTAAAAACATGGCATGTTTGGGTGCATATTCTTGATTTTGAAAATACAATTATGTATCAACTACTAAAATGGTTAGTACAAGGAGGATTTTAGAGTAATGACTCAGGGAATGAAAATAACTTTCCATGTATCCTCAACATTAATATCCTCATACCCTAGTTCCCCAATCAAATATAGGGAATAATAGTTCATACATAAACTCATCGACCAAGAATTGATATATTATGATAATACCATTAGAGGAACCAAAGATTATCTCATCTTCTAATGTAGATTCTATTAGGTGGTTCGACCCTAGTAGTACGATTTAGAAGGGTAGTTCCTACACTTATGCAAATCTGGAAATGAGGTCCACTAATGTCAAAAAAAATATATTTTTGGATATATCTCATATTACAATGTTTTCTAATTTCTCATCATGGTATGTAATTTTATGGAAGAATGGATTTTATAGGAATAGGAATCAAATGGACTCACCTATGATGTGCAGAAGAGGATGGGGGCATAGTCAGTTGTTGCAACTATTCTCGGACGATAGAATGTGTCTAGATAATAAGTTTAGTTTTTATACACTCAATGAAATTTTGTTTAAACTATATGTTAACATCCCTCATACATTCTACACCATTATATCATTGGAGGAAACACAATATGCTAGAACATGTGTATTTCTAAGCTTCACATTCCTATAGACAACCGTCTTCTAATGGATATATCGAAAAATGAAGCATTCCTATTTTTTCGGCCTGGAGTCTTGTTAGATGAAGAAATAATTTATGAGTTTATCATCATCATCCTATATGGGATTATAGTCTATTGGAAACATGATCATGGTGTTCTCCATTGTTGAGATAAATTCGCCATGTATACGGTCATTTATGATAAAATGAGCCACATTCTCTATCTCGTTAAACTATTTTCACCAATTATATATTTGATCATACTCACAATGTGGAAATTTTACTAGTTCATAGGATAATGAATCACAAAATATTGTGTATAATCTAAATTGGGGGAATGTTTATGGTTCTACAAAAGTTTAATTATGGAAGCCTCTTATTTCATCCACATTACATGAGATGAATGAATAACTCAAGAATTATATTTGATTTTTCTAATGGAGTCTTGCAGTCATTTAGAAATCATGAAAATCTTTTCAATCTCTCCTATACATTTAACATGGATGTGTGTATTACATAACACATATTTAATATTATATATACATATGGGATAAAGACTTATTGGAGAAGATATAGGATTGAGGAATATTTAAATCCCATCCATTGAGCAATGAAATATGAGACCCTCACATTATATAGTTCTTTGTAAATTTAATGGTCATGGATCATTGTCTTATACAATGTGTAGACGAATTAGAAAATAATCATATAGCAGTGAACATCTAACCATGTAATTTACCATGCCAAAAAACAAGATTAAAATACAATGGTTAGTCCATATTGTAATATGACAAGGAATTTGACTTTCACTACATCTTGTTTTATTGAGATCCCAATCATGGGATCATAGTGGGACATAAAATGTAATATGTTATTCTCTAGTTTCGATAATTCATTGAAAATTGGACATTTGGATACCCAAATGATTGGTTGTGGATGGTTGGGGTCGACCCTTATGTGGTAAGGCATCATTTCCAGTTGTACCGGCACATGCCATTCCGCCAAGGATTATATTTAAGATGATAACCACTCTTGATTATTAATGAGCCATTAAAAATGTATGGTTGGGAAGAATATTGAATTACGGTAGTAGAAGGAATTCCCATCTATGGATGCAGTATTAGAACCTACCATGGGAAAACTATTGGGATATGCTTATAAGTATGATTCTTGCCCTATTTTTGTTGTTTATCCAATGAAGAGAACACCCAGTATGATGATATAGAATACAATAATATGGGTTTTTGGTACCCCAAATAGAACATATGTTATAGATATACTATTGTGGATATGGTGAACAAACTTTATTGAGGCATGTAGGTTGGTAGTGAGAGTTGGGGATATTGTTGAAGGACATATCCAATTGGAAGGTTTCATTGAGTAATTATGCATTGAATCTTCTCATGTCATTCATCTATTCATCCAACAGAGATAATATTTACCAAATTTTTGGGGCCCTACCACTTCATATGATATATAAGGCATTGCCCTATCATTATCCTTTTCATTATTGGTTACACTTTGAGGAGGTTATGATGCATTCATTGGTTGATTTTCAAAATTCAGATCAACCCAATGGTTTTGGGTACATAAACATCCTTCAATAGTTTCATTGAATACTATATTATGAAAAAAACAATAAAATTATAATCCCCCTCAATACTGAACTCGTTTTTTGGATGATTTCTAGGGTATGTGTGTCTGAAATTTACATTTCCATTATCCATTGCAATAGTTTTATCAGGGTATTTTTTTAGACTAGAATTTTTACTACCTCCATGTGGCCTTGTCAACTACATTGATGATTCCCTTATGAATGAATGGTAGATAGTAATATGATGGGAATCCACATATATATTAGTTTTACATGTTCCCTGTGAGGGTATTGAATCAAGGGATGCAAGAAATTGGGAGGATTAGTTCTGTAGTGTTCCCCCTAATCAGGAGAAAACTGACTTCCCGTGAGGAAGAGGTCATTGACGTAAACAATCCTCCTCCCAAGAGGGATGTGATTATTCCCATTCCCCTTTCACAACGCTTCTGGTTTGATTTACTGACCAAGAATGTTGTGTTAAAAAATCCCATAGCCTTTTGGGATGGGGTTACTCTATGATTTATATGTATATTAATGTCACACTATCTATTTAATATTATGGTATTTTGATCGAACATGGGTGAAGTGCATAATTGTTTTTCTCTTGAATCACCTGATTTTGAAAATTGTTAATGTAACACCCTAAGATTTCATAGCATGTTATATCATTAAAATAATTCAATAGCTAGTGATACACGCAACACCGAGTTCGAGCACACAACAAATTACCAAACAAGTCGTTCAAAAGGAGGTTATTAATTTTATTAACTGTATTATGAATATTATGTACTATATATAATTTTAACATCCTTATTATGTTTTTCTTAGACATTATATAAGAGAAAATTCATTTTTTCTGATAAAAGAAGTATTTTTAAAAAAAATGCAATTTTACCGCCTTTTAAAGGAGAACCCTTTTTAAAACCAATATTTGAAACTTTTATATATTCAATTTAATGATATTAAAATTTCCCTTATATGAAGGACATAAAAATTTAGTTTGGATAAATTTTTGGTACTTTTCTGATAACTATCATATATTGAGGAATTGTGAAAACTATTATGTTTTAACTAAAAACAACTTTTTAATAAAAATAATTTATAGTGATAAATTCTGTATTCGAATTGTTTTTATGTATATTTATATTTTTTTTATCATTTAATACAATTTAAGTCATTATAAGTAATTTAACATTTAAATTTGACATAAACACAAGTCAATCTTTTGATAGTTTGTACTTTTTTAAAACCTACTTTTTGGTTTTGACAACTAGAATAAATTTTAAATAAATAATTTCAACTTATATGTTTTTAACTTTGTAAAATGAATTTTTTTTTTATTTTAGAGTATCAAAATTATCATAGGGTGAATTTTTGGTATTTCTTTGAAATCATTCAATTTTGATGAATAGTGAAAAAAACCACGTTATTATTTAAAACCAACTTTTTATTTTATTAATTATATATTTTATTTAATTTTACATTAATTCAACAAAGATATATAATAACTTTATATGTTAAATTTAATTAATTTGATTCATTTTTAATAAAATTAGATGTATAAAATTTTATTGCCCTTTTTAACCCCATTTACCCACCTTCCAGACTCATTAGTAAATTTGCAAAAAACATAATTTTACCACTTCTGTGAGTTAAATCTCAAATATCTGAGAGACAGGGTTGACATCATTAAGTAAAATTTGATTCAATAAGATTAAAATAATATTTGGCGAATAGTAACTTTTGACTTTTATTTACCCCAGTAAAAATTAAGTAGGGTAATTAAAGGTAAAAATGTTATTATAATTTTCTAAACACATGTCCTAATTATATTGGATAAGTGTAAAATGACCAAATACAACCTTAGGAATAAAATATTATCCTTTAGGTTTAATTGGATTAGATTAAGACATTTATTATTATTTTATTTAAAGAAGAGTTAAAAGTGTTAAAATCAATGTTTATCAACTAAACCATTTTTAATATAGGGTTATACACAAGATAAATTTGAGTATAAATATTCATTAGAAATAAAATAAGATTTCCTAAATAATTGTATTTTATTTATAATTTTTATAGAACAGATAATTAAATTTATTTATGACATAATGATGATGCGGTAATTACCTTCTCAATAAAATATTAAAATAGTTTACATTATAAATATTAAAATAAATGTAATTTAAATGTTTTGATGCCATACAAGAATTTTCTAGGTTAATATGACACATTTGGGATGATTATATAAATTTAATTTGTTTTTATAAAGATGTTATGACTTTCACAAAAACAAAATATCAAATAGTGACAAAATTGACATAAATAAAATTTGAAAACAAATACTATATTATTGGTTGATATAATATTCCCAAAAATCTATGGTTCAAAAAAAGGTCTTAGATAATATTATATATGTAAATAATGACCACCTGATGTTCTACTAATGTTTAGAGTAATCCTATTAGCTATATAGTGTAACAGTACAAGAAGACACGGTAAACGTTAAACTATTTAACTAAGAAAAAAAATCTAAATAATATGGTTAAAATGGTAAAAATAGTCCAGTCTATACCTTATTGGTTGATATTATTTCGACCCATACTCACCTAAGGATCCAAATAAAATCATTTGGAGCTATTATAAACCTAATATGATTGTATAATAAATTAATATTTTAATCTTTTCCTAAAGTTACCCTCACCCCTCTTATAAAAGGGCAGTTCCGCTTCTCTCGATATCAAACCCCCGTAGCCATTTGGATCAGCCAAAACCTACCCAAATATCCTTCCAACTTCCCTCACATCATCTTATAGTGAATAATTTAATTATAAAAACAACCTAAGGATCCCTTTTGATCAACTCAATAGTAAACACCCTAAGAAGTTGTAATAATTTCACCACCCTCTTTCAATTTGTTTTCCTTTTCCACTTCATCTTTATTTTTTGTTTCCATACCAATATAATACCTACAACACCTCCTACAAACATTGATGTTATTATAAATATTTTACAACCATATTCGTTTTTCAATCGGTCTTATAAATGAAAAAGTCACTATACGTGCATACGTACGACATACCGTCTCCACGTCGTGGTATAGTTTGTTATTCCGACACTTCATTTTTTGGATGGGTATAAAAATGAGAATAACTGATTTAAATAATATATATAACATGTTAATGATTCTGAGAATATTATAGACCATCCAATTACATATTATTTAACCATCAATGTAATGATATTTTCGCTCGTGCGTATGTACGGATTACCATCTCCATGACGTGATGAGATTCATTCCCACTTTCACCATTCAACAACGATTATAAAAATATATATTATTAATAAGTATGTAATATATGAAATAATAATGCTAATGGAGATATATATATATGTATATATATATTTATGTACTTACATATATCTTATTCACTTTATTCCATTCAACACGATATAAGAACGGAAAAAGCGTTACACGTACGTATGACCTACCATCTCCCTAAACGGTGCCTTGCATTTCATATTTATAACTATAATATAATTTAATATTCTAAATATATATGATATATAAATCATGTTATATATTATGGATGTATTTAAATCATGATCTATGTGATACAATCAAGAATAAGAAGTTAAAACACGTATGGTAAAGAAAGCGTTTATTATCAGAAACTTTAATTTAACATGGTAATCATTATTAAATGGAAAGTTTAAAGACATAAATGAATCATGTATGATATAATAAATATTAATATGGTTCTGGTATAATTTAATAACATACTACTGTCATTATATAAAAGGTCAAACGTACCCTCAACCAAAGGAAAGTGCAAGCTGAGGGGTAATTTCACAATCTCTTTATTCTCTGAGCTTGTTTTTACATAAGTATCTACTGGGACATATTTAAAATCAATGTCAATATTTCATAATTTTTTTAAATATAATCATTTAAAATATAATTTAAGTGTCTATTTAACTAAATCATCATTTAAAATGTTTTAAATATTTATTTTTCTGTATATTTTTAATTAAAGTCCATGTTTTAAGAATGATATTATGGATTTATTTATGTGGACATCATTGTTCTAAAATGTTAATTCCTTTCAAAGATTAAAAGTGGTATGGGAAACATTGATTCAAAAAAAATTCTATAAATTTCTTCCTTTATAAATTATGTGTCTTTTAAATGATTTAAAAAAAGAGATATTTCTATCAAATAGATTTGATTTCATCTTTGTCAACATCCTTTGATATATTTTACATTTGTTTGAAGTTGATTCATTATGATACCAATATTCCATATTGTATTGAAGATATTGTGATATGATAGACTATGGATGTGTTATTTTTATACAATTAATGGTTTATGGTAAAATTATTAAAATTTTGTATGCTAGTTTTAATATGAATGATTATGTTTTATTTCAACATTTCATATGAGGAATGTATTGGAATTAGTAATTGATGGGTGGATCCCATTGTAACTCCTCAATGGATCGGTATGTCTCATGATACAAACTAGTGCCTTGGCATAAGGCTTTGACAAAAAATTTATTTGTAGTCTTGGCATAAAGCTTTGACTATGTGGCAATGATGTCGGCCATTCAACATTCCCTCATTATGAAATTAATTATTACATGTGATTATTAGTCTAGTAAAATTTTCATGTTCTTGTTTATATGTTTATGTTTTATTTATTATTTACGTATTATGTTAAAGATTATGTTTAAAAAGGATATTGTTTTTTTTACTCATCTTTCCTTAAATTTTTATAGCTTTCGCTAAATTATTAATCATTACTGAGCATCTGAGATCACCCATTTCTTTTGTTTTATTATCATTGGATTCCAAGAAGTGTATTATGATTGATATTCATGGTTAAGAAGAAGGGAATAATGGAGTTATCAAAGAACTATCTATAATTTATATTATGTTGGAAAATGTAATGTAATGATAATGTATGTAATCTATTTTCCATGTATACTAAATTGATCTGTCTTTCGGGACTTTATTCCTTGTAATCATGCCAATGTATTAAAATAATGCACCGGCTCTAGGTAACTGGGGTTGGGGCGTGATAGGTTGTATCAGAGAAAGTTTAGCACCAACCTTGGAAAAAGATTTTGACCAAATCGGATTAGAGAACATTATCCTAAGATAGACATTGAGGGTTATTATAGAATAACTTCCAATAATTTTGGTAATTTATATATTTTGTGTATTTTCCAAGAAATACATCCCTGTCTCGATATGAGCAGGTAGAGGCGGATCTGGCGCAGATGTACCTAGGAGTGAAAACTCTGACAAACAGTTTTAGTTTTGACCTGGGGTATCCTAGTACATGACTATAGGCCTTGCTAATCACTTGGTTATGAAACACCCAGGGCAAATTCTTTGGGTAATTCACATTTTCATTACAAGCCACTATAAAGGATTTAAGAGTAAATACGTCCTCAAAGAAAAAATTTAATTATTATAGATTATATGCATAATATTTTCAACATACATTAGGTATTTTACATATTTGGAATTATACATTGCGATTCATAAACTATCCTAGTGTATGCCATTTTTTAGAAATGATTCCTAGTAGAAGGAATGAGACTTCCAGCAATACGCATGTTCAAATGATTAAGAAGGATCATATCTTTCACGGTATTAAGCCGAAATTTAAAATAGGAAATAGCCTTCCACGTATTTTCATCATATGGAAAAATAGTAACATGTATTAATTAGATGAGTAATGAATTCTCTGTGTCCAATCGATTTGAAGGTAAGCAGGAGAAGAACGAGATGGAAGAGAGAATGATGGATAAAGGGAAAAGAAGAGAGAAGGATTCTCCCATATGTGATAACTGTGGACAGAATCACCTTGGTAAATTCTTTAAGGGAATGTGAGTTTGGTATAAGTTTGGAGAAAAAGGACACCATGTACAAGATTTAAAGGGTATGAAAAAGGTTTCAAATGTACAATGCTTTACCTGCAAGGAGTTGGGACACTACGCAAAACAATGTTCAAATCATCAGAGTGTACCCCCAATGATGCTTTTGGATAATAATTAGGGTATAATACTGCCAATGATGAAGAAGAATGCATAGATTTGTTATTTTTTTAAATAATAGTGTCATTTTAGTTTTTTATTAATGATTTACATGTTATTAGAATAATATACAACAAAATGATGGAACTACAGTACTATTTCATTAAGGACATGAGATTGTATGGAACCACAAAAAGTGACTCAATAGTAGGTTAAATGTTTTGGAAAATATATGGTTGAGAGAATGATGAACCATAATAAGGTTTTGATATCGAGGTATTGATTTTGGAATAATATATGATGGATTTGAATAAATTATATTGGATATTTATGACTACATTGAAACAGATTAATGATTTGTATATCCCATCATTGTTGGAGTTTACAACATTTTTGGATAGAAGCAGTATATCCAGTATTGTATCATGAATAAGGGACCATTAATATAATCAATAAGGTTTTATGGTAATTTTTGGTGTTATAGTGTATTAAAAGAATACATTATGAAGGTATTCACATGTTATTACATGGAAAAAAGGATCTTCATTGTTTTTAACTTCCTTATAAATTTTGGACTTTGAGTTTGGATAGAAGTATTTTGGATAAGTCTAAAGGTTGGAATCTATTAATTTTGACATTGGATTCTATTAGAAAGGATAAATCATATCTTGAGATTATTTTCGTCTTTTCATATATAGGACAACTGGGAGGTCATGCGAAAACCTGTCACGTCCCGCAAGGCTGTGATACGTGAACCCACAACCGAAGGGCGACAAGGATGGATCACCTCTACTGACATACATGATGTCCTGGTTTGTATATTGTAGTTTCTTATATAGTTAGACAAATTAATTGTTAATTCATTATTTTTGGAAGCCTATACGATTAGGATTAAGAGAATATTTTTGAATTATATTATCTTTTAGAGTGAATGATGAGTTCGTGGTAGGAATTCATTGAAAGATGAAACTCTACTTGTAAAGTATATTTTTTTTATCTCATTCTATGAATAAATTAATTCTTAATCTTTAGGGAAGGTATATTATAACAAAAAAATGTGTTATCCTAATACCATATGTTTTTTTCAACTAATGATATTTTAAATCATTATAGATTGATGGATTTGAGGCCCCCAATTTTACACTTCTTTATGATTGATGAACTCAATCACTCAATATTAATATTTATGTTTTCCCCTAATTATTTGTCTCTAATTTCCATCAATGTTCTCCTAATCGAGATCAAAATTTGGTGGTGACTTTTTCATTCCATATCCCTCTTATTAATACTAAATTTTGAAAACCCAATTTCATATGTGGGTTTTCCCCAAAGCTAATTTTCTATTTTAACCATTTATTTTTGAAGAACAACTTCAAATTGTGAGTATTAAATTTATTGAAGGAGAGGAAAATGTTACACCCCATGATTTTTTAGTATGTTATCTCATTAAAGTAATTCAATAGCTTTCGCTACACACAACACCGAGTTTGAGCGCACCACAACTTAACAAACATGTCATTCCAAAAGCGGTTATGAATAGTATTAACTGAATTTTGAATATTATTTACTCTATATAATTTTAAAATCCATATTATGTGTTTCTTAGAGATAATATAATAACAAATTCATTTTTTCAAATAAAAGAAATACTTTTCAAAAAAATGCAATTTTACTGACTTTATATAGTGAACCCTTTTAAAAACCAATATTTCACACATTAATATATTCAATTTAATTAAATTAAATTCTTCTTTATATTTAGGACATAAAAATTCAATTTGGATAAATTTTTGGTACTTTTTTTGATAAATTCCTTATTTTGACGAGTAGTGAAAAATAAAATGTTTTAATTGAAAATAACTTTTTAAATATAAAAAATTAATAGTGTTAAATTATGAATTTTAGTGGTTTTGAATTACAAATAGATTATATTATTATCATTTAATACAATGTAGGTCATTATATGTGGTTTCAAATTTAAATTTCACATAAACACATGTCAATATTTTGAAAGTTTTTACTTTTTTGAAATCTCGATTTTTGATTTTGACAACGAGAATTAATTTTAAATTAATAAATGAAACTTCTATGTTTTGAATTTAGTAAAATTGGATTAATTTTTGAATTTGGAATATTAAAATTATATTAGGTTGAATTTTTGGTATATTGGTTCTATGTGTATCATTGAATTCATTTTATAATAAAATTAGATATATAAAATTTTATTGAACTTTTTAACCTCTTTTACCGACTTTCTAGACATGATAGAAAAATTGCATAAATCCTAATTTTACCACCTTTGTGAGTTAAATTTAACAAATTCAAGAGGCATAGTTGACATCAGTAAGTAAAATGTGATTCAATAAGATGAAAATAATTTTTGTTGAATATTAACATTTGACTTTTATTTACCACGCTTAAAAGTAAATATGGTAATTAAAGGTAAAAATGATATTATAATTAACCAAACACATATCCTAATTCTATTGGATAAATTTAAATATACAAAAAAAATTAAAAATAAAATATGACCCCTTAGGTCCACTGGATGAAATTATGAAATTTATTTTTATTTTATTTAAAGAATAGTTAAAAGTGATAAATTCAATGTTTATTAACTAAAATATTTTTAATATAGGCTTACTCATAAGATAAATTGTATATAAATATTCATTATAAAGATAATAATATTTACAAAAAAGAATATTTAATTTTTAATTTTTATAGATTAATTAATTAAATTTATTTCTGACACCATGATGATGTAGTAATTATCTTCTTAATGAAACATTAAAATAATTTATATTATAAATATTAAAATAAATTGAATTTTAATGTTTTGATACCATAATCGAATTTTATAGGTCAATATGACATGTTAGGGTTTATTATATTAATTTTATTCGATGTTATAAGGTTGTCAAGACTTTCACAAAAACAAAATACGAAATAGTGTCAAAATTGACATAAACTAATTTTTTAAAACAAATACTATATTATTGCTTGTTATAATATTCTCAAAAATCTATGGATCATAAAAAATGTCATAAATAATATTATTTATGTCATTAATTAACCAATTGAGGTTCTCTTGGAAGTTTAGAGTATATTTATTAGCCAAATAGTTTAAGAATAGAAGAAGATACATTAAAATTTAACTATTTAACTAAATGTTAAATCTCAACGATAAGGTTAAAATGGTAACCTAAAATTGTATAAAACATTTTTATGGGAGACTATCGACCAATAACCACCTAAGGATAAAAATAAATTAATTATTAGCCATTATAAACTAAACATGATTGTATAATATATTAATCTTTTAATCTTTTCCGAAAGTGTCCCTCACCCCTCTTATAAATGAGAACTTCCCATTCTCTCCAAATAACACATACATATCCATTTGGCTCCACCAAAACCTGCCCAAATATCCTCCCAAAATCCCTTAAATCACTCTAGTGTCCTTAATTTGATCATAAATTTAACCTATGGATCCCTTTTGATCATCTCAAAAGGAAACACCTGAAGAAGAGGTAATAATTTCACCACCATCTTTCACATTCATTTCTTCATCCGCTTCCACTTTATTTGTTGTTTCCATACCAAAATAAAAAATCTAGAACCTCCAACATACTATGATGTTATTTTAAATATGGTACAACCAAAATTTCTATTCTATCTGTATGATAAATTAAAAAGTCAACATACGAGCGTAAGTACGGCTTCCCATCTCTACATCGTGTTGTAGTTTGTTATTCAAACACTTCATTATTTGGATGGGTATAATAATGAGTATAACTAATTTAAATAATAAATATAACATGTTAATTATTCTTTACATATGATATACCATCCAATTACATATGATTTCACCATCAATATAATGATATTTTTTCTTGTGCGTACGTATAGATTACCGTCTCCCTGGCACAATGATATTCATTCCAACATTCTACATTATTCGATGATTATAAGAATATATAATATTAATAAGTATTTAATATATGACATAATAATTCGAATGGAGATATAGATATATATTTGTACATACATATATCTTATTCACTTACTTCCATTCAATACGATATAAAAACAGAAACAACGTTGATGCGTACATACGACCTACTGTCTCCATAAACGGTGCCTTCAATTTCATATATATATCTACTATAAATATTTATATTCTAAATATATATGTTATATAAATTATGTTTTAAATTCTGGAAGTATTGAAATCATGATCTATGTGATATGATCAAAAATAACAAGTTAAAACGCGTATGATAAAGAATGATTTTATTACCCGAAATGTTAAATTAACATTGTAATCATTATTAAATGGCTAGTATAAAGTCATAAATTAATCATGTATTATGTAATAAATATTAATATGTTTCTGGTATAATTTAACAACACACTATGGTCATTATAAAGGAGGTTAAACGTTCCCACAACCAAAGGAAAGTGCATGGTTAGGGTTAATTTCAAAATCTCATTATTATCTGAGGTTGTTTTTACGTAACTATCTACTGGGAAATATTTATTATCAATGTCCATATATCATAAAAATATTTTCATTCGGAAAACCATAAGGTTCTACTGGAGGGTGTAATTAACTATATCATCATTTTAAATGTTTAAATATTTATTTTTCTAAATCTTTTTAATTAAAGTCCAGGTTTTGAAAATGATTTTAAGGATTTATTTATATAGACATCAATGTTTTAAAATGTTAATTCCATTCAATGATTCAAATTGTTATGGGACACTCCAATTATAAAATTACTTTAAATGTCTTCCTTTCAAAATTTTGTAACTTTTAAATGATTTAAAAAAAATAATCAGATGTTTCTCTCAAATAGTTTTGATTTCATCTATGTCAACATCCTTTGATAGATTTTACACTTGTTTGAAGTTGATTCATTACGATACAAATAATCAATATTGTATTGAATGTTTTATGATATGATTGACTATGGATGTGTTATTTTTATACCATTCATGTTTTATGGTTGAATTATTAACATTTCATTTTCTAGTTTTAATAATAATGTTTATGTTATGTATCATCCTTTCATATGATGAATACATTGGACATGGTAGGTGATGGGGGGTTCCCACTGTAACTCCTCAATGCATCGGTATGTCTCATGAGGCAAACTATTTTCTTGGCAGAGGACCTTGAAAAAAATATTATTTTTTTTCATGGCACATGGCCTTGACTATGTGGTAATGATGTCAGGCGTTAGACATTTTGTCATTATGAAATTAGTTATTACATGTGATTGTTCGACTAGTAGAATATCTATGTTCATGTTTATATTCTTCTTATTGATTAATGTTTTCTATATTATGTTCAAGATTATGTTTAAAATATCTTCTATTTCCATTACACATATTTCTTTAAAAATTTATTGCTTCCGCTAAATTATTTACCCATACTGAGCATTTGAGCTCACCATTTTTTTAGGTTTTATTTTCCCAGAATTCAATGTAGTGTATTATGATTGATATGTAGGGTTAACCTAAAGGGAATAATGGTGTTCTCAATCAACTCTCTATGGTTTATTTTATATTTTAAATTGTAATGTAATGTTAATGTATGTAATCTATTTTTCTAGACTGCTAAACTGATCGGTCCTTCAGGACTTGATTCCATGTAATCATGCCAATGTATTAAAATAATGCATTGGATCTGGGTAACTAGGGTCTGGGTGTTATAGTTATGATATATGTGACATTTTTTGTAATGACCCATTCTTTTATCAATGAAATGTCTTCCTTTTTATTGCTATTTCATATAGTATATATCACATAAAATCACTCATATATCATCATAAAAGCTTTATAAAATAGGAATTAGTCAAATAATTAGTATTTTTATAAGTTATGGAACCAATACCAATGAATAGTAACCTCACAAGAGGAATAGTAATATGAATTTTATGAATACTAAAAAAGCCAAATGAAAAGTATCCTATCCCATGAAATTTAAAAAAAATTGTAATCTTATAAAGAAATGTATGTTATAATTATATATTATTATATGTGAATACGTGTTTTAAAAATTACTAAATTAATTTTGGAATTTTTTTAATCCATAAATACGTAATAAAAGTTATATGATTAATTTAATATTTTAAAATAAAATTTATTTTCATAAATTATGTTCATAAATTGATTTTTTGATGTCTAATTATTTTTTTAAAATTTTAAGAGACCTTATTTAATTTTGAAATGTGGTATAAAATCAGTTATAATTTTAAAATATCTATTTTCCATGTAAATTAGGATTTTAATTTAAAATTATATTACTCATATTTAGAAAATTATTTTTATAAAATGGAATTCATTTTCAATCCACATGTTATAAAAGGTGAGGTTGATTTTTTGGGATTTTTCTAAAATATTTGAATTTTTTATGAATAATAAAATATGATACTATACAATGAAGTATAAATACATAAATAATGGAGTCATAGATGATGTAAGGATGATGTTAGTGGAAAATATATAACTCAACCTCATTATTTTAATATATTTACTGGTAATCCTCTTACAATTCATCGTCTATATCCAAAATAATATTATAATGAATTTAACAAAGATAAAACACCCCTCTCCTCCATTATAACTACCAACCCTTTCCCCCAATTCTCCCCACAGAACTCATTATTTGATCATTTCCCAAATTCAACCCAATATTGCAACCCTTACCTCTTATTCTCCTTACACAAATCATGATTTGATCCTTTCCAAAATTTTACACAATAATCCATCTAGGTACCCGATGACAGCATAGACACCCCGCCTTAACATGGTCATCAGGTCCTGGCCTACCTAGTACAACCAGTATCCCCATAGACACATGGTCCCAACCCTGGGGTCCACCCAAATGCATGAACATGTCATCTAACTAATGAATGTATCCACATGGGAACACATGTCCTTTCTAGTGTGTTTTTTCCTCACTTGCACACACCCTAAGAAACTTCCCAGAAGGCCACCCATCCTGATCACTACTCTAGGCCAAGCTTGCATAATAGTATATTTATAATTAGGTGGGCTCCATAAAAGTAAGGTGCACCTTGTTTACATGAGTCATATCATTTAGTCATTTATCCCTTTATCATTTTGGGGTGTTGTACTCCTCCCCCCCTAGAGCACACTGTCCTCGTTGTCATCCCTACTTCTCAACCTATGCAGTGCAATGCACATAAGGATATGTACCACCTATGATACCAAATGTAACAACTGGGTACCCTGTGAAAGTAGAGACACCCCACCTTAAAATGGATATGAGGTCCTGGCCTATCAGGTACCACCATTTGCCCCGCAGACACGTGGTCCCCACCCTAGGGTCCACCCACATGCCTGAATGGGTCATCTAGCTAATGTGTGTCCCCATAAGCCAACACATTCTCTTTCTGGTGTGATTTTTCCTCACTCACACACACCTTATAAAACATCCAAGAAGGTCACCTATCCTGATCACTACTCAAGGCCAAACACGCAAATATGTGGATTTCTAATCAGTTAGGCTACCGAAAAAGAATGTGAACCTTGTTGACATGAGTCATATTAGAAAGTCATTTAACCCATTATAATTCTAATGTGTAACACCTAGAGACGTCCACTTGTTGAGGAGATCTTGGACTCATCCGAAGACCAAAATTTTTTCCATAAGGAGTTTCTGAAGGAGGAGTGATTTCAGTGGTAAAGTCTTATTCCTTTTTCTTTTAATTTATTTTCATATCACATTATTTTATTATTCCCCACTCACATATCTCTATTAATATGTTATAATAACCCCTATTCTCTATATATATGGACATTATGTTAGGTTAATGGAATATCCAATATTAAACTCACACTTCTCTCTCTTTTATTCTAAAAATGAAATCACCACCATCGATTTGTCAATTAATCGACATTGTGCATGGTGAACATTCATTATCCTTTAACACAATCAAGGATGTTAATTAACCCATTATAATGTTTGAAACATATTTTAAATTTTTTCACAACACTCATTATGTTTTTTAACAAAATTATATACATAATACTAAATGATAAAACAAAATGAGTTCATTTTGATTGAAAACTACCAAAATTATCCTAAAACTAGCATCATTAACTTTTATATATTTTTTCATCCTCATTCCATATAAAAAATCATTTATAAGATCATTTTATATTTTGTATGACCATTAATAACATATAATAACAATTCTAAATATTTATCTACATTATAGATGAACTTCCATTCATGCGTAAAAGTGAAATAACCATGAAAACTATGGAGACAAATGCTCTCGAATGATGAAATTAAACTCTATAACTCATTGAGATGACCATAAATGTTCTTTATAAATAAATAGTTAATAAAATTGTTGTATAAATGGTTCTAAATATGTTTTTTAATTGATTTAATTTGATTATTCAGTCCATTAAGATCAAGTGAAGTGTCATCTAAGACATAATTTAAGGGCTTCTACCTGAACCTCCATTTTTTCCTGTTCGGTTACTCATTATCTTTCTTAACCAAAAACAATGTTTCTTTATTTTTATGTACTTATACTAAATTCTATGTTTATTTTTAAATATCATTTATCGTGATCATATCAACCTTCGTATCAGGGTTTATACATGTATTAGTAACGACAACATCTCAAATATTTCAAAAAAGGAAACACGATTCATGGGAACCTCCCAATCTATTACCTATTTTCATGTACACAACAAAATATATTTTGAGAAACCAATAATTTTATAAATTAACTCATTTTATCTTTAAAAACTACCATGGTTAAATTCTGGTTTTATAAAAATTCATAAAAATTCCATTTTAATTTATCATGATTGTTTTTCCTCAAACCGTAATAAAATTTATTATTTATAATGTTTCTTGAAAAATCGTTTCATTATAGTTTGATAGAATTTTTCATGATATATGCCTATATTCCATTATAAATATCCATGTATGATTTAAAACCATCCATTCGTTAAAACCAATATGATATTCCTTTTTGATATGCCTTTTGACATAATTATGATAGCCAATATTCTCCATGGGGACCCTTATATTTTAATTTTATTTTCATATGTATTATTTATTACGTGGAAAAAAATATTCATGAAAATGTTATGATGGGAATGATCAGATAGTGATCTAATATATTGGTAAATGATTAGTATCATGAGATGTTACATGTAATGTTCTTGGTGGTTATCCTTGACTCATGCTCCCTGTGGAACAAATTTAATGGTTACCATCAACTCGTGATCATCTATGTTCAATGATCCTTGACTCAGGATAGCATCATGTTTTACGTTTCTTCCAAATTACCATTATTCCATGATTATATGATCATATTTTCTATATATTATTATTCCTTGTTATAATCTTGATCCATTACTATTCATGTCATTATTTTATGCATTCTAACCCATGTGTTATGCAGGTTTTTAATTTTTATTTCCTTACTGAGATTTATAGCTCATCCATTTGTTCATGAATTTCCCTCGGGTTATCCAATACATACGTAAGGGAACAATGGAAGTTAGGAGATCATTATAAATATTAAATTAATTTTTTACTTATTTTCGAATCATGATGTTTAATTATGTACCTAATATCCTTGTAACTAGACTTTACAATACATGGAAAGTAATTTAATGTCCAATTATGGTTAAGATCATTTATGGTTATGTGTAAAAGGAATGGGTCACTATATTTGTGTTATGATAAAACTAACATCCATTATGTGGGATGATTCCTCTATAATTGTTGAGGACAAATGAAAAAGTCTTTCAAACACATCACTAGTCTATCCTTACATTGATTAGAGTCCGCAGAGTCATATTTTTTTGAGTATATATTTGGTCTTGAACAATGTCCATTTCCTAAATCCTTCTAGATGCAATGAAATTTCAGTATTCAATATTCAATTTAAATTTATGATATGGGAGTATCATGAAATTAAACTCTATATGTTTACCTCATAAATAGATAAAATTACTAGATGGGGTATCTGTGATTAGTTGACACAACTATTTTAACATGTAGGGGAATGAACACTAGAGGCCTCCTTGTTGATTTCCAAATTTTTGATTTCGTGAACATAGGGGAGAAGCTAAGTCAATTTGGCGGTGCATCCAATCTATTACTATGACAAGAACTTGATACTCATTATAGAGTAATAACTTTTCTTATTGGTGACAAACATTCTTCCAAAATTTGAGGTAGATTTCATGGAAACAATCATCTAACAATGCCTCACGAATACTATATTAAAGACTATATAAGGTAAGAACACGAATAATTTATAATATTTATCCAAATATTTCCTCATGATTGACACGTACCTTTCATCTATTGTGAGAGGTTCCTCAACCATGTCTGATAAAAGCAATCATTTCACTATTTCATTATTCTAAATGGAAGTAATATTAGATATTTCATCTATTGTATTAGAAGGTAGATGAACCAAAGGTTGTTTAGATAATTAATTTTTCCCCGGGTTGTCTTCATGTAGAGAAAAGATCTCACTTTTCAATGAACATGAATCAGATAGGACATGAATTTTTCAATGAAGTACCTCACAACATGATGCTTTTATCATCATTAAATAACTATGGGGAAGAATCTATTGATGAAATGAAACATTACTACAGTGAGAACATTCATATAAAATTACATCATGGCAAGGATTAACATTTGGGATTATATTATGGGAATATCATCTTGTTCATTGATCATCTTTCCAAATGGAGGGATGTTGTGATTTCCATCAGGATAGAGGCTTTAAGATATATTGAATTATGAACCATAAGAAATCTCTCATGATGAAGCATCTCGGTAGGACCATCTGAATTTCTTATATTGTCCCATTAATTTGTTAATGGGGGATTAGGATCTTGAGATGGTATAGATAAATGTTTAATGTCTTCATGAACCTCTCAATTGGGTAGATAATGATCGTATCGTTGCTCTTCATTTTCTAGTTATATCTAAAGAGTATTATTTATGGATTTCATCATGCGGGTGAATTGGGACTCATGTGGTCGATAGTGAGTATCACATAAAGAGTATTGTTTTTTGATCACCCATGTTGCTAAAAAATTATTACAATATTCTTCTCGATATTTGGAATGGGTGTTTGACCACCTTTGAGTGGCCAAAAGAATAGGATGATTACCAATTCTTGTAACATGTGTCTTTTATTGATCTAGTTGTAATTAAATTTCATGTGAGTGTTTCCATGACCCTTCAAGATGATAGTTGTGGTGTTTTTCTTCTCTATAGTGACTAATTGATGTGTCATCCCATTTGTGGGATCATTGTTGTGTGTCTACCCCATTTTCACCTTTGTAGTCAAGGCTCTGATATATTGGAATGCCTCTAGGATATTTATATGTAGTTTTGTGTACAATTTTACCGTTAATATGATATACATGGTGAATTCAATGATAATAACATAGGCATATGCACATTATGATTCTGGATGACACGTTTGTTCTCATTCATGTTTTCAATTTCCTCCCATTAGATACTAACATCACTCATGTGTGAGAGTAGGGTGTTGGGTATTTCCTTTATTCAATGTGAAGATTTTCTGACATAATTCTCTAAGTGATACCAACTGGGACTAGTAGGAGGATTAATAATAATGGGACGGTGCATGATTTTAATCTCCATTTTCCATTAGATTCAACCATTAGTCTTATTTTGACAGCAAACGATGGAGCTTCTGGAGGGACTGATTGATGTATGTAGGATTATGTACATGCCTAAAGATTGATGCTGAATTTTAATTATTGAATTCCTTTTTCACTTCGATAAAAATGTTTCTGGTAGGCTAGGTTGGTTTGGGGAAGAGTACATTATTATTCATTGAGTTCCACCAAATTTGTATAGAAGGATTCCTTATATGATTAAAAATTATTCTATAAGAAAACTATATGTATATCTATAGGTGTGTGTTCCTTCTCAATAGTTTTTTCCATATGTGATTAGCAAGCTTCTCTGCAGGGGACAGAATCATGACCTTGGTAACTATTTGTTGTTTTCTACCCCCGGATTGATGTCTTATGAGTCAAGGTATAGATGACTTGTTCCATTAAAACTAGGAATGAAACCTCATGATTTTGGTGGTTCACTACTGCACGACAGTAGTTGTTGATAATTATGGTAGGATCCCATTGTATGGACCCCCCATGTCTTCTATATGAGGCTATCTATGGCCTCATACACCACTTACCTATGATATGTGGGGCACTTCTTGTTTTGTTTTGGGGATAATATTCTAAAATGGTTGAAGATTTGGATTAGTGTGATCTTCTTTTGGACAAATGGTCATCGCGGGGTGGATGACTGGAAGCACATTTTGAGTTAGATGGTCATCATGAATCTTATAGGGAACAAGCATTTCCATAATAGTGATACTCCTTATAACAAATAGTTAAAGACTCATCATTTAGGAAACTATGTTTGTAATGATGTCCTCTACATGGAAAATGATCTGACGCAAATTATAACTGGGTGAAACATCTGCGAGAGTTGATGTGATGCCACTCGGATTAAAGGGAGGCCTTTCTAAATGTTCTAGAAATATTGGTTATAATAACAAACATAAAGACCATTTCCACTCATCAACTTATTTAATGAACACATGCATTATTGATTTCCATGATTGAACCCCATTCATTTTTTGAGTGATAGTGGCCTGATAGATAGGTGATACATTCATCTTGGTTAAGGATTCACGTCAGGTACGCCATTTTTGTTTATAAATAATATGCCACCTAATGGTTTATTATAGGGGTTATAATTGTGAATAGTAATTCATATTTGGTTTTTTCTTATTTAAATTTATTTCGAAGTGTTTTAATTAGGGAGGTGGGAAATCCAATAGATCAATATCTAGGATAACTCAAAAACATGCTTTCTAATTTTAGGTTATCGTATGGAAATTGGGACAATGATACTTAATAACACACCTTTGTCGAGATTATAAGAGGTTGGTCTCATTACGTCTTTTTTGTTAATTTTTTTCCAACATCGTGACTCTATTAAATATTTATGATATGTTCATAGATACTTCATTATATCCCCAGTATGAAGTGTGTATCCCTTGAATCAGCAATAATTTATTGGAATTCGAGGAATTGAGAATAATCTATATGTATATGAGGTTTTTTTATCTATGTAGATATCATTCGGTATCCTATATTATCCATCAATTGTTACCATGTAGCTTCTAACATGAGAATATTTTGTCATTTGTTTTTACAACACTAGTTTTGAGTAATAAAGTTGGGCTCTCTATCATGTATCATTATCTAGGTAAAGTGGAGTAGTTTTGATTTTGGGATACGACTTTGGAATGATATTCCTAGGTATACTCATGAAGGGTGTTATGATCCACATGGCTTGGTTCCACTTGATGGGACACATCATACCTTTTCATTTCATGTGACAAGGACCAAACCATGCAGTTTATCATCATATTATGTAGATGTCAAGGAGAAAGCTACGTAGTCAAATTTTACTGTGGGATATAAGTTGGGGTTTCCTTGGGACCCGGTATGGGATATGGATTACTATATTGAACGAGTCTATAATGAGAATGTGGCCCAATGAGAAGTATGATTGATATGGGTTTTTTGGGTTTGGACATCAAGTAGGATCCTTATGTATTCCATTTGGATGGGACTAAAATTCCACTTAGATTTGAAGTGAGCACCCATGACTACGGAGTTCCTCTTATGTTTTGTCTCAAAAGGGAATATATCCAATTGATAATATTATGTTAGGGATTAAACATAAGGAGTATTTGGAAGTTCTTTGGATGGTTTGGTTGAGGCTTACTCCTATGTAGGATTCCCTTTGAGGATGTGGATGACACATGAAATGATTCCCATTTGAATGAGGGTTGCAGTTACATTGAATAAGATGGGATTTTGAATGTCTGGGGGATTGTGTAGTAATAATTATTAATATTAACCTCTATGACCATATGAGTCATGTTTATTTTGAGAAACAAGACAAATCAGCAGATTTGAGAAACCATAAAATATTCATTTTCCACTAGTTGTTGGATGCTAGATCACAACAGGAAATAGGAAGGTATTTGGTCGTGCCTCTATCCTCCACTATTTTGGTAACTGATGATATATCGTTCATTCAATACTCCACCTCTCTTAGAAGAATTCCTTTTGGTTTAGTTTTGGGATTCCATCATATAGACAGATTCTTTTGTTGAATACATGGCTTTGTGGACCGACCCTTATGGTGGACCTCAGAGGGAAGGCATGAAGAATATATAAAAAAATTATCATGAGAGACATTCATTTTACTATGTGGATGAAATGGACATAGCTATACACTATGTACACATAATTAATGATGAAATGTGAGAAACAATAGGAAGTTATGAACCTTAAAGTCCACCCAATATTTCTCTTGTTGGTGGAAGAGTCTGAGGAAATTGGAGATGAATAAAGTTTATTGGTGGGACCCTTCCCTCCCTTCATTGTACATTTGATGGGAACATAGGAATACCCATTTTGGTACAACCCTTTAGAATGAAGGTGGAGGAGGAAGGAATTAAGTAGGAAAGGTCCTTTAAGAACGAATAAAGATTCCATATAGTAAGGATTTCCCTAACTTGATTACTGTGGTATAGTATGGGATAATCAACTATCATCAAATTGAAAAGTAATCATGATCATCATCCTCTTATCCTTTAACCAATATTTCTAGGAAAAAGTGACATTAATGTAATGGAAGGCCCCAATTGACTTGTCTATAAGTGGGTAAACCATTACTTAGCCCCTAGGGTCAGGTTCAAATTGACAATGGAAATTAATATCTACATGAAGTCCAAGGAACCAATCCATCAAAAGGGACAGGTGCCGGATACCTCTAAGAAAATAATGGATATAGTAGTGGGAGATATGATGGTATGGTAATATCTATGGTTATGCATGTCTATAGTCTTTGGTGGAGTCTTTAATTTGGTACATCATAGATGAGGGAGCCAAAGGATGATGAGACAGATCATTAATGGCTTTGAAGTAGGATCATATGGGTGTTCACCCAGGTCTTAGCGTGGATAGAAAATGTGATTCACATAAGTCCAAGTAGCAGTTTGAAGTTCTCTGTGTAGAGGGGTTGACCGATGGAATATGGATATGCCTTGCGAAATGGACCACCAATGAAACAAAACATGGGTGATCCTTTAGAATAAAAAATATTTTAATCCTCATGATTCCTTGAATGGTTGTCTTGTAGGTCCTGGTTTGAGGGAAGGTTCCCACACACATGCGGTTATCAACTAGGGAGGAAGTGGGATGCACATATGTGTAATTGTATGTGAGAACCTAGAGTGACTTTAATCTCTTTTTCCCCTTTATTTCCCTCTTCTATCTGGATTAGAAGATCTTCCTAAAAGGTTTTTTAAGACCTAGTAAAAGGGTTTGTGTGACTTGAGCAATCGGGATACAATTGATTTTCTAGTTTTTAAATTGAGGAACCATAGAGTAATATTTATAGGAAATAAAGGAACCATGTTTGAAGGAGGTTGTTCATGTAAGTACAATTCATAGGCAGGTGGCGCAGGTACCCCAAGAAGGGGAAACCATGCTTTTAGTTACATGGAGGGTGGTATGATAGATTTATTGATGCACATGGTTGGAGTTAGCATGACATCTTATAAATGTTCATTTGACACATAACGAGGATCTATATATTTTTACATTCTAATGATAGTATTCATAATATTTTAATCCCATTTAAAAAATGTAGTTTCACTAAGAGTCAATCTATGTTATGATTAAAGAGGTACATTAGGATGACATAGATATATAAAAGAATATAATACTTGTTCTTGATCTAAACATGTGTTGTGATGTATTGATTAGTTTTAGGAACAATTTATGTATCCCATAACTACTTAATATTAAGGAGACATTATAAGATGCTAATATATCATAATTTTTTATTCGTTGAAGATTTAAGAAGACATAAAGAGATCTAAAATACTTTTTCATATGGTAAAAAATATTATTATTGAATTTTATGTTACTCTATTCAAAATATTTCATCACTTTTGGACAATGAGATTGATGTACCGAGGGATATTAGAACCTTAACGAAACCAGAAAATAATCAAAAAACAACAACATGGATTTCTTCACTGAACTCCACCGAATATCTAAATACCTTAATGATATTTTTGTTTTAGTCGATTTGTTTAAAAATTTAACTGATTTAATTGATATATTCTTCCAATGCTTTCATCGGGGTGTCTTTATTGAGACATGTCGATGCTTGAGGGAGGAGACATTACTGCCGTGCATTTCAGTTATCCATAGGCGGAATACATTTATCACTTATTCAGAGATGTTTTCTCCTTGATCTATGGGAATTATGGGATGTCGGTTCTTCTATTGAATTGATCTCATAGTCTGAGTCCCTCATATGATTAATTGATTGTTTGTGAAACTCTTATAGGTACCATTTCTTCATGGACATTGGTTTACTACAATGCTTCTGTTAGGACATTCCATGGGGTCATGCGAGGGAAGAAACCTTCAGTCAAGAGTGTAGTCACACATGCCTCGATAGAGTGTTCAGATGCCGAAACACTAGATCACTAATATTCATCCCCATAAAAGGTCTTCTCAAGGGTGTAGAAACCTATGTATTCCCATGTAGATTGTGGGGTATCATATTCTAGAGGCATGCCATTGAGCTTTTTCCCTACATCCCTTGTTTAAAACTGGGTATGCCTTGTGTTTTACATCATTTTGAGATGGATTAAAATTATTATAAAACTTATGAAGGTGGATTCGATGGGTAAATACCTTTGATGGTGCACCTGGATGGTTGACTAAATGGATATATCAATATGCATGAAAAGACGGACCGTAGATGGAATGTCCCAAAAACGGAGGATTACACACCCTGTAGGAAAATAAAGACACCATAAAGGATGGATTTGTTATGTGGACCCTTGAAAAGAAAAATATAAACGTTTACCATTGGATTGGATTGATCCTCAGGAAGGCTTCCTACATTCCCTATGTAAAAGACATGGATCAAAACTGACATACTTCAAAATGATGGTCTGGGAATTACACGTAGTTAGTTTCCATTAACAATATGATCACTCATGGTTTCATGGATATTATGTGTGTGTATTATGCGTGGTTAGCTTCTTGAGAGACTCTAGGAGTAGTGTGGAAGAGGGTGGAATGATCTCACTAGGATGTCGAAGACAAATTACGAGTAAGGATGAATATGGATGAAGTGATGAAGTGGAATTGATGGAGTGTGGAATGTTGTGGGATAGAACATAAAGGTGGCTTCTTAGGTATCCCACTGGCATGGAATAAAATTCCTCATAGTTTATAAAGTTGGCTGAAAGGAAACCTAAGTTGGTGACATGTGAGAATGAATGTGTGGATGGGGACATGAAGTAAGTGAATCCTCTAGGTTGGGGAATGATCCCACCAAGACCTAAAGACACATGGGAATGATCATGATGGGAAAGGGTTATTATAAGGACCTGACCTTAAATATTACATAATCTTGATTTATATGAATAATTCACATTGAAGATATGTGTAGGTTTAGAGTTTTAGAGAATTAGGAAATACTATCAACTTGAAAATTACATGTAGACACTACTACTCAATATACATTTTTTTTAAATTAAAAAAACTCGTAAAAAGAAACATGTCTAGTTCCATGTTTTAGACAACAAGACTTTTTCTTTATCCCATCCTTGAACCTATTCATCTTGATGTCCTGTGGAAATCATTAAAAATGAATGGGATGAGCATAAAAATATCAGTAAGGTTTATAAAATTAGGAAAGGAATCATTAACACATAAATAAATAAATATATATGAAACCAATAATTTTCAATCATAACATACCTGACGAAGTCATAAGATTTATGAATAACACCCAAAACATAAATCATAAAGGTAACTTATGGAATTCATAACATACTAACATTATAGATATCAATGCTACATAGAGAGTCATATTTAGAATAACCATCACAGTATATTCCCTAAATCTTTTAGGAGAAACATTAAGGTTTACCTCCGTCTCGTTACCCAATGCATTGGAGAGCTATCTCGGGCTCACCCGCCCTAGGTTTTTCACAGAACCACCCGTATATGTAAACAATTCCCTATAACCATAAAATATTCATAACACATAAACAAAGTATAATGGGAAGATAATATTCTACCTTTGAAATCACAATATATTATTTCAAGATATTGACATCATCGAGGCTTTATCAAATCATTTTCAAAACCATTTAAAACATTTAATAAAGAAATTTTTGAATTAATGTGTCCCATACCACTTTAAAGCTTTTAAATGAATTATGACTTGAAAACATTAATTTCCATATAAATAAATAAATCCTAAACACCATTTTTGAAAACATGGACATTAATGAGAAATATTTAGAAGAGTAAATCTTTAAAACATTTAATACGATATTTTAGTTAAAGAGATTTTAACAAAATTAGAGACGCCTGAATACAAATAATTGAGAAATAAAAATTTAGTTAGAACTTTATAATATCATGAGAATAAATGTATTAATGATATAATATTCCATAGGATTTTATATACACCATATAAGAGTAAATTGGGGCATATCAACAATGATGTCTCAATGGAATGTAAATTGAGAGGAAATCCCTTATAAAAAAGGTATCCTTAGATTAAGGATATATCAAATACATAATAATGTGTGACACATATATATATACAAAATATTATTGGATATTCAATTTAAATCTATCATAGGACATTCACACATGTTCTTTTTAAGACAAAACCAATGAATTGGATGTTTAACTCAATGAATGGAAATTGAGTTAAAATTACTCTTATTAGGTTCATATCGATGACATGAGAATTTATCAATGGAGTGATTATGTGTAAAAAAATTATATCCAAACAAATGGTAGTGGAAATTAAAACATAAATAAATAAATAATTATTCCACACATAATCATAGCATGACATAATTATGAATTTTAGGATTAACCCAAGAAATGAAAATTGGGTTAAAAAGATCCCTTACCGATTTGGTAACATACCAAACATTCACCACATGGAAGAAGAATCATTCAATGAAGATGTAAATACCCATAAATTAAAGTATATTACACAAATAATACAATCATGGTAATTATGTACACCACACAAATGAAAAGTATTGGCAAATATTTCATGAATCTCACAAAAAAAAGTGAAATGAAAACCCCTTACCACGTTGTAATCAATCGAGTCGTATGAAAAAATGTTAATAACCACTAAATGAATCAAATAATATGATGAATATATATAAGATAAATATAATATATATCAAATATCAGTAAACATTACACCACATGCAATAAATTAGTGGCAAAAATGGAAATCTCGAGAAATTAAAATTGAGATAAGAAATCCCATACCTTGTGTATGACCTGACCCGTTCATTCTTTAATCTCCTGAATAACAAACTAAAGTTAATTTATACTTTCATAAGAACATTTTTCAAGTTTATTATTCTTTTATATTACTTATTACCATGTTATAAACATTATTTAATCATTTAAGTTAAAAACGATTGTTTTGTCGATATTTCGTACTTGAGTTAAAAAAATGAACACCGAATACCTACATGGTGTTCATGTGGAAAGATATATATTATCTTAAGAATGATATTAATGATTAAGATATCATATATCTCCATTATATACATGTATTTATAATACTACATAACATTTAGAGGTAAGAAATGAAACGCACCGTTTTGAGAGATAGTAAGTCGTACGTAGGCATGAATGCTACTTCCACATTAATTTATTAATTTAATGGAATTAAAAAGATAATGAAACATAATTATATTTAAATTAATGTATAATATAATAAAAAAATATTATTTACTCCATCCTTTATATGTCCCACATAAGGCATTAACGAGTCATATCACTTTGAAGGGGCGGTAGTCCGCACATCCTCTAATGAGATTATTGTTTTTACCCACTACAGAAACCATAAAGGAGTTATATAAATTGAAAGAATACATAAGAATAAAGAAAAAATAAACATATATCATATATAAATACAGTTCCATCATAATGTCCACCATGATATGCGGTAGGAGATAATTAAACAATAATCGTTTCGTGAGGCGTTTGTTTTCCATCAACAGAAACAGGATGTTCTTCACCTATTATATGGATGTGTTTATAAGTGTAGTTTGAATAATTCTCATAAAAACATCCTAGTATATTGAGAATACTGGTTTTGTTATAAAATAAATGAATAAAAAGAGTTTAAGGTTTGGAAAAGTAAAATAAATGAAAATAAGTAAAGAGAAATTGTTACCTTTAAATTGGGTAACTCTCTTTGGATTGAAAAAAAGGGTTTGTTGAAGTGCCATCTGAATAAGGTATGGCTTCTAGAAGGAGGAGAGGTATGTAGGAGATTAATTGGAAAGAGTTTGGAAGAACAAAAAGGCTTGAGAGGTTTGAGGAATTCGTTCGATGTGGTCTCCTTTTATAAGGGCGAGGAGGGGATCTTAGGAAAGTGTGAAAACGTTATATTATTATAAACTTATCTTCGGTTTCAAAAGGTCCAAAACACATTAAAGTCAAAGATAAGATGACTCTTATTCAAACTAAAATAGTCCAATAGGAATTGAATAGGTTTTGGATATTATTATAGTCTTTATAATCTTAATTATTTAAATCATTTATTAATGAGGTAAATACAACATCACTATTGTGTCATAAATAATTTAATGAAGTCTAAAAATTATAAAGAGAACCCCATGATGTATGAAATATTTTTAGATTCCAAATTAATATTTATAGTAGAAAATATGACTTACATAACACCATATAAAAATTAATTTTCCAAAAATATATTTGTTTATGTCATTTTTTTCTTTTACTTTAAATTAATTAATCTAATGTGTTAATATCACTCCCATGTGGCTCTATAGGGTCCCAAAATCGACCCAAGGATTCCCTTGGTTGTCCATGACTCATACAATAAATTTAGGACAAGTGTTAAGGTAATTTTGAAAAATTATAATATTTTTTTTACCTTGAATTACCCTATTTACATTTAACCATGGTAAATAAAAGTCAAAAGTTACTATTCACTAAATTTTTTTACCTCTTATTGAACCACATTGTACTTCTTGATATTTACCATGTCTCTTGGATTTTTTAAATTCAACTAACAGAAGTGGTAAAATTTCATTTAAAAGAAAAACTCAGTTTCTTAACTACTACTAAGTGGTTTCACTATTCATCAAAAATTGATGTTTTTCAGAAAAAAAATACAAAAAATGTTGCCTAAGATATATTTGATATTACAAAATAAAAAATGATGTCAATTTTACCAAATTCAAAACATATAAGTTGCATTAATTAATTTAAAATTAATTCCCGTTGTTAAGACTAATAGTGTGTTTTTACGAAACAATAACAATCAAAAGATTGACACTTGTTTATGTCCAATTTCACTGTGAAATTAATTCCAATGACCAGAATTTGATTAAATGGTAAAAATATATTCTAATTATACTATAAAACCAATTAAAAAGATAATATATCCATATAATTAAATTATATTAAAAGGTATTTTTTAATTAAAATACAACATGTTTCACTTTTCATTAAAAATTACCTTTTATCAGAAAAATACCAAAATATCATCCAAATAAAATTTTGATGTTCCGATTATAAATACAAATTTTATTTGGTCAAATAGAACAGATAAAAGTGACCAAAACTATATTTAATGAGGGTTCATCATTAAAAGGCGGTAAATAGTTCTTTTAATGTAAATTATGCTTAAAAGTAGATTCATTCACATTTTAATCCTCTAACTTCTTTTGGATAAATGTAAATACATTTAACAAACATGTATAATCATATTATAGTTAGTTTTTTTCATTCCCTCTAATACAACGGCTATGAGTTAACTAAAATTTAAAATAATAATATTATATTATTAGTGAGCAACATAAGATTTCAATGAAACCTGTTTTTGTGTATCAGGTATGCTATCGAACATAGAAACCCTTTTAAAGTAAAATTAATATTTAATTCACAAATACTGAGAAATATGAAAATTTTCATGTTCTCTATTTACCTGTGATTTTACATCCTTCCCCCCATATGGAAATTGCGTCCTTGCAATTTTAAAACTGGGCTCAGAAACATCATTAAAAATCCCACATCAGAAAGGAGTCTGCAAAACATTCACATTAAAAGAGAGAAAGAGAAGTAAAAAGGTCACCCAAGATAATAGATACTAGGATTCCATGAAAACATGGATATGGAGGAGAAAAAAACAATCATGTTTTGATGGAAAGTGATAGAAAACATGGTTAGCAGAAAGTTAACCACCATAAAATCACGAACTTGTGATGGGTTAAACAGTCTTTGATTCCATAAAAGGAAAAGATAACAGACATTGTTTTCTTTTAAGTTAATTTTTATTGAGGAATTTATTTATATGATTAACTAAAAACATAAGGTAACATAGTTACTTGTCTTTTAGACTTTCATCCTTTACTAGCTTTCTAACACGAACTCATATTTTCTCTAATCGATGAGTATTTAGGATGAATTTTTCACAATAAAAGTGCTATAATCAACTTTGATAGAAATAAACAATCAAAAAAAATAATGAACTATATATTTCCCATATATTTATACCTTAACCAAATACAAAAAATTTAGTACAAGGTCAGATATTCCCCAAAAAGGATAATCCTTTATAAAAAGAAAAACTACTCTTAATCTCCAAAATTTGTTAAACATTACCCAATGTTCAAGAAATAAGACCTGATAAAAAATTTTCAATAAAATTATTCAAATTAATCCAATCTAAGATTGAAAACCAAAATTCATAAGGATTTTATCACATAATCTTCTACAATAAATTTTAACATTTATCTCCAAAAAACATATATTACTCTTAATGTCTCATACTGTTGTGTAATTAACCTAATCACAAATTTTCCATGATTTGATAATAATTTCCATAGATAACCCAAAAATCAACATATTATTGATTCATAAAATCATTTAACTAACAATAATTAGTCATACTAACCAGGTACATCATGTAGTCCAGTGGTAGGCGATAAATCCCTACCGCACTATTGTTGTGGGTTTGATTCCCACAGCTTCGTCTGACGCGACATGTTGTCATGCGGTTTGCGTGTTGTCCTTTTTCAAAAACTATATCATTTTATAACATTACCAAAACGAGATAATTTCCTCAAAAAATAACAATAACATATTTTAAACACAAATGTTATCCCATAACATTCATTTTGCATCCCAAAATGTATTAACCTGTAATTGCCTCAAATTCAAGGATCATATAAACCCAAATTGTTCTTTATAACTATAAACGCAAAATAAAAGATAATTTTTCCTTGAATAAAATTTTCTTATATCAAACTTCAGGGTTTCACATACTATAAAAATCTTCTAATGTAATCCCATCATCAAATGAGCCTTAATATTTTTAAGCATTTCACCATCCTAGAATCTACCATAACTCTTGAAATAAATGATTAATTCACATTGAGGATATTTTCTGGTTTAGTGTTTTAGAGAATTAGGAAATAACTATTACAAGTCAACATGAAAATTACATGTAGACACTACTACTCAGTATATATTTTAAAAAAAATAAAAAAAACTCTTAAAAAGAAACATGTATAGTTCCTTGTTTTAGACAACAAGACTTTTCATTGATCCCATCTTAAACCCTATTCATCTTTAAGTTTGGTGTAAAACATTTCAAATACATGGGTTGAGCATAAAAAGCTCAGTAAAGGGTATAAAATAATGAAATGAAACATTAACCCATTAATAAATATAAATCAATGAAACCAATACTTTTCAATCATAACATACCTTATGAAATCATAATATTTGTGAATAACACGCCGAAATAATAAATCATAAAGGTAACATATGGAATTCATAACATACTAATATTTTATCTATCATAGGTACATAGGGAGTCACATTTGGAATACCCAACACAATATATTACCTAAATCTCTTAGGAGAAACATTAAGGTCTACCACCATCTCATTACCCAAGGCATTGGAGAGCTATCTCTGGCTAACCTGCCATTGGTTTGTCAAGGAACCACCCATATACATAAACAATTCCCAATAACCACAACATATTCATAACACATAAACCAAGCATAATGGAAAGATAACATTTCCACTTTTCAATCAAAATATTTCATTTCAAGATATTGAAATAATCAAGGCTTTATCAAACCATTTTCAAGACCATTTAGAACATTTAATAATGAAATTTTTTAATCCAAGTGTCCCATACAACTTTGAATATTTTAAAGTAATTATAATTTGAAAAAATTAATTTCCTTGTAAATAAATAAATCCTGAAAACCATTTTTTAAAACATGTACATTAATGAGAAATATTTAGAAGAATAAATCTTTATAACATTTAAAATGATATTTTAGTTAAAGAGTTTTTAACAAAATGAGAGACGCTTGAATAAAAATAATTGTGAAATAAAAATTTAATAATAAATTTATAATATCATGAGAATAGAGGTATTCATGATAAAATATGGAAAAGTATGGTGCATACTCTATATAAGAGTAATTTGGTGCATAAGAACAATGAATTGTCAATGGAATGTAAATTGAGACGAAATCCCTTATAAAAATGATATACTTAGATTAAGGATAAATAAATTACATAATAATGTGTGACAATTATTAATACAGTCAAAAAGATTTGATATTCAGTGTAAATCAATTAGAGGATATTAACACATGTTCTTTTTAAGACAAAACCAATTACTTGGATGTTTAACTAAATGAATGGAAATTGAGTTAAAATTACTCTTAACAAGTTCATATCGATGACATGAGAATTTATCAATGGAGTGATTATGTCTATAAAAAGTATATACACACAATGGGGAGTGTAAATTAAAATATAAATAAATAAATAGTGATTCCACACATAATCATAACATGAAATATTTATGAAATAGATGATTAACCCAAGGAATGAAAATTGGGTTAAAAAGTTCCCTTACCGAATTGGTAACTTACCAAACATACACCACATGGAATAAAGATCATTAAATGAAGAGTTAAATGTCCAAAAAAGAAAGTATATTACACAAATAATAAAATCATGGGCAATTTGTACACTACACAATGTATAATATTGTAAAATATAACATGAACCTCACATAAATAAAAAGTGATAGGAAAACCCCTTACCACATTTTAATCAATCGAGTCGTATGACCAAAATTTAAAAACAACCAAATGAATCATAGAATAACATGAATATATAGAGTATCGTGATATTATATATAATATTGTAGTACACATTACACCACATACAGTAAATTAGTGGAGAACAATGGAAATCTCACGGAATTAAAAGTGAGATAAGAAATCCCTTACCTTGTGTCCGACCTGACCCGTTCATTATTTAATCACCTGAATAATGAACTAAAGTTTATTTTTAATTTCATAAGAAATTTTTTAAAGTTTATTATTCATTTTATATTACAAATTACCATGTTATAAACATTTTGTAATCATTTATGTTAATAATAGTTGTTTTGTCGATATTTGGAACTTGAGTTAAAAAATTGAACACCTTAAAATTACAAGTTGTTCATGTGGTAAAATATACTTTATCTTAAAAATGATATTAAGGATTTAGTTTTCATATATATCATATATATCCATTACATACCTATATTTATAATAGTATATGACATTCAGAGGCCAGAAATGAAATGCACCGTTCATGGAGACGGTAAGCCGTACGTACACATGAACACTACTTCAACTTCTATTTATTATTTTAATGGAATTAAAAATATAATGATACATTATTATATTAAAATTAAAATATAATATCATCCACAATATTATTAACTACATCCTTTATACGTCCCACATAAGGCATTAACAAGTCATATCACGTTGAGGGGGCGGTAGTCCGCCCTTCCTCTAATGAGATTATCGTATTTAACCACTATAGAAACCATAAATGAGTTCTATAAATAGAAAAAATACATAAGAATAAAGAAAAAATCAATACATATCATATATAAATACAGTTCCATCATAATGGCCACCATGAGAGGTGGTAGGATATAATTGAACAATCATCATTTTGTGGGGTGTTTGTTTTCCATCCACTAAAATAGTATGTTCTTCACCCATTATATAGAGGTGTGTATAAGTGTAGTTTTAATAATTCTCTTAAAAACATCCTAGTATATTTAGAATACTATTTTTCTTATAAAATAATGTAATAAAAAGATTTTAGGGTTTGGAGAAGTAAAATAAAAGAAAAGAAGTTAAGAGAAATTGTTACCTTTAAGTTGTGTAGCTCCCTATGGTTTGAACCAAAAGGGTTTGTTGAAGTGACTTATGCCTAAGGTAAGACTTCTAGGAGGAGTAAAGGGATGTATGGAGCTTAATTGGGAATATTTTGGAAGAGCCAAAAGGCTTGGGAGGTGTGAGGAATTCGTTATAAGTGGTCACCATTTATAAGGGAGAGGAGGGGCTCTTTAGGAAAGTGTGAAAACTTTATTTTATTATAAACTTATCTTCAGTTTCAAAAGGTCCAAAACACATTAAAGTCTAATATAAGATAACTCATATTCATAATAAAATCATCCAATTGGAATCTGAATGGTTTTGGCTATTATTTTAGTCTTTATAATCTTATTTATTTAAATCATTTATTAATGAGGTAAATACTGTATCACTATTGTGTCCTAAATAATTTAATTTATTCGATGTCTAAAAATTATAAAATAAATCCCATGATTTAGGAAATATATTTATATTTCTAATTAATATATATACTTTAAAATATGACTTATATAACACCACATAAAAATTTATTTACCAAAAGATATTTGTTTTTCATTTTTTCCATTACTTTAAAAGAATTAATCTAAAGTGTCAATATCACACCCATGTGGCTCTATGGGGTCCCAAAATCGACCCAAGGATGCCTATTGTCGTCCATGACTCATTAAATAAGGGTAGGACAAGGTTTAAGGTAATTTTGAATAATTATAATATTCTTTTCCCCTTGAATTACCCTATTTACCTTTAACCATAGTAAATAAAAGTCAAAAGTTACTATTCACAAAAATTTATTTTCATCTTATTAAACAACCTATTACTTATTTATAAAAACCATTTGTCTTTGATGTTTTAAATTTAACACACAGAAGAGGTACAATTTCATTTAAAAGAAAATTTCTGTTTTTAACTACTACTAAGTAGTTTCACTATTCATTAGAAATTGAAGTTTTTCAGAAAAATACCAAAAACCTAGAATAAGAAATAATTGGTATTATGAATTCATAAAGGATGTCTATTTTACCAAATTAAAAAATAGAAGTTTCATTAATTAATTTAAAATTAATTCTTGTTGTTAAAATAAATAGCATGTTTTTAGGAAAAAATAACTATCAAATGATTGACACTTTTTATGGCCAATTTCAATGTGAAATTAATTCTAATGACCAAAATTGGATTTAACGGTAAATATATATTCTAATTATACTTTAAAACCAATTAAAAAGATAATCTATCCATATAAATAAATTAGATTAAAAGTTTTTTTTGAATTAAAATACAACATGTTTCACTTTTCATTAAAAATTTCATTTTATCAGAAAAATACAAAAATTCCATCCATAGTAAATTTTGATGTTACGATTCTAAATAAGAATTTTATTTGGTCAAATAGAACCTATAAAATTGACCAAAACTATATTTCTGGACGGTTTTCCATTAAAACGTGGTAAATCGTCCATTTCATGTAAATTATGCTTAAAATTAGATTCATTCACTTTTTATGCCTCTAAATTCTATTGGATAAATTTAAATACACATAAAAAATATGTATAATCATATTGTAGTTAGAATTGTTCATTCCCTCCAATACAATGGGTAAGAGTTAAATACCATTTAAAATAATAATATTATATTATTAGTGTTCAACGTAAGATTTAAAAGAAACCCGTTGTTGCGTATCGGGTATGCTATCGAACATAGAAACCCCTTTAAAGTAAAATTAATATTTAATTCAAAAATAATATTAAATATGAAAAATTTCAAGTTCTCTATTTACCTAATATTTTACAGTTATAGGATTGTACATAAAGGGGGCTTCTTACGTACCCCCACAACTATGAATCAAAGTCCACATAGTTCAGGATGGAGCCATATAATCGGGTAATACACAATGAAAAGATACCTAGGGTTATTCCAGGGGATTATGCGTGTTTAATGTACCTTTCTCAAGAGGATAAATCTTGGTTGGAGGAGTATGGTGAAGTGTGTGATGCTTATGCATGGTTAGCTACTGAGGAAGATGGCTAAGATCACCATAGTGAATGGATACATGAGATGTGTCCAAAAATGAATATGTCACATCATGAGCGTAAATCCCTATGAGGGATCATTAAAGTTTACCATTAGTTAGGATGAAACCACAAATAGGATTCCTACGGTCACAAATGGGATCAAAATCCATGTAGTTCAGAGTGTGCAGTTTGATGAAATGCAGAATGAGTGAACTGATATGAAATAAACTGAATAAATTGATTATGGGGATTGATGGGCTTAATCCTTGGAGATCCTTTCAATGTAACCTATTTAGATGATAGGTATTAATTTAAATATAGTTTAATGAAGTGGGGAAAGGGGATTATGCAGGGTTGGTGACCTGTAGTCATTCTAGGGAATTCGTGTGGTTAGTTATCCAATGTCGTGTTCGGGATTATGTGTGGTTAACAACACAAAGAGGACATCATGGTTACCATTACTCTATACCAACATGAGTTATTCTCAGTGTGAGAAACATGACGTAACAATATACTTGATGATAGTTTCATAAAATGTATGTCCACGAGTAATGGTGTGGGGCTTACACATGTCTAGCATCCCAGGGAGATGGGTATTGGGACATATCCTATAGGGAAGCCTGATATGTCGATCAGAGGCTTATGTGGAGACTGCCTAACGAACACATTTTGACAAAGTCCAAAGAGATGGATAGAGGACAGGGCTCTGGTTACCATCATTTCTCAAGTCCCCTCATACATTCCACGCATAGGACCATCACATTTAATATCAGGTGTTGTGGAAATTATTTCTTGGGAGTATAAAATCCTATAGCTCAGACAATGTGGACTCACTCATCATCCCTTACACATACATTACTTGTACAAACCTACACATGGGTAAGGGAAGGAACATGAAATATATATTTGATGACAGGTGGAGGAGTGGTCAATTGTATCTTCCATGTTATAGTAGCTATGAAAAGTAGAAATAAAAGTTGGCATGGCTATGTGAAGAATCATAAGGTTGGAAAAAACAACCTGAAACACCACACATGGAACTAAGAAATCACTTCGTATAAGCATGGAGGGATGTATGGAGAAGGATGGGGGGAAAATATTGGGATGTCAAAAATGATTTTCATGAAGGAATATAGCTCTAAAAAGTTAATTATCTTTGCAAAAAAGGGGTTATTCACAAAGCTAAGGAGAATAATGAAGTAAGGGTGCTTTGTAAAGGAATGATCTTTGAAGGGAATAACCTTACCTTAGAAAATGGATCATTACTAGGAGAGTGCTTTGTGAAGCCTTAATGATTCAAGTAGGATCAAGAAACCTAAAGGGGCTCCCTCCATTGAGAAGGTAAGAGGCCTTTGTGAAGGGAATCCCTACAATATGAAGGATCCAGGAAAATTTTTGGGGGTAATGAATCATGATGCTCACATACCTTCGGTGATTCATTTTTAGGTTCATGAAATGCTTCTCAAAATGGGTGTTGTGAAGGAAACTTTTTAGTAAAATAATGGTTATGAGTTGGTGTGCCAGCTCTTTATTAGAAACATGGATTTTCAATGCACATTGGGATTATTACAAAGAAAAATAGGGTGACCTGTAGAGGAATCCATGCTGAAAAGTGATAGGGTTCCATATGAACATTTCAGAATCACAGAGGGACTGTCAAATTCCATTATGGTAATCACTCTGCTCTCCGGTCTCTTAGAGAAACCATCACAGATGCCCGAGGTTGTGGAGGAGACGAATCACCATGAAGGAGGTTCATGAAGTAGAATCTTTTGATGAATTTTATGAATTTTCTGTTCTTAATGATATTACAACCAATTGTAAATTTATCTACGAGATTACTATCCTAATATTAAGTTCCAACAAATCCCCCTCTAAAAATGGGATATGTGGATAAATGATGGTTATATTTTGATGGGAAATATCCAAAAAAACTCATTAGATCATGTAGTTAAGTCACGAGGAATTAAGAAATCACATTCCAGGAAGTCTTGGTGAGTGAAGGTCTCTGTGAAGCTTTTGTTGACCATCACCAACAAATAGTTCATTAGGGCCCCATGTCCATATTGGATCTTCCTAATCAGTTAGTCCAATTATCTCTTATCAAGAAGTGATCTTAACTGGGAACACAACCTAGAAAAATTGGTTTCTCAATCCATTTCTCCAAAGATACATACCAGCAAACCAGTGCATCACGATCGATTTCTCCTTTGCAATGAATGACCAAAAAATTGATGCTCCATGAATTGATGTTTCATGATAGAGCTTCCTGACCAAACTTCGCGAACATACCTAGAAAATTTTCTAATTCCATAGTTGATGGATGCTCAGGAGGATTCTCGAGAGGATCTTGTGGATGTATCCCAGAGGGAATCAATGGAAAACCGTATCTTGATTAATGAATTTTTTCAGAGCCACCATGATCATAAATTGTTAATGGATCTACTGTTGGGTTTTTTAGAAGGACTACACACATTGAAAATTGTTTCCACTATATGGATTCATCTTGTTTTAGGAAATATTCATTCTAGAGGAAACTAGAGATGAGTTAGAATGCTATTTTAGGGGCATACTAGGGAATAATTCGATTTACAAGGCTGTAGAGGGCTATATTGTGATGGAACATACCTCTATCAAAATTCACTTCCTCTACAATCATCTCAACAACATAAAATGGAATGGAAGTAGAGAAAGAAATGTCCCCACAACCGTACAAGGAAATCATCAAGGGAGGAATTTGGAACCTATAGTAAAGGTAGATAAAAAGTAGGGATCTGCAGTAGGGTGGTAACATCATGGAGCAATGGTCATGGGACTATTGGGTGTGTCGATTTTATGAGGAGTTTGAGATAAGGATGAGGGGATTATCCCTCTAAAAAGAATAATGGGATTACCAAATCTATGTATCTAAACTATATTAAATGATACTAGAGATGGATAAATGGTTGTCACTAGATACCAACACAATCCATCTACATGATTGGAAGGATGAAATCATCCTCTTGGAACTCTATGAAATCCTAGGAATCCCGATTCTTAATGAAAATCATGATTAATTTCTCCTAACTGAGAATTTTTTGGAGGAATCAGAACAGATTCCTACTCTTGAAAAGGAATTGATGAACTTGGTTCTCAGATCAAACAATAACCAAAATAATAGAAGGGAGATCCACTTCAATTGATGATTCGGTTACTTTCTATTATTTCCACCAGAGAAACCTATTAATGGAGTGGAAGTGCCTATGAAACTAACAGTTAGGCCCCACACCTATCTAATGGGATATCAGCATGGAAGGGACTACTCATAGTTGCAGATCATTGAGGATTGCCAGTGGAAACTGTGGGGTAAAATATTAAGGATGGGAAACTAAAAATAGACAGGTTTTCCATATTCATTATGGAACTCATATGTGGATGGATGCTTCTAGTGAGGGATTCCCACATGGGAGAATGACTGAGAGCATTCAACATGGCGGCAATGATAAACTCTAAAAAATGCATCAATTTGGAAATCCTAGTGTTGGAGATGTTATACTAGTAACTTGAGCATATAAATCAAGAAACGAAGTTGTTGCTAATATGTGGGCCATTTCACATAATATATATCTAGATAACAGTGAACATGGGAGGTTACGACTACTTCAATTTCATTACTCCTCTAGGGATAAGATCTCAACCAGCAATTCTAAACATTTTGGGCAGTTCACACTAAAGTTGAGTCATGTGATTATATTGATAAGATGGGATGAGTATACCAACTCATCTTCCAATTATTCCCCATTTTAATGGAATAATTTCAAAAATAATTCTAATGATACCGTATAAAATTGATAATATATGTTTTTTTTGAGGGGGTGTGCTGGTGGAATGTGTGGATTATGAACCAATATGTGAACCATATACCCAAAACTGATTTTCAAGGATGTTCAAGTGTATGTAGAGGGTTTCCTAGAGGGTGTACATGGGAATGTTCCACGAGGTCCACATATGTTTCATGTGGTTGCATCAGATTATATTTATATTGGTAATTCTGAAAATGTGGAACATGATGCTGCATCCCATCGAAACATTCAGGCTAATTCACTATTATGCAAAGAGAAAGGAAACTTCTTATTTGGGTGAGAGACTGAAGAATAAAACAATACGGGCCATAAAAATAATGGTTACTACATCTTGAATATAGGGTCAGGCTATATAGTGGGAACATCATGATTGTGGTGCCAACATGTACAATAGTGATGAAGCTACATATGTAAGGGTAGAAGATCATGATCCAGCTAGTAGAAGAGGTGAAGAAAGAAGATAGTAGAACCTGGCATTGTGGGTTCAGTGGGGGAGGATATGGTAGATAGGGGAATCATCGAGTTAGATCCCCAATATCCGTCCTAATTCTACTAGGAGTAATTTTCCCCCGGTGGAGCTTCCTTAGGATGTCATCTATTCATAAGCTTGGAAAGATTAGGACACATGCATGAATGTCCTCACCATCAATGACATGTGGAAGAATATGAATAAGTATGGGATAGATCTGGGTGTAATCTGCTTTTCCAATGGTGTATTCAATACATCTTGCTGATGGTAGATAGTTCTTGATTAATTTGCAAAACTATTTCACTCTCAAGGAACTGAAACATCCCAAAAAATCGGGTGAGGGTGCTACTAAACATGACTCCCCCCTCCCCGAGCTATTGATGACACAACATGTGGAATGATTCCCATTATCTGAAAATTCATAGGGATCCTGGGGGAGTAGTTAGAGAGGAGGACCTTTGAAAGGGTGATTAGTACGTAGCTTCAATGGGATCCTTTTTGGAAGAAGGAGAGTCTATGTCTCTAGTGGGAACATATATGGGTAGATTCATTGCAGCTCTTGATGTAAGCTCTAACCCATGTTCGTTTCGTATTATCAATTTAAATTCCTCATGGTCTCTCAACTGACATCAACTTTTGCATTAGGTTCTCGTGCAGAGTGATGTTAATAATAGGGATGAAAGCCTAGAGATTGGTGTGGAGGACTCGGCACCATAACCTCTATCTAGAGAAATAGTAGCTATAGAATACTACAGTGTTGGGGATGCTAGGGTGGTCTCTCTCGAACATTAGTATCCTTCCATCATATATAGGTCCACACCCTGGTATCCCAATGATGATGAGATAGAGGTGATAGTATGATATTGATTACTATATGTTTGTTTCCACTGAGATCTATATCTTTTGTTTTCTCAAACAATTTGGCTGACACAACCCTTGTCTCAATAGTACACAGTGTGGTGGGAATTATACTGGTAAAAAGGGATAAAAGACATGGGGCCCCTCTCTTGAGAAGGATGATGGTCTTCATGTGGTCATGTATCCAAGCCAACCATTACCTAACTTATAGGGAGATATCAATTTAAATTTTGAGTGGTTCCACTCTCAAAATGTGACCTTGAGCTAACCGAGAGAATATCATCGAAAAAGAATCATGTGATATGGACCAACATGATGAAACACATCCAAAATCATAAGATAAATATCCATAGTATGATCCATCTATTGGACTCAAAGATTCCTTCCCTGAATACAAACCCACTGATCCAGTGGAACTAGAATAATCTGATTCAAATGCCTCTGAGGACACTCATAAGACCAAATGCAGAGCATGGATGCTAATAAAATGCATCATTGAAATAGATCTTGGATCAGAGTGTATATTATTGATTGTATCACTTCAACATTTTCTATGAAATATATTTTCTATTTTGGAATATGTAATAAATGATCACATGTTGATCTAGGAATACCTAGATGAGAAAGTGTGAGAGAGTAGCAAGAAGGTGGATTCTAGTTTGTACCAAAAAAATTCCAAAAAAATCCATAAAATCCATGAGGCGGAGAATGAGATCCAATGCATCAAAGAGCACATGAATGGTTTATCCAAATTTTTCACCAATTAATCATCACAATTGGACTGAATGAAGGTCCAACTAGTTGACTCCCAATAGAAGTTAGCAGATGTAAGATGTCAGGTTGTCGGACTATGATCTAAGCGAGATAAAATGTTGATCAGGTCCAATAAGATCATCATTATGGTTTTTAAAAAGGAGATGAAGCTTAGGGAATGGTATGAATCTTTGGAAGCTACATGCCATTGAGTGGAATAATTGAATCATTCCATTAAAATACTAGATCAACAAGTTCCATGTTTTGACTAATCTTATGAATGATACTTTCCTTACCTACCTTCTTATTTAAACTACATGCATAGATATATTTTTTGATTGTTTCAACTCAATCATATATGTGTTATAACTACTCATCAATCCCTAACATCACGAGGGTCAGCCCCGATGTGAGAAAAAAAGGACGACCACATAACCATTTACTTTTTCTGAGAGTTTTAGTTATATACCGAATACTCAGGGTCGTTAATTAAGGACTAGCCACCCAATGAATTTAGGATGAGGGAGGAAGTGATAGGATAATAGGCCTCCTGGAACTACCAAAATTCCTTTCCAAACATTCTCTATTTCACGAGCATGGGAAATTTCATGGGAAATACAATTTTTCCAAACAATGGTGAATACATAGTGTGAGTCACGATACCCAACATTCATAACATAGTGATGGTGGAATTCCAATATGAGATAAATACTAAAAGTATTTCAAACATAGTATCCATATTGTTTTCCAAAAAAATATTAATGAGGTCAAACCAGAGACTATATTCAAACCGCAGGACCAGATATTGAAATGTAATCGAATTTCATCGGAAACATTGTCCAGGAATGGTATGTGAGATGAAGTGACTTGGGACTCGGCCATTAGGGGTTTCTTTTTGATGTTAAAGAGGATGGGGATCCAAATAAATCGAATCAAAAGCATGGAGATGGAGTGATGGAATTTTTGAAACGATTGCAACAATATTGTAACTATACCCCCATGAAAAAATAACATTGGTGTGAGTGTGTCAGTCTGAATTAGTGTCAAACCAAATTTCCAGAACAAACAACTATGGTGAGGACCTGTGATACCCTATAGTTTTACTTCATGCAAGTGGGTATGATAAGTATGTGGTCTAGCATCAAATGATTAGGATTATGCCTAAAATAGTTTAATATCATATGTCCAGGACAATGAACATAATTTAAGATCACACTTCTTGGACTCCAAAAAATAGATTAAAGACATGTTACATATAATTGAAGCTCTTATTTTAATGTCATAGAGATTAGACCATAATTGGAGCCAATGGGATGGCAGGGTTAGTAAACCTATAACTCATCCTGAGTTTAAATTACGAGGCTTCACTAAGTTTCCCATAAGGATAAGAATCAAGATTTACCTTGTTCTGGAAGAACGGTACGGTGAGAGACCAACATTCATGGGAGAAATACTCTCTAGTGAGGATGGTGAATCATCCAATATTCTTCCTGTAGTATCCTAAACATGTTCAGGGTAGGTTCATAGTCCAATTTCATTTTTTGAGGACACCCGATCATAGTTCAAGGTTATAGGTTTTGGAAGAAGTCACCTTGTTACGGTCATAGGGTTTGAAGATTTTGTGGTTGGGCCCACAATCACTTGGTTTGGGCATGACTACGTATCCTGTGAGGATAGGAAGCAAGACATACATAGTTCTTGAGTGCAGTGTAGTTTAACATCTTGTTGTATGGATGAAGAATATATGACATTAAAAGGGAGAAATAATGTTGTAGATGGACTCATGGTCAATGATATAGTTGTCACTACATACCCCATAAGGATGGGAATCATGCCACACATAGTTCTTGATAGTGCAATTTTACTATGCAAGTCTGAACCATATATAGAGTGAAGAGAAATTAGATATTTGTTATTATTTCTTTTTTTCCCTAGGGTTTTTTAGCAACTAGACCTTGATTAAATGTTTTGGTTGTCACTATGGGAATCAAGTTGTTTGTTTGACTAGAAATGTATCATGGCGGATAACCAGTGGCACGAGTGATGCCCTATCAAGCAAGGACACCACAATGAGGATATGTTTTTCATCGTGTGGGAAGAACAATAATTCCATAGTTAAAGGGTGTATGATAGGTTCATCCATGAATTTTAATGTTTCAATGTAGAGACACATAGTTTATCATCATGTGAAATGAGGTATCTTATTATAAAGTTATATTTCATTTATTAAAGATATCTTATTTTTTAAGGTTTCACAAATTTCTATGGGGGTATGACCCATCCAGAAATGCTAAGACTACATGATCCATGATTGGTGTAGGACACAAGGAGTGTTGTCTTGATTTCACCATCACATAAGAGTGAACAACAATGAATATGAAATGTTGGGTGGAAACAAATCCAACCATGCCAACATTCCTTCTCAACTTTGCATCGGTGCATGGAAGGAATACACCGAGGTTGTTGGAGATCTGCAAAAACATGAGACTAGAAAAATATGAATCACATAATTTAATGTTTTTGAAAAAATGGTTGTTTTTAATAAAGTAGGATACCTATTGACCTTATTTGAAACATACTATCAGAATATTGTATCTTGGGATTGGAAAAAACACTTTAGGGTTGAATGTAGACAATTTTTAAAATGTGGGGTCTTACATAAAATTTCACTTTAAATCCTTCGGGAATTTGGCCTAGGATTGTAAGTGAACCATGAGGATGAGCATACCTATCATTTATGGTGAAATTCTGATGTGATAGATAGGAAGTACCAAATAATGGGACACACAAGACTCGGATATGTTGGAATGTATCTGCCTATTGGACTAGATATGTCCATGATGGTTAGCTTCACATGGGATGTTACAAAAAATTTAATGGTCATTTGGCTCGGAACTGAAGCTCTCAATATATGGTTTTAGAGTTCAGGCCATAGTAGCCTACATTAATGTCACTGTCAAGAGACAAACTAGTTTAGTTTAATGTCATGCGGTGAGGATGAAGATGTTGCATGGTTTTTCATCATGTGACTGGGGCATGCGTGTCCTAAAGGTGAAGTGTGTGGTGTGGTAAATTTTGTGACATGAAAAAGGATAAAGAAGGTCTGAAAACACTAACGATTTCTAGAGATGAACCCTAGAAAAAAGGGAAAACAAGTCTAGTTTATCATTCTATGACTCGGATATGGGGAAAAATATCTGGGCATTTCTATGTATTTTGTGAGGGCTGGAATCAAGCCACATGTAGTTCTGTAATTTCATTTAGATTAACTTCATGTGGTAAGGATGAATATAAAGAGGGATCTAAAGGGAGTTTCATGGAGTGGCTATTACAAACATAACGTGAATAAGGACTGAAAATGTATCCCCCATACCAAATACCTCTGTTAGAATCCTAAGACACAAAAGGAGGTGAAAAGGTTCATCATTTTGTGGTTGGTCCCAAGTAAAAAATGTGTGGATGTCATTACTAACCACAAGATGGTGGGAATCAAGAGACACATAGTTATTCAATGTGACATGGTATATGGACACTGCGATATGGTTGATGTATTCTCTAGTGAAGACACCGTTGTGTTTGGTAGTTTATCATTATAGAGTTTGGCTGAAGAATACATAGTTTAACATCATATGATATGGACAAGAGTTATTATGCAGTTTATCAACATAAAACAAGGATATTGGGGAACTTATTTAGTGGTCACAGAGTTCATACCCTATTGAAACATTCATAGAGGGAATGTTTAGTGTGGAACAATGAGGCAACCCTATGTGAATCAGGACCACAGAAATCCACACCACACCACACAATCCTGGTGGAATTCACATACTGTTAAGGGTCATGATGCTTTGAATTTCAGAATTGAACTCATGGATTATGGTCACAGAGTTTATACTATAATGTGTTATGATTATCCAATGTGAGTATAAACCATACCAGGACCCCTAATCCCACATATTCCATGCTTGGTGTGGAAAACAAGGGTAGTACAAGAACATTACAACACATAGAAGCACATTGTATGGGACGAATGTGTGGAGTAATGAATGATCCCACATCTCTTTTCCTCCTACTCAACGTGCAATGGTGCATGGAGGGATAATACTGAGGGTCTTGAAGTTCAGACTGGACATGAGGATGTGGAAAAGGAAAATGATCACAATGTATGATCCATGGGTCATAATGAAGGAGGTGTAACGATGGAGGATAACATCTACCCATATTCGAGACCTAATATCCATATCATGTGACATGGGATGAGAACAAACACATGAGTTTCATTCACCGACCATATTTGAGTTGAGATAATTACCTCAAAATGTCATTTTATATCATTTGGGATGTTTTCTTAGGAAGGTAGGCATTCCATGAGGCCAAGAATTCATACTGTTGAGGGGTCCCTTTAGATGTGAACGATGATGAAGGCCTAAATAAAGGGAAAAATGAAGCTTAAAGATCAAATTAGAGAATTTCCATGTAAAATCCAACATTCCATACTCTACAACACAGTGTGTTTGAGCACGATAATGGGGCATAACATATGTCAATGGATTTTGTTAATGGAAGTGGACTTAAGAGGATGAAAAGAGGAAAGAAAAAATTTGGTTGAAGAACATTGGGATCGACCCGAAGACAAATTTTCTCAGCGTTCATAAGTATGACATAAGGATGGGAGTCAATCCTCACATGGTTCTTGAATGAAAAGCTGTTAAACTTCATAACGTAAGGAAATGGGTTGCGATACAGTTTGTCATCATGTGGCTAAGACATTGGGGGAGATGTGTCCGGGAAGAGATTCATATGTTGTGAAAAAATAACAATACTTGAATGAGGTCAAATAAGAAGTACACACAACACCATGAGCTCCCAAGATTGGACTCATGAAAAAGGATATAGGAAAGGAATTATGGTTGGTCCCATATGAAAACATTAATGTAATTCCTATATATCCCATAGGGGAGGGAATCAATCACTAAATAGTTCTTCATGATATGTGATGTTTAATGTCATGAATTATAGATGTAGAAGAAGGTGAAGATCCTTGAAAGGGGTATATGATTCCGTTGTTGAAAACCTAAAGTGAATGAGGACCAAGAGGTCTCCCACACATCACATGATCCGAGGACACTCATGCCAAGTGGTATGATAGATTATTGGATTTTTAGTACTTGGGGATGGAACCGAAGACAAAACTTTTAGGTGTTCCAATGTATCCCAAAATGATGAGAATCAAGGCATATGTAAGAATTGAATTTCATGTAGTCTAATGACATGCAGTAAGTATGAGGATGAGAAAAAAATCTTAAGGGAGGAACAACATGCAGCTATTCTAATCCCGACATGAATGATCACAAAACTGGTATTATACCACCCCACCCGATTAATTGAAAAATCTTGTGTTGTGAGACATAAGATGGAGGAACATGGCGTTGGACTCAAATACATAATGATTGGGTTTTCCTACGTATCCAATAAGTATGAGAATTACGAAATATGTTTTTCATGATGTTCTGTGAATTTTAACATCATAAGGAAATGGTGAGGCATTAGTTTCATTGCATGTAGGATGTGGAAAAATCAAGGTTCCATTGCAAAGTACTTCTCAGGGAAATTGGAATTTTTAGGTGGAGTAATCTGCTCCCCATCCATGGTGAAAAAAGAGTATGCACTATTGGTGTAAACCTTGTGGATAATATATTGTACATCCCATTTGGGATCCAACATTGAAAGATTCCTATAGGGTATAACTGGAATCCATTGGGCCAATGTCATGTCAACTTGAATTAAAGAGAATGGATGAACAATATTTTTGAAAACTATTTTTGTCATATTCTATATCCACTAAATATTGTGTAAGTCTCAAAGAGTTTTCTCCTCGAAGGCTTCAAGATCCTCTAGATGGACTTTTTATAGCCTTTTTAACTTCTTCTGATTTTAGATAGCCATACAGAGTGATGAAGACTGAATATTGAGGGGCTAGACTACCTCTAACCCATGCACAATGGAATATTTTGCCACCTAGGTGGAATTACGTTTCTCCCATTGATTATCCCATAGAGTGATGGGGAGCTTGACTGTCCATATTTTCTGATTCTATCCAACCATTATTTAAAAAATGTTAGAGAGGAAATTTTCAAATTCAATGAAATATTCATTTTCCTTTTCTTGATAGTGAGATGTATTATTGGACCTGATGTTGATCATGACATAAAATTACTTAAACTCAGCTCCTTGGATGATTGTTTCATTATTAGTAAGGACACGTGAGGGACTCTAAAGTAATGGATGATGTTGGAGGACAAGATATAAATTATATAATTGTCCTTTAATTCCTTGAGAGAAATCATCTTTTCATTCTTGGTGATGAATTTATTCAGGTATAGAATCAACTTACAATGGTGATTTATCACTTATTGGTATGGAACCATGATGTCAAGTCCTAAGTCTAAAAATAGAAAGGAAAAATAGTGTAATGGAGGAGATTTGGTTGTCAAGGAACACAATTTTCATGGATCTATCATGTGTGACACATCATGGTGACCTTGATATAGTAATGAACCATGGTGGGCCAAAAGTAACCCAATGTTCAAATTTGGGGGAAGTGATCAGACACTTCAAAAATGTCATTTATATGAATTAACATGGATTTACTTCGTAACTTGTGTGGTCTTGTCTCCTTTAACACATAAATAGTTAAATCCATTGATCCCATGTTTTTAGATGGTTTTTTCAATGATTGAACAACTCTGGAGGGTGAACTGCATTACATGCTAACAGATTCTCTCACGTACAGCTCTGTTGGTCACGATATTTCTATGTTGAAGGTACTCGACAAAAGGAGTTGTCTAATCATGGTCTCTTAAACTGTGATTGAGTGACTTGGAGGTCCTAGTGTGGGAGCACTGGTGGTAAGGTGGATTAACTACTGGTCATTATCATCATCTACAATTATAGGAGCAATGACCCTTTGATGCACCACATTGATATTCATGTGATCATAGGATATCTCTACAATGGATGTGTCGTGCATATATATGGCATTTAATTGACCATTATGTCACTGAGGGACATGAGTGAACTCAATACAAGAAGAAAACTGATCCATCAGCTGGTGAATGCATTCTTATAGGGGAACAAGCTCCCACTTCCTGATGGAATAACCACTATTAATCTTATTATTGACTAGATCAGAGTTCCCTTCAAATGTATGTGGGGAAGGCCAATTTTGAGTTCTATATTTGGACCAATGATTAGATCATGATGCTAGGCTTCTTTTTTGTGACACATTCTAATAATAAGAACGTGAAGGGAAAGAAATCCTTTGTAGGCAAGATGAATATGATACCCAGGCATACACTATTGTGTATGTTATTATTCATCATTATAGTGGTTGGGATCCATGAGGCACCGTAAAGGTCCATATTCCATCATGAAAAAATGTATCCACTGAGAGGATGGCATCATCAGGAATGTCAATTCCCACATACCGCTCTGTGAGGGCAAGTTGGTCGGACAAAAAATATTCCATTACAAAACATTTCATTGATTTCTATAAAATGAACATGATGTCTAACTTCTAAAGGATCACTATCAACTTTTCTAGATGTCCTTTCTACACATGGAGTTTCAAAATGTAATTTAGCAGGTCCACGTGGGATACTATCTGCATCTCATTATGTTTCAAATAATGTCACATCTTATTCATAGAAAATACATCTACAAGGATAAATTATCCATACAAGAATATATGGTATTTATTTCTAGGAACCAATGGTTGAGATAGAATAAATATTTCATTATCCATTCCTTATTCTTCTAGGTGCAACGACAATCGAGGAATTGTTCCAGTGTAGTCACATAATGGACAAGAAGATTTCCTGAATTGGGTGGCATAAAAACTAGAGGCTATATAAGAAAATATCAGATCTCCTTAGAAGTTGGTTGAAACATGTCATCCAATTGGTAGACAAAACCTTTCATCAAAATTAAGGAAAATGGATTAAACTTTCACGCTAGATTTGAAATGAATTAGCGTATGCAGGATATGTGGTCGTAAAAACCTTGGAGCCCCCAAAAGATTCTCAGAGGAGGCATCTGACTGGTGTCCTTGATCTTCTCGGGGTAAATCGTGATTCCACAATATCTGACAAAGAAGCCAAGAAATTTCCTATATGAATCCTTGAAGAAAGAATTCATGTGGTTAATCATTAAATGGTGGAAACATAGAGAGCCAAAAAAATTTCTAGATCTCTGTGATGGTCCTATCTCATGTGGGATTTTACACCAAAAAATCCATGTTGAATTCTTGTAGAATCCCAATGATCTATTTGATTATGTAGTGAATTGAAAAATGATAAGTGGCTGCTACATTCATCATATTTTTGTTCTATAAACGAACTATACATTACATCTTAGGGGGCCATACAAATTTGTTTTTACCATGAAGACCCATCCATGGAGGAGAGGTCTTGGAATCTAGTAGTAGTGTCGATCAATATATCAATTATAGAAAGGGGAATGTCATCCTTTGGACAGTGGCGATTGTGGTCCCGGAAGTTGATGTAGAATCTGATATGTCGATTCTTATTCATTTTTGGAACATTGTTTCATTTCCATATGGGATGAAAGACATAATTCAAAAAAAATCATTAATGATCTTATCAACATTATCCTAGAACATGACACTTTGAGAGGGGGAATCTTTGTGTGAGGATTTTTGAACCCGAAATGACTTGTCGGGAATAAATGACGGTGGATCAGAATCTGAGGATGTAGTACTAAAATCTCATCATACCTCCATGAAAATTCATCTTTATGGTACTTATGGAAATCTAAATTCTATTTTTTCTCTTCCATAGGCATAGATGTGATGATCTATGTTGGCCTCAGGTATTCATTGGTATCGAGATTCACCTGTACCAACTCATCTACGGTGGAAGATATGCCTTCTTCAACCGTGGTGAGGGCTCCCCCAAAATCCTTTTAATAAACAATGGTTAGAGGAGAATCCGTAGGAGGAAATTCCTCTATGTCAGCTGATGGTGAGGGAATTATGGTGCCTACTAGAGAAGTAGTGTAACCTTCACATGAAGACTCCTAAACTCCTGTAACCAAGGATAAAAAGTTTTTCAACCAAATTCCATCAGGATATCAACCAAAGGGGCCATGAATGATAATATCAAATTAGTTGTGGCATGATAGCTTGAGTCATTTCAAATGAGATCGTTGAAAAAAACATGTATGTTGTAACTCTTTTTCCATAGGGAGAACACCTCGATAAATTTCTTGGGTAGGGGGATTCTATCACTAGAGAATGATTTTTTTTGGAGTATTAAATGATCATAAATCATTTCTTATACATCAGAACATGCTTCCCACTCCTTCCAGAGACAACGGAGTAGTGTCCCATGTCTGGCATCTTTGTCTCAAATTGATGAATCTAGAGAATAAAATCATCACTCGTGTATGTCCACGGGTCAACCACAAGGGTTGTATGAAATTGATGAATCTTGAGAATGAAATCATCACTCGTGTATGTCCATGGGTCAACCACAAAAGTATTTTGCTCAAAATAAGTTTCCTAACCATGATTTTTCTTATTCCTGTATTATTCAGCATCAATTTAATGGAAATTAAAATTCGAAAATGGGGACACATCACCATGGATCATTCCCACTTAACCATTGATGGATTGCATGAGGTAGTGATGAAATGATTAGGAAACTGATGCATACAGGTAAATCTAGGTTCTGCCCATCAGTTCCTTGTCTGTGGTGTCCTATTAAAGGACCATCAATTCAATGTTGTAAATTAGGCCACATAATTGGGTCTATAGGTAGATCATTCCAAAAAAAATTTATATGTCCTATAAAAACTTTGAATCTCCATGTTGGATGGACTGAAATCTACTTTAGTCAGTCCTAGGATGTGGACGATCTAGGTAGGGATGAGGTTGATCCTATAAAATGTGTCCTTGAGACAATAGTAGAATTCCCCACAATTGAACAAGATAGTGATGTATAATTGGTGGATGCTCCCATTTAATGTATATAATTTTTCTTCCATTGAAAATGAGATCATTGATTGGAATTAATCATGCATGACTTTCTTATGTATAGAAGGCTTCCATGACCATTACCTCTATTTTTATCTGGAAGGTTCTTCAAAAATCATTTTGGTGGGCTTCAAACAAATATTCATATAGTCAGAGACTATCAAGGATCGATAGATTTTAAGGAATACTGGAATGGTACATAATCCCATCTTACATCCTTGTTCGATGTATGTTTATACTAATAATAGGTTTCTATGTGGATGGTGGTAAGATGGGAAATGCTAGTGGAACCATCAGATTCAAGATGTTGCTGGGGAAGTCCCATCTCTCACAAAAAGAATGATGAAAAACGAAAACTGTCTGACTATCAGATGACAAAGGTCTGGTCGTAGATGGATGTGGCTAATCACGATGCATTCATGACTGCTCTTCCTGGTCGAGCAGTATGAATGGAAATGGTTGGGGATCCGATAATATGGGATTGGAGGATTACACCTCTTAACCCATGTAATGAACCACCTGTCTAGTCCGAGTGGTGTGGAAGGATTGGATAGAAGTGTTTTCCTAAGAATTATGAAAATTCCCATGTCAATGGAATCACAGATAGTGTCATTCATTAGGAACATTGGTATGGAATTCATGACAATCCTCAACATCAAGGACCATGTATGGGTACACTAGTTCAACAATATACACTGAGCCATATTCCTACCCATCCTCTGAAAAATCCTCAAACAAAGGAAGAATTCATGGAAAATCTCCGTCTCTAGGGGTGTGTAATCCCTTTGTGTATGAGATGAATCTAGAATCATCATGGGGATTTTATTCCCCATGAATAATCTGTACCTACTCTTCTGTGAAGTAGAAGGTTGAGATATAGATGCAGAAGCATTAGCGGGAGGATGTTTGATGAATTGAAAATTCATTGGTTGATTCAAATACACATAGATGACACTATGGAAAAAGAATATACATTATGTACTATCAAATCTTCAATATTTTAAGACATGTGGCTATATTTCTACTTCTATTCACCATCACTATCACTAACACGCTTTGTGAAAAAATATGCAACCTATGCTAGACTAGGACCCAATATGACTATGTTGTTATCAACCAAGTCCCAGATTCAATCCTTAATCACATAATCTTGACTGAGGGTGTGTTTGAGAAATTTGTTATAGGGTAGTATTTGGGATGATTAGTGATATAAAACTCTTGGGGCTTCCCATATTCTATAAAACATATGATTCTATGGTCCAAGGAACATCAGAAATGACCAGCGAACTAATATTCTAAAATATATTATGTCTAGTTTCTCATTTCAATGAAAGGGACCTTAGGATCCTAGCCCAGATCAGGGGTTGGATCTTGGAGGGGTGGTAGAATCTGATTATTTATCCTTGGTGGTGGAGGTGTGTTACATGATGGAACCTACCGATTATGTGGTGAGCGACTCTAAGATAGTGGTTGGGCCTAGGGCTATGGACCTCACCGAGTCAATGGTTGTGGCTTTTCATGTAAAAAATATATCAGCCTTGGATCCTCTACCTATGTGACGATAGTTGTCTTCGTCTTATCTTCCCTTCTTGTAAGAGCTATAAGAGGAAATGGACATGCTTTCCTTGATTATTTAAAGGCTTTTTCTAGACACTGAGCCTTTTCCTAGAAATCCAAGAACCCACTTGGGAAATTTTGAGTGATGATAAATGATACCATTTTAGTAATTATGTTCCCCATGCACATTTTTTCAGCTTATATTGAGTCATTGTTATATCGAGTGAATATGTGAGGCCTAACACCTACCGAAAAATTCTATGATGCACTCATCCAGCTATTGTTTTCACGTGAAGAGGTCAGCAATGCTAGCTTTGTGAGTGTTGTAGGAGATCTAATAATGAAACTATATACTATGATTTTCCTTTCAAGATATGGACTGATGGGTAATTGGCTTTACCCAATAAACACGAAAACATCTAGTGTCAATAAAATGAACCAGATCTTGGTAGCTTCTTGCTATGCTAGAGTTTCCCACATAGTTCCACAACATGAAAGAATGTAGTTCACATGATGAAGTTGGTTTCTCCCCCAATTGAATAGGGAGAAGGTAGGATTATCAAAGCTAGAGGGTGATGGGAAATCATACACCCATGTCAAATATAGGTTTCCATCAGGTGGTATTTCCAAAAGTCGGGTTTCATGTTCCTTGAGGGATGAAATCAGAGTGGCCTTCAATTCATATTGAGGGGGATTCTTGTATTACAGGGGATTCCTCACCAACATTTCATTGTCGGGATCTTCAATATGATAGTCCGGCAAAGCAGATCATGGAGTAGCTAGTGGAATGACCCGATGAGATTCTAGAGGAACTAGTGGAGGAGCATCCGGTAGAGCTGTGTCTTGGAGATGATTCGTGCAGAGCTCAGGTGGATTTGATGATGATTATCATGGTCATTTTCAATAAGCTTTTGCCTCTTACCTGTAATGATATACATGGTTATCGAGATCAATGGGAGGTATCTCACTTAGGGGAAACTATTCCTACCCTGTATAACCTAGTGGAGGGTTGATGGGACCATATCGAGGGTCACCATAGTCCGAATTCCACTATGTGTGGCACCCATAAAGGTGCTCTAATATGATTTTCATATGTTCCACAAGCTGATAATGAAACATATCCTTCTTGGGATCATCTTATTATATATATGTTGAACCAAATTAGCTAGAGTGATTAATGTTCCCAATCAATCAACTACCCTTGCTGGCATCTCAGCCTAAGTGTAACGACACAGAGGGCTCTACATGGAAATGAATCTTCTTTTATTGGAAAGTAACAACACTAGGGGGTCTAGAAAATGTGGTACCACCCCAGGAGGTTGGTTCTCTTCATCATAACCACATTGATATCATTTTTTTGAAGTGTATTAAGGACATCCACGTTAACTATGACTACAACTAGTCGAACATCATCAATATCACATGGATGTTAGGGTTGATATAGGATGGGCCTAAAATGAGAAGACACTTACTACCCCCACCCATGGATATGGATGTTGGGTGACACCTCCTCAATAATTATGAATAGAATAGTAATGATTTGGTTGTCTGGTTTGTGATGATCTTGGTGAATGATAGGCGATTCAACGTGCTGAGCTACATGGAGCTTACCAAACTCGACCACAAGTCATTGTTGGATGAGGACATAATAATGATAATGGAATTTGAGACAGGGCAATCAATGGTGAAGCATGGGTAAAAATATCATCTATATGGTTAGATGGAAACCCATAATCTCATCCTATGTGAGAGACTCTGGAATATTGATTCCTAAAGTAGTGATTGCCCAGAACATCTTGGGAACTAGTCCTCTGTGGGAGTGTCTAATAATTGTTTCCATTCAAAAGTATGATCCAGTCCTTGGCTTCCCTATTATTCAGATGGGGGTGTCTAAGGATCCTGAAAAATCAATTCCATGGATCGTTGTGGAATTGGAATTTCTGGTGGAGAGAACGTTGCACTGGATGAAAAGATGATTCATACTAGGTACTCTTCTAAGGACGGTACCAATGATATCATCCTCTCCGTATAAGATGGGTTGTTTACCACAACTTCACAGGTGAAGATGGAAAATTTGGTGACAGATCATGTATGTACTCAGTATCTACCCTGCACCAGAACAACTCACGATGGTCTCCTGTTGGGGTAGAGAATGGTCGTGGAGATGATAGAGAGGACTGAATCATAAGACCCTAGAAGGGAGAAAATTCTTCCTCCTTCTACATGTACCAACAGTTTTCTTCAAGGATCCGTTGCACTTCACTTTATTGAAGGAGAAACCTCACATGTATGGTGTAGACACAAGACCCTGATGTAGCGGATCGGTGTGTGCTTCCATCACCTTGTCACACTCCACTACATAATTTTAAAAGATAACAAGGTTATTGATGATCTAAAATTTCTCAATGATCACACTATGGTGGTGGTGGTTTTACATCTATTCCGAGATGGATCTTCAGGGTAGCGTTGATACCAGACATGGGTTGGGGGACGTCTGTGTGAGTTGATGTTATAGTACTGAGGACCTTCACTTATGATGGTTGAAACAGAGGGAGGACCTTCTCTTATACTTCCATTTATATAGGGATTACATCTGCTTCTATTTTGGTGAGCTTGGGTATGAGGTGCGCCGATCTATATGAGGAACGAAACATGGGGAGAACTTTGTTTCTGTTGCTAGATGTAGGGGGAAGAACTATGTGGATGGGGTTCTAGTGCAGGGGGCTTGGATGGAGTTTATCAAAACATGGGGTGGGGGGATGAACCTCCATGTCTAAATCCTATAGAACAAGGAGGAACATCATGTTGTTTGATTGTGGTTTCATATAGAGTTCCTCTGTACAAATTGAGTTGGACGTGTGGAGGACCTCCATGCTGGTTGTTGATGACAAGGGGAGGGGACCTTCTTTGATGATTTATGTAGTAGGGAGGACCTTAGATGGAGCTGTTGAGGATGTGAGGAGGGCCTTCACAATAATATAATGAGGTACTATGAAAAACTCTATACCTGGGATTAGGGTCATAGTGAGGACCTCATTACTTGGTGTCATAATGGTGGGGAGGAACCCAACATTGACTTATGATGGTAACATGGGGATGATATACATGCTGATTGTGGGAGTGAGGATGACCTCCACTATGTTTTATGATGATATGGGGGACCTCAACATTGATTTTCATCATCATGGTTAAGACCATTATGATTTATGTTCACACCAGTAACCAGAATAGTCAACCCAACCTATTCTTGGGGTGAATGAGGTCTCAATATTCATCAGGCATAGAATATCATAATAGGAAACCGATAATATAGGTCAGGGGTGGAATGTTCAACTAATCATATACAAGTTTATTCCCCTTGAAAGGATTCTTCCATAACCTATGCATGACATTACTATTGAGTTAGCTATATTAGTGCCAGTGGAGCAGTAGTGTAGACCACCTCCTCCTCAATAATAAGGCTCATTAATTGGTGGCGCTTAAGTGGCCTGGTGGGAGCCCTTCTTATCATTACCCAAGTTTTAGTCATCACTGATTTGACTATGACATCCATAACCAAATCTATGTAGGTGAATGATTTGTAGGAGCGTTTTAGGGAGAGGATCCCAAAAAGGTTGGAGGTTGGATTGGGGAGAAGTGGCTCACTATGCAGTCCTTGGGGTTGGTGTTGACAGTGAAGGGAAATATTTCCTAGTTCATGGTGGGCCATATCCATCATGGGAATGACCCACTCTTACTCATACCATCACACAAGAATGTCCAACACTATCCACTGAAAATGTTCAGATGGTGAGATGGGGTTTGGGTTACTAGAATCTACAGAATTAGATGATGTCATGAGGGAGGTGGAGCCTTGCGAAAATGCTATAATATCATTCCTCCTACCCCTACATCTACGGGAGGGGGTAATTGGTTCTTATATCAGTATATTTTATCCAATAAATAATGAAGATTTATAAATTAGAACCAATAATAGTAATTTAATTAACAATGCCCCATTGTTGTTCAGTCTTTCCTGGTTATCGAGAAATATCCACACATAGAGTTCCACAAACCTGAATGCCCAGTGATAAACTGCCCTAAATTATGTTGGTTTTTTTTCAAGGTCCTTTATTTTCTCAGTGAGACCTCACACCATATAGTTGGACTTTGTTACACACTCATATGACGATTTCTCAAGCACTAAAAATCTCCATGGTTAAAAGATAAATGATTCATGTCGGGATCACAATTTATATGGTGTCTAACATGGCGCTGGAGTACAATATTTTGATGATTGGCATAGATAATACCCATTATTGAAGGATAGAATATTCACATCAGTTTCACCATCTCTGTGGTGTCCCTGTGTGGTTTTCGACTGCAATACTTTTATGAGTGTCATGGATAATACCCATGGAAGAAAGAGAAATGATTCCCATCAGGTTCACTATTTCTATTTTCAACACAATCACCAGTGTGTGGTGCAGGAGGAGGGTTGAAACTCTCTGGTGGAGGAATTGATTCCATGCATTCCCTCGTTCCAATGTAAGGCTTATTCATCACTTCTCCATAGATGTTTTTCAAATTTTGGATTATTCATCACTAATTCATGGGAACTGGTTAATTACACTAATTCTATATGGAAATTCAAGGGGTAAAATCAGTAATGAAATCTTCGGTCACGATAGTAGTCACACTGGGCATCGATGGAGTGTATTAATGGTGAAACACTAGAAGACATGAATTATTCGTCTTCAGAGGGCTTCCCAAGGGAGAAGAAACATGAGGCTTCCAATAATGATCATTAGGTATCTTATGCCATAGACATGTCTTTGAGGTTTTCGTAGGCTTACCATCTATAATTGGGGGTATCATATGAGTTTAATATCATTTGGAGACTGATCAGATACATCAGGACACTTATGAAATTAAATCAGACGGTTATATCCTTTGGAGGGAGCACCAGGATGGTATACCTGATGAACATTTCAAAATGTTTGTAAGGATAGACCCTGGTTGGCATGTCCTAAAATGGATTATTTCACACCGTGAAGGCTAAGTTGGAAACCACAATGGGTGGATCAAGGTCGCATACTGTATAAAAATGTAGAACACCCAGGTTTACCATTGGATTGGATTGAACATAAGCGTGGCCTCTTATGTTTTCTGTGTAGAATACATGGATGAAAAGCCATGTAGTTCAAAAGGGTGCTCTATGGATTTCATGTTGTTATCTTCCCTTCAGAAGAGGATCACTCATGGTTGGATGGATACGATGTGTGGGTCTTGCATATTGTCAGCTACACAGGCACTGCTAGGAGAAGTGAGGAAGTGGGATTCTTGATCTCGATCAGATGTGGTGGACCGGTTATGAGTCAATACGGATATTTATGAAGTTATGTAGTGGAATGGATGGTGTATGGAAGGTGGGGGTGTGAACGTTGGGGAAGCTTCATACTTATCCTAGTGGTTGGGAATCAATGTCCACATAAATTAGGATGTGTGGTGATCGGAAATATTTGGCGGAAACATGTGAGAATGAACACGTGGATAAGGACCTGAAGAAAGTGAAAACTCTATGATGGGTAATGATTTTCAAGAGACCTAAGGAACCATGGGAAAGATATGTCTATGAATGGGTGATGTTCTTAAACCATATAGAGGCTTATGATATACCCCAGTGGATGGGGATCATGGTCTATATAGTTTGGGATAGAGTCCTAGAATTGAGTTTTACATAATGGATGGTGACCCAAAGATGTTCTAGGGGGAATACACAAGGTTAGAATACCTTTGTAAGGGGATCGATCTTTGTTAGAGGAGTATGGTGCAGTGTGAGAATCTTAAACATAGTTATATTCCCAAGAGGATGATTCAAAACACATCAGGGGGTGGTTATGGGAGGTGTTTCCCAAAAGAGAAGATGTCACATAAGTATGGTATGTCCCTTTGAGGGAGCACAATATTTTACCATTGTTTGATATTTAACTTTAACGATCCATCATACAAATTAAAAATGGATAAAAACCCATTTAGTTTAGAGAATGTAGCTTAACATCATGCCTGACGAGTGAAACTTATTGAATTAGATGGAACAAATAGATTTTGGGGAATTATGGGCTTGAACCTCATTGAGACTTCCAACACAATCCATATACAAGACTAGGATCAGAATTCACATAGTTCATTGATGAGGTTTATGGGTCTTACTAATGTTTAGCGGAAAAAAGTCATGTTGGGTCTTACATGTGGCTGGAACCCAAATGTCCTGCTGAGGATTATGCATGGGTAGTGACCCAAAGGGGATTTCATGTTCAATGTTATGGTATATACACATGATTCATTCTTTGTGTGAGAGAAAAGACAAAACCTTTGACATAACAATCATTTCTCAAAAGGTGTGTCTATGAGATATGGTGTGAGGAATATGAATGTATAATGGACAAGGTATAAGGAGATTAGGACTTATTCATGGGGGAAATACTAAAGAGGTTGTCTAGGGATTAGGTAGAGACTGAACGAGGTGAAAATGAAAAAAAAATCCCAATGGGAGTGAGAGAGGAGAGGGATCTACTTCCCATCCACTCTTAGGTCCCCTAAAACATGTCATGCATTCAACAAACCTTGTTTAACTTCATGTGTTAAGGATTTTGGTTTTTAGTATTTTAATGTCTTATAGATCAGATGATGAGGAATACATCCTCATCACTAAGACAAACATAACATGTACCAACCCTCACATTGTGATGGAATGGAACAAGAAATTCCTGACGAGAGTTAGGTGGAGGAGTGGCCCATTGTGGGGTCCATGTTAGAAAAGTTAAAAATAATAGTTGTTTGCATACCGAAGAAAATAATCATAAGGTATAGAAACACAATATGAAACAATACATTTTTAACCATGAAATCACATCATACAAGAATAGAGGGTCACATAACGAAGGAGGTGTGAAGTTAGTGGAATCATAAAAAGGTGCATCGTGAAGGAATGGAGCTTCATGATGGAATAGAGAATTATAAAGAAAGGGCTCTTCATGAAGGGAAGGTGCTTCTCAAAGGAATGGTTATTAAAGATAAAAATATCATCATGGGGCATGGATTTTCATTAGCATAGGGATCACATTGTGGAGGGTTATCTATGACAGCTTAATTCTTAGCAGAGTCTCAAGAAACCCAAAGGGGTTCCCTCCATTACAAAGGGCGGAGGACTTCACAAATGGAAACCCTACCACATGCAGTATCCATGAAGAAAAAATGGGGGCACGAATAAGAATTCTAAAGTACCTTGGGAGTTCCATTTGTGTGTTCACAACATGTTTAATGAAACAAGATCTCATAAGGATAATGGTTGGGTGTAAAAATGGTTTTGAGGGGGGGGGGGGGGTTGAGCTAACGAATTATTGGAAACGAGGGTTTACATTGCTTGTGGGGATTTCTACGAAGATAAATAGGGTGTCGTGAAGAGATAGGGATGCAGTTAAGCATTTGTGTCATGTAAATATTCATCAAACACACTCATGGAATCACAACTAGCATTGAAGTGATCATAGTGCTCATCAGACTCACAGAGACACCATCATAGATGATAAGGACCATGAGGGCAAGGAATCACCATGAATGAGCTTCATGAAAAAGATATCTTCGAAAAATTTGGATGAATTCTTAGGCCATTTGTGTCCAAATGAGATTAGAACAATCTGTGAATTTTTCTATGTGATTAGTATCATGATTTTCGGCTCAAAAAATAATTTAGAAGCACTATATATAGATCAAATTTCTAGGAGATAAATTAATGATGTAGTAAGATTTCATGGAGTGTTACATTCTATTTTATAGGATCAAGATACAATGTTTACTTCGATGTTATGGATAAAGCATCAATAGGCTGTGCATATAAAGTGTTGTTTGATTAAATTTTATCATAAATATATATATGGTCTATGTAAGAGTACCATTTAGATCCTAGATGATATATTGAGATCAAATTTTCTAGATATCATATATAGATAGGACCAATACATTCATCATATCAAAATATTTTATAACAATATCATTCATTCAAGTATTACGAAGGATACTTATGAAGCCCTATATGGAATTAATTGAGAACACTAATGTTTTTTGGATGAAGTTGAATAAACAATTAAATTTGTGAATGTTCTAGTTTTTTAAGTGGAAGAGAAGATTAGATCCATTCAGCATCACATCAATGAGCTCAACAATTATAAGTGAGTTATGTTGATAATTATGGATGAGATATAAAATTATAAGTTGATGAGAAGGTATAAATTTTAATATATAGAAGGAATTATATTATGATATTAAAAAAGAAGTTAATTTTTTCCCTATGTGTTTTCATATTTTCAATATTATTCATAAAATATATAGTGCTCTTACCTCTTGGAACTTCCACAGAACCACTCTCATATCCACAATGTATTTCATAAATTTCTCTTGAGGAAGTGCCTACCAAATCAATCAGAAGTACTAAAATGAAATGATAAATTTCATGAGAATGATTTTTTAGGAATAATAAACATTATCAATCTTCGATCATTAATTTAATGTGATAAGTAACAATTATAATCCCTAGTTGAAATATTTCTGGAGGAATCTGAAATTTGAGGAAACTATATCGGAATAAAGGGATGTGATAAAGAATATTTATCAATATTTTCTAATTATATTGGTTGAATATAAAAGTTGGAATTCATTTGAAAAGTTTTATAATGATAAAAACCATGATTTTACATGATCTTCCATTCAAACTATCATGATGTATTCAATAGCTTTATTTACATGCAACCTTGAGGCCAAATGAACTATGACATAGTATTCCATTATAAACTAGTGTTTAAATTGAATGGAATTAATAATATTAAACAAATTATGATATATATATATATGATATCCTTAATCCATATTTATGTATTAATGAAAAATAAATTGACAAAAATTTTCATAAAGTCGTTTAATGATTAAATTAAAATTTTCTCAATGAATTTTTTTCAGAATTTTATTTATTATTATATGAAAATTATATACCAATGACATTTAAAAGTGTATTTTAATGATATTTATTTTAAATAAATGAATTTATATCAATAAATCAGTTATATAAATGACAATAATGAAGGTACATTGGATTATATGAAAAATTATTTGTTTAACATAAAAATGTTCTTATGTATCTAGTGTGTTTTTATAATAATAAATTCAATAAATAAATATATATTGTTAATTTTAATGTTATATATAGATTATATAATCTTTTAAATATTTTTCATATTTAGTATATTGTTTTTAATATGTATGTAATGACATAAATTTTATTTTATGATTAAAATTTCATTTCTCAAAAATCATGTTTTCTTTGTGTTAAATGTACATATTTTGAATTTTTTCACTCATATGAAAATTGAAATGAAAAAATTGCCATAAAAATTTTCAATAAACATGTTAAAATTTTTAATGACCTCATATTAATATTTTTCAATAAATAATATCTAAAATAGTTAATATTTGTTCTCATTTTTAGGGTTTGAATGAGTATAACAGGGATTAAACCAAGAGAAAATGCATTGATTGGAACATAAACCTATCTATATCATACTGGTTGATGATATATACACCACATATCCAACAACCATCATTTCATTCTAAATTTTTTATCATTATACGTGATCAATACAATAATTATATTTTACTATTTTAGGTGATTCATTGTGTGTCCTCTCGCTCGATTATAAAAGGTCACATCCTATCCCAACTTATTTGTGACCATTTAGTTCCAAAATCATAAAACCACCATATAATTACCATCCTAACATCATTAACATATTCCTAGATCTCCATAATTTTTCATAATACCAATATTTCAAGGCTTATGGTGACAATACAAATTATTTCACTCAATGAACACTTATAAAACAAAATTTTCCTCTTTTATTTTATTTAAAATTCCACCCTATCTATAACATTGACGTATATAATAATATGATTAATATAATATAATCCATTTTTTGAGATTTTTTTTATGAATATTGAATATCCATTTTCCTATAATTTTCCATCAAAAGGTAAATGAAGGTATAGCTCATGAATACATGTAAACTACCACTTCGACAAAGAGATTTGATTAATTTCCCATTAGAGCCTCACACTAATAGATATAATTAATTATTTTATAAATACATCAGTTATTTATGATATAATTATTAATATATAATTATAATATATTATTTATCATGCATTCTTTCTTTTCATTATAAATTGAATTCATTATAAATTGAATTCAATATATAATGGTACATATGAAACATGACTCCATGAATTGTGTAATAAAATTTTCTTTTCCCCCATTTTATGTAAAATGATTAGTGTATATATACTGAAAATATATGAAATTTATATCACTGTAATTTTGATTTATAATATTAAACCATTATCAATATTGAAGGACCATAATAGACAAATAAAAAAATAAAGGAAGAACAAAAAACATATCCCATGAAACATGATTTTAGTATTTAAATTTTTACTATATTGTAATATAATGTTATAAGTAAAGAATATATGGTATTATAGATAAAAAGAAGTGTTTTTATGACATTAAAATAAATTAATATTTATTATATAACTTTTTTGATTGATAGTAGGGGATTTCACACATGAGGTAAGAGTTTTAATATAGAATCCCATTTTTATGAAGATTGTTTATAAATAAACATCTTATACAAAATTATATAATATATCTCTAAAAAATCATCATTCATTATATATCCTCTGGTTATTTCAAAATATTTTTTTTTGTGTCTAATGACCTCTTTCTATTAATAGATTTTTTAATCATAATGCACTCTGAAATATTTTTATTTATTGTCATTATCATTTTCAATGTATATTGATTTTGTAATATGATTTTATGTATTAGTAGATGGTGACATTAAAAAATATTAGAAGGAAAGGTATAAATTATATTTTAAGGACATCTTACACTAACATCATAAAAAAATTGTAATGTCCATCAGATATATGTGTACATATCCTATGAGAAATTTAATTATAAAATGAATTTGGTGGAGTTATATAATGTATATCAGATGGATCTGTAAGTTTCTAATTTATATGGATTTATAAAACATCCCACGTATGGAGTTATAATAATTATAAATGATATATACTTGAACTCCTACAAGAAATACCATTCAATGGATTTATAAAAAATAAGAACACTTAATAGTAAGGATTTTGTATGTTTTTTAAATTAATGATTTTTTTATATTTTTATATCCTTATTTCAGTATATTTTATATTTTAATTTTTTAATTTAAAACAAATTTAATACCATTTAGTATTATCATTTTTACTCTGATGATTATAAAGTATATAAGAACAACTATTTGTCAAATTGCCTTTATTACAAATATGGTGCTTGAAAATTATTAGTTAAAATTATTATTTACTATAATTCAACCCACACTCTTGTAGTAATTTTAATACTATTAAGATCTTCCATTTACTATAATTACATATGTTTAAATATATTTATAGTTCCCTAATACTCTTATAGTAGGAGGATATTTTTTGTTTATTGGTAAATTGTTAGCAGTAAGAAATTTAGAAAATATAGATCCTAGTATACCAAAAATTTAATTGTGATGAATATGAAAATAGGAATGATTGAGAAATTTCTAAATTTATAAATTATACTATAAATAATTATTTTATTTTGAATATTAAATATATAATTCCTAATAAACAAGTTATAATATTTTCTAGTGAATAAATGTATAATTTTAGATCAAATATGTATTTTATATAATTTGTTATGTCCTATGTTAAGGAATTACTATAGTCATATATATTCATGTTCGACATCCAACAACATTTGTAGAAAGCTAGATGACACTAACATTGGTCCTTAAAGGGATTAGAAAATATGATAAATTTTATTTTTCTAGACATCAGGATTTTGATTTCTTAATGGGATAATCAATTACCAAAATTCATGAAATATTCATGACTATTGGGAAAATTATAAAACATATTAGAGAGAGATAGATAATAGATTATAAAAATAAATAAATTATTATTGTCATTATTCCAAAGGATATCGCATCTATATGGATAGAAATATATAATACTAAGTATATAATAAAAATGATTTTGAATTATTTGACTGGAACTCTTACAAACTGTAGGAGTTAGTTGAAATGAGATACTAAGATATAAAGAAAAAAAATAGTGTAAATTTATAAATAACAACACCAGTGATAAATTATATATCTAGATCTAGTGATATTTTTTCTAAATAATATACATCGTTAAGAAAATTGAATGTTGAATCAGATTCTACATAATTAGAGGAATCTAAAAATGCACTTCCTCAACTAACTATGTGAATTAAAATATAGTTGTGAAGAATGTTTATATATATATATATATATATATAATATTATATCATTGAGAAGAATGATAAATTTGGGATGACATTTTATCGATATAAAAGACTATGGAATATCAATGAATATTTTATAAGGGTAATGAGAAAGAAGAAATGCTCGAAGAGGTTTTATAAGAGAAAATAAAAGAATATTTTGAATTTTCTAAACACATGGAGTACTAGCATTGGATATTCACATACTAAATGTTCTTCCAATCATAGTAGTGATAATCATATGCATTTGTGATTTTTTAGACTTGAAAATGTTATCCAATACTACAAATCCATGGTATCCTCTAAATATCATATTAAAATATCATTAAATACTAATTATCATGACTATTATGGTGAATATGGTTTATCTTCTTCATCAATAGAATGCATTGATGCATTATATGACGATGATTTTATTGATAGTTTTTATAAAATAAGATGATATTGTCACGACCCCATCCCCACAAAGTGTACCCCTCCTGGGCCGGCAATGTGAAAAGGGAGATAATGACCCCCGAGTCCCGCCTCCAGTAGGCCCCGGGTTGGCGACTAGCACCGAGGGTATAATACACACACAAATGGGAGGCATTACCCTCTAAGAGAACACATGCAGAAGAGAGAGATAGAATAGAATCCAACCAACTCCAACTCATAACTGAAATGTAAAAGAAACCCAAGTACATATATGAAATTTCATGCAAAAGTACTACAACTGAAAGGGGAAACTAAAAGTACCCAAAAGAAAGTAAAACGACAGCGACCACAAGCCCGAACAGCTCCTCCTCCAACCGCAAGCTAGTAGTAACCAGCTTGATCTCCAACCTGCTCCAAGTGACCTGAAAAACAGTTTATATGTACATAGGGTGAGTATAACAGTATACTCAGTAGGATCCTCCCCAAGACTCTCGTGCAAAAGTAAAGAAAGCATGCTAAAGCCCAGTGAACAACAAGTGAAACTAACTCGTCACCTAAACAGGTATACTATGTTCCCAACCTCACCAAGGCTACTCTCACCAAGTAACGCATACAAGAATATAGCATGTAGTAAAGAATATCAAGGGTACCCCGCTACTACTTCCCCACTGGTTTGCCGCTTTGCCCCAACGAGATACGTCCTGTGCATCTCTCTCCAAAGGCTTGCCCGTATCAACATGGGTCAAGCTCCACAATCTGCACCACGTGCACCACATCGGCTTGCCCGCAGACACCTGGGCTAAGATCCACACCATCCTCACAACCAAAAGTAACCAGGTAGTTTCCGGGAGCCACCACAGCTCGCATAACGTGTATCATACGTCGGGTATTATACCTCAAGCCATTACAGCCCATACACCGAGTAAGGATCCTCAAGCCATCACAGCCTATACACGTTACACCTATAGTATTCCATAGGATACTATATCCAGAATATATGTGTGTGAAATAACCACAAGCCATTACAGCCCTCTACACACATATATGGGTAAAACTAACCACTGTGCCTACCAGCACTAAGATCTACCAAGAGAAGAGAGCAGGGCCAAAGGGGGTAGTCAGCCATTCAACCTCCCATCAGAATGTTGGGGAAAACACCCCCCCAGGGCTCAGAATCCCCGGGGTGTCAGTTGCCCTTACCGACAGGGTGGAGTAGCGTATAGAAACACAAAAAGTACAGAGTATATAAGTAACTCACATCCACACTATGGGCATTACCTAGTCTTAGATACAACTGCAACTAACGTCTCTCAGACTCCAGGCTGCTACTTCTAAGACTAGGTATCCTATAAGCACACAACCAATTGAAGAGCTTTATTAGATTACTCCATTCTCATTTATCAGTTCCACTGTACATTAGTTAATTCTTTAAGCATTAATTAAGATTGAACAATTCCCCATTTAACTGAAATGGCGTCACTTCCAAAAACAACTGCTCCTTTTTAAGATTCACATCACCTTTAAATTCCAGCATCTCCATCCCCGTGGAGTTTCACCATTTAATCAAACATTCAATAAAGAAATACTTTTCCACATTCCCAGGCATTCTAGAAAAACATCCTATGCTTCTAAACACAAAGGAGGCTCAACACGGTGAGTAGATATACTACCCGTCGAGTCTTTGCCGCCTATAGAAAGAGCATAGACCCATCCTCCATCGAGAGGCTAAACACGGAAAGCACGTGGCATACCCCGCGTGTCTTCGCCTCCTTCAGAATGAGGGTAAGCAAGACCAGCTGCCTTGAGCAGTGGGGAAAAGCAAAGCAGATTAACATTCAAGAAAACCTCAAGCAACCAGCAACCACATCCGTCCCATTCCATCACCCCCGGTGTCCTCCCTGACACCCATATGCATAAACCGATGCATCTCGCCACACTAGGCATCATCCGCTGCCACAACTATAAGGCCTCCATGCCTCCACATATCACAACAACCATCCAGGCTCACATCACAGCACAAGCAGCAGGAAAACAAACATCACAAAATGGGCTCTCGGCCCTTTAACAAACAAGAGGGTAACTCAGAACCCTTTTTTGAAATTCCCACATAATCTGTTCTCTGAACCATATTGAATTAACAGATTTGTTATTCGTAGGTTCCAATCATGGATACCTAATCAGTAAGATATCACAATTAAATAACCATGCTTACTTCCCTAATTTGATTATCCTCAAATTAGAACAACTACAACAACGACAACAACCAGATTAATTTACATGCCTCTTTATCTTTAGCCAATTAATCAACAATTAATTCCGGTTTTACGTTCATTATCAATTTCAATCATGAACGAACAACAAACAAAGAAACATAGATATCACTATATCTAGGAAAACATGAGGCAAACCGTCATTACGGTATAAAGCAACAGCATGCGATCAACCAATTATTTTAATCCGGTTCAAGTATTTAATTAGGTCAATTTCATTGTGATCCAAAGAGATAAATCATGCTAACTCTACGATTGCACATATACAATTAGAGAAGCCATGAATCCCCTACCTCGAAGAGTTCTTAACGTCTTTTATCCACACAGCAGGTCACGATCCTCCCCTCGCGACAACTTATGTGGAAGAATGATCGACACGGCTTGGTTGCATCCAACAGAGCGGGACTGATCCTAGGAGTAAGGGTTGTTTGTGCAACTCCTACGGGAAGTATTGAAAGGTTCTAGTGCCTCTTAATCGAGAACAAAGGGAAAGAACCAGGAAGAATGATATCTCGTCCCTTTTTAAGATTTAACGAGGTGATGGTTTGAGATCCGGTTAATTCTCCATTAAAAACGGATCGCATTAACCCACGCGGTTTGACCACGTAAAACATTCCAAGACTTAGGAATAATTAATATAGGACTTATGGCATTTGAAACGGCCTTAAGAGCCCTTAAAATAAGGCTTTAAATGTATTTTACGTCAAAGGAAACGTCAAAAGGGGCAAAACTGTAGGAGTCTGGAAACACTGTTCACCCACCGTTACTGTACATGAAACTGATCTGTGAAACTGATCTGTCACACCGATCTGTGAAACTGATCTGTGAAACTGATCTGTCACACCGATCTGTGAAACTGATCTGTGAAACTGATCTGTCACACCGATCTGTCTCACCGATCTGTCTCACCGATCTGTCTCACCGATCTGTCTCACCGATCTGTCTCACCGATCTGTCTCACCGATCTGTCTCACCGATCTGTCTCACCGATCTGTCTCACCGATCTGTCTCACCGATCTGTCTCACCGATCTGTCTCACCGATCTGTCTCACCGATCTGTCTCACCGATCTGTCTCACCGATCTGTGAAACTGATCTGTCTCACCGATCTGTGAAACTGATCTGTCTCACTGATCTGTGAAACTGATCTGTCTCACTGATCTGTGAAACTGATCTGTCTCACCGATCCGTGACACTGATCTGTCTCACTGATCTGTTACTGTTCATAAAACTGGAAACACTGTTCACAGAACTAGAAAATTGGCAAAGTGTTGGGGATAAGTCCCCTTGACCTCCCGGAACACCTTCAACACCAACATTTCACAAAGTAATGGACCAGAGAGGTCCGGGCCATTACATTAGATACCTCTCAAAACATTCTCGTCCTCGAGAATTAAAAACCAACCCAGAAGAAAAGAGGGGTCCGAACAACCACCCCATAAGATACCTCTCAGGGGAAAACCACCATGAGTTGTTCGAAAGCTGGAACAAAACTATGACATCCGGGAACAAACAATCCATACCCAAACAATTCATTCACAACATCACATCAAAGGTACATAAACAAAACATGAAAGGTCCAACCACAGAGAAAACATCATTACATGAAAGGAGTTAAACATTAAACAACTCTGGGTACTGAGCACGTATCTGTGACTCACGCTCCCAGGTACTCTCCTCCATGCCACCGTGTCGCCACAAGACACGAACTAAAGGAATAGAACGCCCACGCAACACCTTCTCCTTGTGGTCTTGGATCTCCACAGGTCGCTCCTCGAAGGTTGCATCATCATCAATATCGATCTCTCCCCAATCGATAACATGAGATTCATCATGAAGATAATGACGGAGCTGCGATACATGAAAAACATCATGTATCCGACTCATCCGAGGGGGAAGTTCTACTCGATATGCCACAGCTCCAACACGAGCTAACACCTCGAAAGGCCCAACAAAACGGGGAGAAAGCTTACTTCCGCGACCAAACCTTCGCTGCCCACGACGGGGAGTCACCTTCAGAAACACATGATCCCCAACATTAAACTCTAAGGGTCTCCTTCTTTGATCCGCATAAGATTTCTGACGATCTTGTGCTGTCTTCATCCTCTCACGAATCACTTGAACCATCTCCGTCGTATTCTGCACTAGTTCTGGTCCGAGAATTGCTGACTCTCCGACCCCAGTCCAGCACAACGGAGAACGGCATGGCCGGCCATACAAGGCTTCAAACGGCGCCATGCCGATGGTAGAGTGAAAACTATTATTGTAAGCGAACTCTACCAAAGGTAAGTGTTTCACCCATGAACCTCCAAAATCAAGAACACAAGAGCGCAACATGTCTTCAAGAGTTTGGATGGTTCGCTCTGTCTGACCATCCGTTTGAGGATGAAAAGCAGTGCTAAGGCATAGTTGAGAGCCAAAAGCATGCTGGAGACCTCTCCACACCCTCGAGGTAAAACGAGGGTCTCGATCAGAAATGATCGTCTTAGGAACTCCGTGAAGCCTCACCACCTCCTCCAGATACTGCCTCGACAAAACCTCCACTGAGCTCGACTCCTTGATTGCTATGAAGTGGGCCGATTTAGTTAAACGATCCACTACCACCCATATAGCATCATGTCCTCCCGGAGCTCGAGGTAAACCTGTAACAAAGTCCATTGAGATGTCCTCCCACTTCCACTGAGGAATCTCTAAGTGCTGGAGAAGACCACCAGGAACACGGTGTTCGGCCTTTACCTTCTGGCAGACTAAACATCGAGACACACATTCTGCAACTGAACGCTTCAGCCCAGGCCACCAAAACTGACTCCTCAAGGATCGATACATCTTCGTCACACCAGGATGTACAGCTAAGGGCGAGCTATGGAACTCTCGGAGAACCGTCTCGCGCATCGCCAGGGGAACAAAAAGCCTGTCATGATACAACACTCGGTGTTGTTCATCCTCTGACCAACCATCAGGGGCCTCCCCACAAACAACTATGTCTCTCAAAACTTCCACCTCTAGATCACCCAACTGAGACTCTTCCACCTTTTGCATCAGGGATGACTGCACCGTCATCTGGAAAAGACAACCTCTTCCTCCAACTTCTCCCATATCAAGATGCAAAGCTGCTAGCTCTTCCATCCCTCTCCAGGAATCACCAGATTCACGCACAACATCATTACGTGACTTTCGGCTCAGTGCATCAGCAACAACATTTCCCTTCCCAGGTGTATACGATATTTCGAAGTCGTATTCCTGCAAGAACTCCATCCACCGACGCTGCCGCAAGTTCAAATCCCGCTGAGAGAAAACATACCTCAAACTCTTATGATCGGTGAAAACCACAAAGCGCTCTCCAATGAGGTAATGTCTCCACAACTTCAGCGCAAACACCACGGCTGCCAACTCAAGATCATGGGTGGCATAGTTGCGTTCATGGGGACGCAACTGCCGAGACCCATAAGAAACAACTGACCTCTGCTGCATGAGAACACAGCCTAGCCCCAGATGTGAAGCATCACAGAAAACATCAAACTGGACTCCCTCCGTTGGAAGACAAAGGACTGGAGCACTTACCAACTTCTCCTTTAGATACTCGAAAGCTGTCTGACACTGATCAGTCCATATGAACGCTTGATCCTTCCTGGTCAAAGCTGTCAGAGGAGTCGCAACTCGGGAGAAATTAGCCACAAACCTCCTATAATAGCCTGCGAGACCAAGGAAACTTCGCACCTCTGACACGGTCTTGGGGGCTGGCCAAGACACCACTGCTTCTATCTTCGAAGGATCCACAGCTACTCCCTGTTGGGACACAACATGTCCCAAGAAACGAACTTCTCGAGCCCAGAACTCACACTTGGACAACTTCCCAAACAACCGATGTTGGCGAAGAACTCCCAAAACAGCTCGTAGATGTTCTGCATGCTCTTCTTCAGATGTGGAGTACACAAGGATGTCGTCAATGAAAACCACAACAAACTTGTCCAAGAATTCACGGAACACAGCATTCATCAACCCCATGAAAACAGCTGGAGCATTTGTCACGCCGAATGGCATTACAACAAACTCATAATGCCCATGACGACAGCGAAAAGCAGTCTTCGGGATATCCTCATCCTTTACACGCATCTGATGATATCCTGACCGCAAGTCGATCTTTGAAAACCAACTTGCACCCTGCAGTTGATCGAATAGGTCATCAATCCGCGGGAGAGGATAACGGTTCTTTATTGTCACTTTGTTTAAGCGACGATAATCGACGCACAACCGCAAACTGCCATCAGCCTTTTTCACGAACAAGACTGGTGCACCCCACGGTGACACACTTGGCCGAACAAAACCACACTGCAATAGACCATCGAGCTGAATACGTAGCTCTCGTAACTCAGAAGGGGCCATCCTATATGGAGACATAGAGATGGGAGACGCTCCTGGCTGTAGCTCGATCCCAAACTCGATCTTCCGTCGAGGGGGTAAGGATACAACCTCTTCTGGAAAGACATCAGGGTACTCTTCTACGACCCTAGGAAACGCCAACTGTTGAACCTCTGAAGAACTCAGCATCATCCCAGCCATCATGGATGATAAGGATGAAACTCGTCTATGACTCATCCGAGGATCTCTCTCACCAACAAACACTACTTCCTCTCCATCTTCATCAAAGAAAACGACCTTCTTCCTGTAGCAATCCACAATAGCCTGCACCGAATACAACCAATCCATGCCGAGGATGACATCATATGGTTGTATTCGTAAACATAGGAAATCTCCCCAAGAGCGGTGCTGCCCCATCACTAGCTCACAGTCTCTACATACTTCAAACAAGCTAGCTCGACCTCCAACTGGCGTAGTCAACGCCAAGGGCACTGGAAGCCTCTCTACCTCAAGTCCCAAAGCGTGGACAAGGGTAGGGGATATAAAGGAGTGTGTCGCTCCGGAATCAAACAAGGCATACACCAAGGTAGAAAACAAGCAAAGGGTACCTCGGACGACGTCTGGCTCGCCTGGAGCTGGCAACGCTAGAGCATGAAGCTGACCACGACCACCTCCACGGCCTCTCTGACCCTGATGACGACCACCACCACGGCCGCGCTCTGCTCTCTGAGGACGGGGAGCGTCATGGGGCTGTCCTCTGCCTGCTCCATCTACCCTCTGGTGATCTAAAGCTGGTGCAACCTGCTGCTGTTGCCTCGGCTGGAACTGCCTCAACGGAGGAACCTGGAGTGGAGCGCCTGGTGCACGATGACTGCTCTGAAAAGTTGGGCACTCCCGCTGCTGATGACCACGTCCACCACAAGAAAAACAAGCGCCTGATCCCTTGGCATAGGTCTGAGAGTTGCTACCTCCGGAGAAATGAGATGGGAAGGGTCGGGACCTACCCCCAGGTGAACGGAAACTCTTCTGTCCTGAAAACCGGGAACCCCGGACCACAACTCTGCTTCTTGAGGAATCATGACGATTCCCCTCTCGTGACGATCCGGTCCTAGCCAAAGTCCTCTCAACAACCTCTGCCCTCGCCAGCACCTCAAGATATGTCTTCAGCATAAATGGGGTGACCTGGCGCTGGATCTCTGGACGCAAAGCCTCCTCGAAATGCCTCGCCCTGGCCTCATCATCTGGTAACAGGTCTGAAGCATATCGTAGAAGGTTCCTGAAACGGATTCCAAACTCCCGAACACTGGAGCTCCCCTGTCGAAGGGTAAGAAGCTCCTGGCGACTGGATGCCTTCGCAGTCGATGAAAGAAACTCGACTCTAAACCTGTCTCGAAACTCCTCCCATGAGATCGCTGACTCCTCACGATCCCCGAGGAACAAGAACCACCACTGTCTCGCTGCTCCACGCAACATCGTCACAACCAAGGACACCCAGTGTTCCTTCCGAGCACGAATCGAACTGAAGCCTATCTCGACCTCCTCTAACCAGTCTTCTATGACTGCATCTGAAACGGAGCCCTCGTACTTCTGTAGACTCTGGCGCTGAAACTCTCGGAGTGTCTTCCTCCAAGTGTCATCGTCGTCAACCTCTACCCGGCGGCGATCAGCTGGAACAGCCTGCTGGGCACCTTCTGCGCAAACCTGACGGGGACGCCGACCTGGAGCCATACCTGTAAAATAACAATCGTTAGAGCTCCTAAGCCTGGAATATGGAAGACTCAACATTAATTAATTAATTATTTTGTTTTATTAATTTTTAGGTTACCTATCCCAAGGTCTACCCATTCAAACACAGGCGCAAGGAATAATGATGCATGATCCTTTCCTAGGTCTCTACCCTGCAACCAGTATCACTTTGTTTAGTAGCCATCGTAAACTTAAAGGTCCGTGCAATAGATCATAGGGGGCCCTGAACGCCTATGTCTCTGCCGGTCTCCAGTGTTTACCCCACTTGCTAAACATGAATGACACCGTTGCCCTACCATCCCATGCATCCTCACTTGTGCCTAACTCCAAACTCCATCCTATCCCTCGAACCTCCCTCTGATACCACTCTGTCACGACCCCCTCCCCACAAAGTGTACCCCTCCTGGGCCGGCAATGTGAAAAGGGAGATAATGACCCCCGAGTCCCGCCTCCAGTAGGCCCCGGGTTGGCGACTAGCACCGAGGGTATAATACACACACAAATGGGAGGCATTACCCTCTAAGAGAACACATGCAGAAGAGAGAGATAGAATAGAATCCAACCAACTCCAACTCATAACTGAAATGTAAAAGAAACCCAAGTACATATATGAAATGTCATGCAAAAGTACTACAACTGAAAGGGGAAACTAAAAGTACCCAAAAGAAAGTAAAACGACAGCGACCACAAGCCCGAACAGCTCCTCCTCCAACCGCAAGCTAGTAGTAACCAGCTTGATCTCCAACCTGCTCCAAGTGACCTGAAAAACAGTTTATATGTACATAGGGTGAGTATAACAGTATACTCAGTAGGATCCTCCCCAAGACTCTCGTGCAAAAGTAAAGAAAGCATGCTAAAGCCCAGTGAACAACAAGTGAAACTAACTCGTCACCTAAACAGGTATACTATGTTCCCAACCTCACCAAGGCTACTCTCACCAAGTAACGCATACAAGAATATAGCATGTAGTAAAGAATATCAAGGGTACCCCGCTACTACTTCCCCACTGGTTTTCCGCTTTGCCCCAACGACATACGTCCTGTGCATCTCTCTCCAAAGGCTTGCCCGTATCAACATGGGTCAAGCTCCACAATCTGCACCACGTGCACCACATCGGCTTGCCCGCAGACACCTGGGATAAGATCCACACAATCCTCACAACCAAAAGTAACCAGGTAGTTTCCGGGAGCCACCACAGCTCGCATAACGTGTATCATACGTCGGGTATTATACCTCAAGCCATTACAGCCCATACACCGAGTAAGGATCCTCAAGCCATCACAGCCTATACACGTTACACCTATAGTAGTCCATAGGATACTAAATCCAGAATATATGTGTGTGAAATAACCACAAGCCATTACAGCCCTCTACACACATATATGGGTAAAACTAACCACTGTGCCTACCAGCACTAAGATCTACCAAGAGAAGAGAGTGGGGCCAAAGGGGGTAGTCAGCCATTCAACCTCCCATCAGAATGTTGGGGAAAACACCCCCCCAGGGCTCAGAATCCCCGGGGTGTCAGTTGCCCTTACCGACAGGGTGGAGTAGCGTATAGAAACACAAAAAGTACAGAGTATATAAGTAACTCACATCCACACTATGGGCATTACCTAGTCTTAGATACAACTGCAACTAACGTCTCTCAGACTCCAGGCTGCTACTTCTAAGACTAGGTATCCTATAAGCACACAACCAATTGAAGAGCTTTATTAGATTACTCCATTCTCATTTATCAGTTCCACTGTACATTAGTTAATTCTTTAAGCATTAATTAAGATTGAACAATTCCCCATTTAACTGAAATGGCGTCACTTCCAAAAACAACTGCTCCTTTTTAAGATTCACATCACCTTTAAATTCCAGCATCTCCATCCCCGTGGAGTTTCACCATTTAATCAAACATTCAATAAAGAAATACTTTTCCACATTCCCAGGCATTCTAGAAAAACATCCTATGCTTCTAAACACAAAGGAGGCTCAACACGGTGAGTAGATATACTACCCGTCGAGTCTTTGCCGCCTATAGAAAGAGCATAGACCCATCCTCCATCGAGAGGCTAAACACGGAAAGCACGTGGCATACCCCGCGTGTCTTCGCCTCCTTCAGAATGAGGGTAAGCAAGACCAGCTGCCTTGAGCAGTGGGGAAAAGCAAAGCAGATTAACATTCAAGAAAACCTCAAGCAACCAGCAACCACATCCGTCCCATTCCATCACCCCCGGTGTCCTCCCTGACACCCATATGCATAAACCGATGCATCTCGCCACACTAGGCATCATCCGCTGCCACAACTATAAGGCCTCCATGCCTCCACATATCACAACAACCATCCAGGCTCACATCACAGCACAAGCAGCAGGAAAACAAACATCACAAAATGGGCTCTCGGCCCTTTAACAAACAAGAGGGTAACTCAGAACCCTTTTTTGAAATTCCCACATAATCTGTTCTCTGAACCATATTGAATTAACAGATTTGTTATTCGTAGGTTCCAATCATGGATACCTAATCAGTAAGCTATCACAATTAAATAACCATGCTTACTTCCCTAATTTGATTATCCTCAAATTAGAACAACTACAACAACGACAACAACCAGATTAATTTACATGCCTCTTTATCTTTAGCCAATTAATCAACAATTAATTCCGGTTTTACGTTCATTATCAATTTCAATCATGAACGAACAACAAACAAAGAAACATAGATATCACTATATCTAGGAAAACATGAGGCAAACCGTCATTACGGTATAAAGCAACAGCATGCGATCAACCAATTATTTTAATCCGGTTCAAGTATTTAATTAGGTCAATTTCATTGTGATCCAAAGAGATAAATCATGCTAACTCTACGATTGCACATATACAATTAGAGAAGCCATGAATCCCCTACCTCGAAGAGTTCTTAACGTCTTTTATCCACACAGCAGGTCACGATCCTCCCCTCGCGACAACTTATGTGGAAGAATGATCGACACGGCTTGGTTGCATCCAACAGAGCGGGACTGATCCTAGGAGTAAGGGTTGTTTGTGCAACTCCTACGGGAAGTATTGAAAGGTTCTAGTGCCTCTTAATCGAGAACAAAGGGAAAGAACCAGGAAGAATGATATCTCGTCCCTTTTTAAGATTTAACGAGGTGATGGTTTGAGATCCGGTTAATTCTCCATTAAAAACGGATCGCATTAACCCACGCGGTTTGACCACGTAAAACATTCCAAGACTTAGGAATAATTAATATAGGACTTATGGCATTTGAAACGGCCTTAAGAGCCCTTAAAATAAGGCTTTAAATGTATTTTACGTCAAAGGAAACGTCAAAAGGGGCAAAACTGTAGGAGTCTGGAAACACTGTTCACCCACCGTTACTGTACATGAAACTGATCTGTGAAACTGATCTGTCACACCGATCTGTGAAACTGATCTGTGAAACTGATCTGTCACACCGATCTGTGAAACTGATCTGTGAAATTGATCTGTCACACCGATCTGTCTCACCGATCTGTCTCACCGATCTGTCTCACCGATCTGTCTCACCGATCTGTCTCACCGATCTGTCTCACCGATCTGTCTCACCGATCTGTCTCACCGATCTGTCTCACCGATCTGTCTCACCGATCTGTCTCACCGATCTGTCTCACCGATCTGTCTCACCGATCTGTCTCACCGATCTGTGAAACTGATCTGTCTCACCGATCTGTGAAACTGATCTGTCTCACTGATCTGTGACACTGATCTGTCTCACTGATCTGTGAAACTGATCTGTCTCACCGATCCGTGACACTGATCTGTCTCACTGATCTGTTACTGTTCATAAAACTGGAAACACTGTTCACAGAACTAGAAAATTGGCAAAGTGTTGGGGATAAGTCCCCTTGACCTCCCGGAACACCTTCAACACCAACATTTCACAAAGTAATGGACCAGAGAGGTCCGGGCCATTACAATATGTTACCTTATACGAGAAAAATAATTCGAAATTTATAAAAAATTATTACTATAACACAATATAATTTACAAAATTATAATACTATAATTTCTAAACAAACATTAGATACTTCTAAACATAACACTAGTTTAGAGGAAAAATTTATTTCTTGTTCAAATAATTAGGAATAGATTTTTTACACATAATTCTGAAATTCCCAATATGAGAAATATTATTTTAAATTCTACATATTGAAATGATAATTAAAATAATCTATATATATAGTTTTGAAATCATATAAATACTTATGGAATCAGTCTTACTTCTAATACCCTAAATACATTCAAACTACCTTAATGAAAATAATAATCCCATTTCAATGAAATTTCAATGATGATGGAATTAGGAATAAGAATTTTCCTTTAAACTTTTCTCTCCAAATTTTTATAAAACATATATTCCTAAAAAATTCATAATTTACGATGTAAGAAATTTTTATGTCTATGGATTAAATTTGTATTGTTTTTCATCCAAATTTTCACTAAAGAATGTCTTGGAAATAAAAACATGTATATTTTAATTCAGAATGAAAGGATGACTATAAGAAACCAAAAAATATGATACAATGATAGAAAATTCTTGATTCATATGATTGGAAAATAATTTATTCTAGAATATTATTAAGTTAAATGGATGAAAATGGGATTTTGGTGACAAAACTGATGGAGAAATATATGGAATTAGTGATATTATATTTATTATTATTTTTTTTATTTATTATGGTTAATATTTTACCTGTAAAAATAATAGACTCATATACAAATCTCAATAATATAAAAAAAAATTCTTGGTGAACATCCTGAGTGATAAAAGTAATTTTCAAAGTTTATAAGATAAATTTTACATTTCTATTGGAGTGGATGATAATTCATTCACATTAAACTTATAATACCATTAAAACATGATCAACCCTTTATAAATGAATTGAATGATCCAGATTTTTGGTGTCAATGCTGGTTAGGACACTTCAATATTAGAACATTATCTATAAACATAGAAATAACTTCTTATGTAATTATAAGATATTCTAATTAATTATTCTAAAATATGTGTCCATTGTTAATATGGTATGAAACTATATTCAACCATTAAATATATTAGTGAAATATACAATTTTTATGCCATATAATTATTTCATAATGAATTATTTATCCAAGACAACAAGGAATATTGAAGGAAAACATTATGTGTATGTCATAGTTGAAGAGAAAACTATATAAATGTGGCCCTATTTTCTTTCTAAATAGTTTGAAGATATTTTTTTATTAAATAAATTTTCATATCATATTGAAATGTTAAAACATGAAATTTTGTTAATATTCCATGGTTTCATGTTAAAGAGTCTATAAATTTTGATTTTGAATCCTTTAGTTGGGTGTAAGGTATTCCCCAAAAGATTTCATCTCCTATAACTCCTCTTTAAATAAATAATTTTAATGAAGTAGGAGAATTATTCATAAAATTTCTAAAACCATGTTGATTAAATATTCAACTATTATTCATTTTTTAGTTGAAGCTATTATTACTCCTTCTATACTATAAATATAATTTTACAAAAACATTTTCTTAATAAAACTCATTAGGATTTGATCATAAGAAGAATGAAAAATATTCTCACATTATAGGTTTATTATTTAAAGTATTATTTTGGACTAATAACGATGATTTATGTATATTTAATCCAATTGTATATTATGGGATTTTTTGGTTATCCAATAATAATTATGGATTATAGTGTTTTTTTGGAACAAAAAAATTGAATATTGAGGAAATGGGTCATGTTACATTTGATGATAACATTCCATTTGATATCAAATTTCTAGTGACAATATCATTATAGGATGTTTTACAAAAATGCTTTCGACAAGTGTAAGAAATGTTTTTGAACATAAGAAAAATAGAATAAATAATTTCTGAAATTGTCTCTATTTGATGATGACCAACCTATTATTGATGACGAGTGTTTTAATTGATAATGTAATCAATTAATCTTGAGAAATAATTCTATCGATAATTTAATTGAATATGTTGATAAACCATTAAGACCACATAGTATCTTATAAAATGAATGTGAAAAATATTTATTATTACATTAGTTTGATCCACAAATCCATATTATGATTTAGGTGATGATGATTTGATAAGTGTGATATAGGTAGATTTTAATGTATTTTAAGGGATCAATCATTAGCCTTTGGATGTGGAACTTTAAGATCATCTATTTATTAAAGTAAAATAGGTGTTATGAGTCAGACATGAGGAAAATGGAATTCCTATTATAAACATAGAATGGAATTTTGACCAGGGTTATAATAGAAAAGATGTTTTAGATAATGAAGTAACCATTTCACAAACGTAGGGACACTAATATATTATTATTCTACAAGAATTGGTAGAAAATTTATATTTCACTATTTATAAAATATATATGATGTTTTATTATATAAAATGATATAATATGGTAGAATTTTATTTTTAACAACCACATGATTTAGAAAAAACATCCAATGATCATGTTTTTAACATACTAAGGAACTATAGACTTAAAATGGCTCCAAGAGCCTAGTATGATAGACATACTTATTTTTTTTACTTCAAAAAACATTATTAAGTGATCAATCTATTGAAAAAAATTAATAAATAATGTGCATAGTGTCACCATTATTGTTGAGAATTTAGTCATTAACATTATACATGGCTCAAATCAAAATTAAATTATTGATTATCTATTGAATTTTATGAAATTAATGTTGTGATTTACATGATTGGTGATTTATATTTTATCCGTAGTTATAAAATTTATTTAAACGTAAAATGATCATTTTTATTTAAAAAAATAATGTTAAAAAATATTATATAAAAATATTTTGTTTTGTGATTGATAAATATATATGTCATCCTATCGGAACCTCATGAAATCCTCATCATGACGATTATAGGAAACTAGTTGATCCAAAAAATTGATGGACAATTCAACAATGATTATATAATACATGTAGACAAAATTTCTTAATTTTTTTAATCATGTGAGTAAAACATCATGAAAATATAAACGACTCTCATTATAAATATGTTAAATAAAAAAAATATATCGTAATGGAAAATCATATGATGAAATAAAAGAGTCATATATAAATGACATAGATTGTAAAATTTCTTTAGATGATGAAATTGGCGGATGTACAATGGGTATAATTTGTACATTTGGAACATCTCATTTCATAAGACTGGTTTTATTGTCTCGTCCATGTATGAAATTGAACTCAGTTTCACTTTCCACTATTGAAGCTGAATATTTAGTAGTTAGATGTCATTGTGATCATTTATTGTTGATGTTCCATACATTCAATATCTTCAGAATAACTTTTACCAAAACTCAAATTTTGTGTGGTAAAGAAGATTAGTTTCATTTTCTAAGAACCTACCACATTCCTAAAGAGAAATGAAATTAGATACAAGTCCTATATTCATAATGTATAATACAGAAGATGGAGATAAGATCTTAAAATTAATTTTAACACTAGATCTATGTGATGACATTATGATTATAATACTTAAATTTCATTATGTTTAATTTATTAAAAATAATCTTATATTGATCAATAAAATTTGATCAAAAGTATTATTATTATTTTACCATTATATATACATTTAATATTACCCCCTAACGGGGGAGGATATTTTAATATCCTTTATTTATTTTTAACATATATTATTCAATCTATATCAAAAGATATGGACATAGATTTTTGTTTAAACTCATTAAATTCATCAAAATGAGGCTATTTTGAATATTTATTATTCCATATCTATTTCAACGTCATTATAATACATCCACATCTAAAAAACAACTGATATACCATCATAATAAATAAAAATCATTAATTTTATAGGGGAACAAAAATTTCTAATCAGCCTATAAATTTCATAGAAGATGTATTATAAATTTTTTGATAAGAATTTCTTGTATTATATTGGAATTATGTTATCATAATATTAAATTATAACATAAAACTAATTTTTATGATAATAAACAGTGAAAAATAAATAAATATTTTGATTCCATCATAATTTGAGATAAAATAATTTTCTTTGGATCTATTTGAATTCTTACTGTAACTCTACATCCATATATATAATGTAATGTCCACGATTAGTCTACATGTTTTACATTTTTTGAAAAGGGATTACTCTACTTTATTTATCTATTTTCAATTAATCTTAAGTTTTTCACATGTTTTAGTTTGTATGTTAAGATTAATGTAAATAATTTAATCCCTTTCTACTCTAGATGTAGTTATGGAAAGACTCATTCACCATGGATAGTTTTAAATGTATTAATTCATTCTGAAATTGATGAATCTTTTTCAAGGGTGGGAATTGCGTTATATATAAAATAATTATTTCAATATTCATTATCTATGAGATTAAAGATAATATTATCTTCACTCCGTTATTAGTGAAATTTATGGGATAAAGAACATTACATAGAATATATTTGGTTATTCTTAAATGTTTAACATTAAAAGGAAGAATAAGATTAATGTAATACCATTATAAGAAGAATAGTTCATTTGGAAGAATAAATTCTATTGTTACTCATAAGGTACCCTAGAATATTATTTCATTTGAATGACCTAATTTTGGATAATAATATTTTTTATTCAAGTAAATAGTTTATTAAAATGATTCATCTAACTATAGGTCAAATTATGTTTTATGTAGCGATTCAATGTTATTTATATTCCTAAAATAACGATATATAATTTCAATATTCGTGATATAATGTACTTCATTTTCAAATTAATATGAATCTATTAAATTTTTTAAATTTTATATGGAACCACATAGAGGAAAACAGTACTGGAATGGGGATGGTCATGTTTTTGTTATATCTGATGTTTCATAATAGTGTTCTTGTAATTTATATGGATGTTCAAAATTTTAAGATTAATTTTATCTAATTAGTGATATAGAATATTAATTTATATTTCAATAAAATTCAAATATGATATTAGTATATTTATTTTCTAATATTAAATTCCTAGAAATTTTTAGAAATTATAATTTTGATAAATGATTAAAAGTTGTTAAAATTTTTTTTCAGGAGAAGATAAAATTTCAAAAACAAATTCAATAAAATACCTTGAACATCCAACTAAAAAGGAAAGGGATATGTCTGATGATGACTTTAAAAATTTGATAAATGATAATAAGGATAAGAAATAAGTTTATCTTTTTTTTTCTTTTTTTTTTAATGAAGAAATAACTAAAAAATTGATGACTCTATTAGAATTATTGATGAGAAAGGGAGAAGAATGAAAAAACTAAAGAATTTAAAAAGATTTTTTCTCAATATTTCTTTATGTAAATTTAAAATTATAATGATTATTATTATAATACATACGTATCATCATTTTTTATTATAATAGGGAAAAAATATGAAGATGATCAGTTTTATCCCTAGACTCTTCCCCAATCTGTACCAATAATAGTACAAAAATATTATCCTCAATATATTCAATTATTTGGGTTAAAGAGCACAAAACATATATTATAAATGAAAATTCAAGAATTTTAATGAAAATTATAGTAATTATGTTCTTAAATAATTTCAGAAATTAAAATAAATATATGCTTTTAAGCTTTCTGAGAAATATACTACTCACATAGACTGATCATGTCAACTAGGAAAAAATGATTATTTTTATAATATTAGAAGTAGTTTTTATTGATCTAATAAATCTATTATATATTGATGAATCATTCAATCCTATATAAATATATTTAAAAAATCAATTTTAAAATGATGAAAATACACTTAGTTAATAGGAAAAACATTTTTCTTGAAAGTGATAATCAATCATCGAATATGAAGGAATTTGAAAATGGAAAATCTCATGAAGTTCTATATTATTATAAAAAATCCCACTCAATTTGTTTTGAAAATTATAAAGAATAGATTCATCGATTCAATAAATCTAATATTCTATGAGTCTCTATAGACTATAAACCTTCTCCAACGAGTATAAGATCCAAAATTATAGACATAACATTGAATTATGTTAATTAAATAATCCTGTTTCTTGAAAGAATATTGATGATATTTCCCAAAATACAATATTGGTATTTGTATATCTATAGGATGTTATATATTTTAGAAGTTTTACGAAATCATAATAAAAATAGAAATACTTATCATAAACGAATCAATGATAATGAATGTAAATGGAAATTCTTCAGTGGTGTTTAGAAAGTCTTATATCATCAATAAGAAGATGAAATAAAATGAAGTGGATATAAATTTTAGTGTTGAATAGATTGTTGGGTTCCAAAGGGAAACAAATTTCATTCAACATTTGTTAATTATATCAAATCTGAAGTGGGATAACGTTCTAGAATGGGTTATTATTTGAAATCCAATGAAATTCAACAATTAGTGATTTTTTCCAAGAATAAAAAGACATTAGATTCATTAACAAAAAGAGTTGTTATGATTTATTTATATTAAGAGAATAACAACAAGAAAAAATATAATTTATAGAATATAATGAACATTACCAACAACACTCAAGGAATGAATTAATTTTTTCTTGAACACATTATCTTTTGTAAAAATTAAACCATCAATATTTACTCTTTTACATCCAATTTAATTTTTATGGATCATAAATTTCATTAAATAAATTTATTCTCATTACTAATTTTTTTATAATGTTTTTATGTACTTTCTAGAACATATTCTACTAAATTTTATATTTCCATTGATTTTATTTTCATAACTGACAATTTGTCAGATGGTAGAATCACTTGAATGATAGGTGTAAATGGGGAAATAAGATTTCAATATCTTTTTTTAATAATTTCCCCTAATGTTTTATTTAATTTTTTTTCTACAATAGGATACTATTGAGATAGAAGAAATCATAATCAAAATTTTGAAAATCAAATGCTACTACTAAATAGTTATAATAATAATATTTTCAATTCCAATGAAATATGTTTTTAGGAATATTTTTTTTCTTATCATACCAATAAATTCAATACTATCAAATGTTCATATATCAGGTATATCTGATGGACATGTACTATGTACAAAATACAGACATTTACAAACTACATAAAATGAATGAATATATAGGTTATCAGATAGATTATTATGTAATTCATCAGACAATGTCCTCCAAAATCCATCAAAAAAAATTTTATAGTGTATTTGGGATAGTGTTTTATGATGTTCATTAAATTAATACAAAAAAATGACAATAGGAAATATTTTTTCTAATCATATTGGACAATGATGTAAAAATAATACTAGATAAAGATTCAATATTACTATATGACAGAAAACATTGTTGAAGTGCAATGATTCTATAATATTGAGGAGAAAAAAAATATTTGAAATATTGAATGGTATTGATGTGATTAAAAATTACACTTCAACTGATCTTGAGATGTGAGTAATATGACTATTTGAATCTGGTCTATAAAAATACAAAAACATTTTGGTGAATAAGATAATTGATTTTTTTTCAAATGATATAATTTATGTTTTTCAATGACATTTTTTTAGTGTGGTCGAAATTAGTTTCTTCTTAGTGTCTTATTATTGAATTTGTTTTTATGGATATATGTGAAAATGATTTATGTTTTCCCTAATGTAATAGTTATTTTTATGATCTTGTTATCATGGGATCTCAATGATAGATAGATAAAGCTTAATGGATCTTACTGGTTGAGGGATTCTGGGGATATTGATACAAGAATTTGTCTCCTCATGTTGATCATGGGATTCTATTTTTTGTATGATTTACCTTATTATAGTTTTATAATAATGGCTACCTTACGTATAGTTCAAATATATCTTAATCAATTTTATTTAAAGGTAAGATCTTCCTTAGTAATTGTAATATATGTTTTAAAACATTATTTATATTTTTTTATTACACAATATTATCCTATTTCTATAATTTTTATAATTATTCAATGAAATTTAATATAAAATCCATAATTTTATGTATTATCATAATTATTGAAAATTTTATAAATTATATCTAAAAACTACATAATCTGATCTAAATTCTATTGATATAGGTGATGGGGGAAATTATTTCCTTAAATTTTTATAAACATAATGTCACCATTGTAATTTAAATTCAATTATAATATAATAATGCATTCCTTTCATTTTCTTATCTTTTAGTTCCCAAAATTACGAAAGAATATTTTTATGGAAACTATAAATTGTTTTTCAATTACGTAAGGTTTATTTATCTTTTATGCCCATATTTTATATAAAAATACATCATGAATGATTTTAATATAATTCTATGATAATTTATTTTAATTTATAATCCATTTTTACATTGTATAACATAGTTTAAAATTAATCGTCTTGTTATTTTTTTAATGAGGTTCATCTTACAGAACATTTCAATAGAATCATTTCTTTATTTCACACCTTGGAAATAGATTTTCCAATAATCATGACTTCTGTTTGATTTTAAAAATCTAGTAGACATTTCCATGTGTTTATTTTATGAAAATAATTTTCCTAAAATTATATAAATTTATATATTTTTTAATAATAGATTTAAAATTGAAATGATTATTTCATCGAGAAAAGTATCAATGTTATTATGATTGTATGTTCATCTGTGAGAATGTAAAATATTCTAATTTAATTTAAGGTAATATTTTTTCATTTTGGTATTGTATTATCCCTTATTTTTCTGGATTTTCTTGGGGAAAATGGACTTTTGGACCCAATAGAAGGTGGGACATAGTTTGTGCATGGTTAGGGGAAACCGTGCCCCAGTTCAATAGAAATAGTTCTCCTTGGATAGTGGAATATTATACCCTACTCGGCCTACATCATGGGGGTTCCCCCTCCGACAAGAAATAGTGCAGTTAGTTTACACTTTGACAGATTATACATCAATGTTTCCACATGGTTCGAAATATAGTGTAGGAAAAACATGTGGCATATCTAGGACATTAAAAATATAAAAATTATTTTTCTACCCTCCATTAATTTTATCCTAAATCCACCATTTTTCTTCCTAATTCATGATTTAAATCCATTAATACCTCATCCCATCATCTTTTCTACATTGGACCATGATATATTTGGTGTTTTTAGATTTGCATCATCGGGAATCACCACGTTATTCTCACTTTTAATAATTTTTTCCTTCTGATATGCTTCTTCATTCTTATTTAATGTGTTCTAGATTATCTATTTGGTTGGATTCCATAAAAATTTATCAATCATGGTTACTTGGTTTTTATATTTATATTATTGTGTTGATCATTCCTTATAGGGTCCTTAGGCTTTTCATTTTTGGTCCTCCATTGGATTTCTTATGTTTAAAGGCATATGGTAAATGATTCCATACTTTAGCATTATTAGATGATTTTTATGCTTCAATTTTTCTTTAATTTTGTTCTATAGAATGTGTGAAATGATTTTTTTAATTTATTTGAGGTGTGTATTTTTTGAAATATAGATTTATAATGGAAATTAATTGTTTATTATATATACTTCATAGTAATTCTTCATGAATGGGTTATATAAATTATGTAAATGGTTCAATGTGTGTTTTCAAATGGGTTTGGTGCATGTATGGATTTTAAAGGGGCTTTTATTATGGGAAATAGTGTTTTCTATTTGTATTAATATTTTGTGATGTCTGTATGTGAAATAGGGGACCTATGTTATCTATGAAATGAAATTGAGAAAAAATAAAAGTAAATGTGTCTAGGTGGGAGGACTAGGACTTATACACTTGTTTGATCAGTGGGAATAAGGCCCAATTTCGTTTATAATTGTTGAATCTAAAACACTAAATAAAATATAATGATTTATGGACACCACTAAAAAATTATATTGATTCTTTTATAGTTGATAATGCATCAGGATACTATGGTATAAGGTTGTTATACCATGTTTCACCAATAAAACAGGTTACTACAGTCCTAATAGTTTATGTACCTAAAGGTATAACTCATGTTTCTATTGTGATATTATGATTACCATAAAACTATGGTGGACCTTAAATTCATATTTATTTCAAATAATGATTATCATTACTAATTTTTTCAGAAATTCTTTTTTTAATTGTGTTTTTTATAATGTACATAAAAACATGTTGATTTCACTTATTATTTTCTGGAATGGAATATCTATTTTGAGGAATCCTTTTTAGAATTACCCCGCACTTTATATACACCTATTGGTGTATATATACTATCTTATGTTTCACTCATCAATAGGAATGACTTTTTTTGGTGGTGAAGGTGGATATAGTTGTTAGTGTTTCACTCTATCAGGTGTTGGTGGAGGTGAATTGATTATGATGACCCTCTTATTGAATAGATGATTTTGGTATTCTTTAGGTTAGTTACCCTCATAATTTGTATTTTGGGTTTGGGTTAACATTTTAATATTTTTTACTTCATATAGTTGTACATATTTCAGTTATTGATATTAATCTTGGTGTGATGTTTTTTATTTTGAGAATTGTTCATTGTTGTTTATCATGGGTGAAATAGTTCCCATATGTATATTTCTGATTATGTGACTCATGTTTCCGTTTTAACAACAATAAATCGACTAATTATTAATATTTAAGGAAAAAATTGTCATATTGGACGTCATAAAATGAAAAATAAAGTAGATAATAGATATTATAAAAATATAAAACTAGTTACAGGGGTTTTTACCCAAGTCCTAACATGTATTGAATTTACTGGAGGGAATAATTGTCATATGACTCCAATAATTTTTATAATGACACACATTATTATATTCATTCATGAAATAAAATATTACAAATGTTATTGAATCATAGGTCATGTTCATTTATTACATTACGATTCCTGAATTATAATGTTTCATGTTTTATTACTGGAGATATGATTATGATCTATAAATATTTTTTAAATTTTTTTTCAAAAGTTTTGATCACACTCTCATACCATTATGTTTATAAAATAACTAAATTTCCATTGATATCTCCCATTCAAGCCTTAATGTGTTTCTGATCACACTATTTAATATAGTTTTATTTAAATGGCTTATAAATAATGATCTTAAAAATGATATGTCTAATAAGGGTTTTATTTGAAAAAAAAACCGTATAAGAAATATGGAACACCATTGATATTATAGTTTTTTAAACATCCAAATATTTATGTACACAAATACATTGTGCTTCTGGCTTGGATTTTGAGGGCATGAAATGAATATTCTTCCAATAATAGGTAATATATATATATATATGAAATTCTTTATTTATATCACTCCATATTCATTCACCAGATTTATTATGGTCATGTAATTGTAGTATTTTCTTAACTATGTAATAATTAAGAAATATAGTGTATAAATATCATCCAAAAAATTTCATATTGTTGGATGTTCACATAGAATGAATATTTACTTAAGAGGGGTGGGTATTGAAATCTGTAAAAATTATTTACTACTAGAGTAGGTTAAATATGTATGGAAATTGAATATCTATCATTATATAGATTCATATGTTTTTATTAAGATATTTGTTCCTTGGATAATTTTATGAAATTTCATGTTGATAATTATTTTTATTAAATTAGTCTTGATCAACTAAGGTGTTGGGTCTTAAATTACATAGCCCCTTGATGCATCAAAAACTGTCACGATAAAAAACAGTTTTGGTTTTTTTGAATTCCTCTCCCCATGTCAGTATGTTATCTTCTCTCAAGGCCTTTAAACCATGTTTTAAATTGATAAAATATGAATCCCATAAATATTATATAAGTATTATTTATATCCATGTTATCTATTATATTCATGAATTTATCTTGCTCTTGGTTTTTGGTTTATTACATAATTAGTTTTATTATTGGGTCTTGAAACTTTTTTTATACAATTATAATGTTTTTGAAAGATTCAATGATTTATTTTCATTACATATCCTTTAATATCATTACCTCAATATGATTCAATTCCCCGAGTTATGATGAATAGAATTACCTAATAATTGTTCTGAAGGATTGAACTTATGGAATCATTTTTGGGAGATGCTAAAAAACATTTAGGGATAAAGAAGTTTAATATACAGTTAATTTTTTTAGATTCTCATAAAATTAAAATTGATAATTATATTTTATCATAATTATATATTTAATTGATCCTAAAATGTTTTGGGAATGTATATTATGTAATCTTTTATATAAGACATTATTTACAAGATGGTTAGGTAGGAGAATATATAGTTAGTATCAAATAATATTTGATGTTATTTGATTATGATATCAATATCCATAACCATAGGTCCGGGTAATCACAAATAGAATCATTGCAGTTTTTAAACTACTTAGAAGTATACGATAATTATTAATAATATTATAATTTTTATATGTATTGGTTGATCATAATTTAAACAGTATATATAACCCTATGGGGTATAATATGACATAACATTTGGGTAGTAATCCATATTTTATCTGTGGATTTGGATAAAATAAATTTATTCAAACCCATTGGGATAACTGTCACCAATAACTATATTTATAGAAAAACAGAATTATGATTCAGTAATGTAGATATTTTTTTAACTCTTTTAGAAATTACCACACTTTTGGATATTATATGTTGATGTAGGATCTATAATAGATGTACCTGTACGTAATAAATTATAAAATATAGTATTTTCTATTAATTCAATCATTACATGGTGTACAAAAAATATACATTAATTAACACGTATTTTGGTAATATTAGGTGGTACACATATGTTAATAAACATTATCTTTTTGAACTATTATGAGGGAATTTAATATTATTAGTTTAGATAATGAAATATAAATTGGATAGTGGATAATAGAAATTGAAATATTGATATTCATAAGTTAAGGTATATATTAATTTATAAATTATTTCCTAGATAAAGTTTAATTTATTTTAACAACCCCTAAATCATTAATATAGAGTTGGTGGATATTTTGTTACAATGAAATATAAAATGGGGGTAAAATTCAAATGGTCTAATCAATTTAATAGTATAGGACAACCAGGTATATACATGATAATAATTTAACATTTGGGATTTATAATAAAACATAAAAAATAAAAAATAAAATGAACTTATTCCTTGAAAATTCATTCAATGATTTCTTCTTAATATCCTATGTTAGGGAATAAAAACAATATTGATCTTAGATGTTTTGTTATTTTATTACATCGAATGCTATTGTTAATCAATAAAGAAAAACAATCATTAAACATAAATAAATAAACAATAATTCAATTAAAAAAATAGTGATGTCATTAAAAGGTATGGAATTATCAATATTTAAATGTGAATAAATAAAAACACATTCCATTTAATTAACTAAAGGATAATGAAAAGCACCCGATGAGAAAATTATAGAAAAATTAAAATGTATAATAAAAATAACTAAATTATAAATTAATTTAGTTCTTAATTATTATATATTCTGATCGCAGGGATTATGACACCTAAAATATAATTATATTTAACAATAAAGGATAATACATCTAGCTTAAATTTGATCTTATTTGGCCATCCAATATGTCTTAAGAGACCTATCGACACATCGAGGGGCTATCTATAACCAGGTCCCAAACCGAAATGCATGTCCAAATTACTTCTCAAATATATAATAATATATTTAATTGATAATAAATATTATTTTTTATGATATATCTTCATTTAGTAAAGAACATGAATTTATATACATTTCTTTTGTTAATAAAATAAAATTATAATTAAAAAACATAATTAAGAATTGTATAAAATTGTAAAAATATTTATATTCATATTAAAATGAACATGCGTAACCATAAATTGAAACATTAGTAATAAATAATAAATATTTATTCATTTTTAATTCAAAAATAGTGTAGTATATACTCCACAATAATTGAATTGTTTTATTTTATCAAAAAATTCTCAATGAAATTAAAATTGAGACAAAATCCATTACAATGATGATAAAATTAATTTGAGAATTTAACAATGTATAGATTATTTTTATAAACTATAAATCATAATAGATCAATTTTAAATAAAAAAATTAATATCCATTTTTCACAAAAACATTTAATATCAATGAAAATAAAAATTATTGTAACAAATTAAAAAAAATTGAGTTGTGAAATTCATTACCACTCATTAACATTAATGTAAAATCCTATTTGAAGATGTAATAGAAACATAAACATAAAATATGATTTTTTTATTTAATGATTATATTACTTTTTATATTAGTAGTATATACACCATATAATTTTTTTTGTTCATAACATTACAATATTTCCCAACGAAGAGAAATTAGGATGGAGTCCCTTACCTTGAGTCAGAATCATAACATACATTCAATATCATTATGTATTATAACATTAAATTAATAACATAATTCCTTATGAACATATTTAATGTTTATTATACCTTTTATTTCATTTCATAAAATTATAAATAAAATTACATAATCAATTTAGTTTATGTTATGTGTTTCAGTGATATTTGACATTTGCACAAAAAAATGAGATTGGTAGGATGACTATGGGCCTAAGTGGAAATTATTTCGATATATGTAGAATAATAATCAGGAAATAATTACCATGTTTATAAATCAATTATACTATTAAGACGAATCATTAATTATTCTTTTAATATATGAATTACGTAATGATCCTGAAGATGGTAGGCCATATGTACGCTTGAGTAACGACTCTGTTATTTAATGATAATTAGGAAAATGAGTTAAGTATTATTTAATCTCTACATAATGATAATAATATCATTAATAAAATATTAATTATTTAAACGTACTTATATATATATATATATCATCCATGTAGAGTGGTGAAGAAAAGAGCGTCATTTCACTTCCTGAAGGCAATAGTCCACACGTACAATATCAACATTATCGTCTTTTGGTGATTTATAATGGAAAAAGTTATATGATATAATATATTCTATTAATTGTATATATTTAATTAATATCATAATTATGTGATTTAAATATTTTATAACCATTCACATTATACCTGTTACCTTTTTTCGATAGCGTTAGTGAAAGAAGAATCTGATCTCTTCATGAGGTAGTAGTCTTTCATACACAGGAATGATGTGATCATATTAAATAAATAAAGAAAATATGAAAATGGAATGTGTAATATAATTACATAATAGGTTTCATTATTTCATGAATATACTATATATACATTATATAGATCATCAAACCTAACTATGAGAGTTTTTGATGGAGAACGTGCCATGTCAGTTCGTGAGGCAGTATTCCACCATACAAATGGCTGAATTGTTTTTCACCTTAAGGGGAAGAAGTTATGGATATTATAATAAAACAACATGGGTCAACATGAAAAACCTCTTACTCTTTACCGTCATGGTGGTTAGTTGGAGTAGGATAATGTAATCCATTATCTTGTAAAAAAAGACATACAACTGAAGTACATAGTGTAAGAAAGAGATGCATCCTATACACTCATAATCCAAGCCAAACTAGGTATGATATAATATATGAAAATAGAATATAAAAAATCCACCATGTTACAAACCATAATATAATGACCCATAATTTACAAACATTTGTATTACTTCATAATTGAAGCATACTTATTACAACATATAACAAAACCATGATAGGAACATATAGGTATAGTGTCTTTAGAAACTAGGAAACATAAACAACTGGTTCACAATGCATCTACACTGTCTCCCATTTATTTCATCATATCTAGAGTTCATTTTTGGCATATCCTACTTAATACCAATCTTCCTGACCTAGGGAAAATAAAACATACAATAGTGTGAGCTCAAATGATCAATAAGGGTAATCAAAAGAAATATCATTCATATCATATTCATAAGATCATATCATTTTGAAAATCATAACCTGCAAAAGAGATCATAATATCATAACATGGGATAAATCATATTAGGGAAATGTAATCCCAATAATCATAACTTAAAACATGAAACTTTGTGGCATACACAAATTATCATAGAAAATCATTTCTTATTAGTCAAGACTCATTGCGAAGACTATCATAGAGGACAATGTCCATTTTTGAACCGAGTTGACTCCTCGATCGAGTCCTGTATCGGTGTACCGGATTAACATTCCATTCTAGCCATGTCAATCTCATGAGATGTAAATCTTTACCCAATGCATTGGAGGGAGATATAGGTCCCACCCATCTCATAATGAAACAATTCTTATGTGTGCCACAAAATCATAAATCATACATCATTGCATAACCCGTGTAATAAAAATTCGATTCTTATACATTGTGACATCATAAAACAATTCATATAAGATAAAGTACATCATAAAAATAATTCCATCATAACCCAATCAAATCAATGTAATAATAGGGATAGAAATAGACCCCTATATTATATTAGATGTAATTTTTTTTGATAAAACACTTGAACTCCATTCTTGAGGAAAATATCCTTTCTACTTCAAATTTTTTTCCTTTCTTAACATGTCATAAAAATTATAAACTAAAAGAATTTAATTAAAAGTAAAATTGAAAACATATAAAGTATTATTCATGGAAATTATTTTTTATGGAATCATAAAAATCCATTGATGCTGTATAAGTTAAAAAAACCTTCTTCTCGTACTTTCGCCGGAAAAGTCAAAAAGTATCTCATACTGAAAATGACGAAAGATTCCATTAATATCTTTTAAAAAAATTCACCAATAGGTAAAATTGTATTTAAAAAATTTTATGAGGATGGAAATAATATTACATATTGAGGAAACATGGATGTGGATGAAAAATATTCCCTAGAAAAATATGAATTATAAATAATCTCGGATAAAAATGAGATTGTGAGATTTTACCTTACCTTAGGTACCATATGCTTCGTACGTATCCGAACCTCCGGTATAATGATTTAAATTATGTCATTGAATTATTATAGAATCATATTCACTTTTATTATACCATATATGGTCATATTCTTATCTTCTTATTAGTATAATTTCATTGCTACTTGTTATTTGGGTGTTCATTGCATTATGTTCTTATGCATGTTTTGTAGAATTAATTATTATTCCTATTTTTATGTGATAGATAAATCATTTAAGGAATGGTATTTGTGTAATATATATCATATTTATTCATTCAATTTATTTATATAATCGTGGTTTAATGAAGATCATGTAGAATGAGTCGCATCACATCGTGGAGACGGTAGGCCGTACGTACACACGAGCGATGATATCATTTCCATAATTATTGAATGGTATTGGAGTGGATGATGGAATTTCCCATAATTATTATCATTTTTTGATAATCATATATAGTTATTCATTACATCATTATACCCATCCAAGTAAGGTGGTGGTGGAAAACAGATTACACCACGGCGTGGAGATGGTATTCCATACGTACGCACACGCGGTGATTTCATTTTCTGTAGGATGGATAGAAAGTGAAAAGGAGTTGTTTCATATTTATAATAACATATCAGTATATTAGTGATACTGATGTTATTAATTTATTAAAAACAAATAAATAAGAATATGTAGAAGAAGAAATAAATTGGGAAGAATCAGTAAAGGATATTACCTGTTCTTTGACGCGCCTCTTCTTAACCTCCTCCTAGGGAACTAATGATGGTCTTTGAAGAAGACCAGGACCTATAGAATATTACTAGGGAATTTTAGAAGTTTAATTTCCAGGGGTTGGCTGAGCTTGAAGGCTCAATGTTGTGTAAATAGGAGAGGGAGAAGGTTCCCTTTTATAAGGGAGGAGAGGGGAACCATTGGAATTATAAGAAATATTCATTTATAATAAATCCCAAACCAACATAAAAACCTCCAAAAATGACTCAATTAAATGATTAGACGAGTTAGGGTTTTAATCTCATCAAAAAATAAAATTTAGACTTGTTTTTAATTTATTTTAAACCTTATCAAATTGATATATCCTTATTTAATCTATTTAATTTTCTTTGTGGTAATAATATTTTAAATTTTAAATTGATATAGATAATTACTCATGTGATTTGAATTATCAATAATTATATACTTTATGAAATTTTAGACCATATAAATTAAAATTTATAATTTTTAAATATTTTCATGATTTTTAATCAGTTTTATAATATGTTATTTTTTTAAAATAACAATAGTGTCAATTTTGACACTATTCATTTATTTGAATTTACATAAAATCTACGTAGAGGATATATTCAAAATAAAAGCATTAATATATTCATAACATGTCATATATATCTAGAAAATTAGTTTAGAACATTAAATAGTTAATATAATATTTATTTTAATATTTTTAAAACCATTTATTTGTTATTTCAATCAATAAAATAATTTCAATATCGATATTGTGTCACCTTTAATGATAATTATTTAATACCTAAAATTTTTAAATAAATTCACATGATATATATAATTTTTTTATCTTTCTGGAGACTATTCATTTTTTATGTTTTAGGATGTTTATCACTAAATTAAAAATATTATACTTATAAGATCTAAGAGAGTGACATGTTGTCACTTTCTTTGGTTTTAATAGTAATTAAATTATTTTAATGGTCAAAAGTTCATTAAATTAATCTATTTATATCCTTATGTGATAAGGGTCTACATTTAGTCATCTAATATATTTTTTTCAGGTGTTAGGGAAATTTTATAATCAAATTTTTACCCATAGTTACCCAATTTACCTTTAACTGTAGTAAATAAAAATTACCATAGTTACAATTCATAATATCAAAAAAATTAAAGTATCCTTTTAACATAATTTGTACCAACTTAATTCAAATATGGAATCAATTTTTCCAAATTCAAAACATTGAAGTTGTAGTAATTAATTTAGAATTAATCCCGTTGTTAAGAAAACAGGTTTTTAAAGTTAAAACATTGCCAATTATTGAAATGTTTTTACCTATGAATTAAATGTAAAATTAATGGTAATGACATAAATTATATTAAATGGTAAATATATATTCTATTTATACTTTAAAACCATTAAATATTTTAATTTTAACCATATAAATTATTGTGATGACAAAAGTTGTTTTTAATTAAAATATAGCGTGTTTTTACTAGTCATTAAAATATGAAAGTTATAAGAATAATATGAAAATTTTATCCAAAGTAAATTTTTATATCCTAATTCCAATGAATAATTTTATTTTTTCAAATTGAATTTACAAACCTATCAAAAACTAGATTTAATGTGGGTGCGCCATCAAAAGGCGGCAAAACTACATTTTTTTAAAATACATATTTTATCCGAGAAAATTATTATGTTCACATTACATGTTTTAGGAAATGTTTAAGATGAATAATAATGATATAAAACTAAAAATGTAGGTAATACTGTTCATAAAGGTTAGTCCATAATAATATTATAACAATATATTGTTGTTTAGTGAAACCCGGTATTGCGTACTACACACGCTATCGAGGAAGGTCTTGATTGCGTGTAACACAAGCCAAGCTAGTGTTGTGTGTAGTTAAAGATTCCCTTGCGTATAACCTAAGAAAAAAAATATTTCTCATAAAATCATAGAGTGTTACATTCTACCCCCTTAAAAATATTTCTCTCAAAATTCTTCACTTCGTAACAAATAGATGAGGATACCTCTCCCTCATAATATGCTCAAGTTACCATGTAGCTTCTTCTAATTGGTGGTTCCTCCATAAAACTTTAACCAAGCGAGTGGTCTTGTTTCGTAGATCTTTTCCTCTATGATCCAGAATCTCTATCGGATATTCTTCATAAGAAAGATCTTTCTCCAGCGGTATAACTTCTGATCTTAGTACATGTGAAGGATCAGGTATGTACTTTCTCAGGAGAGATACATGGAATAATTAGGAACTTGAGTGAGATTCGGTGGAAGTGCCAATCAATAAGATACCTTCCCAACATGATCCAGTATCCCAAAAGAACCAATATACCTAGGGCTCAGCTTGCCCTTCTTTCCAAATATCATTACTCTCTTCCAAGGAGATATTCATAAGAATGCTTTATCGCCCACTTCAAACTCTAGGTCCTTTCTTCGATTATCGGCATAACTTTTTTGTCGACTCTGAGCTTCTCTTATGTGTTGTTGAATAGATCGGACCTTTTCTACCATCTCATCAACATGATCAGGTCATAATAGAATTCTTTTTCCAACTTCATCCCAACAAGTTGGAGTTCGTAATTTCTTTCCATAGAGAGCTTCATAAGGAACCATCTGAATACTGGGGTGAAATATATTATTATTAGAAAATTCCACCAAAGGTAGGTGTTGATCCCAACCACCTATGAAATACATAGAGGAATCTCTTAACATTTCTTCTAGAGTTTGAATTGTCCTCTCAGACTGATAGTCTATCGGAGGATGATAAGCACTGATGAAACTCAACTCGTTATCTAGATTATTCTTAAGACTTCTCCAAAACATTCAGGTAAACCTCGGATCCCGATCAGATATAATGGAAAGTGGTACTCCATGCAATCTTACCACATCCGTCACATATATCCTGGCAAGCTGATCAAGAGATAAATATTCTCGAATAGCAATGAAGTGTGCCGATTTTGTAAGATGATCAACTATAACCCAAATAGAATTATTTCATTTGGATGTTTAGGATGTCCAGTGACAATGTCCATAGTGATGTTTTCCCATTTCCGTTCCGGTATTGGTAATGGTTGTAACATCCCCTTATACTTCTATCTCTCAGCTTTAACTTGCTGACAAAACAAGCATCGAGAGACACATTCAGTAATATCTCTTTTTATTCTATCCCACCAGAAGTACTCCTTCATGTCCCTATACATCTTCTTGTTTCTAGGGTGAATAGAGAATGAAGAACTATGAGCTTCATCCAATATTTCCTTCTTTAATTCTGGGATGGGAGGAACACAAACCCGATCCCCGAACCATATTATTTTTTCACAATCAATGTGAAATTCAATGACATTTCTCACCTTATTTTGGAACTCTACATCTTTTTTTGTGCCTCTTTAATCATCATATGTATAGATGTTTGAAAAATAATTTGATAACGTTACGATTTTCCCCCTTCCATTATAATTCCATGATCCATCCTTTGTAAATCCATAAATATTGGATCTTCTGTGATCCTCATCATGGATAAGCTAGTATGGTCTTGTCGACTTAATGCATCTTCCACCTAGTTTTCTTTCCCAGGGTGGTAATGAATTGAGCAGTCGTAATCCTTAATCAGCTCCAACCATATTCTTTGGTGCATATTCCGCTCATTTTATGTGAAAATATACTTTAATCTTTTATGATCATTATAAATATCACACCTTTCACCATAAATATAATGCCTCCAAATCTTCAATGCAATGATTACCACACCTAAATTCAAATCATGAGTTTGTTAATTTTGCTCATGGATTTTCAACTGTCATGAGGCATAATCTATCACCATATCATTTTGCATGAGAAAACACCCCAGTCACTTCTTGGATGCATCCCTATAGTTCACAATCCTTTCTCCCCTAAAAGGTAGTGTGAGCACAGGTGCACTGGATAAACTTATTTTCAACTCCTTGAAATTCTCTTCACACTCCTCAGTCCACACGAACATAAATCCTTTTCGAGTCAACCTGGTGATTACATTAGATAATCGTGAAAAATATTTCACCAAATTTCGATAATATTTATCCAAACCAAGAAAACTTCAGATCTCAGTTACTGTTGTTGGTATCGACCATCTTTCTATATCCTCTGTTTTTTCTAGATCCACAGATATCCCCTCTTTTGAGATTATGTGACCCAAAAATGAAACTTTTTGAAGCCAAAATTCACACTTGGTAAATTTGGCATAAAGCTTCACCTTTCTCAGGGTCTTTAATACATTTCTCAAGTGATCTTCATGTTATTTTCTCTTTTAATAGACAAGAATATTGTCTATAAAGACTACCAAAAACTGATCAAGATAGTCTCTAAATACTCTATTCATTAGATCCATGAAGATATCAAGGGCATTAGTAAAACCAAATGGCATCACTATAAATTCATAGTGTCCATACCTAGTACAGAAAGCCGTTTTTGGTATATCCTCCCCTTTGACCCTCAATTGATGATACCCTGATCGAAGATCAATCATTGAAAAGTATTGAGCTCCGTGTAGTTGGTCAAATAAGTCATCAATGCGTGGGAGAGGATATTTTTTCTTGATAGTGATCTTGTTAAGTTCTCGATAATCAATGCAGAGTCTCATTGATCCATCTTTCTTCTTAACAAAAAGAACAAGTGCTCACCAAGGTGATGCACTAGGGAATATGAATCCCTTATCAATATTCTCTTGGAGTTTCTTCTTCAATTCTTGCAAATCAATTGGGGCCATTCTATATGGTGTCTTTGAAATAGGTAAAGCAGCCGGTACGAGTTCTATTGAAAACTCAACTTCACGATTTGGTGGAAGACCAGGCAATTCCTCTAGAAAGACTTCACCAAAATCTCATACAATGGGAATATTCTTAATCTTGAGTTTCTCTCCAACCATTTGAGATAAATAACCTTCATTTATTGGAATAAAGACCCATAAGAAGGAAGAAATTTCCACTGGAAGGTTATATTCATCCTTGCATTGATAAATGTTCATAAATTGATCAGGAATATGAAATCTGACTTCCCTTCTTTGGGAATTGATATGAGATCCATATAAGGAAATCCATTCCATGCTAAGAATCGCATAAAATTCTACTATAGGAAGGATCACAAGATTTTCAGGAAGCACTTTCCCATAAACGTCAATTGGAGAAGAATTATAAACTTTTGAAGCAACCGTTGTGCCATTAGGAGTTGTCACAACTAACTCAACATCTAATTGTTGAGGTAGTATGGTGATACCCTTAGAAAATTCTTTATAAATAAAAGAGTTGAAGGATAAAGAATCAAATAAAACATTTGTTACTTTAGAGTGGATGGTAAGTGTACCTTTCACCACTTCGTTATCGTACTCCACATTACCGATAAAAATTGCATGTGACTTTCCTTTGTCTTTGGCCTTAAGAGTTTGTTTAGATCGATCGTTATAAAAAACCCTTGGATTAGGGAATTGATTAGTATAATGCCCCATTTCCTTGCCCTTGTAACATTGAAGTGTAGGAGGTGCATTCTGTGTGTCCTTTTCTTTATTCACATCAGTAGACATCTGTTTCCCATAATTACGGCATTCAAATGCCCGATGATCTTCTTTTCCACATTTTAAACATTTACTAGTCCCTTTAAGACAATTCCCCCATTTTTCTTTCCACACTTTGAGAATAAGGGAATACTCATATTCTTTTCAGTGTGGTCTTTAGATTTCACTTTGAATTCCATTTTCCTCTTCTTATCAAACCCATATGACTGATGGCTTACTCCAATCTCCATCTCAACCTTGAGAGCCCATCGAACAATTTCTTCTTAGCTATTGAAGTCCCTTATGGATAATGCCCTTTGAAGACTTGGTTTTAAGCCACTAAAGAATCGATCGATCTTAATCTCAGGTTGCATAATAATTCTGGAAGCGTACCTAGCAAGGCTTGTAAAATTTTCTTCGTAGGTACCAACCGATTCATCCTCCTTGTGCTTTAGTTCATGATACTCCTTCTACATATTTGTTTGAAGAATTTGAGGGAAGTAATTATTGAAAAATAATTTCTTGAACTCATCCCATTCCATGGACTCAATTTAGTCTCTTTGCCTCATATTCATGATAAGATTCCACCATTGATGAGATTCACCTTCCAAACGATACACTGATAAGGAGACTTTATCATGTTTAGAACATTGCAGGACTGAAAATATCTTTTCAGTGGAACTAATCCATTGTTCAGCCACTAATGGATCAAAAGACCTACTTAATGAAGGTGGATGCTACCTTATGAAGGATTAAATGAAATGTTTCTCCTCCTTTTACTCGTTTGTAAGTCCTTCATGGTTCATAGCTTGAGAAAGTTGTGTGAGCATGGCTACAACATTTTTCATTCCACCTCCCATAATGTTTGGTTTCTCAGGCGGACAATCATTGCATTTCCCGTCACATTCAGTATTAACACAGTTCCTTCGGGTTCCAGCTATTGACTAAAACCAATAAGAATAGTGTGAGAAACACTAATCATAATAGAAAAACCACTTAACAAGAATAAAATTTCACTCTTAAGGTCTTATTATAGGTTATTCATGGCCATTTCTAAAAACTAATATTATGTTCTCTGCTTAGACATATCCTTATGGTTCCTATTAAGTCATTCACATCCTAGTTTCCAATGATTGACTATACCATTCCTCGGATACCAACTATAACAACCCATACATTAGAAACATTATGATTACTTCATAATTGAATCATACTTATTACAATATATAACAAAACCATGGTAGGAAAATATAGGTATAGTGTCTTTAGAAACTGGGAAACATAAACAACTGGTTCACGAACCATCTATATTGTCTCCCGTTTATTTCATCATATCTTGAGTCCCTTTTCGGCATATCCTACTTAATAACCTTCTTCCTGACCATGGGGAAAATAAAACATACAAAAGGGTGAGCTCAAATGTTTTGTAAGGGTAAATAAAATATATATCAATCAGATCATATTCATAAGAACATAACATTTTGAAAATCATAACCTGCAAAAGAGATCACAATATCATAACATGGGATAAATCATAGTAGTTAAATTTAATCCCAATAATCATAACTTAAAACCTGAAACATTGTGACATACATACATAATCATAGAAAATCATTTTTTATTAGTCAAGAAACATTTCCAAAACAATCATAGCGTACAAATTCCATTTCTGATCCGAGTTCACTCCTCATTCCCCTCCTGTATCACTGAACCTGATTAACTCTCCATTCCAATAATATCTATCACATGAGATATAAATCATTTCCCAATTAATTGGAGGGAGATATATGTCCCACCTATCTAATAATGAAAAAATTCTTATGTGTGCCACAAAATCATAAATCATACATCATATCATAACCCTTGTAATTAAAATGGGATTCTTAAACATCGTGACATCATAAAACAATTCATATAAGATAAAGGACTTCATAAAAATAATTACATCATAACTTAATCAAATCACTGTAATAACAGATATATAAATAGAACCCTATATTATACTATATGAAAATTTATCTTGATAAAACACTTGAACTCCATTCTTGTGGAAAATCTCATTTCTACTTCAAAAACATTTTTCATTCTTAAAATGTCATAAAATTTTAAACTAAAAGAAGTTAATTAAAAATAAAATTGAAAAATTGTAAAGGAAGATTCATGGAAATAATATTCTATGGAATCATAAAAATCTATTTATGCCGTATAAGTTAAAAAAACATTCTTCTAGTACTTTGGCCGGAAAAGTAAAAAAGTATCTCGTACTGAAAACGACAAAAGATTCCTTTCATATCTTTTATAAAAAATTCACCAATAAGTAAAATTGGATTTAAAAAATTGTATGAGGATATAAATAATATTACATATTGAGGAAACATAGATTTGGATGATAAATATGCCCCAGTAAAATCTGATGTATAACCAATCTCAGATAAAAATTAGATTATGAGATTTTCCCTTACCTTAGGTCCGATATGCTTCGTACATATCCGAACCTCCTATATAATGACTTAAATAACGTAATTGACTTATTAAAGAATCATATTCATTGTTATTATGTCATATATTCTCAAATTCTTATCTTCTTATTAGTAATATTTCATTGCTACTTGTTATTCGGCTGTTCATTGTCTTATGTTCTTATGCATGTTTTGTAGAATAATTTCTTATTCTTATTTTTAGGAGATAGATACCTCATATTCCGAATGTTATTTTTTTAATATATATCATATTTATTCATTCTATTCATTTTTATAAATTTTGTTTAATGAAGATCATGTAGAATGAGCCGTATCACATTGGGGAGACGGTAGGCCGTACATACGCACGAGCGATGATATCGTTCCCACAATTGTTGAATGAGATTGGAGTTGATGATTGAATGTATCAGAATTAGTATCATGACATGATAATCATATATAGCTATTCTTTACACCATTATACCCATCCATGTAATGTGGTGGTGGAAAACAGATTACACCATGGCGTGGAGACGGTATTCCGTACGTACGCACGCGCGGTGATTTCATTTTCGTAGGATGGATAGAAAGTAAAATAGAGTTGTTTCATATTTATAATAACATATCAGTATATGAGTGATACTGATGTTATTAATTTATGATGAAAAAAATAAAGAATAATAAGTATAAGAAGAAATAAATTGGAAAGAATCCGTAATGGATATTACTTCTTCTTTGACACGCCTCTTCTTGACCTCCTCTTAGGGCACTAAGTTGGTCTTTAAAGAAGAACATGACCTCTAGAATATTACTAGAGAATTTTAGAAGAGTAATTGGCAGGTTTTTTCTGATCTTGAAGGCTCAAAGATGTGTAAAGAGGGGAGGGATGAGGTTTACTTTTATAAGGGAGGAGAGGGCCACCTTTGGAAATATAAGAAATATTAATTTATAATAAATTCCAACCCCACATAAAAACCTCCCAAAAAGAGTCAATTCAAATATTATATGATATAGGGTTGTAATATCATTAACCAATAAAATTTAGACATGTTGTGAATTTATTTTAAACCTTTTCAAATTGATTATCCCAATTTAATCTATTTAATTTTATTTGTGGTAATAATATTCTAAAATATAATTTGTTATAAACAATTAATTTTGTGCTATGAAATATCCATAATTATATATTTATTAAATTTTAGAACATTTAAATTAAAATTTATAATTTATAAATATTTTTATGATTTTTAAACAATTTTATAATATGTTATTTTTATAAAATGACAATAGTGTCTATTTTGACACTATTCATTTATTTGAATCTAACTGAAATCAAAATAGAGGATTTATTTAAAATAAAAGCTTTAATAGATTCATAACATGTCATATGTTTCTAGAAATTTTTTGGATCACATTAAATAGTTCATATAATATTTATTTTAATATTTTTAAAACCATTTATTTGATATTTCAATCAATAAAATAATTTCAATATCTCTATTGTGTAACCTTTAATGATAATTATTTAATCCCTAAAAATTATAAATAAATTTACATGATGTATATAATTCTATTATCTTTCTGGATATGATTCTTTTTCAATGTTTCATGAAGTTTTTCACTAAATAAAAATTATTATACTTATAAGATTTAAGAGAGTGACATGTTGTCACATTCGTTGGTTTTAATAATAATTAAATTATTTTCATGGTCAAAAGTCCCTAAAAATAATATATTCCAACCTTGTGGTGATATGGGTCGACTTTTAGTCATCCAATATAATTTTTGCAGGTTTTAGGGTAATTTTATAATCTTATTTTTACCCTTAATTACCTGATTTACTTTTAACTGTAGTAAATAAAAATTTTCGTATTTACTATTCATAATATCAAAAAATTAAAAGATACCTATTAAAATAATTTGGACCCAGTGAATCAAAATATGGAATCCATTTTTTGAAATTCAAAACACAGATGTTGTAGTAATTAATTTAAAATAAATCTCGTTGTTAAGAAAACATGATTTAAATGTTAAACAATTGCCAAACATTGAAATGTTTTTACCTATCAATTCAATGTAAAATTAATGGTAATGACATAAATTATGTTAAATGGTAAAAATATATTATATTTATACTTTAAAACCATTAAATATTATAATTTAATAATATAAATTATTGCGATGAGAAAAGTTGTTTTTAATTAAAATAAAGCTAGTTTTTACTATTCATTAAAATATAAAAGTTATCAGAATAATATGAAAAATTTATCCAAAGTAAATTTTTATATCCTTATTCCAAATAAGAATTTTAATTTTTCATATTGAACTTATACACCTGTCAAAACTAGATTTAATGTGGGTGGGCCATTAAAAGGCGACCAAACTGCATTTTTAAAAAAAATACTTATTTTACTCGAAAAATTTATTTTGATCACATAAAATGTTATAGAAAATGTGTAAGATGAATAATAATGTTATTAAATTAAAAATTTAGTTAATACAATTCATAACGGCTAGTCCATAATAATATTATAACAATATATCGTTGTTTAGTGAAACACAGTATTGCGTACTACACTCGCTATCGAGGAAGGTTGTGATTGCGTGTAACGTAATCCAAGCTAGTGTTGTGTGCAGTGAAAGATTACTTTGCGTATAATAAAAGAAAAAAAACATTTCTTATAAAATCTCAAGGTGTCACACATAACCTCAAAATAATTCCTCTAGGAAGGAAATGAATAAAAGATAACCCAGCATGCTATAATATTGCATTCCAATTACCTAACCCCTACAAAATTGTGTCTCTGACCATCAAGATTTAAAAAGTATTGTGTGTAGAAAAAACATGGTTTGATAAAACTATATAGTATATATAAGGTCTAATAAAATTAATTATATGTTCTAGATTTTGAAATAAGAATAGATTTTCAATGTATTTTCATAAATCCAATCCAATTTGAAAATCAATTCCATTTTTTCATTAAAGTATTTTATATTCAAAAATAATAAATTATGATAAATATAAGTGATAAAATATTAATTAATAACCAAACATAATATGGTATGAAAATATAAGAATATGAATGAAATAATTCATCTTATGAGAACATGAGATACAATCCCAAATAAAAACTTTTCAGCAATAATCCATGAACGAATCCATTAGGTGATAAATAAATAGTAAATTAATAACAAAAACATAGTGGAACCTGGCCTATAGTAATACACATTAGACAAAAAATAATTCTAAAAAAGGCATAAATTGGTTCCAACTAATACTTAGTGACACTATTTTCTATTGATATAAAAAATCCTTTAGTGGAATTATCCACAATATGAGTGCCATGACTATTGTTGGCTAACCTAAGGATGCCAATGTTCTATGTGTTTTAAAAATACATTTCAAAATAAAAATCCAAATTTTAAAAAGAAAGTTTAAATACATATCAATCCATATTAATGCCTAAAACACCATTTCAATACCAAGACCAATATTAAATCATTTGAGAAAATTTTTTATTGAAAAAAACCTTTTTTATAGATTACCCCTTTATAAACAAGTATGTTTTCCAGAAATAGGTTCAAAGAACAAATCCCACGAATTATATTAATAAAAAATGGAATTATACATTTTAAATAATATTTTCATTGAATTATCCCTTTTCAGAGAAATAGATACCTCACGAATAGAGGTAGTCATTTTCACATTCGACAATGGTGGTCAGGGAAATGTAGATCAGCTACTCATGATCCATGATCCATATTAAATTCAGAAATACTATTTCAAACCCCATTGATTCATCATGAACATCCCCTCTCTGTTCCTCAAAACCATTGAGTGAGTGATTAATAGATTATATATAATAAGATGGTTAATCACACCAAGAAAACAATGTACCTTGAGATAATTTATTATGAACAACGGGAATATTCATAGACTTCCCAGAAAATATTTTATAGGCCACTAGGGAAATATTTTTTCCTTTCAATATGATATTTTGGGAGATTATGGGTGATTCTACATATTTGGGATTTTTTAAAAAAAATTGTGGTATAAAAAACAATGCATGTAGTTATGTTGGGTAGGCCACACAGTTAAATGTACAGTTAACCCAAACCATGTTCCACCATTGGAATTCTATTTGGGGTTAAAAGTTTGGATTTATAGTTTTCTTAATAGTTTTCAAACTATTAAACCACCCATATTCCCATGGGTTCTTGATTGTCACTATGAATCTACATTTTGTTACAAATGGTTCCCTACCATTTTAGTGCATCAACATAGGCTACATTATTTTATTGGACAAACCCTAAAATTTTACTATATTGTTTGAAAACCATTACTGATTCCATGTCCTCCCTGATCATCAGACAATATATTAAAATACCCAAAAATAATACCCATAAAAATGTTGGGAAGAAATACCTCTTGGTAACATTTGAGCAATTTTGGGTTTGTTGTGTTTGTTGAAAAAGAAGTATTTTCAGATGAGTTGTTGAGTTTTAAATAAATTTTAGGTAATAAACACTGACAATGAACCATTAAAAACAATGGAAGATCAAGAGGAATTATAAAAAAATCATAGATACAAGGTGGAACCATTTTCCATTGTTTTCAAAAATTTTGAAGACTAAAATTTGGAGATAGGTTTTCACCACGGAAAGTGGATTTCCTTGATGATGTTATCAAAATATGGAAATTTATTGAATTTCTAGAAAATGGGCATTTTGACTTGTGTTTCATGAAGGATAAAGTAATTCTGGCATAAGTCTTTGAGAATGTGACAAGGTTCGTGATTCTATGTAAATGGAGCTTCACTGTTGGTGAAAGAGTTCTTCGCGGTCATTGAAAAAATTTTAGGGGATTACGAAGGTCTTCCGGAATAGAAAATTTCAGTCGATCATTTATAAGGGAGGTACACCATGAAGATGGATCCAGAAAATACGATGATGGTGGTCGAACTTCATAAAGAACAGGGGCTATAAATATGAGGCTACCCCCTTCAGAATTAGAAAAATATAAGAGTGGCTAAATGACAATTCTAAGTCTTTGAGTTCACAGAAGAGTATATGAAGGTGGTATGAGAAGTCATTTGCAAAGGATATTATCCAACTAAATGTTATATGCATCGTGAAAGAGAGGATTACACAATGCTCCTAAAATCCAACCAAAACTTGTGAGGTTTGTGATGGCTTGTTTGAGCTTCACAAATGAAGTGTACTTCATAAAAGATAATTGATATTTGTGAAAAGGCATGATCATCATGATGTCATTTTTGAGATTCATGAAATAAGGAGCTTCACGATATCCAATATGAACATCAAGAAAGAACGTTATTTGAGAAGTTATGATTGTGCTTTGCGAAAGCGGGGATTTTCGAAGGCCTTGAGCTTTGTAAAAAGAGGTATAATGGTATTTCACAGATTTTAGTGATAAGGAGGTATTAATCAATAGATAAAAATGGGACATCAATATATCATATATATAAAGCAATGGATGCATTCATTAGAGATAATGAAAGGACCTAAAAGTATATAGACATTGATTGGATCTTCTAAGGAAGGAGTGAGCACACTTCTGTTGAAAGAGTAGTGTGCTTTCAAATTGTAATTTTTTGTAATCTAGGAGAGACATCGAGTTCACTCAAAATATTGTAATATATAGTGCACTTATTGTAGATTTGGTACATTAGCACAATGACGTTGTATGCTCCTTGAATATATCCCAATTAGGGTGAACCAAGTAAAATTGATGTGTCATGTTCATACATTAATATTTTTTTATACTCTACAATGAGGATGAGAGAGAATATTTTTTTTAACAATGAAAAAACTATCAATAGGGGGATGTTTTTGAATCTTTCATACCCTGATATACCCACCCCCCTCTTAGGGTATCTGACCTAGTGGTTATTACAAATAGATCAATGCAAAAAATGGTAAATAATTACATGTAAAAATTTAATGCAATTTTAAAATATCAAGACCATAATTGATTTGAATGCCCAAAACATTTTCATGATTACGGATTCACAATATTACAAGGAAAATTATACCTCATTAATGATTCCATCTCAAATTTTTGATGGCTATCCCGTCTACACTTCTAGAATACCCGAATTAAGGGAATATTTTTACCACTACTTAATTTATCCCATAGATCCATACTCTGAATAATATTCTCAACAATATTAGTATCAATCATAAGATCAATATCCTCCCATTCCATAATATGGGACGTATCAGGGTGATACATCCATAGACTAAAACATGAGACATTTAAGGGATCAATTTCAACTAAGATGGTATGTATAATTGATATTCTACCATTCTGAGTCACTCCACGATCTCAAAGGGTAAAACAATACTCAGCCCTAACATACCCAACTTACCCAACTGATGATTTCCCATGTATAGTTCAACTCTGAAAAAAATGATCAAAAAAAATAAAATAAAAGTTTGTGATAATGATGATTTGTATAATATTTCTAATAGATTTTTGCTATGACCAACCTCTTCTATATCAAATGCACATTTTTCATCATCTCATGAACAAGAATCAACCTACACGAAGTCTACTATCCCAAATATCCCCATCAGAAGGGGGTGTTCTACATGGATTCACATAAAATTAATCAAATGGATTGATCTTTATCAAACCATGATAAGTATTATTATAGGAATGTTAGACCAGAAGATAATTCTTTTCCCACAATATAGAAAAATTCATCATGCAACCAGTAAGAATACCCATATACTCATGGACAACTCTCTCTATCTTTCAATTATTTAAAAATTATTTTTCTATATTAATTTCATCTCATAACTCATCACCTCAAAAAACCACTATTGAAATTAGATGTGATGCATTGGTCCCTATTAGAAACAACTATATAGGGTACCCTATTATGTATCATAATCTCTCAGACGTAGAGGTATCTGATCTTTCCCATATTAAGCTTTTCCTCGATAGGTATGAAATGTGCTAATTTAATATGTTTATCAATGATCACTCAAATTTTATCACACCCAAAATTTTTCCATGGAAATATGATGATTATCTCCCCAAAAATATCAGCCCCTTCCAAAGATGAATGGATTAATGTTGCATCAAACCAAAAGTTCATTGGTGCTCTAATTTAATTTTTTGACCAATGAGACATTGTGATACAAGGCATGTACCTGACTTCCACATCCCCATCCACAAATATCTACATATCATGTGATGATACATCATGTTAGATCTAGGGTGTATAGACTATCAAGACTAGTTTAAACTTTTAATTGACTCCTTCGCAAAATAAAATAGCTCATCTATCCTATCACCAAAGCACACAACTCCACTATGAAACTAAGAAAACTCACCTGATTTCTACCCATGATAAAGCCTTTTACTAAATTGTTAGAAATCTGTGTATGTCACCAATTCAAGAAGAACACACCCATCAATGGATGAGATAGATTTCATCTATGTTATGACAACATATAAACCTTCCACTTCCACTCTAAATATAAAATCCACAAACAAACTCATCATATACTACTCAAAAAAGATTTAATCATGTGTTGTATCATAAATTTTATTCTCAATGTATTAGGAACCACAAAACCATTACCATCATTGTATGATACATCAAAATATAAACTATAAAGATAATCTATCCAACTTCATAATCCAATATTTATATCCCTATGATAAATGATATATTTTAGACTCTAATAATCAAATTACATTTTCAACCACTCCCGAAAGAGATATTGACACCACATTTTGATTAAATGCATAAATGTATCAAACTCTAATTCATGGGAATGGTAGTTACAATCATGAGGTAATAACTAGTGAGATACATATTCCACCACTTATTTCTAATTTATTAAGTAACATCGCAAACTTGTACAAGAATTATAACATAAAACATCAAAACCCAAACCCTATTCTAGGAATATAAAAATTAGTGTTGAACGTATCATCAATATTATATACATAAAATAATTATGATATTTATAATTCCATTCATATTTGAAACCCTTATCAGTTATTTCTATACCCAATTCTGTGATTGTTGATAAATCCTAAACAAACTGATTATAATAACTATACAAACCCATGAATCTCCAGATCTCAAACTCATTTATAGGAAAATCAATGTATATAGCTCCATATGTTTTCTCACAATACATTCACAGACCCCTCTTATATTTGAAATTCCCTAGAAAATTAAATTCATGGATTGAAAAATTAGAATTTGATTTCTCACCATATAGACAATGATTATTCTAGGTTTGAATAATTGTATACCAATTTCTCATATAATCCTCCTCTTTCCTGGATTATACCAAAATATCATGATTGAAAACAATAACAAAAGAGTCTAAGAACTGATTAAAGCTTCATTTAATCACTTCAATAAAAAATTTAAGATATTTAGTGAGACCAAATGGCATAACCACAAACTTAAAATTCCGATACCATCTCCTAAACACCGTCTTAGGTTTATCCTCTTCTGGAAATATCGAATGAGAGTTCATTGAAATATTATTAATCATTGAGAACCATCTAGAATCTCTATGTGATTCATAAAATAATTAGTACCTATTAAAGGATACCTTCTCTTAATGGTCATCTAATATAACATTCGATAATACACTTAATTATTGAGACTCCCTTCTTCTTTATTTTCAAATGGATTAGGTGAAGTCTATGGTGAAATTAGAGGATGAATGATTCCCTAAGCCCCCATATCCTAAATTTGGAATGTATGTTTTTCCAACATTGTCGGTCCAATTTGATTAGATGGAAACGAACTATCAATCATACTAGGGAAAATGTCAATAGTAAACATGACCTTTGTATGCAGTGGTAGACTTAAAAATCATATAGGATGACTTAATAGAAAATACTAACTATTGTAGGAAGTAGTCATTACAAATATTGGTTGATGGAATTTATAAAAATATCCCAAAATTGGCATGATATTACCCATCATAAGGAACAACATGCCCCACCCATCCTGATCCTGAATCTTAGTCACCCTAAAAACACAAGTGACCCCAGGAGACGATTAAAAAACCCAAGGAAAAAATAGTCTATCTAGGCCCTCACACAGATCATCCAATTGATGGAAATTATTATTTTTAATTTGTTAATATCAAGAACTAAAAAAATCCCATACCACTTTGAATTCATTTATCATTACATAACATGTGAGGCACATTAATCCATATTTAGACCTATTTAAAAAATGTGTGGAAAGACCTCATAAAAATAGTGTAAATTCCCAACATTATCCCAAAAATTCATTTTACTATGATGATATAAAAGATTAATATCTATTATATATTTAAATTTTATCTCCATGGAATATGAAATAAAAACTATACGACTAATAGTGGAAAGAAAAAAATTTAATTCTCTACTGCATACTATACTGCAGAACCAAATCCAACATAATCCACCTTAACACTCCCCATAGAATGAGGATTAGACCCACCATAAATAGAATCATTAGTATGAACCTTAAAATACATGGTGAGACCAGATCTTGCCTTACATTCCCTAGGATATCATTTCAAAAATCCAATTTCTGTGACCTGATTATCCTAAATGATGATAATTCATTTGATCCTCTACACAGTTTGGATTTAAATGGACATTCCATACAAAATGGTAATAGACATCATGATTTTTCCTTTATTAAGCCCACAAAAATGGTCCTTGATGAAACTAACCCCCATATCAACTTCTTTTATTATTAAATTTTACTATGTGGCTAAAAAAATTCCAAACTAATGTTCCACCCAAACATGTCTATCATGCTTTGTCTAATAAAACCAATTGAGCAATGTCTAATACATCAATGAAGGTTAGAAGAAACATGAAGATCAACATTGCATGAATTTCTTACCACAATACCAAATAGATCCTTCGATCCTTTGGTACTCATCAGTGACAAGCTCCAGTTTTAGATGCACCATGTAAATAATGAGTGGAATACTCCACAACATTATTCTCCCCATTATCTAGGGTCATTAAAACCTCATTCATCACTACATTCAATGTCTCATGGTAAAAAATATGTCTGATTATTTACATGAAATAATTCTAGGTTTTTTCCACATTTTTTTGCATGAGAGATTCCCATTTTCGCTTTTATTATCCTATTTTCATATATGTGGAGACAACAACCTAAGATTATTTACTCATCATCAAATAATTAAAGATCCCCTCAATATGACCATGAAAATACATTTAATAATACGGTCCCACGTTACCATTGAATAATGATGCATAGTGGGTTGTAAATTCAGATCCATGATCCTCATCCCATCTCGAGTTCCCAGTAACCACTAGATCTGGTTTTTTAATAATACGGATTACATATTCCACCAATGAATGTTCCACTAGATGATTCTCCTGTGGACCCTATCTCTTAGATTAAACACATGTGTTTCAGTGATCCATTATTAGATCTATCATCTGTTAGTCACATAATAATTATAACTCCAATTTATATAATGTTCCAATATCAAATTACTATCCTAAATAATTAATTTATCTCTATAAAAAATCATGAAATTAATTAAATAATGAATTCAAAAAACCAATGTCAATTCTTTAAAAAGTAAAATGTTTATTTAAATAAAACTCCATTCCAATTCATTCAACTGAACTCTTAAATTTGGTATCAATCTTGGTGAAAATGTTTGGAAAACCCTTTGTAACTCGATTTTAGATCCATAAGTGAGCTAACTGGGAACCCTTCAGCACTTTCTATGCAAATTATGATGGCATTACCTCATGAGTAACCCTAAAACTGAACCAAACAATGGTAGGTTTTATAAACATCAGGAAAATAAACCCTTGGATTCCATTCTGTAATGGACAAAACCAATAAAACTTGGAAATCCACCCAAAATATACCATCACAGTGGTGTGGTAAAAAATAGATAGTGGAATCAAGTATAATATAACACAACACAATACAAATAACCAATTTTAATTGTTTATTAAAATGATACAACCAAAATCCATACATTCCATCCCATATAAGAGAAACCAAAAAGTATGAAAATAAATTACCACCATGTCTCCATGTGAATAGATATCACCTCAAAATCTTATTTCATAGAAAGAAATGATGAGAAGAGATCAAGATAATCCATGAAATTACATTCCCTCTAAAAGGGTCAAAAAAATATTATCTAAAATCACCCATAAGAGAAAATAAGGGGGTTATCACAAAGTCCAATATTATACCATCATAGTGTCTATACAATATCTAATAATAGGAGTCCATCAATCAATATTATAAATCAAAAAATATCAATTTATTTCTTCAAATCCAATAATATTTTAAAATATTTTCCTCGGTTTTTTAAAAAGCCGTGCATCTTCCCAAAGCGATGAATATGATAATTATAAGTGATAAAATAGGATGTATTATGTGCACACCATATTGTATTGAAGTAAAATCATATTTATGAAATAACCCAGCAAGTAAATCTGTGAGACACGACATCATGTGAAAAACTAGTGAGGAAAAATACACGAAAAAAATACACCATGTTATAGAAAAACCATATATGATAATGAAAATTATATTGGGACCTATATAATGGGAATACTTTCTATAAATAATATATTCCCATCCCATATTGGTTCAAAATGCATGAGGAAAAGAGATATAGTATGGATTTACTAGAATATAGTAAATTGAACCCAGAATGAAATATAACATGAGACAATCCATAAATACTGATGGAAATCAACATTGAATTGGAAGTAAGAGGCCTCTCATAGTTAAGGATTAGGACAAAACAATATGAGGAAAATTGGTGCTTGGAAGATAAATTGGTATACTAATTTTTTGAAAAATAATTTTATTAAAAAATTCACAAATGAATATTTGGGTTCGATATCAACATTAAAAAATACATGTACCCAAATATTGAACCTCTAATAGACTTCTATTAGTGGTGTATTGTTTTTCTGTTTGTTTTCATCAATGTTCCAAATGTGAAAACCCCAATGATCTAATGGGAATTTATTTTAATGGGTTTCTCCGTAGTTTGTACAAATCATGTGCCCCGTTATTGTGGCTCAACACTAGTCACTCGTTTCTTAGGTGCAAACTGCATGGCTTTCACAAACCAAAATCAAACCATGGAAATCTCAATGGGCCCATAAAACCTATAAAATCATCCTAAAACAACCCAAAAGAAATACCCAACCAAATAATGGTTAAAAAATTTCAATATTACCTATAAAAAAATAATGCAATGTTATAGATTTAGTTAATTGTTATTAGATAATAAAATATTAGTTAATTTGAGATAATATTTTTTTTTCAATAATAATAAATGATTAATATATGAAGTTGGTGGAATAATAAATAAAACAAAAAACACACAGTTATAATATTTCTTATTCTTAGAAACCTTCATTAATATTATAACTAATGAATTCCTTGAATGGATTTAAGACCAAACAAAATATAATTTGATGAGGGGATTTGATTTGGGAATTTAATGACTTATAGAGTGGCTAATGAAAAAGGGTTTGACTTTGTGAAAATGATAAGATTGTGGGAGGTCCGTTTTATTTGAACTAAGTGGCACACTTGTTATTTTTGAAAACAAAAATGTCTATCCAGGATTATCAAATTCCAAAAGGTTATAAAATATAGAATTACAAACAAATAGACATTAAGTGGTTTAAAAATTTCCAGTAAATATATTTTTTCCTTGTTTATAGGTCATTTTAAACTTTATTTTTTAGTTTATCCCCATGTAACACCACTGAAACCTAAACCATGATAATTAATATTACTAATTTCACTATTAATTATGTTTAACAGTTATCATATCCATAATAGGAGAAATATATATTTATTATTCAAAAAAAGTAGTCTATTTTTAAAAATTAAATTTCATATAATTGGAAAATTTAAAATTAATAAAATTCCCGCATACATGATGGATAAATTGGGTTTGAAATATGAAAATTTTTATAAGTATGGAAGTTATTACTCTTAAAAATCAATATGAAATATATTCCAATTATCCAAATTTGGTTTATTATAATATTAAAAAAATATTTTCACCACAACAGCTATTAAAAAATTAATTTACTTTTTAAATAATTTATAAGAAAAGGAAATTTTCATAAAGAATTAATCATTTAATGCCTATTCATTTAAAAAATAATCTTATCAAAAAAATAAAAAAAATCATCCTAGCATAATTTTGATAATAGAACATAAAAGAGATTTCATTTTACCATATAATGTTTCAACTTGTGAAAAAAAAATTAATTTTATTAAAAGTGAGTATGAAGCGTTGAAACCATTTTCATTTAATAAAATGTTTCATAACACATTACTATAAATTTAAAATGTGCATATTTAATTTCAAATCAATAGATATCCACTAAATTTATTTTATAATTGTTTAAAATATATTATTATTTATTGATAACTATTCATAAATTGACATTTATAAACCAGTATATAATGTTCTTGTTTAAAAAATATTGTAATTGAGTATTTTCATTTAAACAAGAAGTTTATTTCATCAGAAACTATAGAATTGGTTAAAATTATATAAAAGGAAAGAAATTGTAAAGGATCATGGAGTTATAGTATTCCCTACTAAAAAATATTTCCCTCAAAATATCATGGCCATTATATTTTAAAAATACGTGGGTAGTTATGCTTCATAACATCCTCTCATTCCCACAATACATTCTCAATTGTGTGTTTACTCTAATGTACCATTACTTCTCGAGTAATATGACTCATTAAAACTTACTCACTAGTATTCGGAATTTTGGTAGTGTCATAATTGTATGATATATTAGCTTCCAATTGTATTTTATGATAGGTGATCATATGTGTTGGGTCTGGCCTATACATTCATAACAATGATATTTGGAACCAACCACATTCATTTGTGAGACTTGTAATAATTTCCAAATAAAAAAAAATAAGTCCAATTTTTAAATGGATATATAAGTGTCTAGTATACCAAGGTCTCATATTTCCCTAATTTTTGAATCTTATAGCACCCTACCACTGACATAATGTCATGAAAGTAAGATCTCCCATTTGGAATTCAGAATCGTTACTCTGATTGTTGACAAACTATTTTTCCAAATTTTAGCTACTTAAATATGATCATGAGGTGTTTTAATATTTTTTTTTCAATTTTAAACATGATATGATCTTATAATCATCCAATAACCATATTAATCACAAAATTTTAGAGTATGGCATTTATTTCTATATAATGGTTTATATAAAATCTTTTAAGGATTGGAATGGAATCTTTTGGTATATAAAAATATACCAATGTTAAATAAATATACCATATAATAAGAATGTAATCTATGAATTTCTTCAATATGTATTGCACTGAAGGAATATACTTTTTGAACTATCTATAAGATTGTAGATGGTTTAAAGCACTCAAATAAATCTCATAATCAAGAGCCTTATAAATAATCATTCAGAATTTTGATATTAATAGGGGATCATGATCAAATATGATAAAAATAGGTTAATTTTTAAGTCATACAACCTCATTTATATAGATCATTTTGAGATTATAAAACAATAATTTTTTCATATTGTGATCAAATGTGTATTTCTTGACATTAGAACAATAATGTCCCATAGTAAATAATTCCTCATTTGTGTCATTAGTAATCCCGTAAATAATTCCCCAGTAATGTAATCAATTATACCCACATAAATAGGACTAGGTATCATGAATCCTCTAGAATAATTCATCACAATATTATCTTTTTGAAAAACCATTCATATAGACACAGAAGAAGAAATTTTCTATTTCATGTTGTCCCACTAAAAAAGCTCCCTCGAGTCCTTATACATATTTTCTCGACCATGGTGTACAGTGAAATTTCAGCTATGATCATCATCTAATAATTACATTATATGATTAGGTAAATATGGAACACATAATATCTTTCCAAATTTTAGAACACAATATTCACAATCAATGCCTTTAAATTTCCCATCATTGACCCCGTTATTCTCATCTGATTGTTCTCATTATCATATTGTGAACATTTTATGTTTTCTAATCATGTTATATTCCCAATAATTTAAAAAATTAATGATATATCATATTCAATAAAAACTCCCATATCAATATTTATAAGATATGTTAATATAGGATCTCTCCCAATCCTAATTTGGGATAGAACTACATGATATTTCTTAAGCAATTTATCTTGTTCTATGATTTCATTCCCTAGGTTTTAGTGTATTGTGATATCATATTACTTGACTTGATCATGCAATTTAATTTATTTCATATTGAACAGTTTTTGTGAAAATATTTATTTTAGTATTTTATGATTCGTGTATAACTCACATCATTCACTATAAATAAATTTTTTTCCATATCGTCAATTAATGAATTTATAGATGCAAACTAAAATATCATGGGTTGTGTAGTCCATTTTTTGAACCGTCAATTAAATAGAATTTTATGAAATAAATTAATAATTTTCGTTTTGGAAAACACTATGTCCCTTATTTATGAAGCAATTTATGTCAAATAAACATCATTTCATGTTGGTAGAGTCCAAATAAGACCATTGACCGATATCATATTTAATTCATAAAAAAATTCTTCACATTCCATGGTTATGAAAACAAATCCCATTTTCATGTAATCTTGGTAAATGAGATTTACAATTTAGAAAAATTATGAATGAATCGCCAATAGTAACATTCCAAACCAATGAAACTATGAACCCCCATCATGTTCATTTTGTATGGCACTCACTGTCATAATTTTTCTTCTAGAGATCATGTGATATTCCATCCATAGATGAAATATGTCCTTTAAAAAGAAACCACTTTAATCCCTAAATTAGACATAAAATTTTAGAAATATAACTCATTATTTTAAGAGTCTTAATAATGATCGGGAAGTGATTCTTATAGACCACATCGATTTTAGAATACACCGAAATAAAATCAGTGAATAAAAAAATCATCTTGATAATATTTGAATAAACTATTAAATATATTTATCAAAAATATTGTTATTATTCATTATAAATGGAATTAAAATAAACTAATTATGACCATAAATCATACAGAAATTGATCAATATAATATCTTCTATCTTATTGGAAATTGAAGATACCTAGAATGAAGGATGGTTTTTGAAAAATATTATTATCTATGATGTTGATCAAATAACATATAAATTTGGGGGATGGGATAATAATTATTTATCATAATGACATTGTTTTTTTATAATAAAATCATTGAATCATAGATCCATATTTCTTATTAACGAAGTGAATAGGGGTCCCAAATGTTAAGAACTTTGGATAATAAATCTTTTATCACACAACTCCCCTAATTTTTTCTTCAAATATACTACCTGTATAGAAGGAATTATATAGGGATTCATTGATATTGGTATTGTATGAGGTATTTAATTAATGTAGAAAATGAATTCATTCTCTAGTGGATGTATAAAAAATTTCTTAGAAATAAAAAAAAATTAGTTTTTATAATACATATATCCTCAATTTTTATTTTACTATCTCTATCCAACTATTTTGTTTTCCCTTCATCCCAAATAATATCATTAAGTTTAATTTCTATTAAAGGATCTAAATAGTAAATCAGATAATGAATACTCTTCACTACAGATATTTAATTCTATATCATAATCACAAATCATAATTTTCTTTATCTTGTGATTTTCTTGCAACATATATTGAAAGTAATTCTCTTCTAATGATTACATCAAATTAAACCATTGGTATAATAAAAAAGTTTTTTAATAATTCATTTTAATGAATCCCACAAGTAGAGATTATTTTTATTTTGATGGCTCAATAGTTTCAGAAGATCATGATGAAAACTCATTTGAGATCAGATTCTATCATTGTTGATCCCACACCAAAACAACAACACAATTGTTTTTGTTAAGGGTCATCTCAAATAAATAACAATTTCTAAATTCAATTAAAACAAAAAAAAATATTATGTGCCGTTATTTTACATATTGAATTGAAGCATAAACATCACGAATATAGTATTTCCAAAAAAATTAAAAAATTATATAAAAAAATCAACATAACAATATTTTTTGAAAATAAAATTAATTAAAAATAATAAAAATAAAAATAAATTTATTCCATCAGATCATGTAAATTATGATTTTCACACGAAAGTAAATAATTACAATAAAAATTCACAAAACATTAACTTGTATATGGTGGAGGACGAATACTCAATGGATTAGTGGAAGGAAACTGCATAACAATGCCATGTGAAAGCCAAAAAATATACTCCGACATCTTCTGAACTCTCTAACACTTCTATAAATGATTCTATGACATCTCTCTGTCCATTCGATGTATGATCTCTTTCTGGGATCTCATCTTCTCCCCATACTGTGTATTCAAAGATGAAGATGAATCACTACAATATCTTTTCACTCATTTTGATGGCATAAAATTACAACCATAATAACTGATAGGTGTCATTCTTGAACCAGTACCAATAAACTGGTCAATCTCAACACCATGAAAAAACAATTGTATCCATTCCCTCTCATCGAAACTTGACTCACTATAGGATTCTTCTTCACTCTCATATTCACACTCTTTTAACAAATAAGTCTCATCCTCATATGTTTTTATTAATTATTTTAATAAATTACCGTAAAAATATAATCAATATTAGTGATTTTTTTATGAAAATTACTAAAAAATTATGGGGTTTTCAGTCACATACAACCTCTCTTATACATGGATCATCATACATCTTTTTATAAACATAAAACATCATAATATAGTTTTTAACATTATCAAGTTTCATATAAATAATATTTTACATTTAATTTTTGTAAACATTAATAAATAATATAACATAATATATTTCAATGATGTATACAACAAGAAAGAATTAGGGCACTATATATGTCCTCCAAATTCCTTCAGCTCAAATTTCCAAATGAAAACCTCTATTTAAAATTCTCTAATAGATAATAAGAGAACAGTACATCCCATACATAATACTAGATATTGGTAGGTAAATGAGAGACACATGATTGGATGGAAATATAACTAGAAGCATTATCGGAAGACAGTATTCTGAGGTTTTGTAATAACAAATGAAAATGATAATGTATTAAAATTGACCATGCCTCCTAGATTATATCCTTAATCCTATCAACAATTAGAGACCATAAATTTTGAATGCATATTTAAAAAATATAATAGTAAGTAAATATTTTTTTTTAAAATATATATTATTTAATAACATATATTCATATAGTTGATCATCTATTGAAAAATGGAATTGGGAACCTAATACCTTAACACCCATGGGTCTAAAAAAATTATTATAATCCTACCACCCTGACTAATAAATAAATATGACAAATTATAAAAATAAAAAAAATCATAATATTGTAACTAAAATTAATATAAAATAATAAATTAAAATAAATATATTAAACTATTAAACATACATTCATAAATGATGATCCAAATAAAGAGGACATCTCTGAAGAATGTGGCATAGAATCATCAATCAATCAGAATTTCACCCCCACCCAAAAGGTGTTACATCTTACAAATCAGATGAATTTTCCACATTATCATGAAGTGAGGTATCAATGAGAGATCAATATGGATCATCATGAGAATCTCCAACAATTCGAAAAAATAATATTACCATTAGAAACTGATTAAATATATTTCAAATATTAAAAAATTAGTAGAAACCCAAATATTATAATTTTACATGTAAAATTTTCTCAATATATATATATCAATTATAAAGAAATACTTACTCCTAAAATAAAATAATTACCTAAAAATATATATCAGAACATAATAATTTATCATGAAAATATTTTTTAGTAAGGATATGAAATATAAAAAACAAATAAATACTATAGAGAATATAAAATTATTAACTATCATTAATTGTTAAAATTGTTATCATATATTAAAACCCAATCATTACTAGAATCACCAAATTAAAAAATATATAATTCAGTATAGCCATCTGAGAAAAAAAATATTACATATAAATAAATTTTAATACAATTAAAAAAAAACTAATTAATAAATCCATATATTACATCAATCAATATATCCTTCATCGTATTCATTGGGGAAAATTTATTCTTCATCATCATTATCATCATAAACTTCCAAATGACATTGTGTTTCATCATCCCAGATTACTTCATCCAAATTAACAATTTAATCAGTCCTTAACCTGGGGGTTTCATCATCAATATTTAAATCTCATCTTTTAAGAGATATATTTTGTGATGATTATTTAAAAATTTCAATATATTTCACTTCAACATATCCATTTTAATTTTCCATAAATGAATTTTCATGACATATCGTTTTTTTACACTCAACTAGTATTTAAAATATCTAAAAACATCAACTAAATTCACATAAAAATTTATATGCTAACATAAATAGTACATTTGATATAAGAGGACTGTTATATATAAGGTCAATGACTCTATATTCTAGATGAACTCAAAAACATCATACAGTATCATACAAAAAACATTAAATCATTGTTAAATAATTTGGTCCCAAATAAGATAACTAAATTACTCCATGCAACATACCATAAAAGTGTTCCTAGAATTCATCATGATTCAATCCCTTAAAACATAAAAACATTATTTATCATCTATAGAATTCACAAAATATGTGTTTATGGTATCAAAATCTGTTAACCACATACCAATAATATGATTGTCGAAATTTCATTATATATTTACTACGATACATAAATGTCTATAAATATTGTTTTCATATTTTTCCGAAAAAATTTAATAATAGATATCATTATAAAAATGATTTATTATTCAATAGATGGAAACAAAACATACCAGTCATTAAAACCAATATAAAAATTTATGTTGATGAAATTATTCAAGATAAATAGTAGAAATTTTTATAATTTTATTTTTAGTAGTCATCATATAATCTATAAAAAAGATTTAAAAATGTTATCAATTATAAAATTTTTAAAATGTTGTAATTACTACCAAAAAATTCCATTTCATTACAATTTACCAAAATAAACATGTGATATGAATGTTGTTCTTTATCTGAAATACATATTTCATGATTACTAAAAAACCATGCTCAATATAATTTGAAACTAACAACTGATCATATGTGAAATCATTAAAATTTTCTCATTGCATCCCATCTGGTTATGTTTTGAAATATATATTGATTAAAAATAATAAAATCATAAATTTGAAATATCCCACTATAAGTACAGTTATGAAATTTATCCCTCAACTGATTCTTTATTATTTAGTTTCCTCATTAATTTTTTTATTCATCTATCTAACTAATATATCAATTTGAATTATTATGGACATCAACTTTTATCATAATACAAAATATGAAATGAAAAAATCATTTATTTTTTAATAGAAGGAAAGAATTATGTTTTTCTATAATTTTCATAAAACTAAAAGAACAATGTTTCTTGGAATATTCGGTTCATCATAATATTAAGTTTCTAGAAAAACAATTATAATAAATAGGATATATCTATTAACATGGCCAAAATTTAAGAATTCAATAGCTTTGTAAGATGAAAAAAATAATATTTATTTTACGACATGGGATTCCAAATATTTTAACTATGTAATCTCTCTATTTATGAATGAATGATAAATAATATAAGAATATTTATTTGTGGAAATAAAATATCTAAGACATTAATATAATATAAAATAAATTACATTATATTTAGTGTACTATAATTTTATCTTTATTATTTTCTCTGACCACTCAACATAAAATAATTCATGTTTAATATTTACGAAAATATATGAATTATCTACCATTTACATTTCGTTATCTTTGGTCATACCTTCTTTTTCTAACATGTTATAAAATATTTTATCAAAAAATTAATATTATCAAAAATGAATTACATGGCACATGTTCCAAACCAACATATTATACCAATATGTAGGGTCCTAAAAAATAGCTTTTATTATCTAATTATGAACTATACCGAAATAATTAATTTTCATCCCATTTATTGTTAGTCTAAAAGTAATAGGATTTAATTTTTAGAATTTATATTTTACTTGAAGTAATCATAGAACTTATAATGGATAATCCATTTCAATTATTCCATTTGTAGAAATATTTCTATTCCTCTCAAAAGTGTGATTCGTAGGAATAAAAATCTAATAAATGTAACAATAACTAGTCATTATACCATTTCCAATAATAAATTATTTTTTCTCAACCATAAATAATGTACATCATTTCAGACCACGTGTACTCAATCTAAATAAAATTCTATAATCCATAAAGTCAATAATTATCTGCATTATAAGATCTTTTGGTTTAAAATTCTGATCTGCTACATTATCAATTATAGAAAAATCATTGTTTCATAAAAAAATTAATTCATAAATTATTTTCTTCAAATAAATATCAATATATTAATTTTTTTATTTTCTTTAGTTAATATAAAAATATATATATGGTTACTTCATCATTTTCCATGTAATTATGTTGTACAGTGTAAAAATATTTTGCAAAATAATAAAAATGACAACATTAATCATGTACTAGAGAGAAAACATTAGTAGAAAGGCCCAAACGTGTGTTATGCGAATACAATCCAAATAATACTACACGTGATCATAGTTATTCCGTGAATCACCATTACATGATAATTTAATAGATTATTTATGGAAATATTTTATTTATTCCATTTCATCAATGTAGTTTTACTATGAGATAGAAATATAATTTTTCAATGTGATGTGATTGGAATGTTTATAAACTATTCAATAAAAAATACATACATTCCATACAATTCCTCTTTAATCCGTCATTATCCACCTACTAAAAAATTAACTAGTGATTCAAAATTTTAATAATTAGGATGTCATTATTTAAATAAACATGAATTTTTGGATAATTGAAACACAAATTATGAATCAGCCACATATATTTACATAAACATGTTATAAATTATTTTTTTGGAGAAAATGATATAACCTATAATAATTATGGATCAAAAAACTGATTTACATTCCAAATTCAAATTTAATATCCATATATTTTATAAAATCCTAATTTTTTCTCATCAGCCATCCATGATATAAGGAATCTTCACTAATTTAAAATATATATATATATATTTGAGATTGATATAATTCTTGATTTGGAATATCATTTTTAATTTTTTATTCTTTAATAGATGGACCAACATCCACATTTACTAAATTATCAAATGATGGATCAGGGACCAAATATTTTTATTTTCAACTTAATTTTATTCACCATGTTGATAAAAAATATAATCTTTTTAAAATCCATAACATAATGGATGAATTCCAAAATTTACAAAAAGAAATTGATCTCCCATTATTATAGTTTATATATAGAAATTTAATTGGACCCTAAAATTTAATTCTAAATTTGATAATGTAATTGATCTAAATTTTTCTAAACCCTCAAAATAGACTAGATATATATGTTACTAGTTGTTATTTTTTGATGATTTATCCAACAATGAGTACATAATATAAATTGATGCATACTTCCTAAGTCCATATTTTTATAAAAAGAACAAAAAATAAGAATAATTGTTACTAATTGTGATAAATTCCAAATTATTATTATATTTTAACACCTTATAATATTCTATGGAATATAATTAAAATGAGGCATTGAACTAGCATTAGAATTTATTGTTGGGAGGAGGCTCATCATTGTAAGAATAAAATATTAAATATATTATATCACATGAATGGTATTTTCCAAAAACAAAAGAATATCTATTGAATTGTTTCATATAAGGGAAATCCGATACCAATTTAGTATTTGGGACATGGTGTATACCATGGGGGAAACAACACATTTTCCTACATCGGGTGTTTGGTTAAATCTCAATCGATGGTAATTCATTTTATAATTATTTATAAATTTTTATAAAATATTTATATAACTCTCAAACCCTGAATCATAATATAAATTAGAGAACACATTTATTTTAGGGATTTAGGTTTTACTCTAGGTGTGTTATAACACTTCTCTATGTCAGGTTCTTTGTAATATAACTACAGTGGTTAATTCATTATATACTTTTATAAATATTATTTAAAAATATTTATGCTTCTGAAGAATATTGTATCATTTAATAAATAGGAGACCGTTGTTACGTATGGTATGCAGTGATTACCCTAGGCACCAAAAAATAATTTTTTATGTCGATTTCTTGGTGACATCATATGTGATGGTAATTCATTTAATATATGAATTTTATATTTTTTAAGGAAAATTGAATTATCTCAAAAACAGTGTGTTGTATCAAAAATTGTAGACTTTTTTTTACATTAGGGGTGTAGATTTTACCTTAGCCACAATGTAACATTTATTTGTGATTGGTGTTTGGTAACATCGCACATGAGGGTATCTATTTTAATATTTTATAAACCTTATATATAATACAGATAATATACTAATTTACTAATATATACTAATTATGTCTATTTATTAATTAATTATTAAAAAATCACACGGATTAATAATAATTTTTTGTTACTAATATATTCTTATCAGTTATTTTAAAATTTTCAAAATTATTGGTATTTTATATGATTTTCATAAATAATGATTTAACACTAATTATTTATAGATTTTATTTAATATTTATTAATTAATATTTATTATTTTAATTACCGTTAATTTTAGGTTTATAGAAAATATATTTTTTATTTATTTCTTTAATTTTTATCATTATATGTTTTATAATCAAATATATTTTCATACAGTTTTTAAACAAATATACATATCAAAACTATACATACATACAGAGACACACACACACACACACAGATATATATTTGAAAATATATATACATATATCCAAATCCATATAGGTTATTTTTAAAATGATTATATATTTTTATTCATATTTTAATATATATATATATCCAAAAATTTACAAAACTATATTTAATACTTTAAATTAAATGAAACCCAGTTATAATAAAACAAGAAACATGGTTTATCATCAATATCATGATCCATGAATTATCAGAAATCAATAAAAATAATATCACAATAACCATGATATAAATTTTGGAAAGTGGAAATATTTTTTCCAACCTTATAAATATCATATATCCCTATAATTAATTTCAATAATCATCATATTATAAAAAATAATATAAAATAATAAACATTTAGTAACCCTATATACAAATTAAAATATATATTAAACCTAAAAGAAAAAATAATGACAAAAATATCTCCAATCAAATGAAATGAATTAATATAGGGCCATTACACACTGAAATAAGGAATTATGAGCATACAGTAACCCTAAATATCATATAGTCCTTAAATCTCTATTAATTTTATTAACCTAGGTTTTGACAAAACATGGGTTTTCTATATTTAATGTAAAATCATATATGTAATGAAGGAGGATAGAAGCAGAGTTCATAGCTGGGAGATAATAGACTAAATCTGCAATAAATCAAGTGAAATGTTCATTTTTAGGTGACATGGTGTTGTGGTTGATGGGGGATGATCGTTCAACTATGAATAGAGTTTGGGAAATGAAATAGAGGAGGAAAATATCATATAATGTGCTTTTATTAATTTTTTACAAGATGTTAGGGGTAAAATTTAGACTATCACCAAAGGGTTTTCAGAAATCCATTTGTGATAGACTATATTATCTATTGAAAAATGTTACATTAAATAATATTTGAGAATGATAAAAATACATTTCTAAAAAAATATTTCTCTTATTATACCCATATTTAATTGAATTAAACCTAACAAAAATATTTTATATGGAACTAAAAATCCCAATCCAAATTTTTTTATGAATAAATTTGATATCCATCACAGATAACTCAGTCAACCAAACCATTTTTTGTTGGGTATTTAGTTTTTCAAAATTAGGTCATTGAAAATATAAAATATTCATGTGGTCCCATAATGTTTTTTCTTGAATCATTTTTACTGTAGTGATACTTCTATATACTGTTTGAACTGATAAATCAATTCTTCATGTAAAATAGAAATTTCTAATTTTCTAGGGAAAATAGGTAGATATAAGAGTTTTAAGGATCCAGAATCATATAAAGAATTAATTAAACATGAAAATATGACAAAAGTACCATCCACTAATTTATTTAGTACTTCAAAATTTTCCATAGTGATCAAATAAGTGTTTACTTCAACCATTGTCTTCTTTTGTGGTGGATTCACATGATTCTTGGGGAATTTTTTTCTTCATCCCCCATCTCACTATTGTTAAAACACTAAATAAAGGTGTTCTAATTATTCCATTTTATTTTATTTTAATGGATACCCATTTTTAATTACTTTAATCAGACTCCCAATCCCATCAAACTTTTCCCTGTGTTATTCTTTCCATAATTTTCAAATTGTGGAAATTTCTATTTAATTTTCTTCTGATTTTACATAATTCTTTTTTCATTGTATTGGTATGACCTCTTATACTTTTAAATTAAATTAAATATGACTAATATAGTGAATTAATTCATTGTTTTGATGGCGCATATTGTTATTTGATCATATGATGAAAAAGTATAAGAGACCAATACACTTAGGAGACAGGGTTTAAACCCTATAAATAAATTATCAACAATGCTCTCCACGTCAAGTATGTGATCTTTAGAATTAAAAGATAACCATTTAAATTTATACTCATACTAATTAACAAATCCTATTTTCCTATTCATTATGACGAATAATTTCCTACTTATTATAGTATTTTTTCATGAGGGAATTGTTTGTCGAGAATGTATCGTTAAATTATTTACAATCCATTGGTTTTATATCCTCTTCCTCCATATTATTCGTGAGCAATGATTACTATTCATCTGATAAACACTGGGAGAATATATCACATTCCAATTCCAATTCCAATCCATAAATATCTTCACTAGAGGCATAATCCAATCCTCTGTATCTATTAGATTATTAGTCCCACCAAATGATAAGGGATTATATATCATGAAGTGATCCAAAATTGAAAATAATTGTTTGTAACATGTTTCTCTATCCAGGTATGGTAACATGTAATTACATGAATGAGCTCCCACAATATGGACATAATTTTCTTAGTACCAATACCTTCTATATCAGCATTATCATTTTAGAAATTTAAACATTGTCCATGTGTATTGGTACCCTTCTTCTATCTAGGAACCATTTAAAAAATTTGAATATATTGGATTAACTCATAAAATATTGAACTATAAATCCTAATTTACAATTATATGTGTGTTTTAACACATAAAATAAAATAATATTTTTGTAGTGTTACGATCATAGCTATTAACATGGTTTCTTATGATATAATTATTTTCAATTCCATCATAATGGATTATAATGAAAATGTGCTATATTCTGAGAATGTCCACTAGAAATGTTAAACCATCTTTGAAGTAATAAACTTTTTTAATTCACAAGGTTTTTTAGTTCAAGTCTAATGCACCCTTTTTGGGGTTATTACCCCTTGGAACATATGTTTCAGTACTACATCTTCATATAGTATCCAAATATCGATGTTTTTCTCAGGAAAAAAAAATTATTTTTTTTATAAAAAATCATTAAGATGTTAATCTTTACATATAATAAAATTATATCATACGGTTATATACCATAATATATAATAAATTTAATCTATTTCAAAATAATTATAGTAAACATCTGTTGATAACAACTTTAATAACCTAAAATCTAATAACCTATACTCAATCCCCATTTAGTAAATTGATATAGATACATGGGACAAATCCTAATGTATCAATTATTTTAGTAGTATTATATTTATAGATATATAAATTATACCCATTGGAAAAAAAATATAATATGTAGAAAAATATAATTATTTGAAACCTTGGAATCACAATCAAATATTTTATTTTCTTACATTGAGTAATGGAAGGAAAATATGATATATCAAATTCTAAGTAATGATTATGTACATCAAAACCTAACATGAATAATTATAGAATAGTTAACATTTAATGGTATATAACTAAGCACACATTTCATATAAATAATATGAATATGATGATAATATAATGTAAAATAAATATAAAATGGAAAATAACCAAAAATACATTCTATATTATCAATAAACAAAGGATAAAATTAATCGAATGTTAATATCATAGAGAATATCTTATAGATAATAGAAATAAATTAATTTTTAATGATGTAAATTATTAATTTATAGAACTCATGATTATAGGATTCATGACAGCTCCACTATCATGATATTTCAGAAGATAGATTAAAACAATTGGGTAAAAACTAATATTTTTCCTCAAAAAAATTTTCATCACACCTATAAATACATCGTTGGATTTCTATAAATGCTACAAACCAATAATTACATGTCCAAAGAATTCATACTATATATAATAAATGATTTATTTACTAAAATATCTGGCCTATAAAAATATATCAAAATTATGTAAAAACATTGATTAATCAACTTTTCCCAAGTTATTCAAATAAATTTCAATGATAACAACATTTGTAACAATGTTATATGATGTATAAAATATTTCAATCCATAATAAAAATAATTATGATAAACCTGAATTAAAACATTAGACATCATTAATAAATAAGTATTGATGTTATATATATCAATGGGTAAGTATATAAACCACAAAAAACTGAATAGTTTCATATTTAAAAAATTTCTTATTGAAATAGAAGTTGATATGAAATACATCAAAATTATCATAAAATTGATCTGAGAATTAATTAATCAATATATTTTGTTTATAAAATTTTAATCTATATAGAACATTTGGAAATTCAAAAAGATTAATAATAGTCTATATAAACATAATATTAGAAAATAAAATGAAATATATAGATTAATATATCATAATAAAACGAAACTCAGTCACGCAGTTATTCAACACATGCTAATATTCATTAAAAATCTCATTTTATTAAATAATTAAAATTTAAAAATAAAATACTAGTAATTAATAATGAATCATGATATTTCATGAAAAATTGGAAGTATATACACCATTTATAATAAATTAGGTGCATAAAATTACAATATTACACAATGAAAATAAATTCAGACAGAGTCCCTTAAGTTGAGTTTGGCTAGTCACGTACATTATTTATCATCTGGAATAATAAATATTCCTTAATTATATACATAAATAAGAAATAAATTCAGGTATTTAATAACATTCATCTCATTTATTACCATTTTATATACAATTACTTAATCTATCATGTTTACACCCTGTGTTTTGATGATATTTAACATATAAGATGAAAATATTCAATTGGAAAAATCATGGTCTTGGAGGTCATTATTTAAACATCATAAAAATTATTATAATGACATATTTACCCAATTTATAAATCAATATGAATTTTAGAACATGTAATGTAAAAAGGTTTTGGTATGTGAATAATGTTATGATAAAAGATATGTAAGCATGAGAAATGTTTCCATTTTTCAACGATTTTTATGGAAATGAGGTAAGTAATATTTTACGTATTTTGGATGATAATAATACCGTAAATAAGATATTATTAACTTAAATATACATATATATATATATATATATATCATCCTTTTTTGTTGAGGAAACGTGAGTTACATCGCTTCATGATGGTGGTAGTCCCCACTTACACGAATGACGTTATCGTATTTCAGTTACTTAAAAGAGAAGAAGGAAAATTATATATTATATTTTTAGAGTTAATAGTAAATAAAAAATATCATTATAATGTCATTTATATTACATATATTAAATAAAATTTAACATATTTCCTATCATGTAAATTTTTAGAGAACAAAAATTCATATCACTTTATGCAACATTAGTTTTCTAAACACATGAGGTACGTCATTATATCCCCAACAGAATGAAATGTTTAAAATATTTATTTGATATAATAAATACATATGATTATTAATGTTGTAAATATAATATATATGTGTATGTATACATACATTATATCCATAATAATTTCCAGCTATGATAGGTGTTGATGGAAAACATGTCATATTAGTTCACGAGGTGGTAGCCTTCCACACACATGAGCAAAGATATCATTTCCCAATAGAGGGAAGAGGGGATATATATAAGAAATTAAATAAAAATACTAAATTGTTATTATATGGGTGTTATTAGTGTTATTATCATATAATAATTTAAATTATCTGAAAGAGGTGGGAGAAATAATAATAAAAAATGCTTAGATAATAATTTTACCTCTTATCGGAGATCCTCATTAAGATTTTTCCAAAAGTATTCAAAAAATCGATTTTTAAAACAAACAAAGGAATATTGGTTGTTGGTATTAGAGTTTTAATTTAATTTTTCTAAGTATTTGATAATCCAAAAACGTTTTAATCTGTGAAGTAGAGAGGATAGCAGTGGTATTTTATAAGTGAGATGAGTGGCACACTTTTAATTTGCGAAATGTAAAAAGTGTACCACATTTTTAAAAGTCAAAAAAATTCAAAATGGATTATTCATGATAATTATTTTTTAAAAACCTGATATTTTTTTTAAAAAAAGGTAATAGACAAATTTATAGGTCACTTTAACTCTTATGTTATTATTTTAGCCTCCGATAAACCCATTTTTACATTAACTGTGGTAATAAATTATTTCAATTTTCACAATTCATTATGGTCAAAATTTAATTAGATTTATTTGTGAAATATTTATTTACCCGAATAAAATTATACAATTACTTTTTCTAAAATCAATTGACATATGTGGTATATTTATATTTAAATCAAAACCCAGCATTCCTGATAAACGATCAGGGTTTCAGGATGATCATTCTCATAAGTTTGGAAGGTTTTAATATCAAACTTCAACATTAAATTTATTCCAATGAACTAATTCTATTTATTATTACATTATTTAGTTAATTTTACATTAAAACCAATTTTAAATATTAGTTCACATTATAAATAATTTAAATGAAATGGAATCATTCAAATTCAAAACATTATTTTCCCTAATAATAAAAAAATGTAACATTTCATAAAAAAAGCAATAAACACCCTTGGATAATTTCTATATTAGATTAGAAATTGAATTTTTTATCAAATAAATTATGTTAAATTGTCAAAAAATAATTTCATCATATGTTCAAAACAAGAAATTTTTTTCATTATAAAATTAATAAATATTTCTTTTTCAATAAGACTTTTTTTTATTTATAAATGATCTGAATCCATTTAATTTAATTTATACATGTATAGACCAAATAATTTTCATAATTTTGTAAATACCACTAAATCTATCCATATTAATATTTATTATATAATGGATTCATTTAAATAGTATTTTTATAGATTATTTTCTTTTAAAAGAGATGTTGAATGCATCAAATACTATCAAAGAAGTTGAATTTATTAAAAACTAAATAAGCAAAAAATTCATTCGGCGATAAATTTATATATTGAGAAAAATGTCATTCATTTATATTTTATTGAACTTTTTTTAATAAGGATCATGGTAATTTGGGATCACTATGTGGTCGATTATGATAACAAGAATTAGGGAATCTATCTCAATGAAATGTAGTCAGAACCAAAAAAATATTGAAAAACAAAGAGTGGTATATGTTAAACTAGGTTTAATATAATTTATTGTGTAATAAATATAGGCTAAAAGGCTTGTGATATTAATTTATATATAATTAGGTTAAATCAACCTGTGGTTATTTATGTAAATTCTCTCATAATGGTCATCACTCATGTTTAATATTTTTTAAATGGTTAAACCCTAGTGGAACGAAGATAAAAATAGATTTCACCAAAAATGTAGAGGAACCCCGATGAAATAACTAATGGTATAAGATACGAGTTGATAAATAATTTTATTATTATAAAATATATATTAAAAATGATTACTAGAAATGTGAACATAGGAAAAAAAACACATTAGAGAAGAGAAGGATACATTCACATTGAAATTTGGATGACAATGATGGTAAATAATTATCGATTAAATTTACTAAATATAATAAATGTTTGAGAAAGAATGGGGGGAATTTATTTAATGTGTCTTGTAAATTATACAATTGTGGAGTTAGAGGTCGTAAGGCTCGAAAGTGAATGGGAAAGAGAAATATCTAAAAATATGTTTCCTTGATTGAAATGTAGATGGTAATTAGATGAGTCAATTTCATAATAATATATATAATGAAATAAATCGTCACTAACAACAATTAGAATTGTGAAAATCCAATAAAACTAGTACCAATTTTGTGGATAATGAGTTTTTAATAAATATATTACAATGTCTATATTATGTATATTTTTAAAAACTAGAAGATATTTAGATTAAAATAAGAAACATAATTAATAGGATTATTATTTAGAAATTCTTATAGGTTTATTGGATTTTATTCATTATTTATTGAAATCATTTTCCATTATAAGATTATATGATAAATTTGGAATGTGGTAACTTTATTTATAAATTTCTAAAAATATTTTTTCATACTTTATAATCTAACTCCACATCCCATATTTACCCTAGATTAATTAAGGGTGTATAGATTATTATGAGTTCCCTATATAAATTACTCTAAATTTTCGAATAAAAAATTTGAAAATAAATAAATTTTTAATAGGGGAGGGGGGAATGTAATACCTTTAAATTTTTATATATGATACCTCTAAATACATTAATGTTTTTATATCATCCTCTTTATGAAAAAATTAATTAAAATGAAATAGTGATATTTTTACACAATTAAAACATTTCCAATGAATGAGTGGTTATGAATAAAAGTGACATAATTATGAAATGACTATACAATAGAAATAAATGAAATATTTTATTGGAATGATATTCAATTGGTGAAAATAAAAATACTATCATGATCATTTTATACATAGAAATGTATTTTTTCTAAACATTTCCTTTAAATATGATTTCCATTTGGATTTTATGAATCACTTAATTAATGATGATAAATGATATTAGACATGATTAATTCATTAATATATATTAAATTAGTGAATAATTAAAAAATTAATTTAAATAGACAACATTATAGAAAATTTATTTTCCTATAAAATCATGTATCCATTAAATCAAAATTTTATTTAAAAAATAAATTATAAAATTTATAATTTTAATTATTAGAAATTATGATTAATTTTTTACACATAATATTAATATTTACTTGTGTTGAATTTTTAAGATTTTTAAAAATTCAATGCTTTTTATAAGTGGTTCGAAAAATATCATATTTATAAATAAGATAACTTTTATGACATTATAAATATAATATTATGAATAGTAAAAATATTATACCTATTTAAAAAGGTCATATATTAATTATATATTTAACAAATATAATTTTAGAAAATATTATTAAATTTATAATACCATATTTAATATTGTAGGATGTATATTATATTTTTTAAATAAATTCATACACATCATATTTTTATATTAAAATAAATGTTTTTAAAACTATATATTTTGAAGAGAACGAAAATTCATTAAAATATGTAATAATTGGATCTGAATTATCTAATATGGTCAACTATATTTTTAGGAATAAATTGTAACACCCCAGGTAAATAAAGAATATGACATTTTCACATTTATCCATATTTGTGAATAAAATATTAATATAACTTTAAAGGGGACGCTATGCTCGATGGAGTACCCAATACGCAACAACAAGTTTATTGGGATTCTTACGTTGCACTCTAATAATAAAATAATATTATTTAAAATTGTAGTTAACACCTAGCCGCTGTAATGGCGGGAATGAACATAACTAACTACAAAATGATGATATATGGTTGTCAAATATTTTTACTTTTTACTATAAATGTTAAATGATTAAAAATGCGAATGAATCCAATTTTAAGCGTAAACATTCTAATATTCATTAAAAGGTCGATTAACCGCCTTTTGATGACGAACCTCTTTTAAATCCACTTTTTGACAATTTTATGTGTTATATTTGACAAAATAAAATTCTTCTTTAGAATCGGGACATCAAAATTTACTTTGTGTAAATTTTGGGTATTTTTCCGGTAATGTTCATTTTTTTAATGAATAGTGAAAAATGTTGTATTTTAATTAAAAACCTCTTTTTAATATAATTTAATTATATGATTATATTATCTTTTGAATTGGGATCAAAGTGAAATTAGAATATATTTTTACCATTTAATCCAATAGTGGTCGTTGGAATTAATTTCATCTTGAAATTGGACTTAAACTAGTGTCAATATTTTGATACTTATTGTTCCATAAAAACACGCTATTTGCTCTGACAACGGGAATTAATTATTAAATTAATTAATGTAACTTATATGTTTTGAATTTTGTAAAATAGAAATCATTTTTTAATTCGGAATATCAAATATAGCCTATGGTGAATTTTTGGTAATTTTCTGAAAAACATCAATTTTTGATGAATAGTGAACCACTAAGTGGTAGTTAAAGAAACTGATTTTTCGTTTAAGTGAAACTTAACCACTTCTGTGATTTGAATTTTAAAAATCTGACATACATGGTTGTCATTAAGAAGTAAAATGTGGTTCAATGGGATTAAAATAATTTTTGGTGAATAGTAACTTTTAAGTTTACTAATCGCGATTAGAGGTAATTAGTGTAATTTAAGGTAAAAATAATGTTTTAATAATATTAAATGGCCTAGACACATGTCATACCCTCATTGGATGTGTCACGGACAACCACGTCAATCCATGGGTCATCTTGGGGTCCCCACGGAGCCACTTTGGTTGGAAAATGACATTAATACCTTTTTATTTAATGTTAAAATTAAAATGTCACAAACATGTGTTGTTTTACTAAAACAATTTTTATATAGGGTTATACAAGTCATATTTCTGACTATAATTATTCATTAGAAATATGAAATTATTTCCTACATCATGATATTTTTTTATAATTTTTAGACACTAAATAAATTAAATTATTTATGACACCATGATGATGCAGCGATTACCTCATTATTTAAAGATTTAAATAAAATGAAAAGATAATGAAAAATATAAGACCTACACTTGTCACAAACCTATTGTATGGGTCTATTACGAAATATTATCACCTTATCCTAGAAATATATCCTTTTGGTACCTTTAAAATCTGAAAATCATTTTATAATAAAGTAATATTTTATAACTTTCCAAGAGTGCCCCTCCGTTTCTCTTATAAAAGGTCCCCACCTCTACCACCATAACCACACCTCTCAAGTCTTTGGCTCAGCCAACCCCTGACCATTTAATCTCTCCAAATACCTCTATTCATCATTGAATCCTCACCTTTGGGAAGAATCCTTTCCAAGGAAGCCTTTGAGCTCAAATCAAGAAGAGTTACCCGATTTTAAGGTAATGTCTTCACTTGTGTTCTTTTGTTTTATTTTTCTTCTACAACCCTCTAAACTCTTTTTATTCCTTTATTTTGTAACAAAACCAGTATCTTCAATATACTAGGATGTTTTTATGTGAAAGATTCGAGCTACACTTACACAAACCTTCATCTAATGGTTAAAGAACATACTGTTACTGTTGATGGTGAATTACTGCCTCACGAAACGATGATTGTTCAATATTCTTTTAACACCTTCAATGGTGGCCATTTAGAAGTCACTATATTTATATATGATATATAATATGTTTATTTTTTCCTTAATCTTATGTATTTTTCATTTATGGCATACCTTTATGGTTTCCATTATGGGTAAACGTGATATCTTCATCTTAGGATGTGCAGACTACCGCCTCCTCAAAGTGATTTGATTCGTTAATTCCATATATGGGATGTATAAAGGATGAAATTGATGGTATTACATATTTTGTCCTACTAAAATTATAACATACCTTTATAACATTATTATTTCATTCCATTGTATACAAAAAAAATGAAAGTAGCGTTCATGCGTACGTACGGCTTACCATCTCCATGAACGGTACATTTCATTTCTTATCTCCAAATGTAATGTACTATTATAAGTAAATATATATAATGGATATTTATGTAATATATTACATGTAAATGATAGATATAATTCTAGAATTATAATATATATATCTCTCATTTTCTTTTAATTCCATTAATATGACAAAAAATGAAAGTAGCGTTCATGCGTACGTACGGCCTAGCGTCTCCATGAACGATGCTTTTAAATTTTTTTCCATATGTCATGGAATAGTATAAAATGAATATATAATAGATATATATGATATTTATAACATTAATACTATTCTGGATATGATGTACCTATAACTACATGGAAAATTCTTTTCCAAAAAGTTCAATTTTTACTCATGTACCGAACATCGACAAAAACATCTGATATGAACTCACTTTATTAACCAATTATTATAACATTATAATATGTGATATAAAATGAATAATAATATTTAAAAAAGTTCCTTAAGCAATTATAAATTTACCAAAGTTTATTATTTATGAATATAAAGAAATGAACAAGGCAAGTCAGACTTGAGGTAAGGGATCCTACCTCTCTCATTATTTTTAAGAACTCTCTTTTATGTCATTTCCTTTAAGCACATCTTTCTTATGTTTGGGTATGTTATTATATATTCCACTTTATGTAAATTTTATGTTAATATGATGAGATACCCTATTTGATCTCATCAATCCACTTTTTTATGTTTTAAGTGGCGTCGTTAGGCTGCCGAGTTTTTGTAAGGGATTTTTCATCTCGCTTTTATTCCTGTGAGATTTATACTACATTTTCCACCATTTCCTTTGAGTGGTATATGTACTTCCCATTATTCTATTCTTTGTGTAATATAGTTTCTTTTATGAGTATTTTCATCAATGTTGTATTGTCCTTCTTTCATGGGGTGTATGTTTCAAAAGATACCAAAGTCGGTAAGGGAACCTTTCACCCTCCTCTTTTTAAACGAATTCTTTTGTTATGTCTTTTAATTTACATATTATTATGTTGGGATATGTTCTTCTATATCCTTATTATTGTAAAGTTTATAGTTATTATATTCCATTCACTCTCTCATCGACTACTTTTCTGAATTTTGAAGTGATGTCGTTAGGCTGTCGAATTTTTTTACAAAGGAACGTCTTAACCCAACTTCGATTTCTTTGGGTTCGAGTTGTACTTCTTGAAAATGTAATCCTATGAATATGTGTGAATTAAATATGATTGTTTCAGAATTAATATCCACTTATATTGGGTGTATTTATATTTCTCACACATTATTATGTGACAGATTTATCCTTAATTTAAGGATACCATCTTTATAATGGATTTCATCTCAATTTACATTTCTATTGAGACTTCATTGTTGTTATGCACCAATTCACTCTTACATGGTGTGTGTACTGTCCTTTGAAATATTATATCATGAATCCCTTTATTCTCATGATATTATAATGTTCGGATTAAATGTTATTCCGCAATTATTTGTATTCAAGAGTCTCATTTTGTTAAAAACTCTTTAACAAAAATATCATTTTAAATGTTTTAAATATTTATTATAATAAATCATTTCCTTTAATGTCCATGTTTTCAAAATGGGTTTTAGTGTTTATTTATATGGACATTAATGTCTTAAAATTATAATTCCATTAAAATCTTCAATGTGGTATGGGACACTTTGATTGAAAAATATCTTTTAAATGGTTTTTGAAAATGGATTGATTAATCCAATATCTTGGAATTACTTATTGTGATTGAAAATGAAATGTTTTTATCGAAATGTTTATATTTTCAATATTTTATGTGTAATGATGGTACTTGGACATTTTACGGGTTGTTACGTGATAAACCATATGACGGGTGGTGCTGTGAATACCAGGATGGGTGGTTACGTTATAACCTCTAATACATTGGGTATGGAAGTTGACCGTATGGATATTCCATTAAGTATGTGTGGAAGTCAACCATATGGTTATTCCATTTAAGTATGTTTATGTCCCAAGTTACCTTTATATGTTATGTGTTCTTTATATGGGTTTTATGATAATATTTGGTTACAAAAGGGTGAGTAATGATATTTCATTCAGTGAAGAGTTTTTACTACTTCATAAAGGTGAAAAGTATTACTTAGGTAAAGTACTCATGGTTTACTCGTTATTTTTGAAAAACTAATAGTTTTCCTTCTTTGTGTATCTGTTACTGGGATTTTTATGCCCATCCCATGTATTTGAAATGTTTTCCACAGGACTTAATGATGAATAGGGTCAAGGATGGGATCAAGGAAAGACAATGTATCTAAAATATGGAACTAAACATGTTTCTTTGTAAGTGTTTTTATTTTATTTTATTGAAACATTGTAGAAGTGTCTACTATGCAATCTTTTGAGATGTAATAGTTATGAACTAATTCTCTAATACTCTAAACCTGAAAATATCCTCAATGAGAATTATTCATTTAATTTATTATTAAGTAAGGTTTATGGATGGGGCCTTATAGTTGGTATCAATGGTCGGTTTAGATATCTTTAGAGGTTAGGGTATTCTTTAAGCATATGTGAAATTACCGTAATGGTTAGGATTTCAGAAAGAGCCCTAGTTTTAGATAAACTGAATGAGTAAGTATATCATAGTGTTTATCTTACTCATTAGTACATGATGGTTTTGTTGATATACTCACACTGACCTTTTTGGTTTTAGTAAATGGCTGGATCTAGCAGGCACCAATGTAATAGAGGATGTGAAGGAAACTGTGACAGTTTTCTGAGCGACCAACTGAATGATATGGGAGCTGCAATGAGAACTCTTATGTTTATCCTCAACCAACTATATGGAGTCATGATTGACCACCTAAACCTTTGTGATTTCTATAAGTCATCATATATGCGAGAAACAAATCCCTATGGAACTACAGGTAATAATCATAAAGGTATGTGTGTTCAAAAACCTATGTGTCAATGATGTGGAAAGAAACACCTAGGAAAATGTTTCAATGGGACATAAATATGCTATAGATGTGGAAATGAATTCCATAAAGCAAGAACCTGCCATGGGAGAAGGAAAGATCCCATTGACTTGAGGAAAGGGAAAGAAGTTCTTTCTGAGGGATCAATTGAATGTTTTAAATGTGGTGTGGATGGTCATTATTCAAACACATGTCCTATGAAGAATTTTTGTGAATGGGATCACCAAGATCGTACAAATATTCGTTTACCAATACCTAATGCCATTTCGATTGAGGATGAAGAAACTGACAATGACCAATCAAAGGTATGGATTATTTCATAACATTTGTTTTCCTATTTTGAAATCTTAGGATATGATTCATGATTTTGTTTGTAGGAAAGAAGTATTTCAGAATAAGTTGGAAAGGAATGGTTAATGGATCATGAAGAATGTTGAATGAGTAAGAAGTCAACATATAAGGGCTTCAAGAGTTACGGTGAAATTCTTAAGAGTACTAAGTCTCTTTTGATGATGGGGTTACATTAGAAGACTTTTTATAGTATGTGTAACCCTGATGTTTGATATATGAAAATTTTATTCAAGGAATAGTTATCTGTTCTTTTGTGGACACAGTTATAAAGAACCATTTGGGTTTATATGATCCTTACTTTTGAGGTAATTATGGGTTACTATACGTTATGATGGAAATTGAAAGGCATGAGATAAAATTGAGGTTGATTTATGTTATGGTTATTTTTGATGATTTTACCTCTTTTTGGGGAATGATTTGAGAATTATATAGTCTGGAAAAAGGACAACACGCAGACCGTGAGACAACCCGTCGTGTCGGATAAAGCTGCGGGAATCGAACCCACAACCAATGTGCGACTGGTATTTATCACCTACCACTGGACTACGTGAAGTCCCTGGTTAGTTTGACTAATTCTTTTTTGTTAGATGATTTTAGGAATCAAGAGTAAGTTTATTTTGGGTTATCTATGGAAATGATTAACCTATCATCGAGGATATGTGATTAGGTTAATTACTTTTCCATATGTTAATTTAAGAGCAACTGATGTTATTTAGAGATAAAAGTTCATTTGTACCTTGGAAGACTATGTGAGTAAAGCCTTGAAATATTTGGGTTTCAATCTTTGTTTGGTTTAATTTGACGAATTTTATGGACAATTGTTTATCGAATGGTCTTCATTGAAATTTGTGTTTTTTTTTGGACAAATTTTGGAGATTAAGAATATATTTTCTTTTTATAAAGGATTATACTTTTGTGGATTATCTGATCTCATACTAACAATTTTGGTTTTGGATTCTATCTAAAGACATGGGAAATATGTAGTTCTCTTTTGTGGATTGGGTGATTCTCAAGCAATTGATTATAGTACTCTTAATGCGAACAAGTCCTCCTAAATACTCGAATTTTGGTGAAAATATTAGATTGATTAAGGAATCTAGTAAAAGTTGAAAGTCTACGTGACAAGTAAGTATGTTTAATTATGATTTAGTTAAGCTCAAAAAAATAAATTCCTCAATGAAGAGTAACTTAAAACCAAAAATTTTGTCTGTTAACTTTTCCTACTGGGGAATCGAATACCGTTTAACCCATCACAAGTTTGTGATTTTCTTATGGTTAACATTCTCCTAGACATGTTTTCTATTACTCTCCATCAGAACATGACCATTTGTTTTTTCCTCCATTTCCATACTTTCATACTTGGAATCCTAGTATGGGTTAACTCAGGTGACCTTTGTACTTATCTTTCTTTATTTTAAATTGATTGTTTTACTGACTCTTGTTCCGATGTGGGATTTTCAATGAAGTTTCCAAGCCCAATTTTAAAATTACGAGGATGCAATTCCCAAAAGATGGGATGGATGTAACACCCCAGGTAAATAAAGAATATGACATTTTCACACTTATCCATATTTTTGAATAAAATATTAATATAACTTTAAAGGGGACGCTATTCTTGATGGCGTACCCAATACGAAACAACGAGTTTCTTGGGTATCTTACGTTGCACTCTAATAATAAAATAATATTATTTTAAATTATAGTTAACGCCTAGCCGTTGTAATGGCGGGAATGAACAGAACTAACTACAAAATGATTATATATGTTTGTCAAATATTTTTAATTTTTACAATAAATGTTAGAGGATTAAAAATGCAAATGAATCCAATTTTAAGCGCAAACATTCTAATTTTCTTTAAAAGGTCGATTAACCACCTTTTGATGACGAACCTCTTTTAAATCCACTTTTTGACAATTTTATGTGTAATATTTGACAAAATAAAATTCTTCTTTAGAATTGGGACATCAAAATTTACTTTGTGTAAATTTATGGTATTTTTCCGGTAATGTTCATTTTTTTCATAAATAGTGGAAAATGTTGTATTTTAATTCAAAACATCTTTTTAATATAATTTATTTATATGATTAGATTATCTTTTTAATTATTTTCAAAGTGAAATTAGAATATATTTTTTCCATTTAATCCAATAGTGGTCGTTATAATTAATTTCATCTTGAAATTGGACTTAAACTAGTGTCAATCTTTTGATACTTATTGTTTCATAAAAAACACGCTATTTGCTCTGATAGTGGGAATTAATTATTAAATTAATTAATTTAACTTATATTTTTTGAATTTTGTAAAATAGAAATCATTTTTGAATTCGGAATATGAAATATAGCCTAGGGTGAATTTTTGGTAATTTTCTGAAAAACATCAATTTTTGATGAATAGTGAAACCACTCTATGGTAGTTAAAGAAACTGGTTTTTCATTTAAATGAAACTTTACCACTTCTGTGATTTGAATTTAAAAAATCCAACATACATGGTTGTAATTAATATGTAAAATATGTTTCAATGAGATTAAAATAATTTTTTTGGTGAATAGAAACTTTTAAGTTTATTAATCGCGATTAGAGGTAATTACTGTATTTTAAGGTAAACATAATGTTTTAATAATATTAAATGACCTAGAAACATGTCATAACCTCATTATATGTGTCATGGATGACCAATAAAATCCATGGGTCAACTTGGGGACCCCATGGAGCCACAGTTGTTGGAAAATGACATTAATACCTTTTTATTTAATGTTAAAATTAAAACGTCACAAACATGTCTTGTTTTACTAAAACAATTTTTATATGTGGTTATACAAGTCATATTATTGACTATAAATATTCATTAGAAATATAAAACGATTTACTACATCATTATATTTTTTGTATAATTTTTAGACACTAATTAAATTAAATTATTTATGACACCATGATGATGCATCGATTACCTCATTATTTAACGATTTAAATGAAATGAAAAGATAATGTAAAATATAAGACCTACACTTGTAAAAAACCTATTGGACGGGTGTATTTCGAAACCTTATCACCTTATACTCGAAATATATCCTTTTTTTACCTCTAAAATCGGAAAATAATTTTATAATAAAGTAATATTTTGTAACTTTCCAAGAGTGCCCCTCCTTTTCTCTTATAAAAGGCCCCCCACCTCTACCACCTTACCCAGACCTCTCAAGCCTTTGGCTCGGCCCAAAACATTCCATTTCATCTCTCAACATCCCTCTATTATTCATTGAAGCCTCACCTTTGGGAAGAATCCTTTCCAAGGAAGCCTTTGAGCACAAATCAAGAAGAGTTACCCGATTTTAAGGTAATGTCTTCACTTGTGTTCTTTTGTTTTATTTTGCTTCTCCAACCCTCTAAAATATTTTTATTCCATTATTTTGTAACAGAACCAGTATATTAAATATACTATAATGTTTTTATGTGAATTATTCGAGCTAAACTTACACAAACCTTCGTCTAATGGTTAATGAACATACTGTTTCTGTGGATGGCGAATTACTGCCTCACGAAACGATGATTGTTCAATATTCTTTTTACACCTTCAAAGGTGGCCATTAAGATGTCACTATATTTATATATGATATATAATATGTTTATGTTTTCCTTAATCTTCTGTATTGTTCATTTATGGCATACCTTTATGGTTTCCATTATGGGTAAACACGATATCTTCATTTTAGGAAGTGCGGACTACCGCCCCCTCAAAGTGATTTCATTCGTTAATGCCATATGTGGGAAATATAAAGGATGGAATTAATGGTATTACATATGATATCCTACTTAAATTATAATATACCTTTATAAAATTATTATTTAATTCCATTGAATACAAAAAAAATGAAAGTAGCGTTCATGCGTACGTACGGCTTACCGTCTCCATGAATGGTACATTTCATTTCTTATCTCCAAATGTTATGTAATATTATAATTACATATATATAATGGATATATATGTAATATATTACATATAAATGATCGATATCATTCTGGAATTAATATATATATATATATATATCTCATTTTTTTAATTCCATTAATATGACAATAAATGAAAGTAGAGTTCATGCGTATGTACGACCTACCGTCTCCATGAACGGTGATTTTAATTTTTTTTCCAAATGCTATGTAATAGTATAAAATGAATATATACTGGATATATATGATATATAAAACATAAATACTATTCTGGATTTGATTTACCTATGACGACATGCAAAATTCATTTCCAACAAGTTCAATTTTTACTCATGTAATGAACATCGACAAAAACGTCTGATATGAACTCACTTTATTAACCGATAATTATAACATTATAATATGTGATATAAACTGAATAATAATATTTAAAATAGGTACTTAAGCAATTATAAATTGACCAATGTTTATTATTCAGGAATATAATGAAACGAACATGACAAGTCAGACTTGAGGTAAGGGATCCTAACTCTCTTTTTCTTTTTAAGCACTCTCTTTTATGTCATTTCCTTTAAGCTCATCTTTATTATGTTTGGGGATGTTATTTTATATTCTTATTTCTTTAAATTTTATGTTAATATTATGAGAGACCCTATTGTATCTCATCAATCCATTTTTTGAAGTTTTAAGTGGCGCCGTTATGCTGCCGAGTTTTCGTAAGGGATTTTTCATCTCGCTTTTATTCCCGTGAGATTTATGCTACATTTGCCACCATTTACGTTGAGTGGTATATATACTTACAATTATTCTACACTTTGTGTAATATAATTTCATTTATGAGTATTTACATCAATGTTTTATTGTCCTTCTTTCATGGGGTGTATGTTTCGAAAGATACCCAAGTCGGTAAGGGAACCTTTCACCCTCCTCTTTTTAAAAGACTTCTTTTGTTATGTCATTTAATTTACATCTTATTATTTTTGGATATGTTATTCTATATAATTATTGATGTAAAGTTTCTAGTTATGAGATTCCATTCACTCTCTCATTGACTAATTTTCTTAATTTTGAAGTGATGTTGTTAGGCTGTCGAATTTTTTACAAGGGAACGTGTTAACCCAATTATGATTTCTTTGGGTTCAACTTGTACTTCTTGAAAATGTAATCCTATGAATATGTGTGAATTCCCTCTGATTGTTTCTCACTTAATATCCACTTATATTGGGTGTATTTATATTTCTCACACATAATTATGTGATAGATTTATCCTTAATTTATGGATACCATCTTTATAATGGATTTCATCTCAATTTACATTTCAAATGAGAATTCATTGTTGTTATGCACCAATTCACTCTTACATGGTGTGTATACTGTCCTTTGACATATTATATCATGAATCCCTTTATTCTCATGATATTATAAAGTTTATATTAAATGCTATTCTGCAATTATTTGTATTCAAGAGTCTCTCATTTTGTTAAAAAATCTTTAACAAAAATATCGTTTTAAATGTTTTAAAGATTAATTATTCTAAAACATTATCTTTAATGTCCATGTTTTCAAAATGGTTTTAAGTGTTAATTTATATGGACATTAATGTTTTAAAATTATAATTCCATTAAAAGCTTCAAATTTGTATGGGACACTTTGATTCAAAAATCTCTATTAAATGGTTTTTGAAAATGGATTGATTAATCCAATATCTTGGAATTACTTATTGTGATTTCAAATGAAATGTTGTTATTGAAATGTTTATATTTTCAATATTTTTTGTGTAATGATGGTACTTGGACATTTTACGGGTGGTTACGTGATAAACCATATGACGGGTGGTGTCGTGAATACCAGGACGGGTGGTTACGTTATAACCTCCTATGCATTGGGTATGGAAGTCGGCCGTATGGATATTCCATTAAGTATGTGTGGAAGTCGACCATATGGTTATTCCATTTAAGTATGTTTATGTATCAAGTTACCTTTATATGTTATGTGTTCTTTATATGGGTTTTATGGTAATATTTTGGTTACAAAAGGGTAAGTAATGATCTTTTATTCTGTAAAGAGTTTTTACTACTTAATAAAGGTGAAAAGTATTACTTTGGTAAAGTACTCATGGTTTACTTGTTGTTTTTGAAAAACTAACAGTTTTACTTCTTTGTGTATTCTTTACTGGGCTTTTTCTGCTCATCCCAAGTTTTTGAGATGTTTTCCACAGGACTTAAAGATGAATTGGGTCGAGGATGGGATCAAGGAAAGACTTTGAATCTAAAACATAGAACAAGACATATTTCTTTTTAAGTGTTTTTTTTATTTTATGGAAACTTAGTAGAAGTGTCTACTATGTAATCTTTTGAGATGTAATAGTTATGACCTAATTCTCTAAAACTCTAAACCTGAAAAGATCCTCAATGAGAATTATTCATTTAATTCAATATTAAGTAAGTTATAAGGCTGGGGCCTTATATAAATATTATGTTACCTTAGGTAAAAAAAAATTATAATAGTAAAAGTGAAATTGGAAAACTTTAAAATTAAATTGATAAAGGGATTAAATCATGATAAATTGTTTTATGTAATTGAGTGGAAGACATGTTATTAAATTTAAATCAAACTCCACTCCATTATTTTATTCTATTGGAGACATAATACATGTTAAATATGTTCTCCCATTAAAATAGGTTGAAAAATTTACAGAAATTCCATTTCCACTACTTTTAAAAAGACATCTCACCACCCCTTAAACACAAGTTTAACAATTAAAATTCCATTTGAAACCATGATTTTTTTCATTCCCCAAAAATAAAATTTCACAAGATTGATATTTTTTTCATAATAGATTTCCATATAGCATCTGTTTCTAAGGGGTCCTCCATTAAAATCACAAAGTGATCAACATGAGTAACCATATACATTAAACATATTCAATTTTTATTTTTATTATCAAATTTTATTTTCAATATACCAATTTATTGTCATATTTATTTTTTATATACATAATTTTATTATTCTGTGGTAATTATTATGAATCTCATTTTCCCATCTTCCTTTTTGAATGTCGAAATCACATTCATGTGACAGACAATGGACTAACACCTCTATAAAACCTCATGTTATATTATAATTATTCACATTTAATGTAAGATACTAGTGATTAAATTAATAAATAAGTATGATAATTATAAAATATTATTTAGTTTTAAGTGATAAAACATATTATACATTTCTCTCGATCTATGGAAAATTAAATCGCAAACCTTGCATAGGTGTCGAATTCTACACCCATGGTTCGATTAATATCTATTTCAAACTTCTGTCACCAGCTTACTTGTATTATTGTGATAATATGATTAATGTATAAAAGCCGGGTTTATGATATCATTATTTTAGTAAAATATGAAATTGGAGAACCTATTAACTATACGGTAAACAAACAATTATCATTATTTCAATAGTGGAAAACAAGATACTTATGAAAATGATATATTATTTCAATTTAATGAATTTATTTAAATTATATAATTTATATAATTATTTATAATTATATTATATCCCACTAATAATAAAAAATAAAATCAGTATCATTCTTTAAAAATAATATTTCAACTAAACCACCTCATAATAATCTATTAATCATGGTAGGTTATTTTTTAGTTTTGTTTAACCACATACTAGAACAAAAATATGAATTTATTATATGGATGAAAATGAGACCATATTTATATGTATAATATGATACCAAATTGTAATTAATATATTCTAGGATTCTTTTAATGTTATATAATCATCTAACACATTATTTAATAATTAACCATTCGTTCTTTAAGAACCACTAATGTATGATCATCATCGATTTCATCGTCATGGATGCTAAAAATAAAGATAATTAAATAAAAAAATTTATTTATAAACTATCTTTGAAAACAGATTACTGTACATTAAATTATATAATTTTGACAGACTTTATAAAAATAATATATTCTTACACAGGTTTTATGAAAATAGTCCAATGAAACCAATATTACATACACCATGTATTTAAAATAGGTAAAAAGAAACTAATATATATTATGCTTATAAATGAGAAATAGATATAGTTATGAATAGTATTCATTGGATTTTATTTAATAAACATAATTTTATTCTTAATTACATTTGGTGAATTTTCATAATAAAGCCTGACCTAAGAGTGTGTTCTCATCTCAAATTCATCTCATTGATATGTGTTTAGTATCATGAACCTAATTCCATTTATGTGGTTGATATTCTACCTATTTGAGTTATCATATCCATAATATTAATTTATATATTTTATTAGGTGTTCAAAAGAATACCTATGTTATCAGCGTTTATTTGAATATTACTATAGGAAAAGGGTTTATTTTTCTTACATGTTAGTTTTATGGGACATTATTATGTTACAAGAGATGTTTTACATTGAATTTTTTAATCACATCCCACAGATATATCATTATCATATATTTTTATATACCATGTGAAATACCAATCCATATTTTTTCATTTTAGTAAAAGGAATTTAATTAATTGTAAAACCATTTGTAATGATTTTGGTCACCTAGTTTTTATTAATTGAGTTATTATTGACTTATTAGAAAATAAGGTTGTATTAATTCTACCAGTTTGTTATATTATTTTACATTCTCATTGGTTTATATGAATTTTTTTTCTACCAAAAAATAAAACTTTCTAAAATATTTTCTTATATCGTCGAATAAATTTTCAATAATAGATATTGATGACTAAAATAGCTGGAAATTTAGTTCTAATGATTCTATATGAATTTATTTTTTTATTTTTACTTTATTCCACCATAACATATTAATTTTGGGTAATTTATCTCTAACTATGTGGAATAATATATTTTCATCGTAAATAAATTTGTTTCAATATTTTCAAAACTTTTCATCTCTAGAGATTAATCATTTACGCAATAATCTAAAGAATTATCAAGTTGCGCCATTTATATGTCATAATTTCTATGACACACAATGACCATAATAAATGATTATTTCAATATCATAAGTATAATAAATAAATGGTTTCATATAAATTCATTCGGTGATTATGTTCTTAAAAACTAGATGATTGAACCATTTTTATCCTTTTAGAAGGGAAAAATTGACTTAATACAAGTAAATCCATACTAAATATGTTTTTCTTATATATATGTGTAAATACCCATGTAAAAGGAACTGGTTTCAGAATACATTATTTTATAATTTCTTTTTTTAAATAATGAAATTCAATAAATTAATTTGACAGTATGACGATACACCACTGGGATTTTAAGGATAGTGTAATGAGTGGTAAAGCAGGTATCCCATTGGAAAAAAAATATTTTGGAAATAAAATAACATTCATTAGTGTTCAGAACTAATGATTTTAAACATTTATAGGAATCACCAAAAATTTAGTTCTTTAATTAAAAATAATAAAGGATAATTCCCTTTCTATGAAGATTCTTTTTCTAAAACATGAGGATGGAACATTGAGGCCTTTATAGATACTTGGAGGGACTCTTTTTGATATTAAATTACCAAAAAACCCAAAACTACTGTATTTGGAGTGGATATTAAAAGGATGATGGGTTGTATTGATAAATTAAGTGGGATATGATTAATGTGATTAAACTAAGATTAATTTTTATATAAAGAAACCACAAGTGGTTGCAATGAATTATTATGAATTTGATATATATTTAATGAGCAGATAGGGTTGTTTGGATGTTCAATTCCTTCAAACTAAAAAATTTCCTTCCATAGGTCAAATTTATTGAATACAATGACAAATAAATTTTAACTCAAAATTTTTTTTTTGTCCCAAATTGTCGAGTATAAATTTATAAATTAAAAAAAATAAAAAAAAATTCTACATATTATACCAAATATTTATTCAATAATTTTTTTACTAATTTTTGAATATTTTTCAAAGAAAATTGATTTCATAAAATAATATTTCTCGTAAAACTATATTTTTCTCATTAAAAATACAATTATCTTTCCAATAAAATTTGTAATAATTTAACTAAGTATATGATTTTTTCTATGTCCAAAATAAAAATTTCCTTTATCAAAATAAATATATAAATATGGGAATACTAACTTTGAAGTAAAATATAATTTATTGAGTATTATAAATTTTATATCTTAATAAACATTATGATAGTTATAATGATTACATATGGATTTATGGAAATAAAAAATAGTTTTAAAAATAATTTATACGATTATATTTTGAAATGTGTTTGTTTTAAAAAATTCATATTTATCATAAAAAATATTTTATCTGGAAAATATTTACATTACTCAAAAAATAAAATATTAGTTATATCTTAAAATTATCATGATGGTCACTAATTGTGATTACATAAAAATAAATATCAAGAACAACTATTTTTTTATAATACTTTTAATAACCGTTGACCATAAAAGAATAAATTCATCATATATAATGGGTTTATTTCAAAATAAATTTTCTATAATTATCACTTCAATATTTAAAACATCTCATTCAAATGTTCTTAGACAAAAATTTTCCTAATGCATCACGTTATTTTTACAATCATTTTGGTGAGAAAATATTCTCCTCGGATTTGAAGCCTATGGATTTTAATTTTGGGAATTTTTTATTCTATCATATGTTTGTACATTTATTATTCCTTATTATACTAGTATTTATATATATATTCATCAGTTGTAATGATTTTAGGAAATTTAAAAACCTTATTATGTTCTTCCACTATAAATTATAACATGAATTTTGTGGGAAGAAATAATTATATTTTTTATAAACAAATATATTTCATGCTGCTACATTCTTCTACCTTCAAATAAATCATTTCCTTACAATTTCCTCATATGGGTAATTTATAATTAATAACATTAATTTAGATAATCAATGTCTTCATATCCTGATAATTGATATAATTTGTATGTAAATAAAGATAATTCATTACCAATATAGCACCAAATACCACTAAAAGAGTTATAATATTAAGTTTAAGAATTATATTCCCAAAAAATTTAAATGTGAGAAAATATTTTTAATTTTTACCTCTCAATGAAAATAATTCAAGTCGGTTCATGACATAATAATTTTAGAAAAAATAAATGTTAAAAAGAAATTCATGGAAAAAATATAGAATATAGATGTGGTGGAACAGAATCCGTATAGTGCTATTTATACCTAGTCCCCCAAGTTAAGAGATTCTAATTACTTATCATCCTTATTATAAATTTTATTACGGTGTTTACATGGCCAATTAATATGATCCCATAATCTGTGAAACTAAACTATTAGTGGATCATAAGGATCATCCTTTCTCCCATCACCTAGTAAAATAAAAACTTCATTTTTCATCAAAAATTATATAATGTATTCCCTCCCTTTATAGACCTGAAGAATATTCGAGTTCTATTATAAAAATTTTCATAGTTCCTCTTCCAACACTTTTTAAATGGAGGAAATTGAATCTTATTTTCATTACTTTCTTTTTCTCTTGATCTTCTATGAGACATCATTACACTATTATTTTTTATGTTTGGAGACCGAATTATATTCCAATTTTTAATTATATAACATGATCACTTTATTGGCATAAATATATGATTTCATACATCAACACCCATCGTGTTAGTGTTATATTAAAAATTAAACCTCATGATCATGGGGCGACTAGGTATGAAATATTTAAAAATATCAATATTTTCATTCATAGTTAGAATAATATTAATATTTTTATTTCCTACAACCACTAGAGAAATATATACATCATTATTATTTATTATGTTTCATAAATGGGAATTTGTTCCCACAGGGATGTTATAGTCATGCATGCACTGATAAGTGATTATGTGATTATTTTCCATATGAAATCAGACTTCCCTATCTAGTAAGTTGTGAAAGGATATATGTATATTGATACAATCCAATCCAAAAGTAACATGAAATTTGACTAAATGTTAATATTATGCTTTTTAAATAGCACAATCCCAAAAAATATATCATATTGTAGTTATATGCATTGAATACAATAAATATTCTGATGTGTGTTTTCTTTGGTAGTTCATTATATAATCATTGGGGATATACATAAATAGTCATAGTGATTTTTTATAATATGATGTAATTTAATGAACTAGTGTAAAATAATATTTTTCAATCATTGAGCATACATATCCCTACACTAATATCATGATTTAATCAGCAAACCCATATTAATAAAAAATTGTTTTCATGAATATCAACAATTAATAATTAGTTTAAGCATTCAAAACATAACCAAAATCAATCCTATTATTTGAAATTTTTTGAAACATTAATTTAATAATATATATTTTTTGGTTCATCCTACAACAAATCTTCTTCATTATAGTTTTTTTATTTTCTATCAACATATTATTCATAAACTATTCTCAAAATGTATCTGATTCTAACCATGATACATATTAAGAAATTAAAACCATAACCTTAATATATTTTACAACATTTTTTTAATTTAATCATTACATCGAAAATTCTAATATATAATCCCAAACCCAGAGGAGAATTCCCTTTATAGATTAACAATATAAATTATATTTTTCATATTATTTCACAACAAATTACAAAAACAATTATCCACACATGATATCCTTATGAAAATATTATTTAATTTAATTTCCTTTGCAAATGGGTTAAATATAATATAGTTATCTCAAATGATTAGTATAGTAAAAACAATTATATGACTCCTAATTGGTTAAATAATTAGAGTGTCATAAAAAATATCTTGAGAGAAATGTTTGATTAAAAATGACATTTAACCATTAGATTTTACCAAATTGAATGATAGAATTAAATTTAACCTTAAAGGAGAATAAATACACTATACTGTAACAATACATAGACAAGAGACCTAAATCATTACTAGTGTTGTATAACATAGGATTGTGGCATTACATAGATTAGTGGATTAATAATTGGCATAGGTAATGATATAATTTTTGATAAAGATAACTACAATTATGTACATTAATAAATCAATAATCATTTTATGATTTAATTACATAGAATTTATAACAAACAAATTGGTTCACATAGAATTATGTTTATCAAATATGGTCTATGGATTATATTTTGAATATGAATAAATTCAATAAGGGTCAAACATAGAATTATTTCATTTCAAATATAAAAAATTACCCAATTCATTAGATAGATATATTAGATGAACCCACCACATAGTAGTAATTTATATAATTTGGTGACACATTAAATTAACAAAATACATTATAATGAATGAAATATTGGAATAGATATTTGTTACATGAAATTTTGAAATGTAATCAAATAATATGGAAGAAATACTTAATTTCGATTTTACCAAACATGAATTTGAAAATCATAAAAAAATAATTTCTAATTCATGAAACATATCTCCAAAATAGATATATCATTTTGAGAAAGAGATAAAAATTCATGAAATTTCTATTAAAATCATTATAAACATTATTTTATTTTTAATAAAATGTCAATATTACATGTCACATTCAAAAATAATTTTCATGAATGTCGACATCAGGGTAAGTATATTCTATTATATACTTAAGTTATGCGTAATTAAAAATAAATATTTAATATTTAATTAAATTTTTAGTGAGTGATACAATGTATGTGTATGTTACTGGAAATTTATTTTTAATAATATTATGAGGAACTAGTGAACCCCTTGATCAAATAAATAGTAACAAAATTTCATTTTAAAAAGGGATAATAATAATTATTTTTAAAAGATATATATTTATTCGAATAAAAAGAAATGGAAAATAGTTTTCAGGTGTAATAATATGGGGATATGGGGAAAGAGTTATTAGAGAGGATGGGAATTATTCTTAATAATGTCATGTATTTATGAAGATATAAATCAACCAATGAAGAATATTTTGACATGATATTTTTATTTATAAATATAGAATTAAAAAATTCCTTATTTAATAGTGGTGCAGAATAATATTAACATATTATAAGAAAATATTAAATAAAGATTGAATTAGAACTAATTAATTTAATGGAAAGGCCAAAAACATATAACAAGTTTTTCTACATTATTGGACATGATCTAAACACCTTAATAACAATACCAATATTATTATTTATCATTATTAGAACCATATTTGTATTTATTTGTAACACATGATTCAATTAAGTAATTTTTTAACAAATTTATTTATAAATATCTTGTTAAAAAATTATATTCTAGTGTTAATTGACCCATTTTTTATGCTATAAATTCAGTGTGGTAGTTCTAGTAGACCATCCTTTACCAAGTTTTTATCATCTCAAAGAATTTTATGGATTTAAACAAAATTTCATTTTCATAGATTATAATTCCAATAGTCTATTTATAAATATTATGGGGATGGTTAGTATTGTGAATTGAAGACCACATTTATTTTGATTTGAAAATAAAAATGAAATATTATCCAAATGTTTATAATTATAGTTATTTAAATTCAATAATTATAATAAAAATTTGAAATTAATCATAATTATATTATATTGTTGTTATTTATATATTCTACATATGTTATACTTTATCCATTAAAAGATCAATCTTGTGGGTGGTTGAACTAACCCATTCCAAAACAATCTTTAATGGTTGAATGTCTATGAAGTTTTTATTTTTTTCTTCTAATGTTGATTTTATTAATGAATAATAATTTTAATAGAATCACATGAAAGAAAAAATATAATATTTTATTATCATATTAATGGTAATTATAAGGTTAATGATTATGGATTTGATAACTCTTAAGATAAATACATGCGACTTTAGTTAAGGATATAATTATCTGAGTGTTTCACCTTTGTGTTCACATATTATTAATTATAAAAAAAAGATTTGGATCAATTCAAATCTGCAATGATTATTTGGAACATAAATATATTTTAATTATATAAAAATATCCTCTACCCCATATCCATTATTTTTATACTCAATTATAATAATCTATATATTAATAAAATAATTATCACTGATCTAGATGATATTATCTTATGGTAATAATGGAATTAATACCCATGACTGTATTACATATAATGAATGGAGACTATGAATTTATTGTGAATCCATTTTGTATTATAAATTTCCATGTTATCTTAATCGATTTAATGAATGGAGTCTTTAGAGATTATATTGATCATTTTCTATAAGACTTTAGAAACAATATAATAATATATGAAATCATAATTGAAGAGGTTGAATATCACTTACTGAAGGTACTGAGGGACCAAATAAAAGAAAAGTGATATAAACAAATTACAATGACTGAAATGTGGCTATCGAATGTATCATTTTTTTCATATAATCTCAAAATAGGATATATTAGATGAAACATAAAATAAATAAGTTATCGAATACATTAAAATGACAACCAATTTGACTATGATCCATGGTTTTATTTTTTTAGTAGGATATTATAGAAACGTTGTAATGAATTTATATTATCTCTCAAATCACATAACTGTGTTAACTATAGATGGAACCATGTTCCTTTGGACTTAAAATTATTAAAAAAATTCAATAAATAGTAGAGATGGAATTATATTGGTGTTATTATTATATTACCCTATAATATATAAGGGTTTGTGATATATAATAGTATATATAAAAAAGGACAAGGATGTGTCCTCAAGATGAATTATATGTTGATATATTATGACTCATCCTAATTGATGTTTAAGGAGAAAAATTAATCAACACATAATTTTCACATATCTAGAATAAATTTTTCACTAATTATAAGAAGCCATTATATTTATAGATAAATATTTAATAAATATATGGGTAATAATTTTTTAAATTGTCTATTCACTGTCCAAGAGTGAAATATACTCCAAAGACGATTGATGGAGGTGATTTTTGATTATGACTTTTCAATAAATTACCACCATTTTAAGGTGATTAAGGTGGAGAATGATATATGTTTGATAAAAAAAAGAACATTTATCTAATATTAGGATTGAATTAGACTAAATACATATGGATTCTTAGAAGAAATATGTTAAAATCATAAGTAAATGAGAAATATCCTATCCTTCTCAAATAAAAGTTCATCCACTAATCCATTTGAATATTATAATGTCTTAGATGAAAGATGTGGAGATTAAAGAGTAAGAGGGAAATTTTTCTATGTTTAACATTTATTTTGATAGAATTATTATCTAATTGAACTATTTATGTGTTAATTCCATACATTCTTTTCAAAAATGTTTTTGATGGGGAACAAAGTTCACTATTTTTTATTCGTCATAGAAGTTTGTAGATTTATTGATATTTGAATGATTATTTATAGGGGGACAACATGAATAGAGGAATTTTAGAGTATGTATTTTATTTCTTAGTTTTCTAGTACCTTAAGGATTATAAATATAAGTATAATAGTTTTTAGAACCCTTACATATGCTTTAATGGAATTTAAAAACATCAATATGGATTCTTTAAGGGGATCCCTAATACAACTAAAGACATAATGCTATTTGGATTAGAGCTGATCACCATAAAAAAATTACATTTCATTAATATTTTATAATATTTACCTCTTGATCAACATAATTGAATATATATTAAGTAATTTTTATAGTTAAATGGAATACCACATTCTATTGTATCATACCATGAACTAAAGATTACATTGTTGTTCTGGAGATGCATTCTAAATGCATTGGATTTTGAAATGTGTTTCAGAATTTCTTATCATACATAGACAAAATATTAGCCTAATAGAAGCATTCAATCCCTATATGATAAGATGAGGTCTTGTTCTATGTATTTAAATAGTTTTAGGAATGAACACCATTAATTAGATGAGATTTTGTACAATAATAACTTTCCATTGCGAATTCAGAATGCTTATAAGGAATACCTTTAGGGTATTAATCGTAAAACACTTATTTGATATAATTGTGTTTGATATGAATTATATAGGTACCATATCAGGATGAGTAAGAGAAAATAAAATTCAGAGCCAATAAAAACCACATAAAGGTACCTTAGAGTAAATGGAGAAGTTATTTTGACCATTATCAATGAAATACAGAAGTTGAAGTTGGGATAATTGATTCATAAAAAAATTTCCATGTAAGAGGTTTATGAAATTAAGAAATTAATTTAAATCCAATCCATTGGTATATTGGCCCCATTGATATTATAGATTAACTATATATGGTATATTTTTTTATAGAACTTCGATTGAAACTCGGTTAAGATCATGATGGGTTTAATGTATAAATGATAAGGATGTATATATCATACATCACATGTACCGATGATATATGTTTTAATGAACTAATTTTTTTTCCTAGGATGAACAACAGATGGATTTAGGGATCCATGATCTAAACATCTCTGAAATAAGACTACTCAATTGGTTAATGTTCTCTGGAGGAATCATAAATTTTTAAACCTACTCACCAACATGATTGTGGGAATAAGTAGATATATTCTCTCTATTTCTGTATAATATTGATCAAATTTCAATGAAACAAATCATTATAATGGTATAGAATGTAATACCCTAATATTTTATTATATATTATTCATTAAATAAATTTAATGATTTTGATATATTGATATTCATCTAATCTGAAGTCTCAATAATTTTAATGTTGAATACAATTATAATATATCCATTATGTAGGGAGAGATAATTGAATGAACTTTTTTTTTAAAATTATTAATTAATTATTCATATAATTAAAACTTATTGATAATTATTCACACAATTTATCACAACGTCATTATATGCATTATAAAAAATTCATAAATATTATTTATTTTTTATGAGAAAATATTAAATTAAAATTTCCTCTAATTTAAGATAACTCATTTAATGAAATTTATGTATTTTCTTAAAAATAACATAACAAATTAACTTTTGGTGAAATTACAGGGTATTTTGGAAATGATTTATTTTTTAGTTATTAGTGGAAATATATATCTTTTAAAAAATGTCATTTATTTTCATTAAATCAGGACATTTATATATCCCATTGTATATAGTACTTTTTATTAATATAAAATATATAAATTAAAATTTTAATAAAACAATTAATTCAATTTTAATTATAAATATTCACATATTTGATTTTAGTTGATAGTTGTGGTTAATTTTTTTAAATAAATCATTTCATTTTTTTACATTTTTATATTAAAAATGGAATATATAAATAAAAAATTCATATTATTTTTAATGGATACCATATTTATAAATAAGAGGTTCAAATGTGGAAAATATATCCCTTTTAATTTTATTATCTATAACTGCTAACCATGATAAATAATTATCACCCTGCAAAATTTATAATGTTAAAACAATTGATAAAACGATGATATATATTCTCTATATCCACCAAACAAAACAATTTTTTTATTTTATTCCTCATAATTGGCTACTGACGTCCCAAATTTTAATATATATCATTTTAGTTCCATATTCCCTTGATAAAGAGATTTATATTATTTTATGTATAGAAATTTCCAATATTTAACTCTCTTAAATTTAATGACTCAAAATTTATTAAATAACTATAAAGAGAAGATATGTTCAATTTAAAGATTATATAATATCTAAAAATTTATTTTTTTCATTTTTTATTTTATTATTACTAAAAAATATTATTGAACACTGAGGTAATGCATGAGGAAGTAGAGGAAAACTAATGTAATTGCTTTTAAAAAAATATATAAGCTATATTATTTAGGTGATTTACAGTGTATCATATATATTATTGATTATCATGAAATATTATTAATTCTTTAATGTTTTTTATATAAACTACATTTTTATCTTTAGGTATTTAATTTCCAATTCAATTAATGGTGTCAAAAAATTTCTTAATGGTACATTTGGATAAATAAAATTTCATTACATTATTTAAAAATAACAAAAATAATTAAATGTGTCTAATATATTTTTATATGTTTTATGAATATAACTTTTTTCATGTATAATCTAATTTTTTTTCATATAAGTAAAATTATAACCAATTAATACTAAAATTAGTTTTACAATTTGTTAAGGGTAAAATCGGTTCACAAAGGTGTTAAAATAAAATATATGTTTTAAAATGACATTAAAATATATATTAATTTATTTTTATATTGATAATATAATCATTTAATATTTTTCATAGAAATAATTTCTATTAAAGAATTATACTTGAGAATTTTATTAATCATATTTACATAATTTTATCAATTCCCAGTTTTTATTTCCCTCCATTGGAAAAGGGATCCCCTTCTCTTTTTTTGTTATTTTTTACCTATATAGATCCTTAAAACACTATCTAATTTTATTTAATGTTTCCCATGTAATTAATTGTGTTTCTTTATTATTTAAATACCACTACAAGTGTCCTTAAAAAAGATCTAAATGAGGGATAATGAAGAAGAGTTAATCTTCTTACCCGACTAATTTTAATTTATCTTATCTTTTAACTCTTATAAATCCATTTTCTCATCATAAAAATAATACTGAGTTAAAATAATAATTTGAAATTTTATTATGAATAGGGAACTGCTATTATCCACCCACTTTTATATCAAATGGAATGTGAATGAATCACAAGTGTGTATGTGATGATTGTCGCATCCATGTAGTGATAAAATTCATTTTTCTTCACCGTAGTTCATGGATTCTTGTCTTAATGGGATTAAATAGTATATATGATATTTATGAAATAAATACGATCCTCTAATTAAAATATCATATATAACATCTAAAAATCACATCTTTTGGGAAATTATAACTTCGCTCATGCGTTTGTATGGACTACAACTTCCTTGAAGACATTTTATTGATTTTTAATTACCATGTTAAATGAATGGTAATAAAGATATATTTAATGAATTTATATTATAAAGATGATATATTATATATTCATTAAGTGTTAATAATTATTTACATATATATCATTCAATTTTTTACAATTGAAAACAAATTACATATGTATGCATGTCCTACCATCTCTATTTATTGTGAAATTCATTTTACTATCTATATCCATAATAAATGATTATAAATATGTAAATAATGAATATATATTATATTTATACCATAATTAATATTATATATAGGATGAATCAATTATCAATTTACATGTATCATAATTACTAATGTGATTTCTAGAAAAAAAATTGTTATTGTCGTTAGATGATTATTATTATAAATAGTTACAAATAAGTGATTATAAAATGTAATATGTGGATAATATGTGATATTATATGTTTTTAAATATATCTAATATTGAATTATAATAAATTTATATGTAGTATATTTTATTTAATTTCCCAATATATGAAATTCATTATTGAGGATAGAGATTTATGTTTCAATCAAATTTTAATAGGGGTTTCTTATTGTTGAATTTATTTTGAAGAAAATTATATGATACCATCATAATAAATCAAATCAGTTTTAATATTCTATGGTTATTTGATTAGAATTTTTTTCAATAACTTTCTCCACATTATTTACTCAATATACAAAATAATTTATTTTAAGAAAAACTACATTATTTCTATCCTTGATCGAAAATATTTTCTCATATATATAAATGTTTCTAAACATGTTTCTAAACATGTTTCCAAATAGTACATTAAATTTTCTTTGTTTTTTGAAATTATTTTTTCCATTTATTGATTTTTTTAATTGTATGGTTTAAAAAGTGTTTTATTATAATTTTTTGAATGATTTTTTTTAAATGTGATAAGAGTATTTTTTTTCTCATAAAAAATAGGAACTGAATTTCATAATTTTATGAACAATCAATCAATAAAAGCTTCCATTTCATTTTCTTAATGTTCATTTCATTAAAAATCTGTGACATTTTCTATATTTTATGAATATAATATACGGTTGAAAAATGAAATGTGTAACTTATTAATGTAATATTCTCGTGATATTTTAAAATATATGAATGTATTTATTATTATGTGATTTATGGGTGCAGAATTATATAACTTTATAATAAATTTGGTAATGATTAATGTTCTGGGTGCTTAAAAGGAATATGTGGGGTTATCAAAAGACTTAAATAGAGAACACAAGTAGGTATCCCATTCTCTTATGTTGGTACACAAGAGGTTATCCCGATAAAAAGTCCAGTACATATGCAGTTATCCCAAGACTAATATGTTATGAATTTCATAGTCAGTTTCCTTGAAATAATAATAATAATTTTTTTTATTTTATTCCAATATTTATTTCATTATTATTTTACATGAAATTATTAATAATGTTTTATTCCCATGGATCATCATCTTTGATCTCCTTATGATTTTTATATTATGAACTCCCAGACATTATTCCATGAAAATTTATTATTATTTGTTTATTGATTGGAATGATGTTAAAATATTAAATTTAGGTTTCAATACCCTTTATGAATGCATTATGTTTTTATGATCATTGATATCTTCATTTATTACCCTTACCATGGAAATTATTTCACCATTTATTATGTTTTATTTTTTCCATCAAATGTGAATAATTTTTTTAATTATGTTGTTTCCAAGAAGGGTTCTAGTTTTGAAGTAATACGTGGAAGATAATTTCAAAATTTTATGATACTATTTCTTATGTATCCATGTTGCCAATGAAACAAAGCCATTGTTTTTAGGAAATGAATTGTAATTTTATGTAATGAATATTCATCTAAATAGATATGACATTCATGTGTGAAATGTATTGGTTTTTATAATTTTAATTTACTTAGTTGTCCAAAAAAAATTGTTATTCTTCTTAGTAATGGTCATAACCTAAGGCTTATCATTTAATATATGGATATAAAAAATATCATAATGACAAATGATAATAATTCCATATAAAGAAACATGAATAAATATCATCTAATTCTAAAAATTATTTCAAATATCATATCATAAGCATATGATCATTATCGTAATAACTATAAATTATGATATATGGAATAAGGAATGTGGAATATGAATAATAATGAGGAATAATTTTCTAATGGATTAATATGACACATAGAATGTGGAAACTTATTTCATCATGTTCACATGAAACATATTTAAAAAATTATCTTTTTATACAATTATAACTATGCTATAACAAAATTGATGAATAACATTCATTGATTATATGTAGTTGAAATACCTCAAAATAAAATTTATTCATCGTAATCTCACTAGACAGTGGAATGTAGGGATGAACCCAAGGGAGGTGCATAAATATATGATGTTATTTATTCCATTATAATATGATTGGAAGTAGTGAAGATAATGGTCATTTAATGAAATAGTAAATGTGAATACATGATTTAGAGAACAATAAAGAGGTTTCATGGCAATTTGGGTGTGTCCAATTTGATGTGATCAAACAAATTACTATTGATTTTAGGAAGGATATTGGGAAAATTATTGGGTTAAATGAAATGATGAATCCCATTAGATAAATTATATCCATGAAATGCGTATAATAATTATTGATGAATAGTAATTCACACACATAAGAAAATTCATTCATCTATTAATTCTAATTAATCTTTAACAAATGTTTCAACAATCAAAATGTTATAATGGGTGGATATTCTTGAAAATCCCTAAGAAAGTTTTTACAATTCAATATACAAAGAAAATAAAAAAATTAATCGATTTTAATATAGGACAAGAAGAAAAAACTATAATAATAAATAAATGAATGAATTAAAAAATATATGAATTAAATGAATGGAATTCCACTCATGAATTACAATTATGTTTTATGATTATATGTAAGGAAAAAATAAGGGCAAGATATTATAAATTCTATTACAAAAAATTAGGACGATGAATTATTTTCTATTGATTTTTTATTCCAATCACCCATTAATCCTCATGAAATCAATATTTATTATCATAGATTTCACCATTGAAGATTATATTTATGTACACTCTCGATTAGTGATATTTTATTTCTATGTTGTTTGAAGCCCCATAAAATTTTAATATTTTTATTCTTATATTTTTTTACATTTCCATTATATTTAGTTTTTACATAGATTTAGTTCCCCAATTAAACCATCTCACATCCTTTCACTATTATACAGGTGTTTTAATTTTCTATTCAGTCACAAAATCTATAAATTAAGAAAAATTATTCCAAACAAATATTCTATATATAGAAATAATTTATTGGTCCATAAATATTATCTTAATTTATTTTCTATTAAAATAAACATGTTAACATGATCTTACAGGTTCTAAACTACGTGGAATGTAATCAAGAATGTATACTAGGAAAATTTACTATCAGTTGATTATGTTATAGGCTCTACCTCCATCAAGCTATCTGGATCATTAGAAATCAATTGTTCTTATATATTGATGCAATTAAACATAGTGTGACCTCATTATCCATTTTCATATTCAAATTACACAAATGATCATTTTTTCATGGTAAAAACACATTAACTCACATGAATCACTGTCACGAACCGAATCTGGTCACCATCAAACCAACACCAAACCCATCACGTGCCAAGGCTCGAAGGGCGTTCCTGATCCCCATGGGTTGGCACATGTGCCCGGGTATCATAAAATGATAATTGGGAACGATTTACCCAAATTTTTTATACTTAAAACAATAAATGAATCCACGAAATAAAACCTGGTTTTTTCAAACCAAAACATCTTTTAATAAATATTCAGAACTGAATTACACATTATTAAACAATGTTTTAAAAACATTACAAAGGTACAAACCCATGAAAATATAGCCCATGAACCTCCACATGGAAAGAGGCACCGCCCTCAAGCCATCTCCAGCACACTGTATCACGATGGACCGCTAAAAACCCGAACCAAAGGCATAAAACTTGTACCCAATCTTGTGACATAAAATTAGCAAGTCTACTTACACCCAATGGTGTAATTAGGGTGTGAGCGAAAGCCCAGTAGGATACCACCACTAAGAGATTCCATGTGATAAACATTTAAATATGAAGAGCATGGAAGTTTTTTAAAACATGAAAAGCCAGTTACAATTTCTAAAAGATGCAACTTTGAATAAAAACCGTTTTCAAGTGGGTTATTTTAACGGGTTAACACTTTTAAATTAAACACCAAAGCTACTGAATTTTCCAGCCTAATGTACCATATGCCGATGGTATGTATAAAGTAACTAATGAGCCCAAGAAATAGGAAATAACCCCTAGGCACTAGCTAGCTGTGGGTCCCAGGTACCTTGTATCTCGGTGAGAGTCACCATCACAAATATCCATTCTCGTGCACGAGCCACTAGTAGGAAACATACCCATAACCTAGTGTTCCCCAATCATCATCATCATAGTTTAGTTAGAGTTGTATGCGTCAATTTTGCTAAGTGAAACTGAGGCCAAACCCCACGGATTCACTAGCATACTAGTACAGGTCCACCCTCCTAGATACCCGGGTTTTCCCTTTGTGCTCAAACATGTTCAAAATGCCAAGAAATATAGTTTTCACATGTAGATAACACTTCCACATCACACATTAACCAAACAGCCCCATGTACATCACATAAGTCACAAATTCCACTTTTCATTCAAATGCATTTTGAAATCAAACTCACACCAAAATAACCCACAACACTTTTTCATAACTTTCACAATACAACACATCCTTTAACAATTTAATGAAGTCCCTAAAAATATGATAAACATCACATAACACAACTATTAACATTTAAAATGGCTCATTTGAAAGTATAAGAAATCCAAAACAGTTTTCCAATATGGTTTCACCTCTTACATAAATCATTAAACGACTCAAAACTTTCATAAAACAATTCTAAATAGTGTACCAAAGCTTTTCAAATAGAATCCATTTCAAAACCATATTTCAAGGTCAAAATCACACCAATACAAATTCAAAATAGAATTGTAATCCCCAAAAACATTTATTAAACAACCCCATGTGTTATACAAACACCTCAAACAATAGCACAAAAGATCCACATGAAACGCACACGTTTTCAAAATCACTTTCAAGAAGTACAATAATGTTTTACACCTTAAACCCTTAAAAAACTCTTTATGACCTAGTGGCACACCAATACCCTACCAAATCAGAATTTTCATCCCAAACAAGATTTATTAAACCAAATTCATATGTTATAAAACAATCCCAAACAATACCCAAAGGGTTACACATGAAAAACACCAAATTTAAATCTAAAATGAAATTATAAAAATAAATGCTTAACCAAATCCAACATAAAAAATTTTGGCACCACATATAGAATATTATGAGAACTCATAATAAGTAATTCAAGAAAACTATATCATCTAGAAATGATTACACATGGAATCGCCTACTGTAAGTGTCAAATCTATCAAAACATGGTTCGAAACGTCAAACGCACAACCGCCGCACCACAAGGAAGATAAATTTAGACCTAGATCACAATATTTGACCACAAATACACCAAATGAAACCCTTTGATCAAACCCTAACTTCTATAAATTTTATAACATAATGAAAGAGAGAGGAAATCCTAAGGGAAAAGGATGAAACCAAGAAGGAATCACTTACCCAAAACAATCCTGAAGAAAACGACCCAAAATCGACCAGAATATAAATTTTAAAACCAATAAAAATTTAATGGACATTCGAAAAATAATGAGAAGGTCATGTATGAATTGGAATGGGGGGAAAATAGTATGAATATAACGAGTTATGAAGGAATGAATTTACCTCTTCAAATCTGCCCGATTTTAGAAACCCTAATAAGTTTAGCTCTCAATCGCGATGTAGGAGAGCTCCAAAGAGGGGAGAGAGAGCTTGGGCGCGCTACTGGGTTCATGGGGCGAGTTTGAAGCTCGGAATCACCAAAACAGCATTAAAAATGAATAGGTTATTAATTAATCAAATTTAATTTTTAAAACTGGAATTGGGCTTTCGGGCAGGCCCAATCCATAAAATAAAAACCCTTATACACCTTGGTTATGGATTTCCAAAGGCTCCAAATTTTAATTGTGGTGTTAATATATCAGTGGACGACATTTAGGAGTTGGAATAAGTGAAAAATATTAAAAAATGAATATGTTATAAAAGAAACGGTTTTTTTTAAATCTGGAATTGGGCTCATGGTTTGGCCCAATTCATGAAAACTCATCCATTCTCCATAAAACCTTTTGAAACCCCCAAAACAAAGCATTTATGGAATTTAAAATAATAATACATTTAAAATAAGCTATGTATGTGACAATTCTACCCTCCATGAAAACTTTCCGCCCCAGAAAGTCACAGTAAGGCCGAAGAAGCAACCAAACCCAACTAAGAAACCAAGAGGTACTCCCTTGCCAGGTTTCTCCCCCAAAGGCCAAAACACCTCCAGTGATCAATGGTGGAAGGAATACTCTCACAAACCTAACATACACCACTTTACTAAAACAATCAAGTACATTTAGGCTTTATCCCAAATGAAAACTCCTCAAACACAATCTGAACATTACTCAACCAATTTACCTAAATAAACAACAACATCAAACAAGTTTACATGTAACCTACTATAACTAAACCATTGGGCACTCTCCAGTATCAATGATTACCCAAGAAAGATGTAGGTAGTTAGATATATCTGAATGATAATACCTACTTCCAAGACAAGACCAAGGAAAAAATATGAGTTACTCGTATGAAGAGACACAAATGGGCTCCCCACCATAAGAGACAACTTAATTTTTTATTCCCGAGACAGAATGAAGACACTAATAGGGGGAGGCCCAAATAGAATCCCTAGTACAAGGGGTATACATCCATTAGAAATTTACAAAATAATATGCATCATACCCATGGTGGGTCTTCCCACCACAAGAACCAACCATCTTAACCGACCGGCGTGAGTTGACATGAAAATACCCCAAAATAAGGAGTTGGGATGGTCACACTGTTAGTCTGCATAGTTTGAGAAATTGTGCGATAACTATGTGGATCCTTATATCTGCATGGTTATTTTTTTTGTTCATGGTTAGAACTAACAATGTGAAAACCCTGTGCTGAACTTGTCTAGAAAAATTTCTAACCATTATCCAAAGACTAAATGGAAATCGAAGGGGGAGGGAATAACATTGTGTGATGACATGGGTACAAGACCCTCCACCTATTTACACCGAATGGGAAAAACAAAAGAAATATGATGACACCCTAGGTTTAAACTCTTCCTTTCTTTCATACTGAGGATAGGACTTTGTACAAGGGTTTAAAAGACACTGGGGTTTCCCTTGACTATGCGCCAGCTTCTCTCCGGGACCTATGGCTGGAGCTCAAAATATTAAAGCATCTTCGGCCACACAGTTAGGTTGTGGAAACCACTATATGGATCTTCTTCATTCGATGCCATAGACAACAACACCGCATACCCTGAAGGGTTCATCAAGACATAACACACTCCATAACTCACTTTACCAAAACCAGACATTTCACTGAAAAAATGGATCATAATAAGCACACACATCGCACCTTGTTTCTTTGGGAGAGAAACAACAGAAGGGAAAGACACATATAAACACATTCCTCTAAGATAGAGGATTTGATGTTTTTTTACAAGGGAGACATACTCCCAATATAACATAGAACCTCAAAGGATTGTGTGACCTTCACCTTTATGGTCAAAAGATTACACAACATCACAATGCATCACCGAACATGACCCGTGTGGTAGATAGAAACAATACATGGAAGATGACCATATTCCAAGTCCCTAAACAACAGACAAGTCTAAAAAGTGGACACAATATCCAATCATGACCAAAATCTCAAAATTGGTGGTTTAATAATAACTCTTGTTTCAAGGAATATATGAAGAACCTAGAGGCCCTCTTAGACACCATCATGACACTCATCCACACTAACAACCAAAGAACACTTCCACCTTCGATGAATCCTGAAACCTATGAAACTAAGGCCTCTTTCAACCTTCCACAAGCACTATCCCGTTACAAGAGGATCCACAAATCAACTAAATGAATTGTTATGGACTCAATCAACAATTATCTATAAAATATTCCTTATATTGATCACCTAGAGGATTTTCCAATGGAGAAACAATAAGGGTTGCACATCAGTTGTGCATTAACCCTTAATGGGGGTGTACCTTATCCAATGAGAGAACCAAAGGACCCAACCAAGCTGGTCCATTGGTCAAAACTTTCCACAAACCAGATCCCAAAACATGAAGGGAACCACCGTAAAGGCATCCCAATTTGTTTTTCAAAAGAGACCACTAACCGTCCCTACGACACAGCTTACCGACCAAACACAAACCCAAAACACCATTCAAACAGAAGGGGTTCTTGGACTCAAAAAATCCCACAACATCATCATTTTCAAAAACCCATAATACAAACCATACCAAACTATTAATCAAGACATAATGTTCTTCTCTAAAACCAATTCTTTGAAAACAAATGGTTTTTCAAGAACCGTATCCACTAATGGTACCCCATGGGCCTCACACATGCATGTTTTTGTGCCACATCGGGAACCCACCTCATAACCATATCAGCACTCATCTAGTCATTCCATCAACAATCCATCATACCATATAACCCCACGCATGTGGACACTCATGGAAATACCAAAGGGTAAAACAAAAAATCCTTCCACTTTTTAAAAACAAAATGGTCAACCAACCGAACATTTTTCACAAAACTGCTAACAATGAGATCAAAATCCCAATTCACATCTTACAAAACATTTCATAAGGACACAATCATTTAAAAAAAGAACTCACTTTCAAGTTATTCACATTAATTTCAAAACATCTCATCCTATAAAAACACCCTTTAATCGTCTAGAAAACTATATTGGAAACACTTTTGAAAACCAACTTCAATATGGTTCCGGCTTTCAAAAGAGGTGTAAGCATACTATTTTCCATTTCAAAAAAAATCTGAAAATTTAGTTCCACCATTTCATAAATAAAAACATTCCATATTTATTTGAAAATCATTTCACAAAAACTTTACACTTCTTAAAACCAAGTCAGTTTAAAACCAAAGTTCCAAGATTTCAAAAATAAAGAACACAAGACAATGCGAGAGGAAACTAGTTTCAGTGGGTGACTATGAAATATGGTTGGAGGGAATATTCCAATCACTTCACTATCAGAGAGAGTGTTCTAGGTAATACCCCCAGCTCCACATGGCTTGCCAGGCCCTACGAGCATACTGAGACTATTAACCCAACTCTCTTTTCATTTCCCCTAATCATTGTTAAACCAAGAAAACCAAAGGACTCTGAAAGGTCCCGACTTCCCTGGAAACTTGAATCCTGCCATGAGGTGTGGTGATCAGGAACACTACCCATAACTAGAATACCAAGTCCCTAGAATCTGATATCCATACTATCCTGACTCTTCCCTAAATAACATGACCCAAAGAGAGCGAACCTTCTTTGATACCATTTTTTCACGAACTGGAACTGGTCACCATCAAACCAGCCCCAAAACCGTCTCGTGCCAAGGCCCGAAGGGTGTTCCCAATCCCCACGGGTTGGCACAAGTGCACAGGTATCATAAAATGATAATTGGGAATGATTTACCCAAATTTTTTATACTTAAAACAACAAATGAATCCAAGAAATAAAATATGGATTTTTCAAACCAAAACATCTTTTATTAAAAATTCAGAACTGAATTACACAATATTAAACAATGTTTGAAAACCGTTACAAAGGTACGATCCCACGAAAAGACAGCCCATGAACCTCCACATGGAAAGAGGCACCGCCCTCAAGCCATATCCATGACACTATATCACGATGGACCGCTAAAAACCCGAACCAAAGGCATAAAACATGTACCCAATCCTATGACATAAAATAACCAAGTCTACTTACACCCAAATGTGTAATTAGTGTGTGAGTGAAAGCCCAGTAGGATACCACCACTAAGAGATTCCATGTGATAAACATTTAAAGATGAAAAGCATGCAAGTTTTCAAAAACATGAAAAGCTATTTACAATTTAAAAAAGATGCAACTTTGAATAAAAACAGTTTTCAAGTTGGATATTTTAATGGGTTAACAGTTTTAAAATAAACACCAAAGCTACTGAATTTTCTATCCAAATGTACCATAAACCGATGGTATGTATAAATTAACTAATGTGCACAAGCAATAAGAAATAACCCCTAGGCACTAGCTAGCTGTGGGTCCCAGGTACCTCTTATCTCAGTGAGAGTAACCATCAAAAATATCCATTATCGTGCACGAGCCACCGGTAGGGAACATACCTATAACATAGTGGTCCCCAATCATCATCATAATAGTTCAGTTAGAGTTGCAAGCGTCAATCTTGATAAGTTAAACTGAGTCCAAACCCCACAGATTCACTAGCATACTAGTACACGTCCACCCACCTAGATACCCGGGTTTTCCCATTGTGCTCAAACATGTTCAACAAGCCAAGAAATATAGTTTTCACATGTAGATAACACTTCCACATCACACATTAACCAAAAAGACCCATGTACATCACATAAGTCACAAATTCCACTTTTCATTCAAATGCATTATGAAATCAAACTCACACTAAAATAGCCCACAACACTTTTTCATAAGTTTCACAATCCAACACATCCTTTTACAATTTTATGATGTCCCTAAAAATATGATAAACATCACATAACAAAACTATCCACATTTAAAATGGATCATTTGAATGTATAAGCAATCCAAAACAGTTTTCCAATATGGTTTCACCTCTTACATAAATAATTAAACCACTCAAAACTTTCACAAAACAATTCTAAATAGTGTACCAAAGCATTTAAAATAGAAACCATTTCAAAAACATATTTCAAGGACAAAATCAAACCAATAAAAATTTAAAAGAGAATTAGAATCTCCAAAAAAATTTATTAAAAAACTGCCACGTGTTATACAAACACCTCAAACAATAGCACAAAATATCCACATGAAACACACAGGTTTTCAAAATCACTTTCAAGAATTACAATAATGATTTACACCTTAAACCCTTAAAAAACTTTTTAAGACCTAGTGGCACACCAATACACCACCAAATCATAATTTTCATCCCAAACAAGATTTATTAATCAAAATTCTGATGTTATAAAACAATCCCAAACAATACCCAAAGGGTTACACATGAAAACCCCAAATTTTAAGAAAAAATGAAACTATAAAAATAAATGCTTAACCAAATCCAACATAAACAATTTTTGAACCACACACAGCATATTATGAGAATTCATAATAAGTAATTAAAGCAATTTAAATCATCTAGAAATGATTACACACGGAATCACCTACTGGAAGTGTCAAATCCCTCAAAACATGGTTCGAAACGTCAACCGCACAACCGCCGCACCACAAGGAAGATACATTCAGACCCAGATCTCAATATTTGACCACAAATACACCAAATGAAACCCTAGGTTCAAACCCTAACTTCTGTAAATTTTATAACATAATGAAAGAGAGAGGAAACCCTAAGGGAAAAGGATGAAACCAAGAAGGAATCGCTTACCCAAAACAATCCTGAAGAAAACGACCCCAAATAGACCAGAATCTGAATTTTAAAATAGATAAAAATTTAATATATATTCGAACAAGAATGATAAGGTCATGTAGGAATTTGAATGAGGAAAAAAGAGTAATAATAGAAGGAGTTATGAAGGAATGAATTTACCTCTTCAAATCCGCTCGATTTTAGAAACCCTAATATGTTTAGCTCTCAATCGTGATGTAGAAGAGCTCCAAATAGGGGAGAGTGATCTTGGGCTCTCTAATGGCTTCAAGGGCACGTTTGCGGCTTGGAACACTGAAAAATCCTTAAAAATGAATAGGTTATTAATTAATCAAATTTAATTTTTAAAACTGGAATCGGGCTTTCGGGCAGGCCCAATCCATAAAATAAAAACCCATATACACATAGGTTATGGATTTACAAAGGATCCAAATTTCAATTTGGGTGTTAATATATCAGGGGAGGACATTTAGGAGTTGTAATGAGTGAAACAAATTAAAAAATTAAAAAGTTATAAAAGAAACGAAATTTATTTTTAAATCTGTAATTGGGCTCACGGTTTGGCCCAATTAATGAAAACTCATCTATTCTCCATAAAACCTTTGGAAACCCCCAAAACAACGCATTTATGTAAATTAAAATAAAAATTCATTTAAAATAAGCTATGTATGTTACAATTATACCCTCCAAGAAAACTTTCCACCCCGGAATGTCACATTAAGGCCAAAGCAACAACCAAACCCAACTAAGAAACCAAGAGGTACTCCCTTGCCAGGTTTCTCCCCCAAAGGCCAAAACATCTCCAGTGATCAATGAAGGAAGGAATACTCTCACAAACCTAACATACACCACTTTCCTGAAATAATCAAGTACATTCAGGCTTTATCCCAAATGAAAACTCCTCAAACACAATCTGAACAATACTCAACCAATTTACCTAAATAAACAACAACATCGAACAAGTTTACTCGTACCCAAGTATAACTAAACCATTGGTAACTCTCCAATATCAATGTTTACCCAAGAATGATGTAGGTAGTTAGATATATATGAAAGATAATACCTAATTCCCAGACAAGACCAAGGAAAAAATATGAGTTACTCATATGAAGAGACACAAATGGGCTCCCCACCATAAGAGACAACTTAATTTTTTTTCCTGAGATAGAATGAAGACACTAATATGGGGAGGCCCAAACAGACTCCCTAGTACACGGGGTTTACATCCATTAAGTATTTACAAAATAATATGCATGATACCCATGGTGGGTCTTCCCACCACAAGAACCAACAATCTTAACCGACCAGCGTGATTTGACATGAGAAGACCCACAAATTAAGGAGTTGGGACGGTCACACGGTTAGTCTGCACAGTTTGAGAAACTGTGCGATAACTATGTGGATCCTTATATATGCATGGTTATTTTTTTGTTCATGGTTAGAAATAAACATGTGAAACCCGTTTGCTCAACTTTTCTAGCCAAACTTCCAACCATTCTTCAAAGACTCAATGGAAACCAAAGGGGGAGGGAATAACATTGTGTGATGACATGGGTACAAGACCCTCCACCTATTTCCACTGAATGGGAACAACAGAAGAAATATGATGACACCATAGGTTTAAACTCTTCCTATCTTTCATAATGAGGATAGGACTTTGTACAAGGGTTTAAACAACACTGGGGTTTCTCCGGACTACGTGCTAGCTTCTCTCCGGGACCTATGGCTGGAGCTCAAAATATTAATGCATCTTCGACCTCAAAGTTAGATTATGGAAACCCCTATATGGATCTTCTTTATTTGATGCCACAAACAACAACACTGCATACCCTGATGGGTTCATCAAGACATAACATACTCCATAACTCACTTTACCAAAACCAGACATTTCACTGAAAAAAGGGATCAGAAAAAGCAGACACATCGCACCTTGTTTCTTTGGGTGAGAAACAACAGAAGGGAAAGACACATATACACACATTCCTCTAAGATAGAGGATTGGATGTTTTTTTACAAGGGAGACATACTCCCGACATAACATAGAACCTCAGAGGATTGTGTGACCTTTACCTTTATGGTCAAAAGAGCACACAACCTCACAATGCATCACCGAACATGACCCTTGTGATTGATAGAAATAATACATGGAACATGACCATATTCGAGGCCCCTAAACAACATGAAAGTCTAAAAAGTGGACACAATATCCAATCATGACCGAAATCTCAAAATTGGTGGTTTAATAATAACTCTTGCTTCATGGAAACTATGAAGAACCCAGAGGCCCTCTTAGACACCATCATGACACTCATCCACACTAACAACCAAATAACACTTCCACCTTCGATGAATCATGAAACATAAGAAACTAAGGCCTCTTTCAAACATCCACAAGCACTATCCCACAACAATAGGATCCACAAATCAACTAAATGAATGGTTTTAGACTCAATCAACAATGATCTGTAAAATATTCCTTATATTGATCAACTGGAGGATTTTCCAATGGAGAAACAATATGGGTTGCACCTCAGTTTTGCATTAACACTTAATGGGGGCGTACATTATCCAATTAGAAAACCCAAGGACCCAACCATGCTGGTCCATTGGTCAAAACATGCAACAAACCAGATCCAAAAACATGTAGGGAACCACCGTAAAGGCATCCCAAATTGTTTTTCAAAAGAGACCACTAACCGTCCCTACGACACAGATTACCGACCAAACACAAACCCAAAACACCATTCAAACAGAAGGTGTTCTTGGACTCAAAACATCCCACAACATCAACATTTTCTAAAACTCATAATACAAACCATACTGAACTATTAATCAAGACATCATGTTTTTCGTTAAAACCAATTCTTAGAAAACAAATGGTTTTGCAGTAAGCGTATCCACCAATGGTACCCCATGGGCCTCACACATGCATGTTTTTGTGCCACACCGGGAACCCTCCACATAACCATCCCATCACTCATCCAGTCATGCCATCTATCACGACCTGTCCTCGGGGCCCGTGCCGTGACTACCCCAAGCCCGCCTTCCATAGGCCAGGGGCTAGCGACTAGCATCAAAGGCATAAATCCGATAACTGGGAAGGTATTTACTTTATAAAAGTAAACAAAACACCACAGAGTACAAGCAGAAATAAAACACTAAGTACAAAAGATACTACTGAAAAGTAAATGGGCCAGAATACAAACCCAACTGAAAGTACAGCTACAACTAAACAAAAGTACAACAGAAAAAGACAACCGCTGGAAGAACAGAAGTTGCTCCTGGTTCATCCTCCTCGGATCCTCACTGAAGGGTAGGTACAGATGGTGCAGCTCTTGGATCATCCACCACGGATCCTACCTAAAGGGTAGGTACAGATAGCCTCCACAACGCTCTCGCCCGTCAACCTCCTCCGCATGTCGTCTTTTCGTGACGTCCACCGCCGGATACTGACTCGTCGTGTGGTCCACCTTCGGGTACTGACTCGTCGTGTGGTCCATCTCCGGGTACCGTCCAGTCCTCGAACACTTGGCCTCCGTCAGCACTGCCCGTCATCTGCAACCAACACAACGAGGTGAGGGCATAGAACATGCAGGGGTGAGTATAACGATACTCAGTAGGGACCCCGAGACTCTCAAGGTCTCACTAAAACCAACATGGATAACGACAAAGAAGATCTCAACAGATAACCTCTACTTAGGTATATTCCCATACATATACCTAAGTTATCAAGTGACCCATATCAATCATGGGGAAACAAAAAGATTAGGAAATCAACGGATAACCACTGCCCAGGTATATGCCCATAAAAACAACTAAGTTATCAAGTGACCCATCTAAAAAATGAGGTACAAACAAAGATCAAAGACTCAGCTCAAACCAGGATTTTCATTATCGAAACCGTAACTGCTGAAGAGCCCCATCTCTGGAGTGTACAGTGGTCCTGTCATGACTCCGATGTACTACTCACTAACCTAAGACTGCTGAGGTACTCCTCCAGTCGAGTACCGCGGGTCAGCCACCCAAACACAGTAGTGCTTCCCGCCGGGGTATGCCACCCAAACACAGTAGTGCACACCCCCTAGTAGTCTGTAGAGGTACTCTCCGGACGAGTAACGCGGGTCTGCACTGTCACATAGGTAGTGCTCAGTCCTCCATGGGTCTGCACCCAAACAAAGTAGTGCTCCGTCCACTGGGCTAGTCGACTCACTCCAAGTCGAGTCGGTCAAGCAGTCGTCAGGTCTCAGTCGACTACATGGTCTCCCTATTCCACACGCTCGTCTATGGGAGGGTCCACTCCACGAGATACAGGTTGATACTCCAAGTATATCAAATTCCCATGAAGAAGTATCGCAATGGACCTCCTCGTCATATGGGTCTCAACGCAATAGACGGCGCGTCAATTGGACGCCCGGTCTATGAGTTACTAGCCTTTTCGTCCCAGGGGCCCGGTTGGTTTCGTGTGCGAACCAACACAACCGTATCTCAACTGTACCCTGAAATATCATAGGGTATACTCATAGGGAACGTTTCTCCACGTGATCACCAACGCCTTTGACGGTTTGTCAAACAGACGTCCGGTCTGAATGTTATCAGCTTTTCCGTTCCAGGGGCCTAGATGGATTTTTGGTACAATCCAACCCGGCCACTATCCAACTGCATCCAAAACTCAGGAGAAGTATACCAAAAGTTCCGTCTCATCAAGTGGAATTCAATGGGACAGACGGTGCGTCAATCAGACGTCCGGTCTGTGAGTTATTGGCCTTTTCGTTCCAGGGCCCCGGTTAGTTTCATGAGAGAACCAACCCGAACACACTCCGACGATGTCCAAACCTCGAGAAGAATAATCCAAAAGTTCTATCTCATCAAGAGGAATTCAACAAAGTCGACGGCATGTCAATCAGACATTTGGATCTCATGATATAAGCATTTCCGCTCCGAGGGCCCGGTTGGTTTCGTAACCGAGCCAACCTTGCTGAACCCAAAGTTCTCTGAATCCTTGAGTATAATATACCAAAATGACCGCCTCGATCCAAGGATCACATCGCAACTAACTGTGCGTCTATCGGAGGTCCTCAACTCATGTTATGGGCAACAGACCAAAGGAAGTTCTATATTAATGGGTTTGGCCCCGGTCCGACCAGGCCCGATACCCCCAGGGTCGGCCCGAACCGGGTCGACCCAAACTGGGTCTGGGTATGGCCCTCTTGGGCGCAGCCCGGCCCAGTAGGCGCGGCCCGGTCGGCGTGGCCTGGGCAGCTCGGCCTGGCACGGCGGCTCGGCTCAGCGCGCTGGGCGCGCTAGCGCGAGCCGGGTGGCCAGGCGGCCGGCTCGACTATTACAGCTGAGCGAAGTGGGCGGGGGGCGCGCTGCCCCGCGTGGAGAAACCGTGGCCCCTTTATGGGGCTGCTCACATGGCCGGTCGATGGTTTGTAACCCCCGGCTTTTTCCTTGTCTGGCCGGCACCCCCCCGTCTGGCCGGCTGTTGCCGCCATGGGACCGGTAAGGTCGGTCCCCCTGCTCCGACACCAGCAGCCCGGTACCGGCCGCCGGTTCCCCTTCTCCGCCGCGGCCCAGAACCGGTCGTGGCCTTGGTTCGTCCGGCGCGGCGCGGCACGACGGCGCCACATATTAGTTTTTTTTCCAACGGCGCGGTGCAACAACGCCGCGCTTATCCGCCCTTCCTTTAAGAATTTCCACGCGGTGCTTCGGAACCGTGTTGCCTTGCTCGTGTCGTATCAATGTCAACAACCAAAAAGGGGAGGAGTGTCAGCCGTGTTCGGGCAGTCTGACATCCTCCCATTATTACGATAACATGCAGTTCAATTTGAAAGGAAGAAAATGACCGAAGTAATCAGAAAATAGAAACTCATAAAACCCCTACCTCGTGATGTGATCCCTCGATGGATCTACGGAGAGGTAGCGTTGTTCGTGACGTCGGAAGGTGATGTCGTCGTTTGGAATTTTCCCACGACGGTGTCTCCTCCTTTGATGGAGACAGGGAAGCGTTCTTCATTGAAGGTCTTGGATGGCCCGACGTCACCCAAGTGTACTCAAGATGTGACGTATCCTCTCTTGTCGCAGAGAAGGAAGAAAGGGGTACGTCTCCACTCTTTGGTGTCTGCGTTCTTCATCGGAGAGTTGAATTCTTCGCGTTCTTCAAGAAAGAAGAAGTTCTTCAAAGCTTAGAGCTTTCTCTTCAAATCCTTTCGCACCATCAACTATTCTCTCACGAAATAAGACTTAGTCTTATTTAATTAACACACAAGCCAAGGGAATTCATTTAAAATTCAAACGAATCCAGGAATTAATTACATGTAAAACCTATACAATTAAGGAGTTGGCTTTATTTAAAAGTGGGGGTTCCTTTTTGAGAGTTACAAAATTTAAGAGGGGAAAAGTTATGAAGTTAGGGGAATGTGAGGGGTTGGGCTCGTGTGGGTCCCACCCCACCTTAATCCTCTCAAAGGTAGTTAACCAAAAGTGGGTCCCACCCCTAACTCCCTTACATAGGTTATAAACACATAAGAGATAGGGAAAAGTGTTATGACACTACACTTAATCCACTTAACAAGAAAAGAAAATATAATTGAAAAACAATTATATTATTATCCCTCACTTTATTTAAACAACTCATCCCGAGAAAACGCAACTCTAGAAAGGGGGACTTCTTCAGAAATTATCGGCGCTGCGAGTTCATCGGTGACCTCATAATTCGATTCCGAGCACCGGTTAAAAAGCTAGAAAAACCTGCTCGTTCGTTCACTGAACGTACCCAAGCTAAACTTCATAAATTAATTCCGGGCACACCGGGCCTCGGAATCAGGCGTCGTCAGAAACTACGTTCTTGTAAAATCCCAAATAAAATTTGGAAAAAATTTCCCTTGAATTTTACGGGACTTTACATTACTCCCACCTCAGGGCTTAACGTCCTCGTAAAGCTTTAACAATGACTAGGGATACAAAAGCGGTATTGAGAACGCATCTGAGCCTTCCACTCCCATGTTCTAACTGGAGGTTCTCGTACTACCAAAGAATGTGCCCCCGAGAAATCGACCATCCTCGTAGGATCTGCACCTATCGATCCTCGATCCCCACTGGAACCTCCGTGAAAGTCACCCCATCGTCATCATCCAGCTCCCTATGGTCGATGATATGTGAAGGGTCGAGCACGTATCTCCTCAGTTGAGATACGTGGAAGTCTTCGTGCACCTGGTGCAATTGAGGTGGATGGGTCATGTGGTAAACCACCTCGCCTACCCAGCTGAGGACCTAAGAAGGTCTGCTGAACCTCAGAGATAACTTGCCGCCTTGGCCACATCTCTGTAAACCTCATCGAGGTGAGACGCGTAAAAAGACGTGATCATCATCCTCGAACTCTAGAGGTTTCCAATTACTGATAGAACTGAAACTCAAAACAATGGCTACCACGAGGGTAAGGTTGACTGATTCAAGAGTGACCGGTCGCACCCTCTTGTACATGAGTTTATCCTGTGCTGCCTAGGGTTTCCTTTTCGCTGACCAAGGAAAACCCATCCCGATGTCGTAGTTAAACCACAAACTTTTTGCCTAATACCGTCAATTTGTGTATGAACTGTGATTTTCCAGTCCATACTCAAACCAACGTCGTAAGGCCTCGACGCGGCCACCAAGAGATTCCAACCGAAACTCTCGCCTCGAGGGTCTGACCACACCATCAGCGTAAGTGTGATTATTGAGTCTTCTCCCAAGGTATCTCCAGACATGAGGGTCAAGTCTACGGCTTACCAGAAACTCTAGGTCTGGGACAAGATTTGTGAAAGGAGGGAATGATTCATATAGACATCTGTTACTACGGTAGCTAGTAGTGGACATAGACTGTCCCTTCAATCATTTTTAGAGCCAATGGGTCACACTCCTTGACCGCTTGCAGCCGCACTTTTCCTCCGCCCTCCAGCTCCCTGAGCCTGGCGGGAACAATTAAGGTAGGTGGTTGTAGCATGTTAAAATGTTCAACCCCTCATGCAGCTCTCCTAGATCTGTCTCTACGTCTGCTACTTCGCAGACTCATCTCTCCTTAAAGCTTCCTCTTATTGGAACATTTAACACGCCCGAGTCTCTACGACTGGTGTCGGTTTCCTGTTTCTTACTACACTGTGCAGTCTTCATCCGCTCCTGGATGATCTACACCTTCTTTGCCTACAATCTGAAAGAGCTGCTAAAATTTCTCCTTTGCCGAAAAGATAAACTCGGTCTCATCCCCTAGATGAACCACACCCATTGCCTAATATAGTCAATCCTGACATGAATGATGCATTCATGCCATGGATGACATCATAAGGCCTCGACATAACTACCAAGAGATCGAACTGTCACTCTCACCTCCAAGGGTCGAGTCACACTGCCGGCATCGGTGTTAGGTCACTAGGACTCCTCTAGTAGAAATCTTGAAAGTGAGGGTCAAGTCAACAGTTTTAACCGGAACCTCTCAGTTTCAACCAATCAAAAGGATAGGAAAGAAATAATCACAAAGATAAGGGTCTTTTCTTTATTTCAGCTCTTAGTACAAAGACAAAAATACAACATCAATATGGAACTATAAGTACAATGGATGTATACACTAGTTCCGCTCCTGTCCACCTTCTCCTAGAGTTGTACTGCCTTGTCCACTGCTCGGCTGTTGCTCAAGCACCTGCCGCTGCTTCTGCCTTAGTGGATCCTCCAACGCCTGTGGATCGACTGTGCGAGAAGTAGGATAGTAACGTTCCATGTGACCCTTCCTACCGCAGGAGAAACATTGTCCGTTTCTGGCACACCTGGCTCTGACTCCACCCCGGGTGCCCTGCACTACTGATCCTATAACCCAAGGTCGCCCACCTACTGGTATGGTCCTCTTTGACCTAAGCATTATCTGTCTAATGCCTACAGATGACTCGGCTACAGTTGGAAAAACATGCGACAAAGGTAGCAACTCCTGGACATGCTTGGGGTGCAGAGCTATGGGTACAAACTCCACCCTGAAAAAGGTCTCGAAGCCTTCCCATGTAAAGGTCATCTCATCGCAAAAATGGAACAAGTGGCTCCACCACATGCCTGCTGCTACCTGAATAAGGCTAGCAGCAATGATCACCATGAAGTCGGCAGGCATCCCCACTAGCCTAAAGACTCTCACCACTGCCTCCAGCCAATCCTCAACTGCCTGCAGGTCCGTCTATCTTCGGAACTTGGGTGGCCTCTGGCACTGGAACTCGTGCAGCACTCTCAAGTGGTGTGCATCACCTACTGTTGGGGATGGTGGCATCGGTGGCCCAACGTATGGTAGTACCGATGGTACCTCCACTGGTGCCTCAACTGTAAGAGGGCCCTGTACCAAAGCCTCGTCGCTCGGCAGGCTTTCAGTACGCACATCCCTCTAGGCTCTAGCTGGTCATCCGTGGAAAGGCATCCTGAAAGAAACAACGTGAAACGGTCAAACGATTATACCTGATGAGCTGACCTGGTTTGATCTGACTTTTAAAAACTTCTGGAAACACAAACGCAATCAGTGTTTTCATGCACAAAGTCGGAAATCAGTTGTCAGGGTCCTGGTGTATGGATACGTCGGCCGCCCACACCAACACTGTACTCCCTGAACTAAAGACCACGCTCAGTACCCTTAACACTATTACTTCCCAGAAATAAAATATCAGAGTTATAAGTTCTCCGGTAGAACCAAATCCTCTGATACCAATTTTTCACGACCCGTCCTCGGGGCCCATGCCGTGACTACCCCAAGCCCGCCTTCCATAAGCCAGGGGCTGGAGACTAGCACCAAAGGCGTAAATCCCGATAACTGGGAAGTCATTGACTTTATAAAAGTAAACAAAACAACACAGAGTACAAGCAGAAGTAAAACACTAAGTACAAAAGATAGTGTTGAAAAGTAAATGGGCCCGAATACAAACCCAACTGAAAGTACAGCTACAACTGAACAAAAGTACAAAAGAAAAAGAAAACAGCTGGATGAATGGAAGAGACTCCTGGTTCGTCCTCCCCGGATCCTAACTGAAGGGTAGGTACAGATGGTGCAGCTCCTGGATTGTCCACCACGGATCCTACCTAAAGGGTAGGTACAGATAGCCTCCACAACGCTCTCACCCGTCAACCTCCTCCACATGTCATCTTGTCGTGAATTCCACCTCCGAATACTGACTCGTCGTGTGGTCTACCTCCGGGTACTGACTTGTCGTGTGGTCCACCTCTGGGTACCGTCCAGTCCTCGAACACTCGGCCTCCATCAGCACTTCCTGTTGTCTGAAACCTATACAATGAGGTGCGGGCATAGCCTGTGTAGGGGTGAGTATAACGATACTCAGTAGGGACCCCGAGACCCTCATGGTCTCACTAAAACCAACATGGACAACCACAAAGAAGATCTTAACAGATAACCTCTACTTAGATATATGCCCATAGATATACCTATGTTATCAAGTAACCCATCTCAATCATGAGGAAACACAAAGATTATGAAATCAATGGATAACCACTACCCAGGTATATTCCCATACATACACCTAAGTTATCAAGTGACCCATCTAAAAAATGAGGTACAAACAAAGATCAAAGACTCAGCTCAAACTAGGATTTTCATTATCGAAACTGTAACTGCTGAAGAGCCACATCTCTGGAGTGTACAGTGGTCCTGTCACGACTCCGAGGTACTGCTCACTAACCTAAGACTGCTGAGGTACTCCTCCTGTCTAGTACCGCGGGTCAGCCACCCAAACACAGTAGTGCTTCCCACCGGGGTATGCCACCCAAACACAGTAGTGCACACCCCCTAGTATCCTGTAGAGGTACTCTCTGGACGAGTACTGCGGGTCTGCACTGTCACACAGGTAGTGCTCCGTCTGCCATGGGTCTGCACCCAAACAAAGTAGTGCTCCGTCCACTGGGCTAGTCGATTCACTCCAAGTCGAGTCGGTCAAGCAGTCGTCAGGTCTCAGAAGGCTACACAGTCTCCGTACTCCGCACGCTCGTCTCTGAGAGGGTCCGCTCCACGAGCTACAGGTCGATACACCAAGTATCTCAAAGTCCCACGAATATGTATTGCAAAGGACTGCCTCGTCATAGGGGTCTCAACGCAATAGACGACGCGTCAATCGGACGCCCGGTCTGTGAGTTACTAGCTTTTTCGTCCCAGGGGATCGGTTGGTTTTGTGTGTGAACCAACCCGTCCGTATATCAACTGTACCCTGAACTCTCATATGGTATAATCATAGGGACCGTTTCTCCAAGTGATCACTGATGCCGCTGACGGTTCGTCAAACGGACATCCGGTCTGAAAGTTATCAGCTTTTCCGTTCCAGGGGCCCGGTTGGATTTTAGATACAATCCAACCTGGACACTATCCAACTGCATCCAAAACTCAGGTGAAGTATGCCAAATGTTCCATCTCATCAAGAGGAATTCAACGAGACAGACGGCATGTCAATCGGATGCCCGGTCTGTGAGTTATTGACTTTTTCGTTCCAGGGGCCCGGTCGGTTTCGTGAGTGAACCAACCCGACCACACTCCGACGACATCCAAACATTGAGAAGAGTAATCCAAAAGTTTTTTCTCATCAAGAGGAATGCAACAAAGTTGATGTCACGTCAATCGCACATCCAGAGCTCAAGATATAAGCATTTCCGCTCTGAGGACACGGTTGGTTTCGTATCCGAACCAACCCGGCCGAACCCAAAGTTCTCTGAAACCTTGAGTATAATATACCGAAACGACCGTCTCGATCCAAGGATCGCATCGAAACTGACGGTGAATCGATCGGAGGTCCGCAGATCATGTTATGGGCAACAGACCAAAGGAGGCTCGGTATTAATGGGTTTGGGCCCTGTCCAACCCGGCCCGATACCCCTAGGGTCGGCCCGGTCGGCGCGGCCCAGCGCGGCCTGGGTGTGGCCCGGCCCAGCCTGGGCAGCTCGGCCCAGCACGGCGGCGCGCTAGCGCGGGCCGGGTGGCTAGGCGGCCAACTCGACTATTACGACCGAGCGAAGTGGGTGGGGGCGCGCTACCCCCGCTTAGAGAAACCACGGCCCCTTTATGGGGCCGATCAGCTGGCCGGCCGGGGGTTTTAACCCCCGGCTTTTCCCTTGTCCGGCCGGCCTGCCCCATCTGGCTAGCTGTTGCCGCCATGGGACCGGCAAGGCCGGTCCCCCTACTACGACACCGGCGGCCTGGTACAAGCAGCCCGTTCCCATCCTCCGCCGCGGCCCAGAACCGGCCGCGGCCTTGGTTTGTCCGGCGCGGCGCGGCCCGACTGCGCCACAGATTAGTTTGTTCTCAATGGCACGGTGCGACGGTGGCACGCTTCTCCACCCTTCCTTTAAGAATTTCCGCACGGAGCTTCGGCACCGTGTTGCCTTGCTTGTGCCGCATCAATATCAACAACCAAAAAGGGGACGAGTGTCGGCCGTGTTCATGCGGTCCGACCTCCTCCCGTTATTACGATAACAGGTGGTTCAATTTGAAAGGAAGAAAATGACCGAAGTAATCACAAAATAGAAACTCATAAAACGTCTACCTCGTGATGTGATCCCTCGATGGATCTGCGGAGAGGTAGCGTCGTTCGTGACGTCGGAAGGTGACGTCGTCGTTTGAGATTTTCCCATGGCGGTGTCTCCTCCTTTGATGGAGACTGGGAAGCGTTCTTCATCGAAGGACTTGGAAGGCCCGACGTCAGCCAAGCATACTCAAGATGTGACGTATCCCTTCTTGTCACCGAGAAGGAAGAAATGGGTACGTCACCACTCTTTGGTGTCAGATTTCTTCGTCGGAGAGTTGCGTTCTTCACGTTCTTCAAGAAAGAAGAAGTTCTTAAATGTTTAGAGCATTCTCTCCAAATCCTTTCGCACCATCAACTATTCTCCCATGAAATAAAAATTTGTCTTATTTAATTAACACACAAGACAAAGGAATTCATTTAAAATTCAAATGAATAAAAGAATTAATTACTTGAAAAACCTACACAGTTAAGGAGTTGACTTTATTTAAAAAGTGGGGTTTCTTTTTGAGAGATACAAAATTTAAGAGGGGAAAAGTTATGAAGTTAGGCGAAGGTGAGGGTTTGGGCTCGTGTGGGTCCCACCCCACCATAATCCTCTCAAAGGTAGTTATCAAAAAGTGGGCCCCACTCCTAACTCCCTTACATAGGTTATAACCACATACGAGAGAGGGAAAACTGTTGTGACACAACACTTAATCCACTTAACAAGAAAAGAAAATATAATTGTAAAACAATTATATTATTATCCCTCACTTTATTTAAACAACTCATCCCGAGAAAACGCAACTCTCGAAAGGGGGACTTATTAAGCAATTACCGGCGATGCGAGTTCATCGGTTCCCTCAGAATTTGATTCCGTGCACCGGTTCAAAAGTTAGAAAAACCCGTCCGTTCGTTCACTGAACGTACCATAGCTAAACTTCGGAAATTAATTCTGGGCACACCGGGCCTCAGAATCTGGCTCTGTCAGAAACTGTGTTATTGTAAAATCCCAAAGAAAATTTAGAAAAAAAATTCCATTGAATTTTACGGGAATTTACACCATAAACAATCCATCATCCCATATAACCCCATGCATGTGGTCACTCATGAAAATACCAAAGGGTAAAACAAAAATGCCTTCGACTTTGCAAAAACAAAATGGTCAACCGACCCAACCATTTTCTCAAAACTGCTAACAATGAGATCAAAATCCCAATTCACATCTTACAAAACTTTTCATAAGGACACTACCATTTAAAAAAAGAACTCAGTTTCAAGTTATTCACATCAATTTCAAAACATCTCATCCCATAAAAACACCCATTAATCGTTTAGAAAACTATATTGGAAACACTTTTGAAAACCAACTTCAATATGGTTCCAACTTTCAAAAGAGGTGTAAGCATACTATTTTCCATTTCAAATCAATTTTTAAAATTCAGTTCCACCATTTCATAAGTCAAAACATTCCATATTTAATCTAAAATAACTTCAAAAAAACATTACACTTCTTAAAACCAAGGAAGTTTAAAACCAATGTTCCATGATTTCAAAACTAAAGAACACACGACAATGCGAGAGGAAACTAGTTTCAGTGGGTGACGTGGATATATGGTTGGTGGCCATATTCCAATCACTTCACTATCACAGAGAGTCTTCTAGGGAATATCTTCAGCTCCACATTGCATTCCAGGCCCTGCGAGCTTACTGAGACCATTAACCCAACTCTCTTTTCATTTCCCCTAATCATTGTTAAACCAAGAAAACCAAAGGACTCTGAATGTTCCCAACTTCCCCTAGAAACTTTAATCATGCCATGAGGTGTGGTGATCAAGCACACTACCCATATCTAGAATACTATGTCCCTACAATCTGATCTCCATACTATCCTAACTCTTCCCTAAATAACATGACCCAAAGAGAGCGAACCTGCTCTGATACCATTTTGTCACGAACCAGATCTGGTCACCATCAAACGAGCCCCAAACCCGACCTGTGCTAAGGCCCAAAGGGCGTTCCCGATCCCCACGGGTGGGAAAAAGTGCCCAAGTATCATAAAATGATAATTGGGAACGATTTACCCTAATTTTTTATACTTAAAACAACAAATGAATCCAAGAAATAAAATCTGGATTTTTCAAACCAAAACATCTTTTAATAAAAATTCAGATCTGAATTACACAATATTAAACAATGTTTGAACACCATTACAAAGGTACAAACCCAGGAAAAGATATCCCATGAACCTCTACAGGGAAAGAGGCACCGCCCTCAATCCATCTCCACGACACTGTATCACGATGGACCGCTAAAAACCCGAACCAAAGACATTAAACTTGTACCCAATCATGTGACATAAAATAAGCAAGTCTACTTACACCCAAAGGTGTAATTAGGGTGTGAGCGAAATCCCAGTAGGATACCACCCATAAGAGATTCCATGTGATAAACATTTAAAGACGAAAAGCATGCAAGTTTTTGAAAACATGAAATGCTAGATAAAATTTCAAAAAGATGCAACTTTGAATAAAAACAGTTTTCAAGTGGGATATTTTAATGGGTTAACACTTTTAAAATAAACGCCAAAGCTACTGAATTTTCCAGCCAAATGTACCATATTCCGACGGTAAGTATAAATTAACTAATGAGCACATGCAATAGGAAATAACCCCTAGGCACTAGCTAGTTGTGGGTCCCAGGTACCTCGTATCTCAGTGAGAGTAACCATCACAAATATCGATTCTTGTGCACGAGCCACTAGTAGGGAACATACCCTTAACCTAGTGGTCCCCAATCATCATCATCATAGTTTAGTTAGAGTTGTAAGGGTAAATCTTGCTAAGTGAAACTGAGGCCAAACCCCACGGATTCACTAGCATACTAGTACACGTCCACCCACATAGATACCCGGGTTTTCACTTTGTGCTCAAACATGTTCAACATGCCAAGAAATGTAGTTTACACATGTAGATAACACTTCCACATCACACATTAACCAAACAGCCCCATGTATGTCACATAAGTCACAAATTACACTTTTCATTCAAATGCATTTTGAAATCAAACTCACACCAAAATAGCCCACAACACTTTTTCATAACATTCACAATCCAACCCATCCTTTAAAAATTTTATGAAGTCCCTAAAAATATGATAAACATCACATAAAAGAACTATTCACATTTAAAATGGCTCATTTGAAAGTATAAGCAATCCAAAACAGTTTTCTAATAGGGGTTCACCTCTTACATAAATCATTAAACCACTCAAAACTTTCATAAAACAATTCTAAATAGTGTACCAAAGCTTTTCAAATAGAAACCATTTCAAAACAATATTTCAAGGACAAAATCACACCAATAAAAATTCAAAATAGAATTGGAATCCCCAAAAACATTTATTAAACAACCCCCATGTGTTATACAAACACCTCAAATAATAGCACAAAAGATCCACATGAAACACACACGTTTTCAAAATTACATTCAAGAAGTACAATAATGTTTTACACCATAAACCCTTAAAAAAACTCTTTAAGACCTAGTGGCACACCAATACACCACCAAATCAGAATTTTCATCCCAAACAAGATTTATTAAACCAAATTCATATGTTATAAAACAATCCCAAACAATACCCAAAGGGTTACACATGAAAAACACCAAATTTTAAGCTCAAATGAAACTATAAAAATAAATTCTTAACCAAATCCAACATAATTTTTTTTTTCACCACACACAGAATATTATGAGAATTCATAATAAGTAATTCAAGAAAACTAAATCATCTAGAAATGATTACACACGGAATCACCTACCGAAAGTGTCAAATCCCTCAAAACTTGGTTCGAAACATCAACTGCACAACCGTCGCACCACAAGGAAGATAAATTCAGACCTAGATCACTATATTTGACCACAAATACACCAAATGAAACCCTAGGATCAAACCCTAACTTATGGAAATTTTATAACATAATGAAAGAGAGAGGAAACCCTAAGGGAAAAGGAAGAAACCAAGAAGTTATCACTTACCCAAAATAATCCTGAATAAAAAGACCAAAAATTGACCAGAATATGAATTTTAAATTAGATAAAAATTTAATGGATATTCGAACAAGAATGAGAAGGTCATGTAGGAATTGGAATGGGGGAAAAAGAGTAATAGTAGAAGGAGTTATGAGGGAATGAATTTACCTCTTCAAATCTGCCCGATTTTAGAAACCCTAATACGTTTAGCTCTCGATCGCGATGTAGAAGAGCTCCAAATAGGGGAGAGAGAGCTTCAGAACGCTACTGGGTTCAAGGGGAGCGTTTGATGCTTTTAATCACCGAAATATCCTTAAAAAGGAATTTCTTATTAATTAATCAATTTTTATTTTTAAAATTCGAATTGGGCTTTCGGGCAGGCCCAATCCATAAAATAAAAACCCATATACACCTTGGTTATGGATTTCCAAAGGTTCCAAATTTTAATTGTTGTGTTAATATATCAGGGGAGGACATTTAGGAGTTGGAATGAGTGAAAAATATTAAAAAATGAATATTTTATAAAAGAAGCGAAATTTATTTTTAAATTTGGAATTGGGCTCACGGTTTGGCCCAATTCATGAAAACTCATCTATTCTCCATAAAACCTTTGGAAACACCCAAAACAAAGGATTAATGGAAATTAAAATAAAAATACATTTTAAATAAGCTATATATGTGACAATTCTACCCTCCATAAAAACATTCTGCCCCGGAATGTCACAGTAAGGCCAAAGCAACAACCAAACCCAACTAAGAAACCAAGAGGTACTCTCTTGCCAGGTTTCTCCCCCAAAGGCCAAAACACCTCCAGTGATCAATGAAGGAAGGGATACTCTCCCAAACCTAACATACAGAATTTTCCTGAAACAATCATGTACATTCAGGCTTTATCCCTATTGAAAACTCCTCAAACACAATCTAAACAATACTCAACCAATTTACCTAAATAAACAACAACATCGAACAAGTTTACACGTACCCTACAATAACTAAACCATTGGTCACTCTACAATATCAATGTTTACCCAAGAAAGATGTAGATATTTAGATATATCTGAATTATAATACCTACTTCCCATACAAGTCCATGTAAAAATATGAGTTACTCATAAGAAGAGACACAAATGGGCTCCGCACCATAAGAGACAACTTAATTTTTTTCTCGAGACAGAATCAAGACACTAATAGGTGGAGGCCCAAACAGACTCCCTAGTACAAGGGGTATACATCCATTAGAAATTTACAAAATAATATGCATGATACCCACGGTGGGTCTTCCCACCACAAGAACCAACCATCTTAACCGACCAGCGTGAGTTGACATGAAAAGTCCCCAAAATTAAGGAGTTGGGACGGTCACACGGTTAGTCTGCACAGTTTGAGAAACTGTGCGATAACTATGTGGATCCTTATATCTACATGGTTATTTTTTTTGTTCATGGTTAGAACTAACCATGTGAAAACTGTGTGCTCAACTTTTCTAGCCAAATTTCCAACCATTCTCCAAAGACTCAATGGAAACCAAAGGGGGAGGGAATAACATTGTGTGATGACATGGGTAAAAGACCCTCCACCTATTTCCACTGAATGAGAACAACAGAAGAAATATGATGACACTATATGTTTAAACTCTTCCTATCTTTCATACTGAGGATAGGACTTTGTACAAGGGTTTAAACGACACTGGGGTTTCCCCTGACTACGCGCCAGCTTCTCTTCAGGACCTATGGCTGGAGCTCAAGCATCTTCGGCCTCGCAGTTAGGTTGTGGAAGCCCCTATATGGATCTTCTTCATTCGATGCCACAAACAATAACACCGCATACCCTTATGGGTTCATCAAGACATAACACACTCCGTAACTCACTTTACCAAAACCAGACATTTCATTGAAAAAAGGGATCAGAATAAGCACACACATCTCAGCTTGATTCTTTGGGTGAGAAACAAAAGAAGGGAAAGACATGTATAAACAAATTCCTCTATTATAGAGGATTTGATGTTTTTTACAAGGGAGACATACTCCCAACATAACATAGAACCTCAGAGGATTGTGTGACCTTCACCTTTATGGTCAAAAGATCACACAAAATCACAATGCATCACCGAACATGACCCTTGTGATTGCTAGAAACAATACATGGAACATGCCCATATTCCAAGTCCCTAAACAACAGACAAGTCTAAAAAGTGGACACAATATCCTATCATGACCAAAATCTCGAAATTAGTCATTTAATAATAACTCTTTCTTCAAGGAAACTATGAAGAACCCAGAGGCCCTCTTAGACACCGTCATGACACTCATCCACACTAACAACCAATGAACACTTCCACCTTTGTTGAATCATGAAACTTAAGAAACTAAGGCCTCTTTCAACCTTACACAAGAACTATCCCACTACAAGAGGATCCAAAAATCAACTAAATGAATAGTTGTAGACTCAATCAACAATGATCTATAAAATATTCCTTATATTGATCAACTGGTGGATTTTCCAATGGAGAAACAATACGGGTTGCACTTCAGTTGTGCATTAACCCTTAATGGGGGCATACCTTATCTAATGAGAGAACCCAAGGACCCAACCAAGCTGGTCCATTGGTCAAAACATGCCACAAACCAGATCCAAAAACATGAATGGAACCACCGTAAAGGCATCCAAAAACATTTTTCAAAAGAGACCACTAACCGTCCCTATGAAACAACTTACCGACCTAACACAAACCCCAAACATTGTTCAAACAGAAAGGGTTCTTGGACTCAAAACATCCCACAACATCAACATTTTCAAAAACAAATAATACAAACCATACCAAACTATTAATCAAGACATCATGTTTTTCTTTAAAACCAATTCATAAAAAAAATGGTTTTGCAGTAAGCAAATCCACCAATGGTACCCCATGGGCCTCACACATGCATGTTATTGTGCCACACCAGGCACCCTCCTCATAACCATCCCAGCACTCATCCAGTCATGCCATCAACCATCCATCATACCATATAACCCCATGCATGTGGTCACTCCTGGAAATACCAAAGGGTAAAGCAAAAATTCCTTCCACTTTTCAAAAACAAAATGGTCAACCAACCCAACCTTTTTCTCAAAACTGCTAACAATGAGATCAAAATCCCAATTCAAATCTTACCAAAATTTTTATAAGGACACAAACATTTAAAGAAAGAACTCACTTTCAAGTTATTCACATAAATTTCAAAACATCTCATCCCATAAAAACACCCTTTAATATTTTAGAAAACTATATTGGAAACACTTCTGAAACCCACCTTCAATATGGTTCCGGCTTTCAAAAGAGGTGTAAGCATACTATTTTCCATTTCAAAAAAATTCTGAAAATTCCGTTCCACCATTTCATAAATCAAAACATTCCACATTTATTTTGAAATCATTTCACAAAAACTTTACACTTCTTTAAACCAAGTCAGTTTAAAAGCAATGTTCCAAGATTTCAAAACTAAAGAACACAAGACAATGCGAGAGGAAACTAGTTTCAGTGGGTGACTTGGACATATGGTTTTTGGCCATATTCCAATCACTTCACTATCACAGAGAGTGTTCTAGGGAATATCCCAAGCTCCACATGGCTTGTCAGGCCCTGTGAGCTTACTGAGACCATTAACCCAACTCTCTTTTCATTTCCCCTAATCATTGTTAAACCAAGAAAACCAAAGGACTCTGAAAGGTCCCGACTTCCCCTGGAAACTTGAATCCCACCATGAGGTGTGGTGATCAGGAACACTACCCATAACTAGTATACCAAGTACCTTCAATCTGATCTCCATGCTATCTTGACTCTTCCCTAAATAACATGACCCAAAGAGAGCGAACCTGCTCTGATACTATTTTGTCACGAACCGGATCTGGTCACCATCAAACAAAGACAAACCCCGGCCCATGCCATGCCCGAAGGGAGTTCCCGATCCCCATGTGTTGGCACAAGTGCCTGGGTATCATAAAATGATAATTGGGAACAATTTACACAAATGTTTTATACTTAAAACAACAAATGAATCCAAGAAATAAAATCTGGATTTTCAAACCAAAACATCTTTTTATAAAAATTCAGAACTGAATTACACAATCTTAAACAATGTTTGAACACCATTAAAAAGGTAAAAACCCATGAAAAGATAGCCCATGAACCTCCACATGGAAAAAGGCACTGCCCTCAAGCCATCTCCATGACACTGTATCACGATGGACTACTAAAAACCCGAACCAAAGGCATAAAACCTGTACCCAATCCTGTGACATAAAATAAGAAAGTATACTTACACCCAAACATGTAATTAGGGTGTGAGAGAAAGCCCAGTAGGATACCACCTCTATGAGATTCCATGTGATAAACATTTAAAGACGAAAAGCATGCATGTTTTTAAAAACATGAAAAGCTAGTTACAATTTCTATAAGATGCAACTTTTAATAAAAACAGTTTCCAAGTGGGCTATTTTAACGGGTTAAAACTTTTAAAATAAACACAAAAACTACTGAATTTTCCAGCCAAATGTACCATATGCCGATGGTAAGTATAAAGTAATTAATGAGCACAAGAAATAGGAAATAACCCCTAGGCACTAGCAAGCTGTGGGTCCCAGGTACCTTGTATCTCGGTGAGAGTAACTATCACAAATATACATTCTCATGCATGAGCCACTTGTAGGGAACATACCCATAACCTAGTGGTCCCAAATCATCATCATAATAGTTTAGTAAGAGTTGTAAGCGTCAATATTTCTATGTGAAACTGAGGCCAAACCCCACAGATTCACTAGCATACTAGTACATGTCCACCCACCTAGAAACTCGGGTTTTCCCTTTGTGCTCAAACATGTTCAACAAGCCAAGAAATATAGTTTTCACATGTATATAACACTTACACATCACACATTAACCAAAGAGACCCATGTACATCAAATAAGTAACAAATTCCACTTTTCATTCAAATGCATTTTCAAATCAAACTCACACTAAAATAGCCCACAACACTTTTACATAACTTTGACAATCCAACACATCCTTTAACAATTTTATGAAGTCCCTAAAAATATGATAAACATCACATAACATAACTATTAACATTTAAAATGGCTCATTTAAAAGTATAACCCATCCAAAATAGTTTTCCAATACGGTTTCACCTCTTACATAAATCATTAAACCACTCAAAACTTTCATAAAACAATTCTAAATAGTGCACCAAAGCTTTTCAAATTGAAAACATTTCAAAACCATATTTGAAGGACAAAATTACACCAATACAAATTCAAAAAAGAATTGGAATCCCCATAAACATTTATTAAAAAACCCCCATGTGTTATACACACACTTCAAACAATAGCACAAAAGATCCACATGAAACGCACACGTTTTCAAAATCACTTTCAAGAAGTACAATAATGCTTTACACCTTAAACCCTTAAAAAACTCTTTAAGACCTAGCGGCACACCAATACACCACATAATCATAATTGTCATCCCAAACAAGATTTATTAAACCAAATTCATATGTTATAAAACAATCCCAAACAATACCCAAAGGGTTACACATGAAAAACACCATATTTTAAGATAAAATGAAACTATAAAAATAAATGCTTAACCAAATACAACATAAACAATTTTTTCACCACACACAACATATTATGAGAATTCATAATATGTAATTCAAGCAAACTAAATCATCTAGAAATGATTACAGACGGAATCACCTATCGGAAGTGTCAAGTCCCTCAAAACTTGGTTCTAAACGTCAACTGCACAACCGCTGCACCACAGGGAAGATAAATTCAGACCTATAACACAATATTTGCACACAAATACACCAAATGAAACCCTAGGATCAAACCCTAACTTATGGAAATTTTATATCATAATGAAAGAGAGAGGAAACCCTAAGGGAAAAGGAAGAAACCAAGAAGGAATCACATACCCAAAACAATCCTGAAGAAAACGACCCAAAAACGACTTGAATCTGAATTTTAAAACAGATAAAAATTTTATGGATATTCGAAAATGAAAGAGAAGGTCATGTAAGAATTGTAATGGGGGAAAAGAGTAATAAGAGAAGGAGTTATGAAGGAATGAATTTACCTCCTCAAATCTGCCCGATTTTAGAAACCCTAATAAGTTTAGTTCCCAATCACGATGAAGAAGAGATCCAAAGAGGGGACGGAGAGCTTGGCCGCGCTACTGGGTTCGAGGGGCGCTTTTGAGGCTTGGAATCACTGAAAAATCCTTTAAATTAATATTTTATTAATTAATCAAATTTTATTTTTAAAACTGGAATTGGGCTTTCGGGCAGGCCCAATCCATAAAATAAAAACCCATATACACCTTGGTTATGGATTTCCAAAGGCTCTAAATTTTAATTTTGGTTTTAATATATCAGGGGAGGACATTTAGGAGTTGGAATGAGTGAAAAATATTAAAAAATGAATAAGTTATAAAAGAAACGAAATTTATTTTTATATTGGGAATTGGGCTCACGGTTTGGCCCAATTCATGAAAACTCATCTATTCTCCATAAAACCTTTGGAAACCCCCATAATAAAGCATTTATGGAAATTAAAATAAAAATACATTTAAAATAAGCTATGTATATGACAATCACTCTATAATGTAAATTAAATCAGAATAGAAAAAAGAAGATACAAACTTTCTCATTATCAACATCTTCAGTTTTGTTCCTGGAAGGTCTTTCTTATGGTTCATGAAATTGATAGATAAGATGAAACAACAATATTGTTCAACATCTCCCCTAATTTATATTCATCACCAATTTTTTTTCCAATAAAATTATATTTATACTACTTTTGTAATTAGGTTCAACACTTCATGTGGAATATTCATCATCCATGTAACCATAGAATTATGAAGCTCGATACTCTCAAATATTTTAGGTGGATCCAACTTAGAGAATAAAAATGTTATTAGTTTCATTAGAATGCACCATTTCTCCAGTAGATCATGGATCAATTGACCTTTAGTATCATGAATAGTCATATCCCGGGATTTGAACATAATTTATCACATTATATCTTTTAAAAATTAAATCTAGGATTGGTAGACATTCAAATATAGTCACCTTTTGAAACATTTGTCATTATGAATACATAAATTATGAATTTTCATCAATCATTAAATTATTTATTTTTCATATGTAATGTGTCATATAAATACATTCATCTTGATCAGTTGATAAACATTTTCATCACGAATGATTGATGTCGAGCATTAGTTCACCATCAAGTTCATACTTATAATATGTATTGATGGATTTGGGTTAATCTTGACCACTTTTATTCAAGATATGAGGTATGAAAAATTATTTTGTCTTTTTTAAATTGGTATCAACAATTATAAATTCCAAAATATAGTTATTAATTCCAAAATCATTGTTAAATAGATATTGAAGGATTTTACAATCAATTTAGGTATGTTGTTCTAAACATTTTGTGGAATTCCCTATAGTTTTCAATCCAAATACATGACCTAATTTGTGCATGATATGTTCTCCTCTTGATAACATCCACTCTTTAATAATATTTGACTATTTAAAATTGTTGGGAGTAAGACATACTATCATTCATATTTTTATTATCATATGATGATTTTTCCAAATTCATATAATATAACCTCCTTGGGAATTATGATCAATTTTAATTTTTATAAATCATTATTAATACAATAAATAAAACATAAATATTAAAAACCTTATTATAATTACAAAATACATAAAATATATGGACTCATGCATTTCATGGGGTTGAATTTGAGAATAAATAATATTTTTTTCAACAATAAAAAACATGAGGTTTTACATTGTTTGTTTCCCCTAGAAAGTGATCATAGATATTTTTTAACCACAAAATCATTACCATAATAATGATTTTAGACATGGAAATAATTTTAGTAGAATTCAGAGCCATTCATGTTTTCGATGAATATTTGATATTAAATTATTTATGTATTAAATTATTCCTAAGGGTTTGGGTGGTGATATCTTTCGGACATGGCCTCATATTTACATTTTTACATTGTAGTTGATTAAATAATAGTTGTATCATATATTAGGCATAAAATCACATTTGCATATGAGGATCATGATAGGTGTGTTAAATGGGTCTTGAATAAAATAATTAATTAAATTAACAAAAATAACCACCACCCATTTGTCGTTTCCCACTCATGGTAGGAAGGTGGGGTGATTATCCATTTTTTATGGCATCTCATCTGAGTGGAAAATGTAATAGAGGTGTCTCCATAATTCTTCAATGGTGGTGATTGAGACTATATCATAGCTTAAAATCTTATGGTAGAGGTAGTAGACCTGATGTTTTGGCCATTGTGTGATGAGGTGGAGTGGTTTTTGAGGTTCATTACATGATACCATAAATGGTATTTTCTCATTTTATAGATTCATTTTATAATTCCAAGGGGGAATTTATGGTTGAATTTATTTCTAATGATTGATAAACTGTTGTTTTGGGAAGTACACAAGGGATTCAGATTTGACAACAATTTCTAAATGGGACATGATCATAAGAACACACATAATGTGCTGTTCCCATATGAGAAAGACACAATTTCTATAAGTACATTTCATGTACTAGGATTACACTACATGTATTTTTAAATTATTATGTGATGTTACATGGCTTTGTGGCCACGTAGCTGGGTAGACGAAAATTTGGATCTAAAAATCATATACATGGAGTACGCATAGTGTAGGGGGACTTGGTATTGGTGTTGCGTACATGGGACCAAGCCCCATATAAGGGGAAATGGCTATAATTATGTACAATGCTAGAATGTAGGAATGAAATTTCCATGCATCTATTACATAAATAGACTCTGTTTCAGTGATAGCCCTATGGAGGTACACACGTAGACCCATGTTGTTCTAATCTATGAAGATGTATATGGACATGTATGAGGTTTTGGATTACAGGACTTAATCGTGGTTAATACATTATGTACTACCACTTTTTTACCATTCAGAAGGTTTTAGTGTTTTTATGGCCCATAGTATTAATTGGACATAAGAGGAGTAATATTTGAGTGTTTTTTCATGTATAACATGATGGTGGAACCCTTGAGTTTTTTTTCCGGTCATCTAAGAGTTTTTCTATGGTTGGTGAGTGATGATATATATTACATTTTTGTATAGTGATTTTACCTTTCTCCTAATAGTGAATCTAATGTTGATACGTTGAATAGGGCCCTGTGAGTGATTGGAGAACAAAGTAAGAGTTCATCGGAGTCATCGATTAGTGTAGGAATATGATTTACCTTAAAAGGCTAGATTATGTTTTGAATTGTTGGTCAATAGGTTGGATTTATGGGAAAACCTAGGGTCACTAATAAATTTGTTGGGATTGAGGAAATCTCTCTAATTAGGATTTCCCATCATTAAGGCCAGTAAGGCCATTAGTTGGAGGAGACTAGGATTTGAGATGTGTGACCCTCGAGATATGGTTATTGGGTCATGATTTTGGTTATATCAAGGATTGGAAGATGGATTCCTCCATTTATGTGTTGAAACATAGGTCCACGTGGGTTCTGGGTTAATAAAATGACCCTGATAAGGAACATGTATTTGGGTTTTGTTGATTATTGATGTTCTCTTAGGACCCAAAATTACTTTTGAGTTAAGGGGAATGATCTGTTTTTGACAGACATGATAATTTGGATATCCGTTGATATGTTTTCAATGGTTACTAATGAGTCTTTATTTACGCCAATAGGACTTCTATGATATAGTTGGGATTTTGTGTTCCAAAACCTCATTCAAATGTAATAGGAACCGTAATTGGGAGACATCCCGACATGAATATCGACATGTATTATTCTAGTGTCAGACATGATTTTGTACATATTTGATTAATAATTTTGTATAGTATTCTCATTAATAGTAATGATTGTTTTTTTATTTTTTGGGATCTAGTTTGAGGTTTTTTACATGTATGGTTCTATATGGTTGATATTAGACGATGTGGTGTTCCATATATATGGTTCAGATTTGTGGACATGGAGTTCCAAGTATATGGTTTCGATTAGTGTAAATTTTCTACCATATATATCATTCATATTGGTGGATATGAAATTATATATTGAAATATATGGTATAGTGAGTTGGAAAAAGAATTCCTTATCCATGGTTTGAGGTATTGGAAATTAAATTCCACATCCATGATTTAGGGTAGTATATATAGAGTTCACATACCATGGTTTATGTTTTTGAAAATGAACATCATTTTCAATGGATTATGGAATTGTACATTTAATTACTCTACTAGTTTTTCGGTTTATTAAAATGGAGTTATACATCAATCAATAAAAATTTAGACTAATGATCTGGGTTTTGGTAGCAATTTTCCTGGGGATTAGTACTTTGGAATGTTTTATCTGGGTACCAAGTAAGGAATAATGAGTATAATTTTTAGGTTTTGGTTGGGTATAAATTGTATATAGTTCCAAAATAAATCATTGGATTTATTATCATAGATACATACAAAAATAAACCCAACTCTGGATAAAATAGGCGTGGTCTATCGAGGTAACCGACATAAGGAATTGAATTTTATTTTATTTATCATTGTTTATATTACGTCATATAGATAGGATGGCCTAATGTAATTATAATTAACATATATAGTATTGAAATAGGATCAAAATTGGGGTTTCCTACTGATATTTATTTCTCACCCACCCCACCTGAGCTTTGGTGTGTGCACAAACCTAAATTATTCTTTTTGTTTGTTAACAGATATACAATGGACAGTGCCAGTAACCATGATGGTTTTATTGAGTGGGTTTCAAATATGAACTGCGTTTTTAGGATGAAGTAGCTCTATATTTTATTGGATATAGGGTATATTAATTTGTTCATAGTTGGAATTAAATCATGATCTCTATATTTTATAGCTTTTTAATTTGTATATGTCAACGTCTTAGTGGGTGATCAATATTATATATTTAGCATGCCTATTTGGTCCTTTACAATATTCGTTTTTTAATATGAACCAGTTGAAATTTATTTATTTTTCTATGAACTCTAATATGTATGATTTTATATTATTAACTTCTAATTTGGATCTCTTATATGAGGGTATAATATCCTTATAGTTTCACATAAAATTCATATTGTTACTCTGTAGCCTCTGGTGTATGAGGTGGTGTGCTTGAGGTGTTTTAGTAGAATATATTGAGGAATCGATTTAGTTTCATATGGACATATACATTAAAATGTAGTATTATTTATAATTAAGATTATATTAAATATAATTTAGGCTTTGGTAGAATAGATATATCATAATGTTTTAGAGCCCGTGATCTTTATTAGTTGGTGATTTGTGAAAACAGATTATGGTAGGATGTTTAGGTTACGAGGGGTAGGTATTGATAGTTTTGGTATTTGTTTTTATTTTATATATTTTATTTTTTATTTTTTAGTAGAAGGTGTGGTTATGGTTTGATAATTTACAATTTATTTGGTGTTCTTGTTCCATTTTCAAGAGGAAAATGATTTATTTTCACTCTTTTATTGTATAGATAATAGGAATCCCTAGCATTATGATACACTAATCCGGTCCACATGATATATACATAGCAGTGGTTTATTTTTTGTATTTAATTTTTATGGAAGGTTATGTGGATTTTTTTAAAATTCTTGATAAAGAGGATGCAGATGTGGTCCTTGTCCATAATTAGTGTTTTGATCCTGGAGGGTCAGAATGTTCTTGTGATATAACCATTGGACCATGGTTGGTGGTGCATATTCAAGGCTGGTTGTGGGGCCTAGTCCTATATGAAGTATTCTAATGTAAATATTATGTTTGAGGGTAGGTTCCCTAGTAATGCAAGATTGGTTTATATGATGACTTTCTTTGTATACGATACCTTGGAAATGAGTCTTTTCGCTTGTTGATAGTAATATTCATTTATATAAGTTTGTGTTGGATCCCACATGAGTTTTTGAAATCTATGAATTGGGTTATACCTAGGTGGGACATCATATAGACTTTTTTTGAAGACTCATGTGTTGGAAGGTGTTTCCCTATGTCTTTGTGGATGACCTATGATAGAGGTCGACTAAATTAGGTCTGAATTCGGGTGTGTGAGGTGAATATTGATGTTTTAAAATTTTTAAAAAAAATTCATAAAGGTTTTATCCTATAATGATTACCTTGAATCATATAGGTACTTTTTATAAGTATCACTTTTGTTCTCATTATTCAACCATGTGGTTATCTTCAAGAGGTGAAGCCTAATTCAGTTTCCATGTATAATGAATGGTTGTGAATATATTATGGGTTTTGGGGTTATGACCCTGATCGAGAGAACATGTTGTGATAAAGTGTATTTGGTTAGTTCTTTTGACTATGTTTCATGATATTTTACTTTTGGGTGTTAGAATCATGTTTTGATGTTGAGATACATTATACAGTGTAACGTTTAAGAGTTTTTGTGATCGTTAAGGAATGAACACATAGTGACGCACTATGATTCTTGGTTTGTGGATTTTTCTATAGAAGCGTACACTGATGAAACGTTATTTTATCATGTATCCATGAGTAGGATATGAACTGATGTGGGTGGGATGTGAGTCTTGGAAGAATAGTGACCTGAGTCCCCTATGAATGAATTGTGATGTTCCAAGAATTAAATTTTTTATGGTGGTATTGTTGGATTAAATCCTACTATACTCCTAGTATAGAGAGTCCCATGCCCAATTTCTTGACATCATTCTAAGTACACCAGGATATAATATTCTATAATCATATCCATTTAAATTTATCCTATAGTTTGATGAAGGGATTCCTTGAAGGCTTCAATCATAAAAAATGACTATAAAGACTTATATTTGGAGAACATTATCAGCTATTTTTCTTTGTGTTCCTTTTGATAGGATAGATATTTGAAAATTCCATGGATTATTTTCAAATATTCCTAGAATTGGTTATAGTTGATGATTCATTTCATCACTCATGTGAGAGAGATAGATGGATACATCAAATTATGATTCTCAGTAGTGAATGGATCCTGGGTTGCAGAGTTAGTGATTAGTTCGGAGGAAAATGTAAGGATACACCTATAGTAGGAATAATTTTGCTGGTCATGGTGAAATGGACCATGTGTATGTGGGGTCAAATATTTAGTGAGAACCACATACAGTGCGCTGATGGAAAACTAATGATGTGTTTAGAGAGTCAACTCTGATAGTGGAAAGTGTGATGGATCATAAATTTTCATTATTAGTTGAATTATTAGTGGGTGAGAACCATAGTCTTGATGGAATGTATGGGATGTTAATGTGGCATTTTAGGATGGAAGAATGTTTTTTTGGAACCATATTGGATATTTTTTATGGTTTAAGGGATTTCAAAACCATTATAGGTTATACATCGTAACCTTTGGAGTTTGGAAGGGGAATGTGGATGTCATCCTATAATATAATGCAACGATTTTATCATGGTTTGATGAAAAAGGTGGATTTGAATGTGTAGTTGGAATACTACCATGTATTTTTAAGGGAAATAATTTTTTGGTGGGGAGATTTTACGGAAGGGAATTTTTTCTAGTGAGGAAATATAAAATATTCTTCAATTTTATCATTAAAGGGATTATGGGGAAAAAATGTTCATTTTCCCCTAGAAGATGACCATAGATAATTAATTTGAACCCTAAGTGGGTTACTAAATTAGTAATTTAACCATTTATTGGAGTTTTGTGGTATTATATTCCATTCATTGATTTCTATAATATTTGATAATTAATTAATGGAATATTAAATTAATTTTATGTGTTCATGTGGTGATATGTTTTGAACAGAGAAATAGATTGAGATTTCAAATATACATTTGTGTTCATAATGTGATATTTGTCATTAGTGGTTTATAAAACCTCTATGAGTTCTAAGGCATGAGTAAATTGTTTTAAATTGTAATTCAATTAAATAAACAAATTAGATAAACTAAATGACTACCCCCACTTTCAGGCATCCCATTAATCGAAGGAATGGAGCGAGATGGTCACTTGCATGTGAAGTCTAGTCTGAGAGGGATGGGGGAGGCTGTATCCCAAATACATCATCCATATAAGGGATCAGGGTTAGATCTCATTCAAACATCTTATAGGAGTACTATTGGACTTGATTCATTGACATTTATGACATACGTTAGGAATTCTTTTTAATTTATTTTCCATTATCACTATAAAATGGGTTTTTCTTTTCTTAGAGAACATTTATGACTATAAGAACCCCCTTGTGGGTTGATCCATGCATATTCATGTAAAATAATGCTTTTAGGTGGTCTGTATGGGTTTCACATTCACAGACACCAATTACAGGATGAGTGGTTTTAAGATCACTTACTATGTGTTTTCCAGTTTATGGATGATAGAATTTCTAAAATTTCACATTGTTTTACTGGAGTAGATTCCATTTATTTTTACATTTCCATGTGATAGCGAAAATTAATTTGTATGTGCTGTTGGTAAGATAACATTTTGGAACTACAAGTCATGTACCTGTGGTACACTCCATAGAGTGGTACATGGGAGTGATGGAGGGTACGTGGGTAGACACCCCATGTAAGGGGGGAATGGACTTGTCGAAGTACATTCCTTTAACTAATGTATGAGATTGATATATATGTAGTATATGAAAAGTCACCTTTGGGTCATGACATTATAGAGGTACATGGAATAAACCCATGGGTTCTAGGATATTTTAATGTCACATTTCTGGTATGAGGTTTTGGAGTAAATTTCTTGTACATCTCCTTGATTACCAATTGGTAAATTTTAGTACTTCTAAGAGCTGGGTTTTATTGAATGAGATTTCAAATATATGATTTCCAACAAAATGATATATTAGCTATATAATAATAGTGATATAGTGGATAAAATATAGTAAATCTTCATGGTAATGATTTGAGGATTAATTACGAGTTCATCAATGACATTGATTTATGTTGTATTGTAATTATCCATAGTTAGTGGGAATTAGTTTTTACTCGTGGTGGATGATATATTTTTTGAATGGGAAAACCATTGTTGATGTAGATTCAAATTGTGATTGGGGATATCTTACCAAATAGGATTGAAATTCCCCATGGTTTGTTAGGTTGTGAGATAATAGGGGACAGGTCCAGGAATGTGTGACCTCTGGGAGACAGAGCATTATCTTGAGAGATTGTTTAATATAATTTTTTGGAATATGGATTCCAACATTTTTGTGATATTCTAAAGGGCCATGTGGGATTCTAGTTGATAGAATAACCCTGAAAGTGTATGTGTGTTTGGGAATTATTCATTATGGTTTTTTCCCATGAATCTGAAATTGATATATGTGCCGATATGGTTGAGATGTTGGCAACATACATGGGAATTTGACAAGACCTTCCTATTTCTTTTTGGATTATGATGAGGGATGGTTCAAGCCTGTGCGGTTGTTGTTATATTATTGGGTTTCTATGTGTTGGAATTTGAATTAAATGTTATTTGGTTTCCATGATTGAGGGATAGTCTTACATGATGGTCTACATGTATGGATCTAGATGACATATTTGATGTTCCCCATCAATGATTGAAAATTTTGGTCCACATTCTCTATATTTATATAGATAAATTTTTTAGAGTTTCATTGTGGGACTGATTATTTAGGATTTCATTATGTGGTTTAGATTGGTGTACACTGAGTACCATAAATATGGTTGATATTGGTGTATATGGAGTTCTATAGATATTATTGAGATTTATGGACTAGTTTATCAACATATAGGGTTTATATTGATGTCCATTGAGTTATATATAAATATAGATATTTATACATGCTTTAGGGTGTTGGACATGGAGTTCATCGTCAATGGTTTAGGGGGATAGACATGGAGTTACTAATCAATTTTTTATAAACATTTACATGTTCTTCAACATCTGTGATTTGGAATATTGGAAATGATTTCCCTCATCCATAATTTTGGGTAGTACACCTAGAACTCCTCATCCAGGGTATATAATGATGGGAATGTCATTCCACATCCACACATTATATGTTGGACCAATGCTCTATATTTTTGTTGTACTTATTATGGAATGATTACTTGGGACTAATGCATCTTGGATCCATGTAAGAGATATTGTGTCATGTTGTGATGTTTTTTGGAATATAACTTCGATATTGAGCTTGAATGATATTTGGGATGAATTGTCCTTAATATATTCATAGAGATGACCAACACTTGTCGAAGCAGTTATGGTCTATAATGGAAATTAGACTAAAGAATCAATGGTTGTTTTATTTAATGTTATTTTAGTTATGTTTATTCTAGTATGAGATAGTGTTCCTAAGAATTAACAAATGGAATAATGATATAGTTTCATAGTTGGGGTGGTATAAGATGATTTATTTCTCACAAAATATATATGAACTTCTGTGTGTGTGAAAAAAAACATGTCATTTTTTAGGTTTAGTAGAGATGAATTATTAATAGGTTAGATGCCTAAGTTTTCATGTTTGATATGGTATCTCATTTAGATTCTAATTATCAGACCAGACTAGCTTAATAGTGTACTAGATACTAGGTATGAGAAATGTATTGGATTTTGTATTATTTTAATGACACAAATTTATCATACATATATATTACATTATTATTTTTCGATGAAAAATACATAAATTATAAAAAATATTTTTTAGAATCATAAATGTGTTATTCTTGTAGAATCAAGGAAGCTCAAACAACTTGTTTATAGGTGAACGACATCATCTCCCAGTAATTTATACATAACATTAACTATTTATAAAAAACCCATACAAAATATATTTCGTTATATTAGGGGGAAGGCAAAAATTAAATTGTGAACTCAAATTTCAAATAAAATAAATATATAAGACACATAAACATAACATGTTAAAAATGGTATGAGAACATTTGAATAAAATTTTAAAACCATACTGTCAAAATAAAAGATCATAATCAAGGGATATGGAATAATTATTATTAGTTTATAAAATAAGGATCATAAGGGAGTGAAATAACATGAACCAGGAGAGTATAGTAGTGGAATAAAATAGGGAAATTTATAATAGACATAGAAATAGAAATTAATTTTTATTATAGTCAGGGCTCATTGAAAGAAACATCATAGTCGAATGGGTTCACTCCCTAATGTATGGTAATTGTCAAGGATCACTCAAAAGAATATCACAGTGTATATAATACCTTACTAAACTAGGTTCACACACTTTTCTTATCCACATTATCGTATGAGGCATCAATATAATCCCAATGTATCATTGGTTGATATAGGCCCACCGAAATTTGGTTTTAACTTATCAAAAATAAATGGTTATTACACAATCACACTGATATAATTAAAATCATACAAATGTGTCAAAAAATATCATAAAACATTCAATATATCAGAAACCATGAAATTAAATGGATATCATATCCATTTCAAAATAGCATAACATGTGGAGGAGAAACTTGTTATATAATTATTTCATCATTTAATATCTAATTGAAAAAGGGGATGGTTTCGTAATGATTTTATCATGATAAATCCTTTTGAAGTGAAATTGGCTTTATAATAATTTTTCTTCATAAAAATAAATTATTTAGATAATAATTAATAATATAATCCATGGATAATATCCCTAGTAATGATTATTTTAAATAAAAATATTTCTTCTTAGATTTAAAAACATTTTCAAATTTAAATTGGAGGATTTCATGTGGAAAATATCCATTTAAATCAAGAAAAAATATAAAATGAAACATTTTCCCATAATTTCCAATGAATGTATTTTTTTAATGTCATAAATGATGATTTTAATATCATTTGAAATATTTAATGAGTGTAATTTCCTTTTTGGAAAATCTCTTTTAAAAATATAAATTAATAGAACAGTTTGGAAATAATTACCATTATGGAAAATCTTTTTAATATTTAAAAAAATCTTAAAAAAGTTAATTTTCATGAAAAAAAATCCTTAATTTTGAACATAGGAAAATGATAATTACATTTACCTTTTTATTAAAAAAAATTACAAATATTTAGAAAATGACATGATGATTCCTTTTAAAACATTTTTTAAAAAAGTCAATATTGGGAAAAAATTTCATTAATTAATAATTTGGATAAATTTTTAAATATTTTTTTAACCTTTTAGAAAAGGTATTGGAAGTAAAATGGGTTTTTGACATTGTATTGAAATTGTAATGGATTTTCTTAAACCCATTATTTTGACTTATTTAGTACGTAATCCGAAGAAAATAAAGGGAAAACATGTGTTCTCGTGGAATAGCCTTAGAAAACGTTGAATCATAGTGTCAATTTTTGGTATAGTCAACTCATTAGCCAAATTAGTTTTATCAATATCAAAATATATGACATATTTATTTATGATATATCAAATTAATTAAATGATTTGTTACAAAAAATCATATTTCCTTTTTTTCATATAACATATTTTCATTCATGATTTCTAAAAAATCTGTAAAAAATTTTATGATCCTCTGTACTTCTTTATAAACCCAAATATAATAAACAAACATAACCATAGATTAATTTTAATATTCAATGAAATATATATTCATATTATCCATAAAAATATCTACTAAATCCATTTACAGAAACAGAATAACCAAAAACTCATGATTCTCATTCCGATTATAAAATGGTTTTTTATAATGTCATCATAACATACATTAATCTAATGGAACACATATCCTAGATCAACCATAAATAAATATTGAGCTATATTGATTGGAAAAAATATTTCATCAATTTGAAGATATATATACATATTAATAACATTTATGTTAATCCAAATGATACAATAAATTCAAAACCTCATATAAATGTATTTCATTTTAATAAGAAAAAGGAGAATCACATGGTGATATGGAAGGAGGAATTAAACTATTGATATGTAATTCTTATAATTTTGTTTGGAATTTCAAATATTCTACTAGATCAATTCATGTAGGTGGTTTTGAAATTGTTTTAGAATATAGAACAATGTTAGAAAAAAATTAGTCTTCCCAATTAGTCATAAAATTTAGAAATGTTTTCAGAAAAATGTCTAGGTTTTCTTATATTATTGAAATATTATTAATATGAAAAATTACATTATTTTAAACAATATGATAAATGTAAAATTTATTTTCGATATCTAGCTACTTTCTAATATTCTAGGTATGTTATCAAAACTGAAAATTCATTCTTTTATACAAGTGGATACTTTTTATAGAAAATAAAACATTTGGCTCAATAATGCACAATAGTATACAAAACAGAAATAAAATTCATACTAAGAATAACATCAAATTCTATAATGGGTATGAGAGAAAGGATTTCCGTGGAAACCCTACCACTTATAAATAAATGATTATTATTTACTAATATAATTATTACTATAATATTTCCCCATGATGTCTTATAATATATCATTAATTTATTTCTTAAGGTGAAATATTCTTTTTACAAGAAATTTTTTAAAAATGAAAAACTTTTTAGAAACAAAATCAAATATAAAATTATTATAATGTTAATTATTGAGTAACATACATATTTCAACATTGTTTAATTTTCAAACATCAACTAAATTTGATGAAAAATATTTTAGTACAAGCTTCTTTTTATATTCTGATTACAAATCATCATTTCTTTCCCACTTCAAACACACAACCACTTATTTACCCATCTCATTACATTTAAAACACCGTTAAGCCTTATTATCGAAATTGGTTTACCAAATATTAATATTATTTAATTTTCAATAATGATCTATATGTCCAAATATTCCACATTGGAATAATTTACCAGATTTCATACCTCATTCCCCAATTTGTTTTAAAACACCTTTCATAAATTGGAAACATTTATTTATTACACTTATATTTCATTGATTGATTCTTACACACTGATTAACATTTGTACCTTTTCATTTTCTTATTTTCATGGAATACATGGTAATCGATAAACTTATTGTCTACATTCATATAACATCCAACAATGTTGTAACAACGTTTTATTTCACACGATGAAACTAAACTTTGATATCATGGATTTAATATTATGTAAAACTGATTAACATTACAATCAATATCCTAGATAACATTTGGTGCATAAATTTTTTATAAGGTGATGATTTACTTAGTGGTTACCACTGAATCATTCATTTTTTCCTTAATTAAATGAATATTTTTCCTATCACAATTTCAATAACTGTATGAAAATATCTATTGGGGAAAATATTTTTTAAATAGTCCCATTGAATGAGACCATATATTCCAATTCATAGATATTAATAAACATTTTCCAACAATTCTTAACTTATCCTTAAACATTGTAAATAAAATGTTTTACATTTTTATGATATAATCAACCCATGAAATTAAAAAAATTATTAGACATAAATCTAACCCATATCTTAATCTAGGTTAGAATATCTGTTGAATATTGGAGGTTGTATTCTCATAAAATTCATAATTATAAACATATTCATATTTGGTAGATCTATCTTCTCTCTATCATGGATACCACTACAATGTATTTCATTTTTGAACTAATAAATCATAATGATAAACAAATAATTTCCATTTCTGACCATTTTATGTAAGTAACATGGAATGATATTGTCATCTTGGTTCCTTTATTTAACATTTCCCATGTTTCCCCTATGTAAAACCAATATAAAAAAAATTTTTTAATTGAATAATCAAGGAAATATTAAAATTATTTATCAATATGACTACAAATTATAAAATTTTAAATGTACGTATATACTTTATCCTAAACACTAAAACTATGTAATCATTTCCTCTAATATCAACTATAAGGAACTAACATTAAACATCACATAATCTCTTGTTTTATGTCAATAATTAATTTGGTTTAATTTGAAAATAATTATGATCTTTTGTTTTATAGAATTCTCTCATCATCATCACATAAATAAATATTAAATTATATTGAGAAAAATTTTACATAATATTCATATTTTCCCAAAAAAAATAACATCACGATTTAACATGTTTTTATTCATGACACAAATTCATCATTTTCATCACGGACTTATAATTTACAATATTCATCATTAGAACCATAAAAAAAGCATTTTATAATGTGAATGAAAAAATTATCATTAATAGATATATAAAAATAACGAAATAAACATGTTATTCCATGAATACATATAAAAAATTTCCTTCTCAAATTAAAAAATACCCTTAAAATATATATTTTCTTACCCAAGAAATCAACTTCTCTACCACATTATTTGAAAAAAAAACATAAATGAATAAAATAATAATATATTAACTTCAATCCTAGAATGTTCATGATTTGTTTTCTAAATCAAACTCATTTCAACATAAATAAATAAAAAATAATTTTATGTAAATATATAATCATTAGCATAAAATTTTAAATCATATGATTTTTTTAAAACCCATATAATGAATAATAATATTATTATAGGAAACTAGGGATATTATTTTCCATATCACTCCTATAATAGATGAAATAATATGGTTTTATTAGATAATTCCACATGAAACCCCGTGAATTTTAGTTTTATAATTGAACCACCCATCCATGGTTTGAATCGAATCAACCCGTACCTATTTTATAAGGTAACCACCCGTCCATGGTTTATAACAGAACCCCGAATCACCCTAAAATTATTATGATCCACAAAATAATAATAACACATAAAACCTTTATTTTAATCATTGTAGTCATAATAATATTTTTCACCCGTCAATAAACATTTCTTTATATTGAATTATCCATAAAATTTATAAACCATTCTAAAATAAATATAACTTTTGGATGGAGGTTTTTGTTGGATAAAAAATAAAATATTTTAACATAATATAAACATAAAATAATTTTAATGTAGGTATGAAATACTATTTTCATTATATATCTTAATGTAGATCATTCCCCTTTTCATTTGATAATGATTCTCAAAAGGTTTATAAGAAATACATAAAATTTTTCATTTCGAAAACAATAAAACAATGTAAAATGTGATCTAAATTCACATTATAGTGAATTTATTTCTATAAGAATAAATACATAACATAATTTTGTGAATATGGACATGGAAATGAACTATTTATAAAATATATATTTAAAACATATAAAATTTGATTTTTAATGTAAAATGTGTCTTACCTCATTTCTTACTCAACAAGCCTACTCTTTATCATCCTAAAGAATTATCTTATTTTATATATTAACATTCTAAAAAACATATTTTAATTTTTTTGCTTCGTTTATTATATTTATCATGATGTTATAATTTATTTCTAAATCAATCGTGTCCTTTTTGGATATTTTTAAGATATTCAACTCATATATCCAAAATGACATATATTGGCTGGCTATGGTCCAAGAGTTCATTATTTCATAGTCTCAAAATATTAATCATGAAATATATATAGTATATTTATAAAAATAATTTTTTTATCGTGAACCATGAATGATGATTATGAAAAATGAACATTATTTCAATAATGGAGTTGGTACGTCATATGTACACATGACTAATGTTTCTATTATTTAATGATAATGATTGAAAGATGATAATTTAAATACTATTCATACATAATGATAATTATAACTTAAATATAATAAAATAAAAATATAAAACTTTATGTATATATTTTTATATCATCCATATAATGCAGTGATGAATAACAAATCACATATTTTCATAAACGATATAGTCCACACATATACATGAATGATGTTATCATTCTTAATAAAGGAAAATTTAATAATTTTATTGATATATTAGTATTAAATAATCATGAATATTTTATAAATATAAATCCTTATTTATATCTATCCATAAGAGGTAGTGATGAATAAATTAATTGCCTCAGTTTGTGAGGGGGTATAATTCAATACATAAGAACAATGGATTTGTTGACATTCTCATTCACATTAATATTATAATGGTAAACATTATCGAAATATGGAGCCATGTACACTCTCTATAGAACATGGATGGACATGGAAAAATAATCTTATGCAATACGATAAATTCAAGTGCTAGGTTAACTTTTACGTCCTTATCATATAAAATTTATTCATAGTTACCCAATTTACCATTATTATTGTGAAAAACATTTACCTATGTTAATATTCAGAATGGAAAGAACAAAATAGGTGTATTTAATTAAAATACATCATGATATATTTAATCTATTTTTTGAAAAAATTCATATATGTGGATGCGTTTAATTTAAAATTAATCCTATAAATGTGATGAAAAATTATTTTTTAGAAATATTAATTTTAGGATGAAAATATTATAATACAAAATATAATTATAGATTTATATCAATATAATATGATTGTATTTATTTTATAATAATTGGTCTATTTAAATTTAAAAAAAATCAAAATATAATATGAATATGTAAACACATGAAATAAAAATAAAATTTTCAATAAGAATAATCATCTCTTCTATATTAATTTAAATATAAATCATCTCTAAAAACTCTCTAAATTTCTCCAAATTATAATTTTGAAAAGCTAAATTCAATATTCATGTTCATTTTGTAAATCTGAAATTATATTATTTGGAATTAATTCTTTTATATAACTCTATATAATGCATAAAATACAAATTTCGTTAAAACTAATAAATTGTTTACTTTTGACTAAAAAGTTTCCTTCATATTGTCATAAATAATATTAATAATTTTCATATAATTAATAATTATATTAAAAATATTTATCTAAAAATTATCTATATTTTTTGGTATCATGTAGATTATTTATGGAACAAAATTTATGAAGATGTTTTATAAATGTTATTTGAGAATAATTAAAATAAATTGAAAAAGTAAATAATCCCTTTACCATTTTCCTCTAAACATTTGAAAATCTATTAGAAGATATTTAATTTGATGAATGAATTAAATAATAGAAACTATTTTTTTTAAAAAAAATTGGTTCAATAAAAGAATAAATTTCTAAAAATATTTACACATTTGAATATATTTTATTATCAATAACTACATTTAAAATGAAATTTCAGTATAAAACATGTATTTGTGAGATGATGATGAGATTATAAATCAGTTATCCAGAATTCATCCTTCAATGACCACTCATAATCATGTTATCATTTAGTGGGGTGTTATGTTCATTTCATTAATAATAAACTAAGATTCAAATGATTTCAAATCAAAATAATTTCATCTGAAACCATAAATATTGATTTCTGGTTTATTGAATTTAGCAATATAGGAATCATTAGATTTTTCATAATAAAGTCATAAATAATGAATTAGTATTTCCACAATGTCTATATTGTCATACTTTACTTGATATGAAACACCCTATGATTTTTGGAACTATTTTTTCAAATAAATTAAATTTCATTGATTGCTTGCATTATGTGAAACACCTAGTTTTGATTAACCAAGATATAGTGTAGAAATTTTATTATTTAAATTAACAGTATCTTAAAAACCATTTTATGTAAGTGAAAAATATCACTAAAAAAATTGTTAAAAATGTATGGTCACATATGTATAATATTAATTCATTGTTATTCAATTTTTTAAAAATAATAAGAAAAATATATAAAGAACAAAACATAAACCTTTTCATTCCAATTTTTTTTATTAATAAGATAAATTAAAAACAATATTTCAATGATTTTAATGAAATATATATAATATATTGTCAATAAAATGTTTCAATATTTATTTAATATTGTTTTTTATGTATAAGAGATGAATAAAAAATATTTGTGTTTGAAAATTTATTTTTACAGAAAACAATTTAAGCATGTGTTTAATTGTTATATAAAATTAATGTATTCCATAATATAAGTATAATATGTTAAAATGGTTTCAATTTATTTACATAAGTAGTTCTAATTTTGTAATTCAGTATTATATATTTTTTGTCAAAATGAACAGTATCCATGGAAAATTTTATCATCTCAGTAAAGGATAAATAATATTAATCAAGGTTTAAACCATGTTATAAGGATATAAATTATCATCATATTTTTAATTTTTTTAATTAAATAAAATACTTATGTCATTATAAATGAAATTTATTTTTTTAATGGACACATTCATTGAATATTAAATTTATGATATTTACAACAACGTAACTTATTATGTGTCCCTCACATAGTTTTAAATAACATTTATTAATTCACATATGGAGTAAAAAATGATATTAATGAATCAGGAGAGTAATTTGGTTAATAATAAAAATATTTTCATGATATAATTTTATTTCCAATTATTAGTGGTCATATAATATCCTCAAATTCTTATGTAACGCTTATGCATGATTTATATTATTAAAATATATTATATATCGTGTTATTTTAAAAATACTAAAATTAATATAATTTGAGAGATTTATTGTATCCCAAGAATTGTTTATAGTAATTTGATATAGTATTATAATGTTAATGAATTATATTTTTGTTCCCCAATTTTCACTATTTATTTTATTTCAAATAAATTGAATATTATAAAACTTTTCATTATTGTTGTTTTTAAAAAATAATTTATTATTAAATAAAATTTTAAACATAAAAACATAATATAGAAGAACAGTTATAGTATATGATCAAAAATTTAATACCCTAATATTAATATTCAACTTGTATGCATTATTATTGAGAATTACATTGTTCTTATTTAATCATTTAAAAATTACAAGGGTTCCCTATCGCCACAATATACAAGGACACCCCTTCATACAATTATTCAAACCCCATTAATTCACCTAGTTCCACAATCGAATACAAATTTTTATTATCAACACCAATATTCATGTTTTTTATTTCATTATCTCCCAACAACACAAACTCTTTGTTCCTCAACAATGGTTCTGATAGAGATCTCTCATAAGAGAGGTTAATATATTACTAAAATTCCATAAATTTATTTATTTTTATAATTACAATAAATATATGTTATATATCCTAAAATAAAAAATTCATTTCCATCTATATTCTTAAATTTAATTACGATTTTTAGACTACAATTATCAACCCTATTTCAATCAAGTGGGGAGTCAATGTATTTCTCGTTAGTACGTGGAGCTTACCCTCTCTATGTAGAAAAGAAATTCATCACCCCCTATGATAATTAATGGATATTTTTTAGTATTTAATTATATATAAAATATTTATGGATTCATTATGATAAATTAACGATTATAATATATCTTCCTTCCTACCTTCCATACTTATGGGAAATGGAATCATTTCTCATGAATATGTTTGGACAACCACCTTAATTGAGTCATTTGATATGTTTTTAATTTATATTTTTCTAGGATGGTAAGGAGGATGTATATAATCAATAAACAGTATTTATAAGATATAATAATGATGTTTTAAGGATAAATTAGTATTTTCCTGTGATTTTTCCATACACTGAAAAATGAAAACAATGTGCATGTGTATATATTTAATAACATCCTAATGAATGGTGTAAATCAATTTCTATATCTACCATTAAGGATGAAAATAAATATATGTCTATAATGAATATATATTTTATAATAATAAATAATGTTAATATGGTATAGAATTATAATAAATATAAATTTATTATATATGCGGTTATAATTCTTTCAAAGAATGTGGATGTCAGAGTAATAGATTTTCATCTCACTTTTATTTATGCAAGAAAAATTCATCATACCAAAAAAAAAATTATATGGTTTATATGTCACACATTATTTCATTTTATGAATAATTTTATAAAAATTAGGGGACCTATATATCAATTTAGTTCTATTTCATTCAAGGGACTTTTTTTAAAAAGTAACCAATGTAGTATATGTTTTATATTAAATCCACACTGTTTACCCAGATTTTTTATGAATATGTTTTCAAAGATGATGTTTTGTGATCTATATTTATGAAATATATGAGAATCATTCTCTTTTGGGGTTTTCATGAAAATAAAATTCTCATCTTAATTTTATCTATTAACAAACTAGTATAACATTAATATTTTGTTAATGGAAAACACGTTTTTTTCTCTCTTCATTCAAAAACATTTTTTCCCATAAAATAGATTGTTAAAAAGTCATAATAATCAATTTTTATGATTTCTATAGGATTTTTAATTTTATTTTTACCCTTTCATTAAATTTTAAAAATGATTAAAAAGGAATATGATTTTTGTTTTCAAAATTAAATACAATATTTTTTTTTAAACTATAAAAGATTATATTCTTATAACGTATAAAACATGAATGTGATATAATATTTTTATTATCATTCTATATTCCGAATCATACATTAACTTATTTGTTGATTTTATTCAAGGAAATTTTTTCCTTGATATTTGGGAATTATTTATATTTTAATAAAGTGATTTTAATATGGAATGGTAATTTTCTATAGGAAATGTTCCAATTGATTTTACAATATCATATTATATCTATAGAGATAACCTTTTATGTTACATAATTCATACTAAGTTTATTATGAAATAATTCCCTCCTTTTTCTTTTTCTAGATGGTTTACGATTATGATGATAAGATATTTAAGAAAATTTTCCCATTTTCCATTAGTTATACTATAATGAAATGAAAACATGTTTGTGAACACTATTTATTTTCCATGAGTTATTCTTTAATTAATGGTTTATTAACCTCATATCTTATCATTATTTTTAATAGGAAGAATGTTGTAAGTTATTGTTAAAGACATATATATGATTTCCATTATGTGACATGTGGGAAATATACCTCCCTCTAATGAATTGGTTAATAATTAATGTTATTTGATATAAAAGTGTACACATGAGATTATCCAAATTACAAAATATGGTACACATGAGTTATCTCCTACGCAATGTAGGGACATGGTAGTTTATCTGAATCCTAATTTGTTATGAAGGTCTTTGCAGGTATCCTTGACATAATGTTTTCTATGCTTATATGTATTCGATAATTAAATATCTTATACAAATTTTATTCTTCCATGGATCATGTTCATTATATATTTGTGATTAAAGTCATATTAAATACCATGATTTTTGTGATGAATTATGATTATGATCTATGATATGTATGGTATGGTTTTCAAATGTAATAATAATATTCTTTTACCCTTATTCACATATTTCTCATATGAGGTCATAGATATATCCCATTTTTTCCATTGCTAAGAAATTTATATCACCAATTCCTCTGTATTCATTCCCCTTATTTTTAATATTGGTATTAAGTATAATATGTCTAAAATGGGTGGTATTTATAAAGAAGTGTGTGCGTGATGATGTAGTTATTTTAAGATAATTTCATTTCTATATACCATTTTCCAAAGGATTTTAAGATAATGTCATTTGTATATCCCATTTTCCAAAGTAACTAGACCTATATGATTATTTTATGGAACATCATTTTATGTAATGAATATTGATAATATAGTGTGTCATATTTATGTATTAAATGTATGGTTTGGTATAGTTGGAATTATAGAAATGTTATTCAATCATTCAAAACAATATTAGGAAAAAAATTTTGTGAGACACCAAGGTATATGTATTAGTGTTGGATAAAATACTAATTTCATCATAATTATTACTATTGACCTCAGTTAGTCCTTAGGTTTTAAATATTGGAATGAAATTTGCTGGTTTTGTACATACAAAAAATCAATTTTCAGGATTTTTTTTTCACTGAACGATTAATTTTTCTCACGCTATTAACTTTTGTTTTAGTTGATGAAAGGAACCAAAATGAATTATTATTGTTATGAATAATATAGAAACAATAATGATTTCTCTACTAAGATAGATAACACTATGGTTTTTTGAATTTAGTGTTCCATTCTAATATTTGAATAAAAATATGCTATTAATTACACTGAGATTTCAAATCAAGAAAATTAAGGAAAAATGTTATGTTGAGTATATAATTATCTTACATCTACATTCAGATATCAGGTATTACGATCTTAAAAATGTTGAGATATGGTTAAATATCATCAAAAATATATTTTTTTATTATCTGGTGTTTAGATCTAGAAATATTTTTCTATTACTTTATTTTTTGAATGTGAAGCATATCAAGAGGGGAACCTCATCAAGATCACGTGGAAATATAAAGTGATTGAATCCATGGTGTGTAATGATATTATGAGATTGTTTCTGAATATATAAATTAATTTTAATAAGAAAACAAAAACGATAAGAAATTTCATGAGTTATAGTATTGTGATCATGAATGTATTGGTACATATGATGAAATTTTTACAAGACATTTCATGTTTTAATTGGTAATTGTCATCCAACTAGAATGTAAGGTTTTTTAATTCTTTATTTACATAAAGGCAATTCTCTAAGGGGAGTTATCCATATGGAAAATCATTAACCATGTAGAAACTATATAACATTCCACCATAGGGTGAATGCAGATTTTATTTAATAATAAATGAAATAGTTTTGATAAGATAAGAAGGATATAATTTAATATAAATTCTAAAACCCATTGGGGGAATATGTAGAGACATACCTTATAAAAAATGTGGGGAATAAATCATGCCAAAAATTGAAATAAGGTGATTAATAAATGTTTTAAGTGTTTAATGGATGGTGATATGGTGATTAAATTTTTATTTGAGCGGAAAATGTAATTTAATTATATGAATAAAGAGAATTATCCTCATAATATACCACCTAGAATCTAGAGTTTTATATACCATGAATATTTATATTATACTACTTGGTTCCCAAATATGATGGATAATGATAATAATAATAAAAAAACCTATTAATATTAAATATGATGTCCAATTTTTTGTTATCACTATTTATAATGATAAGGGTGATGACAACATGAAAAATTAATAGTAATAATCCTATTTAGAATTGATAATGTCTTATTTTGTTTAAGAATAACCCACTAATTTATTTATGAGTGATGATCTAATGGTATTAAACTAAAACCTCAACTATTAGCTATTAAATTTTATGTGAATACAAATAATGGATCAATGATAACATCTAAAGTATATTATTTTTCTATAGTTAATGTTTTTGGGAATGTTCCTCGTATAAATATTGTAATCAATCTTATGTTTTGGTTCAATGATAGTTTTTTATAAGGATAAGATTTCTTTAAAAAAATCACATATCAATATATACAGAAGTAATGTCACTTCTATTAATCTAATACAACCTAAAATTTTCTATTAGTGTGATGATAAATGAGAATTTTTTATGGAAATAAAATTCTTTATATGGGTCCTGGATCATATTCACAATGGTTGACAATATTAGATGGTTTGGGAGAAACTCAACATAAAATATATTCCTACTAGAAAGTAGTTTCACAATTATTTTAATGTATATTTTCCTTTTATTTTAGAAAATAATGTGGTTGAATATTTAATTGATCCCATAAATGTTTCCAATCCAATTTGAAGGACTCAAGGAAGAATGGTGACCAATAATTAGTTGGAATTGAAATGTGACCTTAGATGAATCCTAGTTGGGGATTCATTGAACCATGTGTGTCACCTTTAGGTGCACCTATTTTTTAAAAAATATTGATTTAAAAATTTCACTATGTATTGATTATGAGGAACTAAATAATATCACTATCATTAAAAAGTATCCATCACCTCATATTAGTTCCTTGTTTGATCAATTGTTTAGAGATTAATACTCTTCTATGATTTAAATTTTTCTTGATATCATCAATTATGTATAAAAAATGAGGGAATAACAAACATAGTATTCTTGAAATGGTATATACATTGTATCAACTTGAGGTCAGTGTTTGAGGAAAACAAAATGGTCTAATGGGTGATAAATTTTTTTTTGTTATTATAGTATATTTGGTTTCAGGTTCACCATTTTTATTTTGACCAGATTCATGTCATTATCCTTTATGGATAATTTTATTGACCACTTGGGGACTAATAAATTTATCTTTCTTTTATTACAAATGATGGTTCCACAATCAAATGGTCTTGACAGATGATTGTAGGAGGTTATGTATTTGTTCAATCAGTCCTATTAGGATATGATTTCCCCATATGGTCTCAAATAGAATTATTTTTGGATAAAAAACAGCTAACGACCCTTCTATCAATGATATACCTTATTTCCAAATTCATGAACTTTTTGATGGTTTGGCCAACAATAATTGGGGATTCCATTGGTCAAGAGGTTGGGAGGTCGGGCTCGTCACACATTATTGTGGGAATTATTTCCAACTCTAGGACACCCTTATAGATTTAATCCATGTTTATATTTTCATGAATCATAACTAAATTCTAAAATAATGTTTCCATGGGTTACCCCCCAGGTTTTAGGATCATCATGGATATACATGAATTTTAAGCAACGAAGACAATAATGACCTAATGCATTCAATGAGTCACTCTAGAGTTTAACATCATCCAATAGAGATAATAAGGGGATTGATGTATGTGTTAAACCCACAATATGGTATTCCTACGTATCCTCATGAGAGGATTCATATCCCATATATTTCGATGTTTCTGGACTAGACACACCACCTTTTAAGGTTGTGTGATGGGGACCCCTCCATGCAGTTTATCGTCACCTGGTTCGGTCATCCAGGTGAAAGATGCCTGGTCAAGATATGGTGTGGGGATTAAAATGATGAAACTAGAGGTTCACAAATAAGAAATAATTTTCAGGAAGAAAATGACCATACTAGGGATATTGACAAGAGAACATTTGGGTTGATTTGAGGGTCGAATTTCGACCTCAGAGAGGCATCATAAAAACCTCAGTCAAATGTATAATCTGAGACTACGTAGCTACGTTTTTGAGACATACACCTAAGAGGGAGACATTTTGAATATCAGGGAACATTTTATCAGTACTGAATTATGAGGATAACATCCCACGAGCTCGATCCTATGATTGTTTTCCAATATATCATGGTTAGAGCCGGAATCCGGGTTCTCGTAGTTCATTTATGGATTGTGAATTGATTAGGACCTACATATAAGTGTTACCCATATGAGAATATCAAACCGGGACTTACTAGAAAAGAGAGTTCTATTTATTTGCACATATATGTGGTGAAAATTTTAAAAAAGACACCTTTTTGAGCTTAGGCCCTAGGTAGGCATCCTACATATCCAAATTATGGTTGGAATAGAAGTTCTTGTTGTTTGTTTACAGGTTTTTCCAGTGTTGTATCATCTGAGACCTGTAATACAATTTGAGTCATGATTAGTTTAGAAAAAATATTTTGTGAAAGATTCAACATGGGGGAAAATATACTTCTCCACTGACAGAATATGAGTATGACGATAGCGGAAGAGGTCATGAATAAGATCCCAATGGAGAAGGAAAGAAACTTGGGTGTGCCAATCACCTCACTTAGTCCCATGTCTATCCGAAAGTGGTTTTTGGTAAAAAATGAACCTTTCAATGTGGAATGCCATTGAATGATGTTTGGTCCAGTTACAGGAAGTCTAGTGGATAACTTAGTGGGAGTTCCTGGGACAATGTTTTGGGAAAGGGGAGGAGCATGATTTAATTCCAATGTAGATGGTAAGAGTATTCTTTTTTCTTATCACAAGTATTCAATGAAGAGAAAGGTTTTTGATTATCCGTAATCCCTAGAAAATGGAGACTCATGTTGGAATCCCAATGTCTAATCCTAGGATACCTTGTAAATGTAGACTTAGAGACATTCCTGGGGTCCAAACCGTTGTGGTGACATCCTTTGTGAATCCACTTACCTTGGGTATGTAAATTCTGAAAGGCGTGCTACTGAACCCAATGATATGATCATACAGGTCCGATGTATTTGGAGGAGGATTTTGGCCTAATGTGGATGGACTGGTTCAAAGAGAAGCTATGGAGGACATGACATTGATAGAGGTGTATGATTTGAGCTAGGAGGAAAGAAACCCGATGACACCGTATTCTGCAAATTGTTTTCTCACATAGGATGGGGACACCGCCACATTGCGTACATCCATATGCATAGAATATTCATCTGTGTAGAAAATTGGTACACTAATCATAATTTGTTCCTCATACCCTGATTGTTTGAGGTCCTGGCTGTGGTCTGTAAAGGGGTTGTCCATGTAGCCCAAGGTTACATCCGTATAGAGATAGAGTAAGCAGTGCAAGATCTAGTCTTCCTAGCGATTCTCTATGCGGATTCTCAGATTGAATAATGGTATGAATGCTTTTGGATTGCAGTAATTTCAACCTCGAGGGATTTATGGTTCCTAGTTTCGCTATTTTGGTTCGTGGATTCTCAATTTCAGTTCATGGTTACTCAATTTTGGCCTCCGGCTTCAGAATTTTTATTAATTTCCAACTTTTTATAGTATGTGACCATTTATACCTGAGGAGGTGGTGGTTCACAGTTATCAATTCATATATTATTTGACACCAAATTCTCATTTTTCTCTTCACATCTCCAAAATCAACAACGTCATAGCTCTATCTTTTCTCTTCATATATTCTCTCATTCCTCCTCTGGTCTCATCATATTTTCCACTTCATTTTTAGTACAACTTGTGGAACTTTTATAGCTATCAAGGGATATAATATCTATGGGAATGTGTCACCATTTATAGATATCCGTGAATATATAAATAAACCTAAGGAAGACTCAATCAACTAGGGTTTCTAGAGGCTATGGTTTGTGAGATGAGGTACATGGATCCCACTGACTAGCTTCACCCGCAAACTGTTTAGATTGTGTGATGGTATGTCGTGGAATTTCCCTATTCAATTATTGTAATGATATAGTTCATGGAATACTATGTTTTTTTTCATCCCCCTATGGTCCATCACCTTATGGGTTCTTTTGTATAATGATTGTTCTAGTTTTATACGCCATGTGATCCTTTGTCGGTGATGGTATGCGGTCAGCATAACACCCTAAGAAAAATTATATTTCTTCATGTTTAATCATAAATTTGTGATCCAATTTTCATCCATTTTAATTTTTTTACTTTTAGGAATATTTTCATTCTTCTTTAATATATAGGTGGGATTATTTACGTCTATTCGTGATGCATTTTGGGCCCTAAAAATGCCACCATTAGAATGGGTTCTGATCAGAATGAAGAAGAGTCGATTCTAATGAAAGAGTGGTCCTGAATAGAAGTGGTTTGTAGTAGAATGGGTAGGCCTAGTATGGGGTCCAAATCCAATTTTTAGACACTATGTCATTTTTCATTTACCGTTACTCATAGTGAAATGTGCTCTCAGCCTCTCCTCGGCTTCCTTCACTTCCATGTACAAACTCTTCGATTAAATCTGCATCCGTGAAATTTTCTTACAGATTTATGAATTGAATTATTCATAGTTTACTTTACAAACAAACTCAAATCAATACTTCAAACTATGTTCTGGAATTCAAAAAAATAGACCTTCTACGTAGTGAGATGCTTACTTGGTGATCATGTTCCGCCAACCTAAAATTATTCTGGTGAACTAAACATTAAAATATTTTAAATAAAACATAAAATATCTAATGGAATATATTAAAAATATGTGGTTTATTCATTCCATGAACCACATAGTACACTATAAAATTCTCCATGGGACAGTGCCTCATTGGACATTTAAATATTGATGAAGTAGGTTGGATATTATTTCTGCGTATCATTCAAGGGATAGGATATGCAGAAGGCCTCCCTATACGTACTGGATTGGTCATTTTATATTACTAGCCATCCAAAAAATTTAATTAAACATCCCTATTTGTGATGTTTTTCAAATTCATAATGATATGGATCTCCCATTAACCATGATTTGTGCCACCTTAAGGAGAGAAACTATTGTTGAGAATATAGAAGAGGACCATTGTTCTTTCATCGTACCCCTGGAAGGTACACTTAATGGTATTCTTCTTATAGAGATCTTGATTTATGTGGCATCCTCTGAACTTCCAAATTACTACTTTTTCCATCTCGACAAACTTCCTTGGAAATTGAACCACTAAATTACCCCAATTATCTAGCTGGAGAAATCCTGGAGGAATGATCATGCCAATATTTCATTGATGGGGGAAACCAAAACTGCTCTTTCTTAAGGGAATTCATTCACCCTGAGGAGCTATATGTCATCTCATATAATTGTTTCATTCACAAAACTTCTTTAGAATTATTCATCCAAGAATATACATCCATTACGTGTCTTGCTCGAAACAATATTGGGGGTGTATGGTCAAATAAATGGGAATTTTTATCCAAAGGATTATTCCATGACTTGTAGTCATGGGCCTTCTATGTGCATCAAAATTTCTTGGAAACCCCTAGCCATTTAGAAGTGGTAAACCTGCTTAAGGTAGTGTGGGTTTTCTGGTTTTGATCTTTTCACCGGGTGAGATACTTCTTGAATTTCTTACTCACTAGTGTTCGAGCACAAACCCCTCCCATCAATCACATGGAGATGTGGGGATTAACTTGTGGGAAATGCATCAACATGGTGGGATCCCCATTATTAGTAATATATATAAGGCCCAAACCGTAACTATAACATAATATTGAGTTAAGTCAACAATTTGTCTTTAATTAACAACATTGATTTTTTCCAGTTTAGATATTTAGAGAATTAGGTGATATAATATATATAACAACATAAGTATTACTGGTATACACTTATACTCTATCCAATTTTTTAAAAATAATAAAAATTCATAAATAAAACAAGGATTCTTTCCTCTATATAAATATTCATGAATTCTTAGTTTCCATTAAATTTCAATATACAATATGAAAAACAATTCCAAAACAAGGTATGATAAAAAAATGATCAGTAAGGGTTACATAATGTATTAAAACATCTATTTTTGATAAATTATATAATCCATTAAAACATTATCATAAAGTCACACTTTTCACATTTACGGTCTAGAAAAAACACTTCACTAAATATAATCTCATTGCACAACATTTTTTGTAACCAAAATATTTCCATAAATCCCATATGAGAAAATATATAACATATAAAGGTTACATTATACATAAACATACTTCAATGGAATAACCATATAGTCCACTTCTACACATATCACTAAATGTAATAGCCACACGACCGACTTCAATACTCAATGCATTGGAAGTTATAACATAACCACCCATACTTGGTTTTTCATGGACCCTCATATAATTTCGTTTATCCCGTAACCACCTGTCATTGTTTTATCATGTAACCACCCATAAAATGTTTAAGTACTATTATATATTCATAACACATAAAAAGTTGCAAATATAAACATTTCATTAATAACATTTACTTTGAAATCACTAGAAACCATTTCATAATATTCAAATAGTCAATACATTTCAAAAACCATTTTCAATATGAAAACTCCCTAAATGGGAATAATTTATTTCTATTCCTTTTAAATACATTAAGGATTATAGAGCATTCCAAATATCAAATAACGATTACAGTGGATGAGAGGTCTTCTCACCACAGAAGTTAAAAACATTCCTTTTTTCATTTTTTAAAATTCTTCTATGAAAAAATATTCCCTTATAATGAAGTTAAAATTAAAATGGTTTTATTATACATTGTATTAAATTTCGTTGTATATAAACCAAAATATTCCTCAATTAATATAGATTGACACAGACTCCTTGACATTGAGTCCTATTCATCAGGTATGTTCCTTACCCTTCATGAATAATAAAAATATGTTAACTTATACTTATTTAGAACCTTTTTCAAATTTATTATTAATTTTATATCACTTAATACTTTTTTATAACAATAATATTATTATTCATGTTTATATCAGTTGTTTTGTTGATATTCGGTAATTGAGTCGAAAATGAAATTGTTATAATTACAAATTTTCCATGTTGTCAAAATTCCATTATCTCTATAATATTATTTGGTATATAAATATCATATATATAAAATATATATATGTATTTATAATAGTACCTAATATTTGGAGATAAGAAATGAAATGCACCATTCATGGAGATTGTAGACCGTATATACGCATGAACACTACATTCATTTTATTTTCATATTTATGTAATGAAAAATAAATGATATATATGTATATTATAATTACATTATAATATCTATGTCATATATTTTACATAATTTAATTATTTCAATACTTTATATGTGCCATGTATGGCATGAATGAGTCACATAAGTTTTATGGGGCGGTAGTGTGCATTCCCCAAATGAAATTATCGTATTTACAAATTATGAAAATAACAAAGGTGTGTAGTAAATAATAATTACATAATAATAGAGAAAACATAGATATTATGTATATCATATAGAAATATATTTCATTATTAATGGAAACCATGAGAGGTAGTAGGATAACATTGAACAATCATCTTTTCATGAGGCAGCAGTTCATCGTTCAATGAAACAATATTTTCATATCCATTAGAAGGAGGTGTGTGTAAGTGTAATTCAAAAAAATTTCATAACAACATTATAGTATATTGAAGAATATTTTTTTATGTAATCAATGAATAAGAATATCATTGAGAGTGGATAATTAAAATAATGGAAAGGAACTTGAGAAAATATGTTACCTTTAAATCGGGTATCTTCTTTTCATTCAAGCCAAACAACATTATTTATTTTTCATGATTCAGAAGGTCAGGTTTTTAAATTGAATTTATGGAATTTGGGAGATTATTTTGTAAGAATTTGGTTGAACCATGGGGCTTATGATGTCTGAGGTAATGGTTAGAGGTGGTAGATTTTTATAATAGGGGGGAAGGGCACTTTAAGAAAGTCTACAAATATTATTTTATTATAAATTCATTTTTGATTTTAAAATGTCAAAAAATAATTTAATTAAAATTTAATATGATTTTAGTTCTAATAACCATCATTCAATAATTTTTTGACCCATTTTTAATATTTTTTTATCCTCATCTTTTTTGGTTTAACCCTTATTTTACCCTTTTTAATATTATCATGATAACATGTTATTTAAAAATTGTGTGTTAATGTAAATACCATATCATGTAAAAAGTTCCAAAAAAAAGTTATTAATGAAATACTTGGACTTATCATAAAAATTTGGTCAAATATTATATTTTTTGGAATTTAATCTCATTTAAAAAAATATTTTATGTTTTTTTGTGATTTATGTCAATTTTGTACACTATTAAAATTTGACTTTTTAAATAATTCATACCGACCAGATTACTTAAAAAAAGGTATTAACTAAAATATAATATGTCAATATCATCCATAAATTTTTTTTAAGGAATCAAAACAACAAAAGTATATTTATTTTTCCATTTATAATATAATTTCATTCAATCATTTATTAATGAAGCAATCAGTGCATCATCAATGTTTTATAATTAAATTTATTTGTATAATGTCTTAAGTTTATAAATAAAATAGAAAGATATAGGGAATCTTTTTATATTTCTAATTACAATTTATAGTCAAATAGATCAGTAAAATTACCCCATATTAAAAAAAATTAGTAAAAGATACATGCTTAAGTTATATTTTTCTTTACTATAAATTAATTATTATAACATGTCATTTTGACACCCATATGGCAACATGGGGTCCCCAAATCGTCCCAAGAATGTAAATGGAAATAAATATCTCATCCAATAGGATTATGAAACTTATTAGGGTTTTTTCATATTATTATAATAATATTGTTTTATATTTATTTACCACAATTACCCTTTAACCGTGGTATATTAAATAATTACTAAAATTATTGTTCATAATGTTCAAAAATAAAAAGATACAATTTATAAAATTTCATTCATATGATTCCAAATATAGAAAACATTTTTTCTAATTCAAAACAAATAATTGTATGTAATTAAATTAAAATTAATATTCGTTGTCAAAACCCAAAATCAGGTTTTTAGAAAGTAATAACAATCAAAATATTGATATGTTTTTATGTATAATTTAAATTAATATTTTATCCAATGGCCAAAATTAGAATAAATGATAAAACATTAACACAATTACTCTTTAAAACCAATTAAAATGAAAATATATCAGAAGAAATAAATTAGAGGGAAAAATGTTTGGATTTAAAATACAGTATTTTTTTACTAATCAGTAAATAATTTACTTTACAGAAAATTTCCTAAAATATGACAAAAGAAAAATCTGATTCTACTACTCTATAAAATAAGTTTATTTTTTCCAAATAAATCACTTATAAGTGACAAAGACTATATTTAAAAAGGGATCTCCATCAAAAGTTGTTAAAACATCAGTTTTAGAAAAATACAACTTTTATCTGAATTATTGAATTTGTTTTTATATCATATCTTAAAAACCTAGAAGTTTAATATAAAACATAAAATTTAGCATATAAAATATATTTTTCATTAATAAATCCATATAGGGTTATATGCTTTTATAAACACGATTATTCTCTTCTAAATCGGCTTTTATAAAAACACATGATTTATAATTAAATGGTTTTTACTTACATTTCGAATTAATTTTGTAATAAATATTTAAAAATGAGTAAAACATATTTAAAAATTTATTTTACATTATTAATTCCCACAATTCAAAAATTTTGACGTTAACAACCATTTAAAATAATAATAATATTATTGTATTATTTTTCATATAACTCAATATTGGGTACAACGTAAGATTTTAGAGAAAACTGTTGTTGAATATTGAGTACACTATCGGGAAAAGAGTCCCCTTTAACGTAAAATTGAAATCTAATTCATAAATACTAATAAAAATGAAAATAATTATTCAATAAATACCTGGGGCATTACATCATTCACCATTTTGGAAATTTCATCCTCAAAATTTTAAAATTTTACTCGGTAATATTATTAAAAATCCCACATAAGAAAAAGATTAAATAAATCTAGCACATTAAATGAATGAAATTTAAGTACAAAGGTCACCCAAGAAAAAAGGGATTATATATAGGAAAACATGGATATGGAAAAGAAACTAACCATCAAATTCTGTTTGAGAGTGACAGAAAACAAGATCAGGAGAAATTTAACAATCTAAAAACAAAAAACATTTAATGGGTTAAATAATCATTGATATCCTTGTAGGAAAAGTAAACGGAAATTATTTTTTTAATATCCTTTTCATAAATTTGAGTAATTTATTTATGAGCTTGATTTAGAACATAAGGAAATATATGTACCTTTCAAGTAGAGTTTCATCTTTTAGTAAATATCAACCAAAAACTCATCTTTTCTGCAAATGATGAGTATTCATGATAACATGGTCACACATGTACCACTAAAATAAACAACTAGATATTAACATAAACAAGAAATTATGAATATTATATTTCCCCTGTCTTTAGACATTAACCAGAACCTAAATATTTAGTAAATGATCAGATAATCCCAAAAAGGACAATCCTTTATAAAATGAAATACTACCCTTAATCTCAAAAATTCAATAAACAACACCCAAAAGATCAACAAGGACCATTAAATAAACAAATGTCCATAAAATTATTCAATGTAATCCAAAAAAATATAAGAACAAAAAAATACTAAGGATTTGATCACCTAGCCTTCCACGATAAATCTAAAGATTTATCTCCAAATAACATTGACTAGTTATAATGTATCATACATAAAAGTAATTAACATAAACATATTTTCTCCATGATAGGTTAATCATTTCCATAAATAACCCAAATCGTCATATGTAAACAAAGAAAACATAGATTCTGCCAAATTAAAATTCTACAATTACTCCTTAAATGATATTTCATAGTATTCTATTTTTCGTACACGTATTGTGCTCCAAAAATAGCGAACATCTTCCAAAATAAAATTTATCACTTAATAACCAAAAAGAATTCATATACCAAGGATATCCATTTGATAAAGGAAAAGGTCAAAAAATAAACTTAATCTTGATATATATAATTATTTAACTAGTTAGAATAAGACACCCTAATCAGGGACTTCATGTTGGCCAGTGGTAGGCGATGCACCCTTGTTACCCTTCAGTTGTGGGTTCGATTCCCATAGCCTTGCCGGACGCAACGGGTTTTCACCCTTATAGGTGGTTGTCCATTTTCTAAATCTATGTAATTCTTAAAAAATTCCAAAAATGAGATAAAATATTTAAAAATAACATTAACATATTTTAACCTCAATGGTTATTTCTTACCTTAAATTTTTCATCCCCAAAACTAATGAACCATTATTGCCTCAAATTCAAGGATCATATAAACCCAAATGGTTCAGTATAACTGTACCCACAAAAAGACAAGAAAATTATTCTATAATTAAAATTTTAATATAAAAAAAATAAGGTTAACAAATACTATTATCCTTCCAAATTAATTCAATCATCAATACATTTAAACTTATCATCATCCATATATCCAATATAACTCTTCAATTCCTAAAATGTAGACATATTAATTGTTAAATATTCTTCATGATCCTTTATCCATATTATTCCATCTAATTATTTTATACATTTTTCCTATAAATAAAACCATGGATATTTTCTTAAGGATTAAATAATTTAAAAAAAATTGCTATGAAATAATCCATACCTCTCATATGTCATTCTCAGTTTCCTAATCCTCAATTGGAATGAAATTAAGAATTGGTAAACATTTATTTGTATGGTTATCTTGATCCCATTACCGAAAATTCTTCATTGGAAATCTATTTTCATGATAACCCTAAACACCACATTTAAAACATTCAATTGATCCCTTTCAAATAACATCATTCTCTTTCATAGAGCCAATTGAACGCTTCCTTTTTCCATAAGAAGTTATTGCTTTAGGACCTTCATTACTACATCTATAAAATTTTATCATCCCTTTCAAAAATTCTCCTAGGTGTTTCTTTCCACATCATTGATTCATAGGTTATTGAATATACTTACATTCATAATTATTACCTAGACATCCATACGTATTCATTTATCCGAAATATGATGCCTTTGAAAAATCACAAAGGATTGACTAAAAAATTATGACTGTAGATAGTTGGTTAAGAATAACCACAACAGTTCTCATTTCATCTCTCATTTAATTTGGTTTCATATTCAGAACACCACCATAGATCACTTCAAATCTATTGGTACATTTGTTCTTTCTAGATCCATCCATTTACTAAAATCAAAATAGCCAATGTGAGTATATCAGTAAATTCATCATGTACTATATTATGGGGAGGATAAACACTAAGATACATTTATTATTATTATCGTAAACACATTAAGTTTATATAAAATAACTATGACATTTTCTAATATTCTAACAACTATTGTTATATAAAACATGTCACTTATGGTTATATATCATTATAAATTCTAATGTTATGTAAACCAACCTATGATACCCACTATAATACCCCGACCTTAAATGTTACATAATATTGAGTTAATTCAAGAATTTGACATTAATTCACATTTAGAATGTTTTTAGGTTAGATATTTACAGAATTAAGTCATAATTGATACATAAACTTCAATAAAATTAAACACTTGTACTATGTCTAATTTTTTCACAATAATAAAACTCTTTAAATAAATCATGGAATATTTTCTTGATAAAAATATTCATGAATTCTTCTTTATATTACCCTTACGTATACCCTATGTTTAAAATTTCAAAAACATGGAGTGAGAATTAAAATCTCTGTAAATATACAAATTTAATGAAAACTTTAAATCTTTTTAGAAGATGTAAACCTAGAAAACATTATCTTAATGTAATACTTTTCATCTTTAATAACTATAAGAAATACTTCCCTAAATATAAGCTCACTAATTACCTTTTTTTTATAACCAAACTATTACCATACTTCCTATAGAAAGAAACATATAACATATAAAGTTAACTTATTAGATAAACATATTTTAATGGAATCACAATATATCCCACTTCAACACATATCACTAAATAAAATATCTATACGTCCGAATTCCATACCCAATGCATTAGAGGTTATAATGTAAGAAAAAGTCCTTGGATTATCATGGATCCACCCATAATTTGGATTATCACATAAACACCCTTCATTAGTTTATCATGTAACCACCGATCAAAAGTCTAGGTACCATTATATAATCATAACACATAAAATATATCAAATATCAACATTTCACCAATAACATTTAATTTGCAATCAAAATAAATTCTTTCAAGATATTGAAATAATCAATCCATTTCAAAAACAATTTTTAATATGAAAACACCCAAAGATGGAATAATTGATTTCTTTTCAATTTTAAAACATTAATGATTATAGAGGAATCCAATTATCAAATAATGATTACGGAGGCAGATAGGTCATTGTCGCCACATACAATAAAAAAATTATTTTGTAGGTTTTTCAAATAGATAATAAAAAAATATTCTCTTTGAATGAAGTAAAAATTTAAAGGGTTTTATTATACACCATATAAAATAAGGTTTTGTATAAACAAAAATATACCTCAATGAATGGAGATTGAAAGGAAGTCCCTTTCCTTGAGTCTGATGCATCATGTATATTCTTTCTTCTTCCTGCATAATAAAAATTGGATAATTTATACTTTCTTCATAACTATTTTCAAATTCATTATTACTATTATATCACTTATTACCTTCTTATAACAATCATATAATATTTCATATTCCTATTGGTCATTTTATTGATATTCTGTAGTTGGTTCGTAAATGAACAAGTTATAATTACAAATTTTCCATGTGGTCAAATTTCCATTACCTCAAGAAATAATATTCATGATTAAACTATCATATATATCCATTATTTATATGTATTTATAATATACATAACATTTTTTGATAATAAATGAAATGAATAGTTCTTGGAGAAGGTAGGTCGTACGTACGAATGAATACTACAATCATTTTTTGTCATATTAAAGCAATGAAAACTAAATTATACATAAGCATATTATAATTAATGTATGACATATATATCATATATGTTAAATATTTTCATTAATTTTAACCATTATACATTCCATGTATGGAATAAACATTTCATATCACATTGAGTGGGAGGTAGTCCACAGTTCCCCAAATGTAATTATCGTATTTAGAAATTGTGGAAGCAAAAAGGATTGTTTTAAATAAGAAATAAAAATGCATAGAGACAATATATAATTATAATATATAAAATATAAATACATTTCCATCATAATTTCCTCCATGAGAGGTGGTAGGATAAAATTGAATAATCATAGTTTTGTGAGGAAGTAGTTCATCATACAAAAAAAACAACATGTTTGTATCCATTTGATGAAGGTGTGTGTATGTGTTTTTAAAATCCTTCTAATAAAATCATCTTTATATATTTTTTTTATAATATTATTGTTATCTAATCAATGAATAAGTAGATCATAGGGAGAGTAGAATGAATATAATGGAAATTATTTTATGAGATGACGTTACCTCTAAATCCGGTAACTTCTTTTGATTTGAGCCAAGATGATTTCTTTAATTTACTTATTCCCAAGGTATGGATTATAAAAGGAAATGAGGGATGTTGGTAGGATATTTAGGTAGAATATGGATGAGCTAAGGGGATTTATAGGTTTGATATAGTCGGTATTGGGGTGGCATTTTATAATTGAGAGGAGGGGCAGATTAGGAATGTCTAGAAATATTATTTTATTATAAATTCAATTTCAATTAAAAATGGTCCAAAAATCATTTTATTCAAATAATAGATGATTTTTGTTATAATAAAAACAATTCAATAATTTTTAGTCATGTTTTGAATTTTTTTATCCTTATCATTTTTGTTTAATCCTTATTTTACCCTTTTTAATCTTATCGTGATAACATGCTATTTAAATATTGTTCGTTAATGTAATTACCATATCATTTCAAAACACCAAAAAAATGATTTATGAATAATTTGGGATTATCCAGACCCTTTTGTTTAATCTTATATTTTTAGGAATTTAATACCATTTAATAAAATATTTTATATTTTATGTTATGAATTATGTCAATTTTGGACACTATTCACACTGGACTTCTATACAAATTCATAAGAACCCGATTCATTCTAATCACAAAAATTATCTCAAATATAATATATAAATATAATCCAGAGAATGTGTTTATGACATAAATAACAAATTACATTGATCGTAACATTTATAATATAATTTATTTGAATCCTTCATTAATGAAGGAATAAGGAATCAATGCATCATCATTGTATCATAATTAAATTTATTAATTTAATGTAAAAAAATTATATATTAAATATAATGATATATAAAATATTTTTATCATTTAAATTAATATTTATAGATGAACATATCAGTTATATAAAGCCATAATATATATTTTTTATAATGGATACATGTTTATGTAATATTATTCTTTACTATAAATTAATTTTCATAAAATGCCCTTTTAACACCCATGTGGCTCCTTGGGGTCCCAAAATAGACCCTCTAATTAAAATGGTCTGAAAAATCTAATCTAACATGATTTGGACTTATGTTAGGGTATTTTAATTTTATTATAATTTTATTACTTAACCTTTATTTAGTAGATTTTCCCTTTAACCATGGTAAATAAAATAAGTAATGAATTTACTATTCTAACGTCCAAAAAATTAAAGGTACCTATTTAAACGATGTAGAACTACCTATTAAAAATATGGAATTCATTTTTCAAAATTTAAAAAAAATTGGAAGAAATTAATTTAAAATTAATTCCCATTTTCAAAACCAAAAAGATGGTTTTTAAGAAGTATTTACTATCAAAATATTGAAATGTGTTTATGTCCAATTTAAAAATAAATTTACTTGAAATAAAAAAAATTGGAATAAATGATAAAAACCAAATACAATTACACTTTTAAAACAATAAAATTTTCTATATAACAGTATTAGTAAATTAGATGAAATAGATGTTTGGAATTAAAATGATGTATTTTTTCACTATTCATTAAAAAATGAAATTTATCATAAGATTATGAAAAATTTATCCTAGGTAATTTTTTTACATACTTCTTTAAAAGAATTTTATTTTGTAAAATAGTTCATATTAAAGTGACAAAACTAGATTTAAATAGAGTTCTCCATCAAAAGGCGGTAAAACATCATTTTTTGAAAAATTATTCTTTTATCTGAAAAAATTGAATATGTTCATATATCATATCTACAAAACATAGAAGATGAATTTAAAACATTACATTGAATATATAACATAAATATTTCATAAAAAAACATGAAGAGTGATATTATTTTATAAACACATTTATTATATTTCTAATTGATTTTCATAAATACACATCCTTTATATTAAATAGGTTTTTATTTTAATTTCGAATAAATTTGGTATTCATTATTAAAACATGTATAAACAATATTTTAAAATTCAGCTGATACTTTTAATTCCCACCTTTCCATTGTTTAGGTATTAACTACCATTTAAAAAACAATATTATTATTGAATTATTTTTTAGTATAACTCAATATTGTGCACAACTTATGATTTCAAAGAAACATGGTGTTTCATGTTGAGTAAGCTATTAGAAAAAGTGTCCCCATTAACATAAAATTAACCTTTTACTCATAAATTTTAATAGAAAAGAAAATTACTATTTTACAAATACCTAGGTCATTACCATATGGATGATGAATTCCTCCAAGTATCCAACACCTAGGAAGATGTCAACCTGGTAGCTCCTTTGGTATGGAACTTATTAGGCATGGTAGGGGGAATGATCGATCAAAACCTCCACGCCGGTTCCATCATTTCATTCGAGGATTGGATAAGAATTTTTTCCATGTGAATAGACCTAGGCCAAGGGTCCACCATAGTTGAACTCATCTGACAAAAAAGCCAAGAAAAATTCTAGGGGCATACTGTGTGACCCTTGAGTCGGACCAGTAAACCACATGGGGTACAGAATTCAATCAGACGTACCCCCCAACAGTTGGTTGGCATTATTTTTTTTATTCTTGAGTGTATGTATTTCCACCTCCTGAGATGTATATACTAGTTTTATAGATTATATTCGGATGTTTGAGACCATGTTGGAAGTGGTCCAACCCAAAAAGATGACGAACCCAACTCCCACCTGACTTAATGATCTTCTGCGGAAGATAGAGGGAGGGAGGCCCCTGCATCGTCTGAGCGGCCATTCCAATTTTTATATGGATGGATGTAAGAACACCTTTATTTATACGGATATTGGAATACTACAAGGGTTCATCATTCCCATTTTCATCTAGCTCTCCTCAACATCACTTTTGTTCTCCCTCAATTCATAAGTATTAATTATAGAGTCAGATGATTGAGTGATTTCTTTTGCTTATCCTTCACACCATACCTTGTTCCCCATGGAACAATAGTGGATAACAGGATGGGTTTCCCTAGAAGAATGCTCATACATTGTTTTTCATCAGAATGGAATTCGGGTTGCAATCATAGATAGGGTGTCCATATTTGATCGATACACCCCATAAACATTTTCTAAGAAATTTGGATTCGTAAGGGAAGTCGCACCCCTCCCGACTACCATTTTGAAGAGATATTTTCATCCTATGATTCCTATCAAATTATTGATGATACTGATGTGTGAGGATGACATCATGGAGGTCCTAATTCCCCCTGGGATGTCTTCAACTTTTATATCTTTGGAGTATGACCATAAATGTGTGACTTGGTACCCTAACAGGGTATTGCGAACACCAGTTTGACAGCTGCATAGGACATGAAAGTTCATCCTCTTATTTCGACTATACTAGTTTTACCATCTATATCGGCCCCTATAGTGAAAAAGTTTTCAATGCGCCGTCAAATTAATTTGAATGGGGTTTCATTTTAGTAACCCTTTTTGGAAGATAATGATTAATACTATTCTCCTCGTATGGACTATGCTTGTTGTCATAATGATGTTGGCACGAGTAGAGTGTCACTGGATATCCCAGAAGTAGCAGCCAATCCCATTAAAATGGTTCCAGGGGATGAAACTTTATTAGCAGGGGAAACCCCCCTGCTTGGTTAAACTATCATAGGACCCTTTTATATTCTACAGTGATTCCTTCTATATATATACTCATCGCAGCGGGTGATAACGAAGGTCCTGGCACCATGAGGGCGCATCGAGCTGTGCAGAAATAGGGGTGGCATCAATTAACCTCCCTTTCTCCAGAAACACCTTTAAATAATGTCACCAATGAAGAGGATAAATTCCTATGATTATTGGCTGAATTGGGTTTGGGTGGCTTTGACTAGTGACTTATACACATTCTTATACACCATATTGTCATAGCTAGAGAAGACCTCACTTCTTGTGAGGATAAAATTGCCAAATTCAATTCTTCACATCATCAAGAAATGAGCAACCAAGATGTGTATGAGGAACTAAATAATCGTGTGGATGATGAGATGAGAGATCCAAATTTGGTAATCACCTAGATGGAGGATCTGCGAGGATGTGAGGCTTGTGTGGCTAGGGTGAAGTCACAATAGGTATTGTCAAGATTTATTTCTGATTCCATTAAGTATAAGGGGTGGGACCTCAGAGCTTTTATAATAAAATAACATTCTATTATTGAGGCCAAAGCTGAGGAGAGGGCTCCTTTAGAGCAGGCCCTTGATGGTTCACAACATAAAGTCATTGATCTGTTAGAAAGGTTGATATGGTTCCCATTGTGATTTCCCCAAATATTCTCTGTACCATTCCACCCTTTTTGTAATATTATGGAGGGAATTTACTTTTGGGATGGTACTACCTTTCATTTCATGGAATAGAATCATTCATAAAAACTAGTTTTTATGTTTAGTTTTTTAACCTCAATCAATAATAATTGATCAAATAAATATCATTTATACCCAGAAATAATTTAAACTGTAACTAGTAAACCAAGTCATCCTCTATTTTTTCCTAATTTTCAGGACACATATAGGGTAGTTTGAATATTACTGGGGTTATATGAAAACCCCCCATGATCATTGTTCATTTTTTTTATTTCCCTAATTTTTTCGCTAATCTTGTTCTGTATGTGCTTAGAAGGTATAGCTTGACTTTTTCATAGGCAACACATTACGAGTTTATGACCCAACAAGATTTATGCCTCTCTGGATTATTAGTTAGATCGAAATTTTTTCCTAAACCATATAGTGTATCGGTTTAATGATATGGTACTCAACTTTTATCCAGGGGTTCCCTTTGTGGGTTTTCACTCTAGTGAGTATTTCATCTTTTCCATTGAAACATCATAGTCTTTCTAATTTGACTTATTACTAATATTTTATTTCAAAAAACATTGACCAAAATTGATGGGATATGGGCCCCAATTTGGAATTCATCAGCCAAGAATGTCCTAATAACTTTCACACATGAATGATGGATTCTTCTTGACACTAACATTGTATGTTTTGGATGTATATGGGGCATGAGAACAATTTTTGGCATACAGAGGTTAGAATGGACTCTCCTAAGGACAATTTTTCCATCTCTTGACATTTTTTTGTAGAAAACATATGAAGATGCATTGGGTCATAACATTTGTTGTAAAAAAAGGTTCCCACTACACAATCGCAATCCATTTTTGATGGCCTAGGATATTTACAAGAATTATGGATTTCATTCGAATGAAGACCATATTAGTGGCCTAAAAAGGGAGTCATGTATTAAAGTGACAAGAGTATTTATATAATATTTGAATGGGAAACTTCTCCCACAAGATTTTAATTTTTATAAAGGTGGGATGGTGAATTTTATAGTTCAATTCAACACAACCAAGACACTAGAAACTTATTTTGGGAGGTCATTATAATCTTTCCAAGAGAGAGTAATTGATTTATTAGTTCAAGGAGAAATGATTTTCATCTTCAGGATTTTGAAAGGGGAAATATGTAATCTGTAATATTATGGGTTTCCTAATCTAGAATGTGATATGGGACATAAATGTCATATGTGAATATTGAAATAGGAAAAGACACTCCTAAGGATTAATTTTCGATTTTTTGAAGGTCGTTTTTAGGCGACATATTCAGATCCACCAGGGCCTCATGTCTGTATTCAAACAAATGTTTCTACAGGACATTGACCATCCATTTCTGAAGGTCATGGAATATTATGGGGATTCTCACATTTTTTATCAAAGTGTATGAATTATGAAATAAGTTGAACCTTAGAATGTAGGGTGTCATTTCAGGTTGAACTTCACTAGAAAACCCAAAATTAAGTGGGGGAATTTTTTCCCCATATGCAGATTAAGTTCATGCGTATAATGGGGAATCATTATTTTTTATAATCCTTGAGTAACTACATGTAAATCGGGCTAGGATTGTCTAAAATACCAAGGACATTGGTAGGAAAGATAATGTAAAACATGAATTTGAGTGTTCTGGAATCAGGAGGCATGTCAGTGGGTATAGGATATGAAAGGCATACAATGGTATGTATAGACTCTCATGAGGATAGATTTACCTTTGGATGATGGTTGTGTTATAGGAAAAAAATTGTAGATCCAAAGGGGAATAATGTGCATAGTCAAAAAAGGTGTTCTAAGGACATTTTCCGTCCATCTATAATGGAGATGGATGATCATGGGGATCCATGTGTTATTAAAGAATAGATTTTGATGTTTGATAGGAGTGTATCTGGATACGTTAGAAATTTTTGATATGTGATTCACCCATGGGATTGTCGAATCACCAATATAGATCTGGCTCATATGTAGGGTGAGTCATCTGTCCCATCATTGGAGTACTATATATTTTAATGTTGTCCTATCAGGATATGGGATTCCTTATTTTGGGGAAGGTAATCATAACATTCATTTTATATTCATGTTGGTAGGACCAAAATCCTTGGATGATTTGGCATAATTCAATGGTGTATTCTCTATTGAGTCCCCTAAGCCCACGTGAGAAATGCGTGGTGTGAGAAAAAAGGGATGAAAAGGATTTTAGGTCACCACTTAAGAATGTGATAATCAATGACAATGATCATTTTACGCATAGACCAACATTGTGCAGATAAATGTTGTGCATCAAGCATGAATTCCACACAATCTATCATCACGTGGGGTGGATGTAGAGTAATCATGATTTAAAATAAGGGAAACATGATTACCCTTGAGCACCCATGTAAATAGGACTTTTTTCAGATAATCTTGACATTGAATCAATTTGATTGCAGAGAAGGGGACATTTTAATACTTTCTCTTTCGGAGTCTAAATTGTTGATTTTGTGTATCACTACACATCTCATTTGGGGGAAACCGATTCATGTCAGTTTCTCGATGAAAATTTCATGTGAAGGTATAGCCCACATGAAGGAAGAAAATTTATTTTATTGGGTGAGGTCAATCCAAGAGAAGAATCTAATATTTTATATTTTGTGGTGTAATTTAATGTAATACAGCAAAGACACTTCTAGCCTTTATGTTTTAATGTTCTGCATTAAGGACCTTGGCAGCATAGTACACCATCGTATTTTGGGGACATCTTATCATAACGACCATAAATAGCTATTGGTTGATTGTGGTCAAAATATTATGGCATACCAAAGGAATGAATGAGGATAGAAAGGGTAAAACAATGTCCTCTAGGCCCTCAGATCATAAAGAACTGAATCAGTCTTGGGATCCATTTAGAGTAGGATGATAATTAAGGACTATCCTAAGGATTATTTTTCCATTGGTTGATGGTAATTTTGTAACCATCTTATTAAGAGCCACTGGGGCTTGATTTTAATAGCCAGACAATGGTGTCTGCAGGACACTAGCCTTCCATTTCCAATGGACATGGAAAAATATGAAGATCCATGATTTCCTAAGGCATGGAATTTGGTAAATAGAAACGGTGTGCCTATGTAGGAATAATCATTTGACACCTTTTTTCAATAAGAGTTAAAATTATATTCAGCAATTTCTAGTATTTCAGGTGAGGTAAATTCGGGTAATTTTCCCTTAATCTATGTGAAAAAATTGAACATTTGACTTGAGTGAGATCAAATATCTTATCATGCAAAAAATATAGTCACACATTACTCTTGAGACGATTTTCTACTTTGACATCATATAGTGAGAAATTTATTGGTTCTCTTCTGTGCTTGTATGACCTATACATAGAGAAAAGGGAGAGATCTAGTTTGATATAGAGGCTAGACCATGATGTAGAATCACAGTGTCACTACATATACTGGAAGGGAAGGAATTAAATCGTACGTAATCCGAATGAACATATTCCCATGCACTATTTGGGCATATGTATAAAGAATATTGGAATTTTTATCTGATGTTTTCATCTACACCTGGGTATAGAATCCTGGTGTCTCTGTGTATCCCACTGCTAAAAAAGAATCCGGCCAAACATAGTTCTATAAATTCCCTTCCCAATATCGATCCTGTCCATACACTAGGAGGGGGTTATATCAGTTTCATCCTCTATGGGTGATGGGTTCATCATATCCCTTTATTCCTTGTTTATGGAGGGATGTCCTTATCATCATCCCCAAGATCATGTGAGTTATACTCAGTCTGAGAAACACAAGGATACAAGGATTCCCCCTACCACGGTAATAGAAAAAGAGGATATAACGACAACATTTCATGTCTTGTAGTAGATGGTGCAAAACCATTGATTCAAGGAATCCCCACGTATCCAATTGAGATAGAAATCCTGGCTTACATAGTTATAGGAGATCCATGAAGTTTTCTAGTCCATGGAAAGTGAAACAAGAGGGAATTATTTTTATTGGTGGCTAGAACAAGATTTAAAATCCATGGGTCACTTCATACTCAACGAGGGAAGGAATAAAGCCACATGTATTTCTAAAAAGAACTCACCTACATAGGGATAGTCCATATGCAAGGGGAAGGTGCATTTAGCTTAATGGTAGCTGGACCATTTTTCAGGGTCATGGTTTCACTACGTATCCCATGTAAAAAAGTAATGAATCAATATATAGTTCAGAAGGTGTCCTCCCTAAAGGTATGGTCTACACACAAGGAGGGGAAATTTTCTATATTGATGTTGGCTAGATCAGGATGTAGGATTTTAGCATTGTTTTCTATCATTCAAGGGTAGGAATCATGGAACACATAACTCTACAGGCCCCTCCTGATGTCGTTCTCACCATTGCACAAAAAGGGGGGTGTTACTACATTTTCTTCTCATGAATTTGACTTATATGCGATGCATTTCAAGATGGAACATAATACCTACCATGAATTTTAACTTCACATGGTGAGGAAGAATCTATCATTATATTTATCATCTTGGGATTAGGATTAATATGTCACCATGTAGTTAAACATCTTGCAGCTAAGACCTATATGCTGCTATCATGTGATTTATTTATTTAGAATCATTTCATTGGTGGGAGATGTAATGAGCTATCCATACATTGATATCAAGGAAAATGATCCATTAGAGAAGACCCTATATATGATATACGTTCCCATCCATTTTGGGTCACGAATTGGTGGTTTCTTCTCGAGTATCATCATGGTTCTTGAGGACCAACACCATCTCTCCTTCGAGGAAAGAACAAATGGGATCCTTTTTGTTGAAGGATCAAGAAATTAGATTTTGAAAGACGTCCAAACAACACCATGTGTGAAATCATGTTTCATCCAACTATTCTAGTTCCTCAAACCATTTTTGGGATTTCTCATATATAGACATTTGATTATATACAACAACTTTGAGTGATGAATGTTAAATTTGAATTGGCAGAACTTCCTCCATCCAATATACCAATGAGTATGGGGTCGCTTGGGTGGTAGTGAAGGTTGTGGTTTGATAAGCCTATAAATCATGGAGGATATTATTTGAGCATGACATCATGTTTTTTATTACCATATTATAGAGTATTTTGGATATTGTTTTGATGAAATCCATTATCAATCCATTGGAGGCAACATGGTAGGGGGAAGAAAGTGATTCCATACTAAGTTTATAACTTTTCTGACTCAGTAGGGTAATAGTTGTAGTAGTTTTCTATCAGTATTTTATGTGGGACACCAAAATTAGTAATGATATTGGTATTCACAAATCTAGCAATGATTCGTTCCCCAAAATCATTTAGTGGCACATCTTCAGCCCATTTGGAGTAGAGGTTGGTTGCTGTGAGAGTGAACATGAGTTTTCACGTTGTGGGAGGAAGATATGGTGCCACGACATCCATCCAACATACGAAAGATGGTCATCATTACATTTCATTCTAAACAAATTTGGGATTTGGTGAATGAAATTGGAATGAACATTGTAGGAATTGAACATCATGGAGGATGTGGTACAATAATGTATCATAGTGGTCCAATAGTATCAGATCCATAAAATTTTATGGGATAGCATAGATGCTGATTGGTGTGTTCCAGAAGTTCTAATGTGAACTTTTTTCAAGACGAAATTAGTTTCTTCTCCATCAATGCACCTGGGAAGGACTCCTTCAAAGCCTCGCTTGTAGATAACCTTTTCTTTGTTATTGGCATCGTACAAAAAAAGAATTGACAGCCAGCCTCCAAATTTGTTATTTTCTACCAATATCTTGTGGGCGTTCCCCCCTTAGGAAGTAATTTTCAACGGGAGTCGTCTAGTCGGTGGAGTGAATTTAAGGCTTAGGAAAAGGTCTAATCTCGTCGATTTCTTCCAACATTCCTTGAATGAACAGAGAGACCATCCGATTGTGTGAAATTTGGATGACTATATCATCTCATTCTAGAACATCCAGTTCTATGGATGCATATTATAATGCATCGGAATTAGCATTCTATGACAGGGTGACGTAAGTCTGTGTTGGTTTTGATGGGAATTCTTCCATCCTATCTTAGACATGATTCATCCAAGAAACGGGTACATAGTTATTAATGTCATAGTCACTATTGACTTGAATGATGATCATCTATGAATAACCATTTATATTTATGTTCTTGGCTTGTACCTGATGTTCCATCTGTAGGACTTCAATGGGGGTCAGGTATTATTCTTCGTTTTTTTGTGCACCCCTCTAAATTTTGGAAGTAGTAAGGTAAGACAACCTTTTCTAGAGATATGAATTTAATTATCATCCCCACAATGTTGAGATTGGGGTCACCCATCCTTTTCTCTATCAGGATTATGGTGTCAATGTCGAAGTACATATCCCATTCATGGGAGCCTTATTTGATGGAGAATAATTAGTCATTAGGATGTTCAGTATCCAATGGGTTCATTTATATAGAGAGGTACTCAGCTAGGAAATCTGTTATCACCTATCATTTGATTGATTTCTTGGGCACATACCATATTTCAAAATATTGTAGGATAACTGCCCATAATGATAGGAATCCATTTTACACACGATGGCTAATGATATACTTGAGTGGGTTTTAGCAAGAGATGAGATGGACGATGTGGTGTTGTAGGTAAAGCATGAGTTTTTGAACCATGGTTATTAGAGATAAGGAGCTCTTTTAGATATTATATTGTTATTTCTTAGCCTCAAAAATTGTTCAGTTGAGCTAATAGAGACTATTCTCACATCCATCACCATTATTCAGTCTGAAAAATGGACCTAGTGACCTTTCAAAGATGGCCACGTATAGAATGAGTGGTCATCCCTCAACTGGAGGCATTAACCCTGGTGAGATTAAGAGGTACCTTGTATGATTTTTGAATGCTTCTTGAAAATCATTATCACATGGGTATGGAACCCCATTCATCATCAACCTAGCAGAAGGCAAGAACATACCTACAAGGTTGGCTATGAAGCCCTGAATGTAGGAAAGGCTCCCCTAGAGACCCCTCAACTCAGTGAGGTTGCAATATGGTGACATTCGAAGGATGGATTTGGCGTTCTCATGGTCAACATAGATGCCACGATGTAATATGATGATGCCTTGGAATTTTCCAAAAGGTAATACCCAAGGCACACTTCAGGGGATTCAACAATATTCTATGTTGTCACTATTTGTTGAATAATATTACAAGATCTCTTTGTTGGTATGAGCGTTCTTGTGATTTAACAAGTAGGGAGTCAATGTAGCACTAAAAAAATTCCCCTGTAAGTGCTTAAAAATGAGATTCATGACACGCTGGTATGCGGAACCAGCTGTTTTTAGGACAACGAGCATCACCTAGTAGAAAAATAATACTTTGGGGAACTGAAGGTAGTGGATTCTTCAACTTCTCTTGCCATTTAGATATTGTTTTATCCATAGTATCGATCAATGAAATAGATTTCCTCATATCTATAGGTTTCTTCGATCAACATTTCTGTAGCCGGGACTAGGAAATCATCTTTCTGGACGTGCTGATTGAAGTCCCTAAAGTCAATGTAGACTCTGACCTGTTCATTATTTTTTCATAGATGGACTATGTTTTCCAGCCAGACCAGATATTGAACATCCCAAATGATGTTATCAATGATTATCCTGTCAAAATGAGCCTCTATTCTGGCATCATGTGTCAGGTGGTTACTTCTGGAAGCCTACATGTAACCATAATGGTCTTCCGGCAGACCCATGTGATGAGTGGAAACCTCAAGATCGAGGCCTTGAATTTATATGTAGTTCTAGGAAAAAACATCTCGATTATTCTATTTGAAGGAGGTATATGTATCTTTCTCCTAAAAATGAATAACCAAATTAATTAGAGTGGGTTGGGGGTTATCTTCGGTGCTCGGGTTTATCTCCCTAAGTTCATCTAATGTGGTGGAGATGCCTTCATCGAATGAGCAATGTGGTATCATTGAGATATTATTATTATTATTCTTCATCCTATACATGATAATGTTTATCATATTCTTCCTCTTCTGATGGAGAGACGATTGTCGAGATGAACTCTCTAGCATTGGGAGAGGATTCATAACATTGATTTCTATAATCAATATGAGCTCATTTTTCATTGCCAAACTGCAGGGAATTTTCTAAATAGGATGGATTGTGGGTGGAGGAGTGTCCTTGATTTCGTTTAGTTATGGTACATCATCTTATTCAGTAGTGAATATGGAAGGGACTATATGAATCCCCGAGGACTGGTTGGGAGAATTTTTTTTGACCACTCAACGTCATCATGGGGGTTAACACGTTTTTTGTAATCCTTGGAATCAGCATCAATAATGGAGATCATGCAGATAGTTGAGTCTGTATCTGATCTTGAACTTATTCAACAAATCCAACTTATGGGTAATACATACTTTTTCCCTTGTTTTTTAGGATATTTTTGAGAAACATTTACTATCCATTTTGGGTGGTAATACAAATAATGTCGTCAAACATAAACATTTTCTCTTTCGCTTCATAGAACCCTACATCAATTGAATGCGAATAGAAGGGTTAAATTGGGGATTTATTGGCATGAAATGTATAATTTTTATGATTAGTGAAATATTTTACAAACTGATTTTATAATGAAGGGTTTTCATCGTGTTGATGCTGTTATGACCTCCCCTACTGGACATTGAAGTCTGTATTTTTCTGCAGTACTAGATACTCAGAATCATACACGAGGTCACTAAGCCAAGATTCACACATGATTCTTCCCAATGGCTTCTACTCACTTTTTTAATATCCAAGTTTATTATTGTTGCAGTGTGTCATATTGTGCTCATTATAACCCAACCAATGAAGTGTTCACTGAGGTATGAGGTTTACTCCCGAACCCTTGTCGATGTAAATTTTCCTGACATTAATGTCATTTATCTTGATAGAAACATTTAAGTGTTTGATAACGGAGTCTCAATCCTGATCTGTGATGGAGAAGACAAGATGACATTCTACTTGGTTGGACATTTTCATATACACTTTGTGAGCTTCTACTTCATCTTGGATTTCCAGGGGACATAGTAAAGCTTTGATGAGAACCTCTCTATATTCTGCGGATATACTTAATACATCCAGAATTGATAACTTTTCTGATACATTTTCTTTATTATTCAAAATATCATATCTCTTCTATACTAGATAACTATTCCCATAATGGGGATTCAATTACATAGGTTCATTAGGGACATGAGCCCTAGAGGTGGATGGGCCAACCTCTGGGATGAGAATTGATAGTTCCCTCATGCACTTTGGATCCAACCGGACTGGTCAGCCTGTATGCTTTACCTGATTAGACAACTACTCTTCCTCTGATTGATACTATATGATTAATTTTATAGTATTTATTCTAGATGGTAATGAGAGACATTACAGTTCCTATTGTGTCTACTGGAGGGTCAATCAGTGAATTTCAGCAACATTATCAGTATGAGTTAAGGTGTGGAAGATAATTTGACTCCTCCCACAACGATGCTATTCCAGAAACGCTTGGACACTGTGTATTCTTCCTCCGGCTCTCTTGTTTGATGCAAGGAATTTATATTCATTGGAATAGTTTCCATCAAACAAGGGGTCCACTATGTGAATGACATTAATCGAGCCGAATATCAGTTATTAATCTAAAAATTATTCTGTCTAAAAGTGTTCTTCTGATTGATCTTTTTGGAGGGGTAGTGCATGTTGTCCCATTTGGAAAGATTGTTTCCATGCATTAAAGTCTGCTAACATGAAGTCTAAAATTGTCAATTTTGACGATGGTATTAATGGTGGTTCATCTGCTTGATCATGCTTTCTTCTTTTCTAATGAGACTATCTCCTAGATGATAGACCCTTGGAGGGTTGTGGGGATGATGATGATGGTTGGGTTGTATCAGGAGATATTGGGGGTACATTTTGTTGCATCAACTACTCATAGGGGATTCCAAGAGTTCGGTTGACTACCTTCTAATTCTTCGAATTAACAAATTGTTTCTCATTTATTTTGGAAATTGTTAACCACTCCTCTTCCCCCCTAAGAACTAATGTGGAAACATACTCAACTTGTGATGGGGGAGGTCCTAACATGACTTTTCTAGATCTCACCATATTTTTTAGGATATATTTGAAGAGGAAGTAGTCTTTGATGGTGTGTCCCAGTATCAAGTGGTTGGTGGAATAATTTTGATGGTCATTAAGACCCACTTCATTGGCATGCTTTAGTTCTGGTAGACCGAGCATGTTGCAATTGATGGTGCTTCAATGTAGCCATGAACATCATCATCAAAGAATGAGTATAAATTATTCCTTAATTCCCTAAACTGAATTTTTTGGCACCCCTTCACTCATCTTGATGAGGTGGGGGTGGATGTTGGCATCCAGTGGGTCCTGCATAGTTTTGTGTAGGCCTCCCAACTGATGTCAGTGCCGAGGGTGGCATAAGTGTGACAGAAGTCTCTTTATCTATTCCCATTATTTTTCAATGTGGTTTTTGGGGCCACTCGTGACATGATATTGGTCTTCATCATGGATTTCTCAATACTTAGGGAAATGGTATAGAAATATCAAAACCCACATGAGTACATCACTATGATGAATGGAGTACATAATTCATCAGAGAGATTATCAATGAACATAGAGATCATTTCATAATGGGGAGTGGACAGATTATAGAGTATGTCAGGAATCTCTATCAGGAAATGAATTATGAAACTCTTTCATTATCTCACAACATACAGTTCATGAGAACACTAAATATTCTCTTAGGAAATTTCAAACTAAACTAAAAGAGAAACTGTCATTTGAGGTCCTCCAAACCAGTTATTTAGTTAGCTGAAAAAATGTAAATGACACGATGGATGAACCCTATAGATTTTACATAGTGAACCTAAGTTTTACCTCTTCTTGTTGCTCTAGGGTTCCCGTCATGGGGTCACAATAAGATTCATAGTGCATTAGATGTTGTTTTGGGTCTCCTGAACCGTTTAACACTGGAAATACAGGGATTTAAAAGATTGGAAGTGGTGAAATGTTTCTCACCAAATCTGGGTAATGTTTTCATTCTACTTGTATCAAAATGGTCCGAACATCCATGTATTACTATTGGTATATAAATTTTTATATTGTATTCTAGATCCATTGATGCATATCATTCTAGACATTAGATTGGGAGGGTTCATCATGTAAAAAAAATAGATGTTCCGACTCTTCCAGATTTTGGGGCGGATACCTAGCTAGGGTCATCCGTTGTGGGTTCTCCTAAGTGTGTTCTAGATATTTTACCTATGGAGGGATGTATTATTATCCATTTGGTGTCGGTTTTGAGTAGAATAATGGTATCTGTGTTAGATTAGATGGGAATTCGAGCATAGATTCATTTAGAGGGATGAGTGCATGTGTCAGAGGCACCTATTTTTGAAACACCTGTTGATGTTCTTCTTGAGGAACACACCTAGAAGGATAGCCTCCATGATGTAGCCTGAAACTGATTCTCCTGGGCTCCTTCAATTCTTACTCCAACATTGAAAATCTTTTCCCCGAGCATAAGGGACTCATTTTCATGAGGGGGAAGAGTCCTATTATATAGGACCTTGGATTTATTATTTTACTTGTTAGGGATTTTTGAGGGAGGTAGTGATGGGTTTACTAAGGGTGTTAGAAAATTTAGGGATGCCCTATTGTTCCAGGAATGCACAAACACAATCTCAGTGTGGACTGCCTCTTGGAAGGAACCATCTTCTATTGCATCTTTTTCATTCCTATAATTTCTTATGAGGTTTGTGGGACTGATGTAAACCATGATCATTGATTCATACTGCATTGGCGGTGGTGTACCTAGTGCTAAATTGTAGGGGAGATTTTTTCCAGTTTTTTGAACATTCCCCCTCAATTATATGGTATTTGTCATATTTTTGGGAAATGAGTTACCCGAATGGAGCCCTAATCTAACGTCGTAATATTCCTTCATCCTCGGGGGGGTATGATCCAAGAGACAGGGTTGAAAATTTATCATCTTGACTCATTTTTCTTACCAAAATTGATATGAAAGATGTCTGATGTGATTGAATTTGAAATAAAAATTCCCCTATCCCTATTGTTAGTTATTTATCCCATTTTCCAGTTGATGTGTTATGTTTTGAAGTCATTGGTCTTTTGGGAGAATTTTTAGATAATATTTCCTCCATCCCTGCGGGCTGGGGTTGTTCCCATATTGCAGTAATAGCTGTAGGTATTGCAGCCTTTTTGATTTCACACACTCCTTCATGTGTGTGAGCTAATTCTAGTGCTCAATTTTCAAAAGATTTATTTTCTTTTGAGGACATTATAATTTATAGTTGTTTCGATTCCCATAGGAGGGATGTGTGATAAATGGTCTTGCATTCCTGACATAGAAGTTTCTCAATGTCTTTCTCTCGTCAGACCTGAAACCTCTAAGACAGACTCATGTCTTGTTCTTATTAAGCATTTGACATTTCCAGAGCATGGAATCTATTTGATTTTTCCATTGGTGTAATGAAATTTCACGATGTCACTTTTAGTTTGATCTAGTGTACGGGAGATGAGGTGATGTGTAGAGTTCCATGCTCTCCCAATTACCAAATATGAACTTCAGACAGGGCATCACTAATCAGTCAACTCAACTTGTGCAGTGCATTGAGGCAGGGCAATTCAAATTTTTTTGTCCCCTATCTAATTGAGGTCACCAGACAGATGGTAGAGAATCTAAGTCGATTAGATCGAAAATATCTCCTAGTATGCTGATATGGTCTTCATATTCCTCAAAGGGTAGGATTTTTTCCATTAGCGGCAGTGGGATTTGTCCCTATATTTATGTGAATTTTATTTTCACATTACATAGAAAAATCACTTGGTATGAATACTGAGAAGTGGTCGTGGGATAATACATCACTGGTATGTCATCACTAGGTAGTTTTCTTCTTAGGATAAACATCTCTTGTTGTTGGTCTTTAGGAGACTGCTCGCCTTGGTAAGTTGAACATGAATTCTCCTTAATTTTGTTTCGTGCTTTGAGACATGAAAGATCATCATGGATTTGTGAGTGGTACAGGGGTCGATCTGAAGATGAGTGTTTCCCCATACCATATTTGGGCTGAGATAGGATACCACTCATAATAGAAACAACATCTGACATGTCGGAATCTATCATTCTGAGAACCTCATTGTGGGAGGGTTTCTCTCTTATACCCTAAAAAGGGGATGACCTTCTTGCTAGTGTGATTTTTTATTGCAAGGAGGACCTTCACAATCTGTGCTACAATGGATAGTTCTACCATTGCAACTTGACATCCGAACATGGGATATTTTCCTAAGGCATATACCCATGGTAAGACCTTTGGTGTGGGCTGCATCAGGATAAGGAACATTTTACTTCTTAATGTCACCGAGGGGAGGACCTTTTTTATGACTGCTATGATAGTGAGGACTACTATCTTAGATTGATATCTGGAAGTACAAAGAATTTATGATGTGTAGATTCTGGGGAGGGATTTCAGGATGTACTGCAATGAGGGAATGACCTTCCCATTGCATTATTTTGATATGGGAAGGGCCTTCACATCAACATCAATTATATAGAGGACCTTTGAAATGGAATTAATCAAGGAGAGTTATACCATCATGGTTTGATGGCCAATAGAAAGGAGAAAACATATCTTCACCGTATAACCATGGGATGAACGTTAGGGATGAAGATAATAAAGGGAGGAAGTTCTTGTTGTTTGATATTCTGGGCATGTCAAGGGCTTCCCTAACACACATCAGGAGATAGGATCTTGTGATATATCATTCTTGGCCCATGGAGTAAGCACATGTGTGTTCTCTGGGGAGGCCCTTAATAGTAGTTGGTAGAAACATTGTGGGGAGGCCCTTCACAACTACTCCTTCAAATTTAATATTTTTTAATGGGTTGATAGTATCTAGATCCTAGATTGATATATTCCTAATTACATAAAGAACTCTAGCTTCTATAATATAAGAATCATGAATATGCATTCATTTTCTGGTTTCCTTGGGCACATTTCATCTTTGGGAAATCTGTTAAAGGAAATGGGGGTCATCTACTTTTGGTAAAGACCATCTTATTTGGTTACCTATTTTTTTGTTCCCACAATGATGCCAAGATACACCAATGGAAATTATGAGTTTAAGCATGGATATATACCTACTGTGGAATGACCACCACATTGGACTGACATCCCCCAATTGGAACAATATTTCATCCTAATCTGGTTGTCCATGTATCACATGTTATTTCCATCAACCATCCTGGTCTTGAGAAGGGATTCATAATTAATCTGAAGTGATCAACCCATCATGCAGATGAGTAATTCCATTTGAGGGAACCGAGTCGTGCGCTTGGTCATCACCTCTTCCGATAATGTGATGACATCTTAACATGCCTGGAGGGTATGGTATGGAATGGACATATGATCTTCCATTATTCCAAGGATGTTATGAGATACATCTTTGGGTGGAACTTGTATGAAATCCCATCCTGATGTCGGAGCTGGAGTTTTTTCCTACTCTGGTCTTCTATAGGATTCCAATGGTTACTGGTATTTCTCTTATGCCATGGAAAAGGGTATGAGTATGCTTCTAGTGTCTTCATTAGTTTCCACTTCATTTGACTTGTGGGATTCATATGTATGATAATGAATATTCATATTCTCAGTGTAGCTAAATTTTTCTAATGAGATTTGTATGAATATAGTAGATTTTAACTCTATTCATATTTGTTCCTACCCTATTTGAATTGTAGGATTGATACACATCTGTTGGTGTCCATGCATTCCTATAGTGGGTTTCCTTCATATTTGGATGGAGGGCTAGATACACATCTTTATTTGTTTATTACTTCCTGTAGCTAGTTGTTGTCTTATTTGAATGAATGGCTTTATACGCATTAGTAGGTGATTGTGCCTACCTATAGTTGGTTTCCATCCAACATGGACGACTGGATTAATACACATTAGTAGGTGTTTTTTCCTTCATGTATCTCATTTTTTTCCTATTTGTATGATGGGATTCTTATGCATCAGAATATATGTCAATCTGCCTGTAATTCTCTGCTTTGTCTGTGAGGTGGGAAAGGCGATCACTAGATTGAATTTGAACATTCTTGTATTGTTCCACCCTATTTCCGTGATGTGATTTAGTGGAGGGGGAAGAGTTTTTTGTATTCCCATTGAATGGAGCTGCATTTTCATGGTGTATTTCCTCCTCATGAATTAGGGTAATTTTCTACTCTTGATTATATGTCTTCCGCCCTCAGTGGGAGGCCTGAGGGGCCCATGTCCTTTTTTTACTTCAATAGGTGCCCTCTGCATGAGATTTTCTTTAGAGTGAGGAATCATGGTGGCCTGTTGTTAGTGTTAGCGCTCTCTTATAGGGGCTCGTGGGTAAGCCCCCTGTGTAGCTGGGATGACATCATCTTCCTCCCATAGATAAGTGAGGTACTTATTGTCACACTCTGGGGGAAGGCTCCAAATGTGGTTAAAGATAGGTAGTGGGGTCGTGCTGTGCTTGGGTACCAGCCAAGACTGGGTTAGTAACTGCTGAGCTTTTGCAGATTAGGGATCATGTCATGTGACCTACACTATATGGAGAGTTCCATTTTGGTGGTACTCTCTAATCAGTTTTCTGGATAACTTGTAGTGAAGACTATGGGTCTGCGAGGGTGGTTTTCGCTTTATCGGGGCCCCGACCGCCTATGGGATCACTGATGTGTGTGTCTACATTTTTTGTTGAGATATTATTTGACTCTAACTATTATTTGGAAACCTAATATATATATATATATATATATATATATATATGAAATATTCAAAAAAAAGATTCCATTCAAATCATCATCTCTTGATCACATGGATAATTGGTGATCCTATTATCCCCCTTCTTTTTTATGAGGCGAAGGGGAATGAGTTGGGTAAAGCACCAGCAAGGTTGATGATACATATCAGGTTCTCCATATTTGTTTCAAACCAATTAGTGTAATTACATTAATCAGAAATTTGATTGACCCTACGTGGATTGGAAAGTTTATCCTTCATGAAATATAAAGGATTTTCCACAATAGAATGGTCATAGTAGGTGATTGTAGGGGGGTTAGGTATATTTGAAATTGGTCATCTTTGGATATAATTTCCTCAGATAGTCTCCAATAGGTCCGTGTGTGGAGGAAGAATCACCCAATAGTCCTTATATCCTTGATTCACAGACCTTCTTTCCAAAGATTGGTTCTTGTTGGATGGTTTGGCCAACAACACTTTCGGATTCCATTGGTCAATAGGATGGGAGGTTAGGCTCATCAAAACCTTTGGGTGGAATTATTCCCTACATCAAGACTCTCTCATAGATTTATGCGATGATCATATGTTTTTGTATCAGCAGTTCATTCCTAAAGAGTGTATCCATGGTTTACCCCTAGATTGTAGGATCATCACAGTTATACGTGGATTTGATGCTATTGAGACAATGCTGACAAAAGCCGTGAAATGAGTCACTCTAGAGTTTATCATCATAAATGAGGGGCATAATGTGTTTTGATGTTGGGCGGATCTATAATATAGGATTATTACAGTTCCTAATGAGAGGAATTAGATCCCAGGTAGTTTGGGGTCTCACTATTGGACACATAACCTCTTACGGTCATGTGATGGGGACACATCAATGGTGTTTAACATCAAGAGGTGAGTACGTATATGTGAATGTTTCATAGTCATGACCTTGTGTGGGTATTACATAGAAGCATCCCAAGGGTCCCACAAAAGATATGATCTTATGGGTGAACATCACCCTACTAGAGATATATATCAGATAATATTAGGGTTTATTTGAGAATCATATTTGGACCGCAGGGAAGATTCCTACATACCTCAGTCAAATGGGGAATCAATGTACATGTAGTTTCATTATCGAGACTTACACCTAATAGGGATCCCATATAAATATGTGAGATCATTTTATTGGGACAGAAATCTGAAGAGAATTTCCCTTGAGATCAGGCCTTAAACATGCATCCTACATATTGTAGTTAGAAAAGGAATCAGAGTTGTCATAGTTTTTTATGAGTTGTGACTTGATTAGGTCTAACACATGGGAGCTTCCGATCTGAGAGAATCGAATCAGGAGATACTTCTAAAGTGGATTCCCACTTTTGGGGGCATTGTTGGGATGAATGATTTGAAAACGTGTAACTCTTGGAACTTGGGCATTATATAGGTGTCCTATGTCTCCCATGAATGATGGAAATCAGAGTTCTCACAGTTTTTTATGGGTATTTTCTTTTATGTATCATCTCATACCATTAAGACCACATGATTGATGCTTTGTGTGAGAAACAAGATTATGTGAAAGATTCAAAAAATGTGAACATTCTCTTCTCTAGATATTGAAAATGAGGATGATAAAGGTTGAAGAAGTCATGGGTACGTGACCAATAGGAGAGGGAAAGAGAATTAGGTGTGTCAATTCCCTCACATGGTCCCTTGTCAAGCCAAAAGTGGGTGATGGTGTGAAGCAATGAATCTGAAAATGTGGAATGTAATTGATATTCTTGTGGTCCATCTCTCAGAAGGATTGGGGATTACCATAGTGGGAGTTCCCTAGAGCTAGTTCTGGGAAAGTGGATGAGAGTTATTCCTTACCATAATGTAAGGAAATAGTTATATTCCCACATGTCACTAGAATTCATCGAAGAGAAAGGTGAGTGATTACCCCTAATCCCGATAATATGGAGGCTAATGATGGAATACAAAATTTTGATCATTGGTTAACTTGGTAATGTAGACATAGATACATTTTGGGAATCCAAACTATTTTGGGAACAACCATTGTGACTCTACATACCTTGAGAATATAAATTTAGATAGGCGTGCTAGTGCACCTGATGATCTGATCATACGAGTCCAATATATTCATAGGAGGATTTGGAATGATTCCAATGGACTAGTTCACAAAGGAGATTTGGTGGTATGGATGGAAATGGTGGGGAATGATTACAGCCAACATGAATGACACCAAAGACACCCTATTGATCATATTTTTTTGACGCATAGGATGGGGGTAGCCCAGCATAGCATACTTCCATGGAGGTTACGAGCTCTCCCATATACCGAAGTGGTACACTTATTAGATAGTGTTCCACATATTGGGATGGTATGCATCCCGAAATGTGGTCTATGATGAGAGAGGCCATGTATCCCTTGGTTATATCAGCATACAGATGCAGTACACGATGTAAGATATACTCCACATAGCGATGAGCTGTGTGGAGTGACAGATTAAACAATGGTCTAGGGGCCTAGGATTCGGATGATGTTCATTATAGATGGATATAGGTATTATGGTATCCCTATTTTGGTTTGATTTTTCACCATTTTGGTTTTTGGTTTCATCACTTTGGTTCTTAGTTTCATCATTTTTATTAAGTTCCTTCATTTAATCATAGTCGTCCATTTATAATTGGGGAGGAGGTTGTTCGTCATTCCCAGTTCGTTGATGATTCTAGACTGAAGTCAAAGACTTCTCTATACGTCTCCAAACTCTACACAGTTGTAGCATTGTCTTTTCTCTTCCACTCTTATCTCTTTCCTTGTCTGGTCTCTTCTGGTTTTCCTACTTCTTTTTCAGTTACTCTGTATGTCCATTGATAAGGAACCGGGGAAATAATATATGTGGGAATGAGACATCATTTTTTGGAATCCCATAATGATATAACTCAACCAATGGAAGACTCAATCAACTGGGGGTTGCATTGGTTGTGGTTCACAGAAAGTGGTTCCTAGAACCCACTAGGTTGCTTCAACTATGAACTACTTAGTTCGCGGGATGATATGTGGTGCAATATCTTTGTTCAATTATACAAATGACATGGTTCGCAGCATCCTAGGTTTTCTAGCCATCACTATATGGGCCAGAACCTCATAGGTTCTTCTAATTTCCATTGGTTCGTGGATTATGCACCCTGTGATCCATTCCTAGTGATGGTACGTGGTCAAAAAAATGCCATTTCAAAATTATATTTTTCATGTCTCTTTTCAAATTTGAGAACCAATTTGCATATATTTTCTTTAATGGACATTTTTGGAATATTTTATTCCTTATCAAATGTTCATGTGTTAGTATTTACCTCTGTTAGTGATGTTTTTAGTACCCTACCGACACCGTGAGTATATTTCAATTCATTTTTTTCTAACTAATACACATAATATATTCATGGTTCTAATGAATATATTCCTTAGAGAATACAATGATCAGTTTGTAGTTATCTTTAGAAAAGATATTAATAAATTTAAATATAGATTTGAATATCATAAAGATGACTTCATGATTGTACTAATGACCGAGTAAGGAGAATCTTTATATAAAATTTACAATCTATGAATTTTGGCTATATAATGCTTCATTTCATGGTCATATAATCTCAAAGAATTGTATAATAATGAATCCATAAATGTGGGATGTTACTGATCATTATCCCATACATACTAAAGTTACTAAGGTCCTTATATTCCTTATATTGAATTAATATTATCGATTTTTTGGGGATAATTTTTCATGTCATTCTAATCCACACACAATGTTAACTCATAAGTGTGCCAATTTCATTTGGACATATTAATGTGAGGAATGATTCAATGGTCTAAATAAAAGGCTAGTTAGTGTATATATTCCACATTATAAATAATTATTGAAGGGTTTGTAATCAATAATGGATAATATAATAATTCATTGGGATTTTTCCTAATGAAAAAATTTGGCTATATACAATACCCCCTTAAAATTGACAGTTCACATATAAAATTACACAACATATGAATAGGTTTAACACGAGTAATTTTTTGTCAAATAAATAGAAGAACTATATTTATATTGAATGATTTGATATATATATATATATATATCAATAAATAATAATGTATATATTCATTAAAAATATATAAATATGAACAATTGAATAAGGGTAGAAGTGATTAAGGATTATTAATTCTCAATAATTTACCGCCCTATAAAACTAAAGAATATGGCTAATTTATTGATTCAAAAAGGAAATTATAGAATATCTATGACAAGGAACAGAAAAGAGTAAATATTTTAATATTTACAAAAGATTATGATAAAAATATTAACATATAATAAAAAATATTATTTTGATAAATTGAGTGTTCAAACATCTACCCATGTAATAATTACTGAGTTAAATGGGGAAGCTGTAAAGTAGAAGAAGATGGTGATAAATGATCTTGATTTCAACAATGATTTTTATGGAAAGATATGGTTCTAGAATTATTTTTTTAACCCCATACCACTCATGAAGAATGTTATATTAGTTGATGGGAATTGTTTATCTATCGATATTCATCCTAGATGTACAATGATGCATACATATTTTAAGTAGTTTTTCTTATAGGATGATGTGAAATGATATATTGCAGAGTTTGTATCTTCATGTATCATATAACACCAATTATGTCCAATAAAAAGATTCAATATTTATGTTATAACTATTACCCATACCATAGTGGGAATGGGAAAACATCACCATGAATGTTATCATTAGACTCCCCAAAATTACAAAAGCACACAATTCCATATGGGTTATAATAGATCACCTTAAAAAAATTAGTGAGCCTCAATTTCAATAGAAATTATTTATATCATTATAAAAAATCTAGGATATATGTTAATGGATTTTAAGGGATTCGTTGAGTACCACATTCTACTCTAACTAATTAAGATCATAGATTTACCTCAATGTTCTTGAGAAGTCTTCAACAATATATGGATACATAGGTGAATTTTAGTACGATGAATCAAACTCATACAGATTGTATGTTGAAGAGAACTATTCGAACTCATGAAGTCATGGTGAGAAATTTATATGTGGTGTTTGATGGTTGTTAAGATGAATACATTTTTAGAGGATTTTGTTTGTCAAAAATTTCTATCAATATAGGATTCAGTTGACTCATTATAAATACTTCTGTAGAAGAATGTGAAAAAATCCACTCTAGACAAATGAATTTAGAGAAATAAATCTATTGGGATAAAACATAGATGATTAAATTTAATTGAAGTTTAGATCTATTCATCCCCATATTTTGATGGTCATAGTTGGAAAAAAGATTCATACAGATAATTTTCAAAAGGACTTGTAATTTATAGTTTGTTAAATAGTGTACATATGAATTTTTCCATGAAATAAGGTGTTGATATTTGGATATATGGGAATTCTGATAACTATGTATATTTTTTTATTCTAAATTATTGATATTTATGATGGTCATTTATCCTTTTCCCCTTCAACTATATCTATCTCAGGTTCATGATATATTACATGAATATTTTATGGGGAAGTAAATTCATGATCCTTCACAAGTACTGAACACATTCTTCACACTAAAAGAGAAATAAATCTCTTGTGATGAATAAAAGGTGTATATTATGGATCATAGAGAGATATTTATGTGAAACAATACCACTCAACATGTTATTTTTCTATGTTGAAACCATTAATTTTAGGAAGTTGTGTGGGAATGTAAGGATATAAGTAAATTGAAGTCTAATAATAATTTTTATAAAATAGATATATTTTTAGGGGGATATTCATTTTATAGTGGGAATAATTTCAAACCTATATATTTCTTGAAATATATTTTTTCAAATATATTTAATTTCTTCAATATTTTGTGTGACTTGCATCACTGAGTTTAATCATACCATTAAATACTATCAAAATATTATTATTTAAAGAGAAATTTATCACCAACAAAATGAACTAGATTTTATAACTATGATTATATAAATTATGAAAAATTAATGGTTATAAATTTGAAAAACAAATTAATTAGTTTCAATTGTTTAAAAATAAAAATAAAAATTATTTTCAAGCGATTGAAATATTGTTCAAAAAATATTTTTTTGGGTGCAAAATATGTTTTTATATTAATAAATAAAATGTATCAATATAGGTGAATGATTTTAATGAATTTTAATAATATTATATGAAATGAATTTCTTAATATTAATTTATTATTTCTTTCCAAACCTAGAAAAATTATAAATAATTTTTTATTCTTTATAATACATTTTTCAAAAAAACTATATTTGTCACGTGTTGCATGCCTATTTAAATATAATTTACCAAAAATTTAAGAAATTTATTTTGAAAAAAATTGATTCCATGTCTGAAATAATAAGAATAAAATTTCGATAATATGTTCATTCTACTATTGGTGGATATGAATGGTGACCTCGTTGAAATTTATTGACTCGATAATGGGTTAATCCAGCCAAACTATATTTAAACTAATTATTAAGGGAAATTTTTTAAACTAAATTATTATTGATTGATATTAATTTTATATTTATTATAATATGTTGAATTTTTTTAATTGACGTGTGACGATGAAAAAAACATGTATAATAATTAAAACAATGAAATTTACAAATTTTCACCCCTTAACATTAATATATCTTTTATACAATCACAAAGGGAAATCTAGTTCGAAATGCGTCGTGATATTATTTTTGATCATAATGAATTTATTCATGATATATATCAATTTATAATTTTTTGTATTTATATAATGACAATAAATACTAATGAAACATAGATGCATTATTTCTATAATAAATATGAAAGATATAATAAAAAATTTAAAAATATTAAATGCAATATTATATGGTTGAGTTAATTTATTCGATGAATTTTCAAGAAAAAATATGTCAAATTTGTGTTATTTTTCCTAATTTTATTCTATTTAAAAAATTTCCCTTATTCCATATATGTCAAATTAAATTAATAGTGTGGAAATTGTAAGTAATGATATCATATGGTCAAAATATTTTATTAAATTTCATATAAATATTAAAGGATGAAAAGGGGGAAAATATATAGTCTATGTCATTCCCTATTATTTTATAGTTCATTTTTGAACACATTGGATTAGTAATGACTTTATTATAATTTAATCTTTCATGAAATTCCATTTTTTCATCTCTATCACTTATAAAATGACACCCCTTTAATGTTTTCTCCCAACTCTAATACATAAAACCTGACCATACCTGACCAAATTTTTATATGACCATCTGTATCCATGTTATGGATGTGTTTCTACACAAAAAATACAAACTCTTATATCATTAATAAAGGACTTTAATTATCATTCCAGACCACTTTCAATTTATATCATTTTATACCTCTTATTAATATATGGAATTTTAAAAATAATAATAAATTTTGTACCCGAAATATTCGTAATTGCTATAATTAGTATAGAAATTCCATTATCCACCCTCTTTTCATAATATATGAAGGAAATGTATCCCTCATGCATAAATATGGATTACTTTACCCAAACAGTGATACAAATCCTCATCCATCATAATGATTAATGGATGATTACTAGGATAGATATATATATAATATATGAATTAATAAATCTTACATAATTTTAATATCATATCTACCTCAATATCTCCAAATCCAATGGGAAACAATAATGTCACCCATGCGTATGTGTGGACTACCACCTTTATAAAGCAATGTGATTAATTTTTCATATTTACTATACATGGGTGGTAAGGAGGACAGATACCAAGAATATAAATGATATATATTTTATAAATATGATTTTAAAAAGTTTAATTATTATTTACCTTTCATTATATCTATTTATTAAAAAATGAAAATATATCTCATTTATATGTACAGACTACTCCATGAATGGTGTAATTCATTTTCTATCACATCCATTATGGATTATGGTGAATATATGTATATAATGAATATATAAGATAATATATATATGTGTGTGTGTGTGATTATGGAATATAATTATAATATATTAAAATTTATTATACATGAGGATAGAGAGATTTCTATGCAATTGAAACACAATGAACAAGATTTCCATCTCACTTAATTCTATGGAAAAAATTCCGTTTACATTATTTTTTTCTTTTCTGTGGTTTATATACTGCACATTAAAATATTTTTATGATGATTCTTATAATAATTATGGGTATTTTAAATCCTATATATTCATATTTCATTCCAGATAATTTTGATTCAAAAGTGTCCATAGTCTCAAGGATTTATGATACAATATCATTATCTATTAGGATTGTTTATGATTATGTTTCCAATGATGAAATGTTATGATCAACCTCTCGGAATATTTATGAAATTTTATATCCTCTATTCATTTAATTAAATTAATTATTTTCCCATAATTATACTCAACTTAGGTAATCAATAGATTGAAATATGATTTTATGTTAAATAGATATTATTTCTCTATGAAGATGAAATTACTTTTTCTTCCACAAACATGTTCTATGAAAATGTTATAAATATTATTTTACTATTATGCTATTTTTTATGAAGTCATTTTTCACCATGATATACTTTTCTAAAAATTATTTAAAAATATAATATTCATTTAAATTTAGAATTATTGTACTTTAATATTTTTTACAAAGGATTTAATGGAATGTATTCATTAAACATATAACATGTACCTAAATTACTTCCATTATTATAGCTCAACTGATTTGGTGTTTACATTTAATTTTTGGGATTATATTTTCAATGAAAATATTTTCCATGATATGATGGAATTTTTTTGATTTAATTATGTCATTTAAAAATGTAAATTTCATTTTCTTCATAAATGTTTCCAAGTGATCATTAAAAATCACTTCCATCTAAGATAAAATTCATTGATGTTTCTTAAGTATTACTGGGGTTATGATCCATTGATACCATCATTATTCCTTATCTATGTTGTTTATGATTATCATAAAAATATTTTTAATAAACCTATAACTATTATCACAGTTTATACTCTGATAAAAAGATTAAATTATTATGAAACCTATTTATTTTACAAGCATTATTCTGTTGTGAATTGTTTATAGAACAATTTTTTTCCAAGGCTCTAATATAAAAAATTATGATATCATGGCACACCTAATTTTGATTTTCTCTATATGTCAGGTTGGTCCTATATCTTCATCGAACTCATTAAGTATTGATTAACTCTATATGATATTAAAGGTTTCATGGCAGGTTTCCCAAATCCAAAAATATGATACCCTTGCTGAAATCCAAATCCCGAATTTGGTACACAAGTGGTTATCCTTAGCCTATCTTGGTATAAATTTATTTGTGATTATCCACGAAATAAGTCTTTATATGATTATATGTATTACAAAAGTTCATGTTTTATTCAATTTTTATGATCACAAGGATCCATTTTATGATTCCAGCATGATTAATGTCTTATAAAATGCCAATATGTTTTCCAAAACTCATTATTATGATCTATGATGTGCATCGTGTGGTTTTGAAACATTATATTAATGTTCTTATAACATTATTATCATTTTTTGTAATACTATCATAGATATATATTATGTTTACCAACAATATGAATTCGATATCACCCCTTATTATTTTTTCATATGTTTTGAATAAAGGTATTATGTGTAATATGTATAATACAAAGGATATTTATGAATAACTGTGGGGAGATGAATTAGTTCTTTTATGATTTTTTTGTGTGTCAAAATTTTTAATACAATTAGACCTATAAAATTTAGGCATAGATCATCATTTTATGTAAATATTATTCATATAATAAGTAGTGATATTTTTTATGAAAATTTTGTGATGTTATGTCAAACACCATTTAAAAATGTGTTTTGTATTTAGTTTCAATACTTGGAAGGTAAAATTTTAAATTTTTATTGTATTCTATAGAATTAATAAATCATATTATCATTTTCTCTTATATAAGTTCCCAATCATCCATCCTAATATCAAATTTCAAAAACCATAAATATATAGTTGATGAGTATTTATCATTTAAATATTCATTCACAAGTCTCCCACATAGAAAACTACAATATCATCAAATATATGGAATTTTACAAGCATAGGTGGAATTATATAATTGTAATTTTGATCATCTTCATCTTATATTTTTAATTTCCTTAAGCATACTAAAATCATTATTCATTGAGGATTTAATCATTTCAGGATGAATCATATTATGTTCATTATCATCCTCAATATGTTCTATATTTTTCATACATAGTGACCAATAATCGATCATTTCATTAATTTCTACCTCAAATTTCACATCCAACTCATAAATAATGTCTTCCATCTCATTCTAATTACATCTCAGTTAAAAATAAAAATCAGTTAGTATTTTTTATTTAAATCTCAATGTTTTATTTCTAGATTCTTTCATTATATATTTATTTCATTCTTTATGTTCATTATATTTAAAAAACATTTTTAGTGTCATTTTTTAAAAAAATAATGAATATTTAGATCGTCTTCTTGAAATTATTATGATTCTTCATAGTGATCTATCTGTCACTATAAGTTACGTAAACACATCCATGTATTATATTTATCATATAAAAATCAAATGAAATATTTTTTATTATATGTTCCAAAACCCAGAGTAGTCTATTTATACCATAACAAGATGAAATAAAATTGATTCAGCAAAAGCAACAAATGAATATAATAGAAAAAATAACAAATAAAACAAATTTTTTTGAAAAAAAAAATATTTTCAATATTTTTAAAGTATCACTTTTATTAATTTGGAAGATTTTAAAAAAATAACACAAAAATGATATGTAGTAATTAGTAATTATTCCAATAGTAGTAGTGTTAATAATAAAAATATTTCTTAAATATTTTATTTCTATTTTTTTAGGCACTATGAAACTACATGAATCCTATCCCTATAAATTGAATCAATTTTTATGAGTTTTTTAACTCTATCTAAATAAAATTTATAACATTTACTCGCACTATCATGTGGAAAGTAGTTTTGACCTTATGGGAAGGCGGGTGAGTGTGATAAAGGAATAATTCTAGTCCAAAAATTCTAATAAATATTAACAATGTGGAAATTGAATTAAATAAAAAGTGTAAATATATTCTATAGATATATAAAAACAATATTTATAAAATAAGAGAGTTGTTAGTTACAAGATAAATAACATAATACAAAAAATTTTGTGTATGAGACATGAAAAAGGTTTGATGGAATGTAACATCATATCCCATTGCAAAATTATGATATCAAAACATTTAAAATAATAATTTGTGAAAAAAATACATTCATAGATTAATTTTTATCACATGTGAAGGTTTATTCATCCATTGGAAAATCAAAATAATTTTATTTATTGTAATGGTTTTTTTAAAAAAATATTCAGAAAATTTTCCCCTTTTGATGAATTAAGAAGATGAGAAATGAATCGATAAGATGATAGGCCTAGATCAATAAAATATAATATCAAATATAATATTACATGAAAAAAGAATAAATAAATAAAAATTTAATTCTAATATAAATTTATTTTCGCAAACACCATGAAAATGTGTAAGGATGTCTCGAGAGAGATGAAAATGAAATCCAATAGGAGAATAAATAAGGATGAAGAAATTCAATTTGTTGAGTATAGATCAATATACCTTATTAAAACTAAATAATTAATTATTCTTTAAAGTGTATATGACACCCAAAAAGACAATTATAACCCCTCCCCCTATACAAATAAATAGTGTCTGAATCATAGTTTCTTTCCAAATCACTAAAATTAAATGATCGTTAAAGTCCTATAATTTTATTATCATTCATATTATATTGATATTTTACCTCAAGAGTGATTTAAAATTCCAAGATCTAATATTATATAAAATATTATGAGGATGTGATATAATTTAATTTTCAATCACTGAAGTTAAAGTTGTAGAAAACAGTAGGATTTCAACTATACCACATAAAAAATCAATTTTTTCACTATGTATATTCTATTAATTTCCCATATATTAAATCTATCTATAAACATTGTCTCCCAAGATTTTAATTTATAAAACTATATTTATTCATGTGGCCTAATAATACCAGCCCTTATTTAATGTTATTGTATTATCAAACTCTTTTATAATATATTAAATATCTGTATTCAATTTCCTTTCTTATTTTATCCATTTCATCATATTTAGAGGTCAAATCCATTCCCATGGTTCAATTCCACTCTCTATCTGTTTGGTTATTTTTTCCCATTTCATTATCAGACATGACATAATCCAACACATACTAGAGTACATACATGTAAGAAGGATCAAGAAGCATTAATTCAGTATAATCATATACTATTTTTTCTTATTATCTTATTTATGTAGAGAAATAATTAGCTATCACATATGAACCCATAACCAAAGAAGATGACCATTTTTGTTACCATCTATCCTAAGTAGAATCATTTTCAACAAAAATAATTTAACACTAAAGGATTCATAAAGTACATAAATACATGAACAATGTTCTTCAATAGCTTCTCTATAGTAGTGGGATGTTTGAGGGCCTGATATTCATTTTTTAGAACCTATACATGAAAAAAATAATAGAATAAACATTAGTTCCCACTATTCTTCGACTTAATCATTAATAAGTTCATCTTCGGCACATATCATAGGAATGGATCAATATCTTAAATGACATGAATTCATAAAATTCGTTATTAAGAAAACCTTTCATCTAAAAACAATTAAACACTCATTTCCTTGATCATCTAATCCACCAAATTAGTATGGGCTGTTGTTGATATTAAAATAATGTTGTATTCTTGATTATTTATCATCTAGAAAACTTAACTCATGGAATTTTTAAAAAATGATCGAATGAATGAATTTTTTACATACAGTGTGTTGTAGAACATTTCCTCTCTATTAAATAGTACTCCATTTCATAATTCATGGAATTTTAAGAGCATCAGTTTATCTGCATGCATACACCTATACATTAAAATGTCGACTTTTGGACAATCTTACCAACCTAAAATCGAACAATGAGGTGATTTAAAAACATATAATTTCTTCGATTGGTTTTATATTCATTAGATATATGCACATGTTTTAGTTTCAAAAATCTTTTATAAATGTACATTTATGTCCTTCAACATCATTTTGGGTATCAAGTTCTCAACCTCAAGACGTCATCCACTCGATTCATTATTTGGTGGATTTAACGTTTTCGGTGGCGTATCTAACCATCTATTGTCTATTTCTTGGATTCACAAATCCTAAATGACTACAAAGTGTTAGGATTCGATAATACGATGATTTTAAAAATTTCAATTCTTTAGATTATTTATCTCAAATTAAATGAAACATTAAACAAATGACTTATAATAAAATAGAAAAACATTCAATAATATCCTATATGTAAAAAAATAATACATCGAACAAAAAAATAGAATTAAATATTTAATTAATTTTGATAATATCATCAGTAATCATAATTTATAGAATGATGTTTTTGGAGGAATTTTTCAAACATCAAAAAAATTATTATATAAAATATAATTAGATTTTAATTAATGAAAATTTTATTATTTAAAATTCATTATAAAAAACTTCAAAATGATGTTAAAATTATATTTAAAAAATAAATCAATAAATTACCACAAATATGTTTTCTAAACAAATATGGAAACTATGTAAATAAATATTATGCATCTGTAAACCAAAAACTCATATTATTTACCATAATATTTTAAGAATAGTTGTTTCATTACAAATTGATTGGATTTAAATAATTTCTCTTTGAAATCATATTTTGTCATTAAATATAATAAAATTTAATAGAATATATAAGGAAATTATATGTCAAAATAAAGTTACATCGATCATCACATGAGATATATCCATTTTAAAAATACCTAATAGAGAATTATAATTTTTTTGTAACTAAAAACACTATAATATTCTCATAATCATGTATTCGTCATTGAATATAATTATATAATAATATCAAACATGATATAAGACCATGAAAAATAGAATAAGATTAAATAGGAGATGGTAAGGAATATACTAATCAATATTCTTCTAGGATCCAAAAGTAAAAAAAATTAAATTATTAATCCAGACATCAAATGGATGTGTATAATAATATGGGTAAATGTTATATAATATGTTTCCAAATAATAAGAACCTATTACAGTATTTTAAAATTAAAGATTTCTTATATAATTTATAGAATCTATGAATTGTCCTATTATAAAAATCTCTTTAATATCAATGGGGAAAGAAAATAGTATGTTAAATAGAATATATCGAAAATTGATTAACATTATTCATGTCGAATATATATAGAAATAGGTTACTGACCCAAAAGGAGAGAGTTGGGTTCATCACTCATCTTAACATTGATAATGTATTGTTATTCAAATATTAGTCCACCTATATAATAAACAAATGTTTACTAAATAATTAATATAATAGTTTTTTATATTCATTTTAATCATTAAGGATAAATTATAATAATTGGAATATTTTTAATACTATTTTTTGAAATAGAGACTGAATATATGAATTTCAAATTTCAACAATGACATTTTCATTTTATTTCAATGATTCCATTCATTTTTTATTTATAATTATTAAAAATCATCCATAGAATAATTTTAAAAAAATTATATCACAATATATTAAATTCTTTCCACCATAATAAATTACTATAGTGGAAAATATTAACTAATTTACAATGTACTTATAGGTAGTTAACGATCTATTAGCCAGTCCATTCAATATATATAAATTTACATAATACTTACACATTACCTAGAGTTCAATAATTACAATATATAATAATAATAAAATTAGAGGATATACAATAAAAATTAACCATAAAAAAGGTATAAATATTTAAGGAGTTCACATCATAATCATTTTTATTATATTATAAGTTAACTAGATGTCTAAAATGATATTGAGATGTTACTCAAATATTCTAATCAGATGTAATGGACCTGGTATCCAATATTGGTATTTTTTATCAGATATCATATTGACCATGTGTATATGGACCCTGTTTAGTTATCACGGGTGTTAAATATAATAGGAATTGAGTTTCCTATGTTTCCCTAGACCGAGGACTAGAACACCATTGTAGAATACAAAATATTCAATTTATTATGTGGTAGGGTAAAATTATGTAAGGTTTTTCCACATTAAAAATTATACACTTACCTAAAGTTAGTCATAACTTTTTGTGGTATCGAACTCATATTGAAAATAATAGTAAATTATTGTTGGGTTAATTATTGTTTCCTTGGGGTCACCATATGATGTTTAAGGTCCACACTATGATTCATAAGACTCACCCTATTATATATAATATCTGCTTAGAAATATTTTATAGTAACCAAAATTGTTTCAAAAAAGTAAATATATCATCTATATATGGCTACAAATGTTTGGGGGTAACAATTATTGGTTTTATTGATTAGTAATAAATTTAATATGTAATGGTTGAAATGTAAGGGTCCATCTAAATAAGTCATAAGTTTTATTCAAGATAATAATGAGGGCTCATATAGATGATACATAATGGATCTTGATACAAAATGGTAGGAATGGAAGGGTTGGTCTACATGATATGTAATAGTGAATCCAAACAACAAAAAATTCGGTATGAAAGATTATTTTTCCATTTTTATTTATATATTATTTAACTGGTTAATTTTAAAATTAGAAAAATTGATAGTTGTTCAAACCAGTGGTATAGTGTGTACAACCTAACTCTCCACTCCCACAATCTCTCTCTCTCAATCTATCATCACTCTCTAGTGATATATATATATATATATATATATATATTAATCTTCCATATTTTTTTTCAAAGGATGTAATTATGGTTATGGATGAATTATTGTGGGTGTCTAATATTTTTTTCTCACATATCCCTATTTTTCTATTTTTTCCTAAATCAAAGTGTTTCTAGAGTATTTGATTTCTCCTTATTATATAATTATATGTGAGAGTTCCCAGTTGTGTGGTGCCATGCTAACTCATATTTTGTGGGGCTAATTAATTTAATGTGTTATATATGTTACATTTATCACAATATTTGAGGGATAGGGTAGGGTCATATAAGAAATGAGAAATTGAAGAACTTGTAGTCCATTATCCTTAATGTATTCCTAAGATTATTCCGAGGGAAAAAATATATTCTTCATTAAATTTTGGACTTTATGGTTTGTGGTTTGAGTGATATTTTTGTGTTAGCTCTCTTAGAGATTATATTTTCTCATCTTATATCTCTAGAATATTTTTATATATGATGATTGGAGATGAGAAGATATGATATTATGATGCCCTATTTAGATAAAATTTATTTTCAATACATATATATATATAATATTATATATTTAGTATGATCATTTTGTTAAAAAAGATGTGTTAAATCTTAAAATAAATCATGGACAAAAAATTTGAGATAAAAGTTTAGTTTAGAATGAAATTTATAACCTAGGTGTGACCTAAAATTGGTCAACATGGGGCCTTCAAATAAAATAGGAATTCATTTTATGTTAATTGGATTAATAAATTAATTAATTTAATTTTTATAATAATTAATCTATTATAAATAAATAAGTAAAATCTATTATATTCCAAATATTCTAGGGTTATCTACTAATGAAAAGTAGAATTGGGGGAATATTATTCTTTATTATAATAAGGATCTAATGGCGAAGATATTCTGAATCATATAATATTTAAGAACTTTAAATGAAAAAAATAACTAAATGGTTGGTTACTATGTTATTAAATTAGAAACTATCCATTCAACTTGTAGGACTAATAATTTGTGGATTCTGTATCATTTATTAAAATTTATTAAGCATCAAGAAAGTGTATATTTAATTTGATTATTCAATTATTATCACACAATATTGATACACTCATATTAATTGGCACATAATTCTTGGAGAATGAATGTTGTAACTAATTTATTATGCATTTCCCACATCTTTTTTCATGACAATCATCATTGGACTAGGGGGTCCAAATTTGACATTTTTGGATAGGGATGAGCCAGATAATACCCAAAAATTCAATATGGATTCATGTTTGATGAATTGATTTAAAAAACATAGATGGATATGGGATTTTATTGTGTAGAATATGACTAATTTGATGATCAAAATATGAAAATTGAGAATGACGTAGAATTGTATGTGAGCATGTTGCATGCAGGAATCGATGAACAAAATTTAATTTTTTTTGTAGGAAATAAATACATATAAATTATTAATCAGAGATATTTAATATTTTTTAGTGTAGAGGCCGCAATCAAAATTTCAATGTCATATTTGGATGTGTAGGTATATATATGTGTCTCTAGAAAATTCCTGACTACATGCTTTGTAGATCGTAGAACACACAATGTGTAGGGACATGGCTACAGTGGATAGGGTTTCACAAGATAATAAGCATCACACAATGCATGGGACCCTAACACACCATGTTACCATATTATGCTGAATTGTAATGTTATTTGGGTGTACACGGGCATAGATACGGCCACGACTAGGTATACTCCATTTTCCAATTTATGCATACACAGCTATGGAGCACCAGATGGACCCCAAGTGGCTCAAACAAGACATATTGACCCTATACACACTATGTATCACTAGATGGGTTTTTATCCATATAATTACATGAACATGTCCTGGAAATGGAGCATGAAGACATGATGTGTGTGCCCCTTACACACTTTTTACCCTCCCTATCCTTTTGAGAAAACATCAACCTTTGGTATCACATTCTTTTGAACTCAGATTTTGTCTTATGATTTGTGTATCATAAGCTTATTTCTGATTAGAAACTAATTCTAGAATCTATATTTTATTTCATGATATGATACATGTTTTAATGCGAGTGAGACTTATTTTGGTGACGCTCGATGATAATGATCAAGAATGTTCACTAAAGACTATTAGAGTAGAAACCCCAAGTTAGGATAAGCATGGGTCCTCTACCAATATTTATAGTGGAACTGCCCAATGATATAGAAAGTGGTTCTTATATATTATTTAAGAGTATAAGAAACTACTAGGATATGGCATGGATCCTCTACCTATCTATTGTGTGGCACCCTCCTTCGAAGTTAGGGTATGTGTACTTTATTTCAGGAGTAACACTTTAATGATGGTCATGGAATGGGTCCTCTACCTACTATACAAGTGAATACCTCTTTTGGTATTAGGGTATCAGTCCTTGGATATTATTATTGACCCCTATATATTTTATGGGCATGGGTCGTCAGTTGACCATTATATTGGAACAATCTGGATGGGATAGGGATGGATCCTTTACGGGTTAATTTGTTGCCCCATTTTTGTGGTGTCATTGGATGGGTCCCCATCCATTAGGGTGTAAACCTCATACTAGGAAGGGTATGGAACTTCTACAATATGTTTTGTATAACCCTCTAGTTTTACTTGGTCAAGGGACTTATACTTTGAGATTTGTCCCCCCATCTGTGCAAGAGAGTGATGAGTTGTGTATTAACATGAATTTTTCTACTGGGATTATACAAGAGATTATGGGCTCATAAAAAGAGTTATGAATCTAGTGAAACAATTTTCATGGTATGGGTCACGATACAGATATCCCTTTATCCCTAATTAGGGTTTTATTGGAATGATCATATACACACACACACACACAGAGAGAGATATATATATATATATCCATGTTGTTTGATCCTCTTTACTCTCTTGCATTAGGTTGAGTTTCTCGCAATTTATTCCTACCGTGTCTATTACTACTACCCCATCAGAATTCAGGGTCACCTATTATGTATTTATATACTCACCCCATCATTAGAAGTTATGCATGTGTTTTGTCTTATGAATATGATGAACCTGTTAGCAGTGACTATCGAGGATCTTAGGGGTACCTGGTGCATTGGATCACAAACAGTTTCCAATGCTTGGAAATTAGAAGGTGGGAATATTCCAAACATTTACTAATAGAGAACCTATCATTTTACACATATTATTAAATTATTTTATGCATAACTGAAAATGAATTATAGGACAATGTTCGTAATATAATGTGTCATTGGAAGATTAGATACCTAATTTGGAAGCATGGAACCAAAATAAAAACATATTTTATTTAATATTCATAATGGTTCCTGACAACCATAAATCCCATACATTTGCATATGATATCATGGTTAATAAATGAATAAATGTATGAGATAGAAATCCCAGTAATCGAACAAACATAATAATGAAGTATAAAACATGGGTTTGAAGTCACAACATGATGACATATAAAAGCCTGGAACAAGAATAAACATATAAATGAATAACATATAGAACATGGGATCATATAATCATGGAATTATATTAATTTCGATGAAACATAAAATATGAAATAAAAATGACTAAAGGAAAATTATATATAGAGGATAACTTTTCAAGACTAACCACCAAGACCGTTACACATAGAGCATGATTCAAGCCTAACCACCAACACTATTTCACATGAAGTCTAATGAGACTAAACATTACCCAATAAATTGGATTTCTATCTAGGGGTAGCTATCATAACATGTTCTTTATTATGTGTTACACATAAATAATCATACCTAATTAATCGTAAATAAATATAAGGGTTACTTGTGGAATGAATTGGGTATTATAATCCATCCAAAATTAAAATTATAAGGAATTATTATAATCATTTCCAAAAAAGAATAGATTTTAACAATAAATGGATATTTATAATGGGTAGTAGACATAGATATTAATATATTATGTCAAAAAAATATGAAAACATATAATAATATTGTTTACGAATCTTTAAAAAAAAAATAGTGCAGTTTAAGGGAAAATTTCAAAGATTATTTAAAATAGAAAAGGAATACATGTCTTTATAAAACCAGAAATAAACCGATATTTTTTCATGTTAAAATGATTTATTTTATAAAAATAATGGTTTCCTAAAACATATAATAGAGTGAACTCTAAAATGGGTATTAAATTTTGAAGTTCCATTTAATCGGTATTTGTTATTGGGAAATATTGAAATGGGAACATTTTTTAAACATGAATTTACTAGAAAAATAATAATTAACTGATCTACAAACATTTGTTTGGAACATATACATATCATATAGAATAATTATATAAAAAATTAATATATAAATTTGTGAAAAGGGAGAAAATTTCAATCTGATGGAAAAAATGGATGTTAAGAATGAATCCCATATCATTGGTCCAAAAGTGATTTTCACTTGATCAAAATGTCATAAATAATTAGATTTTATCAATTAATTAATTCACATAGAAACATTTATATATATGTTTTAATTATAATATTTTTATTATGTTCACTCAAGACCTTTTTTAAGAGTAATACAATAAAATATCATCATTCCGGGGCCTTCATTTGTTATGTTTTCATGATCAATTACTTGAATAAAAGTATTAAAATAAAGTAAATTTTGAATAGTTGTCCATAATTGAGATTATATTTTCTTAATGAACTTATAAATTATTAAATGATCTTATATAAAATCTAATTCCGTATTTTAGGATGAATCATTAGATGAAACATTAGTGACATTTGTTTATATTAATTTCGTGTTTTTATCATCACAGACTAGTTTTATTTTATTATTTAATTACATCTATATCTGATGGATAAATAACATAAAATAGACTATAATACATATATTTTAATCAGGTTTAACAATAAAAATGGTTTTATGACCTTCCTTTAAATTACTAAAGGAAATTTATATCTCTTCATCCTTGAATGAAATAGATTAACACCTCATAGACAATGTTTTCATTTCTCAAACAAATAAGGAGTATAAGATGTAGTATGATGAATTTTTCCATTAAAAAAATAAAACTATATAATATATATGATACTGGATTTAACATATCACTTTTCTAATGGTATATTATGAAATTATAATAAAATAAAATACCTTAAAAGGAAATAAAAATAAAATCAATGAGTTTTTTAGCTCATGAATTTACCCTCCTTGAGAAAATTCATACGGAAAAAGGGTTTGGTATTTTGTTAATACCAATGTCTCCAAAACATCGATAAGAGGCCAGAGAATAGAATTAGACAGAAAATAGATAAGATACAAGGCATAAGAGGTGTGAGGAGAAGAGTCGGTGAGGGTGTAATTTGTAGTGAAGGAGAGGGGTGTTTTCTCGCTATTTTATTTATTAGTTTATTATTTTGGCTCACGAAAATAAATAGTTAATATTCTATGAAAAATAAATTATTTATAGAATAATAATTCATGATTAGGGTTATAAAATCAAAAATGTTTCTGGAAATTATATATTTTCCTTAAAATTTATATATACAATAAATAACTAAATTTTACTATTCCACAAAATTTATCTATTTTAGAAAAATCCCAAAAAAATTTAACCAAACCATTATTTTATATTTATAATTAAAATATAGATATCATTTTAGGGAAATAATTTCCTAAATATAATAAATTTAATTTCTAATTATAAACATTATTTAATTGGAAAATACCAATAAAAAAATTCTAAATGATATTATTACCCATTTAAAAAATGAAGGTCTAACAAAATTACCTTATGATCATCTGAAAAAAAAATATTTATTTATGAATGCATTATATGAAAATAATATTAAAAAAAATAATCATATTAATTGTAAAATTGGTATTGAAAATTTAAGATTTATAAAAAAAATACATATATAAAAATGAATTTCTAAACACTTATTTACTTATAATATGACATAATTTTATCATATTTTCATTTATTAGATACATTAATTTTATTTATACATTCATATTTGAGTTTACTATTCTATTGGCTGGTATACTATTCGTATGGTTTATATTTCTATTCCAATGATCATGCTAATATTTTTTGGAATATGTTCCATAATTTTGACAAATACCACTTATTTCATTCATTATTCATTTATAAATTTTATATTTTGTTCTGTATATGATTTTATAGGGTTTATAATATATAAAATAATTATAATAAAGGTTTTTTGTTGATGAATTTTTTTCTTTAAATTATTCCTCCAATATGAAATTTCAGACTCGAAATTTAATTTTTTGAACTGTGGGGACTACTGGTGAGGTTTATTCAACTTCTTCAAATCAATGATTTATTTTGTCTTTTCAGTTGGTTTTTCATTTAAGGATAAAGGGTTCATGCATCAAAATGTTACCTCGAGATATTTATAAAATAATCTACTTCATTTACCCCAAAAAACATCAAGAATCTAGTATTATATCTATAGAAGCATCGATAAATCATTAAAAATGTATTTCTTATATAATATTTTGAACATATTTTTTAACACCTTTTAAAAAAATAGTATTACTTATTCAACATTAAATATTTCAAAATATGGATTTGGTAAATTATTTTTAGTATTTCACCAATGATAGAAATCTATTATTATATAAATATAGTATTTTTTTAGCCCTCCCTTTTCTACAGCATCTACTAAATAATTTAGTGCCTCATATGATTGAAATAAATTAAAGAATTTTAAAATACTCATATGGTAATTCCCACTATAGTCATGGTAAAAAAGTTGAGATTGTAATATTATTTAACATATAATCCTTGATTGTTAAAATAAATTAAAAACGATAGAGGTTTTGGATGCCTCATTAAGACATTTTTATCTAACATGGATATTTGAAAATGTTTCAAATTCATCTAAGGAAGAATTTAGGATAACCATTCCAAGTAGATCATTAGGAAGATAGAGAACGTTAGTTTGTAATATTAATCCTTCTATCTTTTTACTATGAAATAAAATAAAATTATGGGGATTCAATATATATCTAATATTCATATAATAATAAAACAATAATAAATAAAGTATAAAATTTGTAAATGAAAACTATATCCTAACATGTGATATCCAATGAATCAATATGGGGTGTACATTGTTATATAATTTTCATTATATTTATTCTTAATATTATCTACTCCTAATCACAATATTTTATTAGATTGTGAATGTGATAAAATCTATAGTGAACCAAGAATTTTACTTATATTATTACATGAGTTTAATTATAATTAAACATAAATTACAATATAATGATCGTAATGTATATTTTCATTGGATGATTTGATACATAATTAGAAAACATGAAACCAAAATAAAAAAATATTTCATTTTATCTTAACAATAAGATCCTAACACCCTTTTATCACATAAATATTCATAGGATATCTAAAAGAGTACATGAACAAATTTATGAGTTAAAAAAATATATTATGGGAATAAATACATGAATAAAATATATCACATGGGATAGAAGGAACAACCAGATTTCATAAAAAGTAATGGAACATGAAAAAACATATAGATGAATGACATATAGAACACATAATAATGTTATCACACAATCATAATATTTTGGATGAATCATAAAACATGGAATACGAATGATTCTAGGATCATTTTATATGGACGGGCTTGAGTCAAGGCTAACCAACAAGACTGTTGAAGATGTAGAAGGAGTCAAGGATGACCACCATGATCATTACACGTGACATCTCATGATGATAAAATTACCCAATGAATTAGATTCCTATCATCATTAACACATCATAACATGTTAACTAATATTTTTTACATAAATAATCATACATATATAATAGAAAAAAACAAGGGTTGCCAATGGAATGAATTGGGTATCAAACTCACATCAAAATTCATATTAAAAGGTAGTATCATAATGGTATCCATGAAAGAGTGACTTCAAATAATACATGTAAATTCATAAGTAAAAATATCTATAGATCATTGTATGTGTTGTAAAAATGGATTGAAAACTTGTAAATATATTGTTTAATAAGGATTATAAAGAATACATTTTTTGTAGTATTAATTTGATACTTTTTAAGATTCATTAAAATGATAATATAATATTCATCATTATTTAACAATAAATGAACAAATATATCCATTCATTATAAAATTATTAATTTTATAAAAACAATGGTGTCTAAAAATAAATTATTTCATGCACCTGAATACGGGTATGAAATCGAAATGTTCCCTTTAACCGGGCATGCTTATTTGGATGAATTGGTAAGAGAACATTGTTAGTACTTGTATTTCCACAAAAAATAATGATTAAGACATATGGATACATGAGTTTGAAAAATATTCACATAATTCAGATAAATTATATAACGATAAACATGTTTTAAATTTAGATAAAGTTAAATATGTGTAACCCGAATGAAAAATGGAGGTTTGAAAATAATCCCTTGCCTTATGTCTAAAAGGGTTCTTCAATTGATCTTAATGTCATAGATAATTATATTAAATCCATTAATTATTTAATTATGAAATTTTTATAAATGTATTTTATTGATTATAATTTTTTAAAGTTCACTCATATTCTTTTTGATTAATTATAAGATACAATTTCATAATTCATGACCATTTGTTTCCTTGGTTTTCATTATCGGTTACGTGTACACATGTATGAAAAATATTTTATAATTATAATAAATTAAAAAAAATAAAATTAAAAGTATTTAATGAAAATAAATAATATTTAATGGTCTTATATATAATTTTTGTTTGATGTGTGTGGATGAATCATTATATAAAAAATTGATGATATTTTTTATATTAATTTTGGGTTTTTGATAATCACAAACTAGTTTTATTTTGTTAATTTATAAAAAGTATATATAATGGTTCCAAAAAATTAAATAGGATTTAAAAAATATATTATGTTATTTTCGAACAATAATTTTTTTTCTAAACGTCATTGATGTTTGTAATGGAAATCCAAATATCATCATCCTTGAATGTTATAAATTGTTACATCACAAATGATGTTTTCATTTTTAGAACAAAAATTAGAGAATAAGAGGTTTTAAAAAGAATAATTATGTAAACAAGAAAATAATATACTATATATAGGATACTAGAAATTATGATTAACATGGAGAGGTATAGGTGAGGATTGAATAAGAAGAAAAAATAATTTTAAAAATAACTGAATAGAAAATGAAAGGGGATTTAACCTCTTGAATTTATCCTCGTTGAGAACAAACATAGAAAATGGGATTGTTATTTTATTTTGAAAAAATATCATAAACGTGGGTATGATTCTTGGGAATAGGATTGGGATGAAATTTCTCAAAAATTAATTATTAATAGTTTAGAGGAGAAGATGTAGTGAAGCGTGGTATTTAAAGTGGACGAGAGGGGGTTTTATGATTATATTTTTCATTAGTTTATTATCCTCTATCAAAAAATTAAATAGTGATGATTTCATGACCAAATATATTATATAGGAAAATATAATTATATATTATGGTTCTTATATCAGAAATAACTCATGTTAAAGGGTTTTTAAATTATAATGATTATATACAGTAAATTATCTTATTGTACTATTCAGAAAAAATTGAACTATTTTACAAAAATCCAAAAAATTAACTGAAAACATTTTTCAAAATATAGAATTAAAATATGGAATTAATTTAATGAAAATGATTATATAAATTGGATAAAAATAATTTTTAATTAAATTAATCATTTATTAGGAATCCTAGTTTCAAAATTATAACTAATTTTATATCACATTGAAATGACAATAAAAGTATCATAAATTTATCATGTAATCATAAGAGGCAAAAACTTTAATAAAATTTATGAAATTAAATTATCATTTAAATTATTATTTTTATTATAAAATTGATAAATAATATTTTTTTAATATAAAAATAAACTGTTAAATAATAATTTCTATAAGAGTTATTTACTTATACTACGATATAATTATATCATATTTTCATTTATAAGATACTTAAATTATATATATATTCTTTAATTGGAGAGGTTACTATTAAATTGGTTATTTTCTTATTCATAAGGGTCATATTACAATTCCAATGGTCATGTCAGTATTTAATTTTTATATGTTCCATGATTTCTACATATACCAATTATTTCATTCATTGTTAATTCATAATGTTTATATTGTGTTATTAATCTGTGTTTATGAGGATTATGCTATATAAAATAATTATAAACATCAAATTTATATTGATACAATTTTGGTTGTTACATTTACTTTCCAATTATATCATGTTGGGTTATATTTTTAGGTTGGGCATGTATTTTCTTCCATTTTCATACTCTTGAACACCCAACAGGTTTTTCATATTAAAGATATTTACAAGAAATTTTACCTTTTTATTATTATTCATCTACAAATTTTCATTTACATGGATGCGTGTGTTAAAAGAAGTACTATAAAACATTCATCCAATGTAATATATTCCTATCAGTTCTAGCCACCAACCCCTATCATAAGGAAGTCGGATTTGGGTAATTGCAGCTCAAGCCCCATTGGGTCAGGTCATGATAGATTGGTATCAATGGGGGTTCAATCATTGGGATGCTGATTTGTGTGGACCCCTTATGGGGATTTGATTAGAATTTAGTGAAACATTTTAGAAGTGTTTTGAGAGAGGCTTTTAGGATTTGGTATCCAGTTTTTGCTGGTGACAAGTTCATTCATTTGGACCATGACTACCTCTTTGTTCACTCAAAATACCAAGGAAATGGTTACATGGATAAAATTGTACATTCCTTATATTGAATTGAGTCTTTTTTTTACTTTCCTTATTAAGTCATCTCCCCAATATATATATATATATATATATTTATATATGGAAAAATGGAAGTGGTCATCTTGATTAAAAATTATGGAATCCTCGATGATGACACCCTTCCTGGGTACCACTTCCAAATCATTGTTATGATCCAAAGAGTGATGAGGCCTTAGTATAGGGTCCATCACATGAGAAAAACCTCCATGGGGTTATTTAAATGATCCCACACCTGTTTAGAAACAAATAATACAAGAAGATTAGGATGAGGATCTTCACAGGCTTAGGAAACTATGTGTGTTCCAATTCCATAGGCCACTGAAGATTCAAATTGTTGCATATCCACATGTATCAAATGATTGGATAGAGTCAGTGGTTTGTTTCTTCAAGATTATTTTGACAATTAAGGATCGTGAGGTTGTGTTGGCATCAATCCCTTCTCATGGTGTATTTGGATAACTGTGTAGTCTTGTAACCAAAATGAATGATGAGTCCACAATATATTATCCTGGATTCCGACAGTTGTTCTTTGAGGAGTACTACCCCTCTTGCATGCACTCAGATCAGATTCAAGATATTTTTGGGCTTTAATAGTTATCTATTATAGTTCATTATTATGTCGTGAGGTTCACATACCATATGTGGTACTCCATTAACATGATACATGATGGTACATCTGAGCATGGATGTTTAATTATGGTCTCTTGAGTGAGATCCATGCCAATGTGGTGCCCTTAGGCATTCCCACCTATGATGGGGCATTGAAGCGAGCATTGGTGATAGATAGATTCTTGTTAGAGGGATGACATCTAGATAGTGATTTTAGTGGTAATCACATGGATTTGTCTTCTTGGGTTGCAAACAATTACCAGTAGATGAGATATTAGTGCATTAAATCTTCTATGTACAAGGATAAAAAACATGGTATTGAATATAAATATTACTAGGGAATTTTGGAGAGAGGATGTGCTTTATATGAGACTCGTGAGGTGACATGTCTTCTGACTTCTTGACTAGAGTCATTGTGGAGTACATGAAGATATCTGATGGACCGTCGCTCTAGCCGCAGTTCCATGATCAGGGTTCTCCTAATAGAGGTAATGGTGGACACTTGGGAGGATGATCTAATATAGGAGAAGTTGTATGTAACATCCCAGGTAAATAAAGAATAAATAATTTTCATATTTATTATTATTTAAGAATTAAATATTAATTTTAATTAAAAGGGGTTTCTACGTTTGATAGCGTACTCGGTACGCAACGATGAGTTTCTATGAAAACTTACGTTGCACACAAGTAATAAAATAATATTATTTTAAATGTTAGTTAACGAGTAGCCGTTGTACTGGCGGGAATGGATAGAAATAACTAAAATATGATTATATATGTTTTTAAATGTTTTTACATTTACCCAATAAAAGATAAAGGCTTAAAATACGGAAAGAGTTCAATTTTAGGCATTTATACCCTAATTTTCACGAAAGGTCCACTTATCACCTTTTGACGGAGAACCGTCATTAAATATAGTTTTGATCGATCTTATAAATTCTATTGGACCAAATATAGCTCTTCTTTAGAATCGGGACATCAAAATTTACTTTGTGTAAATTTTTGGTACCTTTCTGATAAAGTTCATTTTTTTAATGAATAGTGTACAATGTTGTATTTTAATTCAAAACCTCTTTTTAATCTAATTTATTTATATGATTAGATTATCTTTTGAATTGGTTTTAAAGTGAAATTAGAAAATATTTTTACCATTAAATCCAATTGTGGTCATTGGAATTAATTTCACTTTGAAATCGGACTTAAACTAGTGTCAATCTTTTGATACATATTGTTTCATAAAAACATGATATTTGCTCTGACAGCGGGAATTAATTATTAAATTAATTAATGTGACTTATATGTTTTGAATTTTGTAAAATAGACTTCATTTTTGAATTCGTAATATCAAATATAGCTTAGGGTTAATTTTTGGTAATTTTCTGAAAAACTTCAATTTTTGATGAATAGTGAAACCACTAAGTGGTACATATAAAGAGTGCTTTTCCGTTTAAATGAAATTTTGCCATCATTGTGTTTTGAATTTCAAAAATCCAACATACATGGTTGTCATTAAGAAGTAAAATGTGGTTCAATAAGATTATAATAATTTTTTGGTGAATAGTAACTTATTAAGTTCTTAATCGTGATTAGTGGTAATTAGTGTAGTTTAAGGTATAAATAATGCTTTAATAATATGAAATGACCTAGACACATGTCCCAACCTTGTTAGTTGTGTCATGGACGACCAAGACAAGCCATGGGTCAACTTGGGTACCCCATGGAGACACTTTGGTTGGGAAATGACATAAATAACTTTTTATTAAATGTTAAAGTAAAAATGACACAAACAAGAGATGTTTTACGAAAAAACATTTTACATGGGGTTATAAAGATCAGATTTTTGATTATAAATAGTCATTGGAAAGATAAAAATATTTCCAACATCATAGTATTTTTTTAAAATTTTTAGACATTAAATTAATTAAATTATTTATGACATAATAATGATGCAGCGATGACATCATTATTTGACGATTTAAATAAAATGGAAAGATAATGTAAAATCTATAAACTACACATGTCCAAAACTTATTGGATGGGTGGATTTAGAACTCTTATCACCTTATCCACGAATTATATCAATGTGGGACCTTTTAAAACCGAAACACATTTTTCAAATAAAGTAATATTTCTTTACTTTCCAAAAGTGCCCCTCCTCTCCTCTTATAAAAGGCCCCCACCTCTACCACCTTACACACACTCCTCAAGCCTTTTTCTCGGAAAACCCCTGCCCATTTACTCTCTCCACATCCCTCTCCTCATCCTAGAGGATTCCCTTTGGGCAGAATCCTTTCAAAAGAAGCCTTTAGGCTCAAATCAAAAGGAGTTACACTTTTAAAGGTAATTCATTCTCTCTTGTTCATTTGTTTTATTTTTCTTCTCCAACCCCCTAAACTATTTTTATTTACTTATTTTGTAACAACAACAGTATCTTCAATATACTAGGATGTTGTTATAAGATTTATTCGAGCTACACTCTCACACAACTACATCAAATGGTTAATGAACATACGGTTTCCGTGGATGGTGAAATTCTGCCTCCCGAAACGATGATTGTTCAATACTCATTTAACACCTTCAAAGGTGGAAATTATGATGTCACTATTTTTATATATGATATATAATATGTTTATTTTTTCTTTAAGCTTCTGTATTTTTCATTTTGGGCATACCTTTGTGGTTTCCATTATGGGTAAACACGATATCTTCATTTAAGGAAGTGCGGACTACCGCCCCCTCAAAGTGATGTGATTCGTTAATACCATATGTGGGACGTGTAAAGGATGGATTTAAGGTTATTATATATGATGTTATACTGGAATTATAATATAACTATATATCATTATTATTTCTTTCCATTAAAGTATGAGATAGAAATGAAAGTAGCGTTCATGCGTACGTACGACTTACCGTCTCCATGAACGGTGTATTTCATTTCTTATCCCCAAATGTAATGTACTATTAAAAGTACATGTATATAATGGATATATATAATTAATGATATATCTAAATGATTAATATAATTCTGGAATTAAAATATACATACCTCTCATTTAGTTTTAATTCCATTAATATGACAAAGAAATGAAAGTAGCGTTCGTGCGTACGTACGGCTTACCGTGTCCATGAACGGTGCATTTCATTTCTTACCTCTAAATGATTATGTAATATTATAAATACATTTATGTGATGGATATATATGATATATATGATATCCAAATCAGGAACTTCATTCTGGATATAAAGAACTTTTGACCACACGAACAACATGTAATTGTAAGAAGTCAACTTTCGACTTAAGAACCAAATATTGAGAAAACAAACATTATTAACTTAAATGGTTACATAATGTTTATAACATGGAAATAAGTGATATAAAAGGAATAATGAACTTTAAAAATGTTCTTAATCAAGTATAAATTAACTCAAGTTTATTATTCAGGACGTTAAAGAATGATCGAGTCAAGTCGGACCCGAGGTAGGGGAACTTTTTAACCCAATTTAAATTCTTTGGGTTAATCTCCTACATTCAAATTACGTCATGATATGATTTTGTCCTACCTTGTATTTTTACTTTCTTTATGTGTAATTATAGTGAATACACATAATAGATCTATTTTATTTAAAAAAATTATCTTAGTAAGGGACTTCGTCTCAATCTCCTTTCATTGAGGCATATTTCGTTTTATACACAACATTCTTTTATACGGTGTATAAACCCCTTTGAATTTTACTTTTATACAAAAGGAATCTTTTTCTACGAAGCGTTTTACTAAACGACAAAAAGGAATGTTTTTTTAACGTACGCGGTGACAACGACTTTTTCCGCCGCCGCGAGTATTATTTGGTCTTTCGCTTCCTCAACAAGCCGTAATGTTTTTAAAATAAAATAAATACCATATACTCTTTTATGTATTTTGGTATTGAAAATGGTTTTGATAAAGGATTCTATTATGTCAATATATTTATGATATATTGTGATTGAAATGTGGAAATGTTATCTTTCCTTTATATTGGTTTTATGTTTTATGATTTTATATTGGTACTTGGACATTTTAACGGGTGGTTACGTTATAAACCATATGACGGGTGGTGCCGTGAATACCAGGACGGGTGGTTACGTTATAACCTCCAATGCATTGGGTATGGAAGTCGGTCGTATGGCTATTCCATTAAGTATGTATGTAAATTGGCCGTATGGCTATTCCATTAAGTGATATGTGTGGAAGTGGACCGTATGGTTATTCCACTTAAGTATGTTTATGTCCCAAGTTACCTTTATAAATGTTATGTGTTCTTTTATGGATTTTATGGTAATCCTTTGGTTACAAAAAGGTAAGTAATGATACTTTATTTAGTGAAGAGTTTTTACAACTTCATGAAGGTGAAGGTATTACTTTGATAGAGTATACATGGTTTACTTGATTTTGAAAAACTAACAGTTTTCATTCTTTGTGTATCCCTTATTGAGCTTCTTATGCTCACCCCAAGTTTTTTTGAATTGTTTTTCACAGGACTTAATGTGGAATAAGGTCAATGATGGGATCAAGGGAATGTCATTCTATATAAAACATGGAACTAGACATGTTTCTTTTAAGAGTTTTTTATTTATTTATGGAAACTTAGTAGAAGTGACTACTTTGTAATCTTTTGAGATGTAATAGTTATGTTCTAATTCTCTAAAACTCTAAACCTGAAAAGATCCTCAACGTGAATTATTCATTTAATTCAATATTAAGTAAGGTTTAAGGCCAGGGCCTTATAGTTGGTATCAAAGGTCGGTTTAGACAACTTTAGGAGTTAGAAAAGTGTTAAATTATAATATGATTGAAATGATATAGCATTTACGGATTACCATATTGCTTCGCCTAAGATATTTCTGTGTTCAGAATGGCTTTCTGCAGAGGAAACAAAGCAGCTATGTTGGGACGACATCAGGAGAAAGATAACCTTCCAAATCAGCAACCTCAGATGGTCAGAATCGGAACTGAACAGTTTGTTGCAGTGATGGCATAGTTGACACAGGCTATAAATGGTGGTGGTATCCATGCACGAGATCATCCAGATCAACCGCAGAGGAACATGTCAGTGGTGGAACATTTCATGAGGCAACATCCCCCATCATTCAGAGGATCATCTGACCCTGTGCAAGCTGAAGGGTGGATTAAAGCACTAGAGAAGATTTTTGATGTCATGGGGTGTTCAGAACATCAAAAGGTTAGTCATGCTATTTACCGTTTTGAAGGTGAAGCTGATCAGTGGTGGTCGATGGTGAAAAATATAAGGGATAGTGATGAGATTGAGGATCTTCACTGGGACGAATTCAAAGGTATGTTTCTTTAGAAATATTTTCCTAAGGTGGTTCGTCTTAGGATGGAAAAACAGTTCCTAGAATTGAGGCAGGATGATGATTCAGTGGCTGCTTATGAAGAAAAGTTCACTCGATTGGCAAGGTATGCTCCAAACTTCATACGAGACCTTGATAGTAAAATAAACCATTTTTACTCAGGTTTAAATCCAAAGTATCGAAGGGCTTTAGCTTCTCGTGAGTTAAAAAGTTATGAAAAACTTGTTCGATGTGCAGAGAAGGTGGAAATGGAGTTTTCCGATGATCAGGTGTTCTATGACAAACAACATAATAAGAGGTCTAGTTGGCAAGCGAAGGGGAAGAATTCATCAAAGAAGCAAGGAGGTAAGAAAACCAAATATCCATCCTGTGAGAAGTGTGGTAAAATGCATCCTGGAGAATGTTTATCCAAGTCTGGTAAGTGCTTTCGGTGTGGTAAGTCTGGTCATATTGCTCGTAACTGTAAGGAAGATGATCAAGCAGGAAATGAAAAGCCAACGGTAAGATGTTTTAAGTGTAATGAAATGGGTCATTATGAAAACGAGTGTCCAACGAAGAACTCAACTGGGGGAATGCAGCCAGACTACAAGCAGAAAGGGGTGGTGAAATCCTTTTCAACAACTTCAGCAGATGTTGGGCCATCGAATGAAGTGGTATCAGCTCTAGGGAGCTCAGTATTTTTCGAAGATTGACTTTAGGTCGGGGTACCATCAGTTGAATGTAAAAGAAGCAGACATTCCGAAGACTGCGTTCCGTACTAGATATGGCCATTATGAATTTGTAGTTATGCCTTTTTGGGTTAACCAATGCACCTGCTGTATTCATGGACCTTATGAATAGAATTTTCCATGAGTTCTTGGATAAGTTTGTGTTTTGAAGTTTGGGAAGAGGTTATGTGTGCCTTGTGATTCACAGTTGAAGAATGAGTTGTTATGTGAGGCTCATAGTTCCCTGTTTTCAGTTCATCCTGGCAGTACTAAGAGATACAGAGATCTGCGGGAGTATTACTGGTAGGATGGAATGAAAAGAGACATTGCTGATTTTACTGTGAAGTGTTCGACATGTCAACAGGTTAAAGCAGAGCGACAGTTACCGAAAGGGATGCTTCAGCCTTTACCAATGCCAGAGTGGAAATGGGAGAATATATCCATGGACTTTGTTGTTGGATTACCAAAGACATCTCGAGGTAATAATGCAATCTGGGTTATTGTTGTTCGCTTGACCAAATCTGCTCATTTCCTTGCTATACGAGATACTTTCTCTCTTGATCAACTTTCCCGTTTGTATCTTAAAGAGACAGTCAGGTTACATGGAGCTCCTCTCTCCATTGTATCAGATCGTGATCCCAGGTTCACTTCTAACTTTTGTAAAGGCCTTCAGAAGTCGTTGGGTACTGAATTAAATTTTAGTACAGCTTTTCATCCTCAATCGGATGGGCAGTCAGAACGAACAATCCAGACATTGGAGGATATGCTACGAGCTTGTTCTATGGATTATCAGGGATGTTGGGACCAACATATTTCTTTGGTTGAGTTTTCTTATAATAACAGTTTTCATTCCAGTATACAGATGGAACCATTTGAGGCATTATATGGGAAGCAGTGTCGAACTCCAGCTTTCTGGGATGAAGTGGGTGAAAGGAAGCTGATGGGACCAGAATTGGTAGAAGAGATGGCAGAAAAAGTTCTATTGATTTAGAAGCACATGAGATCAGCTCAGACCAGGCAGAAGAGTTATGCGGATAACCGGAGGAAGGATCTCTCTTTTGAGGTAGTTGATCATGTTTTTCTCAAGGTTTCTCCTTGGAAAAGTGTGATGAGATTTGGTAAGAAAGGAAAGCTGAGTCCAAGGTTTATTAGACCATATGAAATTCTGGTGAAAGTTGGATCAGTTGCTTACCGAGTGGATTTACCTCCGATTTTACCTCACGTACACAATGTTTTTCATGTTTCAATGTTGAGAAAGTATATGCCAGATCCATCTCATGTTTTGAGTCCAGAGGTAGTTCAGCTGGAAGAGAACCTATCTTATGAGGAACAACCGGTCCAGATTCTTGACCACAGGGAGCAGGTGTTACGGAATAAGGTGATTCATCAGGTAAAGGTTTTGTGGAAAAACCATGTGATTGAAGAGGAAACGTGGGAATCTGAAAATTCTATGAGGGATAAATACCCCCACTTATTTTGACAAGTGAATAAAATTGCGAGGACGCAATTCCAAAAAGGGGGGAAGGATGTAACATCCCAGGTAAATAAGGAATAAATAATTTTAATATTTATTAATATTTAATAATTAAATATTAATTTTAATTAAAAGGGGTTTCTACGTTCGATAGCGTACTCGGTACGCAACGATGAGTTTCTATGAAAACTTACGTTGCACACAAGTAATAAAATAATATTATTTTAAATGTTAGTTAACGAGTAGCCATTGTACTGGAGGGAATGGATAAAAATAACTAAAATATGATTATATATGTTTTTAAATGTTTTTACGTTTACCCAATAAAAGATAAAGGCTTAAAATACGGAAAGAGTTCAATTTTAGGCATTTATACCCTAATTTTCACGAAAGGTCCACTTATCACCTTTTGATGGAGAACCATCATTAAATATAGTTTTGATCGATCTTATAAATTCTATTAGACCAAATATAACTCTTCTTTAGAATCGGGACATCAAAATTTACTTTGTGTAAATTTTTGGTACCTTTCTGATAAAGTTCATTTTTTTAATGAATAGTGTAAAATGTTGTATTTTAATTCAAAACCTCTTTTTAATCTAATTTATTTATATGATAAGATTATCTTTTGAATTGGTTTTAAAGTGAAATTAGAAAATATTTTTACCATTAAATCCAATAGTGGTCTTTGGAATTAATTTCACTTTGAAATCGGACTTAAACTAGTGTTAATCTTTTGATACTTATTGTTTCATAAAAACATGCTATTTGCTCTGACAGCGGGAATTAATTATTAAATTAATTAATGTGACTTATATGTTTTGAATTTTGTAAAATAGACTTCATTTTTGAATTTGTAATATCAAATATAGCTTAGGGTGAATTTTTGGTAATTTGCTGAAAAAATTAAATTTTTGATGAATAGTGAAACCACTAAGTGGTACATATAAAGACTGATTTTCCGTTTAAATGAAATTTTGCCATCATTGTGTTTTGAATTTGAAAAATCCGACATACATGGTTGTCATTAATAAGTAAAATGTCGTTCAATAAGATTATAATAATTTTTTGGTGAATAGTAACTTATTAAGTTCTTAATCGCGATTAGTGGTAATTAGTATAGTTTAAGGTATAAATAATGCTTTAATAATATGAAATGGCCTAGACACATGTCCCAACCTTATTTGTTGTGTCATGGCCGACCAATACAAGCCATGGGTCTACTTGGGGACCCCATGGAGACACATTGGTTGGGAAATGACATAAATAACCTTTTATTAAATGTTAAAGTAAAAATGACACAAACAAGAGATGTTTTACGAAAACAATTTTTACATGGGGTTATAAAGATTAGAGTTTTGATTATAAATAGTAATTGGAAAGATAAAAAGATTTCCTACATCATAGTATTTTTTTTATAATTTTTAAACATTAAATAAATTAAATTATTTATGACATAATAATGATGCAGCGATGACATCATTATTTGATGATTTAAATAAAATGGAAAGATAATGTAAAATCTATGAACTACACATGTCCAAAACTTATTGGATGGGTGGATTTAGAACCCTTATCACCTTATCAACGAATTATATCAATGTGGGACCTTTTAAAACCGAAACACATTTTTCAAATAAAGTAATATTTCTTTACTTTCCAAAAGTTCCCCTCCTCTCCTCTTATAAAAGGCCCCCACCTCTACCACCTTACACACACTCCTCAAGCCTTTGGCTCGGCCAACCCCAGCCCATTTACTCTCTCCACATCCCTCTACTCATCCTAGAGGATTCCGTTTAGGCATAATCCTTTCAAAAGAAGCCTTTAGGCTCAAATCAAAAGGAGTTACACTTTTAAAGGTAATTCATTCTCTCTTGTTCATTTGTTTTATTTTTCTTCTCCAACCCCCTAAACTATTTTTATTTACTTATTTTGTAACAACACCAGTATCTTAAATATACTAGGATGTTGTTATAAGATTTATTCGAGCTACACTCTCACACAACTACATCAAATGGTTAATGAACATACGGTTTCCGTGGATGGTGAAATTCTGCCTCCCGAAACGATGATTGTTCAATACTCATTTAACACCTTCAAAGGTGGCCATTATGGTGTCAATATTTTTATATATGATATATAATATGTTTATTTTTTCTTTAAGCTTCTGTATTTTTCATTTTGGGCATACCTTTATGGTTTCCATTATGGGTAAACACGATATCTTCATTTAAGGAAGTGCGGACTAACGCCCCCTCAAAGTGATTTGATTCGTTAATGCCATATGTGGGACGTGTAAAGGATGGATTTAAAGTTATTATATATGATGTTATAATGGAATTATAATATACCTCTATATCATTATTATTTCTTTCCATTAAAGTATGAGATAGAAATGAAAGTAGCGTTCATGCGTACGTACGGCTTACCGTCTCCATGAACGATGCATTTCATTTCTTATCCCCAAATGTAATGTACTATTAAAAGTACATGTATATAATGGATATATATAATTAATGATATATATAACTGATGAATATAATTCTGGAATTAAAATATACATACCTCTCATTTAGTTTTAATTCCATTAATATGACAAAGAAATGAAAGTAGCGTTCATGCGTACGTACGGCTTACCGTCTCCATGAACGGTGAATTTCATTTCTTACCTCTAAATGATTATGTAATATTATAAATATATGTATATGATGGATATATATGATATATATTATATCCAAATCAGGAACTTCATTCTGGATATAAAGAACTTTTGACCACACGAACAACATGTAATTGTAAGAAGTCAACTTTCGACTTAAGAACCAAATATTGAGAAAACAAACATTATTAACTTAAATGGTTACATAATGTTTATAACATTTAATAAGTGATATAAAAGGAATAATTAACTTTAAAAAGGTTCTTAATCAAGTATAAATTAACTCAAGTTTATTATTCAGGACGTTAAAGAACGATCGAGTCAAGTCGGACCCGAGGTAGGGGAACTTCTTAACCCAATTTCAATTATTTGGGTTAATCTCCTACTTTCAAATTACGTCATGATATTATTTTGTCCTACCTTGTATTTGTACTTTCCTTATGTGTAATTATAGTGAATACACATAATAGATCTATTTTATTTAAAAAAATTATCTTTGTAAGGGACTTCATCTCAATCTCCTTTCATTGAGGCATATTTCGTTTTATACACAACTTTCTTTTATACGGTGTATAAACCCCTTTGACTTTTACTTTTATACAAAAGGAATCTTTTTCTACGAAGCGTTTTACTAAACGACAAAAAGGAATTTTTTTTTAACCTACGCGGTGACAACGACCTTTTCCGCCGCCGCGAGTATTATTTGGTCTTTGGCTTCCTCAACAAGCCGTAATGTTTTTAAAATAAAATAAATACCATATACTCTTTTATGTATTTTGGTATTGAAAATGGTTTTGATAAAGGATTCTATTATGTCAATATATTTATGATATATTGTGATTGAAATGTGGAAATGTTATCTTTCCTTTATATTGGTTTTATGTTTTATGATTTTATATTGGTACTTGGACATTTTAACGGGTGGTTACGTTATAAACCATATGACGGGTGGTGCCGTGAATACCAGGACGGGTGGTTACGTTATAACCTCTAATGCATTGGGTATGGAAGTCGGCCGTATGGATATTCAATTAAGTATGTATGGAAATTGGCCGTATGGCTATTCCATTAAGTGATATGTGTGGAAGTGGACCGTATGGTTATTCCACTTAAGTATGTTTATGTCCCAAGTTACCTTTATAAATGTTATGTGTTCTTTTATGGATTTTATGGTAATCCTTTGGTTAAAAAAGGTAAGTAATGATACTTTATTCAGTGAAGAGTTTTTACAACTTCATGAAGGTGAAGGTATTACTTTGATAGAGTATACATGGTTTACTTGATTTTGAAAAACTAACAGTTTTCATTCTTTGTGTATCCCTTACTGAGATTTTTATGCTCACCCCAAGTTTTTTTGAAATGTTTTTCACAGGACTTAATGTGGAATAAGGTCAAGTATGAGATCAAGGGAATGTCATTATATATAAAACATGGAACTAGACATGTTTCTTTTAAGAGTTTTTTATTTATTTATGGAAACTTAGTATAAGTGACTACTTTGTAATCTTTTGAGATGTAATAGTTATGTTCTAATTCTCTAAAACTCTAACCCTGAAAAGATCCTCAACGTGAATTAATCATTTAATTCAATATTAAGTAAGGTTTAAGGCCGGGGCCTTATATTGTATCTCTAAGAGGAGGATATTTTCTTGGCAGAAAAATCTATGGGATTCTTCAACCACCACCAATTGGTGCCCCATGTCAGGATCCATGATCCGTAGTTGAGGATTCAGATAGGTGAATGCCATGGAGCCCTAAGAACCAGTGGAAAACAATATGATCAGAGATATGATATATATTAATTATAAAAATACCTCATTATTAGTAGCAATATGTGTGATTACTTCTTATATTTGTTTATGTAGTGTTTGAGAGTTGGATCTCCCAATTGACGCATTAGACCAACAACTTTGTCTTGAGGTTCCTATGGTGAATGATTTAACTATATGGTTTTCTTGTCGATACTATGATCTATCTATTAGTGGAGATGGGTTCATTTGTGACCTTTGGGCCACCAATATTTAAAACAATAACATCATACTAGGTATGGATTGGTTTTCAAAGGTTTGACCAAATATTTTCGATCATCGCGGTCAAGTCATACGATCTCACACTAATTAGATTATATTCTCCATTTTGGGTGAGAGAGAACTCATGGAGGGATGAGTGGTGTTTTTTTGAATGATTTTGCAACTCGTATCCTATATGTTGATAATTTTATCCCTTTTGTGGAAGAAAATTTTAAAAACATGATTTCTTTAGTTGTGTTTGATTTCATGGACTTCTTCTCCACTAAAGTTCTAAGACTACCTCCAATGTAGGAGATAGATTTTCTCATCATCATTCACTGCAATAATAATCTAATATCATCTAAAGATTACTAAATGGATCATATGAATCCTTGGGAGATGTAGTTTTATTTGGAGGAAAATCATGAGAAGGGTTTTATCAGGTACAGTGTGTCCCCTGGGGAAGCTCCTATATTTTTTGTGAAAAAGGATGAGGGAAAATTGTGTCTTTGTGCAAATTATTATCTTATGAACCAACCCATGCTAAAGAAAAGGTACAACATTACGATGATTAATGGCCTCTTTAACTATTTGAGTGGTGTGATATGGTACTCAATGTTCACTCTCAGGATAAGGTACCCCTGGTTGAGAGTTCATGAGGCTGATATTTGGAAGCTGATATTATGATATAACTAAAGACACTATGAGTTCAATGTGATACCATTTTGTTTAAAAAATTCTCCTTTGTGTTTATAGCTCTGATGAACTGTATCATCCGACCGTTTTTGGCCCAATTTTTTTGTTCTCTTCATTGATGACATAATCATATATATTATTTTAGAGTATGAGTATGTAGAGAACATGACGACGGTCCAAGATTTCATTCTAGATATCCAGCTTTATGGAAATATCTTGATGCTTCGGTTTTGAATTCATGAAATTCACATTCTATGGAATTTCATTTCTAATAATCGTTCATCCATAGACCAAGTGATGGTTGATGTATTGATTTCATGGGAGACACTAAATATCATGTCGTCCATGCAAACTTTTCAAGGCTTGGGGTTGTAATACTAGAATATGAAGGTATACTTATCATGGATTGCAGTTACATTTTAAACCCATAAGAGGAAATTCCATATGCTTACAAAGAATAATAAGGTCTATATGGCCTTCATGGATTTCATGATGTGGTTGAAGAGTTTTCCTATCTTTAAATTATCATATGGGGCATGTATTATGTATTTATTTCAATTCTTTAGGACATGGATTCCACTACAAGTTGATGCAATGGTAGGAATTTATCACCTAAGGGTTGATATAATTGAGACACCAAGGAATGACCAATGTGACTCATTACCAATAGTTGTAAGAGGTTGTATTTTCCCTTTTGATGTGGTGGCACTGACAATAGTGAGAGTATGTTGTTGTTTATTCAAACCATCAGAGTCATAGGTATGTCACAAATTGAATGAATTAAACATTATAAAGTAGAGAATTTTGGAGTTCCTATAGGACTGAAACATAAATTTAGTTTATAATTCGGGGAGGGGCTATATGCTAGTAGATTTTTATAGTAGAAAGACCCAATCATTATAGTTTTTGTAGGATTATAATTAGTTGGATTACTTGCAGCTGACCCTAGTGGAGCAGGTGGTTGAATGATTTTATAGAAACCATCTCTTTCTATAAGGCCCCAGCCTTAAACATTAATTATTCTTGAGTTACTTCAAGAATACACGTTGAGGATCTTTTCAGGTTTAGAGTTTTAGAGAATTAGATCATAAAACATTCATTACACTCCACATTTAAACAAAGTGGTTACATAAAAGATAGTATTTATTTTTTCCATCAAAGGAAACTTATTTAAAATAAAACATGGGTTCCTTCTTGAAACTTCCTTGACATTATCATCATATCACGTAATTTTCCCTTAACGTGTGAAAAAAATTTCAAAAATATGGGATGAGCATAAAAAGCTCAGTAAGGGATATAAAAATATGGAACGGAAACATGAGTACATATATACATAAGAGTGAAATCATACTTTACCCATAAAACATAAGAACTTTAACATACCTAATAAAATCATGAATAAATCATAGAAATCATAAGACATAAAGGTAACTTGAGGCATTCATAACATTCTTACATAGGGAGTAACCCTCTTGGTTACGTTTGGAATACCCATCTCAGTATATTCCCTAAATATCTTCGGAAAAACCTCAACGTTTAACCCCTTCGCGTTACCCAGTGCATTGGAGAGTTATATCGGGCTCACCCGCCCTTAGTTTATCACGGAACCACCCGTCTTCATAATAATTCCCAAGAATCATAACATAATCGTATCACATAAAACATGCATAAAGGAAGCATAACATTTCCACTTTTCAATCACAAGATATCAATACAACACATTGATATAATAAAAAATTATGAAAACCATTTTCAATACCAAAATAAAAGAAAAGTAAAACATGCTATTTATTTAACATTTTTTTAAAAAAATTATGGCTTGTAGAGGATGCCAAAACTCAAATAATGGTCATGGTGACAGAGAAGTCATTTTCGCCGCATATGTACGACCAAAATATTCCCTTTTATCATTTAGTAAAAAGCTTCATAAAAAAATTCCTTTTGGATAAACATAAAAGTAAAAGGGTTTTATACACCGTATAAAAGAAGGTTGTGTATAAAACAAAAATATGCCTCAATGAATGGAGATTGAGACGAAGTCCCATACCTCTAGTCTGACTTGACTCGATCGCTCTTTAATCTCCTGAATAATAAACTTGAGTTAATTTCTACATATTTAAGAACCTTTTTCAAGTCCATTATTCCTTTTATATCACTTATTACCATGTTATGAACACTATGTAATTATTTAAGTTAACAACGGTCGTTTTAACGATCATTGGTACTTGAGTCAAAAATATGCTCTTTATAATTACAGGTTGTTCATGTATCCATTATATCCAGAGTTATACTCATGATTTATATATCTTATATATCATATATGTTCAGTATATACATGAATTTATAATATTACATAATAATTTAGAGGTATGAAATGAATTGCACCGTTCATGGAGACGGTAAGTCGTACGTACGCATGAACCCTACTTCCATTTCTATTTCATATTTAATGGAATTAAAACATAATGATACATAATAGTATTATAATTCCAGTATTGAATCATATATAATATCATTCAATCTATCCTTTATACATACCACATATGGTATTAACGAATCAAATCACTTTGAGGGGGTGGTATTCTGCACTTCCTAAAATGAAGATATCGTGTTATCCATAATGGAAACCATAAAGGTATGCCATAAATGAAAAATACATAAGCTTTAGTAAAACATAAACAAATTATATATCATATATAAATATAGTGATATCTTAATGTCCACCTTTGAAGGTGTTATATGAGTGTTGAACAATCATCGTTTCGTGAGGCAGAAATTCACCATCCATAGAAACAGTATGTTCTTTAACCATTAGATGTAGGTGTGTGTAAGTGTAGCTGGAATCCTTTTTATAACAATATACTAGTATATTGAAGATATTGGTGTTGTTAAAAAAGAAATGAATAAAAAGAGTTTAGGGGGTTGGAGAAGCAAAATGAAACATAAGAACATAAGAGAAGACACTACCTTTAAAATTGGTAACTCTTTGGGATTTGAGCTCAAAGGCTTCCTTGGGAAGACTTCTGCCCAAAGTGAGGCTTCTAGGAGTTAGAGAGGGATGTGGAGAGAAAAAATGGGCGGGGTTGGCCGAGCCAAAGGCTTTGGAAGTGTGGGTAAGGTGGTAGAGGTGGGGGCCTTTTATAAGAGGAGAGGAGATAAGGGTTCTAAATCCACCCATCCAATAGGTTTTTGACAAGTGTAGGTGTTATATTTTACATTATATTTTCATTTTATTTAAATCGTTAAATAATGTGGTAATCGAAGCATCATCATGGTGTCATAAATAATTTAATTTATTTAATGTCTAAAAATTATTAGAAAAATTATATGATATAGGATATCTTTTTATCTTTACAATGACTATTTATAGTCAAAAATATGACTTGTATAACCCCATTTAAAACTTGTTTTAGTAAAATAACTCATGTTTGTGACATTTTTATTTTAACATTAAATAAAGAGTTATTAATGTCATTTTCCTACAAAAGTGGCTCCATGGGGTCCCCAAGTTGACCCATGGATTGTCTTGGTCGGCCATGTCACATCCAATAAGGGTAGGACATGTGTCTAGGTCATTCCAAAATATTAAAATATTATTTTTACCTTAAACTACACTAATTACCTCTAATCACGATTAAAAACATTAAAGTTACTATTCACCAAAAAACTATTTTAATCCCATTGAACCACATTTTACTCCTTAATGACAACCACGTATGTCAGATTTTTGAAATTCAAAACACAGAGGTGGTAAAATTTCATTTAAACAAAAAATCAGTTTTTTAAGTACCACTTAGTGGTTTCAGTATTCATCAAAAATTGATGTTTTTCAGAAAAATACCAAAACATCACCCTAAGATATATTTGATATTCCAAATTCATAAATGATGTATATTTCTCAAAATTAAAAACATATAAGTTACATTAATTAATTTAATAATTAATTCCCAATGTCTGAACAAATAGCGTGTTTTTATGAAACATTAAGTACCAAAAGATTGACACCAGTTTAAGTCCAATTTCAAAGAGAAATTAATTCCAACGACCACTGTTGGATTAAATGGTAAAAATATATTCATGTTACAATTTAAGTCCAATTAAAAAGATAATCTAACCTTATAATTAAATTAGATGAAAAATCAGTTTTGATGTAAAATGCAGTATTTTTCACTATTCATTAAAAAATGAACATTATCAGAAAAATACCAAAAATTTATCCAATGTAAATTTCAGTGTCCAAATAATAAAGAATATGTTTATTTTGACAAATAGAGATTATAAAGTTGTCAAAAGATTGATTTAAAAATGGTTTGCCATCAAAAGGCAGTAAAACAATCTTTTAAAAATATTAGTGTTTTCTATGCTTAAGATTGGATTTATTCTCATTTTAAGCCTCTAAAACACTATCTAATTTGTAAATAGACATAGATAAAAATATCTATTATTCATCACTTACTTGGGATGTTACATCCTTCCCCCCTTTATAAAATTGTTTCCCTGCAATTTATTTACTTATCGAATAAGTGGGGGTATTTAGCCCTCATTGCTTTTTCAGATTCCCATATTGCCTCATCAATCATGTGGTTTTCCCACAAAACCTTTACCTGATGAATCACCTTATTCCGTAACACTTTCTCCCTATGGTCAAGACTCTGGACCGGATGTTCTTCATATGATAGGTTCTCTTCCAGCTGAACTACCTCTGGACTCAAAACATGAGATGGATCTTGCATGTATTTCCTTAACATTGAGACATGAAAAACATTGTGTACCTGAGATAAACTCGGAGGTAAAGCCACTCGGTAAGAAACAGATCCAAATCTCTCCAGAATTTCATATGGTCCAATGAACCTTGGACTCAGGTTTCCTTTCTTATCAAATCGTATCACACATTTCCATGGTGAGACTTTGAGAAAAACATGATCACCTACCTCAAAAGAGAGATCCTTCCTCCTGTTGTATGCATAACTCTTCTGCCTACTCTGAGCTGTTCTCATGTGTTTTTGTATCAACTAAACTTTTTCTGCCAACTCTTCTACCAATTCTGGTCCCATTAACTTCCTTTCACCAACTTCATCCCAAAAATATGGAGTTCGACAATGCTTCCCATATAACGCCTCAAATGGTGTCATCTGTATACTGGAATGAAAACTATTATTATAAGAAAACTCAACCAAAGAAAGATGTTGGTCCCATCTTCCATGATAATCCATAGAACAAGCATGTAGCATATCCTCCAATGTCTGAATTGTTTGGTCTGACTTCCCATCTGATTAAGGATGAAGAGATGTACAAAAATTTAATTCAGTACCCAATGACTTCTAAAGGCCTTTCCAAAAGTTATAAGTGAACCAGGGATCACGGTCAGAAACAATAGAGAGAGGAACTCCATGTAACCTGAATATATCTTTAAGATACAAACAAGAAAGTTGATCTAGGGAAAAAGTATCTCGTATGGCAAGGAAATGAGAATATTTATTCAAGCGATCAACAATAACCCAGATTGCATTATTACCTCGAGATGTCTTCGGTAATCCCACAACAAAGTCCATGGATATATTTTCCCATTTCCACTCTGGCACTGGTAAAGGCTGTAGCATCCCTTTCAGTAACTACCACTCTTCTTTAACCTATTGACGAGTGAAACACATCATAGTAAAATCAGCAATATATCTTTTCATTCCATCCCACCAGTAATACTCTCGAAGATCTCTATACATCTTAGTACTGCCAGGATGGACTGAAAACGGAGAACTATGAGCTTCACATAACAAATATCTCTTTAACTATGAATCATACGGCACACACAATCTCTTCCCAAATCTTAAAACAAAATCATTATCAATATTGAATTCATGCAACATACGCTTTTGAACCAGCTCTACCCTTTTCTGAAACTCGTTGTCTTGCTTCTTTGCTTGCTTAATTCTGTCTGATAGAGAAGATTCACTGATACCTGAAACAAAACAGATGGACATCATGCACCAACAACTTTTATGACAATGTTCATCAAATACATACCAAAGGATCACGTTCCAAACCCAACATTGTCAATGAATCATTACTTTTTCGACTCAAAGAATCAGACACTTTATTTGCTTTTCCCAGATGGTAATGAATTGTACAATCACAATCCTTGATTAATTCTAGCCATATCCTATGTCTCATGTTCAATTCTTTCTGAGTGAATATATAATTTAAAATTTTGTGATCGGTAAATATTTCACAATTTACTCCATACAAATGAGGCCTCCAAAATTTTAAAGCGAGAACAACATCAGCTAATTCCAAATCATGTGTAGGGTAATTTACCTCATGAGTTTTCAACAGTCGTGAAGCATAAGAAATTACCTGATCATTTTACATTATAACCTAACCAAGTCCTTTCAATGAAGCATCACTATAGATAACAAACACCCCATTCCTGGAAGGTAGTGCCAAAACTGGAGCATTCACCATTCTTCTTTTCAGTTCCGGAAAACAATCATCACATTCTTTTGTCCGGATAAACTTAACACCCATCCGAGTTAGCTTAGTCATTGGACTAGATAACCGTGAAAATTTTCTAACAAACCTTCGGTAATAGCCTGACAAACCAAGGAAGCTACGAATCTCAGTTACATTTGTGGGTCTTGGCCATTCTTCCACAACCTTTGTTTTTGCAGGATCAACAATTATCCCATCTTTAGAAACAATATGACCAAGGAAAGAAATTTGTTGCAACCAAAACTCACACTTGCTAAATTTCCTATACAATTTATTTTCTTTTAAGGTTTGAAAAATAAACCGTAAATGTCTATCATGATCCTCTTTACTTTTAGAAAACACCAAAATATCATCAATGAAAACAACCACAAACTTATCCAAGTACTCAAGGAAAATTCTATTCACAAGTTCCATGAATACAGCAGGTGCATTGGTTATCCCAAAAGGCATTACTACAAATTCATAATGGCCATATCTTATACAAAATTCAGTCTTCAGAATATCTATTTCCTTTACCTTCAACTGATGGTACCCCGATCTCAGGTCAATCTTTGAAAAATACTGAGCTCCCTGGAGCTGATCAAAAAAATAATCGATATGAGGCAAAGGATACTTGTTCTTAACAGTGATATTATTCAAGGCTCTATAATCAATTCAAAGTCTCATAGAACCATCTTTCTTTTTAACAAATAAAACAGGAGCACCCCATGGTGATGTTCTAGGTCGAATGAAACCTTTCTCTAATAAATCTTGCAATTTCTCCTTCAACTCTAAAAGTTCAATTTGAGCCATTGGATAAGGGGGTTTTGAAATTGGCTTAGCATCAAGAACTAAGTCTACAGTAAACTCAACTTCCCATTCTGCTATTATTCCAGGCAACTCATCAGGAAAAGCATCAGGATACTCATTTACCACTGGCACATCATTAATCTGAACAGTTCCCTTGTATTCAACAATATGTGCAAGGTAACATTCATTTCCATCTTTTACATGTTTCTCGACCTCTTGATATGTTATCAACAGTAAGGGTTCATTCTTGTACAAAAACTGAAATTCTTTCTAAAAATAATCTTCTTTATCTCTATAGTCAATCTTACCATGGTAAATAGAGAGACAATCCATACCCAGGATAACATCAAACTCTACTAGAGGTAAAACAATAAGGTTCGCAAGTAAGTTCTTTCCACGGATAAGGATAGGAAGATTATTATAAATTATTTTTGCCTCAACATTTTCCATATGTGTTTTTACCACAAGTTCTGGAGTCATTTCTTGAGATGGTATTCCCATTTTACTAGAAACGTTTTCAGATATGAAAGAATGTGTAGACCCCGAATCAAACAACACACTGGCATAATCTGAAAAAACAAACAAAGTACCTGATAAAACATCATTTTATGGCCCGACAACTGCTGAAGTAGTTGCAAAGGATTTCAACACCCATTTTTTCTTGTAGTCTAACTGCTTCCCATCACTAGAGCTCTTTGTCGGACACTCATTTGCATAGTGACCCATCTCATTGCACTTAAAACATTTCACTAACTGCAAATAAAATTTGGACATACCATCACCTTGATCTTTTTCAGTGCAATCACAAGCCTTATGTCCCAGCTTACCACATCGGTAGCACTTTCCAAAATTCAGAAGACATTCCCCAGCATGCCTTTTCCCACATTTATCATAAATTGGAAACTTAGCTTTCTTACCGTCAGACCTTTTTGAAGAATTACTTCCTTTCTCCTGCCACCTCAGTCTCTTCTTCTGATGGTTGTTATAGAACACTTGATCATCAGAAAATTCCATTTCCACCTTCTCAGCACATCGAACAAGATTTTCATAACATTTGAACTCACAAGAAGCTAAAGCCCTTTGATATTTTGGCTTTAATCCTGAGTAAAAAATATTGATTTTGCTATCAAGGTCTCGGATAAAATTTGGAGCATACCCTGCCAATCGAGTGAACCTTTCTTCATAGGAAGCCACTGAGTCTTCCTCTTGACTCAATTTCAAGAATTATCTTTCCAACCTAAGTCGAACAGCCTTAGGAAAATACTTCTCACAAAACATACCTTTGAATTCATCCAAGTCGAGAGCATCAATCTCATCAGCGTCCCTGATATTTTTAACCATCGACCACCACTGATCTGCTTCCCCCTCCAAACGGTAATTAGAAAGACTAACCTTTTGATTTTCTGAACACCCCATGACATCTAAAATCTTCTCCTGTGCTTTAATCCACCCTTCATCTAGCACAGGGTCAGATGATCCTCTAAATGATGGGGGATGTTGCCTCATGAAATGTTCCACCACTGACATGTTCGTCTGTCGTTGATCTGGCTGATCTCTTGCATGGATACCACCACCATTTATCGCTTGAGTCAACTGTGCCATTACTGTAAAAAACTATTCAGTACCAATTCAGACCATCTCAGGATGCTGATTCGGAAGGCTATTTCCTTTTGTATGCCTTCCTGGCACTGTTTCCCTGTTTCGTCTGCGGAAAACCATTCTGAACAAACATGTCTTAGATGAAGCAACATGGTAATCTTCAAATGTTATATCATTTCGAAAAATATTTTTGGGTAATCATTTAATAAAATTCTAACTCCTAAAGTTATCTAAACCGACCTCTAATACCAACTATAAGGCCCTAGCCTTAAACATTACTTATTCTTGAGTTACTTCAATAATACACATTGAGGATATTTTCAGGTTTAGAGTTTCAGAGAATTAGATCATAAAACATGAATTACATTCCACATTTAAACAAAGTGGTTACATAAAAGATAGTATTCATTTCTCCCATCAACGGAAAATTAATTAATATAAAACATGGGTTCCTTCTTGACACTTCCTTGACACTATCATCATAACATGTACCTTCCCCTTGACCTGTGAAAAACATTTCAAAAACATGGGATGAGCATAAAAATCTCAATAAGGGATATAAAAATACCGAAAGGAAACATGAGTACATATATACTTAAGAGTGAAATAATACTTTACCCATAAAACATAAGCACATTAACATACCTCATCAAATCATGAATAAATCATAGAAATCATAAGACATAAAGGTAACTTGAGGTATTCATAACATTCTTACGTAGGGAGTAACCCTCTTGGTTACGTTTGGAATACCCATCATAGTATATTCCCTAAATCTCTTTGGAGAAACCTCAACGTTTAACCCCTTCGTGTAACCCAATGCATTGGAGAGCTATATCGGGCTCACCCAACCTTATTTTATCATGGAACCACCCATCTTCATAATAATGCCCAAGAACCATAACATAATCGTATCACAAAAAACATGCTTAAAGGAACCATAACATTTCCACTTTTCAATCACAAGATATCAATACAACACATTGATATAATAAAAAAATTATGAAAACCAATTTCAATACCAAAATAAAAGAAAAGTAAAACATGGTATTTATTTTTCATTTTTTTTAAAAATATGGCTTGTAGAGGAAGCCGAAACTCAAATAATGGTCACGGTAGCAGAGAAGTCATTGTCGCTGCATACGTACGACAAAAACATTCCCTTTTGTCATTTAGTAAAACGCTTTGTATAAAAAGATTCCTTTTGGATGAACATAAAATTAAAAGGGGTTTATACACCGTATAAAAGAAGGTTGTGTATAAAACAAAAATATGCCTCAATGAAAGGAGATTGAGACGATGTCCCATACCTCGGGTCTGACTTGACTCGATCGCTCTTTAATCTCCTGAATAATAAACTTGAGTTAATTTATACTTAGTTAAGATCCTTTTTCAAGTTCATTATTCCTTTTATATCACTTAATACCATGTTATGAACACTATGTAATTATTTAAGTTAATAACTTTCGTTTTAACGATCATTGGTACTTGAGTCAAAAATATGCTCTTTATAATTACAATTTGTTCATGTATCCATTATATCCAATGTTATACTCATGATGTATATACCATATATATCATATATTTCCGGTATATACATGCATTTAAAATATTACATAATCATTTAGAGGTATGAAATGAAATGAAACGTTCATGGAGCCTGTAAGCCGTACGTACGAATGAACGCTTGTTCCATTTCTATTTCATATTTAATGGAATTAAAACATAATGATACATAATAGTATTATAATTCTAGTATTGAATCATATATAATATCATTAAATCTATCCTTTATACGTACCACATATGGTATTAACGAATCAAATAACTTTGAGGGGGCGGTAGTCCGCACATCCTAAAATGAAGATATCGCGTTTACCCATAACGGAAACCATAAAGGTATTCCATAAATGAAAAATACAGAAGATTAAGTAATACCTAAACATATTATATATCATATATAAATATATATAATCTTAATGGCCACCTATGAAGGTGTTATATGATTGTTGAACAATCATCCTTTCATGAGGCAGAAATTCACCATCCACAGAAACAGTATGTTCTTTAACCATTAGATGTAGTTGTGCGTAAGTGTAGCTCTAATCCTTCTTATAACAACATCATAGTATATGTAAGATACTGGTGTTGTTACAAAAGAAATGAATAAAAAGAGTTTAGGGGGTTGCAGAAGAAAAATGAAACATAAGAACACAAGAGAAGACACTACCATTAAAACGGGTAACTCTTTTTGATGTGATCTCAAATGCTTCCTTGGGAAGACTTCTGCCCAAAGTGAGGCTTCTAGGAGTTAGAGAGGGATGTGGAGAGACAAAATGGGAAGGGGTTGGTCGAGCCAAAGGCTTTGGATGTGTGGGTAAGGTGGTAGAGGTGGGGGCCTTACATAAGAGTAGAGGAGATAAGGGTTCGAAATCCACCCATCCAATATGTTTTTGACAAGTGTAGGTCTTATATTTTAAATTATATTTTCATTTTTTTTAAATCGTTAAATAATGTGGAAATCGCTCCATCATCATGGTGTCATAAATAATTTAATTTATATAATGTCTAAAAATAAAAAAAATACTATGATATGGGAAATCTTTTTATCTTTCCAATGACTATTTATAGTAAAAAATCTGACTTGTATAATCCCATTAAAAAATTGTTTTAGTAAAACAACTCATGTTTGTGACATTTTATTTAACATTAAATAAAGAGTTATTAATGTCATTTTCCTACCAAATGGGCTCCATGGGGTCCCCATGTTGACCCATGGATTGTCTTGGTAGGCCATGACACATCCAATAAGGGTAGGACATGTGTCTAGGTCATTCCATACTATTAAAATATTATTTTTACCTTAAACTACACTAATTACCTCTAATCGCGATTAAAAACTTAAAAGTTACTATTCAGCAAAAAATTATTTTAATCCATTGAACAACATTTTACATCTTAATGAAATCCATGTATGTCGTATTTTTGAAATTCAAAACACAGAGGTGGTAAAATTTCATTTAAATGAAAAATCAGTTTTTAAGTACCGCTTAGTGGTTTCACTATTCATCAAAAATTGATGTTTTTCAGAAAAATACCAAAACTTCACCCCAAGCTATATTTGATAATCTGAATTCAAAAATTATGCCTATTTAAAAAAATTAAAAACATATATGTTACATTAATTAATTTAATAATTAATTCCCACTGTCAGAACAAATAGCGTGTTGTTATGAAACAACAAGTACCAAAAGATTGACACTAGTTTAAGTCCAATTTCAAAGTGAAATTAATTACAACGACCACTATTGGATTAAATGGTAAAAATATATTCATGTTACACTTTAAGACCAATTAAAAAGATAATCTAACCATATAATTAAATTAGATAAAAAAGAAGTTTTGATGTAAAATGCAGTATTTTTCACTATTCATTAAAAAATGAACATTGTCAGAAAAATACCAAAAATTTATCCAATGTAAATTTCAATTTCCCAATCATAAATAATATGTTTATTTTGACAAATAGAGATTATAAAATTGTCAAAATGTTGATTTAAAAATGGTTTTCCATCAAAAGGCAGTAAAACAATCTTTTAAAAATATTAGTGTATTCCATGCTTAAGATTGGATTTATTCTCATTTTAAGCCTCTAAAACACTATCTAATTCATAAATAGACATAGATAAAAATATCTATTATTCATCACTTACATGGGATGTTACACTTTCAATACGTTAACATTACATAATATTTGTGGAATACATAAAACACTAAAAAAATATAGATAGTACTAGAATAGTTCATTTAGAAAAATAGAGTCATAAACACTAGTAAAAATGAGCTAAATAGTTTCCCACTATGTCCTTCATCACTAGAACCCTACTTAGACATATCAAACATAATACATATCTTCATAATCTTGGTTAAAGAAACATAAAAATGGGTTAGATTAGAAGCTCACTAAGTGTAAACAAAGAAGATATGTTTGAATAATGATAAGAATAAGGGTGTGATAACATGATAATGAAAATAGAAGATCATACCCTACATATCAAATATAATAAACATAAATCATGTAATAATGATATGTAGTTTATACAATATGAATTATAATAAAATAAATAAAATAATCCTTGAAAACCTGACATAGGAATAAAGAATTGATTGTTGGTAGAAATATAATCATATATAATTATATCAATAGTAGTTAAGGAATTTCTAGAAAACTATCAGATTGAAAATTTCCTTTACTGAATTGTGTTCAGACCCCATTCTTACCATGTGTTACCAATCTTAGTTCACTCCCTATTTTAGCCCTATAATAATGAACCATGAAAATATCTTATTCTAGACTTTTCCTTTGGAACCACGTTAATTTCTCATTCTAGTCATGTATATATCATGAGATATAAATATTTAACAAATGAATTAGATGGTTATTTAGGTCCCCCGATATCATAATGAAATAATACATACATGTTCCACAAAATCATAAATAATCAAATAATAACCCATTAAATGAAGTGGGTTTAATAAACTAAAAATCATACCATAAATTGTTTTAAAATAAAGTGGTTTTGTAATAATTTCATCAAATAGTAACCCGTGAAAATAATTTGGTTTCATATACATATAATCTATGAAATGAAGAAGGATTCATAAGCATATAATATTTTTATGAGAAACATATTTCTCAAACACCATAACATAAAACATAAAATATTATAAGAAATAATCTGATTAAAAACATTGAATATATTTCCTAGAAAGGAATTCATGACACTAATAAATGTTATATTATATGAAAAATAATTTTCAAATAACCATTTAAATATTTTCATTAGGAAAATATCCTTTCATATTTGAAAAATTAGTTTTAAAACATAAAACTTTTGGAAAACCATATTCTTTTGAAAAAATATTTGAAAAAAATTAAAATAATTTTTGTTTGAAAATTATCTTCAAGGATCAATTGAAAATATTTTTTGAAGACTTTTTTTTTGAAAACATTGTTTTTGAAATAAAAATGATTTCTGGCTGAAGAGGAGAATACAGTCATATTGTTCATAAATTTTTTATCTTTATTAAATTAACAACCATATAGGGAGAAAAAGCTACTAATATATGGATATTTCCTGAATAAAAATAGAATTTTTGATATCATTAGTTTTCTTCACAAGTGGATCATAATATTTTATCAATATAAGAAAAAAACATAAACAATATTGAATCAGGATGAAATTGTTTTAATAAGTACATATCACTTGATAACATTGTATAATACACTCCATGTAAAAAAAGGAAGTTAAATTAATATTTATGAATTACTAAAAGAAGGTGGTTCATGATATATCGTGTAAATTTGATATATATATATATATATATATATATATATCATTAAATAATATAGATACATAACAAAATCGGGGTCCTAGAAGAAGAAAATTGAGACAAAACTATTTTACCAATTTGGTAACTTTTGAAACATAAAACCCATGAAATAAAGATCATAAAATTTTTATTTGAATACCCATAAAGATAATTAAAATATTAATAAAATTAATACATGGGTAGTATGAACACCACAGAACAGTAATGGGTGCTAAATAAAGCATGTATCTCATGAAATTAGATGTAAGATGAAATTCCCACACATTATGTCTTGACTCTCTTCATACTCGTAAAATATTCCGGTATAATAAATTTAGGGTTATTATAAATATTTTAAATATGAATATTCATTTATATAATACAATTTATGGTTTTATAATTATAATATATCACCCACTTGTTAAAAATCATATGATAAGGTTTTACTTCGGGTAATATTCTCTTTGTTCATCGTATTTGTCTTAAATTGTTATATCTTTTTCTTTATTCATGTATCATGATTTTAAGAATGTATGAAATGAAATAAATATAATTTATATACAATATATTTTTATTATAATAGTCAGGATAATATATAATTATTAAATTTAATACTCCATTCATGGAGATGTCGTGTTGCACATATGCATGAACCTTGTTTCCATTTTATTATCATATTGAAAGAAAGAAGGTAATGAAATTCGTATATGTATATATTTGTGTGTGTATATATATATAATTATTATGTAGACTTAGTATGTGATATATATCATACAATTTTACTAAACCCATTCTTAATACATTCATTTTATTGTTTGAACGAATCATATCTCTTTGATGGGGCAGTATTCCACACCTTCTGAAAACCAATTTTCATATTTACATGAAATGGAAGGTATAAATATTTTTTAAAAAAATAATTAAAAAAGATTAATTAAATAATAAATATAATATATAACATATATAAATAGGTTTTCCATCATAATATAAAATATGATAGGTAGTAATGAAAAATGAAAATCATCATTTCATGAGGCGGATGTTCATCGTACTTGTAAATAGTATATTTTTTACGCATTATATAGAATTTTGTGTAAGTGTTAGTAAAACCCATAAAAGAAAAAAAATTCTAGTATATTCATGTTTTTTAATTTTTTATAAAATAATGTAATTAAGAATGTGGTGGTTATGGATAAAGAAAATTAAATAAAGGTGGTTGAGGTAAGGCATTACCTCTTAATCGGGAAACTCTTATTAGTTTGTACCAAAATGATTTGTTGGATTTCATTCTGTACAAGAGAAGGAATTGAGTATAATGAAATTATTTTTGTATGTATGTATGATTAGATCATATCGAAACCTAAGTGGGTTGAGTGGTGTTAATAATTGACGTAGAGGAGGCCTTTTATAGTGGAGGATAAGTGGCACTCTTTTAATATTATGAAAAATGAATTCCATTCACATTTTTAACATGTCCGGTGGATCCAAAAATGGAATAAATTATTGAAAATGGAATATAGAGTCTAAATAAGGCCATAAAATTTCTCTTTTAGAATTGTCTTGTTTTTTGTGGTCTTAAAACGATGGTATTGTCCTTATTTAAGATTAATTTTACATTAATAAATATAATTTTTTAAAATAAATTCACAAATAATGTAGGTAAAAAAACCAATATTTACATATTAAAAATAATAATTTATTTTCATTAAAAAATATTACATATATTTTCTCAAATTCCAATAAATTTATTGGATGAAATTAATTTAAAAATAATCTCCCAGTCGGGTCTATAATGCTGGTTTTTGAAGTAAGAAGGTTCAATCATTAGCAATGTTTTTATAATTAATTTTAATGTGAGACTGATCTCAATGAACTAAATTAGATTAATTTATTAAAATATGACCTCATTATACATTTAATCAAAATTGAAATATAATTTTACCATATAAAATAAATAAATGAAAAGGCAGTTATGATTTAAAATCTGAGAGTTTCACTATTCATCCAAAATGATGGTTTTATGAAAAATTAAAAAAAAATTAACCATAAGATAATTTTTACATTATAAAGTCAGAAATTTAATTTAATTTATCAAATTCAATTTTTAAATGTTTTTAATATAGATTTTATTATTTTTCACAGAATGAAAATAAATGTAGCTTATTTTAAAAAATAATATTTTTAAACATATAAGGACTTTACCAAAAAATAAATCATTCATTATAAATATTTTTTATTTATACCAATTAATTATAAAAAATAAATCAAAATTAGTTTTTAAAATTCATATAAATGAGTTTAAATGAATGTTTATAATTATATCATTTGTAATAAAAAATAATGTTTCATAGAAACATCGGTGTTGTATGTAACATATGCCAAGTTGGTGTTCTATGTAACCTATTCCAAGTCACTATACCATGTAACGTATTATTGTTAATTTTTCATGTAAAATTCACCATGTCAGTTCCATGTAATCGTAATTTTTAGATTATTTAATTATAATACATAAATAAAAATTTAATTTATTCATGAAAAAAGGTTTATAAATACTCAGGGTGTTACATTATACACCTCAAAAATGGAATTTCTTCCTCAAAACGATTCACTCAATTATATAAAAATGAGTATAATTTTTATTAATCATTTCCAAATGTTCCCACATATAATCTTCTAACTAGTAATTTCTCCACAAATCTGTGACCAAGTGAGTTATCTTATTTCATAGAAAATTCCCTATACCATCAATAATTTCAATTGGTTGTTCCCTCTAAGAATGATCATCCAATAGCATTACAGACTCTGAGTTCAATACATGTGAAGGGATTGGTATATACTTACTAAACAGAGATACATGGAACTCATCATGGACTTGAGAAATATTTGGAGGATGTTCTATGTTGTAGGCTTTAATCCCAATACAATCATGAATCTTAACGGGACAGGTATACCTGGGACTCAGTTTCCATTTCCTTATGAAATTCATAACATTGTTCCAAGATGAGATTCTTAAATACACTTTTTCATTAACATCAAATTCTAGATCACGTCATTGGTTAGCAGCATAATGTTTCTACAGACATTAAGCTTCCTTGATATACTCTTGAATGGTTCTTACATTCTTGAACATTTAACCATTTATCTCAGGTACCAACAACATTCATTATACAACTTCATCCAAACAAATTGGATCTTGAAATTTCATCCCATAGATGGATTTATAAGGTTTCATTTGAATTCTTGGGTGAATGATATTTTTGTTGGAAAACAAAACTAGAGGAAGTAGTTGATCCCAAAGTCCTTTGAAATCCAGATAAGAATATCTGAATAGAACCACTAGGGTTTATGTTCGTGTTTCAAACTGACCATCATTTTGAGGATGATAAGTAGTATTAAAACTCAATTCTATATCATGTTCTTAAGAAATTCATCAACATAACATTGAGGTGAAAATCCTTTCCTTAAATGCTAAAATTGAGTGTGGTAATCCATGAAACCTCACTACTTCCTTACTGTATATATTGGAAATATGATCCAGAGAGAAATTTTATCTCAGAGTGATGAAGTGTAATAACATAGTAAGGCGATCTACTACCACACATATAACATTAAACCCTATAAACCTTTTGGGTAGTCCAATGCTAAAATCTGTAGTGATGTTCTCCCATTTCTATTTTGGTATAAGTAATTGATTCAATATGTATGTAGAATTTTTCTTTTCATCCACAACATGTTGGAATACTAAGAACTGTTATAAAAACTCTATGATATCTCTCTTCATTCCATTCCACCAGAAATATTATTTCTTATCCCTATACATATTTTTTCATCCAAACTGAATTGAGAATGAATAATAGTTATCTTCCTCTAACATTTCCTTATACATATCAAATATGGAAGGAACACATTAACGATTCATGAACCTTATCATTCCTTCATGATCATGAATAAACTCAAAATCATTTCTGAAATTATTTTTAATATCATTATCTTACTTATATGCCTCCTTAATCATCACATTGATATAGTGTTGAAAATTAATTTGAATTTTCTTTGATTTCCCCATTCATCTGGATTGCTAGATAGATCTTTTTCAAATCTGAAAATATTAGATCTTTTTGGATCATTATCTTGGAAAATCTAGCATGATCCTTTAACTTGAAATCATCATCCACCTTTCTTGATTTCCAACGGTGGTTGTGTATTCAATAGTCATAATCATTTATTAACTATAACCATATTATCTGGATCATGTTCAACTTCTTCTATGTGAATATACATTTTATACATTTATTATAGGTATATATCTGACAGTTTTGTCCATAATGATAATTACTCGATATCATTAATGAAAAAAATTACTACTTATTACTCAAAATTATGATTTGTGTAATTTTTATCATGAATCATCAACTACCATGATGCATTAATGATAAAAATGTAATTCCTCATAAGAGAACATCCCAATCTATTCGTAGATGCATCACAATTGATGACAAACCCTGCTCTACTATATGGTAATGTAAAAAAGATCACTGACTAACCTTCTCTTTAGTTCTATGAAATTTCCATCACATTCATCAATCCATAGGATCTTAACACCCTCCCATGTTTACATAGTTAGAGTATTAGACAGTAATGAGATATTCTCCATGAACCATTTATACTGTCTAGTTAAAACTAGAAATATATAGATATTAGTCATTGTGGTTGGTCTAGACTACCATTCAATGTCCTCCGTCACTGATGGATCTACTACAGTATAATATCATGAGATTATATGACCCAAAAATGAAACCTTTTCAGAAAAATTTCAGACAATAAAATTCTTCATATTTGTTATCCTTAGTTTATTTAGTACAATTTTGAAGTGATCTACTTGATCATCCTTTAACTTCAAATTGATTAGAATATTTTTCTAATGAGTACCAGATTTTGTTCTAGGTAATCTCTTAAGTCACTATTTGTTAAAACCATGCATTTTGAAAGGGAATTAATCAGACCAAGACATATCAGTTTATATTCATAGTTTACTTACCATGAATGGAAATTAATATTGTCAATATCCTCCCTATTGACCCTCAATTGATGATATCCAAAACAATGGTAAATCTTTTAAAAGTATTAATCTCATCATAGTTGATCAAAAATTCATTAATGTGGGGAATAAGATACTTCTTCTTGATTATTATCTTATTAAGCTCCCGATAATCAATATAGAGTCACAATGAACCATCCTTCATTTTCATAAAATGAACAGGTGCATCCCAAGGTGACACAAATGTATGAATGAATCCATTATCAATATTTTATTAGATATTCTTCATCAGTACATGCCTCTTTATAAGGGCCATTCTATAAGGTGTCTTGGAAATTAGAGTTGACGAAGGTATACGTTCAATTGATAACTCAGCAATAGGTTTTGTTTTAAAGCTAGGAAAATCTTTTGAAAATACATCATCAAATATCCGAACAATTGAAATATCATCGATGTAGATTTCCCCTCATACCATTTGAGAAAAAATCCCATTTTAATTGAAATTATGACTCTTGAATAGGATGCAATCTCTACATGATGTTCATTCTTATCACCACATTGATGGATGATCAAAAGAGGGTTTGAAATATCAAATACAACATCTCTTCCCTAAAAATTGATGTGGGATTTATGCATATAAAGGAAAAACACACCTATTATAACATCAAATTCCATAAAATGATGAATCAGAAGGGTTTTCAAGAAGTACAGTCCCAAAAAAATTAACAAGTGACGTATCATATACTTTGGATTCAATCACTATAACATTAGGGGTTTACACTTCTAATTCAACCGCTAATCATTTTGCTTGAAATTTAACACTCTTATAAAATTCATCAGATATGAAAGAGTGGGTTGATCCATAATCAAACGTAACATTATAATTTCTCGAGAGTATGGTATGTGTATATATCATCACATCATTATCACACACCACTTGTAAGAAATATTGGTTTCCTAATATTTATCCTTGTCCATTTGCTTAAGAGGATGTTGATATCAATCTTCACCACCAACCCATGGGATCGGGTAGTGGTTAACATATTTCCCATTCTCCTTACACTTTTATTACTAAATAATGGATGGTTTATTTTGGGAAGATTTTTCTCCATTACCATTATCAGCAAAATTCTTCCCATCAATTTGACAATAAATTTCCCAGAATCCTTCTTTTCTGTACATAAAATATATAATAGACCCCTTAGGATAAATTTTTCATGATTATTCCCAAAATTATAGTATAAAGGAAGACCCATCTTCTTTTATCCATGGTTTTTAGAGTTTTATTTGAACTCCATAATCATTTTTGGTTAAAAAAATGTGGGGTACCTGAAACTCCAACCTCCATTTAATCCTTGATTTCACAAATGAGAAATCTATTCATTGATACTAAATTCTCATACAACCAAAACCCTTCTCATTCTTGACTTTAATCCATTGAAGAACATATCATCTTTTCTTTTGGGGTGGATGACACTTTCTGAAGCGTACATCATAAATCTTGTGAAATTATAGTCGTAGGAATCTATTGACTCATCATCCCTTTTATTTGGCACAAATATATCATTCTCCATCTTATAATGATGAATATAAAGAACGTTATTTCTAAAAAATATGTTCCTGTATTCACCCCATTCCATGGATTCAATTTCATCTTTATTCCTCTTATTTCTAATTATATTCCACCACTGGTCTGCATCAACTTTTAAATGATAAACAACAAAAGCTACATTCTATTGCTCTACACACTAAAAAAGTATTGTATAATTATAGTGAAACCAACCCATTTTTATCAATGAGTGGATTATATGACCCTCTAAAAGAAGGAGGATGTTTCCTCATGAAGGAATAAAAAAACTTGTTCCCTCATTTCTACATTTTGGTTTCTTCCATGATTCATAGCATCAGAATGTTGTGTGAGAAAAGCCTCATGATTTTTCATTCTAGAACTTATAGCATTTAGATGGTTAGTATGACCTTAAATTCAATATTTTTTGAAATCAACATTAATATGGTTCCATCATGATCTATTCATTAAAATAAATTAATAGAATAGAGTCAGAAATATTTATCATATTAAGGGACAACATAATGCTGAATTTACACTTAAAGGATGTCTTACTTATAAAACCATTATTAATAAATGAATCATTAATATTATACTTGGATATTCATATTCCAATTATATTTAAATCATTCATAATAGTTAGTGAAGTGTTTTTTATTCCAACAAAATAACCCAATGGGCTTGTCAAACAATGTGTACAGCAAGGTCGGTTGCCGTGTACTAGACTACCTCAAGATAGCCCTAGAACATATTGTCAGGTTTTTCACCAATAGATATTTACATGCTAGATCTGCATCCACATTCAATATCCAGATAGGGATGTATTTCTAGGAAACCACTAACTCAACCATTTAAAAAAATTCAACGATAATTTCTTATGATTTTACATATACTTATACTTATCCTTAGACACGTCCTTAGGGTTCAAACTATGTTTTTCACATTCTATATTCCCATGGATAACTAAAACTTTTCTCTAATACCAAATATAGTGACCCTCTATTTTCATTAATTTTCATTATATATTATTTTCAGAGTGAAAAAAATTTATAAAAATAAACACCCAAATACCATACTAGTATAGTGCATTTGGAAACATGGAAACATAAACACTGGCACAAAAATGAGAAACATCATCTCTCACTAGTTTTTTCTTGACTATAATCCTTCCTAGAAACATCAAACATAATACATATCTTCATAACTTGGGTGATGGAAACATAAAAATAGGTGAGCTCAGATGCAGTGTATGAGTAATCAAGGGAAATACGTAAGTATACTCATTAGAATAATGGTATAAGAATCTGATATTGAAAATAGTTAATCATACCCTACATATCAATTATCATAAGCATGAATCATGGAATAAACAATGGAATTCAATAACACATTAATCATAATGAAATAAAATACACATGCTATAAAAACATAACATTGGAATACAATGTGGAATTTTTGAATAAAAATAATCATATAAAATTATTTCTATTGTAGTCAAGGGATTTCTACCTAGGCAATCATAGTGGATAAAGTCTTTTTCTTAACCATATTAACACACCATTATATCCTTGTGTTACTGAACATGTGTCACTCCCCATTACAGTACTGTTATACAAAACCTTATTGGTTTCTTATTCCTGCCTGGTAATACTGAACAATGTTTGTTTCTTATTCCATCCATTTCATTCTCATAAGATATAAATCATTACATAATGCATTGGAGAGAGATATATGTCCCACCCTTCAAATAATGAAATCATACATACATGTGAAAAAAAATAATTAAAATTCATATCATAACCCATGAAATGAAATTGGTTTCATAAAAATGCCATCTGAATTTACATAGGTTTTATATTTAACCACTTTATTTGATTCCCTTATTTTAGAAATATTCTATCATTTTATGGCATTTTTATTGTATATTTCTAATATTTGAACAGTATAGCATGATTTTTTTAAATTTATTGAATATGAAAAACCCATTTACATTATAGTTGGATGTATTTTTCAATTTATATTTGATTTTTGAAATCTTTCATAGAATCCATGATGATACCCTATTGTGGTTTTTAGCTCACACCCTACTATTTCGTTCAGGTGTTTGTGGACTTTCGCCTTCGGAGTTCAAGTAGGGTTAAAGGATCTGTTGGGGGTGGATCTTGCTTTTGAACCATGGAATTGGTGGGTTGTTTCCATAGGGATGTGGGATGTGTTTTTCACTATTTTAGTACGTGGGTTGTAGTACTTTTTGCTTGTTTAAGATTTATTATGTTCTGGTAATTTACTCCCGGTGGAGTTTTCTTTTGTTATGCATACTGTATTTCTTAAATAATTTCATATTTTTAGTGGTAAAATCATTTCCACATTTATGTTATATGATTCTAGGTTCTAGTAGGAAACCAGTGGGGATTGGGAATTCCCTTCGGGCTATATTAGGGTCGGCTTGGTTATCATGTTACCAGTGTACTTGATCCCGTTTGGGACACATAAACTCCTCATCATGGGGTATTCTAGAGAAAAAATAACAACTATTATATGAAAACATAAAACCATATATCTAGATGATAACTTATTTATAATTATCAAATCATTTAGTGATGATTGTAGGATTCATGGAGAAAATAATTCGCCTCAAAGTGTGATTTCCAGGAATTGATGACCTGTTCAAAAATATATAATATTTTATTATCCAATCATGGAGAAAATCATTCTTTTTGTTTTATAAAAAGGATATTTAAATTATATATCGACTTTAAAAAAATTGTTTTTTGATATCTTATGATACATACAACATCACACCAAAATAAACTATAATAATTTTTTTAAGATAATCTATTATAATGAATGGTAAACCCAATGAGGGTTGAATATGAAATAAAAAAGATGGAATCTATATGTGGATTAAATTTAAATATATACAAAAAACAAATAACAAAAAATAATTTTACCCATTCATCTCCATGAATATTATGGCCCCAAGAAAAATTTGAAACAACGAAATAAAATATAAGTACAATTGACATGATTAAAGATAAATACAGGAAAAATATTTGTTAATAATTTAAGACAATATATTGGAATTTTATATTATCATTTTTTAAATGATCATTAGACACATAGATGTTAAATATATATATTTTTTATATATAATTTTTTCCGGAATACATATATTTAAGTATTATATGATATTATAGTAACAAATTATAAAGAATATTTCTCAAAAACACATGTAATTATTCAATGGAATGTAGTACATTCAGAGTACTTAATGTTTTAGCCGATAATTTTTCTACAAAAATCATTTTAGAGGTTTATTTTTTAATAATAAAAAGATATATTTTGAAATTATAGGAATTTAAAATGATAATTGTTTTTGAATTTTTTGTTTCATCATATCAAAATAATCAAAGGGTATTTTTTGGAATTTTTAGAATTAGATATGTTTGAATTGAACACTGAGAAATATTGATTTTAATATTTTATTACATTTATGAAATTATCATTATATAATAATAACATTAAATTATATAAAAATAGTTAATAGAAAAGATTGAAATTTATGATGTAATAAAAAGTTGAAAAAATATATTTAACATAAAAATGCATGTTTAACATTTTTTTGTATAAGTCATATTTTCATTGAAAAATTATCTTTTTTTCTTCCCTCATTATAAAGTTTGTAATAGGTTCATTTATGTTTTTATTCAGTATTATTGATATGTATGTATAGATTAATTTTACATAATATATTTTATTATTTTCGTATCAATATTTTACAATAATTTTTTACAATTTAATTTTTATGGTTAAAAATGATATTCTATAAAAAACAGTTTCCATGGAATTTTTTGAACATATATTAAATGTAATTTTTAGAATATAACAAATTGGATCATGAAATATGGTTTAAATATTTTTTATAATCATAATTATGTTAGGAAAAAAGTTATTATTATTATTTTTGAATAATTAATAGAATAAAAAAAGAAAATTTATTACCACAGTTTGGGTTAATATTTGATTACCTGGGGTTAAAGTGATAGAAACAGGTTATAATATGACATAAAAATATATAAATATTTTATTTCATATAGATATTGACCTTATCTTAAATAAAATATGATTTAATGAATCTACTTCAATAATAAAATGACTCTATATTAATTAAGTATTTTATGTAATTCCATGTGTGTCCATCCCCTCATTTATAAATGGGATCCTATTCTCTTCTCGGATTCACAAACATGGATCATTATAACTTATACACAACCAACCCAAAAACCATATGATATTCCATTAAATTATAACTCTACTTTTTTACTATCTTATTAAAATATTATTATGGATTAAGGTTTAATATAATGGTGTTTTTCCAATGTAGTTGATGTTAAAATCACATTGGATGTAATTTGGACTAGAGGTAAGGTATTTATATTTGAATAACAATTTAATTTATTATATTTATGATTAAATTTTTATTTAGGTATATTATATTATAATTATCTATGATACCAAATTTATTTTACTATAATAGGGTTATCTTTGGAGTTTAATTTATTTAATTTTTATTTTACTCTCTTTTTTGGTTAATATAATCGAGATATTTTTTTAGACAAAGTGACCTTATTTCTTCTATTCCCAGTTAAATTTTTATTCCATGATAATATTTCATAACTTATTTTCAAATTGTTTATTTTCAGTGATCAAATAATTATTTGAGTAATTTTCCATAAAATATTAATTTATTTTTACATTTTTATGATGGAATGATGATCCCATTTTTTGAATAATATACTTATGAATTTCAACCATAGGTGTGAATGGAATACAAATTTTAATGTTTACCACATTATTGTATCTTTTGGACTTAATGATACTGATTTTATTAGAAGGATACATTATAATTTTAAATTTATATTATCTAATAATGTAATTCTATCAACCGGTATACTTTTTTATATAGAAATGTTTTCAAAACAATTAGATATTTGTATCATGTTTTATGATTAATGAAAAAATAATAATTTAAAAATACATAAATCTAAGTTAGTATCATTTAATGAATCTTATTATTTAGAAGTTATATACTCTAATGAAAGAATATATTACATTTCTCAGGAATTCGGAAAAACATGATGTTTTATTTTTTACAAGGGAAAAATATTGACATTATATATTCTTTTTTTCATTAATAGATATTTTCATTGATAAGGTATTTAATTGAACATTTACACCTTTCATACGTTGATTGAATTAGATATAGTATGTTATAGGTAGGTCTTTTTATGTCCCATTGATGCATCTGTAGTACAAAAGAGAAAAAATATATATGGAAATTTTTTTCTGCTACCAATTGTTTAATGGTTTCTCGGAATAAGGCCTTGAAGGTAACATTATATATTCATCACATGAGTCCATGAAAATATTTCAATGATTGAATGGAATAAGGGAATCGTTGTATGATTTTGATGTCTAGAATAATGCATTCCACCATTATATTATCATTTATTATCATCCATGTAATTATTTATATTGTTATGTCATCTTGGGATATATTACACTTTTATAATTCAAGATATGTGGGTTATTTAATTATTATTTTTAATTGATATAATTTTTAATGTATATTTTTTCTATGAGAGATTAAATAATACTATTTATCTTTTTGATTATATGTTCCCACACATTAATATGTCTTCTATTCAATGGTATAAAATGAAGCGATATATGATTGATCTCATAGAAATAATAGAATATATTATAATTTTCTAAGTCAAATTAATATTTCAAATAAAACAAGTCTTTAAATTTCTGATTCAATGTTATGTGGCAAAAAATTGGTATTCAGTTGGAGTGTCTAATTTATATTGTATTTGTTTGATATGTAGTTTTTTTTTCAAAATTCTCTAAAACAATTCACATAAATAAAAAATATGTATTAATCTGAAAAAAAATTATTTTAGGTAATTATGGGTTGTTTAATATAAGGGTTTTTATAGTTCTATTAAAGGAAATGATTAGATAACTTTATATATTTGGATGACATCAAACATGATATATTTGGAATTTTACATACATTTATGGATTTAGAAGTCTATGGTTAATCATATGTTTAAAGGCATTGATACTTCTATTGATATTTTATGTGCTAGGAGTTAATAACATTTTATGATATTTTGGGATTCATTTATGGAAATATAAACTTGTTTTTTTGCTTGTTTTTAGTAAAACATTTATTTTAGGATTATTTTTCATATTTTTTCTACATAAGTTCAACTTTATTTATAACAAATAATTTAAATATGATGTATGATTTTATGGTTGTTATGGTTAATTGGATGAATGGGTTATTACCTATTGGAAACATTTTTTTAATATTGATAACCGTTAGATTGAAAAAGTGATTTCATGACTAAGTGATTAATGTTATCTTTAATGAAGTTATTTTTGTTGGGAAAATTCTATGACTAATGAAAATTGGAATATTATTGTTTTTTATTGGATGTTTTATAAAAAATAATGATTGAGTTATTTTTGTGAAGAATATATTGCTTTATTGTGGATTTATAGTGATTCATGTTATTTTTTGGAAAGATTAGCATAATTCTGAGTTTATATGATTTGGGCATTTAAATTTTAAGTATATGATATAATTATTGATTAATATGGTTGCAAATAATTTTTAAATTTATATTAGTAGAATATGTGATAAAAAGTAATTGATATTTTTTATTTCAACATAGTCAGGAATGTTTTGATGATTTCATGATTACATATTTCTAGAATGATTTATGTTGTACCTTAGGGGTCATTATTGAGGAAATAGATGTTATTATAGTATTTCCTTATATGAATATTTATTAATATTGGTTATTAGTTTATATTTTTTAATCTATTATAGCTTTAGAGAGGTCAGATTTGATATTATGAATTTTTTGAACTAATAATCAGTTAAAAGGGTTGTTTTAATGTTTCAAAGAATAAAAATTTGTCTTTGATATTAATTTCATAGAGTAAGAGATTATATATAAATTGAAACATATCAAATAAAAAATTAAGGATGATATTCCACTTATGTTAGGGAAATATATTAGGTAAATCTTTTTTCATAAAATATTTATATTATTGTGAATATAATTTCTCAAAAAAAATTATATATAAAATAACAGTCATAAATCATGGTAGTATTCTACAATATATTCTAAATTAGTGATCATTGGAGAGTTACATAATTTTATGAAATAATATATTTCATTATACATAACTAAAAATTTATTTTCTATGTAAAAAATTATTTTACTTTATTACAATTAATAAAAAATGGTGTGAAAAATTTCATATTTCAAGGAGTCACTTTTTAGAATAGGAGGAGAATGGGATACCAAGATATATAAACTTGTAATTTTCATTTAAATGAATAATATGATTGATATTTTATAATACATACATTATCAAATTGAAATGAATTATGATCCATTCAATAAGATAAAATATTGAAAGGAAATATAAAACAAATATTGTTTCAATATGTTCCCACATGTTTAAAATTTCATGTAGAGTAAATGATCATATATATACAGATACAAAAATAATAAAATGTTTGACAAAATGGTTATCCAAGAACACTACAGCACCAAATAAAACAATGAAAATGAATAAATAAATTAAGAATATAATAGAAAATATAAGTGATAGTAAATTAAATATATTTAAATGAAGCATAGACATATATATATTGGAATTTAATATGAATATTTGGTAAATGGTTGTTAGAAACAAAACCATTGTATATATATATATATATAATGTTACTTTATATAAATCAATTTTGTACATATAAATATAATTGGTATATAATTTTATTATAAAAAATAAAAAATAACATAATTCATAACACTTATATAATTAATAATTTATATAAAATATATTATGTTGATTTAGTGGTGATTTTTTTATATATATGTATATTAAAAATTTATATTTTTAAATTTTATAAAATTAAAATGATTGAAAAGATTTATTTTATTGTATCAAAATATAAATATTATCTTATATTAAATTTCTTTTTGTTTTAAAGAAAAATATTATTTTTATTTAAATAACTAAAAATATTTCTTTTAATAATAATTTCACTTTTAATCCATTACCATTATATAAAAAAACATAAAATATTATGAAACACTCTTACGGGAAATATATAAATTTATTTTGTATTATAATAAATTTAAAAATATAAACTTGATTATATAAATCTACTGGTAAAATTTCAAAAATAAATGTAATGTGTTTATTCAAATAAAAAAATTTGGTTCTTCCCTCTCAAAAAAGTATATAAAATGTTCCATTCGGTTTTCGTATAGTTTTAATTAAAAATAACCCAATTTTCATTTAACAAAATCTATTTAATTTAATTAGAATAAATATTATAAATTTTTTATTAATCAATATAATGATAGTTATTTCTCCAAAAAAACAACGCATTTTATAAACATATCTAAAATGGGAAATTTACAATTTTTTTAAAAAATTAATTAATAATGTTGTGTGAAATATTTCTAATCAACCAAATTTATATTATATAATAACGCCAATTTAATTTTGGTCATAATGAATTGTAGAAAAATAAAAAATATGTTTCCACTATTATGGATGAAATGGGTTTACAATGTGTTAAACTAATAGATATTTTTAAATATTCCTCTTAAAAATTCATTATTCAAACAAGTTGATGATATTTTTACCAAATATTATATAATTTTCAATTTATGACCTACTTGAGCCACATTCCCAAAAAGGCCTTATATAATTTTAATCAATTATGTGATTCCCATTTTTTCCCTCCTCTCACATATAAAAAAAATCCGCTTCAACTAAATCATTCAAAAAAATTGATGAATTTATCATATCCATGACCTACCAAAAAATCATCCATGATTCCTTCAATTTTTTGTAGAGTTTCTATTTTTTCTCATAAAATCATAGAAAAAAACATTAATGTGTAATTCAATATTATTTTTTCGAAGAATATGAGGTTAAAAGATCTTATGATGAATGTATGACATAAGGTAAAGGATTTATATTTCAATTCCATTTTAATAGTGATTTTTTATATGTGACGTTATAAATACATAAATTATATGATTCTTATCTGTTGAACCCCTTATTATTTTCTCCTTTATTAATCTATGGACTTTATATATTTTCTTTCTATTATCCTTTATTTGGAAACTAACATAATAGAGATAGTATTATAAAGAAAAACTAAACATATATATTTTTCTGCAGAACATATTAGTCTTCCATACCCATGATTTATAAAAACAATTCAACTATGCCTTTTCAAATTCAAGTTTTTGACTTCTCAGCCCAACTCACTTCTAAGATGGTGGTTTGAAATATGGTTCATGTGGCCTCTATGACGAATCCTTGTACACCAGAGGCTACTGACTGGAAGTTATTGAATATTAATGGTGAGATTGGGAGACTATACAAATTATATTAGAGTCACATTGAAGTATAATAATATTAAATTAATATACAGTACTAAAAGAATTAATAATAAAGACAAAAAATAGAATAATAATACAATATATGAATAGACAAAAAAGTTCCAACACTAATTCCATATGAAGATGTATGTAATGTCAGGTGTTATTACGTAGTAAAAGTAGTAAAAAATAACAATTGAAATGAAAAAACCACAGGGAAACTCTTCAAACATCCTTATAAAAATCCCGTACTTGGGCTCCAAGATCCCATGTACACCGTATAACAGAAAAAATATATATAAATAAATATAATAAATAATATATAATCAGGTTCCAAATGACAACCAAGTTGGTAATGAAATAATTGTCTTAGTAGAATGGAACACACAATGACTTACCGAATCCATTACAAGATATATATTGTAGATAAATGAGCAGGTATAGGTAGCCAAATAAACAAACAATGATGAATAATTAAACAACAACCCACTGATGTTTTTAAAGGGAACCTTGTTCCTATACCTACTTTAAAACAATACGAGGTATCTATTTCTTTGTGAATATCTTCCTAAATTAGGATGGGTCACCCAAATTGGTGAAATATTATACTAATGAGAATGAATCACTATGAATATAAAATAAACATAAATATTATACCCTTGGGATAACCGAAATCACTTCCTCATGAATAACTAGTATGTCACCCTCAGGCTTCGTGTGACTATGCATCAATCCCCCATGCATCCAACATAAACAAGTACTCTACCTTATGGAATTTAGTACCAGTGAACCTAGTCTTTAGGTGGTATGGAAACTTTCACAATTCCCTCAACCGTTGTGTGAATGTGTATCTATCCCATAGGAATCCGACATAAAAATATAATCCATTATTGGGAATCAAGTACCTATGTGTGATTCCCTTTGTGTGAAAATAAGAACACGAACAATGCCCTTATGTGTCCACATTAAACAAGAGTCGTATCATGATAAACTCAACATGCCAAACTGTACCGATCCCTCCTGAATCAATCACATTGATATCAGATAACCTAAAAAGATAAGAAATAAAAATTTAGAATTCTTGTATCAAACATACAATTTTTATCATCATATGACATGGTAGTCAATTTATAAAAAATACCATATGTCAAACTAATTGCCTTCATTAATCCAGGTACATAATTTCCTTAATAATTAAACCTTAAATGTTAAATTAATCATCTGACCCTATGGTTGTCATAATATTAATTAACCAATTAATCTAAGGTGATTCTCCCATGATAAATATTAAAATTCCATATTATTCCAATTCCAAAATTTAAGGTACAAATCAAAAAAATTTCCCAATTTATTAAAGTTATATATAATAAAATAGACCAATTTTTAAATAATTTAATGGATGTAGCACCTATCATGTGGATACAACTCTCATTCACCTTATACGTGGACCCAAAATAATTTAATGGTGATTTAAAAAAATAATAGATTATAGATTAATAGGGATTATTAAATCTATTGGTTGATGCCAAAGGAATGCTGATGTAAGCTCATATTTCACAATTACTACAAATAATTTCTTAGAGGCAATGATATTTAGTATAGACACCCAAAACAATTCTATTTAAATTATTTTATCTAAACCCAAAAATTAATTACATGAATAGAAACCCAACATGCATTTTCCATTTCATTGAAATACTTTTCAGTCAATCCATCAAAACATGAAAAAACATTAAAAAGGCTTCATGGGTCACTTAGGATGTACAATGGTTAATTGGGAAACTACCAATCAGGGTAATCACATTATCAAAGTAATCTATTATATTAAACAAACATTTATTTTTTCTTATCACGGATCTAGAGACGCATAGATGGATTAATTGACAAATGGGTATTTACCTACTTGGTTATTCATATTTATTAAACATTTTATTACATTTATAAAATGGTCAATGTACTTAGATAGTGTCTTGGTTCATTTAACATTTATTTTCAAGGGGTAAATCCATTGAATTACCCCTATAAGTGCCATGTTTTTGACATGAAATGTTACAATAGTGGCAATAAGGCCCAAATAAATACCAAAAAATATGACTAAGCAAGATAAATAAATAGAAATTATAACTATGATTTTTCAAAGTCAGTGAACCTCAGTTGGATGGGTTTTCTTTTCAAAACCATGACATTGCTTAGCAAAAAATCATTTATCACATTTATAAATGAATTCATGAAACATTTTAAATTCACATATAATAGGAATTTAATCCAAATACCATACCACATTAATTTAAAACTAAGGATGACGCGATAAGTTAATTAATTATGCATTCATAAAATTAAAGGGAAAAGGAATGGGTCCATGCCTCCAAAGTAGACTATGCCAAGCTGACGCATAGGAATATGATACTCTAACTCGATGTCAATACATAGTTTCATGAACATATGATCAAAGGTATATATATATATATCCCATAGAAGAATGCACTTATAACACTCTCTATGAGGGAATACATACATGAAAGATATATTCATTTATTTATATATATATACCTATGTATACGATATCATGTTTTCTAAGACTATCAAAACACACCAAAAAATTTATAGAACCTAAAACTACCTTGTGAACCTAAATAAATTTTTTGAAACAATGAAGTGGATGTAAACTCTTACCTCGGAAAGCAGCACTAGCCAAATTGACTAGAAAAAACAACTCTCTGGGAGGTGATTCCCAAAACCCACACATATGAGACCTGAGAATCCTAACGTACACTCTAGAACAGCAATAAATACAAGAAATCGAGGTTATCCCAAAACATAGTTTTGGCCTCACTACATTAGGCAATGGAGAGGCCCAAAATCAGCTAGAAACAGGGAGAATGGTGGAGGAGAAGACTCGCCTAGATGAATCATATGGGAACCATGATGAAGTCCATGGAGAGTGGTAATCTAAAAGGATTATATAAGGATGGGGTCGCAGGATGTATGGGGTTTGGTTAGGGGGTGTGTCACACCTATGGGGTCTTCCATATTGTTTTACACAGTGGGTAAGGGGATAAAGATAAATAGTTTTTTCATAAAACCTAAATCAATAATAATAAATATTATTATAATTATTATTATTATCTATAATTTTCTTTGTTTTTTTATCTATTTATTTTCATTCAATTTCAATTAAATTAATTTATATTTTTTAAAAAAACTCATCACGTTATTCAATCTCTTGAAATTAGGATCTGAAGCGGGGTTTGTAAAATGACCAATCAAGAAAAAAAATATTTATGTGGGTGATCATCCTCTTTAAGAACACATGACATCACAACCTTCCCACCATAGAACAATTCATCCCTAAAAATACATAGGTAATAATGTAAGATAACCTTATTTACAAGGGTCATGAATCTTTATAAAAAAATATTTTTTTACACGAATTATATGCAACATCAAGTACAATTTAGGAACACAATAATATAAGACATTTAAACTTAAACCATCACATGTTCTCCAACCAATACCCAAAGGAATCTCTTACCAAAGACTATTTTTCTAGGGACACAATCACATTGTCATCTTATTAAACAACTGGCCCAAGCTACTTCACACAATAATATATAAAATTAAAGTGGTCCAATTTCATGCCAGGAAACTACTCACCATTAGAATTTCCTATGTGAAACACCATTATGATTTTTTGAGGTTAATATCCCATTATTTTAGAAATGGTTAGATTATTGATTCCTCACTAACCTTATTTTTCATGTCAAAGCTAGCTATATATGAAAATCCCTAACAAAAAAACACTTTTCTAACCAGAAAACGTGCCAGAAACGATCCTTCAATGACTATTCCACTGAACATGAGAGACATTATGTCAACACTTTCTGAGAAACCATTCTAAAATTCACTTGACTTAGATAGTAAAAACATCAAAAAATAAATTATGATTCATTCTTCCAAAGTATATCACATTCACAATAAACATGTCAATTGAAGTCCATACTTGAAATTTCATCGTGTTTCATGATATAATAATCACTAAGCCCATAAGAAATTCCATGATCACCTCATATTGGAATGACTAGAGTGTATGGAACTAACTCAAGGTAGACTATACTCCATGTTTATGAGTGATAAATTTGTACAACTCCATATCATCCATATAAAAAAATTGATGGATCCTAGAGCGGCATTGTCCTGCATCTAATGATTGAAGAAATATATGGTATACATTAGTTTGTTGAAGGTATTCCTACATGGAAATCAATTTTTCACTCAAGTCAAACCACTCCTCAATAAGAAATACATATTTAGTGTGAAATAGTGTCAGATAACATTGACATCCCAAAAGCTACGCAAAAATAATTTCAATGAGAGTTAAACAAACATATATTGTCACTATTAGTTTTAGAAATCATCACTCCTCATTTATTGGTGTTTTATAATAAAAATCAGGACTTTTATAGCAAATAATCATTTATCGCATTAAACATTTAAATATGGAAATAGATAAAAATATAAATTTAATATTAATATAATCTTAATACTGCAATACATTAATTAAAAATCTATGTACGGTATGATATGTAAATTAATTAATGAAATCCTAAAATTAAATGTAAGTGGAAAGGGACCATACATCAATTATAGACAAAGAAAATATGACACATATGTATTTGAAGCTCTAACTCAACAATGTTACCCACATGAATGCATATACATTCATATATATATGTACCTCATAACCCAATTCATGTATTCCACTCTCCATAAAGAAATATATACCTGGAATATATGTATATATATATATATATATATATAAGTACCTTTGTATATGAGAATAGGTATTCAAATATTATCAAAACGCACTTCAAAAAATTTTAGTACCTCAAAACCACCTTATAATGATAAATATAATAGGGGAAAACAATACACTAGATGTATACAAATACCTAATATGATAGTAGAGTGTCTAATCAACCCGAAACACATCACCTTCGATAGTGAACAATAAATCACTCATGTAACAATCATGAGAAACCATTCATGGACGCTTGAATTAGAAGAAACCTAATAAATTTGGATTTTTCGACATCATATTTTCAGCCGCACCACATCGACGATTGGGAGGAAGAAAATTATCCTAAAAAGTGGATAAGAATGGAGGATGAGGCCAATCTCTATGAATAGGAGAGGTACCACAACAAAATCATAGGATAATGATAATCCAGGAGGAGGCCATAAGGGGGGATCACAAACTGTCGGGGGTTTAGCCTGGGGGTGTGTCACACCTAAGGGGTCAGCCAGGGGGGTTTCAAAACATGGGTAATGGGAGAATGAGATATTGTTTTTTATAAAACTAAAATAATAATAATAATAACAATTAGACAAATATTATAAAAACTGTACTTTTATTTTATTTTTACTACATTTGTTTTCATTACATATTAATTAAATTATTTTAATTTTATTAAAAATATTACATTGATGTGTTCAAACTCATTAAATTTAGGTCTAAATCTTGGTTTCTAAAAATGATAATCCAATAATAAAAATTCAAATTTCATTACTTTTTTTCTCGTAAAGAAATATGGGATATCATAAAAAGGTCATTGAAATTTAGTTTCAACCATATTTTAAATTCTTCTTAATGATTTAAAATAAATTTTCTCGACAATTTTTGAATGAGTTGTTTTTTTCAATATTTTCACAAAAAATAATTTTTCAAATTTTAACCAAAATAATTTATTTCCTAATTAAAAAAAATTCTTCTCATAGAAGATTACATTACATTTTTAACAGTTATATTTAGAGAATGTATTTTTATCAATATTTTCAAAAAATTTCTGCAATGTTATCAAAACTAAAGAGTACTCTTTCTCTTTATAATTTAATTGTTCGAATAAAATTTCTAATAAAAATTAATGACTTTCTATATCCATTAATTAATATTATAACTTATTTTGGATATACATTAATAACAACATCCACCAAGTTACTCTAAATGGTCTATGATCATGATTCTCTATTTGTAATGATGAAAAATATTGACATTACATAATATAGTATTAAAATATACATATTTATTTTCACTATTTATTGAATTCATTATCCATAATTTCATATAATCATGTCATAATACCTATTAAGTGATGGTTAGGGCCCATTATATCTTCTCTATGCGTCAATGTGTCTCATAAGAAAATCCATCATGAGTAATTATTTTATATTTGAGAAATTATTTTTGGTTTCTTGGTTTCTGTCCCTAATGATATGTATATTATGTCATGGAATTAGGCCTTTGTAATTTTCTATGAATACATGTCCGAAGGATTTCATGATATGATTATGTTTCCCCACATTATTCATTTCATCATAATGAAATTAATTATTTTTTTATGTGTGATTATTTATATTATTATTTCGTCTATTGATGTATTCTCATTTGATGATATTAGTTTTGTTGATTATTTTAATTTTTAATCTCAATAATATTATTCATGGTTTATATATTTTATGATAGAATTGGTTCATGAAAATCCATAATTATAATCTATCCTCTCCCACTATTATATGTTCCTTTCCTCAGGATACTAAGATGATATTAGTGAATGATTTTATGGATATACAAGAATAAGTAACAAAGTTATCAATATAATTTTTATTTTGAATGAATCATTTGTTAATGTTTATGAAGGATATTTTTTATAGAATAATATAAAAATGAATGGGGGTTTCCAAAATATGTATTAACGTTTTCATATTTATGTTTTTCACAAACACTCTAAACCTCTAAATAAAGAAAGATCCATAAAATATAAGAAAGTGTAACCCTTATTATAAATTAAGTAATTGTGGGTTTTATAAGTTATATGGTGTTTCTATTACAGTTTTATTTATCTTTAATTAAAGGGATTTTAATCACACATAACATGATGTATATAATATCTATCAAATATTAGTGTGATAACATAAAAAAGAAAAATTCAACAAAAACATCATTCCAAATCCATACACAATTCATTCAATTCTAATAAAAAAATAGTGTCACACACATTAAAAAAATTGAAATCAAATTAAAATAAATATTATTATTTTAAAAAAATTATTATTGAAAAACAACTAACAAAAGAGACACAAACCATATCCACATCACCTATACTCCAACAAAAAAACCCCATTCATAAATATCACTTAATTTTTTAGGATTGATCTTCCCCAATAATATAGTTCTCAAATGATATTTTGGTCTATATAATATCGATGATTTACAGTTAAATAATAATTTCAATTTTAAATTTTTTATAATATTTTAATAGTGCATGTTTTTATAAAATCACATTTCCATTTTTTTTAATATAATAAAAAATTCTATTAGATTTCTTATTATCTATATAATAATATCATAGGATATACATTAGTTTATTTTTTATGTTAAAATAAATATTATTATTTATATTAAAAAATTATTTTTGTTTCAAAATTAAATTTTATTTTTTATTTTTTCATTCCAAAATCCCACATTAACATAAGACAACATATGATTATTAGATCATAGAATAAATATTTAAAAAGTTTATACACTTAAATAAATCAGTAGATAATATTTCACAAAAAATGTTTTTTGAAATTTGTATAGATAATATTTTAGTGAATATAATGTAATATATTACTATATTTAAATAAAACTATTTAACCACCAAATTTATATCATTTATTTTCCCAAAATATTTACATTATGAAAAAATAAATTATTGTACAAGAAGCATTTATTTCATGAACAAAATTACATTATTGGATTACATTGAATTTAATTTAGTAGTAATATTTCAAAAAAGATCATTGAAAATAAAATATTAATCACCTGAAATAAGGATGTGTGAAAAACATAATGAAATTTCCACACCCAAACATAATGATAGAATACCTACCACATAACCTCATTACATTTGACATATATATTTTTATATCTATAGATTCTAGTATTAGAAAATTTTAATATCATTAAGAGAAAATAATTTATAATATAATAAAATTAATTATCATAATTATGTTGTAATATTATCTTAACATAACATAGAGTAATTTTTATTAATATATCTTTTTTATTCATTATTTGTTATATTTGAATTAAAGAAAAAATTATTTATTTTTATCTTGTTCTGAAAATGTTTTGTATATGTTTTATGTTATATTTTATATATAATAATATATATTTTTATCTTCCCTTTCTTATATTTTATAATTTTATATTTTACATGATAAATTATTATAGGGTTTTTAATCCATAAATTAATGTTAATATATTATAATAACTCATAGAATATAATATTAAATAAAAATTATTATATGAGGAATATAAAATTATCCATGATCCATGTAACGAGGGTAATTTATTTTTTATTTATCATTATAATTATTTATTTTTGAAAATTTGTTATATTCATCTTGGTTTATAATAACAAATTTTATATTAATTAGTTTATAAAATATTGTGTTTATGTGAGTATATAATTTGGGATAATTATATTTTTTATTGGAAATATTTGATATAGAATATAATTATTGGAATTTACAATAAACTTAGTAGACCTTTCATTCATTGTTTATTTTTTATGTTCCCAATCGATCTATGTAAGGAAATAGAGATGGGGGGATGAATTAGTATACGAAAATTCATACATAGTTTTAAATTCTTTTCATAGTAATCCAATATTATTAACATAACCTATATCTCAGTTATGGAGTATGTATGTTTTTGTGTTCTCTATATTGTTACCACTAGATTGAAAGACATAATAAAAGAATAAAAAAATATCACATGGGTATTGATAAGGTTCATCCTCAAAATTCAACATCATTCCATTTACAATTTATGTTCTTAGAATAAGAGTAATAAATAGTATAATTAGAGAGTGGTTATTGAATAATGAAGTATGTGATCATACTTGAATTTTTTTAAAAATTTTCAGAATGTTAACCTTATGTCTACTGGATGAGTATAATTTTATTACATGATTATTCTGATAGTAACTACATCCATATAGTTCCTTATCCTCTTGTTGGTATGGTGGAATTTATTATACTGTAACAAAAAATCATCGAATCCACTCGTTGAACTATTATAAAACATATATAATTTATTATTATATTTCACTAGAAAAACAATATAGAATCTCATTTCTCATCAAACTGATCATAAAATACGAAAATAATTTAGAAATAAATATGCAAATTAGTTTTATTGAATAATCTCAAAAACAATATGTATATAAATCTGAATAGCCTAATTTTTAATAATAATATCGACTATAATATGATCATAATTAAATTTATTATTGGTACCTTATAATCTCAACATCTATACATTATGTTTGTGTGTCCTATAATAATAATTGATGTATAATTTTATTCTCTTCTCTCATCTTAATTCTTCGATGATGGTTGTATTGTTTACATTTCACAGAAGCCAATGGATCAACAATTCATTGATTTATAGGTTTTCATAAATATCATATAGATGTAAGGATCTAAAAAAAATTCTCACATATTATATAACGTATATTTACTTTTATTTTGAATGTAATTTCTTATACGATTAAAGAATGTATTGGAATTTTAGAAATGATATTATTTTCCGTTTAAGATCATTTAAAAAACATTATCTCGAGCATATTATTTTTTATTAATACAATAGATGTATAATTATTTAATAGTAAATTAAGATATATTTTCTTTTTAACACTTCAAAAAAATCTATATCAAAATAATTTCTAAATGTGCACGAGATTATTTTCACAATATCAATTTATACTAATTTTACTTTTACATTTCATCAAAGTGATTATAGGATTAAAAATTCATCTCAATATAGAAATATCATAATGGAATGATCCAAATATTTTCATAATGTTGGTTTCACCCTATGGATGTTACGGTCGTACCTTATGGTGATTTCTGATATACCCTGCATAATCATTTTCATGTAAATTTAATTCTCAGATGGTTTATTTTACTCTATAAATATTTATGGTGTACCATAAAATGAAATAAATTGTTACCTATTTAATTATTTAAGTACACTACCAAGCATAAACATATAAAGCATATGTATATATTACAACCACAACTATGTTAACGTGGAATATTATTCTTTTGGATTAATTAAAGGGTACCTTCTAACTGTTACCCTAAGTCTTAACCATAACAGAAATTTTCTAGTTGGTCCAGGTTAAACCATCATTATCATAATGGAATATACCCATGAATTCCTAGAACTACATCATATTGTTATTGTATAATAATATATTGTTTTTAAATAACTCTATAGTGTAAAAAATCGACATTATGATACAAGGGAACACTATTTTTTTATTTTTAAAACAACACAAGTATTATAAATGAGTTGATTTATTTCTTTTCTTAGGGAATATTTATGTATTTTGTTCCAATGGTGTTATAAATCCATGTGTGATGTAAGGTTCTACAATATTAAAGTCTATGTTTAAGGATGACTATATTTGATATCGTATAATTTAATAATAGCATAATATTTAATGTATTTAGAGTATTAGTGTATTCACATCCAAAATCAAAAAATAGTATGGAATGGAAAGAGATTTACAATGCAAATTTTCCAATATCCCACTAATCATTTCCCTTAAGGTCACCCTACCTAACATTCCACTATGTTCCCCCACCTAGAAATTCTCTCTAAGAATCTCCCCATTCTCTCTCTACCAGTGTTGACCACTACTGGATCTCCGAACTCCTCCTCATTGGTATGCCATAAATATGGGACATATCTCATTAATGGACAACATCTTGGGTGGTGTTGTCTTGGGGATTGTCTAATAGTTTTGGATTTTATTTCATAACCTAATGTTATAAAAAATCATCCATTTTTTAAGAATTAACTTAAAAATAATTTTAATAATTATTTGAACCTGAAAAAATAACTTCTATGTTTCAAGGAGTGGTATTAGTCAATAATACACATGTCATGGTAACATCAACATATTTTGAGGAATCATGTGAAATATAACTAACTTATACATAATTATTCTTCTACTCATGTTGAAATAATCATTTGCATAAATAAATCTATTATTATTTAAATCAACTATAACCATTGTAATTGATTGTTAAATATCACACATTATTTTAAATTTCTATACTATCTTATATATTAATATAAATATGTGTGAAATATGTAACATTTTAATCTCCCCCTTATAGAAAAAATAAGGACATATATAAAGATGACATTTCACACTTTTTATCATATAACATCACCACCCATTTTAAAATATTTTTTAAAAATTAATCTACTAAGAGATGGATTATCACGCCTTGTTTCCTTAGTTTTGGGACATTAGTTAATATAAAAATTCCCATGGGTTAACCAACTATAGAAAAACCGATTGATTAAAAAGTGATGAAAATGACCCAAAAACATTAAAACGCATGCAAAATGATTTTATATTTGTATTAATTAAATAATATTCCACAAATTATCACTTACATGACTTTTTAAATTTTCAATTTCAACCAAATAATAAAAATACCTACTCCCTTTAACTAATTATAATAGAATATTAATCCATATCATTATTATGAATTCATTATAAATCAATATAAATAAATAAAATTTTATTATATTTACAGTTTCTAGATTCTTCTAAAAAACACCATTACTACTCTCCCACTGAAAAGACACTCCAGGTTGTCCTAACCAATGCATATTTCTTCAATTTATTATCATCATTATATACAATTCTGAGAATGAAACATAATAAAAAAATAAAATAAAATAAAAAATTTGTAATAGTTTTTCCATTTCACTCTTTCCATAATTTTTCCATACTCTTAATTATAAAAAATCATCATTACTCCCCCCAGGAGGAAATGTATCACCTTAATTGGTAGCATTAAATCCCATAAATAGAATAATTTTTTTTATTGAATTAGATGGAATATTTTTTTCCTACTATGAACATAATGGTTGAAAATACCTTCTCATCTATGTTTATCATTTCACTATATCCTTGAATGTCATATTAATTCATTCAGATTAGATTTCCATATCTTTTATTTCATTATGAAATAAGAAATTCAACACTATTTGTAGTCATTTTTTTTGGGGATTTCCATTTTTTATAAGCCATTATAAAACAAATATTTTCTAATGAACTAATTATTATTACTAGGTTTAATTATTTTGTTTAAATTATAGTAATGTTTTTTTCTCAATGGTTATCTGTGTTGAACCTTACAGGTAGATCTTTATTGGTTCTCATATTATTATTTATTGAAATCCTATCATTAAATTTGAACTATTTATTGATAATTACTTATTTCAATTTATATAATACATTCACAAGATCCCCCTCTATCATTTTCTCATTCTCTAAATCAGTTGGCCACTTAATAAAACAATATATTTAAACTAGGTAATTTTATTGGGAATTTCAACATGGATTTACAGGATTTTTTTAATAAAATTAACCATTTTGTAATATTATCGTACTCTACTTATATTATAATTATAACTTCTCCCATTTATTCATATATAAAAGGTTTTTTTCTTAAATATATGTTGTCTCCCCATTATTCATAGTAGTAACTACTCATTAGTTTTTCTATAGATCCATTATTTATCTTCGTGGGAAAATAATTTACTTAACAATCCTCTACTGTATTACCCAAACCTAAGCCAAATGTATTTCCTGATACCATCATCATTATTTTTTTTATTAATTTATTATTAGCTTCTTTAAAATTATGTCATTACATTAAATAATCATTTTATATATCCCAATCACATTTTGTATTATGTGACACATAATTAGTAGTTTTTAAAAATTAGCAATATTATTAATGACCTCATTGAATATATTTTTTATATATTTTTTATAAAATAATTTTTTTTTCAAGATTGATTTATCCTGGTAGATTATGGTTATTTCATACTATTATATTTTCTTCATTATAATATAGTATTTTTTATGTTTTTTAAATTCACATATTATATAATCAAAATAATTTCTTATTCTTAATCATGTTACCACTCCAATAATACCTTATAAACCGTGATATCATTCTCTAGACTAAATACCATCCAAAATATCTAAAACTAAAAGTGTTCAGTTTGTTGGACATTTTATAAAATAGATCAGATTTTTTTGTGACTAGCCTATTTATACATTATTATATACATTGTTAATAAGTTGGTTGGATTGTCACATTTTTTTAATTTATAAATTTTTTTATGATTTTGAATTTAAACTTTAACTCCTAATGAAAACAGTTCAAGCAAAAAAAATTATGTGGTGGATGGTACCATTTATATCAATCTTATTTTATAGTGTTCGTATGATAGTTTCAAACATATAACACCCCAACCCAAACCACTACATCAAATCTCATAGTGCTACATGACCTAATTCAATCCTCCATATCAGAATGAGGATGTTGACTAGTGACTAGGGCCTATAGAATGATGTGGGATGACTATATATATATGACTAGGAGAACATTAGAGTTAATATATTGATAAATAGAAATAATCAATAAGTGTAGATGTAAAAAAATAGGCTTCAATGTGGAATCAAAATATAATTAAATAAAATCCCAGGTAGTCAATGTATGGACCGTTAGTTAATGAAAACCAAATAAAAATAGATGGATCTAAACCATAGATAGGAAAAATGGAGGAGTGGTGGAATCCAACCCACGGTCCATCTAGCATCATCTATTTCCTTTGGGTAGAATGTTATACCATCCATCATCGGGATCTCTCCACAACCGGAAAACTCTGAATGAAATCTACAAGCACACCAAAAAACATGAGTATAATGTGAGTATGTGACTCAATAGGACACCACGAATGGACCCTAATAGATTTTAATAAAAATACATGGGTCTACCAATAATGTGATACGATATAGATAAAAAAAATAATATATCAAAAAAATATCACCTTGTGTGAAGCACTCAATGACTATATCTTCATTCTTAAACACTATAATTGAAAGAAAAATAATCTGTTTCTTGACACATCCTTTTCCATGGGGTATATATAAAACATGAATAACATTTTCCAATTTACAGGGTAGAAAAAATCATACATCATGTTAATTGAAAAATACCCCTTGGGATGATATTTCAGGGGCTCAACCTACATGCTCAACTATAAGATAGATGAATATTACAATATTATACAAGAGGAAAACAATTGATGAAATGTTACATCATATAAAAAACCTCATAACCAAAAAGTTTCACTTGCAATAAATATATGAATAACCCTACCATGAATATTCAAAAACACCACATCTTGTAACACATGAAAAATATGTATCAAAGGATAAACAAGCATACTAAAAATAGATCAATAACTAAAATAAAACATGATCAAATGCCAATGTATTCTTACCTTATGTGAAAATATTTTAGTTATTGAATGAGGAAGACTATATGTTTAGAAAACCCACAATCTTCTTGAAAATTTTCTTGTTTTTCAGATTTTAAACTCTAGGGTTGACATATAAGAGTATCAACATTAAAAAACATTATGAAACGGCATTCTCAATATGTAATATTCACTACTTTAAATGGTCTTGGTTTAAGCACTGACTAGATGAAAAATACTTGAATCTTGATTCAGATTCTCTCAAAAGAATAAAATACTCATGTTAAAGAATAATAAAACCCATATACACATCCCTGAAATAGAATATCTAATTTATTTTTTTCAATAATAAGATGAGATAATTCAACATTATTAATGAAAAACATACAATTTTTATAGGATCAAACTATCATTTAGGACTCAGATGGTGGATTTATAAGAGGAAAGGATAGTCTAGAATAACATGGTGGGGGTTTAGGGTTCATGGAGGGAGGAACATGGTTTACTAAAAAATCATTTGGGTACATAGTTCATTATTCTCAATCAAATCATCTACATATTCTATGAAATTTTTGTATTCACAACATGAAATTTTTTATTAGATGATACGCACAAAGAACATATTGACTTTGAAAAACATCGCAAATCCTATTCATGAAATTAATTTAATACTCACTTAATGAATCAATTTTTCATTCTAAATTCACATTCATGGATTTCACCCAAAATCCCTTAACATCATGAATATTCATTAATATTTAAAACCTTTCATTTATCTTCAACTTGTAGCCTTGGATCGATTTCCTTCTCCAAACACCCCAAAAAATATTACCATATTTATTTTCACCCAAACAATGTTAAAAACTTATTAAATTTCATTCCATGGTATTTGTGATGTTAAAAATATCCCACATTAATGAATTATCATTCTCTAGATTTCCATCTAGAGGTCTCTTAGAATAACTCGGGCCACTTCCCTTTCATGTCCACCTCTCACTTCCATATCTCTCCCTGAAAACTAATGTTCTTCTATAGGATTAGAACATAAGAAATGATAATTCCTCATAACACTATCTATCTTTGGGGTAATATATTAATAGGTATCTATATAATGTATGCATCCAATTTCTACTCAATAACATTGTCGTCGAGTACATGTGAAATATTGGGTTGATACATCTAATGTTGATACCAAGGAATCCATTATGTATAACTTGATACCACATAGTAATTATCAACTAATAAACAACTATTATAATGTTTAAATTTATCTAGAATAGACCAACATACTTATGTTACATTCCATACCACAGAATGAGTTTATGGCCCAACTGAGGCTACACCCCCATGAAATCCGCGACACACACTATGAACTCCAAGGGTCATCTCTTCTATATATATTATAAATATTTCGTTTTCTATGTCATATTATACCATTTATTAATCGAAAAAACTATATATATGGTCTTATGAACAATATTTGCTCTAAAAATGAGGATTCACCTACCACATTCCATTAGGGAGGTGACTGAAAAGGATTCCCAAACAGAGCCTCAAACAACACCATTTGAATCTGGAATATAAATCTTTTATTGGATGAGAACTCTACAAAATATAATTTTTCATCTAATGATCATTCAAAATAATTAAAAAATTCCGGAATAATATCATATATGAACTAGAACATTTCATATGATTTCTCATTAGACTAGGGATCAATGTTTTTACAATGCTTTATCTATTTATCCATCACTTACTACATGACTTGTCCCAACCATGAGTTAAATTGGGTTTCTATATAAGATACCATTATCTATGGTACAATATTAATCTTTATAATAACCAAATAATAGATATTTACTAGATTAATTACTTAGTTAGTCTCCTATAATAGTATAAATTTTCCACCACTGTAAACTGATCTGCAAACACCTAAAGGGTGTCTCGACCTCTCGTTGTCCAAGGAATTCCTTCCATTGAGTCTTTCATAACCCCAACCTAAATCCACCATGGTAAATAAGAGTATTGAGTATATATATATGTTTCTTATTCTCATCATTTATCCTATGAAGCTTTAAAAAATGAGAGGCAAAACATGTGATCTCTTTAATCATGTCCTTATATTAGAACTTCCTCTTTTCATCAGGATACATCTTGGTCAACCCCATGTGTGATACCCACTATGAATCATTAGTGGGTATAACCACCTCCACTCTTGTGAAACATGGAACTTTCTTCCAATCATGAACTTGAATAGCAGCAAGTATACCTAAATCCCAACAGGAAAAGAGAAACATATTTAACATCTCATAATTTTTCCCACATTCAATAACATTCTCTTGACTTTTCTCCACTCATTAAATAAACATGGATGTGATTACTAAGGTTTCAGAAACCATTACCAACAGATCCTCAGTTATATCTTCCATATTGTCTTTTGATAATTCCACAAACATCCATCAGACTACTATTTTTAATTCTCCCACATACTCTATTTTTCTTATTTCAGTTTCTATAACCACATTTACTTTTCGTGGAGCACACTCCATATTGATAAAAACACCTAAAAATACTCTACCCATATTATATTATAATGATATAGGTCATTCTATGAGAAACTTTTTATTTTACTCTTTTCGTATATATAAATGAAAAATATCTCACTAAGGTGGAATTTTCACCAACATTTCATCAGATATACTATATCCACTTATTCTAAATTTTGAGTAGGTTAGTTCCAATTTTGGGGTAATAGTTGGCAAGGCTCATAAAAAAAGCATAATATTGCTCCAAATGAATAATAGTAAACGGAATAAACATCTCTAGACTTTGGATGGGTCAGGATCGATGTTTATTTCAATATTTTCTCTCCAATAAGAATACTTCTTCATATTTATTCATTAATTTAAAAATTATCCATGTGTGGAAATTATGTTAATGGGATCATCCAAGTGAGAGAAGTCATTACTCAATCTCTTATAGTATGAAACTAAACTAATAAAACTAGGAATTTCAAATACATTCCATGGTTCAGGCTAAGACATAAAACATCATCATTCCCTAGATCAACTATTATTCCCTGTTGTGATACCATGAGACCAATAATCCACAACTCATGTTTCCATAAGTGTCACATCGAGTACATGTAATAAAACTGATGTGCATGAAGTACACCTGACACAATATGTTGGTTTCTAGAATGTGATTATATCATCATGGAATATTTAACGATGTAATCAATTAAAATAATTTCAATGGATAATATTTATTGGTGATAGTTAATTTTTATGAATTCTTTAAACATAGATAGTTAATTAATCAATCCAATATGAATAATGAGATACTCATACAACATGTTCCTGCTCCTAAATTATATATTCATTATTTCATCCTCTATGACCTGATGTTGATGGGAAAAAGTGATCAATTCTAGATAAATAATTTTAATTATTTAATAGATTAAATCAATTGTAAATTCATTGATATGAGTAAATATTTTTCCTAGTTATCTGATTCATCTTCTTGTAGTCCCCACAATGCTAAATAACATTATCTTTCTTCATGAATAACCACATGATTATGCTCAAATAAGTTGTTCCAAGTCAAATGAATCCCTTACACTCAATATTTATATATGCTAGCTCATTCACTATCAACTCAGTAGGTGTTATGTAATACAATTCAATAAATATTGAGTTTTCACCATAAATTATATCAATAACCTATTCTACTCCCTTGTATGGAAACCCCCATGATACTATATGAAATATCATTTAGGTATTGTTATACCTAAAAAATTAATGATATTTGAGTGAGAACCTAATCCACTATGTTTATCATACTAGCCACTTTCACTAAAACAACCTCTCTTATACGTGGGTCTGCTCCCTCAATGCTTTCCTCATCATCTCATTCACCAATCATGAAAAACATTTCCCCTTTATGTGAATAAAATGACTCTTTTAATTTATTTACATTTTATGTGTGTATAGAAACAAGTCAACTAGTCTATAAAAATGATCACATAAAAAAGTTTCATCTCTATAATTGTAAATCTTCAAAAACGCCCAAAATAAAAAGAAAACAGGACATTATATACATATATAAATATGACATAGTTTACATAATTGGGTTTCAATGATAGATATTCATTTAGAGGACGATTTTACCTATACATATATCCTAGAAACAAGATGTTAAGATATGAAGAAATAAAACAATACTACGTTAAATAATGATATTGATATAATAGAAGATATTAGTATTTTATATAAAAATATGGAAGATCTCACTCTAGCATAATTTAAATCCCACTCATCAAAAAATTCTCTAACATTGACCACTATATGGTTTTATAGAATCACATAATTCAATAGATCTAACTAACCATGTCGGGTTTTCGACTTCTTCGTATGATATATACCAACAACATGGCCAACATTAGCTAGGTAGAACCAAAATTCCTTGAAATATAAGATCATAATATGACTATTATTTCCACACCAGTGAAAATTCATTAGCATTAAAAGATATTAGTTGATAAAATAACCTTTCCTAAAAATATTATAACAACTTGTAGTGTCACCCCTATAGATGATGTAAAAAATGATCATCCCTTTAATAATTGTCAAAAAAATACATTATTTTCATCCATTGAATTCAAATTCATTCTCTTAGAATGTTTCTGTAGAAATAAAATAGAGAAGTAAATCGTCGTTATACTAATAGTAGGAAGACTCCTAGTAGTCCCCCCATCAATGAATTTCTCCATTATCAATTCATAATGAATAATAATAAATTTGGTGTCTAAAAAATTACTACCCTTTCATCTCAACTATAAGAAGTTTATAATATTGAATATCCTCTTTTAAGATTCATTATATGATTATATAATAGAAATATAAGTTATATCTGAAGGAATATTGAGTAGGAATAAAAAATAATCCTCCCCTAGTAGATCTACGTAAACTCCATATAAATGATCAACTTGGATTAATCAAGGAAAAACCTATGAAGTAAAGGTCCCTGATGGTCACCCGTTGAATAACTTCCCATCCCTATCCTATAACATGACATCCCATCACCTTCAAACAATATTTTGAAGAATAATGGTAAAAATATTAACCATCTAATCTTCTAGGTTGTCAAGATGTAAAAAACATCTCTCAAGGAATATTATCTAGTCTATCGTATCCTATGGCCTTTGGTTCCAAGGATGTAAGGGGTGTGCTAGAGCTAGAATCGACATGTAGATTTTCCCATTATCGGAATACCCCCATTTGGTTCCCCATCCTTGAAAATGTATCTTCTGATAGGTTTATCATCATATTGCTTCCATTTCATAACCCATTACATAAATTATGAGTGAATTCAAAGTTACATCCTCATGCACAATAATTGGTGAAAATGCGTAGGTAATATGTCCAAATAGTATAATTTACCTAAATTATATATCCCAACATAAAGAAATGAAATATAATAAACAAGGGACAGTGGCAAGAAGACCATTTATAGTTCACAAGAACACAATATGGCTTAAAAAAGGATCCACCTAAGATGTTACCCATATGAACAAGAAATAAACCAAAATAAACTAACTGAACCCCAAATTATGCATCCAAAACGTGCACGTAGGTCACAACCACAAATACATACACTCAAAAATACATTAAAAGGGAAAAATAATGAATTCCAGAATATAACTCACTACATATAATTTCATAAACTCTAAAAGGTTTTATGTATTTTGGATCTATCAAATGCAATAAAAAATTATATATAATATTTGAACCAATATTCCTATCATTATTATTGAATAAACACTCTAATATATATAATTTAACATTTCAACACCATGTACATCACCCAAGGTGAAATTAATAAATAATAACATGAAAAAACAAAAAAAAAATAGATTTACACAATATGGAAACATGAAGGTGGAAAATTAAATGATAGTGATGAAATAGAAGAATTCCCTTAGTCGAGTGAGAACCATCCTATAATCTATAACACTTATACAAAATCAATTCAATGAGAAGAAAAAATATAGTGAAAAAAAATCTAATGATACAATTTTTTAATTAAGTAGTTGATGAATCAAGATATCTAACCTCATTGGTCTATGTAAATACATTTTTTACCATCCAAACACACCATAGGTGAATACCCACATGGGTCATATACAATATTAATGAGTATCTATACATTCTTGCACATGTTTATTCACTTTGATTTTCCTCACTCACACAAAACCAAACAAACAACCTAGTATATCTCCTATACTGAACAAAATCCTAGGAAAAACTATTTTAACAATATATTTACAATTATGTTTGATACAGAAAATAATTGTTCTCATTGTGAACATGTTTAGTAACATTTATCTTTTTAATTAATTATCATTTTTCAATGTTAAAAAACTGATCAATCCACTTGTATGGACAAATTTTTAAAATGTACTTCCCTCTGATGTTTATGTGGAAGAATCATTATAATCAATACTTCTAGATGTTATGTATTGTTCTTGTTAAAACGTCATAAAAAACAGAAGTTCATGACTCTGTATATTTATGAAATTATATTCTTCCTCTACTAATAAAAATATTTCCTACCGTGCTATATTCTACTATTTCATTTGTCCATCACAAATTTTTCTTGATTTTTATAGAGGGTTATCAGGATAATTTTTTCATTTTTTCTAAAATGCAAAACTGTTTACATTTATCATTGATTGTTATATAATAAAATATGATCTTTTTATATTGATGATATTCATGAAAAATTAATTATACCAAATTTTCATGAACATTAATTTACAATTTTTCATCAATTATGGAAACATTTTCATTGTAATGGAAAAATAATTTAACATTTATTCTATATAATCTATTACAGAATTTTAATTTATAAATTTCTATCCTAAAGTATAATTTTTTACTCAAATTTATCATCTAGTTGGAATTTTTCTTCAAGAAGTCCCCTAAGAAAATCTAGTATATTTGTCTCTAATTATAAGAACTTCTCCATACATAATCAATATTTTTAGATAATGATTATCTTTCAAACATTTGATGGATATTTTTAGATTAGGTTTTTATGGAATTAATTAATGATAATTGTATAAATATCTAATATATTATAAAGTGAAAAAATCTTCTCAATGTCATTTTTCAAAATATTTAGAACATTAAAATAAACAATATGTTTCCCTTTTAAGATATATATTCCTTACATTCAACATTACTTATTATTTAATCTCAGGGATCCTTAAAAAATTTAAATAATTAATAAAAATATGGGATGAAACAAAAATATATTGGACATATATTAATGATAAAGATTAATTATAAATGTTAAAAACATGAAAACCCGTAAAATTTTAAACTAATACATTTTTTCACTATATATATAAGATAAATCATATCCTCATGGAAATAAAAAAATATCACCAATAACCCCTTTAAAACAAAAAAAAATATAGGAATCAAAATTAATAATATTTCTAACATGATCTCAAAAATGTTATTAAATTTTGGATCCAAGTTAAATACATTTGATAATCCTTCTTACTTATCTCTATAATTATATACATTTACGACAATGAGAGTTACCCATTGAATTGGAGAGCAATATCAGTATTAACATTCATAAAAACTATATTTTTCTACCATAATATATAATCCATATCTAGGTAAATCATAATAATAGATATTTATAATTTACTACATCATTTTACAAAATTAATTAATTCACCTTGTCATTATAAATCCATTGAAAAATATTTTTAATCTATAAAAAAATACTTTCAATATTATCAAAAAATATACAATAAATATCCCATTATATTGAAAATTATTTAAAATAAAAAATTCCAAAAAAATAATTCAAATAAATAAAAATGAAAATAAAATTTAAACATGTAATATAAACATAAAATCAACCAAAATTCATAATGGTGGGAAATTATATTCATTCCCAAAAAGAAAACATAATGGTTCCATTCACACCTTTCCTAAAAGTACATCATTTGAAAAATAAAATTAAGAATCCTTTTTAATGTAACACCCTATGTTTTTATGGACAATTATTTTTTAAAATAAATTAAAACTGAAATTTTTAACTTGTAATTCACAATGTCAAAATTTCCATTCACACTAAATCAACTTGACATACATTACACACAACACTGGGTTATCGTATGATAAACACAACACTATGAAAAGATTTTGTTCAGTGTATAAAATAAAAAAGGTAATATTGTGTTATATGAAACACCAGAGGAAGATTACACTACACGGAACACTGATTTCACTTTCTTTACACGCAAGAGAGACCTTCCTTGATTTCTTGCGTAGTACACAATACCGAGTTTCACTAAACAACATTATATTATTAATACATAATTATTATATGGTATATAAAAATGTTTTTAAGAATATTATTAACCACATTTTGATTTTAACATAACATTAACATTCATATAATGTATTTTTTAGACATGGTATAAGAAAAAATTCAATTTTTCGTATAAAATAAGTATTTCTCAAAAAAAAATGCAGTTTTCCCGCCATTTGTTGGAGCACCGAATTTAAATATAATATTTAACACTTTTATATATTTTATAGAAAAAATTGAAATTCTTATATGTCAGATGAAGTTAAATATTTAATTTGGTTGATTTTTTGGAATGTTTCTGATTAAATTCACATTTTAATTAATAGTGAAAATATTGCAATTTAATTCAAAACAACCTTTCCATATAAGTAATTTATATAGTTAGATTATATTTTTAATTGGGTGTAAAGTGTAATTAGACTATTTTTTTCTCATTTAATAAACTTTTGGTCATTTTAAGAAATTTCATATTTAAATTGGACATAATCACATGTTATTTTTTGATTGTTTTATTTCATTAAAATGACTTTTCTTATTTTGAAAACCCGAATTAATTTTAAATTAAATTCTACCAATTATGTGTTTTGAACTTGTAAAAATAGATTACATATTTCTTATTATAATGTACAAAAAATTTAAATATGACCCATTTTATTTCTGAACATTATGTATAGCAACATCAGTAATAATTTTTATTTACCCTGGTTAAATTGTAAATGAGTTAAATAAGGGTAAAAAAATAATAATGCTATAAAAAAACCTACAACATGTCATAGTACTATTTAATGAGTACTGGGCGACCTGTAAAACACTTGGTACATATATTTGGCCTCTATGAGCCACTTGGGTGTGATAATAAAATATTATAATAATTAATTTAATGTAAAGAGAAATATAACATAAACATTTATATTTTTACTAAAACAATTTTAATGTGGGGTTATATAGCATATATCTTTGAAGATAAATAATCATCAAAAATATATTAATATTTAATAATACATGGTATTTTTTTATAATTTATTGACATTTAATAAGTAAATGTGTTTATTATACAATGACGATAGAATGATTACCTTAATATTGAAGGACTAAAATAAATGATTTTATTAATATTAAAATAAATCTTAATTCAAATTTTTTATATTAGAAACAAAATTTTTTATAATATTTATATGATATGGATGGGATAATTATTTTTTATAAGGAATCATGTTTTTATGACTTAAACTATTAATTACTAAATAATGTCAAAATTGATATAAATGGGGTTTTAAATCAAATACTGTTAAATTAAATTATATAATTATCATAAAAATCATAAATTTTGAAAACATACTTTTATAGTGTTAAACATTTAATAAATTATCCACTTTATGTTCTCATGGAATTTTATAGATTCTATATAAACTATATTGTATAAAAATAATAGAAGACTTGGTAAGAGTTAATTTAATTAAGTACGGGTTAATGCTAAATGATGAGGTTAAGTTTTTGTACTAAACATGTCTCAAACCTATTGATTGTATGTATTTGTAACTATAATCATCTAAGCCTAAAAATCTATAACATTTATTCTATTATAATTAGAAAATCGATTTATGATAAAATAATATTTCAAGACTTTCCTAAAGTGACCATCCTTCCTCTAATAAAAGACCACCCCATCAACCCACTTACTCACAAATATAAAGCCACATAAATCGCCGAATTTATTCTAAAATAAGATCCCTATATCCCTATATTCCTCCATGTAAGAACATTTTGGTAGAAATCAATCCTATAGAGACCTTTTATTCTAATCAAAATTAGATACTTGAAGAAGTGGTAATTATTTTATCACCTCTTGAAAAATTCATTTCTTCCTATACATCCTATTATTATGTTGTTTCCATACAGAAGAAAGAAATATTTTATATTATAAATGTAGATATCTTAATACAATTAGGGGAGAAACTCATACATCCTTTTATCCATCCAATGAATAACTATATCACCATGCGTGTATGAGTACGACTTACCGTCTTCCCGCCGTGGTATAATTTGTTATTAAACAGTACATAATTTTTTTTGGGTATAATGATACACATAATGGATCTAAACAAATAATATAACATGAAAATTATTAATTATAATTAATATAACATCCAATTCTATACCATTTAACAATTAAGTAAATGATATCATCGTCTGTGCGTACGTACGACCTACCGTCTCCACAATATGAAGGCATTCATTCAAAATGATCATTAATAAAACATGATTATATACATGGATGGGATGAATAAATATGATATATATTATAATAAGAACAATTTTTAAATGATATATCTCTTACTTATGAAGTGGAACATGAACTTATCCCCCAAAACATGCTTAATAACACAAAGTTGTTAATATCGAAATAACGACTGATGGTGAAATGTTACCAAAAAACAGATGATAAAAAAATCATATATGATATCATAAAAATTAATAAGATTCTGTAATAAGTCAATAACAATATTTAAATCATTATACAAGAGTTTCAGATACATACAAAGGATGTCTGACCTATGGTAGTGGATAATTTTGCAATATCATTATTATTCGATATTTTTTATATATAATTATTCACTAGTGTATCATTGTCACCCACATCCATGATTCCTAAATATGTAAGACAATTTTTATTCCAATAATTTTTTTTAATGTCAATTTTACCCATTGGTTAATTTTTACTAAACAGTATGAAAGGAATATTTTTTCGTTAATTGATACAATGTACTTTTATTACATTTTTGGAACAATTATGAGGAGTTAGTTTTTTTAACATTTACGACCTGAATGGATTATTAAACACTCAAGAAACATTAATTCCATTACTCTTAATTTTAATTATTTAAATTTTATATTATATTAAATTCTTCTATTTTTAAATTATTTTAATTTTGAAAAAATAAAATGTTTTTTAAGAAGAAAAGAAATATTTTCCTCAAAGATTAATTTCATGTATTTTATTAAAAATATTATCTATATAAGATGACATAGGGTTATTTTTATATCCCTATTATTTCATAGATTTTAATTTAATTATAATGGAATTAATTTTATGAAATCTATTTATATAATATTGATTATTATGGAATGATGTTAAAGAAACCCATTTTTTGTTCCTTTGATTTTCCTATAATGAATTGTTTATATTTTTGATTCCAAAGTTTGAGTGATTTTATTATGAGATGGGTGGAACTTATATATACCTCTAATGAATTTGGTAAAGATTTATATCTCACAAGGTAGACATAACTGAAAAAACAAGTAAATCAAATTCAGTAATACATGGCTGAAATGGAATATATATCTAGTTCAGTAATACATGCCTGGAATGAGGTGTAAACTAGTTTCAATAATTGAATTTTTCTACTATATTGGTCTGGGATATGATACTTGGCTAATATGGACATTATTTTCAATTCTTATTTGTTTTCCAAAAGTTCATGTTATATGCCAATTTTATCTTGTCAAGGATAATGTTAATTTGTTATTTATGCCTTACGAACTACTAAGATTTATTTTATGACTCAGGATTTCGATATTCAAAAGTAATGTTCATATTTTTTTCATCAAAATATTTATTTTGGTTTTTAATACCTTTAATGAGAACCTAATGTCACCCTTTCTTATGTTTCCTGTCCTCTAGTTATAAATAAATCATTTATGTAGGTGTACTAATGGGGAAGATCATTATTGGATATGTTGAAGGTCTTCCAGATGTTAGAAGAATGTATTCTATGATTCCAAAGGAACTATACTATAACAATCCGTAAGAGTTTATTTGTAAAATTTAATGACTATTCATCCTGAATGATGTAATATTCATATACATCATTGTTGGGTAGTTTTAGATTGTATCACATGAAAGGATGAGTCATCCTTTTGAAACTATGATGGTAAAACATTAGTAAGATCCCTAGAGATATTTCTAATGGATTTCCTAAGGATATGTATAATTATAGGCTGTATTCCAAGAATTGTGGTCATGATAAACAATAACCAATTTTTAACCCTAACATTCTAGAGATTGAAAATACACCCTTTGATTATGTTGTTTTCCAAGTATGATTTTTCCCCTCATACTCTTTTATTTTGGGTTTTAGAAAATTTTTATAACCCTATGGAACTGAGTTGATGATCAATGAAATGGGATATGCAATTATTGTCCTCCTAGACAAACAAATTTTATGGGAGATGTAATGAAAATTTTTATATCTATATTTACAAGTGTTATGAATCACTCTAGACATACGAATGGGAAGATAAGGGAACAACATTCTATTGAGTCCTTCATGAGGTAATGTCCACATTTTCTCAGTGGTTCATTTGGTTCAAATGATGACGAATAATGGTTTGGTACCATTGAGAAGATTTTTTCCATCCATCTCTATTCATAAAATGAAAAATTCATTTTGGGTGTTTATCATTTAGAAGGTGAAGTAGACTAATTCTGGACTTTAATCAAGAATATGATGTAACAAGATGAAATTAAATCAATGGAATGGGAAAAGTGAAAGAACTTATTTTTCAATAATCATTTTCCTCATATTATTTAAAGGAAAATGTAATAGGAGATCCTTTTTGTTTTGAAAAAGTATAATGAATCTATTGCTTCATAAAAGTAAAATTTTACAATACCTGGAAGGAATGATTTTGAATTTATCATGCAAACTAAATGTAAAGTTGATCAATTCATAAATTGATTAAAAATATGTCTTCAAGGGGTGTTAGCTAAAAGAGACATTAGTTTCCATGATGATTTTTTTGATGTTCTATAATGGTTGAAATTGAAGATGGTGTTACATAGTAATCTCATGGTTTTGATAAGAAATGAAAGATGAAGTTCAGAGGAAAATCACAAAACAATGGTGAAAATAAGAAGAGTGTTTTTATGATCAATTTGTGGGAATAAGCATGGTGGTGACTATCTAAAAAGAACTAGATAAGTTTTTTAAGTGATGAAAAGAATGTAATTGGGTATTTGAGTTCTAAAGTAGTGAGAAAAATGTTTCTAATGATGTGAATAGAGAAAATGCTACAGAGAATGCGGCACCCACAAATCAATGCTACAAGTGTAAGGAAATGGAAAATTATGCTATCCAATTCCCCAATATAATCTTTATTAATGATGATTGATTTAAAAAAACCTTTTAATGATAAAGAAAAAGTAAAATAAAATGTGATCACTATGGGTGATGTTGAGTTTGAAAATGACGTGGCGGAATGATTGAATGTTTATGTAATTGGATTCCAAAATAATTTTGTAGAATCATGTTTATTTTATTATGGAATAATTAAAAATCTCTATAGTGGCCTAATGTTCTTTTCCACATGTATTTTAAAGTATATGTTGAGTGGTACTGGTAACCATGAAAAGTGATTGAGGTAATAAGGTGATGTTTTTAGAAAACACATGATTTAGGTAAGGATGGACATTAATATGTACACAATGTCGAGATAATTATATTTGGATAATTGTATGCTGTATAGGAATAAGTAAAGTTAATGATATTAGTCACCTTGTAACTAGTTAAGTATTAATTTACGTAGGGTTCATGTATCTCATATGAATATTATATCTTTTTGGACATAAGAATAAGAAAACTTGCATGTTTTCAAGAAGGATATTTGATATTTCAGTTTGTTACCATGAGTTAATGGAATACAATGAATAAGGTATTCACATTATTGGAATGTGACAAAAAAATAACTAACTTATTATATATGAGAGATAAATTATAAATTTATTTCGTTCACCTATTTCTAAAGATGTAAATTTTTAAATTTTGGGAGGATTGGAAGGTTATCCAATTATGGATTGTATAAGTTATACAATGGTTGATATTAGTTATATTAATGAATGTTATCACAATAGTTTGACATATATATATTTTATAATCAGGTTTATTCATTTATTTATACATATTTAATGAGATATATGTAACACCCCAAACTTCTACGGTACGCTTCTCTTTGAATAATGTGATAGCGTGTGTTGTACGCAACACCGAGTTCTAACACACCATAACCAATCAAACTAGCCGTTATGAATAGTAATACCTACCTTTTGAAATTATATATATTTTATATTTCAAAATGGACTTCATTTTTGGATTCGGAATATCGAATTTAGCCTAAGGTGAAATTTTGGTACCTTTCGGATAACTTTAATATTTTGATGAATAGTGAAAATTACTAAATTTTAATTAAAAACAACTTTTTTAATCAAAATAATTAATAGTGATAAATTATGAATTTGAGTGGTTTTAAAGTATATTTGGAATATATTTCAACCATTTAATACAATTTTGGTCATTGGACATAATTTTACAATTAAACCGGATATAAACAAGTGTCAATCTTTTGATAGTTATTATCTCTTAAAAACACGCTTTTGTTTTAACAACGGGAATTAATTTTAAATTAATTCCTGCCACTTCTGTGTTTTGAATTTTTAAAAATGGATTCCATATTTGGAATCAGTATGATCAAATTGTGTAAATAGGTAACTTTTATTTTTAGACATTTTGAATAATTACTTCGGTAAATATTTTATTTACCATGGTTAAGGGTAAATCCGGTAAATAAGGGTTAAACAATAATATTATAATAATAATAAATTACCCTAAAACGTGTACTAGACTTATTTGTTGATACATGTTCGACCATATGCATCTTTGGGTCGATTTTGGGACCCCATGGAGCCACTTGTAGGTGATAGGGACACTTAATTTTAATTAAGTTAAAATAAGTACAAAAATGACATAAGCATATATCCTTTAGAAAAACAATTTTTAAATAGAGTTATATATGATGGATGTTCGACTATAAATATTCATTAGAAAGGTAAAACGATTTCCTACATAATTATATTTTATTTATAATTTTTAAACTTTATATAATTTAATTTATTTATGACACAATGATGATGCAGTAATTACAATAATAGTGACAAATTAAACTAATTGATATTATAAATACACAAATAAAAATAATTTGAGACTTTTAATGATTTAAACTAATTTTATAAGTTAATATGACATGTTAGGAATGATTTAATTAAATATTTTCTAACTAATCATTCTGTTATGAGTTTCAAAAAAATCAACTACTGAATAGTGTCAAAATTGACAAAAAAGAGTTTTTAAAACAAATATTATATTATCAATTGATATTAAATTCCTAAAAATCTAAGGTTTGGCAAAGAGACTTATATAATAATGTTTACATCATTAATGGACCACTTGGGGGTATATTGGATTTATATAGTAAGTTTATTGACCATATAATATAAAAATACAAAGAGACATTGTAAAAGTGAAACTAATTAACATAGAGTTAATACTTAAAGATAACGTTAATATAAGTAACCAAACCTGTCTAAATTCTATTTGTTGAGTGGTTTTCGACCCATCCATACCTTAACCTTTGAATAATAAACTTTGGAGCCATTAGAAACCGAATTTTAATTTATTATAAATTAATATTTCTAGCTTTTCCATAGGTGCGCCTCACCCCTCTTATAAAAGGGCACTCCCCCTTCTCATTACTTCACACCATCAAAGCCTTTTGGTTTGGCCAACCCCTACCCAAATACTCTCTCAACTTCCCTCACTACAACCTAGAGTCATTAGTTTGATCATAAATCCAGCCTAAGGAGCCCTTTTTATCAAATCAAAAGGAAGAACCCGAAGAAGAGGTAATGTTTTCACCACCCTTTTTCAAATTCATTTCTTCTTCCACTTCTTCTTTCATTGTTTTTACCATTATAAAATGATAAATCCAGTATCATACATATACTGTGATGTTATTATAAATATGGTACAACCATATTCAGTATTCGATCCACCCTTTGAATAACATTTCACCATACGTGTGTACGTACGGCTTACCGTCTCCACGTCGTGGTGAAATTGTTATTCAATATATTATTATTTGGATGGGTATAATAATGATGTGTAACTCATGTAAATAATAAATATAACATTATAATGATTCTGTATATATGATATAATATCCAATTATATATTATTTTAATATCAAAAGAATGATATTGTCGCTCGTGCGTACGTACGGAGTACCTTCTCCACGAACGCGATGAGATTCATTCTCCATCGTATCCATTCAAGTATAATTATCATTTGATGATTTAAAAATAATGTTTAAGGACTTGATGTCATTCTGGATATGAATAAGATACACCCTATCCATGACAAACATGGCTTACTTAACAAAACATATAAAATAAAATGAGTAAGTTAACACCCGAAATGACGATTATACTAAGATATTATTAACAAAGAAATGTTAAAAGATCATATATGATATCATATTAATATATATGATTCTTGTATAATTTAATAACAATTATTTCACCATTATACAAGTGGTTAACCTACCCTAACCAAGTAAAAGTAAAAGGTAAGGGTTATTTCACAATCTCTTCATTATCCGAGGTTGTTTGTACATAATAATCTACTGAGATCTCTTTATCATCCACATCTATGTTTCTTAAAAATGTATTTCGAAACATTTTTACTATTTAAAAGAAAATGGTTTAAAGTCATTTATACCCTTTTTTGACTTTTTATAAGAGTTTTATAAAGGAATCTTTCCATCATTTTCCAAATAAGGTGCTTTTAACCTTTGCGACAGAATTAATGTTAGAATGTTTTTTTAACTTATACGGCGGGTGCGGCTATTTTCCGCCGTTATAAAATCGTCGAAGCTTCCCTTAAAATCATATAAGAATACATTCAAAGAAAATGTTTCATTTTATATGACTCTTAAATGAATTGAAAAAAAGTGATATTTCTCTAAAAAGAGTTTTGATTTCATCTATGTCAACATCATTTGATGGATTTTAAGCTTATTTGGAGATGATTTATTAAGAAACAAAAAATCCATATTGCATTGAAGGTTTTGTGATATGTTTGACTATGGATATGTTATTTTCATGGTTTATGGATGAAGTATTTACATTTCGTATGCTAGTATTAATACGAATGTTTATGTTATGTTAAAACCTTTTCATATGGGAATGCATTGGACTTAATATGTGACGGGTGGAGCCCGCTATAGCTCCTCGATGCATCTGTAGGTCTCATGAGACAAACTAGTGTCTTGGCACAAGGCCTTTGCAAATTCTTATTTGTAGTCTTGTCATGAGGCCTTGGCTATGTGGTTATGATAGTCTGGAATTATGCATTCCAGCATTATGAAAGTGGTTATTGATATTGCATGTGATTATTCTATTAGTAGAATATCCATGTGAATAAGTAAATGGAATTATTTCATTTTACTTTTTCCAAACTATGTTCAAGTTCATGTTTAAAAGGCTTTTGTTTTAGTTATACATTGCCTTAAATGTTTATGATTATTTTTGAAAGTTTCCACTATATTGTTATCCTTACTGGAAATTTGAGCTCACCCATTTTCTATGTTTTATTTTTCCCAGGATGTGAAGAAGTATGTTATGAATGACCTGTTGGGATAGTATATGGGGATATGATTGTGGAATATAGAGACTATGTTGTTGTAGTAGTTTTTTACTTTATGATGTAATGTAAAACTTTATGAATATATCTAGTGTTTCCAAGGCTACTAAACAAATCGGTCTTTCGAGATTTGATCTTTCTTGTGATCATGCCAATGTAATGTAATAATGCACCGACTCTGGGTAACCAGGGTCGGGGCATTACAGTTGATATCAGAGGAAGTTTAGTAAGAACCTTGGAAGCTAGATTTAGATAAACTCTGATTAGAGCACGTAGACCTAAGATGAACTTTGAGGATTAGTATAGAAGAACTTCCTAGAATTTTGGTATTGTAGAGATTTTTTGAGTTTTCCAAGAAATGCATCCATGTCTGGATACAAGCATGTAGAGGCGGATCTGGCACAGATGTACCTAGGGGTAAAACCCGAAAACACCGCTTTGAGCTAGACTCGAACGGGAACAGGTGCACGACAACGGGCCTTGCTGCACTCTTGGTTACGACACTCCCAGGGGATATTCTTAGGATAACTCTCATTTTCTTTACAAATCATTATGAAGGATTTATGAGTATATACTTCCACAAAGAAAACATTTTTATGATTATGGATTATATCAATAAATAGGTCAATTTATGTTAAGTGTTTTATAAGTATGGGATTATGTATTTTGATTCATAAACTGGTCAAGTTTATTCCATTATTTAGAAATGGCGCCTAGTGGAAGAAATGGAAACCGTATCAATGCATGTACTCAATGTAGGGATTGACCTCTTGCTCAAGATAATTATAGTGGAGCTGGTGATGAAACTGGTACTGATCAGCTAATCACCATACTGGGACAACTCACTCTGGTTATGAATAATAACCTTACCCGTATGGAGAACCCTAATCCACAGCATGGAGGATCAATGTTAGATCGATTCATGAGGCAACAACCACCGACATTCAATGGGAGTACAAATCCCTTAGTTTCTGAGCAATGGATAAATTCCCTAGAGAAAATATTTCAGGCTTTGGGGAGTAGTGAAAGGGAAAAAGTTATAATGGCAGTTTACTGACTCACTAGAGATGCTGATCAATGGTGGTCATTGATTCAAAACACGAAAGAATATGATGAAGCATCAAATATGGAATGGAGGGAGTTCAAAGATCTGATTTTAGAAAAATACTTTCCTAGCAACCATTGAGAAGATACGGAAAGGCAATTTCTGAGTCTGAGCCAAAAGGAGGAAGAGAATGTCACAAAGTATGAGGCTAACGTTACAAGGTTAGGACGGTATGCTAGAGATTATATACATAACCCAAGATGTAAGATTGATCGTTTCTTTGATAGGTTAAAACCATTTCTTCGTTGAGAATTAGTCTCACAATCCTTCTCGTTGTACGAAGACATTGTCTCATGTGTTATCAAGACCGAAAAAGAATTTTCTAAGTCTTATGACTTTAAAGCAAAGAAAGAGAAGAAGAGACCTGCTGATAAATCTGGGAATGGAAATAAGGGGAAGAAGGGAAAGGTTGAATATCCATCCTGTGGTAAATGTGGGAAGAAACACCCCAGTACTTGCTTGAAGGGAATGAGAGTCTATTACAAGTGTGGTGAAAAAGGCCACCAAGCTCGTGATTGCAAGGGGAAGAAGGAAGCCACCAATGTTCAGTGCTACAATTGCAGGGAGATGGGGCATTATGCAAATGAATTTCCTAAGCGTTAGGAGAACTTACCTCAGAAAAGGCCAAGGGATCAAGACCAAGCTTATTTTATCACTACTACTGAGGTAGAAGCAATGAAAGACGTGGTGGCAGGTAATTTAATGGTTTCCTCAAGTTTAGAAAATGCATTATTTGATTCTGGATCATTGCATTGTTTCATATCTTCCCAGTTTGCTAAGAAAATTAGATATTTTCAATTTGATTTAAGAAGGGAGTTGTCAGTTAAAACTCCTAAGGGAAGTATCATTGCAACAAAGTTTTTTGAATCAGTCCCCATTAGAGCACTTAAATGTTCTTTATCTGCTGATCTCATCGTCATACCTATGATTGAGTTTAATGTAATTCTCTATGTGGACAGGATTTCGAACAATGATGTGAAGATTTATTTTAAGAATAAAGAGGTTACGATTCTTGATGATGATGATAAGGAACACCTTAACTTTAGAGCAGAATCGTCACCAACTAATTCTTATCTAGATCCAACCCCAGTAGCTCAACTAAATTCAATTATTGGGGAGGAGGAGAATGAAATGACGGTGGGTGAGGAAAGGAATGTTCAAATAGAGGATGTACTTATTGTGAAAGAATATGTAGATGTGTTTCCAGAAGATTTACCTGGACATCCTCCAGAACGAGATGTTGAGTCTTCCATTGTTTTAATTCCTGGATCAAGGCCTATATCGAAGACCCCTTATAGAATGGCCATTGTAGAATTAGTTGAACTAAAGAAACAACTAGAGGAATTAAGTAATAAGGAATTTATTCACCCTAGTGTTTCTCCATGGGGAGCCCCTATTCTTTTTGTTAAAAACAAATATGGATCTATGAGGTTATGTATCGACTATAGGGAGATTAATGCCATAACAATAATGAACAAGTATCCCCTACCTCGAATTGATGATATATTTGACCAACTGCATGGATCTCAATACTTTTCAATGATTGATCATTGATCTGGATACCATCAATTGTGTGTGAAGAAGGAATACATTCCGAAGGCAGCATTTCGAACCAGGTACGGGCATTATGAGTTTAGAGTAAAGCCTTTTGGATTGACTAATGCACCCTCTGTATTCATGGATCTGATGAATAGAGTTTTCAAGGAATATCTTGATGAATTTGTGGTTGTATTTATTGATGATATCTTGGTATAATCTAAAAACTACAATGATCATGAAAATCACTTGCGCATTATCCTGAAGACTCTGAGAAGCCATGAATTATATGGGAAGTTTAGAAAGTATGAATTCTAGCTTCAGGAGATTTCTTTTCATGGCCATATTGTCTCTAAAGATGGAATCTTTGTTTATCCTTCTATGAACAAGGTAATCCAAGAATAACTAACACTGACGAGTATAACTGAGGTACATAGTTTTATTGGTTTAGCAGGTTATTATCGACGTTTCGTCCAGAATTTTTCCCGGTTGGCTAACCCATTAACGAAGCTCACACGTAAAAGGGTTAAATTTTTTTGGACAAAAGAGTGTGAAGAATGTTTTAAAGAACTGAAGATAATATTATTCAATGCTCCTATAATGACTCTACCATCGGGGAATGATGGGTTCGTTATTTATAGTGATGCATCGAAGAAAGGACATGGTTGTGTCCATATGCAGAAATATAGGGTTATTGCCTATGCATCACGACAGTTGAAAATTCATGAACAAAACTATCCAACTCATGATATCGAGTTAGAAGCTGTGATCTTTGATTTGAAGATATGGAGGCGCTACCTCTATGGTGAAAAATGTGAGATTTATACTGATCACAAGAGTTTCAAGTATATTTTCTCACAAAAAGAACTCAACATGAAGTAGAGGAGATGGCTTGAATTACTCAAGGATTATGATTGTACGATACACTGCCACTCGGGTAAAGCAAACAAGGTGGCAGATGCTTTGAGCAAAAAAGACCATGGAGTTTTGAACATGATTAGAATTGAAAGGGATCCAATTTTGATGGATCTAGTGAAGATGGACATGGGAATAACCAGGGAAGGTGAAACATCAATGCTTTTTCAAATGGTTTCCAAACCATCTTTACTAGAAATCATTAAGAGTTCTTAGACCGATGATGAAGAATTTCAAAAGATGATTAAAGCTGTGAATGATGGGAGAATGAGAGACTTTGTGTATGAAGATGGAATTTTGAAATTCGGGAAGAGGATTTGTGTTCCCGATATACCTGATCTAAAAAGTTAATTGCTAGATGATGCTCATAGTTCAAATTTTTCTATACACCCTAGGAGCCCCAAAATGTATAGAGATTTGAAGGAACATTTTTGGTGGGACAATATGAAGAGAGAGATTGCTGATTTTTTGTCAAGATGTATGGTTTGTAAACAAGTGAAAGCTGGAAGGCAAAACCCTAGAGGAGTCATGCAACCTCTTCCCATACCAGAGTGGAAATGGGACAATATTACGATGGACTTTGTCATGGGGCTACCAAAGACTCCTAGAAGGAACGTTGCAATATTTGTTATTGTTGATCATCTTACCATGTCAGCACATTTTCCTACTATAAGAGAAGATCTACAACTGGAACGTCTAGCAATACTTTATATTAATGAAGTTGTGAGACTTCATGGAGTACCCCTATCGATTGTTTTTTATCGTGATCCCCGTTTTACTTCACAATTCTGGAAAAGTCTTCAGAAATCCCTAGATACTGAACATAATTTGAGCACTGCTTACTGTAACAGCCCGAGATTTTATGAAAAATATTTTTTTTTATTTCACTAATGTCTTGTGTTGTACGCTACACCTAAAGGAGCTTTCACAACACGCATCCTTGACTTGCCTTGCATTACACGCAATCGCGACCTTCCTCGATAGCGTGTGTAGTACGCAATACCGAGTTTCACTAAACAAAGATATGCTATAAAAATATTATTAAAACTAGCCGTTATGAATAGTAATAACCACTTTTTGAAATCCAGTAAATCTTATTTTTTCAAAATGAACTTTATTTTTGGATTCGGAGTATCAAATTTAGCCTAAGGTGAAATTTTGGTACTTTTCGGATAACTTTCATATTCTGATGAATAGTGAAAATTACTAAATTATAATTAAAAACAACTTTTTTAATAGAAATAATTAATAGTGATAAATCATTAATTTGACTGGTTTTAAAGTATATTTAGAATATATTTTTACAATTTAATACAATGTTGGTCATTGGATGTAATTTCACATTTAAACCAGTTATAAACAAGTGTCAATCTTTTGATAGTTATTATCTCTTAAAAACACGCTATTTGTTGTAACAGCGGAAATTAATTATAAAATTAATTAATGCAACTTATATGTTTGGAATTTTGTAAAATAGAAATCATTTTTTAATTCGGAATATCAATTATAGCCTAGGGTGAAATTTTGGTACTTTTCTGAAAACTTTCAATTTTTGATGAATAGTGAAACCACTAAGTGGTAGGTTAAAAACTGAATTTTGCATAAAACTTAATTTTACCGCTTCTGTGAATGGAATTTCGAAAATCCGAGAGACACGGTTAATATCAAGGACTAAAATGTGGTTCAATGAGATGAAAATAATTTTTGGTGAATAGTAACTTTTTACTTTTTTTTACCGCGGTTAATAGTAAATAGGGTAACTAAGGGTAAATATGATATTAATATTACCCTAACACATGTCCTAATTCTATTGGACAAGTGTAATTCGACCAAAAACAAACTTAGGAATAAAATATGACCATTTAGGCCCACTTGGATTAGATTAGGACATTTATTATTAATTTATTTAAAGAAAGGTTAAAATAGTTAAAATCAAAGTTTAATAAGTAAATAATTTTTAATACGGGGTTATACATAAGATAAATTCGATTGTAAATATTAATTAGAAAGCTAAAAAGATTTACTACATGATGGTATTTTATTTTTAATTTTTAGAAATCAAATAATTTAATTTATTTATGACACAACGATGATGCAGTAATTATCTTATTAATGAAATATTGACATAATTGATGTTATAAACACAAAAATAAGTGTAATTTGAGATTTTTTATGAATTCCACTAATTTTCTAGGTTACTATGATATATTAATGTTGATTTAATCAACTTGGTTCGAACATTTAATTCTGTTATGACTTTCACAAAAATCATATATCAAATAGTGTCAAAATTGACACAAAATAGTTTTTAAATCAAATATTATATTATTAATTGTTATTGTATTCCTAAAAATCTAAGGTTCGGCCAAATGACTTAGATAAGGATATATGTATAAATAATATACAATTTGGGGTTCTTTTGGCATGTTATAGTAAGTTTATTAACCATATAGTGAAAGAAAACAAAAAGACACGGTAAAAGTTAAATTATTTAACTTAGAGTTAAATCTAATTGATAAGGTTAAAATAATACCCTAAACTTGTCTAAATCCTATTGGTTGATAGGATTTCGATCCATCCCCACTTTAGCTTAGAAATAAGACCCTTTGGAACCATTATAAACCGATTTTGACTTTAATATAAAATAATATTTTGAGATATTCCTAAGGTGCCCCTCTCCTCCCCTATAAAAGGACACCTCCTCCCCCTCCTCCTCACACCAATTTGAGCACTCAAGCTCGGCCAACCCCTGCCAATTTCTCCTCTCCACTTCCCTAGAAACATCCTAGAGGTTCTGGTCTTCCTCAAAGACCAATTTTAGTGCCCTAAGAGGAGGTCTCAAAGAGGCACTTCAAAGAAGAGGTAATTACCGTTACCAATTCTTTCATCTTTATTTCTTCTTCCACTTCTTCTTCTTAGGTTGTTTCATTATGAAGTAATAACATCAGTATCACTCATATACTGATATGTTATTATAAGTATGAAACAACCCTATTTCACCATCTATCCATCCTACGGAAAAAGAAATCACCGCGCGTGCGTACGTACGGAATACCGTCTCCACGTCGTGGGGTAATCTATTTTCCACCACCACCTTACATGGATGGGTATAATGGTGTAAAGAATAACTATACATAGTTATTACAAAATCATATTGATTCTGATATATTGTATAATCCACTCCAATTAAATTCAATATTTATAGAAATGATATCATCGCTCGTGCGTACGTACGGAATACCGTCTCCACGACGCGATGAGATTCATTCTCCATGTTAACCATTTAAGAATGATTATAATGTATATATAAGAAATAATAATTAAATATATGACATTATAAAGCTACTGGATTTATGTATATATATACATATGTATGTCATCTACTTACTTCCATTCCAAGACAATAAGGAAAGGAAAACAGCGTTCATGCGTACGTACGGACTACCGTCTCCATGAACGGTGTTTTTCATTTTATTTATCTACCTATTATATATATATATATATACTGAATATATATGATATATAAATCATATTTTATATTCTGGAAGTAAGTAAATCATGATATAAGTAATAATGATGTCAAGAACAACAAGTCAAAACACCTACGATAAATGAAACGATTTTACCAAAAACGCTTCTTTAACATGGAATTTACAAAAGAACGGGTAATATAATGTCATAAGTGAACCATATATGATATCATAACAATGAATATGATTCTGTAATAATTCAATAACATTATTTAAACCATTATACAGGAGCTTCGGACACGAACAAAGCAAATCGGACCTAAGGTAAGGGAAATATCACAATCTCATTTTTATCTGAGATTGTTTATTCGTAAGTATTTACTGGTGTGTATTTTATCATCCACATCCATGTTTCATCAATATGTAATATTATTTCCATCCACCTACAATTGTTTAAATCCATTTTTACCCTTCGGTGAGTTTTTAGTAATATCTATGAAAGGAATGTTTTGTCATACGAGGTACTTTTTGACTTTTCCGACAAAAGTACGAAGAATGTTTTTTTAACTTATACGGCATGAATGGATTTTTAAAACATTATTTCCAAGAAAATTCCTTTACAAGTTTTCAAGTTTATTTTTAATCAACTTCTTTTATTTTAAAGTTGTATGACATGTTATTAAAGGAAAAAATGTTTTTTGAAAAAGAAAGGATATTTTCCTCAAGAATGAAGTTCAAGTGTTTTATCAAAATTATTTTCCATCTAAGATAATAAAGGGTTCTGTTTCTATCCCTATTATTACATGGATTTGATTATGTTGTGATGGAAATATTTTTATGAATTCCTTTATCTTATATGAATTGTTTTATGATGTCATGTTGTTTAAGAATTCCATTTTTATTACATGGGTTATGCAATGATGTATGATTTATGATTTTGTGGCACACATAAGAAAGGATTCATTAAGAGATGGGTGGGACCTATATCTCCCTCCAATGCATTGGGTAAAGATTTCATATCTCATGAGATAGACATGGCTGGAATGGTAGGTTATACCGGTTCAGTGAAACAGGACTGAAACGAGGATTACTCGATTCAGAAAGGGACTTTGTCCACTAAGATAGTCTTGGCAATGAGTCTTGACTAACAAGAAATGATTCTCTATGATTATGTGTGTATGCCACAATGAGTAATGTTTTAAGTTATGGTTTCATTTTCACTACTATGATTTATCCCATGTTATGAAATTATGCTCTCTTTTGCAGGTTAAGATTTCCAAAAATGTTATGTTCTTATGAAAATTATGTGATTGATATTTCTTTTGTTTACCCTTACTGAGCATTTGAGCTCACCCTTTTATGTTTTCTTTTCCCCAGGATATAAAGAAAGGTTTTAGGTAAAAAAAAGGGGAAGATCTTTATGGGAGATATTGAAGATCTTTCACCACGTTTAGAAGATTACGATCCGAGTTTCCAAAGACACTAAACTATTACGATCCTTGTGTGTGTGTTTTTGTTATGTACTAAGTATTCCGCAAAAGTAATGTAATGTCCATGTACGTCAGGCTACGGGTCTCTACAGTTGGTATCAGAGGAAAGGTTTAGTCAACCTTTGGAAACTAGGATGTGATAACGTTAGTGAGATCCCTAGAGATATTTCTAAGGTATGTCTAGGGATGCCCCTAAGGATAAGTATACGTATAGGATATAGTTCTATAACTATGGTAACGATATTAGATTAAACCAAAGATGATAGATATTTAAGTTACTCCCCCTTTATTATGATTTTTGTGTCTCACACTATTCTTTTTTGGGTTTTAGAATATGGCTGGAAACAAGATGATTCACGATAATGGAGGATATGATGGACAATGGAATGATATTCTTTATGAGCAACCAAATGAAATGGGATTTGGAAGTCCAAATATCATTATTATGCCGAATCAGCAATCTCATAATATGATCAATAAAGTAAAATTTGGTAAGTTTCCTGACTCGGCTAATAAGAGAAAGATGGAGTTTCATGATGATCATAGAGGAAAGAAAGTTCAATTTCCCCTATGTAAATCATGTGGGAAAAGGCATCAAGGAGAATGTTTCAAAGGAACTGGAAGATGCTTTGGGTGTGGAAAAGAAGGACACAAATCCAGTAAGTGCAAAGGAAAAGGTTCAGTTAACACGAGGGATGAGGATAATGGTATTGCTACGACATCAACACTGGTTAATTGTTTTAAATGTGGAATGTACGGGCATTATGCAAACCGATACCCTAAGGGAAAGTCTCATGAAGATAATCAGTATGGTCGTATGGGAAGTATTTATGTTGATGATGATGAAGAGACTAAAAATGATATGTGAGATGAAAGAATTATTGAAGCTCGGTCAATGGTTTAAGAAGGTAGTGGAATGATTACATGTTTATCAAGTGTAATGTTGTACTATAGAATAAAAAGACATCTAAGGATTGTTACACTGTTGTCTTTCCTTAAGTTTTGAAAGTTTATGATGAATGGTATGAGTAACAATGAAAGGTTATTCAGATATTTTTTGGAAAGTGGATGATATGCGCATAATGAAGGGATAAAGAGAATCTAATATGTTTGATAGTATTCATGAGCTCATGATTGATATAAGGACTAAGTGATATCATGGTTTGAGTATATAGAATTTTGAGGATTTTGGTATGTGGAAAGTGTTAACTTTTAACTGCACTCATGTTTTCACTAAGGTATTCAAGAGAATACACGATTAAGGACTTTGAATGTTTGGAATGTGACCAACAAGACATATCTTATGATATGTGGGGATCAACGACAGTAATAAATCTCTGGTAATAGATGTCACTATATTATGAGAGTGGACTGCAGTATTATGTATAATCCTAAAGATTAGACTGGATTATGTTGGACATAAGTTAGTATTGTTTAAGGATAGAAGATTTTCGATATTATTGATGGGATGTTATAGTAATGTAGTTTTAGAAAAAGGGACAACCTGCAGGACGGGCGACAGCCCATCGCTTCGGACAAGGCTGTAGGAATCGAACCCACAACCAAAGTGCGACTGGCCTTTATCGCCTACCACTAACCTACAGGAAGTCCCTGTTTAGTAGAAACTAGTTTTATTATATTAAGCAGTATGATATATGAAGAATAAGTCCATTTTAAGAACTATATATGATTAATCTCACTATAGATCGACTTATGTATATAATTTTTGCTAACCTTTTGTTTGAGAAAGATGGAATGACCCGTCATTCTATCACATGATCTGCTAACACTTCACGAATAACAAATTCAACTTCATTTATTTAAGAGATGAAGTGGAAATTGTTCAAGGCACGAACAACAGTGATATTGTATCAAAATAAAGTAAGTATTTATTCTAATTCAAATTTTCAACTTTAGGGAAATGATCTTGAAAACCAAAAATGTTGTCCTAGTGATCTTATACCTGATGAATCAGATGGTACCTTAGATCGTCACAAATTTATGGATTTTTGATTACTGGCTTTTCCATAGCCATGTTCTCTACCACTCTCCATCAGAACATGATGGTTAGATTTCTCTTCCATATCCATATTTTCACCTATGTGGAAACCCAGTGATTAGTTTATTTGGGTAATCGTTACATTTCATACTTTAGTTTTTAAAGCCAAGTTTTGGTATTCCCTTTTACGATGTGGGTTTCTATTAAAGAAACTTTCGAATAGTAAACCATTTATAACCCCGACGAATTTCGAGGGCGAAATTCATTTTAAGGGGGGTAGAATGTAACAGCCCGAGATTTTATGAAAAATATTTTTTTTTATTTCACTAATGTCTTGTGTTGTACGCTACAACTAAAGGAGCTTTCACAACACGCATCCTTGACTTGCCTTGCATTACACGCAATCGCGACCTTCCTCGATAGCGTGTGTAGTACGCAATACCGAGTTTCACTAAACAACGATATGCTATAAAAATATTATTAAAACTAGCCGTTATGAATAGTAATAACCACTTTTTGAAATCCAGTAAATCTTATTTTTCAAAATGAACTTTATTTTTGGATTCGGAGTATCAAATTTAGCCTAAGGTGAAATTTTGGTACTTTTCGGATAACTTTCATATTCTGATGAATAGTGAAAATTACTAAATTATAATTAAAAACAACTTTTTTAATCGAAAAAATTAATAGTGATAAATCATTAATTTGACTGGTTTTAAAGTATATTTAGAATATATTTTTACAATTTAATACAATGTTGGTCATTGGATGTAATTTCACATTTAAACCAGTTATAAACAAGTGTCAATCTTTTGATAGTTATTATCTCTTAAAAACACGCTATTTGTTGTAACAGCGGAAATTAATTATAAAATTAATTAATGCAACTTATATGTTTGGAATTTTGTAAAATAGAAATCATTTTTGAATTCGGAATATCAATTATAGCCTAGGGTGAAATTTTGGTACTTTTCTGAAAACTTTCAATTTTTGATGAATAGTGAAACCACTAAGTGGTAGGTTAAAAACTGAATTTTGCATAAAACTTAATTTTACCGCTTCTGTGAATGGAATTTCGAAAATCCGAGAGACACGGTTAATATCAAGGACTAAAATGTGGTTCAATGAGATGAAAATAATTTTTGGTGAATAGTAACTTTTTACTTTTTTTTACCGCGGTTAATAGTAAATAGGGTAACTAAGGGTAAATATGATATTAATATTACCCTAACACATGTCCTAATTCTATTGGACAAGTGTAATTCGACCAAAAACAAACTTAGGAATAAAATATGACCATTTAGGCCCACTTGGATTAGATTAGGACATTTATTATTAATTTATTTAAAGAAAGGTTAAAATAGTTAAAATCAAAGTTTAATAAGTAAATCATTTTTAATACGGGGTTATACATAAGATAAATTCGATTGTAAATATTCATTAGAAAGCTAAAACGATTTACTACATGATGGTATTTTATTTGTAATTTTTAGAAATCAAATAATTTAATTTATTTATGACACAACGATGATGCAGTAATTATCTTATTAATGAAATATTGACATAATTGATGTTATAAACACCAAAATAAGTGTAATTTGAGATTTTTTATGAATTACACTAATTTTCTAGGTTACTATGATATATTAATGTTGATTTAATCAACTTGGTTCGAACATTTAATTCTGTTATGACTTTCAAAAAAATCATATATCAAATAGTGTCAAAATTGACACAAAATAGTTTTTAAATCAAATATTATATTATTAATTGTTATTGTATTCCTAAAAATCTAAGGTTCGGCCAAATGACTTAGATAAGGATATATGTATTAATAATATACAATTTGGGGTTCGTTTGGCATGTTATAGTAAGTTTATTAACCATATAGTGAAAGAAAACAAAAAGACACGGTAAAAGTTAAATTATTTAACTTAGAGTTAAATCTAATTGATAAGGTTAAAATAATACCCTAAACTTTTCTAAATCCTATTGGTTGATAGGATTTCGATCCATCCCCACTTTAGCTTAGAAATAAGACCCTTTGGAACCATTATAAACCGATTTTGACTTTAATATAAAATAATATTTTGAGATATTCCTAAGGTGCCCCTCTCCTCCCCTATAAAAGGACACCTCCTCCCCCTCCTCCTCACACCAATTTGAGCACTCAAGCTCGGCCAACCCCTGTCAATTTCTCCTCTCCACTTCCCTAGCAACATCCTAGAGGTTCTGGTCTTCCTCAAAGACCAATTTTAGTGCCCTAAGAGGAGGTCTCAAAGAGGCACTTCAAAGAAGAGGTAATTACCGTTACCAATTCTTTCATCTTTATTTCTTCTTCCACTTCTTCTTCTTAGGTTGTTTCATTATGAAGTAATAACATCAGTATCACTCATATACTGATATGTTATTATAAGTATGAAACAACCCTATTTCACCATCTATCCATCCTACGGAAAAAGAAATCACCGCGCGTGCGTACGTACGGAATACCGTCTCCACGCCGTGGTGTAATCTATTTTCCACCACCACCTTACATGGATGGGTATAATGGTGTAAAGAATAACTATACATAGTTATTAAAAAATCATATTTATTCTGATATATTGTATAATCCACTCCAATTCAATTCAATATTTATAGAAATGATATCATCGCTCGTGCGTACGTACGGAATACCGTCTCCACGACGCGATGAGATTCATTCTCCATGTTAACCATTTAATAATGATTATAATGTATATATAAGAAATAATAATGAAATATATGACATTATAAAGCTACTGGATTTATGTATATATATACATATGTATGTCATCTACTTACTTCTATTCCAAGACAATAAGGAAAGGAAAACAGCGTTCATGCGTACGTACGGACTACCGTCTCCATGAACGGTGTTTTTCATTTTATTTATCTACCTATTATATATATATATATATACTGAATATATATGATATATAAATCATATTTTATATTCTGGAATTAAGTAAATCATGATATAAGTAATAATGATGTCAAGAACAACAAGTCAAAACACCTACGATAAATGAAACGATTTTACCAAAAACGCTTCTTTAACATGGAATTTACAAAAGAACGGGTAATATAATGTCATAAGTGAACCATATATGATATCATAACAATGAATATGATTCTGTAATAAGTCAATAACATTATTTAAACCATTATACAGGAGCTTCGGACACGAACAAAGCAAATCGGACCTAAGGTAAGGGAAATATCACAATCTCATTTTTATCCGAGATTGTTTATTCGTAAGTATTTACTGGTGTGTATTTTATCATCCACATCCATGTTTCATCAATATGTAATATTATTTCCATCCACCTACAATTGTTTAAATCCATTTTTACCCTTCGGTGAGTTTTTAGTAATATCTATGAAAGGAATGTTTTGTCATACGAGGTACTTTTTGACTTTTCCAACAAAAGTACGAAGAATGTTTTTTTAACTTATACGGCATGAATGGATTTTTAAAACATTATTTCCAAGAAACTTCCTTTACAAGTTTTCAAGTTTATTTTTAATCAACTTCTTTTATTTTAAAGTTGTATGACATGTTATGAAAGGAAAAAATGTTTTTTGAAAAAGAAAGGATATTTTCCTCAAGAATGAAGTTCAAGTGTTTTATCTAAATTATTTTCCATCTAAGATAATAAAGGGTTCTTTTTCTATCCCTATTATTACATGGATTTGATTATGTTGTGATGGAAATATTTTTATGAATTCCTTTATCTTATATGAATTGTTTTATGATGTCATGTTGTTTAAGAATTCCATTTTTATTACATGGGTTATGCAATGATGTATGATTTATGATTTTGTGGCACACATAAGAAAGGATTCATTAAGAGATGGGTGGGACCTATATCTCCCTCCAATGCATTGGGTAAAGATTTCATATCTCATGAGATAGACATGGCTGGAATGGTAGGTTATACCGGTTCAGTGAAACAGGACTGAAACGAGGATTACTCGATTCAGAAAGGGACTTTGTCCACTAAGATAGTCTTGGCAATGAGTCTTGACTAACAAGAAATTATTCTCAATGATTATGTGTGTATGCCACAATGAGTAATGTTTTAAGTTATGGTTTCATTTTCACTACTATGATTTATCCCATGTTATGAAATTATGCTCTCTTTTGCAGGTTAAGATTTCCAAAAATGTTATGTTCTTATGAAAATTATGTGATTGATATTTCTTTTGTTTACCCTTACTGAGCATTTGAGCTCACCCTTTTATGTTTTCTTTTCCCCAGGATATAAAGAAAGGTTTTAGGTAAAAAAAAGGGGAAGATCTTTATGGGAGATATTGAAGATCTTTCACCACGTTTAGAAGATTACGATCCGAGTTTCCAAAGACACTAAACTATTACGATCCTTGTGTGTGTGTTTTTGTTATGTACTAAGTATTCCGCAAAAGTAATGTAATGTCCATGTACGTCAGGCTACGGGTCTCTACACTTACCACCCTCAGATAGACGGACAATCAGAACGGACTATTCAAACCTTAGAAGACATGTGGAGATCTTGCTCACTTGACTTTCAGGGTATATGGGATCAATATTTACCTCTGGTAGAATTTTCCTATAACAATAGCTTTCATTCGAGTATTCAGATGACACCATATGAAGCATTATACGGAAACAGATGTCATACACCAACCTGTTGGGATGATGTTGGTGAAGGGAAACTTGTAGGCCCAGAACTGGTGGATGAAACGATGGAAAAGGTGAAGGTAATCCAAAATCACATCAAAGCAGCTCAAAGTAGGCAGAAGAGCTATGCCGATAATCGAAGGAAGGATTTGGAATTTCAAGTCGGTGATCATGTTTTCCTGAAGGTATCTCCATGGAAGGGAGTCAAACATTTTGGTAAGAAAGGTAAATTGATTCCCAGGTACATCGGACCTTTCGAAATTCTAGAACGAATTGGGGCTGTAGCTTACCGATTGGAAATGCCGCCAAGTCTCTCCAAAGGTCACGATGTGTTCCACATATCTCTGTTAAGGAAATACATGCCTGACCCAACGCATGTACTCACCTATGAGGAATTATAACTGGAACCCGATCTATCTTATTGCGAAGATCCCATCAGGATTCTTGATACAAGAGAACAAGTACTGAGAAACCGGACGACGCGTCTGGTAAATGTTTTGTGGAGAAACCATAAGATGGAAGAGGCAACCTGGGAACCCGAGGAAATTATGATGAAGACCACCCGAGTCTTTTCATGTGATATGTATTCTAGAAATTTCGAGGATGAAATTATTTGAAGGATGGGAGAATGTAACACCCCACGCTTCTACGGTACTCTTCTCTTTGAATAATGTGATAGCGTGTGTTGTACGCAACACCGAGTTCTAACACACCATAACCAATCAAACTAGCCATTATGAATAGTAATACCTACTTTTTTAAATTATATATATTTTATATTTCAAAATGGACTTCATTTTTGGATTTGGAATATCGAATTTAGCCTAAGGTGAAATTTTGGTACTTTTCGGATAACTTTAATATTTTGATTAACAATGAAAATTACTAAAATTTAATTAAAAGCAACTTTTTTAATCAAAATAATTAATAGTGATAAATTATAAATTTGAGTGGTTTTAAAGTATATTTAGAATATATTTTTACCATTTAATACAATTTTGGTCATTGGACATAATTTTACAATTAAACCGGATATACACAAGTGTCAATCTTTTGATAGTTATTATCTCTTAAAAATACGCTTTTTGTTTTAACAACGGAAATTAATTTTAAATTAATTTCTGCCACTTCTGTGTTTTGAATTTGGAAAAATGGATTCCATATTTGTAATTAGTATGTTCAAATGGTGTAAATAGTTAACTTTTATTTTTAGACATTTTGAATAATTACTTCGGTAAATATTTTATTTACCATGGTTATGGGTATATCCGGTAAATAAGGGTTAAAAAATAATTTTATAATAATACCAAATTACCCTAAAACGTGTCCTATCCTTATTTGTTGATACATGTTAGACCATAGGCATCTTTGGGTCGATTCTGGGACCCCATGGAGCCACTTGTAGGTGATAGGGACACTTAATTTTAATTAAGTTAAAATAAGTACAAAAATGACATAACCATATATCTTTTAGAAAACCAATTTTTACATAGGGTTATATATGTTGGGTTTTCGACTATAAATATTAATTAGAAATATAAAAATATTTTATACATAATGATATTTTATTTATAATTTTTAAACTTTAAATAATTTAATTTATTTATGACACAATGATGATGCAGTAATTACCATAATAGTGAAAAATTAAATTAATTGATATTATAAAAATACAAAAATAAATATAATTTGGGAATTTTATTGAATTAAACTAATTTTAAAAGTTAATATGACATGTTAGGAATGATGTAATTAAATGTTTTCGAAGTAATCATTCTGTTATGAGTTTCACAAAAATCAACTATTGAATAGTGTCAAAATTGACATAAAAGAGTTTTTAAAAAACATATTAAATTATTAATTGATATTAAATTCCTAAAAATCTAAGGATCTGCCAAGGGACTTATATAATGATAGGTTTATCATTACTGGACCACTTGGGGGTCTCTTGGATGTATATAGTATGTTTATTAACCATAAAATATAAAAATACAAAGAGACATTGTAAAAGTGAAACTAATTAACTTAGAGCTAATACATAAAGATAAGGTTAATATAAGTACCCAAACCTGTCTAAATTATATTGGTTGAGTGGTTTTCGACCCATCCCCACCTTAACCTTTGAATAATCAACTTTGAAGCCATTTTAAACCGAATATGAATTTTTTATAAATTAATATTTCTAGCTTTTCCAATGGTGCCCCTCACCCCTCTTATAAAAGGGAACTCCCCCTTCTCATTACTTCACACATTAAAAGCCCTTTGGTTCGGCCAAACCCTGCCCAAATACTCAATCAACTTCCCTCACTACAACCTAGATGCCTTATTTTGATCAGAAAGCCAGCCTAATGAGCCCTTTTGATCAAATCAAAAGGAAGAACCTGAAGAAGAGGTAATGTTTTCACCACCCTTTTTCAAATTCATTTCTTCTTCCACTTCGTCTTTATTTGTTATTACCATTCTAAAATAATAAATCCAGTATCTTATATATGATGTGATGTTATTATAAATATGGTACAACCATATTCCGTATTCTATCCACCCTTTGAATAACATGTCACCATACGTGCGTACGTACGGCTTACCGTCTCCACGTCGTGGTGTAATTGTTATTCAATATATTATTATTTGGACGGGTATAATAATGATGTGTAACTCATGTAAATAATAAATATAACATTATAATTATTCTTTATATATGATATAATATCCAATTATATATTATTTTAATATCAAAAGAATGATATTGTCGCTCGTGCGTACGTACGGACTACCGTCTCCAGGAACGCGATGAGATTCATTCTCCATCGTATCCATTCAAGTATAATTATCATTTTATGATTTAAAAAAAATGTTTAAGGACTTGATATCATTCTGGATATGAATAAGATACAACCTATCCATGAAAAACATGGCTTACGTAACAAAACATATAAAAGAAAATGAGTAAGTTAACACCCGAAATGACGATAATACTAAGATATTATTAACAAAGCAATGTTAAAAGATCATATACGATATCATATTAATATATATGATTCTTGTATAATTTAATAACAATTATTTCACCATTATACAGGAGGTTAACCTACCCCAACCAAGGAAAAGTACAAGGTAAGGGTTATTTCACAATCTCTTCATTATTCGAGGTTGTTTATACGTAATAATCTATTGGGATCTCTTTATCATCCACATCCATGTTTCTGAAAAATGTATTTCAAAATATTTTTAATATTTAAAAGAATATGGGTTAAAGTCATTTATACCTTTTCTTGACTTTTTATATGAGTTTTATAAAGGAATCTTTCCGTAGTTTTCCAAACAATGTTCTTTTAACCTTTTTGACAGAATTATGGTAAGAATGTTTTTTTAACTTATACGGTGGGCACGTCTATTTTCTGTCATTATAAAATCGTCGAAGCTTCCCTTACATGCTTATAAGAATACTTTCAATGAAAATGTTTCATTTTATATGACTCTTAAATGATTTCAAAATAAAAAGAGATATTTCTTCTAAAAAGAGTTTTGATTTCATCTATGTCAACATCCTTTGATTGATTTTAAGCTTATTTGGAGATGATTTATTATGAAACAAAACATCCTTATTGTATTGAAGGTTTTGTGATATGTTTGACTATGGGTATTTTATTTTCATGGTTTATGGATGAAGTATTTACATTTCGTATGCTAGTTTTAATACGAATGTTTATGTTATGTTTAAACCTTTTCATATGGGAATGCATTGGACTTAATATGTGATGGGTGGAGCCCGCTATAGCTCCTCGATGCATTGGTAGGTCTCATTAGACAAACTAGTGTCTAGGAACAAGGCCTTGGAAAAATCTTATTTGTAGTCTTGGCACGAGGCCTTGGCTATGTGTTTATGATAGCCTGACATTATGCATTCCATCATTATGAAAGTGGTTATTGATATTGCATGTGATTATTCGATTAGTAGAATATCCATGTGAATAAGTAAATGGAATTATTTCATTTTTCTTTTCACATAATATGTTTAAGTTCAAGTTTAAAAAGCTTTTGTTTTAGTTATACATTTCCTTAAATGTTTATGCTTATTTTTGAAAGTTTCCACTATATTGTTATCCTTACTGGGCATTTGAGCTCACCCCTTTTCTATGTTTTATTATTCCCAGGATGTGAAGACGTAAGTTATGAATGACCTGCAGGGATAGTATATGGGGATATGAGTGTGGAATATGGAGACTATGTTTTTGTATTAGTTTTTTACTTTACGATGTAATGTAAAACTTTATAAATATATCTAGTGTTTCCAAGGCTACTAAACCAATCTGTCTTTCGAGATTTGATCTTTCTTGTGATAATTCCAATTTAATGTAATACTGCACAGAATCTAGGTAACTAGGGTCAGGGCGTTACAATATCATTCTATTTATTGTTTTCATTATTTTTTAACACTTCAGGAATGAAAAATTCAACATCATTTCTTTGAATAATAGATGAAGTGGAAATTGTTCCAGGTTGATTAAACATTGATATTATACTAAAATCAAGTATGTATTTATATCATGTTCATCATCATTTGGGAAATTCTCTTGAAAACCCAAAAATATATCTTATTACCTTCTTATCCGTTGATTCATAGGGTCTCTTAAACGTCCCTGATTTATGGGTTTCTAGTTGTTAACTTTATCCAAACCTTGTTTTCATGACCCGTCTTCACCAAGATGTGGTAAGGGACAGAAAACTGCCAAACCCGCCCTTCCTCATATTTAAGGAGAGACGGTGCCCCAGTTCTAGATGGCTTTAATAATGGGTTCTACCAGTAGCATTGGGACATCATTCCGGATGATGTCTGCAAAGTGGTTAAAAGTTTCATCTCAAAAGGAATTCTTCCTCATGGTCTGAACTCTAAATTCCTTTTCCTCATTCCTAAATCATAAAATGCTGACGACATCAATTATTTCAGACCCATCACCCTTATTAATTCGATGTTTAATATTATCACCAAATTGATTGCCAACCGCATCTCCGATAATAGTAATAGAATTATTTCATGGAATTAATTTGGTTTCATTAAAGGTAGATCTAAACAAGATTGTGTCTGTTTAGACTATGAATCCACTTACCTTTTGAACAGGAAACCCGAGGTGGGAATGTGTCTATTAAATTATATATAATGAAGGCCTTTGATACCATTGATTGGAACTTTATCTTTAAAGTGATTAGAAATTTTTGTTTTAGTGAGACCTTTATCAACAGAATTAACTCACTTTTTAACTCGACTCGTATCTCTATTCTGCTAAATGGTACTCCCAGAGGTTACTTAAACTATTCTAAAGGGTTCACGCAAGGATACCCCCTCTCTACTTTACTTTTCTCTATCGTTGAAGACTACCTTAGTAGACTCATCTCCCAAGCTATTGGAAATGGTAATATTAAGCCTATACCCGCTTCTAGAAGCGTCAATGACCCCTCCCATTTTCTATATGCTGATGACATGATCCTTTTCCTAAAAGGGGACAAAATAAACCTAAGCAACCTTTGAACCATTATATCTCACTATGAAGAAGTCTCTGGTCAACATATAAACTGGTTGAAATCCTTTATTTTATTTGTAAAAAAATATCCCCCTGGTTGGAAAAGTTGCATTACAAATATGCATGGTACTATGGAGGGATTTCAACCCTTTAATTGTCTTGGGGTTCCCATTTTTTGGGGTTTACCCAAAGCAATTCATTTCTCTAGCATTGTTGATCAAACTCTTCGACACCTCTCCTTTTCGAAAGGAAAAAATCAATCAATGGCAGGGAGAATTTTCCTTGTTAAGTCCACATTTGTTTCTAAATTGGTCTACTCCATGATGATCTATAAATGGCCGGATAGTCTTTTAAAGCGCATCAATGTTGCCTTTAAAAAATTTATCTGGACGGGAAGCACTCTAGAAACGAAATTAGTTACCATACCTTGGTACACGTGCTGTAAACCTTTTAAAAAAGGAGGTATTGGAAAAAAAACCTCACAAACATTAACCAGACCCTTCAAGAGATGCTCTTGTGGAATCTAATTTGTAACAAATCGCCTTCCACAAACATCCTCTGGGCTCATTTCCTTGGAAAACTTCGAAGCAATATGCATACTTATCTCACGTCCTCCATATGGCCATTCATTAAATGTACTTTCAACTCCAATTTGTCTAATGCTAGATGGATGGCCAACAGAGACTCGATTTTGAATTTTGGGCTTCATAACTAGACTAGAACACCCTTGATTTACATAATTTCTTCCTCACATCTCCCTTTTCATACTAGTGACACCATTAAAAACATCAGGAACATACAAAATTATCTCTTTCTTAAAGAGATTAAAAATATTGTCGATAATTAAAATTTCCCTATTAATGAGGATTACATGATCCGAGAACATTCCCATAATGGGATTCTTGACTCGAAGAACTTTTACAATCAATTATACAACAATGATATGAACAACTTTAGGTGAAATAACAACTTCAATAAATCCTGTATTAAACCTTCAAGATTTATAGTTGTTTGTCGTATTGCTCACGGTAGAATCCCAACTGACTCTTATTTACAAACTTTTGGAATCAAACATTTCTCTAAATGTTGTATGTGTAACCAACATCATGAATATCTTAACTATGTTTTCCTTTCTTGTGATATGACTACTTCTCTTTCAGATTATATCTTTGACATCTTTGAATGCAAATGGATATTTTGTAGCTCTCTAATCTCTCAGGTTCAAAAATTTCTTAAGAAATCCGACTCTCAACAAATCATAAACCTCTTTCTGGCCGCAATTGAAGAGTGTATTCATGCGATCTGGTATGACCGGAATGAATATAACTTTCACAAGAGTTCATTAAATCTTAATGTAGGAAAAATTAGAATTCTTATCGCTACCCGAGAGGCGGCCTCGATACCGAAGGATCAATGAAACAACTCAGTCAGCGATTTGGTGATCCTACGACATCTTGGTATTTTAGGTAAATATACTCACCCTAAATTCATGCTTGCTGATTTTTGGCAGCCCCCCCCCCCCTATAGGATGGATCAAAATCAATATAGATGGCGCCTCTAAAGGCAACCAAGGCCCCGCGGGTTGTGGAGCCATATTCAAGAATCATCATAATCAAGTTATCGGTTGCATATATGGATCATGTGGTATTGCTAGCTACCTAAAAGCTGAGATGCTCAGTTTCATTCATGCGATCTTGTTTTCCATGCTGCAGAACTGGAACAACATATGGATTGAAAGTGACTCCTCCACTACCATCCAGGAAATCTAGAAGGGTACCATCCACCTGGCTTGGAAACTCACTTCCCACTGGATTGATTGTCTGCACACTCTATCTTCCCTCAACATCATTTCTACGCATGCTTACCGGGAGGCAAACAGAGTTGATGATTTGCTATCCAACATGGGTGTTGATAAGGACACTACCTGGAGAGACGATCTTCCCCCTGAGTTTCTTCCTCTTTATTCTCAGATGTAATCAAAATTCCTTCTTTGAGACATGTATAATCCCTTTCTTTTATATAATAAATTTTTTGTTTTGGTCACTGACCAGAAAAATACCTTTAAAAAAATATCCTTCCTTCAATGGGCCTCTGGTGGCGACAAGCAATAAGGGTATATAATCACAAAAATATGGAAGGAATTATACATTTTATTTAGTAGGATCTGGAGATACGATGGTAAAAACCTAAAAAACATAAAAACTAAAGGCAAAAGTAAATCCAAAACCCATTCCCATATGCTTGTTCAGCAATAAACCCATTGAATTATATGAAAAACATCAAACGAAAAGTACCAAATGAAACAAAACAACAATAACAACTATCGTGAAGTCTGAGCTAGTACGGTCCTGCATGGTCCCTGAAGTCCTCCTGGAATCCTAAATGATAATTTATATATGTAGGGTGAGTATATAGGTATGCACATTAGGGAAAACTATAAGATCTCATGCACAAGATGGGAGGCATTCTAATGACACGTGAGATAAAAAAATATAACCAATGCACCAAGCAAGGAAACTATCCACCCAACCTCACCAAGTCACACACCTCCATTAAAGCATTTCAGGTAAAATAATAGTAATAACACATCGATATTTTGGTACCTTGCAGCACTTTACCCCTAATTATTTAAGACAACCTACATGGCCAACCTCCGCCTCCATTCCCACCACTTTCCCACTACCATACCCCACACGCACACACCTGGGCTACAACAACTGCACGTCCCCACCCACAGACACCTGGGCCACCACACACATCCCCGCCAACAAACACATGGCACACAAAAATCATTAACATGCACAAATAAACCTATACAATAATAACCAATGGCACATCAAAATACACATGGGCCTCATCCCTAATATTCTTTGGAAACAACCATGTTCGCACACAGCTGACCCTACTACAATAAGGTATCACGACCAATGAATCATGGTCTATAATGGACCTCCGACCATCACAACCTGCCCGAAGAGTCTTGTGCTACTCCAGAGAGGGAGCATAAATGATCTTATAACCATCCACCCAATAGGATGTTGGGAAAAACACCCTCGCCAATAAAATTGGGGTGGTTTGGAGGAAGTGATCAACATGGGTGGGGTGCGAATAAGAAATACAAAAACAATATTTACAAACATCGGTAGGAAAGTTAAAATGACTCATACTTTACATACATTTTTAATACTTCAAAATTGAAGCATACTTATTACAGCATATAACAAAACCATGAAAGGACCGTATATGTATAGTGTCTTTAGAAACTGGGAAACATAAACAACTGGTTCATAAAGCGTCTACACTGTCTCCCATTTATTTCATCCTATCTATAGTCCCTTTTGGCATATCTTACTTAATAACCTTCTTCCTGACCTGGGGAAATAAAAAATAAAAAATGGTGAGCTCAAATTCTCATTAAGGGTAAACAAAAGAAATATCAATCACATCATATTCATAAGAACATAACATTTGGAAATCTTAACCTGCAAAAGAGAGCATAATTTCATAACATGGGATAAATCATAGTAGTGAAATGGAATCCCAATAATCATAACATAAAACATGAAACTTTGTGGAATACACACATAATCATAGAGAATCATTTCTTATTAGTCAAGACTCATTTCCAAGACTATCTTAGTGGAAAAATTCCATTTCTGAACCGAGTTCACTCCTCATTTCAGTCTTGTTTCACTGAACCGGTATAACCTACCCTTCCAACCATCTCTATCTCATGATATATAAAATATTTACCCAATGAATTGGAGGGAGATATAGGTCCCACCCATCTCATAATCATACCATTTTTATGTGTGCCACAAAATCATAAATCATACTTCATTGCATAACCCATGTAATAAAAATGGGAATCTTTAAACATCGTGACATCATAAAACAATTCATATAAGATAAAATAATTCATAAAAATATTCCCATCACAACATAATCAAATCCATGTAATAATAGGGATAGAAACAGAACCCTTTATTATCTTAGATGGAAAATAATTTTGATACAAAACTTGAACTTCATTCTTGAAGAAAATATCCTTTATACTTCAAAAACATTTTTCATTTCTTAACATGTCCTACAATTTTCAACTAAACGAAGTTGATTAAAAATAAACAAGAAAACCTGTAAAGGAAGATTCTTGGAAATTTTGTTTTAAAAGTCAATTCATGTCGAATAAGTTAAAAAAACATTCTTCTCGTACTTTTGTCGGAAAAGTCAAAAAAGTACCTCGTTCGAAAAACGACAAAAGATTAATTTCATATCTTTTACTAAAAACTCACCGAAGGTTAAAATTGGATTTGAACAATTGTAGGTGGATAATATTACATATTGAGGAAACATGGATGTGGATGATAAAATACTCCCTGGTAAATACCAAAGTATAAAAAATCTTGGATAAAAATGAGATTGTGATATTTCCCCTACCTTAGGTCCGATTTGCTTCGTAAGTGTCCAAACCTCCTGTATAATAATTTAAATAATTTTATTTAATTATTCTAGAATCATACTTATTGTAATGATATCATATATGGTCATATTCTTAGCTTCTTATTAGTAACATTTCATTACTACTTGTTATTCGGGTGTTTATTACTTTTTGTTCTTATGCGTGTTTTGTCGAATAAATTCTTATTCTTCTCTTTAGGTAATAGATAACTCATTTCCAAAATGGTAGTAGTTTAATATATATCGTATTCATTTATTCAATTCATTTATATAATCATTATGGAATGAAGATCATGTAGAACGAGTCGCATCACATCGTGGAGACAGTATTCCGTACGTACGCACGAGTGATGATATTGTTCCTATGATCGTGGAATTGTATTGGAGTGTATGTATACTATTTCAGAATCAATATAACTTTACAATAATCATATATATTCATTAATTTCACCCTTATACCCATCCAATTAAGGTGGTGGTGGAAAATAGATTACACCACGGCGTGGAGACGGTATTCCGTACGTACGCATGCGCGGTGATTTATTTTTCCGTAGGATGGATAGATGGTGAAATAGGGTTGTTTCATACTTATAATAATATATCATTATGTGAGTGATACTGATGTTATTACTTCATAATGAAACAACTAAAGATGAAGAAGTGGAAGAAGAAATAAAGATGAAGGAATCGGTAACAGACATTACCTCTTCTTTGAAGTGCTTCTTTGAGACCTCCTTTTAGGGCACTAAAATAGGTCTTTGAAGAAGACCAGAACCTCTAGGATGTTTCTAGGAAAGTGGAGAGGAGAAATTGTCAGGGGTTGGCCGAGAATGAAGGCTCAAAGTGGTGTGAGAAAGAGGGGGAGGAGGTACCATTTTATAAGGGAGGAGAGGGGCACCTTTGGAATAACTAAAAATATTATTTTATTATAAAGTCAAATTCGGTTTTTAATAGCTCCAAATTGATATATTTCGAAGATAAGGTGGGTAGGGGTCGCAGTACTCTCATCCAATAGAATTTAGACAAGTATAGGTATCAATTTTAACCTTATCATTTAGATTTAACTTTGAGTTAGATAATTTAACTTTTACCGTGTCTTCTTGTTTTCTTACAATATAAGGTTAATAAACTTACTATATCAAGCCAAACGAACCCCAAGTTGTTTATTATTAAATTATATAACCTTATCTAAGTTATTTGGCCAAAACTTAGATTTTTAGGAACAAAATAACAATTAATAATATAATATTTGTTTTAAAAACTATTTTATGTCAATTTTGACACTATTTAGTAATTGATTTTTGTGAAAATCATAACGGAATGATTAGTTCGAACAAAGATAATTAAATCAATATTAACATGTCATAGTAACCTATAAAATTAGTTTAATTCATAAAAAGTCTCAAATTGCATTTGTTTGGGTATTTATAACATCAATTATGTCAATATTTTATTAATAAGATAATTACTACATCATCATTGTGTCATAAATAAATTAACTTATTTAATGTCTAAAAATTACAAATAAAATACCATGATGTATAAAATCTTTTTATATTTCTAATGAATATTTATAGTCTAATTTATCTTATATATAACCCCATATTAAAAATGATTTACTTATTAAACTTTGATTTTAACTATTTTAACCCTTCTTTAAATAAATTAATAATAAATGCCCTAATCTAATCCATGTGGGCCTTAATGGTCATATTTTATTCCTAGGATTGTTTTTGGTCTAATTGAACTTATCCAATAGAATTAGTACATGTTTTAGGGTAATAATAATATCATTCGTACCCTTAATTACCCTATTTACTTTTAACCGTGGTTAAAAAAAGTAAAAAAGTTACTATTCACCAAAAAATTATTTTCATCTCATTGAACCACATTTTACATACTGACATCAAACATGTCTTTCGGATTTTCGAAATTCCACTCACAGAAGCGGTAAAATTATGTTTTATGAAAAATTCAATTTTTTAACTACCACTTAGTGGTTTTACTATTCATCAAAAAATTGAAAGTTTTTAGAAAAATACCAAAATTTCACCCTAGGCTAATTTCAATATTCCGAATCCAAAAATGAAGTCCATTTTGAAAAATATAATTTATAAAATTTCAAACAGTGGTTATTACTATTCGTAATGGCTAGTTTTAATAATATTTTAATAGCATATCATTGTTTAGTGAAACTCAGTATTGCGTACGACGCAAGCTATCGGGGAAGGCCACGGTTGCGTGTAAAGAAAGCCATGCCAGTGTTAGTGAAAGATTCCTTTGATTTATATAACATAAAAACAAAATATTCCACATAAAAGTCTTGGGTGTTACATTCTACCCCCCTTAAAATGAATTTCGCCCTCGAAATTCGTCACTTTGTAACAAACAGATGAGGATACCTCTCCCTCATCATATCCTCAAGCTCTCATGTAGCTTCTTCTAATTCGTGCTTCCTCCAAAAAAACTTTCACCAATCGAGTGGTCTTTCTTCGTAGGACTTTTTCGCTACGATCCAGAATATGTATCGGTTGTTCTTCATAAGAAATATCTTGCTCTAGCGGTACAACTTCTGAGCTAAGTACATGTGAAGGATCAGGTATGTACTTTCTCAGGAGAGATACATGGAACTCATCGTGAACTTGAGAGAGATTCGGTGGAAGCACCAATCGATAAGCTACCTTCCCAACATGATCTAGTATTTCAAAAGGACCGATATACCTAGGGCTCAACTTTCCCTTCTTTCCAAATCTCATTACTCTCTTCCAAGGAGATATTCATAAGAACACTTTATCACCCACTTCAAACTCTAGGTCTTTTATTCGGGTGTCGGCATAACGTTTCTGTCGACTCTGAGCTTCTCTTATGTGTTGTTGAATCGATCGGACCTTTTCTGCCATTTCATCAACAAGATCAGGTCCTAATAGCTTTCTTTCCCCAACTTCATCCCAACAAGTTGGAGTCCTGCATTTCTTTCCATAGAGAGATTCATAAGGAGCCATCTGAACACTGGAGTGAAATATATTATTATAAGAAAATTCCACCAAAGGTAGGTGTTCATCCCAACCACCTTTGAAATCCATAGAGAAAGCTCTCAACATATCTTCTAGGGTTTGAATTGTTCTCTCAGACTGACCATCTCTCTGAGGATGATAAGCAGTGCTGAAACTTAACTCTGTATCCAGAGTATGCTGAAGAATTCGCCATAACTTCGAGTTAAATCTCAGATCTCGATTAGATATAATAGAAAGTGGTACTCCATGCAATCTTACCACTTCGTTTACATATATCCTGGCAAAATGATCCAGAGAGAAATCCTCTCTAATAGAAATGAAGTGTGCAGACGTGGTAAGGCGATCAACTATGACCCAGATAGAATTATTGCCTTTGGATGTTTTAGGAAGTCCTGTGACAAAGTCCATAGTGATGTTTTCCCATTTCCATTCGGGTATGGGTAATAGTTGCAACATCCCCTTAGACTTCTGTTTCTCAGCTTTAACTTGCTGACAAACCAAGCATCGAGAGACATATTCAGCAACATCTCTTTTCATGCTATCCCACCAGAAGTACTCTTTCAGGTCCCTATACATCTTCGTGCTTCCAGGATGAATAGATAATGAAGAACTATGAGCCTCATCCAGCAGTTCCTTCTTTAATTCCGGGATGGGAGGAACACAAACCCGATTCCTAAACTTTATTATCCCATCACAATCAAGGTTGAATTCAGGAACATTTCTCACCTTCTTTTGTAACTCGACATCTTTTTTATGTGCCTCTTTAATCTTCACATGTATAGATGGTTGAAAATTCATTTGAGAAAGATAAGATTTTTCCCCTTCCATTATAATTCCAAGATCCATCCTTTGTAAATCCATAAATATTGGATCTTTTGTAATCCTCATCATGGATAAACTGGAATGGTCTTGTCGACTTAATGCATCTGCCACCTTGTTTGCTTTCCCAGGGTGGTAATGGATTGAGCAGTAATAATCCATAATCAGCTCCAACCATCTTATTTGACACATATTCAACTCCTTTTGTGTGAAAATATACTTTAAACTTTTATGATCAGTATAAATGTCACACCTTTCTCCATAAAGATAATGCCTCCAAATCTTTAATGCAAAGATTACCACAGCTAACTCCAAATCATGTGTTGGGTAATTTTGCTCAAGGATTTTCAACTGTCGTGAGGCATAAGCTATCACCATATCATTTTGCATAAGAACATAGCCCAATCCTCTCTTGGATGCATCACTATATATCACAAACCTTTCTCCACTACAAGGCAGTGTGAGCACAGGTGCACTGGATAACCTTCTTTTCAACTCCTTGAAATTCTCTTCACATTCTTCCGTCCAAACAAACTTAACTCCTTTCCAAGTCAACATGGTGAGTGGATTAGATAATCGTGAAAAATATTTCACAAAACATCGATAACATCCAGCCAAACCAAGAAAACTTTGGATCTGAGTTACTGTTGTTGGTCTTGACCATCTTTCGATAACCTCTGTTTTTTCTAGATCCACAGATATCCCCTATTTTGAGATTATGTGACCCAAAAATGAAACTTTTTGAAGCCAAAATTCACACTTGGTAAATTTGTCATAAAGCTTCTCCTATCTCAGGGTCTTCAATATAATTCTCAAGTGATCTTCATGTTCTTCCTTGATCTTTGAATAGACAAGAATATCATCTATAAAGACTACCACAAATTGATCAAGATAGTCTCTAAAGACTCTATTCATCAGATCCATGAAGATAGCAGGGGCATTAGTAAGACCAAATTACATCACTATAAATTCATAGTGTCCATATCTTGTAAGGAATGTCGTCTTTTGTATATCCTCCCTTTTGACCCTTAATTGATTATAACCTGAACGAAGATCAATCTTGGAAAAGTATTGAGCTCCGCGTAGTTGGTCAAATAAGTCATCAATGCATGGGAGAGGATATTTTTTCTTGATAGTGATCTTGTTAAGTTCTCGATAATCAATGCAGAGTCTCATTGATCCATCTTTCTTCTTAACAGACAGAATAGGTGCTCCCCAAGGTGACGCACTAGGGCATATGAACCCCTTGTCAAGATTCTCTTGGAGTTTCTTATTCAATTCCTGCAACTCAATTGGGGCCATTATATTAGGTGTCTTTGAAATAGGCAAAGCACCCCGTACGAGTTCTATTGAAAACTCAACTTCACGATTTGGTGGAAGACCCGGTAATTCCTCCAAAAATACATCATCAATCTCTTGTAAAATGGGCATATTCTTAATCGTGAGTTTCTCACCAACCATTTGAGATAAATAACCTTCATTTAGTGGAATCAAGACCCATAAGGTAGAAGGAATTTCCACTGGAAGGTTATGTTCATCCTTGCATTGATAGACGATCATAGATTGTTCTGGAATATGAAATGTGACTTCCCTTCTTTGGAAATTGATATGAGCTCCATATAATGAAATCCAATCCATGCCAAGAATCACATCAAATTCCACTATAGGAAGGATCATAAGATTTGCATGAAGCACTTTCTCACAAACTTAGATCGGAGAATAATTATAAACTTTTGATGCGACTGTTGTTCCATTAGGTGTTGTCACAGCTAACTCAACATCTAATTTTTGAGGTAATACGGTGATACCCATAGAAAATTATTCAGAAATAAAAGAGTGGGTGGATCCAGAATCAAATAAAATATTTGCTAATTTAGAGTGGATGTTAAGTGTACCTTTCACCACATCGTTATTGTACTCCACATCGCTGATAGAAATTGCTTGTGACTTTCCTTTGTCTTTATCCTTAAGAGTTTGTTGACGTCGACCATCATCATCAAACCTTGGATTAGGGAATTTATTGGCATAATGTCCCATATTCTTGTACTTGAAACATTGAAGTGTAGTAGGTTCATTCTGTGTATCCCTTCCTTTGTTTGCATCATTAGACATCTTCTTCCCATCATCGCGGCATTCAAATGCCTGATGACCTTCCTTTCCACATTTTAAACATTTACTTGTCCCTTTAAGACAACTCCCTCCATGTTTCTTTCCGCACATTGAGCATAAGGGAAAGCTCGTCTTCTTTTCAGTGTGCACTTTAGATTTTCTTTTGAATTCCATTTTCCTCTTCTTATAAAACCCATATGACTGATGGGTTAATCCAATCTCCATCTCGACTTTGAGAGCACATCGAACGATTTCATCGTAGCTATTGAAGTCCCTTATGGATAATGCCCTTCGAAGACTTGGATTTAAGCCAATAAAGAATCGATCGATCTTACTCTCAGGTTGGATAATAATACCAGAAGCGTACCTTGCAAGTCTTGTAAAATTTTCTTCATAGGTACCAATAGATTCATCATCCTTTTTCTTCAGTTCAAGAAACTCTTTCTCCATCTTTGTTCAGATAATACGAGGGAAGTACTTATTGAAAAATAAGTTCTTGAACTCGTCCCATTCCATGGACTCAATTTCATCCCTTTGCCTTGTATTCTTAATAAGATTCCACCATTGATCAGCATCACCTTCCAAACGATACACTTCTAAAATGACTTTATTATGCTCAGAACATTAAATAACTGAAAATATCTTTTTTGTGGTATTAATCCATTGTTCACCAACTAATGGATCAGTAGACCCGATGAATGAAGGTGGACACTATCTCATGAAGGATTCAACAGAATGTTGCTCTTTCCTTTGCTCATTTGGAAGTCCTGCATGATTCATAGATTGAGAAAGTTGTGTGAGCATGGCAACAAGATTTTTCATTCCATCTCCCATAACGTTTGGTTGCTCAGGGGGACAATCATTGCATTTACCGTCGCATTCCGCATTAACACGATTCCTTCGGGTTCTAGCCATTGACTAAAACCAAGAAGAATAGTATGAGCAACACTAATTATAATAGGAAAACCAGACAATCAAGAATAAAATTTTACACTTAAGGTCTTATCCTAGGTTATTCATGGACATTTCTAAAACACTAAGATTGTGTTCTATGCTTAGAATTATCCTTAGGGTTCTTACTAAGGCTTTCACATCCTAGTTTCCAAAGGTTGACTATACCTTTCCTCTGATACCAACAATAACGACCCATACTTTACATACATTGTTAATAATTCAAAATTGAAGCATACTTATTACAACATATAACAAAACCATGAAAGGATCGTATAGGTATAGTGTCTTTAGAAACTGGGAAACATAAACAACTAGTTCATAAATCATCTACACTGTCTCCCATTTATTTCATCATATCTATAGTCCCTTTTGGCATATCTTACTTAATAACCTTCTTCCTGACCTAGGGAAAGAAAACATACAAAAGGGTGAGCTCAAATGCTCAGTAAGGGTAAACAAAATAAATATCAATCACATCATATTCATAAGAACATAACTTTTGGAAATCTTAACCTGCAAAAGAGAGCATAATTTCATAACATGGGATAAATCATAGTAGTGAAATGGAATCCCAATAATCATAACATAAAACGTGAAACTTTGTGACATACACACATAATCATAGAGAATCATTTCTTATTAGTCAAGACTCATTGACAAGACTATCTTAATGGACAAATTCCATTTCTGAACCGAGTTCACTCCTCGTTTCAGTCCTGTTTCACTGAACCGGTATAACCTACCGTTCCAACCATGTCTATCTCATGAGATATAAAATCTTTACCCAATGCATTGGAGGGAGATATAGGTCCCACCCATATCATAATGATACCATTCTTATGTGTTCCACAAAATCATAAATCATACATCATTGCATAACTGATGTAATAAAAATGGGAATCTTTAAACATCGTGACATCATAAAAAAATTATTATAAGATAAAATAATTCATAAAAATATTTCCATCACAACATAATCAAATACATGTAATAATAGGGATAGAAACAGAACCCTTTATTATCTTAGATGGAAAATATTTTTGATAAAACACTTGAACTTCATTATTGAGGAAAATATCCTTTCTACTTCAAAAACATTTCTCTTTTCTTAACATATCATACAAATTTAAACTAAAAGAAGTTGATTAAAAATAAACTTGAAAACTTTTAAGGGAAGATTCTTGGAAATTTTGTTTTAAAATTCCATTCATGTCGTATAAGTTAAAAAACATTCTTCTCGTACTTTTGTCGGAAAAGTCAAAAAAGTACCTCGTACGAAAAACGACAAAAGATTCCTTTCATATCTTTTTCTAAAAACTCACCGAAGGGTAAAATTGGATTTGAAAAATTGTAGGTGGATAATATTACATATTGAGGAAACATGGATGTGGATGATAAAATACACCCCAGTAAATACCAAAGTATAAACAATCTCAGATAAAAATGAGATTGTGATATTTCCCTTACCTTAGGTCCGATTTGCTTCGTAAGTGTCCGAACCTCCTGTATAATGATTTAAATATTGTTATTGAATTATTCCAGAATCATACTTATTGTTATGATGTCATATATAGTCATATTCTTAGCTTCTTATTAGTAATATTTCATTACTTCTAGTTATTCGGGTGTTTATTACTTTTTGTTCTTATGCATGTTTTGTCGAATAAATTCTTATACTTCTCTTTAGGTTATAGATACCTCATTTCCAGAATGGTATTAGTGTAATATATATCATATTCATTCATTCAATTCATTTATATAATCATTATGGAATGAAGATCATGTAGAACGAGTCGCATCACATCGTGGAGACGGTATTCCGTACGTACGCACGAGTGATGATATCGTTCCTATGATCGTGGAATTGTATTGGAGTGTATGTATACTATTTTAGAATCAATATCAATTTACAATAATCTAATATATTAATTAATTTCACCCTTATACCCATCCAAGTAAGGTGGTGGTGGAAAATAGATTACACCACGGCGTGGAGACGGTATTCCGTACATACGCACGCACGATGATTTCTTTTTCCGTAGGATGGATAAATGGTGAAATAGGGTTGTTTCATACTTATATTTACATATCAGTATGTGAGTGATACTGATGTTATTACTTCATAATGAAAAAACTAAAGAAGAATAACTGGAAGAAGAAATAATGTTGAAAGAATCGGTAACAGACATTACCTGTTCTTTGAAGTGCTTCTTTGAGACCTCCTTTTGTGGCACTAAAATAGGACTTTGAAGAAGACCAGAACCTCTAGTATGTTTCTAGGGAAGTGGAGAGGATAAATTGGCAGGGGTTGGCCGAGCTTGAAGGCTAAAAGTGGTGTGAGAAAGAGGGGGAGGAGGTTCCCATTTATAAGGGAGGAGAGGGGCACCTTTGGAATAACTAAAAATATTATTTTATTATAAAGTCATCATCAGTTTTAAATAGCTCCAAATTGATATATTTAGAAGATAAGGTGGTTAGGGGTCGAAATAATCTCATCCAATATAATTTAGACAAGTTTAGGAATCAAGTTTAACCTTATCATTTAGATTTAACATTAAGTTTGATAATTTACCTTTTACCGTGTCTTCTTGTTTTCTTACACTATAAGGTCAATAAACTTACTATATCAAGCCAAACGAACCCCAAGTTGTTTATTATTAAAATATATAACCTTATCTAAGTTATTTTGCCGAACCGTAGATTTTTAGGAATAAAATAACAATTAATAATATAATATTTGTTTTCAAAACTATTTTATTTCAATTTTGACACTATTTAGTAATTGATTTTTGTGAAAATCTAAACAGAATGATTAGTTCGAAAAAAGCTAATTAAATCAATACTAACATGTCATATTATCCTAGAAAATTAGTGGAATTCATAAAAAGACTCAAATTACATTAATTTGGGTATTTATAACATAAATTATGTCAATATTTCATTAATAAGATAATTACTGCATCATCATTGTGTCATAAATAAATTAAATTATTTAATGTCTAAAAATTACAAATAAAATATCATTATGTATGAAATCATTTAATATTTATAATGAATATTTATAGTCGAATTTATCTTATGCATAACCCCATACTAAAAATTATTTACCTATTAAGCTTTGATTTTAACTATTTTAACCCTTCTTTAAATAAATTAATAATAAATGTCCTAATCTAATCCAAGTGTGCCTAAATGGTCATATTTTATTCATAATATTGTTTTTGGTCGAATTACACTTATCAAATACAATTAGGACATGTGTTAGGGTAAAAATAATACCATTTTTACCCTCAATTACCCTATTTACTTTTAACCGTGGTTAAAAAAAAGTAAAAAGTTACTATTCACCAAAAAATTATTTTCATCTCATTGAACCACATTTTACTTACTGAAATCAATCGTGTCTCTCGAATTTTATAAAATCCACTCACAAAAGTGGTAAAATTAAGTTTTATGAAAAATTCAGTTTTTTAACTACCACTTAGTGTTTCACTATTCATCAAAAATTGAAATTTTTCAGAAAAATAACAAAATTTCACCGTATGCTAATTTAAATATTCCGAATCCAAAAATGAAGTCCATTTTGAAAAATAAAATTTATAAAATTTCAAAAAGTGGTTATTACTATTCATAACGGCTAGTTTTAATAATATTTTAATAGCATATCATTGTTTAGTGAAACTCGGTATTGCGTACGACGCAAGCTATCGAGGAAGGTCGTGGTTGCGTGTAAAGCAAGCCAAGCTAGTGTTAGTGAAATATTCCTTTGATTTATATAACATAAAAACAAAATATTCAACATAAAAGTCTCGGGTGTTACAAAAGTACTCATCCCAACCAATGGGTTCTGAAACCAGCCCAAACACAAACACACTTATTAATATTCCTTCATATAATAGCTCAAAAACCAAAACCAAGAAGAACTCGTTCTTGGAAAAAAATTCCCCATTGAAACCATTTCTGTTATCATATTCAAGTGATTCAATTTAAATAATTCTTTAATACCATGAAACTAACAGGAATATCCACAAGACAAGGATGAAAAGATATCCAAGCAGTAATTTAATTATTCACACCCGGTTCACTTGTAAAGTCACAACAAAAAAAGGGATCTCTGAGATCCCTTGAATTAATGAAGCCAAACCAATCCCCATTGTATGGACCCACATTGCTTTGAGACCACAATAAAAAAACTAAACCTCATGGGATCCCATCCCCATCCATGTCACCCAATAAAGAGTCAAACAAAAAACATACTCATCACTATAAGAGAGGAAGGGAGCTCTCAGATTTAATCACACCATTCATTATGTTTTGTATCTCCGTTAGATTAATCAGGGTGATCAAAAAAAGATTTTTGTTCATTAGTAATCCATTTAATCAACTAAGTTTATTTGATTAATCTATTTCTATGTTACATCCATTCAATCATAGGATTCTCCAGAAAATAAAGGTTCATTAGGTCCACAGAAAGGAGCAAAAAAGTCCACGAATTTTATTGGACATAGTCCTGTATAATTCAAAACACATAAGAAATGATAAAAGTGTACAGTATCATCATCAAACATGCCCCATTAATCTTTTAAAACCATTTATTATCTTTTTTAATGGTTGGTTTCATCTATCCCCATTGGAACATTATTGTACCCACCCCATGTGATACATTGTAAGGAGAGATGAATGAAAACCCTTCTTAGAAGATCAACGATCGATGTTTTCTTCCTCGGGCCAATAATTGGGGATGCATGACTTGTAGGGGGAACTACAAAGAATCCATGAGTGTGTAGTAAATGCTCCAGCACAGGCACACAACTGGCCGGAAGAAGAGGGATTCCAAATGCTATAAGGAAAGAAAAATGTATCTGCCAAGAAGGAGAAAGAAACTCCATGCAATAAAAGGAGAGATCATAGAGTTACACGATATGAAACCATGAACGACTTTAAAGGGGGATCTTGGTCCTTCCATATAGTTGGGTAGTTACACACAATAGAATTAAATGTTATTTAATAATTCTCATCGGAGAGGTGGAGATAAAGCCTGTGAGTTAAAGGGTCTCCAGAAAACTCATAACATGGGCGAAATGGTAAATACCCAACACATTGTGACTCCAAGGAGAGAGGCCATATGTTTTTGAAACTCCAAGGGTCTCTCAATTAATGGGAGTTTAAAACATATTTTATTACCTATTAAATGGTCTTAAACCTCTTCACAGAGGTATTAAAAGAAAATGGAGTGGTTATAGGGAAAATGGGGAAAGAAACCCTGACAACCACCCCCCCTCCCCCTCCCAGTGGCACTGATCGGGTGACCCAGTGGTTGGCGAGTCTGATAGGTGACACACTGATCGGTGACACACAGATCGGGACACACATATCAGGATGCACCAATTGGTGAAACACCAATCGGGACGCACCAATCGGTGACACACCAATGGGAACACACCAATCGAAACTTGCTGATTGGGATGCGCCGATCAGTGACACACTGATTTGGACCAACTGATTATTGACACACTGAATGGGATGCATCGATCGTTGAAAAACCAATCGGTGAAATAGTGATAAGTATCACACTAATTGGACACAATGATCGGTTTCACCGATCATTGTCACCGATTGGAGACACCACGGTGACTCCCTGCCCCTAACACCCTCCCCACTCACCCATTGTGTCTAGGCCACCTCATGGTATGGATTTGGACAACATAATGGACCACGAAGGCTTGGGATATTACATCAGTTACCTATCAAACTATTCTTTCCATCTAGAATCAAGAGTAAACATAAAGAAAAGCGATCAGTCCGAACAACCACCTCATAATTTACCTCTCATAGACAAAAATCATCCTACAGTTGTTCGAAATTCATATAAAACCATGATCTCTCAGAAAAACTCTCCCTCATCTATCTCCTAAATAACTACTGATAAACTAACACACATATCCCCCATGTAATGACATAAACATACAAATTCCATAGTTTCTAGACATATAGATTAAGGAGTCCCTTCTTACATGTCAAGAAAAAATCCTCTATGGACGGTGTTGACTCACCCGCACAAGTTTGATTGCATCCACCTTAATGTGTCTCGATTAGGGATAAGCAGCTTCCCACCCAAAATTTAGGACTCTTCACAAACATTCATAGAATAAGGGAAACAACATATTTCATAGTTATCAAGTTCAATCATTTCATCATAATCAAGTTGAAAACAAAATAGAAAAAACTCGAAAAAAGATCTGGGTATTAGGCATGCATATGTGCCTTATGTTCCCAAGTACTCACCTCGATGCCCCATAACTCCATAGCACACAAACCAATGGAGTGGTTCATCCATGAAGCACCTTCTCCTCACGATCCTCAATCCTCACTGGTCACTCAATGAACGTTGCATCGTATTCTATATCCACCTTTCCCCAGTCGAGGACATGTGAATAATCATGTAGGTACCAGCAGAGCTGAGATACATGGAAGATGTCGTTCACCCTCAATAGAGGTGGTGGTATCTCCATCTGAAAAGAAACTTTTCTAACCCGCCGCAACACATTGAAGGGTCTGAAAAACTTGGGTGAATGCTTTCCGCCCCTATCGAACATCTATTGCCCACGTCGAGGGGAGACCATAAAGAACATGTGGTCCTAGACCATGAAATCCAAGGGTCTCCTCCAATGATTGACACACGACTTTTGCGGGTCCTGATCCACATTCAATTTATCATATATAAGATGAAACTTCTCAGTAGGGATTCGCACAACCTCTGGGCCAAGAACACCAGCTACCCCGACCCCTGTCTAGCTCATGGGTGTGAGACACGATCTTCCATACAATAGTTCGAATGGATCCCTGCCAATTGTAGAGTGGTAGATGTTGTATTAAAAAAAATTATACCAAAGGAAATTTTTGTACCCTTGATACCTAGATGTCTCAAACACATGCCTATAGCATATCCTCCAACATATGCATGGTCTGGTCTGTCTTCCCATCTGTCTGTGGGTTGAAAGATGTTTCGAGGCATTGATGGGTTCCAAAATCATCTTTCAATACTTTCCGAACTCATGAGGTAAACAGTGAATCTTGATCCAACACTATGGACCTTCTAACTCCATGCAACTTCCCCACCTCACCCATGTACCTTTGTGTTAAGGCATCCACCACACTCGACTCCTTGATTTCCCAAAAGTGATCTTATTTTGTCATATGGTCCACCATTTCCTATAAATAATGGAATCCACCTTGAACTCTATGTATTATTGTGATGAAATCAATCGAGATTTCATCCCAATTCCACTGTGTGACGTCTAATGGTTGTAATAGACTTCCTAGAACATTTTGTTCAGCCTTCACCTACAGAAAAATGATGAAATTTTCCAAAAACTCTGCCACTACCCTCTTTAATATGGGCCACCAAAACATACCCATCAAGCCATAGTACATCTTGGAAAATCCTAGGTGTACCGCCAATGGTGAGTTTTGAAACTCACCAAGAACACTCTCATACATTTCCACTAGGATAAATAGAATTCCATGAAACAACAACTAATTCTAACCCTCTTTCAGCCATCCTTTAGGAGTATTGTGATGGCTAACGTGATCATGCATCACTTCATCCTATATGTCCCCCCACTGAGATTAATCCACCTACTACAACAGGGAGTACTGCACTGTCATCTGGAACTGATATCCTCTACCATCCTCCACCCTTGAATTCAGGTGTACGGCTGTTAACTACAAAATTTCATTCCATGCATCTGTTGATTCTTGAAGTGCATTCTTTTATGAATTCATTCTCAAAGCATCAGCCACCACATTCCCCTTACCTTCAGAGTAATATATTTTGAAGTCGTAGTCCTAAAGAAACACCATCCACCTCCAATGTCGCATGTTCAGGTTTCGCTAGGATACGATATACCTCAAACACTTTTGATCCAGGAAGACCATGAAGAGTTCCCCGATGAGGTATCAACTTCAGTTAATACACAACCGCTACAACCTGCAGATCATGGGTTGTAGAGTTATGCTCATGGGAATGTAACTTCCTAGACATATAAGAGATCAACCCCTCAGTTTGCATCTCTACACACCCCAAGACTTGTCTTGAAGCATCAAAGAATACCTCAAATGTCACCCCTTCTTCTGGAAACCTCAACACTGGGGAACTAACCAACTTCCCCTTAATGTAACAGATGTCTTCCCAGTACTGCTCATTCTATAAAAATTCCTTCCCTTTCTTGGGGAGGGATGTAAAAAGTGATGCAACTCAGGGGAATTTGGGAACCAATCTCTATTAGTAACCTTATAGACCTAGGAAACAATGAACCATTTCCACATTGTTAGGTGATTCCCATGAAACAACCACCTTGACCATTAACAGGTCCACTGTTATTCCCTTTTCGGATAGTACAAGTCCAAGGAAGTGCACCTCTAATGTCTAGAACATTCTCTTGGACAACTTCCCATAGAGATGGTTCTATTAGAGGACCGCTAATACTGTCCTCAGATGCTAGTGTGATCCTACTCTGATATTGATTAGATTAGGATGTTGTCAATAAAATTGACTACAAACTGGTCTAGATATCCTTGGATGATGGAGTTCATGAGCCCCATGAACATGGCAGGTGTGTTCGTAACGCCGATCGACATGAAAACAAACTCAGAGTGACCATATCTGCACCTGAAGGTAGTATTCAAGATGTCACCGTCAACTGGTGATATCCTGACTGTAGTTAGATATTTAAGAACCATCGTACCCCCTTCAACTAATCAAAAAGTTCATCGATCCTAGGGAGGGGGAAACTGTTCTTAATCGTCACCTAGTTCAGTGTCTAGTAGTCCATACACAGCCTGAGACCACAATCTACATTCTCTACGAACAAGACTGGAACACCCAATGGTGACGTTCTATGTCAGAAAAAACCCTTCTTCACCCGATCTTCAATCTCAATCTGTGACTTCTACAATACAAAAGGCACCATCCGATAGGGATCCATCGAAATAATATGGGCACCGGGTTCCAGTCTATCCGGATCTAACCATCACGTCAAGGGGGTAGAATCACTGCGTCTCTAAGGAAGACATACATGAACACACTTATGGTCCACGATACATCCATCATCTCCATATCTACTGAATCTACTAAAATCTCAGCTAATACGGAATGAAAGGGCCCCACTCACTAGCTTCCCTCTTGGAAACCCTACAGCCTGATAAAATTCAAGCATTGTCTGTCCATATCCAAATACACAACACTTCTTCGAAATTAGTTGATAATGGAACACATAGAGAATAGACAGTCGATGCCTAAAATTAAATCATATGGCTATATCTGCAGCAAAAAAGGGTCTTCACTGGACTGATTTGGCCCCAACAAAAGTCTGCATCCCCAACAAACATAAGACTAGCTTGTCTGACCTTTGACTCACATACTCAATACCATGTGAATAGGAGGTATCTCTGTGTCTAGACCCATGTAAAGGGCTAGACTGGGTTAAACAATGGAGTTCACTTCTCTTGAATCAAACAAGGCATAGGTAAATGTTCTAAACAAGCTGATCATACCTTAAAAGACTTCTTGTCCTACTAGAACTATTGCCTCTACGATGTTCAAAATCCCACACCCAACCCATATTCCCCTCAGTTATCGGATGCCTCCCCAGCAACGCCATGTTTCAGGTCCCTATGGACCGCCCTAGGGTTTTCCTCCTCTTGAAATGTCTACTCTCGGAGGAGTGTGAGCTTGTTTCCCCTACAACTCTTACTAAACGGTCCTAGCTGGAAATTGTTTTTGCTGAGGTGGGTGATGATCCTTCCCACCCCTACTATACTACAGTCTGTATGGGAACTAATTTTTAATGTAAACATGGCTTCCATAGATGATGAAACTCGGTCAGGGGCTTTCAAAGAATGTTTGAGGAATGGGAGATCAAAACATGAACTAATAGGTTAGTTTCCCGACTGGTTGAAACTAGTAAGGCACTAACACTAGAGGCCTGATGTTTACGACCTTCCCATTTGACGAACCCAACTGGATCCCCTCTTACAGTACACCACCCAGCATGTGCATCCACTCTACCACTTCAGCCTTCTTTGGGACCTCCAAGTATGTCAGTTGAGTGAATGGAGTAATAACATACTGAAGAGATTGTCAGAGTGTCTCCTCTAAACATCTCTCCCAAGACTCCTCATCTTGAAAGAAGTCTACATCAATATGAAAGAGATATTTGAACATGAACCCTAATTACCATCATTGACATACTCCCCAACTGAAGGGAGAGTAGCTCCTGCCTCTTCTCGTCCTTCATCATGGAAAGAGAGGAATTCTTCTGGGAACTCCCACTCGAAGTCAGTCTACAAAACCTTAGCCTCCCACTTCTTCATGAGATAGAGCATCCACCACTGACGTGCTGCTCCCCGCATTTGGCTTATATCTAGAAGAACATGGTACTCTGTTGGAGCCCAGATTAAGCCTAAACATGTCACCAGCTACTTGGTACAACTCTCTGTCTCCATGTCCAAGACTCTACCCTCGTACTTCAAGAGGGTCTGTGGCATAATGGCATGAAGCATCTTCTGGTATTGGTCATTTTCCCCCTCTCGATCATCTCTATAATGATCATCCAAATCATCCTCTTGTGCCTTGATCTCCTTCACTACTCGTGGTCATCATCTTAGTGCCATAGTTGAATTCTAAACAAGGAATTCCTATGTCAGAGTATTGTATAATATTTATTTTAAATTTTTCTTAAACTGGTTTATTTATTTAAACACTACTAGAAATTTAAGCTATAGCCAGAGACCTATATCCATGGTTTTATTGGTCTGTGGCTATAGATAGTTTATATCCACGGTTTAATTAGTCATCTTTGGCTAAACATCTCGGTTCTTTTTTTTTTGAGATCCGTAACGGGTTCTCCTCTCCTCTTCTTTTTTGTTGTGATCCGTGTCGGGCTCTCCTATCCACCTCCCCTGAACTGTTGTGACCCTCTTCTCCTCTCCATCTACATCTCTCATCATGGCGCCTTCTGTTGAGTCAACAAGGTTTTCCTTATGACTTTTCAATTCCTTCTTGTTTTGAAAATCACAATCACCTTATAATTAAGCAAAAAAAAAATTTACCTTCATAAGGAAAATTTACTTCTTTAAGGAAATTTACCCTATCCTAGATTTTCTGATACATAGAAATATTTTTCATAAGTAAAAAAACCAGATTCGTACTCCAAATCCCAGAAGTCGTATAATGTCAAGATTTGGAGAATTCTATTTTTAGGATCCGAATTCTGGATGTAAACTGTAATGAAGTTCCAATCCAAATTCTGGTCTCCGAACTCTTATGATGTTTGACTCCGAACATTCCGGAGTTCCACTCTGAACTCTGATGAAGTTCGACTCAAAACATTTATAAGTTCGACTCCGAACTCTTATGATGTTAGACCCCAAACTTTCATGAGTTCGACTCCGAACTCTGATGATGTTCGAGTTCGAACATTCATGAGTTTGACTCCGAACTCTGATGATGTTTGACTCTGAACTTTCATGAGTTCGACTCTAAAATCTGATGAAGTTCGACTCCGAAATTTCATGAGTTTGACTCTGAAATCTTGTGAATTTAGACTCTGATCTTTCATGAGTTCGACTCAGAACTCTTATGAAGTTTGACTCCGAACTTTCATGAGTTCGACTCCTTACTCTTATGAAGTTAGAATCCAAACATTCATGAGTTTGACTCCGAAATTCTATGAAGATCAACTTCGAACCTCTCTAAGTTTAGATTCTGAACTCTGATAAAACTAGACTCCGAATTCCTATAAAACAGAGTCCAAACATTCTTAACATAGACTCTGAATTTCATTTTGGTTAGACTCTGAACATTTAATTTCCTTACACTCCGAAATTTTTTATGGATTTTTCTAAAATATGATTCATTTCAAAACGATGTCATGAATTCAGTAATACATGGTTTATTATTAAACGATGTCGTCCATTCTATTTCTAATTAACCTTTGGTTGAGTTATACGTGTACAAGTCCCTCTTAATTTCATGGAAAATATGACCGTTGGAGGAGGGAGCCGACCTTTGGAAATTTTCCTATATATAGGAGCTCATTTGACAGAGCTCAATAACAAGTTGATCGATCGAGATACCAAACACTGTTAAGGTGATTTCTAGAGAGAGAATCTTTTCATACCTTGTGTGTACTGAACTGATCATTCAGATTGCTTCGTGTGACCCCGAATGTTTGTTATTACATTCGAGGACTTATGGGGATAGGAAGACAGACATGCCGACTACCGTGAAGTTTGAGGGCTTCCTTGCTAAGGAATATAGTGGTTCCAACTACCTTGAAGTTGAGGTCTTGCGGGGATTGAAAGACAGAGATTCCAATATTCGTATCGAGGGCTTACACTGGTGTGGGTAAGACAGACTTTCTTGAAAGTATAAATCAAGGGACCTTTATCCAAGGTTGTTGGATACCCTTCTCTTTGGGTTAAAAGACTTATTTCTCATTACTTGTAGTTTTACTACTTTTTTTTCTTCTACACATTTTGTATTGTAAGGAAAGTATAACCTTCTTATATTTCCATACACTTGTACTCTGATTAGTTTAGATTCAATACGCTTGAAGGTAGAATCTCATATTGTAAACTTTGGTTGTGATTCTCCAATTAGTGATTTGAGGTGTTGTGATTTTTCTTAGTTTAACATTGTTAATCTTAGATTCTTCCTTCTCTAAGGAAAATTTTAAAATATACAATTACCCCCCCCCCCCTCTTGTATATTGAGCATCTACATCGTTATTTCAATCCTACAATTGGTATCAAAGGAAGTCTCTAAAATACGTATACTGACATATGAGTTTTTATTTCTCACTTTTTCATTGTTCTTCATACTTGATTATAAAGTTTATATTCATTCTGAATTATCATTCCAAACATGGTCATTCCGAATTATCATTCCGAATTGTCATTCTGAACTTTGTGGTTACGAACATTTTCTTCTAATAAGTTTGGTTGCCATAATTTTAAGAATGATAGGAATCAATGTTGGTTCTATTGATAATCTAAATCCTACAAGACCACCAATCATTTATGGTCATGACTATGAGTACAGGAGGGATCGAATGAAGACTTTTTTTATCAATACTGGAGTGGATAATTTTGTTATGCTTACTAGTGATTATAGAATTACTAATAAGGAAGTTAGAACATTCACTGACCAGGAAAAGCATGAGTATCAACTCAATTATAAGGTACGCAATACATTACTAGGTTCAATTACATGAAATATATATAGAAAAATTTCTTCTTGTGAAGCAGCTAATTTTATATGGAAGAAGTTAGAAGTTACACACTTTGGAACTTCTAAAGTGATGAAACTAGGAGAGATATGCTTAGCACAGAATACCGTGGATTCAATTTTCCTTATGGAGAACCAATCTGTAAAGTTCAACAAATATTTAGGACTATTGTCAACAACTTACAGTCTATAGGAGAAAAATGGTTAGATGATGAAGCCCTTGTGGATAAGATAATTGATATTATGCCCAATGAGTGGGAATCAAAAAGAACAGCTATTGATGAGAACAGAAAGGTCACACAAATTTCTCTTGATGAACTATTTTGAACTCATCTCCAACATGAAAAAATAACGAAGAGAGATGTCGACAACATCAAAAAAAAGAATGGGAATGATACTGTTGCTTTTACAACAACATAAAATAATATGAAAGCAAAGACTCCCGAGAGAGTAACCAGATCCAAGTCTAAGAAGGTGGTTATTCAATCAGAATCTAGTGAAAGTGATGTCTCAGAAAATGAGTTAGCAAATCTTGCTCGAATAATGAACAAGATAACTGGATAGAGAAATTTCCAATCCAAGTATAAGAAAAAGGAAAGGAAAGACAGGAAAGATGGATAAGTTACTTGTTATGAATGCAAGAGAGCTGGACATATTAGACCAGATTTCCCTTTGCTCAAAAAGAAAGAAAGAAAAGAAAGGCATTCTGAAAGGAACGGAAAGAAGTATTACAAAAAAAAGATAAGAATGTTCTGAATTCAAATGACACCTGGAGTTCCAATGGTGGTGACTCTTCAGATGAATCTTCTGATTATGAATCTTCAGGACAGAAGAATCTTGGTCTTATATCTATATTACACATTAACAATCATTGCTTTATGGCTAAGGTATGAAATGATGAATCATTGACCAATGTATCTTTAAATTCTAATGATAGTAAGTATTATAACTCTTCAGATGAAGAATCCTCTTCTGATGAAGAAAATACTTCACCTACCTCTAAAGAAGTTTCTATGTTTGCTGAACTTCTTGAGTTTGAAAATTATAATCTCAATAAAAACATTATAAGGAAAACTCTAGGAATTTTATTCTTACGAAAGAAATATCAGATCATTTTAAAGATCTTCATAGGAAAAATTCTGATTTTATACGTATTTCAAAAAAAATTGAGGTAGTAAGTTCGGAGAAGAACAAACTTTCTAAAGAGTTGGAACAATTAATTTCTATGAAAAGTGTTTTTGAGCCTTGCTCTAGTTCTAAATCTAATGATTTTGGAGGTAAAAATATTGTTATTAAACTCCAGTCCGAAATTGTTTCCTTAAAGAAGTTTTTATCAAACTATACCCATGGTAATAGAAATTTTGATAAAATGTATTCACAAATACGAACTTTAAGAAACAAATATGGATTTGGTTATACCCATGCAAAACCAACTTTTAGTAACAACTACTTTGTTCCACAAAGTGCCCCATTTTGTACCAAGTGTCAAAGTGGTGGTCACTGGGAAAAGAATTATCCTTTAAATAAAACCCAATCTATAGGTTTTCATAAACCCTATTTTTATAAGAAATTGGGGGTTCCTAAAATTTTGTTGTCTGGAAATCTTAGATCCAATCATATTTGGATTCTGAAGGTCTAATTCATTTCTTGTTTTCAAGAAGATAGAGGAAGTACCAACAACAATACGTGGTACATGGACAGTGGATGTTCCCGGCACATGACTGGTAACAAAATCTATTTTTAAAAGATTATCAAAACGAAAGGAGGAAAGGTAACATTCAGAGATAATGCTCAGGGAGAAATTGTTGGTATAGGTAATATTGTTCTTCTTGGTAAAACATTGATTTCAAATATATTATTTGTTAAGGGTCTTAAGCACAACCTCATTAACATAAGTCGGTTATGTGATGAAGGATACCTTTTGAATTTTAGTAATGATAAGTTCTTAGTACACAATTCCAAGGAATAATTTATTCTCTCATCCAATAGGAAAGAGAATGTTTATACTTTGAACATAGAAGACCCCAAGAGCCAAGACCTACCTTGCCTAAGTGAAAGGGAAGATCATTCCTAGTTATGGCATAGAAAACGAGGTCACTATAACTTTAGAAACTTATGTAAACTTTCTATGAAGAAACTAGTTAAGGATCTACCGGAGCTTAGATTTGATTCTTCTAAAGTTTGGGATCCTTTTTAATATGGAAAGAAACATAAATCTATTTTTCAATCAATCGGTGAAGTCTCAACGAATGATGCATTACAGTTAGTGCACATGGATCTTTTTCGTCTAACACAAACTGGAAGTATTGGAGGCAAATACGATGTGGTTGTTCTAGTTGATGTTTACACCAGATTTACTTTCATCTATTTTCTAGCAAAGAAGTCTGAAGCTTTTTCTTATTTCAAAAGTTTTAGAGCAGAAGTAAAAAATGAGAAAAATGTTCCACTGAAAACTATTCATAGTGATCCTGGAGGAGAATTTCAAAATTCTGATTTTGAAACTTTTTGTAGTAGAAAATGTATTTTCACAATTTTTCAGCACCTAGAACTCCTCAACGAAATGGTGTAGTTGAAAGAAGAAATAGAATTATTCAAGAGATAACTAGAACCATGTTGAGTGAATATTCTATAGCTATACATTTCTGGGATGAAGCTGTAAGTACTTCTTGTTAGCCTATAAATCGAGTTTTGATTAGGCCATTTCCTAATAAAACTCTTTATGAGTTATGGAACGGTAGAAAACCAAGACTTTCCTACTTCAAGGTTTTTGGTTGAAAAATATTCATTCTGAATACTAATGATAATTTACATAAATTCACACCAAAATCTAATGAAGGAATTTTCTTCGGCTACTCGACAACTTCTTAGGCATATAGAGTTTTCAAAAAAAAACTTGTACGGTTGAAGAAACAGTGCATGTAAAATTTTATGACTCTGATCCTTTTTTTATTAAACCATCCCAACCTATATCCTTGGATGTCTTTTCAAAAAGTAATTGTCAACCTTTGATAAAAGACCCTTCTTATAAGGAAAATGTTCAAGAAGATACTTATGAAACATTTACCCTAGAAGACTTTCTACCCTATGTTGATGGACATGTCTTACAAAACCCAAATCAAGTGTTTCTTCAGAATCACCCCAGTGATAGTATCATTGGTGATGTAAATCAACCTGTAAGGACTTGAAGTTCCTTAAGAAATGAAGTAGAACATCTAGAATTTCTTTCCCAATTAGAACCAAAAAGCACTGATGAAGCTTTTGGTGATAATGATTGGATCAAAGCCATGCAAGATGAACTAAATGAATTTGGGAGGGAAAAAAGTCTGGACATTGGTTGAAAGACCTATGGAAACTTATGCCATTGGAGTAAAATGGGTCTTCAGAAACAAGTGTGATGAAAATGGAGTCATAGTAAGAAATAAATATACACTAGTTGCTAAAGGCTATAACCAGGAAGAGGGAATAGACTATGAAGAAACCTACACTCTAGTAGCTAGACTTGAATCTATTCGTATTCTACTTGCCTTTGCAGAATTCTTCAATTTTAAACTTTTTCAAATGGATGTGAAATGTGATTTTATTAATGGTTATGTTCAAGAGGATGTTTTTTTTGAACAACCACCTGTCATTGAAGATACAAAACATCCTGATCATGTTTTCGACTTACCAAAGCTTTGTATGGTTTTAAACAAGCCCCACGACCCTAGTATGATAGAATCACAGGGTTTTTGCTTCAAAATTACAATATTAAGGGAAATGCAGATCCAACCCTTTCTATAAATAAAGATATTAAAAATGTTGTGATTGATCAAATTTATGTTGATGACATCATATTTAGTTCAACTCAGCAATCTTTAACTGATTCATTTTCAAGTCTAATGACATATGAGTTTGAAATGAGTATGATGGGTGAGTTTACTTTTTTTCCTGGTTTTCACATTTCTCAAAGACCAGAAGGAACCTATATATCTCAACATAATTATATTAAAGATCTTATAAAAAAGTATGGTCCTGACAACACTAAGGGTATAAGTACTCCCATCGATACCTCAAACTCTTTATATCTTGATGAAGCTGGGAAACCAGTAGATCAAACATCTTTTAGAGGTATTATAGGAAGTATACTTAACAGCAAGTCAACTAGACTTAATGTTTTCAGTATACTTATGTGCAAGATATCAATCCAATCCTAAGGAATCTCACTTAAGGGCCGTAAAAAGAATTTTTCGCTACCTGAAGGGAACCATGGCTCTAGGATTATTTTATACTTCTAGAAATGATTTTATTCTAAAAATATTTTCGGATGCTGACTTTGGTGGATGTAGAATGGGTAGAAAGAGTACATCTGAAACTTGTCATTTCTTAGGAGATTCATTAGTTTTTTGGTCCTGTAAGAAGAAACATTCTGTAGCACTTTCCACTACTGAAGCTGAATATGTAGCAGCTGGAAGTTCTTGTGATCAAGTGTTGTGGATGCAACACACACTCACAGATTATGGCCTGCGTTTTACTAAGACTCAAATTTTGTGTGATAACACAAGTTCCATTGCCCTAAGTAAGAACCATGCACATCACTCTTGTGCAAATCACATAGATATTAGGCATCACTTTCTTAGGGATCAAACACTGAAAGGAGATATCATTCATCAGTTTATCAGAACGCAAGATCAACTTGCTGATATTTTCACAAAATCAGTACCCTTCAATAGATTTGAATACATTAAACAAAAGTTAGGAATGATAACCGTAAGGTAATAATTCTTCATTAAATTCTTGTTGAAAAATTCTCCTAACAGTAATAAACTCCTTTTCATAGGGGGAGTACATTTCAAACATAGTGTAACAAAAATTTTCGTAATCTGTTTTTCAAACGTAGTGTAAATAAAATTATCGTAATCTGTTTTTCAAACTTAGTGTAACTAAAATTTTCGCAGTTATTTTTTCAAACTTTTCGGAACTAAAGTTTTCGGAATTAAAATTTCTCAAACTAAAATTTCCAGAATGAAAATTTCCCGAATTGAAATTTTCAGGATTGAAATTTTCAGAATGAAAACTTCTGAAACGGAGATTTTCATACTACAATTTTCTTATCGAGATTATTCATACTGGAATTTTCGTATCAACATTTTTCGTACTGGAACTTTCGTAACGAGATTTTCATACTGGAAATTTCGTAATGATATTTTCATACTGGAATTTTCGTAATGATATTTTCATATCAGAACTTTCGTAATGAGTTTGTTTTTAAAAACATTTCTTCAAGAAGAATATTACCATTTATGAAGAATCATTCCAGCCAATCCGAAAGCTATGATTTCCTTACATAAAGTTTTGTAATCATATTTTTCTTTCTGGTATTTTCTTGAGTTTTTAAATGGTTGGATTCTAGTTTTCCTCAAATCTAGCTGTTTTCCTTAAAACCTCAAAAGATCGGAGTCAAGTTTTCCTTGCGGGGGTGTTTTCAACCGTCAGATCAGATCAAAACATTTTCAATTGTTAGATGGCTTTTGTAAGACCAAAGGTCACATCCATCGCCTATATAAAGGGGACCCCAAGACTATTCCCACATTGGTCTTTCAAAGCTTTTGCATCTCGAAGCCCCGCTGCTCTTCTTAAGACCAGTTCCGATCTTTGCAAAGCCGTTCTGAATCCTTCAGGTCTCTCTGTTCCGAATGTCTGTTGAAGCAACATCTCAAGATATGTCAACATCAAATCCAATCTCAAATTGGTTAATCTTCATGGAAAGGTTGCTATATCCATATTTCTATAAGTTTTATTCTCTTATTACAAAGAATATTAGACTGAATGGATGGGAAGATGTTTGCATAGCAAAGTCAGATAAACAGGTTCTGGTTTATACTGATTTGTTGATCGAGTTATGTGAGTCTGTGTCCTTCTAGATGGAAGACGGTAGAGAATGGTTTTCATTAAAGTCTTATGGGAAGACTTATAAGCTACTTTACACGAAGGCCGCGAGCTTGGTTGGTGTGTCCTACGAAGGAGAAGCTGAGTTCTGCTCACAAAAACATCTGGATTAGAAAGGATGTTTCAACAAGGAGAAGGAACTAAAATTTGTTGTCTTAAGGATTCTTAAACCATTAAGATTTCTCGTCTCACTCCGAACAATAAAATTCTTCAGCTTTGGGTGCAAGGATTTCTGGTTCCAAGAAGAGGTGACAAGGATAATTTGATGAAAATTAATATCTATGTTTTAGATTTCATGGTAAATCTAAGAAAGATAAATTTGATGAGACATGTCTTGATTACGATCAAGAACATCAAAGAAGGAAATTTGAGAGCTCAGATAATCATGATCCCTTCCTTACTATCTACGTTGATAGTTCGATGCTTAGATTCTTTCAGGGTTGCATGAAAATCAAATGTCCGGAATTGTAAGCTTATGTTATTAAGTGATGTTACTTTGAAGGGGATGAAGATGGGTATTTCTAGTGAATCCAGAGAATTATACTCTCTTTTTGTGGAAGAAGTTGAGGGACTTCAGAAAGGTACACACGCTCCAGAACCATCCAAAAAGAAAATGAAGAAGAGAAAGCTTAAGGAAGTGGCTGCTGATGAAGCAAATCCTAAATCTAAGGAAACTCAGTCTTCTCCCCCCAAGCCGATGAAACAAAAAACTTATCCTGATGAAGTTGATGCGAAGTGGAGGGAAGATAAGCAGAAGTGGAAAGAAGGGGATCCTAAACTCGGATTGGACCTTACAGAGGCTAAGGCCTTAAAAGAAAAAGTTTCATAAGAGTTAGAGAAGTAGGAAAAAGAGACGAAAATGAAGAAGAAAGTGTCTGAAGCTGAAGTGGGGCAATCTTTGCTGAGAGATATAGAGTTAGCTTTTGAGTTGATTCCGGTTCTGAAATATTTCTTTACAGTACCTTCTTTACCAGAAACTCCAGCTAAGAATTCTGTCACTCTGGAAAAATTCAAGGGTAAAGAAGTAGTTGAAGAAGCTAAAAAAGAAGCCGAGGAAGAAGTAGAGGTAAAGGTTGAAGAAAAAGAAGAATAAGAAGAAGAGAGAAGTGAAGATTTATATGCCTTGATCAAGAATGTAGAGGTTTATAAAGATAAGGTAGAATCCTCTAAGTTACCTACTCCAGGAAAGGAAGGTGAGGAAGTTAGTAAGAATGATGATAAGAAACAATAAGAAGAAGAAAATGTTTTATATGATGAAGAAGAATCCTATGAGAGGAATTTTCTTGAGGAGGGACAAGAAAAACCGAAACCAGATGAAGACCAGATTATTCAAGTTTCTGAATCCGAGGAAGTATCTCCTAATAAGGAACCAATTATGAAGTCTGATAAGGGAAAGCATGATCTCATGGATACTCCAACAAAATAAGTCTTTAGGAAAAAGGAGGTTGGTGGTTCTTCTAAGAGAAAACTAGTGCAAATTGAAGAAGAGCAATCTCAAAGAGATTTATCTGATTCGGAATCATCATCTGATGGCCGTGAATTTTTGGTTCAATCTCTGAAGAAGTTGGTGGACACTATTCCGATTTTTCAAACTATAGATTCCAGATTCCAGATGCTGCATCAAATTATGAATCAGAAATCGGGTTCCATATCCACGGTCATGGATAAGTTTGTGAAAATAGAAGAGGAACAAAAAAAATTTCTTATCGATTATGATGTGCATAGAAAGTCCTACAGTAAGGTAAAAAAGTGGTCTAAAAGAGTTGATGAAGACTTAGTGCAGTTTGAAAATTTTCAGAGTGAAGTTCTAAATGCCTTTGACACTGAGGATAAAAAGATTAAAAATCATCAAGCTGAGCTGATTGATGAGCAGAGTTCTCGGAGTCAAAAAGTTAAGGAACTAAGTGACAAGGCTAAATTCCTTTCTCAAAATCTTTTACGCAATAGAAATCCCCAGATCGAGCTTGAGAAAAGACTCGTTCAGCAAGATGAACTGTTAAAGATGCAGAAAGAAGCTATCGAGGCTCAGGCAGAGGCTTTGAATGCTCAAGAAGAAAAGACAAAAGCCTTGGAGAGGCAAGTCGAGGAAGACCAAAGAGACCTAAATAAGCTCAAAACTTTGTTAAATAAACTGATTCCAAATGAAAATGAAGAAAAATAAACCCACTCCAATCTTTTGTTGTAATTGTCTTTCTTTGTAAAATTTTCCCAACTCTAATGAAATGTTATTTGGTAGGATGTATCTTGTTATATACTAATATTTCAGATTCCATATTTTCTTTTCCATTCCCTTCAATTCTTTTTGAAAATTACAAAGTGGGAGAGGAAAAAAGAACTACTCCTATGGAGGAGAAAGAAAAATTTCTAAGTGAACTATCCTTAATGAATGGGGGAGTTTCTCACAATGAAGTTTTTCATTCCTACAATAACGAAAACTCCACTCCAGAAATTCAAAATACAACCCTTAGTGTTTCATTGCCTAAGGGGAGTTAGTTTTATTCACTTTCCTCTAAAAACAAAGGGATCTAAGTTTTTATTTCAAATTCTAATGAATGTTTTTCAAAGTACATATATTCATTTTCATAAGGATGTTTGTGCTTTCCAAAAAGGGGTAGATTTTTGAGTTAATAAGGTTTTCCTTATGACTTTTCCATTCCTTCTTGTTTTGAAAATCACAAACACCTTATACTTAAGAAAATATAAATTTTACCACCATAAGGAAAATTTACTTATTTAAGGAAATTTACCCTAACCCGGATTTTCTTATACTTAGCAGTATTTTTCTTAAGTAAAAAAACTTGATTCATACTCAAAATCCCAGAAGTCATATAATGTCAAGATTTGGAGCATTTTGTTTTTAGGATACAAATTCTGGATGTAAACTGTAATGAACATCCAATCCAAATTCTAGACTCCGAACTCTAATGAAGTTTGACTCCAAACTTTCATGAGTTCAACTCCGAACTCGTATAAAGTTCGACTCCGAACTTTCATGAGTTCGACTCTGAACTCTTATGAAGTTCGACTCCGAACTTTCATGAGTTCGACTTTGAGCTCTGATGATGTTTGACTCCGATCTTTCATGAGTTCGACTCTGAACTCTAATGAAGTTCGACTCTGAACTTTCATGAGTTCAACTCCGAACTCTGATGAAGTTCAACTCCAAACATTCATGAGTTTGACGCTGAACTTCTATGAAGTTCGACTCCAAACTTTCATGAGTTCGACTCCGAACTCTTATGAATTTTGAATCGGAACATTCATGAGTTTGACTCCGAACTCTTATGAAGTTCGAATCTGAAATTTCATGAGTTTGACTCCAAAATTCTATAAAGTTCAACTTCGAACCTCTGCAAGTTTATATTCTAAACTCTGGTAAAACCAGACTCCGAATTCCTATAAAACATAATCCGAACATTTCTTATCATGGACTCCGAATTTCTTTTTGGTTAGACTATGAACATTTAACATTCTTACACTCCGAAATATTGTATGTATTTTTCTTACATATGCATCATTTCATAATGATGTCTTGCATCCAGTTTTAAAAGATTTATTATTAAACAATGTCATCCATTATGTTTCTAACTAACCATTAGTTGAGTTACACGTATACATGTCCCTCCAAATTTCATGGAAAATAGGACCGTTGGAGGAGGGAGCTGACCGTTAGAAATTTTCCTATAAATATGAGCTCATTTGAAAGAGATCAATAAAAAGTTGATCAATCTAGAGACCACAGGTTGTTAAGGTTATTTCTAGAGAGAGATGCCTTTCATGCCTTGTGCGTACTGAACTGCTCGTTCAAATTGCTTCGTGCGACTCTGAATGTTGGTGATTACATTCAAGGACTTCCGGGGATAGGAAAATAGAGGTGCCGACTACCTTGAAGTTCAAGGGCTTCCTTGCTGAGGAAGACAGAGGTTCCAACTACCTTGAAGTTGAGGGCTTGTGGGGATATCAAGACATAGATTCCGATCTTCGTATCGAGGGATAACCCAGGTGTGGGTAAGACAGACTTGCTTGAAAGAATAAATCAAGGGACCTTTATCCAAGGTTGTTGGAGACCCTTCTGTTTGGGTTAAAAGACTTATATCTCATTACATGTAGTTTTACAACTTGTTTTTCCGTTGCTTTTTTTTGTGTTGTAAGGAAAGTATAACCTTCTTATATTTCCTTACACTTGTACTCTGATTAGTTTAGATTCTATACGCTTTAAGTTAGAATCTCATACTGTAAACTTTTCTTCCAATTCACCAATTGGTGATTAGAGGTGTTTTTAATTTACTTTATTTAACTTTGTTAAACATATATTTTTTCGAGTCTATGAAATTTATTTAAGTATAGAATTCACCCCCCTCTTATAGATTGAGCATGTACATCGTTATTTCGATCCTACACCTTCCTCCAAAAGATTCATATCAATGCCATCTACATTGTCACCAACCTCTCTCACCATGACCCTCCTCTCCAAACTATCAACCTCTCATGTTGTTCACAGCAGAATCCTCATCGCGGCTTCCTCCCCCGACTGTACCACCCAACTCTGCCACCCCACAAACACTTCCCCGAAACATCCGACCCACCTCCTCCTCCGGCGCGCCTCTGATGTGGCCACCCACCTCTGTAGATCATCCTTATCCTTGGCCGATCAGACCTCTTAATTACCCACTGAAGGTATTTAGGGTCTTAAACCCTCAAATTTCACTCATGTGTATTCTATCCAATGGTTGGATATTATGATGTACACCAGTTTTATGCATCAAGAACACTTGTAAGGTGGAAGACGATGTCACCAAGAGTGTTGTTTTACATTATAGATTTACACTGTTACCATTGAGATATTTATTCAAGTATTATTTTTGGGATGAGATTGTTATTTTTTGTTTGACTCTTGGCATGGGGTGGAAATAGAATTAAAGTTCATGATTCGTACTTGAAATATAGGTATTTTCTACATGTTCATGAATACATGTCTATGAAAAATAGTTTTAAAAAAGGAATATCTTTTTAGAATGTGTGTTTGAGAAAGTAATATTTTTTTCATGTTTTTGTAAAATTAATTTGAATGTGGTTTTGATTAATTAAAACATCAATAATATATGAAATGGTGTTTTCTAGAATAACCTATTGACGATGTATTAATTAATAGAAGCTAAAATAGTGGTTTTCATGTGTTTGTGTTTGATTTATGATATCTTAATCATGTTTATAATGTAGATGAAAACCTTTAGTTGGTTTTTTAGGATATTATATTCCTAGTAGTTTGGAGTATGATGGTTATGTATTGGGTATGGTTTCGATTTGTCTTTGGGGTTTGGGTTGGTGGTAATTCCTCAAGTTGGTTGATCTTGTTGGGGGTTTTATTGATGTTTTGATGTAAAACTCTCAATATAGAGAATTTTGGTGATTTTTGGGTGATTTTATTGTGTATTTTTATTAGGAAGTTTCTTGTTAGATCAGATAAGGGGTGGCTGGTTTCTTATTATCAGGGGTGAATGTGTGGAGTTTGGTTGTTATGCTTGGTGTGTAGGAGAGTTACCCTTATATTATTATGATAAACCTTAGGGTTTTTTGTTTTGGAAATGATATTTTTTTATGAAGTATGGATTAAAAGTAGTTTCATGATTTTGTGGTAATAATGCATGCTTAAGATTGTGGCGTGATGAGTTTCTTATTAGTAATGTTGTTATTACTGAATAATGTTGAGTCAAAATTCATCAAAAAAGCATCTAATTAGGATGGCATTGTGTTCTCATGGGAAATATGATCAAGAGGTTTTTCCCCCATATTATGTTACAACTACTTTGATCCATTTACCAAGGCCTTCAAAAAGGAAAAACAATGGTTTTATATGTTATCCATGAGTTCTAGGAGTATTAGTATCTAATTTTCAGTAGTGACATGGGATCTTAAGATGTTTAGAATATGTTGATGAATGTTTAGTTCCTATTTGAAAGGATTGGAACTCTAGAGGATATATGTGTGAAACTAGAAGTTTCTGAATTCAAAGGTGACGAATCAGAATGGATAAATACATTTGATCATAAAAGAATGAATAAAGAGGTTTTATGGATCGAGTTTCAATCCCTCTTCTATGAGAGGCTATGTTAGATTTACAAAATAAGAGCATGTTTTGGGAATTCATGGAGCTATATCATTTTTGGGCCAGGATCATCTATAGTGATCATAATGTGATATTAGGAACTAGACATGTGTATTTAGGATTGATGATGGTATTGATAATACTATAGTGGGGAGATTCATACTCGTCTTTTTTGAGTGAAATATATATCAAGGGATTTTGATCATTATCAAGGTTGTGAAATGTATGAACTTAGATATTAAATGGATGAATTTAGTGTCTGGAGTTGGATGTTGGATGAACCATATTTGGTTCAAAGACCGCACCAAAATTAATGATTTACCTATAGTGGTTGGTATAGTCAATGTGTTCAGTTAATTATGACGAGTTAATATTTTTAAATATGCTATTTAGAGATTCTGTATTTCTAATTGTTGGAACCACTTTGTGTATAAGGTTGTATTTGTTGTCAATAGTTGTCAATGCAGATCAAAATGAAGGAGATCATGAAGTACTCCGATGAAGTAGAGGAGTGGTGATTCAGACGATTGTTGTACTGATCGGAAGTTCAAAGAACATGTGTCAAAGGTGATACATTGTTTACAACAATGCAGAATGTGAGGTAAAAGCCATCCAAGGATGATCAAAGAAGAATGAGGTTTTTGGATGAAGTTTATGCAATTACTCATGATTGCATGAGAACCATGCAAGAGACTTCCTGACGAATTGAATCGGTTTGCATGAAGTACATCATACCGGTTGATGAAGAAGACAATGTGCAATGATTGGACTTCTGAGATAGTCATGAACATCACATTGTCATAGAAGATGATGATGCTAAAGCTGTTCCTTCAAAGACTACATATCACAATAGTGGAGGTTGTGATAAAAGCAGAAGAGTTGTTGAAGTATACAGATCACCAAGATGAAGCGCTGTTGAGGTGATCGTCCTTGTCGACAAAGCAAACAAACGACATACAAATTTGTTGGCAAAAGAGTTTCTATGGAGGCAGGTCGAGTTCGAGGACTGTGGAATAAGGATCCGTGTTTTTATTCAAAGAACGTCGACAAAGGAATGGATGATATGGAGGCGGACTAAAAGAGCAGATACAAGGTGGCGCCGTTTTCCAGTGTTTGCCAAATTTTTGGGCCTCAAAATCGGAAAATGAAGACATGGATTGTATGCAAAAGGAGGTTCGCACAAAAAGGAAGTGGTGCGCGAAATATAAGAGGCTTGCGCGAAATACTTAAGTTGGGCGCGGAAAACAGCGGGATGCGCGAAATAGTTTTTCGCGCAAATGAAGTTTCAGAATCAGAATGTTGAAAAATGGTAAAGGCATGAGCTGCGCGAAAAACCAGAGCTGTGCGCGGAAAAATGGGAATGTGCGCGAAAAATGTTGTGCGCAGAAAAGCTGGGTGAATTTTTCGCGCAATCAGTGTATCGAATCAGAAATACAGAAAATCGGCAAAGGCAAGAGGCGCGCGAAAAATCAGAGATGTTCGCACCATGTGCGCGGAAAATCGAACTGGTGCGCGTAAAGTTGGTTGTGCGCAAGAAGGGGGGTTTTACGCGCAGGATCCAAAACGTCTATAAATATGAGGTGAACCCCTCTCATTCGAAGAGGCTCGACACTTAGAAAAATCCTGAGCTCCGGCGCGCGGAAAAATTAAGGTACAGAGGGTTGCGCGAAAAAGAAGGCGTTGCGCGAAAAAGGGAAGTTTTGCGCGAAAAAGAAGAGTAGCGCGAAAAGACTTTTACGCGACAAATGTTATTTTTTACGCGCAAGGTTTGAATTTTACGCGCAAGCCCCCGGGAAGGGTGCGCGGAAAATTTGGGGGTCCCGCAGGCCTTTTGACAGGTGCTTAGCACTCTCAAATCTGCTTTGCGAAGAGAAGAAGAACGATCGTGCAACCAAAATCTGATCTGCACAGAGAGAGAAATATATCGATACACTCAGGTGTCATAACTGGGAATTGAAGGAAGAGAAGGAGATTTAGTGCATTCAGGTATTGCACTGAAGTAGAATATTGATTTCAAAAGAGCATCAACTCAGGACATTGATGCAAGCAAAGTCTCATGCTGAACAGGAGACAAAGACTTCAATGCATATCTATTGAAGAGACCTTCACGTCTATAAACTGAGTGAGACTTCACCAACGGCAGTGAGCCAGGGGGAGTCAACGGGAGTGACCCGAGGGACGCAGTGAGCTATCCCTGAACAATTGTAAAGGCAGTGAGCCTGGGACAGAGTGTCTGTACCCGAACATTTGTATCCGCAGCTAGTGAAGCATAGTGGATTTAGGTACGACCAGCAACCTGTCGGCGTATACTCCTTGGACGTAGCCCTCAGTGGTGAACCAAGTAAAAATAGCTGTGTCATCTGTCTCTGCATGTGAATGTTTAATTGCTGATCATATCCATCATACAGGTTTAAGTAGTTCCTACCAACGTGGGAACAAGATCCACAACTTTAAGAAGAAAAAGTTGCCACCCTGATTCACCCCTCCCCTCTCAGGGTGTCCCGGGGTCCTACACTAATATGTCATTCAGATCAATGTGTTGGATTAAGTATCAATATTTTATATTGAAGTGGGCTAGTGCTTGACAATTCTAGTGTGGAGTTTGAATGGGATCCTAAAAAGGGTACTCTAAAGGCTGTTGAAAGTGTGTGTGGAAGGGAAACCAAGTAGTCCAAATTGTTAAGAATTTATGACATAGATTCCATAACAGTAATTATTGTTGAAAGATAAAAGGAAAGAACCAATTATCACATGTTCAGAAATAGTTTCTACAAAGAAGTAATATACAATCAAGAAGAAGGAAGATCATACACCAAAATATTGTCTAATCATATTAGCAATCTAGTATGAAAAATCCAAGCGGATTGAGTAAGAATAAAATAAGGAAAATTCATTACTTTATAAAATTGATAAACCTATATAAACTAAGAATAAAGGTGAATTATAGAAGAAGAACATGCTAAAAAATGAAGTTTCAATCTAGAAAATTATGAATGTTATAGGCATGAAGTGTTTTGGGTATTTTATACATTTAGGGAATGGATTTCTAGGTTAAGAACAACGTCTAATCCATATTTCTCGCTTTCAAGTGATGATGGAGGTTTACGTTATTCTCATATTTTGGTGATTTCTGATTTTTGAATAGTCAATTGAAGGTGTTGTTTGAAAAATAAAGAGCTTTATTACTGATCATGTCATTTAGTTTTGGGATGTACATATCAATTTGAATATTATTTGTCCATTGTTGGTTATGGATTCATGAATCATTTATCATGTACAGTTGACACATTGATCACATATATATAATAAGTTGTTATATCTCATTTCTTTTCCCACTATTTTTTTATAGGTGGTTTCTTATGATAAGACTGGATCTATCTACCACAATCGAAGACAATGAGTTCAAGATTTGGGTAAGGTTTATTCAGTTTTTATTCTTTGGCCCAATTTTAATTAGGGCTTTTTAAATTTTTGGGTTCCTTATATTTTTGTTTTGTGTTTTGGCTTTCATTGAGGTGGATTCGAGTCGCCATTGATGAAGGCTTACATGTGTATGCATATTTGGGCATATGCATATATAAGTTCCCTCTTTATATATATTCACTCATGGAAGTATGAATATATATATTGGGTCTAGGTGTGCTTATATATAGATATGAAAAATGCATATGCGTGTAAGTGTAAAAGGGTATATGCATGTATAAACATATATATAAGCACCCCCTTGTGCATATTTGGCCATGAAAATATGCACATAGGGGATGGGTGTCCTTATATATATGTTAAGTTGAATATGCTTGCATGCGGAAAAAAAGGAAGATTTGAGTTGTCGTCGTCAAAAGCAAACGCGCCTTTAGGTTGAGGTATGGTCCCTCTCCAAGCTTATTTAATTCAAGAATGTTTTAAATTGCATTTAGTTGCCTTCTTATTTCGTCATGTTTATATTAAATTGCAATTCTTGAATAAGTGTTAGTTAAGATAATTGTTTCTTTTGATAAATAAGTCATGGTTTTGTAATAAATTCCCTCCAATAGAGGTGTTCTCTCTATGAAAACTCACAGTGGTATACCTTTCTTAGGATTATTGCATTGATGTTTTATATCCCTGTAGGGGGTTTCCCTCTTTTTATTAAAACAGTTGTTTGAACCAAGACAATCTTTAAGTGCCGTTAGAATTTTATGATGGGTCCCATGTTGTGTGACCATGTCAAATGGCATGTGATATTTAAATCCAACCAAAATCCCATTTCCATAGACCAAGGGTCCCACAGTACCAATAATGTCAGATTACATGTTATGTAACCTATGATTTTTCGGATCCCCTGGGGTATTCCTCTAGGTATTCCTACACATTTCTAGATCTGCAAACCTCACCGAATTAGGCATATCGGGGGTCATCTAGTCCTCTATTCATCACAGATTAGCATTCATTTCTTTAAATCATCTGAGAAAACATCCTCTCATTCCATCCATATCATCATATTCATAAATTAGTGGAAGATGCTACCCTGGGGATGTCTCTGGACTGGGCCAACACGTTGTGGTCACGCCGCGGTCACGCCGCGGTCACACCGCGGTCACGCTACGGTCACGCCACGGTCACGACGCAGTCACGCCGCGGTCACGCCGTGGTCACGCCGCGATCATGCCATGGTAATGTCGTGATTTGGCCCTGCTCCAGCCACATTCAGCCCACACCATCCCTCTTCCACCTTCATTTCAGCCGACTTCCACCAGCATTCCAGCCCGCAATAGCCCCACTACCACCTTTGAATCAGCCTACACCATCCCCCCCAGCACCTACAACCAGCCCCCTTCCACCAGCATTCCAGTCCTCACCGAATTAGGTATATCAGGGGTCATCCAATCCACTATTAATCACAGATTAGAAATCATTTCATTAAATATTCTGAGAAAACATCCTCTCATGCCATCCATATCATCCTATTTGAATCTAAGTGGAAGATGTTGCCCCACGGATATCGCTGCACCGGGCCAACACGATGCGGTCACGCCGCGGTCGCACTGCAGTCACGCCGCAGTCACGCCGCGGTCACGACGCGGTCACACCGCGGTCACGCCGCAGTCACGCCGCGGTTACGTCGCGGTCACACCACAGTCATGCCACGGTCACACTGCGGTAATGCCGTGATTTGGCCCTGCTGCAGCCCCATCCAGCCCACACCAGCCCCTTCCACCTTTCATTTCAGCCCGCTTCCACCAGCATTCCAGCCCACAACAACCCCCCTGCCACCTTCAAATCTTCCTGAACCATCCCCCCAGCTCCTGCAACCAACCCCCTTCCACCAGCATTCGATCCCTCACTGAATTAGGTATATCCGGGGTCATCCAATCCTATAGTTATCACAGATTAGCATTAATTTCTTTTAATATTCTGAGAAAACAACCTCTCATGCGATCCATATCATCCTGTTTGAAACTATGTGGAAGAGCTTGCCCCGCGGATGTCGCTGGAACGGGCCAACACGCTACGGTCACGCCGCGGTAATGCCGTGATTTGGCCCTGCTCCAGCCAAAGCCCAGTTCCACAGCCCAGGGGTCCCACAGTACCAGACATTTCAGATTACATGTTATGTAACCTGTGATTTTCTTAATCCCATGGGGTATTCCTCTAGGTAGTCCTACACATTTATAGATCTCCAAAACCCACCAAATTAGGTATATCTGGGGTCATCCAATCCTCTAATCATCATAGATTAACATTCATTTCTTTAAATATTTCGAGAAAATATCCTCTTATGTCATCCATATAATCCTATTTGAAACTAAGTGTAACAGATACTCCAATTCCATTCTAATCCATCTCCAAAATCCATGATAAAATTGACACAAATTTCCCTTATGAAAAACATGGTCAAATAAGGCACTAATTACCCAGGGGAAAACCACTAACCGACCAATGGACACAAACGTTTTGGTTCCAACCATCAACCATCCAGTAGATAGTCTAGAGCCAACCCTCCCCCACTATCATTATTAATATGTTCATGGTGCTTTATAATAGCTAACGGGTGGACCCATATATTGCTTTTTAGGAACACCACATACTTCTTCCCCCCTTTACTAAATCCATCCACTCAAAACATAAAATTTCTATTAAGACATAATCATTTTCATTAGAAATCACCAAAATTAAATTTTAAGAACCCAAAAAAAGAACTCCATAGTCATTACAAACTATCCACTATAAGATTTCTCATTCATGAGAAACATTAATAATAATCACTAGTGACTTGAGGTTTCAGGGGTTTGGAGTTGCCTTCGGGCCTACTACTTCCCTTCATAGTTTACCATCCTTCACCTTATCTATTATTCAGTACCTTGAGGTCTCGTTTACCTTCTTCTTTTACGTCTTTTTTCCTGGGGTTCGACATGCATCAATTTTGAAATCACTTCTTTCAAGTTCGATCACTAGTATTCTATTTCCAATTATATCGATTTTACTTGTATATTATCTAACTAAAGAGATTCTTGAGAGCCTTGTGATCTGTATAATTAATAAAATGATTGTTGAACAAATTTAGTCACCAATGGATAGACTCTAAAACAAGATCCATCACTTCTTTTTCATAAACAATTTTTGAAGGGTTTATGTCTGTTATTGCCTTGTTGAATTACGAAACTGTAAGTTCTTATTACATGAGAAAATCATTGACCCCCATCCAAAATCACCGCATCAAAGGATAAAATACTACAAGTAATTAGGTTAGGTAAGACTGATAGAAGAAGGTAAACACTTTTTAAGGGTAGTAAACGCATGTTCAGCAACTGAAGACCAATGGAAGTTGTTTTTTTGGTCATTTTTGTGAGAGGATTTTTTTATCTTTATATATATTTAAAAAATATCTATAGTATATAGTTAAACCCAAAAATATAAGAACTCCATTAATATGTTTAATTTAGGCCTAGCCCAAAACACATTCAATTTTCAAGGTGTCTATTGAAACTCCCTTGGATGAAATGACATGGCCAATGTTTTCCATGAATGGATATGTAAAAAAACATTTTTTCTTATAAATGTGGAGATGATTTTTCTATAGTAACGAAATATGGTTCCATGGTGTTGAAATTTTTATTCATTATTTTTATTATAAACAAAAATACCATCAAAAAAATAGTAAGGAAATATTCCTCAAATGTTCATTGAACATTATTTTCATGGTATATTGAAAAGAGGATTGGGAGTTCATCAACCCAAATAAAATGGAATGGAATTCATAATTTCCAATGTTTGTATGAAACAATATCTTTTTACGACCCTTATTCATACTCATATCTAGTGGAACCAAGATTTCAAGTCTCATATTCATAAAAATTTAGCTCATTTCAACTCTTACAATAGTTCTTCAATGATGGGAATGAGGAACCTATTCGGGATGGTATGTTTATTAAGTGCTTAGTAATTAATGAATATCTTCTATGTCCCACATTTTTTCCTTTACAAGAAAGATGGGACTATAAAATGGGATTCCACTATGTCAGGTTATTCATTCACCCAACATGTCATTAACATTGTGCTCGAACTAATCATTTAGATAATGATCTAGATTATATGGTCAAATAATTAATAGGGTCTTCCCAAGCACCAGATAAATAGTTTGGTTGGATTTCCAATATATTTGTAGGCCCTACAATTTTCTAACCATAAACTAGATGTTTTTCTAAAATTCACCTGAATAAAACCAATCTATAAGCTTACGGTTTGATTCGTATTCTAGAAACTGAATCTGCACTTACCAATCCCATCACTCAATAATATTATTCTTTGTTGAATGTGGTTTTTAAGTCCCCATGGTCACACTATAGCGGTTTCATTTACATATAGATTAACTTCCTACCCCTACTATAAAAATCCCTTGGTTTTATAACCATGTCTAGTCAAAACACTATGCAGTGTTGTTATCCATTATATCCTGAAGACTACATATAGTCCCATAGGGTAAAAAACAAATGTATCAACTGTACTAATGGAATTCTCTATACTGACCTAAATCCATTTTCATAGGTCCTACAAAAAATAACTGGAACCACAACCATGAGTAAAAAACAAATGTTTTGGTAATTAAAACCTTCATGTTTGTGAGTTTGGAAAGATGTCTACAAGTAAATAGATGGATGACTTTTTTATCCAGTAAAAGAACTACCGTAACACTTGATATATGTCTGGTGAGCATCATCTAATTTTCCTTAACCTCATGCATACTCTAGAGATCAATTGATTCTCTTGCTCATTCTACTAGATTTTCTACCATGTTCTCATTCTCCAAATTCCAGGACCAAATATTTTTTTCCAGGTCTCCCTCCTCCTTAAATTCCATAAGTTATCTGAATTCTTGGATTCACACTCGAAAAAGATTTTCAGGGCATTTTTGCATTGGTCTGTATGGTTGGCCATGGTGGAAGCATAACCCATTCAACTTCTATTCCTCCAATTCATGATGACTCATATCTCTCACACCATTACATTTCTCATCTCTATTTACGTTATTCATATAGGTTTTTCATTGGTTTCATTCAAAAATAAGTCATATTGTGGATAAATTTGTAATCCATACTAATGGATTGTCTCCAAATAATGTTGGAAATTCCACTAACTGTGAGACGCTTCATAGCTCTTGAGATTGTTCGACAACCTCTGTAGCCAGAAATGTCTCAAGGAGCACGCTGCACTCTATCCATCCCATTTATCTAAATTATGGATTTTTCAGTGCTTATCGTTTTTTTTAATTTTCTAATCCTCACTGTATATGTTGCTCAATTATATTCAAACTATCAAGATTTTGTTCTTCTAAATCACAAACTAATTACATCATGCATTTCTTCGACGCCTCATCCAGAGCCATATGTTGGCTCTTGTTATACTCTCTCTTATTTTATTCCATGTTTTATTACATAGATGCCATATTTTCATTAATACTCACCATAAAAAAGTATATCTAAGCCACATTTGTTTCCATTCATGTTTACTTAAAAAATTTAATACACAATTTTCCAACCTAGACATAGGTAGATATCAAGTTGTCTTCCACCCAATGTGTGTGTGAAACTACAATTTGTGAATTGATGATCATTACATTATTGTTTCTTTGAGTTTCCATTAGATTCATCCTCACCTATTTCCATTCAATAATGATCACCCCATACACAAATACATCATCCTCCGTTGATCCATTAAACTAATAGTTCCCCATTAGAGTCACTAAACCATTATTATTATGTGTGTGTTCTTGGAGATAAATAAGAACGCAAGTAAAAAAGATGAATTATAGGGGTATTAATGTTAATTCATGTTACTAGTTTGGTAAGATAAATCGGGACAATGGTTTGGAGCTAGATATTCCTCCTTAACGTCCACCTACGGCAAGAATGTAGAAGAACAATAGTCAGACCACTTCCATCAGTAGGTGTATGTTCCAGCATGATTTCTTTTCATTTCTAACTGAATTTTATATTTTATCACAATCCATGCTGAACATATACTAAACCATGTTCCCTATCTATACCACTAAAAAACATAGGATTATTTTCCCATTATGTACCTCCTCCACTGATAATTATGTTTAATGGGAGGGCTTCTGGAGAAAGGGGTAACACCACCATGGCTCGGACCCTAGTAGCTACCAACTTTTATTGAGCCTGACCCTCAAAATTGATATTGAGCCTAAACCTCAATTGTTTATTTGGTCCCACATTTTCCTTTCCTCCAACAATTTTAAACCTCATCACCTCTAAACTGACAATTGGGGCAAGGGGTGTGCAAGGGATATGGGGGGGTGCTGTCTAGCAGGGGGCTGCTGTCCAGGGGGTCCTACAGGGGGGATACAGTCCAGGGGGGTCCAGTAGGGGGTCTGTCCATGGGGGTCCAGCAGGGGGGGCTGCTGTCCAGGGGGTCCAGCGAGGGGGGGGGGAGGGCTGCTGTCCAGGGGGGTCCTTCAGGGGGGGCTTCTATCCAGGGGGGGGGGGGCTGTCCAGCGGTGTCCAGAAGGGGGGGTTGCTGTCCAGGGGGTGCAACGGGGGGGGGGGGGGGGGGCTTCTGTCCAGGGGGTCCGGGGGGGCTACTGTCCAGGGGCAAGGGGTGTGCAAGGGATGTGTGGGGGGGGGGGTTGTCCAGCAGGGGGAGGGTTGCTATCCGGGGGGGGTCCTACAGGGGGGCTTCTGTCTAGGGGGTCCAACAGGGGGGTGGGGGGGCTGCTGTCCAGGGGGGATGGGGCTGCTGTCCAGCAGGGGGTGGGGGGGGCTATTGTCCAGGGTTGTACAGTAGGGGGTGCAAGGGATGTGTGGGGGGGTGTCCAGGGGGTCCTGCGGGGGGGGGGGGGCTGCTGTCCAGCAGGGGGTGGGGGGGCTGCTATCCAGGGGTGTCCAACATGGGGGTGCAAGGGATGTGTGGCGGAGGGCTATGGTCCATGCGGGGCAAGGGTTTTGAAAGGTATTTGTAGGGGGGGCTGTTGTCCAAGGGTTCTAGCAGGGGGTGTTGGATTGGTGTTTCCCGATCCGGTTGGGCCAAATGCTTGTGGCCCACAACTATCGCTGGTCGAGATCCACGGTGTGCCTGAAGATATCCCAGTGTCCTATGTGTCTGCCCATCCGCAACAACTAATTGTGGTCTATAAACAGGATTATAAGGCCCCATCTAATGGTTGTTTGGAATAGAATGAGTAGACCCACAACTTAGGCCAGGAAATACACGACTAAGACCAGGCTCTTGATGGAAAGCAGGAGTACTTCAGAACTACTAAATGTGGATCTGATGAAGTTGTCCCAGACTCACAAATGCCTACCGTGACCATACCTATACATAAGGTGTAAATCAACCATTTAGTGTAGGACCTACATGGTTCAGGTGATTGACTTGGTGGATAGTAGGTGAACCTTAGTGCTACTATATATGGCTTTGATGAACTAGTCCCTGACACACAATTCGGTAGTACTGGTTCTGGGCATGCATCTTCCTTGCCTACTTCATATTTGGTTGGACATGACTCTCATAAAGGGGATTCTTTTACTTAGGTAGAGCCTGCGAAATCAAGGAAAAGGCGAGTTTCAACAGCTGCAGACGTAGGCTTTGCTCACACTATAAATAAATTCTTGCCTATAAGTGGTAAATCATGGGTGGAAGATGTAGATGACAGTGCTCCATCAAAAATATAACAATTTAAATAAATGGGAAGGATGAATCTCCCCCTTCCTCTAGGGAAAATAATGAATTTCATGAGGATAAGGCCTCTAAAGTAAATGCTAAAGAGAACACTAAATCCAATAAACTAAACAACATGAAGAAAGGGGGGCCTTAGACCAGAGGCAAGTCAGCTCTTAATAAATGATGATTTTTTCTGGAATTTCCATGGGTATGGGAACCATCCCACAGTCAAAGCCCTTAGGCACATTCTTTTGACCAACAATCCTTTAATGATTAGCATTGCTAAACTCAAAATGAAGTTCTCAAGCTAGAAAGCTATAAAATGGTCTTCATTTGGATACTCACCAATCTCATAACATGTGAACAAAAATGCGGATGAGGATTATGTTGGATTGGTGTTACCCGATCTGGTGGGGCCGAATGCTTGGGCCTGCAACTGTTGTGGGTCCAATTTTTTGGCCACTGTAGAAATGATGACCACTGTAGAAATGCTGACCGACCGACACCGATAGACACTGTAGTGGTACGGACATCAGGGTCAACTTCACTGTAGCACTTTTGACTTCCAACCGGCAGACACTGTAGTGCTTTTGACAAAGTTGGCCGCCGATCACTGTTGCAATGCAAACTTCTATTTCGGAACAGTGGAATGTCTTATTCATATGTAGCCCATTTCAGGCTAGGGTTTACTACAAAAATACTCAGTAATTGTGTGCTCCTGATATAGTGAATTTTGCCTCTCCTGTGGGCATATGGATTTTTCCTGAACCACATAAATCGTTGTGTCCCTTTCTTTCTTTCCTTCGTTTTTCCTCATTTCTGTCGTTTTGTATCCCGACGATTCCTAAACAGATTTATGGGTCCTCAAGAATGAAATCGTTCATGTTCTTTCCTACACTGATGATCATCAGAGTGTCCTGGTTGATATGGAGTTCTATGATATTGGGATATCTATAGTCTTTGTTTATGCCTCTAACTCCTATCTCAACAGAATGGAGCTTTGGGAGGATATCACTTATATTTCTAAGCAAATGTCACACAGTTGGATGTCATTGGGTGATTTTAATACTGTGCTCCGACTAGAGGAGAAAACTGGTGATAACATCAACAGGATGGCTGCTTCTGATTTCCTTTCCTGCATTGACAATTGTATGCTAGTTGAAGTGACCACTATTGGGGTGATTACACTTGGGGCAGGTACACCATTAATGGGAGGCAAGCCAATAGTTTTGATAGATGCTTGGCCTACATCGATGAAGGGAATGAGCCCTTGATTATTTCTGGACTCATCTTACCAATGCACCACTCTGATCATAATACCATCCTGATTGATGTATGTGCTCGAAATGTGAGGTCTTCTCGTTTTCCTTTCAGACATAACAACTCGTGGATTGTGTGCAGGGGATAGGGTGAGGGGGAAGGGGTGGTTTTCTGGGGGTAGGGGGGTTTGTAGTGGGTTGGGGGGGGAAGTGTAGTGGGAAGGGGGGAAGTGCAGGGGGCATGGGGTGTGCTGGGAGAAGGGTGTGTGTGTAGGGGGGATGTAGTGGGCTGGGGGGGGAGGTGCAGTGGGCATGGGCAAGGGTGTGTGCAGGGGGTAGTGGGGAGTGCAGGGGGAAGTGCTGGGGAAGGGGGCAGGTGGGGGCTGTTTTTTTATGGAATGGGGAGACATATAGCCACGATATTAAACTATGGATATATATATTACCAGAGTTAAGATTCTTCAACAGTTTGAAAACCATGGCTATAGTCTATTTCCACGGTTCAAACCGTGGCTATAGGGATATAGCCATGGTTTTAAACCGTGGTTATAGGTTTTACCCTATAGCCACGCCAATACCAGCCACAGTTTATGAAACCGTAGCTATAAACTATAGCCACAGTTTTGGGGCCTATAGCCATGGTTCCAAATAGTGGCTATAACTTTATTTGGTTGTAGTGAAATTCCTAGATCACCCAAGACACACAAGAACACAAGTCATTATGATGCATTTACTTTCATCGAGTCTCTACCCTATAATCAATGTAGCCTCACTTGGTCGTTCAGTAGCCCCAGAGTCGTTTCATTGAATCACAGGGGGCCCTAAAATCCCTTGTCCTAACCAGTATTCCCTGGCATATTTCAAGAACCAAGATTTCCTAAGTCTATTTACCTACCATCCTATTCAATCCTCATTATTCCTAACTCTAAACTCCATCCTATCTCTCAAACTCATTTGATACCATTCTGTCACGACCCACATTCACCATGATGAGGGAAGGTATAAAAAACTACCAAACCCTTCCTTTATCATTTTGAAGGAGAGATAATGACACCTGAGTCCTGTTATCAATAGGCCCTAGAGTGGAGACTAGCACCAAGGTAATATAATCATACATAATATGGAAGTCAATGAAATTTTTTTAGTAGGATCTGGAGATAAGTTTGTGAAAACCCAAACAACCCCATAAATGAAGGTAAATGTAGAGCCAAAACCCATTTTCGTTTGAATGATCCAAGATAAAATTATACAAGTAAAATAATAACCTCAAAGGGGATATAGAAAAAGAAAGAAAACAGCAATGAAAAATTGTCCTAACGTCCGATCTAGTACGGTCTTGTATGTTCCATGATGTCCTCATCGAAACCTGAATGCAGTTTTATATATGTTGGGTGAGTATACATGTATACTCAATAAGGAAAACCAAAATCTCTCGTGCACACATAATGAGGCATTCTAATGCCCTATGAGAATAAAAAAGATAACCATAACACATAACAAAGAAACTGTCCACCCAAACGCACCAAGGCACACTCCCCAAATTACGCAAGTCCAGTAAAATAATATTAATATCACATCGATGATTGGGTACCCTGCATCACTTTCCAACCTGTAATTGAATACATCCTACGTGTCATACCTCCCCCGTCATTCCCACCATGTCCCATTTCCATACCCTGCCAACACACACCTATGTTACAACAACCACAAGTCCCCACACCCAGACACAGAGGTAACCAAACACATCCCCCTATAGAAAACTAGGCTACAACAATCACTACTATGCCCAAAGAAACCTGGGCCATAATAACCACTACCATGCCTGAAGACACCTGAGACTCGTCACGATTTTTCCTAGGAAACAACCCTGCCCGCACACGCCTTGGCCAACCACCACAACATACCCTAAATGAAGAAGCATTGGATATAATGGACCTCAGGCCATCACGACATACTAGAAGTGTCTTGGGATACTCTAAAGTCAGAGCAGAAAGGAGAAAATAACTAGCCACGCAATACGATGTGGGGAAAAACACCTTTCCCCATGAAATGGGGGGTGTTCAACATGAAGTTCTCAACATTGGTGGGTGAGAATAAGAAAAACAAATACTAAATTTATACACATAGGTAGGCAATCAATCATCCCAACCTAAGGGTTCTGAAACCAGCTCGTACACAAACACCCTCATTATTATTAATTCATACAAAAGAACAACAACCACAACTAACGAAAACTCGTTCCTGGAAAACAATTCCCCATTGAAACCATTATTGTTTTCATATTAAGGTTATTAAATTTTAGTATATATTTAATACTGGTCAACTAACAAGAATACACACAAGACAAGGATGTACAAATAGGAAAAAATTAATTTAAGCATTCCCTCCCGATTTTATTGTAAAGTTACAACAACAAAAAGAATTTGTTCGATCCCTCAAATTACTGGAACCAAATGAGGCCCCATCATACAGAACCATAAGGCCTCAGGCCTGTAATCAAAATCTCAACAATAGGGTATCCCATCCCAATCCATGTCATCCTATAAGGCATCAAACAAAACAATCATACACATCCCTAGAATAGAGAAAGTGATTTCTCAGATTTAATCACACGATTCTTCATGTTTCATCCTTCAATTTGGTTAAGCGGGGTGATCACACAAGGATTTTTATTCATTGGGAATCCATTTATTCGATCAGGTTTACAAGATTAATTTTTTCCCATGTTACCACCATTCAATCATAGGATTATCCAAAAAGAGGTTAATTAGTGCGTATGAAAGGACCCCAAAGGCCACAATTTTTAGTCAACATATGCCCCTATAACTCACAACACATAATCAAGGATAAAATAGTAAAAATGCATTATCAAACAAAACCCATCATTCTTTAAAATCCATTTCTTTTCTTTTTTAATGTTTGGTTTCATCTATAACATGAGGAACATTATCGTAACCACCGCGCATGATACACCATAAGGATAGATGATGGAAAACCCTCCATGGATGATCAATGATTGATGATTTCTTCATTGTGCCATGAAATGGGGATGTATGACATGCAACAGAGGAACTCTAAGGGATCCAATAGTGAGTAGGAAAGGCTCCAATATGGGCACACAACTAGCCTCGGGATGAGGGACTCCAAACACACCGAGGAAAGGAAAGAAGACTATCCAAGAAGGAGAAAGAATCTCTGTGCGATAAAAGGCTAGACCCTAGAGCTACATGATATGAAACCTTGAATGTATATAAAGGTTGATAATGGATTCTCCACATGGTAGGGCTGTTACACATGATGGGATTAATGGTTATTTAATTATATAAATCAGAGAGGTGGTGATACAGGATGTGAGTTAAAGTGTCTCTGAAAAATGTGTAACATGTTGTAGAATTGTAAATACTCAACACTGTGTGACACCGACGAATGAGGCCACATATTTATGGAAACCCCATGGGTCTCCAAATAAATGGTGGTTTAAAACATCTTTTACATCAATTAAAATCGTCTTAAACAACATTAAATATGTATTATAACTAAAAGGAGTCATTGAGGGAAAAATGGGGAATGAAACCCCAACACCCCACCCCCATGTGGTAGAGATCGGGTGACCCACTAGTTAGTCAGACTGGTCGGTGACACACCGATCAGGACACACCTCTTGATGACACTATGGTGATGCACTGCCACCGACATCGATTCCCTCCTCATGCACCCAAGACGTCCAAGACACCCCAAGCTCCGAATTTGGAAAAAGTAATGGACCATGTGAGTCTAGACCATTACACTTGTTCTCTATCACTATCCATAAGAGCATGATGGTTATGATTTTTCTTTTATATCCATGTTTTCACACCCAACCTATGGTATGCAATTTGGAAACCTGGTGATGAGTTACTCTAGGTGAATTTTATGTTTCTATCTTTCCTTTTTCAAATGATGTTTTTTATCCCTTTTTACAAAGTGTGTTTCCATGAATGAAACTATCATGTTGTAAAACTTTTATAAACCCAACAAATTTTGAGGGAAAATTCATTTTAAGGGGGGTAGAATGTAACACACAAATATTTTATGGAATATTTTTTCCTAATAAATTAAAATTTTCATATATATATTTCATTGCACCAATTCAGACATTCCTTTCTAACTAAATCTACTTTATGTATGTTACATGACACACTGAGTTGGTGTAAGATACACAAAACACAGTGTATAGATTTTATTCAATGTATAATAGATCTAGGTTGGTATTATGTTATACAAAATAACAAAAGATTATTTCACCACACAGAACACTAACATGGCTTGTGTTAAACACTAAAGCAACCTTCCTCGATAGCTTGTGTTGTACACACTACTGAGTTTAACTAAACAATAATATATTATTAAAATATTATTATTTAATGGGGGAATAAAATAGCAGTTATGAATATTATTAACTACAATGTGAATTTTATATAACATTAACATTCATCATATTTGTTTTATTCAAATGATATAAGAACAAAATTACTTTTTTGGATAAAATATTTGTTTTTTATAAAATACAGTTTTTCTGCCTTTTTAGGGCACGCACATGTTAATCTAATATTTAATAATTTTTTAAATTTTATTTGACAAAATGAACTTCTTATTTTTATGCCGGACATCCAAATTTACTTTGGATTAATTTTTGTTTTTTTTGATAAAATTCATTTTTAAATGAACAGTGAAATAAACTGCATTTTATTTCAAAAATAACTTATAATCTATAATATTTATAAAGTTACATTATATTTTTAATTTGTTTTATTCTGTAATTGGATTATTTTTTTCCATTTAATCAAATTTTTTCATTTTAATTAACTTTAAAATTAAATTGGACATAAGAACGTGTCAATATTTTGATAGTTTTTACGTCTTGAAAACAAGTTTTCTTGTTTGGAAAATGGGAATTAATTTTAAACTAATTTCTACCAGTTCTGTCTTTTGAATTTGAAAAAATGGTCCAAATTATATAAATAACCCCCTTTTATTTTAGAACATAATGAATAGTAAATTAGTTATTATTTTAATTTACTACAGTTAAAAGATAAATGAGGTAAATAAGGGTAAAAAAATATTATAATAATAAAAATTACCTTAACACATAGCCTAATATTACATGATGAGTTATAGTTGACCATGCAAACACATGGGATGCACGTTTTACCTTTGAGATTCAATTGGCAGTGATAATGAAATTTTATATTAATTTATATAATGTAATGAAAAATATAACATAAACATGTATATTTTTATTAATAAAATTTTAATTTGGGGATATATAACTAACATATTTGACAATAAATAGTCATTAGAAATTAAAAAAAATCTACATTATGGTATTTTATTTATAATATCTAGATATTAAATATGTAAATTTATTTATGACACAATGATTATGTAGTGATTAAATTTTTCATAAATGATTGAAATAAATGATATTATATATATTTACCCAAAATTCTAGGATCCGGTCAAAGTCGTCCCTAAAAATGTTTATTAAAAAGAGATAGAGTAGTCATGCATAAAAGGGGCTACTAAAAAACTATAATACATGACACTACAGAAGTCCACCTCCAACAGTGGAGTGCAGTAGGTTGGGGACACAAACAACCGCATCATAGGCTTCTCCATGATTTCTTTATTTTCCAGAGCATATTCCTCTTGTTTTTCTTCTCTATAGGCATGTGATATTATCATATTTAGCTGAATGAACTTGTTAAGGAACTCAATCCAATGAGGTATAATTCTCCACAGAATATCCAGGGTTCTTTTTTCCAAGGCATGCACTAAAATTTGAAAATATGATTCAATCCATGCCAAGTTCCATTTAAATGTAAAGGCATACCTGATCACACAAACCATAGCACATAGTTAAGCTTCACTTTCCACCCCATCATCTGTGTAATAAGAAAAAGAATCCATTCACAAAACCACGATAAGTGTGAAAGACACTGCCACATCCACAAGGCCCTGGTGTGCTAGAAGCAGCCCCGTCAACATTTACTTTTAGCCACGAGCATATCAGTAAATATTTAAACAAATGTAATATGAAATATTTGATAACATCCAATAAGTTTATGGATATAATTGATATGTTAGGGATAACATAATTTTTTTCGAAGGAATAACATTGTTATGTCTATTAGGAACCAATTTCTAAATAGTGATAGAATTGAAATCAATATATTTAAAAATAAATACTATTTTATTAAATGATATAAAAGTCATAAAATATAATATTTATAAATAAAAGACATATATAGTTTTAAAATTTTCATTAAGGATCCACTTCAGGTTCTCTTGGCATTTAACAGTAACTATATTAACTATATTGTATAAAAATACAAGAAGACATGGAAATTGTAAATAATTTAACTAATGGTTTAAGCTAAAAATAAAGTTAAATTTGAGACCTAAAATTTTCTAAAACATATAGGTTGAGAGGATTTAGAACTATTAACTTATTAGTCTCTAAATTTTTTACTTTGGAGATATTAAAAGTCAAAAATAAATTTATAATAAAATAATATTTCAAAACATTCCTAAAGTTCCTCTCCTCTCTATTATAAAAGACCTCTATATATACCCACTTAGTAACACCTCTAAAACCCCATGTATCATCAAAATTATGATCTAATAATCTCCCTATATCCCTACCTTCTTCCTAGGGACTAAAAATTAGTCAGAAATCTATCCTATGGGGGCCTTTTTTTCAAACCAGGAGAAGATTCTCGAAAAAGAGTTAATTGTTTTATCACCTCTTTCAAAATTCTTTTTTATTCTTCTACATCCTATTAATATGTTGTTTACATACTAAATTATTAAATAAAATATATTACATATTCTTTAATGTTATTATAATTATTTGACAACCTTATACCTCATTTTATTTATCCAATAAATAACAATATAACCGTGTGTGTGTGTACGCCGTACAGTCTCCATGACGTGGTGTAATTTTTTATTCAACAATACCTATTTTGGATGGGTATAATGATGATTATGATGGATTTAAGTAATTAATATAACAAGATAATTATTCTTTATAATTAATATACCTTCCAAATCCATACCTTTTAACCATTAAGTAAATGATATCGTCCCTCTTGCGTACATACACCCTACCATCTCCACGATGCAATGGAATTTATTCTACTTAATCTTCATTAAACCATAATTATATACATGAATTTAATGAATAAATATGATATATATTATTTTAATAACATTATTAAAATGAAATAACTATAACCTAAGAGATGTAATGATATCTTATCTGTTAAATCTTGCATATGAACATAAATAAGTCAATATCCTAATAATGAGTGATAATGAAATGTTACTGAAAAAAATGATAAAATAATCATATTTGATATCAAAAAATTGTTTATGATTTTTTAATAAATAAATAACATTATTTAAATCATTATGAAAGAGGTTTGGATAAGCATGAAGGATATTAGACCTAAGGTATATGATAATTTTGGAATCTCATTATTATTAGAGGTTGTTTATAAGTAATTATGTAATGGCGTATATTTATCATCAATTTTCGTATTACCAATTATGTAATAATATTTCTATTCATATTCAATTTTTTAAATTAAATTTTACCCATTGGTGGTTTTTTAATAAACCGTATGAGTGGAATATTTTTCTGTTATTCGTTATAGGTAACCCTTTTGGGATTTCCAGCAAAAGTACCTGGAGAATATTTTTTAACATATATAGAATAAATGAATTCATAAGCATTCATAACACCTTATTTACCAGAATTTTCTATTACATGATTTCATTTTTATTCTCAAATAAATCCCATTTTTTAAAATTGTTTTTTATTTTGGGAAAAAATATTTTTGAAGATGAAATGTTATTTTCCTCAAGAATTATTTTCAAGTATTTTATAAAATTTATTTTCTATCTATGATGACACAGGTTTATGTTTATATCACTATTATAAAATTGATTTTGTTGTTTTTTTATGGAACATTTTTTATTAAATCCATTTATTTTATAGAGATTATGTTGAAATAATGTTTAAGATACCTATTTTCTGTTCCATGGGTTATTTTATGGTGAATGGTTTTTGTTTTTGTGGAACATATAAGAATGATTTCATCATGCGATGAGTGGTACCCATATTTCCATCAAATTAATTCAGTAATGTATTATATCTCATGAGAGAGACATGATTATAATGGTATATAAATCCAGTTTAGTAATATAGGGTTGTAACGACAAGTATATTTGGCTAAATAATACATGGCTAGAACGAGGAGTGAATTCAATTTAGTAATGGCCTTTTTTGGTTATTATGGCCATGTCTATGAGACTTGGCTAATATGGATGTGATTTTCAATGATTATGTGTTTAAAACAAGTTCTTGTTTTATGCCAATTATATGTTATCATGGTTAATGATCCTTTATGGTTTATACCTTATGAACTGCTACGATTTAATTCATGACTCGATATTTTGATATTCAAAAGTTATGTTCGTGTTTTTTTTCATTCAAATATTCTTATATTGTTTTCTTACACTTAATAAGAATATAAGATCTCCCTTTCTTATGTTTTCATTACTATGGTTATAATGAAATTATTATTTTATGAGTACTAATGTGGGAGATCTTAATGGGAGAAGTGGAAGATCTCTCACAATATAGAAGAATGTAATCCTTGTTTCTAAAGACACTAAACTACTTATATCCTCAGGACAACATTTGTAAAATGTAATTAATTTCAATCCAAAAATATGTAATATTCATATATGTCATTCTTGGGTCATTATATTTATTCAATACAAAAAATAAAAAAATAGTTAAAAAGGTATTTCAATATTAATTATTGTGTAAATAATAATATTATTTACACAAATTAATTATTAATAATATGGATAAAAAGTTGAATTTTTAAAATTAAAATTCATAATATATTTTTTTAATGAATGATTCCCTATAAATTTAGTAGCTTGTTAGTCATAGGAACATTGAACATAGAAAATGAAAACAATAAATAGGCCACATTAATTCTTATATATGATTGATAGTAGACATCCCAAGGTAGTATATATTCCATAAAAAAAAAAGAAAACATGTTCTAAAAGTGACATCAGTCTCAATAGAAGGAATTAGAGATGGGAAATACCTTACCTTAAAAAAATCCATTAATTGTAGGTCATTTAACCCAGAAATTAATAAATTAATTTTAGATATTTACTTCCTTAAAATACAGTTTCTTTTTCATTCAATTATACTTATTTATTTTCAACTATATAAGTATATATTAGATTTTTTAGTTAATTAGTTCTGTTTACATTAACCTTTTTGATACCATTCTGTTCATAATCCCAACAGTTTATTAATTCGATGAAATGGGTTAAAGGGGTTATTTTTAAATGATCTAATCAATAAGAAAAATTATATTTTTATAGTTTTTATAAATTAAATAAAATATTATGACCATCAATAAAATTAATTCATGAAAAATGAATCACCTCACAATGGGGTGTGGTAGTATATAGATACGAATGAATGACGTTAGAATTTTTCAATGGTTTGAAAGGAAAAAACTATTTTTTATAATCTATATAGAATAATAAAAATGTTATTAATATAAAATATATTAATTAAATAAATCATAATAATCATCTTCTTATAGCGGCCATCAAAAATGAAACACATCACTTCCTAGAGGTGTTAGTAAACATATGTGTACAAGTGAATGTTTCATTACCTATAGCATGGAAAAGAAGATGAAAAATGTATTTTACAAAACCATAATTAAATTTTAGTATATGGAAGATACTAATGCTAATATTTTTATATTGTTAAAAATTATTTTATGATGGTTTAAGAAGAAATAAATGTTAAACAATCCAATTAGGGCTCATACCTTCTCCAAGATATCCTCTTCAAATCACACCTTTATACATCTATGTTTGGACTATTCGTGAGACCAAGATCCCCAGTACATTGAGAAGTAAATTGGGGTTATCTAATATATTTTTTTTTGTAAAAACTAGAGATCAAAAATGTGGATTGGTTGATATGAGAGTAGGTTCCATTTATACGTTATCGGAGAAAGACCCATGGAATTTTTTAAATTGTTAAATTAAAATAAATTTATTTTCATATTCACATGGAACCAAATAGAATTATTTATAGTATATGATTAGAATGAGTCAAAATTCACTCACGAAATAAAATTTATATATTTTTTGTGGTGATTTCACACTTACCACTTTTTATTGAACCCTCGTTAACCCTTTTGATGATTACGAGGATATCAAAAATATTTACACTGTATGAGTCATGCAATTTTCTAAAAAAAATAATAGTTACTCAGTCGTGTAAAATAAGTAGTATTGTAGAACACATCTCATCTTCATGGCCAAGTATAACATTTTAATTATTTTTATATCAGTAAATATAATATTATTTTTATAATATAGAATTAAAATCATTTTATAGACTATTCACATAGTTTGATTTTAATGACACCATGATAGTAATTAAATTAGAATATAAAATTTTAAAAAATAACTATAATGTTATTTAGATCTAAAAATTATTTTAGCATAATAATTACAGAAAATGATATTTTTTTTAAAGATATCATTTACATGATTTTTCAATTACATGACCATATATTTTTTAGTGTTGCATAAGAAGTTAATATATTTGTTATATAATATAAAATTAAAATTTAATTAATTGATTGTAAAAATTATTAATATTTAAAATAACCATTTATAGGTGATCATAACATCATTTACCCTATGAAAAATTATTAGTTATATTAAAATAAAGAGAGTTTCATTTTGTATTTTTATATTACTTGAAATCAGGAAAAATATATCATAAAAGGAATGTGGAAAAATAACACATTTTATAGAAATAGTTATTAATTTATGAAATAATATTATCCAATAAAAAATTCATAATTAGGAATTTTTTTGGCATTAACTCATATTGTTTACATTTTTTAACCAATTTTAGCATTACAAAGGTGACACATATTAACTACATTTTCAGTTTATAATGACAAAAAATAAAAGGGTCCTATTTATCAAATTTGAACCTACAGATTAAAAATATTAATTAAATTATTAATGAATAAATTTATATATTTTTTTGAAATTAATTTCAATACAGAAGTGTAAAATGAAGAAGAAAGATTCTAGTAAAATAGGTTTTTAAGACATAAAATTAACTTATTCCAAAATAAGATAAAATTATGTTTTTTATGTAAGTAATTAGATTATATCTATTGGAATAAAACTTTTTTCATTTAATATAAATTTAAAAAAAATTCTCTTTAAATAACATCATTTAGTGAAATGTAATGACAAATTTATAAAAAAGGTATCTTTTACTATTCACATAAATATAACAAATTTAGAGAAAATTATAAATATTCAATGTAATATATTTTTCTCTATGAATTACAAAAAGTAATTTCATTTAATCAAAATTAGATCTGAATATTTCTAATTTATTCATTTAAAGAATACAATATAATATATTAAAATGATTTTAGTAGTAACAAAATTGTTTCCTTTTTGATTGATAAATTACATATTAATCATATAATGAATGTAATTATATAAAATGATATTTGTTAGAATTCATAATTAATGAAAATTGTTTACAATTTCTTATGTATTCACATTTTTTCCCATTATGGAAATTAATCCTTGAAATTTTATTCATTACAAAAACATGTTAGGATATTTTTACTTTGAATCACTATTTTATTCCCATGTCACATCTTAAACCATATGGTTGTCACAAGAAAAGGTCAACATGATGAATCACTATACTCTATAAAACATTATCTCTATAAAAAACAATAATAACAAGTAGATCCTAAAATGAATGATTATCTTCTAATTGTTCTACATCGTCACTGAAAAACAGGTGATTCACCCTAAACATGTATTCTTAATAATAAATCATGATTAAAATCATATACATATGTTAAACACGAAATCTGAGACACTCAAAAAAATATTTAACCAACATTATGATGGATTTCTTACAGTCTAGTTGGCTAAAAACATGACATTTCCTTTTTACTAAAACAGATAACGTTTTCCCAAGGAGATAATTTAAGAAAAATATGATGTCATACCTCCAATGAAAGTGTTTTCCCCTAGTTATCTATGTAAATATATTATATACTTTAAGATTATCTCAAACTCTCTTTAATAATTCTTTCCAATTTTGTCTTCTCTTCTACCAAATCAATCTTGATATTCATTGTTTTACCTACTTGTATCATATATAATTGGGTTTGAAACCACTAACCAAATAATTACTCAAAAGGACCAATCTATATAATGGAATAAAAACTTTTATTATATGAAAAATATTGTAATTAACATTGTTTCCTATACGTAGTAGATAATATATTGAACATGCATGAAGTAATTGTTTCATAGACTGAATTGTTTATTCATTCTGTCTACTAGATTCACGATGAAAATATTTAATGAAATTAATTTTAGTACATAATGACATCTGAATTACATTATAAATTTTTAAGTAACCCTAGGGTCATAGTTTTATAATGTTTAGAGGGGAAGATAATATATGTTAACCATATACATAATATATCGTCAAGAAATATAATCTATTGATGTAGAATCTCAAATACTATAGAGATTTTCATATTTAGACAATTAATCTGAAATAACTAAAATCTCAAACTAAACCCATATTTCTCCTGAAATCAGAGTATGAAATATGTGGATATTTTTTTTATTCTGATGTGCCCGTATTAAACATATAATTATCAATAAATTCATGTAATTACTTTTTCAATTAGAAATGTTCAACATGTTATATTCATTAATGGGCTATGGAAATCATCTTAGAATTTGGAACAACATTAGTTTAAATTTTAATTGTCAATCCAAAAACGTACCACAAAAAATAAACTGGAAATACAACAATATACTCATCTAGTACATGTGCATCACTAATATTAACAATATCCATTTCTTAATAAAATATAAATGTAATTTCTGCTTACATATTTAACCAATTTCTCGTCCTATTGATATGTTATCAAAGGTATTAAATACTTTAATATATGATTCTGATCTACTAGATATAATAAATCATGGTAAATATAAACGAAATAAGTATGAAGAATAATATCAAACTCGATTATGGTAATTTCAAATGATTTTTATGAAAATGCATCTGAGAGATAAAAATGGGTTGATTCTTATAAATAATGGTTTCATTAATACACCCACCCTAAGTTTTAACCGAATTTTATTTCTTCTTAACATTAGTTAGTAGTCCCATTTTACATGAAAATTACCTAGAAATGATTGATTGTGAAGATACAGTGCCAAAGAAAAAAATTTATAATTAAAATTAATAATTAACATACCTATCACCACATCCTCAAAAAAACCCATCAAAAAATATAGTAGTATACAAAAATTTTCCAGACAATTTTTATTCTGATCTAGATAACATCATCCTTGATTAAAAACCCTTAAAGAAACATTGTCCCAATTTCTTAATTCATTATAACTAAAATGTCTGAATGGTATAGGAATATTTGTTACACCATTCAATGATTGAAATGGAAACTATTCTATTCCTTCATGATCAATATGAACAATGTTACAATATTGATAAAACATTATAGATCCTTTAAAATATAGTCCCTTAAATGTATTTTACCTTAGTATGAACATGTTTGGGGCTTACCTTCTGATTTTTATATTCACTACTTCTCCTTTTTATTCGACCTTGACTGATTCATAATCTAATCATCACATTGCACATATGTGTCAGAAAACACCATCTCATATTTCTATTAAAAACCGTCCTATTACTATTAAATTTTTATGAGTAAATTTATCTTTATTAAAATTGTTTTATTTTAGATTATAGTTTAATAATTTTTCTATCATGGACCCAAATACTAATTATTTTTTATATATCCAATACAAGAATAAAGGATTCTAACATTTCTACAGAATATACCTCATTTTACCTCAATACTGTGGATTTTGACCCATTCAAAGTTAGTGGGAATTTGGAAAATATAAACCATGTAAAATATTAATAAATGTATATCATTCCATTGAATCCAAATGTTTTCTCCCTTACTCTGATATTCTTATCTAGTGAAAACAATCGATAATAATTTATATAAAAATAATTAGTGGAAAGCTTTACATGTCATTGTTCATTATATCAAATTATTTAGAATATAATTTCATGATAATTTACTAATCCATTGTAAAACACTATATTTATGGTTAAATAAAACTCTAAATAGTGTGGTTATATAAAATTCTAAACAACTATCTTGTTTCTTTATGGAAAATATAATTTCTCTATAACATGGATATACCCACAATTTATATCATAAATTAACTGATCCATCACTATAGAAAACTTGTTATTCCAAATTAAAAACATTCCATTAAACATATTAGGAAGGATAATGTCATATTTATGCAATCATAATTTCTCTTCTTTATTTCATTTTCTACGAACCCTTTTGAAAAACAATATATTAGTTATGTAAAAATGGTAATCATGAAATTTCTAATCATTTCTACATAACCATAAGTTAGAATATCACAAAGGTATTAAAATTATATTAACATGTCATAAAATGTTAAACTGTCCCATTAATTACATTTATAAGGACCTAACATAGAAATATTATGTAATCATGAGTTTGTTAGAGATGGAGAGACTCTACAAAGAGCGGTCATAGGTGAGATGGCTAAGAGAAGGAGATAGTAATAATGACTTATTTCAAGCTTGCTTTAATGAAAATAAAATCTTGAAGATAAACCTTAAAATGGGAGATGGGTCCTTCACTTCATATGTGAATATTTCTTGGAATATGGCTTTGAATCACTTCGAGGGACTTCTGGATAGGGAGTCCACTTCAGGTTTTGAGAGGAATTCCTCGAATAGTCTTGATTTCTTGAGTTTTAGCCTCTTTTGGTGAATGATAGGTATAATGATTGTCTCTCTTCTATTCCTCGGGAGAATGAGATCAAGGAATCTTTGATGAGCATGTCGAAGGAGAGTGCACCCCGCCCAGACGGTTTTCCTACTTCCTTTTACAGTGCTGCCTACAATATTGTGGGCCCATTTGTTGTGGATGAAATTCATGATTTCATTGGTGGGGGACCCTTGAATAAGGGCGTTTATTCTTCAAGGGTGGTTCTTGTTCCAAAGATCAAGGACCCCAGCCTCATTAATCACTTCTCTCCCATTTGTCTTTGTAATGATTCTTATAAGATACTGGTCACAGTCATCTGTAGGAGACATTCAAGAATTATTCCCAATGTGATTTCTGTAGAGAAACATGGTTTTATATAGGGTCGAAGTATTCAGGGGGTAGTTGGCATTGCTAATGAGTTGGTTCATGACATTAAAAAATGCATAGTGGGGTCCAATGATATCATTCAGGTTGAAATGAATAAATATTACGATAGATTGGAATAGAGCATTATCATTCATTTCAGGAGAGGGTTTAGGTTTCAAGAATAGTTTTGTGATATTTGTTTTAGGTGTTATTCCTCGCATTGGCTTGAGGTTTCTATTATGGGTAAGTGTTTTGGTTTCTTTAAAACCATTCGTGGTGTCAGACTGGGTGATCCGCTTTCCCCTACTATTTTTTTCCTTGCTTAGGATGCCTTGTCCAGGAATCTGAATAGAAGCTTAATGGTGGGAAAATTGAAACAGTTTTGTGGAAGAAGGAATATGGGGAACATCTCACACATGATGTTTTCTGATGATATTTCACATTTCATGAATAGAAGGTGCAGGTCTTTAAATCAACTTAGAGACATCATGTCCAGATATAGAAAACTGAGTGGACAATTTATCAACCCCTCAAAGAGCCACGTTTTTATTTCAAATAAATGTCCTTATAGAAGATGTAGGGTTATTCAGAGAATACCTGGTTGCAAGCAGAAGAAACATCCTATTTTTTACCTTGTGGTACCGATCTATTGTGGCCGGATTAAGAATCATCACTTTTGTGGGATCGTTGATCAAATTCTGGGGAGGATTTTCAATTGGAAAAACAACCTGTTATCGTTTCGGGGTTAGGTCATGCTCATTAATAGTGTGTTATTGTCCATTCCCATGCATATATTTTTTGTTTTCAAGCCTCTGAAGGGCTTTGTGGAGAAGATGGAACACATCCTTAATTAATTCCTATGGGATGCTATGATGGAAGGGTGATGCCACTGGTATTCTTAGAAGTGGCTGGAGTGACCTATTGATGAAGGGGTGTCGGCCTTCGTGACATTCATGACACATTCCTTGGTTTGCAAGCACATTTAGCATGGGAAGTCATTACTAGGGAGACCCTTTGGGCGAGGTTCTTCAGAAGGCGTTATTGATGGCATGAGGAAATTGGCATGCATAGTGTGACTGGTTTAGCTAATTGTATTTTTTTCCATATGGAGGAGTTGTATAATTACACTAGATGTATTGTTGGCTGAAGGGATTTCATCAACTAGAACAATAATTGGGAGAGTTTCAATATTTTTTAACCAGGTTTTCCGTCCCCTTATATTACTTTCAGGGAAGAAAGTGACAGGTATGAGTTTATTCATGCATCATTAAATTCTACTCAGATGAACCTGTTTTAAAACATTGTGATGAGCGATGATTTGGACATGTGTTGCTTCACTGAGGCAAGTTCTGGTTGGTTTATCATCCGTCACTATAGTATAATACATCAGAGGGATCATCCTATGGAGGAAGTGGGATAAGTTTCTTTGTGCAATGAGATACCGATGAGGATGAACTTCTTGGTGTGGAGGATCAATAATAGAGAAATTCCAATGGTGGAGAATATCCAAAAAAAGAGTATTCATGGTGTCACGATGTTACTGTTGTGAGGCTTCGAGATCATAGACAGTGGTACATTTATTATTCCTAGGTCAATGGGCCTCATTTCTTTTGTCTCGCTTCACTCATCCTCCATTTCCTAATGGAGAGTCTAGGTCCTCTCATGAGTTTTTTTTCAGATTGGCTTTCTGGAACCGAAAATAGAGGAATGGAGTGGATGGTAAGGATCATCATTCTGGAAGATATTTGTTGGATTATCTAGGAGGCATGAAATCAGGCTTGGTTGGGTTCCAAAATATCCTTATATTCTCTTCATGTTCATCTTAAATCACTCATTGTGGAACTAGCTTCTCTTGTCAAAGGTGGGCTAGCTTTAGTTATAGTTTGTAATCTTCTTAAAATTCCAAGCATGCTGCAAAGAAGGGGTGGATGTTGGGTGAGGTGGCAGCCCCCAAACCACGGGTTGAAACTAAACATCAATGGGTCATTCATGGAGGAAGTCATGAGGAGATGAGGATTACTTTGATATTGTTGGGGTTTTGTGCATGTTGCTTTTAGTACTTTTTATGGCCTAGGTAATTCATCGGGTGCGGAGGTTTGGGCTCTTTTTTCTAGCCTGATGGTTTGTAGGAGGAGGGGTTTTCAGGTGGCAGAAGTGGAATCAGATTCTAATGTCTTGTTTAAGGATATACAGAGATGTTATGAGATTCCTTGTGAATTGATTTATCTTATTCAAAGGTGCAAGGCTGAAACAAATCATGGAAGGTTAATTCACCATAACTGGAGGGAATCTAAATTTTCGGCTGATTCGCTTGCTCATTTGGGCAGCCAAGAGGAGACTCTTATAGTTCATGATAGTCTTCATTCTCTTCCCCTTGAGTGTATTTGTGTGGTGAAAGGGGATTCCCTTGTCCTGCATCACTTTCCTCCCCCTTGAAGGACTACTCCTGGTTGTAATTGTTCCCCTATGAAATAATATAAAAAATAATTTTCAGGCCTAGATCATATCAAATACATAAAAATACTATGTATTATAAAGTGGAAACATTCACATAGGATTAATTTTTCAAAAAAAACAATACTTTTAAAATAAAAATAGTATTATTTTCCTAAAAACGTTATGATATTCAACTTGACATTTTCTTAGTTCATACTCAACATAATCCTTTTGCAAAAAATTTAAAATTTTATATGAGCCTAAAAAAATTATAAATATATATAAATCTAATAAATTTTCAATTCCAATGGAAAGAATAATAACTATTATAATATTTATCATTTTCATATTATTAGTTGTGAAAATATAATAAATCATTTCCACAAGGAAAAACAATATTTTCTCAATGAAAACCATTAAAAACCATTGTGTCCTTGAATTATTATACTAATAACCATTTTCACTCATGTCATAATTAGCTACAACCTATTTATATCCATAAGATATGCCTCCCTGGTAAACTACCACCTTTTTTTGATGACTATAATTGTCACTCAATTCATTACATTGTTTTATCAAGCACACCAATATTATATGTCATATCAGTGTCACCCATTGTATAATGTCTTTCAGGCTCAGCCATAATCATATATAATACTAAATTACAATGTCATGAAAATCCCATTTTTAATCATTCAATGCTTATTTTTAAATTCTATTAAAAATTAATTTGAAACCATATGCAAGAACGATTCCCTTTTATGATAAAATTAGAGAGAAATATCACACTATTCTGAAAAATAATTAAAATACAAATATTCCTAAAAAATGAGGAAAATAGATTATTCTATATTTACCAAATAAAATTCTAAATTAATTTTGAGTTCAATATAAATTCATGATATTGGGAAATACAATTAGTTTCATAACTGATAAAACAATGATTCATTTCACACATTATTAAGAAGACCTCACTCAAAAAATGACTACCAAAATCCTTTTCAAAACCCAAAAATAAATTCAATGTTAGTTGGAAAATACCATTGATAGTATATTTAAAATAACTAATGACATTACATACTATTTTTAGACATTAATATATGGAATATAAAGAGTATAAAAACATTTAATATTTTAAAAAATGTTTTAATAGAAAATCATAATTGAATATATAAACACTGTAATCATGATGAAAATAATTGGGAGAATATAAAAAAGGTTTTATAAGGACTATATTTTTTTAAAATTAATTATTATATAAATTTATATGGAACTATATTCACCACAAATATGAAATCATGTGGTAAAAATGGTATGAATCATAAAGAATGGAATTTGTGATAATAAATCCATTACCATAAATAACATCTTGCGACATTTGTTTTTAAAATCCCATAAAATAATAATATATTAGTTATTTAGTTCTGTAGAAATATTTTTCATATTCATTTATTTACCCAAAAAAAATTATTCCATTTATGACCATATATTAATTATTTATAAAATAATTTTATATCATGTTGGTTTCTTCAAGGACGTTCAGTTCAAAATCACAAAATAACAATAGGTGGATGGCTATGCTAAAATGGAAATTATCTCATCATTTATAGAATCATAATGACGAAAATATTATCAATTCAATATAATAAATAATATTTTCAAAACATCCATGAATGGAATACATTAAACAATATTCACATCATGCTGCATAGGTGGTAATCCACAAGTAAGCATTCAAAACAATATCATTTTTCAATGGTTTAAATGGTAATAAATTATATGATATCAAATATATTAAGAATGATTTTTTATGGAATTTTATATACAAATATATATTAATTAAATCCATCATCAAAACAATCTTTTTGATATTGGGATGAAAAATGATACATGTCACAACATGGAGGTGGTAATCCACACAAACAAACTGGTGATCATTTAAATTCTGTAGTATGGGATGGGAGATGAAATAGTGTTTTAAAAAACATAATAACTTATATGTATATAATATTTATTCTTTTATTTATTCACGTTTAATGTGTATTTGAACATGTTATAAGAATAATAAAACTAGAATCTGGTTGGTTGGGACTTATACATTCCCATCGGATAACCTCAATGAATTAATCGTTAATCATTATAGGATTGGACTTTTAGTGATTCATCCACCTTTTTGAATTGGTTATGTATATTTATGTGACATTTTGGTAGGTCTTGTACAAAATAAAGTGCTCAAAATGTGTTATGAATAGAATAGAAGAGGTAATGTTTAACATATCAAGGTAGGGTCAACTTATGAATTATATAATGTATTAAATTATTATATAATAATTTTCAATATAATATTGAATTTTTTTACTAATTTGGAATATAGGATGATTATGTTTCAATATATTATCATAAAATAACTCTTTGATATGTTTCTATGATTTTTTCATCATTTTCAATTAGTTTTAATCCCCAATATACCTTTTTAATTATTACCATGAGTTCACGTTTTCATACTCTATAGGAGTCCTTAATGTTTCTAGAAAAATAGAGGTGAAAAAGTGGACAATGACTAATATTTTATATAATATCCAACTCAGTTGGAAAATGTTAATTTTTATATATATTTTGAATCACTAAATAAAAAATATTTACCATTTTACAATAACAAGTTTATTTTTTGTTATATTCATATGGTTCATAAATATTTTTTACTTCTTATTATTAATATAATAATAAAATATTTTGAATTATTTAATATAATACCCATGGATACCTATCGTGGTTCTCTATTGTTATTTTATTCCTTCATGAGTGACTTTTATTATCCTCTAAAATTCATATAATGTTTTAAAATATGAAATATAACAATAAACAATTTTATTAAATAAATAATAAATAAAATTCCTAACATTTTAAATAAAAAAATAGGGTTGCATCATTATCAGTTAAACTATACATTAAATATTTATTTATTTTATATGTTCTATCCATGACAATCAAATATTTAACACATATATTTACCAAAAATTCATCCATTCTGTCTTTCCAATAACCCTATTCACTAATATTGAAATTAGTTGGTCTAAGATAACTAAAAACCCAAATTCCTAACATTCCCATAACAAGAAAATAGATATCAATATAGATTTTTATTTATATTATGCATGTATGCACCAAAATATATAATAACAACAAATATGAGTAAAAAAAATAAAAAACACAAATCCAAGATGGATATTCTCTAGTACGAACTGTTGGTCCACTGTGTGATGGAAGGATTTTCTAGAGTGGGATGAATATAACTTAAAAATTAATAAATTAATAAAATAAATTTCATGATTAGTTTAATAAAAACATATATATTATTCCTAATGTAATCATTATAAATTTACAAAAACATTTCATGTTTTTGAAATAATATATAAAAAATTATATCAATCGAATAAATGAAAAGACAATAGTAGAACATTATTGAATATTTTATCAATGTTATACTACCTATTTACTTCACATAAATTATTTACAATATATAAATATCACCCTCTAAAATCATTAATTTTGAAAGTATGTGATAAAATCTAATCTACATGGAATTGTTCACACATAGAGTAATAACCCAATTCCGATATCATTTAAATGTTTAGAAAAGAATCATATCCTTTTTCTGGGGAGTAGACCAAACCTATAGTGATATTAATTTGAATCTTCTTAGAAAATACAAAATTTACATTAAATGGATACAAAATCCTTGGTCGTTTCTATTAAAAAATTCCAAACATTAAAAAAAATCCAAATGAAAAAATTCAAAATATAAAACAAGTATAATTTATAAAGAAGTATGTTGAAATTTCAAATTATAACAGTGCTCACTCACCCATTACAATATAATGACAATAGTTTTCATTAGGAAAGCCCGTAATCCTCAGAAATATGAATATTTGTGATTAGAAATTGTTTCACACGATATTTTTATCACATATATACTAATATAATTGTGTATCTATCACTCACTTGTTGAATTTATTGACCACTCTTTATTAAATAATTTTTAGTAATTCATTATGTTTAGAATAATCTCTATAATCTTCATCATAAGGGCGTTTCAATATTTTGGTCCTCCTATTTTATATTTTAATCATTTTTCTCTATATTGAAGAACCCTCAGTTTATAAAATTAGATTCATAGGTTATACTTTTCTTCATAGGGTATATTTTTTATGGTTCTTTATGTATGTTTAATTTCTTATTGTTCATTTTGTATGGTACACATCATGTGGTTCAATTCAAACCCTAAAATTGAATAATATAATATTTTATAATTTTAAATGAAAATTTCATATAGAATTATACTTTTCAAAAATCATCATCTTTACAAGGTAGTGTATTTTTATCTCAATTCAGAACGAATGGACTAAAATAATTATTAATCAACAAAAAATCAAAGAAAATAATCATAGGATATATTATAATTATGATGTAATGTGTCGTATTTTAATACATAAATAATTTAAAACACAACCTCTAAATTCTCTATATCAATCAATATTATTATTAATAATATTCACCTATAACTAGATGAGAGGTTTTGAACTTTTTGGGAGGTTTTATAACACTAAATTGAGGGAATATTCCCAAAAAATATTAAACATCAATTAATCCTATAACTGAATCTATGAAGAAAAAAAATACAACAACATGGTCTTATAGTAGTGAGATTACTGAATAAATTATATCATATTATATAATAAAATGGTTAATTTAATATTATATATCAACTCAAAATAGTTTCTCCATAAGTGGTGGATCTGTATGTCTAATAATTAAAATATCAAAATAATATTGATTTATAACTCTAAAATTATTCCAATTCATTTACAAGTTTTTCTAATATACCAAAAAGGGTCAATATTCTCAATATCATGACATAGATTCATTTCCTTTTACTTAATCCCTCATAAAAACATAATTACACATGTAATGATTCCCATGAAGGGTGTCAGTATGTAGCCCTATATGACAAAACTAATTTGACCATAGCATTATGGAATAAAATATATTTGACATGATTCCATATTTTAAAATAAGTAAATGACATATAGGGTATAATGAACTCATGATGGGGTATTGTGAACTAAATAGGCCACAACAAATGCCAATCATACATTAGATTACCATTGTTAATGGAATAAAGGTGCCTATATGTACTAGAATCCCGATACTAATATATAGAAATATATAAATGGAGAAATTTATTTTTTTGAAACCCTCACACATAATGAACCATATTATTATGATAAAGACCCAAGGAAATATAACATACCCACTAATAGTCATGGATGTGGTCGGGTATGGGTATCTCAAAATAATTCATTCTACTTATGAAAAACCATCCGCTCATTGTATGAACTCGTTGATCTAACACACAATGACCCTTGAGTGCATGATCTAAGGAATGAATCAAAATAAAAATACTCCCCCAAAATGAAACCCTTGTTATAGAGTATTGTCTCATGGTGATTCCATATATGCCAAAAAATATAACTAGAGTAAGTTCCTCAAGAACCAAAACCCAAAATCTTGGGTCAAGTATAAGCTCTAAAGAACCATCCCACATCATTACCTATATAAATGTGACCAATGATTCCATCCCCTTACTCAATCCATGATAACATATCATGATAAAATAACTCACCCATCAACACAATGAATATTGAATGCAGAAAATTGTTACCCATATTCTGTGGTTTAAGAACTCCCAAACCATTTTAAATACAATGAAAAAAACATTATACCTAACTACTCTAGGTGTAATGCCTTAAAAAATAATAAACTCTACAGATTTTTCATGATAAAGTTATTTCTCTCATATCTACAATATAATGATGTAAATTATATTAACATCTTAATACATGAACATATGTTATTAGACATAGGAGAGTCTGATTAAAACATATGCACGAAAAATCATAGAAACTCATATATCCCAATTAAATAATTGAAACAATTTAAAGATTTCCTACTTCATGATTATGTTATCCAAGACACTAAGATTCACTAATTTATTTGAGTTAAAAACTCAATCCATTAAAATATCCACAATATATCTAAATTATATGTTTATAATTGAAAAGTTAGAGATATTGAGGGAATGGGGATTATAGGGCTTATATTGTTGGATTATTTAGAGGGAATGATCATTATATTGTTTGACACTATGATATATTATTATAAAAATATAGGAAGGTCTTAAAACGACTAACTGGAACCCAAATTATAGAGGAGGATATGTGGGGATCGATAGAGTAGGACATATGAAGATAAATGGGGGATTAAAAGAAAAATTATTAAATCATTAATGATGTCCAAAAACCACTCGGTACCTAGTCCAACTATACTTTGTATACTATTTCATTACTGGGCACAAATTTCACCCCCACCAGCCTCCTAGGGGACACCAACCCCTTTATTGTCACATCAAAGGAAACTAAGTTCCCTACAACCATGCACTGCGTACCCAATACCCTTTTACTACATATCATAATATGTTAACATAGTACCATCTCATATCAATAATGAATAAATAAATAAAATCAATATACATTAATCAAATCCATACCTAAAATTTTACGAAAATTATAAACTCACCCCCAATGTTCCACATATCATAAATTTCATCTCAAATGATGTTCCTTGAATTAATCTATACACAATGATTTTATATCCAATACATGCTCCATGGTCTCTCATTGGATATAGTTATACTTCAATAACATCAGAATAAGATATATTATCCTTCCACTAAACACATTATAACTCAAGTACATGATACACATTTGGAACTCCCAAAATATTGTATCAACAAATGAATTGAAATATTCATTGTGGATCTCATGTTCTAGTTATAACTCTTATATATAAAGATATGATACCTGGGACATATCATGTATTCCTGAACACAATGGTATACAATCCAATTAGTAATCCACACCCTTAAAATTATTTGATAATCATGAATGATCAGAAAGAAAGATAATCAAGATTAACCTACATCCTATGTTCCTAATTCAATAAGAATGGGAATAAAAGTCAAAATACTTGTTAACCCATTAGAAATTATAGTGTTCTCTACAACATGTTAGTATATGTGTGTTTCCAATTATGATAATTTTGTAAAATATTCCGAATTGACTACACCTTCTTGATCATCTCCAACACAATGGATTAAATGCCCACTATTGACTCATCCACCGATAACCAAAATATTTTTAATGGTATAACCACTAATATAGGACCTCAAAAATATCTATCATCATCATATCATGGAAAATATTATTATAGGAAAAACTCCTACATGGTATTGTGGTTATCAAATGTTCCACAGATATGGAGAAATTTTTTTAGAGAATATCAATAATAATCTAGATCATCACTTTATAAAATATATCTATATATTGTTTATAAACATTAATAATTGTTATTTATGATCCTAAGGCATTATGTGGGACCTTTAAAAATATTCTTGTAAATATAACATCTTTATTTCTTATTATTCTCATCAGTATAACAGTAAATGAAATTATTTATAAAATGTGCTTTTTTCCAGCTAATCCACAAAACAATTTACTATAATGAAACTGAATTTTGTATCCTTCATCAGTTGGACCACTACCAGAAAAATAATGTCAAGACCCATATAGGCTATATTAGTTATATTAAGAAGTACATGTTATAAAATACCAATTCAAAAAATAAAATGATGGTGTTAATGGAATACACCTGATAAATCATTCTATTACCTAATCATCAAATAGGTTAGACATCGATCTAAAAAAACAATCTCGTTCAGAATTCATAACCTAGTTTAATGAAGCCTTTTATAATTATATATTTTTTTACCCTTGTTGATGTTCACTATTTTATTCATGGGAGTCCATCATTAATTCCTCCCTCATGATTTTGAATAATTCCACCTTATCATGGATATATTGAACCCTATCCACATCCATTGAATATCATTGGAATATTCCATTAGAGAAAATACATTCATAAATTATGAGATACATTAGATTATGCTTTAGGATAGCTTATAAACATTCTCCCAGTATTGATTTAATAACTATTGGGATATAGGTCCTAGCCTCCTGGACATTAAACATTTTAGTCTTTTAATCCTAGATTAAGATTATTGTCTTCCACTCCTATCCAACTACCTAAAACCTATACTCATGTGTCATATTGTTTAGTGTGTCTACCATAATGTTCCCCTTTCATAGGGAATAATTTCTTTCAAATTCAAATGAATGTATGTACAGGACCTTCCATCTCTACAATAAGATTATGTTCCATTTGAAGAATATGTACCACATTATAGTATTATCTTTTTAGATGAAAAACATCACACTAAAGGGATAATTATGGAAAAACATTAATATAGGAAGTAAAACATATTGTTACTTTAAATAATGATGAAAAAACAAGATGTGAATTGAAATAAGTTGATATTATTTTTATTAGGGAGAATAAATCATGTTTTAGAAGTTTTCTCTTGTTTTAATTAATGAAACCATTCTGATAGATGAGTAAGAGACTCCATAATGTGTTTATGTAGTGATATATTACTAGTAATTAACATATAATGACATGAATGAAATTTTTTCCATGATTATGTTCTAAATATATCTTTTAAGATGAAATATATAATTTTTTCTCATAAATGTCTTCAAAATTAATTTTGGAGAATGAGATTACCAATTATAATATGCCACAAGAATTTTTTTTCAACACAGGAATTATTAATCGGTGAGTATAATGATATATATATAATTATTCAAATAAAAATTTGGGAATAGAACCATAGGTTTTTAGTAATATATTTTTCATCCTGAACTATAATATTTTAGATGTATTTTCCATGTTGTATTAAATTATGTTTCACCACATGGGGAGTTAACTTGAGAGAAAAAAATTATAATGATTATTATTAATTAAATATATTATATAAATCCTCTACACCAAATTAGAAAAATGATATCCCATGTGACACACGTACCAAAATATAGGTCATCTAGATACAGAAAATTTCTTAATGATGATACTCCATGATTCTTGGGGTTTTATTCCCATATCTTCTAGATCATAAGTCTATTTTAATCCCTCAATCAAAATGTGATGGATAAAAATTATATAAAAAGGCCATTCCCATGATAAATAGAACAAATGATTTAGTTTATTTTTGATAAAACTATGAGAGGTCATTATTAGATGGTATTTTATAGATTGAGGAAATTATCTAGGTTTAAAAAATAATAATTTTTTTGATGAAATTACTGAAAAGGGAGGAAATGTTCATGTTACATATTGGATCTCAAAATTTAAATTCTATGTTTATTTTCATTACAAAAAATATCATTAATTAATTTTTACTATTGATAATATTATAGGACCTTGACTAGAAATTACATAATTGTTTCTCACTGGGGATTAACGACATGATAATACGAGTTAAATAACATTGAATTTCACTCATGTTTCGTGTCTAGTCATTCACATTCATTATATCATTGTTGTCTCATATCCATTGTGGTCCTATTAAAATTAACCATTAAAATATAGTAAAGAGTTTCTTTTTCAGTAAAAATACCCCCAATAATATTGTTCTACACTCATTAGAGACATAGACATGGTATCGAAGAATAATGTCCCTTTTTATGATAATAACATTTGAACATATTTGTGTGGTTTTTATCATAATATTTCCATTCATATTCACTTATATTATTGTTTTATTCTTAATTATATTTATTTTATAGATAAAACCTTTATGTTTTAGGAATATTTTCAGTAAAAAAGGCGTGACAATGTTTAGGGAAACATAAACCGTTTTTTGGGTAAATTATTATCTCATACCTCTTATCACATATTTTGGACATTCATGACATAACCAATAATTTTTTATATCCTACCAATTTAGAAACTAGGTATATTCGATTTTAAAAGAATAATATTAAATCTAGCAGTATATATTACAATTGAATATGTTAAAAAAGGTTAATGAAATATATAGGACACTCTATTTTATACATTAATTATATAACAATGTAAATGAGTATCATTTATTGACATTTTGGGGAAATTTAAAAGATTTCATAATTATCAAAGATGAGATAGTGGTACAATTTTTTTATTGGGTATAAAAAATTTTATGACTTGATTCTGATATACTAAATATTTCATAATGATTATTACAAGGTGATAAATATAAGGGGAGTCCTTCAATGAAAATTTTATTCTAACTTTTCTACCGTTGAAAATATAGACAAGGTTGAGTTGTCCATTGGTAAACTCACAATGTTTCAACTAAGCGTGAGATAAAAATATTCCCAACCATAAGTGGAAATTTATAATTGTAGAAGTTGATGGATTTTCACAATTACAATGTTCAGAAACATATTTATCCAATAAAATCTCATGGGGTAGAAAATGTTTTTTAATAATATTCCCTTCATTTTAACCTTTTCATAGAACCAATTTTAATGTTAATGTATTAATGAAAATTAAAATATAAGACTATATCCCATTTTAGAGCTTTAATTATTGAAATTTATACTTTCCAGTGATTTTTAATGAGAATAAAAAAATTAAGAAAATAATGAACATTATCAATGGTCATTAAGAGAAAATAGTATGTAATTTTTTTCTCAATGGGAGAATGTTATTCATTTTCAACATAAAGGAAAATCTATTGCTGATGAGGACTTAATTGATGAAATATGATTTTGAATCTTCTGAGTTAGATAGTGGATGAGAGATATATTTTGTAGAGGGTGAAGATAAAACATATTTTATCACAAAATTAAATCATCCCAATGATCCATGTAGAGAATATGATTAAATTAGTAACGCATAAGATGATAATAGTGATGAGAAGACACAAAAATAGTTTGAATTGAGAGTCAACCACATGTTGTTCCTGGAGGAAAATAAGAATCATAAAATGGAAAATATATAGTAAAAATATGATAATGATTTTCTATTATGTATATATTAATGATTTCAAATACAATAATATTTATAATAGGAAAGTGTAGATCACATTACAGATTGGTGATATCAATTTTATCCTTGAATCTATGGATATGTTTCACAATATTATCAAATGAAATATCCCAACATTGACTGAATAAGTTCTTTAAAAATAGGTAATGATTTATCATGATAGATATCCCTATTTATCCAAAACCGTATGCATCAAACATTTACTGATGATGTTTTTTTAAGGCTAAAAAATAGTGAGAGGTATAACAAAATATATCATGAAGATAGATTATTTTCAAATAATATTAAGATTTATTGTATTTTAGATTTGGGATTTCAATATAGTTGGTGTAAGTGGTGATTATGGGAAAATTAATTACTTTTTTAACAAAAGAATTCTAAAATACCAAATTTTAATATACATGAATAAGATGATAATTCTAGAGGCAAGATGATGTTGGAGGTGATAAAAATAAAGAGTATATATATGCATAATGTTAATGAAAAATGAAAATACCAATTTCCTGATGAATCTAATAAAAGTATAAAATTAAAAATTTGATGACAGAACAACAACATGGTATTGGGGAACATATATATTATCTAAATGAATTAATTTTAAAGGAATAAATTCTTTTTGAAATGTCTAAAAAAACAAAGAATTCATATATTAGTATAATATATCTCAATATCAATCTATATTACAGGTTGAATAGTTGAGTGATCAACCTAAAATTGTAAGATCCTAGTTGAGACAATATAAAAATGAGAATGTTATATAGAAAACTTATTTAATTCTATAAAATTAAGCTATGGGTTCTGTGATAAATATAGACACACTACCAAAAAGTGCAACCCCATACAACATGTATAATTGATGAAATGTATAATAATATATATAATATGAGATATAATACATTGAATTAAATATTAGGGTATTATAATTATTCTAAAACATCTAGAAACAACATATAAATTAATGAAAAAACATGTTTCATACAAGAATATATCAAAACATTTATTATTATTTTGTTGCATTGTGGAATAATATGTTGACTATATCTCCACTAAGATATTATTATAATGAAGGTATATTTTTATATAATGTGTTTTCAATTTTAAATATGAATGCCCAGAAAAATATTAGGATGAAAAAGTTAAAAAGTTAAAATTTATATAAAATTTCCATTTATCATGTCACTTTCAAAATGATATGGAAAATGGAAAGAAACTATCTTAAATGAGGAAAGACCATTTCTAGAAAATTTTATAGATTTTAATTTTAATCATTATCTATAGAAACATATATAAATTGTACTTAATGAGAAAAATATTACTTTTTGAAAAAATTCATAAAAGCAATATATTGTAGTTAATTTATAACATGGTGGAGAAGAAAAGACAAAAAACAAGAGTTGGTGAAATATGTTACTTTTAGTATAATGCTCTTATAGTCAACCACTTTATATATGTATATCTTGTTTTTTTATTCGTTTACCTGTATGATATATTTTTATTTCATGTCGGTAAATACATATGCTCATAAAAAATTCAAAATTTTCATAGTAAATGAATATCTTGTTGTTTAGTATATCAACAGATTTCATTGTCATAATATATATGAATAGAACAAAAAAGTTTCTAAATAATATATTGATAAGGATATAACATTTAATGGGTACAAAAATAGATATAAACCACAAATAATATAGTGGATATACTGAATAACAAATTCATTTTTGACATTTGATTAATAATGCAATTAATGTAAGGCACCTTAATATTCTTTTGGGGAAATATACAATATATGTGACTTATATTCTCAATTTGTGACAAATAGAATCCAATTAGGTAAAAATATATCATGTATATGGTTTTTAATGAAGTTTATTAATATGATACCATATTTATTTGGTATTACTAGTTATACGAATGTAAAATTTAAAAATTTTGGCATATGTGACGTCCTAACCTGGGTACCACATGCCGGTGCGCCGAACCATTTCACCACATGAGATAATGCCTGACGCCTTATATGAAAAATGATTATAACTATTAGGGATGGTATAATATATAACATGGTTAGACTACCCACTTTATAAAAGTAATACAATAGTTGAAATAAATAATAAATGATATTTTATGAAATAATAAATTGAAATATTCCTATAGTATTTTGTTCAGACTCGGAATGGGTAAAATAATTTATGATATTGTTAATTAAATAATTATACACATGAAATTTATTTTTTTATCTTATATAATTCAATCATATAAGGTTTTATACACTGTTATAGATTATATATTTCTTTAGAAACCATTTTTGGTGGCCTACATAGTATTACTCACACCCTACTCTTGTTAAATTATGGGTAGTCGAATAGACATCAGTTTTGGAGGAAATGATGAGGTTAAGAACCCTATTATAGGTGGATGAGTTGGGATTCGGGATGGAGCATGGATGAGGAACATGACATGATTTCAGGACCCCAATTGAATATTCCAATGGTTCTATATTTTTGGTTTTCATAAAACACTGTGAACTTTTATTGAATGGCATATATTCTTTATTGGTTTTTTTCCATTTTCTAACTTTTTAGTTTATTGTGGGATGTTTTTATTATTGATTATGGAATTATTATTGTTATTTTTTTTATTGTCATTTAGATATTTTTTAATTATTTCCTCTATTTTGATACTTTTATTAAGATATAATAGACTCAAAATGATATATGTTAGACCTACATTTCTAGTTTGTTTCCAATGAAATATGGGGGGGCATGCTTGAGGTAATGTGGTGAACCAACTCATGGAAATGACATGTGGTACCCAGTTAGGAATATCACAATGTAGTTTTAGGGAAGTTTTTCTATCTTTCATTTAGTATTTCTATTTGGTAGTGGTGTACATGATAATAGGATGATTCCGTAATTGGTCATTATCTTATGAATCATAATAGTTAAACAATTTATAATGAAAACCCCAAAAACCATTAGTTGTATTATTTTTATGTTTTTGTCTTTTATAGTTGAATGTTATTTCTCATTATGTAATGAAATTTTTTTCTGATGTTATTATTTTTATGATATTTTAATCATGTTCTATCGTAATACTAGATTTTAATAGACATTCATCACTATAGGAACTTAAGATTTATTATGGCATACATATTTTTTTAAATTCAATGAAAATTAGGTATTGGTTTAGTTATTGAAATGGTTTTTTTTCATTACTACTGTAAATTGATAAAATAAATAGTGAAAAAAGATGATTTCAAATGGATATAATGTATCCAAATGTTGTAATTCGAAATGTATAGAATTATTCATAATTGGAAAATAATTTTATGAATATTTTTACAACAGGTTTTCCGATACATTTTCAAGGGCTGGTTTAGGGTAGTGAAAATGCATTATTTTTAACATTATGGAAGAGTATGGGGGATTACTTTTAAAGGAATTATTTGAATCCTTATTATATAAATATTTTATGGATTCATTTTGTTTCAAAATATGTGTGTTATTAATTTTAGAGGCATGACTCCTAGATGAAGTTTTATGATAGGTTGACATGTGGACTTTGATAGAAATGTCCCTATAGTAGATGGAAAGGAGACCTTTATGGTTTTTAAAGGAGGAGGAGAGAAGTTCTTTGAGAAAATTTCTCACATTATGATATTTGTGGATAGAGACCCACTGTGGACTATGTGGAATATGTATGATATGACATCAGAGTCCCTATTTTTTCACCCTCCATCATACAAATGGCGTGAGAGGACTTGAGGTAGATATGTTCTGGATTGAGTCCATCCAGAAAATACATGACCATTTATTGACTCAAGAATATAAAGGAGTCACGATAGATACATATTTTTCCTACATATCGGAAAAAATTGGGAATGACAACTAGGCATGAGATGATCAGTTGGAGAACATTGTATGGCTATAATTTTATGAGAAATTCATAATACACTTTTACCTATAGACAATTAAGAAGGATGGGGATGCTATGTTTATGTGGTAGACCTACGAAAATATGTTAATTCTAGATGATTCTAGAAAATTTATCAACATGTATCACTTTTTTCCATTATTAAGAGGAGATGAAAAAAAATTCGGTGAAATAATTTTAGGATGGAATTATATATCAGATTATGTCCAAGGATATTACCATTTTGATGAATATGTTTTTTAATGTTGTGAATTAGGGTCTTATTCTTGAGGGGATCTGGAAGGAGTCATCAAATGGAGGACAAGATATTTATCCTAGATGACTAGGAGGTGTATATTTTTATGTTAAGAGTAATATCCGGGATAACATTAAACAAGCTATTGGAAACTAGAGTAGCATTGTGGACAGATCCATTACTAATTGAAACACTCTATTTTTTACCATCATTGTGTTAGTCGGGTCACTATAAAAATAAGGATCCTCTACCACTTGTATATTTCTAATCTTTTTGTGAGATCATAAATATTTATCTTTTTTGTAGGAATCCTTGATAAATAGGTAGTTATAGAGGAGCATTTTTGAGGGATCATTTTTGGAGGGGGTCTTCCACCACATACAAATAAAGAGGATGGAGTTTTACTGGCTTTGATGGTTGATGATGTAGACATGGTATATTAGGGAAATATCACCCATAAAAGAAATGAAGTGTGACATAGAGGATGTATAATACAACACATGGTAGAGGGAGAGGATGTTTTCTTATAGTCCATCCTACAGTTATGGATTGTGAGGGTAAACCACTAAAAGTCACATGTTATATTCATGTATACTCTCGTATTTAGAGAACATTATTTAATATATTATCCTCACTTCCTTATATATCAACCCAAATAGTGAATGGTTTGTGTATAACAGTGGAGTTTTTATTTTTATTATGACGACAAACACATTTATGAGAGTACGGTTAAGGGATAGCATTTTATATAGGTGGTGTTCTCTTAATATTGGTGAGTATAATTTTTTTGGGTTCTATCCATGATAAGAATGTTGGATTATGATGTCATTTTTGAAATGGAATATCAGTAATCAAACCAATATCACATTGATTAGTACCATATGATAATGACCTTTACTTATCAAGAGGGTATCAATTAAGTTCATCATATTGAATGGTATTTATAGGTAGGACATACAGGGCCAATTGATCAGCTATAGGGGGAGATCACTACCTAGGCTGCATGTGTTTTTCAGAACGATGGGATATAAATAATGATATTTTTTGACAAAAGTGGACATGTTTTAGGATGTTCTTCATGGGGACTTCATAGTGATTTCTCATAAAAAGACACTAATTTTTCAATTAATATAATGCAAAAGGATGAAATAGTTTCCATTATAGATAATGGTTTGGAACCAAAAATTATTCTAGACATAAATAATGATCTTGTAGTTATGATGGATATGTGATTTATACATTCGAGTAAATCACCTTGGGATTATTATTTTTCTTGGAATGAAGATAGATCATTGAATTTATATGTTGATTCCTGAATATTTAATTTCATGATAGGGAATAATTTGTATCCTTTTTGACATATCGATGATCTCTTTGACCTGTTGAAGGTTCTTATGTTTTCTCTAATATTGATTTGAGGTCATGATATACACAACTGAGAATTATTCCTTATAATATACCATAGACTACTTTCAAAATCATGCATAACCTAAAATAGTTTTTTATGATACCATTTTGGCTGATGAATGGTTATTCTATGATTATATAATTGATGAACAAAATCTACCCCTCATACATGGATTTGATTATTGGTTTTTTGTTTATGGTATCTTATAGTACTCTAAGATTCATTATAATCATTCCCAATATCTTTACATCATCTTGAGTACACTGAGTACTAATCAAATTTATGCCAAATTATAAAGTTTAAATTATAGATCTTCATTATACATTTCTTGTGTCACATTTTCACTGAGGTTGGTGTGATTGTTGAACGAGATAAATTTCATGATATGGTTTATTAGGATAATTCAATGAATGTTTTGTATATATAAGGATTTAGGGTTTATATGGTTATTATAGAAGGTTTATCCCATAAATTTCAATTTTATAAAAAAATATCAATCCTGATTAATAATGGGATCACGTTTTGATGGTTTGTGTCATGTGATAATTCAATAAAGGAGTTAACAATGTGCATTGACACAAAACCAATTTTGAACCAAACATAGTCGTTGGTTAGTATACTCTTTTTTTGATACATCTGGAGACATTATTGGAGTACTGTTGAAGCATTGGGATTGACTTGTAGTATTTGATCATAACAATTGAGGCCACATGAATAGATTTATGATTTTCCTGTTCTCAATTTTTCCATGGTGTTGTATACCTTAAACTATTGGTAGTTTCACATATTGATGGATAATTATATTGTGTATACTGGTTAGAAAGTATTCAAAAACATCTTCTCAAAATTTTATTTGATCATTTAGAAGTTTATATGGGTTGGGTATATTCAATAATATTATTTTAGTCTAGACTACACAGTTGGAAAATGAATCAGTTTTTTGAACACATTGTGTGGGAAGGGATAGACACATTTAGTCAAGGATCCTAGTTCAGATTTGATGATGATGGCCTTTATTGATGATATTAATGTTGGGTTCCCTGCGGGATAAGATAAGATTCACCTCGTATCCTTAGTAGTTGATTCAACAGCTCTAAGTTGAGTCTACCATAGGCACTAAGAAGATATAGAGTGTTTTCCCATGAGGGAAATCATGGATGGTGGAGAGTCACCATCCAATTGGAATATAGATGAGGATGCTATCGTCTATGTGTGGAACCATAATTTTGGGAATATTTTTATTTTTTGGATGTAATGCATGATTATTATTCCTTAAGGTGTGTGATTCATCTTGGATTAACAAAAATATACCATGGATTATGCATAAATTATTGGTGGCTATGAAGGAAATTGGGGATTTTATGGCTTGTGACATTATTTCAAACCTATCAAAATGTGACAGATGGAATTGAAGTAGGAAAAAGTTACAATGTCCTTTGTGGCATTTCTTCTAATGATCCCATGGACGAATGACTTGATATGGGTGATTGTGGACTGTTAGAAAAAAGTGTACCATATATTTCTTATCTAGGAGACATTTTATGATGATTTGTTGGGGAATATACATATTAAATATATTGTACATTTCCACGGGGTTCCACTAATACTAGTTTCAAATCATTATGATTTTATTAATTCATTCTTCTAGGATGGTTTTAAAGGTGTTAGGTACCCAGGTGTTTCTAATTACATATTTCCACTTATGGATAGATAGAAAGTCAAAGTGTACAATCATGGTTATAGAAAAAATTCTAAAAGAATTCATAAATGATATTTTTTGATATTAGGAGAACCACATTGGGATCATTTAGTATATATATATAAACATTTATCAATAGACTATTCAGATGGTAACATATGAGGTACATTATGGTAGGCCATGTAGATTGCCTCTATATTGGATGGTGGCCGGTGAGTCTATGTTGTTTGGGTTGAGACTCATGAATGTGAAATTGGAGTAGGTTTAGTTGATTCAGAATTGTATGCCTATGTATTATAGTAGCGGTAATTCATATGTTTATCGATGTCATGGACACCATTAGTTTACAATGGCTGATCATGGATTCCTTCAAGTGTCTCTGAGACTGTATCCGCTTATGATTCAATGGTATGGAATGATACATCCCACTGTTTCCAACTATTTAATATTGTGGATAGAATTGTTATGGCGAAATTCTGATTGGATCTTAAATAAATGTATTCTACCCTGCATGATATTTTTATTAGGCCATAAATTTCTAAGAGTCACCCCAACTCATCTAATGTGATATATGTGGAATATGCTGGGCTTGAGGTTGATGCTTCCTTTGAGGACCATTTGATTCATGTTTTGGACTGCAATGAGAATGTTTTGTAGGTAAGGACCTTGCTGTTGGTCCAAATATTGTGGTAGTATGGCCATATTTAGGGTGAATCCAGGGAGAGTAAATCACATATATGGGCCTAGTGTCCGGACCTTTTTAACTCACATGGATAGTGTTTATAAGGAATACAATGTGAGGGTAAGCTATTATAATGTGGAGATATTGTAATATCCCTGTCATTTTAGAGATCTATCATACTTATTTTAGGATTTATATTAACCTTTTTTGGACATACTGTGGTTGGGTAATGTTTTTCCATTTCGTCCGTTGAATTTGGAGAAAATTCGATGGCCAGGGGCAGTGCATAGTTGGTTACCTATTAAGAAAAATCATGTTGTCTTACCTTGGAACACATCCATTCCTTTTTCGGGAAACCTAAGGTTTATATGGTTTAACCCAATCAATTGGCCTCCGTCAACAGAACAGGAACCCTCAGACATAGGGGGTTTTCATGGTTTTTGATAGGTTTTGTTAAATGTTCACAAACCATGGAGTAACCATGTACCCTATATGTAGAGATCCATGGTTATGGAATATATTTTTGAAAATAGGTCTCTATTTCTAGGAAACAATGAACATGGGATTTTAAAACAACAATTTTTTATTTTTGAATTCCTAAACCATATATTATATCCTTAATAACCCAATTACATCCTAACATTATTTACATTGATCATGGAGTCTCCTTAGATGATTACAATGCTCATCATACAAGTTTATAAAAGAATAAAAGATTTATTGGAAGGTTCCACCCCTCTAGGGTATGTAATATCATCCTTTTTTATATTCCAATCCCAAACTAATTTCTTCCTCTTTAGACATGTATGACATCTCCCCTATTTTAGATGATGTAGATATAGTTTTTAATGGATCTTGTTTCATTGAATTTTTGTCCTAGGATATGATCTTATATCTCTTTTCCACTGTTAATTTTACCATTGCACACCAAATTGGGTGTTATGATTTAGATGTATATTTCCAACTCTATTTAGGTAGGTGGTCTAATTACAAATTATTATAGTCTTCATTATGGACATGTTTATTTAATTGTTCCTTTTTTCCTCATTGTGACATTATTATTTTTTAAATTGTAAATTTTAATGTAATTCTATAAAAATGGGTAACCCTTCATGGATCACATTGTTCCCATTGTGGAATGTGTGGCCGAAATGGGTGGAATCCCATGGGATGTTCCAATATATAGAGAATTATTATTTATGGGATTTTAAAGTGGAATAATATCGGTTACAATAATTGAATCAAATCATTTTTTAATGTTGATAATGGGAATTAATGGGTTGGTTTTCTTAATAATGAAGGGTTTATGAACAATGTGATTAAATGTTAATGAATGTATTATTGTTGATATTTTTATATTATATAATTTGATTACATTATATGACCATGTATGGGATTGATAATTGAAATTATGTTTTATAAAGAAAATTCTTAATATAAGTAGAATGTTTTTGAAACATTATATGAATTTAATATATGTGATATTTCTAATGCATTGATAAATGTTTTGTGGGTTTGGGACTGATGATCCAAATACCAATACAGTGTTAGACTAATGTTATGGGCCCTGATACATGCATGCAATCGATGAGTTTTGGGATAGTGACTCAGGCCCCAAATACCCACATATTCCTTGATTTATGATCTTGGATCCCAATATATATTAATATACAACTGTGAAACATGAGGTGTTTGTAAGTGAATGATGCTCTATAAACCCATGGTGTTATAGTCAACAACCCTAGTCCCATAATGCGTGAATATTAAATTATAATTAATCAAACAATGAAATAACATGAAATAATAATTTTTAATATCCTTATAGTCTATATAGTTCAGGCTATGGCAACGACCGATGCAAGTATGAAGTTGTTGGATAAATAATAATGAATATGAATCCTTTTTATTTTATCTTTTGGGACATTATTGTTTATGAAACATAGTAATCTATTATTGATAGGATATTTCATAATACAAAATTAGTGGTGACCTACATAGTTGTACTGAAACCTTTCTTGGGCGGCTAGATTAGTACCCATATAAGTTTAATTTCTATAGGCAATTATAAGAGAAAAAATCCCCATGATAGATGGATGATCTGGGATTCATGGGGAAGCATAGATGAGGGAACCAAACATGATGTATATATAGTGTGTCATTATATTTTGTTTTAATTATACATGGGTATATTCTGTGCCATGATATATTTTCTTCTTTTGTTTATGGTCATTTATAATGTTTTGGTTTTATTACAGGGCATTCATCTATTGATTATAATATTATTCTGGTTATAGTTTGGTATAATTTGGATTTTTTTAATTATTTAATTTGTTGTGTTTCTTTTATAAAGAGATTACAGAATCCCTAAATAATATAATATTCCCTCATAGCTAGTTGGAAACCTCTATCATATAGCGAGAAGCACCTGTTGTCATGTGGCAAAATAGCATGGGGAACTAGGATTTAGTATGTTTTTAAGACATTAGAGGGAGTATAATTAAAAAAAGTATGAATGAATATTTATTGATTATACCCTAGGTGGAAGAAGATATGAGTTTTTATTAATAACATAAGGAATATTATCCAAATATTTGATATAATTATGTTAGAAAATTAAATTCATTTAAAATATTCGATTCCTATTAATTAATTAATTATAAAATATAACAACCATTCTCTTTATTACACACATAAACATGATTTATTACATAAACTCTTAACTTGATAAAACAAGGAATATATAGAGGTCTATTTTCATTTGGGCTTAAAATATTACAAAATGACTTAAAACATGAAACACAACATCTATATTGAAAACTTCCTTTACAAGAGCACTACATTCCCATGTACTTAGCATTGCATGGGATAACCTAAGGACATGAATAAAAAAGTATGAGCTATAAACCCCAGTATGTGAGAAAATAATGCATAAATGAAGAATAGAATACATGTTAGGAAATACAATTTTCAACAGATCTTAAAAGATACATGAAAATGAAAAAATTATAAAATATGATTATCATAACATGGAAATGTGGTAACAACACATATCATTGAATTAGTATGATCCTAGGATCATTGAAAATGGATCATGAGTAAACCCTCATTTCACTTAAATTAGTATGAGTCTTCCCTTATTTCACTTGATGAATAATTATACTACCATTTACCCAATATATTGGTGCGATGTTAGGGGCACCCTGCTCAATCATTTAATATCAAGCATAAGTGTGCCACATGGATCATACATCATGAAATCATTCAATCATAATTTCTTCCATAATAAAGGAATGTGGAATACAGAAATTATACTCTATAATCAAAAAGTAAATTTTCATTAATTTCAATAAACTTGATAATAAAATAGGCAAGGTATTGACTACACAATGAATTTGAAATGGAAAATCATGGTACAACTTCGGTAGCGTAATGGCATGACATAAGAATTCATAAAAATTGTTGATCAGAGTGGAAATGGAATATCATCATATGTATATGATTTATAAATTAAGGGGGTAATGTGGATACATGTCCCAATATATATAATTGAGTTTAGATTCATAAAACAAAAGAATTTATTGGATTTAAATGAGGATTGATAAGTTCCTTATGGAATTTCGGCTCATTAACGTGTGTACATGGGAGGCCTTAACGAGAGAGAAAAGTTGTATCTCATAAATCAAACATAAAGTGGGGAGTATGGGGAGGTGTGGAATTATACCTCAAAATTTATAAGTTAATATAAAATGGCATAACAATAATAATAATCATGGATAAAATGAGAATGGAAGAAATCCCTTACTTAAAAGTGTGATCCCAATGAATTGGGAGGGGAATGAGAGGTCCTTCTTGGTAGGTTGGGGCAACTTGGGAGGATTCTAGAGAGGGGATGGAAGAGGATGGAAGAACTTAAAATGATTTGGGTGATAATGAATTAAGAACTTGGTTGGGTTTATGTAGGAAAGGAGAGGGAATTCATTATTTTTTAGGTTTGGGACACCACACATTAAACAAGTCCAAACCACAAACAAACCCATGGATTTTTCCTAGGATTTGTACCAAAATGGATTGGAAAAAATTATTTATTAAGGAAAAGGGCCAAAATTAAAAAAAAAATGGTTTTCATAAGTAGATATGAGTCACACACTAAAGGAAATCAATTTAAAATTAAAAATGATTTATAAGTCTGGAAGGGTCCACTAAAGCTTTGTAAAACAAATAAAAAAACAAAAAATCACATTATTTTAAAGGTAAAAAATATATTAGCCGAACATATGTTTATTGTAATTTATTACATCACTATTGGTTCATTATTATGTCATGAAACACATTATATATTTAAACGGTATTTAATATTTACCCAAAAATTTGACTGTCTTAGGAAATTATGAAAATATCACCATGGGATAATTTCAACCTCATGATTCCAAAAATAATATAAATTTTATCTAAATAAATTTATAAATATGTGAATTTATTTTTAAAATAAAAACCGACATTTATCGAAATTTCATGGGTTTTGAATAATTTTTTTTCAAACCGTCATAAAAATCACAATTGTATTTATAATTATTATAATGTCATTTATATTATATAAAAATTAATTTAGTAATAATATTTAATTAAAATATTATTTATTTAAAAATAAATTAATTCATCATAATAGATTTCTTAATTGAATATTATCTAAAAATACTATTTGTGCTTTAAAAACCGTTAACAACGAAACAATAATAAAATGAATTTATATTCATTATTATATTAAAAAACAATGAACATAATCATATTGTTGAGGTCTTGTTACATGACCCCTTACAACACCGATATACGACAGTAGGGAAAGGTGTGCGATTGTGACAGATTCGTGGGGTGCTTAGAATAACATTGCTTGGGTGGTAATCTCTATCAACTTCCACTTCTACCATAGGTGGTTCTAATAGATCTGAATGTATTGAAGCTTAGCTTGGGCTTGTTCAAGAGAAATACCCAATGATGCCACCTCCTTTCTAAGCTCTGACAAATGGGCTTCATAAGGGGAAGGTCTATTGGAACAGGCCATCGCTTATTTTGTTTGACTAAAGTTTAATTTGTTAAATCCTTATATTTAAACTAATCATGTGATCACTGATCAACAGATATATTAGAAACAGTTACAATCCTTAATGTTATTTTGAAATCGAAAAAACATAAAACCAAGGGAGTGAATATGTATTACATAACCAGTTTTAATAATAAGACATTTAATTATACTAAGATGAATTTTAATTGATAGATGTTTGGGTCACTACAATCATCCCCTTTAAGGAATTTCTCCATTGAAATTTACTTTTCCCACACTAAAATAGATATCAGTGACTCTACATCATCATTTCCTCTAGTTCCCATATTTCCTCTTTAAACTTTTGGTTTCTCCACAACACCGTGAAGAGGGGAATTGTCTTATTTCATTGAAATTTTTCCCTATGATCTAACATCTTCACTAGTTGATCCTCATAAAAAAGATCATCCTCTAACTATAATACCTCCAAAAAGAGTACGTTTGAAGGGTCTTGTATGTACTTCCATAATTGGGATAAATGAAAGACACCATGTACTTTCGCAGTGGTTGGTGGAAGTGCTAGTCGATTGGCCACAATCCCAACATGATCATTAATATCGAAGGGGCTGATGTACCTAGGACATAACTTACCTTTTTCCTAAAAAGAATGACCTTCTTCCACAGATATATGTGTAGAAATACCATGTCTACATAAATCTTCTGTCATCTTTCGGCTTCCTTGATATGCTGCTGAATGGTTTTCTCCTTCCCCACCATTTCTTCTACCATTTCCGGTCTTAACATCTTACACTCACCAACTTCATCCTAACACACCAGTGGTCTACACCTTTTCCCATAAAGGGATTCATATGATTCCCTTTAGATTCTTGACTGGAAACTGTTATAGTAGGAGAATTCTACTAGTGGCCTATGTTGGTCCCATCTTCCATTGAAGTCTATAGTACATGATCATAACATATCTTCTAGTTTCTAAATAGTTTTCTCATATTTTCTATCAGTTTCAGGATGATAAGTCATACTAAACATCATTTTAGTGATTAGTTCATGCTGGAGGCTTTTATAGAATTTTGTGGTGAATCTTGGATCATGATTGGATATAATAGATTGTGGTACTCCATGCAGTCTTTCCACATTTTTTCTGTAAATCTGTTCATGTTGATCTAATGAGAAGTCCTCTCGAATAACTAAAAGTGAGTTTTCTTCATAATATGATCCACAATGACCCATATAGCAGTGTTTCCTCTAGATATCCTTATAAATCTAGTGACAAAGTCCATGGTAATGTTATCCCACTTCTATGTTGGTATGGGTAGTGGTCGCATCATCCCATTAGACTTTTTCCTCTTAGTCATTTCATGCTAACATACCAGGATCTTTGATGTATATTATGTAATATCCCTATACATGTTATCCCACCAATAATTTTCTCTAAGATCTCAATAAATCTTTGTGTTTCCTCGGTGGATGGTGAAATTCAAACAATCTGCATCATCCAAAAGATCATTCTTTAACTCCGAATTTGACAGAACATATAGTCTTGACAGAAATCTCATAATTACTTCTTCATTAACATTGATCTCTGATGATTTCCCTTACTTGATTGCATCCACCCTTTTAGAATTTCCACATCCTTTCTTCAAGAAACCCTTTTTTTCTCTAAGAGGGATGGATGAGAAATCATTTGAGAAATGATTGATGATGATCCTCTATTATTGATTCCCATGTCCATCCTCTAATAATCTAAAGAATATTGGATTCTTTTCAATTCTCATCATTGATAAAGATGCATTATCCAATGTACTTAGATCATCCTCCACCTTTTTTTGCCCTACCGAGATGGTAGTGGATTGAGCAGTCATAATCCATGATGAGATATATCCATCTTCTTTGGTGCATATAAATCTCTTTTTGTATGAATATATTCTTGAGGCTCTTGTGGTCAGTATATATCTCACACTTTTCCCCATAGAGATAATGCCACCATATTTTCAATACAGAGATCACACCCGCCAACTCCAAATAATGTGTGGGGTAATATTGCTCATGGATTTTCATCTTTTATGAGGCATAGTCTGTTACTATATCATTTTTTCAATAGAACACAACCTAAAACCCTCTTTAAAATATCAAAATACACCACAAAGAGTTCTCCCCTTATTGGGAGTGTGAGTACGGGTGCAGTGATAAGCCTCATTTTTACCTCCTTGAATCTCTCTCTGCATTTATCAATCTAAGAAAAGATTAATCTCTTTCGAGTTATCTTGATAAGGCAGTTGGACAATCATGAGAAATTTCTCACAATTTGGTGATAATATCCCACAATCCCCTGGAAGCTACGGATACACGTTACTAATGTTGGCCTCATCCATCCCTGAATTGAAGCTCTCTTTGAGGGATCCACAAATATTCCACTTCTTGTGATGATATGACCCAAGAATGAGACATCATTCAATGAGAAATCATACTTGTTTAAATTTTCATAGTGTTTCATCTTTCTCAAGGTCTATAGTAGTGTTATTAGATTCTGCTCATGTTCCTCCATGGTTTGGGAGTATATTATAATATCATCTATAAATACTACTGCATATTTTTCAACGTATCTCCAAAGAATCTATTCATCACACCCATGAAAATTACTAGACAATTAGTGAGTCTGAAAGTAATTACTATGAATTCATAGTGCCCGTACATTGTACAAAAAGCAGGCTTGGGGATATCATCCTTCCTCACCCTTACATAGAAATATCCCAACCAGAAATCCATTGTGGAGAAGTGTGGTGCTCCATGTTGCTGATCGAACATGTCATAAATTTGAGGTTGAGGATACTTGTTATTTATTGTGTGTTTTCATTCTCATGAAAATCAATGCAAAGGTGCATTGACCCATCATTTTTCTGATAAAGAGGACTATAACACCCCATGTTGATGCAATTGAACATATAAACCTTCTATCCAGATTCTCATGTTGTTGTTTATTCATCTCTTCAAGAACTACAAAAACCATTTGATATGGAGTCTTGGATATTGGTAATGACCCAGGAATAAGGTCAATTGAGAATTCAACATCTCTTTTAGGAGGATGACTATGCTATTCCTCTGGAAACACCTCAATGAATTCCCTCACAATAGGCATGTATTCAAGGATGGTTTCTTCCTTAGACTCCATCATCTGAACAATATACACATTCTCATAGGGTAGTAATATCAACGATGTAGATTGTCACGACCCATCCCCTGGGGCTAGTGTCATGACTACCCCAAGCCTGCCTTCCATATTCCAGGGGTTGGTGACTAGCACAAAAGGCATAAATCCTCAACTAGGAAGGCATTAGATTTATAACATGAAAATTCACACAACAGAGTATGAGTTGGATGAAAAACACTAAGTAAAACAATATACAAAGAGTTCTGAAAGTAGAGGGGCCGGAATACAAGACCAACTAGAAAATTTAAGTACAACAAAAAACAATTACAACTGAAAAGGAAAAAATAGCTGAAAGGTGAAGAGATGCTCCTGGATCTTCCACCATGGATCCTACATGAAGGGTTTGTACAGACAGCCCTCTTAGCACTCCACGTATGTCGATCTCCTCTGTGTACCGACACATTTTATGGTCCACCACCGGGTATCATCTAGTACTGGTATTCTCAGCCTCAGTCAGCACTGTTTGTCTTCTGCAACGAACTTAATGAGATGTGGGCATAGCCCGTGCAGGGGTGAGTATAATTATACTCAATAGAGACCTCGAGACCCTCAATGTCTCATAAAATCCAACAAGGATAAACAAAAAATTATGAATTCAACTGATTAATCCACTTAGTTATATTCCCATACATATACCTAAGTTATCAAGTAATCCATCTCAATCAAGAGGTAAACAAAAAAGTTATTGAATCAGCTCATACCAAGATTTTAATTCTAGGGGTAGTATTAAGTAACATCCCGAGTCACACTATCGAATCCTCAGCTTCTAGAGTACTACTCCTCTATAGAGTACAGTGGGCCTTCCGTGCTCAGACAGAGGTGCTTCCCACTATCCTGGGACTGCTGAGGTACTCCCCCTGTTGAGTACCGTGGGTCTACCTCCCACACACAATGGTGCTCCCCGTCGTGGGTCTGCCATGTTCACTTAGTGGCGCTCCCCACCATGGGTCTACCACGACAACAATGCACTCCCCATAGGGATAGTCAATTCACTCCGAGTCGAATCGGTCAGTAGTCGTCAGGTCTCAGTCCGCTACTAGGTATATGCGCTATGCACGCTCATCTCTAGGAGGATCCACTCCACAAGCTACACGTCGATGCTCCTACTATCCTGAAGTCCCACGTAGATGTATGCCAATGGTCTTTCATGTCATTGGGGTCTCAACGGAACAGGCAATGCGTCAATCGGATGCCAGGTCTGTGAGTTATTAGCCTTTTAGTCTCAGGGCCCAGTTGGATTCATGCATGATCCAACCTGACCATATCACAAATAATCCTCGAACATCAGTGAGGTATAATAAAAGGGATGATTAATGTCCAATATTTCCAGCGCCATTGATGGATCATCAAACGGACATCAGGTGCCAAAGATATGGCCAACAATAATAAAGGGTCGGTAGTGGGCCTGGGTCCAGTCCGATCGAGTTGGACCGACCAGGCCCGACATAGTTTGGGCCGACCCGGTTCGGGTCGACTCATGCAGACCTGATGGGTCCGAGATGGCCTGTTGGGAGGTCTGACATGTTTGGTTTTGCCCGGCCCACTGGGTCCTGTCCACCAGGCATCGAGGGCCCAGATCGGCCCTGACGGTGCAGCCGAGGCCGCTTTGGCCAGGTCACTGTGAGGGGTCCGGGACACAGGCTCGGCTGGGTGGTCTCTAGGGGGGATGAGATGCCTACTCGGCCTTGTCTCCGTGAGGGGGGTCGGGATGCTGAGGCATGCGGTGCGCGCGGAGGCCGGCAGGCTGGAAGGGGGAGGCACGCGGGGCCCGCGTGGAGGTCGACAAATGGGCTGGCAGCGTTCGGGCGAGCAGGGCCTGTCAAGGCGGGCCGGCAGTCGATTGGTGGCCTAGATGGATGGTTCGGCATGGCTCGGGCCATCGTGGGCCAGTGATATTCGGCAAGGACCACCAGAACACCACGGGGGCGGTGCGGTTCTTGGAATCCACGGGTAACACAACCTTTGTCTTTGCCGCCATTGTCGTTATGTCGCCTCATCGCCATGCCAAAGTTCAACATAAACAAGATCGGCAGAGGGGTTGGCCCATTTTGGTTTGTCCGGAACCCTCCGCAATTAGGGTGGTACTAATTGGTTCATCGAAGAAGTATGATGAACAAAAATTATTTTACAGTCTCTGCATCGATTCCTTTCCAACAAAGGATGTGAAAATAAAAGGGATAATACGAAAATAAAACCCCCTACCTTTGATTGTTGGTCCTCGCAATTGAATTTGAGGGAAGAAGACGAAGGAGTTCGTCATTCATTGCGTCTGTCGCTCGCTTCCAATCCCATGTTGCGTCGGCTGTGAAAGACGCTCCATGCCGATAGGTGTCGGGGGAAGAAGTTGAAGAAGGATCATCACTAACGTTCTTCATTGGAATAACGCATTCTTCATTCTTCGTTCTTCGTTGAGAAAATTCTAATCCTCCCAATCTCTCCTCTTCCCAAACATCCATCCAAATGCCAAATTTTTTCCCAAATAATAGATTAGAGTATCTATTAATTCGTTAGAAAGAATTCAAAAATAATGAATTAATTACATGGCCCCACCTAATTAATTTAAAGGGATGCCACAAATTTATTAGGGGAGTTGGCACTATTGAATTAAAGGGAAGTTCAAGAGGCTCTCCCTCATTAATGAGGGAGAGTTGAGAGGTTTTATTCTCTTCCATCAATAGGGCGGTTAAGCCATGTGTGGTCCCCACAACGCAACCTCTAGTGGGAGGTTATGTTCAGGTGGGCCCCACCACCATAACCTCTCATGGGAGGTTAAGGTGTGGTGGTCCCACCTACAACTTCCATAAAGATGTTTTAACCACCAATAACCTACATGGAAGATCAAATAAAAAAAATTAAATCTCACATTATTTTATTACTTTCCATGAAAACCCCAAAAAATATATTTTATTCTCGACTCATAGTCGTCGAAGTGAGAGTCTACTTAAGCGAATACCGGTGTTGTGAGTTCAATGGTGCTCTTGGATTTCAGTTCCAAGAACCAATTCCAAAGTTATAAAATCCCACTCATACATTTACTAAATGTACATGAATAAAATATTACAAATTGATTCTGGACACACCGAGACTCTGAATCACGCGCCCTCAGTTTTTGCGGGCTCATAAAATTCCCATGTATTTATGAAAAAAATTTCCACAGAAATTCCATGTCATTAAATTCTCCCCACCTCCGAGATTTTCGTCCTCAAAAGATACAACTCGAACTAAAGGAAAAAGTGGAAGTATTAAGCACAGATCTAAGCCTCCCACTCCCATGTTCTCTCCTGGAGGTTCCTGTGCTGCCTTCGAATGCACACCAGAAGTATCGACCATTCATGTAGGACCCGCTCCCGTTGATTCTCAATCTCCACTTGAACCTCCGTAAAAGTCTCTCCATTATTGACGTCCATCTCTCCATGGTTGATGGTGTGATAAGGATCGTGCATGTATCTCCTCAGCTGAGATATGTGGAAGAAGTCATGCACCCTGTGCAACTGAGCTGGATGAGCCAGGTGGTAAGCCACCTCACCAACTATGCTGAGGACCTGGAATGGTCCGATGAAACACAGAGATAACTTTCTGCCTTGTCGAAATCTCCTCAGACCTCGTTGAGGTGAGACCCGTAGGAAGACGTGGTCATAATCCTCAAACTCCAGAGGTCTTTGTCTCTTCTTAGCATACGTGTTCTACCTACTATGTGAAGTCTTAATCTGCTCCTAGATGACCTACACCTTCTCCATGGTAGCTCGTACCATCTCTAGTCACACTGGTGCGGACTCGCCAGGGTGAGTCCAGTACAAGGGTGATCTGTAAGGCCGACCATATAATGCCTAAAAAGGTGCCATCCCTGTGGTGGACTGATAGATGTTGTTGTATGAAAACTCCACCAAAGGTAATTAATCTTCCCAGCTATGACTGATGTCGAGGAAATAGGCATGGAGCATTTCCTTGAGGGTCTGAATGGTCATCTCATTCTAACCCTCCATTTGAGGATGGAAGGCGGTGCTCAGATGAAGTTGCATCTCGAAAGCCTCTTGCAACCCCATCCATAGTCAGGAACTAAACCGTGTGTCATGATCAGAGACAGTAGAAGAAGGTACTCCATATACCCGCACAATCTTTTACACAGAGAGGCATCTGATGCTCTATACTGAGCCCTGCTCTCTGATTGGTAGGATGTGGGACGACTTGGGGAGTCGGTCAACAATCACCCAAATCGAGTCATGACCCATTGACGTTCGTGGAAGTCTAGTCAATAAGTTCATGGATATCCCATCCCACTTCCACTCTAGGACCCCTAAAAGCTGAACCAAGCCTATTGGTACTTGGTGCTCTTCCTTCACTTGCTGAAAAGTGAGGCACTGAGAGACAAACTCTGCTACTCCCTTCTTTATACCTAGCCACCAGTTCTGTCGTCAAAGGTCCTTGTAAATCTTCGCCACTCTTGGATGTACCATTAAAGGGGTTGGGTGGAACCCCCTCGACACTTCCTCCTGAAGTGACACTGGTACCATAATACGTCCTCTGTAGAGGATGATGTGCTCCCCACCTTCAAAAAATCCATTAGGTGTCTGCCTTGTGGATTTCTGAGCACGTCATGTCTCGCAATCAGCATACCCATGTTGTGCCTTCCTGGCCCGATGAAGAAGTGGGGGAGTGACTGTAAGAGACTGTAGAAAGGACGCTCCATCTCTATCCACAAATAATATCTGTAAGAAAGCTAGCTTCTCTGTCACCTCTCCTTGCAGCTGTATACCATATCTCCCGCTAAGTGAATATGCAATAACGTTTGCCTTCCCAGGTGTATTGACTATCTCAAAGTCATAGTCCTAGAGGAACTCAAGCCATTGTTGTTGTCTCAGGTTGAGGTCCTTTTAAGAGAAGATATACCTGATACTCTTGTGATCAGAACATGTTAAAACACTCTCCCATCATATTGTGTCGCCACATATTCAAGGCGAAGACCACTACTGCTAAGTCCAGGTCATGGGTAGCATAGTTATGCTCATGTTGTCTCAGCTACCGAGAACCAGATGCGATCACTACTCACTCCTGCACCAGGACACACCTGAGTCTAGTCCCAGATGCGTCGTAGTAGAATACATACCCTATGCCTTCCTCTGGAATACTTAAGATGGGGGCACTAGTGTGCCTCTGTCTCAGCCTCAGAAAGCTCTACTGGCATCTCTCCGACCACACGAAGTGTTGACCCATCTTTTGTCGAGGCTGATAGTGGTGCTGAAACTCATGAAATGTTTGGTTCAAATATCTGATAATAGCCAACCAAACCCATGATACTCCAAACCTTCGTCACACTCCTGTGTGGCTCCCAAGCAATTACCGCCTCAATCTTTTTCTGGATCCATTGCAACTCTAGCCTCCGAGACGACATGTCCCAAAAAGTGAACCTACTGGATCCAGAACTGGAACTTTGAGAGAATCCCATAAATGTAGTGCTCTCGGAGTGTGTACAGTACTACCTACAAATAGTAGGCATGCTCTTCCTTAGTAGTCGAGTAGATCAGAATGTCATTGATGAAGACTACAACAAAGTGATCGAGGAATGGCTGAAAGATATTGTTCATGAGTCCCATGAACACTGCTAGAGAGTTGGTTTTGCTGAAAGGCATATCCAAGAACTCGTAGTGGTCGTACCAACATCTGAAAGCCTTCTTATGCACATCCTTGTCTCAAACTCTAAGATGGTGATAGTCTGATCTGAGGCCTATCTTCTAGAACCACCGTCCTCCCTTGAACTGATCAATGAGGTCGTCAATCCTCGGGGGTGGGTACTTGTTCTTCACGGTCATCTGGTTTAAGCGATAGTAGTCAACACAAAGACTCAAGCTCCCATCCACCTTCTTGGAGAATAGAATCGGGGCTGACCAGGGAGAAACACTAGGCCAGATTAATCCCTTCCCCTACAAGTCCTCTAGCTATACCCATAGCATGTGAAGCTCAGCGAGAGCCTTCCGATATTCTGGTGTAGGTATCGATTCTACCCTGGGGAACATGTCAATTTAAAAAACCACCTCTTTGAGAGGATGTTGAACTGGAACTTCATCAGGGAAAACATCTGCATACTGGTCCACCACTACAGGATAGCTCAGACTCACCACATCAATTGCTTCGTGGGTAAGGCAGGCCAAATGAAGAGCGATGGGCTACACCCTCCTCTGAGTAAGTCTGTCATGTGTTGGAAAGGCTCTCTTATCTCCGGTGAAGTTAAACCTAGTCTCATCCATGCGAACACACCTGACTTTGCGCCTAATACAGTCGATCTGATCATGGACTGTAGATAACTAATCTATACCCAATATGACATGGTAACGCCTCGATGCTGCTACTTGGAGATCTCAGCTGAATATATCGCCTCCTAGAGTAAGTTCACACTGCTGAAACTAGTGCATAATCATTGATTCTGCTCCCGTTGGAGTCTCTAGCTGTAAGGATTGATCCAACGGCTCCATCAGAATCTCTGAGCTCTGAACAAGGGCAGTGGCAATGAAAGATTGGTTGTCACCTTTGTCTATAAGAACTGCAGCTATGGTGGAGTAGACAATGATGGTACCTCGAATAATTTCTGTAGTGCCATGATCGAAATCCTCAGCTACCTAGAGCTGATCTCTTCCATGTCAACCTGCTCCCTACAGTTAGGGTGGACCTCCTGGTTGTGGCGGTAACACCTCGAAACATTTCCCACCACCAACAGCATTTCCCACTACTCTACTACGTCCTGCTTCTCCTTGCAAAATGCATCAATCGAATCTATGTCTCTTCCTGGGTGGTCTTTCGACCATCTTCTGATCATCCGAATGGTGGGTCAGACAGTCACAAGCCATGTGACCATTCCCACCACATGAGTAACACTTCCCGCACCTAGAATGTTTTTCTATGCCCTTGGTGCCCCGTACAACCGATCCTGAGTCATGTGGTCATCCACCAATGAGTCTGGTCCTCTTGGACCTCTACGAAATCTACCTACTGCCAGCTGCAGAAGAATCCATAGCTTGTCCGCTAGTGGTGGGTCTCACTGCTGGAGACTACTCAGCAAGGAAACTCTCCACTAAGAGGGATTTCTCCAAAAATCCTGCCTGTATCAGGATGATGAGGGTGTTTATTGAAGCCTTTATCTCTCACCTTAACCCCTACTCAAAGTTCAGGGCCCTGATGAATGGGCCCCACAACATATCTTTGGAGTAGCGTGAGAGGTCGGTGAACCTCGTTGAGTACTATGCCAATGTCATGGTACCCTGTTGTAGGTGAAGTAGCTCTTGTATCCGCACAGCACGTAGGGTGGCTGGGACAAACTCTTCCCAAAAAAGGATCTCGAATACTTCCTAGAGAAGCTTCATCTCATCATGGTCTTGGAGAATCAGGCTCCCACCATATTCCCACTAGTGCATGTACAAGGTTGGAAGTAAGAATCACCCTGAATTCAGCTGGTGTCCTTACCAGTCTGAAAACTCTCACCATATCCTCCAGCCAACCCTCAGCCGCCTGTGGGTCCATCTCTACCCTAAACCTGGGTGGCATCAGGCGCTAGAACTCTTGCAATGCGCTCAAGCGGCGTTCAACATCTGTTGTTGGGGCTGGTGGCATCGGTGGCCCAACGGGGAGTGGTACCGCTGGTGCCTCTGCTAGAAAAGGGCGTTGCACCGAGGCCTCATCACTTGGTGGGATATCGGTCCGTACAACTCTCGTGGATCTAACTAGTCATCCGCAGGGTGGTATCCTGATAGAAACAGATACGACCCAGTCAAGGATTTAAACCTGGTGAGCTGACCTAGTTGGGTTTACTTAATGAAAACTTTTGAAAACAAACATGCAATCAATATTTTCATGCACTGAGTCAGAAATCAGAAGTCAGTGTCCTGGTGTATGGATAAGTCGGTCACCACACCAACACTGGACTCCCTGAACTGAGAACCACACTCAGTACCCTTAACACTGTTGCTTCTCAGAAAATAATGATCAGAGTCTGATGTTCTATGGTAGAACCAACTCCTCTGATACCAATTTGAAATGACCCATCCCCTAGGGCCCGTGTTGTGACAACCCCAATCCCACCTTCCATAGGCCAGGGGCTGGCGACTTGCATCAAAGGCGTAAATCCCTAAATGGTAAGGCACTTAAATTATATGATGAAAATAAAAACAATAGAGTAAGAGTTGGAAGCATAACACTAAGTAAAACTGTACATAAAGAGTGATGAAAGTAAAGGGGCCTGAATACAAGCCCAACAAGAAAATACAAGTACAACTGAAAAAAAGAACAACTGAAAAGGAAAAAACTATTGAAAGGTGAAGAGAAGAACATGGGTCATCCACCACGGATCCTACTAGAAGGGTAGGTACATATAGCCTCCGCAGCACTACTCGTCTATCGGTATCCTCTGCCTACTGACACATTGTATAGTCCACATCTAGGTACCGTCCAGTATTTGTATTCTCAGCCTCAGTCAGCACTGTCTGTTGTCTGCAACCAATATAATGTGGTGTGGGCATACCCATGCAGGGGTGAGTATAACGTTACTCAGAAGGGACCCCGAGACCCTCTAGGTCTCACAAAATCCAACAAGGATAAACCAAAAAGTATGAATTCAACAGATAACTCCACTTAGGTATATGCCCATACATATACCTAAGTTATCAAATAATCCATCTCAATCATGAGGTAAACACAAAAGTGGCTGATTCAGCTCAAACCATGATTTTTATTCTTGGGGTAGTATCAAGTAACATCCCCAATCACACTATCGAAACCTCGACTGCTGGAGAAATCCTCCACTATCGAGTACAGTGTGAATTCCACGCTCAAACAGAGGCGCTTCCTACTATCCTTGGATTGCTGAGGTACTTCTCATGTTGAGTACCTTTGGTCTGCCGTGCTCACACAGAGGTTCTCCCCACCATGGGTCTCCCGCGTCACACTGAGGTGCTCCCCCTCGTAGCCTGCTGAGGTACTCCTCCTGTGGAGTATCATGGGTGTGCCACGGTCACATAGAGGCGCTCCCCACCGTGGGTCTGCCGTGACACCAAGGCACTCCCCAATAGGCTGGTCGAGACACTCCATGTTCAATCAGTCAGTAGCCATCAGGTCTCAGCCAGCCACTAGGTCCCTATGCTATGCATGCTCATCTCTGAGAGGATCCGCTCCACAAGCTTCGGGTCGATGCTCCAACTGTCCTGAAGTACCACGTAGAAGTATCTCAACGTTCCACCACGTCATAAGGGACTTCAACATAACAGATGGCGTGTCAATCAGACGCCCGGTCTGTGAGTAATTAGCCTTTTAGTCTCGGAGGCCCGGTTGGATTCATGCACGATCCAACATAACTGTATCACAACGAAACCCCGAACCTCAGTGGGGTATAATCAATGGGATGGCTACGCTCCAATATTTCCAGCACCACGGACGGACCATCAAACAGACATCTGGTGCTGAAGATATGGCCAATGAATGTAAAGGGTTGGTAGTGGGCCTAGATATGGTTCGACTCGGTCGGGCTGACCCGACCCAACTTAGTCTGGTCAGACCCAGTTCGGGTCGACTCATGCTGAGCCGATGGGTCTGGCCAGGCCCGTTGGGTGGTCCGACCCGGAGGGTTTGGCCCAGCCCCCTGGGCCCAGCCCAGCAGGCCGCAAGGGCAGTCCAGCCCGGGCTCGGGGCCAGTTTGGCCTAGAGCGCCACGAGGGCGTGGCCCGGCGCAGCTCGGCCCGGAGGGCATGGCCGGGGCTGGTTTGACCTAGGCATCTTGAGGGGGCCGGGATTCCGGCTCATCTGGGAGGCCGCGAGGGGGGACGATATGCCGGATCTGCAGGGTGGCCGCGAGGGGGGCTGAGACGGGGAGGCATGCAGGGCGCACAGAGGCTAGAAGACAGGCTAGGGGAGGGGTGAGGGGTGGGTGCAGAGGCCGGAAGGCAGGCCAGTGACGTTCTACTGGGCAGGGCACGACCAGGCGGGCCGGCGGCCCAGAGGCGGTCGGGCGGGCTGGTTCGGCGCATCTTGGGCACACTCGGGTCGGCCGTGTTTGGTCGGGAGCACCAGAGTGCCATGGGGGCAGTGCGGTTCACGGAGGCTGTGGGTAATGTGGCCTTTTTCGTCTCCGCCATCTTCTTTCTGTCACCTTATCACCATGCCGATGTTCAACATAATAAAGATCGGTAGAGGGGTCGAGCCATGTTGGTTAGGCCCGCAGCCTCTATGTTTAGGGTGGTATCAATTGGTTCATCAAGGAAGTATGATGAATAATAATTATTTTACTATCTCCGCATCAATTCCTTTCCTACCAAAAATGAGAAAAGAAAAGGGATAATAAAATAATAAAACCCCATACATTTGATTTTTGGTCATTGATCTTGATGTTGCAGGAAAAAGAAGAAGGAGTTCATCATTGATTGTATCCGCTGCACGCTTCCAATCCCAAGTTGCATCGGCTGTAGAAGACACACCACCTCAGTAGGTGTCCAAGGAAGATGTCAAAGAAGGATCGTTTTTGGCGTTCTTCATTGTAAAAATGTGTTATTCATTCTTTGTTCTTTGTTGGGTGAATTCTAATCCTCTCAATCTCTCCTCTTCCCAAACATCCACCCAAATTCCAGTGTTGTACCAAAAAAATAGATTAGTGTATCTATTAATTCGTTGGAAAGAATTAAAAAATAATTAATTAATTACATGCTCCACAAAATTAATGTGAAGGGTTGGCACAAATTAATTAGGGGAGTTGGCACAATTGAATTAAAGTGATGTTTGAGAGGCTCTCCCTAATTAATGAGAGAGAGTTGAGAGGTTTTATACATTTCCATCAATAGTTGGTTAAGCCCCATTCGGTCCCCATGCCGCAACCTCTTGGGGGATGTTATGTTTGGATGGGCCCCACCACCATAACCTCTCATGGGAGGTTAAGTTGTGGTGGTCCCACCTCTAACTTCCATGAGGAGGTTTTAACCACCAATTACCTACATGGCGTATCAAATAAAATAAAGTGAAGATAACATTATTTTATTACATTCCACAAAAACCCAAAAAATATCTTTTATTCTTGACTCACTGTCATCAAAGTGAAAGTCCTCTAAAGAAAATACAAGCACTGTGAGTTCAACAGTTCCCTCAGATTTCAGTTCCGAGCACCGGTTCTATATTTATAAAATCCCGCTCGTATGTTTACAGAACGTACCTGAAAAAAACATCAGAAATTGATTCCGGACACATCGGGCCTCAGAATCACACGCCATAAACTTTTTCGGACTCATAAAATTCCCTTCTATTTAAGAATAATATTTCCACAGAAATTATAGGTCTATAAATAGATGATGGTTCTAAAGAACATTCATCTTCTTCCTTGCACTTGTATAGAATCAATGGTCAATTCTCTATATGGAGATTTATTTCCCTCTCACAAAAATGTAAATGGCTCTATATAAGAAAATCCAATCTATGCCAATAATTGCATGAAATTACACCAGAGCGAGTTTGACAAGGTTTTCCAAAAATTTCAATCCACAAATTATGACATGGGAGGAGTTAAATTAATGGGATGAAATGATTTACCTATTTTCAGTACTCACCTATATCTATACTTCAATGATTTTGGGTGGGGTTGGGATTGTTCTACTAAAATTTCTGGATATAAAAGAATGCGTAGAATAGAATAAAAAAACATTATCTATTATTGAATTAATAACTAGCATACCTATCAACACATCATTTTTAGGGTTCACATCGATGCTAGTGAGGGAAAAAGATCACCCTTGTTGACTTATAGGATGTTGGTTTCCTCTAAAAACCATTATCTTAGGGAACTGTTTTGAAAGGTACCCTGGTTCTTTGCAGCTGAAGAAATTAACAACATGTTGAGGGTCAAATAGAGTGTTCCTCCCCTCTTTCGTAGCCGCAGGTTATTCTTTTCCGCTGTTAACAGCTATTTTCCTTTGACTGAACATTATAATTTTTATTGCTTAAAAGAACATAAAAAATGAGGCGAACATCAAGGAGGTCAGAAATAATGAATCCCTAAAGAATCTATGAAAAACAATTTGAGGCCTTTAGGAGCAAAGGAACCAATATTAAAGAAGAGGGAAACATTATGGCTTGAGGTAGCCTGGGATTCCAAGATGTCCGCAACTTTATTCCCCTCACGCCAAGAGTGGGTGATCCCCATATGGCCTCCCATGGTCTTCTTTCACTTCCTGATAAAATAAGCTATACTCCAAGGAACACATCCACATCCTGATAAATCTTTATAGAGTATCATAGAATTAGTCTCCACCATCCTCAAATTAATTTTCCTTTGATCACATATCTCGAGTCCCAAGACCATCACCTTAGCCTCAGCTTGAAGGGCATATCCTCTTCCATAAAAGGCCGAAAAGGCCACCCCAAAAGACCCCCTCTGGTCTCTCATAACACCACCGCCTCTCATCTCCCCCCAAAAGGATCCATCCGTGTTGAGTTTGATCCTGTCACTAAAAGGGTACCAATGTACCCAATGACCACGCCATGTCCTCCCCGCCTGAGTGATGTCACCTTGGAAAATGGATCTAACCGATGGGGCACCATGGAAATCCGTACAAAATAGGACTAAATCCAGCAAGATATTCTTCATTTTGAAGAATATGCTTACTTAGGTGTTTGAGAAACTCTAGTGTCGCACGTCATTCCCCACTTGGCAAATAGTCCAGCAACCTGCCATAAGAATTGTTGCCCTGCCTTTCCTCTCTGAACCATAATCGCATTCACCAGTAAACCATTGATCCAGAACATCCTCCTGCCTCCCACCTATACCTTTCCATACTGATACATGACCGAGATCCTACCAGCTCCAACGAGCCCAATCTCTGTTGAAGAAGAGATATTCCACTGTTTCCGGTTGGGGATCACTACAGCACCAGCATTTGGATGCGAGGCGAACACCCATGCATTGTATGTTGTCATCAGTGGGAAAGGAATTATTCTAGACTCTCCACAGAACAAATTTATACGTGGGTGAAATACCGTTGCACCACCTCGTATCCCCCCACTGATCGCTAGAACTCAGAGTCCTTCGGACGCTGCTATAGGAATTGATGGAAAAAATACCAGACTGGGCACCCATGAAAATGAGGCGATCAGGTTCCTCATTCTATACGACCTCCAAGAAAGCAGAACGTTGATCATTATTGAGAATGGAGCGGATGAAATCATTGTATACACTAGCTTCTCTAAAGGATATATCTGGTACTGGGCAGCCGGGAACCACAGAGTCCCTCCCCCCCAATCCTATCTCCAGAAATTCACCTCACCTTTTCCAACCCGCCATCACACATAAGGAAGAAGTCCCTTTGAGTACGGTTGGGTCATATTCCATATTCTTGATGGTTTAGATCGCTGCACATCCAAATCCAGACCATATTTATTCTACATGAGCTGACCCCATAGAGTGCATCCCTCCATCACCTCCCATGCAAGCTTGTCATGCATCCCCACTATGGTCAAAGAAGAACTCCTCAAATTGATACCGCCATCAGATATAGATCTTGAAAAATGATTCCCTGACGCCCAGTGATGCCTATTGTCCATCTGACTATCCCATGAGAAGGATACCATTATCCTCTCCATGTTAGCGATCATACTTTTAGGAACATTCACAATATACATGAGGTGCATATGAATAGAGACTAAGACTCTATTTATCAGTGTAATGCGCCCTCTGAAGGAAAGAAACCTGTTTTTCCAATTGAGAATGTGCCCGATAATCTTTCCCACCAACTTATCAAAGTGGTGTACAAGAAGAAAATTTGGACTCACCGGGGAACCATGATAATCCATGGGAAAGGAGCCTCTCTACATATTCTACCTGTTTTCCAATGATCCAGCTCTCCTGGCTAAGAGGTCCTTAGCAGTATAAAACAACATTTTCCCCCTATTCACCACCTATCCACTCCATTTTCAGTATTACCCTAAAAGACCATTCAATCCATCCACTGATATTCTACTTCCATTAATAAATAAAGTTGTTTCATCTGAAAACATCAAGTGAGATATTCCCTTCTGTGATTTTTTATCCTGGTACGGAAGGACTCTCCCTATGCGGAGGCTTCAATTTGTAAAATAGCTTAGCAAATTTTGAGACAAAATGAATAGGGTTGGAGATAGGGGGTCCCCCTGTCATAAACCTCTACATGCCTTGAAGAAACCTAATTGTTTACCCATAAATGAAGTGGAGATCCAAGATGATTTAAAACAACAAAATAGGGGATCACGGGCCATGTTAGAGAATCCCATGCTTGTCCACACCTTTAGAATGAAACCCCATTCCTTCCTGTCGTATGCCTTACTCATGTCAAGATTTATTTCTAGGTTGCTTTCGAAATTCTTATTGTTAATCCCACTTATCATCTCATGAACCACTCCAATTTCACCCTGAATAGACCTTCCTTTGATAAAACCTTGTTACTCTGCTATTATCCATTCATTTAAGTGCACCGCCAATCTTTTATTGAAGATGCTCTCCATGACCTTTTAAGAAAAATTACACATGCTGATCAGTCTATACTGATCTACGTGAAGGGGGTTTCTCACTTTTGGTATCATAACCACCTTAGTTTCTCTAGCTATGCGCAGAAGATAACCACCCTGAAAAAAATCCAGCACCGCTCTCACAAGGTCCCCTTTGATTGAGTCCCATTCAGCCTTGTAAAAAGAACCAGGTATCCCATCCGGCCCTAGAGCACTATCAGGATTCAAAAACCAAACCTCCTCTCTTACTTCTTCTTCTTGCAGATTCTTCTTCAACCACTCATCTGTCTCCTCCATTACATTGCTAGGAATGTCCATAAATAGTTATGTATCCACAGAAGGGTATACATCTACCATATTAGAGTTAGGTCCGGCCAGTAAATCTTTGATAGTGTCATTGGACATTTTGCCAACTTCATCTTAGTCACTTGAATATAAATTGTCTTCTGTGAGAATATTTGGCCTGTGGAAACGATGCCTTTCTTTAATAAATGCATGAAAAAATCCAGAATTCCGGTCTCCCTCACGAAGCCACATAACCCTTGCTCCCTCTTTCTCCAGCCTCTCTCGTCTTAAAAAGAGTTCAGAAAGAAGACCCTTCTTAGCCCTGGGGTCAATAAAAAAGGCCTCATACCATCCTCGTTCCAGGCGGGCTTCCAAGAAATCTACTTCCATACTAAGCACAATCAATTCTTGATCACGAGAAGGAATAGTATTCTTCCATATTTATAGCAGATTTTTAGCCTCATAAGCTTGTTCTGGAAAGATATCCATGGGTTTCCTGAGTGCTCCCATTCCCATGCATCCCTGATCACATCACTGAAACCTGGATCTTCTATCCATGAGCTTTAGAATAGGGCCCTAAATTCTCTCTGAGAATGGGAGCTCAGACAAAGCCACAACGGAGAGTGATCAGATATGAAATGAACGAGGTGAGAAACTTTGGCGTCCGAGAAGAGAGAGAGAGTTGCCTCATTCATCAAACACTGATCAAGCCGACACTAGGTTCGTCTTCCCCCACATTAATTATTACACTTGGTAAATCTATCTCCCTCATACTCAACCTCCATCAGACCGGTTCTAGCCATGGAAGCGACAAAGGCATGGCTTGAAATCCTTGGGAAGGCCCCTCCCCCTTTTTTCTCTTCTGGAGATGCAACTGTATTGAAATCATCATTGATGAACCAAGGGGTGTTTTCATCAATAAGTCCTTCCAGATCGCCCCAAAGAACCTCTTGTTCCTATACATTACATTTTACATAAATAAAAGAGAATGATAATCATTGAGTGCCTACCGATATTTCCGTGGTCAGGTATTGGTCTGACGCACTAATTAAGTTATGTTGCCTTTCTCGAACAACCATATATGGGAGTTGGGAGGGTTCCCATGCACGAAGCGATGAACATTGATCCTCTTCACATAATCATCTATTCTCCCAGATTATTGCTTTGGTTCAATAACTTCCACCATGGATAAAGTATGATTAACAAATTCGTTAACAAGAAAGTTCGATTTCTCCCTCACCCCTAGCCCACGGGCATTCCAGATCAATACATTAAACATGGAGACGTTGGTGTCTGGCTTTGGCCCCAGACTTCTGGCCCATGGTTTGCAGAGAAGCCTTCAACCATGCATTCAGGGGTAAAGACATAGCCGGAGGCCAATCATGCAAGCCTTGTGAAGTTTTCCTTGTGCGCTGCAATGTATTTTTCGTCTTTTTTCTTGAGGGTAAGGAACTCCCTTTCCATCTTAAGTCAGAGGGTGCACCAGAAAATATTTATCAAAAAACATTTTTTGGAAAACCATACATTCCAATTCTTCAATCTCCTCTCTAGGATTCATATTTTCTTATCAATGTACACCATTGATTAGCTTTACCCTCCATATGATAAGAAGCCAAAATAACCTTCTCTTGTTTAGAACATTAATGTATGGAGAAGACATTTCCAATGGAGTTGACCAATTGTTTGGTAATTGAGGGATCAAATTATCCATTAAAAGTATGAGGTAGTTGTGTCATGAAGATCATGATTGCAGATTTTTCTTTATTAGGGGGGTTGAATGTTTTTCTTGACCCATGTTCCTATTAAAATCTTCAGTTAACTGAGAGAGTATCATGACAATGTTCATGATTTTTACTCCCATAGGATTGGGCATCTTATTAGAATAGTCATCACATTGATATTTGCATCTTTGTTTATCCCATGTCCTCCTATTACTAGCCATTGGATGGAATTAAAGGAATGTTAGGGGTAACACACAAAGGGTAATCCATGGAAAAATATATAAGACTTATAAATAAATTGTATTTCCTAAAAATATGAATCTATAGTCTTCAATCTATGTTAGGCATGATCAACTATCTAACCGATATTGTTAGGGGATTTTTTTTAATTCCATTAATAGTGGTTCATACAATGATTTTGAATTAACCAAAGCATATATGTTGGGAGTTTCATAACCAAGAGTGCATCAAGGCCTGTTGTTGTGTACTAGGATACCCTGAGTGAAACTCGAAACTCCTTGTCAGAGTTTTCTCTCCAAGGTACATTTGTTTCAGAGCCGCCTCTAACTACTTGTATCCAGTTAGGGATATATCTGTTTGATAAACCACTTACTAAATTATCACCAAAATTTATGGATTTTCATATTATAATTGGTCTTATCCCTGAAGCTTTCACTATGGTTTTCCTAATCCTAATCCAAAAAATAAATAAACCAATCCAATGATACAAACTATAACAACCCTCCTCTTTATTACACACCTAAACATGATTTATTACATAAACTCTTAACTTTATACAAGATGAAAGATCAAGAGGTATATTATCATTGGGGATTAGGAACATTACATAATGACTTAAAACAAGAAACACAACATATTTATTGAAAACATCCTTTACATCGCCACTACATTCCCTCGTACTTATCATGGATTGGAATAACCTGAGGACACGCATAAGAAAAGGGTGAGATATATTTCACAGTAAGGGAGTAAAAAAGTAATAAAATGAATACTAAAATACATGTAATGAAATAGGCATATCAACAGAGCATAAAAGAAACATGAACATAAAGGCAAGATATAACAAGATTATTGTAACATTGAAATGTGGAAACAACACATAACATGGTATTAGCATGATCCAAGTCCCGTTGCACGTAGAGAATGAGTAAAACATCATTGAACTTGAATAATCATGAGTAAACCGTAATTGCAATTGACATATCATGATACTAATAATCACCCAATGCAATGAGTGCTATCTGGGTTCACCCTTCTCAGTCATTTCTTTTCATGCATAAGTGTGCCACATGGATCGTACAACATTGAATCGTTCAATCATCATTTATTCCATGATAATGGAATGTGGAATACGTACATGAAAATGTATAATCAATATGTAAATGAGAATAAATGTTAAAACCCTTGATAAAAAAATTTCATGGTATTCACTACACAATGACTTTGGCTTGGAAAACCGCGGTGCAATTTCGGCAGCGTAACTGCGTGACATAAGAATTACTAAAAATGGTTGATGAAAGTGGAAAGGGAGTCCCATAATATGTACATGAAAAGGAAATTATGTGGGTCATATGGATACGTGTCCCAAAATATGTAATGTAGTTTATATTCAGAAAAAAGGAGTTTCTTGGATGTAAATGAGGAGAGAGAAATTTCGTACGAAATTTCATCCTAGTAATGGGTGTATATTGGAGGCATTAAAGAGAGATAAAAGGTGTCTCTCATCATTCATACTTAAAGAGGGAAGTATGGGAAAGGTGAAAAATCATACCCCAACATTTATAATTGAAAATAATAGGGCATAACATTATTATGAAACATGGATAAAATGAGAATGGAAGGAATATCTTACATGGAGTTGTGATCCCAAAGGCTTAGGAGGGGCTTAAAAGAGGATTCTTGAGAGGTTGGGGTTCCATGGGAGGATTATATAAAGAAAAGGGAAAAGTATTGATGAAATCCCAAGGATTTGAGTGAAGAGGAAGTAGGATCTTTGTTGGGTTTATTTATAAATGGAGTGGAAATCCATTATTAATTCGGGTTGAGACACCACACATTATACTATTCAAAACCTCAAACCAACCGATGGTTTTTCCCATGGTTTTTCCCAAATTGAAGTGGAAAACAATATTTTATAAATCCTATGGCCAAACTTCCTAAAATTATAGGTTTGATTATGTGGTGGTGAGTCACACTCTCAATGAAAAATCAATTTAAAAAGTAAAAATGTTTTTAAGTCTTGAAGGGTCCACTAAATCATTGTAAAACAAATAAAAAAATCCAAAAATAACATTATTTTAATTGTAAAACATATATTGTTCAAAAATAATGTTTATAGTATTTTATTACATCACTATAGGGTCATTATTATGTCATAATACACATTATACATTTAAACAGTATTTAATTTTTACCCAAAAATTTGACTGTCTTAGAAAATTATGAAAAATTCACCACTAGATAATAACAACATCCTGATTCCAAAAAAAATAATCATTTTATATAAATAATTTTACAAATATATGAGTTTTTACTTTTAAAATGAAAACATACATTCTTAGAAAATTAATGGTTTTTTTGACAAAAATAGTTTTCAATCCTTAATAAAAATCACAATCATATTCATAATAATTATACAGTCATTTACATTTTATAAATATAATTTGTTAATAATAACTAATTAAAGTATTATTTAATTCAAAAATCCATCAATTCATCAAAATAGATTTCTGAAATTAATATTAAATAAAATTACTATTTTTTCTTTAGAAACTATTTACAACGTATCAATAATAAAATCAATGTATATAATTTATTGTATACAAAAATAATTCACATAATCATAGTGCAATTGTCTTTTTACATAACCCCTTATAACACAAATATAAGACTGAAGGGTATGGTGTGAGATGATGAAAGATTGTTGGGGGGGCTCGGATAACATCTTTCTGGTGGTAATCTCTATAAAACTTCACCTCCCATAGGCAGTTCTGCTCAAGCATAACGTGTCAAAGCATGGCTTGGTCATGGTCAAGAGTGAAGCCCAACGGTGCCACCTCCTTTCTGAACTTTGACCAACAGTATTCGTATGGGGCATGTATACTGGATGAGGTTATCTCTTACTTTGTGTGAGCAAATTGGATTTGTTAAAACCCTATATTTACCCTAATCATGTGATCACTATTAAATGGCTATATTAGAAACTGTAAAAATACTTAACGGTATTTGGAAATCCAAAAACATAAAACCAAGTTTGTGCATATGTTTTACAAAACCAATTCACATAATAATACATTTTATTAGACAAAGAAGAATTTTAATTGATAGAAGTTTGGTTCATTACATAAAATCTCTATGGGAATAAATTGGATTAGAGGATAGTATTACGGTCGGTAAATAAAATTATAAATTATTGTAGGATAATTTTAAACTTTAAGGTTATGTGGTAGATATTTATGATGTAAAATCAATGTTACATATACATCGAATATAAGAGTATCCGAGAAACATCATTGGGAAAAGTAATGTGGGTTTGAAAATGCAATTCATTTAATTGAGGTACAATATTACATGTTTTTTTATGAATCCATATAAAATAATTATTATATTTTATTAATGTTATTTGATCTTCATTAATCAACGAATATAGACACATAAGAGTTACTATCATGGCTGAAGGATTTTATGTTTTTTGGAAAATTGGATTCTGGAAAATAATATCTATTATAAAAGTGAGGGAGAATAGAAAAAAATTGGTTGTTTTTGAAAATTTAACTCAAATGTGGACATTATTTATTTCTATGAGATTTTTGACATAGAAATAAGGTTTAAGGTGATGAAAAAATTTATTGAAATTTATTCTAAAAATGATAATTTTTTTTAAAATTAGATCTTAAGTCAAATATTTTTTTTCTTAAATAGTGGTATTTTTCAATTTTGAACAACCAAAATGATTTATCCCCATGAGTGATGGTTCGTGAGCATATAAGATAAAGAATGAGTTATTTTTTTTCATTCATGTATTCTAATAATTCTATTAATTATTGGATGGTAGCTACAGATTATAAAATTGATAAGGTAAATGTAAATTAGAATCTCAATATAATAGAAGTTGATAAGAACCCTCTTATCAAGATTCAGTATGTTGATAAGAAATATATTTTTTGAAACAAAGGGGGAATTTTTTGGACTATTCTACCTTAATGAGGAAATGGAGTAAGATTTCAACAATCTAGTAGGATACAATTTTATTTCTTTACATGTCAAAAATAGAATAAATTTTATATTTCTATATTATGATAATATTTTAGTGGGTTAAATAATATATCGGCATTGATTCTAAAAAACAATAAAAGTGTATTTGACTAGAATAAATAAAAAAATCTGAAATATAGAGTGGATGAATAATTTCTCATGAAACACCATTAAAACCATTAGGCATTTTGGGAATTGTGGAATCACACATTTTTATTAGAATATAACCCTAGGTTGTATAAAATCCTTAACATGCCACTTTTACATGTTAGTTTAATATTAATACACCTCATCAAACAATTTCGTAAGACATATACACTCATGCTGGGAATTTTGGAAATTGGAATTATATCAAATAATTCAATATTGAGTTCCAGACCTTATGTTATACCAATCATAGAATATCTATTGGCTATACATAGTGATATTTATTTCAATCAAATTATGTAGATCTGATCAATTCATTAGGAAAATTTTGATATGAGATCATTCAGTCATCCTTTTATAATGACAACTCTTCTTATAAGGTATTACTACCTCAATACGTGAAGGTCTCACCAAACACACATTTTTTGATATCTTAAGTGATACCCACAAATTGTTTTACCAAATTATGGAGATAAAAATTTATGGGAGTTAAAAATAAAAGGAACTCCTTCACCAAAGCCATATTAACTAATGGAAACATGGTTTTCTTCACTATATTTCTGATCAATCATATATTCTAACAATATATTTGATATGGGATGTGTAGTATTTGTGTATACATCACACATATCATTTCATGATTAATGAAAAGTGTGTGAAATATCATATGTAATATTTTTTTAATGACAAAATTTTTCATTCCACAATCAATCCCTTGTTTTCATTCCCTTTAGGTTTTAAGAGCCCATACCACAAGATGATAAAATGGATATACTATTTGTAACACATGAACTCACACTTTGAATAAGAAAAATGTTTGTTTTTGTTTATATCTATTGGATACCTTGAGAACATTTTATGATTCATCCCTAGAATTACTAAAAAAAATATCCCACTTTTGAGGTTGTATTATATATAACATAATTGTTTTTAAGAATAGTAATAAAATCACTAAAGTACTGACATATGAATATTTATTTTATAGAGTTCACACACAATAATTTAAGATATGAGTTCTTCCACTTGTATATAAACTATAAATTTATCCACTAATATTTGAAAATTTATTATCCCAACTGATTGATAAACAATGAGGGTTTCCCCTAGAATATATACCATGAGTTATTAACAACATGAATTAAAAAGACAACCCACATATTCATAAATTTTAACTAAAAAGTTGTTTATCAAATTTAAAATTATAGTATGACCTCGTGTCTTGAGATTCGAATAATATAGTGTCATGAAACATACCCAAATCATTCAACTCCACTATATTAAGGGCCTCACCCATCTATAGTGGAATTTAATTTAATTAATAATTTTCTATAATGATAATGTTACAAAAAATCTTTATTTGAAATTAATTAAAGATATGATGGTGTCTCAAATAATGAAATAATTTAATTAGTGGGATGAACCAACCTCATGTACTCCCATCAAATCAAAGGATCTATTAACATTTCCCGAATATTGAGAGGTTACCCACCTTTTTAATGCATGATCATAGGACCATATCATGCGAGAACTGTGCATCCCTCATCCTAGTGGAGAATGTTATAAATATATGTATAGAACAAGACATTAATCTCTTATTATTCAATAAAAATAAGATAAATAACTTTATATATCGCTAGTATAACACAAATATTAATATTTGGATTGAATTTTAATGCTTTGGTAGAATTTTTCCCATTAGGCATGCCGAGACAGGTTTTCCTGTAATATTTATTAGGAAAGGAGGTGGGAGGGTTTCCCCTAAAGCAGCTATAATCCCTTACAGACAAATATAGTTATCATATACCCCTATGACAAAGATAAGACATAATATTATCCACTGGATACAAGTCTAACTCATCCAAATTCCCATGTGGACTCACGTGGTGAAAACAAAAACCTACACACATGCTATGATAGTTGATTCTACCATATATATAGGGCTCACTCACCCACATTCCCAAACAGAGTAAATATAGTGGAGGATTATCAATACCCATACACATTATTGTGAGCATCTATGATACACTTAAAATTGATAGATATATTACGGCGTCCTTCTACACTTGGAACAATTCTAGCTACCCTTAAAAAAATCCACCAAAAGGGGACACGAAGATAATTTCACTACCACCAAATAGATCAGAATCCTTTCCTTAGATCACAATGATGTGTCATTCCACTATTATAGATAGTGGACGTGTTTATGGATTGGTTATTTCTGGGGACCATAATATTGTATATAAGTAGTTTTCCAACCAATAGGATTATCTGCAAATATTGGAATAGCTAATAGACTATAGAACATCTTAATACTTCCCTTGTTCACATTGTCATGTTCTATGATAAATATTGAATGAAATGGGTGTTTGTTATTTCCCATGATATAATGTTGGTGGATTATTCTACTATAGACACACCCCATTCTCTGAAATTAATTATTTTTTTTGAAATTTTTTGTCACATTGGGACCAATGTCACAGCCACCCACTAGGAAGGCTTTTTTCTTAACTAGTCGTTCCCACAATCAGAGACTATCAGGGATTTCCTCCCCATGATGACTACGTTCATCACTTTTTTGGTTTCCAAATATTAAAATAAATATTAAACATCATGGAGGCACTCCCCATTATTCCAAAAATAGTGATCCTATAAATTCTTCCATTTTTATAGAGAATCTTATTCGTGGAATACATTCGTAAGGAAAATATAATGATAATATGGGATTAAATCGATCGTTACCCTTGATCAATCATGATCCAGAATCATTTAGGGAAGAGAATATATTTCCAAAAATCTGCCACCATAACCGTGTGATGAAATTACAAAGTGGTTGAAACGTTATATTTCTGAAACCAAAGAAAATATAGTCCAAAATACCTTCTATAAGTAATTTTTTATATCGTATTTTTATCATCTAGTCAATGGAATTACACGATTCTATCACTAGTGTCAACAACATGATTTCCAATTATATATACACTAGTTGTGGGATATGTGACACCTATAAGGTCGCTAATAAATATTTATTAGATTTATTATTCATGTTTTATTTATTTTTAGGGTTTAATTTTTTGGGCATCAAAATGCATGTTTTTATAGAATATAACGAGTTGCCTGATTTTCACACAGTTAATGCTAACTATGCACCCAATCATGTTAATGGAGAATTAGGGATTATAGTTCCATTTTTTCATTGTTATCTACTTATTTATCAAATCATTCATGACATTTTAGGTAACTATGAATCCTTTTTTGGAATGTTGATGTGACCTAGATTAATGGAAAATAGATTTCCTAAAGATGATGTCTTTACAACTTTTTAAAAATGGAGAATAAAAACTCTTTGATGTTATAGATATTTCACCATTTCTTCCATATTCTTTCCAGTCTTATACCCCAGATCTTCCTATTAACAGAGACATCTTCCTTATTAAATCCAGGGGTATTTTTCCCACTTTTTCATGGTTTTCCAAATAGTATTGATTCATTTGTCCTGATGAAAACATCTCAATATAGTCATTTCTCCAGTTATTCTATTTTTTCATTTATGTATCAATCCCATGAAAACTATAGGGTTAATCCTAGGGTTATGGATGAGGTGATAATGACATTTCTTTGTTATATATGTTTTTGTAGATAATTTTTACATTTTCATGTAGATTTTTTTAAAAATGATATTGTTTCATCAAAATTGGTGTGGTTGTCTCAAACTATGGGTATTTCCCATATTACCCCATAATTTTTTGAATTTATATTCGTTTATATTGATAAATTATAATTATTATGACTTCATTGGGTGGGTGTGTTAATATTTTATGTGATTTATGGATTGTGCTGGTTCTATTGGGAGGTTTCAAATCATCTTCTTTAGAAACTAGTTTTACAATAGAAAAACTATTTTTTAAACTTTTCTATTGGATTTTATATGATTTTATAAAAAAAATTTGGGATATTTCAATGGTTATTTCTTTTTTTATTTTTTCATTATTATAAACATCAATTGGATTTCCTATCATAGTTAACTTGTATCAATGTATTCTCAACCCATTCCAGACCATTTTTAACCAGGTCATTATTGATGAATCCTAGTAAACATTATTTTTATAACCCTCTAATTTATCACCCACATATTTCACCATCAAATAATAATCATTATCCATTACATTGAAGAGAAATTTCGGGCTGAACCATCCTCATGTTCTATATCAGGCCCCCATAATCATCTACAACTATTATGAACTATGTCAAAAAAATGCCAACATCCATCATTAAACCCATACAACCTAATTTTATCCCAATATCATTGGACATCACATTTTTACATAAAAATAGAATGAAATATCCCGCTAATTTAATAACTCTTTAAAATGAAAAAATCCCTAAAATGAATGGAATTGGACTTACTTTTCAAACCCAAAAATATATAGAGATTAATATTTATAAGATCTAAAAAAATAAAAGTGTAAAATTAAATACATTTCATATATGATAAAAACATAATTTGTGTTTTTTGTAAAAATATTCCAAATTACCTAAATAGTACATATTTATAATATTATTTTTCTAGATTTTAAAATTATATTAAATAGTAGAAGAAATTGAATATAAAAAAAATATGATTATAGAAAAACAACGAAGGAATATTTTTAAGAACATGAATGTTGATGGAATTTATTTGAAGAAAATAATTTTATATAATGTAACAAATAAAAACCTCTACAATATTTTGTATGTTCTGAAAAAAATTGAAATTCAAGAAGCTAACATAAAATAGTTTTTGAAAATAGATTATTTTTATGAAATTATTGATAAAATACACACCATATGTATTTCATTCTCCGCCCCATGGAAGACAAATTGTGAAATTAATATAATGAATGGAAATTACTCTGAGAAATTCAATAGCTTATGTATCACATAAATGGAAATTTATTTACATCTATAGTAAAAAAATTATATTATTCTTGTATTTGTTTGAAAACTATATAATGTAAATTATATTATATTTAATTTTTAATTAATTTGTTTCAATGTTTTAATTTGTAATAAAAGTTTTTATGTTCATATTGAATGTCTTTGGGCCCTTCAGTTTTTATACTCAAAACCACATTAGTGCATCAAAAATATACATATGAGGTATTATTACATTAACTAAAATGTATTAAAATGTTATATTTAAAATATTTAAAACATCTAATATTTTAATAAAATTAATAAAATGAATTCTGGAAAAATCAACCACCTCATTTCAAAGAGACAATTGTCATTACATATTATTGAATAAAATTTTTATTTATTTAATAGGTTGAAATGAGATAAAGTAAATAATATTTTACTTTTCACATTTATAACTAATTTATAAATGTTACATATATATATAAATTATTTTCAAATATATAACCGTACTTATAATTTGAAAATAAGAAATGAAAATCATCACTTCATTAATGTGGTATTTCACACGTACTCACAACTGATGTTTTCAATTTTAATGTGAATAAGGTTATCAAGGTAAGTAATTTATTACATTTATAAAATAATTATTATTTAAAAATATCATATATTCTAATCATTTATATCATTTTAATCATGGATATCATATTTTTATGACCAATTAAATACATCACTTCATGGAGGTGGTAATCCACACGTACATGTGAGTGACGTTTTCACTTCCCATGAGAATAAAATTTTATAGCAAATTTTTTATGGTAATAATAGAAAAAATGTATATTTAAGATATTGAATTTATTATTTAGTCTTGTTTTAATAATATGTCACGGTACTAGATGAATAAATAATTCTAAAATATGTTGGTTAAAAATTAGGCATCTTATATGGATATCTGCAATTATATTACACCATAGGACATCTATGATATTAATTTAAATAATACCAAGAGCTCAAGGAAATTTATTATAATTGTTTATAGTGTTTTTGGTTGGGATTACCCTAAAAAACTGCATAAAAAGTAAGACGAATGGAGGTGAGGAAATTCCATTCTATAAATAATGAGAGTACCACACATGTAACTTTTCTAACCATTTGAATATTATATATAACTAATCATGGAATTGTGGATTCAACACTATAAAATTATGAATATAATGTGACAAGGGTGTAAACACAGTATTTCAATATGTTTTAATATTATATTCTCTATTCTTATAACTTATTTTATATCTTAATAATATTTTTTTACTATTTACTATAGCGAGACATTTTTACCAAGGTCACAATTCATAATGGCCAAATATTAAATTGGATACATTAATAAATTTTCAACTCTTGATTTAGAAAACGGAATCCATTTTTATGATTAAATTTATATGATTTAAAAATGATACTTTTAATATAAGTTCACAAAATACAATGAAAAATTGGTTTATAAAATTATGTTTTAAAATATAGAAATAAACTTTTGAATAAAAAAATATAATATTGATTTTTTTGGAATGATTTAGGTTATAGGTAATAAAATATTTCTTGTATTACAATGAAAATAAATACAAAATATAATATTTCTTTTAAATTTTTCAATTTAATGAAATGAAAAGACTTTTTCACAAAATCATTATTTTCACTATTCACAAAAAAATAAATCTTTTCAAAAATATCAAATAAAATATTCAAATGTTATATTTAATATGATGATTGTAAAAAATATATGCATTTAATAAATTTAAATTTATAAAATGTGCGGATCTATGTTTAAAATAAAACAATGAAATTCATGAAAATCAGATGTGCTAAATAAAACAATTTCATTTTTGATATAATACTTTTATAAATTTATTTATTAGAATATAATGAATCCAAATCCATAAAATAAAAAAATAAATATAATAATATTTATTTATTTATAGGATTTCATGAGTTTCCAAATTATTACCCCCTTATGAAATTGAATCTTATTTGTGTCATTTTAAAAATTGGTGACTATATTTTTCCATCAAAGAATTTTTCTAATTCTGATGTTTCATCGATAATTAAGTAATTTTTCTATAAAACCTTTATATATGGATTAAAATTATTTCATAGTGCCTACTTTGTACAATCAATGATCATAACCCTCTAGTCTTTATATGATGGGTTTGTCCATAATTATTCCCCATCAGATCTCAAAAAATGAGATGCATATGTTGTGTACATTCTTAGAAATGAAATACGAAAAAAATATCATCCTAGGATAATATAAAAGTTACTGATACACTATAACAATCAAATCATACCATTTCCATATTTTCATATATTCCAATAAACAATAAAGATGAATTTCACATTCTACCCTAAACTCTTAACTCTTTTCTACAGAGATACACTATCAAAAACATAATCACATACCTTAAACCAGATATATTTCTTATTGTGTACTCTATATCTCTTCTCCAAGCACTAAGTTATCCTCATGTGCTTCCTAATTATTTGAAAATACTACAATATATATTTTAATAGTTTAGGTTATAATAAAATCCATTCAATAACTTATTCTCAACATGGTAGAGTTTAATACTGATTTCCAAATAATTTCCCAAAATGTTCCATATGTATATAAGATGATTTTAAAAAAAACAGAAATTAAATTGGGGTTATCAAAAATTCCATGATTATGAAAATAAAATGACCAAATAATATCTTCAAATACATTAATTGTCCATTCTGAGAGTCTATCAGATTGAGTAATAATATTTTACTAAAATATAATTTTATAGACAAGGAATTTTGATGTCACTATAAAAGAATATAATTATATCTAAGATCACGATGAGATTCAATAATGAGTAAAAGTCTATATAATTTGATAATATCATTAGGATGATGTCTAACTAGTTGATCCAATTGAATAGTATTTAGAAATGAATGAAAATATGAATATTTAGTCCAATGATCAACAAAAACCACAATCAATTCAGTACCACAGTCATTACATGGTGATAAACACACTATGTGTAATATTATGTACTCTCATTTACATTTCGGAACTATAAGAGTATGAAGCATTACCTTTGGTAGTTTTTTCTAATTTTTATTATTTGAGAAGTCCAAAATTTCAATGTATAATTAATAATAAATTTCTTCATACCTTCCCAAAATTAAGAGTCATGATTATCTACATAAAACCTATTATTTCGATGATAAATACAATACTAAGGCATATAAATTCCAATGAATAATCTATTCTTCAAATGGTAATCACATGACACACACTACCTCTTTCCGATTATAGTAACACCTTCTCTATCAACATTAAAATCATGAAACATATCTTTCAAGAATGAGTCTAATCTTTTAAATGAACCAACATCATATAAGGAAGACAACACTGATATTTTTGACAAGCATCCATTCACTGATACATGAGAAAAAATTGATGATATTTCTATATAGGTAATTTATAGGTTTGAATCCATTAAATTTTTAAATATCTGATTATTTTTCAGTCATAAAATAGTTAATGATCTATTAACCTTTCAAAGTAATATATCAGCTACCTTTTTTGATGCACATTGATGATAGTGAATAGTAAAAACATATTCCATAGTAAGTTGAAGACATTTTATATGCCTCACATTCAAATCATTTTTTGGATAATTTGTATTTTATTCTTTTTTCATCAGTATATATTTTAAATTTCATTATTTGAAAATGATGTTTCTCTATTTTGGAAGAAAAAACTAGTAAATAAAGAACATGTTTATATGTAGGATAAATCAACTCATGTGGTTTCAATTAATGGGATACTTGCACAATAACCTGATCATTCGTTATTAAGATACTCCAAATTCCCCATCAAATATGAATAACTATAAAAAAATTCACTATTTCATGTGGGCATGGATAACACCATTGAATTAACAAATCTTGTTTTCAATTATCGAAATCATTCATTGTATTCCATTATCGAGATTAATTTAATAGATTTTTTATTAACATACATAGTCATACATATAACTGAGAAAATTTCTCTGTAAACTATCAATAGTAACCTATTAATCATAGAAAACAATGAATCACTGTTATTTTTTAGGCCTTGTAAATTCTACCACTAAAACACATAAATTTCATGAATATTATTAACTTTTTTCTAATTATTTTAAGATGTGTTTTAAATAAAATTCCAATTAAATTAATTTTTTCAAAAATGGAATATCAAAAATAATCTATCAAAATTGGATGATTTGAAAAAATTAATGTTAATTTAGTTAATTTTGATTTTATGGATTAAATTTTGGGTGTTTTCTATATACAAATCCATTTATTTATTTATTTTTCTAATTCAGTTTTTCAAAATAATTTCTTTTCTTCTTATTAAATTTATTATATTTTGTTTTATTGTTTTAAATATTCTTATATTTATTCACTCCTTCCATATCTATTATTATTTAATTAATATTAACTTATTTTATTTTTAAAATTTTCTCTGTTCCCCTCTCTCATGTTTTCTTCTCCCTTATTATTAAAGTTTTAAGTGTTCTTGAGCATGATTATTTTAATTTTATTTTGTTTCTTGAAATTATTTTTTTATTCTCTTTTTATTCTCTCTTTCAACCATTGTGATCAATTTCTGTCAACAATGAGAGGTTGACCTAAGTCTTGGAATATGGAATTTTAGGTGTTCATGTGTTCTTCCATTAAATTTACTTAATGTTTTTAGGGATTTTTTTATTAATCGGTGTGAAAATTATCCCCCACAAAATGAAACTCCAGTCTATTTATTTTATTTTATTTTATTTAATTTCCCTCTATTATATTTATTTCCACTTCACGCAATGATGTTCAGCTAATAAATGGATAAAATAGATGAAATTGTAGTTGAGTTATTGAAGCTTTTACACTCTAAACATAGTTGTCCCATCACCTTTGATTACAGGAGGATGTGGAATTTAGTTTTCATTAAGAATTTCAAAATACATAACACAAAAAAATATCATTTAATTACTCATTTTCCATACAAAAATTATAAAACATAATTTAAAAAACTAAATAAGAATACTTGTAGAACAAAAAAAATATCCTAGAACCGTGATCATTCATTCTAATTTCATTATGTTTACAATTTTATCATAATTTAGAATTTCAGTCTATTTAATTTATTTATTAATTAATCAAAACCCTGTTTTATCATTATTTTCAAAAATAAATAAAAAAAACATGAAACATTTTAGGTGAATTAGGATATTTATTGAAGAAAATTTAAAATCTCCAAAAGTAATATGACCCTACTAAACCACTCTCATGCACTAGAAAACATAATTTTAAATTGTCTTTTGTAACACCCTGTAATCAGTGTTCCATTAAAAATGACATCATTGCTTGGGATAAAGTGAGTACATTATTTAATCATCATTTTTTAAAAAGTTGATTGTTTCCATTACATCAAAAAATAATAAATAATATATTTTCAGTAGGTTATAAAATTAATAATTAATTAATTAATGGAAAAGTTTTCCACATGTGAATGAAAAAAACAGAATATACTATGTGGTCCCGCAAATGAATGACTGATGAACTAATGATATTGGTCTGGAAGAATACATATGGAATATAATTACTATTCTCACCTAAATATTTGATTTTCATGGTCGATAAACTCAAAAATGACATGCACATACTTGAATCCAAAAGGAAGGTACCACGGTATCCCCCCATATTTGATGAATATGTCTAATAAGTTTATTCCCAAATCAAGGACTATCAACATTCCAAAAGAAATAAGAAATAGATCCATGATGCTCATGATCAGATATAGTGGATCCACGATGAGGAATACATTATTACAATGATACACATGGGATATCTATATGATCTTCAAGTCATCTAGAATGAGTAGATATAAACTATGATCTACTAGGTCGCTACAATGTCAAAGAATAAAAAAGAATTCATATTCTTTCTATCCCTAGAGGAATAAAACATTCAATTGAATGAATTTGATGAAATGATAAATGATCCTGCCTTTCTAAATACATAAACTATGAATGTAATTCAAGAGGCCCTAACCCCCAAATAAGGTGTTACTAATAAACCAATTTATGTAGTAGTATTTTATCTTGTACTCTATTTAATTTTTTATATTTAATATGAAATGATATTTAATTCACAATACTATGAAATTTTTGATGTGAAAATATTTTATTAATTATAAGAATATTAATAAATAACACATGCACCAATAGAGGAACGCATTGAGCTCCCTCATTTTAGTGATAACTAAATTGAGGAAGCCCATAAAAATGATCAACTTCAAGAGAATAAGGAAATCAAGACTTGTGATACTCATTACGAATGTGTTAATTTTACAATTATTTAAATTTAATTTTTATTTATTTTAAAAGACTATCTTATATTCCATTTGATCACTCAATTCTGTATCCCACATTTATCCACCACTAGAAAACTAATAGGATGTTACATAAGTAGAAACCACGAATTTGGAAGATCCATACATTATCATACCCATGCCATTAATGCTATTATTAATTTTTAGGGGGTGGATTTGGTATAATACATCTATGAATTGTTCATCACCATGAAGAAAGAAGATCAAGATAGGAAAAGCAACATGTGATGGTTCAAATCCATGAAGATCCTACTAGAATAAGATTATGTATAATAGCAAGTAATTCACTCTGTAATAAGTAAAAATGTGATGGCCCACAAGGGGGATCATTCCAAATTTTATCTTTATAATCGTCCAATAAATTTCAATTTTATTATTAAGATCAGTTAGTCCTGAAATTAAATCCCACAATTCAATTTCTGCATAAATTACATGATATTTGTGATTAATTGAGTAATTTATTATTATAGGATAAAGATAGAAAAAGGTCACCCCCAAATAGTGGAATAAGTGGACATAATTCACTTGATAATAGAGTGTTCATTGTTTCATTTTTAATATTTAGACTCCATTTTTATCTAAATACACTTTTTTATATTTAAACAGGATGTTTCATTCCCATATATGAATTATTTCTATACATAAAAATATAGGATATAGGATATTCATTGGAAACCTATGGTATCATTTTTTAAATTTTAATGTTAATAAAATTGAATGAGTGATGTGGAGAAAAAAATTTAAATGTGAAATGTGAATAATAAAATGAAGAGTTCTGATTTAAGGGAAATAGTAAATTCAAGTTATTTAAATTTACTAATTATTTTTTGGTCTTATGATTTTTTAAATTCATGATATTGGATTTTTTTTATCATTCCTTACATGAGTGATTTTCACAAATCATATGTTCCATTCATGATTGGATTTCTTGACCAAATATTTTTAATTTTACATTTATTATATTTCTTGAGTGATCTCGGGACACACCGCCTTTATAAACATTCATTGAATCTTTTAAAATATATGACTATTCAAAACAAAACATTTAAAAGGATTGAGGAATATTTTGAGAAGAAATTATCCTTGATACAACCATTAAATCAATCCTTCTTTATCCTAGAGGAAACATGAATAAAATTATTTGGGATGATCGATGATTGAATCCATTTTTACCAATTACTACCCTCTTCTTAGTATTTTGGTGATTTTTTAATTTTTATTTGTGGTGGTTTGAGATTTTATGGTTAAAGTAAGGAAATGATTAATAAGGGAATAAATTTTGGGTTTCTAATCTAGGTAATGAGAAAGGTTGTTGATTTATTCAGGATATAGTATTGGTTTTACTACATATAAAAAAATTCGACTGGGTAGTGACATAGAAGAATAGAAAGCCATCATTACTAGATAGATAATATTTATCACAAATTTTTTGGTCATGGATGTGAGGATTATTCATAAAAATAAATAAATACAAAATTTAAAAAAATTACCACAGAAAGAAAACATGCTTACAATATAAGATAAAAAATTCTCTAAGGTTCAGTGAATTCATAATAACTTAATTTATCATGACTATTTCATTGTGTTTTGATAATGTGGGAGTCGACACATTTTTAATTGGAGAATATCAATAAGATTTATTTTTTAATATCCTGCATTATACATTAGATAGAAAAATCCACTTTGATCAACCATGTTTCACATAAGTTACACTATCCTTAGGCCTCAATGTCAATATATCCTAATTTCAAATCCCTCTTGATTTAATGACTATTTTCTAATTAATTAATGTATAAATAAATCCTTAACATTCCAATGGAAATGGAGCATGTTCTCATGATATAAACATGAATCTACTTAATTTTATATAATGAGTGAGGTGATAAAACATTCCTGTGATGTAAATAATTATCATCGATTTTGAATAAAAATGAATTTAGGATCATTAATGGATAAAAGAAGATTATTCATCATATTCAAAATTATGAAAGTAAAAATATTCAATTGATTGTTTTGTTAAGATTTTGGAAATTGAATTGATATTTAATGTTGAATTTGAAATTTGGATTTGAAATTGAAAATTTTAAAATTCTATATCTTTTAAATTTGTGTCATTTCATGATTGGTTCCCTATTAATTACATGTTTAGATTTTATACATGACTGCATGCATAGTTTTTGTTTGATGTTATTTTACAGACCCAAATTCCATGCATATTTTTAAATTTTTCTAGTTGTTTTGTAATGGGTTTTAATGACACTTCCCATGAAATTCAATATTTCATTCTAAATTTGTTTTCTTATATATATTTAAAAAAATTATATGAATATTTTAGTGTTTAATTTCTGAATGTTGATTTTATTTATTAAATTTTGGGTGTTATTCATAATTTTTTAACATTTCATTAATTACTTTTTCATATTATGTTGTTTTAAAAAATAGTCAACTCTACGTGGGCCTTTAACTAGGGTCCACATGCTACATAGACATACCCCAAAGGGGAAGCTGGCCTTATTTCCAACCAAGAGGGCCTATATTAATGTTTGGCTACACTCAGACGAACCAGTATAGATAGTCCCATAGTAATACAATGTGCTAGAGACTACACCATTGCACGGGTCATGTCTGTGTTGTGGTGAGAGTAGTGTCTCGTCAGGATGGGGTGGTCTGTTATAGTGGTAGGGGTTCCTTAACCCCATATTGAATTCGCTATTATTTAGGAAGAAAATTATTAAATAAGTTACATGACCTCCATGTCTCTATTCAGATGTGTGACTATAGGTTATGGTAACTATTTACATTTTAAAAAAATTTCAATGCTACACATACCCTTATGTGTGCTCACCTCAGACAGATATGCACACCTTCTTCTACCATAGAGGACTTCTCGACTTCAACCATATTCCATTAAATCACTATAAATACCCAATATCAACCATGAAAATGATCATTCTCAAGCTCTTACTGCTATTTTCACCACTAATAAAAGGGAGTTACCACAGAGGTCTACTTTGGCAATTATGATTGAGTGACGACTAATACAAACACTTTTATGATATAATGTGTTTTTATGGAGGCCTTCACATCCTCTATAACATCTCAACACCACACTATCCACATTCATATCCATACTACCACAATGAAAGACCTTAGGCACTCCATGCACTCCCAACACATGTAGATATAACTTTTCCAAGACAATTTTCCAGGTTATAAATAATGAAATCCTATGTTAAAGGGATTCAAAATGTTGATACATTTCATGTACAAATTAAAACATTATCGTATATATTTGGGGCTATGTTGATGGATATTAATGCTAAGGGTATCCTCCCTTCATATAAAATGATATGGGGACATGTTGCTAGGGAATTTTTTGAACACCAATTGAAGGGTGAATCCACTACCGAAAGAGGAGTATATGATGATTCTCTACATTGTTTTTCATATTTTATTTCTTTATTATTTTTATTTTAAATTTTTTCATTTATCATGTGTATGTTTAATTCATATTTAGTAAAATCCACTCATTAATCTATTGTTGGTTATGTTGTTCCCATCAATTTCTCATCATCTCCTTCTTCAAATTATTCTTATTATTTTATATTTTTATTATTATATTATTTCATTAAAAAACATCCATTTTTATTTAATTATTTTTATTTTACTATAATATTATTTATTTATCATCATCTACCTCTCTCTCTCTTCTTGACTTCATCGATTCTTATACTATTATATATAATGTTCTAATCATTTATTTTTTTTTTTTATTTCATCTATTCTCTTAATTTTTTTCCCATTATATTCTTTCTTTCTACCATTGTGATATCTCATAGTAAACAAAAATAGGTTTGATTGGGCACTGGCCTCGGAGAGGTTATGTGTTTATTATTTATTTTTTAACTTTTATTTGAAATTTTTGGTGGATGTGAGTGTCATGAATGGAATTGGCTATTTCCCATAGGATATGAATCCCAAATATATTTATATTATTTTTTCATATATTTAGCCAATATTAGATTGATTAACTCTTCAAACCATGTAGCTGAGATGATAAATTATTCAAATTACATATAATGGAGGTAGTCCCTAGATGATAACACACTCTCAACTGAGATGTTAAATCATCCATGATTACATGACGTAGTGGAATTTTTTTGAATAATTAATTTGAGATTCACATAACACTAAATAAAATGATTTTAATTACAACATGAGATTTCATATTTGATTTGTCAAACATAATTTTAAAAAATAAAGGATAAGAATGATAGAATTAAAAACAAACCCTATGACCAAGTTATTTCATTCTAATTTCATTACGTTTAGAAATGCATGGTAGTATTGAATTTCATGTAATTGCATTGTTTTAAATAAACAAAACCAAATTTATCATTATTTTCATTAACAAATAAAAACAATCTAAATTGTATAGTTTATTTGAATTAAATTATATATTTAAATGAACTAAGAATCTCCTCAAGTGAAGAAACCATGGTTAGCCACTAATGTGCAAAAAGAGAAATATTTAGAAATAATCTTTTTCAACATCCCATTATAGGTGTTCTATCAACCACAACATTAGTATTAGTATGACCTATAGTTATTATATATATAGTGTAAATATACTAAATATGAAATTAGTTATAGAAAATGTTAACAATTACTTTGTTTTCCAAATTGATTTCTTTCTTTTAATTTCAGTAAAAAATAATTAGGTGTCTCAAATATTCATTATAAATTTTAGAGCATACAAGAAAATAATTTAATAAAAAACATCAAATTTATCCTTATTTGGATGGAACACTCTATTAATTAAATCCATACCGATAGAGGGTTCATTTGTTAACCCAAATGACATAGAAATGAACAAATACTGACCATACCTACCACAAAAACCTATCATAAGAATTTTTCTCACCTTCATGTACATCAAATAATAACTAGATGTGAGATAAACCATTAAAAAATATTGATATCCATAATGTTCATTAGAAAAATTATCAATATGATCCAATAGAAATAATTTATTGATGATGATGTTTTTTAGACCACTATAATAAATAAAATGAATCATAAAATAATATTTATTTTCTTCAAATAAACTAAGAGAACCACATGGAGAATAGATTGAGTGGAAAAACTCTTTGTTAATAAATTCTTATAACTACATTTTATATTTTTAATACTCAATTGAAGTCATTAAATAAGTGGTTTTTTATATTGGATTAGCATCAATAAATGATTCAATGGTAAATGAATCCTCATGATCCAGAACAGTATTAGTACATTTATAAAATAAAATTATCAATGCATTCCATTACCACCAGAACATCCCTATATTCAAGCATTTTATTCGTTAAAAAATATGTGAATGTTATGTTTCACTCCCATCATTAATCAGTTAATCAACATATTTGTATGATATCAATGTAATAAAATATTTATCATATATTAGTTGAAAACCACTCTAACAATTTTATTTGAATTATTTATTTCCATAATATATCATATCATGATAATCTAATCACCAATAAATACCCAAAATAACATCACACTAAAAATGGTCCAGAAAACATATTTTTTAGTAAAATCTATTACTTGAAGATTTAATTCAATTCTTATTTCCCTAATTATATCCCTATTTTTTTTAATATAAGTTATGAAATAATTTATTTTTATGTTATTTCAATTTTAATTCAAAATTACCAAAAAATAAATGTCCTCTTATATTCTTATTCAAACATGATATCAAAATAAAAAATAATAATAATAATTTAATACAAAAAACATCATTTGATAGTATAATATCTATAATATTAGTTTCTAAATAATTTTACACAACTTTATACTTTTAGTCATGGTGATTCCCAGTATAACTAAATATATTTGAACATAAATTTTTATAATTACCCAACTCATTGCCACAAAAAAAACCCACTACTGGATGATTGTTTTAATGATTACGGGTGTGATAAGAAAAGTTTTCTTTATATTCATAAGATAAATTACTATGATTTATTAATTACTGACACTTTCCTAATAAGAAATATATTTTCAAAATAATTATTTTACCACATTATCTTAATTTGGGTGGCCTAACACCAAATTTCATGGCTGACCACTTATCCATTTCAAAACCACATTCATTATTTCATAATATTTTCTTAAGACATAAATATGTACATAAAACTCCATATCAACATTCTCAATATAGTGAAAAACATTCTAAAAAATATTTGATTCATGATTGTAAAGTGATCATTATAAACATGGTATTATACCTATGTGAGATGTATTAGTTTTAATCCCATATTTAATAATAAAATGTGGTTCATAACTGGACAGTAGGGTAAAAATTTCCACATAAAATTATGAAAATTCATCTTCATTTTTCTTAATCTCTTGAAATTTTGATTACATTATCTTCTGAATAACTTTATGAAAATAATTATTAGGAAATAAATATTTAATATTCATTAACTCCATGAATGTAATCACATATGTTTCATTATTATACCAAATTAATGATCACCATGGATCACCTTCACCTTCAAAATTATATTTATTAATAATTATGTTTTTTTATTCCGTACAACCCAATAAATAAAATAACATTTCAAGGTCATTTATTTTTCCTTTATATTTCACAAGGTCTGTAGATGTGTATAATATAAAAGTGTATTGTATCATAAAATGGTCTGATATATAAATTTAAATATATTTATTATTTATTCACTCACATTCAGGGGTTACACACCTAATATCCAATATCTATAAAGTCTATACATCCACAAACTACACTATTATAATAATTCCATGCTTAAAATGTTAAAGGTTATTATCCCATTAATTCCATCCTAGTATTTAATCCATATTTCCATTAAAAAAATCTAAACGTATAGAGATTAGTTGATGTGTGATAACATGAAATTCTAATGTAAGAACATTTTATTCGATGGTGTGTATTATACAAAACCCCAAAAACATAAGGGAATATAATATCTCGAGACATTACAATATATTTACTATTTTAAATTAAGTCAATATATGATATTGAATCCAGTGAATTCAATAATTAGGTATTTTTCATCGCACAAAACAACATGGTTATTCGATAGCAAAGGTTACATGCAAGTGAATGTTTTACCGAACAAAAATATATTACAAAAATATTTTAATTTATATAATAAGACATAGAATGGCCATAAAATTTTCCGTTATGAATATTACTAATATATGAAAATATAGGAACTATTATAATATATCATGAATTAATTGGTAATAAATTTATTATAAATGAATATAAGTACTATTTTAGGTTATTTTAATGAATTTAACCTTTAAATTTTATATAAAAACTTAGCGAACATTTGATCATTTTTACTTTAAAAGCAATCATTTTCATCCTATATGAGAGATTAAATTTAAAACAATTTCTACCAGTTATATTATTGGAATTTGGAAAAATGGATTCTATATTTGAAATCAGTATAGTATATAATGTCTACTATTTTCAACATAGTTTTTCCCAAAAATATTAGTGTCCGTGATTGAAATAAATTACCAGGATTAAGAGAAAAATTAAATTAATAAGGGGAAAACCCTTACATAAAAGTACAAAAGGAACATGAAAATTTGTTAAAATACATGGGGTGGAAAAATCATGACATTATACTTCCTTTTATCCAATTTTGTGAATTATTGGAGACACATTTCATGGGAAAAACGTTTGTGGTATACCCTTCTCAAAAATTTAATGAATGCCACACCTCCTCCAATATAAAAAAGAACTAACTCATCCCCCTTATTCACAAATCTAAATACCTTTGTATATGGTAAATATGAATAAATAATATCTCAACATACCTTCCCTAAACCTATATTCTTTACATTTATCATAAATAAAACCAAGGAATACTTTTTCATTAAAATAGGAGTAACCCGAATTAGAGGTATTATCCTTCCTCCTGAAATTGTCTATTATTTCATTCTCTAACCCATAAAATAATATTACTAAAAGATTTTATAATAACTTTAGTACCCTAAATATAATTAAATATTTTTACTCTTTGGATTTTACCTACACATACAAACACTTTCTACTAATGGGTAACAATCTTACCGTTTATATGTACAGTGAACTACTACCTCACAAAAGGATGTTGTTCATTTTTCCATCACCACCTGTCATGGTTGAGAATTTTGATTGACATGATTTTTATATAAGATAAATATAATATTTTTTATGATATTTAACACATACCATTATGCTTTTGATTTTTTGGAATATGATAATATCCATTTCATTTCATATCTCCAAATATAATGGTTTGTTATTAAAATATATATAAAATAAATAAATATTATATATAAAACATGTTTTAAATCTTTATATTATGAAATAATTATATAATTAATAATTATAGAATTGTACATGTTAAAACATTCTCAATAATCTCAGAAATTAACACTCGAAATAGTGAAAATAATGAAATATTGTTATCAAACAAGTAATAAGATCTTATAAGAAGTAAATACATGATATTATAAATATTATTATGCTTATATTATTTGATAGTGAAATGAGTAGAACAATTATTCAAGAGGATAAATAACATTCTCCCAAAAAGGAAACACAAGGTATGGGATATTTATCTCACTTTTCACATCCATGAGTTAAATGTAAGATTCACCTCTTAATTATTTTGTGTGGTTTATCAAATAAAAATTTTGATATATTATATCATTATTTATTTTATGTTAATGGTATTTTTAGTTTCAATTAGAAATATTTATTTTGTTGGGATTTTAATTAAATGTCACAATGGTAAAATGAATTTGATATCCTGATTCATTTTCCTTGAGTTGTATTACTTCTTTATCATCATTAATATTTGGAGACTGTGTTTGTAATATAATTTTAATATAAATTTAATTATTTACAACCTTTTTTATTTCAATTTTACTGACATAATCTTATCATTTTCATATTCCCACATCAATGTTATAGTCTTTTAATGTATTTAATTCAAAATCTCATTTTGTTTCTGATTGGTTATATTTCATTTTCCATTGGAGGTAATTAGTGAATTAATGTTTAATAAATAATTTAATTCCATTCTCCTCTATTTGTTCATGAAATTTTCCAACTAATAGTGCATTTTTTGAACTCTTATTTACTCTAAACGTTTTAGATTTTTTTTTTAAAATACCATACATCATTTCAATCTTTATTCAGATAATATATTTTCTTATAACAACCTTGTTTTTTAAAAATGGTTTTACAAAACAATTACCCTTTACACATTTATTTCTTAAATAAATTTATACCTTTAAGGAATTTACAAATTCTTTAAAAATAATATTTTTTCTCTTTCCAAATAAGCCATTTTTGTAACCACATTACCGTTCAAAAGGAATGTTTCGGTAACTTGTACGACATGTATGAATTTACCCAACGTCATTTCTTCAAAGCTTCCATTAATAGTTTCAATGATTAATTTTTAAATAAAAATGTTTATTATTTTTTCCAAATAATGTTATTTTCAAAAAAAATTCAAATATAAAATATATTATATTCTAGAATGATTTTAAAAAATATTTTAATGGTATTTCCATTCATCCATGACACCGATTATTTATTTTTACACAGCATGAGATATGTTGATTTTATAACAATTGTATCCTTAATTAGGATAATTTATAATTTAGATGACCAAGGATAGTGTGGAAATTCATTATCATCATTCATTTTAATCCCCCTAAAATATTTAATTTCCTAGGATAATGGAACACTGAATTTCCCCTAATAAGCCATATAATTTAGCATAGATATGTTTATTTAATAAATCATATAACCATTAAACATATGGTATTTAAATTGATTATTATTTGATATACTGTCGAAATATTGATAAATCCATATACTTTATTCAATACATATATTTTATAAGGATATTAATTTTTTTAAATATTTTTTCGATATACAAAGAATGATTTAGACATACACTATATAAGTTGGGGACCTGCTAATGAACACCTTAAAGGTTGGGTACTGTGTAATGAAGTCTCTATGGTTTCATGAACATTGAATATAATCCCTGCGATGCATTGGTTTTCTCATGACATTAAATTAGTTGAAAATAAATCCTTGGTGTTTGATTCCTAGGAAAAAGGGTTGATTTCTACACATAATAATAAACCATCTTGAGAATGGTTTTGACGGTATTGGTTCAAGTACATGATAAAATGTGTTCAATAATTAAGAATTTAATTTATTGATAATATATTCATTATTATAATCCATGACATTATAAATTTGAGATTATCTATGGTTTCGATTTCATTCTAATTTTATTTATTACATGGAATGAGTTTTATGTTTCTCAACCTAAAATAATGATTATAAATTATCTAGATTTTTAAGTGGAATATATTTTATGTTATATAATTTTTTGTGTTGATTATGCACTTCCTTTTCATTTTATTGATTACATGGAATTTTTATTCCGTTATTTTCCATGTCATATTGAGAATTCACCATCATTAATTATTTCATATGAAATACATAACCCTTACTGTGCATTTGAGCTCACCCATAATACTTATATTTCCCTAGGATTCCATGTAGTTTACTAAGGAATATATACGAGGATAGAATATTTGTAATATAATTATTAACCAAGAACAAAATAAAAAATTATGTTATAATTAGGGTATTCATTTTTAAAACAATACTCATTTATGTATTTGGTATACCAATACTATTAAATACTTCAATCCTGCTGAATTTGATTCCATATAATAATGACAACGTAATTGTAGTAGGCATGGGAATTGGCCTATTTAGGTTTAGGTTATTACAATTGGTATCCAGTACTGTTTAGTATAATTATTAGTAACTAGATTTAGGAACACATAGATTATTGAACATAACCCATTGATATAATTTGAGAATAAGTATAGAAGAACATAAAATAATTTTAGTAACATAGTTATTTAGTGGGACTTCCTAGAAATAAATCCATTCATGGATACTCAATAGGTATAACATTCTTTGATAGATGTATATTGGGATACCAACTCTAAAAAGGAGTCTCGGTCCTGACTCGAGTATAACCTAGTACACAAAAATTGGCCTTACTGTGATCATGGTCTGACACTCCCATATAATATAATTATGAATGATCACATTTTTTTAAATAAATTATGAAGCATTTGAATATATGATTAAAATGACTATCCTAGGCTAAAACTAACATGTCTTAGATAGAACATAATTTGTGAAGATTTAGACATCGAGAAATGATTATATGGATTTTCCAAATTGATTATCGATGCTCACAATATTTTTTTGGGTTTAAGAAATTACATCATCAATAGGATAATATAAAAACCATGGAATGAACTATTTTGAAATAAATGGGAAATTTATTTATTTGTTGAGGTTTTATTGGAATAATTAGTGAAATGTATTCTAATTATAAATTTTCAAGGATGCCTATCATATTTATTTTTTAAATAATACTAATTTGGTTTTATGAAAGGAAAACCTATATATTGGGTTTAAACCCCTCATGTCTGGAAAGGCCCTGAGATATGAACCCCGGACATAAGTACGATACGCTTTCAACACCAATAAAATTCTCTAGTAAATGTTCAATTATTTTTAGTTAATCAATTTTATGAATAAATATTAATTAATAAATTTTTTGTTACTTTTTTTATAAAATAATTTATTAACCATAGTGGCTTTAAAGAGTAGTTAGAAACAAATGTAAATACTTTTCACTCTTTTGTGGGACTTACGATATGTTAATAATGTATTTTAGTGCTTCAGGTATCAATGTTAATTAAATGGATATCCATTTTATGACTTAATGGAGAAATGATAAATTGAACTAAGAACAAAAAAATGTTAAATTATTGTTTATAAAATAAAATAAGTCATTTATGTATACTTACATATATTCACATGTAGCATAATAATTACCCAACATTATTAAAATTATAAAAAAATATTTTCCATATATCATTTTTTTGAATTGATGGTATTATAAGTCATTGTACATTAATAGAGTTGAGGCCCTAAAATTTCCATAAAAAATTTACTTTTTTATTATTGATGATCTCAATAACTCCCTTAAAATATTTATGCATTTCCACCATATATGTATCATTTCATGTCACTAATGTTATCCTACACAATGTCCTAATTATATATTTTTCCATGTAACCCCATTATCTCTTTTCTAGATGATGTTTTATGAACCCTTGTTAATATTTTTGATTTCAAAATAAGATATATCATATAGTATATTATAATGATTTAATTTAATTTGTGAGGATTCAATTTTGTTTATGTTCTGGATAATGTGCCCCCCCCCCCCCAAATTCTATATTAAGAACATTGTATTCTGTAGCGTGTATGACACGCAACACCACGAGAATAAGGGATTATAATATCCAAATATGTTAAAATATATTTACAAATTTCTAATATAAAAAATATATGATATATCTTGTAATGCATTCCATACTGATTTATCTTCCATTGCATGTAATGGTGAGTTTCTTTGATAGTTTACATTACAATTTTTGATGAGTTTCACAAAACAGCAATATATTACATAAATATTATTATTTAATATAATTAGACATTAAATAGACATTAAAATAGATTTTATGTGTAATAAAATCAATCTTATTAAAATAAATGCTCTATTGAAATATATTATGAATTCATTGGAAATAAATTTATTAGAAATTAATATAAATCCAATTGTATGTTATGGAAATGTTGTTATTATTCAAATGGTTTTTTTGTCTAGAAAATTAAATTAATTACTGTGAGATAAATATAATAATTAAATATATATGTTGTATATTCAATAAATTTTCATATTCATCCAATAGTTCTAATTAAAATAAGATAATAATAAATCTAGTTTTATGTTTAACAATTTTTTTTCTAAAAGTAAATTTTAATACCTTTTAAGGAAAAACCAATTTTAAATCGAATTTTAGGAACTTTTATAAATTTATATTTCCAAATGGACTACATTTTTTAATTAGTTACATAAAAAAAAGTTATTCTGAAATATTTATATTATTTTGAAGTTTAATTTTTTGATGAATCCTGAAAAATAATGAATTTAAATAAAAAATTGATTTTTTATCTAATATATTTATATAGTGATATATTATGTTTTCTGCTGTTTTTAAATTAAAATTTTTTAAATTATGAACATATTAGTCCCATTAAGTTCATTTGTGTAAATTTCACTTTGTGATTGACTATAAAAACATATGAAACTAGTGAACATTTTTACTTCAAAACCCCGAATTTACATCCCAGCTGTGAGATTAAATTTGAACAAATTTCATATAATTATTTTTTTAGAATTATAAAAAATATTTTGAATATTAATAACCCATATAATTTAATATTTAAAATTAGTTCAACTTTTTTTCACCAAAATATTAGTGAAAGTGATTATAATTTATTTCACCAATTAAGTGAAAAATTAGCGTAACAATGGATTAAACCATAAACATAATGGAGAATTGACATATATATTTTCCAAAAAAACATATTATGGATTTATTTACACAATAAAATATATTTAAAATTAACTAGTTGAATATATATTTTATTTAAGAAATGAAAAATGTAGGTGGAATTCCCTTTTAAAATTATTACAAGATTCCCACTCCTCCACAATAAAAAGCAGTCACTCCCCAAATTATTCACACCTATAAAGCCCATTATTTCTGCAAAAATATGATAAAATAATCTTTAAATATCCCTAAAATAATCTTATAATCCTCTAATTATGATGAAAGAAAACCCAGGATGTGCTTTGGTGCAAACCAAAAGGACTTACCGAATAAGAGGTAACATCCTTCCTCAAAGAATTCTGAGTTATTTGATTCTCCACATCCACATATATTCTTATTTCATGATTATATTGTGAAATATGTTTCAAAAATATATTGATATGTTTTAATTATAATATTTATACCTACACCTACACACACATCCATCTAATATTATAGAAACATAATATTCTGTGTTTGGTAAACTAACACCTTGCAAAATGTTGTCATTCCTTTTATCATTTTCCACCTCTCATGTTGGGGAATTGTGTTGGAAACTATTTTTATATATTATATATATTAAAATTTTAATATGATTATGTTTTTATATTTTTTATATTAGAAATTTCTTTTTTTCATTCTGTGGGAATACTATTCTATCATCTGCATAAGTGTGGACTACCACCACCAACATGTGATGTGATTAAATCACACTATAAACAATACCTACAGATGATGGTTTTAATAAATGTATGTGAAATATATGAAACAAATATTATACTATAATTATAGTATACATATATATATTATTTATTTTCCATTTCTTTAAATATGAAAAATAAATGAATGTAACTCTAATGGGTATGTGCTGCCATCTATCTCTATAAATGGTGCATTTCATTTGTTATCTCAAAATATTATGGATTATTGTAAATAAATATAATATATATAAATATATATATATGATATTTATAAAATAACTAAATTATATAAGTGATTAAATCATTTTCTAATTAATAATAAGAACACATAACAAGTTAAAACCCACTTAATAAACAAGGCAATTAACACCCAGAATAGTTATAAAATGAATGATTATTAATAAATAAGTAATAAGATATTATAAAATTTAATATATGATATTTTAAATAATATCAGGATCATTTATATTTAATTTTATCGTTTAAAACCCTTATACATGATTCTAAAAGACGTTCACCCCAAAAGAAACCTCATACTAAGATATTTTCATCTCTATTTTTATCTGTGGGGATAACTGATACATTTAACACTTATATATTTTTGTTGTTTAAATACTAGCCCTTTTTATATATTAAATCATTAATTTTATTATATTCCTTTTGGTTCGAATTTCAATTTGAAATATGTAACCTAATGTTATATGAATTGAATGTTAATAAGTGGTAACAAATTTAATAACCAGATTTCTTTTCATTCAGATATATTACTTCCTCATTGTCAATAATATTATATAATTATATTTGTAATCATATTATTTCTATATATAGTATTATTTCAACTTGTTTTGTAAGGATTTAAAATTTACACACATAATCAATTCATTTATTAATTCTCATATCAATATTATGGTCATTTCAGGGGTTTACATCATAATCTCATTTGTGTTCGGGATTTTTTACACATTCATTTTCCAAAACAGAACATAATTGTATAATTATTTAATAAATCATTTCATTTTTATATCATAAGATTATTCAGGACCTTTTTGTTTGTAATTTTATCTTTTTAAACAATATGGTACAAATAATTATATAAAAAATCATTTTAGGAAAACCTGACATCATTTACCTCATTATTTGAAGAATATATTTTCATCAAAAAACCTTTTTTCTAAAAGGGTTTTAATTTTTTTACATTTAATAAATAATTTATTAAATTAATTTTTACCCTTTTGACTTTTAATTTTTTATCAAAGAAATAATATTGTCTCTTTCCAAAAAATTAATATTTCTAACTATTCTACTGTTTAAAAGTAATGTTCATTTTACCATGTATGTCTAATTTGAATTTACCACCCATCATTACTTATGATAATCCATTTCAAGTATAAAATGTTAATTTTTATATGAAATTTATAGAAGAAATATTTTCAAATAAAATGATTGTAAAAAAAATTAGAATAAAAAGGTTATCTTCCTCAGAAATAATTTTAAACAATAATTTTATAGTATTTTCATTCATCTAAGAAAAAAATTGTTTTTATCGCATATTAGATATGATGTTTTGAGAATATCTATATCATTATTTTTCATGTTTTATGGTTTCATAGACCAAGGATGATATTCAAATTCATTACATTGATTTATTTTAGACCCCTTTGAATATTTAATTGTATATGGTCATTTAAAAATGAATTTCCATAAATTACCCATATCATTTATCATGGATATGTTTATTTCCAAAAACATATATAATATTTCCATAAAATGTTCACATTCATAGTTATTTGATTTATTGGGGAAATATTGATAAATTTGTATCCTTTACTACATATATATATATATATTATAAGGTAATTTTTTTATTCTAATTGATTATTAGATATATGAGGAATTATTTGAACATACACTATAGGGGGTAGGGACAGGTTGATGAAAGACCTATGGGTTGAGGATTGGATAATGGAATACCTACAGTTTGGGGACTATTTAATATAAGATATATGATGTGTATGTAGTCTTATAAGATGAAATATGTTGGTTAAAATCGCTTTGAGTTCGATTCCATTTAGAATAGATGTGTTTCTACCCACATGTGTAAACCATCATGTTAATGGTCTTTAAGGTATAAGTTTTTATTCTAGATACATTGTGTCCAACAATTATGCTTTTCCTTTATTGATAATTCATTTTTCATTACAATCCATGATATTCTTTCAATGACATTATCATTTCATTCACATTAATTATAAATTTATTAATTCAATGGAATGTGTTTTCAGTTTCTTATCATTCCATATTGATTATGCCTTTTCTAGTTAATTAAATTCCATGTGTTTCGAGTTATGTACATTTCCATACTATATTTTCACTTCCTTTTAAATATAATAATTAAATAAAATGTTTTCTTAATTATTTACCATTCGATATTGATTATTTTAATTCATTCATTATTACCTCTACTATATTAATCCCTTTCTGAGCATCTGAGATCACAATTATTATGTTTCATTATAAAGGACTCCATAAATCTTACTGAAAAAGATATGCACTGATACACTAATGGATAAACGTTTTATCCTTGAACAAAAGAAGTAAATTATTTTGTAATTAGTGTGTTAATTTTTAAGACAATACCCATGTATATATCTATTTTACCAAAAATTCTAAACTCTTCATTATGCGAAGATTTGATTCCATGGAATAATTCCAATGTAATTATAGTAGACACCAGCTCTGGGCTATTTTAGGTTTATTCTCTATATAAATCAACATAGAAATTTACAATTTCTATATGATGATAATATGACAATAAATTAGATCCTCTTTTTATTGTCTTTTAACATTCTTATCACCTATAATTGCATCTAAACCTTAGATCAGATACTAACCGTAATACATAAAATCATGAATCAATAATTATTACATTATTTATAAAATGGATCTCACCATAATATCATTTTATGATCTTTTCATTTTACATTTATAGAAGATTTAGGGAGAAATTATATAATAATGTAGAAAGATTCAAATATTTATCATTTTCCTAAAAAACATAAATATAAAATTACACTTGTTTTTCAATGAGAAACTTATGGTTCATTTATGGTGAGTCACCATACCATAAATAATGAATTCATTAATTTTTCTATAAATCTGTAGATTCGATGAATACCATTTGAAAATAAAATATGAGAAAAAAAATCAATGGATATAAAAATAATTTAATCTCAATTACTAAAAAATAAAAAAAGAAAACTCAAGAGGAATTTTATCCTTTTTTAAATACTATAATAATATTAATAAAAAAAATTCACTAGTAAATATCAATACATTAAAAAATAGATCATTTAAAACACATTATATTGAATATAAATCTTGATTCGTAAGGTACATCATGAATAGTTTCTTTTAAAATCATTCCTTTCACAATAATACATTCTTTCCCTCAAGAAATAAAAATATTTCATTAGAAAATATTTCCTCAATCAAAATATTGGAATCTAAGATAATCATATTGTTAACCTATGTTCACTGGTTTTTAAAACATTTTATAATAAATTATTCCTAGAAGATTCCATAGTTTTAAACTACCCTTTTAACTCCATCATATAATTCCATAAAATACTAATAGTTACCGATTCCCTGGGAGAGCAATATCAAGATCACCTATCATCATTAGATATTTGATTCGAACATTACCTCATATATATTTATCATTTATTTTTTCATGAATAAATCTTTTAAAATATTTCACATTTTTGGATCGAAATATAGATGTATATTAGATGGAACAATACTTGGGGGGTGAATTGTATATTTAAAAACATTGTATTTAAACACTTAAAAAAGAACATAGATTAAGAGGGAATAAAATAATACAATTCAAAATCAATACAATAGACCATAAAGGTCTTTAATCTAATGGAAATACTATGATATAATACTACAAGTGTTGTAAAAAAAATTATTTTAAGTGAACACAATTATCAGAGTAATAAAAATTTTAACGATTCTACCACATAGCATATAGAGTCTCTTAATGAATCATAATTGACATAGTTACAGTGGAATTGAATATTAAATGAAAGGGGAAACAATACAATTACATTTCTAGTTAAAATAGAATCTAAAATGTACAAGTATTACAATTATTTTATCCTAAATAAAATGGTATCCTTTCACCTAGGATAGAAGGTATGTCTTACCACTACATCGATAATCCCTCAATACGATGACCAGTATGACTATCTTCCAATACCTAGATGTCCTCGATTAAGAAGGTAATCAGAACCTTTGATCTTCAAGAAATTGAATTCCCTCAATACAATGATTAGATGAACTTATTCCTATCCCTAGAATCCCTCAGTTCTTTCCACAATGATCGGTCACAAAACATATCAACAAAAAACATATATAAATACAAGAACATGGAACATGTTGTTCACTTATTATAGCTTCAAGGATTTCACACGAAGCAAGATAGAGTCCACATCATATCTCTATAGAACATGAGAGAAGAAAAAGTAATGTATTATGGTTTTGGGTGACCTCCTGGTTATATGCATCATCTTCCAACGGTCAGATTTTCTCCAATGATCATGCTTCTCCAAAAACACTCATGGGGACTTGGAAAAATAGAATTACAATAGTAAAAAGAAAATAGAATACACAAATTCATTTTGATTGGTAAATAACCAACTCAATGGCATCATTTTAGTTGTTTGTACCAAGGAATAAAACAATGATTAAGAGATACATGCAATCAATATTGAAGTTATGACAAAAATTTAATACATTTCATAAGTGGAATATGTAACTTGTTTGTTATGTTCTTCATGACCATGAATATCGATTGCAAAATATAACCTGGTTATGATTCTTCACCTGATTGTGATACATGATATTCAATCTGTTTTTGATACATAATAGCAGTATGGTGTATAACCAAGTGGTGATACATACCCTGGTTATGATATCATGATCATGATTACGATTCTGAACTTAACTTGGTTACGATGCATGAAACATGAGATTACGATACTATACATATCATGATTGCAATAAATGGTTACGATTTAGTACATAACCTGGTTATGATGCATATTTATGATGAGGTACATATCCTGGTTATAGTTTCAAAATATAATGCAATACTCAGTCAGGTTACAGTTCCTTATTATATTACAATACACAGTCAGGTTACGATTCCTAATTACGATACAGTGCATATTCTAGTTACGATTTATAATAGCATATAAAACAATGTGTTTGAACAAAAAACATGAAATTCATAAGGATATATTAAACATGAAGAACAAAGTAATATATTACAATTGTTAAGACAAGATACATAATAAATAATATATATGATCACGATATGTGAGATTTTGGATTTCCAAAACAAATTATTGAATGAAATGTCGAAACTAGTTTTGACTCAATGATATGAACCTTTTTGGAAAGCACCAAAAAACAAAAATAGATAGAATAAAAAAAATAAAAACATATCTCCTCCAAAGATTAATAACTCTATTGAATACAACTAAATCCACCTGTGGTTTAAACAACTATCAAGGGATCATATTTTCCATACTTTTTCTTGTGACATTCTCCCCTTAATCAGACATCCATAATAAACATTCTTTTCAAATCCATTCTCCCCCTTTGTGATTTTTAAATAGAATAACGGATAGAATTTATTTCCAAAAAAAGTTAGAGAAACAATGTACGAAACAATAAATGTTAAATAAATAAAAATTTAATAACAAAAAGATTTCAACTATCATTCTTTTCCTTTTTTTCAAAATATTAAACAACAAGAGTTTCATATTCTTGAACTCTTTTGTATACTCTATGATCCTATCAAGGGATTCTCGTTATGCCTTTATTTTGACATCCTTTTTGGAAATAATATTTTCTTACATCTAAAGTCAATCGTCAAGAAGTTGACTAACAACTTCTTGAGCTTTATGTCTTGCTTCTTGGTAATTGAAATCATCAAATATGAGGTTGTAGGGTTTCTCAAGTGCAAAAAATCTATTTGATATTGAAAAAAACTCATTACTCTCATCTTCAAAATCTTCCCTTAAAACCCCAATTGCTTCTTAAGATATTCTTTTTGAGGTACAAGGTGTTTGATATTCTTGAAGCATATTATTCAAATCATCAATATGCTTTAGATAGAGAGAGTTGAGTTTGTTTACCCGATGTACCAATTCTTACAGCTTCTCCAAATGGTTCATAAGACACTAATCAACATTATAATACAACATGAAAACCTTATTTCAAGACTTAATGTGCTCAACAGAACATTCCTTGAAAATTTTGAACACGCCTTCAAGACATAGAAACTTATCCATAAAAACCTTGATAGAAACTATACTATCATTATGGGCCTTAGAAATAATTTTTAATATGGCCACAACTTTTGTAGTAAATGGTAAAAGCTTCTCCAGTCTATTTAAATCTAGTTCAATGTACTGAAACCCATTCACAGTGATTGACCTTTCAGAATCTGTGTCATTAGAGAATTTTGGAATACCACCAAAATGAGTATCAATAATGACTACTTGAGTCGGCTGATTCTGATTATTATCGGATTATTCCTCTTCATATTCATATTCATATTCTTATTTATTTGAAATCTGAATCAATCTCTTTGAAGAATCCTTTTGAGACACTATATTTGAGGGAAGCTGATCTAGAGAAGGATAAACAAAAGATGGTACTTCGGATTACATTGTGGTATTATTTATCATGTTTTTATTGTATTTTTCTTTGACTTATAATTCCTCATGTTCATGTTATTCCTGATCACATTCTTCTTGACATTTTTCATCTTGTCATTCTTCATGTTCTTTTGAAAGAGATTGTGTAGTCGATTATTCAGAAACTTGTTTCCCCATTCCTTTCCCTCTTGAAACCGATTGATATTTACCAGATGGCTCACTTGTTTCAATTTTAGATATTAATTTCTAATCAATTCCTAGTAGACAATCAATATTAATAGAATCATAATTTATTTTCCTCAATATATTCTTTCTATCTTCTTCTTTAAAAGTCACAATATACATTACATTTAATTCTAAAGCAACGTTCAGATCCAATCCAAACTGAGGATCCCCTTCTATAATTTCTTTCGTTTTCTTCCTCCACTCAACAATAACATCATCAAATAAAACTTTTGGCTTCTTTGAGAGTTTTGGAGTTTTATCCTTAACATCCTTTCATTTGTTCTAAGATTAAATTGATGGCATAGAAGGTTTCTCACAACCTTCAGCATCATCCTTTTCTTTCTCAGCATCCAGATCTCTCTCAAACTTGTTCAATTAAGAGTTGAAAGGTAATTTGAGACTTCTTACCATATCCTTACAAATAAATATATCGTTGGAGAATGATAGATCTGAGTTAATTTAAATATTACACAAACTCAAGAATACATTCAGAAACATACTGATAATAAATTGAAACATGATCAGCGTTGAATTTATACCACTGGGTTTGATTAGCATAATTGTTTTGATAATAAACTCCATAAGGTTAAACTTCCTCTTTTTGATCTACTATTCAAGCACATACACATCGAAAACATTCAATGTTTCTTTATCACCTTTTCTTGGCACCAAAAACACTTGAATCCTATGGGCCACGAGTCTATTATCTCTTGATAGATGACTCACTTTACTTTTGTCCTCATGTATTTCAAAAAGAGTCTCTTAGGGTTTATACCTATCAAAGGTTCCATCAGCATTCGGTAACATATGAGAAGGACTTAATGCATCTTCCTCAAATGAAACATCTAAAAACATTGCTTCCTATTTTGAAGAGGTTGTATATGTCTCGTCATACATCATAAAATATATCATAAGATCATTATCTATCTCTACTAATTCCTATCATTGTAACACTTCACCATGATAGAAAAGATCCTAATCAGAACTCGGTCTTTCTAGAAAAATTTATTCACAGCCTTGAAAACATATTATTCATTTCAAAAAATAATCAAATAACTCGTAAAAATCATTGGAGACCAACCATTCACTACAAAAAGTCATGGAAGAGAAATAATTTGGAGTCATTTCTTTCAGAGATGAAACAGAAGACTGCGACATGAAAGACTAACACACACACTAAAGAACCTACTAATAATGAAATCTGAGAAGTTCTCTAATTATGAAAACTAGGTTAACAATCGTTAGAACTTTTCTGACAATTTATAGATCATCCTGACATGGTAGAAAACACAGATGAAATCTATGTGGGATATATTCCATTAAAAATAATTTATGTTCAGTATTATATCTAATAGATCTAATGGTCAAGAATAATTTTGAACTCTTGAGGATTTAGTTAAAATAAAATCGTATTTTGAGTGAAACTGATTTACAAGTAAAAGAAAGAAATTAGAAACAACCATTAAAACAACCAAGTTAATGTTATAAAAATGAGCCTATCAGAGTTATAGGTTAGATATTATGGTTTCGGTATATTGTTCTTAACAAAACAAACAAATAACAATAAAAATTATAAAACTGATAAAATTAAATAGTCTGGTACCAATTATTTAGAATTGAAAGAATAATCCACAACAATTGTCCAGTACCGATATTGATTTTTCTATACCGAAAAGGTAATCCAATACCAATTGTTCGATACTGAAAAACTAATCAATTATTGATAGTTTATATCTATGATTCAATATCGATAGTCTAAAACTAGTATTGAAAAATTTGGAAACTGAAAGATAAAACTGACTAAATTCAGAAACCTATAAAAGAAAACATCAAGAGTAAAACCAATTATCTATAAAACAATTGTTGAAGCCCATAAAATGTGAAATAAAAAGTGGAATGGATAAAATTTAAAACAAAAATTGAAACATATAATCAATAGGACAAAATATGAAACCGATAAACTCCAAAACAAAAAGTGAAAATGTTAAACTGTAAAACAAATAGTGAAACTGATAAACTGTAAAATAGAAAGTGAAACTGATAAACTGTAAAACAAAAATTGAAACCGATAAACTATAAAACAAAAAATTTAACTGAAAAAATTTAAAACAAAATGTGTAACCAAAATGTATACTCCCACATTGAAAAATGAGTTACTCAATGTTAGGAGATGGATAAAACAAGAAATAGATTTGAATGATTCCTTTACAGTGATCATTCATAGATTCTATTTAATGTATTCATATCTAATAGAAGATGGTCATTTTGAAAAAATGTCAGCATGTTTTTCTTGCATTTCGATGAATTATAAAACAATAACTCCTTTTTTATTGTGATCCCTAAGAATGTGATGCCTAATATCTATGTGTTTTTCATGTGAGTTATGTGACGAATTTTTACTCAATGGAACTAGTATTTTCACCTAGTATTTGAGTTTTTGAGAAACTCATTCCATAGTTAGTGAGTGTCTGTTTCATCCACAACACCCGAGCACAACAACATCTAGATACTACATATTATGCTTTAGTAGTGGAGAGTGTAACTGAGTGTTGTTTCTTTCATGGCCCAGAAACCAAAGAATCTCTTAAAAATGACATGTTCCAGATGTACTATTTCTATCTATTCTAAATCCACCAAAATCAGCATCTGAAAAACTTTTCAAAACAATATCATTTCCAGAAGAATAGAATATTCCAAAATCCATAGTCCCCTTCAAGTATCTAAAATTTATTTTCACTTCATTTAATTTAGATTCTATTGGATTATATTGGCATCTTGCACCTAAGCATACTGAAAACATTAATTTTGTATGACTAGACATTAAATATAACAAACTCTCTATCAAACCTCAAAATGTTTTTTTATCCACTGATTTCCCAGCTTCACCAAGACCAAGTGTATTTGTGGTAAAAATTGGAGTGCTAATAATTTTAGAATTTTCATATCCAAGTATGACATAGATATACTTATTTTTGGATACATTGGATCCTACTGATTTTTGAGTTATTTGAACACCTAAAAATAGTGTTAACTCACCCATCATAATCATTTAAAACTCACATTTTATTAGATTCACAAAATAATTAGTTAATTATTACTGAGATTAGTTTATTATAATGTCATCAACATATATTTGAACAATAAAAACTACTTTTTTCCATTTTTATAAAAAGAGATGGGACAAAAGTACCTTTTGGATAATTTTTTGGTAAAATAAAACTTGCGAGTCTATCATACCATGCTCTTGGGGCTTATTTAAGTCCATAAAAAACAATGGAAATTTTAAAAACTTGATGAGGATGATTTGGATATACCAAACGAGGGGGTTGATAAACAAAAACATCTTCTTGAACAAAACCATTAAGAAATGTATAGTTTACATCGATTTGAGAATGATTGAAATTGATGTATGCTACAAAGGATAATAGAATTCGAATAGATTCTATTCTAGCTACCAAACCATGGGTTTCATCAAATTCAATTCCATCTTGTTGACTATACCCATTAAAAGAAAGTTGTTCTTTATTTCTTACTATGACTCAATGTTCATCACATTTGTTTTTGAAAACCCATTTCACACAAATTATAGTTGTTTTTTAGGGCTTTCAACCAAGGTCCATACTTGATTCTTTTCAAATTCATTTAGTTAATCGTGTATTGCCTTAATAAAATCTTTACCACTTAAGGCTTCATTCAAAGATTTAGGTTCATATTGAGTAATAAAGGAAAGATGATTTACTTCATTTCTCAAGGAATTTATTGTCCTTAAATGTTTATTTACATCTCCAATTATATAATAACTAGCATGATTCTTATGAAACAATTGATTCAGTTTTTTTAAAACATGCTCATCAACATTTGATGTAATGTCTTCTAGGGTGAATGTTTTAGAAACATTTTCATGAGAATTTTCCTTTTTATAATAGTTTTCAGTCAAAGGATGATAATCCGTTTGTGAAAATACATCATTTGATGTAGGTATAGATTTTCTTAAAACAAAGGGTTTAGTTTCATAAAATTTTGCATGCACTATTTCTTCAACAGTACATGAGTTTTTATTGAAAACCCTTTAAGCTTTAGGAGTTTTGGAATAAACTTGAAATATTCATTCATCGTATTGGGGTGCAAACCTATGTAAATTTTATTTTTTATTCAATATGAATACTTTTCATCCAAAAAATATGAAGAATGAAACATTAGTTTTTGGGATAGTCCATAATTCATCAGGTGTTTTATTAATAAATGGTCTAGTTAAAACTCAATTTATAGTACAACATGTAATATTAACATCTTTATACCATAAATGATTATCAATTCAGTATTCACCCAACATGATTCTTCTTATTTCCATAGAATATGATTCCTTTTTTCAACAACACCATGTTGATGAGGGGTTCTTGGAGCATAATATTTGTGAGTAATACCTTTATTACTACAAAAGGATTCAAAATATGAATTTTGAAATTCTCCACCATGAGCATTATTTATAGTTATCAGTGGTAGGTTTTCTCATTTTTAACAAGGGATCTAAAATATCTAAAATAGTAAAAGGATTTATATTTCTTTTCTAGAAAATAGACCCATGTAAATCTATTATAGCCATAAAATAAAACAGATACACGGTATTTTCCTCTGATGCTTTCAGTTTGTGTAGGACCAAAGAGATCAATGTGAACTAATTATAATGCATTATAAGTTAAAACTTAATTGATTTATTTTAAGCTATTTTCTGTTTCTTTCCATATTTACAAGGGTCACAATTCATTGAAGAATCAAACATATGATTTGGTAGATCCCTAACAATTATATTCCTTTAAAGTTTACAAAGGTTCCTTAGGTTTCCGTGTCCTAAACTTTTATTCCATAACAATTATTGGTCTTTCATTAAACTTAATCAAGGTATGTCTTGGCTTCTATGGTCTTCTATGTTGATTGTGTATACATTCTCTTACTTTTGGGAAGAATGAATTAATTCATCCTTGTAATTGTGAACTAAACATTTATCATTCCTAAAATTAACATGTTATCCTTCATCACATAATTGACTTATTCTTATAAGGTTTTCCTTAAGACCATTGACAAACAAAACATTTGAAATTAATACTTTTCCTAACAGAACAATATTAACTATACAAATGATCTTTCCCTGACCAATATCTCTGATGGTCACTCTTCGACCTATTATTTCAATAATCTTTTCAAATAAATCATTGTTACCCATCATGTGTTGAGAACAAACACAATCCATATACCAAATGTTCTTGTTGTTCGTACACATATTATTTTACTAAAAAAGAAATAATTAGCTTTTTGGAACCCAATCTTGTTTGGATCCATAAATGTTATTTAATAGAATTTTGGGAATCCAATTTCGTTTTGAAAAATGATATTTTTAAAATCCCAAAGATTGTGTTTTATTAAGAGAACAACATCTTTCCCAATTTCCACCACAATGAAATTTCGTACAAAATGGGGCACTATGTGGAACAAAATATTTATTACTAAAAATGGGTTTTGAGTAAGTGTATCCAAATCCAGATGTATTCCTTAAAGAACTAATTTGAGAATACATCTTATGAAAGTTTTCTATATAACTGGTAAAGTTTGATAAATATTTCATAAAAGAATAGATTTCATATTTTAGTCTAATGACTAGATTATCATTCACCCAAGAAATTGTTTTGCAATTTTTTTTCGTTTTATAAGAACACTTCATAAAAACAATTTTCTCAAGGTCTTTTGAAATTTTATATTTCTCAAAACATACTTCCATAATATAATTTAAGTTATTTAAAAATTATAGTGTTTTATTAGGAAGATCTTTTGACAGATTTGGTACTTCTTTTGTAATAATAGATATTCTAGAATTTTTCATTATCATGATTTTTCTTGAGTTTTTAATTTTCATTCTCAATTAATTTGGAAAATCTGGAAACATCTTCGATTAAAGGTAAATATTATTCCATTGAGGGAGATTATTTATCTGAGGAGTAAGAATGTTTCCTATCACCATAATTTCCATTTAAATATACATTTTTCAGGGATTCAACATTGTGTACCTTAGCCATGTAGAAATTATTTTCAATTGGTAGTCTGTCTATGAGTCCTGTGTTTCTCTAACCAGAGGATTCATAATATGAGGATTCTTCTGATGAATCACCACCACTTTCTCTCCAAATGACATTTTCTTTCAAAATGTTTTTTGTCTTTTCTTTGAAATACTTTTTCTTTTTTCATTATGAATATTTATACTTTATACCTTTTTGTAAAGAACAATCTATTCTAGTATGACCTACTATTTTGCATTTATAATAGGTGACCTCATAATCATTCTTATCAGTTTAATACTTTTTTTATTTGTAATTGAATGTCTTGTTTTCCATCAATATCAGTCATCCTTTGAGAAAGTTTTTCTAACTCGTTATATGAGTGATCACTATCACTTGATTTAGATTTAACAACAGCTTTCTTAGATTTGGATCTTGTTATCCTTTTGGTGTCTTAGCCTTAGTAGTAGTAAAAGTCACACTCACATTACCATTATTCTTCTTATAAAAATAAACATTTCTTTTCATTCAAGTCTCTTCTTGAAGTAGAGTGCCAAATAACTCGTCAAGAGTGATTTGAGTTACTTTTCTGTTCTCTATAATAGATGTTATTTTTTATTCCCACTCATAAGGCATAATATCAATAATATTGTCTATAAGTGCTTCATCATCCAGACCTTTCTTTCCTATATATTCTAGACTATTAATGATTGTCAAAAACCTTTGTTGCACATTTCATACTGGTTATCCATTAGTAAAAAAGAATCCTAGGATATTATACTCGAAGCGTTGCGTTTCTTGTTTTAGTTACTTTAGATGTACCAAAATGTGTGAATTCCAATTTCTTCTAGGTACAATTGGCATCTTTACAAGAATATATCTGACTATAAGTATTTCTGGTAAAGGAATGTAACAAAGTATTACATACCTTGTAATTTAGTTGATATTCATGTTTCTCGTGATTGGTGAAGGAACAGACTTCCTTGTTTGGGATTTTATAACCTCCAGTTAGCATGATAAATTTTGTACACTCCTATACTAAAATAAAATGTATTTATATGATCAATCCAATACACATAATCAATCCCATAAAATATAGGTGGTATAGTTGGATTTATATTTTCAATTGATCTAATACTCATTCTTGTCGACATATAATACAAAACTTTCCACTCCAAATGTTATTTTAATAAGTAAGTATAAACAAAATATTTGTAAAAGAAATACAATTGTATTTTGCAGTGAAATAAATCAAGTAATACAAAATAGTGGAAACCTTCCTCCGATACCAATTTTTGGATCAAAATATAGATTTATATTAGATGGCACATTAGAAGAGGGGGCGGGGGGTTATATGTTTAAAACATTGTATTTAAACACATAATAATGTACTTAGTTTAAGTTGTCTTAAACTAATACAATTCACAATCAATACAACAGACCAAAAAGGTCTTGTATTCCATGGAAATACTACGATGTAATAATATATGTACTGTAAAAAAATTGCATTTTAATTGAATAAAATTATCAAATTAAAACAAATGTTGATTATTCTACCATATAGCGTATAAAATAACTTAATACAATATGAATCATAATTTAAAAAAATTCAATTGAATTGAATATGAAATGAAAGGGGAAACAATATAATTCCCCTTCTAATAAAAATAGCTTCAGAAATGTAAAAGTATTACAATTATTTTAACCAAACGAGAAGGGTATCCTTTCACCTAGGATAGATGGTTTGTCTTATCGCCACCTTGGTAATCCCTTGATGTGATGATCAGTATGGTTGTATTCCTATCCCCATAAGTCCTCGATTAATAACTTAATCATCCCCTCTGTCCTTCAAGTAATTCAATGCCCTCGATTCGTTGATCGGTTTCACATCTTCCAATACCCGATAGCCGAAGATCGTTACCACAATAATCGGTCACACAATTCGGAAATGAAACATATATAGAAATAAAAGAACATAGCACAAGCAGTTCACTTCGTGTATCTTCAAAGATTTTGCACGAAGAAACAGATAAGTCACAACATCTCTCTCTATAACTTGATATAGGAAAAGGATATGTATTCTATTTTGAATGACCTCCTATTTATTGGCTTCGTGTTCCAATGGTCATATTTCATCAATCAATCGTATTTCTCCCAAAAAAACTCCAACGTACTTGGACACCTGACATTACAATGGACAAAATAAAACAGAATACATGAAATCGTTTTGATTGGTAAATAAAAAACTCAATGACATCATTTTAGTTATAAAGAAGTAACTACAAATGAATAAAAAATGTATGAGATACATGTAATTGGTATTGATGTTAGTACACTAATGTAATTCATTCCATAAGTTCAAGACTTAACTTTTTTCCTAGGAACATCATGACAATGAATATCGATTAAAACTAACAACCAGGTTACGATTATCAACATGATTATAATAAAAGACATTCAATCTGGTTATGATACATAATTAGAGTATGATATATAACCCGACGATGATAAAAACCCTAGTTACAATATCGTGATCATGATTATGATTCAAAACATAACCTGTTTATGATGCATGATACATGAGATTGTGATACTATACATATCTTGATTACGATACATGGTTACGATGTAGTACATAACCTGGTTACGATGCATAACCTGTTTATGATATTGTGATCATGATTACGATTCATAACATAAATTGGTTACGATGCCTGATACATGATTTTGTGATACTATACTTATTTTGATTATGATACATGGTTAAGATTTAGTACTTAACCTGGTAACAATGCATATTTATGATGTTGTACTTAACCTGGTTACGATTTATTATTATAATGCAATACTCATTCTAGTTACGATTCCTGATTATAATAGATTACACAGTCTATTTATGATTCCAGATTTCGATGTGGTGCATAGCCTGGTTATGATTTTGAAATAGCCTATAAAACAATGTGTACAAACAAAAAACACAACATTCATAAGGATACATTAAATATTAAAAACAAATTACGAGAATAAGATTGTTAAAAAAACATAAATGATAAACAATATATGTGATTAAGATATGTGGGATTTGTGATTTCCAAGACAAATTCTTGAAGGAAATGTCGAAACAAGTTTTTAGTCAACACACATTTCACCCAAAATACAAAGAGAAATAAAATTTAAATGATAGGAAAGGAACATTCCATTTGAGAAAAAATATATATTGAAATATACAGTTCTATTGGATACATGTGATATTAAACAATTCAAGAAAACAATGGGATATGAATGTCCATTTCAAATAAATGAAAACACTTTCAGTAATTCATATAATAAATAATGTATAGGCCGGTGAGAAATTCCACTCATTCGTTATATATTGAAAATAATAAGATTAATTTTTTTAAGAGATTCAAAATGAATCTTTCATTAAATGTTCCTAACATTCCTTATAAAATATTTAAAGATATTTTAAAATGTATTAGAAGAATTCTTTTAAAAATATTTTTTATATAAAGGGCAACATTCTTGGAATATTTTTATGAACAATGAAAGGGATATGAAATATTAAAAAGGAATACATTAAAAAAATGTTTCAATGAAAAATATACTGCAAAATTATTGAATAAATAAACGATGTTGAATAGTTTCACCTTTAATGAAATTGTAATGGAATTTAGTTTTATTAAATTAATTATAAAATAACTTTATAAGGTAGTTTAAAGACCCAAAAAATTAAAACATATGATGAAATTAGCATTAGTAATAAGAAAAAGAAATTGAGATGAGAAATTCCTATCCTTATGTATCATCAAGCTTCATACATTATCTAAATTTTATTTAATAAAACCATACTAAAATTATAAAGACTTAAGAACCCTTTTAATATTCATTAAATTGTAATTATTAATTTTATATTAGTAATTTCAATGTTTTATTTAGTTACTCAAATTGTTAAGATCACATTGGATGTCATGTGGTCCTCCCATTATATACTCCAAAGAAAATTAATGACAATAAATTGTTCAATGTATTTTTATTTAAAATATAACCAATATAATAAACATATAAAATTTTAAAATTTAAACATTTGATAAACTTTTAGAATAAACCATTTTTGTTGATTTCATTATAAGTTTCATAGGGAATGAAATATGTATCTGTGCATGAATGTTGTTTTCATTTTTATAATGGGATTAATAAAATTAAATTAAATAATATTTTTCTTTTCAAAAATCAAAACAGTTTTTAACATTCATATTTATTTATTATTTTGATCCTTATTATCATCCATAATTTGAAAAAAATGAATCAATTCACTTTATGGTGGTGGTACTCCACACATACACATGAGTAAAGTCATCAACATCCAACCAATTTAAACTATAATAAGGTAAGATGTATATTATATTTATAGAGTCATAATGTTTTATTAATTATTATATATATTTATTTTTAATTTTTTTTTAGAATCCATGTGATCTGGTGACAAAAAACAATACGTATCGTTTCGTAGTGCTGGAAGTCTACACATACAAAAGAACAATATTTTATATTATAATAATATTTACTAGAAGATAAACATGGTTTATATCATAATAAAAATAAATTTTAGTACATAGAATATATTTAATTTATAATTTCATAAGGAATTAATGTGATTCTAATTAGGTAAAATAATATATATACATGAAATAGGTATGTTGGGAATTAAACTATCTCCACAGATATCACCCATTGGCATAAACCTAAATCCTTTTTGGATTGGAATTTTTAGAATAAATAAAAATCTAGACAATTTTTACATATTCTTGGGTGCATTTTTCGGTATGTAATTTTCAAGCTAGATTTCATAAATGGTGTGAGAAAGGTAGAAGATGAGTTTTACTTATATAAGTGATCGTAGTTGCATAATTTTTATTTTCAAATAAGATAAATACTATAGTATTAATCATAGGAATGTGGCTCTAAAATAATAAAATTTTAAATATATGATTACAATGGTAAAATTAATTCATCCAAATAAAATTGTGATTATCTTTTGTGGCCTTATAAATTAGACTTTACCTTAATTATACTGATTTACCTTTCACTATGGAAACGCATTTTTAAATTCTTATTATTCATAAATAAAAAAATTAAATGGAATGCATAAATAAATTTTTATCACATAATTAAAAAAAATTAGAATCCATTATTGAAGTTTAAACATTTAAAAAAAATTACATTAATATAAGTGTATAAAACACAATAAGAACATTTTTTGGAGAATTGTGATTTTAACATAAAAATGAACTTACATCAATACAATATATTTTTGTATTACAATTGAAATATATAATATTTTTTTCAAAGAGGTAAAAATTATTAAGAACAAGAAAGAAAATTACATGAGTCTGAAAGAGGGAATTTTATTATAATCTTTAGCAAGGAGAGGGAGGAGATCATCCAGTAACTCATCAGCCCACGTAATGTCCAGGTTGATCCCTTTGTTGGTAAGACCATCTACCACCATATTAGCTTCACGGAAGTCATGGGGGAAATATATCTGATATCAACAAGTGAGTTCAGGTAGTTCTTCCAACTCATAGTAAGGGACAAATATAGGTTTTTGACCCCATTCCAAATTTCTTGAACAATGGTGGTGGAGTCTCTTTCGATCCAGATGTTTTTCCAGCCTTTAGTCTTCACAAAACGGATGGCATGAATGAGAGCCAACATCTCTGCCTCAAGGGAGGAGGTGATCCTGCGACTTCTATAGAAACAACCATGGTAGTGACCTTTATAGTCTCTGAAAATTGTTCCACAAACCGCTGGGCCTGGATTTCCTTTTGAAGCTCCATCAATATTAATTTTGATCCATCCAGGAAGTGGGGATTTCCAGAATACTTCAAGAAATTGTTTTTGAGGAGGAAAAATGCCACCAATCTTTAAAACTTGCAAGATCATGAAGTCACCGATTGAGTTATCGCAGTTAGCTTTCTCGATCGAGGAAGCATCATTAATGGCAATCAAAATTCTCGTATGGCTTGCAATGAGGTTGGGCGAGTGATTATTGTGAATAATGGAATTTCTATCATACCAGATAATGTGTAGGAGTTCTGCCATAGAAGATAAGAATAGATTTTTGACTTGTGGTGAGAAATCAGACTTCACACAATGCATTATAGGGGAAAGAATATTGTCCGAAGAAGGCCACCTGCAGTTAAAAATGTCAGCAATAAAATTCCACATGGAAAAAGATGTACCACAAGATAAAAATAGATGATTTTTATCGTCTCAGTGTTGATGACAGAGAGGGCATTTAGAACAGAGATGAATGCCAAAGGATTGGAGACAATTCTCACTAGGGATGTGATTATGCACCAAGCACCAAATAAGGTAAAGGCTAGTAGGTTTCATCCAGGGTTTCGTAAAATACTTCATCCAAGAAAAATCAGATTCCAAGTTCAAAAAACAATGATTGTAGAAATTTTGAGAGTTTAGAATACCATTGGGAGCGGGTTCCCAAACCAGGAAATCCTCATCAATAGGGAAAGGGTATCCTTCCACCACCTGCGTGATAGAGTCAGGTAGCTCCAAGTCCCTGGTTTGAAATACATCCTTTATAGTGAAATTAATGATATCATGAGAATTATTAGGAGGAATCTTAAAAATAAGAGGGGATCCCATCCAGTTATCCAGCCAGAATAGAATGTAGGAGTCCAGGCTAACCAACCATCTAGAGTTATTCAGGATGCGAAAAAATAATGTTTTGAGGGATAGAGCGAAGATTGAACATAATTTAATTTGCAATTTTTTAACCTCATAAAAAATTTATTTCTAATGAATGTAAGGCAGACAGAGGTATTATTGATCAGTCTCTAGATGAGCCTAGCTTGGAGTGATTCATTGATCAATTTGATAATTTTAATATCAAGGCCACCCTTTTCAAGGGGGTGCAGCAGGTCGACCATGGGATGGTAACAAGTTTCCACTAAATGATTCTAACAGTCCAAACAATATTTTTTATATACGTATTGATTCCCTTGATAAGACGCAGAGGCCATTTTTAGATCATGAGGGAATAAACCAATTTGGAGATGATGGTCGATTTCACAAGGAAAATTCTGCCAGCCATGGACAGGGATTTCCCTCTCCAGGCAGATATTTGGTTAATCACATGATCAACAATACCATTAAGATGAATTTCTTTCGGCCTACCCCAAAAAAATGGGGACTCCCATATTGGTGAAGGGAAAAGAGCCTTCCTTGTTTCCAAGGGTTTCAATAATGTGACCTTTCTGAGAGAGGGGGACAGATTTCCCAAATAAAATAAAGGATTTATTCTAGCTAATGGATTGATCTGAAACTTCCTCATGATGGGATAAGGATTGCTTATGGTTAAAGACTTTCTGTTTACATCCATTAAGGAAAATGATAATGTAATCGGTATAAAGGAGATGAGTCGAGACAGCAAGATTCCCGGACAGAGAAATGGGTTTATGTTTACCTTAATGAGTGAGCGAAGAGAGCAGTCTACTAAGATAGTCTTCCACAATCGCGAAGAGAATGGAAGATAGAGGATCACCTTGGCAGACCCCTTTTGAGCATTTAAAATATCCCTTAGGAGAGTCATTAATAAGAATTGAGATTGTGGAAGAGTTAAAGAGAGAGTTTAACCTACTAATGAAGATATCATTAAATCCAAATGCTTTGAGAACTTTGAAAATGAAAGTCCATTCAATATTATAAAAATCTGTCCTAAAATCATGCTTAATGGAAATGATGCCTCCACGAGAGACATTGTTTAAAGAGTTGTCACATTCCGAAGCAAGGCATATGTAGTCTTGAATGGATCGACCTTTGATGAAACCAAATTGGTTCCAAGAAAATTTTTTGTTACATAATGGGGAAAGGAGATTGGCGAGAAGCTTGATAATAATTTCATAAATGGTGTTAAATATAGTAATGGGTCTAAAAAGATGGATTTCAGATGCATTAGCCACCTTTGTAATTAAGGTGAGGAATTGGGCATTAAGACCATAAGGAAGAGATCCACTGTTAAATAAATATTTAACAAGATTGCAGACATCAATGTGGACAACCTCCTAGTGTTGTTGAAAAAAACCATTATTGAATCAGTTAGGTCCAGGAGCACTCTCAGGGTTTAGACTTAAGACCATAGCTTTGATTTCAGGATCTAGGGGAGAAATTTGGAGAGAGAGATTTTCATCCTCGCTTACCAGCGTCGGGATGATCCCAGTGAGAATATTCTTGTTGATATGATGACCATTAAAAATGGTTTCAAAGTATGTGACAACATGATTAGAAATGGAAGCTTCAGAGGATAGGATATTGGAATTTTCTTTAATAGAAGATAAAGGTCGAGTGGCTTTTCTAATCCTCTATAGGGCATTGTAAAATTTATTGTTTATGTCTACATCCATGAGCCATTTCGTTCTGAAAACCTATCTGCGAAGGTTATCCTTAATGGTTAAAAGGGATTTGAGCTTGAAAAAAAGGTTTATATTAGCTTGGTGGTCTGAGGAAAAATCAGAGTTAGTGGAGGGGAATTGGATATGATTGAGTTCATTATCAAGGATGGAGATTTCTTGGTCAGTATGTTTAGATTTATCAGTACACCAACCCTTGAGACAATATTTAAGATGATTGTGCTTGGTGATACAGGTAAAAACATCATATGGATGACTTATAGAACTCCAACAACTTCGTATGAGATTAGTACAATATTGATCCTCAGACTAGGTGTTATTGAATTTGTAGGTAATACTAGCCTTGGATTTTTTTGAGTGAAAGGTGACGAGAAAAGGATGATGGTTAGAATTAAGTTTAGGTAGATTGGTACTAGAGATGGTGTCCCTAGCATCTAAGATTGGGGTATTCACAAGAGCTCTATCCTGTTTGCTAGCGACTCCCCGATTATAATGCCTATGATACTAAGTAAATTTTGAACCTATGAGATTGACCTCAACCAGATTACAGTCCTCAATAGCAGTTCTAAATTCTCTAAATGATATAAGTGAATGGGATGGTCCCAATTTCTCAGAGGGAGAGAGGATAGAATTGAAATCCCCTATCACCAACCATGGGTCATGCATGGTGTCACCTAAGGAGGAGAGGGCACTCCACAAAGGTGTACGATCCTGATATCTTTTTTTAGCATAAACAAAGGATCAAAATATGTTCATTCTATCATAAAGAAAATCACAAGTAAACATTTACTCAGAGGAGGTAGTAATGTTGACATTTTTCAAAGATTTATGAAAAATAATCCATATAGATTTAACATTAATATCATTAGCAAAATCACCAAGAAAATTATAACCAATGGAAAAGCGGTGAAAAAAAGTCATAGAAAAGTTTATTTTGGTTTCAGAAAGAGAAAAAATTTTGGGTTTATGTGTTGAAACAAGCCTTCTAAGAACCAAAACAGTGTTAGAGTTCACTAGTCCCTGACAATTCAAATAAATCACACCATTAAAACCTTTTTTTGGAGCCTGAGCTCCTTTTTTTGTTTTTTGTATTTATTCGAGCCCGTGTTCCTATTAGATATTCTAAGGTTTGAGGATGCAGCTAATGGGGACTTCATGTCCTGTTTCCTCATAGGAGAAGAAGATACAACATTATTCTCTTTTAAAACATTTAATTATATGGTAGCAACAGGAAGATCCATCGCCATATGGGTATGGGGGTCAGTAGTCAAAGCTGGAGTGACCAGAGTATCTACTATTTCAGTAGACTCGGCCAACATAGGTGCATGTTGCAGTTTGGGATTGAGATCCTGTAATGCCAGTGGTATGGGTGGGAGTGCATGGGGAAGATGAATTCACCTCAATGCAATTATATAAATGATTTTTAACAATTTAGATATTATGTTATATTAAATATATTTCCACATTAAACCATACATTAAAATTTCTTAATTTATCAATAAAAATTGACTATATTACATAAATCTACATTCTAATCATGTCACTCAAACCCAATATTCTAAAATCCTAAAAAATTCATCCCATTTTGTAATTGATATTATTATTCAAAAAATGTAATTTTTTCCAAATTCAAATTTATAAAATTAGGAAATATATATTTTAATTAATCCCATGTACATCATAGATAAACAACTTTGTTAAATAAATTTATTCCTTTTTACTGCAATAATTTATTCATTTATATATAGAACATTAATGATAAGAAGTCCATAATATTAATATGTATAAATATTTTTAGTAGGATTGATTTTATTTGGATTTATTACTTAGGTTTCCAAATATTCAGAATATGTGGACTTGGTTTTTTTATAAAGGTAAATCCAATGGTTTCTTGCAGTTTAATTGCTCTTCCTAATTAAAATAATCCATCACTATTATACCGGCAGTGATTAACCTAGGACATGATGATATTGTGGGATCTTAGGGAATGTTTGGGGATCCTCGATGATATGTGGGTAAATTAATTTCAACAACTTTTAAGGGAAAAAAATTTCATATATTTTTATATAGATTTAGGTTATCGTTCAATGTTACTAGAGTGTAATATTTATGAGTTAATAATTATTATTAATGTATTATTATTTTTTTATTTCTATATTATATTTTTAACTATTTATTTTTTAGTGTGTGTCCATTTTATGGGTGGTTCATGTTATATTCCATTCTAGAATTTTGGGGATGGTTATTTATATTTTTAGCCCGAAATCAATTCGATAAATTGATATTTTTTATCCTAGATCATGTTTCAAGCTCATGGGGATCTGTAAGACACATATCACCTTATGGTGAGGTAGATCATGTGACATTTTAAGTCATCAATGGTCATTTTTTTAAAAAAATGAATCATATAATTATTTTATTTATAAGTTAATTTGAGTATTGATATAAGACCATAAAATATCAAGTTTTGGTTTATGAGAGTTCCTTACCAACTCCTCATATCATGTCAATAATCGAGTTTCTAATGATGGTAGAAAGTCATGTTAGGAATTTGAGATCGATTCTAGTATTTGTTTTAAGATAATTAATGTTTGTTACTACTTATTAGTTTTTTTTGAATAATCCATGTATATATTGGGAACATATAAGTTTCAGGGTGAAACAATGCAAAAAACCAGATGATATTGTTTAGGAGAAACTATATGGCACCCATGCAATCAATAATGCATCCACTTCATGTTTCACATGAAAATACGGTGCACAGTTTCCCAAAAAATGTATCCAAAACATAAATAGGATGTAATTTATTAAATTTTCAATGTTCAAAATCAATAGAAATTGAAATTTTTATGATGGATGTTATTATTATTATTTTATACATAATTGATTGAGTTTTTTTAATTATTTTTTTATTTTGCGAATTGAGATATGAGTTAATGGAGTTTCATTTATAATTTTTTGTATATCATTCATCCTAGAAAGGCCCTTGTAAACTAAGGAGAGTAAATTATAGAGAATATCCTTTAGGATAATACTCTCATTAAACCTATTTTTATTGAATCATTCTTTATGAAAATATATCCTTGGTCCTAGAGGGAAAAAGTGGGAATCTGATTTTGGTGTACCATGCTTATGAATATAATAATAACAACCCATTGGTTTCTTGTGGTGACAAATTACCTAAAAATCTATATTTGAGGTTGCAATGGGTTATGAATTTCCATAATTTTCATAAGACACAATAGTTTTCCAATTCTACCATCTCTGCATATATAATTTAAGGATGTATTTAAAAGATGGGGAGACTATAGTGCATAATATGAGGAAAAAGGGGCTCACCTAGGTAATGTTCAAGAAGTTGTTAAAAGAATAATTCTACCGATAAATGTTGATATTAGTGAAGTAAAATTATTTGGTGACCATAGATAATGTTATTAAATCAGTACTAGAGTATGACACTAGATACCCTTTTTTTCTTAATCATTATCCCAAGATCATCATGATCAACTGTATCAATGTTCAACATTTTGAGATGTGTGTTAATCAATAGATCCAGTAAAGTATTATTCTTGTTTTCTTGATAAATTATATAGAGGTGGTTTAATAAAATGATATAAAATAAATTAATTTAACTTGTGTGGTCCGGATTAGTGGTGACTCTTTTATGAATGTAGGTAGATATAGTTCATCACCACACAGAAATAGGTTATGAGGGGAGGTGTATTAGATTGGTGGTGGGGGAACCCATTTTTCACCATGTTCACCACTATAGGATTCTTCATAGAACATGTAACCGATATATTGTAATGTGGGAAACTAGAACACACCTAGCTAAAGTAAAATTATGTTCCCACGATGTTCCAAAAGTATTGGAATCTATTCTATCTCATGCACTTTTTTAGTGGAGCAACAAATGGATAATAGAGTTGGATCTTCCTTTTATAAATGATCACATGTTCACACTAATTTTTATAAGGTGGAATACCCCATTTTCATGCTTATAAGACATTCACACAGATAAACAGTCTAGATATAGACTAATACAAGGAAATTTTATGTATCTATGAATTTTTTAGATATTTTAATGATGGTCCATAAATAATGAGAGGTAAAATTATTATTATTTAATTTATAATATATATAGTCTTTGATACATGTGCATCGGATTTTCATATATAATAAAATTTGATTGAATCTATTGGTTTGTGGTTAAAACTAATGCTATTTTGAGTGTACCATTTTACACTGTTGTGAATGTGGGGGGATTGTTAACCCCAGTTTCAAGAGTGTAATGTTAAAATTATTTATTTTGAGGTTGGGTTTTCTGCACCTTGATGTAACCATATTTATATCATTACATACAAGTATTATATTATAATGTATATATATATAACATATTTTTATCTTTATAGGGTTTAGTTCATATCACCTAATGGGAACAATCACATCATCCCGAGTGAGTGGGAAACTAGATCTCGGAGGTAAGTCCTTGTTGTTATGCATTTCATCGTGATCTCATGATAGTACTCCAGTTCAATCATACAAGTAATTGATCATAGTAAAATTTTTCATCCTCTTGTGGTGGTGTATTGGTATCCCGAGGTCATCCTACTAGATTTCTCAGTGTTTTTTCTATTGATGGAGGTCGAGTTCTTAATCAGATAACTACCTTGGATGTGACAATTCATTTCCTAATTATATCATATTGAACCATTTTTTTAAAGGATTTTAAAAGCTGGAAAAATTATCTTGTAGTCATGTGATTTATTTTAATGAGTGTATGACCTTAAATTTTACCAATTATCGTTGAAAATAAGGAGGATACATCCATTTAGATTTTTTAAATTATTAGCAGCTCAACCAAGTTAAAAATTAAAATAAATTCCCATATACATTTTTGGTGATCTAATTTATCCTTGCAATTAATCATAGTGGTATTCGAAAATTTATTTTATATCAAGATATCATCAAATATATTTTTGAAAAGAAAATATCCCCAATACCACTTTCAATAGAAGGTAATGGAACTTCAATTATTGGTTTATTAAATTTAGCCTTGATAATCCCCCTTGGTAATCATAGATATAATGAATCTGATAAATCTTTGATATCACGATTCCTTTATGTTAATGTTTTTGGATTACATCTTGGTGCTCTCAATGATAAGGGTGAATAAGAAGAAAATATAGTAATTGTATTAGAAAACATGGAAGTTTACTTCATATGTGATAAGAGAAATAATTTATATTTTCAGATTCTGAATGTGATGTTCTTATGCTATGTGATATCTGTTAATGGAATTTTGGTAGACACTAAGATGAATCATGTGGTGATATCATGTTATAATCCTACAAATTTTTCGGAGTTCCAAAGATTCCTTTGATTAACCATATTTTATTGAAAAGTTTTCCAGTAATTTTCTATGTTTTATTCTACAATGATAGCATTAAACCAAAATGGGGTGCATTTTAGATGGGTTTAGGGAGGAAGCAGTGTTATGAAGAGTTTAAAAAAATGTTTACATTAACTCAAATTTTTATTTATCTAGGCCAAAGTAAATTTTATTATATAATCTTTTATGACTCTCAATGGATATTAGGGTGTGTGGTGATGTAGTTTTATCGTGTATTGGTTTTTGGATCTTGATATTTAGACTATTTATAAGAATAATTACCAAACTCATTACACTAAGTGATTATTCATGATATCAAGAAGTAATGAAAATATATTTCTATGAATATTATTATAATGTATTATATCTATTACAGTCTAAAGTATATTTTTAATCAATGTAACATAAATATTCAGTTGAGTTATTTTGTTGAGTTTCTCATGATCATTGAATTTGATAAATATAATATCCCATAAAATTGGATTATTTTAGTCAATGAATTAATATTGAAACAAACATTCTATTAATTACGAGTATCATAGGATGACTGGAACAATATGAGATTGTTTTTATTATGAATTTTAGAATGGGAATAGAAGAATATCATGTAATTGTAACCTATACAACATTAATGACGTCCTTGTGTGATTGGATTCATCTTGAGTTGGATACGGGCTGTAATAACCCTAGCTATATTAAGCCAGTGTCATTTTATAATTTATTTCATTTTCATAAGATGAAAAGGATATCATCTAAAAATATTGGTCAATTTAGTAGTATTGAGAAACTATAGATAGAAATTATTCTTTTTATTACATTACAAATAAAAAGAAATACTATAAAAATAACTATTTTTTATCCATGATACATGTTCATTGATTCCTTATTCATGTCCTAGAGATATGAAAAAAATATGTTTTTCTCAAATAATCATCATGGCTTGCATGTAGTATAACATATCATCAATAAATAAGGGTCAATCAATAAACCATGGTAAATAATTGAAATTACATGTCATTTTTTCAAAAACATGAGAAAAATGTTCCAGTGGATAATTTCAATGTAAGAATTTCTTGTATAATAATAACTGAATTTTCAAGGAAGTAAATGCCTATTTTGGAATGTATTAATCGAATAATTATTTCAATATATGTTTAAATATGCATTTTTAATCACAAAAAAACCCTTTTAATAGGTTTATCTAACTAGTTGTTATCCAAAAATCTATTGATGCATCGAGGGGGTATCTATTCCTAGGATCAACATGTAACTAGTTGTATAATTAATTACCTATATAATTAATGATCGATTTAATTCATCAATATGATTCCTTATAAGAAAATATCATTATTGAGTAATGACTAATGAATTTTAATATTTTCATGGTGATTCCAATAACATTTATAATGAAACACATTAAATAATAATGTATATGGATTAAGAAATGTAAATATATATGATAAAAAGTATATGAATATGGAAGAGAAATGTATAATCCAATTAAATATGTTAACATGAATGTTATTTTTTCTTTAGATAATCAATAAACAAGAAGTCAATCATGATATAATACATGGAAATAAATTCATCAGAAATGTATATATTTTAGTATTATCAATTCATTTAGAAGATAGTATAAAATAGTGTTTAAAATTTTAAATATATTTATTTCAAATTTTTTTATAAAAACATTGAATACTTGTATAAGAATCAAAATATTATGAAATGGTTATGTTTATGTTAAAAATATGTCAACATTGTATAAGTTAAAAAAACATTCCTCTTAACTTTTTATAATATATGTAAAAAATAACCCTTTAAAAAACATTAGAAATATTCCATTAAATCATTTTAAAAATGTCTAAGAATATAAAAAATTATTTAATAATGGATTTGAATAAATATAATGGAATTATTTAAATCATTTTTTGAAAATATGTATATTGAATTAAAATATACCCAATAAAAATAGTGAGGTATCATTATTTATTTATTAGAAAAATCAATTTAATGATTCCACTGAAAAATATATTAAAAGGTATATAAAAACATGTAAAATCTTCATTTATCAATAGAATAAGAAAATATATGTATTTTATAATTGTTATATTATTACATTCCTTGAACAGAAATATAATATTTCCAAGAAAAATGTTATTTTAACATAAATTGATACACCTTTGGTAACATTTAAATTGTATCCCCATAACGGGTAGAAATGAATTGAAATAATAATTAATATAAATAAATAATGATTACTGGTATATATGAAAAATGGTAACATATTTGCTACTTTTAAAATAGCTTTATTATTTAAAATATATCACAATGGAGTTGATATGGATACAATATCCATTACCTTAAGCTTCAACTTACTAAAACATTATACAACATAATTAATACATAATTTATATTTCATATACATAAATAAAATTACTATAAATATCTATAATATCTTATATAATCCATTTACAAAATATTAACACCTATTTTTTAAATATAATTCATTTAATAAATATTATAAAATTCCAGAGGAATATATTCATTAAAAAGGATTCACATCGCTCTCTGGATGTTGTAGTCCACATCTATGTGTGAGAAATGAAATCATTTATTAAGGAGTGTAAGGGTATTAATTAGTTAATATATTAAATTTATATAAATTTTTTTGATTTAAATAATATCATATAAATTTATTAATTCAATTATTATTACATTCTATGTGAGGTGGTGATTAATATCAAATTGCATCGACTCATGATGTGGTAGTCCACCAAATAAATCAAGGAATATTTCCTTCAAATTTAATGAAGAGTAATATGGATAAATATTATTATATAAAAAATAACATCCCATTATATGGGATACAATGGTTTAATTATATTTTTTTGTTTAGGAAATACTTTAATTTTCTAAAATAAGATGACAAAATAGTTTTGTTCATTTAATTTTATGAGATTTTAATTGAAATCAATCCTTTAGATATCTACTAAAGGACCCTCTGGTGGATTTATAGGGATGAAAAAACACTATAAAAAATTTGTACGTATTTTTTAAGAGATTTTGGTGGGGGTTTTGTTCATTTAAAGGGCTTAAGAGGTGTGAATAATTTTGGTGAGGATCATCCATTTATAAGTAATGTGGGTGGTGCACATGAAATTTTACAATTTTTTATTGTATTATGAAGCAATTTAACAAAACATTGGACCCCAATTAAGTCTACATAAAAGTTTTCATAACATATAGACTAAATTAACTCAAAAATATTATTTAGACACATATTTAGGTCATTTTAGACCTTGTTACTTCAGATTAACTCTTGAAAAACAGTTTTATCCTTAAGAGTTGTTACAAAAATTTCACAATCATTTTCAATTAATAATGAAAAAATGTACCATAATTATAAAATATTTAAATGATATTTAAAATATAGAAACCATTTTACCAAATTACATTAAAGTAATTATAAATACATATTTTAAAAAATAATCCATTCAAACATCATGAAACAATTTTTTGTTAAAAATGCTTTTTCAGGGAGAAGATGAATAAACATTAAATTTATAACCATTAATAATAATTATTTGAATTTAACTTGATATAGTTATATATATAATATGTAAATATTCATTTAAATATTGTTAGTTATATATTTTTTAATTCTTTGAAATGGAACAAAATTGTGCACTCTAAAATAATTTCCAAAAAAATGTTCCATTTTACCTACGAATTTACCTATGTTCATTAATGTAAAATTTTTAAGAAATAAATTTCCAATTTTATGTGATATATTATAAGTATAATTATTCTTAGTGTAACATTAAATTTCGAATTAATCATTAAATCCAATTTCTAAGAAAACATTTAAAAATAATTTCAAAAATTATTTGGAATAGTTGTATACATTATTCGAAAAATTAAAAATTACATCCTTGAAAATTACAGTGATATTATTTAAAAAAAGATTGCAGTTCTTATTCATGACCGCTTAATTATCACTTGTAACTTCCTTTATTTTATAATTTCTCTAATTTAAATTTACTAGTAAGGTTATATAATTATATTAATTTGGTTCTCTAGTTTCAATAACATGTATACGCTCATCAGAGTAATATTTATGAAGTTTTAATTATATTTCATTATTGAGGATAATGTGTAGTGGGGTATGAATATGATCCTATAGCAATGAAATATGAGACAAATAATGTACTTTATATATTCATAGTTAAATTTCCAAATGTAATTCTATTGTTCTAATTCGTTATTGAATTTTAAAATTTCTCATGTTATAGGGTTTCATTTTTATTTTCCTACCAAAATTTTTAAAAACATTCCATGGGGTTACATTCATGAAAATGTGATCTCCACATTGAAATTCCAAATAATTATTTTAGTTATTGGTTTATCCCTTTTAATATAATTATTATACATTAATAAGGGTATAGATATTATTTAATATTGTCATTGTCTCCTCAATATGTTCTCCACCAACAAGAATCCTTCTACCAACTTAATCTCAACAAGTTGTAGTATAAAATCACTTACTATATAATGCTTCAAATAGTTGAATTTTAATTCTTGATCTGAAGTGATTCTTATATGAAAAATCCAAAAAAATAATTTATAATCCAAGATTCAATTATGGTCGAGTGATAATGACATCATCATATATTATAATGTTATAAGATTCTATTAAGACTATAAAATGAAGTCCTTCAGGCTATTCAGGCTAATGGATTGATGATGATATGTATTTCTCAAATGAATCTTTGTATCAAGATCCTTATGAATAAATTTCCAGAGCACCAATTTAATTCATTGATCATGATGAGACAAATTAATAGTGATCCTCCGTGAATTTTTACAACTTCATTAATATAAAGTCATTTGAGGTTCATATATTTACATCTCTTGTTGTAATTAAGAAATGTGTGGATTTTTTATACTGATCAATAATAACCCATATGGAATAATTAATTGATGGATTCTTTGGTAATCCATTTAAAAAGTATATAGTAATTTCATCCCATTCCCACATAGGATTTGGTTAAGGATTCCTAGAATCTCTAGAATTTTTTTCACAGCCTTCACCTGTGGAAAAACCTATAATCTTGTTACCAAATCAAAATTTTCCCACATAAAATTTTCCCATAAAAAATAATCTATCAAATACAAATACTTCATGGAGATATCATGGTGTTTAGCTAATTTCATGATAATGGAGTCACATAATAATTCCTTATTTAGCTCAGGTATAGATGGAACACATAGCCTATGTCCAAAATTAAAAACACCAACTTTATAATTGAATTATAAAAACTATATCTCACTAATGGATTTAATATTCATTTAAAAATTATCATCATTATACTAATATCTTTTAAACATTTTCAATAAAATTAAATATAATAATTTGAAAAATTATTGAAGTCCACCCTTCAAAAATAATTCCCATATCCATATTTAATAAATACATTAATGAGTCATCTATGTCATTCCAAATTTATTGTTAAGATTCCATGATATTTCATATTCAATTCATAAGATACCTTATTCTTCGTCCATATATGGTAGTGTATTAATAATATTAATATTTTTTAACATCAATCATCATATTTCACTTGTATTGATATCTTATATCTCACATATTTTTCAAATAGTGATAGTGTCTTGATATTGTAGAAATACTTCTCATATTTCATTGTAAATTAAATATATATTATTTTAACTATAAAAGAATAAATAATTTAAATCTCATTATTTTTAATTTATATTATATATTTAATTAGTGATAAAAAATTTCAATGAATATTAGTTTTTGTTTTTGAATAATTAAATTATTTCTTTACATTAACAGACATTAAATTTTTAGTGATAGAAAATAAAAAAAAACCTCTCATACAATGCTGGTATGGTGCTTGTGTAAAAACTAGAAAATTAAAACAATTATTTCAAAAACAATAATAGAATATTTTTCTGGTCAAATATTATGTAAAATGAATTAAATATTTTATAATATTGTTCTATTGGTGTTGAAAATGATTATTTTATATTTTTTTGATTTGATTTTGTTTTCAAAGTATAATTATGATAAAATTATTAAAATGATATTTGTCGAATATTATGTTAAATATATTTTATAAAAACTTATATATATATATATAAATATAATATAAACATCACATGTGGGATGAGAAATGGTCATAAATATATTGTATTTACAATTTATGATACATTACATAGCATATATGAAAATTATTATCCCTTTTATAATGAAAAAGGTATTACTAGTCATAAGGATTAAAACTATTAATGGAAGGTATATTCTATATGATATGTTTCTATATTCTTATATATGCATTTTAAAATTTTATTGAATGTTTTTTTGTTAACACCATTTCTCCCTTATATTTGAATCTATGCAATTTTTCAAAAAAAATACCTCAATTAAAAATATTTTATATTACAATATTTCAAATCTTCCAAAAGTGCCCCTCCCCTCACTTATAAACCAACACCCATTATCCCCTCATATAAATAGTTCAAGAGACTTTTGGATTGTCCAATCCTTACCCCAATTTATTCCTAACATCCCTCCACCATAATTTATAATTCACAATTTTATTATACTACCATTATTAGAGTGATTATGGTGAAAAGAAAAGAAGGTCATTCAAATAAGATTTAGAAATTTTTCCCAAACTTGTTAGTTTTTTTATTCTTTTTCCTATTCAAAACCATTTAATTCCATGATTAATTAATATAAATTACCTAAAATATACATAAATTCTATTATGTTTATTCCCTATACTGTCTCAATATCATCTTCCATAACATGGTTAAAATGTCATTGTTCTTGTGTAGAGTTGACTACAAACTCACAAACTAATGTCATTATTCATCCATCACAGCCTCTCTTGGATGGTCATAGTTAATGATATAAATTGTATATATTATATTAAATTCATAATTATAATTTTTATGTATAATATGTAATAAATTATCTTCCACTGAAATTCATTCAAAAATGATATCGTCGTTCATCCTTACATGTGGGTTCCCTCCTCCACGAAGAAATGAGACTCATATTCAATCACTGAACAACATTTAAAATATATATAAATTATTTAATGTGTTAATATTATATTTATTATATGTTCTTCATTCTAAATGGAAAAAGTATACCTACCTTCTATCCTTCATTCTCTTGTAACATGGAATATTTTTTCCATGACTGTGTAGTCCTACCATCTCCATGATTTTAACAATAATAATTTTTCATTTCCATAATTGATGGTTATGAAAAAATAATTATTAATGTTTAAAAATAATAATTATGTTCTGATTATTATTTTTTACATTTTTGTATGACAACCACTTTGACCATAGTAATCTTACAGAATACATTTTGACATTATAAACCAACCATCCCTAAAAAAGTTGAAATTTACTTAAGAGATTAATAATATATGTTTTTATTAAAATAAATAAAATAAATTGTTTAATGTTAATGTATTAAACAAAGAAAACATTCTTACGAAACAAAATAATTGATATATTTTTATTGCAGTTGTGTAAATATGCATATATAGATATCCTATAATTGAGGTAAGGTTATTAATCTCAACGTCGCTTCATTAAGGAATATTTATAATTTTTACACCTCATTTACATTTAATGATGTATATACTACCTATTTCTTATATTTTTCATGAATAATTCGTATTTCTTGGTGTTTTTGTAAAAAAATTCAAATTACATCATTAAAACAGATTTGACATGAATGTTATAAAGTTATAAGTTGTTTAGTAAATTAATTCCCCTTCATTGAGTTATTCTTATACTTTATTAGGACTTTTATACCAAGATGGTGTGTGATGTTGTGTCTAAATTTTATTATTACATGTCTATATAATCACTTCATGGATTACTTATCACCTAAAAATTGTGAACTTTAAAATGGATTTCTATATCCCTATTTAATTTAAAAGAGACATGTTTAATTTCTTGCACCATGATTTCACTGAATGTTGTACATAATATTCAACTAATTAGAAATGATCTAAAAATTCATGTTATTAATGTAGTTTATAGATCAAAATTTTCCTTTATTTTTTTATTTTTTATTTTAAAATATACCAGTGCGGTAATGTATTTCTATTATAATCTCATTTCATTTCATTATTATTTGTGTTCAATGTTCCATAAGGGTATATTATATGATCCTGTACTATTTAAACAAAAATTATTTATATCCACTAGATATTAATGTTTTGATCGCATTTATTTTCCATTTCATCAACAATATAAAAACATAACATCAGAAAATTTGTTTGCAAGTGATAATGACCCTGTTTATTCTCATAGATCGACAATATTTCTCTTCCATATCTATTTTCAAAAAAATAATTTCAAAACGGTCATTTTTTAATCATTAGTTATTTCATAAATATATTTTACCTGAATATTGATCACCATTTAAAAGGTTTTAAAAAAATATTATCTTCTTATACGTGGTTCTCTTTTTACTCTAAAAAATTATGAGTATATATATGTCACGACCCATCCTAGTGGGGCCCGCATTGTGACTCCCCAAGCCTGTCTCCAATAGGCTAGGGGTTGGTGACTAGCACCGTGTAAGAATATCTCTAACAAGGGAGGTATTTCCCAATTACCTATACACACGCACACATCTCCAATCCCACAAATGCTGAAATGTAAAACACTATGGAACAAAATGCATGCATAAAACTAAAATACCAACCAACAGAGTATGACAATAGGTAGAGTGCTGTAAAAGTAAACTGGGCCAGAATACAAGACCACCAAAAAGAAAAAAAACAAGAGTTTGAAACTGCAGTGTCCAACCTATAAGCACAAAAGGTAATGGGATTGCCGCTTGTAGCCGTAGGAATGCCTCAGCCTGTAGCAAACTCAGAAATCATGGTCCTATCCTGGTCCGCCTTGGACTCTGTCAAAAGTTTGCCCGTCGGCACAAGACACTAGACGTGCGGGCAAAGCCCGTACAAGGGTGAGTATAACAATACTCAGTATAGGACCCCGAAAACCACAAAGCAATACAAAAAGTAAAGGTACAGTCAGCTATGCACAGTATATGTCTACAGAACATATAGAACAAACCAGATATACTCAAATCCCTAACTCGTGGTCTATAGACAAGTCACACAACCGCATCCCCCCCTGCAAGGGATTCTGTTCAATGATTCTATGATGCACTCATTCTGGGAGAACACACACCATGAGTCCTATAGCTCTGATGACGTTTGTCCGAGAAGTTCTATTCGTCAGGAACCGCCACGAGAGATAGCTTCACTCATTACAGGAGACATACTCGTGAGTGGAAAATTTACAGTAGATAGAAGCACTCATTATGGGAGACACACTCTTGAGTGGAAAGATCTTGATACAGAGATTAGGATCACTGCCAGGGCCATGGAGGATACCGCGACTCATCTGGAATTCACCTTCTAGGTAGAGGATCAACGCCCCGTAGAGTTTCTCACGTCGATGACTGACTCTACCTAGGGTCTGGAATGGATAGAGGTTCTCGATCTGGGCCTCTCGAATGGATGCCTGACTCTATCACAGAATGTCCTGCTGAAGGGATCATAATCCTGCGTGAGTGAAAGACGCCTAACCTTCAGGGGAACAAGAAAAAGGGGCACTAACCCAAACTAAAGATGTTCATGGCACGGTGAACAAAAGGACAAAGCCGTTTTCCAAAAAGTACACGGCGTGTAGAAATGATACACGCCGTGTTGTCCGACCCCGTGTAATGCCTGTATACAACGGCCCGTGTCGTGAGGCTGGTCATGTAGAAAACATTGTACACGGTGTGTAGTACGAAGTACACATTGTGTCTGGGTAACTGTGGTTGGCTCTATATACTCTGGCCATGTGACGGTACACGGTCACCAACCTGTGTACTCCTACCTGTGAAATCTGCACATGGGTTGACCCACACATCTAGACTCACATGGCCATGTGATGGAGTACACAGTCATGTAATCCATCCCGTGTCCATGTATCCCTGGGATACACGCCGAGCTCCGCGTAGCCGCCTCTGCCAAGTTGTACATGTCGTGCCGCCTGAAGCCATGTAGATCATCATGTGTCTGTGTACTACCCATAGTACACACTGAGCTTCGGGGAAGGTCCAACATGTCGTGTGACTAGGGTCACACGCCGTGTGATCCTTCTCTAACCCCGAAACCCTAGCCGCCACCGCTATTACTACATGGCGTGTTCTTCGGAAGTACACGCCATGTATTCTGGAAATTTCCAGAAACGGCGCTCTTCACCGACGTGCCTCCAGTGCTAATCTGATCATCAATTCGGCCATCCGATTGCCGCAAAACATCCAGGTTCTGGTCGCCCTGATAGCATGAAGCCTCTTCCGCTATTTTCGATCCTCTGATCGGATCTGAAAACGTGTTCTGATCTTCCCGCACAAAGAATGCTCATTCTGATCCAGTCTGATTCCTCATCTTCCATTGTCTCCGCACCTCCACAAGGTCATTGCGATGACAAACCATTGATTTAGGATCATCGTGTCGTAGAACAGATGCGCAACGATCTGTTGTTCATCGCCCCGCAATGAACGCATGGGGAAAAGGAGGAAGAAATCCAAATAACAAATTGAGGAACGAACCTCCACCATCGTTCACCACATCGTTGATCCGCTCCCATTAATAAGAATAAACGGAGAAATAATCAACAATAACATAAAGCATGGATCAATTCCCCTTAATCTTCCCAAACAAAATCCCTCCCGTAAGAATGCACGAATACGCGGATCAACATGTTCATGGTTGATCCGCGTTCGTCGTTTAAACTCAAATACGGGGAAAAGAAATCGAAAATAAAAACCCCTACCTTTCGAAAGGATCGATAGTTGACAAAGGTGTCATGTTTTCGTGTTCGTCGAGATCCTTCATCATCAGCGCAAAGATCCTTGGTTTCGATCCGTTGTCGTTCGTCATCGAGAATTTTCTCCCATGCGCCGCAGATTCTGCAGAGGTTCATCTCTCTACGTTTCCAACAACGTACAATTGCTTAAACCAATAAAAGGGGAAACATGTTGGCATTTAATTACGTGGAACTATTAATTGCGTTGAATTTCCATTTCGAAGTCATTAAGATGTGCCATTAATTAAGGAAACAGCTACACCATTGCCATGCTGCAGCGGATGTTTCCTTAAATGAAATAAAATAAACTTGTTAATTTATTTAATTTTTTTTACTTAAAATGTCCGAAAATTAACTTCTTCCCTTGACTCGTGTCGGTCGAGGTTAGCCTCATTCATAGGTAAAGTCGTTGTCTCGGACACAACGGTGCGCTCAGATTTTTATTCCGGGCATCTTTTTGGAAACTGCCACAACAGCGCACAAGTGCCGACTTACTTAACTCAAAAATGTTCAAACCACCATTCCAGGCTCACTGGACCTCGGAATGATGTGCCGTCTTCATGCTTGGTCTCTAAATAATTCCCTATAATATTTAAAATAATAAATGGAAAAAAAATACAAGACATTACATTCTCCCCACCTTGGGGCTTTACGTCCCCGAAAATCCAAAATGAGGGATACTAAAAAAAAGATGAGGGTACTGGGCTTGGATTTGAGCCTCCCACTCCCACGCACTCTCCTGAAGATTTCTGTGCTGCCACCGGATGCGTACCAAGGGAATCGATAGACCACGAAGGATCCTCTTCTGCTGATCCTCGATCTCCACTGGGTACTCAACAATGGTCCCTCCGTCCTCGATATCCAGCTTGCCCAAGTCGATGACGTGCGATGGGTCATGCACGTACCTCCTCAGCTGCGACACATGGAAGAAATTATGTACCCGATGCAACATTGGTGGTAGAGCTAGCCGGTACACCACCTCGCCAACTCTGAACAGAATCTGGAGAGGTCTGATGAACCTCAGTGATAGCTTGCCGCCTTGGCAAAATCTCTGCAACCCTCGTCGAGGTGAGACCTGAAGAAAGACATGGACTCCCTCCTCGAACTCCAGATGTCTCTGTTGTCTGACATCATAAGACTTTTTTCGGCTCTATGAAGTCGTCATCCTCTGCCGGATGATCTGCACCTTGTCAGTGGTAGCTCGCACTAACTCTGGACCCATGAGTGCTGACTCTCCGTGGTCGGTCCAGCAAAGCGGGGACCAGCAGGGTCTCCCGTACAAGGCCTCAAACGGTGCCATACCAATGGTGGAGTGGTAGCTATTGTTGTATTCAAACTCCACCAATGGTAGGTGGTCCTCCCAACTACGACCAAATTCCAAGATACAGGCTCACAACATATCCTCCAGAACCTGAATTGTTCTCTCCATCTGACCATCCTTCTGGGGATGAAATGTTGTACTCAAGCGTAGCTGAGTCCCAAAACCCTCCTGAAATCCCTTCCACAACCGGGATGTGAAGCGAGAATCTCATTCTGAGACTATATTCGAGGGGACGCTATGAATCTGAACTATCTCCTACACGTAGAGGCGTCCTATGCTCTCTATGGAACTCTGCTCCCTAATAGCTAGGAAGTGGGCCGACTTGGTGAGTCGGTCAACAATCACCCAGATGGAATTGTGCCACTTGGATGTCTGTGGTAGGCTTGTCACTAAGTCCATCGATATTCCATCCCACTTCCACTCTAGGACTTCCAGGGGGTGAGCTAACCCTGATGGAACCTGGTGCTCAACCTTCACCTGCTGGCATGTGAGGCATCGAGAAATGAACTCTGCTACTACCTTTTTCATTCCTGACGACCATAACTGTAATCGGAGATCCTGATACATCTTTTCCACTCCAGAATGTACCGCCAAAAGGTATGTATGAAACTCCCTCAGGACCTCCTCCTGGAATGCCATTGGTATAACAGTGAATCCTCTGAAAAGAAGTACGTGTTCCCCACCGTGCGAATATCCATCAGGAGCATGTCCTATGGATAACTGAGCACGTAAAGCCACACATTAGACATCCCCAAGTTGTGCCTCCCTAAATCGATGTAAGAGTGGAGTGGTGACAACCATCAACTGTAGGTAAGTTGTATCCTCTCCATCCACCAAGTATAACTGTAACACGGCTAACTGCTGTGTTGCCTCACTCAACAGTTGTGAGCTTGACCTTCTTCTGAGGGCATCTTCCACCATGTTCCCCTTTCCAAGAGTATAGATAATCTCAAAATCATAGTCCTGGAAGAACACTAGCCAGTTCCTTGACCTCAGATTCAGAACCTTCTATGAGAAGATGTACTAGAGGCTCATGTGGTCATAGTAGACAATGAACCGATCACCCATAAGGTAGTGTCGCCACATCATCAATGCGAAGACTACCACTGCTAACTTGAGATCATGGGTCGCATAGTTCTGATCATGTGGCCTAAGCTGGCGTGAACCATAAGCAATCACTGCGTGCTGCTGCATTAGGACACAGTCAAGCCTGGTCCCTGATGCGTCTTAGAAAACTATGTACTAAACAACCTCCTCCGGCAATCTCAAGACCGGGGCACTCGTCAAACTATGTCTCAACTTCTCAAAAGCCTACTGGAACTTTTCTTTCCACAAGAAGGGTTTCCCCTTCCTAGTCAAGGCTATCATTGGTGCTGATATCCGGGAGAAATCAGGGATGAATCTCTGGTAATACCCTGCCAACCCAAGAAAGCTCTGCAACTCTGTCACGCTCCGAGGTGGCTCCCATGCTAACACAGCCTCCAACTTGGATGGGTCCACAGCTACTCCATCTGCTGAGATGACATGTTCCAGAAAGAGGACCTCCCGAATCCAGAACTGACACATTGAGAGCTTCCCATAAAGCTGGTGCTCCCAGAGTACGTCCAGAACCATCCACAGGTGGCTGGCGTGCTTTTCCTCTGATGCCGAGTACACAAGGATTTCTTCGATGAAGACCACTACAAACCAGTCCATGTACGGCTAGAAGATGTGGTTCATCAGCCCCATGCAAACTGCAAGGGAGTTTTTCACGCCAAAGGGCATCACTATGTACTCATAGTGATCATAGCGACATCTGAAAGCCATGTTCGGTATATCCTCATTTCGCACTCGTAGTTGGTGATAGCCTAATTGAATGTCATACTTCGAGAACCATTATGCCCCACTTAGCTGATCGAAGAGGTCATCAATTCTCGGTAGTGGATACTTGTTCTTCACCATCCCCTGGTTCAGGCGCCAGTAATCCACGCACACCCTCTAACTCTCGTCTACCTTCTTGGAAAACAAGACTGGATCCACCCAGGGGGAGACGCTGGGTCTCACGAAACCCTTGCTCTACAAATCCTCCAACTTCACCCTCAGCTCACGAAGCTCTGCATGAGCCATCTGATATTCCGATGAGAAAATCGGTTTCATCCCGGGGTGTAAGTTGATACAGAAGTCAATTTCCTGATAGGGAGGTAACCCTGGAACATCTTTTGGAAAGACGTCATCATACTCCGCCACCACTGCTGGGAACTGAGAGCTCACAACATCTACTGCTCTGAGGGGAAGGCTAGCCAAATAATGAGTGATCGGCTTCACCCTCCTATGCATGAGCCCATTTTGTGCTTCCTGGGTTTCCTTTTCTCTGACAAAGGAAAACCTTGTTCCATCATGGCGGACCCACCGCACCCTTCACCTAAAATAGTCAATCTGTGCATGGACGGAAGATAACCAATCCATACCGAGAATGACGTCGTAAGGCCTCGACGCTACCAGAAAGAGGTTACAACCGAAACACTCACCTCCAAGGGTAAGATAACACTATCTGCAATAGTGTGTGATCATCGAGTCTCCTCCCGTAGGTGTCTCCAAGTGTAATGATTTAGTCAACGGTTCTACCGGAATCTCAAGATTTTGTACGAGACATGTGGCTATAAGGGAATGAATGGAACCGGTGTCTATGAGTATGGAAGCTAAGGAAGAAAAGACACAGATCTTACATTGAATCATCCTTGGAGCCCCTAGGTCGTACGCCTCGACTGCATGCAGTTGTCCCAATCCCTGTCCCCCAGCTCCCTGAGCCTGGTGCGGACCTCCAGGGGGTGGTGGTGGAAGGAAGTCGAAGCGTCTACCACCACCCACAAATCTCCCTGATCCTCTTCCATGTTCGCCACCTGGAAGTTCTGCCTACTCCATTCTCTACCTATGCCTCGGTGGTCCATCCACCACTTCCCTATCAGCAGCTCGACCTGTCGGCCAATCTCTAGTGAGATGCCCCCTACCGTCGCATGCATAGCATCGCTTCTCCCTAGGATGACTGGACCCAGCATGGGAGCCCTAGACTATCGATCCCCTATCCTGGGTCCTCCTACGACGTCTCCCATGTCCAGATCACTGTGCCTGACGTCGGCTCCCTACTACCGGTGTCTATGCAGATGTTTGCCTGCTGCTGACTATTTGTGGCTATCTCTGCTCCTCCAAGAAGCTCTCGATCACCAAGGTGTGCTCGAGCACTCCAGCATAAGTCAAAATTCATAGTGGCATGACACTATCTCATATTTCATGCCTTATACCACACTCGAAGGTCCGAGCTCTGAAGTACTGATCCATGACAATATTCGTCGAGTACCTTGCGAGGTTGGTGAACCTTGATGAATAATCAGCCACCGTCATACTCCCCTGCAGGAGCTGAAGAAGATCCTAGATGCGAATAGCTCTCAGCATAACCGGAGAGAACTCCTCTCTTAAGAGTCACTTAAACTCTGTCCATGAAAGAGTCTCCTTGTTGTGAGTCTGCGTGGTCGGACTCCACCATCGTCCCGCCGAACCCTGAAGAAGGCTCGCTCCTAGGACCTCTATCTGGTCTGCCGGTGTCCTCACTAGATGAAAAACACTGGTAACCGTCTCAAGCCAGTCCTCAGCAGCCTGAGGGTCGGGCTCGCCTCGAAACCTGAGGTGCCTCTGTCTCTAAAACTCATTGAGCGTGCTGAGCCTGCGCTCCTCGTCGGTCGGTACCACGAGTACCACTAGCTGCTCCACTAGTGGTGGTATAGCAGGTGCACCACCTAATGGAAATGCCTAGGGAGTTGGTCCTTGTATTGAAGCCTCGTCACTGAGGGGGTCATCCTTGTGATCGTTCTGCTGAATCCTAGTAGGGGCATCCTGTAAAGAAACAACATGTGTCACGGTCCATGAGTATATCTCGATAGCTGACACCAAGGACATGGAAAACACAACCCATTCCTATATGATGCATGTACCTTTTATTTCCCCGCAACCAGTGATTTCATGAACCGGGTCGAAAAGCAGGTTATCAGGGTCCTGGTGTATGGATACGTCGGCCGCTGCACCAACACTGGGGTCTTTGGCCTGAAAGCTGAACCTGACACACTCAACACTGTTACCCCAAACCAAACTCACAGACTCATTGTCCTAAGGTTGAACCGACCACCTCTCATACCACTCTGTCACGACCCATCCCAATGGGGCCCGTGCTGTGACTCACCAAGCCCACCACCAATAGGACAGGGGTTTGTGACTAGCACTGAGTAAGCATATCACTAACATGGGAGGAATTGCCCAAGTACTTATAAATAGGTACACATCTCCAAGCCCGCAAATGTTGAAATGTAAAACAGTAAGGAACAAAATGCATGCATACAACTAAAATCCCAACCAATATAGTACGACGAAAGGTAGAGTACTGTAAAAGTAAACTGAGCCAGAATACAAGCCCACCAAAAAGCAAACAAACAAGAGTCTGAAACTGCAATGTCCAACCTGTAAGCACAAAAGGTAATGGGACTACCGCTCGTAGCCGTAGGAACGCTTAGGCCTGTAGGGAACTCAGAAATATCAATCCTGTCCTGGTCCTCCCTGGACTCTGTCAAAAGGCTACTCATCTACACCAGACACCAGACGTGCGGGAAAAGCCCGTGCAGGGGTGAGTATAACAATACATAGTAGAGGACCCCGAAACTCACAAAGCAATACACAAAGTAAAGGTACAGTCATCTATGCACAATATATGTCTACGAAATATATAGAACAAACCATATATACTCAAAACCCAGACCTGTGGTCTAGAAACTAGTCACACGATCGCATCCCACCCACAAGGGATTTCGTTTGAAGATTCTGTGATGCACTCGTTCTGGGAGAACACACTCCATGAGTCTGATAGCTCAGATGACGTCTGTCCAAGAAGTTCTATTCGTTGGTAACCTTCATGAGAGATAGCTACACTCATTACAGGAGACACACACCTGAGTGGAAATGTTACAGTAGATTGAAGCACTCATTACGAGAGACACGCTCCAGAGTGGAAAGATCTGGATAGACAGATGAGGATCACTGGCATGGCCATGGCGGATATCGCGACTCATCCAGAATTCACCTTCTAGGTAGAGGATCAATGCCCAGTAGAGTTGGTCACATCGATGACTAACTCTACCTAGGGTCTGGAATGGATAGATGATCTCAATCTGGGCCTCTCAGATGGATACCTATCTCTATCACAGAAAGTCCTGCTGAAGGGATCCTAATCCTACATGAGGGAAAGACACCTAACCTTCAGGGGAACAAGAAGAAGGGGAACAAACCCAAAAGAAAGATGTCCAGGTCATGGTGAACAGAAGGAAAAATCCATTTTCCAAAAAGTACACAGCGTGTAGAAATGATACACGCCGTGTTGTTCGACCCCAGGTATTGCCCGTGTACAATGGCCCGTGTCATGAGGCTGGTCATGTAGAAAACATAGTACATGGCGTGTAGTACGGAGTACATGCCGTGTCTGGGTAACTGGGGTGGGCTGTGTGTACTCTGGCCATGTTCCCGTACACGATCACCAACCCGTGTACTCTGACCTGTGTAATTTTCACATGGGGAGACCCGCGCTGGTGGCCTCGCCTGGCCGTGTGATGGAGTACACAGTCGTGTACTCCATCCCATGTCTGTGTATCCCTAGGATACACGCCGAGCTCCGTGTAGCCACCTCTGCCAATCTATACACGCCGTGCCGCCTGAAGCCGTGTAGATATCCCATGTCTGTGTACAAACCAAAGTACACGCCGAGCTTCAGGGAAGGCCCAACAAGCCATGTGACTGGGGTCACATGCTGTGTGATCTTTCTCTGACCAAGAAAACCTAGCCACCACTGCTATTACTACACGGCGTGTTCTTCGGAAGTACATGCCGTGTATTCTGGAAATTTCGAGAAATGACGCTTTTCACCGGTGCGCCTCCCCTGCTGCTTCGATCATCAATACAACCGTCTGATCACTGCAAAAATTCCAGGTTCTGGTCACCCCGACACCACGAAGACGCTTCCATCATTTTCGGGCCTTCGATCAGCTCCGAAAACATGTTCTGATCTTCCCGTATGAAGAATGCCCGAAGAAAGCTCTTTCTGATCCAGTCTGATTCATCATCCGCTGTCTTCGCCGCACCTCCACATGGTCGTTGCGATGTTGATCCTTCGATTTGGGATCGTTGCATCACAAAACGGATGCGCAACGGTCATTTGTTCGTCGCCCCGCGAAGAACGCGAAGAACGCGTGGGTAAAAAGGAGGATGAAATCCAAATAACAAATTGAGGAACGAACCTCTGCCATCGTTCATCACGGTGTTGATCTGCTCCCTTTAATAGGCATAAATGGAGAAAAAATCAACAAAAATATAAATCATTGATCAATTCCCCATAATCCTTCCAAAGAAAATCCCTCCCGCAAGAATGCATGAATCCGTGGATCAACTTGTTCAAGGTTTATCCGCATTCGTCGTTTAAACTCAAATACGGGGAAAATAAATTGAAAATAACAACCCCTACCTTTCAAAAGTATCCATCGTTGATGAAGGCTTCATGCTGCCGTTGTCGTCGAGATCCTTCAACGTCGGCACAATGATCCTTGGTTTCGATCCGTTGTCGTTCTTCATCAAGAATTTTCTCCAACGTGCCACGGATTCTGCAGAGGTTACTCTCTCTACGTTGCCAACGACGTACAATTGCTTAACCCATTAAAAGGGGAAACATGTTGGAATTTAATTACACGACAGTATTAATGGTGTTGACTTGCCCTTTCGAAGTCATTATGAACCACCATTAATTTAGGAAATAGATGCGCCGTTGCCGCGCTACAGCGGATGTTTCCGAAAATGAAATAAAATAAACTTGTTAATTTATTTTATTTTATTTTACTTAAAACGTCCGAAAATTAACTTTTTCCCTTGAATTGTGCCGGTCATGGTTAGCCTCATTCTTAGGTGAAGTCATTGTCCCAGAAGCAAAGGTGCACTCAGATTTTTATTCCAGGAATCCTTTTGGAAACTGCCACAACCGCACACAAGTGCCGACTTACTTAACTTAAAAAATCTCAAACCACCATTCTGGGCTCACTGGACCTCGGAATGATGTGTCATCTTTGCGCATGGTCTCAAAATAATTCCATATAATATTTAAAATAATAAACTAAAAAAATCAGAGACATTACAATATATTACTTTTATCATTTTCAAAATTGATGGGCTTTCCCCGCAACATGACTATTATTTTATTAGAAGGATCCTTTATAAATTAAAAAATTTATTTTTATAAAAATTTATTTTGAAATTATTTTGTGATTTATTATTTTTATAATTTGTTTTTCATTGTATAAATGTTATTTTTCAATAGAGTTTTTTAAATATATTTTTATGGTGTTTCTATTTTCCAATTACAACCACCATTGATTTTACTTTTTCTCCACTCGCAATATGTTGCAATGAAACAATAATTGTTCATTTATTATATGTATTATGATTATTTTAATGTGGTTATTATGTGTCATATTTCTTTTTTGTGGGAAAATCCACCTATTTATGAATAATGGAAATTGTTATGTTTAAAAATGAAATCATTCATGTGAAATTATTATGTTGTTGTTTTAGAAATTTCATATGATGATGTGTGACTATGATATAGGTGATGATGATGGGATAACCAAATATAGCTCTCCATTTTATTGGATAAAGGTATGAACATAACAATATATAGGATTCTCTCATTAGATTATAGTAATTTAATAGGTAGGTTATTCAATTTAAAATTGTGATTATAAAAGATATATGAAAATGATATTTCAAATTACCATGATGTTCTATTAATTCATTTATTACATTCCAATTGATCATTTTCTTAAGGATTGATTCCACATGGATCATTTATGATGACTTATTTCAAAATTTTCTTATTTTTTATCCTTTTCCAATGTTTCAAGATTTATTGTCCCTGATTTTGTAGGAAATAATTTTTTTTCTCTTCTAAATTAATTATTTCCACAAAACATTTTTCATTGCATGTGATCACTAATAAAAATAAATTTTTTGTTCATATCTTTTCTATTAATGATCATTTAGGTTCACCCTTTTAATTATTGCACTTCCCCAGGTCATGAAGAACGAAATTAAATAAATTATGTCAATAAAGAATTCTTTTGTGAATAATTATATGGGAGATGAAAGAGACATAATAAGGAAAAATAAATGCTTCGTATGGTGGGAAAATATATATTTGAATCCATGGGTAATGTATAGGTAGAATTTGTTTTATTTGTATAAAATTATTAACCATAAATATCGTTGTTTATGTAAGTGATTCAATATAATAACTTGATGATTTAAGTTTTGTATAGTTAAAATTTGTTCAACTTCATTGATATCAATGACAGAATTTTAATGATTATTTTTTTAACAACAGATTTGGGAGTGTGGGTTTAGGTTTGTTCCAATCATGGTCCATGTATATTTTAATGAAAAACAAGATATCTTCAATAAATACCAGAACATAATTTTTAAAATATTACTATAATACCTTATTCTTTATACGAAATAAAATAGTGGGGTATTTCTTTAATACTAAGGGTATTAATGTAATCTCATAATGTATATACCTCATTAAAATTTATGTCTTTAAAATATATTCTTTTTTAAAAAGAAATTGATGGATCCCCAAAAAAAGGTCAATCATTAATAAATATTTATTTCCATGAAGTGGACCGATCATGTCATCAATTAAAATAAGTTGATGATTATTTTTTATATTAATCACTATTATTTTACAATAATTAATTAATTGTCTCGTATATTATTATTTCTTCTTAATTTAAAGAACAAGGGATCCCCGAGGTAAAACACAAGGTCAAATAAATAACTTATCACATGACACTATTAGATTTTAAACAATGCCACTAATTAAACATTCTCTACTCAATATACTGTCCTTGATATGGGTTTCTTATCTCAAATTAAATTAATGAAAAACTCAACATCTTACTCTGGTGGATTTCTATGCAATTCCTTATTAAATACATCAATGAGTTCCTATAAAATAGGTAGATTGAGAGTTTAATTAAATGCATTCCTAAACATATATTTTTCCTACTCTTATTCCTCAAAACTATCTTTTAGAAGAGATGTGGGAGGTGGAAATAGTGAAGACCTAAGTGATGCAGTCTATCCTATAATGAAATGGCATTCCAAATATTCTTCATGAATTATAATATTCTTCTCTTAGAAAATAGTTTTTTATTTATATTTTGAAAAATAGTTTGTACCAAGGATTACATAAAAGTAAACTATATAAATAATAATTTTTCCATTAAATTGGATATATCTATCCCTTATAATGTGAATTGATTGGTATATCCTAGTTGTGGTGTGATTTCCACAATGAGTAATGAATGAAAACTCCCTTTTTAATGTAGAAGGTAAATTTATCATTTTAATAGAAATATTTATTTCAAAAAATATGGAAAAGTTAAATAATCAGATAAAGAATTAAGTAAATTTGAGGATATGATTAAGGTATAGGTCACAAAAACTTTTTTTACATCAATATATTCTATAGTAATCATAGATTCGTGGACATCTCCTATTGAATTTTCAATAGTAATTTTCATTGATGAAGGGTAATTTTGTTGAAAAATGGGCCAATTATCTATACCTGATGCATTAGATAGTAGTAGATTCATTCTCTCAAATTCATTCATTATCTAGATAATGAAATGCTCAAATGCTCAGTAATTTTTTTTTGTACAGTGGATGATATTTTGAGTAAATATGGAATAATCAATATAGAAATGTAAATAACTGAAAACACACTCAATTTAATCAATCTCATGAGGAAAAAAATAATCCCTTGATAATATCAATGTAATAATATCAGTAATAAACAAAAATAAATTCTACATAAAATTAATTAAAAATTTATGATTTCTTGATCACTAACTTATTCCAATAAATTTTCAAATTTTTGTAGGTATGCACTAAAACACCATTTAAAAGGCTACCTTACTAGTTTTCCCATTTAGTCCAACTAATGAATCCAGAGGATATATATAACTAAGCCCCACCTATAATATAATTTCCAATGCATTCCTCATATTTGAAATAGTAAATATCATAAATAAAAATATTCCTTATAAGAAATATTACTATTGTGAAATGAATATGTATATAAAAAATATTACTCATCATATCATATAACATTCATAATAAGACACCATATGTAGAAAATGGTATAAGGAATATGAAATAAGTATATCCATTACACCAAGAATATTGATATGGGAGATAAATGTATTAGCTGATGAAATATGATGACATGAGATGGAATTTATCATAAGAAATTCAATGACCGCACAATAAATCAAGAGATAATATATGACCATAAATTAAATAGCAATGTAAATGATATAGTAAAACTATGTATTTTTAGAATATAGGAAAATGTAAGTGACATATTTCTGATAAATATTAATTATAAATTTTTTGTAAAACCATTTAAAACATATATTGGGTGATAAATATCATAAAAATGATATGGGGGCAGTAAATTATATCACATATGTTAAAAATGTAACATTCCTTTAAACAAAATTTGTGAAGGTTGCAAATAATCCTTTAATAAAAAATTATAATTATTCGTTTATTCCCATTAAAATATTCAGAAATATCCTAAAACATCATTAATAAATCATTTTATTAAATAAATATGACTTTTGTAAAAAAAAAATTAAAAATGTAGACATTTTCGAAAAATATACCCAATCAAAAAGATAAATAATATCATATATTCATTATAATATTTATTTATATTTATTAAAGTGATAAGTAGAGGAAAATTTAAAATCAAATATAGAAGAATATTAAATATCTAGTTTAAATTAACATATATAGATTTTATATAGGATAGATTATATGATTCCTTTATAGAAAAATTTATCGATCAAAATAATTGAGATTTTAAAATAAATTAGTTCATCTGTGGTAACTTTTAAATTTAATCTCATTGAAAGATTAAACATCAATGAATAATTTAATTTCACTAAATAAATTTATATTAATTTAATATCCCTAAAAAATTCAGTATATACACCACATAAAAAATATGTGTATAAAACCAAATATACATTAATGGAGTTGATATTGAGATGAATTCCCTTAATTTAGGCTTACATGATGTTGAGAAACTATTAAATTCATATATAATAAATATATATTTATTATAAACTCATAAAATAACTATATAAATATATATAATAGAATATATGGTCCTATTATAATATATTATCTTGTTATTGTTAAAAATCATTTATTATTATAAGTATTTTGGGTGATAACTACATTGTTTTCCATGTATATTTTGATTTTTTAGTTATTATCCTTGTGTATTGATCTTGTTTATATCATATAAATTATTTTAATATGGATATATACAAAATAAATATTGATTATATACATATATAATCCTTCCTAAAAATCCATCATAAAAAATGAATCACGTCTCTTTATGGAGGTGGTAGTAAATACATATGCATGCACTATGTTATAATGTTTTTATGTCTGGAAGGGTAAGAAACAAGATGATATATTAAATATAAATAATAATACATTTATTATAAATATAATATATATTCATTAATTTCATCAAAATTAACTTCCACGAGAGGTGGTGATGGAATCAAATTACATTAGTCCACGACGTGGTCGTACACCGTACACACGAGCGGTGGTTTTGTTTCCAATTAATAGAAGATAGGGATGGATAAAAAATATAACATCAATATACTATAAAATAATTATATATAAGATAATATTTTTATATTGTTATGGTGAATATATATGTGATGTTGGTAAAATAATTATATAAAATGAAATTATTTGGTTAATATGATTACCTCTTCATGGAAATAGCAATTTTTGGATATCTTATTTTGGACCCTAGGGTTTTTTTTAAATAATATCATATATATCATGTCTAATAACTTTTTTAATGAATTTTTTATGTTTTCGTACTAAATGATACATGTGGAGTGAGTATGTGAAGGTATGTAGTTCCTTTAATAAGTGATGTGGGTTCCACCCTTGTAATTTTCCAATGTTTTAAAATATTATTAAGTCACATTCATATTTTTATTTTAACCCACGGTAAACCCATTTTGACCTTAACATCGCTATATAATTGTTTACTATTTTTAATATTTATAATGGATTAAATGAATGAGAACATATTAAAATATATGGGAATGGTTATTAAAAATATGAAACCATTTTACCCAATCATATTTCTATAATTTGTGGAAATCAATTTTTACAAAAATCCCACAAAACATGAGAAAAAATGGTTTCATTGAAATAAATTTTCTAATCATAAGATAGAGAGGCATTAACTCGATGAATAGAAATAATAATGATATGAATTTAAAATAATATATATTGATATATAATATATTTGTTTTATACAAAAATTATTATTAGAGGTTATTGGAATTATATGTAATGGAAAAACATTAGTCACTCAAAAATACCTTTAAGAAAATATCACTTTTTACCTACATGTGGTCTTATCCTTAATTATTTAAAATTGATAATTAATAAATTGTAGATTATATATATCATAATAAATTATGATAAATTAAAATATTATTATTTAAATAATAAAATTTTAATTATTCATATATCATTATATCTATAGAGAATTTGCAAAAATCATCATAGGAATTTTTTCACACAGCATTTTTTAAATAGATATTCAACCTAGAAAATATGAATTTATATGCCGTGAAATATTAATACATGAATTGTAATATAATATTAATATAATTAAATTTTCACTTATTTTATAAAAATTTAACATGTCATGCATGCCCTAATTTTTGAAAGATTATTATAGTTTTAAATGGGGGAATACCTATCTTTATAGGCCTAGGAATTCCAATGGAGAAATTATTTTTCAAAAGTTGTATCATTCTCACGGATTTGAGGAATGATATGATGGATAGTGGGAACTATTTTAGTTGTTAAATTCTAATATGGGGATGCTATATTGTTTAATTATTTTTTATTTCAATATTTATATCCAATAATGGGGTGGTCAATTTCAAATTAATTATCTCAATGTCTCACTAATTTGATTATCATAACCGCTAACAAGTGACATGTGTGTTTATTTAATCCCATTACCATTATATTTGTCATATGGGATAAAATTTATATGCATAAAATAACCATACCTCTAGGATATCTATGTGTTAAGTATAATATGTGTGTGGTTATCTCATAGTTGACTAAATTATCCCTTTTTTCTTATCAATGATTCATTAAAGATGTAGGAGGTTGGGAAATTTTGAATATTTGATATTTTATGGTTCATTTGTTTGATATAACCCATAGTTTCCAATAAAGTCTCTATCTTTACATCATGGATTGGGAGAATAGTTCAAGTTTGAATTGATTCATGGAAGAATTTGAGTATATAATATCACCCTTAGTCTAATGGTAAAACTGAGTAAGTCTTCCATATCCTCAAGGGCATCCATTGAGAATGAATACATGAATTTGGTAGTTATTTGGTGAAAACAATTTATTTTTGGTTTAATTATCATATACAAATAGTTAAAAATGATCAATTAATAAGGATATAAACAATTATATATTCAAGTGACTACTTAAAACATCTCTCTATTGAATGGAATTATGTGTGTGCTCCTTGATGATGTAGAGAATTATTCAAGAGATGAAAAAGATGTTTGATTAAATTTTGAAATGGTTTGATGCACCTCATTTTTTTAATAAGTATTATGCCAACGATTTTCACAACCAGATAGAATTAATAATTTTTTATTGTGTGTTTCAATGGTTTCCAATATGGTTTGGAAACTATTTTTTTGTATGAAACATGAAGAATGTTTCTTGTTATGTGGATTTATTTGAGATCTTACAGGATTTAGGATTAGTGGAATACTAGATGGAATTATCATATCATTTTTGATAGACTGTGGGGTATTTTAGGTCTCTCAAATAATAAAATATCATCTAGAATCATCCAATATGATTGATTGGGGGATTTAAAAATTTATTTAGACCCTAATATTTTTAAAAACATTATCATATCAAATATTTTCAAAACATGGTGGTTTGTGGTATGTCAATTAACTTATTCTATATGTTATGATTTTTTGGTCTAGATATCTACTTGACCAGGGACTAAGAATAAAGAGTATGGAAGAAGATGCAACACCATTCTATAGATTCTATACCTTGATCACATATATGGTAAAAGTGATATAGTGGGGGGAATTATGAGAAAAATTGGGTAACTAGTGTGTGTTTATTTGAGTTTTTATTTAATTTTTTTGTTATTTCCTCATTTGGGGATCAAATATATGAAATTTTTAGGAACTTTTTCATGTATCTCTATTAGTTCTGACCCCACATCAGATTGTGTGAGCGGGGGTTAGGGATGCTTGTTCTATTTTTCAATGATACTAAATAGTTTTCCAAATAGTACATGATCTTCTTGGTAACAAGGAAGCCTTTTTCGTAAAGGGGTGTTAATGAAGATGGATTTTTTTTATTTTCCCAAATGTGTGAAAAATGGGTTAATCTTTCTATTTGGATAAAAATATTCAATTAACACATTCCATTTTATTGATTTATCCCCTCTACCACTAGTCATGCACCTCCTCTCTCTATATCCATGGATACTTCTTAAAAAATTCTTCCATGGATATATTTTTTTCTTTCTCCTTTGGTAATTATTTAATATTATTTTTTTATCCATACCCTCTTCATAATACCCCTTGTTAATTATTTCTAAGGGAATTTGTATGTATATAAGGGCATGGGGGATGAAAATATAGATACACGTGAAGGTTTAATTAATGTTGTTAGTGATATATTATTAAGGGAATCCAAATTTACCATTTTCAATTGTTATGGGTTATTGAGATGACGCGACAGTGGGTTTGAGTTAGGTGTCTATATCAGATTCCTCTTTCCTAACACACATCATTAGTTATTTATTTTCCATTGGGTTTGAATTTTCTAACTACACTTGATATATATTTTTTAGTTAAATTTTATTTTTAATTATTGTTTCTATTTTATTTTTTCATTCAATATGGCGATTAAAATTGGTTTTATTTAAAAATCATCTATTTAACTAAAAATAGTTTGATAATTTTTTCCAGAAATGTTTCTTAGTTTTAAGTATATTTAGTGTAATATTTCCTAGGGGTTTTATTATTGTTAATTGTTACATTAGTTATGATGTTTATAGAGTCATTTATTAATGAAGAATCAATTATGAATGTTAGACCTTCGGTGAGTGGGTAATCTATATTAATTCATCTTGAATGTAGATTTTGTTTCCTTGGGAATGTATCCCATGTATCTGTGTGATACAATTGGATTGATTATTTGGTCCAATGGAGACAATTATGTACTTAGTACAATATAGATATTGGGATGGTTACAAGTTCATTTATGTTATCTATATTTCTAGTACTGAGTCTTTGTTTCCATAAACTAATAAGTTTGAACACATGTTTCATGCATAACACATGTTTGAGATGTGTTAATGATTATTTCTTATTTCATTGTTTGAGAATAATGTTTTTAGGCCATATTTCTCTCTAATATATATATATATATATATATTCATTTTCTATGTAACATTGATAACATTTCATTTATTAAAATAAACCAAACATTTTCTAAAAAAAATTTAAAGGGAAATTTATTTTTTAGGGGAACCAAAAAAATAATTAATGGATTAAATGGTTATATTAATTGTTTAAATGCATCAATTTAACCTTATATAATTTCATTCACATCCTCAATATACCCTTTTGGAATATAAATAATTTTTATTAATTATAAATTTAAAGGTAAGAGTTCTATGTAGTTATGTGGATCTTTAAAATTGTGGACCTCCATCATTAAAGTGGTATTCGTTGTGACCTTGGGCCCCTAGGATTTTTGAGTTCATATTCAGTTGACTGAGATCCATAGTGTTATTTTTTTAATTTTGTATCAATCACCTCATTCATGTATTTTTTTTCATATATTGATATTTATTTTCATTATTTATGATTAATGTTTTATTTTTTTAAGTAATTAGATACTATTATTGAGTTTTAATCAGTTTTTTTGAAAAATATTTATTTGTTTGATGATATTCCAATTCATTTATGGCATATAATATATTTTTGAATGTAATACATGTGATGGTTATTTGGATTACTATGAGGAAACTACTCACAAATGGTTATTTTTAAATATCTTTGTGGCTTCTATCATCTTGTGGTTATCTATAACATACATCATGTATTGTTATAAGTTGAATCAGGAGATGTATTAGGTCAAACTAGTTTAGTTTTTATAGTAAATATGTCATCTTCAAAATAGGAATTTTCATAGGAAGAAAAATATCTAGTAAGTCTATAATTAATCAACATATTTCCTTATAATGTCGAATCATGGTAGTCTCCCAAAAAAGGAAAAATATAGAATCCAACTGAAACTCTTTAATAAATATATCAAAATTATGATAGGGTTTCCAAGATGACAACACTCCCACATTATTATCCCCAATAGGTACTTTTCCATCACCCCCTATTAAAGTTTCTTTCCACACTGAATACATTTCCTTGTGTAGTGGGGATTTATTATAATTGTTTATAAGAGTTAATAATTTTTATTAGGGAAGTATTTTACCTCCAATAAACAATAATAGGACAGCAAGAACCTATGGGATTAAATAGAAATTTAAATCATTCATTTCATATTATAGAAATGGGTAACTATACATTTTTTCCCTTAGATGAATAATTAAAACCCATATCATACCTCTAAAAATATTTTGACAATATTAAAATGACTTAACAGACAGTAGTTAGTGTTTCCTTGAGATTCAGATCACCTTAAGTCCCATGAGAAATGGTGTTGAGATGTGGACCTTAGGAAGTATATGGTAGTAAGACTCTATGAAGTTAGTGGATACTATTATAAAATCTAATTTATATATTTAATGACTGTTACAACTACAAAAAATCATTTAATAGGAACATTCCATTATTTTCATCAATATACGGTCTCCGTATTCTTCCATATTTTTTTCTCCACTCAAATGTCTACAATTTGTTTCTAAAACAACATCACATTTTCATCCCCTAGGGATGTGTATATGGAATTATGTGAAGTGGTCATTGTAAAAGATAGAAAACCAAGAATAAATATTTCTTATGTTTAATCATTCAAGACACTAACCCCAATTCTAACTCTTAAAATAGTCATGTACAACATTGATATGAGTCCATTAGAAGACTCTATGGATCTATTCATCCAATAATGATTATGCAATTTCTATGTTTGAGAATTTATTTTACTATATTCCAATATTAAATATTCATAATCCTCAATACATTGTATGTAGACCATGGGACACTTTATAGGATGACCAACCCTCCTTTAACACCCCCATGGTCAACAATCTCTCATCTCACTATTCTCTTGTTACTGATAAAATTCACAATCCATAAATTTTTAAGAGGGTGTAACTTACGGAAGTAGGTGCTACATACTTGTTCCTGGAGAAGGTTGGTTATATTACCTCAGGAATTACTCACTAAATTCTAGAGGCTACTGACTATAAGTGAGGGTCTATTATAAATCATTGGGAGACCATACCATAATTAACATAGTAGCACAAAAAAATAAATAAATATAGAATATCAATATGATAATATACAATAAATATAATTATTCTGTTGAAAAAACATACTAGTGTCACATGTAGAAAAACATATGAAATCAGTATCAAAAACCAAAACATTAGATATGAAAATCCATATATGTGTTATTGTTTTAATGTAATTCCAAAATAAAGACACTAAAAACTCCTAAAAAGTGAATGAAATCTTGTCCAGTTCCCTCATCCATGCTCCATCCCAACACCTAAATATTACATAGGGATCTTCCATGCATCCTGTCATGAATACATGAAGCCTATTTGGGTATCAATAGGGTATCCTGAGTAGGGTGTGAGTAAAAAACTGTAAGCTACCACAAAAATTTCCTAAAGAAATATCCATTCTATAAAATTGTTTATTGTTTTATATAGTATAATGTATAATATATAATTTAATCATTTTTCACATTTTATTTTTCATTAATTGACAACATAATTACCCGAGTTCATATTGACACCCAAATCATAAATACCTATTTCCTCCCAAGCTAGTGTATCAACAATTTCATTAGGAATCAAAAAATATTCATTCATGTGATTCAAAAAACATGTAATTCCACATTCACAACATGAACAGTTGGTACCACAATACAATGATTATATCTTGAGGCCTAGAACGATATGTTTGTAACCCCATGGGTATTTGTACCATCAGTCTCAATCCCACATTTCATGGAAAATATGTGTATTTGGGGTATCTATCATTTTCCCACACTCGTTATCACATATGGGTCTTCAGAGAATCATTAACAATCCCAAAATCCTTCACAATCATAAAAATATATAGATAAACCTTGTTTAAACATCATTACCCTTTTTATCAAACACTCTTCTCCAGATGTACCATTACAATTAACATTTCATATCATGGTTTGTCACATTAATCACATGGAATAACATGAAAAATTCACTATTAAACTACTTGTCAAAATTAATCATAAATTCTATTAACCCCTTAAATTTAGGCAAACAATGCATTTAATTCTCATTGAAACCCAATTCTTTAAAACAATTAATTAAAAAATTCCTAATAAAAATTTACACCAATTCAATAATACAATTAATTAATTAAAAATTAATTAATTCAATTAAATATTAAACTGTAATAAGTGGAAATGAAAATGAAATAATTAAATACACTAAATATAAAAATTATTATTGGAATTGATAAATAGACCCCTAGCTCAAGGTTTCCGACAGATGTTTTCCAAACCAAAAAAGCCCCAAATTGATGTGGAGTGTTCAAGATCACAACATCAGGGATGATTGTGGACCAAAACCAAATATCAATATAAAATGGAACACAAAAATAAAACCATGATGTATAACCAAAACCAACATTGTATAAATCAGCCTTCATTATACCAAAAAAAAGGTGAAAGGGAGAGAATCAAACAGGTAAGAAATCACAATGTAGAGAGAATAATATCCTCAGAATCTATCATAGATTAATATTGAATAGGGTTTTTGGTTCCATTTAAACCTCTTGGGAACATAAAAATATTAAAGAAATTAATTTGCTCCATCTCAAGGAGAATATGGGTTATTTTCAAGGGGTTTGGATTTTTTTTATAATTTTTCAAGGATATAAAATCACGTACACATGGTATTTTTGGGCAGGGGAAAACGACTTTCCAAACTGGTAACCTCTTATAACATGGAACATGTTTTTCACATATGTGACAAATGATTTAAAAAAATCATATACCAACCATGATAATCCAATCTTTTTGGGTTTTCCATTTTTTTGGGTGGGTGCATAGTTTTTGAAAACTACGTTCTAACAATGCGCTACCCAAATTCCCTCCAAAACAGAACAAATTATTCAATTTCACCCAAAACATCCCCAATGTAAAACCCAGAAATTATATACAAAAAAATTGAAAAAATTATTCCTATAAATGATATGGAAACTTCAACAAAAATGTTTGGAATCTTAAAATCTCCCCAACATATAATATATCGTCCTCGATCTATACACCAAAGCATATCTACAATTCCAAGTTAAAATGATAGGGCCACAGAACCAACAAATATGATTCTCACTACCATGATTCCTCAAGAACATGTTCATGTCTCCATAATAATTAGTATATAATCATGTTATTTCCTTGAAAACACTCACAATATAACCCACCTAACATATTCAATTCTCCTCAATGGACACATAGACCTCAATATCAACATCATTAACATCAATGAAATGGTTAGGGTTTGGGGGATACCACCATAGTTTTGAAACATTGACAACATTGTGTATAGAAGTATACCATTTTTTAAGAGCTAATCAGTATACCACATGCCCCATTCTCTCCACAATCTATAAAGTACTAAAAAACAAGGTGTCAACATAACCTTCCACTATATACTATGGTTTCCTAATCAACGAAAACATGATGGAATACATGATCACCCTCTGTAAACACTAGTGGTTTTCAACGTCCTATAGAATATGACTTATTACCACTCCAAACTATATCCATGAAATTTAGAATAAACTAATCCAAAATACATTCCTCCTATATGAAACTTTATCCCACCAACTTAGACTCTCCGACCTCCATCCAGCATAGAGGTGACCTACATGAAATTCAATAAAGTCCACTATATGGTGCCATCTGAATAGTTATGTGATAACTGTTATCATATGATAATTGAATGATCCCTAGGTTCATATCCAAATGACACCAACATTCATGAAATCGTACTCATATCATGTCTTCCAAAATTTGAATTTTATATTCTAAATTCCCATATATATGTGGGAGAAATGTTGTACTCATTAATACCCGCATACCATAGCCTTCTACATGGAATTAATTTTTTTTGAAGTGAATCAAGAATCATGGATAGAAAAAATAAATTATAGTAATCTGTGTGGATATACTATCTCTTAATCATACAATTCCCTAAAAGATCCTATGAGAATTTATCTGAGATGGAAAATAAATGTGCTTATTTCGTCATTTTATCTAAAATCACCCATATAGTATCATTCATTTCTAGTATACTCAAAAGAATCGCCAAAATATCTATGTTAACTTCATATCACTTCCATTCTAGAACTCTAAATAGTTTTATTGAACCACCATGTCGATAATGACTGGCTATTAGTTGTTTATATTTGTATCATCTAGTCATGTACCATGAATTCTCCTTTTTCATGTCAGACAACCAAAACCATCAACATTGGTCACGGTAAAATTTAATCAATCAAGGATTTACCTCCAATATCTTGGAATTATACTCATGTATTTGTTCCCCTAGAATACACATTGGAACAACTACATTAACTTAGAACTAAATGATCTCATCCTCATCTCTAGTCCAATTGGATGGTGACTCCCCACCTTCAATGTTTCCCCTCAAGGAAAAACACTATGTATCTCATATTTTATTACACTTATATGGTAATGTTTGGTCAATTCCATTGATATTGATATAGGGGTCATATTCTCTATGCCCTCCAAGAATAAAATATACTTCTCAATTAGTAATTTTATCATTTAAAACTCATATCTAGACTCATAAACTGCATATGTTTTTCATCATCTGTTTAATGTTTCGACAACACTATTACCATTTGTTGGTGTAAATTATAGAAAAAAAGTCAAAATAATACATATAATTAGCCAATATCTACTGCTAGATATTTGAATATCATTAAAACATGACATACATTAATATTCATGGATAGATACAAATAATAAACATCTCACCGAAAAGCTATTGTTGCCAACAAATCCCCGAATAAACCCCTACAGTTAACCCTAGATTTTTTACATTGCAATTCCATTCATATCAACTCAACCATCTTGACCTATACACCATAGTCTAATCTCTTAACATTAATACGTCTCCGAGACCAATCTTAGACACATAAAAAATAGGTGTTATAATACATTGATTTGGTAGGATCAGGATTGATGTTGTAGTAAACTGCTTCTTCAACTCACCAAAGGAATTCTCATGTTATGTATACAATTAAAACATGATACTCTTATTTTTAAACAACAAAATTGGTTCTTCAATGTGGGAAATGTTTTTGATGATCCTTAAATAATAACTTTTATACCCCAAAAATATATAAATATCGATGAAATTCATGGGATTCTCCCAAGAAATAACAACCTTCAATTTCTTTGGGTCCACATACACACCATTTTATATAAAGATGTGATCTGAGAAAAGTAACCAATCTGTACATAATTTACACTTAGATAGTTTGTATTGAATCATATTCTCTCTCAGTGTATATAGAACTATTTCATGATTTCGGTAATGGTCACCGTTATTCATAGTGTACAAAAAGATGTCATCCATAAAAATAATCACAAACAGATCCTGGTACAGGATAGAGATACTCATCATCAAGGCCATAAACCCAAATATTTCATTTTCAATCCTAAAGGAATAATGATAAAATCATATATTTTATACATTTTTTTGAATGTGGTATTAGTTATATTTGAAGGTATAAATCTTACATGATGATACCCCAACCTCATATCAATCGTAGGTAATACAGAAGATCCTCTCATATAGTCAAAGTAATCTTCACTACATGGAAGAGAAAATCAGTTCTTCACAATCATCCTATTTATCTTCTACAAATAATTACATAATTGAAAGTTCATTTCATCCTTCATTCAATAAAATTATTTCGAACTCTATGGTGATATAATTGGATGGATAAGTCCCTTATACATTAACCCTTATTGTTTAGTCATATGATTTTCAATATTTATTAGTGCCACTCTATAAGGTGGAATAGAAACTAGTTCAAATACTACAATGAGATCAATTGAAAACCCTACTTCTCTCTCTTATGGCATCCAAGAAAATTACTCTGTAAATATTACATAGAATGGGTTCACTATAGGGGGAATGATATCATGATTTACACCCCTATCATCTAAGAAAATATATGAATCAAGGGATGTGGTCTCCCCTGTTGTTGATGAATATTCCCCAAATATCATTCCTTGTTATTCCACTCTCCATGATGAACATAATTATAAACCTAAGGAGATATAAAAGTCACTCTCTTATAGTAATAATCAATACGGGATCAATATTTTACCAACCTGTCCGTACCAAAAATAAATTCAAAAACTAACTAGTCATGTAAAATAATGTTACTCCACATTCTCTAAATAACTCCCATTTCATAAGTATATGTCTCTACACTATACTCCCAATGGTGCTTCGATCATCATAACCCCTATCCCAAACTCCATTACCATACTCAAACTTTTCACAAATTGTGGAGATATAAAAGAATGATAAGATCTTGTATTACTTAATCCATTAGAAAATTTAGAATCTATGAGAATATTATCATTAACCATGGATGGTCTAGTATCACTACCCACATGTGGAGACTGAGGTTCATGATATTGTCTAGCCCATATTCCCCATACTATAGTCTGATTTCCAAAATTTTCACCAATCGTCTAATATGGGATCGATTTCGTATATATACCATGTCCACTACCTAGATTTCTACAAAATGTAGAACTCTCTCTACTATACTAATATGTGGGTAATTCCCCCTCCCAATACTCTGACTCTTCTTGGATTCTTTATCATTACCCATCAGTCATGGGATCTTATATAATCATAATAGATGTACCACCCTGCCACATGCTTGGAACTCTAATGGTATTCAAGGGGAGTTATGAACAAAATTTACCATCCCTACCATAATGGTGGAAGAGAAATTGAGTAATATCCAATTTATATAATCATTCCCCTATGACACTCGGCTTTCTATCTCCACAATTGAAATTTTCAGTGTGATGCTTCCTTCTCCCAGAAAATGTACCACTTAGTTGACCAATAGAAACAATTTTTACTCCACTAGAAACCTACTTCAGGTTCCCATTAGATATTAGAGCCCAATTCACCCATTAATAAAAAATTTCGACATGAAATATATTATCATGGAATGTAATCTAACCTCTAATGGAATCTTTGAAATTTTTCACTACTATATACTCATCTACTTCCAATCCCAAAAAATAACAAGAAACTAGTAAAGCTTATATTATAGTACATCAAGGAAATACTCCCTATGGTCAAATTCATAATATAAACATACCTCTCCTTCATGAAAATATCATGGTAAATGTCCTCTATGATTGTATCTTGAATGAACTTCTATACCATATTATCTAGCTATCCATCCCGCGTCTGGATGTCCCACTAACGCTTTAGTTAACCATGTACCGTTTAAAAAGATAGTTTTATTATCATCTCGGAAGGAGTATCTATGGGATCAAAAATCATATGGATAGACTTAATTTAGAAAATTTCTACCTTAGGTACACCCTCTCCAATGAAATTACAAGGGTTATCAAAATGGAAGTCCATGATTAATTTTGACATACTACTCAAAACCTGATCAAGGTATCTTTCAATAAACTGCATCAAATGAAAAAGTAATCACAAAATTTATCTCCCAACCATTCACCATGAACTATAAGAACTTCACATTCCACTAATGTTGGATCCTTTATACCTTGTGGCACCACCAAGAGGGTAGTAGTTGTATGTTTGAAGTCAAATAAGAGGATCTTTACTACTCTCATCGCACCAAGTTCCACCATGTTTGGGACCTCCAATGCTTATCTCAGAGCATCATTAGTCAGAACCAGACACAAAAACATGCGGGAGAAGCCTATGCTTGGTTGAATATGACAATACCTAGTAGGGACCCCAAGACACCAGATGGTCTCTCAGTAATTCACAAAGTAAAACATCAAAATAAATACAACAAAGGTAATATCACAAGAATGATCAAGATCATGAAGCTCAAACCAAAGGGACAGCCCACTCTAACTATATTAATTCAAGTTTACTAGGATATAGATGACTAGTCTTAATGCCAGATCATCCTATTCCTAGTAACTCTATTGCTGACCTATATAGGTCATTTTATGCTGACCCGTATTGGATGCTAGATGTTGACCCGTATTGGTCACTACTGTTGACCCATATTGGTCACTAGATGATGACCCATATTGGTTGTTGGTGCTGACCCATATTGGTCACTGGTGCAGACTCGTATTGGTCACTGGGGTTGACACATCATGGTTTCTGATATAGAGTTAGAGATGAATAGTCATAGAGCTAGATCATCCCACTCTCGAGTTTCTGATGCTGACCTGCATTGGTCCCTCTTCTTCCTCATGTCACTGTCAGCCACAAGACTCATGCATGAAGAATGACTGATCTTCATAATACTCTGCTCCCCAATCCATCGGCCCTTTCCTAAATGGTAGGAAGTCTTACAAAAATCATACCCAAGGGACCTCCATGTCATAGTGTTCCCTACATGATAGACAAAGCGTCGATCAGACGTTTGGTCTGTGAGATATGGAAACTTTTGTAAAAAAAGCCAAGTTAGATTCAAGTATGATCCAACCCAGGTCACACCTCACACTCCCAAAAAAGTAACTTAGATTATCTCTAATGGACCGCCTTGTCAGAAGGGTCTTTATTCCATAGACGGCGTGTAAATCTATTGCACAGCCTGTAAGTTACACCCCTTTCCATGAGATTGGGGTGATCACACCTTAGTCCGCCCCGACTCGGTCGGGCTTGCCGGAATATCCCAAACGGACCACATTCCAAATGGGGTCCCAAATATACTGACGGTGTTTCAAATAGACACATGGTTCATCAATTACGAGTGTTTCTATAATTAGGGGCCGGTTGGGTTTGGGCCTGGTCCGACTCGGCCAAGCAGGCCAGACGCAACTGGTCCCAGGTTATACCTGACCTTTCCTGGGACCTGGCCATTATGGGTTGGCTCGGATAACTGGGTCTAGCCCATCATGTTTATCCCTACTAGTTAGCATGCTCGCTGTGCTATGGGAGGCCCCACTAGGCTGAGGGTCTGGCCCGCTGGGCGGGTTCAACATGTTCGGTTGGCCCACATCTGTCCCAGTCACCTTTAGGTGGACCGCTCCTCCCAGCTGACCCTGTCGATATGGGTCCATTTCTTCTGGCACAGTGCGAGGTTTGCACCACCCTCTCTTGCCTCTGGCCACCATGGAAAGTGATAGCATGCCACCTTCCCACCACCCGCAGCAAGTTTCCACGGCCCCCTCTGGGCTTCGCTGGCATGGCGCACTAGCAGTTGTTTCTGCAGGCCACAAGACATGCTTTGATTGTCCATCCATGGTGCCATTGGAGCGTATGGGATGCCTGTATCATTTTTTTCATAGCGTGACCTTCAATATCTCGTTGTTGTCGAATTGGGAAAACCTTCCCCGAAGAAAGGAACAAAAAGACAAGCGATGAATGGTATGTGCCTTGTTCGTTTGGCTTGCACCCTCTGTGTTAGCATTATAAATAGAGTGAGGTAAATATTTATCAATTTTCAAAAATAATGTACCCCATTCAAATCCCTTGTAACAACCACCGGAAAAATCAAGATAAAAGAATAGAATCATGGGAAATTAATCAATATAAATACAACCCCTACCTCATGATTCATTGGATTCTTCATGGATGGTGGTTCTTCCATGTTCGAGCGTATTGTGGATGAAGGAGAAGGTTTGTGTGTGTTGGATATCGTCATCCATTGAACATCATATCGATCCTACAATGGGTATAGTCGATCCTCTGTTCTCCGTCGGTGGAAGGTGTGGTGTCACCTCGTTAGGGGTTCCTCGCTAGATGATGTCGTGAAAAACCCCACCCAGAACTATATTTAAATTGGAGGGGAATGGAGAGAAACACGTTGAGGAATTAATGAGGTTCATTAAATGACATAATTAATATGCCCCATTAATTGACGTAATTATGGTTCCTCATTAATTGTGAGATGGGTGATTACGCAAACAAAGTGTAACCATGAAGTTAACACCCCATAATTAATGGTCTGACCACCTCTGTGGTCCCAACCACCACCGCTCTGCATGAGGTTGGAAAAAGAAATAGAAAAAATTGAAATTTTATGTCATTTTATTATTTCATGAATGGTCACAAAAACAATCATTTTCTCCTGACCAACTATGGTCGGAATGATCCTCCTTTAAGAGAATCCTGGCGATGTGGATTCAACGGTGTCGTCCTAATTTTAATCTGAGCACTAGTTCAAACGATTAAAATCGTCACCCGCACAAATACTAATCTTACCTTCAAAAATTTCAGAAATTTATTCTGGGCAAACCGAGCATCGGAATCAAATTCCATGAATTTTCTCAAACTCAAAAAAATCCAAAATAACTTAACAAAATTACATGAATTTTTGGTCTTTAAATTCTCCCCACCTTAGGGATTTATGTACCCGAAAACCAAACAAGGATACACAAAAAGAGGGGAGTTTTCACCTATTTGAGTCTCTCGCTCCCATGTTCTCTCTTAGATAATCATGTTCTGCCAACGAACTCACACCAGAGGAATCAACTCCAATGAAATACCCACTTCTATTGACCCTCTATCTCCACTAGGAACTCTGTAATAGTCTCCACGTTTTAAATCTCCAAATCTCACTGGTTGATGATGTGAGATGGGTCATACATGTATCTACTCAGCTGGGATACATGGGAGACTTCATGTAGCCTCTATATTTTTTGTGGAAGTTCCAAGCAGTATGCCACCTTACCAATCTTCTGAAGTATCAGGAACGGTCTGATAAACCACGGTGAGAGTTTTTAACCTCATCCAAATATATGTTGTCCCCATCGATGGGAGACTCACAAGAATATGTTGTTCCACTCCTCGAACTCTAATGGTCTACATATCCTATCATCAAAATAATTCTATTGGCTCTGTGCAGTCTTCATCCACTCCCAGCTGACCCACACCTTCTCTGTGGTAGCATGTACCATCTCTGGTCCCATGAGTACTGGCTCTCTTGGATCCATCCCACACAAGGGAGATTTTCACAGTCATCCAAAAAGTTCCTAAAAAGGGGCAATATGAATTGTGGAGTAATAGATATTGTTGTACGTGAAATCCACCAAGTGTAGTTGGTCCTCCCAACTACGACCAAAATCTAGGACACATGCAAGAAGAATGTCCTCCATGGTCTGGATGGTCTACTTAGTCTGACCATCTGTCTGTAGGTGAAAAGTTGTTCACAAGAGAAGCTATGTCCCAAAATCCTCTTGAAATCCTTTCTACAACTGGGATGTAAATCATACGTCATGGTATAAGAATATTGACAAAGGCACCATGTTAAGTCATACGATCTACAGAACATAGAGACATACCAAGATCTATACTGAAACCTTCACTCGAATTGAATGGAAGTAGGCTGACTTGGTGAGTTTGTCAACAATCACCCAAATGGTATCATTCCATGTGCACATATGTGGTAACCCCATCATGAAGCCCATTGATATCCCTTCCCACATCAACTCTGGTATCTCGAGGGGTTGGCTCATTCCTTCTAGTACCTAGTGCTCAATCTTCACTTACGATCAAGTGAGGCAAATAGAAACAAACTCTGCCACTGCCTTCCTCATCCTTGGCCACCAGTACTAATGATGGAGGTCTTGATACATCTTCATCACACATGGATGTACTTCCATGGGGGATGTATGGAACTCCCTTAACACCTCCTCTCATAGAGCCACTGGTACTACTGTACGTCCTCTGAAAAGTAAAGTGTGCTTCCCACCTTCCAAATATCTGTCAGGTTCATGTCCTCAGGATATTTGAGCACGTGTAGTCTCACATATACTATCTCTGAGTTGAACCACCTTGACTCTCTAAAGGATTTGAGGGGAAAATACCACTTACTATAGGTAGATTTTCTGGTCTCTATTTATATAGGATATCTGAAACGATGCTAACTTCCCTGAAGCCTCATTCATTAGCTGTGAACTCTATCTCTGGCCAAGTGCATCTGCCACTATGTTCCCCTTCCTGTGAGTATAGAATATCTCAAAGTGGTAGTCCTAGAGGAACTCTAGACAACATTTTTGTATCAGATTTATATCATTGGGTGTAAAGATATATCTAATACTCTTGTGGTATGAGTAAACAATGAACCGCTCTACCATCATGTAGTATTGGCACATCCTCAGTGCACAGACTACTACTGCCAACTCCAAGTCCTGAGTCACATAATTTTTCTCGTGAGGCCTATGCTTTTGTGAGCCATTTGAAATCACTAGATCATCCTGTATTTGGATTCAACCGAGTCTAGTACCCGATGAATCACCGTAAACCATGTAGCCAATGCCCTCCTCCATCAACCTCAGGATTGGAGCGCTGGTCAAGCGCTACCTCAGCTGTTTAAAGCATTGATGGTAGGTCTCTAACCACAAGAATGGTTCCCCTTATTCATTACGGAAATCATAGGTGCTGCTACTCTAGAGAAATCGTGTATTAACCTCAGATAGAAGCTTACTAATCCAATGTTTCTTTGCACCTCAGTAACACTCTTGTGTGGATCCCAAGAAAGTACTGTCTCGATCATCGATGGATCCACTGCAATTCCAACCTATGAGAGGATATATCCCAATAAGTTGACTTCCAATATCCAGAACTCACACTACCATAGATTCCCATATAAATTGTGCTCCCATAGTGTGTACAGAACTATCCTCAAGTGTACAACATGATCTTCCTTGGATGCTGAGTACACCAAGATGTTTAAGATGAAGACCACCACAAAGAGATTGAGGTATGGATGAAAGATCTTGTTTAGGAGACCCATGAACTTCGCTGGGGAATTGGTCATGCCAAAAGGCATCACCAATAACTCGTAATGGCCATACAAACTTTTAAAGGTTGTCTTTGGTATGTCCTCATCCCATACCCTGAGCCGATGATTACCTGATCTGAGGTCTATCTTTGAGAACCACTTAGCTATTTTCAACTAATCAAACAGATCATCAATCCTTGGAATAGAATACTTATTATTCATGGTCACCTAGTTTAGGTTCTGCAAGTCCACACATAGCCTCAAACATCCATTTGACTTCTTGGAAAACAACATCGGGGACGGACATAGAGAAACACTAGGCCTTATGAATCCCTTCCTCTGTAAGTCCACCAAATGTACCCTCAACTCCCAGAGCTCCATAGGGGCTGTCTAATATGCTTGTGTAAATATCGATATTATTCCTCAGTACAAGTCAATACATAAGTCTAACTCTCTACGTGGATGTATTCATGGGATATCTTCTCGAAATATATCCTTATACTCGTCCACCACAGCTGGGAAATGTGGACTTGCCTCATCCATCATGTTGAAGGTCATGAAATCTAGCTGATATGTAATCAACTGAACCCTCCTGAGCACAATTCCATCTCGTACTACTCTATTTTCCTTCTCACCCACAAAGGAAAACTAGCCTCCATCTCTGTGCGTAAAATTCCCTATACTTTTCAAGAAGTCAATCTGTGTGTGAACTATGAATAGAAATTCCATGCCTAGAATGATTTCATAGGGATTCAATTCTACTACTAGAAGATCACATTTGAAACACTCTTCACAGAGTAAGATCACACTATCATCAGTAGTGTGTTACCACTGAATCTCCTCCAATCAGAGTATCCAAACGCAATGCTCAAGATAAAAGCTCAGTCAGAATCACACAGTCTCAGACCAATCCTACAGCAAGAAAAGAATATATAGAACCTTTGTCGATAAGCTCTACTTCTAAAGTAGAGAAGATACAAATCATACCTCATATCATCTCAAGGACATCAGGATCATGAGCCTCTATTGTCTATCGCATGGCCTGTCCCCATCCACATTCTCTATATGCTCAGGGTGGACCGCCTGGGAGGTGGTGGTGGTGGTTCATGGTGACCCCAACCACCTCTTTCTACACATCCCACTCCAATACCTCATTTTCCACTAGGCTAACGCTCATGAGGCTTCCACCACCTCGGTGGCCCCTCATCCGTTTGCTGATCATCCAAGCTTGTATTTGGATAGTCACGAGATCTGTGACCCCGTCCCCTGTAGTTAAAAAAGATCATGCCTTGTTGGTGTCTCCCTCATCCTCTTGATCCTCTCACCTCTGACCCTACATCCTTGGGTCACCCTATAGATGGTCGATCTCTATTGGGCTTCTACATCATCTATCTACTGGTAGCTGTAGCCAAATCTTCTATCTTTCATCTAGTAGGGGATCTCCTTATCGGTGCCCACTCGGCACGGAAGCTCTCCATCAACAAATGTCTCCCTAGACCCCCAGCCTGTGTCGAGATGCTGATAAAAACATTCAAAACTATAATTTCTCATCAGATCCCCTACTCAAAGCTCTATTCCCTGATGTAAGGGTCCCGCACAATGTCGGTGGGGTGTCAGGATAGGTTAGATAATAATTCTGAGTACTGATACATAGTATAGTTTCCCTCATGTAGATGACAAAACTCCTTAATACGTAGATAACGTAGTATTGTTTTCATGAACTCCACCCTCAAATCAATCTCAATGTCGGTCCAGGTGAGGGTCATCTCCTCAAGAACCTGGAGCGTTGGGCTCCACCATCATCCTGTCGTGCCCTAATGAAGGCTAGAAATTAAGATCGCCATCTACTCGGTTGGTGTCTCTACAAAGCAAAAGACCCCCTGAAACCCCCTCAATCTAGTCATCTACTACCTGGGGGTTCATCTATCCTCAAAACATCAGAGGCCTATATCTTTGTAACTCATGAAACACGTTCATCCAGTGTGCATGATCCATAGGTATCATCTACTACTCAACGGGTGGTGGTGCTGTTGGTACACCACCTAAAGGTGCCATCACCATGAGTATTCCTTATACCAACACCTCATTACATGATCGGCCACTATCATGATCCATAATTAGAATCCGGGATGGCTATCTTCATGGTGGAATCTTGTAAGAAATAGATACCCTATAGTAAATAAATTATACCTAGTGAGATGACTCAAGAAAGATCAAGATAACATTTCAAAACACTAGCAACTGGTGTTTTTATGTACCGAGTTGGAAAACATAAATCAAGGTCCTAGTGTATGGATACATCGGTCGCCACACCAACACTAGACTCCCTGTATTGAAAACTAATCTCAAGAAACATTGCATCATTGCCTCATTAATATTATAATATTAGTTATTCTTGAAGAATCGACCTCCTTTTGATACCAATTTTTCACGAACCATCCCATGGGGCCCGGATGTTACTACCCCAATCCTGCCTTCCATAGTCCAGGGGTTGGTGACAAGCACCTAAAGGATTTCCCTGAATAGGGAAGTCATTTCCTTAGAGATTTGTACACAATCAAAAAGGGAAACTGAAGTAAACAACCAAAAAAAGTAAGGTATAACCACAAGAGTAAAGTACAACCACATGTAAAACTATAAACAGATAAAAGTGGTCCAAAATACAAGCCATAAAAAATGAAATGAATTTAAACCAATGTCACGTCTGCCCTAGGGATCTACCTGGAGGGTAGTAATTATAAGTCTAAAGTCATTGAAGTGGATCTCACCTTCTCCTATTGCACCAAACTCCACCATGTCTTGAACCTCCATAGTCTGCCTCAGAGCGTTATTAGTCTACACCAGACACAACAAGGTGTGGGCGAAGCCTGTTCATGGTGAGTATAACAATAACCAGTAGTGAACCTGAGACCCCCGATGTTCTCTCAGTAATCCAAAAAGTAAAACATCAAAAGAAATACCACAAATGTAACATCTCAAGCATGATCTAGTTCATTAAGCACAATGATAAAGAGAATGATCACTATAATGGTATACCAAGAAGGTTATTGGGATAGGGATGACTAGTCATAAATCCAAATTATATTATCTATATTAATGCTACTGCTGACCCATATAGGTCAGTTTATGCTGACCCGTATTGGTTGCAAGATTGGGACCGTACTGGTCGTAGGTGCTGACCTGTATTGGTCTCTAGATAATGACCCATATAGGTCGTTGGTGATGACCTGTATTGGTTTCTTATGTTGACCCATCTTTTTCTCTGATGTAGAGGTAGGGATGATTAGTATTATAGATATATCATCCCACTATGGGGTTTCTGATGCTGACCCTCATTAGTTGCTCTTCTTCCTCTTGTCACAGCCAACCACTTTATTCCTACATGAAGCATTCCTGACTTATGAAAGACTCTTCTCCTAAAGATATTGGTCCCTTTTCAACTGGTAAAAAGTCCCAAAAAAAATCATACCAAAGGTACTACAGCTTCATAGGGGTGCGAACTTGAAAGATGACGCATCGATCACACACAAGGTCTGTGAGATATAGGATCTTTTGTAAAAAGGGCCCCGTTGGATTCATGTTTGATCCAAACTAGGTCTCTTCTCAAACTCTATAAAAACTCAGTCAGAGTATCTTCAATGGACCGTCATGTCACAAGGGTCCTTATTCCACAATTGGCACATCGATCAGATGCCAGGTCTGTTAGTTACAACCCATTCTGTGAATCAGGGCTGATCGCACCTCAGCTCGGCCCGGCACAGTCAGGCTCGCTAAAATATGCCAATGGGACCGCTTCCCAAAAGGGGTGTCAACACGAATAACGATGTGTCAAATGGACACTTGATTCATCTGTTATGGGTGTTTCTTTAATGGGGGCTCGGTTAAGTCTGGGCCCGGTCCGACTCGGTCAGGTCAGCCCTACGCAATGGATCCCGGGGTCTTCCTGACCCCACCCGGGTCCGGCACATTCTGGTTTGGCTCGGTTAAGTGGTTCCGGCCCATCGAGGGTGGCCCAGCTAGTTCACAGGCCCAATCCGTAGTTCACTACAACAAAACCGCCCTTTAGCGGCGGTTTTGTAGCGGCTGTTTATAATAAACCGCCCCGAATCAATTTTTTTACCATTCCAGACCCTTCCCCCTTCTCTATCTCGACCGATCCGTCCCCCGCTTCCCCTGAGACACCGGCCCCCCACGACCCCATCCCCCCGCGACCCCAGCTTCCCCGCGACCACAACGACCCTGCGACCCTAACCACCCCACGACCTCGGAGACCCCCGCCCCCCACGACCCCGACAACCCCGCGACCCCAGTGACCCTGCTTCCCCGGCGACCTATACAAACCCTAGGGATTGATTTCTATGTTTTTTCTTATTTTGATATTAGTTATTTCTTTATTATTATTGTTTCTTATAATAAATTGTAATGTATGTAGATGTTTATGAATCTTAAATGTTGAACTAATTTTATTGAATGTGTAATAGAAATTTTATTATCACATCATAATAGTAATGGAAACTGCACTTAAACTTTTAAATATTCTATTTGAGTCTTAATCCACATATGTTGTCTTGAAGCATGGGTGGAAGGAACATATTAAAATTCAATACTGCTCATGTTTACAAAATTACACTTATCCAAATGCCAGAAAAACATATTTATCCATAAAAGAATTCTCCATCAGATATCGATTTCCTATTATCAACAATCATTCCCAATATGCATCTAAATAACCAAACAAATCATGATTCCATTTGATTTCATATTTCAATTCATAGTTCAAAGTTTCATTTATTTATTTATCTATTCTCTTTCCATCCATGAAAAGAGAAACTTTTGAAGCACTTTGATACTAATCATGAAGAGTATCAAAATACATAATATCTGGTCTTGAAGATGTTAAGTATAGTAGATTACTAATAAGATTCTATAATTCTCATAGATCCACATTTGTTCCTTATTCATCCTTAGAAAATTTATTAACTACTAAATTCGGTGTAAAAGTTGGATTAAAATCCTTCCTTCTAAAAATATTCATCATTTTATTAGAATAATTCTCTAGAAATAAAAATATACAATCCTTTATTTGAGATATTTTTAATTGAAGCAAGTATCTCATCTCACCAATAATATGCATTTTGAAATTATTTTCCATTTATATATTGAACTCTTAAAAACACATTATTTATTTATAGAAAAAATAATATCATCTATATAAATAATAACAATGAGAAAAATCACATTGTTATCTAAAATGTAGAGATTTACATCCACTCTTCCTTTCGTGAATTTCAATTTGATCAAGAATGTGTTAATAACAGATTAGCGGGATCTTGTAGATTTCTTTAGACCATGTAAGTCCTTATATAACCTAAAAAAATTAATCTTCACCAAGAAAGAAATCGTAGGGTTGTTCAATATAGAGTATGTCTTTCAATTCATCACCAAGGAAGGATGCTAAGAAATTTATTTCAAAGATCTTTCAATAGATTTATACTAAAAAGTAATGAAATTTTATTATGGTTTCATGTCTTGAAACTGGTGAAAATGTCTCATTGAAGTTAACTCTTCCAACCTATGAATAGCCTTGACACAATAATCCTGATTTATTTTTCACAACATCCCCTTTTTCATTCATTTTTGTTTTGAAAACCCACTTTATTATGATAATATTATTCCTTTTGGGCTTGGGTTCTGACACCAAATTATCATTCTACTCTATTTGATCTATCTATCTCTTTAACATTTCTATTTCATTTCATCTTGCACATCTCTTGGTTAAACATGAGGGAACAATGATATATGATAGGTTTTCCTAAAATTTATTCTAGGTTGAATCTATTTTCCATGATCTCCAATGGTATATAGAACTAGAAAATGAATATTAATCCATGGATAAGGTGAAAAATATTATTATTAATCACGTAATTTTTCTGAATCAACCTCTTCAACTTGAAATCCCTCTGAATATTCAAAATTTTCTGAAACTTCACCTTTTTGTTTCACAAAAATATATTCACAATCATCAATTATGGAACATTCTTATTCTTGATAGTTCAAATTAATTTTGTGTTCCGTCACTTTCACATGAACAGAATCAACAATATTTCCTATTTGTTTTTTATAACATTGATATTCTCATACATTTTGTGGATAACCTTGGAAGATATCATCGGCACCATTTCTATCTAACTTGCCTATATTTTCACCTTTAACTTTTATTTCAAAAGTGCTTCCAAAAACTCTTAGATAATTCAACTGTTTATATTTCATGTAATAAAATTCATATAATGACATATTACAGTCAATCCTATAATGAAAATGATTTTAATATAAACCATTTATCCAATGGATTGTCTCCGGAAATAATGATATGTGTCATGATCTAATGATATAGTTTGAGTCAGCTCCTCAAGGACTCTATTCAATCATTTAGTCACAACATTCATTATGTCTGTTTGATGCACTTATTTAATGGGGGATAACATGTTTCTTATAGGCTTCAAATATTCCAATGGTATACTCAACACAATTATATGTTAAAACATTCTTTAAAGAGTAACCACCCTTCACCTTCTTAACCTTCGTGTTTGGATTTCCTAAAGTTTCTCTCCTACGGAAGACCGACAAGGGATGTCCCAACCGCTTGAAAACGGAGAAGAAATCCATACAATTCTCATAAACAACCTTCTGTTTTAACCTGTACTCCCCACCAATGATAATCCATAAAAACTCAAACAGAAGTCGAGACACATCCAATTCAACACATATTTGGGGGTTAATAGGATGACACACAGCCGCAGTACGATTATCAGAACAAAGAATCCTTCCTATCATATTACCGATCAATTGAAGAAAAACATGGTTTTGAAAAGGAAGCGGAAGTTTAGGTAAACAGACCCAAACTACCATTGAAGAATAATAGTGCTTCATATGAAGATTAAAAGTCCAGTGAAGGAGAATAAAACTCATCCCATTGAAGCTTCACGGCGCCCTGGACCATGCCTAAATGAGGTCCGCCTCCGATTCAAAGCGGATCATAATCTGGCACCTGTCCTGCAAACCAACCACCACCTATTCCTGCAGATCCCAAGAACCAAATACTAACCTTTCAAAAGAATCAACAGAAGGTCGCCTAAGCTTGAATCGTGTAACCAGTGTGAGGTTCAGAAGTGCCGAAGACTCCAAGAACTCCGAGTTCGAAATTTTAAGGTTAGGGTAATGATCAAAGTGTTCTGGTGCTTTAGGGGAAACCGAAACATTTAGAAAAGTAGTGCTAAAATATTATTTATTTTTAGGAATTTGTTGATCAATATGCTTACATGATCCTTGATTTAGCATATTATTGAGGGTTGTCATGAGTTGGATATATTTCTTGTTCAATTACTTCAATTATGATCTATGAGTGGTGGGAGTGGTATATTGACTATTTTTATCTTTAATTACTTATCTCAGCTTGTCTTTCATGGAAGGCTCTTCTAATTTTCCATAATGGTAGATTTTAAAACGTTTTATATTTTATCTTTGGAATTGAGGGGTTTTGAAGGACTGTTGATAAGCATGTTCGAATACTTTCTGTAATGGTGGCCTCTGTTTTTGGTGGTTCACATCTACAAATTGTTTGGAGGAAAAATATTTTCATCCATATTTTCTAATTGGTTGGTTCTAGAGTTTCCATCAGGGGCTAATCTTTATTATATTATGTTTCTGTAATGTTACACTGTCGTATATATGAATCTCTTTCTCTATTTAGTAGTAACTATGTGTTTTAATTATTTTAATTATTGTGTAGGAACATTGTGATATACATGGATAAATTCTGGATCACATTACCAAGGAACACACCTTAGTATGTTAAGGGTTTGAATGATTTTTTAGATTTTGCAATTTCTAATCGATCTGCTGAAGGGAGAATAAAGTGTACATGTCATAAATGTAAATTTAGAACATGGATTAAGAGAGATGAGGTTTATGAACATTTAATACTCAATAAATTCCCCGGTCAAGAGTTGTATAGTGGGTGTTTGAAATATTCAAAGCATTCATTTCTGCTGAAGTTGTACCATATCAAATGTCTATGTGGAATTACAAATAAGAAAATGTACAAGATATTGGAATTGATTCATGATGCATTTCTGGAAGAAAAAATCCCAGAATATTTTTATGATATGAAAAAAGTTGTTAACAATCATGGTCTGAATTATACAAAAATACATGCGTTTCCTAATGATTGTATGCTTTATTGGGGAGAGGATTCAAGTAGACAGAATTGAAAGAAATTTTTTTCTTCTAGATGGCAGGAAGAGGGTGATGTTGGATGTCTGAATAAACATAATTTCATAGAGAAGAAGAAAAGGAACACACCTGCAAAGGGTTTGCATTACTTTCCTTTGAAGCCTCAATTGCAAAGATTATTCATGTCATCGAAAACCACTGAATACATGAAGTGGCATTCTATAGATAATAACAATGATGGGTTAATGAGACATCTATGAGATTCTCAATCGTGGAAGACATTTGATTCATTACATCTTGATTTCTCAGCTAATCCTAGGAATTTTTGAGTGGGATTGGTTGCTGATGGATTCAGCCCATTTGGGACATTGAATACCAGTTACAGTATTTAGCTAGTTGTTTTGATCCCTCATAATCTGCCTCCTTGGATGTGTATGAAACAAACATCTTTTATCCTTTGGATGATTATTCCTGGAAAACAAATGCCTGGAAATTATATTGATGTATACTTGCAGCCTTTGATTGACGAATTGCATGAGTTATGGAGAAACGGTGTTGAGACATTTGATGCTTCTTCTAAAACAATGTTCATAATGAATGCTGCTTTAATGTGGACCATTAGTGACTTCCCTTGGCTTGAGAATTTATCTGGTTGGAACACTTACATGGGTTTGTCTTGTCCTGTTTGTAAATTTGATTTTGAGCCCAAACGGCTACCTCACAGAAGAAAATGGTGCTTCTTGTCTCATCGAAGATTTCTTGATGCATCCCATAGATTTCAGGTGAACAGATCAAAATTTAATGGATCCATTGATTGTAGACCACCTCCAAAGTTTCTAACTGGTTCTGAAATATTGACATAGCTTGAAAATGTTGAAATAGAATTTGGGAAGGTTCATCATTTAAATTAGAGTGGAAAACGGGTCCTAAGTGCATCGTCAAGCGAAACATAAACACAAAAATAGAAGAAAAAAAAAGTATATTCTTCAAACATCCATATTGGGAATTTAATTTTTTGCGGAATAATCTGGATGTGATTCATATTGAGAAGAATTTCTGTGATAATTTGATATTCACATCGCTTAATGAGCATGGAATGTCAAAGGATCATCTCAATTCTCACAAAGACTTACTAGCAATGAACCTAAACATGATCTCTGGCCAGATGAGAATGAAAAGTATGCTCCAGAAATTTTTGCAATTAAAAATAGGGATAAAGATACATTCCTCCGAATGTTAAAGAATGTTAAGGTATCTTATGGGTATTCAAGTAACATCTCAAGGTGTGTTGACTTGAAGAATCGTAAGTTACATGGATTGAAAAGTCACGATTCACATATTTTGTTACAATAGTTACTACCATTGGAATTTCGTACATTATTACCTGAAAAAATTACTGCTGTTGTACTCCAATTCTTCACATTTTTCAGACAACTATGTGAGAAATATCTACATCCATTTCAGCTTGACAACCTCCATGAGTGGTTTGTATTGACCCTTTGTGCAATAGAGATGATCTTTCCTCAGTCGTTTTTTATTGTAATGATGCATTTAACTGTGCATTTGGTTAAAGAATATTAATTAGGAGGCCCCGTTCATTATTGATGGATGTATCCAATTGAAAGGTACTTTATTTATATGTTTTACAGCTAAGTGAAAAAATTTGGTACTTAATTAAATGCATTATTATGTTTATTTTATTTCTCAGATATCATGGGGATTTGAAATCATACGTGAGAAATAAAGCCCAAGAAAAAGGCTCTATTATTGAAGGCTATTTAGCTGAGGAGTGTCTGACCTTTTGTTCTCGATACTTGGATTATTTTGAGACAAGATTTAATCGAGTTGGACATGTTGACGACACATAGACTCAATCTCAAAAAAATCAGAAATCCAAAATATATCATGTTATTGGCCGATCAGTTGGGAGGACCTCAAATATGACATTGACTGAATTGGAATTATTACAGGCACATAGATATGTGCTGCTGAATAGTGAAATTGCAGATCCATTTATTGAAGAATTTAGGATACAATCAAAGAGACTAATGAGTGGCCGAACACGAAATGAGAAAGATATAATGAAAGCTATTAATAAAGTGCTTATAGAATGGTTTACATGACGTGAAAGTTCATAAATATTTCAATAAATCAGATGGAAGTTTTGACACATACATTTTGTAAATCTAATAAAGTATATTTCTTTTTCAGATCATGAATAATGATACTTGAGTAGAGGTGTCAGAAGATTTGACGTTTCTTGCTAGAGGTCCTCTAAAACACATTAGAAAGTTAGACGCTTATAATATGAATGGATTTAGATTTCGTACAGTCGATTGAGAAGTGGTTTTGAAAACATAGAATAGTGGTATATTTACATTTTCTGAAGTGGAATACTACAGAAAGCTGCATTTTATTATTTAATTAATCTACCACGGACATTTTTCAGTTGTTTTATTCAAATTTAAATGGGCCGATTTTATCAGAGGTGTTAAAAGAGATTCCTTGCAATTTACTTCTATGAACTTCTCTCGCTTGATGGATGTTGGGGATCGTGAACTGCATGATCCATATATCTTTGCATCGCAAGCAAAAATGGTGTATTATGTGAATGATGTTTCCAATTAAGGGTGGAGTGTACTTGCTCACATAATACAAAGAGATTTGTATGATATGGGAGATGAAGTAGAAAATTTGACCTCTGAAATTGAAGTTAATCAGCAACATGAAGCAGGATTATTTGTCCATCATTATATTGAAAATATTAGTCTAGAAAGGATGAATGAAGTGGATGAACCAATGGAGCAGGAATCGACATGATTGAAGGGGAAAATGATTTTATGTACAATTATTTATTTATTTAGCAACCACTTGTTTCATTTCTACAGGCATTCATTATCAATGTTATATATATTATGTCTGTTAGTACTGCGCATCTATTATCATTTTTAATTTTTTTTATTTATAATTTTTTGAAAATATATATTATGAACTTAATTTTATTTTATTAAATGACAGGACTGCCAAGGAAGAAGTGGTATTCTATTCCATCTAGTTCTGAGGCAGATGACGATCCATCTGGCTCCATCCCCACGACATTTTAGGCACCAGATGCTTACACTCCTGCACCATCTCTCACACCATCATTGGATTTCCCATTAGAGGGTGAGTCATCAACTTCCCCTTCAGGAGCCTTAGTAGTGGGGCCGCAACACACCCATTTTAGTTCATCACGGGCATACTGGACCATCACTATCATTGGTAAAAATTTTAATTAATGAAATTTATTGCAATTTTTTATACTAGTTTTTTTTCTCATTGAAGGCGAAAAAATACAGCTGTGGAGAAAAACATAAAAAGTGTAGATGTTTGGAATATGACTGGTGAAAAAATAGTCGTGTTGTTTGATACTTATGGGGTCCCGACAGATGACGTTGCGGGGTTACTTGGCCTGATTCTAGGCCAACTGGCAGCGGGTCCCATTTCCCTTCCAATTTCATATGATGATTGGAGACATAATACTCCAAGCTGGAAAAATGATGTTTTTGATTCTAAAATAAAGGTAAATTTTTTACATTATGGTTTAATTGAATGTCATGTTACTAATATGTTCAAAATGAATTTATGTATATAGATGTTCATCCACTTTAGAGTTGCTGATGTGAAAGCACGGAAGTGGACGTTGAAAAATCTAGGTATGAAATGGAAAGATTTCAAATGGAGATTGTGGTGTGATGTCAACAATTCCTCATTGACTGTGCAACAAATGTATGAGAAGCTACCCAGTGGGGTACCGAAAGAACAGTGGAAAGTTTTTGTTGACAGACATCGTGATGAGAAGTGGATGGTATTGAAATATATATTATTATATTATCCTCATTTTACATTTATACATGTATATGAAGAGGACATGACATTGAATACATTACTATTAAATTTCATTTTATTTATTTTAGGATCTCTCAAGAAAGAATGCTTCAAACATGGATAAGCAAGTCATCCCTCACACTACAGGCCCAAAAAGATTTTCTTGAAGCTGAACGACATTGGTAATCTTTTAATTAGTTTAAATATTTATAAGAAAATATTATCTATTTAATATACTGAATTATTGATTTATCTTTGCTTAATGTAGTCACAGAGTTTAGGGCATGAAGCATCTCTAACTAAACTGTGGTTAGATGTTCACAAGAAATCATATGGAAGTTTTATTAATGATCCTACTAAAGAAGTTGGGGTATGAAGTCAATTTTTTATTATAATAACTTTTTATCAATTTTTACTGTGTTAATATATATTGATATTTTATTTATAGGTAAAATTTAATGAACTATGGGATTCCAATCCCGTGCAGTCCTACTCTGTCTCCCAGGATGACCCGGTTGCTAAATTCATTGGGAAGGATCATCCTGGTAGAGTGCGCGGGATGGGTTTGAGACCCATACCATCTGAGGTTTTTAGCAGGCCACCAGGGATGGAAGCTGAATCTACTCTTGGATTTAGTCAGCACATACCCAGAGATGCTCAGAAAGAGATTGTTTCTCTACGAAACACAGTTTACCAGTAGGGGGATCAGATATCTGATTTGCAGAAATATTTGATTGAAATATGTCAGCATATGAGCAGATATGCCCCCGATGGTAGTGCATCGACTGGTGGTATACAAGTAAAACACAAAAAATCAAAAATATTTAGTTTTCTAAATTTCATTGGTTTTATGTTTTAATATAAATATTCAACCGTGTTTAATTTTCAATATAATGTTCTTACAGGTGATAATAGGAAGTGGTGATGAAGGTGGTGAGGGAGACGATGCATCATTGGACCATGAGTAGTTGTATTTTTCATGTGTTGGACAAATATGGGAACAATCAGTTTTTATATGTAACATTTGTGGCATATAGCTGCCACCAAACATTTTCATGTCCTAAAATTTCCTTGATATCTCATGTTTTCTTTTATGCGTTTTACTAATTTCTAATGTTTCTTTTTTATGTCTTGATTTCTCAAGTATGGTATACATCATTCCATTTAGGCATGAGTTTGAATTGGTAGTCAATATTTTGGATGACTAGGAGTTAAACCCATTTTTGATGTGTTGAACAAATAGGGTCATTTCACATGTTATACTATTTTAAATTTGAACTAAGTAATATTCTCTTATGTTGAGATGGTTTTACTATTTTTTAGTGGTGAGGCGGTTGTGGATTCATCCACATCTGTTGGTTTTATAGAATACACTTATCCGTACAAAATTATATGTTTCTTTATATTATATATTTACTCTTGAGTGTGAGATGTTGTTTTTTATGACAACGGTTTGATAATTCTCTAGTGTGACACTGAGTGAGTGATGGACTGGTGTAGACCATCAATATCAACTGTTGGGGTGTGTTTTTGGTAATCTATATTAATGAATTCTGTTTTATTTTTTGAATGCTCACTGAGTTTGAAGAAAAAAATACCATTTAAATGCATGAAATGGAGTTGTTTTGAATACTTAAATAGTTAGGGTTCAATTTAAGCATGAATATAACTAGTATGATTCAGAGAATTTTCCCACAAATTAAGGATTACGGACTAAATTTTTTATTGAAGAATCATGAGGAGACTTATTAGGGATTATAATAGTTGTGGTGGGATTTTTTTAATGACATGTATTCTATGGTTTTGTCATTATATGTCAAATTTGATTTTTTTTAGTTCTACAATCAGGTATTCTTGGAGAATTTTGTCCCAAAATATGATTTCAAATGTTATAAAATCACTAGGATATGTTTTTTGGAAATGATCTGATACCTGAATGGCATCTTGAATCCATTGTGGGTATATGGGTAAAGCTTAGGAGGCCCTTCATGGATGTAGGTGTGAACTTAGGATTTTTTATGATAGGATTGTGGGTGTTTAATTATTTAGAAAAGTGGAGGAAGAACCATAATTGAAAACTCTTATATTGGTCTTCTTATGTGAAAGTAACCATTTAAAGGGTTGGTGTGAAATAGAAAATAATCATGCATACACATACCTACGTAAATAAGTAAGGATCATATTTTTTTGAAATTTTTTCCATGTCTGATATATTGTGGTTACCCTATATATATTTGGGTGGTCCTATATGGTATATAAATGAACTCTAGTATTTAATGGCCCTTCCATTAATAATAATAATATAATTGTTGAATTCACAATGAATGTATAATGGTAACAACATAATATATAAAGGGAACATCTTTAACAAAGGGTGATATGTAAGGGTCATCTGGTTCACTATAGTTTATATATAGTGGTCAATCTATTCTAGAAAAATTGTAATGTCCTCAATGTATAAAATTCACCCTATAAATGTAATGTTCATTCCATTATGTGAGACTAATAATATGGATATGTTTTGGAATACATAAGGTTTCCCCTAGGTCACTCAGTATATGTAAGGATCATTTACAAAACATAAGATTCAGAAAATGGTAATGTGTAGGGACATGTAAAAGTTACTCTTGGTTACCCAATGTTATATAAACGTCATTAACATTGTCAAATATTTGTGCATAATATTAAGAAATTGGTACATAATAGTCATCCACTTATTCTAAAAAAATTATTATGTCTTGATCTACCATATGATATATAGAAATCAACATGGGAATTCATAATGGTTAAAATAGGTAATATGCAAAGTTCATGCAGATACATAATGATAATTCATAAGGGAAACAAACACTGTGAAAAAATATAGTTGATATTTAAGATTCATCTTTGAGGATATGTATATGTTAAGAGTATTTCAAAAAATTTATGCCACATGGTTTTTCAAAAATTTTGAAAATAATGGAAGGATAGTCATTTTGGGTGTTTTAAATTAGATATTTTCTTCTAGATTATTCAACGTCGAGATGTACGATCATGTAGAGGCTTAAATACTCTTCTCATCCACTTTCCTCCTTAATCCACTTTTATTTTAGGTGATTAATTATGGTTTGTTTCATCATTTATGTTACAATTATTTTCTAATTCCATGGTACTTCTTTTATTTCAAATTCCATTGACTGTAATATCACTAAATAAGGGTATGATATAAATTCCACTAAAGCATGAAGGAATTGAGTCGATGTAATGGGTGTTTAGTTTTACATGTTTAAATAAGATTCAAAGAGGAAAATATCAAAATTATATGTTGGGATTATAGATCTAAGAAACTTCTCGAGTTATTTTTTATTCTATAATGATGTGGGTGAAATTTATGGGTATGACAGAGTAAGGAATTTTTTATTTTTATACTAGATATTTGGATGCATATTAATGCTTTTGTGCACCACTTTTCTCTAGCATTTATGTTTTGGGGGATTAGTGGTAAGTAATTATTTGGTTTTATAGAGTGGGATCTATTACCCCTGGTTAGGATATATGACTTTTATTATGGGGTTAGATATATTCCACTTGCTGATTTTGATATGTTAATGGTATTATCTGTGTAGATATGAAAATATATGGTATTTCTGTTTTGATTTCTCTTTCAGGGCAGTGGTACAGTGGAACAAAAAAAATTCTGGGCTACATTTCGCGGCGGTTGAAATCACCGCTAAATGTAAATTGGTGGCGGTTTAAACCGCCGCTAAATGGTGAAAACCGCCGCAAAACGTAAAAAAAATACGTTTCTTGGTGGTTTTAACAGCCGCTACATATTTGCACTAGAGGGCCTCATTTCATGGCAGTTTTGGTGACTTCAGTGGCGGTTTTACGAGCCCTGGATTTTGGTTTATTCGCGGTGGTTATAACAGCCGCGAATAAACCGAAATCCAGGTCTCCTAAAAAACCGCCTCTAAACTCAGTAAAACCACCGTGAAATGAGGCAGCTACGACGCTTTCCAGAAACCGCCTCAAACGGGAAATAACCGCCATGAATAGATTGTCGACGCCGTATTAGGCGGCAGTTTCTATAATCCGCCGCTAAAACCTTTAGCAGTGGTTTAAACCGCCGCAAAATGCAAAAAATACCGCCGATAAGCGGCAGTTCTGTTTTAGTGGTTGGCCCAGCATGCTGGGTGGGGATCAGCCAACCCGTACAGGCCCACTTCCGGGCTGGTCTGCATGAAGGTGAACTGGTCCTCCATACTTGCCACTTGGATGAGAGGCTATTTCATCTGACATGATGCGACACATCATAGTGTCTTCACTACCCCGTCATGCTACATCCTGCTGGCCACACCCATGGGTGCCGCCCTTCCCCCGCACTGACTATTTGGGTCATCCGCCTCTGTCCACCACAGCACGTGACGATGCTCATCCATCCCACCGCCCATGACAGGTTTCCCTCAGACTCCTCCAGCCACCACCGGTTGCTGCCGGCATAGAACATCATCAGTTGTTTCCACGGGGCACCAGACATGATCTTCTGGTCCGTTCATGGTGTCGTCTGCACCTATGGGCCTCCCTGATAATTTCCTCCATAGTATGACCTTCTATATCATGTTTTTGTAAAATTGGGAAAACTGTCAGTGAAGAACGTAATAGAAAGACAAGCGGTGGAGGTTCCATGTTGAGTAAATAAAGTTTCCTTATTAGTTTTCTATTCATCTATGCATTGAAAATCACAAAAACTATATCTTGAGGAAAATTTTATTTCCCTGAAGTTCTTCCTTAATAAGGGAAATTTTCCTTCCCCAAAGAAATTTATCCTTACCTGTTTTTCATTGTTCATATTTTATTCTCTATAAATCTAACACTTTTTATTAGTAAGTGAATTTTTTTTTCACATCTAAAACCTCGGAATTCAATAAGTACTTAGATATAGCGTATTATGTTTTCACGATCTGAATTCAAACTCCGAATTCTATGAAATTTAGAATCCAAATTCTCAGAAATTAAGACTCTGAATTATCTAAAATTCAGACTCCCAACACTCTTTAATTCAGACATTTAATTCTCTAAAATTCATACTCTGAATTCCGTAGAATTCGGACTCCGAATTCTATAGAATTGTGACTATGAATTCCTTAGAATTCACACTCTGAATTCCTTAGAATTCACACTCTGAATTCCTTAGAATTCAGACTCATAATTCCTAAGATTTCAGACACTGAATTCCTTAGAATTCAAACTCTGAATTTATTAGAATCTAGATTTCGAATTCCTTAGAATTCATACTATGAATTCTACAGAATTTTGATTCTGAATTCCTTGGGTAACAGAATTAGAATATTCATGTCATATAGACATTGGATGTTTTCCACCTAGACTCCGAACATTATTTTTCCTTAGACTCTGAAAAATGAATCCGGTTGAGTAACCTTATTTTACATACTCTTGTTATAGTTTTTAAATGATGTCATGCAATCTGTTTCTAACCAACCATTGTTTGAGTGCCACATGTACAGGTCCGTATGAAATTTAAAGAAAAATATGACCATTGGAGGAGGGAGTCGATTGTTGGAAATGCACATATAAATAGGAGCTCATTTGAATGGTCCCAAAAAAGGACTGTCCTATAACTCTAGAGATTACATGCTGAAGTTATTTCTAGAGATAGAGACTCTCATGCATTGTGCGTGCTGAATATCTTGTTTAGATTTCTTTTTTTGACTCTGATTATTGATGTGTACAATCGAGGGCTTCTGGGTATTGGAAGATAGAGGTGCTGACAACATTTTTAGTTAGAGGTCTCCCTTGGTAAGGAAGACCGAGGCTCCGAATACCTTGAAGTTTTAGGGCTTGCAGGGATAGAAGGATAGACTCCTATATTCCTATTGAGGTATTACCCTATTGTGGGTGAGATAAGAATTTCTTGAAAGTATAAATTAAGAGACCATTATCAAAATTTATGGGATACCCTACTCTTTGGTTTAAAATATTTCATACGTGTTAATTTTATTGTCTCAAGTTTGTTTTCCACTTAACATTGATTAATAAGGAAAGTATAACAATCCTATACTTTCTCGTACTTTTATACTCCGATTAGTAAGATTCTTTACGCTTTAAGGAAGAATTTTTTCCTATAAACTTTTCTTAAGTTTCATTTCTGGAACCATATTTCCAGAATCTCGCAAATTCATAGAATTAAAAGGTCTTATGAATTTACCTTGTTTATCTATGTTAAACAATAGAAAGTTTTAACCAACAGTAAAGGATCCAAAATAATTTTTAAAGAATAAAATCCACCCCCCATCATGTATATTGAGAAACTACGTTATATTTTAATCCTATAATTGGTATCAGAGAAGGTCTATGAAATACTTATATTCACATATATGTTTTCTTACTCAGTTTTCATTGTTCAATGTTTTTTCCATGCTTAGTATATTTTTTTACTAGCTTTCAAAATTTTAGTTACTAATAAGTTAATGTGGAAAATTATTTTCTTTTAGAAGGCAGGAATGAATGTTCATTCGATTAATAATCTTAATCCTACTATACCTCCTATTTTTATGGGAATGATTATGAATATTGGATAGATCGTACGAATACTGTTTTCAGTAAAACTAGAGTGTACAACTCTGTAATGCTTACAGGAGATTACATGATTCCTCACAAGAAAGTCAGAACTTTTAAAAATCAAGAAAATTTAAGTTATCAACATAACTATAAGGTACACAATACATTGTTATGTTCCATGACAAGGAATATATATAGCTAGATCTCTTCCTATGAAGATGAAAATCGAATTTGGAAGAAGCTTGAAGTAACTATCTTTGGAACATCCAAAGTTATAGAAACTAGATGAGATATGATTAGAGAAGAATATCATAGATTTCTATTTCTTTATAGAGAACCAGATTGCAAGGTACAATAGAGGTTTATGAATATTGTTAATAGTTTACGATCTATGTGTGAAAAAGTTATAGATGATGAGACGCTTGTGGACAGGATTATAGACATCATGCCTAGTGAGTGGGAATCAAAGAAGATAGCTATATATGAGAATAGGAAAGTCTCACAGATTACTCTCGATGATATTTTTCAAACACCTATTCTACATGAGACATGAATGAAAAGATATGCGGATCTAAATAAGAAGAAGAATGGGAATGGAAGTGTTTCTTTTACTACTTCAAATCATATGAAAGTCGTGATTCCTGAGAGAGCTACAAGATCTAAATAGAAGAAGGTCACAGTTTTATCTGAACCAAGTTAAAGTGAACATTTTGAGAATGAACTAGATAATTTTTCTTGAATGATGAACAAGATAGTTGGGAGGAAATATTTTCAGTATAGATACAAGAAGAAAGAATGAAAGAATAAGAAAGGCTCTGAAGTCACTTGCTATGAATGTAATAGAGCAGGGCATATAAGGCCAGATTTTCCTATGCTTAAGAGAAAAGTTAAAAAGAAAAATCATTCTGAGAGGAATAGAAATAAGTACTATAAGGCTAAATCTAATAAGGTTTTGAAAGCCAACGACACCTGGAGTTCCAGTGGTGGAAACTCTTCTAAAGAATCCTCATAATATGAATCTTCTTTTCAGAAGAATATTCGTCTATTAGTGATGTTACCTATTGAAAATCATTATTTAATGTCCAAGGGACACAATGTCGGATCTATAACCAATGTATCCTTGAATACTAATTATAGTGATTGTAAATATTATGAATCCTCAGATGAAGAATCTTTTTCTCATGATGATATTACTTTACCTACATATGAAGAAGTTTCAAGGTTTTCTAATCTCCCTGAGAAAGAAAATTCTAAATCCGTGAAAAATCATGATAAGGAAAATTCTAGGATTTCTATTCTTACAATTGAAGTATCATACTTATCTAAAGATCTTGATAATAAAACACATGATTTTGAAAGTATTTCAAAACCCATTGAGTAAGTTAATTCTAATAAGAATAAATACTCTAAGGATCTAGAAAAATTAATTTCTAAGAAAATATATTTCAAGTCTAACTCTATTGCTTAAACTAATGTTTTTGAGAATAAAAACATATTTATTAAGCTAAAGTCAGAAATACATTCCTTGAAGAAGTATATTTCAAAATTTACCTTAGGTAAAGAAAATTTGGATCAGATATATTCCCAAATTCGATCTTTAAGGAATAATTCTAGATTTGGGTATACTCATTCAAAACCATTTTTTTGTAACAATTATTTTTTGTTCCTCAACGTTCTCCATTCTGCGCTAATTATCAGTGCGGTTGGCATTAGGAAAAAAAAATTTACTTGAAAAAAACTCAGGCGTTAGGTTTTTATAAAGCTTATTTTTCACAGAAAATGTATATTCAAAAAAAATTCATTCAGTAGTTTCTGGATCTGAGAATGTTGGGGTTCCGAAATTTTAACACCCTTTTTTTCAGAAAAGTAAAGATAGTACCAATAGAAATACATGGTACATGAATAGTGGATGTTCACGCCACATGACTGGTAACAAAAACTTCTTGTAAAATATTAGCAAGATGAATGTAGGAAAAGAAAATTTCAGATATAATTCTCATGGAGAAATAATCGGTATAGGTCTTATTGTTATTCATTAAAAATTGTTGATTTCAATTGCTTTATTTGTTATGGGTCTTAAGAACAACCTTATTACCATAATTCAATTATGTGATTAAGGTTACTAGGTGAATTTTAGTAATGAAAATTGTTTAGTAAACAATTCCGAGGAAGTGATAATTTTTCCTGGCCATAGGAAAGAGAATGTATACAAACTAAACATAAATGACCTTAAGAGCCAATATATACCTTTTTGTAGTGAAATGTAATATAGTTATTGGTTATGGAATAGACAGTTATGACACTGTAACCTTAAGAACCTATGAAAACTCTCTATGAAAAGACTTGTTACGGATCTATCGGAGCATTGATTTGATTCCTCAAAAGTTTGTGATCCTTGTCAATATGGCAAGCAACATAAATCAAGTTTAAAATTAGTCATTGAAGTTCCAACCACTGATGCATTATAGTTGGTGCATATGGATATTTTTTGTTCAACATAAATTGGAAGCATTGGAGGAAAATATTATGTGTTTTTCTTAGTTGATGATTACACTATATTTACATCAGTCTATTTTCAAGAAAATAAAACTGAAGCATTTTCTAATTTCAGAATTTTTAGAGCCCAAGTTAAAAATGGGAAAAAACATCAATTGATAACTATTCATAGTGATAATGGAAGAGAATTTCAAAATTTTGATTTTGAAACATTTTGTAGTAAAAAAGGAATTACTCATAACTTCTCAGTAACAAGAACCCCTCAACAAAATGGGGTTGTTGAAATAAGAAACAGAATTTTTGAAGAGATAATAAGAACCATGTTGAGGGATTATTCGATATCCATACATTTTTGGGCTGAATCTGTAAGTACTTATTTCTATACTATAAATTGTGTTTTGATTAGACCTTTTATTAATAAAACACTTTATGAGTTATCAAATGGTAGGAAACCAAGACATTCTTACATCAAGGTTTTTTGTTGCAAGGTATTCATTATGAATACTAATGATAATATAAACAAATTTGCACCAAAATATGATGAAGTAATTTTATTAGGCTACTTCACAACTTCTAAGGATTATAGAGTTTTCAATAAAAATACTTCTGCTGTTGAAGAATGTTTACATTTTAAATTCGATGAAGCTGAACCTTTTGTTTTTAATCATCCCCAACCAACATCTTCAGATGTGTTTTCAAAAACTGATTATCAGCCCTTGATGGAAGATCCTTCTAATAAGGAAAATTTTAAAGAAAATGCTTCTAAATCATTTACCTTAGAATACTTCCTACCATACGTTGATGAACAGGTTTTACAAAACCCAAATAATTGTTTTATTAAGAATCATCCCAATAATAGTATCAATGGTGATGTAAATCAACCTATAAGAACTATATGTTCATTACGGTATGAAGTAGAACATCTAGTATTCCTTTCCCAATTAGAACTAAATAGCACTGATAAAGCTTTAGGTGATGATTATTGGAAAAAATCTATGCAATATGAGATAAATGAATTCAAAAGGAATAATGTTTGGACCCTTGTTGAGAGACATAAGGAAACTTTTGTTGTTGAAGTAAAATTTGTCATCAAAAATAACTATGATGAAAATTGAATCATAGTATGAAATAAAGAAATGTTGGTTGCTAAAGGCTATAATCAATAAGAAGGAATATACTATGATGAAACATATGCTCCAGTAGCTATACTTGAATCTAGACATATTCCAGTTTCCTTTACATCATTCTTTAATTTCTAACCATGTCAAATAGATGTTAAATGTACATTCATTAATGGTTATGTTCAAGAGGATGTTTATGTTGAACAACCTCCTAGTTTTGAAGATACAAAACATCATGAACATGTTTTTAAACATACCAAATATTTATATGGACTTAAAAACCCCCAAGATCCTGGTATGATAGACTGGTAGGTTTTTTCCTTCAAAACAATTATGTTAAGGGAAATGCTGATCCAACCCTTTTTATAATGAAAGATATGTAAAATATTTCAATTGTTCAAATTTATGTTGATGATATTATATTTCGTTCAACTCATCATTCTTTAACTGTTTTCTTTAGCGGATCAAATGAAATCTGAGTTTGAAATGATTATGATGGGTGAGTTAACATTTTACCTTGGTTTTCAAATTTCTCAAAAACTCGAAGGAAAATATATATCCCAACATAATAATAATAAATATATTCTTAAAAAGTATGGATATGACAATACTAAGAGTGTAAGTACACCAATTAGTACCTCAAATTCACATGATCTTGATGATGCTGGGAAACAAGTAGATCAAACATCTTTTAGAAGTTTGATATGAAGTCTACATTACTTGTCAGCTTGTCATCCAAACTTAATGTTTTTGGTATGCTTATGTGCATGATATCAATCCAATCCTATTGAATCCAATTTAAAGGTAGTGAAGATGATTTTTTACCACTTAAAAAGAACCATGGATCAAGGACTCATTTATACATCTGGAAATGATTTTGTTTTTAAAAAAAATCGGATGATGACTTTGGGGGATGTTGATTGGATTGGAAAAGTACATCCACAACATGTCATTTATTAATAGATTCATTAGTTTCGTGATCATGCAAAAACCAACAATCAATAACACATTCCACTGCTGAAGCTAAATATGTAGCAGCTGAAAGTTGTTGTGCTCAAGTGTTGTGAATGCAACACACACTCATAGACTATGGTATGAGTTTTACGAAAACACAAATATTGTTTGATAATACTAGAACCATTACCTTATGTAAGAACCCTTCACATCACTCTCATGAAAAACACATATATGTTAGGCATGACTTTCTTAGGGATCACACACAAAAAGTATATATCATTCTTCAATTTATCGGAACACAAGATCAACATGAAAATATTTTCACAAAATCATTATTAATCAATAGATTTGAATACATTAAATAGAAGTTAGGAATGATAAATGTAAGGTAATCTTACTTATTAAATTCTTGTTGAACCCCATATCATTACAGTAAGGGACTCCTTTTCATAGAGAGAGTACATTTTCTTGTTAGCCAAAATTTTCATTGTTAAAATTTTTATAGTCAAAATTTTTCTAGTCTAAATTTTATTTTGTAATTAAAATATCAGAATCTAAAGTTATACAAAAATAATTTTTCCTCATTACAAATAATCTTCCTATAAATCCGAAAGGAATGTTTCCTTTCCTAATTTTTTGTAATCTTATTTTACTTGTCTGTATTTTCTTTTTATATTATATGTTTCGGATTTACTTTTCCTTAAATTTGAATGTTTAATCTTAAAAAACCACAAATGATCAGAATCTATCAAAATCCTTCTTCGGATTTCATCTCAACCATCAGATCTTCTCACGAATATTCCAACCGTTAGATCAATCAAATAAGCTGAACTATCGCTTCTATTTCCTATATAGTAGACCCCCAATAGTCTACCCATATCGAACCCCAAGCCTTCGCATGTTGAAGCACTACATCTATTTTTAAATACATTCCTATTTTTTTATGTTTCCTTACTTCCGAATGTCTGCTGAAGCCTCTTCTCCGAACGAAATGTCAATTGTTAAGGAAATCACTGAGTGGTAGATCTACTGAGAAATGTTAGTCTCTCCGATGTTTTATGCAAAGTATGATTAAATTTTTTTTCTAATAATATCTAGATGAATAGTTGGGAGAGTGTATGTATATCAAAACCAAGAGCACCGAATCCGGTGTATCAGGAATTTTTGGTTGAATTCTATGAGACAGTGAGATTTTCAATGAAGGAGGAAGAGATAAATTAACTTTCAAGAGATATGGAAATACATACTCCCTTTCTTGTTACATGGTAGAAAATATGATAGGAATACCTTTTGAGGGAGAAGAAGAGTTTTGCATACACAGGCTACCTGATGTAATAGGATCTTTTGACAAGGAAAAGGCTCAAGATTGTCTTTGTCTTTTAGTGGTAAGGACTTTGAAAATTATTCATCTCTCTAGAAATCTTCGAATGCTTCAGCTATGGGTTCAAGGTTTTATCCTTCCACGAAAAGGGGACAAGGATACATTGAAGAAAAGTGATATTTATATTCTGGATTTCCAGGTGAACCTATGAAATATAAACCTGGTGAAGCATATCTTGGTTATGATTGAGAATATAAAGAATGGAAATCTGATGTCTCAGATTATCACGTATACAACAATTCTTTAAACAATTATTGTTCTTTATCTTTAGTCTATCAAGATTCCTTGCAGTTCTAAGCCGATAAATTGTATAGTAATTCTTTTAAGTGACTATACTCTAAGGAGGATGAAAATTGTCTTTAATAGTCAATCGAGAGAATTTATGATCCATCTAAAAAAGAAGTTGAAGCTCTTTCAAAGAAATAGGTGGTGGATAAAATGTCTAAAAATGGTGGAAGGAAGAGGAATGTGAAGGAACTTGAAGGATAAGAAATACACATGTGGAGAAGGAAACTAAATCCACACACCAAAAACCTATGAAGCAAAAGATGTATACTATTGAAGTGGCTTCTAAATGGAGAGAAGAAAAGAAAAACAAGAAATAAGTAGAGCCTAGTTTTGGTTTGGATCCTGCTGAGGAAAAACGGTTGATGATAAAGTCTACTGAAGAGATTGAGATGCAAGAAAAAGGGAAAAGGAAAAATAATAAGATGTCTGAGGCTGAGATAGTCCAATCCCAGATTAAGGCTACTAAAAAAGTCTCTAAAAAAATTTTGGTACCATAATCATTTTTTATAGAACCCTTACCAGAGACTCCGGGAAAAAAGTTAGTGATTCCAGAACAAGATCTATTTTAAGAAATAGTGCAAGAAGAAGAAGTGGAAGAAGAAGATGAAGAAGGTAGTGGTGATACCAAATATATGATAAAGAAATTAGAATATTGTCATGAGAAGACGAGTCCTTCTGAGAAGCTATCAATCCAAACTTATGAGCCCGAGTTAATGTAACATGCTACCCCAATAAAACATGAGAAGGGTGAGGAAGAAGTGAACATGTTGTATGAAAATGAAATTAACAATCATGATTTCATTCACCTAGTGGATGTTGAGGCAGGATCCAAGAAGGAAGAAGTTGATGAACATAAAATTATTCAACTATCAGATAGTGATCATGAATCTCCTAATCAAGAAGATATCATTCTGAAGGATGTTAGGGGAAACAAGTTGTTGTGAATACACCTATAAAATAAGTGCTAATGGAGAATGAAGAGGGTGCATCATCAAAAAGTAAGGCTGCTGAGATTAACAAAGAATTTTTACCAACCAATGTCTTGGATTCAGAATCATCTAATTTTGGCCATGAATTTGTTCTTTAGTCTTTGAACAAGATGATTGGGACTATTCCAATATTCCCTATTATTGAATCAAGATGTCAGATGCTTCAGCATACATTAAATCAAAAATTGGATTCATTATCCGTGGTGATGGATAAATGTGTCACTCTTGAAGAAAACTTCAAGAACATTCTCATTGGTTCTGAGGCTCATAAAAGATCATGAAAGAAGATGACAAGATGGTTAAAGAAAAAAATAGAATAAATGAGAATATTTGATGAATTTAATGATAGTGTCAAGGATGTTTTTGAAACTGAATATGTGAAGATCAAGGATCTTACTAATACTTTTGAAGAAAAGATATCTCTTGAAGAAACTACTCAAAAGCAAGAACTGAAAGATCCGAGGGAGAAATTGTATTCAGTTTCTCATATTTGGATGAGGGAAAGGGATCATAGAATTGATATTGAAGAGAAGCTTTCCAAGAAAGAATAAGTTCTGAAGGCCCTGGCAAGATCTCTTAAGGCTTAGGAAGAGAAACATAAAGCCTTATAAAAGAAAACAAAAGATAAAGATTAGTTCCTCAAGTGTGCATAAGATGATCATAAGGAGACCATGAAGATAAAAACCATAGTGAAGAAGCTGATGGAGAAGGAAAAGGAAGGATAACCTTTTCCAAATCTGATCTTTTGTTGTATTTTCCTATTGTACAAATTCATTCAATCCTAATGAAATTCTTATTTTACTTCATATTTTTGGTAGTTTAGTACTAATATTTCTTGTACCATACTTTCTTTTCCATTCCCTTCTTTCCATTTTGAAAAACTCAAAGGGGGAGAAAGGAATGTCAAAAAGAATACTAAGTAATGAAAAAATTTCCCTAAGAAAGGGGGGGTTCATCCAAGGGGGGATTATTTATCATGAATATTTTTATATGTAATAAAATGTAAAATCTCCTTCAGAAAATCACGAATATGATCCTTAGGGATTCTAAAGCCTAAGGGGGAGTTATTCATAGTCACTAAAATCTATAAGTAAGGGGAGATGAGTTTTTTTCATGATAATAAAATTTTCAAAGTCCTTTTATTCTATTTTTTTGTAAGGATGATTGTGCATTCAAAAAAGGGGATATTGTTGAGTCAATAAGGTTTCCTCATAACTTTTCCATTCCTCTAAGGTTTGAAAATCACAAACACTATATCATAAGGCCATTTTCATTTTCCTGATGATTTTCCATAATAAGGAAAATTTTCCTTCCCCAAGGAAATTTATCCTTACATTTTTTTTGTTGTTTTTAATTTAGTCTCCCTAAATCTAACTCTTTCTATTCCTAAGTGAAAATTTTGGTTTCACATTTAAAACCTCAGAATTATATAACTTCTTAGATATAGAGTATTCTATTTTCAGAATCTGAATTCTCTAAAATAAAGACTTCAAATCTTCTGAAATTCAGACTCTGAATTCTTTGAAATTTAGACTCCCAACTCCCAGAAATTTAGACTCCAAATTCTCAGAAATTTAGACTCTGAATTCATTATAATTAAGACTCCAAATTCCATAGAATTCAGACTCTGAAATCCTTAGATTTATGACATAGAATTCCTTTGAACTAAATATACAAATTCAATAGAATTCCATATCCTAATTTCATAGAATCCAGACTCATAATTCCTTAGAATTCATAATCCAAAGTCTACAAGAATTTTGATTCAGAATTCCACGGAAAACCAAATCTGAATATCCTTGTTATATTGACTAAAAGTGTTTTCCACTTAGACTCTAAAATTTATTTTTCCTTATAATCTGAAAATTGAATCAATTTAAGAAACCTTATTTTACATACTCTTTTTATAGTTATAAAATGATGTTTTGCATTCTGTTTCTAACCAACTATTGTTTGAGAGACACATGTACAGTTCCCTCTAAAATTTGAATACAAATATGACCATTGGAGGAGGGAGATGACCATTGGAAATGCACCTATAAAAAGGTGCTCATTTGAATGATCCCAAATAATGACTATTCTAAAACTCTAGAGATTATATGCGAAAGTGATTTCTAGAGAGAGAGAATCTCATGCTTTGTGTGTGCTGAATATCTTTTTTAGATTGCATTGTGTGTCCCTAATTGTTGTTGTGTACAATTGAGGGCTTCTAGGGATAGGAAGACAGTGATGTCGACTACCTTAATTTTTGCGGACTTACATGGTAAGGAAGATAGAGGTGCATACTACATTGAAGTTCTAGGGCTTTCAGGGATAGCAAGGAAGAATCTGATATTCCAATTGAGGGCTTACCCTGGTTTGGGTAAGACGAACATTTTTGAAAGTATAATCAAGGGACCTTTATCAAAGGTTGTTGGATACCCTATGCTTTGGGTTAAAAGATTTCATACTTGTTACATGTATTGTTTCATGTTTATTTTTCACTGCACTTGGATTAATAAAGAATGTTTAACTATCTTATACTTCCGTGTACTTGTATACTCTGATTAGTAAAATTATATATGCATTAAGGTAGAATTTTTTTCCTTGCATAATTTTCTTCAGTTTCATTTCTGGAACCATATTTCCAGAATCTAGCAAGTTTTTAGAACAGTGAGGTCTTCTAAATTTACCTTCATTAACATTGTTAAACAGTAGAATGTCTTAATCATCTTTAAAGGTTCCAAATGAATTTTTAAAGTATAAAATTCACCGTTGGCTTTTATATTGAGCATCTACATCATATTTTGATCTTACAGTCTAGACAGTGTTCGTTTGGCCCATGCCCTTCGCGTTAGCATTATAAGTAGAGGGAGGTAAATATACATCACTTTTAAATAATAATGAACCCAGTTCAAATCCCCCACAACAACCTCCCCAAAATTAAATAGAGAGGTATAGAATCGAGGGAAAATCATGTATTACTAGACAACAACTACCTCATGATTCCTTGGGGACGTCTCAGATGGTGGTGTTTCCACGTTAAAGGTAAATGAAGACAGAGGAGATGGTTTTCATGCATTGGCATTCATCTTCCATTGACCATTAGGTCAATCCTACAATGGGCGTCGTAAATCCTCTATTCTCTGTCGATAGAAGGCATGGAGTCACTTCATCTAGGGTTCCATTTTTGATGAAGCTATGCCAAACCCCTACCGAGCCCCATTTAAATAGGAGGGGGAAAGGCGATAAATGTCTTCAGGAGTTAATGAGGTTCATTAATTGTTGTAATTAAATTTCATCATTAATTGAAATAATTAAGTTTCCTCATTAATTGTGCGTCGGGTGGTTATACAACCAAAGTGTAACTGTGAAATTGACACCCCATAATTAATGGTCTGACCACCTCCATGGTCCCCGCCACCTCCATTCAACAGGTTTTAGTAGAAAGAAAAATGAACTAAAATAACAATTTTTGTTATTTTATTATTTCTTTAAAAGTGGAAAAATCTATCTTTTTTTCATGACCATCTATGGTCTATGTCATGCTTCCGTTAAGCGAATTATGATACAGTGGATTCAATGGTCCCCTGAGATTTTTAATCTGAGAACCGGTTCAAAATATAGAAAACATCACCCATATGTTTACAGGACGTACCTTAATAAAAGTTCAGAAATTAATTTTGGGCATGTAGGGCCTCAGAATAATGTGCTGTCAATTTTCACAGACTCACAAAAATGCCAAATAATTTAATAAAAATTTACATGGAATTTTCAGGTCTTTACATATTCATTTCAATTTATCCCTTTTTTATTCGTTTTAAATTTTTTTCAATTTCAATTTTGGAACCTTATCCATTGATATTTAAAAAGTAATAAAAAACACTTTCATTTAATCAACTCCACAAAAAACAACTTTTCTATGTGTATAGAAAATGATTCATGTCACAATTATTCATAAGAGCCTAGAATAATTCATGTATAACGAAATATCATCCCATACTTTCAGAAGAGGAAAATATCATAAAATTAAAATATCACACATCATGTTCATCAACCAGGGTGAAATAAAATTCAACTATTATAAAAAAATGTAACCACAATCCCACCTTTGGTACATGTGTTTTCCCCTATACATCGGTCAGCTAGTTCCATGTTTGATCGCATGGCCACATATTGGATCATCTAAACCCCCTCTCCATCATTCAAGAATAATGAACATAATGAAATGAAATTATAAGTATCTCTCACACAAATTTATTATGTCTCGAACTGGGTTCCACATTCTATTTACCTGATATGGTTGGTTAAATGACCTCAGGTGTGACTCCTAATATGCAAGAGGCTTCTAAATAGCATCAAGTTTCCAATATAGATCATGGGGACAAAATACCCTCTTTATACAAGAAGAACAATATTTGAATTAAATAACCGAGATCTCGATGACAATAAAAATTATCTAGAATAAATCATTAACTATTACAGAGTAGTATCACCTGATAAACAAAAATAGGAAAACAATGTCAAAAACCAAAGTAGTAGGTATGTCATTCCTTATATGTGTCAAGTGTCTAATGAAAACCCAATTTAATTACATTTAAAACGACCATGTGGGTCCCCAAATCATGTCATGTTACCTAACACTTACTATACCCCAACATCGACATCTAACATGGGGATATTTTCCTTTTCCATTCCTACAAATAACAAGCCTATTCAGGTACTGGTCAGGCAACTCAAGCATGGTGTTGGTAAAACTCTGTAGGCCACCACCAATAGTTTTCTAAAATAACATCTAGTCGATAATTTTTTATTCATGACACACACATTTCATAGGGAAATTAAAGAAGAATATTTAATTTCCTAATGTGGCATATTGGATGACATTGGTCATCTCACATGAGGAGTGACATAGTCACTTCAATCAATGAATCTAGTTCACATAGTCTAATTATTTTATGTTATTATATTATATATGAAAATATCATTTTTGGTGTTTTATAAAATATGCTTCTGAAATAATTTAATGACAATTGAAATATTAAATTATAATTTGGACATAGTACAAATTCAAATTAAAGGAGTTCTTCTACGGTTCGATAATGAGGGTCCATTCATTTTTTATTTTTTTATTAAATTCAATATGATAATTTATTTTGTGAAAAGTAAATAATTAATGACATTCCATTGATTTATTGAGGGTGTGATTATATAATTCTTTTGGTGTACAAAACCACTCATCCTCCGATTGTAAAATTGGATACCACCACAATCATGAATAGTGTTCCTAAAAGACCCAGCTCCATTGTATGATGTTTCATCCCCATAGGAAAACCCCACACTATTATATGATGAAATTGATTAAGATATTGGATAATAAAATAATGAATAAAATAAATGAAATGTATTTGGAAAAAGTTTAATTGTGGTTGACTGCCACTATTATTCAATATTTTTATATCACCACAAATTGATTAAAATATGTGTAATTGTAGACCAATAATAAATGACCCCAGGAAAGTCCCTAGTGATAAGCCTCATGTTACTCACTATACATTGAAAGTTAAAATATATCACTGTGGTAGATGTACATGATAAATAAATTTGGGTCGGTAAGGAAAAAGTGATGGAAGAGAAAATTGAAACATATTAATAAAAAATTTAATGTGTTATTTGGGAAAATAAACCATAAAGAAGAGAAAGGAAAATATAAATCCTAATTCATGGGAATCATCCAGAGATTCTCACTCAAATTCATATTCTATTTCATCCACCCTTATACTCTTATATATAGGTATAGAAGATGCTTCATTGTGTCCTAATGGCCATTAGTGTGTTCTTGGACATTCTGGGTCGTCAAGGGTTGGAATATCGGTTCAAGATCATATCTATTAGAAATTTTCATTCGAATACCACACTTTTATGCCTAATAATTGAACATTCCATTCAATAAAGTTGTTATCAAAAATTTTTTTACTCCAAATTTAATCACCGTTATCCATCTATATAAGATTATATATCCCAATTACTCTTCGATTTGTATTTTGGGTGAATGATTCCTAAATCACTCATCAACATTGATTATTCATTGTACCCTTTTATGATTAAATAACACATTAAATTTTTGTGGGAAAATGTGTATTTAATTCCTTTGTGAAATCCTACGACAGTCCATTAAATTGTTGGTTTTTATCACATTTTATGCTGCATTTTCGGATGTTGGGTTCACCATGTCCACCCAAACAATTTTTCAACTTTAATTTTTTTCAATCCGTTAGTTTCTAGAGTCCGCTCTTGGTCCAAATGAAAAATTTGAAGAAAATGAATCATAAAATCCTAGAATAAATAGAATAATTAGAAATATAATTGTATATAAAACACTATTTCCCAAATACCGAATGGATTAAAATTATCAATAACTATATAATTATGTAGTTTTAAAAATTTATTCCAAAACAAACCATAAATCCTAAATTGATTCATATATTCTTAAATTTATAAATTTGAGGTGTATAAATAATTGAAATATATAAAAAAATATAAGGAAAGTTCATCAATATCAATTCCCACCACATAAACCATGCTTCTCCTCATGCATGAAATCTCATCATGGAATTTTGAGGGCACCAATTCTATTAACAGTAATATTACAAAGTAATATAATCTAAAAATTGTCATTGTAAAATCAAAATTTAAAATTCCTATTAAAATATCAATTGAATTTAACATTTTTCAAATAAATAAACAATCCATTTATTTTAATTTTCCCCATAGAAAATGATGGATCATCTCATATTATTCATTCAATAAGCTAAATTCAATATTATCAAACATTCCATGTCGACATTTACCTCACTTTGGATTATTTTCTGTCATCACTATAGATACAATTAATTTAGATTTATTCTCATATCATTAGAACATGATTTTTATATATATTCTTTTATCTTAACAACAATATCCTCTTTTTAAATAAAAATTGATCATAAAATCCTAAGGTCTTTCATTAATAGATCAAATTACACTAAGGGTAATGATTTTTGGGAATTGATGTTTGAAAATTAAGGCTTATATATAAGGTTAATCTCTTATGTACAATGCATGATATAAAAAATAAAAGTGTCATGAAATTCTCCCCTTCAATGTAGAAACTCCCATTTCCCCAAAACTAAAATAAAATGTCAGGAACAATGAAAAATAATGAATGATGTATACCTTATTAAATTTTTATCTACTTGTATTTTTTTTAACTTATCTTATGTATTAATTTCTTTGAATTTTATTCTATGAATAAAATTCAGAACCACCACCTAACCAAATATGTTAAAAATTATGGGTCCAACGATGGTTATTTTGGATACATCTAATTAAAAACCCATTCATTTTATTCATTTTTTTGTTTTCATGAAGGGAGAACAATTAACTACATTTATTGAATTAAAAAATGTTATTTTTCCCACAATTTAATCCCCACACATATTAATTACAATTTAAATCATCTATTACACCATTAACCCCTTCTCCCCCACAATTCAACATTAAAATATCATGATAATACCAATATTTTGGTAAGAAAAGGTAAAATTAGATTGAAACATGGATAATCCCTTTATTGGTCATTCGTGATCTCTATGGAAAAGTTAAGGAATGATTCATTGGTTATCATTTTAGATAAATTGGTTTATAAAATGACTCCTCAATCAGTTTATATTTCTCTTATAGATTCATATATTTTAAAAGTTTAACTACAAATTTTGGTCAGTGTTATCTCCCATGATCACTCAAGAAATATGCTGAAGACAAATAAGAATTACATGATATATAAATCCTCCACGAATTAGATATTTTATAATGGATACTCACTAATGTAAATATTAATAGGAATAAATAATTTCATATAAATATAAGAGAATGAAATCTTGAAAAATTGTTGGGATGTTTCATTCACCTGAAACAATCAATTAAGTCAAATAATGAGTCATTATTTCAATATCCATATTTCACTCTATATATTCCATTTTCCATTTTCCTCATTCAACACACATATCATTTAAATATAAAATAATGCATCATTGGATTATTAGGAATTTCATGTCCCTTTTATATTCATTATCAAATCATAATTCCATTGTGTTTACGAAATTTCATATTAAAGCTCCAAAAATTATTTGGAAAAAATGTTGAGAGTAAGAAAGATAAATTGTAAAAGTGATCTCCCATTAAAAATAAATCATAGTATTATTTATTACCTGTCTATTTCAATATTATTTATGACATCATGAACCTAAAAAAATTATGTACTCAATAAATAAAAATGATCGTGTCATTAAAGCTCAAAAATACATGAGGGAGTGGTATAGATGTTGGACTAATTCTATGAATCAACAATAAATATAAATTTATACAAATCAGGTAAATCTAAACCATGGTATGATCTCCCATGTGGGACCCAAATTTTTATTGCCTTTAGTGGGATGTTATTGTAATTATCCAATGACTTATGGTGGTTGTGGATTCATTGAGTTGAACCATGACATGTCATTCTTCGCAAGTTTCATTTCATTTTTATTTTCGATGAGAACTAAATGTATAAAAGAGAAAAAATTCTCCCATTTTGAAATGTATAAAAATTTTCATGAGAGGGTATGATAAAGTATAAAACTTCCTCCCTTTAATTGGTACATTAGAAATATATTCTTCGCAATCTAGTGGATTACATAGATGTTCACTATTATGTGAAAAATAAATGGTATTATTAGTAGGTAATTTATTAATCCATATATTAAATGGATACTGAAATGAAAAAATAATCCATTTTAGTTTAGGGATTTTGTGTCTCATGATAATCCAATAGAGCCACTGGGATATCTTCTAATACTCTCTCATATAAACTCTCAACATCATATGAGATCTCTATGTGTTCCCCCACATGTTCAATTTATTTTTCCTCATCATCCTCCATACCATAATAAAATTCATATGATTACGGAACTTCAATAAAATTATGACTGATAATAAAATTAATTTAATTAAAATTATATTATATTGAGTCAAATAATGTTTCATATCCCTTAGTTTGTTTGACATTAATATATTCTTCAGGGGAAAGTGCCACTCTGAATTGACTATTTCTAGATGGAGGTAAGTTGCCAGGATCCTCTATTTGTTCTTAGAATTCCCCCAATTGGGAGTATTCATATTAAACATCTAGGGAGATAAGAAATGGTGTTGTATATTCTTATTTGTATGTTTTGAGGAGATAAATAAGTTCCTCACATTATAAAAAAAGTCATCTAGTTAGTATTTTTCTTCAACATGTGGCTCAAAAAAAATTCGTTTTCATGTATCCCTACTTGGAATTGTTGAGTGAGGATGAAAGAATCATCATGTACCTACATCATTAACTCCTTGGATTCATTGATTTGAATGATGTGGGGTAAAATTTCTTACTCCACTTCTTTATATTCTAGATCCAACTCAGGGTCAATTTTCCCCATTATTTCATGTTCATAGACAACCGATCATTTCGTTTTCCTCCACAATTCATTTAGAGTATCCATCCTATTTTTCAACTGATCATTTAGATAACTATATTCGATTCATGAACTTGATATTTTTCCTGTAAGTAATATTCCCATGAAAAATAATTTTAGTTTGGATAAATCATGGAAAAAACAATTTTTTGGGTTTTATATAATTTTTTAATAATGAAAATAATGAAAAAATAATTAAAAATGTGAATTTAGAAAAACTGATCCAAATAAATATTTACCTCCCCATAAATGGTGCCAATTTTTATTTTACCTCTTAAAGGGTGTGGGGAAAGTAAATTTATTTTCGTAATGCATCATAGAGTCCAACCAAATTCATCTCACTAGAGGAGTTTCACAGTCGATTCAAATGTGAATTATATTTCATGTGGTCTTATTCATTTTGGTTTTTATGATATTTATCAATATATTAGTTTTGGGGTTTCTTGTTGAAATTGTGCCACTAAATAATTATATCCTAATTGAAAACTCAAATGAAGATGTAAATACAATTGCAATTAGAAAAACATTCATGTTCCTGTGTTTGATAACTTATGTTCATTCATTATTTATTTGTTGTCTAAATTAAATTTGATAATTCATTTGGTGAGACCTCATTAATGAATTATTTTCCTTTTATATATTTAGTGAGTTATTTTAGAATTCCTTCATCATACCAAACCACACCTCCCCAAATAGAAAAATAATATAACACCTCAATAGAGAATGAAATTCATAAAAGATCTACCTCCATCGTATGTCGTTTCATCCCTTTATGAAACACCAACTCCATAAAATCAAGGTATTTCATGAGAGATATTGGGCAAAATAGTGAATCGTATTAAAGAAATGGATTTTTAGTTAGTAATGTGGTGTATGACATCCACACCTGTTCAATATTCTCACATCCACAATAAATATATTAAAAGCATGTTGAATTGATGAGTAATAATAGAGAACTCCAGGAATTATCCCATAGGGGAAAGCCTTAGGTTAGTCACATGGCCTTAATATTTTAAAAGGTATCATGGTTGAAAATATATGAGATAAATAAATTAGGTTTAGAAGATAAAATGGTATGGAAAATGAAATTAAATATTATAAAAATGGTTTCTTTATTAGGGAAAATAAAGATAAAAATATATAATAAAATAAAAATATTAATGCACGGGTTTCATCCAGATAATCCCACTATAATTGATATTCTATTTAATTTGGGGCATAATAATGACCATTAATGTGTTTTGGGACAAAATTGGTTGTCACCGATTGAAATTTTGGTTGCAAAATCAAAATATAAAAAGTATCAACATTGAACCAGCTATTTCTGGTCGATTTATCATGCTTATCCTTCTATTATGTTGTTTATTTTTTTGGACCTAAAAATTTATTCTCCATCCTCTATATTTAGGAGACATGACATGCAATTAATCCTTGATTTTAAATTTTTCAGAAGGATTATTTATAATTTTTTCATTGTTGAGCGTTCAATAGACACTTTAATGAGTTCATAACTCCATCACATTTAATGTAGAAATGAATATATGATTCCACTTTCAAAAGCACCTAGGTACACCGACATTTTTGGTGTGTAGAATTATTTATACCTCATTTTTATAGGTGGGGTACATCATGCCCCCCCAAAATTAATATTAATGATTTTTTCATCCCTCTAGTTATTTTAATCAGATCTGAGTCTACAAGCCAATGTTAGAGGAAATAAATCATGAAAAATTAAAAAAATATCACTGAAATTATAATAATGTTCTAAAATCTATTCTAAAAATAAAAAAGTGATTAAAATATTCTAAAATACCAAAATCATGTAAATTTTAGTTTTTATTCTGAATCACATCTTAAATATGAAATATATTCAAATATGCCTAAATTGATTAATTTATATGTTTTAAATAATTTAAATACATTAAAAAATTTAGGTACAATATAAACTCTATCAATTTATTTGAATAAAGAATAAAATAAAATACATAATTTAGATAATTTTCACATTTAATTATTCATTAATTAACCACCTAATTCTCTAGGTTCATGTGGACACTATGAATACATGTTTTAGCTAATGCTAGAGTCTGAACCATATCATAGTAAATAATAATACATTATTTCATGAATATCATTTGACATTAATTTAATGTTTTATATCATTATCACCTTATGACATAGCATAATTCTGATATCATGGGGCCTAGAATGTAATGTGTGGAACCCTAAGGGTATTTGGTGCATTAGTCCCAATCCCACCTATTATGGCCAATAAGGGTATTTAGAATATCATTCATTTTCCCATACTTGTTAACACATATGGGTATTTGGAGAATCCCTCTCTATCCAACACACAATATCACATATATCACAATATATATAAACTAGGGCTAGACATCATTAACAATATTATAGAACATTCTCATCATAGTGTACCATCACAATTATCAATTCATACTATTATCCTTAATTTAATTCAGCAAAAAAAGTAAACAACTCACTATTAAACAAATTATCTCAATTTATCATATAATCCATTAACCCATCATTGTTAGGCCAACTAACCCTTTAATTCCCAAAGACACAAAATTCAATAATCCCATTAATTATCCTATTCAATAATACCAATTTTCCAGCAGTTACATTTTCCAATTAATTAATTAACTAATTATGTATTTAAATTGAAAATGAAATTGTAATACATGAAATTTAAAATTCCAACAATTAAATACCATGAATTATAATCACGACTATCAGAATTGAAATATAAACCGACTACCACAATGAATTTGATAGTCATTATCCAAACCATACCCCTTAATTGATGTGGAACATTCAATATCACAATGTCATGGAATATCTTGAAGAAAATAATATGATCAATATCAAATAGAACATAACTATCAAAAACTAAATCTATATTCAATTCTAACATAAGACAATGCATACATCATCATCTTAAAATAGAGAAGAGAGAGATAATCCAACAATGAATAAATCACATGCTAGAGGGGACAAGATTCATCGATTATATATTAGATTCATAAAGAATGGGGTTAAGGATCTATAATACCCATATGAGAAATAATAAATTTATAGGAAATGGGTTTGTTATAATAAATAGAAGATAGGTGTTAATACCAGTGGGTTTGGGGTTTTTTATAATTTTTCATTAAAATAAAATCCCACATTCATGGTTTCCTAGACAGGGGTGCACTATTTTCCAAACTATTCCCCCTAAGCGTGAACTTCAAATAATGGAAAAATTCTTTATCCTAAGTGGCAGATGGTTTGAAAAATTTTATGCCATCCATGAAAATCACATCTAGCAGGGTTTTTTAGGTTTGTTTTGGTGAGCTCACAGTTTGGAAAATACCAAGTGTCGACCATGTAATGCTCAAAACCCCTCAGAAAACATCCAAAATTCTATAATTTCAGCTAAAACATACCCAATGTAAAACAAAACCAATATATAGAAAACCAATGGTAAAGGGGTTTATGTAAATAATCATGATACATCTCCAGAAAAGGATGATATCTTATTGATGCACCCAAATAGTTGTTGTCCAAACATTTCACTATTATCAATAGATTAATTTCTATGATTCAGTTGACATCTTGCTTCATGAATGAATTTGGTTGGAAAAAATATTATAAGGCCCCAGCCTTAAACATCTCTTAATATTGAATTAAATGAATAATTAACATTGAGGATATTTTCAGTTTTAGAGTTTTAGAGATTTAGAACATAACTACTACATCTCAAAAGATTACAAAGTAGACAATTCTACTATGTTTCCATATAATTAAAAAAAACTCTTAAAAAGAAACATGTCTAGTTCCAAGTTTTATATAGCATGGCATTCCCTTGATCCCATCCTTGACCCTATTCCACATTAGGTCCTGTGAAAAACATTTCAAAAAAACTTGGGGCGAGCATAAAGAGCTCAGTAAGGGATATGAAAAGAATGAAAACTGTTAGTTTATAAAAACAACAAGTAAACCATGTATACTTTATCAAAGTAATACTTTTCACCTTAATGAAGTAGTAAAAACTCTTCACTGAATAAAAGATCATTACTTACCCTGTTATAACCAAAATATTACCATAAAACACATAAAAATATCACATAACATATAAAGGTAACTTGGGACATAAACATACTTACGTGGAATAACCATACGGTCGACTTCCACACATATCACTTAATGGAATAGCCATACGGACAACTTCCATACATACTTAATGGAATAGCCATACGGCCGAATTCCATACCCAATGCCTTGGAGGTTATAACGTAACCACCCATCCTGGTATTCACGGCACCACCCGTCATATGGTTTATCACGTAACCACCCGTAAAATGTCCAAGTACCATCATTAAACATAAAATATTGAAAATATAAACATTTCAATAACAACATTTCATTTGCAATCACAATAAGTAATTCCCAGATATTGAATTAATCAATCCATTTTCAAAAACCATTTAAAAGTGATTTTTGAATCAAAGTGTCCCATACCACTTTGAAGCTTTTAATGGAATTATAATTTTAAAACATTAATGTCCATATAAATAAATACTGAAAACCATTTCTAAAACATGGACATTAAAGATAAATATTTATAATAATAAATCTTTAAAACATTTAAAACGATATTTTTGTTAAATAGTTTTTAACAAAATGAGAGACTCTTGAATACAAAAAATAGTGGAATAACATTTAATCAAAACTTTATAATATAATGAGAATAAAGGGATTCATGATATAATATGTCAAAGGACAGTATAAACACCATATAATAGTGAATTGGTGCATAACAACAATAAAGTCTCAAAAGAAATGTAAAATGAGATGAAATCCATTATAAAGAAGGTATCCTTAAATTAAGGATAAATCAATCTCATAATTATGTGTGAAAAATATAAATACACCCAATATAAGGGGATATTAAGTGTAAAAAAATAAAAGGTTATTCACACATATTCAAAGGATGACATATTCAATAACTACATGTTGAACCCAAAGAAATCTAAATTGGGTTAAGAAGTTCCCTTGGTAAAACTCGACAGCCTATCGGCGTCACATAAAATTTTACAAAAAAGGTTGATGAGAGATATAAAGGGTATCTCATCACTTGTACATAAAATTTACATAAATAAGGATATAGAAGAACATATCCCAACATAATAGTATGTGAATTAAAAAACATAACAAAAGAAGTCTTTTAAAAAAAGGAGGGTGAAAGGTCCCCTTACCGAGTTGGGTAACTTTTGAAACATACACCCCATGGAAGAAGGGTCATACAATGAAGATGTGAATACCCATAAATTAAATTATACTACACAAAGTGTATAATAATGTGTAGTACATACACCACTCAAAGGAAATTGTGGCAAATGTAGCATAAATCCCACGGGAATAAAAGTGAGATTGAAAATCCCTTACGAAAACTCGGCAGCCTAACGACGTCACTCAAAACTTACAAAATGGATTGATGAGAGGAAATAGGGTCTCTCATCATATCAACATAAAGTTTACAGAAAGATTAATACAAAAGAACATCCCCTAACATAACAAAGAGGATCTTAAAAGAAGTGACATAAAGGAGAGTACTTAAAAATAAAGAGAGAGGTTGGATCTCTTATGAAAATTCAGCAGCCTAATGGCGCCACTCAAAACTTCCAAAATGGATTTATGAGAGAGAATAGGGTCTCTCATCATATGAACATAAAAACTACAGTAAGGGTAATATAAAAGAACAACCCAATCACAAGAAAGATGAGCTTAAAAGGAATGACATAAAAGAGTGAACTTAAAAAGAAAGAGAGGAGTAGGATCCCTTACCTCGGGTCCGACTTGACTCAATCATTCTTTAACGTCCAGAATAATAAACATGAGTTAATTTCTACTTGCTTAAGAACCTTTTTCAAGTTCATTATTACTTTTATATAACTTATTGCCATGTTATAAACATTATGTAACCATTTAAGTTAATAATGTTTGTTTTTTCGATATTTGGTTCTTAAGTCGAAAGTGGACTTCTTACAATTACATGTTATTCGTGTGGTCAAAGGTTCTTTATATCCTGAATGAAATTCCTAATTTGGATAGCATATATATCATATATATACATCATATAAATGTATTTATAATATTACATAATCATTTAGAGGTAAGAAATGAAATGCACCGTTCATGGAGACGGTAAGCCGTACGTACGCATGAACGCTACTTTCATTTCTTTGTCATATTAGTGGAATTAAAACTAAATGAGAGGTGTGTATATTTTAATTCTAGAATTATATTCATCATTTATATGTAACATACATTATATATATCCATTATAAACATGTAATTTTAATAGTACATTACATTTGGGGATAAGAAATGAAATGCACCGTTCATGGAGACGGTAAGCCGTACGTACGCATGAACGCTACTTTCATTTATATCTCATACTTTAATGGAAAGAAATAATAATGATATAGAGGTATATTGTAATTCCAGTATAACATCATATATAATAACTTTAAATACATCCATTATACATCCCACATATGGCATTAACGAATCACATCACTCTGAGGGGGCGGTAGTCCGCACTTCCTTAAATGAAGATATCGTGTTTACCCATAATGGAAACCATAAAGGTATGCCCAAAATGAAAAATACAGAAGCATAAGGAAAAGATAAAAATATTATATATCATATATAAATATAGTATCACCTTAATGGCCACCTTTTAAGGTGATAAAATAATGTTGAACAATCATCGTTTCGGGAGGCAGAAATTCGCCATCCACGGAAACAGTATGTTTTTTAACCATTAGATGTAGGTGTGTGTAAGTGTAGCTAGAATCCCTCTTATAACAACATCCTAGTATATTTAGGATACTGTATTTGTTACAAAAGAAAATAATAAAAAGATTTTAGGGGGTTGGAGAAGCAAAATAAAACAAAAGGATTCAAAAGAAGACATTACCTTAAAATCGGGTAACTCTCTTAGATTTGAGCTCAAAGGCTTCCTTGGGAAGACTTCTTCCCAAAGTGAGGCTACAAGGAGTAAGAGAGGGATGTGGAGAGCACAAATGGGCAGGGTTTGGCCGAGCCAAAGGCTTTGGGAGTGTGGGTAAGGAGGTAGAGGTGGGGGCCTTTTATAAGAGGAGAGGAGGGGCACTCTTGGAAGGTAAGGAAAAGTCACTTTATTTAAAAATGGTATTCGGATTTAAGAGGTCCCACATTGATGTGTTTCGAGGATAAGGTGACAAGGGTTCGAAATCCACCTATCCAATAGGTTTTTGACATGTGTAGGTCTTATAGTTTACATTATCTTTCCATTTTATTTAAATCATTAAATAATGAGGTCATCACTGCATCATCATGATGTCATAAATAATTTAATTTATTTAATGTCTAAAAATTATAAAAAAATACTATTATGTAGGAAATATTTTTATATTTACATTGATTATTTAGAGTCAAAATGTTTACTTGTATAACCCCATGTAAAAATTGTTTTAGTAAAACATCTCATGTTTGTGTCATTTTTACTTTAACATTAAATAAAAAGCTATTTATGTCATTTTCCAATAAAAGTGGCTCCATGGGGTCCCCAAGTGGACTCATGGTTTGTCTTGGTCGGCCATGACACATCCAATGAGGGTAGGACATGTTCCAAGGTATTTTAATTTAATTATAATATCATTTTTGCCTTAAATTACACAAATTACCTCTAATCGCGATTAAGAACTTAAAAGTTACTATTCACAAAAAAAAATATTTTAATCTCATTGAACCACATTTTACTTCTTAATGACAACCATGTATGTCGGAATTTTGAAATTCAAAACACAATGATGGAAAAATTTCATTTAAACTGAAAATCAGTTTTTATAAGTACCACTTAGTGGTTTCACTATTCATCAAAAATTGAAGTTTTTCAGAAAATTACCAAAAGTTCACCGTAAGTTATATTTGATATTCCGAATTCAAAAATGATGTCTATTTTACAAAATTAAGAACATATAAGTTGCATTAATTAATTTAATAATTAATTCTCGCTGTCAAAACAAATAGCGTGTTTTTATGAAACAAAATGTATCAAAAGATTGACACTAGTTTAAGTCCGATTTCAAAGTGAAATTAATTCCAACGACCACTATTAGATTAAATGGTAAAAATATATTCTAATTTCACTTTAAAACAAATTCAAAAGATAATCTAATCATATAAATAAATTAGATTAAAAGAGTTTTTGAATTAAAATACAACATTTTTCACTATTCATTAAAAATTGAACTTTTTCGGAAAAATACCAAAAATTTACACAAAGTAAATTTTGATGTCCCGATTCTAAAGAAGAATTTTATTTTGTCAAATATAACACATAAAGGTGTCAAAAGTGGTTCTCCATCAAAAGGCGGTTAATCAACCTTTTAAATAATATTAGAATGTTTATGCTTAAAATTGGATTCATTTGCATTTTTAATCCTCTAATATTTATTGTAAAACGTAAAAATATTTGACAAACATATATAATCATTTTGTAGTTAGTTCTGTTCATTCCCTCCATTACAATGGCTAGGCGTTAACTACTATTAAAATTAATATTATTTTATTATTAGAGTGCAACGTAAGATTCCCAAGAAACTCGTTGTTGCGTGTTGGGTACGCCATCGAGCATAGCATCCCCTTTAAAGTTATATTAATATTTTATTCACAAATATGGATAAATGTGAAAATGTCATACTCTTTATTTACCTGGGGTGTTACATCCTTCCCCCCTTTTGGGAATTGCGTCCTCGTAATTTTAAAATTGGGCTTGGAAACATCCTTGAAAGTCCCACATCGGAACAAGAGTCGGTAAAACAATCACATTAAAATAAAGGGAGAGAAGTACAGAGGTCACCCGAGTTAACCCATATTATGATTCCAAGTAGGAAAATTTAGATATGGAAGAAAAAACAAAGGGTCATGTTCTGATGGAGAGTGATAGTAAACATGTCTAGGAGAAAGTTAACCATAAAAAAATCACAAACTTGTGATGGGTTATACGGTATTTGATTCCCCAGTAGGAATAGTTAATAGACAACATTTTTGTTTTAAGTTACTTTTTATTAAGGAATTTATTCATAAGGAAACATAATAACGTATCATGTTGACTTTCAACTTTTACTAGATTCCTTAATCAAACTCATATTTTCTCCAAAAGACGAGTATTTAGGAAGACGTTTTCGCATTAAGAGAACTATAATCAATTTATAGAGAATAGCCTAATCCACAATAGAGAACTATATACTTCCCATGTCTTTAGACTCTAACCAAAACCAAAACCTAAAAGGTTAGTACAAGATCAGACAATCCAGAAAAGGATAACCCTTTATAAAAAGAAAATATATTCTTAATCTCCAAAATTTGTCCAACAAAACCCAAAGTTCAACGAGGACTATTCTATAAACAAATTATCCATAAAATAATTCAAAGTAAACCAAACTAATATTGAAACCCAAATATTTGAAGGATTTAGTCACATAGTCTTCCAAGTTAAATGGTAACATTTATGTCTAAACAACATCAGTTGCTCTTAATGTCTCGTATTGAAAAGCAATTAACCTAATCACATATCCTCCATGATAGGTTAATATATTTCCATAGATAACCCAAAACCAGCTTACTCTTAATTCATAAATTCATCTAACTAAAAAGAATCAGTCAAACTAACCAGGGACTTCACGTAGTCCAGTGGTAGGAGATAAATACCAGTTGCACTTTGGTTGTGGGTTCGATTCCCGCAGCTTTGTCCGACGCGACGGGTTGTCACACGGTCTGTGTGTTGTCCTTTTTCCAAAACTATATAATTCTCAAATCATTCCCCAAAAAGAGATTAAATCATCAAAAATAACCATAACATAATTTAACCTCAATTTAATCTCATGCCTTTCACTTCCATCATAACATATAGTAACCCATAATTACCTCAAAAGTAAGGATCATATAATCCCAAATGGTTCTTTATAACTATGTCCACAAAAGAATAGATTACGATTCTTTGAATACAATTTTCATATATCAAACATCAGTGTTGCACATACTATAAAAAGTCTTCTAATGTACCCCATCATCAAAAGACACTTAATACTCTTAAGAATTTCACCATAACTCTTGAATCTCTTATATGTTGACTTCTTACTCATTCAACATTCTTCATGATCCATTAAACATTTCTTTCCAACTTATTCTAAAATACTTCTTTCCTACAAAAAAATCATGAATCATATCCTAAGATTCCCAAATAGAAAAAAAAGTTAAGAAATAATCGATACCTTTGATTGGTTATTTTCAGTTTCTTCAGCCTCAATCGGAATGGTATTAGGTATTGGTAAACGAGTATTTGTATGATCTTGGTGATCTCATTCACGAAACTTCTTCATAGGACATGTGTTTGCATAATTACCATGCACACCACATTTAAAACATTCAATTGATCCCTCAGAAAGAACTTCTTTCCCTTTCTTCGAGTCAACTGGATGCTTCCTTTTTCCATGGAAGGTTCTTGTTTTATGACCTTCATTTCCACATCTATAGAATATTTCTGTCCCTTTGAAACATTTTCCTAGGTGTTTCTTTCCACATCTATGACACATGGGTTTTTGAACACACTTACCTTTATGATTATTACCTATACATCCGTAGGGATTTGTTTCTCGCATATATGATGCCGTAGAGAAATAACCAAGGTTTAGGTGGTCAATCATGACTCCAGATAGTTGGTTGAGGATAATCACAAGAGTTCTCATTGCATCTCCCATATCATTCAGTTGCTTGCTCAAAAAACTGTCACAGTTTCCTTCACATCCACTATTACTTTGGTGCCTGCTAGATCTAGCCATTTACTAAAACCAAAAATGTCAATGTGAGTATATCAACAAAACCATCATGTACTAAAGAGGAAGATAAACACTAAGATATACTTACTCATTCACTTTATCAAAAACTAGGACTGTTTATGAAATCCTAACCATTATGGTCATGTCACTTATGCTTAAAGAATACCCTAACCTCTAAAGTTATCTAAACCGACCTTTGATACCAACTATAAGGCCCTGGCCTTAAACATATCTTAATATTGAATTAAATGAATAATTCACATTGATGGTCTTTTCAGGTTTAGAGTTTTAGAGAATTAGAACATAACTACTACATCTCAAAAGATTACAAAGTAGACACTTCTACTAAGTTTCCATAGAATAAAAAAAAATCTTAAAAAGAAACATGTCTAGTTCCATGTTTTATATAGAATGACTTTCCCTTGATCCCATCCTTGACCCTATTCCACATTAGGTCTTGTGAAAAACATTTCAAAAAACTTGGGGTGTGCATAAAGAGCTCAGTAAGGGATATGCAAAGAATGAAAACTATTAGTTTATCAAAACAACAAGTAAACCATGTATACTTTATCAAAGTAATAATTTTCACCCTTATGAAGTAGTAAAAACTCTTCACTGAATAAAAGATCATTACTTACCCTGTTGTAACCAAAATATTACCATAAACCCCATAAAAAGATCACATAACATATAAAGGTAACTTGGGACATAAACATACTTAAGTGGAATAACCATACGGTCGACTTCCACGGATATCACTTACTGGAATAGCCATATGTCCAACTTCCATACATACTTAATGGAATAGCCATACGGCCGACTTCCATACCCAATGCATTGGAGGTTATAACGTTACCACCCGTCCTGGTATTCATGACAGCACTCGTCATATGGTTTATCATGTAACCACCAGTAAAATGTCCAAGTACCATCATTACACATAAAATATTTAAAATATAAGCATTTCAATAACATCATTTCATTTGCAATCGCAATAAGTAATTCCCAGATATTGAATTAATCAATCAATTTTCAAAAACCATTTAAAAGAGATTTTTGAATCAAAGTGTCCCATACCACTTTGAAGCTTTTATTGGAATTATAATTTTAAAACATTATTCTCCATATAAATAAATACTGAAAATCATTTCGAAAACATGGACATTAAATATAAATATTTATAATAATAATCTTTAAAACATTTAAAATGATATTTTTGTTAAATAGTTTTTTACAAAATGAGAGACTCTTGAATACAAATAATAGCGGAATAACATTTAATCCGAACTTTATAATATCATGAGAATAAAGGGATTCATGATATAATATTTCAAAGGATAGTATACACACCATATAAGAGTGAATTGGTGCATAACAATAATTAAGTCTCAAAAGAAATGTAAAATGAGATGAAATCCATTATAAAGAAGGTATCCTTAAATTAAGGATAAATCAATCTCATAATTATGTGTGACAAATATAAATACACCCAATATAAGTGGATATTAAGTGTACAACAATCAAATGTTATTGACACATATTCAAAGGATGACATATTCAATAACTACATGTTGAACCCAAAGAAATCGAAATTGGGTTAAGAAGTTCCCTTGGTAAAACTCGACAGTGTATCGGCATCACATAAAATTTTACAAAAAAGGTTGATGAGAGAGATAAAGGGGATCTCATCACTTGGACATAAAATTTAAATAAATAAGGATATAGAAGAACATATCCCAACATAATAGTATGTGAATTAAAAGACATAACAAAAGAAGTCTTTTAAAAAAAAGGAGGGTGAAAGGTCCCCTTACCGAGTTGGGTAACTTTCGAAACGTACACCCCATGGAAGAAGGGTCATACAATGAAGATGTGAATACCCATAAATGAAATTATATTACACAAAGTTTATAAAAATGTGTAGTACATACACCAATCAAAGGAAATTGTGGCAAATTTAGCATAAATTTCATGGGAATAAAAGTGAGATGAAAAATCCCTTACGAAAACTCGGCAGCCAAACGGCGCCACTTAAAACATCCAAAATGGATTGATGAGAGGAAATAGGGTCTCTCATCATATCAACATAAAGTTTACAGAAAGAGGAATACAAAAGAACATCCCCCAACATAACAAAGAGGATCTTAAAAGAAGTGACATAGAGGAGAGTACATAAAAAGAAATAGAGAGGTTAGATCTCTTAAGAAAATTCAGCAGCCTAACGGCGCCACTCAAAACTTCCAAAATGGATTGATGAGAGAGAATAGGGTATCTCATCATATGAACATAAAAATTACAGTAATAGTAATATAAAAGAACATCCCAATCACAAGAAATATGAGCTTAAAATGAATGATATAAAAGAGTATACTGAAAAAGAAAGAGAGGAGTAGGATCCCTTACCTCGGGTCCGACTTGACTCGATCGTTCTTTAACGTCCTGAATAATAAACTTTAGTTAATTTCTACTTGCTTAAGAACCTTTTTCAGGTTCATTATTACTTTTATATCACTTATTACCATGTTATAAACATTATGTAACCATTTAATTTAATAATGTTTGTTTTGTCGATATTTGGTTCTTAAGTCGAAAGTGGACTTCTTACAATTACATGTTATTCATGTGTTCAAAGGTTCTTTATATCCCGAATTAAATTCATGATTTGTATAGCATATATATCATATATATCCAGAATATAAATGTATTTATAATATTACATAATAATTTAGAGGTAAGAAATTAAATTCACCATTCATGGGGACAGAAAGCCGTACGTACGCATGAACACTACTTTCATTTCTTTTTCATGTTAATGGAATTAAAACTAAATTATAGGTATGTATATTTTATTTACAGAATTATATTCATAATTTATAAGTATCATACAATATATATATCCATTATAAACATGTACTTTTAATAGTACATTACATTTGGGGATAAGAAATGAAATGCATCGTTCATGGAGACGGTAAGTCGTACGTACGCATGAACGCTACTTTCATTTCTATCTCATAATTTAATGGAAATAAATAATAATGATACAGAGGTATATTATAATTCCAGTATAAATCATATATAATATCTTTAAATCCATCCTTTATACGTCCCACATATGGCATTAACGAATCACATCACTTTGAGGGGGCGGTAGTCCGCACTTCCTTAAATGAAGATATCGTGTTTACCCATAATGGAAACCATAAAGGTATGCCCAAAATGAAAAATACAGAAGCTTAAGGAAAATATAAACATATTATATATCATATATAAATATAGAGTCATCTTAATGGCAACCTTTGAATGTATTAAAAGAATGTTGAACAATCATCGTTTTGGGAGGCAGAAATTCGCCATCCACAGAAACAGTATGTTCTTTAACCATTAGATGTAGGTGTAAGTGTAGCTCGAATCCTTATTATAACAACATCCTAGTATATTGAGGATACTTTAGTTGTTACAAAAGAAAATAATAAAAAGAGTTTAGGGGGTTGGAGAAGCAAAATAAAACAAAAGGACTCAAAAGAAGACATTACCTTAATATCGGGTAACTCTCTTAGATTTGAGCTCAAAGGCTTCCTTGGGAAGACTTCTGCCCAAAGTGAGGCTTCAAGGAGTAATAGAGGGATGTGGAGAGACAAAATGGGCAGGGTTTGGCCGAGCCAAAGGCTTTGGGAGTGTGGGTAAGGAGGTAGAGGTGGGGGCCTTTTATAAGAGGAGAGGAGGGGCACTCTTGGAAGGTAAAGAAAAGTCACTTTATTTTAAAATGGTATTCGGATTTAAGAGGTCCCACATTGATTTGTTTCGAGGATAATGTGATAAGGATTCGATATCCACCCATCCACAAGGTTCTGGACATGTTTAGGTCTTAGATTTTACATTATCTTTCCATTTTATTTAAATTGTTAAATAATGAGGTAATCGTTGCATCATCATGATGTCATAAATAATTTATTTTATTTAATGTCTAAAAATTATAACAAAAATACTATGATGTAGGAAATCTTTTTATCTTTACACTGATCATTTATAGTCAAAAATATTAATTGTATAACCCCATGTAAAAAATTGTTTTAGTAAAACATCTCATGTTTGTGTCATTTTTACTTTAACATTAAATAAAAAGACATTTATGTCATTTTCCAACCAAAGTGGCTCCATGGGGTCCCCAAGCTGACCCATGGATTGTCGTGGTCGTCCATGACCCATCCAATTATTTTAGGACATTTGTCAAGGTATTTTCATTTTATTATAATATCATTTTTTCCTTAAATTGCACTAATTACCTCTAATCGCAATTAAGAACTTAAAAGTTACTATTCACCAAAAAAATATTTTAATCTCATTGAACCACATTTTACTTCTTAATGACAACCATGTATGTAGGATTTTTGAAATTCAAAACACCATGATTGCAAAATTTCATTTAAACGGAAAATCAGTTTTTATAAGTACCACTTAGTGGTTTCACTGTTCATCAAAAATTGAAGTTTTGCAGAAAATTATCAAAAGTTCACCCTAAGCTATATTTGATATTCGGAATTCAAAAATGATGTATATTTTAAAAAATTCAGAACATATAAGTTGAATTAATTAATTTAAAAATTAATTCCCACTGTCAAAACAAATAGCGTGTTTTTATGAAACAAAATGTATCAAAAGATTGACAATAGTTTAAGTCCGATTTCAAAGTGAAATTAATTCCAACAACCACTATTGGATTAAATGGTAAAAATATATTCTAATTTAACTTTAAAACCAATTAAAAAGATAATCTAATCATATAAATAAATTATATTAAAAGAGGTTTTGAATTAAAATACAACATTTTCACTATTCATTAAAAATTGAACTTTTTCGGAAAAATACCAAAAATTTACACAAAGTAAATTTTGATGTCCCGATTCTAAAGAAGAATTTAATTTTGTCAAAGATAACACATACAAGTGTCAAAAAGTGGATTTAAAAGAGGTTCACCATCAAAAGGCGGTTAATCGACCTTTTAAATAATATTAGAATGTTTACGCTTAAAATTGGATTCATTTGCATTTTTAATCCTCTAATATTTATTGTAAAAAGTAAAAATATTTGACAAACATATATAATCATTTTGTAGTTAGTTCTGTTCATTCCTGCAATTACAATGGCTAGGCGTTAACTACTATTTAAAATAATATTATTTTATTATTAGAGTGCAACATAAGATTCCCAAGAAACTTGTTGTTGCGTGTTGGGTACGCCATCGAGCATAGTGTCCCCTTTAAAGTCATATTAATAATTTATTCACAAATATGGATAAATGTGAAAATGTCATACTCTTTATTTACCTGGGGTGTTACAAATATATGGTTCCAAATTAATTTAAAGGAATATATATACTCTCTAGTATCCTTTTCAGATGATGTACCTAGAATTTCAATGGGTCAAAAAAGGGTTGTATAGGGAAAATATTGACATCATTTTTCCTTTAATGGTTCTAGTGGACTTTTTCCACTATCCCCCAACATTATAAATGTCTTCACAATTGATCTCCCAAAAAACCAAGATCATTAAACAAGAAATGTTATAGATGGAAATCATTTACTCATAAATGATGTATTCTGATAGGTGAAACCTTGTTCATGTGTTCATTCAAAATAGATAAGAATATTGATGGGCCATGAGTGTCCTATTATCATCCATCTTCTAGAAAACATCTTTAACCTGAGAATATGAAATAATTTATAATTCTTAAAAATAAATTTTTATAAAAATATTTTTTATTTTTTATTTTTTCCTTATTCTAAATGAATTTATACAACTTATATATATTTAATCATCAAAATTTTATTCAATATTTTGAATAAATATTTCAAAAAAATAAATATTTTAACCTTATTTTTTCGATTATTAATAGTAAATATGATAAATATTTATTATCTTAGCAAGGGTAAAATGATAAAGTATGGTCTACAATATGTGATATGAATATATATATATATATATATATATATATATATATAACAATCATTAAATCTATTATATGAGTTCATTTCTACTATCGTCTTCCAATATTCAAGGATATGAAGAATTGGAATTTTTTTTCGATAAATACCTTAATATTATATTAATTTTAGGAAAATTAAAAAATGTAACTTTCCTGCATTAAATTTATCTTTTATGATTCCATATAGATTATAATAAACTATTAATCAATATAATATTTTAATTTGAAAATAACTTATTTATTTTTAAGATAGAATTTCATATTAATTTTATGGGATTGAATAATTAACTTAATTATTCTGTAACACTGACATAGTTCATGGAAAATTTGTATAAAAATCAAACTAAATGAAGTTAAAACATAAAAAGTGATATTTATTATGTAAAGTCCATTGTTTTTTAATCGGGTTAAATACGAAGGTTTTCGAATTTTTTCATTTTATTAAGGCGTTTTTCTAATTCGAGCTCCATAATTTTATTATGAGTGTTGGAACAACTAAAGGTGTCATTTTTGGACTCTCATATGGTATATGATAATTTTAATGGGTGTCCTGATGAGTCATTGGAGCACTGGATCCAGAAATATTCACTTTAATGGATCTGCACGAGCAGCACACGGTTGAGGTCCAAATCGCGTAGTTTACATTTCATGATAAATTATTTAATTTAATTAAATAATATTATATGAGAGAGTGTGATTAATTAAAATAATATTTTAATAATAATAATAATAAAGTTATTATTATTATTATTGTGGTTGTTAAATTAAGTTAATGATAAAGAATTAATTAAATGATAGTTGAAGAAATTTATGCGTATTTTGGGATCATGAAAGAAATATTTTAATTAAATGAATACATTCAAAATTATTAAATGACAATATATTATTAAATGTAGGTTATGGGTTGGAGTTTTTATCATTAATATCATATTAATGACATTGTAATAAATTTGGGGTTTTTGTCTTCAATTATATTAATGTTTGAATAATAACAATAATGATGATATTATTATTATTATTGTGTTTATTTAATTAAATAGTTGTTAAACTAAATTAATGTTGCTTTTGAGCTTCTATAATAAACATTGAATTAAATGAGGGTTTTCATATTTAATGAAGTATTGTTATAAAATAGAGTTGTTGGGTTTATCAACAGTTTTAAAAATAAATATAATGAGACTATTATTATTTTTGTTCTATGAAGGTAATAGTAATAATTATTATTTTAATTAAATGAGGGGATTTCAAATTTAATGAAGTATTATTATTAAAGAAAGTTGTTGGTTTTATCAAAGGATTGAAAAATAATAATAATGAAACTATTATAATTTTTGTTTTATGTAGGTAATTATTATTATTATTATTGAAATTAAATTAGGGTTTATGGGTTGGAGTTTTTATTATATTAATGATATTTTAATAAATTGGGGGTTTTGGTTTAAAATAAATGAAATTTGGAATAATAATAATAATAATAATGTTATTATTATCATTGTGGTTATTTAGTTATGAAAATGTTAAAAGAATTTAATTAAATGATTAATAGGGAGCTTCATAATTAATTATGAAACGTTTATTAAGAGAATAGTAAATAAATAATAGTTTTTAATTAAATAGTTTGTTTGTCACTTATTAGATATGTGTTTAATGTGTATAAAAATATTTATAAAATGGGTATTATTATTTTAATCATTACGTACAATTAATTAGATTAATTGTAGGGAAAAGATGAAACTGAAAATGGGAGGCATGACCTGAAAGTGGGGCGCAAAACCCCTATTTGCTTCCTACTTAGGTGACGCAATAGGTGTGCAGCACACCTGTTCTCCAACTACTCTGACTCCTTCCCTATGGTGAAACCTCCAACATCACATGGACCATTTTCTCTACCATGTAGCCCTTGGCCGAACCCCCTCTCAACAGTTCTCGACAGTCCCAGACAGAACCTGTAGTGTGCCACCCCCTCTCTCGGACTCCACTTTGCATGTGATGATACCTATCAAGATCCTCGCAAATATTTTCTACCTCATCATGGTGTGTCTATCTGCGTTTAACTCTAGATTCATATCAGCCATCTAACACCTCTGTATCACCTTGTTTTCTTGGCCAAAACCCTATGGTTCGGTTTTATCTAGTTGTTGTGTACTTCTAATTTTTAGGATATGCGAATATCGTTTAGGGACCCATAGGTCCATGTTCTAGTATCCTCTGTCAAGGGAGAGGTGGATGGGATTCATTTTCATTGGATCTATTGGATCCGGTTTTCTTTTAATCCCACTTTTTTGTTTTTCAATCATTAAATTATGGTCTATTAATATTTTATGAGTCCATAGTACCATGTTAGAGGGGCATTGTTCATTAATACATTGATTTTGGGTACCAGTTTAATATATTTATTTTTTTAAACCAATGAAGACAATGTGCATATATATATATGTATGTATGTATGTATATATATTTATATGAATGTGTGTGCATGTGCGATTGTGAACTAGTTGTGTACTGGTTGCGGCTAAGTACATTAAAGAGATGCAGAATAAAAATGGTGCCACCCCAAGGTAGGGTCCCAAATCTCTATCTCTTTATTTTAGAATTATAGCTTCTTTAAATAAATTGAGAATGTGGGTTTTGTTTTTTATAGAACTAATTTGTTTTCAATAAATGCATATAATAAATAAATTGGTGGTTATTGGTAATGTCATATCATTCTGGATATTGTTTGGATTTTCATATGTCATCTTACTGGTGTTGATATATGATATGTGAATTCATGACACTTTTTATGTTATTTAATGATGCCACCCATGTGAGATAAATAGGGACTTGATCATGTGTTGTTTTTATGTATGTATTATTAATTTTCGAAAAGTTATATGATTAAATAGTTAAAGATTTGAATAGGACAGTATGGGTAATAGGGTAATTAATTTAGGAATTAATTATCAAGTCATGTGTTGGAAAAATTGTGGCATTTTTTAAATATTGAGAATATTGAATATTTTGACATGTTCGGAATATAAATTGTAAAATGTTAATAATTAATGAATGGATTAATTATTACACAATAAATGGTAAATGGATAATTAACTGATGATCTTGTAAAAAAGATATGATTTATTTGATTATTTGTTGAATAAATTAATTTTCTTGCATTAATCAAAGATTGTTAATTGATTGTTTGTTAAGACCGTTGGACAAGAGTACCATTTGAAACATGTTTTCATTCCATGAATTATGTTATTTTGGATGTCATTTTTTAAGAATATGATATGCTATGTTTGATGGTCTCTGAATATATGGGCCTTTTTCAGAATTTTTGATTTGGGATGTTTATGACATGCATGTAAATTGTTAAAGTCCTGGATGAATCTCTATTTGAGTGGATGGGTTCAGACTTGTTAAATAATTTTGATAATTAAATGTTGAATTAATTATTTTGTTGGATTTATATGAATGTATAATTTTAAATTAATTATTATATATTGACATGTTGAATGGTTAATTAATTTTTGTATTATTTTACAAGTGATTCATATTGTTTATTAGTTGTTAAATTAATTGATGTATTGTATTAATTAATTTGTGAATTAATTAATGGGTGGTTTCGGGGTGTTAGACATGGAATTTTACACCAATCATTAATATATATGTATGATTGATGAATGGGTTGTGAGACAACGACTGATGCTCCAAATAATCACAGGGAACTAGAAATGGTGTTCTAGACCTAGCTTCCATGAAGTTGTTATTTTATAGGATAGGGACCGATGATCCAAATTCCCATGGGTTGTGATAATAGGACTAACACCCCAAATACTCAAGAGGGTGTTATACATTGTGTTCTAAACCTATTAATTGACATTGGACTATTAGTCGAATTGGTTGTACATGAAATGAATTGATTGGTTAATGAAAACTGTTGTGACACAATGATTTCTGAATTGAATATGAAAAAGGGTTGAGACTCATCAATGTATTTGGAGAATCACTATTAGTGGACAGACCCAAGAGAGAATCACTATTTTTACTGAATGGTTTCAGACATTCTACATGGAGGAATAAATATAATGTATTACGGCACAATATCCAAGACAAATCACAAGCATGGATTCAGTCTTTTCATTGTTCAAAATAGATGGTCTTTAGAGACATCAATGGTGAGTGACTTATATTGGGGATGTAGGGCTTAGGTCAGATCATGAGAATTTTATAATTTATCGAGGTTTTAATAAAAGATAAATGAAAATGAATGGGTCATGAATATTGGGTATACATAAAAAATGTATATTGCAGGTTCATACACCAGCTGAGGTCTGAAACATGTACTTGGGTATAGAGTTACAAATTAATGCTTACATTAATTATTCATGCTTTCACATAGTTTAAATTATTTATTGAATGCCAAGATTTGGGGTAGACACCGGTGGTCCCAGACTACAGAGATTTAAATCTCACACCCTACTCAGGCTGTTATTGCACTGGGTAACCCAAGTAGATTCTATTTGGTTTCAGGAGTGTTCTGTTACCAAATTCATGGGATATTGGAGCAATGGATGGAACAGGATCTCGGGATGCTCGAGTTGAAATCCCATAGGGATTGGTTGTCTTTTATTTGTATTATACATGATGTATAAAGCATGTTGTATTTTTTATTTCATTAAATTATGTATCAACAACAAGGCATGCATTCATCTGCTTTATAATTGGGGTTGGGTACTTTTATAAAATGAGTACTATTTTTCTTCCATTGTTTTTTCATTTATATATTACTTCATCTACTATTTTTAGTTATTTACTTTAATATACCATTGTACAACTCTGAAAAGACATCATAGTCTCCCCACTAACTATCCTTAAATCCTTTCTACTGCTCAAGAGCCTCTAGCATATGGGGAGACATGCATGAAGTCATGTGGTGACCGGTCCGGCCACCGGTTCATGGGTGAGCCGGGTCGGGACATTACAAAGTGGTATCAGAGGGTTTATTTTCCTTTTATCTGTTTGTTTTGGGTTGGTAGATAGGAGACTAGGCAAGTTTCGATGCTTGGTTTAATAGCTGTGCTTGGGAATGATTACCCAATGTATGGGAAATGACCAAGTGTCCATGTATGGGTATTTATGTTTTTAGTATATAAGGTTACAGTTGATATGATTTCACCATGAGTGACTGGTGTATTTTCCACAACCTATGGATTTTGGGTATTTTGAAAAAATAATTGTCCTAGCTTGATATGGAAATCAAGTTTCATACATTCATCAACTTAAGAACATATATATTCACATGTCATGCATGTAACATGTCATGTAGTTTCATTAGTAGGATGCCTACTAAAATGGATTGTGTTCCTTGAATATATAGAATTTTTTGTACAAATTTATCATTCCTTTTTAGATAGCATGTTTCAGTTATATGATTTACATGCTTGAGTAATAATATTCAATGCATAGGTTCCACTCTTTTGTGTTATAGAATGTTTCAGTAATTTCATCATGCTAATCTGTGTTAGTTACTTTTAGAGATATGTTAGCTTACTGATAATTGATTGGTTTCTTTGGATAAATTTATTTGGTTGCAATTACATCGGAACCGGTTTTTAGTCATAAGGTTTATGTGTGCCTAATAACTGCAAAAAATGGTATCTCATGTTTTCAAACAATAAAAAAGGGATGGTAAAGTTAAAATGTTAAAGGAAAAAAATATATCATAAATTGGATCCAAATTCGAGCGGTAAGGTTTATGGTTGCATTATGGACTAGTAGATAGACATCTATGTGACGAAACCACATAACCAAAGTTTTTTTTAAAATGGTTATGAATGTAAAACTAATGATTTTTGATTGTAATGAACTATTGTGGGGTTTCTTTTTGATGAACGTGGATTGAATAAATGGGGCCCTTGGAGGTAGCCTCCTTGGTAAAAAGGAACTGAGATACTAAATTTCCTTGTATATTTTCATAACACTATATGTGAAATGTTTAAAGAGGATGTTTGTTAAAGCATGTCAGTTTTTCCTGTGGCGAATTGTTTTAAAAACAATGTGACTAGTTGAGAAAAAGTACTTGTCTGTTTGTTGAAATTTGTTTCAAATGTTAAAAATGATGAAATTAATTAATTAATATTTCTAAAATGGTTGATTTTGAACCTCATGGTTTTGGTTTTGCATGACCATGTGAGAGGGTCAACGTATATGTTTGGTAAGAGGAAAACTCATGGTAGATAGTACACTTAGAATGTTTAAGGCTAATAATGTATGTTCATCCCACTACTCGGGAGGACTTTTTGGTAATCGGGGGTTATGGAATGTTGGTAGGTGCTGGTGGGTGGCTGATACATTATTTGTAAGACATGGACAATCTTATGGTGGGTAGTGTCGAATCAATTTCGGTAAATGTGTCTGTAGTTGACACTGAGCTTTTTGAACAAAGTGGTCTGGTTGCAGTTCAATAGATCTTCTTAATGATCATGGAATTACCTTAGTGTGCACCTATGAATATGATGAGCATGTCCCCTATCTTGACCTCATCATAGAGACCTTATGATATTATTGGTCTTACACAGCGTTACAGTTTAAATTTTGTTGGGCTTGATGAGTAGTTGTTATCAAGGTAGTACATGAGATGTGTGGTTTCTTTGGGCTACTCCTTTGTTCTTTTTGGGGAAAAATTGTTATTTTTAAATATCCTTATAATGTATTGACATGGAAATTTCACCAGAGATCATGTAAGGTATTTGTTAAACATGCGGATGGTTTGGTAATAGTTTTAATATAACGATGTCAGATAAAGGGAAAATGTGGGTTTTGGGTCCATGATGTCTTTCAATGGAAGCATGTGCAACCTATTATTTTGGATGATCAAGATTCAACTGTTTTCATTGAATGGTCCCCATAATGGCCTCTGATATAAGCTATGTTTCAATGTCTATTCTACAAATAGAGCTTTAAATCTAGTTTTAAAGGCATAGTCGTTAGGATTGAGAAGTGTTAATGGTGCATTTTGTGTTGGGGACACAACATGTCAGTTCTAATGAGATTAAATGAAAATGGTTTGTCAGGTGTTGTTGTAGGGGTTCTCGATGTCTTCTTGGGGAAGATATGTTTTTAAGGTGGGTATATTGTAAATACCACTATTTTTGAACAGGGTTAAATAAAAAGGTTTTCAAAAAAAATTATGTTTATCAATGGGTAATTTTTTTAAATTGAGATCCGAAACATTATTCCAAGTGTTGGTACACCTAAACGTTTCAATTTTTGGACATTTTTATTTATCCTATAATTTTAGCAGGTTTCTCGATGAGTATTCAGAGCACCGGATCAGAAACGTTTTTCATAAATGGATTTTCACAGGCACCACACTGTTGTGGTCCAAAAAGTGTAGTTTACACTGATTAATAAATTATTTAATTTAATTAAATAAGATAGAATGAGAGAGTGTGATTAATTAACATAATTTTATAATAATAATAATAATGGAGTTATTATTATTATTATTTTGTTTGTTTAATAAAATAAATGATAAATAAATAATTAAATTATGGATGAAGAAGTTAATGTGGCTTTTGGGTTAATCGAAGAATGGTTTTAATTAAACAAAGTGTTTCAGAATTATTAAAGTACCATTTATTATTAAATGGAGGTTATGGGTGGGAGTTTTTATTATTAATATCATATTAATTTCATCATAATAAATTGGGGGGTTTTGGTTTTAATTAAATGAATGTTTGAATAATAATAATACTGATGTTATTATATTTATTATTGTGTTTATTTAATTCATTCAAGGTTAAAAGAATTTAATTTGGCTTTTGAGATTTTCAATGAAATGTGTAATTAAATGATGGGTTTTAGATTTAATGAAGCATTGTTATTAAATAGATGTGTTGGGATTATCAATGGGGTGAAAATTAATAATAACGACATTATTATTATTTTATTTTTATGAAGGTAATAATAATTATATTTATTTTAATTAAACGTGGGGTTTCAGATTTAATGAATTATTGTAATTAAATAGAGGTTTTGGGTTTATCAAATGTTTGAAAAATAAAATTAACAATACTGTTATTATTTTAGTTATATGAAAGTAATTCTTATTATTTTTATGTAAATTAAATTAGGGGTTATGGGATGGAGTTTTTAACATATTAACGATTTTGTAATAAATTGGGGGTTTGGGTTTTAAATAAATTAATGTTGGAATAATAATAATATATATGTTATTATTATTATTGGTTTTTTTAGTGAAATAAATGTGAAAATAATTTAATTAAATGATCAATAGAGAGTTTCATAATTAATTATGAAACTTTTATTAAGAGAGTAGTAAATAAAGTTGCGTTTTTTAATTAAATGGGTTGTCTTTCACATATTAGATAAGTGTTTAATGTGTATAATAATAATAAAAAAATTTATTATTATTTTAATTATTACATCCAATTAATTATATTAATTTTAGTGGTAAAAAGAATATAAAAAGGTGAGGTGCGGCCTGCAGGTGAGGTGCATGACCCCCCACCCCTATTTTCGTCCTCTTTAGGCAACACACCATATGTGAAGCATCCTCATGCTCAAGCTACTCTGGATCCTTCCCCGTGGGCAACCTCTAGCAGCGCATGTCCCCTTATCCATAGCATGCAGCCCTCAGCCGAACCACCTCGCAGCAGCGCACAACACTCCCAGTATAAGGCCCCAGCCTTAAACCTTACTTAATCTTAAGTTATTACAAGATTACACATTGAGGATCTTTTCAGGTTTAGTGTTTTAGAGAATTAGATCATAAAACTTTCATTACATTCCACATTTAAACAAAGTGGTTACATAAAAGATAGTATTCATTTTTTCCATCAATGGAAACATATTTAACAATAAAGCATGGATTATTTCTTGACACTTCCTTGACACTATCATCATATCATGTACCTTTCCCTTGACCTGTGAAAAACATTTCAAAAAAAACTTGGGATGAGCATAAAAAGCTTAGTGAGGGTTATAAAAAAATTTGGAAAGGAAACATGAATTCATATATACATAAGAATGAAATCATACTTTACCCATAAAACATAGGCATATCAGATCATGAATAAATCATAGAAATCATAAGAAATAAAGGTACTTGAGGCATTCATAACATTCTTATGTAGGGAGTAACCCTCTTAGTTATGTTTTGAATACCCACCACAGTATATTCCCTAAATCTCTTTGGAGAAACCTTAACGTTTCACTCATTCATGTTACCCAATGTATTGGAGAGCTATATCGGGCTCACTCGCCCTTTGTTTATCACGGAACCACCCGTCTTCATAATAATGCCCAAGAACCATAACATAATCGTACCACATAATACATGCATAAAGGAAACATAACATTTCAACATTTCAATCACAAGATATCAATAAAACACATTGATATAAAAAAACTTATGAAAACCATTTTCAATACCAAAATAAAAGAAATGTAAAACATGGTATTTATTTTTCTTTTAAAAATAAGGTATGGCATGTAGAGGAAGCCGAAACTCAATTAATGGTCACGGCGGCGGAGAAGTCGTTGTCACCGCATACGTATGACAAAAACATTCTCTTTTGTCATTTTGTAAAATGCTTCGTATAAAAAATATTCCTTTTGGATAAACGTAAAAGTCAAAGGGGTTTATACACCGTATAAAAGAAGGTTTTGTATAATATAAAATATACCTCAACGAAAGGAGATTGAGACGAAGTCCCTTACAAAGACGGTATCCTTGGTTTAAGGATAAATCAATTACATAATTATGTGTGACAAACGAATACACCAAATATAAGTGGATATTAAGTGTAAAACAATCAGAGGTTATCCACAAATATTCATATAACGACATATTCAAGGAGTACAAGTTTATCCCAAAGAATCAAATTTGGGTTAAGAAGTTCCCTTCCAAATATTTGACAGCCTGACGACGTCACTACAAAATTCAGAAAATGAGTTGATGAGAGATAAAAAGGGTATCTCATCACATGGACATAAAATTTAAATCAATAAGGATATAGAAGAACATATCTCAACATAATATTTTGATAATTAAAAGACATAACAAAAGAATTATTTTAAAAAGAGGAGGGTGAAAGGTTCCCTTACCGACATGGGTATCCTTCAAAACATACACCCCGTGAAAGGACAATACAACATTGATGTAAATACTCATAAATGAAAGTATATTAAACAATGATTAAAATAATGGGATGTTCATACACCACTCAAAGGAAATTGTGGCAAATGTAGCATAGATCTCACAGGAATAAAAGTGATATGAAAAATCCCTTACGAAAACTCGGCAGCCTAACGATGCCACTTAAAACTTACAAAAATGGATTGATGAGATCAAATAGGGTCTATAAACATATTAAAATAAAGTTTACATAATTAGGAATAAAAGAAAATCCCCCAACATAACAAAGAGGAACTTAAAATAAGTGACATAAAGGAGAGTACTTAAAAAGAAAGAGAGAGGTTAGATCTCTTACGAAAATTCGGCAGTCTAACGGCGCAACTCAAAACATCAAAAATGGATTGATGAGAGAGAATATGGTCTCTCATCATATGAACATAAAAATTACAGTAAGAGTAATATAAATTAACATCCCAATAACAAGAAATATGAGCTTTAAAAGGAATGACATAAAAGAGTGTACTTAAAAAGAAAGAGAGGAGTATGATCCCTTACCTCGGGTCCAACTTAACTCGATCGTTCTTTAATCTCCTGAATAATAAACTTGAGTTAATTTATAATTTCTTAAGAACCTTTTTCAAGTTCATTATTCCTTTTATATCACTTATTACCATGTCATGAACACTATGTTATTATTTAAGCTAATAACGTTCGTTTTAACGATCATTGGTACTTCAGTGAAAATAAACTCTTTATAATTACAAGTTGTTCATGTGAAAAAAATATCCATTATATCCACAATTGTATTCATGATGTAGATATCATATATATCATATATATCCAGTATATTCATGCATTTATAATATTACATAACATTTAGAGTTAAGAAATAAAATTCACCGTTCATGGAGACGGTAAGCCGTACGTACGCATGAACGCTACTTCCATTCCTATTTCATATTTAATGGAATTAAAACATAATGATACATAATAATATTTTAATTATAGCACGGTATCATATATAATATCATTAAATATATCTGTTATACGTACCACATATGTTATTAACGAATCAAATCACTTTGAGAGGGCGGTAGTCCGCACTTCCTAAAATGAAGATATCGCGTATACCCATAATGGAAGCCATAAAGGTATTCCATAAATGAAAAATAAAGAATATTAAATAAAAACATAAACATATTATATATCATATATAAATATAGTGACATATTAATGGCCACCATGAAAGGTGTTAAGAGAAGATTGAACAATCATCGTTTCGTAAGGCAGTAATTCGCCATCCACAGAAACAATATGTTCTTTAACCATTAGATGAAGGTGTGTGTAAGTGTAGCTCTAATAATTAACATTAAAACATCCTAGTATATTTAAGATACTGTTGTTGTTACAAATTAAAGAAATAAATAGAGTTTAGGGGGTTGGAGAAGCAAAATAAAACAACAGGACTCAAGTGAAGACAGTACCTTAAAATCGGGTAACTCCCTTTGGTTTGAGCTCAAAGGCTTCCTTGGGAAGTCTTCTACCCAATGTGAGGCTTCAAGGAGTAAGAGAGGGATGCGGAGAGACAAAATGGGCAGGGTTTTTCTGAGCCAATGGCTTTGGAGTTGTGGGTAAAGAGGTAGAGTTGGGGGCCTTTTATAAGAGGAGAGGAGGGGTACTCTTGGAAAGTAAAGAAAAGTTAATTTATTATAAAATGAGATTCGGATTTAAGAGGTCCCACATTGATATAATTCCAGGATAAGGTGATAAGGGTTAGAAATATACCCATCCAATAGGTTTTGGACATGTGTAGGTCATAGATTTTACATTATCTTTTCATTTTATTTAAATCCTTTATTAATGAGGTAATCGCTGCATCATCATGATGTCATAAATAATTTAATATATTTAATGTCTGAAAATTAAAAAAAATACCATGATGTAGTAAATATTTTTAGCTTTATAATGAATATTTATATTAAAAAATCTGACTTGTATATCCCCATGTAAATATTGTTTTAGTAAAACATCTCATGTTTGTGTCATTTTTACTGTAACATTAAATAAAAAGATATTTATGTCATTTACCAACCAAAGTGGCTCCATGGGGTCCCCAAGTTGACCCATGGATTGTCTTGGTCGTTAATGACTCATCCAATGAGGGTAGGACATGTTTCTAGGTCATTTCATATTATTAAAACATTATTTTTACCTTAAACTACACTAATTACCTCTAATCGCGATTAAAACTTAATAAGTTACTATTCAACAAAAAATTATTTTAATACCATTGAACAAAATTTTACTTCTTAATGACAGCCATGTATGTCAGATTTTTCCAATTCAAAACAAAAAGATGGAAAATTTTCATTTAAACGGAAAATCAGTTTTTATAAGTACCGCTTAGTGGTTTCACTATTCATCAAAAATTGAAGTTTTTCAGAAAATTACCAAAAAATCACCCTAAGCTATATTTGATATTCTGAATTCAAAAATGATTTATATTTTCAAAAATTAAAAACATATAAGTTGCATTAATTAATTTAATTATTAATTCCCGTTGTCAAAACAAATAGCGTGTTTTTATGAAACAAAATGTATCAAAAGATTGACACTAGTTTAAGTCTGATTTCAAAGTGAAATTAATTCCAACGACCACTATTGTATTAAATGGTAAAAATATATTATAATTTCAATTTAAAACCAATTAAAAAGATAATCTAATCTTATAAATAAATTAGATTAAAAAGAGGTTTTGAATTAAAATACAACATTTTCACTATTCATTAAAAATTGAACTTTTTCAGAAAAATACAAAAAATTTATACAAAGTAAATTTTGATGTCCCTATTCTAAAGAAGAATTTTATTTAGTCAAATATAACACATAAAATTGTCAAAAAATGTATTTAAAAGAGGTTCGCCATCAAAAGGCGGTTAATCGACCTTTTAAAGAATATTAGAATGTTTACGCTTAAAATTGGATTCATTCGCATTTTTAATCCTCTAACATTTATTGTAAAAACTAAAAATATTTAACAAACATATATAATCATTTTGTAGTCAGTTCTATTCATTCCCACCATCACAACATCTAGGCATTAACTACCATTTAAAATAATATTATTTTATTATTAGAGTGCAACATAAGATTCCCAAGAAACTCGTTGTTGCGTGTTGGGTATGCCATCGAGCATAGTGTCCCCTTTAAAGTTATATTTATATTTTATTCACAAATATGGATAAATATAAAAATGTAATATTCTTTATTTACCTGGGGTGTTACATCCTTCCCCCCTTTTGGGAATTTCATCCTCGCAATTTCAAAATTGGGCTTGAAAACTCCATTGAAAGTCCCACATCGGAAAAGGAGTAAATTAAACTATCACTTTAAAAGAAAGAAAGGGAAGTACAAATGTCACCCAATTTAACCCATACTAGGATTCCATGTATGAAAATATGGACATGGAGGAAAAAACAAAGGGTCATGTTCTGATGGAGGGTGATAGAAAACATGTTTAGGAGAATGTTAACCACAAGAAAGTCACAAACTTGTGATGGGTTAAACGGTATTTTATTCCCCAGTAGGATAAGTTAATAGACAACATTCTTGTTTTAAGTTACATTTTATTGAGGAATTTATTTTTGAGCTTAACTAAATTATAATGAAACATACTTACTTGTCACGTAGACTTTCAACTTTTACTATATTCCTTAATCAAACTCATATTTTCTCCAAAAGATGAGTATTTTGGAAGACGTGTTCCAATTATGAGTACAATAATCAACTTCTTCAAAATCACCTAATCCAAAAAAGAGAACTATATATTTCCCATGTCTTTAGACAAAATCCAAAACCACAATTGTTAGTATGAGATCAGATAATCCGCAAAAGTATAATCCTTAATAAAAATAAAATCTATTCTTAATCTTGAAAATTTGTCCAACAAAACCCAAAGTTCAACGAACACCATTCGATAAACAATTTTTGCCTAAAATTATTCAAAGTAAACCAAACTAAGATTGAAAACCAAATATTTTAAGGATTTAGTGACATAGTCCTCCAAGTTAAATCGTAACATTTATCTCCAAACAACATCAGTTGCTCCTAAAGTCTCGTATTGAAAATTAATTAACCTAATCACATATCCTCCATGATAGGTTAATAATTTTCATAAATAACCCAAAATATACTTACTCCTGATTCCTAAAATCATCTAACTAAAAAGAATTAGTCAAACTAACCAGGGAATTCACGTAGTCTAGTGGTAGGCGATAAATACCAGTCGCACTTTGGTTGTGGGTTCGATTCCTGCAGCTTTGTCCGATGCGATGGGTTGTCACACGGTCTGCGTGTTGTCCTTTTTTCAAAACTATATAATTCTTAAAACATTCCCCAAAACGAGCTAAAATCTTCAAAAATAATCATATCATATTTTAACCTCGAGTTTATCTCATGCCTTTCATTTTCCATCATAACATATAATAACCCATAATTACCTCAAAAGAAAGGATCATATAAACCCTAATGGTTACCTTTATAATTATTACCTGAACTTCCACATTGATTGGTCATCTCGTACATGATGCATTACAGAACATACCAAGGTACAATTTTTTTATCATGACTCCTTGATAGTTTCTTTAGAACAACCACGAGTTTCCTCATTGAATCCCCCATTTCATCTAGTCTCTTAATTAGAGAACCACCACAGTTTCCTTCAAACCTATTGTCACTTTGGTTCCGGCTAGATCCATCCATTCACTAAAAACAGAAATTTCAGTGTGAGTATATCAACAAAACCATCATGTACTAATGAGGAAGATAAACACTAAGATATACTTACCCATTCCCTTTATCTAAAACTAGGACTCTTTCTGAAATCCCAACCATTATGGTAATGTCACTTATTCTTAGAGAACACCCTATCCTCTAAAGTTATCTAATCCGCCCTCTGATACCAACTATAAGGCCTCAGCCTTAAACCTTACTTAATCTTGAGTTATTACAAGATTACACATTGAGGATCTTTTCAGGTTTAGAGTTTTAGAGAATTAGATCATAAAACTTGCATTACATTCCACATTTAAACAAAGTGGTTACATAAAAGATAGTATTCATTTTTCCCATCAATGGAAACATATTTAACAATAAAGCATGGATTCTTTATTTACACTTCCTTGACACTATCATCATATCATGTACCTTTCCCTTGACCTGTGAAAAACATTTAAAAAAACATGGGATGAGCATAAAAAGCTTAGTAAGGGTTATAAAAAAATATGGAAAGGAAACATGAATTCATATATACATAAGAATGAAATCATACTTTTCCCATAAAACATAGGCATATCAAATCATGAATAAATAATATAAATCATAAGAAATAAAGGTACTTGAGGCATTCATAACATTCTTACGTAGGGAGTAACCCTCTTGGTCATGTTTAGAATACCCACCACAGTATATTCCCTAAATCTCTTCGGAGAAACCTTAACATTTCACTCCTTCGCGTTACCCAATACATTGGAGAGCTATATCGGGCTCACTCGCCCTTAGTTTATCATGGAACCACCCATCCTTATAATAATTCCCAAGAACCATAACATAATCGTACACATAATACATGCATAAATGAAACATAACATTTCAACATTTCAATCACAAGATATCAATAAAACACATTGATATAAAAAAACTAATGAAAACCATTTTCAATACCAAAATAAAAGAAAAGTAAAACATGGTATTTATTATTCTTTTAAAAAGAAGGTATGGCTTGTAGAGTAAGATGAAACTCAATTAATGGTCACAGCGGCGGAGATGTCGTTGTCACCGCATACGTATGACAAAAACATTCCCTTTTGTCATTTTGTAAAACACTTCGTATAAAAAAGATTTCTTTTGGATAAATGTAAAAGTCAAAGGGGTTTATACACCGTATAAAAGAAGTTTGTGTATAATATAAAATATGCCTCAATGAAAGGAGATTGAGACAAAGTCCCTTACAAAGACGGTATCCTTGGTTTAAGGATAAATCAATTAAAAAATTTTGTGTGAAAAACGAATACACCAAATATAAGTGGATATTAAGTGTAAAACAATTAGAGGTTATTCACACATATTCATATAATGACATATTCAAGGAGTAAAAGTTTATTCCAAAGAATTAAATTTGGGTTAAGAAGTTCCCTTGCAAAAATCTGACAGCCTAACGACGTCACTACAAAATTCAGAAAATGAGTTGATTAGAGATAAAAAGGGTATCTCATCACATGGACAAAAAATTTAAATAAATAAGGATATAGAAGAACATATCTCAACATAATAGTTTGAGAATTAAAAGACATAACAAAAGAAGTATTTTAAAAAGAGGAGGGTGAAAGGTTCCCTTACCGACATGGGTATCCTTCAAAACATACACCCTGTGAAAGAAGGACAATAGAACATTGATGTAAATACTCATAAATGAAAGTATATTACACAATCATTAAAATAATGGGAAGTTCATACACCACTCAAAGGAAATTGTGTCAAATGTAGCATAAATCCCACGGGAATAAAAGTGAGCTTAAAAATCCCTTACAAAAACTCGGCAGCCTAACGACACCACTTAAAACATACAAAAATGGATTGATGAGATTAAATAAGGTCTCTAATAATATTAACATAAAGTTTACAGAATGAGGAATAAAATAACATCCCCCAACATAACAAAGAGGATCTTAAAAGAAGTGACATAAAGGAGAGTACTTAAAAAGAAAGAGAGAGGTTAGATCTCATACGAAAATTCGGCAGCCAAACGGCGCCACTCAAAACTTCAAAAATGGATTGATGAGAGAGAATATGGTCTCTCATCATATGAACATAAAAATTACAGTAAGATTAATATAAAAGAACATCCCAATAACACTAAAGATGAACTTTAAAAGGATTTACATAAAAGAGTGTACTTAAAAAGAAAGAGTGGAGTAGGATCCCTTACCTCGGGTCCGACTTGACTCGATCGTTCTTTAATCTCCTGAATAATAAACTTGAGTTAATTTATAATTCCTTAAGAACCTTTTTAAAGTTCATTATTCCTTTTATATCACTTATTACCATGTCATGAACACTATGTTATTATTTAAGCTAATAACGGTCGTTTTAACGATCATTGGTACTTGAGTCAAAAATAAACTCTTTATAATTACATGTTGTTCATGTGGAAAAATATCCATTAGATCCAGAATTGTATTAATGATATAGATATCATATATATCATATATATCCAGTATATTCATGAATTTATAATATTACATAACATTTAGAGTTAAGAAATGACATGCACCGTTCATGGAGACGGTAAGCCGTACGTACACATGAACGCTACTTCCATTTCTATTTCATATTTAATGGAATTAAAACATAATGATACATAATAGTATTTTAATTATAGTATGGTATCATATATAATATCATTAAATATATCCTTTATACGTACCACATATGGTATTAACGAATCAAATCACTTTGAGGGGGCGGTAGTCCGCACTTCCTAAAATGAAGATATCGCGTATACCGATAATGGAAGCCATAAAGGTATGACATAAATGAAAAATAAAGAAGCTTAAAGAAAAACCTAAACATATTATATATCATATATAAATATAGTGACATATTAATGGCCACCATGAAAGTTGTTAAGAAAATATTGAACAATCATCATTTCGTGAGACAGTAATTCGCCATCCACAGAAACAGTATGTTCTTTAACCATTAGATGAAGGTGTGTGTAAGTTTAGCTATAATAATTAACATAAAAACATCCTAGTATATTGAAGATACTGGTGTTGTTACAAATTAAAGGAATAAATAGAGTTTAGGGGGTTGGAGAATTAAAATAAAACAAAAGGACTCAAGTGAAGACATTACCTTAAATACTGGTAACTCTATTTGGTTTGCGCTCAAAGGATTCCTTGGGAAGACTTCTTACCAAAGTGAGGCTTCAAGGAGTAAGAGAGGGATGCGGAGAGACAAAATGGGCAGGGTTTGGCCGAGCCAAAGGCTTTTTATGTGTGGGTAAAGAGGTAGAGGTGGGGGCCTTCTATAAGAGGAGAGGAGGGGCACTCTTGGAAAGTAAAGAAAAGTTACATTATTATAAAATGAGATTCGGATTTAAGAGGTTCCACATTGATATAATTCGAGTATAAGGTGATAAGGGTTCGAAATATACCCATAAAATATTTTTTGGACATGTCTAGGTCATATATTTTACATTATCTTTTCATTTTATTTTAATCCTTTATTAATGAGGTAATCGCTGCAACATCATGATGTCATAAATAATTTAATATATTTAATGTCTAAAATTAAAAAAAATACCATGATGTAGGAAATATTTTTATCGTTCTAATTAATTTTTATAGTAAAAAATCTGACTTTTATATCCCCATGTAAAAATTGTTTTAGAAAAACATCTCATGTTTGTGTCATTTTTACTTTAACATTAAATAAAAAGTTATTTATGTCATTTCCCAACCAAAGTGGCTCCATGGGGTCCCCAAGTTGACCAATGGTTTTTGTTGGTCGGCCATGACTCATAAAATGAGGGTAGGACATGTTTCTAGGTCATTTCATATTATTAAAACATTATTTTTACCTTATACTACACTAATTACCTCTAATCGCGATTAAAACTTAATAAGTTACTATTCACCAAAAAAATTATTTTATTCCCATTGAACCAAATTTTACTTCTTAATGACAACCATGTATGTCAGATTTTTGAAATTCAAAACAAAAAGATGGCAAAATTTCATTTAAACAGAAAATCAGTTTTTATAAGTACCACTTAGTGGTTTCACTATTCATCAAAATTGATGTTTTTCAGAAAATTACCAAAAATTCCCCCTAAGCTATATTTGATATTCCGAATTCAGAAATGATGTCTATTTTACAAAATTAAAAATATATAAGTTGCATTAATTAATTTAATAATTAATTCCCGTTGTCCAAACAAATAGTGTGTTTTTATGAAACAAAATGTATCAAAAGATTGACACTAGTTTAAGTCCGATTTCAAAGTGAAATTAATTCCAACGACCACTATTGTATTAAATGGTAAAAATATATTCTAATTTCACATTAAAACCCAATTCAAAAGATAATCTAATCATATAAATAAATTAGATTAAAAAGAGGTTTTGAATTAAAATACAACATTTTCACTATTCATTAAAAATTGAACTTTTTCAGAAAAATACCAAAAACTTACACAAAGTAAATTTTGATATCCCGATTCTAAAGAAGAATTTTATTTAGTCAAATATAACACATAAAATTGTCAAAAAGTGGATTTAAAAGAGGCTCGCCATCAAAAGGTGGTTAATCGACCTTTTAAAGAATTTTAGAATGATTATGCTTAAAATTGGATTCACTCGCATTTTTAATCCACTAACATTTATTGTAAAAAGTAAAAATATTTGACAAACATATATAATCATTTTTAGTTAGTTCTATTCATTCCCTGCATCACAACATCTAGGCGTTAACTACCATTTAAAATAATATTATTTTATTATTAGAGTGCAACCTACGATTCCCAAGAAACTCGTTGTTGCGTGTTGGGTACGCCATCAAGCATAGTGTCCCCTTTAAAGTTATATTAATATTTTATTCACAAATATGGATAAATATAAAAATTTCATATTCTTTATTTACCTGTGGTGTTACACCCAGGCAGAACATGTAGTGTTCCACCCCATCTCCCAGACTCCACATTGTGCACGATGATTACTCTCAGACACGTCACGAATCTTCTTTTACTCTTCATGGTGAGTATATCTTTTTCTAACTCTTGATTTCCATCGTCCATTTGACACATCACTCTCACCTTACTTTCTCAAGTGAAAGAGTAAGGTTTGGTTTTATCTAGTTGTTATATTCTTCTAATTTTAAGGATATGTTAATATTTTTTAGGGAGGCGTAGGTCCATGTTCAGGCATTCTCCGCCATGGGTGTGGAAAATGGGATTGATTTTCCGTGGAGTCATTTGATCAGGTAGGCTTTTAAACCCACTGTTACGGTTTTCACCAGTTAAATTAACATTGGTTAATTTTCATTGAGTCCCTAGTACCTTTCTAGTGGTGATTTTTTCATTACTATATTGATTTTGGGTACCTGTTTAATATATTGATTTTATGTTGATCAATGTAGACAACACGCACACACACACACACGCACAAACACACACACATATATATATGGGAAGGTGTGTGCGTGTGCAACTACATAACAGTTGTGGAATGGTTTCCACCAAATACATCAAATAATTTCAGAATAAAAATTGTTCCACTTCAAGGTAGAGTCACAATTCTCTATCACATTATTAAAGAATTATAGCTTTTGTAAAAAAATTGATAATGTTTGTTTCTTTGATTATGGAACTGTTATGTTTTCTTGATATTGTGATTGAAGATAAACTACTGGTTAGTGGTAATTTCATATAACGATTTTTGTGTTTTGGCATTTCATATGTCTTCTTGCTAGTGTCGATATTTGATATATCGATGCATGAAAATTTTTATTTTATTAAATGATTCCACCCACGTGAGATTAATGAGGATGTGATCGTGTGCTGGTTTAAATATTGAAGTGCTAATTTTGTTTAAATGGATATAATTAAATAGTTAAATGATATTAATGGGGCATGATGGGTAATAGGATAATTAATTAAGGAATTAATTATCCAGTTAGGTGTTGGAAAAATTGTGTCATTTTCTAAATATTGAGAATATTTAATATTTTGACATGTTCGGAATATAAATTAGAAACTAGTAATAATTAATGGATTGATTAATTATTATAATATAAATGTTAAATTTATAATTAATTGATGAACTGGTTAAACGGATATGATTTAATTAATTATTTTATGAATTAATCAATTTTTAGGCATTAATTTATGATTGTGAATTGATTTTTTGTTACAAATGTTGGCCAAGGGTACCTTTTGATGCATGTTTTCATTCCATGCCTTATGTTGTTTTGGATGGTTTTGTTAAAAAATATGATATGTTGTGTGAGATGGTCATTATATATTTGGGCCTTGTTCAACATGTTTTACATGAGATGTTTGTGACATGCATGTAAATTGATAATGACTTGGATGAATAACTATTTGGGTGGATGGGTTCAGAAGTTTTAAAGAATTTTTATAATTAAATATTGAGTTAATTATTATTTTTGGATTGATAAGAATAATTAATTGTAATTAATTATTTACTATTGATATGTTGAGTGGTTAATTAATTTTTGACTTAATAGACGGGGGTTTATATTGTTAATTATTTGTTAAATAAATTAACAGATTGGATTAATTAATTTATGAATTAATTAATGGATGGTTTTAGTATGTTAGACATGATGTTCTACACCAATGATTAATATATATGTATGATTGATGAATGGGTAATGAGATAAGGACTGATACTCCAAATACCCATGGGTTGTGATACAAGGATTGGAACTCCAAATACTCACGAGGGTGCTAGACATGATGTTCTACACACATTAATCAACATAAGACTATGGGTATAATTGTTCATATGTGAAATGAATTAATTTGTTAATGAAAACTGTTGTGAGATAATGATTTTTGAATTGAATTTCAGAAAGTTTTCTGACTTATCAATGAATAGGGGGAATCACTATTTCTGGAAGGACCCATGAGCGAATCACTATTTCATGTATATGGGCTCAAAAATTGTATATGAAAGATTAAATAGAATCTCTTATGACATGTTATCCAAGCCCAAGCACAAGCTTGGATTCGATATTTTATTTATTTACATAGATGGTCATTATTGACATCTATGGGGAGTGACTTATACGGGGGATGCCAGGCATAGGTCAGATCATGAGAATTATGCAATATATTGAGTTCTGAATAAATGATAAATGATAATTAATGATAGATGACTATTGGGTACACATGAAAAATGTATAGTGTAGGTTCAGACACTAGTTCAGAGATGAATAAGGTACATGTGTATATAGTTACATTGTACAAATTCTTTAAATTATGCATGCTTTCACACTGTTTAAATTTTTTATTGAATGTCTTTTTTTGGGTAGACAATGGCGGTCCTTGCTTACTGAGATTTATATCTCACACCCTACATGGACTGCCAATGTATTGGGGTACCTGAGTAGATTATATTTGGTTGCAGGATTGGGCTATTAGAAAATTCTTGGGAGATTGGAGAGGAGGACAGAGTGGGTGCTTGGGATGCTTCTGTTGAAATCATGTAGGGCCTAGTTGTCTTGTATTTATATTGTACATGATGAGTAAATCATGTGGTATTTCTTATTTCATTCAATTATGTATCCATAACATGTAATGCGTTCATATACTATATAATTGTCATTGTAAACATTTATTAAATGGATACTATTTTTCATCCGTTGTTTTGTAAATAATGTATTACAACCTTCGCTATTGTTTTTTATTTACTCTAATAAATCATTGTGAAACTCTGATAAGAGGGTATAGTCTCGCCACTGACTATGCTTAGACCCTCTCTGTTAGTCAGCAACCATTGGCATACAGGAAGATGTGCTTGAGGTCATGTAGCGACCAATCTAGCCAATGGTTCAGGGGTGAGCCGAGTCGTGATGTAAAATATTCAATGAAAAATGTTTTCAAAAAAATATAATGGTAATTATTAATATGTAATTTATTTTTAAATAGAATATATTTTATTCTTAGGCCTCTCATGATGTAATTATATTGATAATATATGAAAAGTTATTAAAATATTATTAATGGTATTTTATTTTAAATATTATATTATTAAACGATTTGAAATAAATAAATAAAAAGGATGATATTTATATGATACGATCTAAAAAACCATCCATTTATCTTTTTATATTCAATTATGACCATAGATGTAAATTTTAAATCCTCTATTATTGAAAATGTTGTTACTATGGTCATGGAAAAATTTTCTACTAAAGGGGTAATACTATATGATAATGTTTAATAGGTCAAAAACACATAAATATTTTATTGGATAAAGTGAATTTAATCATTACCAATCAATTATTGGATATTTTGACCACATGGTGCCACTTTTAGATGAAAATAGTTTATTATATTTAACTTGTTTATATATATCTACGTGTGTCATTTCCATAACAATAAAAGAGGAAAAAATCATATGTAATTATTATTATAATGAGTCAATTATATCAACAAATACATATATAAACCCCATATAAAAAAACTTATACAAGTTCTAGAGGTTATGGACTCCTCAAAATTCCATCCAGATGGTCGTTGATAAGAGATCCAATTGATATTTCTCAAAGAATAGGTAATTATCTTAACTAGTATTTTTCATTTTACATATTTATTTTCCATAAAAAATTATATCATACCCAATAAAATATAAAAAATATTTATCTTTCATAATGTTGTATGTTTTTTAGGCCATAACTTTTTCTCAACATACATTCAATCAAATGGGATCTGAATGTATCGATCGTGATTATTTTCCGGAGTAGCACCTCCATGAAGGGATATGATTAATTTTTCATAACCATTGTTAATGGATGGTTAATATAATTAATTTAATGTTTATATATTATATTAATGATATAATAGAAATTCAATAAAGGTTAATTATTATTTACATGTCTTTTTTATACATCTAAATGAGGATACATCACACATGCATATTGATAACCTATTGTCTCAACGATGTAATATAAGTCATTTTTAATAACCTATTTATAGAAATGGTTTTTAAAGTTTATATAATTAAAAAATAAGTTAATTATTAAATGATCACCATGATTAATTAAGAGTATCAAAACTTATGAAATGAAATATTCATGAATAATTTAATCATATAACCCCTTAAATGACGGTTTTAGTATTTAATTATTATTAAGTGGATCATGAAATGTTATAATTTTATTATATATTATATTATAAATAGGAAAATGATTATTTTCTATAAATATAAAAAATTCAAATTTTTTATACGTGTTTATAAATTTCTTTTGAAGGAATTCAAAATTGAGTTAAGAATTTTACATTGAATTCTCATTTTTAATGGATTTTTTAATCATTAAATAATCAATGATTAAATTTTATGATATTTATATATTAAATATTAGGTATTTTATTTTAATATATTTATTTATATAGATTTAATGTTTTTTTATTTACCCTCTTTACGTAATCATGTTACGGAAATAACGTTTTTATGTATAATATACCTAGTTTTAATATTCATAATTGATTATTTCTCATATATATTAATATTTATATTAAAATATTAAAATATTTTTTTAATTATATCATATGATAGATTAATATATTTTTTTACACATTTTTTACTTTATGTAATTATTTTCTATATTAATCTTATCTTCATTTTTCTAAATAGATAATTTTTACTTTAGTTATAAAAAATAAGAGTGAAATAATTCTTTTAGCATTCATAAAAAGATTGAAAATTCCATCTATCATTGAAAATAAATTTTTTAATGATTCATTTTCATTTTTACAGAGTAAATTTAAAATAGAAAATCATCCTTAATATTATTGATTTTTTTATTTTATATATGTGATATTAAAATTACAAGGACATTTTCCTCATGAAATGATAGAGTGATCTTTAAATGCATTTTTTCATCTTTGATAGAATCTTATGAATTTAATTATGATTCCATAAGAATGTGATTCTGGGATAATTTAATTATTAATTATTTGGAGGGTATATGGTTATTATAATGAAATATTAATGAAACCCCATTATATTTACCATGGGAATATTTTTGATGGAATAATAAATGCTTTTAGGTTCTGTTATCAAATATACAAATGGGATATAATTATCTGATGGTTTTAATTTTATATCACTCGAATTAATTGTGTAATTGTTAATGTTTTTAGACCTCAATGAGTACATGTGTGGTTATCCCTAACCTAATAGAGGGTACATGAGAGGTTATCCTAAGACAATTAGTTTGTATACTTAATGACATGCTAAGCCCATGATGTAGTAAATTGGAGGCTATTCATATCCCAAAATGTTTACACATTAGTGTACACCAATCTTGAACATGGTACATTATTGTTTATCACAAGAATAATATTTGATGAATGCATTTTTAGGGAACCTTGTCATATAATTTCAGTGAAATAATATTCCTCACATTATGACACTCTTGTATGACATGATCATATGCTAATCTTAAACTCTAATGAATCATATTATCTTATTCCTAGATGATTAATGTCATATAAACATCAATGAATTATTACATAATCATGATAGTGGTCTATAAAATCATTGGTATGTTTTTTAATTCTTATGTTCATTTTTTTAATCTTGTGCACTCATGTTATGATTGAATGATAATTTTAATCTCTCTTGTTTACCCATATAATACATTTGAGCTCACAAATTATTAGTTTTCATTACACCTGGATATAATTTAATGTTTTCAGTATGATAATTCTTGGAAAGTCACTAGTTATAATAAACTATGTTGAAGATTATTTAATTAATTTACGTACTAGTTTATTATGTATCCAGGACTCAAAATTCTGTAGAAATTTACGTTTCAGGAAATTATCATAATGATATATAAAAAATACTCATCCAATAAGTAGATTTATTTATGAAGAAAGTGTTTGGGTTTCCTCTTGTTTTAAAACAGAATTTTTTTGATACTAGGATGATAGATTAATACTGATAACCCATTGGATATTCTTATGTATGATAAAATTTCTTAAGATAGGGTAAATAATGGAAGGTGATTTTCATATAATATTAATCTATATATAGATAATATAATGTGGATGTGGTTGTGGAATTGATGAACCTGGGGGTAAATTATTTGAATTAGAATGATTAAAAATTAACGTAATATAACTAGTGAATGGTGAGTGGTTATTAGACTATACACCTAGATACAAACTCTTAAGTGATACACATGGGTTAATTATATTTTTCTTTATAATTCCTTATGATTGATTCTAACAGTTGATGATCATAGTTGGTAAAGTTTAAAACAAATGTGGCATAGATTAGAAATATTTTTTCATTATTAAAATATCATATGAATGATTTGTCATATATATTAGGTTCATAGGGGTTCAATTACATTCAAACATACACTCACCTCTCACTCATATAGGAAAGGAAGGTCATGCCCCTCCACCAATGAGGATATCCCACCGATCAAGACATATTTGTTTACTAAATTGACCATATCCCATGTGGTAATAAATCCCATTACTTTGCACATACACCTAGTAGGAATTAAATCTCAATAGTTATGCATGAGGACCATATTTTTTTCAAATTGACTTCTGGTGAATAGTTCAACTACAGAACCATGAATGAAACATTTATATTATACTATTTTTATACCTACAGTACCTACTATACATTCTACCCATGCTATAATGTCTATAGTGATACATTTCTTCGACTATTACATTTTTCTAATGTACTACAACAGTGCTGCTATAGTACCTACATACAAGGGGTTATTGAACCCCCAATCATGATGTAGTATTACGAGGTGCTTATTGTTCCACATACACATCTTTTTTTCAGTTAGTGGTTGAAAAACAAATGACCCATGTAAAATTTTAATTTCCTAGACAATGGATTGATTTTGTTCTAAAAAAACCAATTGTTTTGTGAGGTGGATTAGAAAATATTAAAATTACTCCTACACAAAATTCTATGTTAATGATTCATTTTGACATTAAAAATATAACAACTCTGCTCATTATTTCATACTTCAATATGATTTATTACATAAAACCTTCACTTGATACAACATAGAAGACAGATAGGTCTAGTGTCTTTGGGGGTTAGGAACATTACACAATAACTTAAAACACATAACACAACATCTTATTGAAAACTTATTTTACATGACCACTACATTCCCTCACACTTATCATTGCATGGGATAACCTGAGGACAAGTATTAGAAAAGGGTTAGATATAATTATTAGTAAGGGATTAAACAAGAAATAACATAAATATTACAATAAATGTTAGGAAATAGGTATATCATTGGAGAACAAGTGAAACATGAACATAATGTCATGATAAAGCATGATTATCATAACATGGAAATGTGGCAACAATACTTAACATGGAATTAGCATGAGCCAAGGCACATTTCACATGATGCATGAGTAACCCTCATTGAACATGAATCATAAGAAAACCCCCATTTCACATGAATTATCATTAGTCAACACTCATTGAACATGACGTATCATGATATAATACTTTAACCAAAGCATTGGAGCGCTATCAGGGCGCACCCTTCTTTAACATTTCATTTCATGCATAAGTGTGCCAAATTGATCATACCACATGTAATCAATCATCTTCATTTATTCCATAATAAAGGTATGTGGAATACATACATGAAGATTTATAATCAATAAGTGAATGTGTAAAAACTTGAATACCCTTGATAGAGAAATGGGCATAGTATTCACTACCCAATCACATTGGCTTGGAAAATCATAATGCAATTTTGGAATCATAATTGTGTGAAATCATAACTCATAAAAAATGGTTGATGATAGAGAAAGGGGGGTCTCATCATATTTAAATGAAATTGAAATTAAGGGGGGTAATATAGATACATGTCCAAACAAACATAATGGAATTTAGATGCATAATAAAAAAGAATTACATCGATATAAAAGAAGAGAGAAAAATCCATCACAGAATGTCGGCATGGTAACTGGTGTACAAGGGTGGAATTAATGAGAGAGAAATGGGTATCCCATCAACCAAACATAAAAATGGAATTATGGGTGGTGTTTAATCATACCCCAAAATTTTTAATTGAAAAAAAGGGAATAACATCTTAAAGAAATTTGGACAAAAATTAGAGGAAGAAATCCCTTACATGGAAGTGTGCTTGGAAAGGCTTGAGAGAGGCTTTGTTTGAGCTTGGGGTGACTTTGGAGGATTCTAGAGAGAGGAGGGTAGGGTTTGGACTAACTCAGAAGTATTTCTATGAAGTGGAAGTGAGATCTTGTGTGGGTTTATATAGGAAAGGAGAGGTAGTCCTTTATTATTTAGGTTTGGGACACCACACATTAAACTAATAAATACCACAATCCAGCCCGTGGTTTTTTTCCAATGGTTTTTTATAAAGGGGAGTGGAATAAAATATTTTATGAGGCCAATAGTGGAACTTCTTAAAATAATAGGGTTACTTATGTGGAGATGAGCCACACTCTCAAGGAAAACATTTTAAAAAGGAAAAATGTTTTATAAGTCTTGGAGGGTCCACCAAATCTTTGTAAAATAAATCAAACAAATCTAAAAGAACATTACATTAATGGTAAAACATATATTGGTTGAACATAATGTTTATTGTTTTTTATCACATCACAATTTATCATTATGATGTTAGAAAACTCATTATATATTCAAAAGGTATTTAATTTCTACCCAAAAATTAGATTTTCCTAAAAAGTTATGAAAATTTAACCATTGGATAATTTCGAGGACTTGATTCCAAAAATAAAATTCAATTTTTCTAAATAATTTTATAAATATGTTAATTTTTACTTTTAAAATAAAAATCGACATTTATTGAAAAATCAAGGGTTTTCACAAAAACAGCTTTCAAACCATAATAAAAATTACAATTGTATTCATAAAAAATTATATGATAATTTATATTTAATAAAAAATAATTTATTAAAATTATTATATCAAAATTATATTTAATTAAAATATCCATTAATTCATCAAAATAGATTTCTTAGTTGAATATTAACTTAAAAAATTAATATTTGTGCTTTAAAAACAATTTAAAAAGTAACAATAATAAAATTATTGCACATTCATTATACAAAAATAATGTATATAGTCATAGTGCTAGGGTCTTGTTACAAAACCCCTTACGACTACTACATAAGACCAAATGGTAAGGTTTTCAATGGTGACTGACTCTTTGTGTGTCTCGAATAACATCTCTCGGGTGGTAATCTATAATAACATCAGCTTTTCCCATAGTCGGTTCTACTGAAGCTTAATATGTTCAAAACCAGCTTGGGCTTGGTCATGTGCAAAGCCCAAAGACGCAACCTCCTTTCCAAGATTCAACAAATGTGCTTCATGTGGGTCGTGTCAATTGGATAAGGTCATCACTTCCTTTGTCTGAGTAAATTGGATTTGTTAAAACCCTATATTTATACTAATCATGTGATCAATGTTCAATGAATTTATTATAAATGGTCACTATTCTTAATGGTATTTTAAAAACCATAAACATAAACCCAATTAAGATCACATTTTATATAACCATAACAAGATATTTTACTAGATGAAGAGGAATTTTCATTAATGAATGTTTGGGTCATTACAATCTTCCCCCCTTAAGAAATTTCAACCTCAAAATTTCCTTTTCCCACACTAAATTAGATGTGGGTAACATTTCTTCATCACTTCATATGATTTCCACATCACTTATTCAAACATGTGGTTTCACCACAACACCTTGACAAGGGGCATTGTCTTTCTTCATATAACATTTTCTCAATGATCTAAGATCTTCACTGGTTTCTCCTCATAAGATTGATCATTCTCTAACTGTACTACCTATTATGAGAGTACATGTGAAGGGTCTGGTATGTACTTTTTTATGAGGGATACATCAAAGGAATCATGTTCTTTGGCCATGGTAGGTTGATGTGATAGTTGATAGGCCAGAGCCGCCGTCACGATCAATAATTTCAACGGCGATGATATACCTAGGACTTATCTTCCCTTTCATTAAAAACCTCATGACCTTATTCCACAGAGATATGACTAGAAATATCAAGCCTCCAACATTAAACTCAAGGTCTTATCAACGGTTATCTGCATAACTCTTCTGTCGACTATGGGCTACTTAGATATGTTGTTGAATTTTTTTCACCTTCTCCACCATTTATTTGATCATTTTTTGTCATAATAGATTACGCTCACCTACATCATCCAAAAATGATGGTGTTCTGCACCTCTTCCCATACAGAGCTTCATAAGGTTTCATTTGGATGCTCATGTGGAAACAGTTATTTTAGGAGAATTCAATCAATGGAATATGTTGGTCCCACCCTCCTTTGAAGTTTATAGAACATGATTTTAACATATCATCCCGTGTCTAAATAGTTTGCTCAGATTGGCCATCCATTTGAGGATGATCAGCCATACTGATGTTTAGTTCAGTATCCAAAGCATGTTGAAGACTATTCCAAAACATAGAGGTGAATGTTGGATCTCGATCAAATACAACAGATAGTGGTACTCCATGCAGCCTTACCACCTCCCTGATATATATCTGTGCCAGTTGATCCAATGAGAAATCCTATAGAATTGCAATGAAGTGTGCAGTCATTGTAATGGAATCCATAACAACCCAGATTGCATTGATTCTTTTGGAATTACGTGGTAAGTTCATTGAAATAGTCCATGGTGATGTTCTCCTCATTCTAAGATGGTATGGGCAATGGTTGTATCATCCTGTTAGTCATTTGCCTCTCTTCCTTCACTTTTTGACGCACCAGGCACTTCGATGTATACTTAGTGATCCCCTTATTTATATTATTCCACTAATAATTCTCTTAGAGATCTTGATACAACATTTTGTTTCCTAAGTGAATAGTGAAATTTAAACTATGTACATCCTCCAAAAGTACCTTATTTAGATCTAGACATGATGGAACACATTTTATTTTCCAAATCTCACAATTCATTCTTCATTAACATTTAACTTCCTGGATATCACTTTTCTGATAGCATTCACTTTCATATGAATTGCCACATTATCCTTTTCAGCATTCATTAAACATTCCCAAATAGATAGTTGAGCAATCATTTGTGAAATAATTTATGATATTACCTTATTATTGATTCACATGTCCATCTTAGTCAAATATATAATGATTGGATCCTTTTAAATTCTCTTCAATGATTGAATCATTGGGTCCTTTCAACTTACTGCATCTGCAACCTTGTTCACTTTCCCAGGGTGGTAATAGATTGAGTTGTCATAGTATTTGATCAGACCTAACAATATTCATTGGTGCATGTTTATCTCTTTCCTGTTAGAATATATAGTTGAGGCTTTGGTGGCCTGTATATATTGCACTCTTCTCCACAAAGAGATAATACCACAAAAATTTTAAAGAGAATGTCCCCACATCCAACTCCAGATAATGTCTAAGATAATTCTTCTCATGAACATTTAATTTCCTTAAAGCATAGGCAATGACTTTTTCATTTTACATCAACACACAACCCTGGCCCTTCTTCGATGCATCGCTGAATACGACAAAAAGTTCTCCACTTGTGGGTAATGTGAGCACAAGCATAGTGATAATCCTCCTTTTCAACTATTGGATGATTTTTTCTTATTCATCAATCCAAGAAAACTTTACTCCCTTCTGAGTTTTCTTAGTATGAGTGTTGGACAATTGTGAGAAATTTCTCACAAATCATCGATAATATCCCGCTGACCCCAAGAAGCTATGAATATCCATTACCGATGTTGGCCTTTTCCATCCCTCTATTGCATATATCCTCGAGGGATCCAAATATATTCCATAAATTATGATGATATGGCCCAATAATGAGATAACCTTCAACCACAACTCACACTAGTTGTACTTTGCATAGGGCCTCTCCTTTCGCAAGGTCTCTAATACAGTTCGTAGATGCTCCTCATGAACCTCCTTGTATTTTGAGTATATTAGAATATCATCTATACAAACTACCACAAATTAGTCAAGGTAAGTTCTAAAGACTCTATTCATCAGTTCCATGAAGATTTATGGAGTATTTGTGATCCCTAAAGGCATTACTATGAATTCATAGTGCCCGTATCATGTACGAAAACTAGTATTGGGGATATCTTCCTTTTTCACCCTTACTTGACAATATCCCGACCGCAATTCTACCTTGGAAAAGTATTGTGCTCCACACTGCCGATCAAAAAAGTCATCAATTCGCAAGAGGGGATATGAGTTCATTATCGTGATTTTGTTAGGAACATGATAATCGATGCAAAGGTTCATTGACCCATCCTTCTTATGGACGAAGAGGACTGGTGAACCCCATGGTGAATCACTTGGGAGTATAAACCACTTATATAGATTCTCTGGTAGTTGTTTCTTCATCTCCTCAAGCTCCCAAACAACCATTCTATATGGAGTCTTGTATATTGGCAACAACTCAGGTATACGCTCAACTGAAAATTAAACATCTCTTCTAGGAGGAAGATAAGGAAATTCCTGGGGAAACACTCCAGTTAATTCCCTCACAATAGGCATGTCTTCAAGGATGGTTCCCTACTTAGACTCAATAATTTGATCTAGATACATGTTCTCATAGGGTAGTAATATCCATGCTTGAGATGGTGGAGCTAAAGAAGATTCAACTTTCTCTTTTCACTTGTATTGAATCAGTGGTCGGTTTTTGTAACACCCTGACCCCAGCTACCCAGAGTCGGTGCATTACATCGTAACATTGGCATGATCACAAAAGATCAAGTCTCGAAAGACCGATTAGTTTAGTAGCGTTGGAAACACTAGATACATTCGTAAACGTTACATTACAACATAAAGTGAAAAACTACCATAACAAAGTCTCCATAGTCCACACTCATATCCTCTTCTGACTATCCCTGCAGGTCATTCATAAACAACTTCTTCACATCCTATAAAATATTAAAACATTGAAAGGGGTGATCTCAGATGCTCAGTAAGGATAACAATATTGTGGAAGCTTTCATAAATAAACATTAACATTTAAGGCAATGTATAACTAAAACAAAAGCCTTTTTAAACTTGAACATCAGCATAATATGGCAAAAATAAAATTAAATAATTCAATTTACTTACTCACATTGATATTCTACTAGTCGAATAATCACATGCAATATCAATAACCACTTTCATAATAATGGAATGCATAATGCCAAACTATCATAACCACGTAGCCAAGGCCTCGTGCTGAGACCACAAATAATATTTTGTCAAGGCCTCGTCCCAAGACACTAGTTTGTCTCATGAGACCTGCCGATGCATCGAGGAGCTATAGCGGGCTCCACCCATCACTTATTAAGTCCAATGCATTCCTCATATGAACAGGTTTAAACATATCATAAACCATAACATAATCGTATAACATAAAACATGTATAAAGGAAACATAACATTTCCACATTCCAATCACAAGATATCAATACAACACATTGATATAATAAAAACACTTTCAAAACCATTTTCAATACCAAAATAAATGAAAATTAAAACATGGTATTTAATTTTCTTTTTTAAAAAAAGGTATGGCTTGTAGAGGAATCCGAAACTCAAATAATGGTCATGGTGGTGGAGAAGTCGTTGTCGCCGCATATGTACGGAAAGAAAAACATTCCCTTTTTGTCGTTTAGTAAAACGCTTCGTATAAAAAATATTCCTTTTGAATAAACATAAAAGTCAAATTGGTTTATACACCGTATAAAAGAAAGTTGTGTATAAAACCAAATATGCCTCAATAAAAGGAGATTGAGACGAACTCCTTAAAAAGAGCATTTTTAAAATAAAGTAGATCTATTATGTGTATTCACTATAGGTACACATAAAGAAAGTAAAAATAAAAAATAGGACATAATAATATCATGACATAATTTGAAAGTAGGAGATTAACCCAAAGAATGGAAATTGGGTTAAGAAGTTCCCTTACCTTGTGTCCGACTTGATTCGACCGTTCTTTAACCTCCTGAATTATAAGTTAGAGTTAATCTATACCTTCTTAAGAACCTTTTCAAGTTCATTATTCCTTTTATATCACTTATTACCATGTCATGAACATTATGTAATTATTTAAGTTTATAACGGTCATTTTTTCGATCTTAGGTACTTGAGTCAAAAATAACATTCTTATAATTACAAGTTGTTCATGTGGTGATATATCCATTATATCAAGAATTATATTCATGATATAGATATCATATATCTCATATATATCCAGTATATACATGCATTTATAATATTCAATAACATTTAGAGGTAAGAAATGAAATGCACTGTTCATAGAGACGGTAAGCCGTACAAATGCATGAACGCTACTTTCATTTCTATTTCATATTTAATGAAATCATAATGATATAAAGGTATATTATAGTTCCAGTATAATATCATATATAATATCATTTACTCCATCCCTTATACATCCCACATATGGCATTAACGATTCACATCACTTTGAGGGGGCGGTAGTCCGCACTTCCTAAAATGAAATTATCGCCTTTACACATAATGGAAATCATAAAGTATGTCATAAATGAGAAATACAGAAGCATAAGTAAAACCTAAACATATTATATATCATATATAATTATAGTTACATCTTAATGTCCACCTTTTAAGGTGCTATATGAGTGTTGAACAATCATCGTTTCGTGAGGCCAAAATTCGCCATCCACAGAAATTGTATGTTCTTTAACCATTAGATGTAGGTGTGTGTAAGTGTAGCTCGAATCCTTGTTATAAAAACATCCTAGTATATTGAGGATACTAGTGTTGTTACAAAAGAAATTAATAAAAAGAGTTTAGGGGGTTGGAGAAGAAAAATAACACAAAACAACATTAGAGAAGACATTACCTTAAAATCGGGTAACTCTTTTTGATTAGAGCCAAAGGCTTCCTTGGGAAGAGTTCTGCCCAAAGTAAGGCTTATAGGAGTAAGAGGGGGAAGTTGGGAGAGTATTTGGGCAGATGTTGGCCGAGACAAATGGCTTGAAAGTGTGAATGAGGTGGTAGAGGTGGGGGCCTTTTATAGGTGGATAGGAGGGGCTCTTTTGGAAAGATTGAAATGTTACATTATTATACAATGATTTTCAGATTCTAAAGGTCCCACACTTATATAATTCGTGGACAAGGTGATAAGGGTTCGAAATATACCCATACAATAGTATTTGGACAAGTGTAAGCCTTGTATTTTACATTAGCTTTTCATTTTATTAAAATCGTTAAATAATGAGGTCATCACTGCATCATAATGATGTCATAAATAATTTAATTTATTTAATGACTAAAAATTTTAGAAAAATACTATGATGTAGGAAATCTTTTTATCTTTCCAATGACTATTTATAGTCAAAATTATGACTTGTATAACCCCATGTAAAAATTGTTTTAGTAAAACATTTCATGTTTGTGTCATTTTTTTACTTTAACATTAAATAAAAGGTATTTATGTCATTTTCCAATTAAAGTGGCTCCATGGGGTCCCTAAGTTGACCCATGGATTGTCTTGTTCGTCCATTACTCATCCAATAGGGGTAGGACAAGTGTAAGGGTATTTTCATATATTTATAATATCATTTTTACCTTAAATTTCACTAATTACCTTTAATCGCGATTAATTAAACATAAAAGTTACTATTCACCAAAAAAAATTATTTTAATCCCATTGAACCACATTTTACATCTTAATGAAAACCATGTATGTCGGATTTTTGAAATTCAAAACACAGAAGTGGTAAAATTTCATTTAAACGAAAAATCAGTTTTTATAAGTACCACTTAGTGGTTTCACTATTCATCAAAAATTGAAGTTTTTCAGAATAATGCCAAAATTTCACCCTAAGATATAATTGATATTCCGAATTAAAAAATGATGTCTATTTTAAAAAATTAAAGACATATAAGTTGCATTAATTAATTTTATAATTAATTCCCGCTGCCACAAATAGCGTGTTTTTAAGAAACAACATATATCAAAAGATTGGCAATTGTTTATATCCAATTTCAATGTTAAATTAATTCAAATGACCACCATTGGATAAAATGGTAAAAATATATTCTAATTATACTTTAAAACCACTAAATAGTATAATTTATCACAATAAATTATTTTGATTAAAAAAGTTGTTTTTAAGTATTTTTCACTATTCATAAAAAATTAGAAGTTCTCAGAAAAATACCAAAAATTCAACATAGGCTAATTTCGATATTACGAATACAAAAATGAAGTCCATTTTCAAATATTAAATTTCTATAAATTTAAAAAGTGGTTATTACTATTCATAACGACTACTTTGATTAGTCGCGGTGTGTTAGAATTCGTAGTTGCGTACAACACACGCTACTGTATTATTCAAAGAGAAGTGTACCGTGGAAGATTGGGGTGTTACATTCTCCCCTCCTTCAACAAATTGCGTCCTCACAATTTGAAAATTTTCTTTGAAAATAAATGGTTGAAAATATAAAATACTTTTGTGGAAAACCCACTTCGGAAATAAGGTTAATAAAATTTAGCCTTAATAAGTGGGAAATGGAAATAAGAAAGTCACCACCAAATTATGATCTCGATAAGGAGAACATTGGTGGAAATTAGAGACATATAATTGGAGGAAAAACGTAAATATTTGTAGGGAGTGATTGAGGTCATCAATCACAAACAAGTGTAAAATTGAGGGCCTCAAAGCCTTCAATCTATGTTGATTTAAAATATTAACAGTTCAACAAGACATAAGGTATTAGGATAACACATTTTTTGTTTTAATATCACTTTACAAAAGTTTAAGAATTAATTTATTCATAGAATAACATATAGGTGTATATATATATATTTATTCTTGACAAGTAGAGTTTCAAACTTCAACTAATTTCTACCACAAACTTATCTTTCACTCAAAAAGATAATAGAACTCACAAATATTATATTTATCCTAATTGTATATGGTTTAAAATATTACCACAAACCATTTAGATTAGGAAAAATATTTTGTAATAACCAGGGACTTCTTGTAGGCTAGTGCTAGGAAATAAAGGCATGTCGCACTATGGTTGTGGGTTCGATTCCTGCAGCTTTGTCCGACGCGATGGGTTATGCCCCACCCTGCAGGTTGTCCTTTTCCAAAAACTATAGTATTATAATATTCCAAAAATAATCTTCAGAAATGTTTTAACCTTAAACAATACTATCCAAAGATCAACTTAATCCATTCCAACCTTTATAGTTATCCAAAATACTTCTGTCCAACTCACATTCCAAATTCTATAAGGAAGGTAAACATAATGAAGATCCTTTTTTCTGCGTAACAACATGTGAACACCTTCATCATGTATTCTTTTAAAACACTGCAATTACCAATGATCCCTTATTCCTTATAGAATACTAGATATACTCCTTTTATCCAAAAAATGTATACAAATTGTTAATCAGTTTCAAGGAAGTTTAGAATATCCAATATAATTTATCCAAATCAATCATGTATTATTCCAAAATCACTATCTCAGTATCAGAACCATATTATGATATATCTTTCTCTGAACCATATATTTTCCAAAACTTTAACCTGCTGTGGAGTAACTTTTCTTGGTTCCACACAATCTCAAGTCCTTGATGAAATAGTACTGCAGTACAATCCTTATATACTCAATAATTATTATAACCAGTACATCATTGATACAACACTCAAATGACAAAATTATTTAATAACAATATAAGAACTCTAATCATTCCTCCTCATCTGTGGTAGTGTCGTAACTTGATTATTATCCAATAACATCATTTGGGGCATACTCTGATGATTTGAACATTGTTTTGCGTAGTGTCCCCACTCCTTGAAGATGAAGCATTGTACATTTGAAACCTTTTTCATACCCATGCAGTCATGCACTTTGTGTCCTTTTTCTCCACACTTATAACAAACTCCCATTCCCTTCAGGCAAGTTCCAAGGTGTTTCTTCCCACAGTTATCACATATTGGATAATTCTTCTTTTCCCACGTCCCTTTTTCCATCTATCTCTCTTCCATCCTTTTCTTCTCTTTCTTCCCGTCAAAGCCATAAGACTCAGAGAATTATTTACTTATCTTATTAACACATGATACAATTTCTTCATATGTTGAGAACACATGGGAGATTATTTCCCTTCTAAATGTTGGCTTAATACCATGAAAGATATGATCATTCTTACGCTTTGGATCATACGTATTGTTGGAGTTCACATTCCTTCCACTGGGCACCATTTCTATACAATGGCATAAACTAGGTTAGTTTATGAATCAAAATACATAATTCCATACTTATAAAATACTTAACATAAATTGAACTATTTATGGATACAATCCATAATCATAAAAAGGTTTTCTTTGAGGAAGTATATACTCATAACCATTCATAGTGGTTTGTAAAGAAAACGAAAATTATCCTAAGCATATCCCTCGGGAGTGAGTAACCAAGAGTGCAGCAAGGCCCGTTGTCGTGCACCAGTTCCCGTTCGAGTCTAGCTCAAAGCGGTGTTTTCGGGTTTTACCCCTAGGTACATCTGTGCCAGAGCCACCTCTACTTGCTCGTATCCGGATAGGGATGTATTGCTCGTAAAACTCACAAAATCTCTATAATACCAAAATTCTTGGAAGTTTTTTTATACTAATCCTCAAAGTCTATCTTCGGGATATGTGCTCTAATCAGAGTTTATCTAAATATAGATTCCAAGGTTAGTACTAAACTACCTCTAATACCAACTGTAATGCCCCGACCCCAGCTACCCAGAGTCGGTGCATTACTTCGTAACATTGGCATGATCACAAAAGATCAAGTCTCGAAAGACCGATTAGTTTAGTAGCCTTGGAAACACTAGATACATTCGTAAACGTTACATTACATCATAAAGTGAAAAACTACAATAACAAAGTCTCCATATTCCACACTCATATCCTCTTCTGACTATCCATGTAGGTCATTCATAAAATACTTCTTCACATCCTGGAAAATATTAAAACATTGAAAGGGGTGAGCTCAGATGCTCAGTAAGGATAACAATATTGCGGAAGCTTTCATAAATAAACATTAACATTTAAGGCAATGTATAACTAAAACAAAAGCCTTTTTAAACTTGAACTTTAGCATAATATGGAAAAAATAAAATTAAATAATTCCATTTACTTACTCACATGGATATTCTACTAGTCGAATAATCACATGCAATATAAATAACCACTTTCATAATGATGGAATGCATAATGCCAGACTATCATAACCACGTATCCAAGGCCTCGTGAAAAGACCACAAATAGTATTTTGTCAAGGCCTCGTGCCAAGACACTAGTCTGTCTCATGAGACCTTCTGATGCATCGAGGAGCTATAGCGGGCTCCACCCGTCACTTATTAAGTCCAATGCATTCCTCGTATGAACTGGTTTAAACATATCATAAACCATAACATAATTGTATCACATAAAACATGTATAAAGGAAACATAACATTTCCACATTCCAATCACAGGATATCAATACAACACATTGATATAATAAAAACACTTTCAAAATCATTTTCAATACCAAAATAAAAGAAAATTAAAACATGGTATTTATTTTTCATTTTAAAAAAAAGGTATGGCTTGTAGAGGAATCCGAAACGAAAATAATGGTCATGGTGGCAGAGAAGTCGTTGTTGTCGCATATGTACGGAAAGAAAAACATCCCATTTTTGTCGTTTAGTAAAACTCTTCGTATAAAAAAGATTCCTTTTGAATAAACGTAAAATTCAAAGGGGTTTATACACCGTATAAAAGAAAGTTGTGTATAAAACCAAATATGCCTCAATAAAGGAGATTGAGACGAAGTCCTTAAAAAGAGCATTTTTAAAATAAAGTAGATCTATTATGTGTATTCACTATAGGTACACATGAAGAAGGTAAAAATATAAAATAGTACATAATAATATCATGACATAATTTGAAAGTAGGAGATTAACCCAAAGAATGGAAATTGGGTTAAGAAGTTCCCTTACCTTGTGTCCGACTTGATTCGACCATTCTTTAACCACCTGAATAATAAGTTAGAGTTAATCTCTACCTTTTTAAGAACCTTTTTCAAGTTCATTATTCCTTTTATATCACTTATTACCATGTCATGAACATTATGTAATTATTTAAGTTTATAACGGTCATTTTGTCGATCTTAGGTACTTGAGTCAAAAATCACATTCTTATAATTACAAGTTGTGCATGTGGTGATATATCCATTATATCCAGAATTGTATTCATGATATATATATCATATATCTCATATATATCCAGTATATACATGCATTTATAATATTCCATAATGTTTAGAGGTAAGAAATGAAATGCACCGTTCATGGAGACGGTAAGCCATACGTACGCATGGACGCTATTTTCATTTCTATTTCATATTTAATGAAATAATAATGATATAAAGGTATATTATAGTTCCAGTATAATATCATATATAATATCATTTACTCCAACCTTTATACATCCCACATATGGCATTAACGATTCACATCACTTTGAGGGGGCGGTAGTCCGCACTTCCTAAAATGAAATTATCGCGTTTACCCATAATGGAAATCATAAATTATGTCATAAATGAGAAATAAAGAAGCATAAGTAAAACATAAACATATTATATATCATATATAAATATAGATACATCTTAATGGCCACCTTTGAAGGTGTTATATGAGTGTTGAACAATCATCGTTTTGTGAGGCAGAAATTCGCCATCCACAGAAACCATATGTTCTTTAACCATTATATGTAGGTGTGTGTAAGTGTAGCTCGAATAATTCTTATAACAACATCCTAGTATATTGAGGATACTGGTTTTGTTACAAAATAAATGAATAAAAAGAGTTTAGGGGGTTGGAGAAGAAAAATAAAACAAAACAACATTAGAGAAGACATTACCTTAAAATCGGGTAACTCTTTTTGATTTGAGCCAAAGGCTTCCTTGGGAAGAGTTCTTCCCAAATTGAGGCTTCTAGGAGTAATACGGGGAAGTTGGGAGAATATTTGGGTAGAGGATGGCCGAGCCAAATGGCTTGAAAGTGTGAATGAGGTGGTAGAGGTGGGGGCCTTTTATAAGTGGAGAGGAGGGGCTCTTTTCGAAAGATTGAAATGTTACATTATTATACAATGATTTTCGGATTCTAAAGGTCCCACACTTATATAATTCTTGGTAAAGGTGATAAGGGTTCTAAATATACCCATCCAATAGTCTTTGGACAAGTGTATGCCTTGTATTTTACATTATCTTTTCATTTTATTAAAATCGTTAAATAATGAGGTCATCGCAGCATCATAATGATGTCATAAATAATTTAATTTATTTAATCTCTAAAAATTATAAAAAAACTACTATGATGTAGGAAATCTTTTTATCTTTCCAATGACTATTTGTAGTCAAAATTATTACTTGTATAACCCCATGTACATTTTTTTAGTAAAACATTTCATGTTTGTGTCATTTTTTTACTTTAACATTAAATAAAAGGTATTTATGTCATTTTCAAAATATAGTGGCTCCATGGGGTCCCTAAGTTGACCCATGGATTGTCTTGGTCGGCCATTACTCATCGAATAGGGGTAGGACAAGTGTAAGGGTATTTTTCATATTTTTATAATATCATTTTTACCTTAAATTTCACTAATTACCTTTAATCGCGATTAATTAAACTTAAAAGTTACTATTCACCAAAAAATTATTTTAATCCCATTGAACCAAATTTTACATCCTAATGACAACCATGTATGTCGGATTTTTGAAATTCAAAACACAGATGTGGTAAAATTTCATTTAAACGAAAAATCAGTTTATATAAGTACCACTTAGTGGTTTCACTATTCATCAAAAATTGAAGTTTTTCAGAATAATGCCAAAATTTCACCCTAAGATATAATTGAAATTCAGAATTCAAAAATGATGTCTATTTTACAAAATTCCAAACATATAAGTTGCATTAATTAATTTTATAATTAATTCCCGCTGCCACAAATAGCATGTTTTTAAGAAACAATATATATCAAAAGATTGGCAATTGTTTATGTCCAATTTCAATGTTAAATTAATTCTAATGACCACCATTGGATAAAATGGTAAAAATATATTATAATTATACTTTAAAACCACTAAATAGTATAATTTATCAAAATAATTTATTTTGATTAAAAAAGTTGTTTTTAAGTATTTTTCACTATTCATAAAAAATTAGAAGTTCTCAGAAAAATACCAAAAATTCAACATAGGCTAATTTAGATATTATGAATACAAAAATGAAGTCCATTTTGAAATATAAAATTTCTATAAATTTAAAAAGTGGTTATTACTATTCATAACGGCTACTTTTATTAGTCGCGGTGTGTTATAATTCGTAGTTGCGTACAACACACGCGACTGTATTATTCAAAGAGAAGTGTACCATGGAAGCTTGGGGTGTTACAGTTTTCCACAAGGAGAGTGATTTCCCTCTCACGAAAATTTATGTTGGCTCTATATAAGGAATGCCAATCCATGCCATGAATTTCTTCAGATTCCACAAGTGGTAGTATAAAGAGGTTCTCAAGGATGTGTAATCCACCGACTAAGAAAAGGGAGGAGTTATATTCATGGGATGTAATGATTTCCCCATTAGTCGTACACACCGGCATATTTACTTCTATTATTTGTGGTGGTGTTGGGATTGTTCTGCTAAACATTGGGGATATAAAAGAATGTGTAAACAAGAATCAAAAAGTATGTTCACTATTCATGAATGAATAACTAGGGTACTTGTCACCACTTCATTGTCAGGGTTCACATTGGTAGTAGTGATCTAAAAAGATTATCCTTGCTTCCTTGGAGGTTGTTTTTAGCCTCCAAAAACCCTTGTCTTATCGAATTGATTTTCATGATGCCTTGGTTTTTTTCATTTGAATCAATAAACCACACGTAGAGATTCGAACAGAGTGTTCCTCTATTTTATCTCAACTGTGGGTTTTTCTTGTAGGCAGTTAATGGCTAGGTGACCTTCTCTTCCACACCTAATGAATTTTCTCATCCCCATCATGAAATTTATGGGGTGCTTCTTTCTGCACCTTTGGAAAAGTGGGGTGCTATATTTTCTTATCACCATTGGATTTCTTCATTGGACTACCATAATTGAATTCCACCTTTTGCTTATTATCCCCCTAATAACTCTGAGGTTCTCTAATCTCCATTTCAACCTTGAGGGCACATCAGACATTTTTTCCATAGCTGTCAAGGTCAAGAATTTACCGGGCTTTCCGTAGGCTAGGTTTAAGTCCACCAAAGAAGTGGTGAACCTTGCATTTAGGGGTTACAACAAAGTTGGAAGTGTATTATGCATGCCTTGTGAAATTTTCCCTATATGCTCAGACATATTCGTCGTCTTTATTCATGAGGGCATGGAAGTCCCTTTCCATCACAAGTCGGAGGGTGCACCGAAAATATTTATCAAAACACATCTTCTGGAAATCCTTCCTTTCCAACGCCATGATCTCCCCCTCAGGCTTCATATTTTTTATCAATGTCCACCATTGATCGGCTTCACCTTCCAAACGATAAGAAGCCAGATTAGCATTCTCTTGTTTGGAATATTAATGTATAGGGAAGATCTTTTCAATGGAGTTGATCAATTGTTCGGTGATTGAGGTATCAGATGATCCATTAAAAGTAGGAGGCCTTTGTCTCATGGGGATCTCAATAGAGACTTTCCCTTTCATGGGGGGGGTGAACATTTATAATGACCCATGTTTCTATTCAATGATTTAGTTAACTGAGAGAGTATCGTTATAAAGATCATGATTTTTACTCCCATCGGATTGGGCATCCCATTAGAACAGTCATAACATTGGTCTTCACATCGGTTGTTAACCCGAGTCCTCCTATTATAGGCCATTGGCTGGAATAAGATGAAAGTTAGAGGTAACACATAAAGGGTAATCCAAAAATAGATGAATTGTAAATATCTTTTATTTCCTTAACTTATGAATCTATAGGCTTTAATCTATGTTATCCATGATCTACATTCAAACATTTAGTCTAAGGGGATTTTTATTATTACCTTAATAATGGTTCATACTAATATTTTGAATTTACCAATGTATATCCCCCGAGAGTTTCATAACAAAGAGGGTATCAAGGCCCATTGTTGTGTACCCGGATACCCTGGGTCAAGCCTGAAACTCCTGGTCGGGGTTTTCACCCCTAGTTACATCTGTGCCAGAGCCACCTCTACCTGCTCGTATCCAGACAGGGATGTGTTTAATTGATAAACCACTTACTCCATACTCACCAAAATGTAGGTATGTTTTCATTATACTTATCCTTATCCCTAAGGCTTTAACTTCAGTTTTCTAATCCTAATACCAACAATAACTAAACTTATCCTCTGATACCAAATATACCAACGATGCTCGTTATTTAATACATAAACATGATTTATTACATAAAACCTTCTCTTGATAAAACATAGAAGATCAAGATGTCTAGTGTCTTTGTGTCTAAGGAAAAGTACATATATACTTAAAACATAGAACACAACAACATATTGGAAACATCCTTTACATGACTACTATATCCCCTCTTACTTTGCATTTCAAGGGATAACCTAAGGACATGCATAAGAAAAGGGTGAGCTATAAAGCCTAGTAAGGGAGTGAATAAGTAATAACATGAAGATTACAATACATTTTAGGAAATAGGAATATCAATGGAGAATAATAGAAGCCTGAACATAAGGTCATGATAAATCATTATAATCATAACATGGAAATGTGGCAACAACACTTAACATAGAATTATCATGATCCAAGCCTCATTGCACATAGAGCATGAGTAAACCCTCATTGCACAAGAAGCCCGAGTTAACCCTCATTTCACTAGAATCATCTTGATTCAACACTCATTTCATATGACGTATCATGATACTATACTTTACCCAATGCATTGGAGCACTATCAGGGCGCACACTTCTTAAATTTTTTTTTCATGAACAAGTGTGCCACGTGGATCATACAACATGGAATAAATCAACATAATTTATTCAATGAAAAAGTAATGTGGAATACATAAATCAATCATTATAATAAATTAGTAAATCTTCATAAAGGTGAATACCCTTGATAGAGAAATGGGCTTGGAAAATCGTAGGTCAAATTCGGTAGCATAACGACGTGAAATAAGAACTCATAAAAATTGTTGATGAGACAGAAAGGGGTGTCTAATCACATATAAATTAAATGTATAGTAAGGGAGTCATATTGATACATATCTCTACCCAAGTAATGGAATTTATATGCATAATACAAAATAATTATTTGGATATTAAAGAATAGAGGGAAATCCCTCACCAAATTTCAGCATGGTAACAGGTGTACCAGGGAGGTATTAATGAGAGAGAGATGGGTCTACAATAATCCAAAAATATAGATGGAAGTATGGGGGAGGTTTTAAAATATACCCCAATAATTGTAATTGAAAAAAATAGGTCACATCAACTTTATGAAGATTGGACCAAAATGAGATTGGATGAAATCCCTTACATGGATGTGTGCTTCCAAAGGCTTGGGATAGGCTTGAGAGAGGATTCCAAGGAGATTGGCGCACATTGATAGGATTCTAGATAGAGGAGTTAGGGGTATGGATTAACTCCAAAGGCTTTTTTTGAAGAGGATGTGAGAGCTTGCGTGGGTTTATATAGGAAAAGTGAGGGAATTATTTATTATTTAGGTTTGGGACACCACATGTAAAACTAATCAAAACCCCAAACCCACCCATGGTTTTTGGCCATGGTTTTTCCAAAGGGGAGTGGAAGAAAATATTTTATGATACCAATGAACAAAACTCTTAAAATAATAGGGTTTCTTATGTGGAGGTGAGTCGCGCTCTCAAGGAAAAAAATTGTCAATGAAAAAATGTTTTATAATTCTTGGAGGGTTCACTAAAGCATTGAAGAATATATAAAAAACGAAAAATCACATTATTTTAATGTTAAAACATATATTGGCGGAACTTAATTTTTATAGTATTTTATTAAATCACTATTGGGTCATTCTGATGTCATAAAACACATTATATATTTAGATGGTATTTAATTGTTACCAAAAAATTCGACTGTCTCAGAAAATTATGACAAATTCACCATTTGATAATTTCAAGGTCCTAATTCCAAAAATAAACTTCATTTTATCAATATAAGTTTTTAAATATGTGAATTTTTACATTAAAAATAGAAATTGACATTTACTGAAAATTCAAGGGTTTTGACAAAAAAACTGCTTTCAAAACATAATATAAATTACAATTGTATTCTTAAAAAAATTTAGGACCATTTATTTTCATTAAAAATTAATTTATTAATAATATTGTTTTAAATTATTATTTAATTCAAAAATCCATTAATTCATCAAAATAGATTTCTTAGTTGAATATTTACTAGAAAATTACTATTTTTGCTTTAAAAACTATTTACAAAGTAAAAATAATAAAATGAATGCACATTATTTATACCAAAATAATGTATATAGTCATTGTGAAATGATATTGTTACATAACCCCTTATAACACCCTAATTAGACTGAATGGTAAGGTGTTCGATGGTGAAAAACTCTTGAGGTGGCTTAGATAACATCGCTCGGGTGGTAATCTCAATTAACTTCCACATCCCCTGTAGTTGGTTCCACTCAAGCTTAACGTGTTATAGCTCGGTTTGGGTGTGGTCAAGAGAGAAACCTAAAGGATCCACATCCTTTACAAGCTTCATCAAATGGGCATCGTATGGGGCCAGTCTACCTTATGAGGTCATCGCTTCCTTTGTCTGAGTAAATTGGATTTGTTAAAGACCTGTATTTATACGAATCATGTGATCATTGTTCAATAGCTATATTAGAAATGGTCACAATTCATAAGAGTATTATAAAATCCAAAAACATAAATAAAATGAAGTTCCTATTTTATATAACCATAATAAGACATTTAATTAGATCAAGAGGCTTTTTCATTAATGAATGTTTGGGTCGTTACCCCAAATGAGAAAAGTAGCGAATAAAATTTTGTGGACCCCTTTATATGATACTTCCACATTATTTTAGTGGGTCTAGAGATACACTATTTACTATGAATTATATCCATACTACAAAAAAATGTCCCCATTCTCTAGTGTTCGGAGCATGAAAATGTAATTATGGATATTTATTGTTTGGATTATGATGTAGAATAATGTTTATTCTCATCATGAACTTGACATAATAGGATGAAATTGACTACATAGAGTGGGGTCAATTTAGAATGATATTTGTTAACAATTATATTTCTCATATTAATTATATAATAATTGATAATGAAATTTGTATTCTAAACCATAAAAATTATGAATCCATTATTACCTATGATGAAAATTTTACAAGACATGTGATGTATGATTATGGAATTATAATTAAACAATAATGTAAGATTGATCGATTATTTATTTGTCTTAAAACTCTATCTCTAATGGGCTATACCCATATGGGTCATCAGTATATGTAAATAGTGTTTTCAATCAACTAACAACAGTGATTTTGAGGTGGATTTAACCAAAAATATCATGATTTTCATAAGAAATGAATATTGTGATTCCAAGAGAATTATATAAATAAAAACCATGGGGGATATAATATGATTCATACATTATACTACATGTGTATAATGAAACATGGAATAAATTTTGTTGAGGGGTTTGTTAAATTGTTTATTTGTGCAAAAGAAGTTCTTTGGGAAGTCAAATAGATAATTGATGGGACAAAGCGGTATAATTATGTAAATTAGAAGAATGATATATATAATTAACCCCCTACACTCTATTATTTCAAATTCATGGAGTTTGGGAATTATGAAAATATGTTCCCTAATAATAGTTTCAATGATGATGATCGATATGAAATGCCTCTTAATCCTATAGAAAATGGGATATATCATGCGATTATTATTATCAATGTTGGGTATGATAATGAAGTAGTGAAATGTACACATACAATCAACTCTAGAACTAGAAATTTCATTTTTTATTCCAGAAATACCGACTATTTTATATCTAAATAATTTTATAAGGGTATAAAAATAACATGTCATTGATAAGATTTTTGTTTATTAACCTTAAATCATAATGGAATAATGATAACTTCTTAATAATATGATTCTGAACTAATTTGTTTTTGGGGGAATGTTCTTCCAAAATTTCTTATTATTCCCACTCTATTAGAATTTTAGGATACTCTGGGAATATAATGGATTTATTCATTAAAATCCCATTTCAATATCTGAATAATGGGTGGAACACATGTTATTTATGAAAATTCAATAATCATTTAACAGTGTAAGGATGAATATGAAAATCCACTAGAAGTTACATCCATTTTGTGGGTCAAGATTCTCATTAAAATTGGGTATTTATCTCACATGGTGGGAGAGAAAATAAAAATCAATGATATTTCTATTAAATCAAAGTTTTATAAGGTCCATCTAAAAGATTTTCCTAGTATTCGTCCGAATCAGGATGTTGATTTTTCTATATAACTCATACCAGGTGAAACCCCTATTTAAAAAATCCCAATAGAATAATGTAAAATAGGTTATAAGAACTGATGAATCAACTCTGAGAGAACATTGATAATGGATTAATTAATCCAAATGTATCACTATGGGGTGATCCTATTATATTTTTAAGAATAATGGTGGGAAAATTAGACTCCGCCATTATTATCATTAACTGAAAATGATACAAATCTATAATAAGTATCTTGTTCCATTTATTGGTTATTTTTTTAATCAATTATATGGGGAACAATATTTCTTCTTAATTGATATAATATCATGATACTGTCATTTTAGTTTCAAAAGGGAATATGTAAACATGAAAACATTTCATTTGAGTTATGTACATTCTAAATTTATAGTGATTCCATTTGGTCTTTCTGATTCCCATATTATCCTTATGTATTTAATGAATTGATTCTTTTTATATTCTATTTATAATTTTATTTTATTATTTTTAGAATATTCATAAATATATTCCTAGATAATGAAATATAATTGATATCACCTGATAATTTTTCTAATGACAATATAAAAAGTTTTTTTTTAAAAATACACCACGATTGAATTTTGGTTATAAATGTTTTAATTTATAGTTCATGTAATTTCTTGTGAGGTTGTATCAATGGATTTATCAGGGAAATTAGTTATTCAACATTGACCCATACTAAAAATATATAATATTATAAATTGATTTTATATTTCTAATAGATATTATCTAAAAATTAGGAAATATTTATCATGGATATATAATCCTCTCACAAAGTTAACATATAATTGATTCATGTCCCATTACACTATCAAATGAGTGGAAAATTTCAAGGAGCCAAGGGGAAGGTTTGTTAGTGAAAATATTCTCACACTAAACTATAGTTGACAAAGGATTGTAATCTACAGTTATAAATCAAAAAATATATTTTGATTTTTCTTCTTGTAGAATGATATGGTGACAGCTTGTGGTTCAATCCAATTACACATTCATGTGAAGACATTTCAGACTCAAGATTTGGTTGTTGGTGCAGTTTTCATTTATTAATGATATTTATACATGATTATTATGTTGAAAATTGAATCATATATAGTGATTATAAAATATTGATGTAATATTCACATATAAAGTGTTCTATATTCATTAATAAGGATTGTTATACATTATTAACGATTATGAATAAAAAATATATTACCACCCTTAGAAAGAGAATAAGGTAATTTGATGTTATGAGTTGAAAGGATAACGATACCTTAATTTTTATGATGACCACAAAATATTGAACATTAATAGATATAGAATGGATGGATATAGAGATATATAATTAAGGGTAAAATATTATCATTATCTATAGAATTTTCAACCATAAATCCATGTGATGATTTAAATGGTGAAAAATTATGATCCTCAATTGAAAAAGATGTTAATAAATTTTTATGAGTTGAAAATTCATTGTAGAGGATGTAAAAAGATTCTAGAGTTGATTATTTGTTATAATATGTTAGGTCTTGAGTAATGTGTGGTTAGATAAATATCATATCTCATTATTATCTATTAATTCGTGGAGTATACAAATGTGTATTAATCTGAAAGATTATTTTTATTGGGAGAATATTAAGATTGATATTGTAGTGTATCTATATAAATGATTGTTATATAATCTATTTCGGGAATAAATATTTGGTTTTTAAAGGATTTTACAACCATTAAAAATTAGAATGGAAATTTAAAAATTATCATGTATTTCACCATCAGACTGCCCAAAATATTTAATGGTCATAATATCAATTAGGTAGTAAGTGATCTCCTTAAAATATTAGTTCATTTGAAAACCATAACGGATGTGTTACCTATTGATCATAATTCCATAATATCAATTAAAATTTTTTTCATGCTTCATGGAGTACCACATTCATGGTATCATATTTGGATATCTGTTTTATCTAAAATATCTAATAATTTCATTGGAAAACATCGGACACAAGGTTCTATTTTAGTATTTTATATCACCCTCAAATTTATTTTAAGTCTAATAGAACTCTTAAAATCATGGGTGATATTTTCACATCATTGTCTCTATATTATTAAGGTTGTATGGATCACCCCATACCTGCAGAAAATGTTTTTTAAACAAAGTTCACTCTGGAATTAAGAAGCCTCCTCATAAAGCCCTATATGGAATCAAATATAGATAACTAAATTTTTTGAATGAAAAGGATAGAAAAATATATATTGTCTAGATATAGCTGATGAAATTGGGGTTAATGTTATATGTATTTAGTAGGACATCAAGGAAGATCAGAGACCCCTGAAGAGTTATGGTATTAAAGACTTATGAGATTAAGAATTCAATAATTGTGTGAATGTGTTCCAAAATATTTCTCTATAGAATAATGTTATCAAATTAAAAAAACGGATAATATTTTTCTTAGGTATATTGGAATTTTTAATACTCTATATAGTGTATTTACCATATCTTATCACTTGGTTATTCCACTAATCCTCTCTCATGATAATAATGTGTTTCATCTTGTTTGTCCTAAGGAAGTAAATATATGATCCTTCATATGTATTGAACTCAAATATTTTACCAATAGTGCATGATATTTCATATGAAGATAAATTAGAAGTAAATTATTATCATTTAGAAAAAATTTTGCGATAAAAGACTACTCTCCTTCTAAATTTTTGTTGAAGGAATGATAAATTTGTGTAAGCAATATGTGAAGATGGGGATGCGAAAAATAAGTTATATGCTAATTTTTATATATTGTACTAGTATAATTTTTAGGGAAGAAATAAATTTTTGGGGGTATAATGTAACAACATACAATAATATATAATTTTCCATTGAAATAAACATAATGTATTAAATATATTACATTTAAATGAAACATTGAGTTTTAATAGAACATGATATACTGCTTAATTATTAGTATTTAATGTCCCATTTTCACCAAGCTATTGGATTGGATATTATAAATAATATTGAATAAATTATTATAAATATATATATATTATACATATATATAATAAATTCATTGGTAATCAATTGATAAAATAATTTGAATGAAAAAAGTGATGTTTTTTCGTGAAAAATATTTATTATTCTCATAATGTATTTTTAACATAACATAATAAATAAATCAGTGTTGTTGATTGACTTAACATAAATATATAGATTATATATTCAATCGATTCAATTAAAAATAATCAAATAAATTTTAATAGGAATGGAATTTGAGTTAATATAGTCTTAGGCTTAAAAACACATAAGTATATCCCATAGAGTAATATTTCATCAAGTTGTCTTAATTTGTTTTTCTACCGCTTTTCCATAAAATTTGAAAGGAAATCATTTTTTATGCATATGTATGGACTATCACATCCATGAAACGATAACATTAATTTTCCATCACCATATTTCATTGATGGCTGTTATTATTTGAATACTATTTATATATGATATTAATGATATAATAATGATTATATAAAGTATAAATATTGTATACCTTTATTTCTATTTATTAATAGAAATGTGGAAACCTCACTCATGTTATCTTATGGACAACTATCACTATAATGTGATGTAATTAAATTTTCAACACCACATTTAATTAATGATATATATATATACATAATAATTAAACATGATACAAATTAAATGATAAAAATTCTATAGATTATGGGTCCATTGTCAAATGTTTAAGGATTGAAACATCTGAATTGAATCATTTATTAAAAATGAAATAGTTACCACTTATAAAATATGATTTTAATAATTAATTAGTAATATATAACTATAATAATATAACAATTTTATCATAAATGAGCTTATATTTATAAATATGGGTTTTGTTTAATTTATTAAATATTAATTCATTATAATGGATTTTAGAGTGATTTTGAGGACAGTCAAACTTAAGGGATGGGTTTTTAATACAATCTCATATTTACTCGTATTATTTATATTTAAATTCCTTATTTGGAAACTATATGTTATTTTTTAATAAATATATTTTATTCTCCTATATTATTTAATATAGGTATATATTTTTTCTTTGATTCTAATCCCTCAATGTAATCATGGGAGTAAATGAATGATTTTAAGGCAACCAACTTTGTTTTAATATTTGGTCGAGAATATTTTTCCTCAATGTCTAAATTTACCTTAAAATGTTTTCAAGAATGATTTTAATATTCTACTATGAATTTTTATAGACATATATTCACATTTATAAATTTATATAAAAAATTTAACTATAATCTTCTTATCAATTTCCAAACTAGGTTCTTATGATTTGGTTTACTAAAAATATTAAATGAATGTTGTTTTAAAGTACAAGATATGAATGAGTTTTCCGTACATCATGACCACTCATTATCTAGTAACATAAATTTCAAGATAACTAGTATATTTTAAATTAGAATATTTCCATTAATATGTTGGTTATTTTTATAATTTTAATAAAATAATTTTAAATTATAAGTTTATTTTCCCCAACAAATGATCAAATGGGGATAAAAATGTATTTTTCATCTTTGAAATCATCAATTTAGGTTAATTATTTTTTATTTGGAATATGATAATTTGATATTATCTCTATTAGATTTATAGATAGTTTAGGGACATAATGATAACATATTGATGAAAAAAAATCTATTTACATAATGTTAACCTATGAGGAATGATATGTTTTTATGTTCTTGTGGAATAAATGCGGATGGATAATGATTTTTTGAAGGGTTGGGTACTATAGAGTTGTCAAATTGAGTGGGTAAATAAAAGTTTTTTATGATCACGAAGGGAACATAGATTTTAATTCCATTCCCAATATATGTTATATAATAGGATATCCCAATACCAAATTACTGTACATGGGTGGTTATTTAAAGACCAAAAGAGGGTACACATGAGGTTATATCAAGCCTAATAATGGGTACATATGAGGTTATACAAAGAATAATGTATCTAAATAAGTGGTAAAACTAATCGAAACTTTTTAAAATTTCTTGGTTAGTATCGTTGACACATAATTTATATGGTTATTATTATGATACACATTCATCGACACTTTATGAAATTATTTTACACCAATGTTATGATCATATTGGCCAAGATCATTGATACCACTATGACTAATGTATAATGAATAGATGAAAATTATTATATAAATCCTTATTATTATGTATTTTTTTTATCAATTGATACCATCTAGAATTTGTACAGTTATTTTCATGTTAATATTAGAAGATAATTAATATATATAATGTTTTCCCTTGCTAAATTTTTGAGAACCAATTTTTTTTACTAGTATATAATCAATGGTTTCAAATAATATATATATAGTAATGGTTATATTTATTAATAATAAAGTGGGAGAAAATAAAGTTATTTATGTACCATTTCATTATGAATATTTAATTCCAAAGGAAATAAAACATTATTGTTCTGGAAAGAATCATATTTATTTGTAATGAATATTTATATAATAAGATGTAATATTACGTATACATTGTTTGTGATGCCTCATTGATATGATTAATTTTTGTATCAAAATTTTGGGTTGTTTTCCATTTTCTATTAATTCTATCAAGTACCATTTTAACACCCAACATTTTTATGATCATTTTTTTATTAAATTAAATTTTTTAATCCATTTAATTTCACGCTACTCTATGTAAATAATTTTTTATGCTACACAAAAATATTTTTTCATGTCACATAAAACTAACTTAACTTTCACTATATTCATCTCTATTTTTCTACAAAAATTTATTTTTAATATTATAACTATTAAAATGATGTCAATATAACATAATTGTAAAACATAGTTATATAAACAGTAAAAACTAATTTTTAAATATTATTTATAAATTTCTAATGTAAATACTACATATTCATAATGAAATATATAATGTTTTTTAAAGTATATATGTTTGTGAATACAATTTTCTAAAAAGAATATATTTTCTATGTCCTTCTATGAACAATAATAAAATTAATTTTCCCAACATTTAGAAATTGAATTAGAGAAAATAAAAATAATTATTTAATACAAAATTTCAAATTTATCTATGTGTGACTTTTTTAAATTTTTTTAGAAAACATCATTTACAGATGAATAGTGAATAATAGCGATTTTAAATTCAAAACATAATTCTCATCCCAAATATTTTTATTGTTAAATTATATGTTAATATTTTTTAAATTTTATTTACATAAATTTTAAATAAATTAATCATATTTATTTCATTGGAAAAAAATTTATATTATATTGTGCCTAAAACATTTCAATATTTTATATATTTTCACTTAAACCCTCATTGTCCTATCACGTCTATCTGATTATGGTTAAATTAATTTCTTTAGATTTAGTTATTGTAATACAGGAAAATAGATTCAATATTTTGAGTCGATGTAATATATATTTTAAAATAAGTTATATATATTTTTGGCAAAAAATATTTGTGAATGTATTTAAAATTAATTATAGAGGTTAATGTAAAAATTACTAAATTAGGGTTAAGCATTAACTTAAGTGGCCAAATAACCTAAAGACAAGTCTAAAATACAATGGATTAGATGGAAATGTTTCTAAAAAGTGCCAAATTTTATTTAAAATAAAAAAATTATAGGAATTACATTTTTAAAGGGAGACCTCTCATTATTGTTTCCCGATTTATATTTAAAATAGTGCCACTCCTACTCTACTATAAAAGGGAACTAACCTTATCACTTATTCACACCTCACAAGCCATTTCTATTTGAATAAACCTTCTCAATTATCTTCAAAAAATCCCTATGATCATCCTATAATCTCTCATTATCAAATAAATCCACATGAATATTCCATTTAGTGCAAACCAGGACGAGTTTCCCAAAGAATAGGTAACATCATTTCCTAATATATTGTGTTTAATTATCATTATCTACCAAAAAAATATTTTTATTCCATGATTATATAATAACCTAAGTATCCTAAACAATAATATATATTTTTTATTATAATATTTATACATATTAGTATAGAAACTTCCATCAAATGGATAACGAACATACTAATCATGTGTACAGCAAACTACATCCCCACGAAACAATGTCATTCATTTTTCCATTACTACCCCTAATTTTTGTTATTATTTTGTATATAACTTTTTATATGATATATATTATATTTTTATTCTTAGATAATTATTATATAAAAATTAACTCCATTCTTTTCATTTTTTTGGGAATATGATAAAATTGCTTGAGGATGTGTGGACTGTAGCCTCCTAAAAGTGATAGGATTCATTTACACTCTACATAGAACGAATTAATGCTGGAATCATTAAACCTAAATAATAGGTATGAAATAATAATTCTACAATATTTATAACATATATATATATATATATATGTCTGTGTGTGTGTGTGTATTTTTAATGATTTTATTTCTTGTAATATGATAAGAAAACAGAAACATTATTTGTGCGTACATGTGGAAAATCGTCTCCATGTACAATGCATTTCATTTCATATTAATAAAATTTTTATATTATTATAAATAATTATATTATACATATATATGATATTTATATCATGTATTACATTCTAGAAAAAATACAATCATGATCCATGCTAGAGAATGAAGAATAAAAATGTTAAAACACATACGAAAAACATTGCTGTTATTACCCAAAAAAAACATTAACATAGAATTATAAAAAAATGGGTAATATAAATTCATCAGAAAATCTTATTTGGTATGAAATATAATAATATTTTTTTAGTACATTTATAACAAACTTGTATTTACTATGAATTTTTTTTGAATTTGTATGAATAAAGTCAATACTTATGGTATGGGTTTTCTCGTCTCACTTTTATTTTTGTGAGACTTGTACTTTATTCGCTATTAATTTAGTTTTATTTGGTTATATAAATCACACGAATTTATTATATAATTATTAAATTAAAATTTATGGGCATTTATATATCTGTTTTATGATTTTTCATTCTTAGGATTTATGGTTAAAATGATACCAAAATTATAATTCAATTTTGCTTCATTTTTTCTTCTTCGACAGACATGCCATTTTATGCAACATTATTTTTATATATGGTGTATATAATAACATTTTTAATATTAAATTATTATTCTCTTTTTTCATGATATTTTATGATCTATTTAATGTTATTATTTCAATATGGTCATGATTCATATTTTACCAAGTGGTAACAGTTTATTGTTATAATCTCATTGTTTATTGAGATTATTTTTTATTATTCTTCCATTGTAAGAAATATTATGATCCATATATAAATAACACCATTAATATTATTATCCTCTTATTATCCATGATATATCTATGTATTGGAGGCATCTTCCACTCTTTTTTAATTAATCTAAATATTGATTGGTTTTTATGATAATATAACTTCATTTCTCCCTTCATTTATAAATTTGTTTGATTCATATACCCATGTTTTCTAAAAATGGATTCAATTTTTATAATATATAATATAAATGAAATATTTACCCATTTTTACCATTCTAATAACAAATAGTTTCAAAATGAATCTCCTTATTATTTTTTGATCAAAGAACTTTTGTAATCTTTTGACTAACCGAAGGAATGTTCTCTATGTATGTATTTACCCACTAGTAAGACAATTATTTACATAATCTTCACATTAATTGTTTACAAGGTTATTTTGAAAGGAATGTTTTCCTAATATTTTGTAATTTCATAATTTTAATATTTTCTTCAAATGGATATTTTTTTCAATATTTTTTTAAAAAACAATTTTCTGAAATAGAATGGATATATTTTCAAGAAATGATTTTCATGATTTTCATAATATTCCTTTATATTTTTTTCAATTATGTTTTTAATGAAACTGATTTTTATCATATTTTAAGACTATCAATGACCTCTTACTTTACTTAATAAATACGTCTTATGTTGTTTAAGAATCATTCCCTATCTATGTTGAAATTTTTTGATATAGTTTATTATTTACTGGGGATATGATCCAAGGAAAGGATCTTATTATTTTTATCATTTTTTAAGTTTAAGATGGAATGTGTTTTTTGAAACCAACTTCACATAAATGGGTTATACCATGACAAAACGATTATGAAACCTACTTCCATTCATGGGTTATTTTATGATGAAATGATTATAAAACTTGTCTCTTTTTCACATGTTTATATATGGTGAAATGTTTATAATACCACTTTAATTTCATGGTTTACGATATGATGGTCATGAAACACATATCACTCTTTGGTTCATGATATGATGAATTTTTTGTGGCACATGAATTTATGATTTTATTATGCGTTGGGTGTGACCAATGTGTCCCTCTAATGAATTGGGGGTAACGATGGATAGACCATAACTATTTATTTTCTGTGTGAACTTGATTACATGTACACAATGTTATTTATATACTTGGTTTCTTGTCCATAAGTGTATGCATGAACCTGATTACATGTTCAAAATGTTATGTGTTACACCTATATATAAACTAGATTATATGTTCGCAATATTATGAGTGAACATAATTACGTTTTCACAATGTTATGTGTGAAACTTATTAAATGTTCACAATGTTATGAATTTATCTAATTTCATGTTCAAAAATGTTATGCGTTGACCTAGTTTAATGACGATATGATTATGTTAGGGCTTTATTTCATTACCAAAACCAAATTAGTGAAACTATTTCTATTTAAACAGGTTAAAAATTTATAATTTTATTTGCATACCACAGATCATTATCTTCTAAAAATATTATTCAGTCATGACTCATGTTATTTTATTTCTATATGAATCATGTCTTATGAACTATATTCATTATTCCATGATTGAGTTTTATGAAAATTAATAAGTAGGGAATGATATTCTAATGATATGATCATATTCCCATACCCTAGTGATCATGTTATAATTAAATATTTCTCTTTTATACCCTTAGTTAGCATATGATCTCACCCCTTTCATATTATTTCTTTCTCCATGTTATGGAAAAAGGTTTTAAGTAGGATGACTATAGGGGGTGGTCTTTAATTGATATTGTGAAGATATTTAACCAATATATATGATTATTTTTTCATGTTTCCTAAGACAGTAAACAATTATTATACTTGCACATATAGTTTTTTGATGTACTAAATATTCATATACAATTATGAACTATCCATGTATGTAAATAATTGGTTGCAATAGTTGTTATCAATAGAATGTTTTAGTCAACCATTGGAATATAGTATGACAAAAAAAATTAGTGAGATACTTATCAAAATTTCAATAGATTTTTACAAGGATGTATCTAATGATAAGTCTACGGATGATTAAAAGTATAAGAAAATATCTTAGAATATTGATAAAGGATAGAGGATGTGGTTTACAAGATAAAAATTCATTGTCTAGATACTACAAGTGTATATAGATATAGAATATATGTCCATAGGGGTAATTACCCTAAAAACCCATATTGATTTGGACTCAATCAGTAATGGGTGCACGATAATGGGCCTTGCTGCACACTAGTTTTGACAATATCAGGTGATATGCTTTTTAAATTTACAAATTATTCATGAAACATAATAATGGATTTAAATAGTGGATGAATACGTATAACCTAGGATGAAACTAGGATATCATATTTTAAAAGATAATGTGCCATGATTTATACATCATATTTGTAGGATTTCATGATATTTGATTCCACACTATGATTAGTTTTTCTCAAACATTGTTTTTGGATTTATTCAATGGTAGGAGCCCAAAAATATAGTGTTAATGAAAAATTTAATGAAAAATTTAATGATTTTCCCAATGAGAAGAAAAATGTTATGGGAGATGTAATAAAAAAATCTCATTCCTATTCAAAAAAAATCAATCTATGAATCATAGAGAACATCCAAAAGAGAATATCAACTGACAAAATTCTTCATGTGAGGAAATTCACACTATCATTCAATAGTTCCACAAACCCTTTATTTTCTGATCAATGGATCAATAACCCTAATATGATATTTTCCATTATGTAGAGCTCAACGAAAGAAAAACTCACTCTTAACTGTCTACCATTTAAAATGTGACGCAGATCAATGGTGGAATATTATTAACAATATGATAAAAAAAGAATAAATTTAATCCATTTTGTTAGATGTGATTAAAATATTATTTTTAAATAATTAAATTACTCATAAATTTCACTAGAAATTCAAAATGAATTCCTAGCGCTTAAACATAAGGATGAAGAAACTGTTTATGACTATTAATCAATGTTTATAGGACAAGAATGGTTCTATAATGGTATTATAATCCCCCATAAAAGTAAATTTGACATATTTATCGGTTTCTATAAACCGAATATCCAAATGGAATTATCTATTAGGTATATTTAGTTCTATAATGATATCATTAGATGTTCACTGAAAGTTGATATGGATGTTTGAAACCCTCTTGTTTATATTGATTACATAAGGAAAATGTGGTTTCATAGAAAATCAATGATAAGTCACATAGAGAGAATAATATTATATAAGCTCCTATATTCCAAAATAGCTGGAGGAGCACATTGGTGAGTGTTTGAAAGGTAAAATAATTACTTTCAAGTATGGGAATCCTGTCAATAGAGAAAAATAATCTAAAAGTGATATTGTTAGAGATAGATCTCAAAAGGATGTACTAATCAATATTTAATGTTTCAAGTATAAGGATTTAGCCATTAGGAGAATCAGTGCCCTTGTATATGGGATAATATAGATAATAAGACAAAAACATATTAGGACAAAAGGAGGAAAAGATTATGAAATCATAGTGGTTTATGTGAATCATGATAATTAAGGAACATTTCTCCTCTATAGTAGAGAATTTGAAGTCTGATTTTGTATGAATAATCCCTATGAAAATATTATTATTTATCCTTTACAGATATTTCATGTGATTATCTCTCTTTAAATGGATATCTGAATAATAAAATCATATTTTATATTATATATGTATAAGTATATACCTATATTTCCAAGGAAAATGTTTTTTGTATAATATAAAACCTTATTTAAGGAATAAAAGATGAATTTTATTTTAAAAGGGTTACAAGGTTAAACATTTATAGAAATTTTATGTTGTATATCAGATTATGTTTTAGAGATTAATGTATTTTCTCACCATATATGGATTTATTCATATTGGATAATGTGTGGTAACTATTATTTTGTGATGATAATTAAATACATATGGAATGACATATCATTCTACCTCAGGATCTACATATTATTCTAGAATGAAAAAATTCCAAGTTCATTTCCTGAAGTACGAGATGAAGTCGAAATAGAGCATGGATCAACCAAAGGGTGTGATTATACTTATGAAGAGAAATTAAACGAAGTATGTATATTTAGTTATTTTCAAATATAGTAAAATAATTTAACAACCCTAGGAAAATGCTATTGAAATATATTTGTCATAATATAATCATTTCTATGGAACTGATTGTCTTTTATGTCATCATATATTCTTAATTTTTAAGACCATAACATTCCATTTATCATTCAATTTTTGTTTATAAACAATCATTATCTCTCTCTGTTATTACTTATGTTTTTCTTCCTTACCCAATCTTCACTACTAACCAATGTTCTTCTAAATAGAAACCAAGTTATGTTTTTTTTGGGTAACCATTATGATTTCACCTTTATTTTTTAAAACTTGTTTCAATATTTTTATATGATATAGGATTGAAGGAAAGGATATTTCAAGAATTAAATCATTGAAAAACCAGACGAATTTTAAGGGATAAATTTATTTTAAGGGTGTAGAATGTAACACCTTGAGTTTTAATGAAACTTTTTTAAAATTATTTATATTTTTTGAATTTAATTTCATAATGCACAATATTAATCTATCATTATACAATAAACCAATATAAAATTATTCTATATGTAACAGAAACATGAATTTCATTATACACAACAATAAGTTTCTATGAGAGAGGAATCTATTCTTATGATTATTTAAATGCGATAACTGTAACATTTTAGTTAAAAAGAGTAATATTAATAGAAATAACTACATTTTAAATATTATTTATAATATCTTTATATAATTGAAACATATTAATAATGAAATATTTAATTTTTTGTTATATACTACTTTTGATAGAAAATATTATTTTCTTAAAATAACTGCACTTTATATTTTTCTATGAATAGTAATAAAATTTGTTATTGAAAATGTGATAATTTTAAAATAAACTGATTTTTTTGATATAGAATTTTAAACTTTTATAATGGTTTTTCATTTTTATTTTTCAGAAAAAAAACATCATTTTTAGATAATTATTCAAAAATACTGAATTTTAAATCAAAACTTCTTTTTGGTATAATTTATTATTTTTATAGAAGAATATTTAAATTTTTTTATACTATATTTATATCCGTTTTAAATAAATTAATTCAATTTATGTCATTGGAACCAATTTCACCTTGAAATTAGATATAAAAACATTTTAAACTTTGAAACATTTTCACATTAAAATCTCATTGTATCGACATGTCTGTGAGAAAAATTTTAAATTAATTTCTGAAACCAATAGTATTCATTATTTAGTAAAACCTAATTCCATGTTCCTAATTAAAATAATTTATAAACATATATATGGTCAACTGATATTTTTTAAAAAATAATAGTGAAAATAAATATAATAAATTACAACGATTAAGGGAAAAATATGTTTAAATTGTGGTTTTATAATTACTTAAGTGGTAAAATAACCCAAAAATTTTCAAAAATAAATTAGATGTACATATTTCATCCAATACTACTATTATAACAATAATGGAATTTATTGGAGGCACATGATATATGGGAGACCTCTCAATCATGGTTTTCTTTATATATTTACAAGAATGTCACTCCTCCTCCACTATAAAAGTGAACTCACCCCCTCACATATTAACACAAATAAATAACATTTTATTGGCCACACCCTCCCCAAATATCCTCACATTATCCTTCCATTAATCATAAAAGACTACCTTTTGAATAAATACAACCGTGCAAACCCTTTGATATAAACCAAGTGGAGTTACCCATAGAAGTGGTAACTTCCTTCCATAAGATATTTTGTTTTATTTTCATTCTACGCACCCTAAATAATTATTATTCCATGACAATATAATATATTTTTTATATTATATATTAAGAAATATTTTAATTTATTGGATTAAACCTATACCTATACAATATTAGATCAAATGGGAAATTAGTATACATATCATGTGTATGGCGGACTACTGCCTCATGAAATAATGTCGTTTGTTTTTTCTTTTCCACCACTCAAGGATGGTTATAAAAATGGATGCACTGTTTCAATATGATATATAAGATATTTATGATTTCATTGTTATTTTTTAATTATTCTATTCAAAATAAATTCTTTTTTGTTGTTTTTTGGGAATATTATAACTTCGGTTGTGGATGTGTGGACTACCCACTACTCAAAAAACTATTATCCATTCACACTCTAAATTCAATTAATTAAGGATTATTTTAGTATAATTATAAAATATATACGATATAATAATTAGAATATAATTATAATATATATATATATATATATTCTAATTTGTTTCATTCATTACGACAATAAAAAGAAAACAACGTTCATGTGTACGTACAACATAACATCTCTATGAATGGTGAATTACTTTCAAACATATATCATTTATAAATTATTATAAATAATTACATAATTAATATATATGAACTTTATATCATGTTTTTTATTCAATAAAATTTTAATTAATATCTTATTAAGAGGATCAATAATAACAACGTCAAACCCAATATGAAAAACAAAGCCGTTATTAACAAAAACATAACATTGTAATGGAATTGTTAAAAAAGAGACATATAAATTCATAAAAATGATTTATTCAATGATATATAATTATATGGTTCTATTTTATAATTATAATAAACATTTATTTATTATACATGAGTTTTGTAAAGGATAAAGGAATTCAATAGTCGTGGTAATGGTTTTCTTAACTCACTTTTATTTTTGCGAGACTAATGCATTATTAAACACTCATTTCGATTGTGTGGTGTATGTACTGACCACGAATGTATTATATTGTTATTGTAAATAATTTTATGGGTATTTTAATATCCATTTTATGATATTTCATTCATAGGGTTTATGATTCAGAAGTTACCAAATTGGTAATGTAATTTTGTCTCATTTTTCCTCTTTTGGAGTACTTATCTTGTTACACAATTGTACTTTTTAATGGAGTATATTCACATCCCATTTACATGATAAATCATTAAAACACTTATTTTATGAAATTTTATGATTCATTAATTTTATTCATTCCAATGTTATATTATTCAATTTTTCCAAATTGGTAACAGTTTATTTCTACAATCTTATCATTTATCCAGATTGTTTATGATTATAATTACATTAAAGATATTTTATAATCCATATATTAAGAAATATCTAGAATTTTATTCTAATACTTTTACAAATTATTTCTCCTAGTATTGGTACCATTATTTCACTCTTTGGTACTTATGATTATAAATAAAGTGGTTTTAATAAAATGTGACTTTAATCCTCTCTTTGGTTAGAAATTTATTTTATTCCTAAAAACTTTTATATAAAACTTTTCAAAAAATATTTTAAAATTTTATAAAAATAAAATTTTTATCCTTATTTTACCTATCTAATAAAAATGATTTTATAAGGAATCCAATTATCATTTTCCAATCATAGAAATTTTATAAACATTTTATGGTGAAAAAGGAATGTTCGACATGTAAAAATTTACCCACCGTGATGACTGTAATATACATTAAGGTTCCTTTATTAATTTATAGGGTTATTTTATAAAGAATTTTTTTCCCTAATATTCTTTAAATTCATTATTTTAATGTTTTTTTTTCAATGAAAAATGATTTTTTAATGATTTTTTAAAATAAAAATGTATTTTTCAAAAGAAAAATGATATCTTTTAAATAATTTTTTAAAATAATTTTTAAAACATTCTTTATAAGATTTTCAATGTGGTTTTTAAGGAAACATATTTTTGAAAATGGATTATGATTTTAAATTAAATGATATTTTACTTAATAAATTATTCATGTGATGTTTAAAAATTATTCTCATATAAGTTGACATGATTGGATATAGATTAATCATTACTGGGTATAGGATCCAAAGATACAATTATTATACTTTCTTTGAATTGAATATATTTAATATGGAATGTGTTTATGAATCTAATTTCTCTTACAGAGGTTATACAATTATAAAATAATTATGAAACCCACTTCATTTAATGGGTTAATCTATGATGAAATCATAATTAAACCAAGATTTTTTTTCATTTTATAATATGATGTAATGTGTATAGTACTGATGTCATGTAATGGGTCATGATATAATGTTTATGAAACCCATCTCTTTCTAAGGGTCATGATATGAATAATGCTTCATGGAACATGAATTTATTATTTCATTATGTGATAGGAGGTATATATATCTCCCTCTAATGAATTCGCTAATGATGGATGACTCATTAGTATATAATTTATATGAGAACCTGATTACATGTTCACAATTTTATTCATGGACCTGGTTTCTTGTCCATAATTTTATGTGTGAACATGATTACATGATCAAAATGTTATGTAGATGATAAGGCATGAACCTGCTTACATGTTCACAATGTTATGTGTGAACATGACTACTTGTTCACAATAATATATTTGAAACTATTAACATGTTCAAATTTTAATGCATAAACCATGTTATATGTTCCTAATGTTATGTGTGAACATGGTTTTATGTTAATAAAATAATGTGAGGGCCTAGATTCATTTCCTAAACCTAATGAGTGATGATTTCTATATTTACACATGTTCACAGTAGAATATGTTCATTTTTATTCCACAATACTATATCTTATTTGAATATTAGGCTCTAATGACTCATGTTAGTTGATTTCCTTATGATTAATGTCTTATGAATTGCCAATATTTATTCCAGATTCATGTTTATTATAACTTATATATAGCATATGACATTAATATGATAAAATCATGTTATCATAACGTTATGATCGTGTTGTACATATATATCTATGATGTTAATCTTTTTTGAGCTTCTGATCTCAACACATTTTTATGTTTCCTTTCCATAGATTATAAATAATGTTTTTAAGTAGTATTACTAGTGGGGAAGATCATTAAGGGACTTGTTGATGATATTTCACCATGATAGATGACTATATTTCCATGTTTCCAATGTCACTAATCATTGATGGTCTGAATATATACTTTTTTAATGTGGTGAATATTCCACTGAAATTATGTAACATCCATGTATATGATTCCGGTGTCACTATAACAATGGTTAGTGACATTGGAGACATATAAATATAATAATTTATTTAGGAAAAAAGGATAATATTTTTCTTAGGTATATTGGAATTTTTAATACTTGAGATAGTGTATTGACCATATCTTATCACTTGGTTATTCCACTAATCCTCTCTCATGATAATAATGTGTTCCATCTCTTTGTCCTAAGGAAGTAAATATATGATCCTTCATATGTATTGAACTCAAATATAGTACCACTAGTGCATGATATTTCATATGAAGATAAATTAGAAGTAAATTATTATCATTTAGATAAATTATTGCGATAAAAGACTACTCTCCTTCTAAATTTTCGTTGAAGGAATCATAAATTTGTGTAAGAAATATGCGAATATGTGGATGCGAAAAATAAGTTATATACTAATTTTCATATATGATACTAGTATAATTTTTAGGGAAGAAATAAATTTTTGGGGGTATAATGTAACAACATACAATAATATATGATTTTCCATTGAGATAAACATAATGTATTCAATATATTACATTTAAAGGAAACATTGAATTTTAATAGAACATGTTATACTACTTAATTATTAGTATTTAATTTCACATTTTTCAACTAGAAATTGGATTGGATATTATAAATAAGATAGAATAAATTATTATAAATATATATATATTATACATATATATAATAAATTCATTGGTAATCAATTCATAAAATAATTTGAATGAAAAAAGTTATGTTTTTCATGAAAAATATTTCTTATTCTCATAATGTATTTTTAACATAACATAATAAATAAATTAGTGTTGATGATTGACTTAACATAAATATATAGATTATATATTCAATCGATTCCATTATAAATCATCAAATAAATTTTACTAGGAATAGAATTTGAGTTCATATAGTCTTAGGCTTAAAAACTCATAAGTATATCCCATAGGGTAATATTTTACTAAGTTGTCTTAATTTGTTTTTCAACCTCTTTTCCATAAAATTTGAAATGAAATCATTTTTCATGCATATGTGTGGACTACCACATCCATGAAACGATAACATTAATTTTCCATCACCATATTTCATTGATGGTTGTTATTATTTGATTACTATTTATATATGATATTAATGATATAATAATGACTATATAAAGTATAAATATTGTATACCTTTATTTATATTTATTAATAGAAATGTGGAAACCTCACTCATGTTATCTTATGGACAATTATCACTACAATGTGATGTAATTAAATTTTCAACACCACATTTAATTAATGTTAAAAAAATATATATAATGATTAAACATGATACAAATCAAATGATAAACATTCTATAGATTTTGTGTCAATTGTCAAATGTATAAGGATTGAAACATCTGAATTGAATCATTTATTAAAAATGAAATAGTTACCACTTATAAAATATGATTTTAATAATTAATTAGTAATATATAACTATAATAATATAACAATTTTATCATAAATGAGCTTATATTTATAAATATGGTTTTTGTTTAATTTTAATAAATATTAATTCATTATAATGGATTTTAGAGTGATTATGAGGAAAGTCAAACTTAAGGGATGGGTTTTTAATACAATCTCATATTTACTATTATTATTTATATATAAATTCCATATTTGGAAACTATATGTTATTTTTTAAAAAATATATTTTATTCTTCTATATTAATTAATATAAGTATATATTTTTTTCTTTGATTCTAATCTCTCAATGTAATCATGGGAGTAAATGAATTATTTTAAGGCAACCAACTTTGTTTTAATATTTGGCTGAGAATATTTTTCCTCAATGTCTATATTTTCCTTAAAATGTTTTCAAGAATGATTTTAATAATCTACTATGAATTTTTATAGACATATATTCACATTTATAAATTTATATAAAAAATTTAACTATAATCTCCTTATCAATTTCGTTAGTTGGTTCTTGTGATTTGGTTACTAAAAATATTAAATGAATTTTGTTTCAAAGTACATGATATGAATGAGTTTTCCATACATCATGACCACTCATTATATAGTAACTTAAATTTCAAGATAACAAGTATATTTTAAATAAGAATATTTTCATTAATATGTTGAATATTTTTATAATTTTAATAAAATAATTTTAAATTATAAGTTTATTTTCCCCAACAAATGATCAAATGGGGATTAAAATGTATTTTTCATCTATGAAATCATCAATTTAGGTAAATTATTCTTTATTTGGTATATGATAATTTGATATTATCTCTATTAGATTTATAGATAGTTTATGGACATAATGATAACATATTGACGAAACAAAATCTATTTACATAATGTTAACCTTTGAGGAATGATATGTTTTTATGTTCTGGTGGAATAAATGTGGATGGAAAGTGATTTTCTGAAGGGTTGGGTCCTATAGAGTTGTCAAATTGAGTGGGTAAATAAAAATTTTTTATGATCACAAAGGGAACATAGATTTTAATTCCATTCCCAATATAGGTTATATGATAGGTTATCCCAATACCAAATTATGGTACATGGGTGGTTATTTAAAGACCAAAAGAGGGTACACATGAGGTTATACCAAGCCTAATAGAGGGTACATATGAGGTTATACGAAGAATAATGTATCCAAATAAGTGGTAAAACTAATCCAAACTTTTAAAAATTTCTTGGTTAATATCCTAGAAACATAATTTATATGATTATTATTATGATACACATTCTTCGACCATTTATGAAATTATTTTACACCAATGTTATGATTATATTGGCCAGGATCATTGATACCACTATGACTAATGTATAATGAATAGATGAAAATTATTCTATAAATCATTATTATTATGTATTTTTTTATCAATTGTTACCATCTAGTATTTGTACAGTTATTTTCATGTTAAGATTAGAAGATAATTAATATATATAATGTGTTCCCATAATAAAATTTTGAGAAACAATTTTTTTACTAGGATATAATCAATAGTTTCAAATATTATATATATAGTAATGGTTATATTTATTAATAATGATGTGGGAGAAAATAATGTTATTTATGTACCATTTCAATATGTATATCTAATTCCAAAGGAAATATAACATTATTGTTCTGGAAAGAATCATATTTATTTGTAATGAATATTTATATAATAAGATGTAATATTACGTATACAATGTTTGGGATGCCTCATTGATATGATTAATTTTTGTATTAAAATTTTGTGTTGTTTTCCATTGTCTATTAATGATATCATGTACCATTTTAATAGCCAATGTTTTTATGATCATTATTTTATTAAATTTAATTTTTTAATCCATTTAATTTCACGCTACTCTCTGTAAATAATTTTGTATACTACACTAAAATATTTTTTCATGGCACATAAAACTAACTTGAATTTCACTATATTCTTCTCTATTTTTCTACAAAAATTTATTATTAATATTATAACTATTTAAATGATGTCAATATATCATAATTGTAAAACATAGTAATATGAATAGTAAAAACTAATTTTTAAATATTATTTATAAATTTCTAATGTAAATACTACATATTTATAATGAAATATATAATGTTTTTAAAGTATATATGTATATGAATACAATTTTCTAAAAAGAAATATTTTTTATGTCCTTCTATGAACAATAATAACATTGATTTTCCCAACATTTAGAAATTGAATTTGAGAAAATAAAAATAATTTTTTAATTCAAAATTTCAAATTTATCTAAGTGTGACTTTTTTTTTATTTTTTTAGAAAACATCATTTACAGATGAATAGTGAACAATAGCGATTTTAAATTCAAAACATAATTCTCATCCAAAATATTTTTACTGTTAAATTATGTGTTAATTTTTTAAATTTTATTTACATAAATTTTAAATCAATTAATCAAATTTATTTTTTTGGAACAAATTTTATATGAGATTGTGCCTAAAAACATTTCAATATTTTATATATTTTCACTTAAACCCTCATTGTCCTAACACGTCTATCTGATTAATGTTGAATTAATTTCTTTAGATTTTGTTATTGTAATACAGGAAAATGGATTCAAAATTTTGAGTCAATGTAATATATAATTTAAAATATGTTATATATATTTTTGACAAAAAATATTAGTGAATGTAGTTAAAATTAGTCATAGTGTTTAATGTAAAAACTACTAAATTAGGGTTAAACATTAACTTAAGTGGCCAAATAACCTAAAGACATGTCTAAAATACAATAGATTAGATGGAAATATTTCTACAAGGTGCCATATTTTATTTCAAATAAAAAATTAAATGAGTAACAATTTTAAAGGGAGACCTCTCATTATTGTTTTCCAATTTATATTTAAAATAGTGCCACTCCTACTCCACTATAAAAGGGAACTAACCCCATCAGTTATTCACACCTCACAATCCCTTTCTATTGGAATTAACCTTCTCAATTATCTTTAAAAAATCCCTACGATCATCCTATAATATTTCATTATCAAATAAATCCACCTGAATATTCCCTTTAGTGAAACCCAATATGATTTTCCCAAAGAATAGGTAACATCATTTCCTATGATATTGTGTTTAATTATCATTATCTACCAAAAAATATTTTTATTCCATGATTATATAATAACATAAGTATCCTAAACAATATTATATATTTTTTATTTTAATTTTTATACATATTAGTACAGAAACTTCCATCAAATGGTCAACGAACATACTAATCATGTGTACAGCAAACTACATCCCCACCAAAAAATGTCATTCATTTTTTCCTTTACTACCGCTAATTGTTGTTATTGTTTTTTATATACCTTTTTTATATGTTGTATATTATATTTTTATTCTTAGATAATTATTATATAAAATTAACTCCATTATTTTCATTTTTTGGGAATATGATAACACTGTTTGAGGATGTGTGGACTGCAGCCTCCTGAAAGTGATATGATTCGTTTACACTCTACACAGAACGGATTAATGATGGAATTAGTAATCCTAAATAATAGATATGAAATAATAATTATAAAATATTTATAACATATATATATATGTGTGTGTGTGTGTGTGTATTTTTAATGATTTTATTTCATGTAATAAAATAAGAAAACAGAATATTTATTTGTGCGTACATGTGGAAAATCGTCTCCATGTACAATACATTTCATTTCATATTAATAAAACTTATATATTATTTTAAATAATTATATTATACATATATATGATATTTATATCATGTATTACATTCTAGAAAGAATACAATCATGATCCATGATAGAGAATGAAGAATAAAAATGTCAAAACACATACGAAAAACATTGCTGTTATTACCCAAAACAAAACATTAACATAGAATTGTAAAAAAATGGGTAATATAAATTCATCAGAAAATAGAATTTGGTATGAAATATAATAATATTGTTTTTAGTACATTTATAACAAACTTGTATTTATTATGAATTTATTTTGAATTTGTATGAATAAAGTCAATACTTAAGGTATGGGTTTTCTCGTCTCACTTTTATTTTTATGAGACTTATACACTATTCACTATTAATTTATTTTTATTTGTTTATATAAATCAAATGAATTTATTATATAATTATTAAATTAAAATTTAGGGGCATTTATATATCTGTTTTATGATTTTTCATTCTTAGGTTTTATGGATAAAATGATACCAAAATTATAATTAAATTTGGCTTCATTTTTTCATATTCGACATACATGCCATGTTATGCATCAATATTTTTATATGTGGTGTCTATAATAAAATTTTTAATATTAAATTATTATTCTCATTTTTCATGATATTTTATGATCCATTTAATGTTATTATTTCAATATGGTCATGATTCAGAGTTTACCAACTGGTAACAGTTTATTTTTATAATCTCATCGTTTATTGAGATTATTTATGATTATTCTTCAATTGTATAAAATATTATGATCAATATTTAAATAACTCTACTTAATATTATTATCCTCTTGTTATCCATGATATATCTATGTATTGGAACCATTTTCCACTCTTTTTTAATTAATCTAAATATTGATTTGTTTTTATGATTATATAACTTCATTTCTCCCTTCATTTATAAATTTGTATGATTCATATAAACATGTTTTCTAAAAATGGATTCGATTTTTATAATATATACTATAAATGATATTTTTACCCATTTATACAGTTCTAATAACATTGAGCTTCAAAATGAATCTCCTTAAAAAAAATTGATCAAGGAACTTTTGGAATCTTTTGACTAACTGACGGAATGTTCTCTATGTATGTATTTACCCACTAGTATGAAAATTATTTACATAATCTTCACATTGATTGTTTAAAAGGTTATTTTGAAAGAAATTTTTTCTTAATATTTTGTAAATTCATCATTTTAATATTTTCTTCAAATGGATATTTTTTTCAATATTTTTTTAAAAAATGATTTTCTGAAATAGAATGGATATATTTTTATGAAATGATTTTCATGATTTTCATAAGATTCCTTTATATTTTTTTCAATTATGTTTTTAAAGAAACTAATTTTTATCACGTTTAATGGCTATCAATGAACTTTTACTTTACCTAATAAATACTTCCTGTGTTGTTTAAAAATAATTCATTATCTCTGTTGAAATTTTTTGATATAGTTTATTATTTACTGGGGAAATGATCCAAAGAAAGGATCTTATCATTTTTATCATTTTTTATATTTAATATGGAATGTGTTTTTTGTAACCCACTTCACATAAATGGGTTATACCACGACAAAACGATTATGAAAACAACTTCTATTGATGGGTTATTTTATGATGAAATGATTATAAAACTTGTCTATTTTTCACATGTTTATATGTGGTGAAATGATTATAATACCCCTTTAATTTCATGGTTCACGATATGATGGTCATGAAACACATAACACTCTTTGGTTCATGATATGATGAATGTTTTGTGGAACATGCATGTCTGATTTTATTATGTGTCGGGTGTGACCAATGTGTCCCTCTAATGAATTGGGTAACGATGGATAGAACAATACTATTTATTTTCTGTGTGAACTTGATTAAATTTACACAATATTGTTTATATACTTGTTTTATTGTCCATAACTGTATGCATGAACCTGATTACATGTACACAATGTTTTGTGTACGTTTAGATATAAACTAGGTTATATGTTCCCAATATTATACGTGAACATAACTACGTTTTCACAATGTTATGTGTGAAACTTATTACATGTTTATAATGTTATGAATTCATCTAATTGCACGTTCAAAATTTTTATGTGTTGACCTAGTTTAATGATGATAAGTATATGTCAGGGATTTATTTCAATACCAAAACCAAATGAGTGAAAATATTTCAATTTAAACATATTAATAATTTATAATTTTATTTTCATACCACAGTTCGTTATCTTCTGAAAATATTATTCACTCATGACTCATGTTATTTTATTTCTATATGAATCATGTCTTATGAACTATATTAATTATTTCATGATTGAGGTTTATGAACATTAATAAGTAGGGAATGATATTCTAATGGTATGATCATATTCCCATACCCTAGTGATCACGTTATAATTATATATTTCCCTTGTATACCCTTAGTTATCATATGATCTCACCCCTTTCATATGATCTCTTTTTCCATGTTATTGAAAATGGTTTTAAGTAGGATGACTATAGGGGGTGGTCTTTAATGTATATTATGAAGATATTTAACCAATATATATGACTATGTTTTCATGTTTCCCAAGACAGTAAACAATTATTATACTTTCATATATGGTTTTTTTGTACTAAATATTCATATACAATTATGAACTATCCATATATGTAAATAATTGGTTTCAATAGTTGTTATCAATGGAATGTTTTAGTCAGCAATTAGAATATTGTATGATAAAAAATTTAGTGAGATACTTATAGAAATTTCAATGGATTTGTACAAGGATGTATCAAATGAGAAGTCTATGGATGATTAAAAGTATAAGAAAATATCTTAGAATATTGATAAAGGATATGGGATGTGGTTTACAAGATAAAATATCACTGTCTAGATACTACAAGTGTACATAGATCTAGAATATATGTACATAGGGGTAATTACCCTAAAAGCCCATAATGATATAGACTCAATCAGTAATGGGTGCATGATAATGGGCCTTGCTGCACACTTGTTTTGACAATATCAGGAGATATGCTTTGTAAATTTACAAATTATTCATGAAACATCATAATGGATTTAAATAGTGGATGAATACGAATAACCTAGGATGAAACTATGATATCATATATTAAAAGATAATGTTCCATGATTTATACATCATATTTGTAGGATTTCATGATATTTGATTCCACACTATGATTAGTTTCGCTCAAACATTGTTTTTGGATTTATTCAATGGTAGGAGCCTAAAAATATAGTGTTAATGACAAATTTAAAGAAAAATTAAATGATTTTCCTGATGAAAAGCAAAATGTTATGGGAGATGTAATAAAAAATCTCATTCCTATACTAAAAAAAATTTCAATCTATGAATCATAGATAACATCCAAAAGAGAATATCAGCTGACAAAATTCTTCATGGGAGGAAATTCACACTATCATTCAATGGTTCCACATACCCTTTATTTTCTGATCAATGGATCAATATCACTAATATGATATTTTCCATTATGTCAATATCAATGAAAGAAAAAGTCACTCCTAACTATCTACCATTTAAAATGTGATGCAGATCAATGGTGGAATCTTATTAACAATATGATAAAAATAGAATAAATTTAATCCATTATGTTAGATGTGATTAAAATATTATTTTTAAATAATTAAATTACTCATAATTTTCATTAGAAATTCAAAATGAATACCTAGAGCTTAAACATAAGGATGAATAATCTATTTATGACTATGAATCAGTGTTTATAGGACAAGAATGGTTCTATAATGGTATTATAATCCCCCATAAAAGTAAATATGACAGATTTATAGGTTTCTATAAACCAAATATCCAAATGGAATTATTTATTAGGTATATTTAATTCTACAATGATATCATTTTATGTTCACTAAATGTTGATATTGATGTTTGAAACCCTCTTGTTTATATTGACTACATAAGGAAAATGCGGTTTCATAGAAAATCAATGATAAGTCACATGGAGAGAATAATTTTATATAAGCTCCTACATTCCAAAATAGCTGGAGGAGCACAATGGTGAGTGATTGAAAGGGAAAATAATGTCTTTCATGTGTGGGAATCCTATCAATAGAGAAAAATAATCTTGAAGTTATATGATTAGAGAGAGATCCCAAAATGATGTACTAATCAATATTTAATGTTTAAAGTATAAGGATTTGGCCATTAGGAGAATCAGTGCCCTTGTACATGGGATAAAATAGATAATAATCCAGAAAACATTTTAGGACAACATGAGGGAAAGATTATGAAATCATAGTGGTTTATGTGAATCAGGATAATTAAGGAACATCCCCCCCCCATAGTAGAGAATTTCAAGTTTGATTTTCTTTGAATAAGCCCTATAAAAATATTATTATTCATCCTTTACAGATATTTCATGTGATTATCTCTCTTTAAATGGATATCTGAATAATAAAATCATATTTTAAATTCTATATGTATAAGGATAAACCTATATTTCCAAGGAAAATGTTTTTTGTATATGACAAAACCTTATTTAAGGAATAAAGGAAGAATTTTATGTTAAAAGGGTTACAAGGTTAAACATTTATAGAAATTTTATGTTGTATATCAGATTATGTTTTAGAGATTAATGTATTTTCTCACTATATATGGATTTATGCATATTGGATAATGTGTGGTAACTATTATTTTGTGATGATAATTAAACATAAATGGAATGAAATATCATTCTACCTCAGGATCAATATGTTCTTCTAGAATGAAAAAATTCAAATTTATTTCCTGAAATATGAGATGAAGTCGGAATAGAGCATGGATCAATCAAAGGGCGTGATTGTTCTTATGAAGAGAATTTAAACCAAGTATGTATATTTAGTTATGTTGATATATAGTAAAACAGTTTGACAACCCTAGGAAAATGCTATTGAAATATATTTATCATAATATAATCGTTTCTATGGAACTGATTGTCTTTTATGTCATCATATATTCTTAATTTTTTGGACCATAACATTCCATTTATCAATCAATTTTTGTTTATAAATGATCTTTATCTCTCTCTGTTATTACTTATGTTTTTCTTCCTTACCCAATCTTCACTACCAACCAATGTTCTCCTAAATAGAGACCTAGTTATGTATTTTATTGGGTAACCATTATGATTTCACCTTTATTTCTTAAAACTTATTTCTATATTTTTATATTATATGGGATTTAAGGAAAGGATATTTCAAGAATTAAATCATTGATAAACCAGATGAATTTTAAGGGATAAATTTATTTTAAAGGTGTAGAATCTAACACCTTGAGTTTTAATGAAACTTTTTAAAAATTATTTATATTTTTTTTATTTAATTTCATACATCACAATATTAATCTATCATTATACAATAAACCAATATAATATTGTTCTACATGTAACAGAAACATGAATTTCATTATACACAACAATAAGTTTCTATGTGAGAGAAATTTATTGTTATAATTATTTAAATGTGATAATTGTAACATTTTAGTTAAACAGAGTAATATTAATAGAAATAACTACATTTTAAATATTATTTATAATATTTCTATATAATTAAAACATATTAAGAATGAAATATTTAATTTTCTGTTATATACTACTTATGATTGAAAATACTATTTTCTTAAAATAACGGCACTTTATATTTTTCTATGAATAGTAATAAAATTCATTATTGACAAGGTGATAATTTTAAAATAAACTGATTTTATTGATATAGAATTCTAAACTTTTATAATGGTGTTTTATTTTTATTTTTCAGAAAAAAAAACATCATTTTAAGATATTTAGTGAAAAATACTGAATTTGAAATCAAAACTTCTTTTTGGTATAATTTATTATGTTTGTAAAAGAATATTTAAATTTTGTTTTATACTATAATTATATCAGTTTAAAATAATTTAATTCAATTTATGTCATTGGAACCAATTTCACCTTGAAATTAGATATAAAAACATTTTAAACTTTGTAACATTTTCACATAAAAATCTCATTGTCTCGACATGTCTGCGAGAAAAATTTTAAATTAATTTCTGAAACCAATAGTATTCATTATTTAGTAAAACATAATTCCATGTTCCTAATTAAAAAAATTTATAAACATAAATATGGTCAGCTAATAATTTTTAAAAAATAATAGTGAAAATAAATATAATAAATTACAGCGATTAAGGGAAAAATATGTTTAAATTGAGGTTTTACAATTACTTAAGTGGTAAAATAACCCAAAAATTGTCGAAAACAAATTAGATTGACATATTTCATCCCATACTCCTATTTTAACAATAATGGAAATTATTAGAGGCACATGATATATGGGAGACCTCTCAATCAGGGTTTTCTTTATATATTTACAAGAATGTCACTTCACTTCCACTATAAAAGTTAACTCACCCCCTCACTTATTAACACCAATAAATAAAAATTTATTGGCCACACCCTCCCCCAATATCCTCACATTATCCTTCCATTAATCATAGAATACTACCTTTTGAATAAATACAACCATGAAAACCCTTTGATACAAACCAAGTGGAGTTACCCATAGAAGAGGTAACTTCCTTCCATAAGATATTTTGTTTTATTTTCATTCTACACACCCTCAAACATTATTATTCCAGGACTATATAATATATTTTTTATATTATATAATAATACATATTTTAATTTGTTGGATTAAACCTATACCTATAAACTATTAGATCAAATGGGAAATTAACATACAGATCGTGTGTATGGTGGACTACTACCTCAAGAAATGATGTCGTTTGTTTATACATTTCCTCCTCTCATGGATGGTTATTAAAATGGATGTATAGTTTTAATATGATATATATGATATTTACGATTTTTTTGTTATTATTTAATTATTATATTCAAAATACATTCTTTTTTCTATTTTGTGGGAATATTATAACATCGGTTGTGGATGTGTGGACTACCCACTACTCAAAAAACTGTTATCCATTCACACTCTAAATTCACTGAATTAAGGATTATTTTAGTAAAATTATATAATATATACGTTATAATAATTATAATATAATTATAAAATATATAAATATATATATATACATCATCTACTTTGTTTTATTCATTACGACAACAAAAAGAAAACAACGTTCAAGTGTATCTACGACATATCATCTACATGAATGGTGTATTACATTAAAATTTATGTCATTTATAAATTATTATAAATAATTATATAATTAATATATATGAACATTATATGATGTTTTTTATTCAATAAATTTTTTAATTAGGATATTATTAAGTGGATCAATAATAACAATGTCAAAACCAATATGAAAAACAAAACCGTTATTAACAAAAACATAACATTGTAATGGAATTCTTAACAAAATGGTAATATAAAGTCATAAAAATGATTTATTCAATGATATATAATTATATAGTTCTATTTTATAATTATAACAAACATTTATTTATTATACATGAGTTTTTTTAAAGGTTAAAGGAATTCAATACTCATGGTTAGGGTTTTCATAACTCACTTTTATTTCTGTGAGACTAATGCATTATTGACCACTCATTTCGATTGTGTGGGGTATGTACTGACCACGAATGTATTATATTGTTATTGTAAATATTTTTATTGGATTTTAATATCCATTTTATGATATTTCATTCATAGGGTTTATGATTCAGAAGTTACCAAATTGGTAATGTAATTTTGTCTCAATCATCCACCTTTGGGATACCTGTCTTATCACACAATTGTACTTTTTAATGGAGTATATTCACATCTCTTTTACATGAAAAATCATTAAAACACTTATTTTATGAAATTTTATGATTCATTAATTTTATTCATTCCATAGTTATATTATTCAATGTTTCCAAATTGGTAACAGTTTATTTCTACAATCTTATCATTTATCAAGATTGTTTATGATTATAATTACATTAAAGAAATTTTATAATCCATAAATTAATAAATATCTTGAATTTTATTCTAATCCTTTTACAAATTATTTCTCCTTTTATTGGTACCATTTTTTTCACACTTTGGTACTTATGATTATAAATAAAGTGGTTTTAATAAAATGTGACTTTAATCCTCTCTTTGGTTAGAAATTTATTTTATTCCCAAAAACATTTTATCAAAAAAATTTCTATAAATATTTTAAAATTTTCTGAAAATAAAATTTTTATCCATATTTTACCTATCTAATAAAAATTATTTTATAAGAATCCAATTATCATTTTCCAATCATCGCAATTTCATAAACATTTTATGGTGAAAAAGGGATGTTCTACATATAAAAATTTACCCACCGAGATGACCGTAATATACATTATGATTTCTTTATTAATTTATAGGGTTATTTTATAAAGAATTTTTTTCATTAATATTCTTTAAATTCGTTATTTTAATGTTTTTTTCAATGAAAAAGGTATTTTTAATGATTTTTTAAAATAAAAATGTATTTCTCAAAAGAAAAATGATATCTTTTAAAGAATTTTTTATAATTAATTTAAAAATATTCTTTATAAGCTTTTCATTGTGGGTTTTAAGGAAACATATTTTCGAAAATGGATTATGATTTTAAATTAAATGATATTTTACTTAATAAATTATTCATGTGATCTTTGAAAATTATTCTCATATAACTTGACATGATTGGAAATAGATTAATCATTACTGGGTATAGGATCCAAAGATACAATTCTTATACTTTATTTGAATTGAATATATTTAATATGGAATGTGTTTATGAATCTAATTTATCTTAAATAGGTTATACAATTATAAAATAATTATGAAACCCACTTCATTTAATGGGTTAATATATGATGAAATCATTATTAAACCTATTTTTTCATTTTATAATATGATGTAATGTGTATTGTACTGATGTCATGTAATGGGTAATGATATAATGTTTATGAAACCCATATCTTTCTAATGGTCATGATATGAATAATGCTTCGTGGAACATGAGTTTATGATTTCATTATGTGATAGGAGGTGTATATATCTCCCTCTAATGAATTCTCTAATTATGGATGACTCATTAGTATATAATTTATATGAGAACCTGATTACATGTTCACAATTTTATGCATGGACCTGGTTTCATTTCCATAATTTTATATGTAAACATGATTACATGATCAAAATGTTATTCATAAGATAAGGCATGAACCTGCTTACATGTTCACAATGTTATGTGTGAACCTGACTACTTATTCACAATTTTATATGTGAAACTATTAACATGTTCCAATTTTAAGGCATAAATCATGTTATATGTTCACAATGTTATGTGTGAACATGGTTTTATGTAAATAAAAAAATGTGAGGGCCTAAATTCATTTCCTAAACCTAATGAGTGATTATTTCTCTATTTACACATGTTCACAATATAATATGTTCATTTTTATTCCACAATACAATATCTTATTAGAATATTAGGCTCTAATGACTCATGTTAGTTTATTTCCATATGATTCATGTCTTATGAATCGCCAATATTTATTCTAGATTCATGTTTATGATCACTTATATATAACATATGATATTAATATGATAAAATCAAGTTATCATAACGTTATGATCATGCTGTACATATATATCTATGATGTTAATCTTTTTTGAGCTTCTGATCTCAACACATTCTTATGTTTCCTTTCCATAGATTATGAAGAATGTTTTTAAGTAGTATTACTAGTGGGGAAGATCATTAAGGGACTTGTTGATGATATTTCACCATGATAGATGATTATATTTCCATGTCTCCAATGTCACTAATAATTTATGGTCTGAATATATACTTTATTAATGTGGTGAATATTCCACTAAAATGATGTAACATCCCTGTATATGATTCTGGGGTCACTATAACAATGGTTAGTGACATTGGAGACATGTAAATATAATCATTTATTTAGTAAAACATTATATATGAAGAGCTTGAAAGACCTATCTATATACATATAAGAATATAATGGATGTTTCCAAAATTCCATTTCAAGGTGAAAGGGGCCAATGTACACCCTTGGCATTCATATTCCACAATAGTTGTTGTTAGAAATTTATCTGGAAACTTTCATGGATGAGTTGGTCCAAATAATTGTATCACAAAACTATATGGGTTGATTTTGAGATATCATGGAGTTTGAATAGTTTATACTAATGACTATATATGGAGTAAAGTATTTGTGCCATACACATTCCCCCCATCTGTGTGAATGTGTGGAAGAGAAAAAATAGCTACTTTTGTGTAATACTCATCCACATATCCAATTTACATATTTATGGACCCATTAAATAACCCTTTATGTTTATCATTTTTTCAAGATTGATTCACGGTGTTCCTATCATGGTTATATGAATATCATAACACACCATGATATTAAAAGTTATATTAATTAAATAATATTACATGTGATATAATGTGGTTTAAATAACACCAAACATAAAAAACATTGATATATTATTAAAATATTATTATTAAAATTTTAAAATTATAACATATATGTTTTAATGGTGGGTGTAGATGGGAGAATGAATATTATGAAATATAGGATGAAATTTTAAAGAATTGTGTTTTTTCGAACATCATTTTTGAGAATAAATTTCAATTTATTTTTACATGCTTGTAAAGGGGTAAAATCATCCTTTCACCCAAGAAGATGATCCCAAATAATATTTCATACCACTAAGTTGGATCCAAAATTGGGTGTTTACCCTAGTACATGAATTATATGGAATCCATGATATTTGAATTTCTGTATAATAATTAACATTTATTATTTAATAAATTAAATATTAAATTGTTCATGTATATTTTTTAGAAAATTTCATTTCAATAGAGAATCAGAGCCGCTAAGTCCAAAATGGGTAATTTTTCCTCACAAAGACATAAAATCAAGTTAAGAAGCAGGGAAAGCTTGGACCCCTTCTTCATTTCGTCATTATATATATTTCCACCTTTTTCATTTCATTCATCTCTTTTCCTCTTTTTCTTCCCACATACCCCCTGGGGGTGATCCTCCTACAATACTCCATCAAGATAGATGGGAGAGGGAGAGATGATTGGGAGAGAGTGAGCTACCACCATGGATCCCACGACGTGCTAGTTTGATGTGCAGAAACTGTGGTACATGGAATCAAAAAAGGATTTAGCGATTTTCACCCCAAAAGTTGGGATGTTTTAATTTATACCTCAAATATCCCTTAAAAACACCATATTTGTTTTTAACACACTATTATGATTTTTTATGGATCATAGTGGCCATATCTATTTTTGGGGTGAAAATGGGTGATTCTAGAGCATTGATGGTTTTCTTTTTTGGAATCCTAGGTTACATGGTGTGTGGTTCAGGGTGACATATTGTGTGTTCTTCAGATTTGTGGAAGATGATGTTTTGCCGAGTACACACCATGTAATAGTACTCAACCATGTTTCCAAGTACTGGTGTTTCCTACCCTTCAAAGGCTACATGGCCATGTAGAGTAATTATCTAGACCCATTCTAAGTAGCTCTACATGTAAAAGTATATGACTCTGAAATGTATAAGACCAGGCTGGCCAAGGGACATTGGCATGTACCTTGTGTTGTGTACACACCTTTCACCCACATTACATGTTGTGTACAAGGGGTGTTTACACTCCCATTACTATGTGATTACATGCCATTTTTTCCTTTTGGGAGCACATGATGTCTACTAAGGGTGACATGCCATGTACTGACCCTTTTCAACCCTTTAAGGTTTTATCATGTCTTTTTACTCAAAGTACATATATACCCAATATTAGTCAAGTATGAGTATTTTTCAATGTGGATCATGATGGTGAAACATGTGGTAGGATCTAAGGACTTTAATAGCTATTTTGGGTATTCCACCCAAATGAAGAGGTTCTTCCACTAGTAATTGAATTCAGTTATCTCCTATGATAGACTAAATGTGAGAATGATTTTTGGGCGTTTGGACCACCCTATTTGAGAACTATATCAGATATTACCCATTAAATTATTCTTTTTATAGGTCCCTTTATTGATTTCATTTCCAGACGTCTCCCTTTCTAGATGTTCCCTTCTGGACTAATTGGTCATGAAAACAGTTTTTTATGAGGTTCCCCTAAGAGATTTGATTTCATAAAATATGATCAAGGGAGCCCCTTGTAATATCCCTATACCTATGTAACATTTTTAGGATACCTTGTAGGATTCATCCATTTTCTTACCATTTGAGGATCCTACATGGCATTCAAACAATACCTTTTCTAGAAAGATCATGAATAGGATACCTTCGCTTGTGTTTAGACCTTGAGGATCCCAAGTCGGTTGTCTCTCAAAGTTTTGACTTGAGAAACACAAAAGGTTCCACATTGTTTGACCGAACATGAGTTGTATGTTGTGTTTGGGTAGAGATGGTAGTAGGTGTCACCTTAGAAACTATGTTGTACATGTAATCCCCTGTTACAATATTGTTCGGTGATTGTGTTAATCCACACTTGATATTTTTTTATAATTCACATTTTTATTGTTGATGTAGTGGCGTTTACTAGAGGCACATCCAGGTTGGGGTTATTGAGCCTAATGCGAGGTCTCTTTATTTCTTTTTTGGATGGTCATATGTTTTTCCTGGGACCGTTATTGCTTATTGGGATACTCAGATTTTCTTTCTTGGGTTTTGAATTCTTAGTCTAGCTATTTATGATAATTATATTCATACCCATAGGTACAGTACAGGATATGGTTATTGAGAATGGATGTATATGTGTTCATTTTTATATTGTTGGGATGTCTAGTTGTGTTTCTTGGAATCCGGATAATAATCATTACAATATGTATATAGGATTTCTTGGACATTTCTATCTCATTGGATCAAGATGAATTATATGACCTGAGTGATTCTTGGATTCCCATTGTATTAATTCCATGTAAAAACATAGTGGGTTGATGATTATCCCTACATGAATGATACATGTATTTCCTTTTGTATAAAATCCTTGGACAATCTCATAGGCTATTTTTCTATATAGATTCAATGGATGTTGCTCCTTGGATCTAAACATGGTTATTAATGCTTAATATTGAGGTTGATATTTTTTTTGATTTATTTGAATTCATTAGTCCATCCCCCCCCCCCCCCGAAGTTATTTTTTTCATGGACTCATGTAGAACTTGTTCAATACAAAGTTTGCAAGGCCTCCAACTAGTTCCTTTTTCGAGTTTCTATAGAGATGATCCTATGACTCGATGAGGGTTCTATGGTCATTGATAACATGGATCCACCACTTCAAGTTCTAAAACTAGATTATATTTTCTGGACATGATGGATGTTATTGTTATGATTACATGGAATAGGTCGATGAGGATTCCATTGCATTTATACTTTGGATCTTCCCCTTTAGGTATGACATGTGATTATAAATGTATATGATTTTATGGTGATTCCAGGTGAAGGGATTTTGGATCCGATATGAGATATTAGGGATGTATATGATTTTCTTCTTCAGTAATTCACCTGTTTTGTCGATGTCATGCTCTACTATTGATATCTGGATCTTGGGAAATGGAATGAGCCTAGGGATGGAATTTGACAATTTGAAATAAAAAAAGAAAGAGGTATCCCATGCATCATATTTTTCACCTAGGATTTACATCATATAGGCCCACTAGAGTGCGATTTTACTATAAAATGGGTCTTACATTGTTGATACTACTTAATAATATATATATATATATATATCCTTCTGTTGAATGATTTTTTGGATCCACATTGAGGCATTTTTAGGGAGTATACTGGCTCAATCAGGATACATAGGATGTGAAGTGACCCTGGTATCTTGATATGGAAGATGATTCCATTATGTTGTTACCTTTTATTGTGGTGTTTCTCAAGTCATCGTTATCTAGTTAGATCACTGAGTATGATATCTTCGGATACCAGAACTTTTCTTGGGAACTGGACCTCTATGTGGTATTTCTGTATATACATTCCTAATGAGTGTAAGTTCATTTTATATTCTACAATGGTATTGTGACCACCATGGAGTAGATCCTTCTAAGGAATCTCAGTAAGGATTTATCCCTTGTAATAAATGTTAATAGTTTTTACCCTCATAGTTTGTTGTGATTTTTACTTTCTTTTTAGAGGTTTTATATTTTGGGCTAGGTGGTTTTACCTTGTGACATAGTTTTCATTCTTTTTATGTAGGGCTATGTGGGGAACCTAAATGAATTTAATTTTCACTTAAACCTTGTAGATAGATGTATATTTTGTTGGTGTTTATCCAATATGAGTCATTATCCCATGTTTCCAGATGAACTTTTAGTAAATGAGCATAGTTTTACACTAATTTTGGGATTAATGCATAGTAGGTTCTCATGTTTTTTGTTATGGGCATGTTGATTCATTCTGATTTTTAGATTCACATTTGGTGATTATTTTTCAAGATTGACTTTGATGTGAAGGAATGTTCGGGTTCCATACATGGTCAAATATGGTTTTTAATAATTCTAATATAGTCAGAGAGCTGGCAGATATTCATGACAATTACGACACCAGTTGACATCAGTCATTGAATATATAATTTCACAAATGAGGTCCCAAATCATGAAGAGGAGATCCAAGGGATAATATGGAATAATGGAATTTACATTCTATATTGAATTTTCCTAATAAAATTTTAATGGATGACTCACAAGAATACAAGGAGGTTGATAAGGATGCATGCTAATTGCATGTCATATAGTTTGAATCTAAATCATTGAGTGGTCAGGTGAGAGCCAAGGACTGATGTTACATGACATTCCATGTGCATGGTTCCTGAAATATTTGTTGGAATGTCCCTATATGGTTGAGGTGACTTTGGGTAAATTTTGTTTAACATTATATGGCTGATTGAGGGATGAATCATGGGCATGTTTTGACTATATATAAGCATGTCTTGGAGGAAGTTGTACACTCCCGTTGTGAAATCGTAGTGTAATCATGTTAGAGATGATCCTGATCTATCTTTATTAATCCTTAGTATATTGAGAGATCTTCATACCTATGGAAAGATCACTTTATTTCTAAATATCATCCATCGCTAATTGAAACAAGTTGATGTTTTTCTAGAGGCGGTTGTATGGTAATACATATAGTGGGGAGTGCACCTTTGTCCATTTTAGGGTGGTTTCCCTCTGTTTTTAGGAACATTGGCACATTATTTTGGATATTGAGCATCAGTATTTCTTGTGAGATGACTATAACAGTATTACTATGGTGTGGAGTTCCATATATATAAGGACCCATCCTTAAGGCATTACATAATCTTTAAATTTAATCAATAAATTATATTCTATCTCACTGATGATCATTAAGGTTTTAGAGTTTTAGAAATTTAGGACACAATACATACATAACAACCCATATTTGAATAGAGTGGATACTACCAAAATTGTATCCATTTACTTAAAAATATGAAACATTTAAAATAAAACATTATTTCATTTATAAAGATTCAAAATTTTAAATTTGTCATTAATATTTCTCTTACACATCCTTATAACATATGAAAAACATTTAAAAACATGGGATGAGCACACAATTCAACCTAATGTATATAAAGAAAAAATCATTAGTCAAGTGATAACATAAAAACCAATAAAAACCATTTAATAAAAACACTTTAGCATGTATAGAAATAGAAAGTTGTTTCCTTGGGACATATTTACCATATCACTCTATCATTCACCCTTTCACATGGAATAACAATTCGGTTAACTTTTATCTCCGGAGTACCTATTGCATTGAAGAACTATAATGGGGCTCACTCTTCATATCATGAGCTATAATGGGTTCAACCCCACATATCATGATATATAATGGGGATCAACGCATAATATATTATGATATAATGGGATCAAACCAACATAATAAATATCCATGGAACATATCGTGAATAAAATCCTTGATAACTCATTTAATCTCATGTGCAAAACTCAGTGACCTATATTCATAAAAATATAAATATAAAAGACATGCACATAATAATGAAATAATATTACTTTTCAAAAATAATTATTAAAATACATAAATTTTTCACTACATAAATTATGTTTCATGAAAGGGGGATATATCACTCATACCATATATATATATATATATAAATAGCCCTTTTCAATTTTCACAAAAGATACATTTAAAAGTATTTCAAAAGAAATCCCCTTACTTAAAAAAGGAAAAAGACCCATTTTTGAAACACATAAGTGAAATTAAAATAATAATAACCACATATATATATATATTCATAAAATCCATTTTTAATAAATAGGCATAAAATTGAAAAGTTTATAAGGGCATATCTTTAAAACTTTTAAAATAGTGTTTTAGTTATGGTGACCCTTGTCTCAGGTTATAATTCTATCAAATGTGTTCAAAACACATGTATAATGGTTTTAATAGTGTTATTAAAATATTCTAGAACTATAATTATTTTTATGTTATAATATTATAACATTTTCCACCCATTTGATAACAATATTTTGTTATTTTCATTCATTCAGGTCTGTTCTTTTCATGGTTTCCACGGTCAGTTTATTTATGGTATTCATTTTCAAAATGAAATAATAAATAAAAAGTGATAATATATATATATATATATATATTAGTCATTTTAAACAATTACATTTCAATTTAAACATCCCATGATTTTGGTAAAAAGAAAGCAAAATATCGTTGTCCCTGATGGTGGTGAATTAATGCACCATGGATGATGATTTCAATATTTATGAAATAAAGCAGAAAATGAGAGATTTTATGATGAATATACAATAAACAAAAAAACTAGTATATATGTGATATTTTATTTTCCATATAACATTGAATAATATGTGGGATATGTTAAAAATGAAAAATAATATAAAATAGAAGAAAAGAAATGTTATATGATGAAAATTCAACCCTTGGTAAATATTTATGGCTCTTAGATGAGGTCTTTTTTTGTTACTATAAACTCAATAACGTGGCCAGAGATGACGAGGATGGAATCTGGGAGAGTTTATCTATGAAATAAGGCCTATGGTGATAAAAACTTGGGAAGGAGGGAGCCTCCTTTTATAATTGAGGTCTGGGGCAACATTATAAATATTCAAATTAGTAAAATATAATGAATTTATAATAGGGGTTAAGACATAAAATATGGATAAAAATAATTGGATATAACAATGAATACCAAATACTTTCATTTTTGTGATTTTTCAATAATTTGTTTAATTTTAAATAATATAAAAAAATTATGCATGGAAAATAATGTTGACAAATTAAAAACTATTCTAAATCTTGACATTAAACACATTAATTGTTTTTCCAATTAAAATTAAATTATTTATTATATATTATAATTTTTATAATTACATATTGAAACTGTGAATTGACATAAATAGATTAAATTATATTAATTTTACTATATTTATAATCAATAATTGTGTTTATACATTAATTTTCTATTTTCATAATCATTGTTATTCAAGCCATTGAGGTAATTGTTTAATACATATATAATTAAAATAACATTCTATAAAAATTATAATTTATTATCTTCCTAAATAATATTCTCCAATAAAAAAATATCTGGAAAACCTTATATTATAATATTATACTAATAGATAGTTATAGTGTGAACATTTTGTCCTTCTTTTTAAGAAAATACCTTTAAAGGACTAATGTGACCTATGTTGGTCCATAATGTCCCAAATTCGAATCAAAACAAGATAATTGTAGTTATTTAAAAATATAAAAATGTTTATCTGCCATTTATTGCATTTATTTATTCTTATAATTTTAGTAATAATCATTTTATTTATTTCTCTTATTCTGGTAGTTTCACTGCATCAGCATTTCATATCCATTATTGTTAATTATATTATAAATTAAAGTTAAAAATAAATTAAAGTAATAAGAAAGTTATTTATTCTTAATATAAAATCATATATTAATTCATTATTTATATTCACTCATATATATATCAAAAAAACATCTTAAATTTTTTATTTTGTCTTTTCTTCCACTATGCAAGCATTGCACCAACATTTGGATAAGATTATTGAGATATATAAATATCATTATAAATTATTAGCCAAAAAATCAATAATACATAATAGTTAAAAAATTAGTGTTGAAGAAAATTTGTAGCACCCAATTATTATTTATTAAGAACCAGATTTGATAGTGCCAATGATGCGCAGGCACTATGTCGGCACTGATAATAATTTTTATACTTATCATGAATATAATATAATATGCCTGTTACATGTTATCTATTCACATAATTACTATTAAAATATAATTAATTAATTATTCACCAAATTTATTAAATTTTAAATCAAAATTGTGTCTTCATGACATTATAAAAAAATATTGTATTTTAAAAACCATTTTTTACTATTCATTGAAGATTAATATTTTACATAAAAATCACAAAATATTATACTATGATAATTTCAATATGCTGAATTAGAAAATGAGTTTTTTCATAATAAAATTATATAATTAAAAATATGATATTTTGATAAACAACCATATAATAAACTATATGTTTTAAGAATTAATATTAACATCAAAAATAGTAATAATTATAAAATAAATTGATATAATAAATACACTGGTTGTAAAATTCTACCTCCATTTTGAAATTATATCCTTGAAATTTTTATTTACTTTTTAATGAAATGAAGATGCATTTCCCTTATATCATTTTTTTATTCCCATGTAGCTTATTCTACCATGTGTTTTTCCAAAAAACTGTAACTTTGTAAATTTACACTTTCTGCAAAACATACTCTCTGTAATCAAGATTTTGAACTAGTTTCTTTTCATAAGAATGGTTCTATTCTAGATGATCTAATTTTGGGATTATAATTTTAGTGGAATCTAAATCATACATTCTATCCATCGAAACATGAAAAAAATTGTGTAGGTGAGAGAAGATCAGAGGCAATGCTACTTGGTAGGCAATTGTTCCAACTTTTTCCAAAATTTCAAAAGGCCCAATGAACCATGGATATAATGTTACTTTCATTCCCAAATGAATAACACATTTCCATTGATGGATTTAAAGGAAAAATGATCACAAACCTCAAATTTATGGACTTTCCCCTTATTATCGGAATATCATTTCTGCATACTCTAGTTTCCATCATGTGTCGTAAAATAAAATAATCATTTGTTGCCAAATCCTAAACTAATTCAGGTCCCATCAACAAAAATTACCCAATATATACCCTAAATTCTTGTGTTTGACACCAATTTCTATATTATTTTTCATAAGGACCCATTTATATACTGAAATATTAAATTATTATCAAATGATTACTCAAATAAAGAAATATTTTGATCCAAATTTCCCTATTAATCTATTGAACAAGATGATATATTTTCCTCCAACTTTTGAATTTTTCTTTCTAAGCACCCATCTAATTGATTATGAAAACATTTACTAATATTTAATTTGGTTCCCAATACATTTGATGACCTTTCCATAAGATAGAAGGGAATATGGGATGGCGATCTGATATAATGGATAGAGTAAATACATGAAACCTATAAATTTATTTGTGGTATAGTTGACAAATATAATATAGAGACTGTGTGTCTCGAATAGGAAGGAAATGATAAAATTTAATCAATTTATGAACAATAACCCAGATTTAATTTTTACCACAGGATGTCATTGGTAGTCCCAACATGAAGTACATTTATATATTTTCTCACTTCCAATCTGGCACTGAAAAAATGGCAAAGCATCCCCTTTGTAAAATTATTCTATACTATATCTTATTTCCATGTCAAATATTTTAAGGAAAAATCTCCAATATCACTTTCCATTCCATCACACCAGTAATACTCCAAAATATCCCAATATTTTTAATTATTTAAAGATATACTAAAAAATATGAACTATGAGATTTACGCAAAAACTCTTTGTTCAACTTTAAATCACATGGAATGAATAATATCTTCACAAACCTAAAAAACATTACTAAAATTAAATTGAGTAAAAAAATCTTTCATAACAAGTTTGACCTTTATTGCACCTCACGGTCTTCCTTCTATGCTTTTTTAATTATGTCTGATAGATAGGATTTCAGTGACACCTAAAACAACATAGATTTATTTTCTGCAAAAAAAACTTCCAAAAAAAATTATCAAATCACTCACCAATAGGTCATATTTCAAACCTATCTAGGTTAATTTAACATTATATTTTTACCTCAAAGCATTAGTAACTCTCAAGTATATGGTGTAAATGTATCATGAAATCATAATCTTTGATTAGTTCAAGCCATCTTCTATGCCTCGTGTTCAATTATTTGTGAGTAAATTAATAATTCAATCTTCTATAGTCATTCTATATATCAAAATTTATTCCATACCAATGATGCCTCTAAATTTTTAATGAAAAATAGCTGCAGCTAGCTCCAAATCATGTGTCGGGTAATTTAACTCACGATGATTCTAATTATGTGAATCATACAAAATTACATATTAATTCTACATCATAACATAACCATGTCCCTTGAAAGAAGAACCTTTATAGATGAAAAATTCACCACTTCAAGATAGTAGGGGTAGAAATGCAAAATTATCATATCATCCTATAATTTCCCCAAAAATCATCACATTATATTTTCTAAATAAATTTAAATCATTTTCGTGTTAACTTATTTTGTGGGATAGATAACCATGAAAATATGTCAAAAAACCTCCTGTAATTTTGTTCCAAACCATGAAAATGGAGAATCTTGTATATATTTGTGGGTTATAGACAATCCTCATAATCACTTTTTTAGTACAATCAGTAGTTATGTGACCTTTAGAAACTATGTGACCAAGGAAACAATGTTGTTGAAACCAAAATTCACATTTATTGAAATTTACATATAGTTTTTCCTTTTTATGGTATTAAAAACAACCCATAGGAGTCTTTCATGATCCAATTTACTTTTATAATATTCCAAAATGTAATCAATAATCAAAACCAAAAACATATCCATGAACTCATGAAATATTATATTCATAATATCCATGAATATAGTAGGTACATTAGATAACCCAAATGAAATAACAAAAAATTCATAATTCTCATATGTTGTATAGAACATTGTCTTTAGAATGACTAATTCTGTTATATTCAACTGATTGTATCCCAACCATAGATCAAACATAGAAAAATATTGTACTCCCTATAGCAGATAAAAAACCATTGATATGAGGAAAATGATATTTTTTTATTACTGGTGTTATTAATGGATTTATACTCAATGTAAATACTTATTGAACCATTATTATTTTTAACAAACAAGATTGGATCACCCCATAGTGAGGTGTTGGTCAGATAAAGCCCTTATCTAAAAATTCATGCCGCTTTTTTTTCAACTGTAAAAGTTATATTTGAAGCATTTGATAAGGTGGTTTAGAAATTATCCTACCATCATATACAAAGTCAATAGTAAAATCAACCATTCGATCAGTAATAATACCAGTAATTAATCAGGAAATACATCAATATACTCATGTACCACCAAAACAACAATAATATGAATAGTTCCATTTTGTCAACAATGTATTCAACCTAACTTTTATTCCCATATTTTTATTTATTATTAACATACTAATATTTTATCAATGTTATGGATTTATTCCTGTACAAAAAATGATACTCTATCTAAAAAAACCTCTTTTCCCTACAATGTACCTTAGCTTGATGAAATTAAATCTAGTCCTTATCCATAATAACATAGAACTCCAGTTGATGTCAAAAAAAAAGGTTTTTCAGTAAACATTTTTGACAACAAAATATGTGAATATTATTATAACTTTTTTTTCCTCAATATTTTCACTATGTTTTTTTACCACGAGTTATGGATTCATTTGACAAGGCATAATTTCCAATTTAGCAAAAAAATATCTTAGAAATGGAGGAATGTGTAGAACCAGAATCAAACAACATATTGGAAAAAATATATAAAACCTGAAATTTATTTGATACCACCTCATTTTATGGAAATAAATCTGTTGAAGGGGTTGAAAGAAAATTTCCAAACCCTTCCACTTCCAATCATTCAAATTTCCTACATGGGTGACTAGCTTCAGACTCACATTAGAAAAATGATCCAATTCCTTAAAGTTAAATCATCTCACCATCAGTTTGTCATTAATTTTTGGATCATTTTACTTTTACTCATCAGTCATGATCCCAAACATTCCACATCAGTTTCATTTCCCAAAATCTATAATATATTATCCAGGATTATTTTAACCACACTTATCACAATAAGTGAAATTTATTTTCTTACATCCATATTTCTTTTATGAATTCTTACCAAATTCCAACAAACATGACCAAATATTTATATTTTCATAATAGTGTACATACATGTCAAAAAAATCCATATCAACTTCTTCAACACAAAGAACATGTTTTTGAAATATTTTTAATTCTTGTGATGCCAATTATCATTGGAAAAATTATTTCAGACTAGAGTAATAAATATTAATTTTACTATCAAAGTCTCAATTAATATCTAGTATGTACCTAGATAGACTTGTAAAGTTGTCTTCATACTCTACAACAAAATCATTATCTTTCAACATTAGATTCTTGAATTTTTTCACCATTCTGTGTTGAAAATTTTTAAGAAATTATTTTTCTACCAAAATACTCATAATATCATCTTACTCTAGACTTTCATGATCATATCATTACCCCATATTATTTACTAGAGACCACCATTGATTTGATTAACTTTCCAAACAATAAATGTCTAGTATTACCATTTGGTGTTCCGAACATCACATGAAATCAAATAACTTTTCTAGTTAATTGTTTCATCTATTTTCTATCACTAGACCTATGGTTCCACTAAATGATGGAGGATGTTGCCTCTAAAAATTCTCCACAAAATACATGTTTCTTTGTGGTATCTCTGGTTCCTCTCTAGCATGGATACCACCACCATTTATATCCCAATTCAATCTAGAAATTACTGTAAAAAACATATCTATTCTAATTCCCACCATTCAAGTCTACAGATTCGGAAGGATAAAAATCTGTCACTGCCTTTCGACGTCATCTTCCCTAATTCATCTATGGAAAACTATTTTGAAAAGGCATATACTATATGTGGATACAAAAACAGCCTAACAGATGGCTTCCGCTTCCTGTCTCGGGAATGCGCCCCCCCCCCCCCCCCCCCCGTTTTTGAATCTATTTTGACCATTACTCATCTGGCGCCCTACTTCGCTACGTCGGCAGTCCATCCGGTGGTGGATGGTCCTGGCGATGCTCATCCCGTTTTTGAATCTATTTTGACCATTACTCATCTGGCGCCCTACTTCGCTACGTCGGCACTCCATCCGGTGGTGGATGGTCCTGGCGATGCTCATCTAGATGATGTTTCTTCTTCTGGCAGGGGGTCGGGCCCTGGGCTCCCTCCCCTAGACGCTGGACTGGCACCCTATTCCTTCAAGGAGAAGCTTTTCGGGAAGGATACAGGCGTGATGGATCTGGGGTTTCCGGCGATATCCCCTTTTTCGCACGCTGTTGTGTGGGAGGGTGATCAGATCTCGCAGTCGGCTCCTGTGTCGGCTTTCAATGAGGCTATTTCTAGTCTTAAATGGACTCTAGTGGTGCGTTTTGGTCCAGATAAACAGTCTCTATCGGCTTTCTAGTCCTTAGTGGCCTCCTGGGGTATACGGGATGAGGTGAGCGTCCCTGTTCTTCATAGAGTTTCCTTCTATCTCAATTTTCTATCATAGGAGGACTTCGTGAAGGCTTGGTGCTAGGCCATGGGTCGTTGGTGCTTCATTCTGTCCCACTGGTCGATTGAGGCTCATCAGGGCAAGGAAGGTCCCCGGGCGGCGTTTTGGTTAGGGATCCCTGGACTTCCTATACCTCTTCAGAACCTGACCTCCCTGAAGGTGATGGGGGATTCTCTATGGGGTTTTCTGTGCTCGGATTCTCTTACGTATAGGGGTGAGGAGATCTTAGATCCATGGTTATGCATTAAGATGGACTTATCTCTTCCTGTCCCGGTTTCGTTGTTGGTGCAGGTTCCAGATTCTGTGTCTTGGAATCAGGACCTAATGTTCCCAGTGTTCCTACGGTACTGTTCATCTTGTCTTCTTCAAGGGAATTGAGCCCTCTTGTGCATGCGTGGTAGGCGAATGGCCCGATCATCTTCTGTTCAGCCTCCCTCTAGCAAAGGTTCTTCAGGCTCTCATATAGAGGATCCAATCAGGCCCATCTCTTCTTCTAAGGAGTCAGAGGTGCCTTCGGTTTTTGGGGATGCTAGGGAGTGCAGGCCGGAGTCCTCTTTCTTACTTCCGGTTGATGATGATGATGGGTTGATTTTGACATGCGTCAGTGCAGGGGTTGCTGATCCTTTTTGTCTCAATGGGTCTTCTGAAAATAGATCCTCTTTTATTTTCACCCCTGAGGCCTTCAAAGTATGGATGGAAGGCCTTTTATCCTCCCTACCGAATCGGATGGTGTTTGATGTTCACGGTCTCCCCCCGCTTCCAGTTTGGAGAAGAAGGGGGGTGGGAAAGGTGGTGAAGGTTTGGGGGGCTAGCCCTTCGGAGTCTTTGCTTTTTTCTTCTTCTCTTAGAGTTGGTTTGGGTTTTGGGGGGCAATGGGTCAAGGAAGAGGAGGTTTCACTATATTTTTCCCCTTCCAATAGGTTTAAAGGGAAATGTAGCTTGTCTGAGACAGCTGGTACTTCAGGTACTTCTGTGATCAGCCCGGGGGTGACCACATGAGCACAGTGGAGGTTGCATAGGGAGGCTTTTTCTCCTATCAGGAAGGGGACCACATCACCCGTGGTCAATATCGAGCCAAGCAGTTTTTAATGTTGTCCATCCTCATTTGGAATCCTCATGACCTCAGGGCTCGAGTGAAGTCTGATTTTATTACCTCAGAAGTAAAGAATAATTATATTTTTATGGTTGCGATTCTGGAGCATAAATAGAAACCTGGGAAGATAAATTCCTTTGCACGTAAACTTTGCATGCAGGGGTTCATGCCCGCTGATCCAGTTAACAAACACATATGGCTCTTTTGGAAGGACTGTTAAGTGGATCTGGTTATCTCGGGAGACCAGTTTATCACTTTGAAGGTGAGGAGGGGGCCAGTGTGTTTCTTTTTCTCTTGTGTGTATGGAAGCTGCAATCTCCAGGAATTTAGGTCTTTCTGGAGTGGTCTTGGGACCTTTGATACCATGGGCATACCATGTATCATTGCGGGAGATTTCAAAACGGTTCTCGAACCCAAGGAGAAAAAGGTAAGAGGTGCGTTTCCTCGAAGAGCTAGCTTGGAGTTTTCTCAGTTCATGGCGGATAAAGGTTTTATGGATTTGGGGTACACGAGAGATAGTTTCACCTGGTGTAATAACCAAGCCGGAAGACAAATATGCTGGAGTAGGATCGACCGATGTCTGGTTGACAACAACATGATATGCATGTTCTCAAATGCTTCGGTGATGCACTTGGTCTGTGGTTTATCCAATCATTCCCCGATTTTAGTTGCTTTGTCCCCCAGACACGATCATCAAGAGTCTTTCTGCTTCAACCCCCGGTGGGATCAAAGGAATGGTTATATCCTGTAAGTGGAGGAGTCCTGGAAGGAGCCTGTATAGGGGCACACATGGGTGGGTATTCACAACAATCTTAGGAGTTTGAAATAGGGGTTGATGACTTGGGTTCGGGAGCTGCCTTCTTTTGATCAAAGCCTGGAAGTTCTTTGTCAAAGCATTGAAGGTTTGGAGTTGAGCCTAGAGGAGGAATGGGATGGACTGATTTTTGAGGATCATGTGGTGAAAAAGGAATATTGGGCAGTGGAGCTCCTAAAATAGGAAAGGTTGGCTCGGGATCATTCTCGGGTGAGGTGGCTTCATGTGGGGGATCGAAACACGGCTTACTTCCATGCATGCATCATAGAGTGTAAATGCATCTCCCTTCAGAACCTCCTGTTGAATGACGGCTCTTATTCGAATGATTGGGATAAGGTGGGGGGGGAGGCGGCCTCGTTCTATAAAGATCTTCTTGCAGGGCCTAATCCGGGGATGATCTCCTGGCATCCTAGTGGGCATAGTGCTATGTGGGATGTCATTCCGGAGCGGGATTCATTGGTGGACAACAAGGTTCTTGATGTTATTCCTAAAGAGGGGGAGATCATTGAGGCCATGCAGCACCTCAACCCGGACAGTGTTCCCGGTCCTGATAGTTTCCCAGGGTCCTTTTACAAAGGGATATGGGGAGTAGTTAAAGATGATATAATTGGTGCGATTCAGGATTTTTTCAGGGGTGGAAGTATCCCAAGGGTGGATAGTATGACTACTTTGGTACTCTTACCCATGGTAAGTAATCCTTCCTCTTGGTCTCATTTCAGGCCGGCGAGCTTATGCAATTTCCCTTATAAGATTATAGTGACCATCATAAATCAAAGTCTGGCCAAGTTTCTTCAGGGTTGGATTAGTCCTGAGCAACATGGGTTTGTGAAAGGGCGTTTGATTTAAGGAGCGATAGCGCTTGCTCAGGAGTTGATTCATGATATTTAGATGAAAACTCATGGGTCAAATTTGGTAATCAAGGTGGATATGAACAAGGCTTATGATAGGCTGTAGTGGAGCTTTATTAATAAATTTATCTATTGTATTGGTTTATCGGACAAGGTGGTGGATCTCATTTTCAGGTGTATTAGCTCACCTTGGATGGTGGTGGATTTCATGGAGAGGGTTCATGGATTTTTTAAGTCTACTAGAGGCCTGCGACAAGGAGACCCCCTATCTCCCACCATCTTCATCCTAGCACAAGATTCCCCCAGCAGTCTAATAAACACCGGCTTAAATCAGGGGAGGATACATCCATTCAAAAAGAGAATGAAGGCCCCATTTGTCTCCCACCTAATGTTTGTAGACGACACCATTGTTTTTTTCAATGGAGGGAGGGACTCAGTGAGAGGTATCATGAACATACTGAAGTTGTATTTTCACTGGAGTGGTCAGATCTTAAGCGCCTCCAAGAGCAATTTCTTTGTCACAAAACAAAGCTCTGTCAATCGGGTGGATTTTCTAGGTAGGCGGCTGGGCATGCAACGTGGGGATCTGCCTATGGAGTACTTGGGCACTCCGCTTTCCTCTTGGAGACTACGGGTACTTGACTTTGATAATATTGTGCGCAAAATATTGAACAGTGTATTGCTCTAGAAAAACTAGTATCTATCCTTTGGAGGTCGGATAGCTCTGGTTAATAGCGTCCTTTCCCCCATCCCCATGCATGGGATGGCGGCCTCCAATGTTCCTCAAGGCGTTGTTAAAGCTGTTGATAGGAACCTGTTTAACTTCATTTGGGATGCTAGGGCGGAGGGTAAGAGGCACTGGGTATCGTGGGTTAATATGGCGAGAACAGTGGAGGAGGGAGGGGTCAGTGTTCGAAGCCTGCACAACTCGATCAGATGCATGCATGCTAAGCTGGCGTGGGAAGTGTTAGAGGAGTTCACGCTTTGGGGGAAGTCCATGTCTATGTTTGGTGGAGAGAATAAGGTTGATGCTAATGGATACAGGTCTCCATTGTGGGTGAAGATCTATCCTATGGTTCAACGGCTACTTCCGTATGCCCGATGGATTGTTGGGACAGGGGATTTGCTTTTCTGGCATAAGAACTGGGATGGTGTAATGTTGGTCTTCCCAGGGTGCCCTGCTACTCTGACCACGGTGAAGGAGGCTATGATGCATCCAATGTTTACTGAGGCGGTGCTAAGCCCGGAACAATAGGGTCTCCTTGGTTCCATCTACCAGATTTTTGGTCCCGATCTGTGTATGTTTTCTCCTTCAACCTCGGGTGTCTTATCCACCAAGGAGTTTCGAAGGTGGGATGAATTGCAAAGGCCTAATGAGGAGTGGAATAATGAGGTGTGGTGTCGATATGTTCCTGTAAAATATAACTTTCTCCTCTGGAGAATTAGGAGGAATGCGGTGGCTACAGATGAGAATATCAGAAAGCATGGCATGATTTTTCCATCAGCTTGTCACTGCTGCAAAAGCAGGAAGGAGGAAAGTGTGATTCACATGTTCTTGGAAGGGGATAGGGATTTTGAGTTGTGGAGGTATTTCGAAGGCTCTGCTTCTAGATTGTCATGACAGTGGTATGTCTCCCCCTTTTTGAAGGAATGGTTTAGGGGATCTAATGGCCGGGTGAAGGAGTGCAGGGCTAGAGCGGGGATTCAGAGTGCAGGTTGTTGGTGCTTGTGTAATGATAGGAACCATGTGAGGTTAGTGGGGTTAGGGGCATCGGCCAGAGCCATTATCGCGAAGATGAGGTTTCTGATCCTGGACTAGATGTCTGTGCATAGGGAATGGAGGGATGCTGATTTGTTTGGTAGGCTTTAGGTAAGGGGACCTCAGCTTCCTTCTTCCAATGTGGAGGCGCGGGGGAGTTGGGATTCATGGAATCCCCCTGGTTCTGGATTCAAGCTGAACACGGATGGCTCGTGCAAGGCTGGGGTTATGAAAAGTGGTGGAGTGGTTCGAAATTCTCATGGGGATGTGAGGTTGGCCTTCTCTGCTTGTCTGGGCATGGGTAATCCTATTCTGGCGGAGGTGCTGGCCATGCTCACGGGGCTGGGTTTGTGTGCTCAGGAGGGTGTATATATATCACAGGTTGAGACAGACTCCATTATCCTTCATGATTCTCCGATGGGAAAGTGTGGTGTGCGGTGGTCCATATCGTACACTGTAAGGTAGTGTAGAAATCTGATCCGGGATTCCATTCATATTTCCCACATTCGACGGGGGGGCAACAAAGTGGCGGATCAATTGGCTTCCTTATCGGTTTAGCCGGTGGGGTTCTCCTGACTTATTCCTCCTAGTATCTTGAAACCAGAGACGGTGAACATAATTAGAGGGGATTCCCTCGAATTACATTATTTTAGACCCCCTTAGTTTGGGAGCGTTTTGTGTATGCTTTTGGCCTCTCTCTTAATAAAAAAATATATCTTGTAAGGATGGATATACTATATGTCATAACATGGTAATATATAAATTTTATATCATTTCAAATCATCCATAATGTTGAAATCAATTATAGTATACTATTAGTGTCATCCCAACCGCTGAAGTTATCTAAAAAATCCCTTGAAACTAACTATATGGTTCCAGCCTTAAAATATTACATAATCTTGAATTTAATTCAATAAAATACAATATTTCACATTTAGGATCCATTAATTTTTATATTATTAGAATATTAGAACATATTACATACATAACATGCCATGTTTATAAAAATTTTATGCTACTAAAATGGTATCTATTTATTCCAAAATATATATCTTTTAAAATAAAACATGATTTCAATAAATAATATCAACTACATTTAACATGACTTCATTCTTTCCCTAACACATCCTTATACCCTATGAAAAACATTTAAAAATATAGGATGAGCCCAAAAATCACAATAAAAGATATTTTTTAAAAGATGATACCATGCTCCAAAGACCAAAGCACTAAGATAAATAAAGATAAAGCATACACAAGTCCAAAAGAAAGAATTTTTTATAATCATTCTGATGAAGAGTGGTGAATTAATATAGAAGGATCTCTAAGTACATGTGATTGCTAACAACACCCATATTGGAATGGTCATCTCCCACTTTATTCGCCTCTCTATTGGTGTGAGTGATAACATGGTTGAGCCTTGATAGATAATGCATGTTGATGATCCATTTAGCAATGATGGCCCACACCAGGTGAATTGTTCCTTGTCTATGAGCTTAATCAATGGTCGTTGAATAAGTTTTAGTACAAAAATTGTTCCAGAATTTTTTCCTTATCAAATTAAGAACATTGATAACATTGAACATCTCCTCTTCAAGGGAAGATACATTACCACACGAACTATAGAAGAATCCCAAAATATCTCCATTTTGGTTTCTGGATATGAGTCCATTGACAGCAGGTCCTGGGTTTCCTTTTGAGGCACTATCCACATTAATATTTATCCATTCACAAATATGTAGTTTGAAGAATAATTCTCGCATATTTTTTAGAGGATTGAATCTTTCGTTGATCCCAAGACGTCTCAGGATACAGAAATCCTTAACTGGGTTGTGGTGTGTCCATGCATTCATGATTGCAGCCTCCATGATCACAATGCATATTTATATCTATGTTTCACGAAAATTGAATTTATTTTTTTGTGCTTAATTGAATTTAGTTCACACCAAATAAGACGCATCAGTTCTACCACATCATCAATAAAAATACAGTGAATTTGAGTAGAGGTATCCATGACAGTACATTTTTTAAGATACAATCCAATAGAATCCAAACCTATCTATCTAAAATAAAAAATGTCAAAAATGTAAGCCCATAAAGAAGAAGCAATAACACAAGATATAAAAAAGTGATCAATATCTTTTATGTGTTGGTTACACATGAAAATTTTGGAACAAAGATGTATACCACACATCTGAATATTGCAATCAGTGTGAATTCTATTCTAAGAAATCCCCTAAACTAGATTGTGTCAGGATGGTCTAATCTTTTTTTTTTGTAATAATTACTTAACCAGGAAAAATCATTGGATATGTTAGTGAAATTATTCCTATAATAAATATTGCAATTTAGCACCACCTTTGTGATCCAGTTCCCAAACTATGAAATCATTGGTGTTGACAAAGTTATTTTTATTTATAATATAAAAGACTTCATTGGGTAAATAAACATCATGAGATCTCAACCAATCATTTATGGTGATGTTTAAATTTGTGGACAAAGGTATGGGATCCCCCATGTTACCGAGAGGCATTGCATTCTAGATATCTAACCAAAAAAGAAGAGAGGAATTCCTGTTAACTACCCATTTAAATATATCCATGATTTTAGAAAAAATATATTTTATTGAAGGCCATATTGAGGAGTCCATATATGAATATTTTCCTTTTCATAGGTTATTCCAGAATCTATCATGAATGAAATCATAGGTATGTGAGTTTTTATTCATTGTATTCCAAGTCTGTTTAGAATGAAGGGCTTTATTTAAATGTTTAAGGTTCATAATACCTAACCTCCCATTATAATGGAGAGTGCAACATGTTTTATAGGGAATAATGACAAGTTTCCTTTCAAGATGGCTTCCACCACAGACAAAATTCATTATGATATATTGATATTTTTTAATAAGTAAGTGGGCCATTTTCACACCAACATAGAGTACACCATTTTAGAAAACAATGGTGTGATTTATAAGACACATTCGCCCTTCCATTTATAATGTTTTTCTCCTCCTAGAGGAGAGTTGGTTGCTGATATGGTAAAAAAATTTTGAGATGTAAGTGTTATTGGGATTCTCCCTAAATAATGGGAACCCAAGACAGTTAAATGGGAATAATCCTTTCTTTAACCAATGTTGATTCATGAAATCAATTTTTTTATGGGTGGGTAAATGTTTACCAAAGAAAATAAATGATTTCCTACAATTTATGGATTGACCAGAGACTTCTTCATTATGGCAGAAGAAATATTTAATTTTTTTTTGTGTTTCTTATCTCCTTGCAGAAAAAAGAATTATATCATTATCATATAAAAGATGTGAGGGAATAGATAGAGTTCAAGAGGCAAATATGTGATTTATATTACCCTGATTAATTGAATATGTGATAAGCCTGTTGAGTTAGTCTTCAGAATAACAAAGAGGATGGAAAAAGGAGGGTCCTCCTGTCTAACACCCTTGGTACATGTGATAATTTCCTTAGGGGAACCATTTATTAGAAAACAAATGTGAGAAGAGTTAAAAATGGTTTTTATTTTTCATACATGGGTTTTTGGGCATGTTGCAACATAAAATGCAACAAAACACATTACATAAAAAACCATTAACATGCATAAGAACATAACTATTTACCATGGGAAAAATATACCATATCACTCTTACATTCACCCTTACACATGGAATATCTATTTGGTCGACTTCCATATATGGAGTACCCAATGCATTGGAGAGAAATAATGGGGCTCACCTATCAAATATTGACCTATAATGGGCTCATCTAAATACATATAGAGATATTATGGGCTTAACCCTTCATATATAGAGCTATAACGTGTTCAAACAAACATAAAAAATTTCCATGGATCATTTCCAGAATAAAACCCTTGATAATTCTTTTATTCCCATTAGTAAAACACATTCACATATCAAAATGACATTTTTAATAAATATGAAAAAATAAATCCATGCACAAATTAATGAAGTCATATTCTCAAAAAATAACTATTAAACATATAAAGGAATCATTACAGTAATAAAGTGTAATTAATATAGGATATATTTCTCATACCATATATATATATAAAGTCATTTTTAACTTTCAGAAAAGATACATTTAAGAGGATTTAAAAAAGAAACCCCCATATATAAAAAATTATAAAGATACTAAATAAAACCACATAATTGAAATTAAAACATTAATATCCATACAAAAAAAATCATAAAAACCATTTTTAATACATAGACATAAAATAGAAATATTTTAATGAATAAATCATTAAAATATTTAAAACAACATTTTAGTTAAGGAATCTCGTACCTCAGGTTTTATTTCCTTATAGTGTTTTAAAAAATATATTATAATGTTTTAAATAGTATAATAAAGATATTATTGAACTAAAATAATATTTATATTATTTCGTAAAACATTTTCCACACATTTAATAACAATAATTTGTTATTTTCATTGTTTTGGGTTCATCCTTTTCATGGTTTCAAAGGTTGGGTTTTTATAGGCTTCCATGTCAAAATAAATTAATAAAGTATTAGTTATAACATATATTTATAAAGTAATATTTATACTATTACATTTTAATTTAATCTTTCCATGATTTTGAGAAAGGGAAATGAAAATTCTACGTTCATGATAGTGGTGAATTAACACCTCATGGACGACGATTTCATTATTTATGAAATAAAGTAGAAGATGATAGATTTTATGATGAATATACCATAAACAATATAAAACTCTAGTATAAATTTGATATTGGTGTCTTCCTTAATCATTGGATAAGAGGTGGGTATATGTTATAAATGAAAAATAATTTAAAAGAAAAAGGAATGTTACATATTCAAAATTCCTCATTGGTATCCTCATTAGGGCTCTTGGAAGTTGACTTTTTGTGTGAATAAAAGCTCAATAATTTGGAAAGGGATGATTAGGAGGGAATTTGTAAGAGTTTATTTGAGAAATAAGGCTTACGGTTATAAAAATGTGCGAAGGAGGGAGCCTCCATTTATATTTTAAGTCAGGGGTAACATTTGAACTACTCATATTAATAAAATAAAATAAATTTTTTATAGTTTTTAACAATTTAAATAGGTATAAAAAATTCTGAATATCACATTTTTGAACAAATACTTTCATTTTTGGCGTTTTTAAATATTTTTTTTTATTTTTAAATAATTTAATAAAATATATTATTCATGGAAAAAAATTTGGTCAAACTAAATCATATTCACAATAATGAAATTAAACACATCTAAACAATGTTTTCAATTCAAATTAAATTATTGATTATATCACATAAATATTATAATAACATTTATAAATCTTTAATTCAATTAAAAATTATAAAATATATATATTTTACTATTACAAAATTCATTAATTTGATATTTTAATAAATTTAATACTTAATGCATCTTAATTGTTCAGTATATTAATTTAATTATTTTTACATAAATTTTAAAAACAAAATTATGTGGAAAATAAAATATAATTAAATTTATAAGGCCTATTATTTTCTTAAAATACAATAAAACCTTATAATAAAATCATATATTAATTGATTTTTTTTGAAAAAATTATCTTTCATTTTAATAAAATAACATAAAAGGGATAATGTGGTCCATTAGGGTTTTGAATGTCCCCAATTGAAATCAAAACATGATAATGGTAGTTATTAACTTATATATAATTTGTTCACCATAATTTATGTTATTTAATAATCCTTATAATTTTCATAAAAATAGTTTATTTATTTTTAATTATTCTTGTTCAAGCACCGCATCTACATTGCACAAGCATTAATGTTAGTTATTTCATTTATAAAGTCTAAAAAAATTAATTTAATAAAAAAGTTAATTAATATCAAATTAAAATTATATATTCATTCATTATTTATATTCACTAATATAAATGCCAAAATAAGATAAATAATTTGTTATTTTTTATTTTCATGCCTTGTGAAAGTATTTCATTATAATTTGGATAAGATTAATGTAATATAACAATAACATTAGAAATTAACAAAAAAAATATCAATAATTCTTAATAATTGACAAATGTGTTCAGAAAATACTTTTTTGCACTCAATTTTTTTTAAAAATAACTAAAATTATAATTGCCATGGTGGTGCATGCACTGCATCGGGAATGATAATAATTTTGTCTGATATCATGAATAGAATATAATATTCATGTTATATATTATTTAAATACAATATTCAACTTATAATATATTTATTTTATTATTCTATAAGTTTATTATATTTTATTTCACAATTATATCATCTTCACATCATAAAAAAATATCTTATTAAAAAAGAACATTATTTTTTATTATTTAATAAAAATTCATCATTTTTATAAAATTCTCAACCTTTTTTAATAAGATAATTTCAACATAAATAATTTAAAAAGAAAAATAGTTTTTTCAAAATTAAATTCTATAAATGAAACATTAATGTTTTAAAATAAATAACCATATAATAAATTATTTCTTTTAAGAATTCCTATTTAAGTCATAATTACTTACATATAAATAAAAAATTCTGTAAATACCTATGTTGACACAATGTCGGTCATATATAAATATATTTTAGGAAGATGAATTTTGTGGATTCGATGAGGCTGGTCAATAGATAGTCTAGATGGCCCGGTTGTGCAGATTCTTGGGAGGTTATAAAAACTACTAGTCTTTTCACCATGCATCACGATGATCAGAAGGTTTATGGTTTGGAGATTGTATTGAATTCTTTTTTCTAGGCTATAGTTTAGAGAACATATAATTTTTTTTATTTCATGTTCTTGTAATTGAGTAAAATAAAATTTCCCCTAGAAGATGATTGTGGATAATTTTTCTCATGATTCAGTTGGTCCAAAAGTACGGTGTTTAGCCTAGGACACATGTTCAGTGGACTTATAGGTCAATTAAATTTTGGTGGAATAATTAACATTTAATATTTAATAAATTAAATATTAAACATTTCATACAGGTTCATTTCAAAATAACAGTTGAACAGTTCATCGAATTGAGATTATTTTTCTGGAAAGGGTATTTTTTCATAGGTGATAGATAAACTCACGTTTGGCATCAATGCCAGCTTGGACCCATTTTTCTATAATTATTTTTCTTTTTTTTCTTTTTTTTCTGCTTTGGTTTTTTCCTTCTTCTACTTTCTTCATTTTCTTCTCCTGTACTCTATTGAGGGGATCCTCCTAGGATTCTTAATTGAGAGAGAATGAAGAGGGGTAAAGGGGGATACAATGAAATAGAAGTACCACTGTGGATCCATCAATATGCTAGATCGATGTGCGACTGTTGTGGACTATAGAATCAATTGATGCTTTGACGGTGTCCACCTAAAGGTATGACCGTTTTATTTTTCTGAACAAATACCAAATTAAAACATTGTTTTATGTTTTTAGCACTATATAATGACTCTTTATGGCCTCTAGTGGCCAAATCATTTTTTTGGTGGGGTAAACTGGTGATTTTAGTGCATTGAATGTTTTCTATTTCAGAAAACCATGTTACAAGGCATGTGGTTCAGGTTGAAACCATTTGATTATCATATTTATGTAAGATAATGTTTTTAGTTGTGTACACCAAGTATGGGGTCATACACGCCACATATTAGTACCCAATCATGTAGATGAGTACCCAGGCCTAGCTACCTTAGTAGGGGTACATAGTCATGTAGAGTACACTTCCAGAACATGTTTGAGTAGCACACCATGTAAAAGTACAAATATTATCCTTTTATATATCTAGGATGATTGAGGGACACAATCAGGTAACCCATGTTTGGTACACAACATGCATCCTCCTTAAAGGTCGTATACATGGGGAATTTACATTCCCCGACCAACGATAGTGCATGCCCATGTAAGCCTTTGGGAGTACACACCATATACCAAGGGTGACATGTTGTGTACTTACCCTTTTCCAATCGTTGAGGGTTTTTCAGGTCTTCTAGAACTGGAGTTGGAATTGAACCAGAGTGTAGTCCATTCTGATTACTTTTCCACTTAGATCCTAAGAGCGAAATAGATGGATTGATATAAGGAATCCAAATGGGTGTTTTCAACTATCTACAAAAATGGAATGGTTCTTCATCCAATAATCAAATTGTTTCGTCTCCTAAGAGAGACTCGAGGTTATTTTGGGAGATATGCACTCTAGAGAACTATAGCGTTTTCCTCTACTGAAGAAATCATGTCTTTGGCGGTGTTGATCGGGTCAGCGCAGGCTCTCGGCAAGATGGTAGGTCCAAGGAAGAGGCATCTCCTGGATTTGGCATTAGCGGTTTTCCTTTCATTGCGATTCCTCTCAGCGGAATTTTGGTTCTCTAAATCTTCGGGGGAAGATGTCTTATAGTGAGGGCAATGAGGTTTTTGTTCGGCTTGGTGTTGGATTTTTGCAGATATGATGAAGGAGATTGTGGTTGTGTCGCCAGTACTTTGGTGATGACATCGATCCAAATGATTATTTGTTGACTAAAATGACTGAATCTCGTTGTTGAGGTGATGGAACTATTGAGAATACTTAAGACGATGACATGATCTGTTCTGGAGAAGCTATGTTTCCGGGATTGTTTTTCCTTTGATGAATGATTTTCCCTAGGTCTGACCAAGTTTTTTTGAAGATGAATCGATTGTTGAGGTTCCTATACTATTTAAGTCAATTCAAAATTAGATCTGATGAATCCCGAACCAAGGTCCCATCAAAGATGGTGGCATGTGTGGAATCATGATCTGATGTTTTCCAGTCGTTGTGGCCTCAGTTCACAAATCTAGATTTGATTTTGGCTATTAGATTTCATGTTTATTACTTCTTCTTTTTATCCATATGCCTCAAATGGAAATGTTCATTTCTGGGAACACGTCTATGAAGATCATGTCTATGGGATGTGTGTATTGTTTTCTTCCAATAGTTAATTGGCATTCAAGACATTTCATCATCGGCGTTCTGTACTATTTTTTTGGTGGGCTCTCTACTATGGTTCCCTAATTCCGCCATTCTCTTCGAGACGGAGTACCGTGGTGGTATTTTTTGTCCTTTGGGATGTGAGTTCAAGCCATCAGATTGGGGAAACTGTCAATGATGATCAGATTGAAGGTTTTTTGTGACTGGTTGGATTTAGTATTTGAGTGATGATTTTTGAAATCTGAAATTGGTGGGGTGTGAGGATTTGTTGGTATTCGGTTTTATTGTGTATTTTGATGGTGAAATCAACCAAAAATATACAAGGATCAGTACCAGATGAGTATTATAGAGAAGGAGGCTTCCATCTTTTCATGACCATTTAGATTTAGATGAATGAAAGGGTATGGATATTCCATCGGTACCAGGCTCATGAAACCTTGCATGGGACAACATTCTGAGCTGTTATGTGAGGTGGAGGATTAACACATTGATGCAGTTTATGGGGAGGGTAGTTTCTTATATTCATGATCTAAGTAATTTCTTTTAGTGGGTTTTCCAATTTTTCCTCAAACAATATTTTTAAATAAAAATTTAATTTATAGTCAGTTAGTCATTAGAGAGACTCAAAGTGAGAATGATCAGTTGGGTGTTTAGACTAACCTAGATGGGATCCTAATTAGATATAATCTATGAGCTATCTATTGAGATTTGTGCCTTCAAGGATTTCCTTTGAGTATATATCCATTATAATATGTTCCCTACGGTCCTAAGATTTCATGGGAGTAGTTGTTATCATGAAATCACTAAGGGGTTCATTTTCTGTAGAACTGATTTGGAGATTCACTTGTAGTATCCTAGTATATGTGTGAAGATCCCTTATATGATTCCTTTATTTTCTTCTAATTTAATGATCTTTTGAATGATTAATCCTTCACCTTTTTCTACTATTGATATTTTATATGATTCCTTTACTTATGTTTAGACCCCAATGATACCAAGTCAGATTCCACTCAGTGTTTATACTTGATGGACCCAGGGGGTACCCCATTACTTGAAGGAACCCAATCTATACATCGGGTTTGGGTAGAGATTATATCAGGTGTCACCTTATAATGGGTACCTAACGTATATGGACACAAGGTTGTGGTAATAGTTTTGGGTATAGGTGTTCAACCACCCTCACACTTTATTTTTATACTTCACATGTTTATTTAGGATGCAAAAGTGTTTACTAGAGGTGAGTCCTATATAGTGGTTTTTGAGCCTAACGTGAGGCATCATTGATTGTTTTGGGATTCATGAGCATTATTCATGCGATATTTATTTCTTATCAAGATTCCCCATCATTCTTTCATGGGATCCAAATTCAGAGCCATGTTACCTCTAATATGTAGATGAATGGTGAATTGTACTATAGAGGACATGGCTATTGAGCCAGAATGTATAAATTTTGATTATTATATTATTGGGGTGTCCAATGGTGTTTTATGTAACCCATATATTGAGACTTACATGATGTATATAGAATTCCTTATATATTTATATCTCCATGGATCTATATGGATTATATTCCTTGAGTGATACTCAGATTCCCGTTGTAGGAATTCCTTGGACAGATTTAGTGGGTTGGTGATTTGTATTCCTTGATAGATTTATGGGTTCCCTATTGTAATAATTCTTTGGATAAACTCATAGGCTGGTAGTTTATATAGATCCCTTGGATGTTACTCCTTAGATATTAATTACATTTTGGATGCCTTGGATTGAGTTTTCTCCTTGGGTATTCATTCTGTGGGATGTCATGCACCATGATATCCCATGGATCCAACATCCTTGGATTTTCGTTTTACAAGTTTATTTTAAATGCTCTGAGGACTCTAACCAGTAACTTTACCAAGATTCCATAGAAAAGATCATAGGACAAAATGGGGATGCATTCATCTTCTATACCTTGGAGATGACAATTTTTGGACTAACACGTGATTGTACAGCATGGTCGTAATGGATGTTTTACTTGTGATTACACAGTGTAGGTCGATGGGGATTCCACGATGTTTATACTTTAGATCCAACCCTTGGGGTCTGACACGTGATTACTTCGAATATAACATAGTTGGTTGTAGTAACCATAACCAGATTGAATATTGGTATGTAGGATCCTTATTATAGGCATTGGAGGTGAGTATGGGTGAACCTAGGTGTAGGATGAGTATCCCAATAGAGTTACATAGCTTTATGAGAGATATAATTCTGGTGTTGGATGAATTAGGTATATGTTGATTGGGATTACAGACTCATTGATCAACATAATGATACACAACTTGAGTGGCATGACATCCGTATCAATTACCTTTCATAAGATGTCTAAGCGATCAGTGTTACATACCCAATGATCAAATACTATTGGTTTGTATGTGATTTCCTTCACATACCCCAAAAAATTAATATTTATATATGTTTATGTAATGGTTTGAGACAATAAATGTTTACCTACAAAGATATATAAATCAATTGTGTCAATTTCCCAGTTGACTGAGATTATGAACCTGTGGTTCGACATTAGTTTCATGTATTTGTTTTATATTTATTATTATATATGCCTTAGCTAGGATGGTCAATTTATCTTTTTCATTCACATATATCATCACATTTATAGATTTCTTGTTGGGTTGGAATATATAAATTGTTTATCACTCCTCAATGTGCACCTTGGGGTATGTGTAGACCTTATGTCTACTTTTCAGGTTGATCATGAGTTCATTGTTGACAAGGTTGAGGCCCAAAGTTTCATGATCATGAAGAGATTCTCATGTGAGTTCTTCTGATCGGACTAGCGCAGTTTGACAGTTTCTGGAGACTAGGTAAATTGACTGGATTAGTGTTAATAGTATAACCTTGTACATTTATATTAGTTTATTATGTACATGTGTATCTATATGGTCGGCATAGTGGTTAACAAGTGTTATATTGTATGGAATAAATGTTTAGGATTTTTAAAAAAATAATATATTATTAATGCATGAACTATTTATGTTTTTTAATTCTTCCTCAAATTGTTAAATTTTTATTGTGTATGCTAGGTAGCTATTTCAATTATTTTATTGCACTGATATTAAGGCATTGTCTCTCTACTATCATGCCCTAGGCCCTCACTACTTGTGCGCAGCCTGAGGCATATGGGGAGGCAAGTTTGAGGCCTCGAAACCCACTATCTTAGAGAAACATTTAGTGGCATCCAGGTCAGGATGCTATAGAAATATTTCTCTTTAATCTATTGGTTTTTTATTAAGAAATAATAGAACAATTATAAAAAAGATTTTATAATATTAAAGAATATATTTTTTAGAAAACTAATTAAAATATAAATTCTCTTTTCATCAATGAAAATTATGTTAATCACTATATATTATTGGTGTTAATGGGATTTTTAAATCATATATGTAATAAAAAAATTAACATACACCTAAGTCATGTTTCTTGATATTTAATGGGTAAAAATTCATTTTATACATACTAAATAGTTTTACTATAAATATAGAATTTATTTCATTTTTTTTATAATATTATGATTACTTTCTACCTCTATAGAAATTCTATTTGTAAAAATGGAAATAAATTTTTTTGTATAATAAATTAGAAATAATACTGAACAAATTACAGTTCTTTCTTAAAATATCAGTTTTCTGATAATTAGTCAGTAATACTAATTTTTGAAAAACATTCATTTTATTTCATTTATTCAATTAAATTTTAAAGTTATATTTGGGATATTATTATTTAATTTCCAATATTTATCATTTTATAAAACATAATCCAATTAATTCCTTGATAATCAGTATTATATATTATTTATTTGTAAAGTCGTTTTTAGGTTTATGTAGGTTATTAGTTTAAAGTTTTTATTTAATTTCATTTCAGGAACTTATTTTTCAATTATTTTTAACGAATTATAATAATTTATTCTTGAACAATGTAATTCAGATTTGGAATATTGAGGTCAAAATTTCATAAAAAATTCCCACGATTTATATTAATACTAAATATAAATAATAGTAAATGTTTATCCTCATGGTAATGGGTAATATTAGTTAAACAATGTTTATCCTCATGATATATATATATATATATTAATCAATCTATATTTTAAATGTTATATATAATAAAATATAATAATTATTGTTATTTATTTTTAATTTTTACTGGTTGAATAATTATTATGAATGCTTATTCAATGATGATGAATTTCCTGTTCATGTAGTATGAAAATAATGTAAAACATTTTACGAACATTAAATGTAATATTTTTTGGGATAATTATTTTGCTTAAAAATTAAATTTTTATATAAATGTTTATGTGAGGGTTATATGGTTTAGATTCTATTTCCATAGTTTTATTAATATGATCAATGTTACATTTCTTGAATACTCCTGACAACGTGAATTAATATTATTTAATGTTTAATAGTTATTTATATATAAACATAAAAATAAAAAAAAAATAACATAGTAAAATGGATCATTCTCCTATATATATTTAGTGGCACATTTTTGTGGCACTTGCAATTTTTATAATTTCTATCATGTCCCTTAAAGGATAAAATCATTGTTACTAGGGTTAACATTAAATGTGTTAATAAGGGTTTTAAACAAAAAGATAAGGTTAAAAATGAATCATAAAAATGTCTCAATTTTATTAGATTAATTTATTTATAACATATCATACTTATAAAATAACTTGTGGAACATTGGATAAATATTACGTGAGTTCAGAAAAAAAAATATTTTTAAATTTCATTTTTTTCATGATTTTCACCCAGCATTCTTATAATATAAAACCATATCAACTCTGATTCTAGAAATTATTAATAAATTTATCTCAAAAAATTAATGGGTAAAATAATTTCTCATCCTTAACCCCTATGTCCATTTTGTTATGGTCTCACCAAAATGGATGTTTTCTAAAGAAGAGGTATAATCTGTGACCAATTGTTTTCCTATGTATTTCATATTAAATATCATTAAAAAATATATAACTATGATGGTATGACGAAATAAGTATCTTCCATATAATTAAATATTATTGTGTTCATATCACAACCCTTTTTCATCTCATTTTCCATGATATAGGAAATGTATTCATTTCTTGAGTAAACGTGTGGACTACCAACTTCCCAAAATGATGTGTTTTATTCTTCATAACTTCATAATAAGGTTGGTTATAATTATGTAGTTAATTAAAGTATTATATATTCATGATAAAATTATGATTCCTTAATGATAATATATTAAATGATTTCTTGCCATTATATCAAATAGAATTTGAAAATGTTGTTTTGTGCATAACTAGGGAATACCACCTCCATATAGCTATGCGATTTGAATTTTATTTTCACCTTTTATGGATGGTTATAATTATAAATATAATTCCTAAAAATTAAAATTTTGAATTTATTAATATTATTTTCCTGATTAAACCATAATACCTTTAACCATGATAAACCTAAAAGTGTTATTTAGGGAAGATGAAATAAACAACTTAAAAAAATATTACACAACTCATTTAGTCAATAAATAATTCAATGGAATAATTAAAATAAAATAAATTATTATAATTTTAAAAATAAGATAATTTCCCTCAATTAGGTATAAAAATAATATAATTTTATAATTTTACATCTATGGAATGTATGAAATGATTCAATGATCAATGTAACATATTTCTTGTTTCCATTTCCTTTCTTTGAGATTTTATATATTCAAACCACATTTATTATTTTGTGGTTTTTATGAACTATTATATGAATTTATTTTTATCAATAATAAAATTTATATTGTTTGATTTAAAAATAAATTCTTTATTCAATCCATCATTTTCATGTTGATGAGGAAGATACCAAATTGGTTAGGGATTTGTCTAATACCATTATCTAATGTATTCCATTTAATGGGTTTTCTTCCGTGTATTTATTTTTATAAAAAGTATCAAAATATTTTTATTTTAGAATCAAATATAATAACAGATAAATTAAAACTACTATTTTCATTCTTTTTATTGATTTCAAAATAATTTTTTTTAATTTTTTCCATAATGTTATACATTGACATTTGTTCCATTGTACAAAAATTATTTTTTATTGTTTATTTGGATGGAATTGATTTTCCTAAAATCACAAAATTTATTACATCTTTAAATTAATATAATTTTTTTAGGGTTTTCAAAATAAATTTCAATTTCCCATTTTGTTGGGGAATTTTACATTTTTATCTATATTGAATATAAAAAAGTTACTATTAATTAAATTTATGTAAAAAGGGAATTTGATTTTATTATGCGTACAACAGAGTATTTCAATTTTTTAGTAATGAAAATGTGAGATGGAAAAAAAATTTAATTCATGGTACATTACATGAGCAATATTTATGAAGACAGGTGTGTCAGATACTACTCATAAAAATTAGTAAGTCTAATGTATCTCTCAAATGTATTGGGAATGAATTTATTCTTCAAAGGAAAAAAATGAAAAAGATAACCAAGTAGGTTTTTAATTTATTATTAACATGGTATTATTTATCCAAAAAATGGGTATATAAAATGTGAAAATGGTTTATGAATGTGATTCACCAATATACCTATTTTATTACTATAATGGGTTTTTAATGAAATATATTGATATCATAAGGGGGAATATTTATCTTCTTTTAACAGTAAATCTTTTTTTCAAATACTTATTTCTATCATTTTTAACGGATTTCTTATTAAATCAATTGGCTTTCAAATGATTTACTAGAGAATAGATTATTTTTTTCATGTTTATATGTTTTATTTGTGCATTAAATTTTTTTAAATAAATATTTAAACATTGTCGTTGGTGGGTTTGTTATTCCGTAGTATAATGAAATTCCTATACTTTTATATCAAATTATATGTTTTTTTCCTTCTCATCCAGTGTTTTGGAATGATTATCACATGGACTATGGATGAGTTTGAACTATTTTAAACTCTATATAGGAATAAAAATAATTTTCATTGAATGAATATGTTGTGTCCCAAAAGAAATATGATAGTACAATTAAGAAAAATATTTTCTGAGAAAAAATACACATATAGTGTTACTGTTCCCTATGTAACAATTTTGTTTCCTAATTTTATAAAACACTAACCATATATAATCTTAGGAAGGTAACACAATACAACTATAGTTAATAATATGGAAATATTGGGTTTCCTAATGTCCCAACACATAATAATAGTGATCAAAGGAAGATATTAGAAAATATTAGAGGTTATGATAATATATATGAGGGTATTAGAAAAATATTTAGATACAATCATGGGTTAATAACTATAAGATTTATAATATGAATAAAAACACAAATACCCCGTTTAATGTTTTATATAATCAAGGTTTTTGTTGATTAAGGATATTTTTGTGACATTTTCATGAATAAATGTCCTCAAAAATACTACAAAGCAAACCTTTATCTGTACTAGAATTTTCAATTATCTACACAAAAAAATATGTTGACTTAAAAACCACAATTAATTTCCAAATTATTGTATCAACATTAGAAATACTCTATTAATGTTACCATTTATTATTGCAGTTGAAAGATCTCATGAAGGGCCACTTTATCAAAAACATCATTAGACCTCGAAATGGGGATATACTATTGTGTACTGTTAAATTTACATCACACTGCATTACTAAAAAAATAAAAAAAGACCAAATATTCATTTTAAATGAAATATAATTTTCAACACAAATTCAATAAAAAATAATATTATAAAAATTTTGAAATATTGTTTCTATAATTACCTGAGTAATAAATAATTATAACATAAATTTCAAAAACATCAATGTTCATATATCTATGGCCCTCGCCCCTCGCACATGCTATTGATAAAAAACCACCATTGCCTGAGTAAAGTAATAGACCTGTATGAGAAAACAAAATATTATGAGAGTAATACTGTAAATAAATAAATAAATAATAAATTTTAAATTGTAAAATAAAATTTGTTTTATACTAGGAACACATTGTATCGGATTGACTTGCGGTTGATTTTTGGATGTCACAACATTTCTTGTTCGTATTCAAGCATTATATTTGTGAAAATTCAATAAATAAGTATACGGTAAAATGATAATGAAATTTATTTTTTAATGGCATATATACTGATGACAATACAATTTGACATTGTTTATTTGGTTTTCATGATGTGATACACATTTTAACCAATATAGTAGTTATATATTGTACAACTACACTTCATGTCATACTCACCAAATTCTATTCCATATTGAATTAAATTATATTTATATATGTAACTAGTGACATATGTATTTTTTTTCTAATGTATCAAAACAATATGAATGTGTTTAATCAATTTTTAGTTTTCCACTAGTTTTTTTTTTACTAAAATTACATTTTAAACTAGATATAAAAACTTTGAGTCATACTAATCACAATGTATATCAGTTTTATATGAGATTGATTCATACGCATCAAAAATGGATTATGAAGGGTTTTACTTAATTAAGAATACAATATAGGCATGTTTTATTTTGTTCATTGATTCCCATTTTTTGAACTAAAATGTCAATTTTAAACTAATAATGGGTGTACTAAGTCATATCAGGTTCTTTATGTATCAGATTGATGTGTGGTTGATTCATAAAGATCAAAAATTAATTATGGAACATTTTCCTGAATTATCAAAACAATATGAATGCTTTTTCTAGATTTTTTAGTTTATAAGATGCCTTTTTAACAAAATTAACATCAATTTTAAATAAAAAGGGCACCCTTGGAGTCATATTGATCACACAATGAATTATATTGATATGAAGACATTTAATACCAGATTAAAATTACTTATTAAACCTTTAAATAATGTATAAAAACAATAATAATGTTTCTACATAGTTTATATAATGTCACATTTCATTTTTACTAAAATGAAATTTTAAAATGAAATCAAAGACTATGATTTATACTAGACTCATAGTGTGTCAGTTTAATAGGAAACTAATTTATACAATTACCAAATGACATAGGAATCATTTTACTAAATTATTGGAAAAATATGAGTTTTTTTAGAGTTTTCAGTATGTGACATAGTTTTTGAGATAAATTGTCAATTTTAAATAGAAAATAGATACCTTGAGTTATACCAGACACAATGGTTACACAGTTTAGGTTTAGATAATTACTAAAAATAGAAAAGTTCTTATGCATCATTTTCCTAGAGTATTGAAACCAAAAAATGTTTTTTCTCATATTTATGTATGTGAATTGTGTTTTTTAAAATAATTACTATCAATATTAAATAAAGCCTCACAAATTTAAGTGATTCTTGATTAAATGTTCTTCAGATTAAGGTTTGTCTAATTCCTATAGAAAAAAATTAAATTTGGATTCCAGTCCTAATTTATTTAAAAATTCCTCTTGTGTTTTATCTTTTTTAGAATGTCATATTTTTTAACAAACATTAATGTTAATTTTAATAAAAAAACAATTAAACTCATAAAATCATACCATTCCACAAAAATAAGTAGTGGATTAATCCTACATGTCAAAAATTACATATAAATTTATTCCTTTTATATCCAAAAGAAATATTTTCTCATTTTTGATTATTTCAACTTAAGTTTTACTAAAAGTAATGTTAATATTAAATAAACAGACACACGTTGATTCATACTGGCCAAATCATGCGTAATATTTAGGCGTGGATGATTCCTACATGAAAAAATTGACCCAGGGGACATTTTCCTAATGTATCAAAATATTATTCTTGTGTTTTCTTATATTTTTGTATGTCCCATATCTTTTTTTAATAAAATTTCATTTTAAATTATATTCATTTATTTTGAATTATATCAGTCACATAATGTGTCTATTTAATGCGAGTCTAATTAATAGACATCAGAAATGGCTTTTTTATCATTTTACTAAATATTTTAGACTACTTATGTGCATTTTTATGTATTTTATTATGTGACACTCTTTTTGAAAAAAATGAAATTTATAAACTTATAATGAACACATTGAGTTATACGGGGCATTCTATACATAAAATTGAGGTTCAGATGATTCCTGCAAGTAAAACAGACTAATGGAACATCTTCCTATAGCTTCATAATAATTTGAATGAGTTTTCTCAGTTTTGAATTTTTGAACTGTGTTTTTTTACTAAAATTAATATTAATATTGAAAAAAAAGATGAAAATTGAGTGATACGGGGAACATGTGTGCAAAAATGATCTAAGAAGAATTTATACAAATTCAAACAGTCATATGAATCATTTTTATAACCTATCTATAAAATATTGTTGTGCTAGATTGGTTGTGAATATGTTAGTTGTATTTTTAATAAAATTAATTTCAATTTTAAATGAAAAGAATATAATCGAGTCATACCAGTCACACTTTGTATCAGATTGAGGTGTCCTGAATTCCTATATGTCCCAAATGACCTAAGAATCATATTTATAAATTATCAAAACCACTCGAATTCTTTTTCTAGGTTTTTATTAAGGCTCTCATTTTTTTTCTAAAATTCATTTCAATTGTAAATAAATATACACATAGTTTGAGACATACCTATCACATTGTGCATTGGATTGAGGTGTGCCAAATTCTTACACATCAAAAATGAAAAATGGATCGCTTAAATAATGTATCAAAACCATATTATTTTTTCTTATTTTTGAGTTTGTGAATTACTTTGATAACATAATTAATGTCATTTGTAAATAAAAGGACACACGTTGAGTCCTACTGGTCACACCATTCATCTAATTGACGTTTATCAGATTCCTATGAATCTCAAATGACATATGGATCATTTCCCTAACATATCAAAATAATTCAAATTTATTTCTCAATGTTGAGTATATTACATTCCATTTTTGCTAAAATATCATTCTAAAATAGAAACAGACTCTTTGAGTCATACAAGTTACATTATTTGTCAGTTTAATATGAGAAATATTCTATCCCATAAAAAATTCATTATGAATCATTTTCCTAAATTATCAAGACAACCCAACTGTGTTTTCTCAGTTTTCATTTTTTGGAAATATTTTTGAACTAAAATGTCAATTTGAAATTGATACCTATCACTTTGAGATATAATAGGAACACTGTGTATTATATTGAGGTGAGGGTGCTTCTGACTTTTCATAAATGACTAATTAATGTTATTATAATAGCATCAAATCAATCTAAATTTTTATATCTTTTGGGTGTTTTCACTTTTGTTAATTAAAAACATTAATGTAAATTTGAAATAAAAAGACACATAGTGTGGTACCTTGAAAAAAATGCATCGAATTGAGGTGAGGATAATTCCAATACCAAAAAAATATGATAAGAATCATTTTACTAATTTATCAAAAAAAAGACTTTTTTTCATGGGTTTGGTTTTTTCAGTTATGTTTTTTTAAAAATATTCCTATGATTTTTATGTTAAATGACATAGATCTGGTGATACGGTTCAAACAAGAGGTTGGATTGTGGTACAAGTAATTACTATTTCTCAAAAATGACATATGGATCATTTCACTAATTTATCAAAACAATATAATTGGGTTTTATCTAATTTGGGGACATCACTTGTATTTTTTTCAAAAATTTAATTGATTTTTAAAATAAAAATTCACATTTGGAGTCCTAATGGTCAAACCATGTGTCATATAGAGATTTCTTCAAGTCTTAAATGTCCCAATTTAATTATGGATCATTATATTAATGTATCAAAACAACCATAATGTGTTTACTCAGTTTGGTGTTTTCACATTACATTTTTAATAAAATGTCATTTTAAAAAGGGAACACAAAATTTGAGTCATACATATAACATTGTGTGATTATTAAATGTGAGAAATATTAAAACACCTAAAAAATTATTAATAATTTTCCTAAATTATATATATTATATAAGCATTTTTAATTGTTTTTCATTGTAGGAGACACATTTTAAACTAAAATTTCAATTTTAAACTCCTAATGTGCACTCTGAGCTATACATGGAACATTATTTATTAGATTGATCTGGGGATGATTATTCCAAATAAAAATCATCTAATAAATTATTTTAATAATGTACAGAAATAATATGAAAACATATTATTATTTTTTGAGTATGTTAGTTGTCTTTTAAAAAAATAAGGTCAATTTTAAATTAAAAAGAACACTTTGAATAAAACCCATGACACTAGGTGTTGGATTGAGGTGAGGATGATTCATAAATGAACAAATGACTCATGAATATTTGTCTAATTTTATAAAATCAATCTAAATGTTTTTTATTTGTTTGGATTATGTGATTTTTTTTTTGAAATAATTTTTAAATTATAATCTAAAAACATATAGTTCAAGTCACATCGAGCACACTGTGTATCGAATTGAGATGATCATTATTTATTGTGAGATTTTTATTTTTCTATCAACTATCAAAACCACTCCATGAATGAAATAAATGATCCACTTTGAAGGAAGAGGAATCTACATGATGCCAAAAAACCTCACCCAAAAATAAACAGGCACTCTCTATTCTGAAAAGTTACATAAAATTTAAAAAACAAATATTACTTCCCAAATGATATATGAAAAAAAATTATTAGATAAAATTTATAAGGAAAATAACATAAAAATCGTAGTTAAATGGATTGAAAATTAACTCAATATTTTGTATGAGTTAAATTTTCATGAGGTGTGTATAAATTCATGACCCACATCCTAATTTCCATTATCTAAGTTGTAGCCTCAAATTCTAATATCTCATGATAATGAGCATCATGAAACAGACCAACCCATCAAATGAAAATTAGTCCACCTCTAAAATAAATCAATTATTATGTTTATAATACTATAAAATAATAAATTATAAGAAAATATTAAACATTTCATTCATTAAATAGAAATTTTAAACTGAAACCATAGATTTTGAGTCATATCTAGTACACAATGTATCATTTTGAGGAATGGTTTATTGCACCATGACTTCTTATATTACATTACATTCAACATTTTAGCTCATTTGATAATATTGAAGTTTAATAACTCCTCATTTAGAATTCATATGAGAAATAAAATGAAATTACATCATCATGAGTACATCACCTATATTGAGATCATGTTCTTAGTATTGGAGTGAATAATCCTTGTAAATAGAGCCATTTATTCATGATCTCTTTGAAAATTTTCAAAAAAGTTATAGATAAAAATGTTTACAAATTAACTAAAAAAAGTAGATAAAATGATGAGAAAAAACTATAATTAAAATTTATTTAGTTATATATCATTAATATATAATATAATTATTATAGATAATATGAATCTTAAATACAAGGAATTTAGTAAATATTACAAGACCCTAAAAGAAACTACATTGGACCATCTAATATTAAAATAAATATCCTTTAGTGGCCCTTATTATAAGACCATAATATGAATAAAATACTTTCACGACCCATCCTCGAGGCCCGTGTCGTAACTACCCCAAGCCCGCCTTCCATAGGCCAGGGGCTGGCGACTAGCACCAAAGGTGTAAATCCCGATAACTGGGAAGGCATTTCCTTTATAAAAGTAAACAAAACACCACAGAGTACAAGCGGAAGTAAAACACTATGTACAAAAGAAAGTACTGAAAAGTAAATGGGCCAGAATACAAACCCAACTGAAAGTATAGCTACAACTGAATGAAGGTACAATAGAAAAAGACAAATAGCTGGAAGAAAGGAAGCAGCTCCTGGGTCATCCTCCTCAGATCCTACCTGAAGGGTAGGTACAGATAGCGCAGCTCCTAGATCATCCACCACAGATCCTACCTGAAGGGTAGGTACTGATAGTGATGCTCCTGGATCATCCACCATGGATCCTTCCTGATGGGTAGGTACATATAACCTTCACAATGCTCTCGCCCGTTAACCTCCTCTGAGTGTCGTCTCGCCGTGAAGTCCACCTCCAGATACTGACTCGCTGTGTGGTCCACCTCTGGGTACCATCCAGTCCTCGAACACTCAGTCTCTGTCAACGCTACTCATCGTTTGCAACCAACACAACGAGGTGAGAGCATATCCCGTGCAGGGGTGGATATACGATACTCAGTAGGGACCTCGAGACCCTCAAGGTCTCACTAAAACCAAAAAAGATAACCATAAATAAGATCTCAACAGATAACCTCTACTTAGGTATATGCCCATACATATACCAAAGTTATCAACTAACCCATCTCAATCATGAGGAAACATAAATATTATAAAATCAACGGATAACCACTACCCAGGTACATGCCCATACATATACCTAAGTTATCATGTGACCCATCTCAATCATGAGGAAACACAAAGATCATAGACTCAGCTCAAACCGGGATTGTCATTATCGAAACCGTAACTGCTGAAGAGCCCCGTCTCTGAAGTGTAAAGTGATCCTGTCACGACTCTGAGGTACTGCTCACTAACCTAAGACTGCTGAGGTAATCCTCCTGTTGAGAACCCCAGGTCAGCCACCCAAACACAGTAGTGCTTCCCGCCAGGGGATGCCACCCAAACACAGTAGTGAATCCCCCCTAATAGCCTACAGAGGTACTCTCCAGACGAGTACTGCAGGTCTGCACCCAAACACTGTAGTGCTCCGTCCGCCATGGGTCTGAACCCAATCAAAGTAGTGCTCCATCCATTGGGCTAGTCGACTCACCCCATGTCAAGTCGCTCAAGCAGTTGTCAGGTCTCAGCCGGCTACACGGTCTCCGTACTCTGTACGCTCATCTCCGGGAGGGTCTGCTCCATGAGCTACAGGTCGATACTCCAAGTATCTCAAGGTTCCACGAAGAAGTATCTCAAAGGACCGCATCTTCATAGGTGTCTCAACGCAACAGACGACACGTCAATCGGACCCCCGGTCTGTGAGTTATTAGCATTTTTGTTCTAGGGGCCTGGTTGGTTTCGTGTGCGAACCAACCCGGCCGTATCTCAACTATACCCTGAACTCTCATAGGGTAAGCTCTTAGGGACCGTTTCTGAAAGTGAACACCAACACCGCTGACGGTTCGTCAAACGAACATCTGGTCTGAAAGTTATTAGCTTTTCCGTTCCAGGGGCCCGATTGGATTTCGGATACAATCCAACCTGGCCACTATCCAACTGAAACCAAAATTCAGGTGAATTATGCCAAAAGTTCCGTCTCATCAAGAGGAAACCAACAAAGTTGACGTCACGTCAATCGAACGTCTGGAGCTCAAGATATAAGCGTTTCCGCTCCGAGGGCCCGGTTGGTTTCATGTTCGAACCATCCCAACCATACCAAAAGTTCTCTGAAACCCTGAGTGAGATATATCGAAACGACCGCCTCGATCCAAGGATCTCCACGCAACTAACGGTGTGTCAATCGTAGGTCCATGGCCCAAGATATGGGCGTTTGAACAGAAACTTCCCGAAAATATGGGGTTCGGGCCCGGTTCGACCCGGCCCGAGACCCCCTGGGTCGGCCCGAACTGGGTCGCCCCGAACCGGGTCCTGGTCTGGCCTAATAGGGTGTGGCCCAGCCTGGTGTGCGTGGCCTGGCCCGGCCTGGGTGGCCCGGCCGGCTGGCCTGCCGCGCTGGCGCGGCCACGTGGCCGCTCGGCTGTCCGGCTGACTGGAACAGGGGGTGCGGTTTCCCCCGTGTGAAAGATGTTGCGGCCCCCGCGTGGGGGCCACTCCCTGATAGCGACGCGGCCTGGCGCTGCGTCATTCTTGGTCCCACGCGGTCATGGGACTAGCCACCTGCCGCCGGCGCTGCCGTGCCGGCGCTGCGCGACGGCACCGCGCTTCTTCGTCGCGTTCTATCATGTTTCCGTGCGGTGCAGTTGCACTGTGCCGCCTTTGTTCGTGCCGCAACGAATCAAAACAACCAAGGGGGAGGAGATTTGGTCGTGTTCATGCGGTCCGACCTCCTCCCGTTAAGTTGGTAACAAGTGGCCCAAAAGATGAAGAACAACAAGGATTTTTCTCGAACAAAAGTAATCAACCCAAACAGTTTTCCCCGAAATCAAGAATTCCCAACCCGGAAACATATTCATCATGGATCAACTTAATATTTAGTTGATCTGTGTTCTTATATTTATGATGAAGTAAACAAGGGTTCACTAACAATCACAAATAAATTCCCTACCTGAGCGTAGTTGAACGAAGGCTCATCGCGGAATTGCTCGTCACGGAAGAAGGTGTCGTGGAAGGGAAATCATCGCGTCACGGAGAAAAGATTCGGCAGCGTCGCGTCGTCGATCTCTGATGATCCGGCGTTCTTGTCGACCTTCATCGAAGGTCAGTGTTCTTCTAGTTATTCGCGTTCTTCACGTTCTTCGCGTTCTTTGATGAAGAACGAAGAACTTTGAGACTTTGAGTGGTTCTCTCCAAAATCCTCCCGCACAACCCAAGAATCCACAATAATAAAACAAGAAACCTTCTTATTTTATTACTCAAGCCTTAAGTTTGAAATTCAAAATTGAATCAAACAATTAACTCAATTAATTGCAACATTTTAAACCGCCCAATTAATAGAGGCGTTTAATATTTAATTAAACACATGAGTTGACTTCGTTTAATAGGGGGTGCGGGTGTGTTACTGAAATAAAGGAGGGGTTGAGAAAGTTGAAAGGGTGGGGCTCGTGTGGGCCCCACCCCACTAATATCCTACCTAGTGGATTAGTTAGGATGTGGGTCCCACTCAACCACTTAGCTTAGGTTAACACTTCTTTAAATAAAATAAAATTCGTTGCACCACTTTTATTTTATTCCATTGCTTATCCCAAAAAATTTAATAACCGCACCCGAGCAAACGCAACTTCGGAAAAGGTGTTTCGAAGCAATTACCGGCACTACGATTCCATCGGTTCCCTCGAATTTCGATTCCGAGCATCGGTTCAAATGTTAGGAAAACCTGCTCGTTCGTTCACTGAATGTACCCGAGCTAAACTTCGGAAAATGATTTCGGGCACACCGGGCCTCGGAATCAGGTGCCGTTAGAAACTTCATTCCTGTAAAATTCCAAAGAAAAATAAGAAAAAACAATTTCTTGAAATTTCCTGGTCTTTACATTACTCCCACCTCATGGATTTACATCCTCTCAAAGCTTTAACATAAACTAGGGTTACAAAAGTGGTACTGAGCACGCATCTGAGTCTTCCTCTCCCATGTGCTTACATGGTGATTCTCGTACTGTTAGTGAAAGCGCACCCGAAGAATCGACCATCTTTGTAGGATCCGCTCCTGTCGATCCTCGATCCCCACTGGAACCTCCGTTAAAGTCACCTCATCTCCAACGTCCAGCTCGCCATAGTCGATGATATGCGAAGGGTCATCCTCGTTTCTCCTCAGTTGAGATACATGGAAGTTTTCATGCACCAGGTGCAGCTGAGGTGGATGGGTCAAGTGGTAAACCACCTCGCCTACCCTTCTGAGGACCTAGAACGGTCCGTTGAACCTCGGAGATAACTTGTCGCCTCGGCCACATCTTCGTAAACATCGTCGATTTGAGACCCGTATAAGGACTTGATAATCATCCTCGAACTCTAGAGGTCCCCAATTCCTATTAGAACTGAAACTCAAAATGACTGCTTCCACGAGGGTAAGGCTGACCGACTCAAGAGTGATCAGTCACACCCTCCTATGCATGAGTTTATACTGTGCTGCCTGGGGTCTCCTTTTTGTTGACCAAGGAAAACCCATCCCGACGTCATAGTTAAACCATAACCTTTTTCCTAATACCGTCAATTTTTGTATGAACTATGATTACCCAGTCCATTCTCAAACCAACGTCGTAAGGCCACGACGCTTCCACCAAGAGATTCCAATCGAAACTCTCGCCTTGAAGGCCTGACCACACCGTGGGCGTACGTGTGATTATCGAGTCTTGTCCAAAGGTATCTCTAGATGTGAGGGTCAAGTCTACAGCTTATCAGAAACTCTAGGTCCAGGACAAGATTTGTGAAAGGAAGGAATGATTCATATCAACGTCTATTAATACGGCAGCTAGTAGTGGACACAGACTGTCCCTTGAATCATTTTTAGAGCCATTGGGTCACACTCCTTGACCACATGCAGCTGCAATCTTCACCTGCACTCCAGCACCCTGAGCCTGGCGGGGAAAACTATGGTGGGTGGTTGTAGTATTTTAAAATGTACACCACATCATGCTACTCTCCTAGCTCTGCCTCCATGTCTGCTGCTTCACAGACTCATATCTCCTTAAATCTTCCCCTTCTTGAAACATTAAACACGCGCGAGTCTCTAAGACTGGCACCGGTTTCCTATTTCTTACTACACTGTGCAGTCTTCATTTGCTCCTGGATGATCTGCACCTTCTTTGCCTATGATCTGAAAGAGCTGTTAAGATTTCTCCCTTTCTAAAAAGAGAAACTCGGTCTAATCCCCCGGGTGAACCATGCCCATGCCTAATACAGTCAATCCTGACATGAATGATGTATTCATTCCATGGATGACGTCGTAAGGCCTCGACGTAATTACTAAGAGATCCAACTGTCACTCTCGCCTCCAAGGGTCTAGTCACACTGTCGGTATCAGTGTGAGGTCACTGGGTCTCCTCGAGTAGAAATCTCGAAAGCAACGGTCAAGTCAACAGTTTTTAACCAGAACCTCTCAGTATTAACCAAACAAAAGTACAGGAAAGAAAGTGTCACTAGGATAAGTGTCTTTTATTATTGCATCTCATAGTACAGAGACACAAATACAACAGCAACATGGAACAATATGTACCAAGAAAAAAATTTCTCCACTAGTTCCGCTCCTGTCCACCTGCTCCCGGAGGTCTACTTCCTTGTACACTGCTCGACTGTTCATCAATCACCCACCGCTGCTTCTGTCTCGGTGGCTCCTCCAACGTCTGTGCATCAACTTTTCTAGGAGTCGGACAGTCACGTGCCAGGTGACCCTTCCTTCCACATTCATAACACTTCCTGCTCCTCGTACGGCTGGCTCTGGTCCTCTTGGACCTCGGCATCATCTTTATACTTCCTACAGATGAGATGACTACTGATGGAAAAACATGTGGCAAAGGCAGCATCTCATGCACACGCTCGGGGTGTAGAGCCACTGGTATAAACTCCACCGTGAAGAAGGTCTCGATGTCTCCCCATGTGAAGGTCATCATGTCGTAAAACTTGAAAAAGTGGCTCCACCACCTGCCTACTGCTGCCGGAAGGAGGTTGGCTGCAAAGATCACCATGAAATCTACTGGCATCCCCACTAGCCTGAAGACTCTCACCATAGCCTCTAGCCAATCCTCAACCGCTTGCGGGTCCGTCTCTCCCTGGAACAAGGGTGGCCTCTAGCGCTGGAACGTGTGCAGTGCGCTCAAGTGGCATGCATCGCCTACTTCTGGGGCTGGTGGAATCGGTGGCCCAATGTATGGTAGTACCGCTGGTGCCTCTGCTGGTGACTCAATTGTAAGAGGGCCCTATACCGAAGCCTCGTCGCTCAGCAGGCTGTCAGTACGCACATCCCTATAGGCTCTAGCTGGTCGTCCGTTAAAAGGAATCCTAAAGAAACAACATCACACAATCAAATGATTATACCTGGTGAGTTGACCTGGTTTGAGCAGACTTTTAAAAACTGCTGGAAACACACACGCAGTCAGTGTTTTCATGCACAAAGTCGGAAATCAGTTGTCAGGGTCCTGGGGTATGGATACGTCGGCCACCCGCAACAATGAGGTGCGGGCATAACCCGTGCAGGGGTGCGTATACGATACTCAGTAGGGACCCCGAGACCCTCAAGGTCTCACTAAAACCAACAAGGATAACCACAAAGAAGATCTCAACAGATAACCTCTACTTAGGTATATGCCCATAAAATACCTAAGTTATAAAGTAACCCATCTCAATCATGAGGAAACACAAAGATTATGAAATCAATGGATAACCACTACCCATGTATATTCCCATACATATACCTAAGTTATCAAGTGACCCATCTCAATCACGAGGAAACAGGAAGTTCATAGACTCAGCTCAAACTAGGATTTTCATTATCGAAACCATAACTGCTGAAGAGCCCCGTCTCTGGAGTGTACAATGATCCTGTCACGACTCCGAGGTACTGCTCAATAACCTAAGACTGATGAGGTACTCCTCCTATCGAGTAATGCAGGTCAGCCACCCAAACACAGTAGGGATTCTCGCTGGGGTATGCCACCCAAACACAGTAGGGCATCCCCCCTAATAGCCTGCAGAGGTACTCTCCGGAGGACTTCCGCGGGTCTGCACACAAACACTATAGTGCTCCATCTACCATGGGTCTGCACCCAAACAAAGTAGTGCTCTGTCCACTGGGCTAGTCTACTCAACCCTAGTCGATTCGGTCAAGCAGTCGTCAGGTCTCAGCCGGCTACACGGTCTCCGTACACCATATGCTCATCTCTGAGAGAGTCTTCTCCACGAGCTATAGGTTGATACTCCAAGTATCTCAAGGTTCCACGAAGAAGTATCTCAAAGGACTTCCTTGTCATAGGGGTCTCAACGCAACAGATGGCGCGTCAATCGGACGCCCGGTCTGTGAGTTATTAGCCTTTTTGTCCTAGGGACCCGGTTGGTTTCGTGTGCGATCCAACCCGACCGTAACTCAACTGTACCCCGAACTCTCATAGGGTAATCTCTTAGGGACCGTTTCTCAAAGTGAACACTAACGCCGCTGACGGTTCATCAAATGGACATCCGGTCTAAAAGTTATATTCTTTTCCGTTCGAGGGGCCCGATTGGATTTCGGATACAATCCAACCCGGCCACTATCCAACTGTAACCAAAACTCAGAAAAATTATGCCAAAAGTTCCGTCTCATCAAGAGGAAACCAACAAAGTCGACGACACATCAATCGGACTTCCGGAGCTCATGATATAAGTGTTTCCGCTCCGAGGGCCCAGTTGGTTTCGTGTTCGTACCAACCCAGTCATACACAAAGTTCTCCAAAACCTTGAGTGTGATATTCCAAATCAACCACCTCGATCCAAGTATCACCACGCAATTGATGGTGCGTCGATAAGAGGTCAGTGGCCCAAGATATGTGCGTTTGAACGGAAACTGCCCGAAAATAGGTGGTTCGGGCCCGGTCCGACCCGGCCCGAGAACCCCTGGGTCGGCCCGAACCGGGCGACCCGAACCGGGTTCGGGTCCGGCCCAATAGGGCGTGGCCCGGCCCGATCTGGGCGCGGCCCGGCCATGCCTGGGTGCGGCCCGGCCCGGTCTGGGCGCGGCCCGACCATGCCTGGGCGCGGCCTGGCCGGCGGGCCTGCCGCACAAGCATGGCTGTGTGGCCGCTCGACTGTTCGTCTGAGCGGAACAGGGGGGTGCGGTCCCCCCCCCCCCCCCCCGTGAAAGAAGTCACGGCCCCCGTGTGGCAGCCACTTCCTGCTCGCGATGCGGCCTGGTGCCGCGTCTTCCTTGGTCCCGCGCGGCCTTGGGACCAGCCGCCTACCGCCGTGGCTGAAGCCACAACGGCTCTTCCCGGCGGCGCGCCGGCAGGATTTTCCGCGGACCACTGGACGCGCTATGGTGGTCCGTTTTGCTCGCCGCCTTTGCCAACGGTCCTCCCGGGACCCGAACATCACTACAGAGGCTTCAAATTGACGTTGAGGCCTCGTTTGTCATTGCCCGTCAATCCGCGCACAACAATCAACCAGCAGAGTCATCGAATCGCCTCCACGGCCCCGACTCCGGCCGCGGTTTCGTTCGGCCTCAACGGTGCCGCGCAACGCCGCCATGCTTCTTCGACGCATTCGTTCTTATTTCTGCGCGGTGCTGTTGCACCACGCCTCCATTGATCGTGCCGCAACGAATCAAAACAACAAAGGGGGAGGAGAGTTGGTCGTGTTCGTGTGGTCCGACCTCCTCCCATTAAGTTGGTAACAAGCGGCCCAAAAGACGAAGAACAACAAGGATGTTTCACGAACAAAAGTAATCAACCCAAACAGTTTTCCCAGAAATTATGAATTCCCAACCCGCAAACATATTCTTCGTGGATAAACATAATATTTAGTTGATCCGCGTTCTTATATTTAGAAGGAAGTAAACAAGGGTTCCCTAAAAATCAAAAATAAATTCCCTACCTCGAGCATAGTTTAACGAAGGCTCGTCGCGGAATTGCATGTCGCGAAAGAAGGCGTCGCGGAAGGGAAATTGTCGCATCGTGGAGAAAGGATTCGTCGGCATCGCGTCGTCGATCTCTGAGGATCTGGTGTTATTTTCAACCTTCGTCGGAGGTCAGCGTTCTTTGCATTCTTTGACGAAGAACGAAGAACTTTGAGACATTGAGCTGTTCTCCCCAAAATCCTCTTGCACAAACCAAGAAACAACAATAATAAAACAAGACACCTTCTTATTTTATTACTCCAGCCTTCAGTTTGAAATTCAAAATTGAATCAAACAATTAACTCAATTAATTTCAACGTTTTAAGTCACCCAATTAATAGAGGCATTTAATATTTAATTAAACGCACGAGTTGACTTCGTTTAATAGGGGGTGCGGGTGCATTACTGAAATAAAGGAGGGGTTAAGGAAGTTGAAAGGGTGGGGCTCATGTGGGCCCCACCCCACTAATATCCTACCTAGTGGATTAGTTAGGATGTGGGTCCCACTCAACCACATAGCTTAGGTTAACACTTCTTTAAATAAAATAAAATTGGTTGCACCACTTTTATTTTATTCCTTTACTTAACCCAAAAAAATTAATAACCACACCAGAAAAACACAACTCCGGAAAAGGTGTTTCGAAGTAATTACCGGCGCTACAATTCCATTGGTGCCCTCGGATTTTGATTCCGAGGACTGGTTCAAAAGTTAGGAAAACCCGCTTGTTCGTTCACTGAACGTACCCGTGCTAAAATTCGGAAAATGATTCCGGGCACACCAGGCCTCGGAATCAGGTGCCGTTAGAAACTACGTTCTTGTAAAATTCCAAAGAAAATTAAGAAAAAAACTTTACTTGAAATTTCTGGGTCTTTACAAGTACTATATTTGATAAAAAGTAATTAACTATATAATATTCATTTATTAATGTATATAAACTAAAAATCACGTCATAAAGAATTTTTTCACACTAAACAATATAAATTAAAATATAGTTTCCCTTAACCACATCTAAAAATTATAACACTCATTTGTCAAAGATAATTTTCATTACCGGTACCATTATTTTAATCTACAATTCAAACCTATAACTTTTTTTATTACCCCACTATGGGTATATATACGATATTTTAGAAGATCGATCCCAACCACATGATATATTTATCAACCTTAGAATAACATAACAGTTTCATAAAAAATAGAACATTTTTTTTCTTTTGGGTTGGTGTAATCTCATATGTAAACATTTTACTTCTTATCATCTATAAAAAAAACTATCATAACACATTATATATTACAGGATTATATAAAAAATAAATACATCCCATTATTTATTCAACAAAAATAAAAACTATCAATGTAAACCTACTTGTATTATTTTATTTAACTAAATATAATATTTACCATTGAGTTGTTATGGATCATAATAAAATATATTATTCCAATTCACCATCATAGAGGGTAAAAATGTAATAATAAATCATTTACATAAATTGATGGAAAAAATTTAGTGTTACCCATAAAGTATTTTTTGAAGACACTAAACTCCATTAAAATTTTTCACCCCTTTTGATAGTATTAAACATTAGTATAGCTCTCTATAGCATCTAAATGGTACTAAAATTTAGAATATCCATTATGTATTCTATGATTGTGTATTATATTTGAATAGTATTTTCAATATCTCGATGATGATTTACTATATCAAATTATCATCATTATTTGTTCATCAAAATATGATCATACTTATTATGTTGTATTTTTTATTAATAATGATGATGATTTTTTTATAAATGAGCTTGTGAACATGGATAATTTTACATAATAAATTTGAAAATTAATATTAGTGATGAGCAAGTATAATAATTTTAAATGGTGATATGGTGAAAATGTATTTATATTAATAATATGGATAGGTTAAATGCTTCTTCTCATGCATTGATTCTGAGATTATACATGATATAATGGTGGGATGATTAAATATCTCATAATTTTAATTAAATGTAATTAGATTTAGTCAATCCATTGCATTAAAGTAAAATTTATTTGTTACTTGTATGGATTTGAAAAGAATTTGTGACATTTTATAATGCAGAAAATTGACGGTTGAATACTCAAATGACATCAACCACTCACCAATATGAATGCACTATATTTTTCATTTCTTATATCATATACCACCACCCATTATAAAAAAGTAGAGATAAAATTAGTCAAATTATAGTAAAAAATGATATATAAATTAACTAAGAAAAGTAGATAAAATTATTGGAAAATTAAATGATAATGTATTAGGATGTAACCTCTTTATGATGCATGTATACATTCTGACAACATGTTTTCTCCCCGTTTCTAAAAAAATTGATTTAATCCATTATACATATCCAAGTGAAATAGATAAAAAATAACATTTAATCATTATAATAATAGTTATTCACACAAAAAATATATTTTTATTGGTTTAGATTTTAATGGATGACAGTTGTAGAAGGTAATCCCCAATATTTTTTTAGTAATAATTCTTACACAAACAATGTTTCCCCCTTATCTCTAAAAATTTTTACATCTTCATTTAAGAAACATGGTATTTATAAATAATGTAAGTACTGTGAAAATGAATAAAAACAAATTCCTAAGGGTTTAATTTAATGAAATGAAAATTTCTATGAATAATTAACTATTCATGGATGCTGATGTTTTTCTGGATTATGATCTTTCTCCTATGTTTTCCAAAATAATATCTACAATAATTGTTATTATAATTCTTCATACACCAATTATTAAATGAACATAATAATAAAAAAATTTCCACATGTTTTGATATTTAAATATTCTTATATATATCTTAATCTTGTCCCGTGTTATGTAATCTATGGGATTTTTAGGTTTAGTCACCATATTCATGCCTTGTGTTAGCATCTATTTATGGACCACCCAACCATAAAAATTTATAGTTAAAAAAAGATCATGTAATTTGGTTTTTATCTATAAAAAATATTTTATTGTATTAAAAATTCATTGTACAAAACATTTGTATCATTTTTTGGATATCTATGCATTGGATCCAGAAATTAATTATTTATGTTATCCTAATTGAGGGTGATCGACATCCAATGCTTTTTAAAAAACATTAATAAATAAGTAATGAATAATGAAAAAAATAGATTTTTTTCATTTGATTTATTATTTTACCTATGTATTATATGCCTCAAATAGAGTCTTTTTCTAGTTATTTGTTTAAAAATACCCCATTAAGACACTTTTTTATTACAAATTTCTTCCTTATATGATGAATTTTCTCACATAGAAATGATGTAGAGAATAATTAATGCAATAATGCTTCACACGGATTTCAATTTATATAATAGTAATATAAATTCCTATAGAAAATTTTAAAAGTAATTAAATTTAATTCAAATATTAAATCATTTTTTCGAATGAAATATTATAAAAATGTACCTTACATATGTATTCAGTAATGAGAATCCCATCCATTAAGACATCATAATATCATTTATACTCTTGATTGAAAAAATTTCTCTAATTAAATATCACTGTATAACTTCTTCATATGGAATTTAAAAAATGTTTTCATATTTAACAATGCACCTTGTAAGATTTAGTAACAATAAGAAATGATTTTGTTGATCTAGTGAGGAGAATGTACTCCTAGAAGGACATTTTTTAATTTATTATTCGATTCACTAGACTGTCTTGATCCAAAGTTCCATTTCCCCATTTCTTTATCTATCTGTAATATTATATCTCACTTCCAACATTTTGTCCTTAATTTTAAGAGGATTCTTATTAGAATATTTTATTAGAACAGCTCTTGTATAAGGATATGATTATATAACCATCATAGGAAATTTCCAATATCATCATTGACTATTGTGATATCTTGATCATCACGTGGAACAAGAAAATAAAACTTTTCATAAAAAATACATCAATACCCACTATAATGTCATCTTTTCAGAGTTCGTTATTGTGTATCTTGTCTCATGGGATATTATATAGTATACATCTTGCAGTATGAAATGCATGGTTATTGATAGAGAGAAATCACATACATTTTACCACCTATAATATTTATTATATAATGTTTTTGGAAATTGTTTGATCCACATTTAAGAGAAATTACAATGAAATAATTCATTTTATCATGTATGGTATAAGTTTGTGGGTAATTACAAGCCACAAAGATAAAGTGGTCATATATTTCTTTATATATGGATTTTTTGTCCCAAAACTGGTTCTCTTTAATCCTTTCTCATATATTGGTCTACCAAAACAAACCAGACAATAATATATTTTAAAGAATCAAATTTTCCCTCAAATCCATTCATCATATTTTTTATACCTACTTGTGTTTTTAATTTAATGTTTTTCTTGAGAATACACTCCAAAACCTACTACCCTATCATTATGATAATGTTCTAACAATATCATGTCTACTGAAAGTAGTTTTTCATACAGTATGTTCTTTGTCGATTCTTCTTGTCTAAACCAAATAAAGAATATAAGAACATAAATAGATATTATTATGTAATAAATTTTTAAATCATAAAGAAATATTATAGTCCATACTTACACTATTTCCTAAAATAATTTTATGTTTTCATCAACCAGTTTACCCTCCTTATTTATTTGGTCCTCCTTCCATAGCACATGACATGGGATAGAAGTGACGTAAAATTTTAATTCATCAAAATTCAGGAAATCAAATGAATATATGTTGTATCAAATCACATAAAACCATTATTTTTCATTTAAAACACCTACCAATTTATTCTCAAGTATATTGTAGCCCATACTTGCCTCTCAATCGGGGTATATTGGTTTTGATTTATTTTATTTGTTATCAACACCCTCTATAAATTTCATAAATTAATACTCTTGAATAAAATAGAATAAAATAAATAATTTCAACTATTATATTATCCACTATAATGAAAATGATCTGATTTCACATCACAATGACAAATGAAAGAATTATATGTTTCCTTCTATATAAATTTTTCATAACTAACTAGTGGGTGGATCTTTACATTCCCCTAAGCATCCATAAGATCTTACATGGTAAGAAGTGTCAAGAATCATGTATGTGATTTTCAAGAGGCCATTAATACATATTTCATATAACAATATTCTAAGATAAATGAACTCTATATTGAATAATGAAAACTAAATTAATGCTATGTTATATTATTTTTCAGTAAAATGGATAATGTATATCATAAAACTGTTTTTATATATTCAAATTGAGGTTCATTCATTATTGGTTATACAAGGAACCATGAATCTATTTCAATAAAAATATAAATCATAATATTGAAACCAACATAACTATTGAACTTTGGCTTGTTGCGGTCAACAAGCCATCCTAAAATTGTATACCCATAATTTTTGACTTCATTATTTTATTCGACATTGTGTTGATATATCATTATTTTTCTTTGGATCAATACGATATTGATCCTATGATAATTACATAGTTTTACTATCAATAGTCTATTCTAGCATGAGATTGGTAAAATAATCATGTACAAAAGAGATTTTTTATTAGTAGTCAAAGATTTAATTATTATTTTGTTAATTTAGTAGATAACTAATAGTATTATGAGTAATACCATTATATATAAGAAAAACATACCCTTATCACTAAGTGATCATTATTATTTTAAATGTGTTGGGGGTTTGAATCATCTTTCAAGAGTCCAAATACCCTATTTGTGGTACCCACTAACTAACAAGACATTATCTATATTGGGACCTAAATGAACCGATTGTGATCTCTTTATGAAAGGTTAATCATTGATTGGATTTTCTCTTGACCCTACAATTATGTTAGTCTATAGTAGAACAATCGACCAATTCATGTTTCTTGGATCTAAGTCATAATAGTATTGAACTACATGTGATTCCATTTGAAAGGCTCTTCTATTTCCCCTTCCTCACATATATTAAAATTCATTAATCTCAATTGAAAAACATTCACAACACTTATATTTTCAACAAATTTTCAACAGAGAATCACCACTTAAAATCTCTTGTAGTACAACTCATATATCGATTAAATAATACAGAAGTATGACATATTCTCATAAATTGGATTTATATCATTGGTAATAGATATGTGCATCAGTTAAAATAAAAGGTTAACTCCACTATTTTTCCTCATACTAAATCCAACCTTTTATTTAATATATAATGTATAATCATTGAATAAAAAATGTTTATGATGTAACAATTGTATTTGGGACCCTGGAAATCTATTCAATTCATTTAGAAATTCAATTCATATTTTTAGAAAATTCATAACTAATATGATCTAGAAACAAACTGATAAACTATTGATTGTGTGCATTTCATATCCATTCTTGACCCCTTGATTGATTCAAATCTATAGAAAATTATTTTTGGGCATCAATGTATGGATGAAAATTATCACTAATAGATGAAATGAAAATATGATTGTGATCCCGCCATGTGATGGTATTTGTAATGAAATATATTCCCGAAAATCCTTTGTCCATAAATCATCTTCTGTGAAGAGACATTGATAGGGCGATGTTTCCAACATCAAATAGGTAATCGGTAAAAAATTCAACAGCTTATTCAATAAAATATTCAACTATAATACATACATCTGGATGACATTGATCCATTATATACCCTTTAAAAATAAAAATATACTATTTTTTAGGGTATATCCATCTATAATACATTTGACCACATAGTTGAACCTCTCTAACCCATTGAACCATCGATTAAACCTTTATATTAAAGAATTATGGTGGGAATAAATCTCTATTTTACCTAATATGACTAAAACCTCTTAATTCATGATTGGAAACTTCGTCGTGTTTATAACCATAATTTGTATGGATTTCAAAAATAATAATAGTCTAGTAAATGTATATCATACATTTTTTGTGTGATGAAACATAAATAAATGATCATTATATCTTTTTTCAAAAACAAGAAATTTCTGTGATTTTAGTCCCTATGGTATGAAAATTGAACCATTTACCCATAACCATTGCCAACTATTCCCCTATACCAAGGTCAATAATGTCCATCCCATCTTTTATTCCTTTATTTTTTTCCTTGAATTGTTAGTAATATTCCCATAACTATATCAAAAACATTTCCTTACATGTGTGATATAATGAAAATATATTACTTACAAAAAATTCAATTACGGTAACTCTAGGAAAATTTGTTGATTTTTCCAACCTGATTTTGTATTGTTTTTCAAAATTGTTTACTTAAAATAATGTAAATATCTTTTAATTTATCAGAAAATTGATCACCTGTTAGTTGATATGGTGTTGTTCCTTATTTATTATTCCTATAAAATTATATTTTACAAAATTGAATTTATCTCATATAGTTAAATAATTATAAATACATAAACAAATAGTATTTTATTATTGTTTCAACCAAACTGAGGATGTGTATTCTATAGAAATAAGACACCCCAAAATTCCTCTAATACAAGGGCCTAGAAATTTTACCTAAGCAGAAATGTCATTTATCATCCTATAAAACATGTCCAATAAGGTGAATTCTCTACATTTATGAGCATCATATATTGTAACACATGTATCCCACAATAATTTTAGATCATCGAAAAATAGATAAAAATAGACAAAAATATCATTACCAAGTTTATTTCGTATAAATATAATCTGAGACAACACAATGTATATGTGGTTAATGCATAACCATGGTGTAACATTCTAATTTAGCAACATGAAGTTCCATGTACTCTTAGTACTGCTATGTACACAAAGGGGGTTTATTTCACCTGTAGATAATGCAAAATAATTGTTTCATATCACATGTCCAAATTCAGGATTCTAGTAATCAATTTTCTTCCAGCAATGTCAGTCTTCTGAATGGAATAGGTCCCAATAGTTAATTATTTTATCTGAATGCCATTAATATTTCCTCATTGTTTCCTAATATCCATATAGTCATCTAAATAGTTAAATGAAATGAATGCCCACATATTATTCTAAGAACATCATTCATTATTCAGTAATCTATCTGCACTAAACTTAGGAAATTTTATGAGTGATTCATTTTCCTTGGTTTACAATATTGGATCATTTGTAATAACATGTATTTTTCATATATCATTCCCATTAAACATATAATTCATTTAGAAACCCAAGTTTTATAAGGAAATTTATTTTATTATGTTAGTATCTATTTTTGGAAAATAAGCATTTCTTTAAAGATGGTTTCACTCCATCTGATATTAGTATAAAAAATATATTACAACCACAAAACTGCCAATGTATTTCTTTTAGTAAAAATTGAATATGGTAGTCTCTTATCACAACTATTTAACTTGTCAGGAAACATTCTAAAATCATGATGGTCATCATTTGTTTCCATTTATGTTTTTTGCTTAAAAGCTCCACCATCATTGACACTCGTATTCATATAAGTTCATCCATAAACCATACTATCAACCCAATCAATGTGCATGTTCATTTTTTCCTATTTTGATTCTGACATTTCTTACTATGATCAATTCCAGGAATAATATACATTTCTTCCTATTATTCCATGGAAATTAGTCTTGAATATAAATAATGTAAATATGGACATAGGATTTGGGAATGTTCATATTCATGCTATATTGTAAACCTAATTAAATAATTGTCTCCATCTTATTACTCTTTTCATATATGATTAGTGTGAATCCATTTTTTATTCATATACAGCTAATTAGGTTCATTAAATATTTATTTTTTACAATATATATATATATATATATCCACATTAGATATTCAATATAAAAAAATGTTATATATATTATGAATATGGGGAACCCAATATTCAATTTCATCCAATAATTTTATAATTCTTGGAAGGAAATGGTTAAATGAATTTATGAAAAAAATACTACAAAATTCTAGGTTTATCTATTGAATTAATATAATATGATTACTAACATATTTAATGGGATTTCTAGTGCTCTGAGTAGTTCAAGATATGTAGGTTCTTGCACAGATACATGGGGGATGTGTCTCAAGAAAATGATAAAATAATAATTGTAAATACTTGAACCCACACATCAAGATTCAGCAATGAAACATGTTGTGTATTTGTTTGGATAATTGATAACTGAAATATAAATAGTTCATTAAACGAATGAGGACGTTTTTCAGTAATGGTTCTGGAGATGCAGACAACAACTTACATATATTGAATCAGCATTTATAAAAATAATTAAAATATAACTGCTTGGATTCAACTATAGTAGATCCTTAACTATCCTTTCAAAATATAAAGAATCCTTTGAAAAACATTTTAAAAAACTAGGATGAGCACAAAATGATCAGTAAGGTACATAATGAATGAAAAACCAGTACCTCAGTGGAAACCTGGAAACCCATTAAAAACACTTATTGAAAACTCAAAAGAATACATAGAAACATAATATAGTTTCCATGGGTCATATTATCCATATCACTCTTACAATCACCCTTTCTCTTGGAATAACCACTCGGTCATCTTTCATATCTTGATTACCCAATTAATAGAAGATTTATATTAGGGCTCACCCATCATATCTTGACTAATAATGGGCTCAATATAACATATCATGAGAAATAATGGGTCAACCCAAAATATATTACGCTACAATGGGCTCAAACCAACCTATCATGAGTTATAATGGTCTCAACCCATCATAATTGTGTCCCATGAACATATCCTAAATAAAACACTTGATTTGAACCATTTAGGAAAACACATTAATGTTTTCAAAATTCCCTTTTTAGTAAAACAATCGAAATTTAAAATATAAAAACCATTCCCATAATAATAGAATCATATTCATAAAAAAGTACCATTTCATCATATAATGGAAACATAATAGTAAAAAAGAATCATGAAATCAGAAGAACTACTCATCTATATAAATAATCATTTTTAATTTTGTTGAAGAGACTTTTCAACTGATTTTAAATTGAATGTCCCTTAAAAATATACTTGGAATGAGAATTAATATAACAGAATGGATATGTGTATACACTGTAAATAAAAATAATACTAAATATTATAAAACAAATTCATCACACAAATAATTTCCATATCTCCTAATAAATAAAGGATAAGGTTAACCCAAATAATGGATATTGGGTTAATAATTCCCTTACCTCGGGTTCATCTAACTTCAATGTTGTTTAAAACTCATGTATGAAGGTTATAATAGTGTTATTAATATTCAAATGGAATATAATCTTGTTTGTAACTCCATCCATGATCATTTTATAAAAATATTCCACCCATTCATTAATAATATTTTGTTAATTCAATTGTTTTGTGTGCGTGTATTATATGGTTTCCATGAGCATTTCATAAAGGATATTCTTATCGATTGGAATTGAAACGCTAGAATTGGAATGGAACCGTATTTAAATATTTCCATAACCATATATTATATCATTTATTCATTTTTAATTATTTCATGAGGATGATTCATAATTTAAAACATTATTGATATTTTTAGGTCATTTGGGTGATTCTTCAATAAAAATGAACTAATTTAATTTTATGAATTAATAACATGTCATAAAAATTATTCCAGAACCATATATATAATATAATACATAAATTATAATCTAGTTTAACCATAATAATTGTTTCATGACCAGTCTCGAAAGATGTAAAATAAATTTAAATTATATTGTCCACAATGTTGGTAAATCGGCACATCACAAATAGTGTTTTAATTTCTTGAAGAAGTGCGATAAGAGAAGAATTCTCATGTTGAATCTTCCATAAACCTGATGAAATTCATAATATGTAAGATAATGTATCATTCATACTTCTGGGATAAGTGTAGGTGAGGAAATAATAATAATGTGAATGAAAATTTAATGAAAATATTTAAAACCAATGATGGTCTTTACCTCTTGATATATTCTCCTTAAGATCATTCTTAAGGCCCATGGTTTTGGCCTCTTGGTGGTAACAAGAAGTCATGGACATTAGGATGGGTCTTGGGAGGAGTATTAGGAAGAACATTAGAATGTATCACGACTAGAGAGGGGTGGAAGGAAGAGGGGGAGTTGGTGATATTTATAGTGGAGGAGAGGAGGGGTTTTTTCTTATTTTAATCATTATTTTATTATTTTTTACAAGACAAGAAATAGTTAGGATTACAAGACCAACAATAGTAATAAACCCATGTTATTTCTAGATAAGTTTTCTTACATTAAAAAAACATCATACATGAATCCATAAATCATGAATTTAACTTAATTATTAAATTATAGTATTTCATTATACAAAACAATAACTGTGTGTTTTCAAAAATTACAAAAACATCACACTGATGAATTTTAGACATTTAGTATCAAAAAATGAAATCTATTTTTTAAAAATAAATAAATTATATTTTTAATTTAGATTTTAAATAAAATCATTATTTACTAGAAAAATACAATTTAAAAATTAAAACTAATTTTCTAAAACATTAAAAAATTACTTAATGTCTCTTTAAATTATCATATAACCATAATTCAATAAAATACTTATTTATTAATACATTTTATTTAAATAAATTTTCATTTAAGTTATTAATATAATCATAAATCTGTAATTTAATATATATGATTACAAAACTACCAATACTTAATCAATAATTTTTGAAACAACTAATTACTTATATTATGACATAATTTTATCATATTGAGACTTATATGATAGAATAAATGTATTTTTATTTTCATTGGTTAGTTTACTATTCATAAGGGTGCATTCATATACCTAAGGGTCATGTTATTATTAATAATTGTACATTACTATTATTAAGGATCATGTTATTATTCATAAGCATGTATTACTATTCACCCTAAAACTATGTTGGTCTAATTAGACTCTAAATAACATACCGATTGCAACCGTGTATGTCTGTTTTTCGAAATTCAAAACACAGATGCGGAAAAATTATTTTTAATATTTAGTTTATAAAGGTTAAATAGTATTTAGTAGTTTATTTTTAAATTAATTGGGCCATTTCAACTCGTTCACTATACTTATAATTCTGAATTTACACATCAATAATTATGAAAAACTATTTTCCAATGTGTACTTATTTAACATGATGTTTAAAAGTAAAATCGTCCACTTAAATTTTTCTATAAAAACTATGTCTAATCTACAAAGTTGTCTAGATTGTTTCTATGATACCAACAATAAATCCTTGAACTCGCATGTTAGTATTCAGTACATATACATGATGGATATTTTTTTGTATAATACACAACTAAAAATTACACAGTACATTATAAAAATGAGGATCTTTTTCTATCTAGGTTATGGATAACTTTACAACAACATACATATAATTAATTAGATACTATGAAAGTATATACAACATAACTAATTATATTCATCTATAGTATCACCTTAAATTTCTATTAAACATCCAAGGAATACCATGAAAAACATTTTAGAAGCCAGGGATGAGAAAAAAAACTTAGTAAGGAACATAAAGAATAAAAAACCATTAGTCTATTGGAAGCATGTAAAACCTTTAAAACCCCATTTTCTTAAAAACTCATAAGAAAGAATAGAATCATCATGCAGTTTCCTTAGGAAATATTCACCATATCACTCTTAAAATCACCCTTACACATGGAATAACCACTTGGTCATCTTCCATCTTCGGATTTAGGAATGCATTTGAGAGATATAATGGGGCTCACCTATCATATCTTGAGCTATAATGGGCCTAACACGACATATCATAATCTATAATGGGACCAACCCAAAATATCTAGAGATATAAGGGGCTCAACCCAAAATATCATGGGTTGTAATGGTCTCAACCAAACATAACATTTTCCAAGGAACATATCACAAAAAACAATTGATAACTTATTTGAACCCTTTGAGCATAACACATTAATGTTTTCAAAATTCAATTTTTAATAAAACAAATAAATTTTAAAATATAAATAACATGCACAAAATAATGAGTTAATATTCAAAAAAACATACTTTTCAACATATAAGTGAAATGTAATAGTAATAAATAATCATGAAATCGGTAGAACTACTCATGCCATATGAAAAATCTTTTTAAAATTCATTAAAGAGACTTTTCAAAGGATTTTAAAAGTAAAGAACTTTACCAATATAATGGTTTTGAAAATAAATAAAATGGAATGGATATGTGTATAAAAAATAAATTAACATAATACAACATGATATAAACCAAAAATCATCACACAAATAATCTGAGTACCCAATAATTAATAATAGAGAAGGTTATCCAATAGAATCGAAATTTGATTAAAAATTCACTTTCCTCGGGTTAGTCTTACGTCAAACTTGTTTAAAACTACTTTATGATGGTTAAAATAGAGTTATTAATAATTTCCATAAATATATTAATTTTTATAACACCATTAATGATCATTTAATAACATTATTCAACCCATTCATAAATAATATTTTGTTAATTTCATAGTTTCGAGTGTGTGCATTACATGGTTACCATGAGAGATTCGTAAAGGATATTCTTCACTATTAGAATTAAAACTATAGAATTGGAATGGAAAAGTATTTAAATATTTCATGAATCATAAATTATACAATTTATTCATTTTTAATTCTAACATGATGATGATTCATGTATTAAAACATTATTGATATTTATTTATGTCATTTTGGGGATTCTTCGATCGTAATGAACTCATTTTGTTTTATATATTAATAACATGTGTACAAAATTATTCCATAACCTTATATAAGATATTATACATTAATTATAATCTGGTTCAACCATAAAAATTATTTCATAAGCAGCATTGAAGTAAGTAAATAAAATTGATATCAGATCATCTAGGATGTCAGTAAATTGACACATCATAGATAGTGTTTTAATTTCATGAATAAGTGAGAGATGAGAAAAATTATAATGGTGAGTATTACATAAACATGATGAAATCCATAATATTTAAGATACTGGACAATTCATGCCTCTTGTATAAGGGTAGGTGAGGAATGAAGAAGAATAGAAAAGAAAATGAAAAGAAAACAAGGAAAACTAAAAAGGATGTTTACCTGTTGATATCTTCTCCTTAAGCTCCTTCTTAAGGCCTATGGTTTTGGACTTTGGGTGAGACCAGAAGGTCATGGACTTGTTGAATTGTCATGGGAGGATTATTGGGTATAACATCGGGAGGTATCATGGATTTATATTTGTGGGAGGAAGAGGGGGAGTGGGAGGTATTTATAGTGGAGGAGAGGATGAGTGTTACATTATTATAATCATTATTTGATTATATTTCAAAAAGACAAGAAATAGTTTGGATTAAAATACCTAAAATAGTAATAAGTGAATTTTGGTTCTAGATAAGTGTTCTTACATCAATAAAACACCATACATGACTCCAAAAATCAAGGATTTTTCTTAATTTTTAAACAATCGTATTTCAATATTCATAAAAAAATTGAAGTACCTCCAAAAGTTACAAAAAATTCACCCTAACTAATTTTAGACATATAGAATCCAAAAATGAACTCAATTATTTTAAAATAATTTTATATACATCATTATTTTAATTTTTAAATAAAATCATAGTTTTCAAGAAAAATACAATTTTAGAATTAAAACTACTTTTCTAACACATTGAGAAATTTCTTAAGGTATCTTAAAATTATCTACAAATCATAAACCATAAAAAAATATTTAAGAATACATTTTATATAAATAAATGTTTAATTATATTATTAAATTACTCAAAAAATTTTAATTAAGTACATATGATCAGACAGACTCCACAAGGAGCAGACTCTAGATGCGGATTCAGAGTAGGCGCATTCACCAGAGCGAAGGTGGAGAGCTGACACTACGGGAAAAATGAGCAATTGCGACGGGTTATTTGCGACGGGAATAAATCCCGTCGCAAACAGTCATGTTAAAAAATTATTTGCGACGGGGGTATTTTCCCGTCGCAAAAAAGGAGGCTTTTGCGACGGGATTTTTTCCCCCGTCGCAAATAGTTTTCCCGCGATGCGCGCCAAATCGCGGGAAACGTATTTGCGACGGGGAAATATTCCCGTCGCAAATAACCGGCGGCGGTAAATGGTATTTGCGACGGGAATATTCCCCCGTCGCAAATACTATGTCGGCAGAGGGTTATTTGCGACGGGACCCGTCGCAAATAACTATTTACCGGTTGACCGTAATAAATGTTGGCTAAGCTATTTGCGACGGGACCCGTCGCAAATAATAGTATTTGCGACGGGAATCCCGTCGCAAATGAGCCCGTCGCAACTAATCTAACCTATAAATACCCCCATCCGTTTTTTTCATTTCATTCTCATTCCTTATCTTCTCTCTCTCTCAGAATCATATTTCTAGAGTTGAGTTTTTCTCTAGTTTAAGTTTTTTCTCCGGAGCCGATATTAAAGTTTTGAAGAACGATCAGAACAGATCAATTTTCAAGGTATTTATCTTTATTTTAATTTTTTATTTATTTTTAATTTTTTATTAGTTTTTATTATTATTAATTAGTTGTAATTTAATTATTTTTAATTGTTTATATGGTAATTAGGAATAATTAGTAATAATTTTTAGTAATTAAGAATAAATATTAATAACTAGTAATAAATACCAATAATTAAGAATAAGAACATTATTAGATTATTAGTTTATTTTATTATTAATATTAAAATAATATAATTTTTTATATATATACAGTTCTTTTTTCATCTGTGTGTTTGCTGTCTTCACATGTATTATTTGTATGTGGAGATAGAAAACGCACAGATGAAAAAAGAACTGTATATAAATTAGAAAATTATATTATTTTAATATTAATAATAAAATATATTAATAATGTTATTATTTGTAATTATTGGTAATTATTTCTAATTATTGATAATTATTCATTTAATTACTAATAATTATCAATAATTAAGAATAATTAGTAATAATTACCAATAATTAACAATAATTAGTATTAATTACCTCTAATTAGTATTAATTACCAATAATTAGTATTAATTACCAATAATTAGTATTAATTACCAATAATTCGTAATAATTAGGAATAATTAACAATAATTAGTAATAATTAGGAATAATTAACAATAATTACGAATAATTAACAATAATTAGTAATAATTAGGAATAATTAGGAATAATTAGTAATAATTAGGAATAATTAGGAATAATTAGTATTAATTAGGAATAATTAGTAATAATTACCAATAATTAGGAATAATTAGGAATAATTAGTATTAATTACAAATAATTAGTATTAATTAGGAATAATTAGTATTAATTACAAATAATTAGTATTAATTACAAATAATTAGTATTAATTACAAATAATTAGTATTAATTACCAATAATTAGTCTTAATTACCAATAATTAGTATTAATTACCAATAATTAGTATTAATTACCAATAATTCGTAATAATTAGTATTAATTACCAATAATTCGTAATAATTAGGAATAATTAACAATAATTAGTAATAATTAGGAATAATTAACAATAATTAGGAATAATTAGTAATAATTAGGAATAATTAGGAATAATTAGTAATAATTAGGAATAATTAGGAATAATTAGTATTAATTAGGAATAATTAGTATTAATTAGGAATAATTAGTATTAATTACCAATAATTAGTATTAATTAGGAATAATTAGTATTAATTACAAATAATTAGTATTAATTACAAATAATTAGTATTAATTACCAATAATTAGTATTAATTACCAATAATTAGTATTAATTACCAATAATTCGTAATAATTAGGAATAATTAACAATAATTAGTAATAATTAGGAATAATTAACAATAATTACGAATAATTAACAATAATTAGTAATAATTAGGAATAATTAGGAATAATTAGTAATAATTAGGAATAATTAGGAATAATTAGTATTAATTAGGAATAATTAGTAATAATTACCAATAATTAGGAATAATTAGGAATAATTAGTATTAATTACAAATAATTAGCATTAATTACCAATAATTAGTATTAATTACCAATAATTAGTATTAATTACCAATAATTAGTATTAATTACCAATAATTAGTAATAATTAGGAATAATTAACAATAATTAGTAATAATTAGGAATAATTAACAATAATTAGTAATAATTAGGAATAATTAACAATAATTAGTAATAATTAGGAATAATTAACAATAAGTAGGAATAATTACGAATAATTAGTATTAATTAGGAATAATTAGTAATAATTACCAATAATTAGTAATAATTACCAATAATTAGTATTAATTAGGAATAATTAGTATTAATTACCAATAATTAGTATTAATTACCAATAATTAGTATTAATTACCAATAATTAGTATTAATTACCAATAATTAGTATTAATTACCAATAATTAGTATTAATTACCAATAATTAGTATTAATTAGGAATAATTAACGATAATTAGTAATAATTAGGAATAATTAGGAATAATTAGTAATAATTAGGAATAATTAGTATTAATTAGGAATAATTAGTATTAATTAGGAATAATTAGTATTAATTAGGAATAATTAGTATTAATTAGGAATAATTAGTATTAATTACCAATAATTAGTATTAATTACCAATAATTAGTATTAATTAGGAATAATTAACAATAATTAGTAATAATTAGGAATAATTAACAATAATTAGTAATAATTAGTATTAATTAGGAATAATTAGTAATAATTACCAATAATTAGTATTAATTAGGAATAATTAGTAATAATTACCAATAATTAGTATTAATTACCAATAATTAGTATTAATTACCAATAATTAGTATTAATTACCAATAATTAGTAATAATTAGGAATAATTAACAATAATTAGTAATAATTAGGAATAATTAACAATAATTAGTAATAATTAGGAATAATTAACAATAATTAGGAATAATTAGTACTAATTAGGAATAATTAGTATTAATTACGAATAATTAGTAATAATTACCAATAATTAGTAATAATTACCAATAATTAGTAATAATTACCAATAATTAGTATTAATTACCAATAATTAGCAATAATTACCAATAATTAGCAATAATTACCAATAATTAGCAATAATTACCAATAATTAGCAATAATTACCAATAATTAGCAATAATTACCAATAATTAGCAATAATTACCAATAATTAGTATTAATTACCAATAATTAGTAATAATTACGAATAATTAGAAATAATTAGAAATAATTACCAATAATTAGCAATAATTAGCAATAATTAGAAATAATTAGCAATAATTAGAAATAATTAGCAATAATTAGAAATAATTAGCAATAATTAGTAATAATTAGCAATAATTAGGAATAATTAGTAATAATTAGGAATAATTAGGAATAATTAGGATTAATTAGGATTAATTAGGATTAATTAGGAATAATTAGGATTAATTAGGAATAATTAGTAATAATTGCCAATAATGACCAATAATTGCCAATAATTACCAATAATTGCAAATAATTAGGAATAATTGCAAATAATTAGGAATAATTAGGAATAATCAGGAATACTCAGGAATACTCACGAATACTCACGAATACTCACGAATACTCACGAATACTCACGAATAATCACGAATACTCACGAATAATCACGAATACTCACGAATACTCACAAATAATCAGGAATACTCAGGAATACTCAGGAATACTCAAGAACACTTAGCAAAAAAAATTATATTATCAATATTTATGAAAAAAATATTAATATTATTAAAATAATAAAAATTTATAAAATATTAAAATTATCAATATTTACAACAGATTTTGCTCTATTCTTAACATGTTCAAATCTTAAAGGGTCGCTAATTGTCAGGTCATGCGCAATAAAAAGTTTCTGTCAGCCATGTCCAATGTAAACTCTATAATTGTCCTTGCATGGTCGATCATTTCAAAAGTAATGTTGCAATCAGACAAACCAAGTCATTCCCTTCTTATCTATAAGAATCATCTCACATGAACCTTTACATAGACCATTCTTCCTTGAAAATTTAAGGGAAAAATAATGATATCCCCTCAAATTTTTAAGGAAGAATGATCTATGTAGAGGTTCATGTGAGATTATTCTTATAGTTAAGAAGGGAATGACTTGGTTTGTCTGATTGCAACATTACTTGCGAAGTGATCAACCATGCAAGGACAATTATAGAGTTTACATTAGACATGGCTGACACAAACTTTTTATTGCGCATGACCTGACAATTGACGACCCTTTAAGATTTGAACATGTTAATAATAGAACAATGTTTGTTCTGAATATTGATAATTTTAATATTTTTTAATTTTTTTTATTATTTTAATAATATTAATATTGTTTTTTCGTAAATATTGATAATATTTTTTTTATTACTAATAATTAGTAAACGAAATCTGCTTGGATAATGAAGGGAAAATTTATAACCATCTCCACAATGATGATTATCAAATTTCCTTTCATTATTCAAGCAGTTTTCCTTTTGCTAAGTATTGCTAAGTATTGCTAAATTAGTAATAAATAGTAATAATTAGCAATAAATTGTAATAATTAGTAATAAATTGTAATAATTAGTAATCCTTGCTTGAGTGTTTTTTCTAACAAATTATTCAAAACCAGTAATGCTTTTATATTTTATAGAAAAATATGGAACAGCGAGGTCGTCAACAGTCATTATTAGATGACCGCATATGGATAAATCAACGTAGAAATCCAAATGGTTCTGGTTTAAATCCAGTATATATAGAGGGTGTGGAGATTTTTTTATCATTTGCGGCATCAAATTCAGAATTTGTTTCAGAAGGAAAGATAAAATGCCCTTGCAGAAAATGTGCATTGAGAACGTTTGACACGTTTGACAAAGTGGGGGAACATCTCTTGCGTTTTGGTTTTCAAGCAGATTATGTTTTTTGGTATCAACACGGTGAACGCAGTTCCAGAGCAGGTGATACCAACTTGATTCCGGATCCATCCCAGTTTCAAGATTTAGTACATGATGTTGCAGGTTCATCTGTTCAACATACAGAAACTCCGGCTGATATAGCTTCAAATCCTGAGTTGGGACCGTCTGAATTTTATGAGTTGTTGAAGTCTGCTGAGGATGCATTATATCCTGGCTGCAAGATGAGCAAATTAGAAGCAGTTGCAAAATTTATGGCTATCAAATCAGATAACGGAATGTCAAACACATGTTTTGACCAGATATTTTCTTTGCTGAAAACACTGTTACCCGAAGGAAATGTTTTACCTGCAAATTACTATGAAAGTAAGAGGTTGGTTCGAAATTTGGGACTTACTTGTCAGAAGATTCATGCATGTTCAAATGACTGCATTTTATATTCAGGGGAAAATGAGTCGTTGGATAGTTGTCCCACATGTGGGCAACAGAGATATAAAGAAGGACAACACGGGAAGTCTGGTTTGATTCCTGTAAAACAGCTGAGATATTTTCCGCTTACATCCAGACTTCAGCGTTTATTCATGTCTAAGAATACAGCGACAATGATGTCATGGCATAAAGAGAATATTTCAACCGATAAAAGCTTGAATCATCCAGCCGATGGTGATTCATGGAAACATTTTGATAGAGTGCATCCATCATTTGCTTTAGAAGCTAGAAATGTTCGACTGGGCCTTTCCACTGATGGTTTCTGTCCGTTTGGATCTTATGGTAGTCAATATTCATGTTGGCCTGTTTTTTTAACTCCGTATAATTTACCTCCATGGATGTTGATGAAGGAGCCATATATCTTTTTGACTTTACTAATTCCAGGACATCCGAAGAAAAATATTGATGTTTATTTGAAGCCATTGATTGATGAATTAAATTTATTGTGGAGTACTGGTGTCAGTACATATGATGTTGCAACGAAATAGAATTTCATACTGAGAGCAGCATTGATGTGGACAATAAGTGACTTCCCGGCTTATGGGATGTTATCTGGCTGGAGTACACATGGTCAGAAATCATGTCCTTACTGTATGAGAGAGAACAAAGCATTTATGCTCATTCATGGAAAGAAACCTTGTTATTTTGACTGTCATCGCAGATTTCTTCCAGCTGATCATCCTTTTCGCAGAAACAGATCTCATTTCAGAAAAGGAACAGTTGAAAGGGATGGACCTCCAAAAATGCTATCAGGTTCAGAGTTAAAATCGGTTGTATTTTCATTACCTCCCATCACTTTTGGTCCCACAATAAACCAACAGAAAATTTCTGGTTTTGGGAAAGAACACAATTGGATTAAACGTAGCATATTTTGGGATTTGCCATATTGGTCTGATTTGTTGGTCCGACACATGTTAGATGTCATGCATATTGAGAAGAACTGTTTTGATAATTTGTTTCATACAGTTTTGGATACGCCAGGAAAGAGCAAAGACAATGTAAATGCACGTTTAGATCTTGCCCAAATTTGCAGACGTCCAGAATTGGAACTATTTGAGAATGTCAGAACAGAAAGGTTACTGAAACCAAAAGCAGCTTATACACTGTCTAAAGAAAACCGTTTATTATTTTGTCAGTGGATTGCAGATTTGAGACTTCCAGATGGCTGTGCTTCCAATTTGGGTAGATGTGTAAAGAATGGTCATATTACTGGATTGAAAAGTCATGATTGTCATGTTATAATGGAGAGACTTCTACCAATTGGATTAAGAGGTCTGTTGAATTCTGTGATTTGGGATTCCATAACAGACATGTCTCATTTTTTTCGGGAAATTTGTGCGGCTACGGCAGATTATGATGCTCTAGGCAAACTTGAAAAAGATGTTGTTGTAATTATATGTAAACTGGAAAAAATATTCCCGCCGTCTTTCTTCGACTCAATGGAACATTTGATGTTACATTTTCCATATGAAGCCAAATGTGGAGGTCCGGTACAGTTTCGATGGATGCAACCATTTGAAAGATGCATGCAAAAATTGAAAAGAAAAGTACGCAACAAAGCATCTGTTGAAGGATCTATTGCAGAAGCTTATTTGCAAGAGGAAATATCTTTTTTCTGCTCCCATTATTTTGAATCTGAGTATCCTTCAAAACACAACCGAATGGGACGGAATGAGAGGAATATTGATGAAATCGACAATCAATTATCTGTTTTCAACCAGTCAGAGCTTGGTTTTGGTGGAGTTTCTGAACGCTGGCTTTCAGATGATGAACATCATAGAGCTCATACGTATGTTCTGCTCAACTGTGAAGAGATGACATCAGTTGTACTGTAAGTGTTTATATCACTTATTCTATCATTTATGTTACAGTAAATAACTTTGGTTTTTATAGGTTGTATGATAATCATATCAAGAAACAAATTCCACAAATTACAGCAGCTGCTCTCGAAGAACGTCGACTGAAAAATTTCTCTCAGTGGTTTCAAAAACTGGTAACATAAATTCTTTATCTTTTAGCAACTCATTCAATGTATAGTTTACTATATTGATAATTATTTCACAAATTTTCAGGTGTCTCGACATGCTGATAAAATTGACAAACGGCTGTGTGTATTGAGTAACCCACCTTCCAAACTTGTTAAAACTTATAATGCATATGTGGTGAATGGATTTCGATTCCACACACATGCATATGGGGAATCAAAAAAAATAATGAACAGTGGAGTTAGCTTGAGAGGATCTCATCATCGAGAAAATGAAGTTGACTTTTATGGCATACTTGATGAAATCATTGAACTCTGTTATCTTGGACAACATTACATAACCATGTTCAAATGTCGTTGGTTGGATACAGAGAGAGCCGTGCGTGTTCATCCGACTCATGGAATCATCGATATTAAATGTAAAAGTGTTCTCGCAGTAAATGAACCATTCTTATTGGCTCAACAGGCATATCAAGTTTATTATGCAAAGTACTGTGCAACATCAAGAGACTTGACTGATTGGTGGAGTGTAATAAAAATCAAAATTCGAGACAATCAGTTTAGTCAAAGTGAATGTGCTTTCACTGATGTGCAAAGAATTGAAGTTTTTCAAGAGAGTACTCAAAATCAATCTTTTTTACAAAGAGACATGAGTATCGATGACGACACCCCACATTTAAGAGTCGGTGATGACGATGATGTTAATGATGTCACACATGAATTTGAAATGGTAAGAGATGAAGCAACTGCAACTCGAATGGATATCGATGATGTTGAGGAGGAATATGAAAATGACATTGACATATATGAAGATGATGATGAAGATGAACACTTATAGAATTCCATGGTATTTATATACAATCATAATATGTATATATGTATATATAATAGTAATTATCAATTATTTGCTAACATTAACATTTTCTGTTTCAGATGGACGAGGCCACATTTCGTGAGTTGACGGATGCTGACCTGCCTTTCGATGCGGATGAGTTGCTGGCAGATGACCCTCAGCCTGCAGGCGCTTCAGGGAGTACGCGGAGGGGGCGCGGTCTTGCACGATTGATGATTCCTGACCCCGTCCCCGAGCGACGTCCACGCCTTGGGTTTGATCCGCGCACCCGGAGGTGTGATAACCTGTGTGATAACCCGTGGATTTGACTAAGATTTCAATAATCTATTCACATAATAAATGTTTATTATTTTTTTTCAGTTTTCCGCATATAGCAGTCGGACAGGGCAGCGCTATTTTGCGCAACTATTTCTCTCAGCCGTGGACCACATGGGAGCAGATTCCCATTGATGTGCAGCAGGCCATGTTCGACCATTGGCTGGTACGTACGTAAATAAATAATTTTTATTTTGAAAATTATTTCATTTCTAACTTGATATTTTGATTTTTTTTGTAGGGTTTATGGTATCCGATCGAGGATACCATGCGTGACGCCATCCACGAGGCATGGGAGGTGGCCATGCGTGATCGCCTTCGTCAGTTTTTGCACAATTTAAGAAAAGCTGCGATGAAGAAAGCAGGAGTGTCAGATTTTGAGGAGTCATGTAGAGCACACCGACCAGAGTATATTTCATCCCATGTATGGGATGGATTATGTGCGCACTGGTTGAGTGGTGCCTTTCAGAGGAGATCATCGCTGGGGAGGCAGAATCGGGGGAGACAGGAGGTGACTCATCGAGCTGGGAGTCGTTCTTTCAGTACTCATAGACAGCATCTGGTACGTACATTATTTATAAATATTTTATATAACTATAAATATTAACAGTTTATTTTTTATTCTTATAGACTGTCGAGCACCCCGATATTACAGAGTACGACGTATATCGGAGGATGTATAGTGATCCTGCTACTGGGGAGCTCAGAGGTGATCGTCAGCATCACATCGTGGTCAGTATAATTTGTTTTCAAGTTTAAAAATTAACTGCATATAATATATTCACAATTTTAATTTTAAATTGCAACTATAGGAGTCATATGAGGCCGCAGCGTCACAGACCCGGCCTGAGAGTCAGGCCGAGTCATCAGATCAGACCACTGCCCGTCAGTTTGATGAGGCGGCATGGATGCAGGCCACCCAGTATGCTTTCGAGAAGGGCCGGGTAGTTGGTATCGGCTCTCGACTGACTCCCGGAGATTATTATGGCAGTGCTGCGATGTCGGCGTCCAGCTCGAGAGGAGCTCGTGCATCTTTTTCTACACAGTATGAGGATCAGTTGCGATCTCAGACTGCACAGATAGAGAGTCTCCGACAGGAGCAGGAGCAGATTCGTCAGCAGCATGAGGAGGAGCGTCGACGCCAGCAGCAGCTGTACGAGGAGCAGACGAGGCGGTGGCAGCAGCAGCATCAGGAGCAGATGGAGTACATGCGCCGACTCACTCATGCTTTAGGGGTGGAGTTTCCTCCACCACCATCTGCAGATCCCCCACCTCCCCCCCCTCCTTCAGATTAGATTTTGTATTTCAGTTATAAAATTTGAGAAATCAAATTTTTGTTTTCTATTCGTAGTTTCTGTCTCATTATAAAATATTAATAATATTATATTTTTAAATAACAATATTAATATGAATAATAATATTATTTATATTTTATAATATTAAATTTTATATATATATTAAAATTTTATAATATTATAATTTAATTATTTTTTTTGTAATACTTGAATTATTTTAATATTTGAATGTAAAATAATTCTATTATTTTTATATTAATTAAAATAACTTATTAATATTTTTGTATTTATGAATTATAATTGTAATATTATTATATTAATTAAATCATTTATTAATATTCTATTATTTTTTATTTTTGAATTATAATTTTACTATTATTATAGTAATTAAAATAATTTATTATTTTCATTTGTAAATTATAATTCTATTATTATATTCATTAAAATAATTTATTAAAAATTTATTTTTTTTATTTTTTTATAGTATTTGCGACGGGATACTATACCCGTCGCAAATACTAATATTATTAATAGTTTTTTATTTTTTTTAAAAAATATTATTTGCGACGGGTCCCGTCGCAAATACTATCAATATTATTTGCGACGGGATGCGAAGCCCGTCGCAAATACTAGTATTATTAATATTTTTTTATTTTTTTAAAAACGTTTTTGCGACGGTACCGTCGCAAAAGGTATTTGCGACGGGTCCCGTCGCAAAAACGTTTTTAAAAGTTTTTACAAAAATACGGAATACTATTTGCGACGGGGAGAATGCCCGTCGCAAAAAAAACGCTATAGCGACGGGCCCGTCGCAAATAAGTGTAGTTGCGACGGCGTTTTCAGCAACGGGCTATTTGCGACGGGACCCCGTCGCAAAAAGCCATTTGCGACGGGATCCCGTCGCAACTAGCCCGTCGCAAATAGCTGTTTTTCTAGTAGTGTGATATCACAATGAAGAAGATGGGAGGAGGAGTTACACTATAGTTCAAATTTTTCCTAAGACCTATCGGCCATGTAATCTCAAATCCTATGAGCCTTTTAAGGTTTCCAACTCATCCCTTAAAAGAGGGGTTATCAAAAATCAAAAAAAAAAGAAGGCCATCAGGCCATTCGGGCATTGGTTAATTTACTAATCGTAAGGGTATAATACTACTCATAAGGGTCAAATTACTATTTATAAGGGTAAATCCATATTCATTATGGTCATGTTACTATTCATAAGGATAAATTAATATTCATAAGTGACATGTTAAGATTTATAAGGGTACATTACTATTCTTAAGGGTTATGTTACTATTCATTAGGTTATGTTACTATTCACCCAAAAAATTATGTTGTCCTTATCAGACATTAAAAAAAATATTAATTTCAACCGTGTATGACAATTTTTTGAAATTTATAACAAAGAAGTAGAAAATTATATTTAATTATTAGTTTATAAATTTCACATAGCATTTACTAGTTTTTTAAAGAACATATTGCTTTCTTTTGGAAATATCAGGATATTACAATAATTGATCGGTAGATGATAAAAAAATAATGAAATCTTATTTTTGTACTAAAGAAGAAAAGTTTCTTAGGTTCAAAATGGATTGAAAAATGATATGATCATACAAGATCAGTTAAATGTTACCTTACTTTTTTATACCCCATTCTCCATTCCCAATTGTTTAAGGAACAAAATCACACTTGGTCAACTATACATGAATGAATATCGATTGAAAAGAAAAATTATTATACCAAGACTATAATATTCTCTCTTGGTGGAAACGTATGCATGATTTCCTAGTCTTTTTTAATTTAGACCTTATAGGGACTCTCTATGTTGTTATAAAAGGAATAAAACATAGAAATCATCATCCCAAGAATATATGAAATAAGAAGTGGTTTACTTCTTGAAAAATTAGTCCTAGAGAATGGTATTAATGATTAATATAATATTGATATTATGACTAGGAAAATTTTATAAATTACAAATTGAAACCAAACACATTACCAAAAACTTTCCAAGAGACCCAAACATTTTAAATCACATGATATTAATTAAAAATTAAAAATATCATCTCCCAAAAACATTAAAAATTAAATATTAATATTTTTGATTCATAAAAACCATTCATGTAATCTATTTAATAAAACATTCCACATGAAAATTGAACAATTTTATCCAAAACACTTAATAATATAAAGACACCATTTTGAATAAATACAATTAAAATCTAGTGATAAACTTTAAAATCATATTTAAAACCCAACAAAAATAAAAGAAAATTTTAAAACAATTTATATGCAATAATTTGCATATTGAAATGTATAAAACATTGTAGTTTCACATTAAAATCACTTCATGTGTTTAAAAACACCAGAACCATTTTAGTTCATTTTATAATAAAATATTTTCCTCAATTCAAAACTCCACTTGACATTTAAATCCAAGATTCCACTCTCAAAATTGTGGTTTAAAATAAAAAAGAAAAAATTATATGTATTCCTACACCCAATATAAATAAAATAATGACTATTAAACATTTTATTAAAAATAATTTAATGTTCACATGAACCAAAAAATAATATGAAAGGAGAAAATAAAAAAATTTAATCCCAATATGATTTTCCTTGAATAATCACCTAAATACTGAGGTTTTGATAGGATTATTTCAAATAAAATAATGGGGATTTTAATTTATCAAAAACATTTTTCATTAAATATCACATTAGAATCCAGAAATCCATTATTTCACATGTCATGTAATTTATTCAGGAATCAACATCATGAATTTTTCACAAGTATCCATGACATTAAAATCTCTTTCCAAAAGATCACGAGGAGTCAGACAAAATCTGTGTGTGATATCGAGAAAAGGGTTTATTTGAATTTATATGATTTTGTGTTGAATTAGAGGTTTATTAGTACCTAGGGTGAGTTAATGATAGATGATTTGGTTTTTTTGAAAAATAACCATCCATGATGTTACACCATGTTTCAATTTTGTGAATTTCTGTGGATGATAAGAATATCATGGGATGATTAGGGTTGTTTGGGAATTATGAAAAACCATGAGATAGATCATCGATGGTTTCAATTGATCATTTTTTGTAATACTTTAGGTTGAGTAAGAAATAATAATGTTTGTGAATGATATTTTCTAAGTTGATATGGAAAACACTTCATGTATTTTTTTCAAATTATATATTTATTATCTTTTTATTATGTAATGTCTATGAAATATGTTTACTTTTTTCAATAATTATTTATTATAAAAAATTAAATCTTGGACTTTTGTTCTTCCCTTTTTTACATTATATTATTTATATTTGTTCGTGCTTATAAATTATATAATATTTATTAAATTTTACAATCCAAAATTAAATGTTGTTATCCTATGTTTGGTTTTACATACTCACTATATTTTGATAATGTAACAGGGAGATTCACATGTCTTAGACCATTTTTCAAGAAAGTAAACTACTAATTTTAATATTTTTATATTCTGATATTTTTATTACTTTTAGTACTCTTGAATTTAGCTTTAAATTGTTAGTCTAAATGCTATGAATCAACACAGTCAATTATTTCATATTTAATCATGTCTTACATTAAGAATAAAATCATTTCCTTTAACTATAACCTAAATGAATTAAAATTCCATAAACAGTTATTAAACATTAATTGTTTATTTAATTAAAGATAAGATATTGATTGTGTTGATTATGGGGGAAGGAATTATTTTTTATGATAACTTATTAGGTATCATCTACTTTTTTGGTTTTTAAAACTAAAATAAAAACATTTTAAGTACTAAATTTGTTTTTTGAAATATTTATGTATGGATTTTGTTATATATATATATATTCCATATAAAAAATAATTTTTTTCTTGAAACTGCATCCATAGGTTATTTATTTCATTATAAATGTTTTCTTATATTATAATTTTACATTACTAATAAGAAATGTTTATTTATTATTTTAATGAAAAAAATTGTGAAATTTTATTTTCATAAAATAAGAATTATATGTGTTCATATTAACATTAAATTAACACTATTCCTTAACAACAGTTTTGAAAAAAATGGGTTTTATATTTATAAAATTTATTTATATGAGAAAATTTCATATTTTATGTTAAAACATATGTTTCCCCATAGATACTATTCATCACTATCTCTAACTATAATGGTTCTAATTATCACAAATAATGTCATATATTAATATATATCTTACATTGTATTTGATCCTGAATTATGTTAAATCATTATCTTTAATATCATATCATTTCAATCATATTACAATTTTTGATTGTTTATGTATAAAAAAAATTATAAATGATTATCTATATGTTTATGGACATTAACACTCACTTCTTTGTAGAATTTTAAGATAGATAAAAGATCTATAATTATCAATATTTGAGTCACTAACATTGAAAGTCATATGACTCACTAAAATATAATGCAAACATGCCTATGTTCTATGTATGTGAAGTTGACACCATTGGAAGGACTCACCGTTCCTCATGATATTGGCATACAGATGACACATCATTGCACGTAACATCATCCGTCCAAGTTACCTATCATTTCATAATGCTAACTATGTGAGGAATCACTGTCAGTTGAAATGTGTCACTGATAGTTCAATTGTCTCACAGACAGAAGGATGAACTCACCTTTTAAATTGGTGACTGATAGTTCAACTCTCTCATCGATAGAATGATGGACTCGTTGTTGATATTATTCACTAATAGTTCAACTGTCTCACCTTTGGAAGGAGACACCGATAGAAGAAGATAGTAATAGAAATATACACCGATGGAAGGAGACATGAGACACTCATTGAAGGAGACAATGATGGAAGGAAACACCGAAAGAAAGATATACTGATAGATGAGTCACTGATAGGATGTTTAAATCTGCATTTAATGTTATTATTTATAATGGTCATATTTTTTTAATGTAATTATATTGACATATTTAATAATCTTTTTTAGTATTTTCATCTGAATTTTAGGGGTATGATGATCCGATGCAAGTTGAATGTACATTCTCTTTGTCATCCCTCAAAAATTAATAGTATTTTTAGAAGAGAGAAGACAGAAAGATCAAGAGTGTGTTGGTGAATTCCTCTGAGATATACTGAAGAACGTATGAAACACTCATGTGATCACTATAACCTCAATAATAAAAGAAAACAAGAGGCGATCTCAGTTGAGCTAAGCATCAAATTGACAAACAACTTTAGCATATCAAGGAAGGCAGTGAATTTACCTTCACTAACCTACCTATAGCTGGAATCCATAATACACAATATTGTTTTTGTGTCAACATCTAGAAGAGAACTCAAACATCAAATTTACTTCATCAAACAAGTCCAGGGCTTCACCATATAACACACAGATATTTATAAACCAAACTCTACATCATTATCTCTATTGTGTTCATTTAGTTAAATATTTGATTAGTGTATATCTATTTGTTACACACACTAAATATTGTTCATAATAAGAGGATACTTGATATCCTTAATATCACACTCTTTTTATAGATTTTTATACCACATAGAACTATGGAGGAGTTCGTGTGTGACATGTTTGTTGTTTTTCCCACAAAGAACAGTGGTGGAGGTTAAGGGTGAACTGGACAACCTTGTGTGTTGTTGTGATCCCTGATCCCGGGTGTGGATCAAACTATTTATTAATTTAAACCTCTTGGTAGAAGGTGATGACCAGGTTGAGAGGATTACATCTCTGATTGAGATTGAACCCCTTGTTTTATATCCACTGTGTTTACCATTTAGTTTTACTTTGTTTATCAAATATTTCATAAAACTAAATTGAACTATGATAGTTATTCTTAGAAAGAGTTTATAACATTATTGACTTATTAGGTTAGTTTCCAAAGTTATATTAATTATCAAATAGATACAACTAATAACTAATAAATCTTTTGATAAATTAATTTAATTGTCAAGATCTTATAAATTCACTACTGGCTAACTGGGAAATTGTATTCTAAATATAGGGAAACATTCAAATTATACATTTATCGATATAAATATTTATAGATACTGAAATGACCCCCCTCTTGAGTACTCTACTCTGACCAACATTTGGTATCAATGGATTGGAATTTTCAGTTTTCAAGTCATTTTCAACCATTTCAACTTTGATTTTAGTTTTATATCAATGGAAATATAATTTCTATCAATACTAAATTTTTATCCCATTAAAATCATGTTCCTAAATTTTTATTATGGATAATAATCTAGAATGTGATGCTACCAATAGAACTCCTTTCTTTAATGGAACAAATTATGCACAATGTCAAATCAAAATGAAAATGCACTTAGAAATTATGGGTTTTTAAATTTGGTCTTCATTAGTACATGTATATATGATTCTTGATACTTCTAGAAATACTTGGGATGAACCAACTAAGACTGCTTATAACAAAAATTGAGAATGCATGAATGCCTCACACTGTTATTTAGGATAAGAGGAATTTAACAGAATTTATGCATGTAATACAACCTATGAAATTTGAGATACATTTTCTATTTCACATGAATGAACTTATAGTGTTGGGGAAATGTGAAATAACAAATAAAAAATTAAATATGAAAATTTTAAATGAATCCTGATGAGAAACATTCTGAAATGTATCTCAGGTTCAATGAAATAGTGAACACTATGATCTCTTTGAGAAGAAGTGTTGTTGCCAGAGAAAAAATTATGAGGATTCTCAGATTCTTACCTAAAAGATGGAGATGATCTTCTATCTTAATTTATGAATCATGTAATATCATAAAAATACCAGTCAAAGAACTCATTGGATAAATGATGATGTATGAGGAAGACTTGAAAGTCAACAAAGATGAAGAGAATAAACCTATGTGAAAATCTGAAGAAATCATGATTATTACCTCAAAGAATAATGAAAAAAAGACTGTGCTAGCCTCTTTTGAATTATCTGGCAATGATGACTCAACATCAAATAGTGGTGAAGAAATAGATCAGCTGGCCATAATATTTAAGAAATTCTACAGGAAGAATACGTTTTTCATATATCCCAATTATAAAGGATGATATAACCACAAAGGAAACTAGAAAAAGGACTAGAAAAGAAATGAAAAATCAGAGGAGATTGACTTCTATGAGTGTAATATGAGAGGATATGTCAATGCTGACTGTCCTAAATTAAAGTATAAAAATATAATTGTGAATAAATATACCAAATATAAGAAAGATATTAAGGCCACATATAGTGTCTTTAAGGTTTTCGTCTGTGAATTAGCATCATCTCGTGTTGAGAAGGATGACATGGAAAATATGTATTTTACGAAAAGAAAATATTAAGTAACCTTATATTCACCTGAACACAATTACTATTATTCTAAAAATGAATGTGAGTATAAAAATATGACAAGTGATGAACTATTTGAATACTATAAAATTATGGAAGTGATATTTAATGAACTAAAAGATAAATATATATCCTTAAATAAATATCATTATCTTAGTTTAACTATTAAGTCTGAAAATACTAATGAAAAATAAAATAATTCTCAACTTCTCGAGGGAAAAATGAATTAAAAAAGTCTATTGCACAATTAAAGAATGATTTAGAAATGTTTATCAATGGAAAAGATAGTCTCACTCAAATTATTGGTATACAGATGGCTCCTAAGTACAATTTTGGAATTGGTTTTTTTCTTAGACAGAGAAACCTATGTAAAATGAATTTTGTAACTAAATTTGGAAAATCTGTTCTTCTACCAAAAAATAAAAACAATGCTATGAGTACCAGTTCTAAAAAACATTTACTGCTATTAGTTTTTTTAGACTAAATATAGTCTATTTTTGAAAAATTATATATAATAATTATAGGAAACTCATAAAATAAAAATTTGTGTACCTAAATAATTCATTACTAATGTCACATGACAAAAACAAGTATGTGTACCAAAATCAATTTTATTTTGATTATTCTATAAGAATTTTGTTTGAAGATCTCCTACAAGAGTCAATGGTATTTGGGTAGTGGATTTTTAGGACACATGAGAGGAGATTATTCAATATTCAAGGACCTAATAAAGATTTTCGGTGGATATTTCACCATTTTTGAGAATTATAAAGGAAAAATAATTTTCCTATGCCAGATCGGTAAATCTAACACGGTTTTCATTTCATATTTACTTTTTTTTATGGAATGAAATATTTTTTTCATAGTATTTAAAAATAATCTGAGGATGGATTTCATGAAATATTTTAAAATAATTCTTGCAATGTTTTCAACTCTAAAAATGAATTCGTATTTTTGGATTTTAGAAATGTAAATGTAAATTCTGTGAGGATGGATTCTTTAGTATGTCCAAATGTTTCTAGATTAAGTTCCATTTAGAAAGAGTCTTGGATGTGGCATAAGATATTAGAACACTTTAATGTACCCTCTCATAGAATTATTACTGGAAAATGACTAGTCAAGGATCTACCCAAACATGAGTTTCCAAATGACAGTGTTTTTAATCTTTGATAAATGGGTAAAAACACAAGATATCATTCAAAACAACGAATGAAGTCACAACTTCTCAAGATATCAATTTGGTTCACATGGACTTGTTTGGACCATTTAGAGTTTCATGTCCAAATTGGAAGCACTATGTTAATGTTCCTATAGATGAATATTCATGATATACTGAGACTTATGTCTTATCTCACAAATGTAAAGCATGTACAAACTTCACCAAGTATGGTAAAATAAGGGACAATCTTAGTGGACATAAAATAAAATATTTAAGAATTGATCATAGGTGTGAATTTGAAAATAAAGACATTGAATATTTTTTCTCACAAAATGGATATAGTCATAACTTATCTACTCCTAGGAAACCTCAGCAAAATTGTTTTGTAGAACGAATGAATAGAGCTTTTCAATAGATAGCACGAAGAATGCCTAATGAATATGATTTACCTGTTTAATTTTGGGATAAGGCTATAAATAAAGCAGGAAATATAATTAATAGATTCTTAATTAGACCTATCCCCAAGAAGACTCCTAATGAGCTATGGAACAATATAAACCCCATTGTTAATTATTTAAATGTTTTTTTGTTGCAATGTCTATATACATAACACTACGAGCACTCTTGACAAATTCGGAATCCATGAGTGACGAAGGATTATTCCTAGGTTACTCAGACTCTAATAAATCCTATATAGTATTTAATAAAAGAACCATGTGTGTGGAAGAATCTGGGCATATCATGTATGATGAAAAAGATCAACATGAACCAATGATCTCTTTAGAAAACCTTCAAGATTATTTGTCAAACCTCGACATAAATGCAAGATCTTCTAATCCTCAAGTCTGTCAATATATTAAATCAAACAATTCTGGAAATTCTCCAGAATCTGAAAATGATGAACTTGAACCGGTAGATGAACCTGATGTAAGTATCCCCTCCTTTTCTAGACCAATTAGAACTCTTAAAAACTATACTTTAGATTCTGTTGTTGAAGACATAGATTAAGGGATACAAACTATAACTTCTCTTAGAAATTAAGTTGAACATCAAGCCTTCCTGTCACAACATGAACCTGAAAACATCAATGATGCAATTAAAGATTAATTTTGGGTGATGCCTATGTAAGAGTAAAATAACCAATTTGAAAGAAATAAGGTTTTTAAAGATTGGGATAGACCCAAAGACAAATTTACCATAAGAACTATGTGGGTTCTTATTAATAAAGTAGATGAATATGGTAAAACTTTTATAAACAAAGATAAACTGGTTTCACAAGGTTATATTCATTTAAAAGGCATTGACTATGAAGAAACTTGTTCACCTATTTCTGGACAAGAGGCCATCAGAATCCTTCTTGCTTATGTTACCCATATTAATTTCAAATGATAGCAAATTTTTGTTGATAGGGAATTCTTAAATAGGCATATAGTTGAGGATTTGTTTAGTTGGACAACCCCCTGGGTTTACAAACCCTCATATTTGAAATAATTTTTTCAAATTAACAAAAGAATTATATGATTTAAAACAAGCTTCAAGATCTTGGTATGAATGATTAATTAGTTTTATTTTTTCAAAATGTTTTACAAAAAGAATTTTCTGGTCCTACTCTTTTTATAAAATGAATTTTTATAGATGTTTAAGTAGTTAAAATTTATGATAATAATATTATTCATGGATCTTCAAAATATTCTTTATGTATTTTGTTTTCAAAGATGATGCCAAATGAATTTAAAATGATTTTGATGGGTGAAGTCAAATTATTTCTTAGATTTTAGATTTTTCAAAATAAAGAAGGTATCATTCTAAATAAACATAAATAGAAAAAAATATAATTTAAAAAGATTTGGCATTGATGGCACTAAAAGTATTGACACTCCAATGGGTACTAATTATAAGATGGATCTTGATGAATATGGTAAATATATTGATAAAACCACTTAAAGTGGAATGATTGGAATTTTTCTCTTCATAACTGCTAGTAGGAAAGATATAATGTTTAGGGTCTCTATGTGTTCCCATTTTTACGATAATCCTAATGAATATCACATAAATATTGTTAAAAAAATTTCAAATTCCTCAAACATACTTTCAATTTTGGTTTTTTTTACCTCAATGGACAATCATTTGATATAGTGAGTTATTCAAATGCTAAATTTGGTGAATACAAGTATTATAGAAAAATAACCTATGGGACATGTAACTTTTTGGGAATGTCAATGGTTTCATGGTGTAGTAGGAAACAATATTTTGTTTCATTATCTACTACAAAAGTTGAATATATAGTTGCTCATAGCTGTTGTGTACAAATTTTATGGATGAAATACACTCTTTTTTACTATATATATCAATTTAGACATGTAACTATAAAATGTTACAATACAAGTGCTATTAACATTTATATGAACACAGTTTCTCATTATAGAACAAAACATACTAATCTAAGATATATCTTTTTGAGAGATCATTATCAAAAGAATGATATCAATTTGGAATTTATTGGCACTGAATAGAAACTTGCTGATATATTTACTAAGACATTGAACTATTAAAGAATGAATTACATCATACATGAGTTAGGAATGATCAATTAGTAATACCATGTGTTGGCCTTTCCTTTGATCCTTTTTCTGTGAAGTTGACTTGCCGACATCGTTATCATATCGACCCTATCGTCATGCTGGCGCCATTAAAATTCTGACGCCATAGCCATGATGACACCATTGTCATGTCGAATCCATTGACATGATGACACTGTTTTCATCCAACACCATTGTCATAACGACACTATTGTCATGCTGATATAGTTAATACTATACAATGTCTGTCAGGCCGACACCGATGACTCATTTTTGCTACCTATTTTGTGTGTTTATCAAAATGACACTGTTTCATTAATTTTGGTGAACCCGGTTCAAGATTTAACGATTTTGTAATACTATAATCTCAAAATGATAAAAATTTGAATCGATCCACTCTACTCCTTTACCGCTACTCACTCTCTCCTTTGTTGCACTTTTTCTTTACCCTCAAACATTCACCTTCAGAACTCCAGACAGAACTGAACAGAATGACTCATGGGAAGCGTGGTCTGGAAGATGGTGAGAATTTTTCTTCCAGGAGAAAAAAATTGATAATCAATCAAACCATTAGGTCCTGTGAATATTGGTCTAGAAAACTGTGTTGTAACCTCAGAGAAAGAATTACTAGTGGAATGTCTCTTGGAGAGAAAGTATTTGTTGCTTAATGTGATTCAAGATCAATGATGGATGAACTGGTTTGTATAAAATGATAGAGTTTTCTATGAAAATCTAGTATAATAATTTTATTTGAATATGAAATTTATTCTAGAAGGAATTGATGCTTCTTGAGTCAAACTGATAGTAAAAGGTAACATAATCTCCTTCTCTTCATGAAATTAGGATGAATTTCTTATGGTACCTCAGAATGGAAGGGTTGATGATTTCCACGGTACATCTACTCCTAAAAGTGAATTATTTTGTTATGAGACAGCTCTGAAAGAGCAAACTATAAATAAGGATCTTATAAGGCCAATTATCTCATAATTGAATGATGATTGTAGAATTTTATTTATGTTTATTCAACACCAGATTTATCCCAGGAAAGTGGATTTTTATTATCTCATGTTTTAGGATGTATACATGGTGTATTTTCTTCAAAAAAGAGTTAAAAGGAATCTATGTATATATCTATTGGTTCTCATAAATGAGATGATAAAAACTGGTTGTATGTAAAATTCTCTTTTCTACACTAGAAGGATTTCTACAATGCTATAGGATAAAGGGTTTTTAAGTGATTCTAATTAAGTTGTAGTTAGTGAATGTTGTGGAATCTGTTTATGTTATGATATTTGTAAGAGAATGAGGAAGGAATGGTTTGGTGATTGAAGTCAATTTTATGTGAAGTTAAATTTTATAGATCATTTAGTTATACCAAGGGATTTTTTGGATCCTGGACTCAGTCCAGATGAACAAGTAATTTATTCTTAAAATGAGTAGGAGGAGATGGATACCACTATCAGATATGTGGGATCACTAGTTGATGATTCAAGTTACCCTAAAACTACTGGATGAACAAAAATTGTTTCTATTGTACCTGTAAGTCCACCATGGACTTACCTACTCATGAATATATACTCAGATATACTAGAAGTGAATAAACATGAGATTAAGGTAGTGTAAAATATGTCATTGAATATAGTGAAAGAGAATATCAATAAGAAGAAGATGGTAGTGGTGAAAGTGGTTCAAAATCAAATGGGGAAGAATATGATGAGAAAATTGACGATGATAGTGTAAATTAAAAGAATGAGGATGGTGATAATAAATAATGTAGTAAATTTGTAAGTGATAGTGAATCTTATTATCCAGATGAGAATCAAGATGCTATGGGTATAGAAGATGTTCAAGCAACTGCTGGTGCATCTGTTGAGGGTATTTTTAAAGATGAAAATGTTTCTCCGTATGATCCTATTTCCCAATTTGTATATACTAGATAAAGTACTCTATATAAGGATAAGTAACCTTGATAGGAAGCATTGACTGAGGGGAAGCAATCTTCGATGAAGGCTGACACTGAGGGAGAGCCTCATGGACAGACGATGAAGAGCATAAATATTAAAGAGTGAGGATATATACTCATACTCCATTGGATTCAGATATTTTGGCTAAATGGGTGAGAAATATTATGTATGTGTCCCTAGAATTAGATTAATAAGATTCTTATGATGAATTCATTGCACATACTGTAAGGGAACTAGTGGATGAGACCTCTTATAGATACTATGTCACTAAGGATGATTTTAATCAATTAAATAATGATATTTCTGCCTCCATAAGACATTTAGTACAATCTCGAATGAGGTATGATATTGAGGAATCCAGGAGAGAGAATACTGAGATGACAGAAAATTTGATAGAAATTCAGTCTATTGTTGATGGGGGTAAAGGAAGCTAGTGCTTCAAGTTTTACTCGTAACACAACTAGTTTGTCTCAAGGTGATGTTGTTTTAGTTTCCAATATGGTGATTAAATAAATTTAGCCAAATTGAATCCCGACTATAGAAACAATTGTGACAAACAACACCAAGCATGGGAATGAGATGAAATAGTAAACCATTGGATTCAATTCCTTGACCACTGAGTATAGGAATACATTGAAAAGAGTCATGAAATGTCTTGAGAGTATTGTTTCTCACTTTAATGTTCTTGATTTTTCTATGATGTAAAAAGAAATTAAGTAAATTTCCTCCTATGATCTTACTTCAACCTCTTCTCCACCGGTTCAGTATTCCCAATCTATTGATCATTCTATTGTTAGTTTAGTTTTGAATGGAGAGCTGTATGATTTCATTTAATGTAAGGCCAAGGTTGAGGACACATTAGATAGGGTCCATGACTATCTAAAGTATTATACAAGGAGCGCTTCACATACTGTAGAAGAGCTGACCAAAAAGATTAACTATTTTTTCTCCAAAATCATCACAATTCATCAAATCAATTGTCTCTTTATGTATTCAACCACCAATCATACACTTCTTCCTGTGAAAAAGTCATTTGATTATTAGATTTAGAAGTTTATATAATTCACTCCCCGGTTGAACAAGTTTATTGAAAACATAGATTATTTTTAAAAGGAAATGAAATATGGTGGAGAAATAATTGAAGAGTTCATCAAGATATTAAAACCACATCTCAATGTCCAATGTGGAGCGATTAGTGTACCTCCTGCTGCACAACATGTCCTTACTGGTTCCGTGCCTACTTAACCTCATATGTCAGTTTGTCAAGATTTATCTCTGATTAGTCCTATCATTACAGAAACTATTCAGCTTCTGCTTAATTCTTAGCATAGACCTTCCCTTACTTTTAATGTTCCTGAAAGAGTTTCTCTCCCTCTGAAAATTCATTCACACCCTCATGCTTCTCAGCCTAATCTTCCAGATTAACCCTCCATTGATCCTTCTGAAAAGGGTAAAGAACCCCTTGACCCTACCATGTAGGGTGGATTGATATTTTTTTGATAGGGCTGAGTCACTGTACTTTTTATAATTCGCTATACATTGTATATTAATGTAATTTCATTGTTTTGATTTTTTAGTTTTCTGTGTTATTTTCACCTTCCACTTTTTTCTAATCCCAAAAGGGGAAGAACTTTATTAATAATTATTAAAATGGGGAGAAATTTATTATGAATTATTATGTATATATGCCTTATTGTCTCTGACACATTATTTTCAATATTCCCTCTAATACACTATTATGTTTTCACTTCAATCTTCCATTGATGATACTTATTAGTTCAAGGAATTTTATTATCAAACCGTGGGAGATTGTTGGCCCATATATACTTTTAGAAACTATATCTACCTATGATGGTTTTAATTGTCACAAATATTTTCATATATAAACATATATCTTACCACATGTCAGCTCATAATTTATTTAAAAGCATTATCTTGAATATCAAATAATTTCAATCATATAACTACTTATGAGTGTTTATGTCCAAACAATCTTATAACTGATTATCTTGATATTTATGGACATTAACACTCTATGACATTGCTGAATTGTAAGATAGATAGAACGTCTAAAATTATCATTGTATGAGTTAATAACACCAACAGACATGTGACACCGACAGACATATGACTCACTGATAGACAGTTCAAATAGGCATATGTTCTATGTATATGAAGCTGACACTATTGGAAGGACTCATCATTTCACATGAAATCGTTATAAATACAAATCATTATTGCACATAACACCATCAGTCCAAGTGACCTACCATTGCACGATACAACACATTAAAGGACTCACCGTCAGTTGAAATGTGTCATCGATAGTTCAACTGTCTCACCGAAATGAGGAAGGACTCACCATTGAAATAAATCATTGATAGTTCAACGGTCTCACCGAAAAAAGGAAGGACTCTCCGATGATACGAGTCACTGATAGTTCAACTATCTCACCGATGGAAGGATACACCGATTGAAGGAGACACCAATTGAAATAGAAAATGATAGAAGGATACAATGATGGAAGGAGACATGAGACACCAACAGAAGGTGACATCGATGGAAGGAGACACTGACAGAAGGAGATTCTGATAGACAAGCCACCGATAGACTGTTCAAATATGCATTAATTAATATTATTTATAACTGTCATAATTGTATAATTTAATGATACTGACATATTTATTTATATTTTCTAGTACTTTTTGTAGAAAATATGATGTACGATGAGCCGATTCACATGGAATGTACATGCACTCTGTCGGCCCTGAAAAATAAGAAGTATTTTTAAAATGGAAAAGACAGATAGATCAAGAGTGTGGTGGTGCATGCCTGAGAGATATAATGAAGAACTTCAACAACTCTCCTTCAACCACTGTGAACTCAGTAATAGAAGAACACACGAGGCGATCTCAATCGAGATTAACATTGAATTGAAAGATACTTAATCATATCAAGGAAGGAGAAAAATATTCCTCCACAACCATTCATGTAGCTGGAAGCAATAATATGACACTCTCATTTTCTCTCTACATCTAGAAGAAGACTCAAACATCAAATCCACATCATCAAAGGAGTTCAGAGTTTCACCACATAACACACAGATCATTCTAAACATAATTCTACATCATTATCTCTGTTGTATTCATTTAGTTAAATTTTTATGTAGTGTGTGCATATGTATATTACACACACAATGAATCCAGTCCATAACTGGATGCAACTCGATATCCTCAGTCTCACACTCCTTTTGTCCATTTTTATCCCACGTAGAACAATGGTAGAGTTTGTGTGTGAATAGATTGTTGTTTTTTCCATGAAGAATAGTGGTAGAGCTCAAGGGTGACCTAGATAACCTAGTGTGCTATTGTGAACCCTGATCCATGGTACGGATCATACTGTGTATTAACTTAATCTATTTGGTGGAAGTTGATCACCATGTGGAGAGGATTAAGTCTCATCTTAAGACTAATCCTCTTGTTTTATATCTCTGTGTTTGCCTATTAGTTTTATTATTTTTATCACTATTTTCATAAAACTAATTTGTACTCTGATAGTTAGTATTAGAAAGTTTTAATAAGAGTATTAAATTATTAGGTTAGTTTAAAAGATATATTAATTATCAAATTAATACAACTAAGAAATAGAAAAAAATTTGAGAAATTAAATGAACAGTCTAGATCTAATAAATTCAATACTAGCTAACTTGAAAATTGAATTTTATATATGGGGGAACCTTCAAATTATATCTTTCTGAATAGAAATTTTTATAGAGACTCAAACCATCATCCCATATGATAATTTAATAATAGCCAACAGACCAAATCAACCAAAAGATAAATAGTCTACTAGGATCAAGTGCATACATGAAGTGTAGTAAAAAGTAAAAAAGATAATACACAGTGAATCACCAATAAGATCTATCTATATCACACCCAAGAACATTATTAAACATTTTTTTCCATTTGAATGTAATGATTTCAAAACATGCTACACCTAGATAGAAAAAAGAAGAGGAAGAAACAAATAACATTAATAAATTCCTCAAACCATCTCCAACCCACAATGATAAAATTCAATTACATTTTCCCTTAAACAACATAGATATAGAGAAATTATCTCCATATTATGTGTCATTTTTTTGGTACAATTTTTATATTACAAAATTAAATAATAATTTGTACCAAAATAAGCTATGAATGGAATAAAATAAAAAATATGATAGCACTACTAAAATAAAACACCAAATATTTCACTACACTATAACTCCACAGTAAAAATAGAGAATGTAATGTCAGCTGGTTGGAGAGATCTATTTTTTCCATTTGTTAAATTTCCTTCTAAAATATTGTGGGTTATAGATTGTATAAGGAAGGAACCCAAACCTATTGAATATGTCCCATTGAACTCAAAGGGGTTGATCATCTAGGAATGTGAAATCAATAAGAGGCGAATAGGAAGGATTAAAATCCAAATACCTGGAATCCACGATATCATCGATCCAAGAAAACACCACAATAATGAAAATAGTTGAACCAAAACATGATAGAAATTAACATATAGGAGAAACAAATACAAACCACAGATTCGAGGATTGATTTATTTCATGGAATGTAAATGAAGAGTGTCATCAGTGGTAGAGATTGGAGAAAGAATGATAATCCAGACAGAAATAATTGTGGAATGGTTCTTTCAAATAGATCCGAGAGGGTTTTATCAGCACTTTCAAAAATGTGTTGATTATGATACCATTTATCAGTGAAAATAAAAGTTTTATTCATCAATGATTTTTAGTGCTTAGAATGATAGAGATTTGTGGGAATTTAAAAAATTCTCATAAATTTTATAATGTTATCACCACAAAGAAGTGTTGATAAAATGATTCTTTATCAAAGTTTCATTTTTTTGTTGACAAATTATTTTAATTTATAATTATAAATTATTTTTTTATGATATATTTCAAAAGATTTATATATGATTATAATGTTATTAATCTGATTATATATAATTATTTAGTTATATATTTTTTTTAAATATATTTATTATAATTTTATAATAATTTAAAAATATGCTATTTCTTTTAAAATATTATACTTACTTTTTAAAAAAATTTATTTAATTATTTATAGTTGAAAATATATTTAAAAATAAATATATTTGTAGATATATTTATAGTTATTTATAAATTTATAGAAATATATTTATAGCAATATATTTATTTTTTTATTTATATATTCATATAATTAGTATATATAAATAAATATAAATACAAATATTTTCAATATATACACTATTTAAAAATATTTATTATAATTTTATTATTATTTAAAAATATAATTATTTATTAATAATTATATAAATAATTTTGTCAAAAATATATATATTTTTATCATTATATATATTACATAAATATAAATTTATTTTTAATATATATATATATATGTATATATATATATAGTAATAATATTATTTATTTAACTAAATTTACTATAATTTTATAATTTTTCAAATATATATAATTTTTTTATAATATTTTTTTAAAAAATATTATTCTTATATTAATAATAATAATAATAATATACATTTATAAATACTATAAATATAAATCTATAAAATTATTAATTTATATATATATTTTTACAAACTAAATTTTAAAATTGATAATCATTATATAATCTTAATTGCATCAATGTTTCAAATGAGATAAATAGAATTATAAAAAATGTGTAGACCTTAAAAATATTGAAAAAATGGATATTTTTTATTAATTAAACAAAGATTATTAGAAATAATATGTATGTATATTGAAATATATAGGAATACATTTTGAGAATATTAAAACACGGTAATATATATATATATATATATATATTTAAAATTGATAAAAGTTCAAAAAATTAAAAAAAATTAAAATAATACTTAAGTGTAATATTATTATGAATCAATAAATAAAATTTACCGATTCAAAACAAAATATGTTGATTGTATCATGTTTTTAAATAATATTCAAAAATGTATAATAATATTTGAATAAATTAAAAAATATTATGTGCATGTGTTTCAATATAATATTTCATTAATTATTTAAATATTTGTGTGTGTGCATTGTATATAAGAAGACATTAACTACATTTATGTATGTCAAATCAATGTGATGCATGTTTGGTATATGTTAAATTGAAAAATCAAATGATATTTGAATAATGTCTTGTACCTGATATAATTAGTGAGTATTTTAAATTAATCATAATTTTTATTTATAAACGAGTCATCACTAAATATATTACTTATTTAATGTTAGAATAAATATATTATATTATACAATTATTATTATATGATATTTTTTTTAATTATAGATATATATATATATATATATATATAAACTTATATATAATATTATGTTTCTATAGTAAAGGTATTAATGAATAATTATGTATGATAACCATTAAAATTGAACAAGACATTAATATGTTTTCCATTATCACATTTTATTCGTTGTGTATATTTTTATTTTAAATAGTTAATTTATTACTATTTATAATTAATATATATTTATATATATATATTAAAAATAAACCTTTGGATTTTTTTAAATAATTGTTTTTTTGATAAATTTATTAATTTACTAATTTTTTTAATTTATTTCAATTTGTTCATTTTTAATTAGTTTTTTTAATTATTACCTTCGATTCAATATATATATATAATATATTTTATCACCTAAGTTTATAGTAAGTATCCATTTAATTGTGAATTTTAAGTATATATAGTATATGGGTGATGCTTGGGGGAGTTTGGACAACTATTAGTCAATTTCTGCGACTTTTCTATAGGTTCAAGATTGGTGCATGGATTGGGAGAACCGTAAAACACCTATAGGAAACTGTTCCCAATGAGATAGGGTAAAAACATTTTAACACCCCAAGCTTCCACGGTACGTTTCCCTTTGAATAATGCAATAGCTTGCATTGTATGCACCATAGAGTTTTAACACCCCACGACCAACCAAACTAACCGTTATGAATAGTAATACCCACTTTTTGAAATCATATAAAATTTATTTTTCAAAATGGGATTAATTTTTGGATTCAGAATATCCAATTTTTCTTAGGGTGAATTTTTTGAATTTTTCTAAAAACATTCAATTTTTGATGAAAAATGAAAAAAACACTGCGTTTTATTTTGAAACAGACTTATTTTTAAATAATTAGTCATTTTATTATAATTTATTTTAGGTCAAAATAGATACATAATACATATATATGTTCAATTTAAATCATTAGAGTAGTTTTATAATAATATTATATATATAAAATTTTAGTGAACTTTTTGACATCTTTCACCCCCCCTTCAAGTAGCATTTAAAAATATGCATAAAACATAATTTTACCACTTATATTAGTTGAATTTAAAAACCCCAAAAGACACGGATGGCATAATTATGTAAAATGTGGTTCAATATGATGAAAATAATTTTGGGTGAATAATAACATTAGACTTTTATTTACCACAGTTTAAAGTAAATAAGATAATTAAAGGTACAAATGATATTATTACTACCCTAAAAAATGAATTAATTCTATTGGATAAGTGTATTTCGACCAAAAACATATTTAGGAATAAATTACGATCTTTTTAATTACACTTGGATTATATTAGGAAATTTATTATTATTTTATTTAAAGAAGTGTTAAAAGATTTAAATACAGTGTTTAGTAACTAAACGATTTTTAATATAGGGTTATACATAAGATAAATTGTACTATAAATATTCATTATAAATATAAAAATATTTCCAACATAATTGTATTTTATTTATAATTTATAGACATTATATAATTTAATTTATTTATGACACAATGATGATGCGGTGATTACCTTGTTAATGAATGATTAGAATAATTGATATTATAAATATAAAAATAAATATAAATTGATAATTTTGATGCATTCCACGAATTTCATAGATTAATATGACATTTTAGAGTTGATTAAATGAATTTTTTTGATGTAATCATGCTGTTTTGACTTTCACAAAAACAAAATAATAAATAATATCAAAATTGACATAAATGAGTTTTAAAACAAATAATATATTATTAATTGGAATAATATTCCTTAAAATATAAGTTTCGGCCAAAAGATTTATATAATAATATATATATCATTAATGAACCACTTTGGTTTTTATTGTAAATTTATAGTCAGATTATAAACCATATAATATATTAATACAAGAATACATGGTAAAAGTTAAACTATTTAACTAAGAGTTAAACCTAAATGATAAGGCTAATATGGTGACCTAAACATGTCTAAAACATATTGGATGAGAGGTGGTAGACCCATCCCCACATTAGCTTCGAAATAAATCATTTTGGAGCCATTATAAACTGAATATGATTGTATAATAAAATAATATTTCATCCTTTTCCTAAAGTGACCCTCACCACTCTTACAAAAAGTTACTTCCCCTTGTCCCAATATCACACCTCAAAAGACATTTGGATCGGAAAAACCAAGCCCAAATATCCTCCCTACTACCCTCCCTTCTACCTTGTGACCTTCCATTGATAAAAAATTCAACCTATAGAGCCCTTTTGATCATATCAAAAGGAAACACTCGAAGAAGAGGTAATAATTTCACCACTTATTTCAAAGTTTATTTCTTCCTTCCCTTCCTCTTTCGTTGTTGTTTCCATACCAAAATAACAAATCCAATACCTTATACATATTCAAGTGTTATTATAAATATATTTTAACCATTTTCATTAATCTACCCACCCTATGAATAACAAATCACCATACATGTGTACATACGGCTTACTGTCTCCACGTCGTGGTGTAGTTTGTTATTGAAACACTTCATTTTTTGGATGGGTATAATAATGAGTACAACTGATTTAAATAATAAATATAACATGTTAGGTATTCTGGGTATATGATATACAATCCAATTACATTATATTTCACCATCAATATAATGGTATTGTCGCTTGTGCGTACGTACGGATTACCATCTCCACAAATGAGATGAGATTCATTCCACATAGTAACCATTCAAGAATAAATATAATTTTTTTATTAAAAAAATATTTAATCACTTAATATAATTCTGGATATGAATCAAATACATATTATCCATAACAAACATGACTTACATAACAAAGCATATAAAGGAAAACGAATCAATAAACACTCAAAACAATGATACTACTGAAATATTATTAACAAAGAAAAACTAGAAGATCATATATGATATCGTATTAATGTATGCAGTTCGTGTATAATTTAATAACAATTATTTAACTATTATACAGGAGGTTAACATAACCTCAATCATAAAAAATTATAAGGTAAGGGTTAATTTAACAATCTATTCATTATACGAGGTTGTTCATACATGAGTATCTACTCGGACCTATTTATCTTCCACATCTGTTTTTCTTAAAAATGTATTTCAAAACATTTTTACTATTTCCTAGACTATAGGTTAAATTCAATTATACCCTTTTTTCTTTTTATAAATAAATTATAAATGAATTTTTCTGCCATTTTCCAAACAACTTCCTTTACGTCATGTTCGAAAAAATTAAGGAAAGAATGTATTTTTTAATTTATTCAGCGGGTGTGACTATTTTCTGCAATTATAACTCCTTAGAAGCTTCTCTTACAAGATTATAAGTATATTTTCAAAATAATTTTTTCTTTTATAATAATTTTACTTTTATACAATTTCAAAATAGAATGATGTATTTATTTCAAATATTTTTTATTTCATCTTTGTCAACATCCATTGAAGGCTTTTATACTAGTTTGAAGTTAATTTGTTATGACACAATCTTCCCTATTGCATAGAAGGATTTTTAATATTTTTGACTGTGGATGTGTTATTTTTATACAATTCATGGTTTATGGATAATGTATTGATGTTTAATATGGTTGTTTTAATTCGATTTTTTGTTACCTTTTGACCTTTTCATATGAGGATTGAATGGTCATGGTAAGTGACAGGTGGAGCTCGCTATAGGTCCTCAATGCATTGGTAGGTCTCATGAGACAATCTATTATCTTGGAACAAGGCCTTGAAAAATTTTTATTTTTAGTCTAGGAACGAGGCCTTGAATATGTAGTTATGAAGTCTAGAATTATGCATTCCATCATTTTGAAATTGGTTCTCGACATTTCATGAGATTATTCGACTACTATAATATCCATGTGAATAAGTAAATAGAAATATTTGATTTATATTTTCCATATTATTCTGATGTTTATGTTTAAAAGGATTCTGTTTTTGTCTTTTACATTGCCTTAAATTTTTATACTTATTTAAGAGAGTTTCCTCCTTATTGTTATCCTTACTATGAATTTGAGCTCACCCATTTCTATGTTTTATTTTTCCCAGGATGTGAAGAGGTATTTTTTGGATGACCTATAAGGATAGGCTAAGGCATATAAGTGTTTTAAAATGGGGCAAAATGTTGTTGTTGTTTTTATTTCATGATATAATATATAACTTATGTATGTACCTAGTACATCCAAGGCTACTAAACTGATCGGTCATTCAGGATATGATTCCATGTATCATGCCAATGTTATGTAATAATTCACCAACTCTAGGTAACTAGTATTAGGGAATTTACGTTGGTATCAGAGGAAGTTTAGTATAAACATTAAAAGATATATTTAGAAAAAACACTTATTAGTGAGTGTTACCCTAAGACAGACTTTGAGTATTAATATAGAAGAACTTCCTAGAATTTTGTTAATGTAGAGATATTGTGTATTTCTCAAGAAATACATCCCTGTCTGGATACGAGCAGGTAGAGGCATCTTTGGCATAAATGAACCTAGGAGTGAAATCTCCAACAAGGAGTTTCGGGCTTGACCCGGGGTTTCCTGGTACATGACAACTAGCCTTGCTGCACTCGTGGTGACGACACTCCCAAGAGATATGCTTTGGATAATTCACATTTTCTTTATAAACCATTATGAATGATTTATGAGTATATACCTCCTCAACGAAATCATTTTTAGGATTTGGGATTATATCCATAAACTGTTCAATTTATGTTAAGTGTTTACTAGTTTGGAATTATGTATTGTGATTCATAAAAAAATCTAGTTTATCCCATTGTTTAGAAATGGCACCTAGTTGAAGGAATAGAAACTGTATCAATTCATGTAATCCATGTAGGGATTTCACTCCTAATGAAGATAATTATAGTGGAGCTGGTGATGCAATTTGTGTTGATCATCTTATCACCATACTGGGACAACTCACTCGGGTTATGAATAATAACCTTACTCGTATGGAACACCATAATCCACAATGCAAAGGATAAATGTTAGACTACTTCATGAGGAAACAACCTCAAACATTCTGTGGGATTACAAATACATTTGTAGCTGATCAATAAACATGTTACATTGAGAAAATATTTCAGGATTTGGGGAGTAGAGAAAGGGAAACATTTGTCACGACTGTTTATCTCCTCATGGGAGAAGAAAATCAATAGTTGTCATTAATTCAAAACACAATAGAAGATGAAGATGTATAAAAAATGTAATAGATGGTGTTTAATGATATTTTCATAGAAAAATACTTTCCTATTAACCATCGAGCGGATATGGGAAGAAAATTTATGAGTTAGAGCCAAAAAAGGATGAGAATGTCGCAATGTATGAGGCTATCATTACATCGTTAGAATGGCATGGAGAAAATTGTATACGTAACCCAAGGGGTTTGATTGATCAATTCTTCTGTTGGTTAAAACCATTTCTCCATTAAGAGTTAGTCTCACAATACATTTCATGATAAAAAGATATTGTCTCATGTGATATCAAGAATGAAAAGGAATTCTCTAAGTCATATGACTTTAAATAAATGTAAGAGAATAATAGATCTATTGAACACACTGGAAATGGAAATAATGGGAAGAAGGAAAAAAGTTTAATATCCATCCTATGGTAAATGTGGGAATAAACACCCTAGTACTTTCCTAGAAGGAATGGGAGTTTGTTAAATGTGTGTTGAAAAGGCCACCAAACTCCTGATTACAAGGGATTGAAATAGGTTGTCAATGTTGAATGCTAAAATTATTGAGAAAAGGGGATTTATGAAAATGAATGTCCTAGGCACCAAGTAAACATACCTCAGAAAAGGGCAAGGGAGAAAGGCCAATCTTATGTGATCAGTATTGCTGAGGTTGATGCTCCGAAATAGGTGGTGGCAGGTAATTTAATGGATTCCTCAAGTTTAGAAAATTATTTATTTGATTCTAGATCAACACATTGTTTCATATCATACTTGTTTTCTATGAAAATTTGATATTTCCAATTTCACTTAATTAGGGAGTTGTCAGTCAAAACTCTGAAGGGAAGTATCATTATAAAAATGTTTTGTGAATCAGTTCCCTTTAGGGCATATAAATATTCTTAATCTGCTGATCTCATCATCGTACCCATGATTAAATTTCATATAATCCTTGGTATGGATTTACTTTTAGACCATGATGGAAGAAATTATTTTAACAAGAAGGAGGTTACAATTTTTGATGATGTCAAGGAGTACCTTATCTTTAGAGAAGAAACGTCACCACCTGATTCTTATCTAGATCCACGCCAGTAGCTCTACTACATTCAATTATTGGGGATAAGGTAATGAAATAACAATGGTTGAGGAAAATAATGTTCGAATAGATGACGTACCTATTGGTCATGAATATAGAATAGTTTCTAGAGGATTAGCCTGGAGATCCTCCAGAATGAGAAATTGAGTTTTCCATTGATTTAATTTCTTGTTGAAGGCCCATATTGAATGCCCCTTACAGAATGTCCACTATGGAATTAGTGGAACTTAAGAAACAACTAGTGGAATAAATCAAAAATGGATTTATTCTCCCCAGTTTTTATCCATGGGGATCCCCTTTTCATTTTGTTAAGAAGAAAGATGGATCTATGAGGTTGTGCATTAACTATAGAAATATCAATGTTATAATAATAAATAACAGGTATCCCCTATATTGACTTGATGATTTATTCAACCAACTTCATGGAGCTCCATATTTTTCAAATATTCACCTTCGACTTGGATATCATCAGTTGGGTGTGTAGAAGGAAGACATTCTAAAAAAATCATTTCAATCTAGGTATGGGCATTAATAGTTTACAATAATTCCTTTTGGACTGACTAATGTGCCCCCAATTTTAATGGATCTAATGAAATGATATTTCAAGGAATATCTTGATGACATTGTAGTAGTATTTATTGATGATATCTTGGTATGCTAAAAAAGCATCAAAGATCTGTAAAATCACTTGCGCACTACTCTAAAAATCCTCAGAAGAAATAAATTATATGTGAAGACTAGTAAATGTGAATTTTGGATTCAAGAAATTTCTTTTCATGGACATATTTTCTCTAAGGATGGAATCTCTTTTGATCCATGTAAGACGATAGTAATAAAATAATGGCATGCACCGAAGATTATAACTGAGGTACATAGTTTTATTGGTTTAGAAGGTTATTATCGACATTTCGTCTAGAATTTTGCCCGATTGGAAAACTCGTTATCCAAGTTCACACTTAATGGGGATAAATTTGTTTCGACAAAACCTTGTGAAGAAATTTTTGAAGAACTAAAGATCAGATTAGTCAATTCTCATATCTTGACTATACCATCGTGGAATGATGGGTTTTTTATTTATAGTGATTCTTCAAAGAAAGGAATTGATTGTGTCCTTATGCAGACTGATAAAGTTATTGCCTATGCATCATAGTAGCTAAAACTACATGAAAAAAACCGTCCCACTCATGATCATGAGATAGAAGCTATAATCTTTTCTTTGAAGATTTGGAGTCACTACCTCTATGGTGAAAATTGGGAAATATATACCAATCACAAGATCTAGAAGTATATTTTCTCACAAAAATAACTCAACATAAGTCAAAGTCGATGGCTCGAGCTACTCAAGGATTATTATTTCTTTACACACTACATCCCGGGGAAAGAAAATAAGGTGGAAGATGCATTGAGAAGAAAAGATAATGGAGTTTTGAATAAGATGAGAGTTAAAAGGGATCATATTTTCATGGATCTATTAAAGATGGATATGGGAATAACCATGGAATGTGACGCTTCAATATTTTTTAAAATGGTTTCCAAACCATCATGACTAGAAAAGATAAAAATTTCTCAGACTGATGATGAGGAGTTTCAAAAGAAAATTAAAGCTATGAATGGTAGTATATTGATCATCTTCATATATGAAGATGAAATTTTGAAATTTGGGAAGAGGCTTTGTGTTCCTGATATTCCTGATCTAAAATGGTAATTGTTGGACGATGATGATTACTCAAATTAATCTATACACCCTGGTGGCACTATGATATATAGAGGTTTGAAGGAATATTTTTTTGTGGGACAACATGACAAGGGTGATTTCTGATAATGTCTCAAGAGGTATTGTTTGTCAACAAGTGAAAGCTGGATGAAAACATCCTTGAGGAGTCATGCAACCTCTTCCTATACCTGAGTGGAAATGGGATGATATTACGATGGAATTTGTCATGGGACTACCAAATATTCCTAGAGTGAATTATATAATATGGGTCATAGTTGATCATTTTAAAAAGTCAGCACATTTTCTTGCTATAAGTGAAGATTTACCACTTAAAAGATTAACAAGACTATATATTAATAAATTTTTAAGACTTCATGGAGTACCCCAATCAATTTATTTATCTTGATCCCAATATTTCATCAAGATTCTGGAAAAGTCTTCATAAGTCCTTTGATACTAAACATCATTTGAGCACTTCCCATCACCCTCAAACTGATGGACAATAAGAACATACTATTCAAACCATAGAAGACATGTTGAGATCTTGATCACTTTATTTTCATGGTATGTGGGATCATTATTTACCTCTGGTATAATTTTCCTAAAATAATAGCTTCGGTTAAAGTAAACATATAGCACCATATGAAGCGTTATATGGAAATAGATGTCGCAAACCAACTTGCTGAGATTATGTAGGTGAAAGAAAACTTGTATGCCCAGAACTTATTGAGGAAACTATGGGAAATGTGAAGGTTATCCAAACCCACATCAAAGCATCTCAAAGTACGAAAAAGATCTATGCTAATAACCGAAGGAAGGATTTGAAATTTCATTTAGGAGATCATGGTTTCTTGAATGTATCTCCATGGAAGGTTGTTATACAATTCGGTAAGAAGGGTAAATTAAGACCCAGGTACATCAGACCTTTCGAAATTCTAGAATGAATTAGAGTTGCAACTTATCATTTGGAAATACCACAAGGTCTCTCCAAAGTTCATGATGTGTTCCACGTATTACAGTTGAGAAAATACATGTCTAAACCAACACATGTACTCACATATGAAGAATTAGAACTGGAACCTGACCTGTCTTATTGGGAACAACCTATCAGAATTCTTGATACCAGATAACAAGTGTTGAGATACTGGATGACTTGTCATGTGAATGTTCTATAGTGAAACCATAATATGGAAAAGGCAACTTGGGAACCTGAGGAAAGTATGATGATGAACCACCCAAATAGTTTTTTACAATAGTATTCCAGATATTCCAAAGATTAAATTATTTGAAGGATGGAAGAATGTAACACCCCAAGCTTCCACGATATGTTACCTTTGAATAATGATATAGCATGCGTTGTACGCAACATAGAGTTTTAACACACCATGACCAACCAAACCGGCCTTTATGAATAGTAATACCCACTTTTTGAAATTTGATAAACCTTATTTTTCGATATGGACTTCATTTTAGGATTCTTATATCAGAATTATCTTAGAATTCATTTTTGGTATTTTTCTGAAAACATTCAATTATTGATGAATAGTGAAAAAACACTACATTATTGTTCAAAACCGACAATTTATATAAATAATTAGTTATTTTATTTAAATTTATATTAGATAAAAATAGATACATAATACCAATATATTTTCAATATAATTCAATGGAGTAATTTTATAATAATATTAGATAAAAAAAATTTAGTGAACTTTTTACCGTCTTTTACCCACCTTCAAGGAGCATTTGAAAGTTTTCATAAAACATAATTTTACCACTTCAGTGAGTTGAATTTAAAAAATACGAGAGACATGGTTGACATCAGTAAGTAAAATTTGGTTCAATATGATTAAAATAAATTTCAGTGAATAGTAATTTTTGACATTTATTTACCATGGTTAAAAGTAAATATGGTAATTAATGGTAAAAATGATATTATTATTACCCTAAAACATGTTGTAATTCTATTGGATAAGTGTATCTAAAACAAAAACAACCTTTGGAATAAAATATGGTCCTTTTAAGTACACTTGTATTAGATTAGGACATTTATTATTATTTAATTTTAAGAAGCGTTAAAAGTGTTAAATTCAAAGTTTAATAACAAAATATTTTTTAATACTAAGTGATACATAGGATAAATTAGACTATAAATATTCTTTATAAATATAAAAATATTTCCTACATAATGATATTTTAATTTTAAATTTTAGACATTAAATAATTAAATTTATTTATGACTCAATGATGATGGAGTAATTACCTTATTAATGAATGATTAAAATAATTGATGTTATAAATATAAAAATAAATGTAAATTGTTACTTTTGATGCCTTCCAAGAATTTACTAGATTAATATGACATGTCATGGTTGATTCAATGAATTTTTTTCGAAGTAATCAAGCTGTTATGACGTTCACATAATGAAAATATCAAACAGTGTCCAAATTGACATAAATGACTTTTTAAAGAAAATACTATATTATTAATTGATATAATATTCCTAAAAATATAAGGGTTGGAAAAAGGATTTATATAATGATTTATATATCATTAATGAACCAATTGGGGTTCTCTTGTCATTTTAAAGTAAGATTATTTACTATATAATACAATAATTCATGAATACATGGTAAAAGTTAAACTATTTAACTAAGAGTTTAATCCAAAAGATAATGTTAATATGGTGACCTAAACCTTATAAACCCTATTGGTTGAGAGTTTTTTGTCCCATACCTACATTATCCTGGAAATAAATTGTTTTGATCCATTATAAATCGAATATGAATGTATATTAAAATAATATTACATGCTTTTACTAAAATGACCCTCACCTATCTTATAAAAAGGTACTTCCCCTACTCTCAAAATCATACATCCAATGCCATTTTTCTCCACCAATACCTACCCAAATATCCCTACAACTACACTACCTTGGACCTAGATTACATACATAGAAAGGAAAGACAACCTATGAAGCCATTTTGATCAGATCATTAGGAAACACACGAAGAAGAGGTAATAATTTCACCACCTCTTTCAAAGTTCTTTTCTTCTTCCATAGCCTTTTTCTTTGTTGTTTCCAAACCAAAATAATAAATCCAATACATTATACATACTGTGATTTTTTTATAAATATTGTACAACCATATTCATTATTCTATCCATTCTATGAATGAAAAATCACCATACGTGCATACGTATGAATTACCGTCTCCACGTCATTGTGCAGTTTGTTATTCAAACACTTCATTTTTTGGATGGGAATAAAAATGGGTATAAATAATTTAAATAATAAATATATCATGTTAATGATTCTTTATATATGATATACCTTCGAATTACATAATATGTCACCATCAATTGAATGGTGTCATCGCTCGTGCGTATGAACAGAATACCGTCTCCATGAACACGATGAGATTCATTCCCCATCAAAACAATTCAAGAATAAATTTCATTTTATGATTAAAAAAATATTGTTTAAGAACATAATATCATTATGGATATGAATAAAATACATCTTAGAAATAAAAAACATGACTTACGTAACAAAGCATATAATGGAAAACAAATCAGTTAACACCCGAAACGTTGATACTACTAAAATATTATTATGAAAGTTATATTAGAATTTCATATATGATATCATATTTATGTATGCAGTTCTTGTATAATTTAATAAAAATTATTTAACTATTATAAAGGAGTTTAATGTACACTCGATCAAGGGAAAGTACATGGTAAGGTTTATCTCTCCTATATCTTCATTATCCAAGGTTGTTCATACGTGAGTTTCTACTAAGACCTCTTTATCATCCACATCTGTGTTTCTTAAAAATGTATTTCAAAACATTTTTACCATTTCTTATAATATGGTTTAAATCAATTTATACCCTTGTTTTACTTTTTATAAAATGTTTATAAAGGAATATTTCCATAGTATTCCAAAGAATGTCCTTTACAACCTTTTTGACAAAATTAAGGATTTTTTTTTACTTATACGATGGGTGCAGCTATTTCCTATCATTATGAAACCTTCAAAGCTTCCTATAGAATCTTATAATAATTTTTTCCAGATAAATGATTTCTTTTTTAATTATGTTACATTTTTACGATTTCAAAATAGAAAGACGTATTTCTTTCAAATAGTTTTCATTTCATCTATGTCAACATCATTTGATTGATTTAGCACTTTTTTGAAGTTGATTTATTATGATAGAATCTTATATATTGTATTTAATGATTTTTAATATGTTTTCCTATGGTTGTTTTATTTTTATATCATTCATGGTTTATGGACAAATTATTGAAATTTCATATGCAAGTTTTAATGCAATTTTTTATGTTATGTTTCAAACTTTTTATATGAACAATGCATTGGACTTAGTATGTGATGGGAGGAGCCCACTATAACACCTAGATGCATCGGTAGGTCTCATGAGACAAACTAGTGTCCTGGCATAAGGCCTTGAAAAAATCTTATTTTTAGTCTTGACACGAGGCCTTAACTATGTGGTTATGAAGTCTGGCATTATGCATTTCATCATTTTGAAATTGTCTACTGATATTGCAGGTGATGTTGAGACTAGTCAAATATCCATGTGAATAAGTAAAAGTAGTTATTTTATTTATATTTCCTATATTATGCTGATGTTTAATTTTATAAGGCTTATGTTTTAGTCATATAAATTTCCATAAATGTTTATGCTTATTTAAGATTGTTTTCGCTATATTGTTATCCTTAATGAGCATCGAAGCTCACCAATTTCTACATATTTTTTTTCAGGATTTCAAGTAGTATTTTATGGTTGACCTACCATGATAGGCTAAGGAATATAAGTGTTTTTAAAGGTGACTAAATTTTGGTTTGGTTTTTATTTCATGATTTAATTTATAACTTATGTATGTATCTAGTACTTCTAAGGCTACTAAACTGATTGGTCTTTCGGTACATGATTATCTGTATCATGCCAATGTTATGTAATAATGCACCGATTATGGGTAACCAGGTTTGTGTCATTAGAAAGAGAAGGCACACAGGGGGAACAATATTTTGCTAAACTTTGTGGCTTTGTTATAGAAATTATGCTCCATGAAAATTTGATATGGTATTTTTGAGGTAGTGGCTTCAGTATGGTTGGAAGTTGATTTGGAGATAGTGTGAGGAAACAGTGTGAACTTCACCCTTAAGGAAATGGTTGAATCATGGATTGTGCATGTTTTTCCTCAATGTGAAACTACATAGTGTGGGGGAAAAACTAGATCATAAAAAGTGAATCAAGGTTGACCTTTTGTTTTAATGCCTCATTTTTCCTCAAAATGGACCTAACTACGGATTTTTCTCACTCAAAGTTCAATAAAGTTTCTACCATTTATATGTAGGTGATATAAGGGATTCCCTCGGTGAATAAAATCCTATTCCTCATGGTAAGTAATCATTCTTGGTTGTTCTTGGTGTTTTTATTAGATCTACTTCATCTACTCTTTTAGTTTCTTTGATCTACGCTTTTTATGGGTAGATCAAGGGTTGTGGATTCCAAATATGATTATATGTATCTGGGTTTATGATAAGAAGGTTGATCTCAGTTGGGTTCATGGAGATTTAACCAAGTTTTTTGATATTCTTCATCTCGTTTTCCATTCACTCCAAGTGTCCAGAGATAGGTGGATTCACCTTCAAAACCTCTTCCTATAACTAATTAGATTAGTTTTAAATTGGTTTAATTGGTTTATTTTGATTTTAAATGTGAGGTGAAATGAATCATATAAATCCACTTAAGTGATGATTTATGATGTTTGGTGAAATTGTGTAATTAATGTAATTTTTTTGTACAATGTTCATTAGTTTTTTGATTTTGAAATGTTGATTCTAAAATATGAATTTGATGGATTTTTGAAATGGATTTTTGGATAATGGTTTTCAATAAAATGATTATTTTTTTGGAATGATTTTTTTCATGATTTCATTGGTATGGTATTTTTGTATACATTGTGTGTGTGTGTCAATATTGCATTTACTATGCTTAGTTGATGTATGTACTTCTTCTCAATGACAATGTTCTAATGGAATATGGGATATAATTTCCCTATATTGAATTGGTAGATATATGAGACACCACTCATTAGTATGGAACTTTCTTAAAGAAGCAAACATAGTTAGATGTGTGGAAATATGGAATTTAATGGTTTTGAAAAAATGCAGTTTGTGGAACGGTTCAAATTATTTTTTGGTTGTATTCTATGGAACATGATGTTGTTTTGTGAAAATTGTTTCCCTGGAAATTTTTTATATTTAGATATAAACTTTTTTAGAAAATATTTTATATAAATTGTTCTATATAATTTTTTCTAAATTTTCTATCCTTGTTACATGAGTAGGGAAGTCATTGGGGGTGAACCTACTAAGTTTTAGTACGCACCCCTAATGTGGAACTATGGTTCTTTTGCAGATATTTTTTGTTGAGAAATTGGAAAAGGTAATGCATCACATATCATTAGTAGTGCTACATGATGTTTGGGATATTGTCTTTTTGGTTGATGGAGAATGTTTGGATCTTGCAGATGTCATTGGAGTCATTGAGTATTGTCTTCGACAGTTTAGATTTATATGGTAGTCTTTCACTATGGTAAATTGTTTTATTCTGATGTTGATAAGTTAAATTTTGAGTTTTAATTCCCTTTTATCATGTATCATATTTTGGTTTGCTTGGTGATTAATTTTTATGATATTTTTTTTAATGTAAAATAGCCTACAATATTGTTTTTGAATCCCTTCAGCATTTATTTCAATCCTTGGGCATCATGGGGATATCGCTAAATCCCTTGAAACATTCCACCACTATCTCAAGCCAATGATGATGGGTGGGATGTTACAAATGGTATCAGTTATGTTCAGTCCAAAATTTTATTTGAGAAAAGTGATATATGATTTTTTCCTTTCCCTATAGAAAATGTAGTGATCATTTTTTCTAGTATTGGAGTTGAATTAATTGTTTAGTATTCCTTTAGTTGGGATCAAAGAAAGGTGTTGAATTTTTGGGACTGGAATGGTATAACATAAAAAGTGTATATGATCTTGTTATGTTGAACATCATGTTACTTGGGAGTTGGGTACATAAATATTTTGGAGATTCTTATAATACATGGAATCTTAGTTTCATGGGTTTATCCAATGAGATTAGCATTTCATTCATTAGAGTAATGACTTCCCATAGGGTTTTTACACATAATATTGAGTAATTATTTATGATTTTGTGAAAAAAATGATTTTTTCAATATTTTGGAAGTTTTTTTTGAAATTAATGATTTTAAAAAATAGCATGGTTTTTGTATTTCAAAAATTGATTTATTTTGAAAAGAAAGCTAAAATTCATAAAAAATAGATGAATAAGGAAAATGATGATTTTGGGAAGAAATGATATTATTTTTAATGTGATATAATTTAAAATTGAAAGCCTTTAAGTTATATAATGTGTAACTTATGGCATGGTTAGTTGATTAGATAATGGAACTGAGTATGAATTTTAGAAACCCACTAGATGAAGCTGTAGAGAATGTGGTTTCACTTGATCCACATGTGAAACAAAAACTAGTTTAGAGTATCCTCTAAAAATTTCTTGTTGTGTACATGTGAATCTAGAGGGATGATCCAAGACATTTGGATCATTCTTCCAAGTTCCAAAATCAGAATCCACTGATCCTCTAGGGTGAGTTTTGAACTAGAAAAGTCATAGGTGTGGCAGAACCGGATGAATCTTATCTTCTATTTCATCAACACTACAAAAGTGATAAAGTTGATGCTGAAAATGTATAATCTAGAGGATCATTCATGCTAGTGGTGGTAAATTGTAATGTATGATAATATAGATGAATTCCATGGTTTAGAGGATTTTAGGATTTCTTCAACTAAAAATTATATCCTCATATGTTGAAGATTCAGAGTACGATAGAATTCATCAACTAGAATTATTAAAATAAATATATCATAGAATATTCATCTAAATTTGTGAATTTAGTGTGACTTGAACTTGAGGATGTGGCTATTGTGTTCTTAAATATTATTGGAGATGAGAAAAGATATTTTCTCCAAAATTATTATGCACTATTTTACAAACTATGAAGAATGGTTAATATAGTGACGATGGTGGAATGTGATATCGCATGAGCAATGGGAGGAGGAAGTATGTCTAGGACCTCAAATACCCTAAGAGGGTAGGGGTGAATTTGTTTGTCAAATGTATTCTTTTACTATGGAAGATCTTATTCCCACATCGGTAGGAACTCATTAAACTTATATGATGGATTCCATCAGCAATCAAACATTCACATGCAGAGAGAAAACATAGCAATTTTACTTTGTTCTCCACTAAGGGATAGTCCATGGAGCATAAACAAATAGTCTTTTAGTCATAACTAAATCCACTATTCTTCAGTAGATGTTGAATACAAATGTTCAGACACAATCACTTTAATCTAGGAACACTATCATTATTCATTTTTAGCGATTGACATTGTGTCCCTTGGAACAACATCAATCAAATCCCTATATCCCATTTCCTTGATATTATTCTTACATGGTTTATAGACATAAAGGTTGATTTAATAAATTTGAATTGAATTCCTTGTCTTTGTCTAGTAGAAGACTCTTCCTTCTTCAATTTCATTAATTGATGCACACTAAAGCACTCTTTACTAAAAACAAGATGTTCAAAAGAAGATTTTTTGAAGCTCCTTCGTGGAGATAACCCTTCATGAAGATAAATTTCTTAACAGAAAAAACATGCTTCCTTTGTGTATTATGATGCACGGTGTGCTTCGAGAGCTTCACTGACCACCTCTCCTTCCGTAGAGGGTCCTTGCTTTGTGAATGAACCCTTACTTCATGGAAAACCTCCACTCCCATGGAACGTTTCTCCTATACATATTGACACTACTTTCATGAACCATCTATTCTCTACAAACTACATCTTCTTCCATGAACTGTCTCACCTTTCACAGAATGCATCCTCTTTCATGGATTGTATCAACATCCAAGAACTACAACGTCTTCTATAGACCATCTATCCCCTCATTGACCCTTTTTTTATCCAAACTACATAGTGCCCATAGAACTCGTTCAGTAAACTGCATTTTATAATCTAATATCAGTACACATAATCCTCTCTCATGACCCTCTTCATTTGAGGAGTTTTCATCCTATGAACCACTTGAAACATCAATAAATTCCTCCCAGATCAAAGATGTTTTTGTGTTAAAATCACTATTTGTAATGGATGGAAAAGATCTCCATATATATGTAAATAAATCTAAAAATCTCATTTATCTGTTTTACATAGACTTTCCATGTGGCATAACCTTCACACTAGATTACTTCACTCCTAAAACATTTTTCCCTCCCCGGTCTGTGTATCGCCTCTATTACTTCATGGCAAAAAATCTCTTCGGTGAAGGAAACACGTCACAACTCCTCAAATCACCACCTTATTTTTTTAAAATGAATAGCCATCCCATGTACCAAAGGAATTATAAAAACATTTTCCCCCATGAACTATAATCCTCCCCATGAACCATTTTCCCTACACGAACCATGTATTGTGCTTTTCTATCTGCATAACAATGTTATACATAATATTTCCATATTTCAAATTTCAATTTCAATTATGTGTACCTCCTATGCAGTCTTCAAAGTGTCATTTTAGGTTTGTGAACTATGTTATACTACATGGAAAATATTATTTTTCCTAAAATAATCTCTTGTTTTTGATGTCCAAAATTTTATCAAACCCTAGGAAATTAAACCACCTTCAATACTATTGTCATCATGAACTGTATGAACCCATTCCTTGAATAATCTTTGATCCTCTATGTGTGTTATGTCAATAAACACAAACCATAATAAATTTGGAGAAATGGATAACCTTGGTTCCAACAGTATGATGATACTAATGGGAACTGGTTGGAACTCTAATTTCGGGGGAAAGAATAAGAGGGACACCTCATTCTAATGTGTGTGCATTAATGAGAATCAAATGGATGGATCAGTGAATCTTACACTAAGAACCATGAAAAAATTGGGATTTTTCCTATATAGTTTCTTCAACCACATAATGTGAGAGCATACGTCCCTACTAAGAGAATTCCATAATTGAAAAATATGGGATGTCTTTCAGGATATATTCACAGTGCTCTGTGGATAGGTGCCTGAGAATTTTTTTTTGTATCATAGAAAACTTATGATTCTATTGGGTGAGGGTTGAAGATTAAAATTCATCTATAGAACATTGGTATCCATTTTTGTCCTAGGAAGACCATGAATCATTATCATGGTAAATATTTTTAATGAATCAATGAAAAATGTGTTGTGATTTATCAATTGTATTGAGATGAGTAGGTGATTATGGATAATCAGGATAAATTATCTACGACGAGAGGTTAACTTTTTCATGAATTCTACCATAATGAATGTTTTTTTGATACTGTTGAATCACATTCCATTATTTTTACAAATTATATTTATTTTTTTGTTTAAAACTTGTGATGATGAATTTTATGATAAAATATCAAACTCCTCCGGGTTAAAGAGAATGTTTAGCCTTTTTGTGCAGAGCATGTTCTATAACTATTGAGGTAGCTGTGCATAAATTGGATTTATCTATATTGGATATGCATTCATATAATGTAATCCTAGGTATGTATTTGTTTAAAATTTTCAAGGATTACATCAATTATTATAAAATAATAGTTAGTTTCACGACTGATGGTGGAATCAACTATCTCTTTAGAGGTGAAAAGACTGAAAATAATCGTGTGATAAAATTTTTGGAACCAGTTGTGGGAACAATATCTTATAAGTAAGTATAATTGAAATTGGAATATATGGAAGAGATGAAGAATATATTTTTTATAGTATTCATGTACCAGTTTCCTGATGTGTTTCTCGAAAATTTATCTAGGTTACCACCATTAAGGGAATAAGAGTTTACAGTTGATCTCCTCCTGAGGAAAAGTCCATTATTACTTGAATCATATGGAATGGAGCCAATAGATATATGGGATATGAATGTGAAATTATAAGATGTTAAAAGTAAGGTTTTCCTTCATCCTAGAACATCTCTATGTGAAACACCAATCTGGTTCATTAAAAAAGGATATCGAACTCTATGGACGTGTGTGGGTTATCATAATCCTATCCATGTAATGATATTGAATAGATATCCACTATCACAAATTAATATGATATTAAATCAATTGAGTTATGTTCATTGGTTCTCTATGATGGACTTACGATCACGATTTCCCCAATTGTGGGTTCATAAGGAGGATATTCAAAAAAAATATCTTTCAAAAGAATATTTTTCAATTATGAGTATAGATTAACGCATTTTGGTTTAAAAATTCACCAGATTTATTTATATACTTTATTAACCTGATATTTCAGTGATATCATGAATCATTTTTTGTAGTGTTTGTGTAAAAAATATTTGTGTATTCAATGAAAAGGCATAAGAAAGGGAATAACTTGAAAAAAGTGTTTGAAATAATGAGAATCCATCATTTGTGTTCCAAATTATCAAAGTGTGATTATGGACTGAATAGGTAAAATTTCATGGCCGTGTAATTTTTGAAAGAGGTGTTTTTTTGGATTTAGAGAAGATAAAATTCATTATATCTTGGAAAACACAAAAGAATGTCTTTGAGATACTGTGGTTTATTTGGCCCGCTGGTTATTGCCGATGTTTTTTCCCAAATGTACCATGGAAAAAACACCGGTTAATGATTTGAAAACAAATTCCATTAAAATTGACTGAGGAATCCCAAAAATATTATCACGAACTGAAATTTTTTTTTACATCAACACTGATCTTGATATTTCTTTAATCAGGATAAGGGTGCATGGTGTACTGTGATACTTTAGGATCAGGGCTTGGAGGTCTTCTCATGCAAGGAGATCATCTTGTTACTTATGTCTTAAGGTAGTTATGAGGTCATGAGAAGAAATATACACCAAATGATTTTGGATAAGAAACAATTGTCTATATATTGTAGACTTGGCATCATTACCACATTGGTGAGAAATTTACAGTTTTTATAGACCCTAAGAGCTTGAAACATATTTTCTGAAAAAAAGATTTAATTTTGAGGAAAATAATGTTGATATAATATCGTCAACATTTGACTTCATCTTGATCTATAAAAAATTAATTGAAATTCGGTGGTCGATGCTTTAAGAAGAATGTCATATGCTTAGTTCTAAAAATAGGCTTTAGATGAGTGGAAAATAATTTTGCTCCTTGATGACATGAATGTTGAATTTTAATACAGATGTGATTTTACAGTTTTCTATTGTGTATTTATTGTTTTGGATTTCTTAATGATTGTTAAGGAGGAAAATAACTCTATTTCATAATTTATTTCAATGAGTTCAAAACTAAATGGTGGGTAAATAGTTGTGGGATGGAATCTGGAAGATATTTATGTGTTTTGGTTCAATAAGTTGTAGGGTTGTTTATATTTATTGTAAATAACTACTTTATAATGATTACCACCATTCAAGATGGGGTGTCTATCCTAGAATAAAGTATATGTATAAGTCTATCAATGCACAATTTTGGTTGATCTTGATGAAAACTAATGTGGATTAATTTATTTCAAGATGAATAACTTGTTAGCATGTTAAGGTATAACATCAGTGACCAAAAGGTATGTCATAGAAATTACCTATTCAACTATAGGATTGGGATAAAATAGCTATTGATATTTTCACAGGTCTCCCAAGGATGGTTCAGAAGCACAATGTTATATGGGTGATTGTGGATCAGCTCAAAAATTTATCCCATTTCATCACTATTTGTGATACTCATGCTGTGGTTGGTCTCTCCATAATATATATCCTAGAATTGGTAATGTGATGTGATGAACTAGTTTCGATCATATTAGACTACGATCTGGGGTTTACATATTATTTTTGTAAATCCTTATAGAATTCCCTTGGATCTTAGTTTACTATGAGTACAACATATCTTCTTCAGATATACAACCAAACTTTACAGACAATAAAATTTTTGGAAGACATGTTTCGGGCTTGTGTAATTGATTTTGGTGGATCATGTGAAGAGAATATTCCATTAGAGGAGTTTTTACATAAAAACAACTACTAGGAATCAATACAAATGGATCATTTTAAAACTATATATTGGTGTCGTTGTCATTATCAACTTTGTTGTGTGGAAATAGGTGAGAAATCACTAAGTGGGCTGAGCCTTGTCCATGAAATAATAGAGAAGATTCCCTTGATCAAAAAATCGATGTAGATTTCTACGATTTGTTAGAAATATTATTTAGACCATCTTCGATGGTTGTTGTCATTCACGGTGATTTATCTTGTGTTCTTGAGGATAATAAAAGGCTTGTGAATCGACATTAAGGGAAGTGGGGAAAGTTCTCTCCTAGATATATAATGAATATAGAGATTCTAAGAGGGCAGAGTGAGGTGTCATCTCGTTTGGAATTTCAACCCTGGTTTAGTATGGTGCATAATGTATTTCACATATCTTAGTAGATAATTTATCATCTAGATCCTAACCATTTTATCATATGGGATCATGATGACATTGATATGGATGTATCATTGGTACATATCCTAGTGCAGAATGTGGATAGGAAAGGTAAAATATTCCATGGAAAAACCATTAGTATGGTGTGGGGTTTGTGTTAATGAGATCATATTCAGGATGAGACATGACAACATAAGAAGGAAATGAAGTTTTAATTGATTCAACTATTTGAGATAAATTTTGGTTTCTTACATTTATGGGAGAAACATCCAATGGTGGGGATAATGTAGCACCCCTAGTTTATATTATGTAACCTTTTGATTATGATTTTTCTATATATATTGTATATGTGTAAATTTAGGAAGAGTTTGGAGAATGTTACGGTGTTTTGAGGGATTTTATATAGTTTCAATTTTACTGAACAGTCAGGGAAAACAATGAAAAACCTACAGGAAACCATGAATAGTGAATGATTGGAAATATTGATAGAACGTGGGAGTCACACAGTTTTTTTATACTATGTGGATTCCTAGTAGAAACCATGATCCTTGAAAAGTGGCATAGTTATTTTTGTGTAAGTGTCTTCGTCAAAGTTGGTGCATGGTTGGGAGACAATATGGGAAACTGTGTGAGTTTCATCCTTAATGGAGTGTCTGGCACATAGTTAGTGCATGTTTTTCCTAACCGTGCTACTAAATCTTGCACAACAATTAATCTAGATCCTAAAAAAGTGGATCTTGGTCATCCTTGTGTTTTAATGATTTATTTTTCCCCAAAATATCCCTAACTTATGATTTTTCTCTCTCAATGATCATTGATTGATCTTCCATTTATCTATAGGAAATATTAATGCTTCCCATTGTGATTAGAAGATAATTCCTCACGATAAGTAATCATTCTGGGTAATTCATAGTGTTTTTATTTGATCTACTTCATTCTCACAAACTATCCCTCCCAATTTCATAGATCTGCACATGTTGTTGGTAGATCTAGGTCTTTAGATTCCAAATATGATTAGATTTTTATTGGTTTGTTATAGGGGAATAGATCTATGATGGGTTCATGGACATTCAACCTAGTCTTGTGAAATTTTTTGTGTCGTTTATTTTTTTCTCCAAGACACACGAGGTGGGTGGAATCATTCTTGACTCCTATTTCATGAAATAATAATATTAGTTTAAATTTTTTATATTTTATTCATTTTCATTGAGAAAATGTGTTGCAATGAATAATATAAAGCCCATATAGTGAAAATTTATGCTTTATGGTGGAATTCTGTAATTATGGTACTCTGTTGTGGAATGTGATTTGGTTTTGTTGATATTAAAATGTAGATTTTATGATATTTATTTGCTAGATTTTTTTAATGGATTATTGTAAAATGGTTTTAAATAAATATCATTTTTATGGGAATGGTACTAGTATGTTTGTATAGGAATGGTTTTTTGGCATACTTTGTGTGTGTGTTAAAACTATATTTATGATGCTTGGTTGAAATATGACATTCTCCTCAATTCTAAAGGTCTAATTTCACATGGGATATATTTAACTTGTGAATACTTGGTAGATCAATGAGAAAAGATTTGTGAGTATGGAAATATCATGATGAATCATGCATTTTTTTATGTGTAGATTTGTGGAATAGAATGGAAATTCCAAAATGGGATTTCTGAAATGGGTCAATGAATTTGTGGGTAATCTTCCATGGAAACTATTGTTGGTTCTAGAAAATTATTTCACTAGAACTTATTAATATTTATTTGTAAAATATTTTAGAAATTTTTTTATAGAAATTGTTTCATATAAATGTTGTTTGTTGTCCTATCAAAGTTGTGTGAGTAGGGAATTCATTCGGGAACACCAACTAAATTTTATTACTCACACATTCTTTGGAACATTAGTTCTTTTGCACATTTTTTTTATCGAGATAAGGGAAAATAAAAAGTATCACATAACTATAGTATTACTTCATTGTACATGGGCTATTGTGGAATTGGGGCTTGGAGAATGATTGGAGCATGGATTTTTCATTGGAATCTTTGACTATTCTCTTCTGCTATTAACTTTGATACTATAGTCTTACCTTGTTATACTAGGTTTTAGTTTGATTTTGAAAAATGAAATGATGATTTGTATCGCAATTTTATCATTCATCATATAGTTGTTTGTTTGGTTATTGATTTCCTCGGTTAGTTTTTTTATTATTAAAGGAAAAATTGACCCCACATGTATTGATGCCCTTCAGTATTTATTGCCATATTTTTTAGTCTTAGGGAGGTTTCATAAGGCCGAGAAGCATCTCACTACCCTCTCGAGCAAATGAGGAGGGGTGAGATGTTACATGTAATATTTATTAGTATTTATAAACTACAAATAAGTATATTAAAAAAATTATTTGTAATTAATATTTTTTTCTTCATTTACTCATTTTTTTTATTTCATTTTATTCATTTTTTTCATCAATATTTAATTTAAACTCTTTATTAATGATTACAATTTATATATACGTAAGTTAAATTTATTAATTTTTGTAATTAATTACTTAATTAATAAAATATTAAATATTCTATTTCATGTAGTCATGTTCAGTATTTATTACTAAATTTTACAATTTTATTTATTTTATAAATCTATTTGTAATATGTTGTATTTATTAATTTTTATAATATATAAACATATTAATTGAATTTATAAATTATTATTAAATTAAATAATTATTATTTATAAAAATTATTCAATCATAATTTTAATTTCCATAAATATTTCTAGATTTTTTATTTTTTAATACCTTTCCTTTATATTGGTTTCTATGAAAAATTTGGCATTGAACAGGGAAGGTGTAACACCCCGACCCTAGTTACCCAGATTTGGTGTATTATAACATAACATTAGCATGATAAAATGAATTATGTCCCAAAAGACCAATCAGTTTAGTTGCATTGGAAGTACTAGATACATTCAAAAGTTTTACATTAAATCTTGAAATAAAAACATCAACAAAATCTTATCCCCTTTTGGACACCATTATATCCTTTGCCTATCCCTACAGGTCAACCATAAAATACACCATCACATGCTAGGAAAAATAAAACATGGAAAGTGTTTGAGCTTAGATACTCGGTAATGATAACAATACAGTGTAAATATTCATAAATAAGCATACACATTTAAGGAAATGTGTAAGACTAAAACAAAATCCATTTAAACATAAACTTCGCTATTATATAGAAAAGATAAAATCAAATATTGACATTTACCTATTCAAGTGGATATTATACTAGTCAAATAATCACATGAAATATCAATAGCCACTTTCATAATTATGGAATTCATAATAATAGACTTTATAAACACATAGTCAAGGCCTTGTGCCAAGACTACAAATAAAATTTTGTTAATGCCTTATGCTGGGACACTATTTTGTCTCATGAGACCAACCAATTCATCGAGGATCTATAGCAGGCTCCACCCGTCACTTACTAAGTACATTGCATTCCTCATATGAAAAGGATTCAACATAACATAAAAATTCATATTAAATATGTAATACAAAATGTCAATAACTTATCCACAAACCATGAATGGTATAAAAATAATACATCCACTGTCAAACATATCACAAAACATTCAATACAATATGAAACATTTGAATGAATTTAAAACATTCATGTCCTTGTAAATAAATCTTCAAAAACCATTTTGAAAACATGGTCATTAATGTGAATGTTTTAGATGAATAAATCTTTAAAAGAATTAAAATTATGTTTTTGTAAAAATTCCCTTAAAAATAATCCCTTTGAAAACTCTTTTATGAAACATGGACATGGATAATAAATATGTCCCCGTATATACTTATGTAAAAACCCTCAAATAATAAAGAGATTGTGAAATTGACCCTTAACAAATACTTTTCCATTGTCGAGGGTGAATTAACCTCCTATATAATAGTTTAATCAATTTTTTTTAAATTATACAAGAACTATATAATAAATTTGATATCATATATGATCCACTAATATTGCTTTGTTAAACATATTTTATTAGTGTCATCATTTCGGGTGTTAACTGATCTATTTTTTATATGCTCAGTTACGTAATCCATGTTTTTTATGGATAGGATGAATATTATTCATATAGAAAATGATATTAAGTTCCTAAAAATTATTTTTAATCATAAAATGAATATTATTCTTAAATGATTTCGATGGGGAATTAATCTAATAGTGTTTGTGGAGACTGTAATCTACAAGTACTGATGAGCGATAATATCATTTTATTGATGGTTAAATCATATGTAATTGGATTTTATATCATATATAAAAAATCACTAAAATGTTAAATTTATTATTTACATAATTTATACTCATTATTATACCCATCCAAATAATGATGTGTTTGAATAACAAACTACACCACGTCGTGGAGATGATAAGCCATATGTACGCACATATGCTGAGTTTTTCATTCATATGATGGATAGAATAATGAATATGGTTGTAAAATTTTTATAATTACATAATAGTGTATAGATGATACTTGAGTTATTCTTTTAGAATGGAAACAACAATGAATGATGAAGTGGAAGAAGAAAAGAACTTGAAAGTGGTGATGAAATATTTACCTCTTCTCCAGGCTCTTCCTTTTGATTTGATCAAAAGGGATCTTTATGTTGGATTTCTGATTAATGGAAGGCCTCCGAGATGAAGGGAGGGAAGTTGATAGGATATTTGGGTAGGGTTTGTCTGAGACAAATGGCTTTGGAGGTGTGAATTTAAGAGATAGGAAAGTACCCTTTTATAAGAGAGGTGAGGGTCACTTAAGAAAAAGCATGAAATATTATTTTATAATAAAATCATATTCAGTTTCTAATGGATAAAAGTGATTTATTTCGAGTCTAAGGTGGGGAGGTGTTGCAAAACCTCTCAACCATTATGTTTTAGGCATGTTTAGGTCACCATATTTACCTCATCTTTTAGATTTAACTCCTAGTTAAATAGTTTGAAATTTACCATGTCTCTTTGTAATTTTATATTATATGGTTAATAAACATACTATAAACTGCCATGCCAACCCAAAATGATTCTTTATTAATATATATAACCATATCTATGTCATTTATCTGAGCCATATATTTTTTGGAATATTATATCAATTAATAATATAGTATTGTTTTAAAAAACTCAATTATATCAATTTTGACACTATTTAGTATTTGTTTTTTGTGAAATTCATAACTGCATTATTAAGTTGAAAAAAAAATTTAATCAACCTTATCATTTCATATTAACCAAGAAAATTAGTGTAATTTTTCAAAAGAATAAAATTCAATTAATTTTGATATTTATAATATAAATTATTTTAATCTTTAATTAATAAGGTAATTACAACATCATCATTGTGTCATAAATAAATTTAATTATATAATGTTTAAAAATTATAAACAAAATACTATTCTATAGGAAATATTTTTACCATTATAATGAATATTTATAGTTGAATTTATATTGTGTGTATCCCTATATTAAAATTGGATTAGTGATTAAACGTTGAATTTAACACTTTTTACTCTTCTTTAAATAAAATAATAATCAATATCCTAATCTAATACAAGTGAAAAAAGGGTCATATTTTATTCCTAATGTTGTTTTTGGTCGAATTACACTTATCCAATAGAATTGTGACATGTGTTAGTGTAATTATAATATCATTTTTACCCTTAATTACCCTGTTTACTTTTAACCGTGGTAAATAAAGGTCAATAGTTACTATTCGCCAAATATTATTTTCATCTTATTAAACCAAATTTTACATAATAATGTCAACCGTGTCTCTCGGATTTTTGAAATTCAACTCACAGAATCATTAAAATTATGTTTTAGGCAAATTTGTAAATGCTCATAAAAGCTGGTTAAAAGACGGTAAAAATTTTCAATAAAATTTTATATATCTAAACTTATTATAAAATGACTCCAATAAATTACATTGATCATATATAATTATTATGTATCTATTTTGACCTAAAATATATTAAAATAAAAAAATAATTATTTAAATAAAAAGTCGGTTTTAAACAATAATACCGTGATTGTCACTATTCATCAAAAATTGAATGTTCTCAGGAAAATAACAAAAATTCACCCTATACTAATTTGGATATTCCAATTCCATAAATGAAGTCCATTTTGAAAATTAAAATTTATATATTTTCAATAAGTGGATATTACTATTCATTACAACGAGTTTCATTGGTTGTGGTGTGTTAAAACTCAAAGTTGCGTACAAGGCAAGCTGTTGCGTTATTTAAAGGGAAACATACTGTGGACGCTTGTGGTGTTACATTCTCCACTCCTTAAAATTATTTCATCCTCAAAATTTCTATAATATTGCTGCATAAAAAGATCTGGGTGGTTCTTCCTCATAAGTTCCTCGGGTTCCCACGTTGCCTCTTCTATCTTATGGTTTCTCTATAGAACTTTTACCAGACGAGTCATCTGGTTTCTCAACACATGTTCTTTAGTATCATGAATTTTGACAAGATCTTCACAAAAAGATAGATCAGGTTCGAGTTTAATTTCCTCATAGATGAGTACATGTGTTGGGTCACACGTGTAGTTTCTCAACAATGATACGTGGAACACATCATGAACTTGGGAGAGACTTGGATGCATTTCCCAATGATATTCTACAACTCCAATTCGTTGAAGAATTCTGAATGGTCCAATGTACCTGGAACACAATTTACCCTTCTTACCAAAACATAGTACACCCTTCCATGGAGATTCTTTCATGAAATAATGGTCTCGTACATGAAATTCTAATTCCTTTGGTTATCGGTATAGATCTTTTTCCTACATTGGTCTGCTTCGATGTGGGTTAGGATAATATTCACTTTTTCCATTGTTTCCTCAACGGGTTCTGGTCTTACGAGTTCCCTTTCACCAACATCATCCCAACAAGTTGGTATACGACATCTCTTTCTATATAATTCTTTATATTGTGCCACCTGAATACTTTAATGGAAGCTATTGTTATAGGAAAATTCTACCAGAGTTAAATATTGATCCCACATACCTTGAAAGTAAAGTGAGGAAGATCTCAACATTTCTTCTAAGGTTTGAATAGTCAGTTCTGATTATACATCTGTTTGAGGGTGGTAGGCAGTGCTCAAACGAAGTTCAGTATTCAGGGCCTTCTGAATACTTTTCCATAATCATGATGTAAAATGGGAATCATGATCATAAACAATCAGTTTGGGTACACCATGGAGTCTTAAAACAACATTAATATATAATATTCTTAAACATTCAAGTGGTAAATATTCTCTTATAGAAAAAAAATGTTCTAACTTGGTAAGAAGATCAACAATGAACCATATTGAATCATTACTTCTTGGAGTTTTTAGAATCCCCATGAAATAGTCTGTTGTAATGTTAACCCTTTTTCACTCAGGTATGGGAAGAGGTTTCATGAATCATCCAGGATGTTTCATTCAATCATTCACTTGTTGGAAAACCATACATCTTGACAAAAAATAAAAAATCCCCCTCTCCATTTTTTCCCCCAAAAAGTGTTCCTGTAAATATCTATACATCATAGTGCTACTGGGGTGTATAGATAAATTGGAGTTATGAGCATCATCCAAAAATTCCCTTTTTAGATCTGGTATATCGGGAACACAAAGTCGCATCCCATATTTCAGAAATCTATCTTCATATATGAAGTCAATCAATCTCCCGTTGTTTACAGCTTTAATTTTCTTTTGAAATTCCTCATCATCAGTCTGAGAACATTTTATCCTTTATAGTAAATATGGTTTGGAAACGATTAGAAAAATCATTGATGTTTCACCTTCCATGGTTATTCCCATATCCATCTTTACTATATCCATGAAAATAGGATCCCTTTCATCTCTCATATTGTTCAAAACTCCATGAACATTCCTACTCAAAGCATCTGCCACATTATTTTCCTTCCTCGGGTGGTAGTATATAGTGAAAACATAATCCCTCAGTAGTTCAAGCCATCATCTTTGCCTCATGTTGAGTTCTTTCAGTGAGAAAATATACTTCAAACTGTTATGATTGGTATAAATCTCACATTTTTTAACACAGAGATAGTGTCTCCATATTTTTAGAGCAAGGATTGTAGCTTCTAACTCAAGATCGTGAGTGATATTGTTTTTTTCATGAATTTTTTGTTGTCGTGGTGCATAGGAAATAAATCTATCTTTATGAATAAGTACACAACCTTGTATTTTATTTAAAGCATCCCTATAAATAAAAAAACCATCATTCCCAGATAGTAGAGTCAATATAGGAGAATTAACTATTCATCTCTTCAGTTATTCAAATCATTCTTCACACTCTTTTTTCCAAACAAATTTAACCCCTTTACGTGTGAGCTTGGTTAATGGGCTAGCCAATTAGGAAAAATTATAGACAAAACGTCGATAATATCCTGCTAAACCAATAAAACTACGTACCTTAGTTATTCTCATTGGTGTTGGCCATTCTTGGATTGCCTTTTCCTTTGATGGATCAATAAAGAATCCTTCCTTAGAGACAATATGTCCATGAAAAGAAATATCCTGAATCCAGCATTCACACTTGCTAAATTTCCCATATAATTCATTTCTTTTAAGAGTCCTTTGGATAATGCACAAGTGACTTTCATGATCTTCATAGAATTTGGATTATACCAATATATCATCAATAAATTCCACAAAAAATTCATCATGATATTCCTTGTAAATGATTTTAATAGATCTATGAAAATAAAGGGTGCATTAGTTATCCAAAAAGGAATTACTGTAAACTCATAATGCACGTACCTGGTTTGAAATGATGTTTTCTGAATTTATTCCTTTTTCACACACAACTGATGGTATCCTGATCGTAGGTCAATCTTTGAAAAATATTGAGCTCCACAGAGTTGGTCAAATAAATCATCCATATGAGGTAGGGGATACTTGTTCTTTATTATAATATAATTGATCTCCCTGTAGTCAATGCACAACCACATAGATCCATCTTTCTTCTTAACAAAATAAACAGGGGATCCCCATGGAGAAACACTACATAGAATAAATCACTTATTACTCAATTCTTGTAGTTGTTTCTTTTTTACCACTAATTCCACAGTGGCCATTCTATAAGGGGTCTTTGATATGGGCCATGACCCTAGAATTAAATCAATGAAAAACTCAATTTCTCACTCTAGAAGATGTACAGGTAAATCCTCTGGAAACACATCAACATATTCTTACACAATAGGTTTGTACTCTATTTGAGCATTATTTTCCTCACCAATAGTTATTAAATTCTCTTCCTCCATAATAATTGAATATAGTAGAGCTGTTGGGGGTGGATCTAGATAAGAATTTTTTGGTGACGTTTCTTCTCAAAAGTTGAGGTACTCTTTATCAACATCTAAAATTGTAACCTCCTTCTTCTTATAATAAATTTTCACATCAAGGTCTAAAATCCAATCCATACCGAGGATTATATCAAATTTAATCAATGGTATGAAGATGAGATCAGAAGATGTAGAACATTTATATTCCATAATGGGAACTGATTCAAAAAACATTGTTGTGATGATACTACCATTAGGAGTTTTGACTAAAAACTGCCTTATTAAGTCAAATTGAAAATATCTAATTTTCTTAAAAAACTAGGAATATATGAAACAATGTGATGATCCAGAATCAAATAAATCATTGGCTAAACATGAGGAAACCATTAAATTACTTACCATAATGTATTTCGGAGCTTCAACCTCAATAGTTGTGATCAGATAAGCTTAGCCTTGCACCCTTGTCCTTTTCAACGGTATGTTTCCTTGGAGCTTAGGAAATTCATTTACATAATGCCCATTTTCACTAAAATTTTATCATTCAACATTGACAACCTCTTTCTTCCCCTAGCAATCATGAGCTTGGTGGCCTTTTTCACTAAACTTGTAACAGACTCTCATTCAATTCAAGAAAGTACATGGGAGTTTCTTCAAATATCTTCCATGGGATGGATATTCAACATTTCTTTTCTTACCCTTATATCCATTTCTAGAGTGTTCAGCAGATCCCTTCTTTTCTTTATTTTCTTTGAAGTCGTAAGACATAGAGAATTCCATTTCTGTCCTGATAGCGCGTGAGATAATATCTTCGTACGTTGATAAGGATAGTGAGATTATTTATTGAAGGAAAAATGGTTTAAACCCATAATAGAATCCATAAATCTTACACCAAGGGTTATTTATATAACATGTTTCAATCATTGCTAACATTGTAAAGTTAGCCTCTTACTTTCCGGCATTCTCATTCTCTTTTTACATCAGACTCAGAAATTGTCTTTCCATATCCTCTCGATGGTCACGAGGAAAGTACTTTTCTAATATAATCTCTTAAAATTCTTGTTATTCCATGTTCTATATTTTTTCATCTTTGTATGTGTTTTAGATTAATGACCATAATTGATTTTCATCTCCCGTGTGGCGATAAACCACTATGACAAATTTTTCCCTTTCACTACTCTCCAAATCATGAAATATGTTCACTAAGAAATTTATCCACTACTCATCTACTAATGGATATGTACTCCCATTGAATGTTGGTGGTTTCTTCCTCATGAAGTGGCTAACATTGGTCCTCCACGCTGTGGATCAGGGTGCTATATACGGGTAAGGTTATTATTTATAACCACATTGAGTTGTCCGAGTATGGGGATATGTTGATCAGCACCAATTGCATCACCAGCTCCACTATAATTATGTTGAGTTGAAGTTAAATCCCTAAATGGATTACATTAATTGATAAGGATTCCATTCCTTTCCCTTTTTGACATTTCTAAACAATGGAATATAGTAGATTAGATTATGAATCGCAATACATAATTCCAAATTTGTAAAACATTTAACATAAATTGAACAGTTTATAGATATAATACATAATCGTAAAAATGTTTTCTTTGAAGAGGTATATACTCATAAATCCTTCATAATGTTATGTAAACCAAATTTCAATTGTCATAAGCATATCCCCCAAGAGTGTCGTAACCAAGAGTGCAGAAAGGCCCGTTGTTGTGCACCAGTTCCCGTTCGAGTCTAGCTCAAAGCGGTGTTTTCTGGTATTACCCCAGGGTACATCTGTGCCAGAGCCGCCTCTACATTGTCGTATCCAGACAAGGATTTATTTCTTAGAAAACTCACAAAATCTCCACATTACCAAAATTCTAGGATATTCTTCTATACTAATCCTCAAATTCTATATTAGGTTAATGTCCTCTAATCAGAGTTATTATAAATCTAGATTCTTTGGTTTGTATGAAACTTCTTCAAATACCAACTATAAAACCCCAACTCTAGTTACCTAGAGCCAGTGCATTATTACATAACATTGGCATGATACAAGGAATCATGTCCTAAAAGACCGATCATTTTATTATCATTGTAAGTACTAGATACATTCATTAGTTTTACATTACGTCATAAAATAAAAGCACCAACAACATTTTGTCCCCTTTCGAATACACTTATATTCTTAGCCTATCCCTACAGGTCAACCATCAAATACTTTTCACATCTTGGAAAAAATGAAACGTAGAAAGGGGTGAGCTCAGATGCTCAGTAAGGATAACAATATAAAGAAAACATACATAAAAAACATAATCATTTAAGGTAATGTATAAGACTAAAACAAAATACTTTTAAACAAAATATACAGAATAATATGGTAAATATGAAATCAAATAATTCCATTTACTTACTCACATGGATATTATACTAATCAAATAATCACATGCAATATCAATACCCACTTTCTTAATGATGGAATGAAAAATGCCTGTCTTCATAACCACATAGTCAAGGCCTTGTTCCAAGAATACAAAAAATATTTTGTCAAGCCCTTTTGCAAAGACACTAGTTTGTCTCATTACACCTACTGATGTTTCGAGGAGCTCTAGCGGTCTCCACCTGTCACTTAATAAGTCCAATGCATTCCTCATCTAAAAAGGTTTAAAAATAACACAAAAATTCATATTAAAACTAGCATACGAAATGTCAATAATTTATCTATAAACCGTGAATGGTATAAAAATAACACATCCACATTCAAAAATATCTCAAAACCTTCAATACAATAAGTATGATTTGTAAAATAATAAATCAACCTCGATGAAGAATAATATCCCTTAAAAAATGCTGACAGAGTTGAAAATGATCAGTAAAAATCTTTGAGAGAAATATACATTTTCCATGAAATTATTTAAAAGTTATATAAATGAAGTCATTTAAAAGATATATTTGAATCAACTTTTCCCATACCACTTTGAAACATTTGAAAGGAATTAAAATTTTAAAACATTCATGTCCATTTAAATAAATCCTTAAAACCATTTTGAAAACCATGACATTAATGAGAAAGGATTAGTAGAATAAATCTTATAGACAAATAAAAGATGATTTAGTAAAAATTCCCTTGAAAATAGACACTTTTAAAACTCTTTTATGAATCATGGACATGGAAAATAAATATTTCCCAGTAGATACTTAGGTAAAAAAACCTCGGATAATAAGAAAAATTTGAAATTAACCCTTACCTTGTACTTTTACTTGGTCAAGGGTACGTTAAACTCCTTTATAATAGTTAAATAATTTCTATTAAATTATACAAGAACTATATACATAAATATGATATCATATATGATCCTCTAATATTGATTTGTTAATAATATTTTAGTAATATCAATGATTCAGGTGTAAACCGATCCATTTTCCATTATATGTTCAGTTACATAAGCCTTGTTTTTTATGGATAGGATGTATTTTCTTCACATACAGAATTATATTAAGTTCTTAATCATTATTTTGATTCATAAAATGAAAATAATTCTAGAATGATTATGATGGGCAATGAATCTCATCTCGTTCGTGGAGACGGTAATCCGTACACACCCATGAGAGACAATATCAATATATTTATGGTGAAATAATATATAATTGGAAGTTATATCATATATAAATAATCATTAACATGATATATATATTATTTAAATTTGTTATACTCATTATTATACCCATAAAAAAATGATTTGTTTGAATGACAAACTACACCACGACGTGGAGACGGTTAGTCGTGCGTACACACATATGGTGAGATTGTAACTAATATGATGGATAGAATAATGAATATGGTTGTATGTTTTTTAATAACATCATAGTATATTGAATATACTCTAGTTATTATTTTAGAATGGAAAGAACAAAGAAAGAATAAGTTTAAGAAGAAAAGAACATGAAAGAGGTGATAAATATTTACCTCTTCTTCGAGTACTTCCTTTTGTTTTCATCAAAAGGGCTCCAGAGGTTGGATTTCTTGAGAAAAGTAAGGCCTTTTAGATGAAGGGAGGAAAGTTGATAGGATATTTTGGAAGGTTTTGGCAGAGCAAAATGGATTTGGAGTTATTAATTTAAGATAAAGGGAAGTCTCCTTTTATAAGATAGGTGAGGGTCACTTTAGGAAAAGTTTGAAATATTATTTTATAACAAAATCATTTTCAATTTTTAATGGCTCAAAAATGATTTATTTAGAGGATAAGGTGGGTATGGGTCACCAACCACTCATCCAATAGGTTTTATATAGTTTTTGGTTAATATGTTGACCTTATCTTTTATATTTAACTCTTAGTTAAATAGATTGAAATTTACCACGTCTCTTTGTATTTTTATATTAAATGGTTAATAAACATACAATAAACTGCCAAGATAACTCAAAGTGGTTACTTATTAATATATATAACCATATCTAAGTCATTTGGATTAACCTTTAATTTTTAATAATATTATATCAATAAAAAATATAGTATTTTTTTAAAAAAATTATTTTTGTCAATTTTCACACTATTTAGTATTTCGTTTTACTGAAAATCGTAACTATGTGATTACAATGAATAATAATTATTTAATCAACTCTAAAATGTCATATTAACCAATAAAATTATTTTAATTCATCAAAATTCTCTAATTATATTTATTTGGATATTTATAATATCAATTATTTTAATAATTAATTAATAAGGTAATTTTGGCATCATCATTGTGTTATTAATAAATTTAATTTTTTGATGTATAAAAATTATAAATAAAATACCACTAGGTATACAATTTTGTTATATTTCTAATGAATATTTATAGTCTAATTTATATAGTGTGTAACCATATATTAAAAATGGATTAGTTATTTAACATTGAATTTAATACTTTTAACTCGTTTTTAAATAAAATATTAATAAATGTCCTAATCTAATCCCAGAGGACCAAAAGGATCATATTTTATTCATAAGGTGGTTTTTGGTCAAGTACAACTTATCTAATAGGATTAGGACATGTTTTAGGGTAATTATAATATCATTTTTACCATTAATTACCCTATATACTTTTAACTGTGTTAAATAGAAGTCAAAAGTTACTATTCACCCAAAAAATCATTTTATTAAACCACATTTTTCATACTGATGTCAACTGTGTCTCATAGATTTATGAAATTAAACTCACAGAAACTGTAAAATTGCATTTTATAAAAAAAAATTAATTGTTCCTACAAGGTGGGTAAAAGATGGAAAAAAGTTCATAAAAATTTTATATATCTAAACATATTATAAAATTATTCCAATGAATTAAATTTAATATATATATGTATTATGTATCTATAATGACATAAAATAAATTAGAATAAAATAACTAATTATTTAAATAAAAAGTTGGATTTAAACAATAACGTGGTGTTTTTCACTATTCATCAAAAAACTGAATGTTCTCTGAAAAATACCAAAAATTCACCCTATGCTAATTTTGATATTTTGAATCCAAAAATGAAGTCCATTTTGAAAATTAAAATTTATAAAATCTTAAAAAGTGGGTATTACTATTCATAACAGCTTGTTTCATTGGTCGTGGCGTGTTAAATCTCCAAGTTGTGTACAACGCATGCTACTACACTATTCAAAGGTAAAAGTACCGTAGAAGTTTGGTGTATTACAGTTGGATCATATAGGATCTGAATACATAGATGGGAGACCTTCCATGTTAGGCCTAGGTTGGGAAAAGACCTACATAGGCTGGTGGTAGGCCCATATGTTTGGGTAGTGCATGTGGGTGCCTATCCAGATAATAGGCTTATAAGACATGATTACAGAAGAATGAAATATAAACGAAATCCCACTTTTGTGCTCTTTCTATATCAGACTCATTCAATAATTGGGATCTTTATTATTAAAAAATATAAAGAACTTATAAAAGATACCCTTTAACAATACTAAAAATAATGCACTAATAAATGTAACATTTTATCAGCACCTAACTGGTAATGAGTATCTATTATCACTTCTAAAAATAGTTATAAATTTTACCTTTTAGCAATACTTTTTTTAGCACGGATAAAATCGACCCTTTATCATTGCTTCTTTGAGCTCTGATAAATTGTATATTTATCACTGCTTTTTTAAAGCTCTATTAAATGGGTGTTTTTTAGTAGTGTGGGTTTAGTATGTAAATTAGGGAAAATTTTATTGGGGGATGAATTATTTTATTTATTTTTTACAATAAATTGAATGATATTGATTACATTTATTTTTAATGTCAATTTTAATTTTATTTAAATTTTTTTTAATTACGATAAAATGATTATTATATTTTAGATGATTTTTTTATTATATAGATAACCAATGGATTTAAAATTTAATTGATGATTAATTGAGTATAGTTATTTTTGAATATGTTCGTTATTTTGAGAACTTTATATGATTAAGGTCAGTTGAAATATTGGTTTTATTTGAGGAATAAATGTTGAAATATCTTTTGGAATCATATATAATATTATTGTGTATTTATGGTGATTTTGGTTATTTATTAAAAAGATTATAATATTTTTATGAATATATGACTCATGCATAAAAATTATCTATATGTGATGTTTTATGTGATTGATGATATTTTGTGGAAAACATTAGTTTTGTCTTGGAATAAAATCAGACCACATCATTCTTATGATTGGGTTTCAATTTTCATCTGGAATATTTTGAATATTTTGTGTTTAGTTAGTTTTGGAATGATTAGAGTTAAACATTGGGAGTTATTTTTTAATCAATTAGAGATTAATGTGAATTTAATTACATTGGATATTATCTTACCCTATGAAAACGATTTCAGTTGGGGTTAATAACTAAATATAGAAATAAAAATTTCATATCATTTAAGGGTTTGTGATCCATTAAAATCTTATTTTAGTACTTTAGTAAACAAAAATTAATTTATAATATTCATTTCCAAAAGAAAGAAATGATATAGAAGTGGAAACCAATATAAGAATAACCAAAGGATGACATTTTTCATTTTTAATAGAATTAAATGAAATAATTATATTTTCACAAATTGAATATTAATATAGTAAAATAATAATCAACATAGGAAAAATAATGATAAATCCATCTAGTTTAATCCATCAAAAATTAAGTTACATTTTAAGAAACTCTTCCCCATGTTTAGGTATCATAATTGTAGATATATGGTGTATGAAATACATATGATATGATAATTTTCCTAGTCTTAAAATAGATAATAATGTAATAATAAAAAGAAAATGTTGTAGATATATCTTAAAAAAAATTCATTATAGTTATGTATATTTTATTCCACTCCTTTTAATTGATTCTGGGAGTTTTTTATATTTGTTATATTATACATGATATAAAAGTAATATCATCAATTTATTAAATGGAAATAGAATTTTAAACTCCAATATTATAAAATTTATTTCAGTAAAATTTATTTCATTTATAATTGTGATATATACGAAACAACATTCCAAATGTGAATTTGGATATACTATTAAAATAATATTTTTTAAATATAATAATTATAACCAATCCATTTGATTGTGGGTATCTAAATATTTAGAAATTTTTGTAAATATATTTTGAAATATTTTCATTAATTTTATAAATTAATTAATTTAAAATTGAAACATAATTATAAATATTGTCAAATAGGATTAGAGGATATTATTTTTAGAAAAGTTTTTTTCTTTCCCAATGTATTTTTATCAATGTAAATTAAGTTTTTCATTCTATGTGATTCATTTTAATGAAGTTTATCTAAATATTATTTAATATAATAAATTATAATTCATATAAAAGTATATACAACATATATAAAGTGTGTAAATTCATTTTAAACTACAAAACTACATTTTTATCAAAAATGGTTTATAATACACTTTTTTCATGGATGTTATGATTAATTTATAAAAATATTACAATATTTATTTTATACAGTGGGAATATTTTTCACTTAATAAATTCAAAATAATATGAAGTTAATTTTTTTTTTGATTTCTATTAAAACCTAATTTTTTTTAATTAATAGTGACAAATACTCATTTTGAAAAAACTATAATTTCATTTCATTTAATAAAAGTAACTTAAATGTTCTATATGTGTTTAAATGCATTTAAGTCACATAGAATTTACTATAACATAAATAATCATATTAATGTATTTGGAATCAATATTATAAATTATTAAGGATAATAGTTATTTTTATTTGTAAACTAGTATTTTTCTAAAATTTTAGTTTTCATTTATTGTAATGCAATGATATTAATCCTAATTTATTCCAATTGTAAAAATAGAATCTTGGATATTTATTTTAATAGATTAAATCATGAGTTTTAAATAAGTTAATAAGTTCCATATCATTTTCATTCATGATGACTACAAACCATGGAATTAATTACAATCACAGTAATTGTAAAGTTGTTTAAATATGGTTTAAAATATTGGATAAGCTCTCAAAATCAAACAATAAATGAATTTATTTAATTTTTTGACTTTTGTTTTACATAAAACCCCAAAAAATTAAAATTTTCAATTTTGGTACCACCTTCCATTGATTATAACATTTATATTATTTCAGGATAACTGTAAATATAGATTTCCACTATTTGATACGTATTATTTTATCAGGATATCAATATTTATACAAATTATTCATTAATAAATTATATATATATATATATATTATCAAATTTATGGAAAATGAACTATATTAATTTTATTAATTTATCATTATTTTTTTCTTAATTTTATATGTACCTAGAATTATTACACAATGCCGATGAAACTCTAGTTTATGTAGTAGAAAATAAAAGTAAATTATTTAAAAATATTTATGTATGGTCGATGGTTATTGATTTCATTCAAATTCTATTGATTTCATGAAATGTTTACAGTAAAATTTTGGGAATTGTCCCAAAAAATTCATATTAATGGTATTTAGTGTTAAAAAATAATATTTAAATAATTATAATATCATAAAAAGGTATCATATCTCAAAATAATATAAAATTTTCATTTTTTCATTAATGATTCATTTATGAGTCCCATAGTATTTTTAAAATAATTATCTTCACACTTTGGGTCATAATTTGTTTTACCACGATTATGGTGGTTAAAAAGGATAATAAGGTCATTAAACTAACAAATAAAGTTAAAAATGTTTCTTAAACATTATTAAATTTAATTATATTAATTTATATAGACCATAAACTCCTTATCATAAAATTTAGTGAAATATAGATATAATTTACATGATTTAGACACATATTAAATATTAAGAATTCATATATTCAAAAAGATAGTCACCAATCTCCCTTGTAAAAGGGAACCAAATATCCTCTATTCCATGAACATATTATTAAATTTATCTCAACCAATAGATTCAAAAAATAATCCTAAAACATCTTACTATTTTTTGGAAGTTCTAGTCTCCCTATAAAACCCATCAAAAAGGATTATTATGTAATCTAATGTTATTTTTTCAAAGAATACATAAAACACTTAATGAGTGTTTTCATATTTATATATTGTTTCATCTCATTAAAATCATATTTAATATTGAGGATATAACAACCTATGTATCTTCAATATAAAAAAATATTATTATGTTTATTTGAAAATTATTTTTCATCTTCTTGTCCATCTATTGTGAATTGGAAACTTTGCTTATGCAAACCTATGGACTAACACATCCATGATGAGATATTTTTTTTCTTGAACCCATAATGATTGTGGTTATTATGAAATATTATAAGAATATATGATATATTCAAGAAAATGTTATTACTATTTAATTATAACATATATTTTATTTTCTTATTCTTCCTCATTTTAAAAAATGATAACTTTGTTTTTTGTGTAATTGTGGACTACCACCTTCAAAAACATTGCGATTCATTTTTCATGTATTATATTCATAAAATGTATGAAAATAGTATATAATGAATGAAAATGATAGCTATATCAAGATTAATATTTTGAATATTATGTAACCAGGAACACCATTAACATGGTCAACCTACCAAAATTCATTTTTGAATATAAACATCACATCCTCAAAACTTCTAAAATAATCTCACCAGATTTAGTGACTAAATATGTCATGGTAATGAATTATATAACAACAAGAATAATAATTAGAGAAATATGATAATTGATCAGTATTATTTAAAAAATAATAATTTTATTTTTTATTCATAAAATGTATGAAATGAGTTAGAAGTCCAAGAATTTCATTTGTTGTCTCAATTCCCATTATTTTATACGTATCACATTTAAACTAAAATTTTAATTTATGTCCAATATAAAAATATCTATGGATTTATATTATAAATCATATATAAAAATTCATGTGGTTTAAAAAATATTTTTCATGTTTTCCATATCATATACTCTATGATTCAAAATTTACCAATGTTATAATGATTTTTACATTAAACCAATATTTTAAAGTATTAAATTCAAACCGTTTTCCTTAATTTATATTTTATTTTAAATTTACTCAATATTTTAAAACATATTATTCATGAATTATTAATCATAAAATTTTAATACAATTACATTTAATAGAAATGATTTAGGAAGGAATGTTTTAAAACATTTCTATACGGATCTATTTTGACTCTATTACCAAAGTGAAAGAGTATGTTTTTTAATTTATACGATATGAATATATTTTCAATTCATTATTTCCGTAATATATCATTATGATTCCTCTAAAATATTCCATTATTTTTAGTTGTACATTAAATTTTCAATATTTTTTGATAATTTTTCAGTATTATTATTTTTTAAATTAAAAGGATATTTATTCTAATTTTTATGTGAAAATGATATCTTATTTTCTTATGGATTAAATTGAGTTTTTTCACAAAATTTTCGATGAAAAAGAAAAATCATATAAATTTAAATATCAAAATATTTTACCTAGGAATTATATTTTATGATGGAAAATTCATATATATAAAATAAATATGGGTGATCCCAATATTGTTCTCTAATGCTTTGGATAATTATTTAGTCTCTAATATTGAAAAATTAGGGAGTTAACTAGGAAGGATACACCTATATAATAAATCTGGCATCATTTCTTATAAATTACTTTTATATTAGTGAATATAGGGTAATAAAATGATTCTAAATTATACATATTTTATACATTCTATGTGTTTTATGTATTTTGTTTTGATTTAATAAGGTAAGTAATGTTTACGAAATTTTAAAGGGGAAGTTAAATTTTTAAAAATATTTTTTCATGAAGATTTCATGTTATACTCATTAGTTTTAATTATTTTCAATTGTTTTCAATTGTTTTATTTATTAAAGGACTTATTTTTTTCATTTTAAAATGGTTTATATATGTTCTCAAAGATTAATTATAATAATGGTTTGCATTATCGTGGTTTTTTTCATTCCCTGGACTAATGAAAACCATTAATTTTTATATCCCCTAATGAGAGTTTTTTAATAATAAAATTTCTGATTTTTTTGATAGCTCATGTATATAAGCATTATATATGGTTTTAAATAGCTCTAAATAATGTTAATTAGTCATATGAGATGAAATTATTTCATGAATAAATCATGAAAATGAACTTAAGAATCCTCCCTATGCTAAAGAAATGGACACTCTGTGTCAATTATAATTATGTAATTTATTGGATTTTATAATTATATAAAAATATAATGTAAAAATATCCTTGAAATATATGAATATTCAAAGGATATTATGAATCATGGAATCACCATTTTTTATTTTATGGTGTGTTACAACAACAATCATAAACAATAGAAATACCACAATCTATCCATTTAGAAATAATAATGATTTTTGATTCACTATATGTTCTATGTAAATGAAAATTATAATTCATCTACAAATTAATATTTTTCATGATGTTAATATAATTAACCATTCCAGAAATTTCCACTACCATTGGTTCCTTGGGATCAACATCAAGGATTTTTTTCCTGGATTGGATATAAAAATTTGTAGTTAAAAGAATATTAAAACTCGGTGATCTTATGGAATATGTCACATGCATATCTACCACCCCAGGTGATGATGATGACTCTATGAAAGATTTTAAGAATTATTTTTGTAATAACGTATAAAATAATGTGAATTGGATATCCTAGAATTCAAATATTCATGACAATGTAAAAATTTAGGCATGAATGATTTTATCATCACCAATAGATCCATTATGGTGACACAAAAATATTTATAAACATCTAGTGATTAAAAGAGATAATGAAGTCCTTGAAAGTATAATAATAATCCTTAGCCTATAGAACATTACCATCACACTCTCATTTATTTCATACCCCATATATTGGGATGATATTTTAAAGAACATGAGGAACTAAAATAATTATCTTAGGAGGATTAATAGTAGTCCTTTTTTAATGTCATTTGATAGGTAAAATGATATATTGAGCATAGGGAATAATATTTCCCACCACATTCTATTGAATCATATCCACATCCCTCTCCTTCTATAAAAATACATTCTTCAATAATGGATTGTGGAAGGGTTTAACTTCATAATTATTTTTAAATTTTTGAGATAGAAAGGAATACATAACTCTAGTATCAGAGGTTGTATCCATCCTTGATAACTTTAGATTTTAAAACTCAGTTTCTTATTTTACAAGGTGACATATTGGATGATTTTTACCCATTTAAACACTTATAAAATATAGTGGGTCAATATTATAACTTCAACCACGTTTCCCTATGTTATATGGACTTATATTGTAGTAGGGTCCTCTTCGTAATAAAATTATCACCCCAACAAAGAGGTAAAATAGGTTCAAGATCCACTTTGGAATCCTATATGAAAATTAAATCCTGGAAGCAATTCTCTAACAATGACACTTTATATGGACATCATTGAGACCATAATGATGCATCTGGATTATGATGTTGAGTTGGCCCCCACCGAAGGATAATATGAGGATAATAGAGGAATATTTAATGTCAATTCACTATCTCCTTTTCTTCGGAGACTTTGGTCATGGTCATACAGGTCCATATACACCTATAATATGTTTCAAACAATCCCAATGGTGTCAATTTACCCCAATTACTGGTGAATAATGGTTCTAGGATAGGTCTTATTATAACATCAATGATTCCCTATTTGGTATATATAGAGGTCGATATATCAATATCATACAAGAAAATTCATGGTTATGATAATAGAATGAAAAATCTACCCATACATGTCTTATTAAAAAACTCATTTTGGGAATTTGGATGTTCAATACTACATTCTAGGTAATCTTGCCAAAAATTACTTTTAACACTTTTCTAGGGTGGTAATAGTCAAAAATTAATGGGACTATACATTTAAGATATCATAAGTTTCTTATGTACTCTAATAGTGGTTGACTATTGGTACTTCATGTTGTTGTTTATCCCTAAAATACATTTAATACCTTGTAAAATTATTTTGGGTACTAAAAATTTGTGTAATGAATCTATATGTTGAAGGATACAAATAGGTTAACGGACCCAGTGACCTGGTAGACATATTTATGAATCTTTGATATATCCTCAACAAAAGTTTTATACTAGTAATCAACCATCATGAGGTCTTGATTTAGATATATAAAAATATTTCACTATTTAAAAAATAAGTTGTTATATCATATAACTAAATTATCATATAAGGGTCATGTGAATCAAAATAAAGAGGAATTCACTTGATGTGTTTCTTTTATAGTACTCCCTCCACCTCTTAACAAGTATCTCATCCATGTATATCAAAGTGACATATTGACTGAAAAGTAGAGGATAGAGTTTCAGTGTTTTGATATAATGTATGGACCCCATAAGCGATGATCCTAATATATGTGTATTTTTATGTTCAAAAACATGGTTTCTACAGAACCAGAAGGTAAAATTACCACATATGAGTAATAAAAAGTAATACAAGATTGTGATTTCACTATGATTCCACTTATAACCATGGAATATACTTCCCCCTAAAAACGTTATGATTATTATGAAGAATATGTATCCAAATAACCTCATTCCGAAGAATATAGGGTTTTAAAAATTATTTATTAGCTGATACATATTAACAATGGGGTCGAGGAAGACCTAAAGATAACATTAATAATTTCATTATGACTCTTAAAAAAATGATACTCTGTTCTTGATGAAACAAAACAAATATTCACCAAATTAATTATATAGAGATGTCAGGGAATGATTATCATGTTATTATTCACCATTATGGTATCCTCATATGACACTATAGTTATATGAAAAACCCATGAAGGACTCAACCGTCCCTTGGATACATCAACCATGCTAAAATTTACAATTTTATTAAATTTAAATTCATTAAGGATTTCTAGAACCCCTTGTTTCTCTATAATGTTGTCCCTTTAGGGATAAGAATAATAATATTAGAGACTCTATTGACATCTACGATATAAAATTCAATTACCAAAAATATAACTTCCCTATTTTAGTCACATATATATTGATCAATGTGATTTTTATCATCATAGACCCTCCTCTGAGGATAATTAATCTTTATACAATGAACTCTATATGTCCCCTCAATATGAATATGAAACATTGATTAGGTGACATTAGGGAATATATTATTGTAGATTGGTTCCATTTTTATAGAATAAATCAAATATAACCTTATAGATTTTTTTAAATTATATATTGAATAAAATTGTGGTAAAAAAAATTCAGTGTTGTTTTCATGAATTTTTATTGAAATACCACCTAAAACAATATAATCTTGCTACTCTTGAGGAAGTATTAAACAAATGGATGCATCCTCACATGCCCCAGAGCATTCCAAATGGATGAATTTTCTTACTAAAACCTAAATGTGGAATTTCCACTAAGGATAAGTCTTTAATAAACCTCTTGTAGTATATGAGAAAACATGGAAAACTCCAAATATTTGTAAAATTCTAGGCTTGCTCCCAAGATAGAACTACCTACACTTTTTAGGGTCTACAGATATCCCTTCCTCTGAAATGACATGACCCAATATATTCTCCCCATCTATCCATATGTGACATTTGGATATATTCAAATATATCATGTGCTCTATTAGTGTAATTAGGAAAATTTTAAAATGTTTGGCATGATCGTCATGAGTTTTAGATTACACCAAGATTTCATTGACAAAGATAACTAAAAACTGATCATGATATGGGTAAATTATTCAGATTCATTAGATCTATGAACACTACTAGAGCATTGATCAACCCGAATGACATCACCACGTACTCATACAACCTTTACCAACTCTTAAAACTTGTTCATGGTATAACAGATTTTCTCACCCTCAGTCGGTGCAGAACAAATCTTGGATTAATATTATAAAACTCTGAAGCACCTCTCAGTTGGTCAAGTAGTTTATCTATTTTAGAAAGACGATATCCGTTCGTAACCATCATTTGATTCAAATTCCTATAATAGACACATAACCTCACCTATTTTCCAACCTTCTAAAAAATAGTAGAGAAACCCATGGTAATGTGATAAGATTAATAAACCCATGTCTCTCCAGTTCTTCCAACTTATCCTTAATTTCTTGGATTTCTAACTATGCCATTTTCAAATTGAGGAATCCAAACTAGCTATGTACTTTGAATAAATTCTATCATGAAATAAAAATATCTCTCGGGAAAGATCCCCAAAAATTATTCAGAAAACACGTCCTTTAACAAATCCACCATATAAGGAAAAAACCATTCACCACACCCTCATTGTCATTCATTAAACAATCCACATGAGATTTAACCACACCCTCCTCATGAAAAAATTTCCTTACCTCACTTGGCCTGACAAACCATTCACCACGATAGACCCTGATGTCCCCTTAATGGTATATAATGTTACATAAGCATGGTAACATTCAATATGGTCCTAGTACTATATTATTCAATCCATGCCCAATATCAGGTCAATACCAAACATATTGAGGATGAACAAATCCTCTTAGAAATTTAACCCACCAACTTCTATAGCATAACCCTTACATTGTCTAATATCCTTAGCTCTCACCCCCAACTAATTCCCAATCGACATAACCCCGCACACTTGTTCCACTACTAGGCCCAACAAAACTAAAAAACTGAGCAGGGATGATGGAATGTGTAGTCAATGTGTCATACAATGCACCAGAATCTATGGATTCTTCATGGATCATACCTTGAAAATTCGACTTTCCAGCCTCTCTAAATCTAACTGTAGACTAAATAGTGTGAAACTAACATTATCCTCTTCCCTATGCTTCGTATTGAGTGCCTTGCGATACAAAATTTGTCTGATATGCTTGCTCTATCCCTAGGATACAACATCCACTACCTCAAATAGTATGGGCCATCGAGCTCCAAATACCATCCTGATATGGGGGTAAATGACCCCTTCCAACTCAAAATCTTCCTCAAGCCTCCATATGTTCCCAACTAGAACGAATTCCAGCAAACTATTTCCATATAACATATTCTCTAACACGATTAGCACTCAAATGGTGGATAGTTATACTGACCGCGCATGTGTCCCAAATTTCCAAATTGATAAAAGATTATATTATCTTCTCCTAATAGTTTGACCCTCTATTCTAACTACTATGCGCTCTACCACCCTAATGGATACTCACAAAACAATGCTTCATGCCCTCAAAGGCAGCACCACTCATCCATTTTGCTAGTTTCGTAAGTCCACTAGCTGAAGTTCCATTCAATTTCCCTTATGAGATAAGGACCAGATCTACTACCTCATCAAACCATTTTAAATTTAATATATTCACATTAGTCCTATTGTCATGTCTCGACCCATTCTAGAAACTTTTCACCACCATTTCCTCTTTTCCTGCTAAAGTTGGAATAAATCATTACAAATCATTGAAATGGCTAGAATAGTCCATCGTACACATTCCGCCAAGGATTTGACTCATAAAATATATATACTACTCCGTCATCAAGGTATATGTATAGAAATTCTCCAGAAAAGATTCATGAAAATCATTCAGTATCTTTCTTTCAACTCGTTCAGTTTACACCATGAGGTCTCACAAACGCTTTTCTTGACCTCTCAACATATTAGTCACCAATATGAATCACATCTCTGAATAACTCTCCAGTTGGTCAAGAATATTCTATATTGAATCCATCATGAAATAATCTTCCTCTATCCCTCCCTCTTTCGAATAGTTCATATGGTTCTGCAACTGAAACTCCCTATTCACCTTGAACAATGACCGGTATAACCCGCCAAGGGTCATGACCAATCCTTATCATGAAGCTTGGAAGGTTCTCATGAAACATTTCTTATCTATAATATTAGATCACCACATTATCCTTCTCCACTACTGGAGGGGTGTTATTGGCATAATCCTCTTGTATCCCAACTGACCACCAACATCATTGTGGAATTTCACTCTAATTCCATACATGAACTTCAGAAAACATTACATAAAGATTCCAAGTTTACATAAAAGAAGGCTCTCTAATACTCAGAAACAATATTTTTAGTACACATACCATCCAATTGGATATCAATACATATAGCATAGTACCCTTAGAAATCCCTTCTGTGGGTCATGGTTGACATGGGTAAACCCACCTACACAGTTATGAGCCTTCCACTAGACACCTATTCCAAAACTACTTCTATACTCATAATAAATATCTTAATTCAAGAAAAATTTCACAATTCACAACTGCTTATAATTAAAATTTTCAACTGAAATTGAAAAATTAATTATGAAAAACTACCTAAATATTATTCATCATTTTTTATATTTACACATTTGCATCATTTTGTAAGACAACATTTTCATTAAATTTTTAAGGAGGTAAAATGCATTCTATCCTTCATGACTCACACACACATCTTGTGTGTTTCTGTCATGATTCATTAAAATCTTGTACAAAGGTGCCTATAATAATTTATGAATGCATAATCTCAAAAATTCATGGCCACAATCCAAAAATAACACAAAAAATCAAATCAAACAACAAGGGCATCAACCAGTGATGAAATATCATTAAATGTAACAACACACATAAAAGGAAACCAATCACTGATAGCGTACTCCGTTTTCCCTCATATATAGGTTACCTACTCCAAAGAATGTTCTCATTACCACAACCCAACACATCTTAATCTCATATACACAATTAAAAATAATATTTCCACAAATGGGACCTTCCTTTGCTAAAACAAAGTAATGTCCCCAGTCTAGGATCCACTAAATGGGTGCCACAAGTTGGGTCACCCCATGAACTTAAGTTCAACTACCCTTAGGCTAGATGTTTCAGACTACTAGTGAGGTTTCAATAAGCCACATGGAGAGACTATACCCTCTTTAATAGAATAATCCATATTAAATAATGAATAAATAACATAAAAAATGTGATAACAAAAGAACATTCATAACAATCTTTTTCACAGATAAAGTAAATGTCCACAATCAAATAGTAATTATTTAATGTCATTATCATTATACCAAATTGCATGAAAAACCCAAAATAAAGACAAACTGGTGAATCCCCAAAATGGATCTCGACTACATGTTCATATCCTCAACTATGTATATCCCAATTAAAACATAGCTCCCTTGAATAGGTCATCTCCCAAATCATATCCTACAAAATGAAATATACAAAGGTACTCATCGACGACCTAAGAAGGGTTTGAGTGAAACTCAGTTGGCCACCACCAAATATGCCTATAAAATATATAATTCAATTGATAGTTCCTTAAATAAAATATAATAGATAATATAATAAAAAATCAACATAGGTCCCATTAGTTTACAATTATTTATTTAATCCATTTTAACATTGTTTCCATCTCTATTACATATACCATTTCCCTAAGATAATTAATTTTCATCACTTGTTCAATTGATTAGGATTATTTGTCTAATTTAAATTCTTATGTGAGGATGAGTAATGTTACCTATATTACTAAAGGTAATCACACGATATAATAAAAAACGTACTCACCATAAATCTTTGGTCAAGGAGGTCTCATCAAATGAAACCATTAGGGGGAAAAATATGTACCCTTACCCGACCCGTGCATGGTGGGGTGGAGTTTAGAGCCTCATTCTAACTCATACCTTAGAAATAGAGCCTCAATTCAGTACCACGCACTATGAATCCATGTGCATATGCTTATTTATTCATTAACCACACACATACAACATTACAACCAAACACAATCAACAAAAATAGAGAGCACAAACCGCAATTGTCAACAATGGAATTAATTTAAATCCATAATCCATTAACACATTTTCCAAATTCACTACATAAATAGTTATACCCATTTCCAAATTATTGTGCCTAAATCTATAATAATTTCGATTAATTAAAATTTTATAAACCATTTCATTATAAAAATTATTTTCCCATATTCCCGAATTTATATGCCATTACCAATTTAACATGTTTACTATTTAATATGAACTAATCCTATTTGGACTTTTAACAGTATTCATAAGACATTTGTCATATTCTAAATTAAACCAACTAATCCATTATAATACCATTCCCAAAAACACCATAAGGAATGACAAACATGAGTCCCAACTATCAATATCCAATATTAATCATCAAATTACCCAACCATCGTCTTTATTTTAGGCTCTCCCTAAAAAATATATAATTTCATACCTAACATTTTTCTTACCCATGTTTGGGAAGGTCGGTGCACCCCTTGGGTGGCCCTATATTGGTGAAATTATCGTCAATGGATCCCATGGGGATCACGAGGGGTTCAATTTTTCATTTATACACCCATTTTACCAAATCACACTAACAGAACTAAAACCATTACAAGGGGGAAATATGAATACAATCTAATGGGAACAAATCAATATAAAAATTATGTGATATAATGTATTGACCACATAACTTGAATATGTTGATAAAAACACTCTTAATTATATCCTTAGATCCCGGTAATGACCCCCATTGAAGTCCCAACCTAGTTTCCTTAATAAAAATAGTTTTTCAGATCTTCAAAATGATATAGGAGAAACTACAAAGCATAATCAATAAAATATAATTAAAGGATTGATTAGACATACCTAGAACATCGATCCACAACAAAATGCTCTCAAAATTGTCTAGAATCAAAATAGAACGACCCTATTAAATTTTGGGTTGTAAAATTTCATCAATATAATAGAAAGGTGGGAAATGGGGGGGGGATCAATTATGAACTTTAGAATCATGATGTTCTAATTTTTAAAATATTTCAATATTATTGGTGAACAGTTTTTACTCACACAGTTTTCCAGACCATGTTCAAGCCACTGTATAATGGGAGTGGGGTTACACAGTACTTGGGGAGGCCTTAATAGTTTCCCAACTATGAAGCAACCATATGGAATTCCATTTTCCATAATTACATGGTTTTTCCTTCCCCTCGCATGATTTGTATTAACCATGAGCAAATCATGAAACATGAATAGAAATGCAATATTTCCTTTTCATTCATGTCCAAACCCCTCAGGACATACCTGAACATCCCGATGAAAATAGGATACATTTAGTTTACCTAAAACATGATACATAAAATGAAACATAACTCAAAACAATCCTCAACAAAAATCAATCTCTTACATGTCTCATATATATATATATATATTATTTTTAATTAATTTCTATGTACTTTATGAAACGAAATATTTTCTATGAGTATTAATATATTCATTACTCTATGGGAATTGAATCATAACATGTTTCTTAAATACAAAATTTTTTGTGTGATCATTATATTGATAGTGCGTGCCATGAAATTACGGTCTGTGATTTGTTTATCACATATCAAAATAGTAAATAGTATATGAATATAATCCATGTCAGGTTTTTCATACGGTTACTCAATGTGTAACATCCAGGGTATATTTTTAAACACACTAAATTTTAAATAAACGTTATTTATTTTTTTAAAATTATAATCGATGTGAATCTCATGAATATTCAAATGATAATTAAAAGAAAAGAATTTATTAATTGAGGAATATAATTAACTGATTTGTGTGTAATTTATCATAAATAAGAACAATTATAACTGAATTAAATTTTATTAAATGAATAATTAATTTCATGTATGTGGATGATCATGAGCATTGATGAGACCATTATATGTGATTGTATTCCACTTAGTTTATTATAAAATTAAATAGATGGTATACACCCCATCCCTCCTCTCCTAATGTTAGTGACTATGTTCCCATGGTTTCTTTTATGTAAATCCCTTAAATAATCATTTTTTTCTCATCACCTAAAAGGAAGTAAACTCATGTTTCATTCATCAAGATCCCATGATAGTGGATGATGCTCTTGTTTGGAGGTGAGAGGAAACCAATCCATGAGAGATACATAGTTAGATAGGTGGAAAGCAACATCATGAATCATATGATTGTCCAAGGTGTTTATAATCTATGTTGATAATTATTGATAATCCACTATATTAACTAATAATATGTAAAAGATAATGACAATAAAACTTTTTTGTTTTCTCTATCAATTTTCATTGTTATTTCATTGTGGATATATTTTTGTGATCACATGAATAAATGAATTAAAATAAATGAAAGATAGTACTATAATTAATTGGATGATGTGTAAATTTTATCTAATACAAGGTTAATCACATATGTAAATCCACAATATATTAACAGGAGTTAAATATAGATAAAATGTGAAAATGGAAAAAAAAGTTAAAATCCAACAATTATATAAATGTGTATATATTTATATTGTCATCGTAGCCTTCCCTTACTTTTGTTAAAATATAATAATAGTTTATGGTGAATGAGTTCCAGGATTCATAGGAGGTTCATTTATCATGGAATTCTAGCTTGAAATTATGGGTGAACATAACATAGTTCACATCAATGGTTGACTGCAAAAGAATCACTTTTTTTTAAATAATGTGTAATTTTTTTGGAAATAATTTTTAAGGATTTCAAGACTGGGGTGTCCACTCAATAGATCAAGAAACATTGACTAAATGCCTTTGTAATTTTCAATTCAAAACATTAACCCTTAAAATATTTTTATGGAAAAATTTAGAATGATGAGAAGGTGTATATGGATCCATTACATTGGATTTTCCATGAAATATTATTTTTCAAAGCCAATGGAATGTGATATTTTTTTGATAATACAATGGAATATTAATAAAAAATAATATTAAATTATTTGTCTAATTTATTTAATAAAAAAATTCATCCTTCTCTGATAACTGGTAGAAAATATAGTAAAAAGGACTTCAAACATATCACTATGATCCATAAATTAGAAGGATAATAATATTGGTGGTAAAATATTACAAGAATCTTATAGATGTTTATTTTTAATCCAACACTATGAAATTGATTTTTATGTTTTATAATAGACTAATAATGAGGAATATGGTAAAGAAACTAGTGAGGAAGTGTTTTCTCTCTATGAGAAACATATGAAAGATGTTACAGATTTTCAGAGTTTCATGTTATCATCCATGACTAATTAGCTTCTATAGAAACATGAGGAATTGGATTCTTATAGAATGATGTCTCACTATTATGACCTATATCTAGATAAATAGGGAATAGAGTGATATGAGATCAATAATGATTTTTTATAATCATTCTTGGATATTTGGTACCAAATGGGCCCCATGTATTCATGTTTATTAGGATTATTATATTCATAGAAATCATAGAGATTTAATTCCCAAATGTATTTCACATAGACCCCATACATTATTCCCTACCCAAGTCTTTATTTGGTTTCATTGTTAATTATGACATGAGGATAATGGGATGAATATTTCAATTATTTTTACCCTTATTCTATATGTGGACAAGGACATGCAGCAGGAAACACCATCAATCCTTATGGTGAATATGAAAATGAAGCACAAAAATGAAATGAGAGGTGGATTTTTGAGATTCCAATGGTGTGAGGCTAGCTTCACAAGACATTCTGTAACACCCGATGCTACCACAATATATTTCCCTTTGAATAAATAGCTTTGATTGTATGCAACTTCGATGTTCTAACACACACCGACAAATCAAACTTGTCGTTATGAAATGTAATACCCACTTTTTGAAATTTTATAAATTTTATTTATCCAAATGGACTTCATTTTTGAATTCAGAATTTCAAAATTAGCTTTGGTTGAATTACTGGTTTTTTCTGAAAACATTCAATTTTTGATGAATGGTGAAAAAAACTGTGTTATTTGTTAAAACCGAATTTTTATTTAAATAATTATTTATTTTATTTAAATTTATTTTATGTAAAAAATAGATACATAATACCTATATAAGATCAATGAAATTCATTATATTCATTTTATAATAAGTTTATGTGTATAAAAATTTTATTGAACTTTTTACCGTCTTTTTCACATCTCTTTTGAGCATTTACAAATTCACATAAAACATAATTTTACCTCTTATATGAGTTGAATTTCAAAAATATTAGAGACAAAGGTAATATTAGTATGTAAATTGTGGTTCAATAAGATGAAAATAATTGTTGGTGAATAGTAACTTTTGACTTTTATTTACCACGATTATAAATAAATTGAGTAATTAAGGGTAAAAATGAAATCATAATTACCGTAACACATGTCTTTATTCTATTGGATAAGTATAATTCGACCAAAAAAACCTTACGAATAAAATATGATCCTATTTGGTCCACTTGGATTCGATTAGGACATTTATTATTATTTTATTTAAAAAAGAGTTGAATGAGTTAAATTCAATGTTTAATAAATAAACCATTTTTAATATATGGTTACAGACAAAATCAATTCAACTATATATATTAATTAGAAATGTGAAAATATTTCCTATATAATAGTATTTTATTTATAATTTTTAGACATTAAATAACTTAATTTATTTTTGACACAATGATAATGTTGTAATTACCTTATTAATGAAATATTAAAATAATTTATATAATAAATATCCAAATAAATGTTAATTGAGAATTTTTATAAATTAAAATAATTTTATTGGTTTATATGACATGTAAGGGTTTCTTAGAAAAATTTTATTCGAAGTGATAAAGTTTTTATGGCTTTCAAACATATCATATACTAAATAGTGTCAAAATTGACATAATTGTGTTTTTAAAACAAATACTATATTATTAATTGATAAAATATTTTTTAAAAACTATTCCTTAGACAAAGTATTTAGATAAGGATATATATATTAATAATGAACCTCTTGGGGTTCTCTTGGTAGTTTTTAGTATTTTTATTAACCATATAATATAAAAATACAAAGAGAGATGGTAAATTTAAAAATATTTAACTAAGAGTTAAATCTAAAAAATAAGGTTAATATGGTGACCTAAACATGTATAAAACCTATTGGATGAGAGTTTTTAGACCCATCCCCACCATATCATAGAAATAATTCATTTTTAATCCATTATAATTAAAAAATGATTTTACTATAAAATAATATTTCAAGATTTTCCTAAATTTACCCTCACCTCTCTTATAAAAGGTCACATCCCTTATCTCAAAATCAAACATGAAAATCCATTTTTCTCGGCCAAGATCTGCCCAAATATCCTCCCAACATTCCTCCCTTCATTCTAGAGGCCTTTTATTGGTCAGAAAGACATCCTATAAAGCCCTTTTGATCAAATCAATAGGTAGAACCTAAAGAAGAGGTAAATATTTCATCACCTCTTTCAGGTTCTTTTCTTCTTCCACTTCCCTTTATTTGTTTTTTACATACAAAAATAATAAATCTAGTACCATCTGCATACTGTGATTTTATTATATATAGTACCACCAAATTTTTTATTCTATCCATCCTATAAATGACAATGTCACCATACGTGTGTGCACACGACTTACCGTATCCACGTCGTTGTGTAGTTTGTTATTCAAACACTTCATTATTTGGAATGGTATAATAGTAAGTATAACTAATTTAAATAATATATATTAAATTTTAATGATTCTTTAAATATGATATACCATCCAATTATATATGATTTCACAATCAATATAATGATATTGTCACTCATGCATATGTACAGATTACTGTCTCCACGAACGCGGTGAGATTCAATTCCCCATCATTACCATTCAAGTATAATTTTAATTTGATTACTAAAAATAATTTTTATAAACATAATATCATTGTTTATATGAATCTAATACATCCTATGCATAACAAACATGTCTTATTAAACCAGGAATATAAAGGAAAACAAATCAGTTAACACCTGAAATGACGATACTACTGAAATATTATAAATAAATAAATATTATAGGATCATGTATGATAACATATTTATGTGTGTCAATATTGTATAATTTAATAACAATTATTTAACTGTTACATGTGAGTTTAACGTACCCTCTACCATGGAAAAGTACATGGTAAGGGTTTATTTCACAATCTCTTTATTATCCGAGGTTGTTTTTACATAATTATCTACTGGGACCTCTTTATCATCCACATCCTTGTTTTTTTAAAAATGTATTTCAAAATATTTTACTATTTACTAGAATATGGGTTAATTTCATTTATATCCTTATTTGAACTTATATGTTTTGAATGGAATCATTCTTTAATTTTCAAAATACGGTACTTTATGACATTTTCGACAAAATTATGGTAAGAATGTTTATTTAACTTATACAGCAGGTCCGACTATTTAGAATGTCCAGCATTATACATTCCCTCATTATGAAAATAATAATGATTGTTCGTGTGGTTATTTGTATAGTAAAATACCCATGACTATGTTTTATTATGGAACTATTTACACAGCTCATATTCCTTCTCCAAAGTGTTCATGTTTATTATTTGTAAAGGCCTGTATTTTTAATTATTCATCATACCTAATGTTTATGTTATCATCTGCTATATTTCTTACCCTTACTGAGCATTTGATCTCACCATTTTCTTATGTTTTATTTTCATAGGATGTGAAGAAGTTAGTTATGAGTGACTTGCAGGCATAATATATGAAGCTTGGATGTTTGTATGGGAATAAATTAGTGTAGTATTTCTTTTCAAGTTGTAATGTTGAACTTATGTATGTATCTTGTTTCCAATAACACTAAACTGCTCGATCTTTCCAGAAATGATTCCTTGTATAATGATAATGTTATTTAATAAAACACCGACTCTGGGTAACTGGTTTCGGGGTGTTACAGTTGGTATCAGAGGAAGTTTAGTAAAAACCATGGAAACTATATTTAGAAAAACTCGAATTTGAGAACATTACCCTAATATAATCTTTGAGGATTATTATACAAGAATTTCCTAGAATATTGGTAATGTAGAGATTTTCTGAGTATTCTAAGAAATACATCACTGCCTGGATACGGGCAGGTATAGGCATCTCTAGCACAGATGTACCTAGGGGTAAAACCAGAATTCAGCACTTTGATCTAGATTCGAACAGGAACTAGTGCACAACAACGGGCCTTGCTGAACTCTTGGTTACAAAACTCCCAGGGGATATGCTTAAGATAATTCCCATTTTCTTTTCAAACCATTATTAAGGATTTATGCATATATACCTTCTCAAAGAAAACATTTTTATGATTATGGATTATATCTACAAACTGTTCAATTTATGTTATGTATTTTATATGTTTTGAATTTTGTATTGCGGTTCATAAAGTAATCTATTGTATTCCATTATTTAAAAATGGATCCTAGTGGAAGGAATGGAAACCATATCAATGCACTTAATACATGTAGGGATTTCCCTCCTTCTCAAGATAATTATAGCGGAGATGGTGATACAACTGGTGTGGATAAGCTTATCCCCATACTATGACAACTCCCATAGGTTATGAATAATAACCTTACCCATATGGAGCACCCTGATCCATAATGAGGAGGATCAATGTTAGATCGCTTCATGAGGAAACAACCACTAAAATTCAATGGGTCTACAAATCCATTTGTAGCTGAATAATGGATAACTTCCTTAGATAAAATATTTCATTCTTTGGGGAGTAGCGAAAGGGAAAACGTTTTCATGGAAGTTTTTCTCCTCACCGGTGATCCAGATAAATGGTGGTCATTAATTCTAAAAAAAGGAGGATGAAGAAGTATCAAGTATGTAATGGAGTGAGTTTAAATAGATTTTATTAGAAAAATTCTTTCCTCAAGACCATCGAGCAGATAATGAAAGGAAATTTCTAAATCTGAGACAAATGGAGGATGAGAATGTCGCAAAGTATGAAGCTGACATTACAAGGTTATCAAGGCATGCTACAGATTATATACGTAACCCAAGAAATATGATTTATCATTTATTTTATGTGTTAAAACCATTTCTCTATCGCGTATTAGTCTCACAATCCATCTCATTGTATTAAGATATTGTCTCATGTGCTATCAAGATAGAAAAGTAATTCTCTATGTCTTACGACATTAAAGCAAAGAAAGACAAGAAGAGATCTTCGAACACTCTCAAAAATGAAATAAGAAAATAGTGGAGAAGGGAAGATTTGAATTTCCACCCTGTGATAATTTTGGAAGGAAGCACCCTAGTGCCTGTCCAAAAGGAAAAGGAGAGAGCTACAAATGTGGACAGAAAGGCCATCATGCTATTGATTTTAAGGGGTTGAAAGAAGCTACCAATTTTCAATTGTACAATTTCAGGGAGATGGGATATTATGAAAATAAATGTCCTAAGTGTCAGGGAAAATTACCTCAGAAAATGACAAGGGATTAGGGCCAATGTTATATGATCCTAACTACTGAGGCTAAAGCTACGAAAGACGTGGTGGTGGGTATTTTATTGGTGTCCTCAAGTTTAGAGAATACTTTATTTGATTCGGGATCATCGAATGGTTTCATATCTTCCGAATTTTCAAAAAAAAATTAGGTACTTCTAATTTTATTTAACAAGGGAGTTGTTAGTCAAAACACTTAAGGGAAGTATCATTGCGACAATGTTTTGTGAATCAGTCACCATAAAATCATATAAAAGATATTTATATACTAATTTAATCACCATACCCATGATTTAATTTTATATAATCCTTGTTATGGATTTCCTTTCAGACCATGATGCTAATATTTATTGTAAAAAGAAGTAGGTTTCAATCCTAGATTTTGATAAAGAGTACCTTATCATGAGAGCAAAAATGTCACCATCAGATACTTATCGAGATCTACCCACAGTAGCTCTACTAAATTCAATTATTGGGGTGGATGAGAATAAAATAATTATGGGTGAGGAAAAGAATGTTCGAATAGAGGACATACCTATTGTGAGAGAATATGTGGATGGGTTTCTAGATAATTTACCATGACATCATCCAGAATGAGAAATTGAGTTTTCCATTGATTTAATTTTGGGTTCAAGGCCCATATCAAAGACCCCTTATAGAATGGCCACTGTAGAATTAGTGGAACTAAAGAAACAACTAGGGGAATTGAGTAATAAGGTATTTATTCACCCTAGTGTTTCTCTATGGGGAGCCCCTATCCTTTTTTATAAGAAGAAAGACAGATCTATGAGGTTGCACATTGACTACAGGGAGATCAATGCTATAACAATAGAAAACATGTATCCCCTACCTTGAATTGATGATTTATTTGACCAACTTCATGGAGCTCAATATTTTTCAAAGATTGAACTTCGATCTGGATATCATCAGTTGTTTGTGAAGAAGGAAGTCATTAAGAAAACATCATTTAAAACCTGGTACTGGCATTACGAGAATATAGTAATTCTTTTTGGAATGGATAATACACTATATGTCTTCACGGATCTAATGAATAGGGTTTTCAAGTAATATCTCGATGAATTTGTAGTGGTATGTATTGATGATATCTGGGTATAATCCAAAAGTTATGAAGATCATTAAAATCACATGCACATTATTCTAAATACTCTTAGATGAAATCAATTATATGAGAATTTTAGGAAGTGTGAGTTCTGGCTTAGGGAGATTTCTTTTTTTGGCTATATTGTCTCTAAGGATGGAATCTCTGTTGATCCTTCAAAGACCAAGGAAATCCAAGAATGACCAGCACCGACGAGTATAACTGAGGTACACAGTTTTATTGGTTTAGCAAGTTTTTATTGATTTTTTGTCCATAATTTTTCACGGTTGGCTAACTCATTAACCAAGACCACACGTAAAGGGGATAAATTTTTCTTGGACAAAAGAGTGTGAGTAATCTTTTGAAGAAATGAAGAGAAGATTAGTTAACGATCATATCTTGACTCTACCATCTGGAAATGGTGGGTTTTTTATTTATAGTGATGCTCCAAAGAAAGGACATTGTTGTGTCCTTATGAAAAATGATAGAGTTATTGACTATGCATCATGACAGCTAAAAATTCATGAGAAAAACTATCCCACTCATGATCTTGAGTTAGCAGCTATAACAATTGCTATGAAAATATGGAGACACTATCTCTATGGTGAAAAATGTGAGATTTATACTGATCACAAAATTTTGAAGTATATTTTCCCATAGAAAGAATTCAAAATGAGGAAAATATGATGGCTTGAAATACTCATGGAATGTGGTTTGACTATAAACATCCACTTAGGGAAGGAAAATAATGTGGAAGATGCATTGAGTAGAAAGGACCATGGAGTTTTGAACTAGATTATAGTTGAAAGTGATCCTATTTTCATGGATCTAGTAAAGATAGATATGGGAATAACCATGGAAGGTGAAACATCCATACTTTTTCAAATGGTTTCCAAACCATCTTAACTAGAAATGATAAAGAGTTATTAGACTGATGATGAGGAGTTTCAAAAGAAGATTAAAGATGTAAATGAGGGGAGATTGAGTGACATCGTATATGAAGATGGAATTTTGAAATTTGGGAAGAGTCTTTTTGTTCCCGATATAACAGATCGAAAAATGGAATTGATGGATGATTCTCACAGCTCCCATTTCTCTATATAACCCGGGAGCACCAAGATGTATAAATATTTGAAGGAACATTTTTTGTGGGGAAACATGAAGAGGGAGATTGCTGATTTTGTGTTAAGATGTATGGTTTTTCAACAAGTGAATGCCAGAATGCAATAGCCTGGAGGAGTCATGCAACCTCTTCCCATACCTAAGTGGAAATGGGATGATATTACGATGGAAATTTTAATGGGGCTATCAAAGACTCCTTAAAGGAATGATGAAATATTGGTCATTTTTATCATCTTACCAAGTCATCACATTTTCTTGCTATAAGGGAAGATTTACCACTTGATCATTTAAAAATTATGTAATGTAATGAAATTGTAAGACTTCATGGAGTACCCCTATCGATTGTTTCTGATCGTGATCCCTATTTTACATCAGGATTGTAGAACAGTCTTCAGAAAGCCCTGGATACCGAACTTTGTTTGAGTACTTCCTACCACCCTCAAACTGATGGACAATCTGAATAGACTATTTAAACCTTAGAAGACATGTTTTTATCTTTCTCACAAGACTTTCATGGTGTTTGGGATCAATATTTTCCTTTGGTAGAATTTTCCAATAACAATGGATTCCATTCAAGTATTCAGATGGCACCATAAGAAGCATTATATATAAAGAGAGGTCGCACACCATCTTGTTGGGATCATGTTGGTGAAAGAAAACTCGTAGGCCCAGAACATTTTGAGGAAACATTGGAAAAAGTGAATATAATCCAATCCCACGTCGAATCAGCCCAAGGTAAGAAAAAGATATATTCTGATAATCGAAAGAATGATTTGGAATTTCATATAGGAGACCATGTTTTCTTGAAGTTTTCACCATGAAAGGGTGTCAAACATTTCAGAAATAAGGGTAAATTGAGTCCCTGGTACATCGGACCTTACGAAATTCTTGAATGAATTGAAGTTGTTGGTTATCATCTATAAATTCCTCTATGTCTCTCCAAAGTTCATGATGTGTTCCACGTATCACTTTTGAGAAAATACATGCCTGACCTAATGCATGTACTCAGCAATGAGGAAGTTGAACTGGAACCTGATATGTTTTATTGTGAAAATCCTATCAAAATTCTTGATACTAGGGAACAAGTGCTGAAAAACCGGACAACTCATCTGGTAAACGTTCTCTGGAGAAACCATAAGATGGAAGAGGCAATGCTGGAACTAGAGGAACATATGATGAAGAACCACCTGAATCTTTTTGTGCAGTGGTGTTATGGAAATTTTGAGGATGAAATTCTTTGAAAGAGGGAAGCATGTAACACCCCAAGCTACCATGGTATGTTTCCCTTTGAAAAAATAGCTTGCATTGTACGCAACTTTGAGGATCTAACACACCGCGACCAATCAAACTAGCCCTTATGAATAGTAATACCCACTTTTTGAAATTTTATATATTTTATTATTCAAAATGGACTTCATTTTTGAATTCAGAAAATCTAAATTAACTTAGGATGAATTTTTTTTATTTTTCTGAAAACTATTTATTTTTTATGAATAGTGAAAAACACTGTGTTATTCGTTAAAACTGACTTTTTATTTATCTAATTATTTATTTTATTTATATTTATTTGTGGCCAAAATAGATACATAATACCTATATATGTTCAAATTAATTCATTAGATTAATTTTATTATAAGTTTAGATATATAAAAATTTTATTTAACTTTTTACTGTCTTTTACCCACCTCCTAGGAGCATTTAAAAATTTGCATAAACCTCAATTTTACCGCTTCTGTGAGTTGAATTTCAAAAATCTGAGAGAGATGGTTAATATATCTAAGTAAAAATGTGGTTCCATAAGACGGAAATAATTTTTGGTGAACATTATCTTTTGAATATTATTTACCACGGATAAAAGTAAATAGGGTGATTAAGGTTATAAATGATATCATAATTACCCTAAATTTTTTTACTAATTCTATTGGATAAGTATAATTCGACCAGAAAGACCTTAGGAATAAAATAAGATTCTCTTTGGTCCACTTGGATTAGATTAGGACATTTATTATTATTTTATTTAAAGAAGATTTAAAAGAGTTAAATTCAAAGATTAATAACAAAACAATTTTTATTATTGGGGTGCACACAATATAAATTAGACTCTAAATATTAATTATAAATATAAAAATATTTCCTACATAATTTTATTTTATTTATAATTTTTAGTCATTAAATAATTTAATTTATTTATGACACAATGATGATGCTTTAATTACCTTATTAATGCAATATTAAAATAATTGATATTATAAATACCCAAATAAATTTAAATTGATCCTTTTGATGAATTAAACTAATTTTATAGGTCAATATTAAATTTTAGGGTTGGTTAGATAAATATTATTGTAAGTGATAAAGTTTTTGTGGCTTAAAAAAAATCAAATACTAAATAGTGTCAAAATTGACAGAATAGTGTTTTTAAAACAAATACTATATTATTAATTGATAAAATATTTCTAAAAATATAAGTTTTATCCAAAGGACTTAGACATGGTTATATATTAATAATTAACCACTTGGGGTTCTCTTGGTAGATTATAGTATGTTTATTAACCATATAATATAAAAATACAAAGAGACATGGTAAATGTAAAACTATTTAACTAAGAGTTAAATGTAAAAGATAAGGTTAATATGGTGACCTAAACCTATATAAAACCCTTGGTTGAGAGTTTTTCTACCCATCCCCACCTTATCATATAAATCTTTCATTTTTGAGACATTAGAAACCGAAAATTAATTTATTATAAAATAATATTTCAAGCTATTCCTAATGTGACCCTCACCTCTCTTATAAAAGGGCACTACCCCTTCTCTCAAAATCACACTGCCAATGCCATTTGGCTCAGCCAACCTCTCACCATATATCCTCCCAAAATTCCTCCCTTCATCCTAGAGGAATTATGTTGGTCATAAAGACAACCTATAGAGCCCTTTTTATAAAATCAAAAGGAAGAACCCAAAGAAGAGGTAAATATTTCATCACCTATTTCAAATTCTTTTCTTCTTCCACATCCTCTTTATTTGTTGTTTCCATAACAAAATAATAAATCCATTACTTTATACATATAGTGATTTTATTATAAATATGGTACAACCATATTCATTTTTCTATTCATCCTATAAATGACAAAGTCACCCTACGTGCGTATGTACGGCTTACCGTCTCCACGTCGTGGTGTAGTTTGTTATTCAAACACTTAATTATTTGGATGGGTATAATAATGAGTATAACTAATGTAAATAATAAATATAACATGTTAGTGATTCGTTATATATGATATACCATCCAATTACATACGATTTCTCCATCAATATAACGATATTTTCATTCATGCGTACGTACAGATTACCGTATTCGTGAATGCAATGAGTTTCATTTCCCCATTATTACCATTCAAGAATAATTTTCATTTGATGACTAAAAATAAGGTTTATTAACATAATATAATTCTTTATATAAATCAAATACTTTCTATCCATAACAAACATGGCTTACATAACCAAGAAAATAAAGAAAAACATATCAGTTAAAACTTAAAACGACGATTCTACTGAAATATTATTATCAAAGAAATATTATAGGATAATATATGATATAATATTTATTTATGTAGTTGTTTTATTATTTAATATAAATTATTCAACTATTATAAAAGAGGTTAAAGTACCCTCAACCAAGGAAAAGTATACGGTAAGAGTTAATTTCACAATCTCTCTATTATCTGACGTTGTTTTTACATAAGTATCTACTGGGAACTCTTTATCATCCATATCTATCTTTTCTTAAAAATTTATTTCAAAACATTTATACTATTTACTATACTATAGGTTAAAGTCATTTACATGCTTGTTTGACCATATATGTTTTTAAGGGAATCTTTCTGTAGTTTTCCCAACAAGGTACTTTATGACCGTTTCGATAAAATTAAGGTAAGAATGTTTTATTACTTATACGGTGGGGGAAGATATTTTCTGCCATTATAACAACATAGAAGCTTCCCTTATAATATTATAAGAATATTTTAAAAATAAATGTTTTTTTTATAATTATGTGACTCCTAAATGATTTCAAAATAGAAAGAGATATTTCTCTCAAATAGTTTTTTTCATCTATGTCAACATCCTTTGATAAATTTTACACTTGTTTGAAGTTGATTTATTATGATACAAATATTCTATATTGTATTTAATATTTTTTGATATGTTTGACTATGGATGTGTTATTTTTATACCATTCATGGTTTATTCTTAAAGTATTGACATTTCTTATGCTGGTTTTAATATGAATGTTTATGTTATGTTTCATCCTTTTCATATGTGGAATGTATTGAACTTAGTATGTGACTGGTGGAGCCCTCTGTAGCTCCTCGCTGCATCAGTAGGTCTCAAAGGACAACTAGGTGTGGAATTGGATGAGGCCTTTCCAAATTTGATATATGGTTTTGGCCGAGGCCTAAATCATTTTTAGGCGTCTTGGACAAGGCCTTGATAAGTTGTTTCAGAATGTCCGACATTATAAATTCCATCATTATATAAGTAATAATGATGGTTCATGTGGTTATTCGACTAGTATAATACCCATGACAACGTTTTATTACGGAACTATTTACCCAACTCTTATTCCTGCCATAAAGTGTTCATGTTTATTATTATTAAAGGCATGTATTTTTAATTATTCACAGTGCATAATGTTTATGTTATCATACGTTGTATTGCTTACCCTTACTGGGCATTTGAGCTCACCCCTTTCTTATGTTTCATTTTCCTAGGATATGAAGAAGTTAATTATGAGGGACTTTCAGGCGTAATCTAAGTGGTTTGGATGTTATTAATGGAATAAATTAGTGTTGAATTTCTTTTCAAGTTATAATGTTGACCTTATGTATGTATCTTATTCCACTAATACTAAATTGTTCAGTCTTTTGGGAAATGATTCCTTATATCATGCCAATGTTATTAAATACAGCACCGAATCTCAGTAACGGGGGTTGGGGCGTTACACATTCGTTACTGCCACCCTTCATTTAGAACATAATTAAATTTTTTCTTAAGATATTATTTTTATATTTCATATATTAACAAAAGAATAATTTAGGTATCATATCGTGAAAGATATGGTTTTATTTTGAAATTTTTAAACAATTTTTTTCTTTTATGAAGACAACAAATTTTATGATATGTAATCTTTTAGTAATTTTATTTATGTATTGAATTAAAAAAGTGTAAATTGGAAATTAATAATGAATTATGTTATCATGTCTCGAATTAAACAATAATGCTGAGTCACCACCTCTATCAAGTAAATGAGAATCATTTTACTATGATCAATCCTAATGGTTATATAGACTCATTTTTGTTAAGACCTGTTGTATAATGTCATGATTGTATATAGGAAAAAATGATCAAACAACCATTTGGTGAACACAGATAACGGTCCATTGAGCATCTAGTATTGGTACAAACAAAATTTTTTGGATAATTTCTAGTTGAAATTATAGATAACTATTAATAATTCATAACATTTATTGATGATTTTTTTAGATTTTTCTATTTCTACTTGACTATTTTAAAGTATGAGACCATTGATAAATTCAATAAATCCAGGAAACATGTAGGTAATTAATGAGAAATGAAGATATAGATTCTTTGATCAGATTTAGGTATTGAATATTTGAACCAAGAGATTAACAATTTTCATTAGGAGATTTTAATTTAATATAATCTCACTCCACTATACACAACACATTGGAATAATGTTTGTGAAATAAGGAATAATACCTTTCAGGACATGGTATGGTTAATGTAGAGCCACGCAGATCTTCAATTATCTATTTGGGTATATGAATTTTTAGTTGTGGAATAAATATTAAACCATTTAACAAATAAATAATAAAAAGAAATTACTATTGATATGTGTAATGGAGTGAAACTAATCCTCTCACATTACTGTGTATGGGACAATAATGAATTTGTTATGGCCTTTTTGGGAAACAAACTATAACCCCTGGTCAAAAAGTGTATCATCATATAGTATCCTAAATAAAAAGGGATACTATATATAAAACCCCACATATAAGATTTTGAAAATAACTATAAGATTATTATTTCTTGAGAGGGACCAAATCCTTTTGAATTATAGTAGGAGAGTGAAAGATATGAATGAAATTGTTGTTGAAGATACATAAGAGTTTTGAGAGGAGAGTATTCAATATCTCTCTATGAAACAAGTAGTTCAGAAATCCCAATATATGAATAAATGCACTAGAGAGGTAAGATAACAAGGGATATATGGTTTTTAGACGACACAAATTGTGACTCATTATTAGTTGAAAATAATGATCCTCTCTTTAACAAAGATGCAGTTGAGATCTCAGATGCTTTAAGATGGAAATATTCTATCAATTATTAACTAGAATCCATGAATCAAAGTCATGCTTGGATTTTTAGTTATCTTCCAATTGATGAAAATATTTTTTAGTGAAAATATGTTATTCAATAGTAAAATGGAAATTAATTTTAGAGTATGTACCTATATATAATGGCTAGTGGGAAAATGATTTAAACAAATTCATTTAATTAACTATGATGAAACCTTTTCATTAGAGTCATTGTTTAAATCCATCTTAATAATATATTATATAAAAGATTACCATGACTATGAAATTTGGATGATTTTTGTAAAAATATATTTCAATAATGGTAACCATCTAGAAGATGTATAAATGAAACAACAAGAAGGGTTTTTGATTCAAGGATATGAAAAAAATGTATACAAGTTGTAGAGATTCACTTATTGATTTATGAATGAATCTAGATCATGAAACATTAAATTTTATGAAGCTATAAAATATTTTAATTTTATTATTATTAAATGTTATCCATTTGTTTATATGATTTTAGTGAGAATTTTGTTATTATTAAAGTACTATATGTTGATAACATATTATATATTGGGAAAAATAAAAAATTATTTCATTCTGTTAAAAATGTATTAAAAAAGTTTTTCTCTATAATGTATTTAAGTGAAGCATCATACATTCTACGGGTCAAAATAATTCATGATAAATATAATAAATGGAATGGACTATGTCAGGATATATACATTGACTAGATACAAAAGGGTTTTAGTATAGAACAATCAAAGTTGGGATTGGTTCAAGTGTCACATGGTGTAGATGTTTCTTAGAAAATGTGTCCTCATAAAAATTATAGGAAGCGAAAATGTGCAAAATCCCATAAACAACATTGATAGGGATAATAATTTACATCATGTTATATACTATAGATGTTTTTTCATACACATTAAGCATGGTAGGGGATAAAAATCCTATATAAGTGAACACAATTAATCTACTATTAAGGGTTTCCTTCAGTATCTAAGAAGATTTTAGGTTATGTTTCCATTTTATGAGAGACATAAAGAGAGAGTAAATGGGTTTTATACTAATTCTAGTTTTTAAATCGAAGAAAATGATGTGATGTTGTGGTTACAATCTGTTTTTAGTCTCAATGGGGGATGTTTCAACTAAAATAGTTCAATTTATATAATTTTCACCTTTTAAATAGGGTAGTAATATTATATAGAGTCTTTAGATGAAACCAATGAATAAATTTGTATATGAACCTTTTTCTAATAGATTTTTGTTGTACATATCAGTAATGACCCTATCAAATTTAATTTTTATTATACTATAGTAATGTCTCTTGAAGAATAGAATATGTCACACAAATAGAAAATTCACATACTATAGAAGTATCACCTTTTGATGGATTTTTATCAGATGGATAATGTTATAGTAAGAAGATTTTCCATGGAAGATAATGTGGTGTTTTCCTTGAATAATGACATATCTCAGTAGAATCATGAGTATCATGTGATGTAAATTAGAATAAAGTTTGTTAGTAAATTTCTCTAAGGAAAGTGGGATTATATTGGAGATTGTTTCCTAGAACTGTCATCCTTGTAATTTATGATAGCATGCTTTAGTTGTTTAAAATTTTAAGAAACAATTCATCACATAAATATTTTTATTCATCCTGAAAAAGTATGTGATAATGTCCTATGAGTATCTACCACAATAAAAGGTCATAGTAGTTCCAAACTATTATGATCACCTATAATTCCCATTATTGATTTCTTAAATATATATATATATATATGTTCTATAGCTCGATGAATACATTTGAGGTACATATATGAAATAGGATGTTTAGCGAGGAGACACATTAGAAATTGTGAATCCTTCTAATTGTGTATTCCATTTGTAGTTTCAATTGTTATAAATGATGAGATTGAGGCCCACCTATAATAAATACATATTTATATTTCACATTTGATGTTTGGATCCATGGATGTGTGGATTTTCCCATTGAAATTATTATTATATTTTCCCTTTTCCTTCGATGTATTGATTAAAAATGTGACAACATATGTTATTAGTGAAGTAGTATATGCTGTGGTCATCATGATTAAATGTTTATTAATGATTAATTCCATAATGGATTTTTATTTATTTTTCAGATGTTGATATCTAGATTTCTTTAATACAAATGATATTTTCTAAATAAATCCATACCCATGGTGTTTTCTAGTAATGATCACTTTCTATAAATTATATGGAGGCATCTAGAACACATGTTAATGACACCTACATGGAACCTTATTGATTTGAGATATCATTATAAAGGCATTATATTAAAATGTATGTGTCTATATGTGGGTTTGTATCGTAACTCCATTAACATAATTCAATATGGGTTCCTTAGTGTGTTTCTATATGCTAGAATTTTACTTTGGGATGCTTCAATTAATGCCATTGAGAAAGATGCATATGGGGTCACACAGAAATTGTATCTAGATCCTTAACTGAATAAAATTATGACTTATTATTTAACAATTTTAATAAATATTAATCTGAAATTGGGTTTACTAAATATCTAAATTTTCATTATCAAATTTTTTAAATCACTAAATATTTGAGAGAATATTTTGGGATAATAATATTTAATATATATTTATATATTATTTAGTTATTTGAAAATTTATTTATTCATTCATGAATAATGCAATGACATTAATTTTTTAAATAAATCATCATTATTCAAGAACAAAAAAAAATATTGGGACAACGAGCGCAATGTGTTTTATTATTCTAGTGAGATATAATATATATTTAGTATTATTTGAATAAATATTATTTAATTTAATTTGTGAGTTTAGTGCATTGGAAGAAAATATAATAGTATTATTTCTATTTTATATCAATGGAATGGAGTTTAACTTGTATTAATAATGATAATAAGGGAATATTAAATATTTATATTTTATAAACAAATAATTATGAAAACCAAATTATATATTTTTATAAAGGGGTTTCCAATTCATTTTTTATGCCCAATGAAAACTGGAGAGAGTCCTCTCATGCCCTAGAGACCACCCTCTTTAATAACTCTCTAAAGAAAACAGAGTGATCTTTCTCCACCACCACATTCATGTATATAGATATTGATGAGAGTAATTACTTGATGATATTATAGAGGTAATCAATAGATAATGACATAACAATCAAGATCTAAAACACTAGAACCTATAGGTTATTATGGGGATGTTCATTGGATCATTAAAAATGTATGGATCTCCACTAGTGGGAATATACTATGGATTAATAAAATGAAATTAAAATAAAATATAAAAACATTAATATATCCAATAAATTAATAAATAATGTATCATTGGTTAATTTTTTAACTTATAAAATTAAATATAAATAATATGTGATGATTTTTTAATGTGGTTATAACATTATCAATATTAAATTAATCATTGATTCAATTATGATTATAACAACATTTATCATCATGTAAATCTTAGATCAATCAACAATTATAATAATAATAAGAGTCGGGAATGTCCTATATAATACATACACTACACCCAGAACCAATAATTGTTTTCATTATGGATACTAAAGAATAATGAAGCCTCTGACCGTCTTTAACCTGCTGAAGTTTTTTTCCATATTATGAACCAAACGTCCTCAAAAAGACATATATATATATATATATGTAAATGATTATGTAACTAAATAATACATTATAATAAATTACATAATAAGTGGTAATAATAAATGGATAAATATGAAAAAAAAAATTATTAATCAAAGAAATGATTAAAATATTCTTATTATTTAGGAGGATTAAAATTATATGTGACAAGTAAAACTCATGATAAGGGAAATTCATTTATAATAAATATTTTATATTTTTCTTCCATCTACTTTCTTCTATGACCCTATTTATTTTAATGTTCCATGAAAATTACAATGTTTGATTTGATAGTTTCCCTTGGCCATTTTCATCCATATTTTACATTTTTAAAATTTATTAAAAATAATATTTTTATCATTTCCCATATGCTCCACTTTGTTCTATTTTTAATAAATTTCATAAGATTAATTTTCATTAACATATTTGATATGAATTAAAATTCATACCATCACAACTTTTATTTATTTTTAAGCATTCATTACATGTTTCATTGTTTATTTTTAGGTGAAATATTTTCCAAAATATTCTGTATGTTTTAAATTTTATATAGTTTTCATGAGAAATATTTGTTTCTCGTTAATTTATATTATTGAAATTGAAAGAGTTTTTATGTGTTTAGAATATTTTTTCACGGGAATAATAATGAAAATAAGAAATATTAAAATAAAATTACTTTATAATAATATATGATAATGGGTGAGATTGATCCAATTTATAAAATAAGTGATCCAGATACGACTTATATGATGGGTGATCCCAATACAGAATATATAAAGGTTGAGTTCAAAATATCTCTTAATCAAATTGGGTAACATTACATGTCATTAAATTAATGAAGGATGGAGTTAGTTGGGGAGGATTCTCTGATATATTTAACTAGGCTCTAGTTATTTCTAATTTGGGATATAAATATATTGTAAAAATTTATCTAAAAGTGGTTCAATTTTCATTCTCTGGTATTTAAATTTCTCTATATAATAAAATAAGATTTGTTTTAATTTTATGTTATTTATTTAATATTCTTGATGAATGTTTTGACAAATGTAAAAATTTGACTAATTTTTTAGGAAAATAAAAGCTATATGTTTTTAAAAATATTATGGTCTTCAAAAAATTGACCCTTAGAAGTAGTGTTCTTGTTTTAAAATATGGGTTGTTATAAAAGAGTTATGACCATTTTATCAATGACTATAATCCATAAATATACTCAAAGTGTATGAAAATTATTTCATGAAAAAAACTTAATAGTATATAATGTATTAGATTTGGTTCATTATAACTATTTTATTATATGGTAAATAACTATAAAACATTATTTTGATATGTTAAATGACTAAAAACCATTTAAACAAATTCAAAAAAAAATCAAATGTAGATATAAACCAATCATGTAAAATGAAATGGAAATGTAAATCCTGAATAGATGAAATTATCAATATATATAAACCATATTAACAATATTGATAACATTAATACCATATGAATCTTTCATGGTACTTTTTATGTAAAACCCTTTGTGCCTGAAATAATTCATAGCACAAGAACAGTCCCTTTTCATACCAAAAAGAGAGACTCAATCCTATAAATCCTAACATTATAAATAATAATTAATACCATGTACATCACTCAATGAAAATTAACATAACCAAAATATGATAACCTCGTGAATAATATCCACATCCCTAGAAACTAGTATTTTCCATTTTATATTGGTTAGCCACTCACAATAATGAGCTCATTACCAATCCCCAACACTTTATCATTTTCTTGTGTGTCATAACAAAAATAGACAGTAAATTAAATTACATGCCTCTAATACAACTTCTTATTTTCCAACCATACCATATGACTAATTTTTTCCCAAACTATCAGATGATATTATACCTCAAGAACACATCATTTTATGCTAGGGGTTGTTCAGTAGCAGTAAGTGTATCAATGAGTGTTTAATGGATACAATAACATCTGGATAGAAAACCAATAATAAGAAAAAAAATTAAAAAATGAAAATGAAATAATCCTGTATAAAATCATCAACATCAAGTAAATTTGAATTCAATAGAAATATAAGATACAAAGTATCCAAGCCCCAAAAAAGGAGGCCAAAGAATGGAAATGACTAAGGGGGTCTAAAATGGTGGAGAATGAGGGAATCACCCTTAATAATATTAACCCCTTCCTGCTTCGGACCATTATAATTATGAAACACTAATAATTAAGAACCAATAATTTCCATAGAGCCTAAGTAGACCACCACTTTTTTCACTCCCACCTAGTATGAGATACATTGATATTATCTTCAAAAAAGAAACTACAGTTTCTAATACTGTAAAGATGAGAACAAGGAACCTTTCCCATGCCATGAAGGGCATTGTGAAAGAGGGTTGACTCTGTTTCCACTTCCCTGATGTCCAAACCTCTCTCTGATAAACTTTTCAGACAATTGAACAAGGCCATATCATCTACCTCATGGGATGAACCCTGAGAAAGCCTGATTCAGAAGGCCAAAGTGACAGACCCACTATCATAATGCACAACCCCACCAATACGAATGCTACCTGAAACACTGGACCCATAACTATTGAGCTTCAAGCCTGATAAAGGTGGCTGCCAACATACCCATTTCCCAGGTGATTGACATTCTCTGATGGGAGTGGCAAGGACCATAAATGAAGCACTACATGGATGGATCCTCCCTCCAGTTATCTAAAGACCATACCAACTCGATGTGTAGGATTTTAACCCTGAAGATAATCATGTGGCCAGTAGGGACTACCTCATCATGGATCCACATAATACGTGCATGACACATGCACCAGAACCCTGCCTATAAGATTATTGTATGGTAAGACCTCTCTGTACCTATATCACCAGACCCATGATACCAACGATCGAGGAAGGTTTGACTATCCATGCTCAGAGTGGTGATAGTAGTAAATTCCTCGATGAATCCCCAGACCTCCTAACCTCAATCTCATTCAAAAAATAGATGTTTTGAGTTCTCCACCTTATGATTATTATAGTAAATGCATCGAGAAACCATGTAGATATCGCAATTCATAGTGTTATCATCCATGGGAGCGCTCAATTCCTGATCCCCCATACAAGGAAGTTAAAATTGGTGGGTATAATCATGGCCCGAAAGAGTGCATCCCATAGCTCCTCATGATCCTGTATGATGATGGTCCACCAATAGTCCCACATCTTGAATTGGCCAAAGGAGGAAGGAGTGAAAACACACCTATCTAGTTTCGGGGAAAGCTTGATGAGTTTACACAGAACACATTGGTGACTATTTAGTATAGCCTTGATAAAAATCATGTATTGGCAGGCTTCCATTAAAGGTATATTAGTGGCTAGGAAAAATGGGTATATGATGATCTCCCCACTCTAGTTTTGATACCAGAACGACGCTTCGCCTCTACTGATGATCCAATGAAAATGGAGAATGAGAGCATCAATGATACGGCCAATATCGGTCCAAAATGGAGAAGTATAGCCTTCCAATGATACCTAATCTCTTATAGAATTACCATTCATGGTGCGCCCCCAGATGGTACAATTCTCCAACACCTCCAATGCAAACATTGAATATAGGCAAAGGATGGTGTCCTTACGGATTCAAACATTAATCCAACCCTCGATAACCGACTAATCCATCTTCTTCCACGAAATCTAGTGCCTCATGCCATCCACTTTGGGGTTATAGATGAAGTTAGAAATAATTCTATCAAATTTTTTATGATATCTTTTAGAACCTTGAATAAATAGAGATCATGCATCAGGGTGTCAAATAGAACACTATTTACAAGCACAATTCTACCACTGGAATCTAGGAAATTATTTTACCAATTAAGAACCCGATCGATGATTATGGTAAAGAGATGATCGAAATCATGGATACAAATCCGTTATGAATATAAAGGATCCTGAGGTATTCCATAGGAAACTCCCCTCTGGGTATGTCCAATGTGAAGCTGACAGTAGCCATCCGGCTTGATGGTCAGTTGTTTGGAATGTAAAGACTACTTTTTCTTTTGTTTACACTTTGTCCACTCCAATGACAGTAGTATTCTAGGGTCCTGATAAATCCTCTTGAAGATCTAATAGAATCATTCATAAAAATCATTGTATTATCCACAAACATCATGTTGGACACCTATTGTGACCCCATTATTCAACAATACATAAGGATATGTTTATTTCTTAGGATTCTATAGATGAGACGACTTATGACATCCTGGGCGATGATAAAGATACTCAAGGGAATAGGGTCCCCCTGTCAAAGACCCTAGATAGCCTTAAAGATCCCACATGACATTCCCATAAATGATATCATGAGCCAAGAGGAGCTAAAACATCTGATAATAATGTCAACATTCCAAGTATAAAATATCATACCTACCAAAACTCTGTTGACAAAACTCAATTCCATATGATCATAGGCATTGTTAATGTAGATCTTGATGACTGTGTTAGCACCATGATTTTTTAGGTTGATATACATGATCATTTCCTAGGCCATGGAAATAGCTCCCTGAATGGATCTCCCCTTCACAAACCCATGTTTTCAGTGGAGATCCACTAGGGAAGATAAGCGAACAGCCAAGAGTTGATAATATATGCATGGATCTTGTATGGTATGTTGCACATGATTATTGGATGAACATTGAAGATGGATGTAGGATTTTTGGACTTGGGGATGAGCATAGGGGTAGTGGAACATGCAACACATGGAATATTCCCTCCCAAAGAAATATTGGATATCCACTATCAACCATGTATAATAACCTCTATGAGGCTCTGTAAAAGGAGAAATGAAACCCATTTTGTATGGCCACACTATCCTGATTTAAATTTATCATTGAATCAAATACCTCTTTCTCTTGATGAAAGTCCCACATACCTTTGTTATCCGAGGGAGAAACACATCTAGGAATAACGTCAGAGTTACCCATAGGTTCACTTAGATACCCCCAAGGAATGTTCACATTAGGGCCTATAAGAAGATCCCTATGGTGTGATTTTTCTAGAGTACCAAAGACATCCCAGTCATCAGTGAATGACCCATCCTCTAGCTTGATATTAAGTTTTAAAAAACTTATCCTCTCCTTAATACAAGTATGGAAATGAGAATTATTCATATCCCGATCTTTCATCCACATGGTCCCTATTTTCTACCGGGAAAGGCACGCTTGCCTCAACAACAAATCCACCAGGATTTCTTTCTTAACCCCAAGATCCTCAAAGACTTAGTCATCCCAAACTTCTTCCAGATTCCTTTTGAGGTGATCAATATCCTGAATTGTTTCACATAAGTCCCTATCTAGGGGAGGAAGATCTCGCGACCACACATATAGCCTACTCATGAGGTTCCTCAATTTTTTTATGAAAAGTAGTCAATGAGTACCCTTGGATTGGACTACTCCAGGTCATTCTAACCATTTCATGGAGACCAGGAGTGTCGACCCACAAATAAGAAAGCCTAGATATCAAATGATTATCATTCCCAGAGGAGAGACAGATCAGTTGTGGGGAATGGTCTAAAATAAATTGAACCAGATGAACCGCTCTCATGTCAGCATACATGTAATGATCCTGCATATTGGCCAACCATTAGTCCAAGAATATCCATGATCTACGACCACCTATTTGGTTGTTGCACCATGTAATGTTACCCCCTAAATAAAAAATATCCATAAGTCTTTTTGGAAATGAGTTGGTTGAATTATACACTTGAAATTATAGTTTAATGAACTCTCCCCTTTTTCTTATCCAGGTCCTCCGGGAAATTAATGTCAATACCCACAATCCACAGGAGATTACCCAGGTCGAACAAGATGAGATCATTCCACAAGATCACCATCTTCAATTGATCACAACTCCCATAAATGAATGAAATAAGAATGAAATGGATTCCAAGGGTCACCCTAATAGTGATGAGTAGATCTCCCTCACAAACTAGATCCACCTTGAATGTCTTATTCCTGAAGATCCATATGTGCCTATTATTTGGATCTAAATGAAAACATCCCTGAATCTTGAGTTTCCTAGAAAAATCCCCAACCATGGGGGTGTTGTTTATACTTGAGAATACCAATTAGTTCAGTCTTATACATTCTATCCTCGGAAGAAACAAATTCCATTTTAACCCAAGCTCCAAAACCATGGGAATTCCATATATGAATTAAAATCATTGATCCAAATGGGATCTAGGATTGACTCTAGTCCTCATAGCATTGAAAACGTGGGAGTGAAAACTCACCTACAAGAATCTTGAATGAGACCTAGTATAAACTATATTTGTCTTGAAAAAGAGCTCGACTAGAGATGAAGGGGGTCCATTATATTATTAGATAGCCTTTTACACTTTCTAAAGGAGAAATAATTGTCTCACCTTGCACCATCTAATCTTAGAGGAGTGTAGTCCCTAGACGGTCCATGATATTGAGAGGGGGATGGGGTAGAAGGTGTCTGGACTACTGGTGACCCCAGAGAATGAGGATGAGCTATTGGTGACCCCAAAGATAATGTAAGAGGACAAAACATTCCCTCATAGCCACCAGAAGGGATTATAGGATAAATGAGAAAACCGAACTTTCCCTCAAAGCCGACAGAAAGACGTCCATACCGAGGATGCGCCAACACTAAATGACTGGGGGTTTGGAGAAACCCGAGGAAGATATCCATGCTACAAAACCCAGCAAGATTTAGTCAAATACTGAGAAAGGACACAAAGTCACTAATATGAACATGAGGCTCCTATCTAAAAAGGATTGACACTAAATCATGGCACACCCCTCGCATGTCCATCATTTGATCAAAGAGCATCACCGGTGTAAGACTACCATCTGGATACACTTTATAATGAAATTCCCCTTGAGTCCCTCTCAGGATAGACTCCATAAGAGGGTTAGGACAATTTTTTATTCATGGGATGGATTCACCTTGGGGATAATAAGAACATACATGGTAGAATTTTAGGGTGGGATTATGTGAGGAATTAAAATTTTTGAATTATATTTCTTTCCAGAAAAAGTGTGTTATATTATTTTGTTCTCAAAAAAACTGTATCCCTATAATAATGTAGTGTATATATTTGAAATGTGACCTTTGGGTTTCGGCCATTATTTGAACATTGTAAAAATATGATTTCTCGTTAATAAAACCATTTGAAACAATACTCTAATTAATAATATTAATGTTATAGTTATTATTATAAATTGAAATTATATTGGTTATTTATATAGAAATAAGACTTGATAGCATCATCGAATTGAGTAATTCCATATAAATCCCATTTTATAGATCATTATGGAGAGGTAGCATCTTTAGGATTCCCTCTTGACTATTCCCAATATAAGCTTCAAAATTTTAATGTTGAATGAAATCTCATAGAGGAGAAGTTCATGTTAGTGGAGATTTCCACTAAGGAGATGTTAGACGAGATGCCCCATGAATATATCACTACCAAATACCTCACCCTTAGGATATATATTTATGTTATAAGAGGTTATGTTTCAAGGAGTTAGTTACATATTGTATAATATCATTTGGTAAATAAAATTTTTCTTCCATCATTAACGTTTTTAGTTTAGTATTTCCTAAAAATCTGCGGAATTTGATAAATTGATATTTTAGACAGATATTCCAATTTTAAAAAACATTTAATTATTATAATAAACAAATGTATTATAAATAATGACCATTTTAAATAAATATTATTTTTATAAAACTATTATTGAAATTTAAATGGAAAAAATAATTTAATATTTTTTCAGGTGTAATAAATTTGACTATTCATTATAATATTCATTTTTGTCGCCTATTATATTTAATAAATAAGGATTTATTTTTAAAAAAGTTAAATTTATTATTCATTTATCATTTTTATGAAAAAATAAACATCATTTTTAACTCATTATGTCGAAATTAGGTTAGTTTTAATTTATGAAGGTTTTCTAAAATATTTTGTTTTCAGTCAATAGTAAAAATTTGGTTTTCAGTATTCAGTATATTTAATGACATAATAAGGATGTAATAAGTAGTATAAAATGTTTACTGAATATTATGGATTATTATAATGTAATATGTGTCCCAAGATGACAATACCATGAAAAATTACCAAGGGAAAGCCCATTTTTTAAATACCACTACAGATGTGTCCAACGAAATCAATAAAAAATCCTAAAGTTTTTCTATAAATTCCCATCCATTTAACAATTATATTTCATTAATAATTAATAATACATTAATCAATGATATTTTTGATTTCTAAGCTTTCATCCCAATGTTTTATCAAGACTCCAAAATCCCAATCGTCGAGTTTCAGGAATCCCTGTTCAAGGTAGGGGAAATGTCAACTTCTCTTTCCCGTCCAAGTTTCCATTTTATGTTGTTTGTCATCCAATTTTTGATGATATGTTATTCTTTAAATTTTATTTTATAAATTTAGTTTACTTATATTCATTTATGAATTGTATGTTCTTTTAACCTCTCATTTTAATTTTTTTAAAACCATGTTTCTTTCTCGTAATGATGCCATGTTTTCCCCTCAAAATGTCACTCATTTTCTCAAAAAATCATTTTATTTTGTTTACATAAATAAACAAACCAATTTCATTCCTAGTGTTATTCAAAAATATGATAAATGGATTTATTTTATTATATAAGTTACATAAATAAAACCCTCATTCTATTTAAATTGGTTATAAATGACATAATGATCATGTTTTTATGCATTTTTTAAAACGCAATGATTTTGATATGAAACCCGTTTTTTTATTGTCCATGAGTTATTTATGAAATTTTTTATTATGATACATGTTTCTAAATTTAATTATGACATTTTATGGGTTCACCCATATAGTTCTCAAATTCATTTTGTATGAAATCGAATCTCTAGATAACACATTTTTATAATACCTTGGTGAATATCCTTCATAATTTTTACGACACCTTGGTGGAAAACTTGGGGGATATGTTAATGAATTTCTCATTTAAATGTTGTATCAAAATTTAATGTTATGATTCATGTTATGATTATTATTATATTACTTTTTTATGCCTTAATTTATTTCCTCATGTTTTTATTGATATTATTCAAGATCATAAGTAAATTATTTCCATTGTTTTCCCTTTTTTAGCCTTACACTCATCCTTTCCATTATTGTATGTCCCTTGGTTATGAGATGTTGTAAAAATACATAATATGAATCAATTAATAATCATTTAAGATAATTTTGAATAATTTTTTGGTCTTTTATGTATTATATACCTTATTTCTATAAAACATAGCATTAAAAGATCCTTTTATTAAAATATAATGAAATATTATGTAATAAAAATTCAGGATGCCATATTTGGTATTAGAGGATGGTTTAGTTATTTATAGAAATTAGGATTTCAATACTTTATTATGAAACATAGAGGTAAATTAATATATAGGATAACTTCTGTAACATCCCAGGTAAATAAAGAATAAAGAATTTTCATATTTATTGATATTTATGAATTATATATTAATTTTATTTTAAAGGGGTTTCTATGTTCGATAGCATACCCGATACGCAACGATGAGTTTCTTTGAAACTTACGTAGCACACTAGTAATAAAATAATATTATTTTAAATTTTAGTTAACAAGTAGCCGTTGTACTGGCGGGAATGGATAGAAATAACTAAAATATGATTAGATATGTTTTTAAATGTTTATACATTTACCCAATAAAAGATAAAGGCTTAAAATACGGAAAGAGTTCAATTTTAGGGCATATATACTCTAATTTTCACTAAAGGTCCACTTATCAACTTTTGATGGTGAACTGTCATTAAATATAGTTTTGATCACTCTTATACTTTATTTTGGACCAAATATAACTCTTCTTTAGAATCGGGACATCAAAATTTACTTTGTGTAAATTTTGGGTACCTTTCTGATAAAGTTCATTTTTTTATGAATAGTGTAAAATGTTGTATTTTAATTCAAAACCTCTTTTTAATATAAATTATTTATATGATTAGATTATTATTTTAATTGGTTTTAAAGTGAAATTAGAAAATATTTTTACCAGTTAATCCAATGGTGGTCATTGGAATCAATTTCAATTTTAAATTGGACTTAAACTGGTGTCAATCTTTTGATACTTATTGTTTCACAAAAACACGCTATTTGTCATGACAGCGGGAATTAATTATTAAATTAATTAATTTGACTTATATGTTTTGAATTTTGTAAAATGGATTTCATTTTTGAATTCGGAATATCAAATATAGCTTAGGGTGAATTTTTTGTAATTTTCTGAAAAACTTCAATTTTTGATGAATAGTGAAACCACTAAGTGGTAATCAAGCAAACTGATTTTTCAGTTAAATGAAAGTTTACCACTAATGTGTATTGAATTTTGAAAATCCGACATACATGGTTGTCATTAAGAAGTAAAATGTTGTTCAATGAGATTATAATAATTTTTTGGTGAATAGTAACTTATTAAGTTCTTAATCGCGATTAGAGGTAATTAGTGTAATTTAATGTAAAAATGATATTATAAAAATGTGAAAACACCATGAAACTTGTCCTACACCTATTGGGTGAGTCATGGCCGACTAAGACAAGCCATGGGCCAACTTGGGGACCCCATGGAGCCACTTTAGTTGGAAAATGACATTAATATATTTTTATTTAATGTTAAAGTGAAAATGACACTAACATAAATTGTTTTACTAAAAATAATTTTTGAGTAGGGTTATACAAGTCCAAATTTTGATTATAAATATTAATTGGAAAGCTAAAAAGATTTCCTACATCATAGTATTTTTTTTATAATTTTTAGACATTAAATAAATTAAATTATATATGACATAATAATGATGCAGCGATGACATAATTATTTGACGATTTAAAAAAAATGGAAAGATAATGAAAAATCTAAAAACTACACATGGAAAAAACCAATTGGATGAGTGTATTTAGAACCCTTATCACCTTATCCACTAATTATATCAATGTGGGACCTTTTAAAACCGAAACACATTTTCAAATAAAGTAATATTTCTTTACTTTCCAAAAGTGCCCCTCCTCTCCTCTTATAAAAGGCCCCCACCTCTACCCCATTTCACACACTTCTCAAGCCTTTGGCTCGGCCAAACCCTGCCCAATTACTCTCTCCACATCCCTATACTCATCCTAGAGGATTCCCTTTGGGAAGAATCCTTTCAAAGGAAGCCTTTAGGCTCAAATCAAAAGGGAGTTACACTTTTAAAGGTAATTCATTCTCTCTTGTTCATTTGTTTTATTTTGCTTCTCCAACCCTCTAAACTCTTTTTATTTACTTCTTTTGTAACAACAACAGTATCTTCAATACACTAGGATGTTGTTATAATATTTATTTGAGCTACACTTTCACACAAATACATCAAATGGTTAAAGAACATACGGTTTCCGTGGATGGCGAAATTCTGCCTCCCGAAACGATGATTGTTCAATACTCATTTAACACCTTCAAGGGTGGCCATTATGATGTCACTATTTTTATATATGATATATAATATGTTTATGTTTTCTTTAAGCTTCTGTATTTTTCATTTTTGGCATACCTTTATGGTTTCCATTATGGGTAAACACGATATCTTCATTTAAGGAAGTGCGGACTACCGCCCCCTCAAAGTGATGTGATTCGTTAATGCCATATGTGGGACGTGAAAAGGATGGATTTAAAGTTATTATATATGATGTTATACTGGAATTATAATATACCTCTATATCATTATTATTTATTTCCATTAAAGTATGATATAGAAATGAAAGTAGCGTTCATGCGTACGTACGACTTACCGTCTCCATGAACGGTGCATTTCATTTCTTATCCCCAAATGTAATGTACTATTAAAATTACTTGTATATAATGTATATATATAATTAATGATATATCTAAATGATGAATATAATTCTGGAATTAAAATATACATACCTCTCATTTAGTTTTAATTCCATTAATATGACAAAGAAATGAAAGTAGTGTTCATGGGTACGTACGGCTTACCGTCTCCATGAACGGTGCATTTCATTTATTACCTCTAAATGATTATGTAATATTATAAATAAATGTATATGATGGATATATATGATACATATTATATCCAAATCGGGAATTTCATTCTGGATAAAAAGAACTTTTGACCACATGAACAACATGTAATTGTAAGAAGTCAACTTTCGACTTAAGAACCAAATATTGACAAAACAAACATTATTAACTTAAATGGTTACATAATGTTTATAACATGGCAATAAGTGATATAAAAGGAATAATGAACTTTAAAAAGGTTCTTAATCAATTATAAATTAACTCAAGTTTATTATTCAGGACGTTAAAGAACGATCGAGTCAAGTCGGACCCAAGGTAAGGGACATCGTCTCAATCTCCTTTCATTGAGGCATATTTCGTTTTATTCATAACTTTCTTTTATACGGTGTATAAACCCATTTGACTTTTACTTTTATACAAAAGGAATATTTTTCTATGAAGCGTTTTACTAAACGACAAAAAGGAATGTTTTTTAACGTACGCGGTGACAATGACTTTTTCCGCCACCGCTAGTATTATTTGGTCTTTGGCTTCCTCAAGAAGCCGTAATGTTTTTTAAAATAAAATAAATACCATATACTCTTTTATGTATTTTGGTATTGAAAATAGTTTTGATAAAGGATTCTATTATGTCAATATATTTATGATATATTGTGATTGAAATGTGGAAATGTTATCTTTCCTTTATATTGGTTTTATGTTTTATGATTTTATACTGGTACTTGGACATTTTAACAGGTGGTTACATTATAAACCATATGACGGGTGGTGCCATGAATACCAGGATGGGTGGTTACGTTATAACCTCCAATGCATTGGGTATGTAAGTCGGCCGTATGGCTATTCCATTAAGTATGTATGGAAATTGGCCGTATGGCTATTCCATTAAGTGATATGTGTGGAAGTCAACCGTATGGTTATTCCACTTAAGTATGTTTATGTCCCAAGTTACCTTTATATATTCTATGTGTTCTTTATATGGGTTTTATGGTAATCTTTTGGTTACAAAAAGGTATGTAATGATACTTTTTTCAGTGAAGATTTTTTTTACTACTTCATGAAGGTGAAGGTATTAGTTTGATATAGTATACATGGTTTACTTGATGTTTGAAAAACTAACAGTTTTCATTCTTTTTGTATCCCTTATTGAGCTTTTTATGCTCACCCCATGTTTTTCGAAATATTTTTCACAGGAATTAAAGTGGAATAAGGTCAAGGATGGGATCAAGGTAATTTCATGCTATCTAAAACATGGAATCTAGACATCTTTCTTTTTAAGAGTTTTTATTTTATGGAGACTTAGTAGAAGTGTCTACTTTGTAATATTTTAAGATGTAATAGTTATGTTCTAATTCTCTAAAACTCTAAACCTGAAAAGATCCTCAATGTGAATTATTCATTTAATTCAATATTAAGTAAGGTTTAAGACTGGGGCCTTATAGTTGGTATCAGAGGTCGGTTTAGACAACTTTAGGAGTTAGAAAAGTGTTAAATTATAATATGATTGAAATGATATAGCATTTATGGATTACCATGTTTCTTCACCTAAGATATTTCTGTGTTCAGAATGGTTTTCCGCAGAGGAAACAAAGCAGCTATGTTGGGACGACATCAGGAGTAAGATAACCTTCCAAATCAGCAACCTGAGATGGTCGGAATCGGAACTGAATAGTTTGTTGCAGTGATGTCACAGTTGACTCAGGCTATAAATGGTGGTGGTATCCATGCACGAGATCAGCCAGATCAACCGCAGAGGAACATGTCAGTGGTGGAAAATTTCATGAGGCAACATCCCCCATCATTCAGAGGATCATCTGACCCTGTGCAAGCTGAAGGGTGGATTAAAGCACTGGAGAAGATTTTTGATGTCATGGGGTGTTCAGAACATCAAAAGGTTAGTCTTGCTGTTTACCGTTTTGAAGGTGAAGCTGATCAATGGTGGTCGATGGTGAAAAATATAAGGGATAGTGATGAGATTGAGGATCTTCACTGGGACAAATTCAACGGTATGTTTCTTGAGAAATATTTTCCTAAGGTGGTTCGTCTTAGGATGGAAAAACAGTTCCTAGATTTGAGGCAGGAGGATGATTCAGTGGCTACTTATGAAGAAAAGTTCACTCGATTGGAAAGGTATGCTCCAAACTTCATACGAGATCTTGATAGTAAAATAAACCATTTTTACTCAGGGTTAAAGCCAAAGTATCGAAGGGCTTTAGCTTCTCATGAATTCAAAAGTTATGAAAAACTTGTTCGATGTACGGAGAAGGTGGAAATGGAGTTTGCAGATGATCAGGTGTTCTATGACAAACAACAGAATAAGAGATCTAGTTGGCAGGAAAAGGGGAAGAATTCATCAAAGAAGCAAGGAGGTAAGAAAACCAAATATCCATCCTGTGAGAAGTGTGGTAAAATGCATCCTGGAGAATGTTTATCCAAGTCTGGTATGTGCTTTCGTTGTGGTAAGTCTGGTCATATTGCTCGTAACTGTAAAGAAGATGATCAAGCAAGCACAGAAGCAAGACAGTGAGTTGCAGAAAAAGGTAGAGCTGGTTCAGAAAGGTAAGTTACCTGAATTAAACATTGATAATGATTGTGTTTTGATATTTGAGAAGAGATTGTGTGTGCCTTGTGATTCACAGTTGAAGAATGAGTTGTTATGTGAGGCTCATAGTTCTCTGTTTTCAGTTCATCCTGGCAGTACTAAGATGTATAGAGGTCTGCGGGAGTATTACTGGTGGGATGGAATGAAAAGAGACATTGCTGATTTTACTGTGAAGTGTTTGACATGTCAACAGGTTAAAGCAGAGCGGCAGTTACCGAAAGGGATGCTTCAGCCTTTACCAGTGCCAGAGTGGAAAAGGGAGAATATATCCATGGACTTTGTTGTTGGATTACCAAAGACATCTCGAGGTAATAATGAAATCTAGGTTGTTGTTGATCGCTTGACCAAATCTGCTCATTTACTTGCTATACGAGATACTTTCTCTCTTGATCAACTTTCCCGTTTGTATCTTAAAGAGATAGTCAGGTTACATGGAGTTCTTCTCCCCATTGTATCTGATCGTGATCCCAGGTTCACATCTAACTTTTGGAAAGGCCTTCAGAAGTCGTTGGGTACTGAATTAAATTTTAGTACAGCTTTTCATCCTCAATCAGATGGGCAGTCAGAACGAACAATCCAGACATTGGAGGATATGCTACGAGCTTGTTCTATGGATTATCAGGGAAGTTGGGACCAACATCTTTCTTTGGTTGAGTTTTCTTATAATAACAGTTTTCATTCCAGTATAAAGATGGCACCATTTGAGGCATTATATGGGAAGCGGTGTCGAACTCCAGCATTTTGGAATGAAGTGGGTGAAAGGAATCTGATAGGACCAGAATTGGTAGAAGAGATGACAGAAAAAGTTCAGTTGATTCAGAAGCACATGTGAACAGCTCAGAGCAGGCAGAAGAGTTATGTGGATAACCGGAGGAAGGATCTATCTTTCGAGGTAGGTGATCATGTTTTTCTCAAGGTTTCTCCTTGGAAAAGTGTGATGAGATTTGGTAAGAAAGGAAAGTTGAGTCCAAGGTTCATTGGACCATATGAAATTCTGGAGAGAGTTGGATCAGTTGCATACCGGGTGACTTTACCTCTGAGTTTATCTCAGGTACACAATGTTTTTCATGTTTCAATGTTGAGAAAGTATATGCCAGATCCATCTCATGTTTTGAGCCTCGAGGTAGTTCAGCTGGAAGAGAACCTATCTTATGAGGAACAACCGATCCAGATTCTTGACCATAGGGAGCAAGTGTTACGGAATAAGGTGATTCATCAGGTAAAGGTTTTTTGGAAAAACCATGTGATTGAAGAGGAAATGTGGGAATCTGAAAATGCTATGAGGGATAAATACCCCCACTTATTTTGATAAGCGAATAAAATTGCGAGGACGCAATTCCTAAAAGGGGGGAAGGATGTAACATCCCAGGTAAATAAAGAATAAAGAATTTTCATATTTATTTATATTTACGAATTAAATATTAATTTTATTTTAAAGGGGTTTTTATGTTCGATAGCGTACCCGATACGCAACGATGAGTTTCTTTGAAACTTACGTAGCACACTAGTAATAAAATAATATTATTTTAAATGTTAGTTAACAAGTAGTCGTTGTACTGGCAGGAATGGATAGAAATAACTAAAATATGATTAGATATGTTTTTAAATGTTTATACATTTACCCAATAAAAGATAAAGGCTTAAAATACGGAAAGAGTTCAATTTTAGGGCATATATACTCTAATTTTCACTAAAGGTCCACTTATCACCTTTTGACGGTGAACCGTCATTAAATATAGTTTTGATCACTCTTAAACTTTATTTTGGACCAAATATAACTCTTTTTTAGAATCGGGACATCAAAATTTACTTTGTGTAAATTTTTGGTACCTTTCTGATAAAGTTCATTTTTTTTATGAATAGTGTAAAATGTTGTATTTTAATTCAAAACCTCTTTTTAATCTAAATTATTTATATGATTATATTATTATTTTAATTGTTTTTAAAGTGAAATTAGAAAATATTTTTACCAGTTAATCCAATGGTGGTCATTGGAATCAATTTCAATTTGAAATTGGACTTAAACTGGTGTCAATCTTTTGATACTTATTGTTTCACAAAAACACGCTATTTGTCATGACAGCGGGAATTAATTATTAAATTAATTAATTTGACTTATATGTTTTGAATTTTGTAAAATAGACTTCATTTTTGAATTCGGAATATCAAATATAGCTTAGGGTGAATTTTTGGTAATTTTCTGAAAAACATCAATTTTTTATGAATAGTGAAACCACTAAGTGGTAATCAAGCAAACTGATTTTATACGGTGTATAAACCCATTTGAATTTTACTTTTATACAAAAGGAATCTTTTTCTATGAAGTGTTTTACTAAACGACAAAAAGGAATGTTTTTTTAACGTACGCAGTGACAATGACTTTTTCCGCCGCCGCGAGTATTATTTGGTCTTTGGCTTCCTCAAGAAGCCGTAATGTTTTTTAAAATAAAATAAATACCATATACTCTTTTATGTATTTTGGTATTGAAAATAGTTTTGATAAAGGATTCTATTATGTCAATATATTTATGATATATTGTGATTGAAATGTGGAAATGTTATCTTTCCTTTATATTGGTTTTATGTTTTATGATTTTATACTGGTACTTGGACATTTTAACGGGTGGTTACGTTATAAACCATATGACGGGTGGTGCCATGAATACCAGGACGGGTGGTTACGTTATAACCTCCAATGCATTGGGTATGTAAGTCGGCCATATGGCTATTCCATTAAGTATGTATGGAAATTGGCCGTATGGCTATTCCATTAAGTGATATGTGTGGAAGTCAACCGTATGGTTATTCCACTTAAGTATGTTTATGTCCCAAGTTACCTTTATATATTCTATGTGTTCTTTATATGGGTTTTATGGTAATCTTTTGGTTACAAAAAGGTATGTAATGATACTTTTTTCAGTGAAGATTTTTTTTTACTACTTCATGAAGGTGAAGGTATTACTTTGATATAGTATACATGGATTACTTGATGTTTGAAAAACTAACAGTTTTCATTCTTTTTGTATCCCTTACTTAGCTTTTTATGCTCACCCCAAGTTTTTCGAAATGTTTTTCACAGGACTTAAAGTGGAATAAGGTCAAGGATGGGATCAAGGGAATTTCATGCTATCTAAAACATGGAATCTAGACATCTTTCTTTTTAAGAGTTTTTATTTTATGGAGACTTAGTAGAAGTGTCTACTTTGTAATCTTTTAAGATGTAATAGTTATGTTCTAATTCTCTAAAACTCTAAACCTGAAAAGATCCTAAATGTGAATTATTCATTTAATTCAATATTAAGTAAGGTTTAAGTATGGGGCCTTATAACTTCCTAGTCTATTGGTGAAATATTATTTAAGTGGTTTCCATGAAACGAAATATTTGTCTAGATACGAACAGTTAGATGTGGATATGGAAAAAATGTTTCTAGCGGTAAAACTAAAAAACAACCCTTTGAAATATAATAGAATGGGAACTAGTGAATGAAAAGAAGTCTTGGTGAACCCTTGTTTTGAAACTCTCAATGAAGATGTTTGGTTAGTCAAAAGATTTTTTTGAACCATTATGAAGAATTTATAGAAAATATTTTTTTTGTTAAAGAATAACTTATTTTTGATTGATATTTTAAGACATGAAATTAATTTAATATTATAATATTATTATATGAAACATGTTTACCAATATTGTTGTCTTCTTTTTTTTATATTGAGGAAAATGGGAGATACAATGTTAATGGTGAGAAAAACTAACCAGGTGATGACAACCTTCTCATGGATTCCAGAATAGAAAACCATGTTAGAATGATGCATCCACGTACTCCAGTTATTGAAAATAATGTGAATTAACATGGGATACCATATTCACCTTAGTGGAAAAAACATTATGTTGATTCAATAATGGGCCAATGATCACCATATTTCTATGGATCTACAAGCCTATTTATTTTTCAACAGTGGATAGGCTCTATAAAAAGTAACTTTTCTATAATATATAGTTTAGAACAATAAAAATTCCCACTGTATGTGTACCGCTTAGAGGTAGAAGGTGATCAGTGGTGTACACTGGTTAAGAAAACAATAACAAGAGGGGATATTAAAGATATATAGTGGAAGAGTTCTGGGGAATATTTTTCCAAAAAAATATTTCCCCCATTCAATGAGAATGAAAAATGAGACAAAATTCTTATAGGTAAAGGAAATGGAAAATGAACATTTTAGAAGCTATGAGATGAAAATCACAAGACATTACCATTAAAACTCTTTCATTATCATGTATCCTAATGGGATTGTTAATATTTTTTTGTGGACTACGATATCATCTAGAAAAAAATCTTCCCATCCTAGACTATGAAAACAATGAGGAGATTATAAAGAGTGATATGAAAGATGAACTAGATTTAAGAGAGATGAAATAGTCCTATAGATCGAATGAAAAGAAGATATCATAGGTTCCAAACTTAGGGATGATCTTTGATCATAGTAGAGGAGGAATGAAAGTTAAACATTCCACATGAAAAAATGTGGGAGAAAATATTCAGGTAATTTATTTCTTGGGATATGTAAATGATATAAGTGTAAAAGGGAATTCTGTATTTCTCAAAACAATCTTAGTGAGGTGAAGCTGAAACATCTCAACACTAATAAAAATGGCAGATGGAAACATCCCACCTTGAATTCCAGTGCTTCATGTGTGTATAGCTTTGTCACTTTTACAATCATTGTTAAAATCCAATGTTAATGGAGGGGACTTCCCATTAATGTCTTCATATTCCAATGGATAAAGGTCATGATATTGATATCCTGATTGCTGATGTTGAAATTCCAATTAAAGTAGTGGAAGGTACTCTAATTGTTCTCTCAATGCTAGAATGTACATTGTTTGATGATGGTTCAAGGAATTTCATTATTCCCTCCATGTTTTCAGATAATAAATAATTATTCCTAGAATGGTTATAAGTAGATTTATCAGAAAATATTTCTGGAGGGATTATCCAAGAATCAAAAGTGTATATAAACTCTATTATTTACACTGATGATTGTATTCTCACCATAAATCTAGTAGTCATTCCCATGTTGGAATTAGGCTTTATATTTGGGAAGGACTAACCCTCAGATTAAAATACTAAGATCAACTATAAAATTAAATAAATATCTATATTCATTAATGGGATACTGATAGTTGTTTTCAATGGAGGGATATTATAATGTGATCTTTGTCTATAAGCACCTCACATAACATTTTTTATAGAGTTTATCAGTGAATATGAAGAGTAAAATAAATGAATATGAATAGAAAATGTCCATATAGTTCAACAATACATTGATTTAATTCTTGAGGAGTTACCTAAACCTCCCATAGAAAGAGGTCTATAGTTCTCTATTGAAATAATGCCTAAATCCAGGATGATATCAAAGACACCATATAAAAATGGAAATTGTGGTGTGGGAGGAATAAAAGAATCAACTCCAAGATATTTTCGGAAATGGGTTAATCTGGACAAGTGTGTCTCCTTGGGTAACACCAGTTCCCTTTTTGCAGAAGAAGGATGGTTTAATGAAATTATGAATTGATTATAGAGAACATAGTATGATCCTAATGATGAATAAGTACACTATTCCAAGAATTTATGATTTATTTGATCATCCTCATGGGGATCAATTCTTCTCCAAGATTGATATTCGATTTGGTTATCATCAATTATGAATTACTTGATCAATTATGAATTGATTTATTTGATCTTCCTCATGGGGATCAATTCTTCTCCAAGATTGATCTTTGATTTGGTTATCATCAATTGATGGTTAATAAAGAAGATATTCCAAAGACCATATTTAGATCAAGATATGGGCATTATGATTTTGTTTTTATTCCCTATAGATAGACTAATAATCCTTCTATTTTTATTTATTTTTTTGAAAAAAAAGAGTATTTAAGGACTAACTTGATAATGTTATGGTTTTTTTATTGATGTTGTTATAATATAATAAAAAATTCATCAGGATTATGAGGATCATATAAGGATTATATTTCAAACATTCAAGATGGAGAAGCTATTTTTAATGTTTGGAAATTGTGAATTTGGGGTACCACGTGTTTCACTCTTGGGGAACATTAAAACCAATGATGGAATCTCAATTTACTATACAAAGAAAATTTATTTGGAGGAGTGGCCTCATCCGAAAACGGTAAAAGTTATTTATAGATTCCTTGATTTAGAGGGATATTATAGATGGTTTGTCAAGAAATTTTCAGGACTTTATAATCAAATAACTTTGTTAACTAAAAAACTCTCAATTTCATATGAACATGGAGTTTGAAGATTGTTTTCAATAGATAAATAAGATATTGAATATATAACATGTGTTAACTCTACCCTCTATCATAGAATAATTCAGTATTTTAAGTGATTCATATCTAACTTGGATTAGTTATGCCGAAATTTAAAATTACAAGGTGATTGCTTATGCATCTCGATAGTTGAAGACTTGTGAGTAGAATATTCATATGAATGACCTAAACCTAGTTGTGGTTGTTTTTTTCTAAAGATATGGTGGCACTATATTTTTGTGGTAAAATTTGATATATGTGCAGACCATCAATGTTTAAAGTATATTTTCATGAAAATGGAATCGAACATGAGACATAACAGATGTTTGGAACTTCTTAAATAAAATTATTATTCCACTCATTATCATCTAGGAAGGGGAAAACTCATTGATTCATTATGTTGGAAAGAACATAATTTAATAGAAATGAGTTGGATTCATAGAGATATTTTTATCAAATACCTAGTAAAACTAGACATGGGAATCTTAAGTGATAGGACATCATCAAACCTATACAAAATCATTTAAAACCATTATTAATGGAGAAGATAAAGAAATATCATATTGAAATCATTTTTTATAGAATATGTTACATTCTGGGAAAAAGAGGATGTTTCATGAGTGCAATACATATCTAGAAGGTGTACTGAAATTTTGTACAAGCCTATCTGTTGCAATTATTCTGAAAATAATTACAGATCTGTTGGATGAAGCTCATTACTCAACTTACTCAATACATCATGGAATAAAAAAAATGTATAGAGACGTTCATGATAATTTTTGATTTGATAACATGAAAAGGGATATATATATGACTACAATAAAATGTTTTTGGTGTGATAAAATGTTAAGATAGAGTGACATCATCTTAAAGGGTTATTACAACCAATACCCTAACAGGCATGGATGTGGGATAATGTCACTATGGACATTGTTACTAGTTTCCCAAAAAATTGAAAAGGAAATAATGTGATATGTGTTATAGTGGACCATCTCAACATAAAATCCCATTTTATCTCTATTCTGGAATACTTATCTCTAGATCAACAAGCCAATATTTACATAAAGAATGTAGGGAGGTAGCATGTAGATCCACTTTCTGTCAAATCTGATCGTGATCCAATGTTCACATAAAAATTCTAGAGAAATCTTCAACATTATCTGAATACCAAATTGAATTTCACTACGGCCTATCACCCTTAAACTAATGTCCAATCTAGAAATACTATTCAGGCTCTCAAGGAAATACAAAGAACATGATTGATGGAATTTTAAGGAGGATTAGATCAAAATCGCCAATTAATTGAGTTCTCATACAATAAAAGCAACCATTTGAGTATTAAAATATAACCTTATGAAGTTATATATGAGAAGAAGTGTAAAAACTAATATTTTTTGGGATGAATATTTAGAGAGAATGCTTTTTGGACATGATTATGTGAACGATATAATGAAAAAGTTTCATGAAATCCCACAACACATAACGGATACTCAATGTCAGAAGAAGATCTATGTTGGAAACCGTCTAGGGGACCAGGAGTTCCATGTTGGAAAAAATGTATTCATTTTAATTTCACATTGTAAGAGATTCATTCATTTTGGGATGAAAGGGATGCATATCCCTATGTACATTGGCCCATTTGAAATCCTTAATTTCCTAAGATTAGTGGCTAATTTCTTTTCAATTCCTCAAAACCTAGATCATGTTCATAATGTTTTCCATGTATCTCTCTTGAGGAATTATGTACCTAAACCATCAAATGTACTAAATATTTAAGTGGTTCAACAAGCACATGACCTCTCTTATGAGGAGCAGATGATGGAAATCTTGGAAAGTAGATATATGGTTCTAAATAATTATACTACACACTTCATTAAAGTGTTTTAGAGGAATCACAAATATGTAGAAGCCACGTGGGATCTAGAGGAAACAATGACCTATAAATACCCTAAACATTTTCCAACTGAAGAAAAGAGATGAAATTTTTGGGAAGAAATTTCTTAAGGGGGAGTGATGTTACAACCTATACATTTTAAATAATATTCGTTTCCTAAAAATGCCTGTAATATTATTTTTCTACTTAGAAAAACTATATCCCATTAAAAATGAATTGAGTATAATTGAAATGTGACCTTTGGATGTTGACCATTATTTGACCATTTGTAAATTAAAGTCATTGGTCAACATGACTATTCGAAACAATACTCTAAATAAAAATTTGTACATTATAATAATAATTATAAATAAAAATGAAAATGGTTATTCAATGAAGAATAAAGAGTGAATGGAATAATCTAGTAAATTTATGCCATAAAAATCTCATTTTTTTGAACATAGGTTCCAGGTATCATATTTGGGCTTTAATCATGACTCTTCCCATGTTGAGCATCAATATGTTAAGCTTGAAAATAATCAAATATGGGATAAGTTCATGTTATTGGAGACTACCAATCCAATGTTGTTACATGATCTGCCCTAGGAATCCATCTCTACCACACACCTCACAATTAGGTCATATGTGTGTGTTTCATAATGTGTTATGAATCATTGAATTAGTTAATTATTTTATAATCCATTTATATAAATAATATTTTTTCCATTATTTCTGTTTTGATTTTGGTTTTTCCTAAGAATAGGATAAATTTGAAAAATTGATTTTTTGGAATGAAATTGATTTTTTAGAAAATATATCGTTATTATAATATAATAAGGTATTATTAATAATATTTATTCTAATGATTTTTTTTGATTAAAACACACTTTTTTAAATGTAAATGAAAAAAAAATCTCAAGTGTAAGAAATTACATAATGTATTTTACTATATATTTTCTATGTACTATTTATTTTAATAAATAACTATTTTTAAATTTAAAAGTGAAATTTATCATAAAAAAGGAATTATTATGATAAAATTAACCTCATTTTTTAAATCATCATGTGTAAATTATGTTAGGGTGAATTTATGTGAATGTTCTAAAATATTTTGTTTTTTAGTGAATAGTTACAGTACACTTTAATGTTTTCCATATGATTAATGACATCATAATGATTTAATAAGTTATATAAAAAGATATATGAGTCATGGTTATGAAAATTGTGTAATATTTGTCCTAGGTGGCCAATTCCATGGGAAAATACCATGGTTTTTCGAATACTACTATCGATATGTCCGAGGAAATTAGTAAAAAATCTATCAATTTTTCAATAAATACCCACCCATTTATCAATTATAATTCATTCCCAATTCAACCTATACTATTATATACTACTTTTCCCTCCCATGTAGTCCTCACAAGATTTCCTCAATCCCACATAGTCCCAATCATCATGTTTCAGGAACACTCTTCAAGGTAAGGTAAATATCAACTTCTCTTTTTCATTTCATGTTCCCTTTTTATGTGGTATGTCATTCAAATTTCCTTAATTCTTTCTTCGGAAATTTTTATAATATCCCAGTAATATTTATATAGTCTTTTATTAATGTTATATTCTTTTAACCTCTCTTTTAATTGTTTTATAAAACTGTTTTTCTTATCTATTTTGATGCCAAATTTTCCTCACGAAATTTCTCTCTTTCTCTCATGAAATTCATTTATTTATTTATATTTTAATTTCATAACCTATTTTTTGGGTTGTTAAAATAGATTTAATAAATATTTATTTTAATCTATAATTTACATACATAAAACCCCCATTCCCTTTAGGTGGTTTATAAATGACATAATGATCATGTTTTTATGCACTTTCTGAAACACCCATATTTTTATATGAAACCAGTTTCTTTTATTCTCATTGTTTTATATGAAATGTTTTATTATGATATAAATTTTTCAAATCAATTAATAAATGTTAATTTTGTTCTATTATATCCCTCTCATTAATTGGGTAATGAATTTAATCTCTATATTTGAAAAGGTTTATAATATCTTGGTGAATAACCATGGTAATTTTTATGACACCTCACTGAAAAACATGGGTGATATGTTTCTGAATTTATCATTTAAATTATGAATCAAAATTTCCATGTTATTATTAATGTTTCTATTAGTAGTATATTACTCTATCTCATGTCTTTATGTATTTCTTCAAATAAATATTGATATTTGACAAGATCATAAGTAAACAGTTTGCCTTTTTCACTTAATGGGCCAAATGCTCACCCATTTGTTTGATGTATGTCCCCGGGTTATGAGATAAAGCAAAAGTACTAACGATGATCAAATTAAAAATAATTTATCATAGTTTATAATAATTTTTTTCATTTACATATATAATGTACCTTATTTCTAGGTAACTAAACATTAAAATGTCCTCTATTTGTTAAATGTAATGTAATGTAAAAAACTGGTTGGATTAACTAGGTTATATTCACCCCAGGTTTAATGGGAACCCCGAATTTAATTAAAAAGGATACACGAAATTAAATTCCTAAAACTAACATCACATATATTTTTTAAAATCATTATGTATAATAAAAACATGGTTTGTATAAATTAAAAATTCCCAACTTCAATATAAAATCCTAAATTTGATTGAATTTCATCAGATGTCACACTTCTCTTAAAGATATATAAATTAGGTTTTAAGAATGTTCTATTGTAATTTATAAGTCTATAAGTTTCATTCTATTATAGGATGCAAGTACCACTTCACAATTTATTATTTTTTCTAATGATTTATTAATTACTATAAATTCCCATTAGGGTATTATGTCACTACAATCCATTTAATAAATTCATATACAACCATTACATTTAATGATTCCATTTTTAAGATATAAAACTTCACCTACAATTTTATTTAATCAATGATGAACTAAATCCTAGGAATTGATTCACTATTGAACATTTACCATATCATTATGTACAAATGAAATTTTAATATAATGCATAATTTTTAATTTTTGTGAAATTACTTTTTCAAAAAACATATTCAAATCATAATTTCACCCATAGGAATTTTTATGCAGTAAACCATTTAATTATTCTAGTATTTATAATTTAATTTTCACCTTCGGTCTATTCCATTAGTGATAATCAAGTAACATATAAAATAAAATTTAGTAAAATTTGGATAATTTCGATGATAATCCAATTATAAATTTATTAACTTTGTATCACCTATAAAACTAGGTTCCAAGGTAAAGTTGATAATTAAATTATGTAATCTATCCCTCTATATAATATTTTAATTCAAAATAGTATAATACAGAGTAAATCTAACATGGAAACAATACCCACACGCTTATAAATAAAGGTGATTCTATGGGTTAATTAAATAGACCACCTACCATATGTCTATAGAATTCTATTCAATAGAAATAAGCCTTTAGTTTTATACCAAAATAGATAAATTATGAAACTAGAAAATGACAGTGAAAAAAGTCAACCTAATTTTTTACAACAAAGAAATCAAATAAATTTAAAGAAACCCACAAAAAATAAGAAATATGAGGAATACAAATAGATATCATTTGATCCCCATAAATAGGAGCTCAATCAGACTACACTGAGTGATATCTTTCATGGGTGTAGGCGAAGAATATAGAATCCATGTTGGGTCGAATGAAGACATTGGGGATGAAAATTAAATGTAAAAGGTAGATGGGTAGAATGGGATAAATGAAAATTTTCCCCTTCTAAAAATCCATTATCAATCCATACAAGATTACTAGTAATCCCAGCAGGGACACACACCTAATAGACTACCTACTACTAGATGGTGGCCTCTAGATGAGTAGTTGGTGGAACTATAGCCTCATGGATATATACATCATTTACCAGTAATTATCCCCCAAGTCCCACGAACCCCGAATAAAAAATATTCTAGAAAAATATATGATGTTTATAAAATCCATACAATGTTTCATACCAAGAAAAGGGGTTTATTATTTTAATTACCCCAAATCATGAGGTTGATTCTTCCATAGAACTCATTATTTATATTATTACTATATTAAAGAATACATATATAATAGAAATTATTGAATTAGAGTAATTGATGAAAATATAAAATAGAATCTAAAAATGGTTGAATATTCCCAAGTTCATCATCCTAGGGTTCAACAATCATGTTTTGCACGAATAATGTTGAAAAAATCCATATACGTATTAATTATCATCAATTTTCCCAAATCAAAATCATGAACTACTAAGATCCCCCAAATATTGATTATAAACATGATCAAATTTATGGGGGATAGTACTTCTCTATGATTGACCTTTCACATGGTTCACATCAATTAGGGGGGAAAAGATATGATGCTTCCATGGTAACCCATTATAGAAAAAATCTACACTATGAATTTATAATGATTCCATTTAGTCCTATAATTCTCCAAATATCATCATTGATGCAATGAATAGAGTCTATATTGGATACCATGAACAATTATTTATAGCATTTGTAGATTATGTTCTCAATTATACCATTTGAATGGAGGATCATGAAGAACATTTCAATATTTTTCTAAATTGCAGGAGAATGGGGTAATTGTCTACCGAATTAAGCCATTGTGAAGTAGGGCTATATATATTATCATTTATTGGTCTACTAATCAAATGTGAGTGTATATCGTCTGATATTTCAAGGGAATACTTGATTAATAATGTCCCAAACAAAACATAATTAATAGATAACTACCTTTTTATTTAATTTGTTATATATTGTTGATTCATTGGAAGAAATTTCATAAGAAAGTATGATCTACTATCCATGATTAGGAAGATGGGATAAAAGATCAAAAACATAGATAAATGTGAATAAAATATCAAGGACACTAGAAGAATTTAGGTCACTACACCAATACTAAAACTAAACATTATTTGATAAGTTCTAATATACCGTGAATCATTGATAATGGATTCAGATTTTTCCTCACAAGTAATGATAGGTTTGTAGCTAATGACTCATGTCAATTAATGATTCATGAGTAAATTTTCATGATTAATGATTAGGAGTTAGAAGTGGAAATATTTTCATTAATGACACTGAAATATTTTATTTTAGGTTAATCGTGTGAAATATAAAATAATCATTTTGGATTTATATATGTATTCTCATAGAAGTAGTTGAACATGAGACAATGTAGATGGATCTATTTGATTAAGGAATATGATTGCTTGATATAATTAGACCCATGGAATAAAATTTTGGTTGTAGATTAATTATGGAAACATGATTTTTCCACCATATCCCTAATCTGGATTTAAAAGATACCTAATACAAAGAGATTTGAAAATCATAGATATTAAAATTATGAGGTTATGGTAAAAATCATAAGTTTAACAAATGAATTCTCAATTATACATCCATGAAATGGTCAATGTGGCACAAAAGATGCTCTAGATATATACATTAGGTTAGGGGATATTCAAGTCTTCATCATTAACCATTATGGAATAAATATATTTGATAAATTAATATTTTTTACATTAAATTAGTATTGGAAAATGGTGTTGGGTGATTCAAATAGGTGAACATTTTATTTCCCTTCAAGAAACATGAATATTTATATTTACCATAAAGGCCATTTATAGTCGGAAATAATTAAGAGGTAGATTAGAGATTATATATCTTGATTCTTGGTATTTATGAATTTTATATAGGAATGATAAAATTCAAAGTTGAAAATTAATCCATTACCTATACCTATATGAAATGGGAGTATATCCTAATGGATTTTCCTAAAGTTATTCCAAAAAATTATTAGGTTTATAATTCCATTTGGTTTGTAATTTATTACCTTATGACTTCATCACATATTTTGTACATTCATGAATATTTATTTTTCAATCAAGATGACATGATATACACTAAGGTGTTTGAAAGATTGTATGGATTACCACTCTCAATAATATCTGATTGAGATCTACAATACAACTAATCATTCTAGTAAAGCCGTCAACATGTATTGGATACATGTAAAATCATTATTACATCTTACCATCCTTGGGTGGACATTTAATCTCAATGTCACATTAAAAGTATTTAATATTAATTAGGAACAAATTCAATTAATTTATAAGGAGGTTCGGTTCAAAACATTCCATTGGTAGAGTTATGATATAATATTTTATCCATTATATCATTCAAATAGAACCTTATGAGTCTTTTAAGTGAATGTATTTAGAACTAAAACATGATCTGATGGATTTTTAGAGAATACAATTTTGGTTCTTGAACATTCTTTAAAAATGATATAGAATATTCATTCCATTTAAGGATATATTAGAATAGTACAAATTTGACCAATATGTATAAGGAAAATATTGAATGATATTTTTAGTTGGTGTTATATAAATGGTTTTTATTTAAAAACTATTAATGGAAGAGTGTAATTCCCCATGATTTTATACTCATGTCGTTTGAAATAAACTTATTTTATATGATCACATTATTTACATGCAACCATAAATCCGAATTAACACTCTCATATTAATATTTTATGAGATAGCCATTAAATTGGATGGTATGAATTATAGTAACCAATGTGTATGATTTTTTTTTAATATTCAATATTTATTTATTAATTCATAATAATTAAGTTCTCATATTTTTAGTAAAGTCAATATATTTTTCAAAATTTTTTTATATCAAAAGTAATTTTACTTTCATTTTTTGAATAAAAGATATAAATAATTTATTCTATTTTTTGATATATTATTTGAAAAAATTAATCTCAATTTTCAAATTCCATGTCCAATTTTATCTTATGTTGAATTCTAAATTTTTTTATAAAGATAATTATTTTTCAGTGGGTAGAGAAAGGTATCATTTTTTGTACAAACTGTCATTTATGTTTAGATAAAAGTACAATTATATGTTTAATTAGAACACAAACATTCATAGGTTTTAATTAATTATAATGAAAAATATTAATTAAATATTAATAATCATTATAATTTGTTTTGGAAGACGATTATTTTGGGGCTTAAAATAAATTTTTTCTTAAAACTATTTCTATATACGCAATGAGTTTTTTATATTTATAAACTTTATTAATGTTATTTTATTATTTATTTAAAATAAGATATATTCACTATTTTTTCAATATAACATTATAACATACATTTTTTGTTTATTTAATTGAATATAGTGAATATAAATTAAATTTTATTCATAATGAATACAAGTTTCAAAAATAATTATACATTTTTGGAGTGTTTATTTAAAATTTAATTCTCCAAATTATTTTATTTAAATATGATACATTGAATTAAATATTTAAAATAATAATAATAAATATAATTTAACTTTCATTTTTGGTTTTTATCTTAATCAATAGTAAAAAATAGTAATGATTTGTTACAACAGTAAAGGTTAAAACTGGTTTACTAAGTATTAAACCATGATATAAGGGTTGTAATTCCATCCAGAATAATATAATTCATATTTCTGAAGATATTGTAATATTATCATATCATAATGAATAATTAAATTCCCTCCGGAGACACATTATCTTTATTATGACCATATATAATTTTATTATTTTATGTAATTTCTTGTGTGTCTCTTTTTTAAATTATAAACATGAACCTATTCTCATCCCTTAAAAACAGAATTTCCAATTCTATTTTCAGAAATAAATAATAAATGGCCTTCCATGTTTCCTTCCATTAATCCCAGACATTTTTTATTCAAATGTGACCAGTCCTTCATAGATTATTGTGTATTCCAAATGAAAACTCTCAAAAAAGAAGTATAAATATTAACTGAGTTCTCTCAATTTTATTTATTTTAACACCTCCCCTATACATTTTTTATCAACAAAAACACAATTAAAAGTTTATCATAAATATAATGATATGCTATTAATAATATTTAACTACCATTTCTCACCTCTTATCCATCAAATGGGTGATGAATATATCATTCATGGTATGTATGTACAACCTCCACACAACAATATGATTCAATTTCATGACCATCCTTCCTGGTTGGATGTTATGATGGATTGAATATTTATATATGACATATATGACAAAATCACTTTTCTATAATTATAAAATCTGATCTAACTTCTTCTTATCTCTTATTTATAAAAAATATAACGTTAATCAATCATACGTTTGAACTACCACTTCTACAAAGTAATGTGATTTATTTTATATTTTTTAATTACATGGATGGTAATTGGGATATAATTAATGATTTTCTATGATATTTATAATATAATAATTATTATTTAAAATTTTATTATCATTTTTCTTTTTTTTATTTCCATCCATCAAAAAGTGGAAACATCACTTGTGTGTATAGGCATACATCTATCTCCATGAATTGTGGTAATTCATTTTTAACCAGCATATTATATGAATAGTTATAAAAATGTATATTACAATTATGTATTACAATAATAACATGATAAAAATTATGTATTTGATAGAGACATGACTTTATTTTTGTGATCATAACATTGAAACCAAACATACATGAAAAATGATATAGTTATCAGTCGAAATGAAAATGATAATGAAATATTATTAATGAATGGACGATGAAATTATATATTTTAAAATATATCATATTATAGTTATTAATATTTTTATGTTATAGAAGTATTATAAATATCAATTTATTATAAATTATTTTTAAGAGATTGTGAAGAAATATGAACTTGATGTTATAGATTTATGTCATAATAAAATTATTATTGGGATTTTTTATACATAAATTTTGAATGGTCAAGTTTTAATACTGATATCTACCAGAAATATATGTTTATATTATAATCTAGTTATTTATTTATATTAAATTATTTTCATTAATTTTATTCTATTGTTGATCTCAAGATATTGAAAGAATGATTTTAAGGGAAAATAATTTTATTTCCCTCTTCAGTTAATAATATTTTCATCTATGCTAATATATCATTTGTATTATTTTCCAAATTATTTTTAATATTATTAAATTAATTATTAATTTAATATTTTTTTAATGTTTTATTTTATATAATACTTTATAATGAATCATATTATCATTTTCTTAAGGTTATTTTTTTACTTTTCTTCAGGTAAACATTAAATGCATTTTTGTTATATCATACATCAAATAAGTGTATTTTTCCAACAAGCACGATTTATAATATATTTCAAGATTAATTAAATATTTTAACTATTTCATTAAAAAATATTTTTATTTCCAAAATATTTGTAAATTTTTAGAATAAAGAAAATTATTTCTGACTGAAAAGGTCATTTTTCTCAATATATGCCTTAATGGTTTTTAATGGTTTTATCATCAAAATCACTATCCTTTAATGCTACTTATGATTCTATGGGGATATGATTCAATGATAATCAAATTATTATTTATTTTTAAGGTTTATTATTAGGGTTACTAAATGTTTATAAACCATTTTTCTTTAATTGGGTATTGTTATAATGATATGATGAATGTTTTATGATATTGTGGCACACATATGTATCATTTTCATTATTTGATAGCAGATTTGAATTATGTAACAGTCTAATGAATTTGGTAAATATGGATCTCTCTCAAGATAATAAGGACTAGAATGTTGATTGAATTCAATTTAGTATTGGAATTTTTCTATTAAGATATTCCTAGGAGTGAACCCTGACTAACAAAATGATGGAATTGGGAGTGAACCTAATCAACTATGATAGTATTGAAATGATCCTTTACTAAGGAAATGATTTAATATATTTATATATCTGTTATAAAATTATTCTGATTTATTTTTTTACGTTCTTAGGTAACATGTTTTATTATTTATTTTTTTTAACAATTATAACTTATGACTTCTGTTTTGACAAAGCCATATTGAATGATTAATTATTAATCATCCTTTATTAATTGAAAATGAGTTATATGTGTTATTATCATGTTATAATACTATTATTATAGTATTATTATCATTTAAAATCCTAAATTTATATCATTTATTCTCACCCATAATGATAATTGAATATTACCCTTTTTATATTTCATTTCCCTAGGTTATGAAGATAGATTTCATATAGGGTAAGTCTAAAAATGTAGTTTGTTGTGATGAAGTATGTTGTAAATGATGCATATCATTTATATTCCTATATTTTATGTAACTATTTTTCCAAATACACTAAACATTTCTATTTCTGGAATGCGTTTTGTTGACATGTAAGGGGTATTCATCTAATAATATGTAATATTTATTTATGTAATGTTTGTGTTTCTATATAGATGGTTATGATATTTATGATGAAGGTAATTTTGTTCCCATGATTTATTGTTCACTTTGAAATCATTGATCATGTGGGGATGGTATCTTTTCATCTAAAACCTCATCTAAGCCTCTCTAAGGTGTGTGATGTATTAAATATATCAATTTTAATATGTAAAAACATAACCCTTTTCATTTTTGGAACCAAAGATTATAATTATTAGAACATTACATCTCTTATGTGGAACAACCCATATATTTCCCACATTATAGATATAATTTACAAAAAATAATAATTCCACACACTTGGTTAAAATTCATTAAAGGGATTATATTTTTTATGATTCTATATAGAAACTTGATTAAATAATTATATAAAATTACACATTTTTTCTTTATCGACGTTATGAAATTGAGGGAATAAATTTTTTAAATGGGTAGAATATAACACATCTTGATATTACTAGTATTTTTAATTTTAAATAATTATTATATTGAATTGCCTATTTCTCTATGGAAATAAAAAAAATGAACCTCAATAAATTTTATTGTTATAAAATATAAAAATTTAACCTAAAAATTAAATCATTATTATAATAAAATGTGAATCATTCGAAATAAAATTAAAAGGGTAAAAAAATAAGTAAATAAAAACACCATGAATAAAAAAATATTTATCCTTATGATTTTATATGAATCTTATAACCATAATTTCCACCATAGATATATGAAAAGGAATTATAAATATAATATACATGTTGAGAGTGAATTAAATGAATAAGCTAAATAGTCCTAGGAATGTATGTTTTTTCTATATATAAAATCAAAATCAGAATGTTATATATATGGTCATTTGAAATATTTTAATTAGAAATATCTTTATTGTACTTATGGCCAATATAACACCTATGTATTGATAAAATTTATTATTTAGAAGAAAAATAATTGACTTCAAGGGGAAGTGATAAAAATAATTTTATGAAAAAATGTTTTTATTTTTAAATGAAAAAAATTTAATGTGTTATATCAATAAATTAAATTCCTTTATTGAATAATATTATTTAATTTTCCAATTAATAGAAAATAAATTTCAATTATTTATTTGGTAAATTATATGAAATAATATTATGAATATGTAATTATTAAGAAGTCATTTTTCCATAAAAAAGGTTTCTTTCAATATATATTTTAGTTTCTATAAAAAATTAAATTAAAAAAATCTAGAAATTTAATGATATTCAATAGATTCCATATATATAATCACCATGAATAAATTTTTAATACCTTTATATTTTATGGTATATTTATCTTTTAATATGTTTAATTTTTTTGATATCTTGCGATATAAGAAAAACTAAATCGTAAAAAACAATATTACACTCTTTCATTACAATAACTGATTAAATTGGAAAAAAGAATAATAATAACCAAACCATAAAAAATTTTAATAAATATTTTAAATAAATAATATTTATTGAAAAATACGTACAGATTTTTTGTTATGTCTTTATATACTTAAAAAATATATTTTTCATCGAAGATGGTTTTTGATTATAATTATTAAAAAATAATATAATTAATTTTTCCCTATATTAGGAAATTTATTTTTTATAATGAACATAATTTTTCTACATATACTGAAAATTTTATCATTGATTAAAATTTTCAGTATTTTTTAAAAATATTGACTTTTCAATTAATAGAGAAAATGATTACTTTTATTAAATATTTAGTTTTGATTAGAAAATTTATAAAATTATATTTTATAATAAAACTATTTTAAAAGTATCTTTTATTTTAAAAAATTTCTAATTATTCTATATTATGCCATTGGAATCAATTTTATGTCGAATTTTAAAAAAAAAATCATACTATGGAAAAAAATTCTTGAAAACTACTTCGAGTCGGTTTTTTGGGGGTATAATTTAAATTAAAATCATCCATTTATATAATATCCCTGAACCCAAACGTTTATAAATGGTGATAAAAACAAAATATTTAAATTTACCAATTGATACAGAGAATTGTGACATAATTGTTTCCATAAAAATCATAAAACATCAAATGTAAATCTCAGATAACTAACGTAACCAAGGACCCCATAAGTATATAATTCTATATAATTGGTACAAAATATTCTATAAAAACATGAATACAATAACAGATTTTCCAAAAAAATATATTTCCTCTCAAGACATCATCTACTTTAGTATCCTTCTTAGGAGTAACATACATAAATCCTTTCTTCACAACCTAGGGGAAAATAAATATATAAAGGGTGAGCTCAAATTCTTAATAAGATTAAACATAATAATTAACACTATGATTTTATCATTGAGATTAATATGAGTATAGGGGTTTTATTTCATAATTAAAAAATGATAATAAAATATGTAAATTTATACCCACGAAAACATTGTTCATAAATCTTTAAACAAAGATTAAATTTTTAACATAACACAAGATTCATAAAATTCAACAATCATGAGGCATTTGAATACACCACATGGAAAAATAGTCCTTTTGAACATTATACAATAATAAATAAGATGTATAAGTTAAATGATACATCATTTTAATTTTAATATGATAATATCTCTTAAAAATAGAATAGCCTAATTGGTTAATTAAAATAATATCTTATGAGAACCCTATAACTGGTTGTCTATATCCTTTTATACAATCATTAGAGTGCTATATCTGGAACACCCTTCATCAGTGGAAATATCAGGCTCAACATTTTTCATAAATAATCTTTAGGAATCGTAATATAATCGTAACACATTAAATCAATAATTTTTTATTTTAATAATAATTATTTTTCATCTATAGCCTGATTTAAACATCGAAAAGAAATGGGTTCCATGAAATTACCATTGAAACAAAAATAATCGATATAGAGAAATAATAATGGTGGTATCATCACAATATGTCACCAATATATCGTAGGGATCATAATGTGTTTTTTCATTGGTGAATTTATATTCAATTAATATAACATTTAAATCAATATTGAGGAAAATACACTTTTCAATTTGAAATAACATTTTAAAAATCCAAAAATGAAAAAAATAAAATTGAAATAATTTTATTTTAAAATAATAATCAAAAAATTAAATTTAATAATTAAATCATGTACTGGTCTTGATGGTGGTAAGTTTCATTCATGATGTAATTTCTAAAACAAATATATTTCTCACATATTTGGTAGAAAGTACAGTTATTATAAAATGAAAAGATGATTCTTTTTTATTAATTATTTACAAAATTCAACCATGGGTAAAAATAAATTTAAATAATAATGTAATAATAATCAAAAAAATCCTTAACATCATTTTATGAAACATTGATATAGAAGACAATGTTTTTCTAACCAAATTAAGATAAATACAATGATCTTTTATTGGAAATATATTATATCCCATTTTATGAAAAAACTAGTGAATATGGTACTAATACAAAAAATATATAGAAATTTATAGAGTATATGAAAATGTAATGGGTTTATAAAATAAGGATAAATAATTTTCTCAAAGGTAATACCTACCTAAAACGTATTTAATATTGGATTGAATCATAAACCCCTTACCACATTGGTTTGTTTTCAATCGTTTTTCCCATGAAATAATAACATATAATAAGACATTATATATATATAAAATATCCATCATATAATATGTCAAAGGGGTAGTACATAATCCTCAAAAAAGAATATTTCTACAGAACATAAACATATGTCTAAAAGATTGATAATTTGAGATGAATGACCCTTAAAAGATAATATCATTTCATAAAGAATTAATAAATGGATAAATTATGTATAATAAGTATAAATCAACCCAAAAAATAAAATAAATTATAAATCAAAATAAATTCCATTTTAGACAAATTCTTGACATAATATAAACAATGAAGAAGTGATATACCCAACCGAAACGAAATTATGTTAGTATACTATTTACCACATTGGTAAAATTCAAATCAAATACCCTTGGATGATGTAACCAAATTTATGACATCAAATAACATGAAGTATGATTTATTAATGATATAACATACAAAGGGGTCATTTAAACCCCATATAAATTAAATTAGATTAATAATATTAAAATATCCTTTATTGAAATGAAATTAATATGAGATTATCTTCAACAAGTCTATACTAACCTTTTATATCATTTAAATCGTCTATAGTAAACTTATATCAATTATTTACATGTTTTGTAACATTTTATTGGATTAATAAATTATCAATAAACCATTTTTCATTTATTTCAATGAAAACTTTAATTAATTCATCGGTTAAGTCAATTTCTGGTGCTTTGAGGATGTTCAGATCATTATTTAAAAACAAAATTGTTGTGTTAACAAATATTAAAGTGTTCAATATTCCATATAATATCTAATATTAATATGCACAAAATTTTAATTTTTAGTCATTAATTAAACTTTTTAAGTTAACAATGAAATGTGGTTTTGAAAAAATTATTATGTTACCATCTTAGAGTGGATAGGTCGTAGGTATGAATGAGTATTGTTTCCATTTTCATAGAGTCTGAATGAAATATTTTAATTATTATTTTTTATTTACAAAATTATTATTATATAATAAATATCATATTATCTCACCAAATACTTTTTACATACCAACCTAGTGATGCATTGATGAGAAATGAATCACGATACTTCTTGGTGGTGGTAATCCTCATGTACACACAATCGACATTATCATTTACAAATGGATGGAAATGTTATAAAATAGAATATATTTTCATGATCCCATCAACTGGAACCCACCAAACTGATATAAGGATTAGAAAAAACTACCCCAAGCATGCCTCCATAGAAAATGGGGTGGATAATATCACTGAAATTCCTAACAAAAATGATAGGAGTTTTCTTAATATTCTGGTATGGTTTCATCCAAACATATCAATGAATAAGTTCAAAAGAGTAAAAAAAAATTAAAGGAAATATAGAGTAGAAAACAAAAAATTAATAACCTCTACATAATAAAAATGATTACGGTATCATAATCAGAAATATTAAAGGAAAAAACTTTCTATCCAATAAAATATTTCCAACCCTTTTAATAACGTGAAAATAATGAACTATATGATATAATTACTCCTAATATCCAATCTCTCACCACCATACAAGGTCATATTCAACCAAGTATCCCTAAATTCACCCAATTCCACCACTGACCTTTCTGTAATCTTTAAAAGACATGACATGTTCTAGAAAAGGCAATGTAGGGTGAGTATGTACAACCCAAGTAGGATATCATAAAAACTGATGATGGATAAATGTGACACATGATACGTAACTCCCCAAAATATCACAGTAGGTTTTCTCTTTAAATTAATTCTATAACTTCTATTACATGCAAAATTGAATTCTATCACACCATGACCACTAAAACATGCTATTTAAAAAGAAGTTATAAATTGAAATACCCACTTTTTTAAATTTTATAAATTTATTTTTCAAAATGGATATCATTTATGGATTCGAAAAAAAATAACTTAGGGTGAATTTTTTGTCTTCCTCTAAAAACTTTCAATTATTGATGAATAGTGGAAACCACAACGTTAGTGTTTAAAACTGAATTTTATTTAAATGATTATTATTTTTATTTAATTTTTTTTTAAAATAAAAATAGGTTAATAATACTTATATTAGTTCAATGTAATTCATTGGAGTCATTTTATAATAATATTAGATGTATAAAATTTTATTGTTCATTTTAATGTCTTTTACCAACCTTCAAGGCACATTTTCAATTTTGCATAAATCGTAATTTTACCACTTCTGTAAATTGAATTTCAAAAATCCGAGAGACCCGATTGACATGAGTATGTAAAATTTGGTTTAATAAAATTAAACAAATTTTTGATGAATAGTAACTTTTGAATTTTATTTACCATGGTTAAATATAAATAGGGTAATCTATTAAATATACTAATCATATGATTTCCTACCTCACACATGCCCTTCCATCCATGATCCACATTCCCCCACTACCTCGCTACCATGTCCACACTAAGCTCTCATTGAGTCCATCCACTTTTAACAACACCCCCGTTGTGTCATTCCTCAACTGCAGAAACACTAGCTCACCTCTCCCTCTCATGTTGTCGACTTTCTTCCATAATGAGTGATCAATCGCGCTCCCTCACTCTTCCCCCCAAGCTATAGAGTAAGTTTTCTCTCCATATCACACTATCGAACTATGGATCTCAATGCACAGATTCCTCATATACCAACGTATCATTCAATTTTTGTCCATCTATTTCTGTATCTTCTGTATGTCATTACATTTCAACTAATCCTCAGGTCGTGCATCATCTCTTCCATACCTACAGTTCCACTACCCCCAAGTCATTGCCTAATCATCCACGACTACCACTACTAAGGATCTCCATTTCTAGCATACGACGGACCACATCTCCCTCTATTTCCCTTTCCTCTAAATTCGGGAAATGGTTCTATCGCACAACATTAGCTATTGATTGGAATTACCCTAAAATTTGTGCTGCTTATTGATTACCATGTCAATGTATAACTCATATGGTGTAACAAAGGTAACCAGAGCCTATTTTATTAAATACAATGAATTCATTTCTCCAATGTTCATTATTTCTTGTCTCATTTTTTTGATAATTAAAACATATGAAATTACATAAATGAAATTACCTCTTACCCATCTCGGTGTTTTGTAATGCTATGTATATCATATCAACATCAATTTCTTATCTGAACTGCTGATCTATTTTCAATGTAGTTGCTATGAAAACACCATTCACTTACTGTTACATAGTTTCTACAACCTCTATGAATAGCATGAATTGAAACTTTCTGTTACACCACATAATATTGTTTAATAGGTGTTTACAAATCTTATTAATTATAGTTATCATTTTTCAATGTATTATTTTTCCATGGTTCTTGTATCTCTTATTACTAACACTATAATCATGTGTAACTAAACATTTAGAAAATTTTCTTTGTTCCTATGCAATGTACATTACATTAATAGTACACTCAATAGTTCATATTTTTCATTGATTGCACACCTTTTCAATTATATATAAAGAAAAAAATAAAAACATGTCTTCCCCATCAATATATAGAAATGAAATGTTACAGTGGAGTAAAGTTAAGAATAAATAAGAAAATGTTTGAGAGTTATCTATTATATTCCATTTAAAAAGTCCTACTCACTACCATTGTTTCAGTAGTAGTATTCATTATTACATGAAATATAAAAATTCTGATATCTACTAGGAATTCTTCAATGACTTCTCCTGATATATTAGGCACAACAATACCCAAACTATTATCAACTGATAGTATCACACATGGAGTCACACACATTCCATTATCATCTATGTGTGTTAATGGTTAAATCTAATTTTATTTAATAGAATAAAACACAAAACTAAATAACAGATTTCCTTTCAAACAAAAATTATATTTATTTAACTTCTAATTTGACCACAGTACCTAAGAATTCTGTTGTTCCACAAAATACCATAATATCATTCCCTTCAAACTTAAGAGATTTAAGGTTACCACAGATCCATCGTAGGAAAAAATAACATAATGTTGGCAAGTTCTCTTTTTTCACTATATCATGTCCTAATTCATATAATTGTCTCAATATATGTATTCATTAAAACTGACAAAATAATAGTGTCAACATCAATTGACAACTATTTAATGAAATCTACTAAAATTTCAGTTACTACAATAACTAAAACATTATCAACTGATGGCATCACGCATGTTATAACCCGATTTCCATTATCATCTTTGTCTGCCAATGGTTAGTTCATAATATACTACACAGAATAAAACACAACACTATGAATTGATTTTCATTCGAACACAAAATACGGATACTTACCTTATTCTATAATGAAAGTACCTAAAATATCATATCTTCAACTATATACAAACATGTATGGCCCATCAAGCTCAAGAGGTGCATGGTTATAGTGGAGGAAACATCTGAAGGAACAATATAAAGTTTGTAAGTACTCTATTACGTTCCCTTTAAATTTTCCTAATAATTTAGAGATAAAACAACAAGTTTATCACTTCACTATTCTATTAATTTTAATCTATCCTATATAATGTCACTATATTAATATTAGTTCTCATAAAAACTGCCTACTTAACAGTGCCAACATCTACTGCAGATTCATTAATGACATCCACCAATATGTCTGCTAATGTATTTACTAGACCAGTATTAACGGATTTCCTCACACACGGGCTCAGACAAATAATATTGTCGTCTATATGTGTGAATGGTTAGTTATGATTATCTTTAACACAATGTAACACAACACTTGCAAAAAATTTCTAGACTAACACAATTGACAGTTATGTAACTTCTCATTTGATATTAGTCCCTAAAAATGTTGCTCCTCAACCAAATACAAACATGTAGGTCCCATCATGATCTAGAGATTCCAGGTTACAATGGTGAAAACATATGATGGATTGAAATAGAGTTTGTAATTACTACTTTTGTTCACTATATATTGTCATACATATTATGACCTTTTCTTTAATTGATTTCATTACGTTTAGCATGTTAACAGTGTTCACATTTATTGGAAATGATTCAACTACATTTACTGATGAGTCTTCTACTGAATTGAATGAACCAGTATCAACCTATGACATCACACAAAGAGTCACAGGTATGCCTTTATCATATTCGTATGTCAATGATTACTTCTGTTTCAATTTCATACTATATATCAGTACAACTCAATTTACAGTACAGAGAGAGACAAGTTATAGTGGTTCTAATATACTACTTATTTGACAACACTGAATGAATAGTCAGCTCCTCTACTAAAGAGAGGCCTAAATTTCATGGGATACTCTACAGAATATGGTTACAGCAAAAACTCCTTATAAATTCCCAAGATACATATTGTAAATTATGTACATTATTCACTAAAAATAGTGACATTCATAAAATTATATAAGTAACTATAATTAATCCAGTTCCCAAAAAATCCATGCCAAATCCTACTAGAATTTAATCAGTGACATGTACCAATTAGTCTACTACTACAATAACTACAGTGCTACCAACAATTGGCTACACAAATGGAGTCACACAGGTACAATTATCTCTCTTATGTACAGATGGTTAGTAATTTTTAAATTTACCTGTATCAGTACATAATATTAATAGTGCATTTAATAATAATATAAATTACTAATATTAAACATCTTTATTTTAACATAGTGCCTGAAACATCTACTCATCGGTCCACGATGTGTTCATGAAAAAAAAATGAAACAAAGACCATAAGACTTGACAATATCTCCCTTACCATTCAGTAAGTATGCTATCAATGATTTTTGATGAAAAAAATTTTGGTCATACAATGAATTAATTCACCATATAATAGTTAGTACAATATTTTGCGTAGCATTAATGAGTGAAGAAAATATTATGTTTGATAATTCACTTGTCTCCTCAATACAGTAAGGCCAAAAATTGTCTCTAGAAATTTTTATCCCCCTTAACTCATTTTTTTCCTAAAAATTCCCTAAACAAACAGATTCTATGTTACCGATTCTTTTCATGATGATGACAATAGAGGTATGTCTATTTACATGATTCACTTGAATTATAATTGATGTTATGGTTGTATCTGCCTGTTTATGTTACCCTAACATTTTCTATTACAGAAAAAATACAACATCAATATAATTCAAAGAGCACGAGATAGTGTTATTAGTAAACCTGCATTACAGGTTCAAAAATAAACCAACATCTTCTCAGAATTTTACTACGTTTTTATTAATTTATTCTAGATTGTACTCTTTTTCAATCAGGTTATTCGGATTTCGGTGACCCTTCTAACATCTTTTAATATTTTCACTCATTTATGTGGTTTGATGAGAGAAATAAAGAACTACAATAATATACCAACCCCTTGTTTCTCACTATGCTACTCGATGGGAAAAATATCATTGGGATTTCTACTATCATGTCCTGAATACCTAAGGATGTTGGTATTTAATTGAACTAACTCTGAGGCCGGAGCATTCCAAGAGCTCATGCATGTTTACAACTCAATGTTTTCATTCTTTTCCATGGGTGGAAATGAAGATATGTCATTCAACAATGGTTTTGGTCTATTTATATTCATATTAAATGGAAAAAACTACAATCTAATTGGTAGTTTATGTCCATCTAATGAACAACCATCACGGTTCACACAACTATACGTGTATGATACTCCCCATGAATGTCAGAACATGATTTGCAGAATTAGGTATTGGTCTAATTCAATATTATGTACTAAATTGTCAAATCGATCATCAATTAATATTATCTACTACTTTGATTGATTCATCTTTGACACCAGTAATCAACATTCAATTGAGGACTACAATAGTGTACATAAACTACAAGAAATGCTACGTGATCACAATGCGTTGGCTCGGGAATTCATAAGTGCAAGTGATGTTCTTAATCATCATCAAATACCAACATTAAACTTATGGCTACATAAAAGAAGAAATAAAAATGAAGCCACATATAATATACCAAGGACTTTTGAAATTGCAATGCTGATAGTCGATGATATTGAAGATCTCAAATAAGAAAAGGATATTATCATTCAAAGGAAAAGTGGTCATTTACAAAGAGTCGAGGAGCTTCACCCATTATATCTTCCATTGCAATACCCCTTGATTTTTACAGGAGGTCAGGATGGATATTTTGTCAATGTACTGCATCGATCTACTCCTTTCATAACAAGAACTACACTAAGGAAGGTAAAAATGAGAGACTACATTTCCTTTCACTAGCAATTTCTTGAAAACAATGCCTCAATCATATTATATTGTCAAAGATTATTGCAGCATCTTATTGTTGATTCATATACAATGATTGAGTCTCAAAGACTATCTTTTAATATAATCAATTAGAAGTGAATGAGGGCTGAATTGTACAATGGGTTGTATGATGCATTTATACAAGGTGACCATGAAGGGTCATCCTATAGGATGCCTATCATTTTACCTTCGGGCATTTATTGGTGGAACCTATTATATGATTCCTAATTACCAAGATACAATGTTTATTTGAAATTGGGTAGGGTATCCACATCTATTTCTAACATTCACATGTAAACCATTGTGTCCAAAAATTACTCGATGTGTTAGAAATAACTATCTTCGTCCAACTGAATGCCCTCAGATATTATCTCAGATTATAAAAATTATTTTCTTTCAACTAATGAAATATTTATTAGAGGGTTTTATATTTGGAAAGTCATGAGAACGTTACGATCTCAATATTTACTATTTAATGTTTTATTATTCCTCTATTATATTATATCATCTATTTTTAACTATATGTAAATTTACTATCCTATTTTTCCCATGTAGTTATTTGAACCATGGAGTTTCAAAAATATGGGTTTCCTCATGTCCAAATCCTATTATTTCTCTATCATGCAAACAAATTTAACACTCTTGTATATGCTAGAATAATTGATTACACTGAAATACCAAATCACTATAGATAGCCAAATCTACAGGAATCTGTTAAAAATTTCATGATGCACGACCCTTTCAGTGATCTCAACCGTTAATCACCTTGTATGTGAAAAGGAAAATGTTCAAAATTTTATCCACAAAAATTTGATACACATACGACCATTAATGGGGATGGTTATGTTGTATATCTCAGAAGAGATGATGGACGAATAGTTGTTAGATATGGTGTACCTTGTGATAATCGGTTTGTGGAACCATACAGTCTTGTTTTTCTTTTAATGTATCTCGCTCATCTGAATATTGAGGTTTTCAATCAAAAATCGTCTATCATATACCTCTTCAAATATGTTAGGAAAGGGAATGATTATGTTACAAAAGAACGCTATGAGAGAAATAACAGATACTGCCAAGACAACAATGTGGCTGACATAAATATGTACTATGACTATTGGTACATAACTCCTTATGAGGCTAATTAAAGGATATTTTCTTATGATATTGACTATAGATATCCACCTGTTGAGATTTTTTCATTCCATTTATGTGGAAATAATATAGTGACTTATAGTGATAATGATACTATTAGATATTTCCTCCCCCATGGAAATATTTCTGAAACAACGTACACCTCTTAGTTTCAAGAAAATCAAACTCACCCAGAAGGTAGAGGTATCAGTCATGCAGAATTCCAAACTACATTTTCCTTCCACTCAAATGGAAAAAAATTAATCCTTGAAAATAGGGATTCTGTATTGGTAGACATTACTATGTCCCTCCAACAACTATAGAGTTATTTTACTTGGGGTTACTTCTTACAATAATTAAAGGAGAGACATTATATTATGATATGAAACCAGTGAAAAATATTACTCAGGGAACATTTAGAGAAGCATGTTATGCTTTGGGACTGCTGGTAGATGACATTGAAGTTTTTGAGGCTATATGTAATGTGTCAGCCTGGGGAATGGGACATTTTTACAAAGAATATTCACAAAAATTTAATTTTAAAATACCATATCTCACCCAGACATTGTATGGAATCAAACCCATGACATTCTTACTGAATATATTTTCTATATCCAAAGAAAGATGCTACAAATTCCAGGTAATTTTTTATAATGCTCATTAAATTTATAAATGGAAGTTTCTACAGTTTAATTATAGTATATGAAGATTCTAAATTTTTTCAAAAAAAATTAATCCAGATTATTATTTAACATAAAATGAATCTACCGTTGACCACTATTTTTTTAAATATTTTCCCCTTTTAAGAGTATTTTCCTGTATAATACACTCACTTTTGTACTAAAAGATTACATATTGGTTATTGAATTCTCTCTGATCAGTTAATTCTGTATCGTAGAAGCAATCTTTTAATTATTGTACATTTCTGTAATAAGTGGATATAGTTTATTTTACACTATTCTGAAACTATATGCATAATGTTTCTAGATTTGACACTCACAGATAATTAGAGACATAAGTATGATCTCTTTGAAATTGACCAGATCTTCAAGAGCAATGGTAGTTCTCTTTATTTTTACCCTTCTATGTCGATTCCATATTCTGCAATTTATAGTCATCAAAATCGTTTAGTGGTAGAAGAACTACATTACAATAGAGACATACATGAAAATGAATATAGAACTAAAAAGAGTATGCTTACCAATGAACAGAAACATGTGATGGATATCATTTTGTCTTAATTGTCATTAGATTCTAGAGGTTTCTTCTTCTTACATGGATATAGAGGCATGGGTAAAACATTCTTTAGGAAAATTCAAGTAGCTTTTCTGAGGTTAGAGGGCTCTATTGTTCTTGATGTTTTTTTGAGTGGAATAGTTTCCTTACAACTTCCGGGGAGATAAACTTCACATTCTAAATTTCACATTCCTATATATATTACCAGGAAATCAGTTTGAAATATTCAATTGGGTAGAGATCTTGTGGAACTTTTACACTTGAAAAATATTATTATTTGGGATCACGTGTGTATGGTTCATAAGTACATCTTTAATGCTCTAGACTGTACTCCAAGAGGTATAATGTCAATAAAAAATTTTAATGGTATGAATTTACCTTTTGGTCATCTAACAATTTTATTGGGGGATGATTTCAGGGAAATACAACCAGTAATACCTAGTGGTAACAGAAATGAAATTGTCTTTGTAGGTATTAAGTCACCATATTTGTGGAAACACTGTCTTGCATTAACTTTAACAAGGAACATGAGATTGCATTTGACTACATCCATTGATCATTCAAATTTCATCCTGGAGTTTGCAAGATGGACCTTGGCTATTGGTCAAGGTAGAGTTGGAGAACCCAATGATGGTGAAGCACTCACCCAAATTCCTTCTAAGTATCTTCTTACCAACTCTGCCAATGCTATGGCTTCAATTGATGACAATTCATATCCTATTTTCAGTGAGAGAAATTGTGGTGTCTCTTATCTAAAAGAGCATGAAATTTTTGCTCCATATCTTGATACTGTTCAAAAATTAAATAATTACATGTTTTCTCACACAGTTTATGAGAAGAAATATTACTTTAGCTCTAATTCAATTTGCAAATCCATTTTTGATACTGATAGGGCAGAAAAAATATACACCTCTAAAATATTGAATGGTATCAATATCATTGGGTTGTTTTCCCACAAAATTACACTATATATTGGTGTCCCCATTATGTTACTGAGAATTGTATATCAATATATTGGGTTATGCAATGGCAAATGTATAATTGTTAAAAATTTAGGTGATCATCTTATTGGAGAAAAAAATTTAAGTGGGTGTAATTTTGGGTATTCTGATTTCATTCCAAGACTAACAATGACACACTCTGATATTTGGTTGCCTTTAAAATTACAAAGAAGGCAATATCATTTAATGGTTTCTTATGCAATGAAAATTAATAAATGTCAAGGAAAATCACTATATTCTATTGGGTTATGTCTTCACAAGCCTATGTTATCTCATGGTCAATTAAATATTGCGGTTTCTAGGGTAACATCACCAAATGGTTTGAAAATATTAGTTTAAGATAACACTAATGCATCTTCTGAGTACACACAAAATATTGTGTACAAAGAAATATTTGATAACGTTTCTTATGTTTCATTTAAATTAAACTGTTGGTAGTTTATTATGGTTTGGCTATGCATCATGTGTACTTCAATGCTTTCTTTATGTGCATACTACGTTTATATTTTCAATATTAAATGTAACTGTATAGAGAAAAAAATATTTCATGATCAATAACCCTATTGAATGAGATTACACAATATGATGATGAGACACAATGGATTTTAGTTCATTTGTTGAACATGTGGTGCAATTCATCACCCAAATATTCCAATGATGTTCTTTCGGTTGATCCAACACTTTGTGATAAAGTGGTATGTCTATGTTACATGAATTTTTTTTTATTTCCATATTTATCTATTATGTTCTCTATGTGTTTCAAAATATACATATATTATAACTCTATGTCCTCTGTCGTCATTTTTCATTACATATTAACCTAATTTTTGTCATACATTATTTAGGGAACTAAGATTTAGGGTATGCTAACTTACTTCCATCTAATCTTGAATTAAAATCATCTCTTGAATGAAGGAATGTGCTATATCATACTATACGTCCAAATAGATTCAAACCAAGGCAATTACTTGGAAAGTAGAAATGCCTACAGAATCACGTTTACATCAACGAAATTAATTAGTCTGTGTGATTTAGAAATACCATTTTTCAATTTCTACTTTATCTCATGTGATGTAGTTATTCAAAGGAGGATTCCAGAGGAACATTTAATAACTATATTTCATTAATAATTTTTTTTTCAATTTTATGTGTACTTTACATATACAAAATTATGATTACAATATTTTCTTTATCTTCCATGATTTCTTCAGAGAATGTGTATTTTGGTTATCTATGATTTATAAATAATTAGACATCTACATTACACACATCCAATGAAATCTATTGGTCATTCCAACCATAAGATGAAAAATTTTCTAGAGGATTACAGGTCATTAATTTTATGCTCTTAAAATATTTCATTACAGCAAATATAATTAAGCCTTACTGTTACATTATTTCCCTACAGAGGTATGAAACTTACCTATAGTTTATGGGGAGACATTTTGAATGAAATGATGAGTTATTTGTAAAATAACAAAGGCTCATCAACCATTATAATAATACAACTTTTCTATGTAAAGCGACTAAGCAGTATGGTTTCTACCTACATTTTTCATTTTGAGCACTTTGTAAATCACAGTTATTTAAAGAGGTTTCTTAGAAAGTGTAATTTCTAAATATTATTTCTATGGTTTCAAACTTCTTATAGCCACTATTATTGTGACTAATAATATTAATTCTACAAAAATTATGTACAACCTAGATATTTCATAAGTAAACAACTTCAAAAGTAGATGACATTTGAATTGTTCTAGAATCTGTAATTTTACATAAAATGCTTTGTATATCTAAAAGCTAATATCCATAGGTTTCCAATATTTATTTACTAGTCTCTTATTCTATATTTTCTAGGTTTTGGTTGGAAGTTACATCATAGTTCAATAGACTACCACCAATAACTGGCAACCCTTCTACAGTTGTACCATATTGGAACAACAAGAAAACAATTTCAGATATCAAAATCTTTACAAAGGTAACTAATATATTAATAAATGTATACATACAATATTCATTCTTATTAATTTTTTAATTATTTCTTGAAATAATGACTATAATATTTCTAACTCAATCAATTGTAGCCTACATGGTGCTTAATTGCAGTAAAAATAAAAAATTTCAAATCACCCACAGTTGGTTTTATGAGTCATGAACTTCTTGCATGAAGAATGTACACCTTTTAGATGAAAGAATATGGTGCCAAAATTGTAAAGTATATTCTCATAGAACCACTCCATGGTTACCTTAATTATGATTTTTAAACTTATTATTATCACTTCCTTACTTGCCAACAAATATATAAAAATACTTAATATCAGTGATAGTGTGGTTGTCATTTTAAATTTAACTTATTTATAGGGAAATTAAAGGATACTAATAACACAAACTCATTTCCAATAGTTTTATTTGAAGAAAAAGTCATCCAATTCATACACAAGATAGTTTTAGAGTAGAGATCTTATTTGATACATTTAAAAAGAACTTTTTCTATTAGCTCAATATGTTTTAAAATTATTATTCCTAATATTAGATATTGTTTGATAATCAGGATGATGACGAATAAATATTTCCTCTAGAACTGATCATTCTCAAATCAAAGAAAGTGATCTTATCAATTGAAATATCAAATTTCAATATTCAAATTTATCATTGTTCAATAGAATAAAACACATACAAGGTAATTTTCATTAGCAACAATGAAAACTACATCATTACATTCAATGAAATCTTTGAATACAATCAGGTACTAGAAAATATATATTCTAAAATTCATTTATTTTTATAACCTGAAAATCATTAATCCAATTATAATTTTTAGAAAGAATCATCAGATCATTTACATTAGAAGAGTATGTAGTGAGATTGAATAGAATCATGTATAATACATTCAATTATCTTAATTATTTTTCACTACAGGTAAATAACAATGTACTGAACTATAGTTTTTATAGTTCCATTATAGATCATCATAATGTTTTCAGCTTTTCAAATCAATGTAAATCTTGAATTAGGATTTGTAACATTTTCATCAGTTTTATCAACGGTTCATGTAAATATATTTTATCATCCATACATTATGTTTAGGACATTGTTTTATCATTATAGAGGTTATCAATTGAGTAGTGGGTCATTTTATATTGTATTATTTAATTTTTTATTTCACTTGCAGGGAAATTTCATGACTGACTTTGATGATGATGATGCGGTCAAACAGAATGTTTCATTGACTGGTGACTCCACACCACTATCAATTGATTCCACTGAACATAATATTAGGATAAAGGATAACAAAAACAAAAAACATAAAAAGTTGACTAAAGTTTCATCTTAAAATACTTATCCATTTTTTAAATAAATTTTCTGCAATCTGTTTATTTTTCAAATGGCCTATTACAAAATATTTCTCCACAACTATGTCTACATAGACATAAGTTTACTAATACACTATAATGAAATTGTTAAATCAAAAAATTAATATTTTTGATGGGAAAATTATAAACATTAAATCAGATAATGCATGTTGTGATGAATTGAAAATTTCCAGTAGTTTAGTTATCATACATCTATATATATATATATACTAAAGTTGGGTTTTTTATAACTTACGTGTCAATACCACTAGTTTAGACGTCTCAAAAATAAACCGCTCTGGAAATTTTACTTCCAACCATCGCAATTTAGTTCACCTGCCTCCCTTAAAAAAATAAATCCCTCAACCTAGGGTTTCATCTCAACTACTATCTAGCTTCCCCAACCTTGCATCTCAGAATCCACCACTACCTCATCCCCCGCACATGCCTCATCTCTGCCCTCGCTCCTGGCAGACACTTCTCCTTCCTTTACGGCCTAAGTTAAATTCATGATCGCTCCCAGCCTCCCCACATAACCAACTAACCTCTACCTACCTTCTCTTCATATGGCATCTCTTCTTTATACAACTCCAGCTCCTAAGCCTCATGATCCTATGAATCTAGATCTGAAATCGCCTGCTCTGACGTGTCCATCATCCATGATTCTGTGTCCCATGACTACTTCTATGCCTACTGCTAAAAGAAATCATGGAGTTGATTAAACATTAATACCTAATCAAACCGCATCCGATGTGGTTTGTGGGAGATCTTTCATACCCAAAGTTTTCAAAGCTCAAACTAGGATATCTCTATCATCAATTAAGAACAAGGGGTAATTGGCCATTGTGCTCTCAAAGAAGGATGTAGCCTATGTTGCTTCGTAATTTCTGTACACACCAATTTGTTAGTTTTCTCACCGACATCCTTCAAATATGTTCGTCAACAGGTCCCTTGAAACTATTGGATTTATTACTTTAGTGCTCTGGATTATTTGGTATGGACTTTTATTGGCTCATTTCTCCTTGAAAGAAGATAATAATAGATGTTTCTCCTATGTTCAATGGTCATTTTCATGATATCATATAAAGATAATGAATTTGACACCTGGTTTTTAGAGGAATATCGAACCAACTATGATTCCAATCTAGATAGGCTTTCAAAGTTTCCATACTCATCGATTTAATTCGGATGCTATATATGTTATTTCCAGTCTAATTTCCGCACCTATTAAACATTATTCGGCCACCTCTATGCTTTCAAGATGCTCTGTTTCATGTATTTACACAGATTTACCTCAGACATTTTCATTCAGAATGGGGGAAAAGGATTCTATAAAAGCATGATAAACCTGAACCTTTAAAATTATTTTGTTTTCTATTTGAATTATTTTCACACTTTCTTTATCCTTTAATAAGGTGGATTCAAAGGAATCAAATTTGCAACCTTCTATTAGGATGAAGGAAAATTGGATTAAAAAATCTAAGCATGTTGCTCATTTTGGAGTGTGTGATTCTACTGTGGCTGAGCATAAGGCCTCACATGGGATTTCCTCGGATTAGGATGTTTCAATGTGTGTTGGTCCTTCCATACAAAAAATGGATGTGAATTAATGTTTTAATTTTACTGGATTTTTGGAAGGTTATTTGATGCCCAACCTATCTCTAAGTGGGAGAAGAGGTCTAAAATCCATATTAAAAACATGCAGTCCTTCAAATTTCCACTTAATTTTTTTTTCATTATACATATTATATGATGTATCATCATTTAATTAAGGTTACATCTATTAACTATATGCGATTAAGGTACATCCTCTGTTATTTTAATTTTCTTTGAAGTAAAAATATGTTGTTTACTATAGTGTGTAGTGTTTAATTGGTTTACCTAACATTAGTTAGGATATTTTCTTAGACTTGATGTGCGATGTAGCATGATGTTTACTGTATTTGGTTTCCTTTTATATATTCATGAAATAAAATTATAAAATATTTGTTAACATATAAATTTTGTTGGTTTTCCAGTTTTCCTAATTAAATGACATTGTAATTCCTAGTGTTTCATTGTGTTGCTTAATTGGGTATTTACATTACAATGCGGTTTTTCTTATTCAAATGGAAGTCTATAAATGCCATCCCACATATTCTCCATGTGTCATTTTCAACTCATTTTCAGTTGAAATAGAATTCTGCAGTACTATCATACCACAATAGGAACCTGCTGGATCGTTACATCAATAAGTGGAGATGACACTATCAAAGCCTATGGTACTGGTGAATTCCAACTACAATGTTTGATCCTCTCATGGTATCATGTTTAACCAAGCCATCCCTTACTCTATCTATTTTCATTCATCATCCCTTTTCAGGATTTTATATTATGAAACAAAAAATGTTGGTGCCGTCATGAAGATTTCGTGGCATCCTTCAAAATTCTTAAATAACCACTATTGTTGTTATGTTAATATTTTTTCTTTAAATAGTTTCAGTATTAGTTTTTTTGTTGTTGTTTCACTACACTAGTTTATGTGTAACTAATATACATTTAAGGTATATTTTTATTTTCTTATTATGAGTTTAATTAATATCGTTCAATAGTTGATGGTGTGTTAAATTTTAGTAGTGTATATAATATCATCGTGAGAATGGCACAAGAGAGTACTATTTAAAGGTAAAAATGATATTATAATTACCCTAAATCATGTCTTAATTCTATTTTATTAGTGTGTTTCGAAAAAAATCGACCTTAGAAATAATAAATGATCATTTTTATCAACTTGGATTAGATTAGGACATTTATTATTATGTTATTTAAAGAAGAGTTAAAAGTGTTAAATTCATATTTTAATAAGTAATCCATTTTTAATATGGTTATACATAAGATAAATTTTACTATAAATATTAATTATAAATATAAACTATTTTCCTACATCACTGTATTTTTTTATAATTTTTAGAAATTAAATAATTAAATTTATTTATGACAAATTGATGATGTTATAATTGCCTTATTAATGAAAGAATAAGAAAATAGATATTATAAATATCAAAATAAATGACAATTGAGACTTTTAATTAATTACACAAATTTTCTAGGTTAATATGACATGTTAGGATTCATTTAATGTAATTTTTTTTCTATGTAATCAAGTTCTTTTGACTTTCAAAAAAACCCAGTACAAGAGAGAATCAAAATTGACATAAATGTGTTTTTAAAAAAAATACAATATTTATAAATGATATAATATTCATAAAAAAATATGGTTCAGTAAAAGGACTTATATAATGATAGTTATTTCATTAATTAACCTCTTAAGGTTCCCTTGTAATTTTATATCATGTTTATTAACCATGTAATATAAAAATACAATAAGACATTGTAAAAGTTAAACTATTTATCTAATAGTTAAATATAAAAGATAAGTTTAATATGGTGACATAAACTTTGCAAAAACCAATTGGTGGAGATTATTTCTACCAATAAACAAATTATCCTCTAAATAAATCTCTTAGGATTAATTATAAAAAGAAAAATATTTTATAACAAAATAATATTGCAAACTTTTCCTAAAGTGACCCTCACCACTCTAATAAAAGGGTACTTTCCCTTATCTCTAAATCACACCTCCATAGCCATTTGGCTCAGCCAAAACCTGATAAAATATCTTCCCAACTACCCTCACTACATCCTAGGGTCCTTACATTGATCATAAATCCATTCTATTGATCCCTTTTGATCAAATAAAAAATGAAGCACCCAAAGAGAAGGTAATAATTTCAATTCCTCTTTCAAAGTTCTTTTCTTCTTCCACTTCCTATTTCATTGTTTTTTTAACACAAAAATAATAACTCAATTACTTTCAATATACTGTTATTTTATTACAAATATGGTACAACATTATTTATTATTCTATACATCCTATGAATGACAATGTCAGCATACATGCATATGTACGGCTTACTGTCTCCACGTCATGGTGTTATTTGTTATTCAACAATTAATTATTTGGATGTGTATAATAGTGAGTATATTTGTTGTAAATAATAAATATAACGTGTTAATGATTATGTATATGTAATATAACATCCAATTTCATACAATTTCACTATCAATAGAATGATATTGTCTCTCTGGCATACGTACAAATTACTGTCTCGACAAATGCGATGATATTCATTACCCATCATATCCATTCAATAATAATTTTAATTTTATGGTTGAAAATAATCTTTAGGAATTTAATATCATTCTGTATATGAATCAAATACACCCTATCCTAAACAAACAATACTTACATAACGAAACATATAATGGAAACTGAATCAGTTAACACCCAAAACAATGATACTACTGTAATATTATTAACAAAGAAATATTAGAAGGCCATATATGATATCATATTTATAAATGTGGTTATTGTAAAATTTAATAACAACAACTCAACTATAATATAGTATCTTAATGTACCCTCAACTATGTATTAGTACATCGTAAGGGTTAATTTTATAATCTCTTTATTATCAGAGGTTGTTTGTACGTAAGAATCAACTTGGAATTCATTATCATCCACATTTGTGATTCTTAAAAATGTATTTAAAAACATTTTATTATTTACTAGATTTGGGTTAACATAATTTTTACCCTTGTTTTAAATTTTATAAAATGTTTTTAAATGAATCGTTCTGTTGTTTTCCAAATAAGTGATATTATGACCTTTCAACAAATTAAGGTAAAAATGTTGGTTTAACGTATACAATAGGTGAATCTATTTACCACTATTATAACACCTTTGAAGCTTTTCAAACAAGATTATAATAATATTTTCAAAATTAATGTTTTCATCTATAATTACATGACTTTTAAATGATTTCAAAATAAAAAAAGATATTTCTCTCAAATAGTTTTGATTTTGTCTATGTCAATATCATTTGATGGATTTTTAACATGTTTGAGGTTGATTTATTATGATACAATATTTTATATTTTATTGAAGGTTTTGTGATATGATTGACTATGGATGTGTTATTTTTATACCATTAATGGTTTTTAGTTAATGTATTAACATTTTGTATGCTATTTTAATATGAATATTTATGTTATGTTTCAACCTTTTCATATGAGGAATGCATCAGACTTCGTATGTGATGGGTGGAGATTGTTATAGCTTATCAATGCATCGGTAGGTCTCATTAGACAAAGTAGTGTCTTGGCATAAGGCCTTGAAAAATCAAATTTTTAGCATTGTCATGAGGCATTGACTATATGGTTATGATGTCTGACATTATGCATTCTATCATTATGAAATTATCTATTCATATTACATGTGATAATTTGACGAGTGGAATATCCACATGAATAAGTAAATGGAGTTATTTGATTTATCTATTCCGTATTATGATAATGTTTAAGTATAAAAGGCTGGTGATTTATTATTATAAATTTCCTTAAATTTTTATTCTTATTTATGAAAGTTTAAGCTATATTTTTATCCTTACTGATCATCTGAGCTCACCCCTTTTTTATGTTTTATTTTTTCCAGGATGAGAAGAAGTAAATTATGATTAACCTGTAGGGATAGTCCAATGGATTTGAATGTTTTCAATGAATGAAAAAAAAATCATTATATCATTATGTAATGTCAAACTTATGTACATATATAGTACTTCCAAGGATACTAAACTAATCATTATTTCGAGACTTGATCTCTTTTTATCATGCCAATGTTATCTAAAAAATGCTTCGACTCTGGGTAACTAAGGTTAGGGCACTAAAGTTTGTAATAGAGGAAGTTTATTACAAACCATGGAAACTAGATTTAGATAAAATATTATTATAGTACATTACCAAAATATATACTTTGAGGATTAGTATAGAAGAACATTCAAAAAATTGGTAGTGTAAATACTAAGTGGTTTTTATAAGAAAAAAAATCTATGTTGGGATACAAACGTGAAGAATTGGCTCTGGAAAAGTTTTACCTTGGAGTGAAATCTACGACCAGGAGTTTCGGGCTTGACCCGAGGTATCTCTATACACAAAAATAGGCCTTGCTACACTCTTGGTATGGAATCTCGCGGGGGATATGATTAAGAAAATTCACATTTATTTCCAAACCATTATGACGAATTTACGAGTAAAAATACTTCCTCATAGAAAACATTTTTATGATTATGGATTATAGGCCTAAAATTTTCAATTTATGTTAGGTAATTTACATGTTTGTAATTATGCTTTGTGATTTCTAGACTTAGCTAGTGTATTCCACTGTTTATAAATGTTGCCCAATAGATGGAATGATAACTCCAACAATAAGCCTGATCCAAAGAGTTATAAGGATCATATCATTCATGGTATTCAGACAACATTTTGAAGATAAATAGTCCCCCATGTGTTCTCATCATATGAAGAAATAATATCATGTGTTAATAAGATAATTAAATAAATCTCTGAGTCCTACGACATTGAAGGGAAGCCCAAGATGAAAAGGGTGGAAGAGATAAATATGGATAAATGGAAGATGGGAAAGAAAGATTTTACCATATGTGATAACTGTCTAATGAATCACATTGGTAAATGATTGAAGAGAATGGGAGTTTGTCATAAGTGTGAAGAAAAAGGACACCAAGTATGAAATTAAAAGGGTATGATAAAATTTTCAAATGTACAATGCATCATATGCATGAAGTCGGGACCTAACATGAATATATGTCCCAATAATCAAAGTATACCCCAAATGATGTTACTCGATAGAAATCAAGTTATGATACTACCGTAGATGAAGGGAAATAATTTGTGTTTTTATTTTTTTTATTAATGAATTATTTCATATAAGTGTTGTTTTAATGATGTATTGGTTATATTAATTATGGAAGTAAGTATGGATTGTACTACAGTACTACTTAAATGATGATTTGAGATTATTTGGTACTATGAAAAGTGAATAAACAACATGTTAAACATTTGGTAAAATAAATGGTTAAGGGAAAGATAAACCTTAATATGGTACTGATACTGAGGTTGTGAATTTGGAATTAGAGATTGTTGATTTGGATAAATTATATTGGATATTCTTGACTACCTTAGAAGTGATTAATGGTTTATTTATTCCATCTATTTTAGAGTATTCAAAATTTTTGTATATAAGGAATATATCTATTATTCTATAAGGAATAAGGGATATTGAATTTAATCAATAATGTTTTATAGTAATTCAGTGTGTTACCATTTTTTAAGAGAATACATGATGAAGGTACTCACATGTTATTATGTGGAAAAAAGATATCCTCATTACGTTATGTTGGCCATCCTTATAAATTTTTGGTCTATGTGTTTGGACAAAAGTATTTTGGATAACTATAGAGGTTGGAATAGGTTAATTAAGTCATTGGATACTATGGTTTAATGTTAAAACATTTCTTATGATTTTTTTTATATTTATAAAAATGACAACCTGGAGGTTGGGCGACAACCCTAATCATTTGTCATTTGAACCTGCAAATGAAGGGCGACAAGGGTGCATCACCTACCACTAGCATATGTGATGTTTGTGTTTGTATAATGTAGTTTAATTGAAAATGGTAATATAGTTGAATTATAAATTCTTTTTTTTGAAAACCTATAAGATTTGGTTAAATAGAATATTTTTCAGTTTGATTGTCATTGGTGTGAAAGATTATTTTTGTGGTAGAAATTATTTGAAGGATCAAACTCTACATGCCAAATATTCTTTTTTCCCTTAATTCTATGAAGAAATTAATTCTTAAACATTAGGTAAAGGAACATAAAACCAAAAATGTTTTATCCTAATACATTTTTGTAATCTAGTTATATTTTAAATCATCATAGATTTATCGATTTATGGCCCACAATATTCTATTTATTTTTCCCTTGTTTGTGAATGATGACCTCAAACACATCCTATAAATACTTAAAATTTTTATCCAATTATGTGTCTCTAATTTTCACCAATTTTCTTCTATAAAAAATCTAAATTTGGTGTTGCCTTTTTCGTTTCCCTTTCCCTCTTATTAAGACTAAATTTTATTAACCCTATTTCTGATGTGGGTTTTCCACAACGGTATTTTCAATTTTGAACCATTTATTTTCAAAGAATATTCTTAAATTATGACACAATTTATTGAAGGAGGGGATAATCTAACACCCCATGATTCATAGTACATAATCTCTTTAATGTAATTCAATAGCTTGCGCTACACACATCTTTGAGTTCCAGCACACCACGACCCATCAAACTAGCCATTAAAAATTCAGTAATAAATATTGATATCACATTTTTTAAATTTTATAAATTTTATTTTCCAAAATGGAAATAATTTTTGTATTTTTAATAACAAAATTATCTTAGGGTCAATATTATTTATTTTTCTTAAAAATTTCAATTTTTGATGAATAGTGAAAAACATAGCGTTATTGTTTAAAAACAAATTTTATTTAAATAAGTATTGTTATTATTTAAATTTATATTAAAGTCAAAATATATATCTAATACCAATATTAGTTCAATTTAATTAATTGGGGTAATTTTATAATAATATTATATGTATAAAATTTTATTTAACTTATTAACTTCTTTTACCCACCTTCTAAGCACATTTGAAAATTTGCTTAAAACATAATTTTGCATCTTTTGTGAATTGAATTTAAAAATTCCTAGAGATGTGATTGACATAATTAAGTAAAATTTGGTTTAATAAGATGAAAATAATTTTTGATGAATTGTAACATTGAATTTTATTTGCCACAGTTTAAAGTAAATAGGGTAATTAAAGGTTAAAATGACATTATAATTACCCTAATACATGTTCTAATTCTATTGGATAAATGAATAGGCTAAATGGTCCTAGGAATGTATGTTTTTTATATATATAAAATCGAAATCAGAATGTTATATATATGGTCATTTGAAATATTTTAATTAGAAATATCATCATAGTACATATGGCCATTAGAAAACCTATGTATTGATAAAATTTATTATTTAGAAGAAAAATAATTGACTTAAAGGGGATGTGATAAAAATAATTTTATGAAAAAATGGATTTATTTTTAAATGAAAAAAAAATAATGTGTTATATCAATAAATTAAATTCCTTTAATGAATAATATTATTTAATTTTCCAATTAATAGAAAATAAATTTCAATTATTTATTTGGTAAATTATATGAAATAATATTAAGAATATGTAATTATTAAGAATTCATTTTTCCATAAAAAGAGTTTCTTTCAATACATATTTTAGTTTCTATAAAAAATTAAATTAAAAAAATCTAGAAATTTAATTATATTCAATAGATTCCATATATATAATCACCATGAATAAATTTGTAATACCTTAATATTTTATGGTATATTTATCTTTGAATATGTTTAATTTTTTTGATATCTTGCGATACAAGAAAAACTAAATCGTAAAGAACTATAATACATTATTTCATTACAATAACTGATTAAGTTGGAAAAGTGAATAATAATAACCAAACCATAAAAATTGTTAAAAAATATCTTAAATAAATAATATTTATTGAAAAATACATATTGAATTTTTGGTAATGTCTTTATATACATCAAAAATATTTTTTTCATCGAAGATGGTTTTTGATTATAGTTATTAAAAAATAATATAATTATGTTTTCCCCATTTTAGGAAATTTATTTTTTATAATGAACATAATTTTTCTACATATAATGAAAATTTTATCATAGATTAAAATTTTTAGTATTTTTTAAAAATTTTGACTTTTCAATTAATAGTGAAAATGATTACTTTTATTAAATAGTTAGTTTTGATTAGAAAATTTATAAAATTCTATTTTATAATAAAACTATATTAAAACTATATTTTATTTAATTTTTTTTAATTATTCATTATAATGCCATTGGAATCAATTTTATGTCGAATTTTTTTAAAAAAATTATACTATGGAAAAAAAATTCATGAAAACTACTTCGAGTCGGTTTTTTGGGGGTATAATTTAAATTAAAATCATCCATTTATATAATATCCATGAACCCAAACGTTTATATATGGTGATAAAAACATAATATTTAAATTTACCAATTGATACAGATAATTTTGACATAATTTTTTCCATAAATATCATAAAACATCAAATGTAAATCTCATATAACTAACGTAACCAAGGACCCCATAGGTATATAATTCTATATAATTGGTATAAAATATTCTATAAAAACATGAATACAATAACAAATTTTCCATAAAAATATATTTCCTCTCAAGACATCATCAACTTTAGTATCCTTCTTAAGAGTAATGTACATAAATCCTTTATTCACAACCTAGGGGAAAATAAATATATAAAGGGTGAGCTCAAATGCTTAATAATATTAAACATAAGAATTAACACCATGATTTTATCATTGATATTAAGATGAGTATAGGGGTTTTATTTCATAATTAAAAAATGATAATAACATATGAAAATTAATACCCATGAAAACATTGTTCATAAATCTTTAAACATGGATTAAATTTTTAACATAACACAAGATTCATAAAATTAAACAATCATGAGGAATTTGAATACACAACATGGAAAAAGTGTCCTTTTGAACATTATACAACAACAAATAAGACGTCCAAGTTACATGATACATCATTTTAATTTTAATCTTATAATAACTCTTAAAAATAGAATAACCTAATTGGTTAATTTAAATAATATCTTATGAGAAACCTATAACTGGTTATCTATATCCTTTTATAAAATCATTAGAGAGCTATATCTAGAACACCCTTCATCAGTAGAAATATCAGGCTCAACATTTTTCATAAATAATCTTTAGGAATTGTAATATAATTGTAACACATTAAATCATTAATTTTTCATTTTAATAATAATAATTTTTCATCTATAGCCTGATTTAAACATGGAAATGAAATGTGTTCCATGAAATTACCAATGAAACAAAAATAATCGATCTAGAGAAATAATAATTGTGGTATCATCACAACATGTCACCAATAAATCATAGGTATCGTAATGTGTTTTTCCATTGGTGAATTTATATTCAATTAATATAACATTTAAACCAATATTGAGGAAAATACACTTTTCAATTTGAAATAAATTTTTAAAAATCCAAAAATAGAAAAAATAAAAAGGAAATAATTTTCTTTTAAAATAATAATCAAAAACTTAAATGTAATAATTAAATCATGTTCTGATCTTGATGGTGGTAAGTTTCATTCATGATGTAATTTTTAAAACAAATATATTTATCCCATATTTGGTAGAAAGTACAGTGACTAGAAAATGAAAAGATTATTCTTTTTTATTAATTCTTTAAAAAATTCAACAACGAGTAAAAATAAATTTAAATAATAATGTAATAATAATCAAAAAAAATCTTTCACATCATTTTATGAAAAATTGATGTAGAAGACAATGTTTTTCTAACCAAATTAAGATAAATACAATGATCTTTTATTGGAAATATTTTATATCCCATTTTATGAAAAAACTAGGGAATATGGTACAAATACAAACAAAATATAGAAATTTATAGAGTATATGAAAATGGAATGGGTTTATAAAATAAGGATAAATAATTTTATCGAAGGAAATACCTGCCTAAAACGTATTTAAAATTGGATTGAATCATAAACCCCTTACAACATTGGTTTGTTTTGAATCTTTTTTCCCATGAAATAATAACATATAATAAGACATTATATATATAAAAAATATCCACCATATAACATGCCAAAGGGGTAGTACATAATCCTCAAAAAAGAATATTTCTACCGAACATAAACATATGTCTAAAAGATTGATAATTTGAGATGAATAACCCCTAAAAGATAATATCATTTCATAAAGAATTAATAAATGAATAAATTATGTATAATAAATATAAATTAACCCAACAAAATAAAATAAATTATAAATCAAAATAAATTCCATTTCACACAAATTCTTGACATAATATAAACAATGAAGAAGTGATATACCCAACTGAAAAGAAATTATGTTAGTATATTATTTACCATATTGGTAAAATTCAAATCAAATACCCTTGGATGATGTAACCAAATTTATAACATCAAATAACGTGAAATATGATTTATTAATGATATAACACACAAAGGGGTCATTTAAACCCCATATAAATTAAATTAGATTAATAATATTAAAATATCCCTTATTGAAATGAAATTAAAATGAAATTATCTTCAAAAGTCTATACTTACCTTTTATATCATTTAAATAATCTATAGTAAACTTATATCAATTATTCACATGTTTTGTAACCATTTATTGGATTAATAAATTATCAATAAACCATTCTTCGTTTATTTCAATGAAAAATTTAATTAATTAATCGGCTAACTCAATTTCTGGTGCTTTGAGGATGTTCAGATCATTATTTAAAAACAAAATTGTTTTGTTAACAAATATTAGTGTTCTATATTTCATATAATATCTAATATTAATATGCACAAAATTTTAATTTTTAGTCATTAATTAATCTTTAGATGTTAACAATGAAATGTGGTTTTGAAAAAATTATTATGTGACAATCATAGAGTGGATAGGTCGTAGGTATGAATGAGTATTGTTTCAATTTTCATAGAGTATGAATGAAATATTGTAATTATTATTTTTATATAAAAAATTATTGTTATATAATAAATATCATATTATCTCACCAAATACTTTTTACATACCAACCTAGTGATGCATTGATGAGAAATGAATCACAATACTTCTTGGTGGTGGTAATCCTCATGTACACGCAATCGACATTATCATTTACAAATGGATGGAAATGTTATAAAATAGAATATATATTCATGATCCCATCAACTAGAACCCACCTAACTGATATAAGGATAATAAAAAACTACCCCAAGCATGCCTCTATAGGAAATGGGGTGGATAATATCACTGAAATTCCTAAAAAAAATGATAGGAGTTTTCTTAATATTCTGGTATGGTTGCATCCAAACATATCAATGAATAAGTTCAAAAGAGTAATAAAAAATGAAAGCAAATATAGAGTAAAAAATAGAAATTTAATAACCTCTACATAATAAAAATGATTATAGTATCATAATCAGAAATATTAAAGGAAAAACTTTCTATCCAATAAAATATTTCCAACCCTTTTAATAACTTGAAAATAATGAATTATATGATATAATTCCTCCTAATATCCAATCCCTCACCACCATACAAGGTCAAATTCAACCAAGTATCCCTAAATTCATCCAATTTCACCACTGACCTTTCTGTAATCTATAAAAGACATGACATGTTCTAGAAAAGTAAATGTAGGGTGAGTATATACAACCCAAGTAGGACATCGTAAAAACTGATGATGGATAAATGTGACACATGATACGTAACTCCCAAAAATTTCATTGTACATTTTCTCTTTAAAGTAATTCTATAGCTTCTATTACACGCAACCTTTACTTCTATCACACCATGACCAATAAAACACGCCATTTAAAAAGAAGTTATAAATTTAAATACCCACTTTTTTAAATTTTATAAATTTATTTTTCATAATGGTTATCATTTACAGATTCGAAAAAAAAATAACTTAGGGTGAATTTTCTGTCTTCCTCTGAAAACTTTCAACTTTTTATGAATAGTGGAAACCCCAACGTTAGTGTTTAAAATTGAATTTTATTTAAATAATATTTATTTTTATTTAATTTTTTTTAAAATAAAAATAGATTAATAATACTTATATTAGTTCAATGTAATTCATTGGAGTCATTTAATAATAATATTATATGTATAAAATTTTATTGTTCATTCTAATGTCTTTTACCCACCTTCTAGGCACATTTTCAATTTTTCATAAAACGTAATTTTACCACTTCTGTAAATTGAATATCACAAATCCGAGAGACACGATTTCCATGAGTATGTAAAATTTGGTTTAATAAAATTAAAATAATTTTTGTTGAATAGTAACTTTTGAATTTTATTTACCATGGTTAAAAATAAATAGGGTAATCTATTAAATATTCTAATCATATGATTTCCTACCTCACACATGCCCTTCCATATATGATCTACACTCCACCACTACCTCACTACCATGTCGACACTAAGATCTCATTGAGTCCATCCATGTTCAACAACACCCACACTATGTCATTCCTCAACTACAGAAACACTAGCTCACCTCTCCCTCTCATGTTCTCGACTTTCTTCCATACTGAGCGATCTATCGCGCTCCCTCACTCTTCCCCCCAATCTATAACATATGTTTTCGCTCCATATCACACTGTTGAACTATGGATCTCAATGCACAGATTCCTCATATACCAACGTATCATTCAATTTTTGTCCGTCCATCTCTCTATCTTCTGTATGTCATTTCATTTCAACTAATCCCCAGGTCGTGCATCATCTCTTCCATACCTATGGTTCCACTACACCCAAGTCATCATCTAATCGTCCTTGACTACCACTACTAAGGACCTCCATTTCTAGCATAGGACAGACCACATCTCTCTCTAATTCCCTTTCCTCTAAATTCTGGAAATGGTTCTATCGCACAACATTAGCTATTGATTGGAATTACCCAAAAATTTGTGATGCTTATTGCTTACCTTGTCAATGTATAACTCATATGGTGAAACAAAGGTAACCACAGACTATTTTATTAAATCCAATGAATTCATTTCTCCAATGTTCCTTATTTCATGTCTCATTTTTTTGATAATTTAAACATATGCAATTACATAAATGAAATTACCTCTTACCCATATCAGTGTTTTGTAATGCTATGTATATCACATCAACTTTAATTTCTTATCTCAACTGCTGATCTATTTGCAATGTAGTTTCTAAGAAAACACCATTCACTTACTGCTACATAGTTTCTACAACCTCTATGAATAGAATGAATTGCAGCTTTCTGTTACACTGCATAATATTGTCTAACAGGTGTTTACAAATCTATTTAATTATAGTAATCATTTTTCAATATGTTATTTTTCCACGGTTCATGTATCTCTTATTACTAACACTATAATCATGTGTAACTAAACATTTAGAAAATTTTCTTTTTTCCAATGCAATGTACATTACATTAATATTACACTCAATAGTTCATAGTTTTCATTGATTGCACACCTTTTCAATTATATATAAAGAAAAAAATACAAACATGTCTTCCCCATCAATCTATAGAAATGAAATGTTACAGTGGAGGAAAGTTATGAACAAACAAGAAAATGTTTAAGAGTTCTCTATTATATTCTATTTAAAAAGTCATACTCACTGCCATGGTTTCAGTAGTAGTATTCATTATTACATGAAATATAACAGTTCTAATATCTACTAGGAATTCGTCAATGACTTCTCATGATATATTAGGCACAACAATACCTAAACTGGTATCAACTGATAGCATCACACATGGATTCACACACATTCCATTATCATCTATGCCTGTCAATGGTTAAATCTGATTTTATTTTTTAGAATAAAACACAAAACTAAATAACTGATTTCGTTTATAACAAAAATTATATGTATTTAACTTCTAATTTGACCAAAGTACCTATGAATTCAGTTGTTCCACCAAATACAATAATATCATTCCCTTCAAACGTAAGATATTTAAGGTTACCGCAAAGCCATCATAGGAAAAAAAGACATAAAGTTGGTAAGTTCTCATTTTTCACTATATCATGTCCTAATTCATATAATTGTCTAAATATATGTATTCATTAAAACTGACAAAATAATAGTTTCAACATAAATTGACAACTATTTAATGAAATCTACTAAAATTTCAGTTACTACAATAACTAAACTATTATCAACTGATGGAATCACGCATATTATAACCCAATTTCCATTATCATCTTTGTCTGCTAATGGTTAGTTCATAATATACTACAAAGAATAAAACACAATAGTATGAATTGATTTTCATTCGAACACTAAATACTGATACTCTCCTTATTCTATAATGACAGTACCTAAAATATCACCTCTTCAACTATATACAAACATGTATGGCCCATCAGGCCTAAGAGGTGCATGGTTATAGTGGAGGCAACATCTGAAGGAACAACATAAAGTTTGTAAGTACTCTGTTATGTTCACTTTAAATTTTCCTAATAACATAGAGAGAAAAACCACAAGTTTATCACTTCACTATTCTATTAATTTTAAACTATCCTATATCATGTCACTATATCAATATTAGTTCTCATAAAAACTGCTTACTTAACAGTGCCAACATCTACTGCAGATTCTTCAAAAACATCCACCAATTTGTCTGCTAATGTATTAACTAGACCAGTATTAACAGATTTCCTCACACATGGGCTCAGACAAATAACACTGTCGTCTATATGTGTGAATGGTTAGTTATGATTAACTTTAACACAATGTAACACAACACTTGAAAGAAATTTCTAAACTAACACAACTGACAGTTATGTAACTTCTTATTTGATAGTAGTCCCTAAAAATGTTGCTCCTCAACCAAATAAAAACATGTAGGTCCCATCATGATCTAGAGATGCAAGGTTACAATGGTGAAAACATATGATGGATTAACATAGAGTTTGTAATTACTACTTTTGTTCACTATATATTTTCCTACATATTATCACCTTTTCATTAATTGATTTCATTACATTTTGCACGTTAACAGTGTCCACATCTATTGGAAATGCTTCAACTACATTTACCGATGAGTCTTCTACTGAATTGAATGAACCAGTATCAACCTATAACATCACACAAATAGTAACAGGTATGCATATATCATATTCGTATGTCAATGATTACTTCTGTTTCAATTTCATACTATATATCAGTACAACTCAATCTACAATATAGATAGAGACAAGTTGTAGTGGTTCTAATATACTACTTATTTGACAGAACTGAATGAATAGTCTGCTCCTCTACTAAAGAGTGGCATAAATTTCATGGGATACTCTACAGAAGATGGTTACAGCACAAACTCCTTATAAATTCCCAAGAAACAGATTGTAAATTATGTACATTGTTCCCTAAAAATAGTGACATTCATAACATTATATAAGTAACTATAATTAATGTCGTTCCCAAAAAATCCATGCCAAATCCAACTAGAATTTAATCAGTGGCATGTACCAATTAGTCTACTACTACAATAACTACAGTGCTACCAACAATTGGCTACACAAATAGAGTCACACACATAAAATTATCTCTCTTATGTATAGATGGTTAGTAATTTTTAAATTTACCTGTATCAGTACTTAATATTAGTGGTGCATTTAATAATTATATAAATTACTATTATTAAACATCTTTATATGAACATAGTTCCTGAAACATATACTCGTCGGTCCACAATGTGTTCACGAACAAACAAATGAAAACAAATACCATAAGACTTGACAATATCTCCCTTACCATTCAGTACGTATGCTGTCAATGATTTTTGATGGACAAAATTTTGGTCATACAATGAATTAATTCTCCATATAACAGCTAGAACAATATTTTGCGTAGCATTAATGAATGACGAAAATATTATGTTTGATAATTCACTTGTCTCCTCAATACAGTAAGGCCAACAATGGTCTCTAGAAATTTTTATCCCCCTTAACTCATTTTTTTCTTAAAAATTTCCTAAACAAACAGATTCTGTGTTGCCGATTCTTTTCATCATGATGACAACAGAGGTATGTCTATTTACATGATTCACTTGAATTAGAATCGATGTTTGGGTTGTTTCTGCCTGTTTATGTTACCCTAACATTTTCTATTACAGAAAAAATACAACATCAATATAATTCCAAGAGCACGGGATAGTGTTATTAGTAAACATGCATTACATGTTCAAAAATAAACCAACATCTTCTCATATTTTTACTACTTTTTTATTAATTTATTCTAGATTCTACTTTTTTTCAATCAGGTTATTCGGATTTTGGTGACCCTTCTAACATATTTTAATATTTTCACTCTTTTATGTGGTTTGATGAGAGAAATAAAGAACTACAATAATAGACCAAACCCTTGTTTCTCACTATGCCACTCGATGGGAAAAATATCGTTGGTCTTACTACTATCATGTCCTAAATACCTAAGGATATTGGTATTTAATTGAACTAACTCTAAGGCCTGGGCATTCTAAGAGCTCAAGCATGTTTACAACTAAATGTTTTCATTCGTTTCCATGGGTAGAAAGGAAGATATGTCATTCAACAATGGTTGTGGTCTATGTATATTCATATTAAATGGAAAAAACTACAATTGAATTGGTAGTTTATGTCCATCTAATGAACAACCATCACGGTTCACACAACTATACATGTATGATACCCCCCCATGAATGTCAGAACATGATTTGCATAATTAGGTATTGGTCTAATTCAATAGTATGTACTAAATTATCAAACCGGTCATCAATTAATATTAACTACTACTTTGGTTGATTCATCTTTGACACTAGTAATCAACATTCAATTGAGTACTATAATAGTGTACATAAACTACAAGAAATGATACATGATCACAATGCGTTGGCTCGGGAATTCATAAGTGCAAGTGATGTTCTTAATCATCATCAACTACCAATATTAAACATATGGCTACATAAAAGAAGAAATAAAAACAAAGCCACATATAACATGCCAAGGACTTTTGAAATTGCAATGCCGATAGTCAGTGATATTAATGATCTCAAACAAGAAAAGGATATCATCATTCAAAGGAAAAGTGGTGATTTACAAAGAGTTGAAGAGCTTCACCCATTATATATTCCATTGCAATACCCCTTGATTTTTACAGGAGGTCGGGATGGATATTTTGGAAATGTACTGCATTGATCTACTGCTTTCATAATAAGAACTACACTAAGGAAGGTAAAAATGAGAGATTACTTTTCCTTCCACCAAAAATTTCTTGAAAACAATGCCTCAATCATATTATATTGTCAATGATTATTGCATCATCTTATTGTTGATTCTTATACAATTATTGAGTCTCAAAGACTATCTTTTAATATAATCAATTAGAAGTGAATGAGGGTTGAATTGTACAATGGGTTGTATGATGCATTTCTACAAGGTGACCATGAAGGGTCATCCTATAGGAAGCCTATCATTTTACCTTCGGGCATTTTGTGGTGGAGCCTATTATATGATTCCTAATTACCAAGATGTAATGTATATTTGAAATTGGGTAGGATATCCAGGTCTATTTCTAACATTCACATGTAAACCATTATGTCCTAAAATTACACGATGTGTTAGAAATAACTATCTTCGTCCAACTGAATGCCCTCAGATATTATCTCAGATTATCAAAATTAATTTTTTTCATCTAATGAAATATTTGTTAGAGAGTTTTATATTTGGAAAGTCACGAGAATGTTATGATCTCTATATTTACTATTCAATGTTTTATTATTCCTCTATTATATTATATCATCTATTTTTAACTATATGTAAATTTACAGTTCTATTTTTCCCATGTAGTTATTTGAACCATGGAGTTTCAAAAATATGGTTTTACTCATGTCCAAATCCTATTATTTCACTTTCATGAAAACAAATTTAACACTCTTGTATATGATAGAATAATTGATTGAACTGAAATACCAAATCACTATACATAGACAAATCTACAGGAATATGTTAAAAATTTAATGATGCATGGCCCTTTCAGTGATCTCAACCGTTAGTCTCCTTGTATGTGAAATGGAAAATGATCAGAAATTTATCCACAAAAATATGATACACATACGACCATTAATGAGGATTGTTATGTTGTATATCGCAGAAGAGATAATGGACGAATTGTTGTTAGAAATGGTGTAACTTGGAATAATCGGTTTGTGGAACCATACAATCTTGTTTATCTTTTAATGTACCATGCTCATCTGAATATTGAGGTTTTCAATCAAACATCGTCTATCATATACCTCTTCAAATATGTTAGGAAGGGGAATGATTATGTTACAAAAGAACGTTATGAGAGAAACGACAGATACTGCCAAGACAACAATGTGGATGACATAAAGATGTACTATGACTGTTGGTACATAACTCCTTAAGAGGATAATTAGAGGATATTTTCTTATGATATTGACTATAGATATCCACCAGTTGAGATGTTTTCATTCCATTTATGAGGAAATAATACAGTGAATTACAGTGATAATGATACTATTAGATATTTCCTCCCCCATGGAAATATTTCTGAAACAATGTACACCTCTTAGTTTCAAGAAAATCAAACTCACCAAGAAGGTAGAGGTATCAGTCATGCAGAATTCCAAACTACATTTTCCTTCCACTCAAATAGAAAAAAATTAATCCTTGAAAATAGGGATTCTGTATTGGTAGAAATTATTATGTCCCTCCAACAACTATAGAGTTTTTTTACTTGGGGTTACTTCTTACAATAATTAAATGAGAGACTTCATATTATGATATGAAAATAGTGAACAATATTAGTCATGGAACATTTAGAGAGGCATGTTATGATTTGGGACTAGTGGTAGATGACATTGATGTTTTTGAGGCTATAAGTAATGTGTCAGCCTGGGGAATGGGACATTTTTTACAAAGAATATTCACAAACAATTTATTTTAAAATACCATATCTCGCACAGACATTGTATGGAATCAAACCCATGACATTCTTGCTAAATATATTTTCTATATCCAAAGACGGATGCTACAAATTCCAAGTAATTTTGTATGTTACTCATTAAATTTATAAACATAAGTTTCTAAAATTTAAATATACTATATGAAGAATCTAAATTTTGTCAACAAAATTAATCCAGATTATTATTTAACATAAACTGAATCTATAGTTGAGAACTATTTTGTTAATATTTCACCTTTTAAGAGTATTTTCCTGTATAATACACTCACTTTTGTACTACAATATTACATATTGGTTATTGAATTCTCTCTGATCAGTTAATTCTCTATCGTATATGCAATCTTTTAATTATTGTACATTTCTGTAATATGTGGATATAGTTTATTTTACACTGTTCTGAAACTGTATGCATAATGTTTGTAGATTTGACACTCACAGATCATTAGAGACATATGTATGATCTCTTTGAAATTGACCAGTTCTTCATGAGAAATGGTAGTTCTCTTTAGTTTTACCAATCTATGTTGATTCCATATTCTGTAATTTATAGTCATCAAAACCATTTAGTGGTAGAAGAACTACATTACAATAGAGACATACATGAAAATGAATATAGAACTAAAAAGAGTATGTTTACCGATGAACAGAAACATGTGATGGATATCATTTTGTCTTCATTATCATTAGATTCTAGAGGTTTATTCTTCTTACATGGATATAGAGGCATGGGTAAAACATTCTTTAGGAAAATTCAAGTAGCTTTGCTGAGGTTAGAGGGCTCTATTGTTCTTGATGTTTTTTTGAGTGGAATAGTATCCTGACAACTTCCGGGGAGATAAACTTCACATTCTAAATTTCACATTCCTATATATATTACTGGGCAATCAGTTTGAAATATTCAATTGGGTAGAGATCTTGTGGAACTTTTACACTTGAAAATTCTTATTATTTGGTATCATTTTTGTATGGTTCATAAGTACATCTTTGATGCTCTAGACTGTACTCCAAGAGGTATAATTTCAATAAAAAAATTTAATGCTATGAATTTACCTTTTGGTCATCTAACAATTTTATTGGGGGCTGATTTTAGGGAAATACAACCAGTAATACCTAGTGGTAACCTAAATGAAATTGTGTTTTCAAGTATTAAGTCACCATATTTTTGGCAACACTGTCTTGTATTAACTCTTACAAGGAACATGAGATTGTGTTTGACTACATCCATTGATCATTCAAATTTCGTCCTGGAGTTTGCAAGATGGACCTTATCTATTGGTTAAGGGAGTTGGAGAACCCAATGACAGTGAAGCACTCACCCAAATTCCTTCTAAGTATCTTCTTACCAACTCTATCAATGCTATGGCTTCAATTGATGACCATACATATCCTATTTTCAGGGAGAGAAATCGTGGTGTCTCTTATCTAAAAGAGCATGAAATTTTTTCTCCATCTCATGATATTGTTAAATAATTAAATAATTACATGTTTTCTCGCACATTCTATGAGAAGAAATATTACTTTAGCTCTAATTCAGTTTGAAATTCCATTTTTGATACTAATAGGGCAGAAAACATATACACCTCTTAAATATTGAATGGTATCAACATCATTGGGTTGGATACCCACAAAATTACACTACATATTGGTGTCCCCATTATGTTGTTGAGAAATGTAGATCAATATATTAGGTTATGAAATGGAACATGTATAATTGTTAAAAATTTAGGTGATCATCTGATTAGAGAAAAAAATTTAAGTGGGTGTAATTTCGCGTATTCTGATTTCATTCCAAGACGAACAATGACACACTCTGATATTTGGTTGCCTTTAAAATTACAAAGAAGGCAATATCATTTAATGGTTTCTTATGCAATGAAAATATATAAATGTTAAGGGAAATCACTCTAATCTACTGGGTTATGTCTTGTCAAGCCTGTGTTCTCTCATGGTCAATTAAATGCTGTGGTTTCTAGGGTAACATCACCAAATGGTTTGAAAATATTAGTTTAAGATAACACTAACGCATCCTCTGAGTACACACAAAATATTGTGTACAGAGAAATATTTGATAACCTTTCTTATGTTTCATTTAAATTGAATTGTTGGTAGTTTATTATGGTTTGGCTATGCATTATGTGTACTTCAATGCTTTCTTTACGTGCATACTACGTTTATATTTTCAATATTAAATGTAACTGTACAGAGAATAAAATATTTCATGATAAATAACCCTATTGGATGAGATTACACAAAATGATGATGGGACACTATGGATTTTAGTTCGTTTGTTGAACATGTGGTGCAATTCGTCTCCAAAATATTCCAATGATGTCTTTGCGGTTGATCCAACACTTTGTGATAAAGTGGTATGTCTATGTTACATGAAAAAATTATGTATTATTTCCATATTTATCTATTATGTTCTCTATGTGTTTCAACATATACATATATTATAACTCTATGTCCTCTGTCATCATTTTTCTTTACATATTAACCTAATTTTTGTCATACTTTATTTAGGGAACTAAGATTTAGGGTACGCTAACTTACTTCCAGATTATATTGAATTAAAATCATCTCCTGAAGGAAGGAATGTGATATATCATACAAAACGTCGAAATAGCTTCAAACCAAGGCAATTACATGGAAAGTAGAAATTCCTACAGAATCACGTTTTCATCGACGACATTAATTCGTCTGTGTGATTCAGAAATACCATTTTTCAATTTCTACTTTATCTCATATGATGTAGTTATTCAAAGGAGGACTCCAGAGGAACATTTAATAACTATATTTCATTAATAATTTTTTTTCAATATTATATGTACTTAACATATACAAAATTATGATTACAATATTTCCTTTATCTTCCATGATTTCTCCAGAGAATGTGTATTTTGGTTATCTATGATTTAGAAATAATTAGACATCTACATTACACACATATAATGAAATCTATGGGTCATTCCAACCATAAGATGCAAATTGTTATAGAGGATTACAGGTCATTAATTTTCTGCTCTGAAAATATTTCATTGCAGCAAATATAAATAAGCCTTACTATTACTTTATTTCCCTACAGAGGTATGAATATTACCTATAGTTTATGGGGAGACATTTTGAATGAAATGAAGAGTTATTTGTAAAATAACAAAGACTCATCAACCATTATAATATTACAACTTGTCTGTGTAAAGAGACTAAGCGGTATAGTTTCTACCTACATTTTTCATTTTGAGCTCTTTGATAATCACTGTTATTTAAAGAGGTTTCTTAGAAAGTGTAATTTCTAAATATGATTTCTAAGGTTTCAAACTTCTTATAGCCACTATTATTGTGACTAATAATATTAATTCTACAAAAATTATGTACAGCCTAGATATTTCAAAAGTAAACAACTTCAAAATTAGATGACATTTGAATTGTTCTAGAATCTGTAATTTTACATAAAATTCTTTATACATCTAAAACCTAATATCCACAAGTTTCCAATATTTACTTACTAGTCTCATATTCTATATTTTCTAGGTTTTTGTTGGAAGTTATATCATCGTTCAATAGACTACCACCAGTAACATGAAACCCTTCTACAGATGTACCATATTGGAACAACAAGAAAACAATTTCAGATATCAAAAGCTGTACAGAGGTAACTAATATATTAATAAATGTATAAATACAATATTCCTTCTTATTAATTGTTCAATTATGTCTTGAACTAATTAATATAATATTTTGTACTCAATCAATTGTAGCCTACATGGTTCTTAATTGCAGTAAAAATAAAAAATTTCAAATCACCCACAGTTGGTTTTATGAGTCATGAACTTCTTGCATGAAGAATGTACATATTTTATATGAAAGAATATGGTGCCAGAATTGTAAAGTATATTCTCATAGAACCACTCAATGGTTACCTAAATTATTATTTTTAAACTTATTATTATCACTTCCATACTTGCCAACAAATATATAAAAATACTTATTATCAGTGATAGTGTGGTTGTCATTTTCAATTTAACAGATTTAGAGGGAAATTAAAGGATACTAATAACACAAACTCATTTACAACAGTTTTATTTGACAAAAAAGTCGTGTAATTCATACACAAGACAGTTTTAGAGTAAAGAGCTTCTTGGATACATTTAAAATGAACTCTTTCTATTAGGTAAATAAGTTTTAAAATTATTATTCCCAATATTAGATATTGTTTGATAATCAGGACGATGACGAATATGGATTTCCTCTAGAACTGATCATTCTCAAATCAAAGAAAGTGATCTTATCAATTGAAATATCAAATTTCATTATTCAAATTTATCATTGTTCAATAGAATAAAACACATACAAGGTAATTTCCATTAGCAACAATGAAAACTACATCATCACATTCAATGAAATCTTTGAATACAATCAGGTACTAGAAAATATATATTCCAAAATTCATTTATTTTTATAACCTGAAAATAATTAATCCAATTATAATTTTTTCAAAGAATCATCAGAGTATTTACATTAGAAGAGTATGTAGAGATATTGAATAGAATCAGGTATAATACTTTCAATTATCTTAATTATTTTTCACTACACGTAAATAACAATGTACTGAACGATGGTTTTTATAGTTCCATTATAGATCATCATAATGTTTTTAGCTTTTCAAATCAATGTAAATCTTGAATTAGGATTTGTAACATCTTCATCAGTTTTGTCAACGATTCATGTAAATATATTTTATCTTCAATGCATTATGTTTAGGACTTTATTTTATCATTATAGTGGTTATCAATTGAGTAGTGGGTCATTTTTTATTATATTAGTTAAATGTTTATTTCACTTGCAGGGAAATTTCTTGACTGAATTTGATGATGATGATGTGGTCAAACAGAATGTTTCATTGACTGGTGACTCCACACCACTATCAATTGATTCCACTGAACTTCATATTAGGATAAAGGATAACAAAAAGAAAAAACATAAAAAGTTGACTAAAGTTTCATCTTAAAATACTTATCCATTTTGGAAATACATTTTCTGAAATCTGTTTTTTTCAAATGGCCTATTACAATATATTTCTCCACAACTATGTCTACATAGACATAAGTTTACTAATACACTATAATTAAATTATTAAATCAAAAAATTAATATTTTTGATGGTAAAATTATAAACATTAAATCAGATAATGCATGTTGTGATGAATTGAAATTTTTTAGTAGTTTAGTTATCATACATCTATATATATATATACTAAATTTGGGTTTTCTATAACTTACGTGTCAATCCCAAAAGTTTAAACGTCTCAAAAATAAACCTCTCTGGAAATTTTACATCCAACCATCACAATTTAGTGCACCTACCTCCCTCAAAAAATAAATCCATCAACCTAGGCTTCCATCTCTACTACTATCTAGCTTCCCCAATCTTGCATCTCAGAATCCACCTCTACCTCATCCCCCACAAATGCCTCATCTCTTCCCTCACTCCTGGGAGGAACTTCTCCTTCCTTTATGGCCTAAGGTAAATTCAAGTTCCCTCTCAGCCTCCCCACCTAACCAACTAACCTCTGCCTACCTTCTCTTCATATGACCTCTCTTCCTTCTACAACTCCAGATCCTAAGCCTCCACATCCTATGTGTCTGGCTCTGAAATCATCGGATCCTACATGTCCATCATCCATGATTTTGTATCCCACGACTACTTCTATGCCTACTACTGAAAGCTATCATGGAGGTGATTAAACATTAATACCTAATCACACCGCATCAGATGTGGTTTGTGGGAGATCTTTCATACCCAATGTTGTCAAATCTCAACCTAGGATATCTCTATCATCAATTAGGCACAAGGGGTAACTGGCCATTGTGCTCTCAATGAAGGATGTGGCCCATGTTGCTTCAGAATTTCAGTACACACCAATTTGTTAGTTTTCTAATCGATATCCTTCAAATAAGTTCATCAACAGGCCCCTTGAAACTATTGGATTTATCACTTTAGAGTTCGGGATTATTTAGTACGGACTTTTCTTGGCCCATTTCTCCTTGAAAGAAGATAATAATAGATGTTTCTCCTATGTTCAATGGTCATTTTCATGATATCATATAAAGATAATGAATTGGACAACTGGTTTTAAGAGGAATATCGAACAAACTCTACTTCCAATCTAGGTAGGCTTTCAAAGTTTACATACTCGTCGATTTAATTCGGATGCTCTATATGTTATTTCCAGTCTAATTTCCGCACCTATTAAACATTATTCGGCCACCTCTATGGTTTCAAGATGCTCTGTTTCAGGTATTTACACAGATTTACCTCAGTCATTTTCATTCAGAATGGGGGAAAATGATTCTATAAAAGCATGATAAACCCAAACCTTCCAAATTATTTTGTTTTATATCTGAATTATTTTCACACTTTCCTTATCCTTTGATAAGGTGGATACAAAGGAATCAAATTTTCAACCTTCTATTAGGATGAAGGGAAATTGGATTAAAAAATCTAAGCATGTTCCTCATTTTGGAGTGTGTGACTCTACAGTGGCTGAACATAAGGCCTCACATAGGATTTCCTCAGATTAGGATGTTTCAATGTGTGTTGTACCTTCCATAAAAAATGGATGTTAATTAATGTGTTAATTTTACTGGATATTTGGAGGGTTTTTTGATGCTCAACCTATCTCTAAGTGGGAGAAGAGGTCTAAAATCCATATTGAAAACATTCAGTCCTTCAAATTTCCACTTAATTGTTTTTTCAGTACACATATTATATGATGTATCATCATTTAATTAAGGTTGAATCTATTAACTTTATGTGATTTAAGGTACATCCTCTATTAGTTTTTTTAAGCAAAAATATGTTGTTTATTATATTGTGTAGTCTTTAATTGGTTTACCTAACATTAGTTTGGATATTTTCTTAGCCTTGATGTGCGATGTAACATGATGTTTACTGTCTTTGGTTTCCTTTTATATATTCATGAAATAAAATTATAAAATATTGTTTAACATATAAATTTTGTTGGTTTTCCAGTTTTCCTAATTAAATGACATTGTAATTCCTAGTGTTTCATTGTGTTGCTTAATTAGGTGTTTACATTACAGTGCGGTTTTTCCTGTTCAAATGGAAGTCTAGAAATGCCATCCCAGATATTCTCCATGTGTCATTTTCAACTCATTTTCAGTTGAAATAGAATTCTGTAGTACTATCATACCACAATAGGAACCTGCTGGATCGTTACATCAATAAGTGGAGATGACACTATCAAAGCCTATGGTACTGGTGAATTCCAACTACAATGTTTGATCCTATCAAGGTATTATTTTTAACCAAGCCATCCCTTACTCTATCTATTTTCATTAATCATCCCTTTTCAGGATTTGATATTATGAAACAAAAAATGTTGGTGCCATCATGAAGATTTTGTTGCATCCTTCAAAATTCTTAAATAACCACTATTGTTGTTATGTTAATATTTTTTCTTTAAATAGTTTCAGTATTAGTTTCATTATTGTTTTTTCACTACACTAGTTTATGTGGAAATAATACACATTTACGGTATATTTTTATTTTCTTATTATGAGTTTAATTAATATCGTTTAATAGTTGATGGTGTGTTAAATATTAGTAGTGTATATAATATCATCATGCAAATGGCATAGGAGAGTACTAGTTAAAGGTAAAAATGATATTATAATTACCCTAAATCATGTCCTAATTATATTTTATTAGTGTATTTTGAAAAAAATAAACCTTAGAAATAAAAAATGATCCTTCTTATTCAGTTGGATTAGATTAGGACATTTATTATTATGTTATTTAAATAAGAGTTAAAAGTGTTAAATTCAAATTTTAATAACTAATCCATTTTAATATGGTTATACATAAGATAAATTTTATTATAAATATTGATTATAAATATAAACTTTTTTCCTACATCATTGTATTTTATTTTATTTTTTTATAAATTAAATAATTAAATTTATTTATGACAAAGTGATGATGTTATAATTACCTTATTAATGAAAGAATAAAAAAATATATATTATAAATATCAAAATAAATGAAAATTGAGACTTGTAATTAATTACAAAAACTTTCTAAGTTAATATGATATGTTAAGATTCATTTAATGTAATTTTTTTCTATGTAATCAAGTTCTTTTGACTTTCAAAAAAACCCAGTACAAGAGAGGGTCAAAATTGACATAAATGTGTTTTTAAAACAAATACTATATTTATAAATGATATAATATTCATAAAAAACTATGGTTTAGTCAAAGGACTTATATAATGATAGTTATTTCATTAATTAACCTCTTAAGGTTCCCTTGTAATTTTATAGCATGTTTATTAACCATGTAATATAAAAATACTATAAGACATTGTAAAAGTTAAACTATTTAACTAATAGTTAAATATAAAAGATAAGTTTAAAATGGTGACATAAACTTCTAAAAAACCAATTGGTGGAGATTATTTCTACCCATACACAAATTATACTCTAAATAAATCTCCTAGGATTCATTATAAATAGAAAAATATTTTATAAGAAAATAATATTGAAAACATTTCCTAAAGTGACCCTCACCACTCTAATAAAAGGGTACATCACCTTATCTCTAAATCACACCTCCATAGCCATTTGGATCAGCCAAAACCTGATCAAATATCTTAAAAAATACCCTCACTACATCCTAGGGTCCTTACATTGATCAGAAATCCATTCTATTGACCCCTTTTGATCAAATCAAAAATGAAGCACCCAAAGAGAAGGTAATAATTTCAATTCCTCTTTCAACGTTCTTTTCTTCTTCCACTTCCCATTTCATTGTTTTTTTCACACAAAAATAATAACTCCTTTACTTTCTATATACTATTATTTTATTACAAATATGGTACAACCATATTCATTATTCTATCCATCCTATGAATGACAATGTCAGCATACATGCATACGTACGGCTTACAGTCTCGACGCCATGGTGTTGTTTGTTATTCAACAATTAATTATTTGGAAGTGTATAATAATGAGTATATTTGTTGTAAATAATAAATATAACGTGTTAATTATTATGTATATGTAGTATTACTTCCAATTTCGTACAATTTCACCATCAATAGAATGATATTGTCTCTCTGGCATACGTACAAATTACTGTCTCCACAAATGTGATGATATTCATTCCCCATCATATCCATTCAAGAATAATTTTCATTTTATGGTTGAAAATAATCTTTAGGAATTCAATATCAGTCTATATATGAATCAAATACATCCTATCCTAAACAAACAAGTCTTACATAACAAAACATATAATGGAAAATGAATCAGTTAACACCCAAAACTATGATACTACTGAAATATTATTAACAAAGAAATATTAGAAGACCATATATGATATCATATTTATAAATGTGGTTATTGTAAAATTTAATAACAACAATTCAACTATAATAAAGTATCTTAATGTACCCTCAACTATGTATTAGTACAAGGTAAGGGTAAATTTTATAATCTCTTTATTATCAGAGGTTTTTTGTACATAATAATCAACTTGGAATTCATTATCATCCACATCTGTGATTCTTAAAAATGTATTTAAAAACATTTTATTATTTCCTATATATGGGTTAACATCATTTTTACCCTTGTTTTAAATTTTATAAAATGTTTTTAAATGAATCGTTCTGTTGTTTTCCAAATAAGGTACATTATGACCTTCCAACAAAATAAGGTAAGAATGTTTGTTTATCGTATACAATAGGTGAAGCTATTTACCACTGTTATAACACCTTTGAAGCTTTTCAAACAAGATTATAATAATATTTTCAAAATAAATGTTTTCATCTATAATTACATGACTTTTAAATGATTTCAAAATAGAAAAATATATTTCTCTCAAATAGTTTTGATTTTATCTATGTCAATATCATTTGATGGATTTTAAACTTGTTTGAGGTTGATTTATTATGATAAAATATTTTATATTTTATTGAAGATTTTGTGATATGATTGACTATGGATGTGTTATTTTTATACCACTAGTGGTTTTTGGTTAAAGTATTAACATTTTGTATGCTAGTTTAATATGAATATTTATGTTATGTTTCAACCTTTTCATGTGAGGAATGCATCAGACTTCGTATGTGATGGGTGGAGCCGTTTATAGCTCATCAATGCATCGGTAGGTCTCATTAGACAAACTAGTGTCTTGGCACAAGGCCTTGAAAAATCGTATTTTTAGCATTGTCAAGAGGAATTGACTATATGGTTATGACGTCCGACATTATGCATTCTATTGTTATGAAATTATCTATTGATATTACATGTGATTATTTGACGAGTGGAATATCAACATGAATAAGTAAATGGAATTATTTGATTTATCTATTCCGTATTATGATGATGTTTATGTATAAAAGGATTGTGATTAATTATTATACATTTCCTTAAATTTTTATTCTTATTTATGAAAGTTTAAGATATATTTTTATCCATACAGAGCATCTCAGCTCACCCCTTTCTTAGGTTTTATTTTTCCCAGGATGAGAAGAAGTACATTATGATTAACCTGTAGGGATAGTCCAAAGGATATTAATGTTTTCAAAGAGTGAAAAATGTTGTTTTTCATTATATCATTATGTAATGTAAAACTTATGTACATATCTAGTACTTCCAAGGATACTAAACTAATCATTCTTTCGAGACATGATCTCTTTTTATCATGCTAATGTTATCTAAAAAATGCTCTAACTCTGGGTAACTAATGTTGGGGCACTACAGTTTGTAATAGAGGAAGTTTATTACAAACCATGTAATCTAAATTTAGATAAAATATTACTAGAGTACATTACCAAAATATATACTTTGAGGATTAGTATAGAAGAACATTCAAAAAATTGGTAGTGTAAATACTAAGTGGTTTTTCTAAGAAAAAAAAATCTATGTTGGGATACAAACATGTAGAATTGGCTCTGGAAAAGTTTTACCTTGGCGTGAAAACTACGACAAGGAGTTTGAGGCTTGACTCGAGGTATCTCGGTACACAAAAACGGGCCTTGCTACACTCTGGGTATGGAAACTCCCGGGGGATATTCTTAGGAAAATTCACATTTATTTCCAAACCATTATGAAGAATTTATGAGTAAAAATAATTCCTCATAGAATTTTTTTTATGATTATGAATTATATGCCTAAAATTTTCAATTTATGTTAGGTATTTTACATGTTTGTAATTATGCTTTGTGATTTCTAGACTTAGCTAGTGTATTCTATTGTTTATAAATGTTGCCCAATAGTTGGAATGATAACTCCAACAATAATCCTGATCCAAAGAGTTATAAGGATCATATCATTCATGGTATTCAGACAACATTTTGAAGATATATAGTCCCCCATGTGTTCTCATCATATGAAGAAATAGTATCATGTGTTAATAAGATAAGTAAATAAATCTCTGAGTCCTACGACATTGAAGGGAAGCTTGAGAAGAAAAGGGTTGAAGAGAGAAATATGGATAAAGGGAAGATGGTAAAGAAATATTTTATCAAATGTGATAACTGTAGAATGAATAACATTGGTAAATAATTGAAGATAATGGGAGTTTTTCATAAGTGTGAAGAAAAAGGACACCAAGTACGAAATTAAAAGGTTATGAAAAAAGTTTCAAATGTAAAATACAACATATGCATGGAGTCAGGACCCAACGTGAATATATGTCCCAATAATCAAAGTATACCCCAAATGATGTTATTCGATAGAAATCAAGTTATGATACTACCGTAGATGAAGGGAAATAATTTGTGTTCTTATTTTTTTTATTAATGAATTATTTAATATAAGTGTTGTTTCAATGATGTATTGGTTATATTAATTTTGGAAGTAAGTATGTATTTTACTACAGTACTATTGGTATGAGGATTTGAGATTATTTGGTACTATGAAAAGTGAATCAACAACAAGTTAAACATTTGGTAAAATACATGGTTAAAGGAAAGATAAACTTTAATATGGTCCTAATACTGAGGTTGTCAATTTGGAATTAGGGATTGTTGATTTGGATAAATTATATTGGATATTCTTGACTACCTTGGAAGTGAGTAATTGTTTATTTATTCCATCAATTTTAGAGTATTCAAAAATTTTGTATATAAGGAATATATCTATAATTCTATAAGGAATAAGGGATATTGAATTTAATCAATAAAGTTTTATAGTAATTCAGTGTGTTACCATGTTTTAAGAGAATACATGATGAAGGTACTCACATGTTATTATATGGAAAAAATATATCCTCATTACGTTATGTTGGCCATCTTTATAAATTTTTTGTCTATGTGTTTGGAAAAAAGTATTTTGGATAACTACAGAGGTTGGAATAGATTAATTAAGTCATTGGATACTATGGTTTAATGTTAAAACCTTTCTTAAGAATTTTTTTTTTAAAAATGACAACCTGGAGGTTGGGCGACAACCCTAATAATCTGGCATGGCCACAAGACTTGAACCTGCAAATGAAGAGCGACAAGGGTGAATCACCTACCACTAGCATATGTGATGTATGTGTTTGTATAATGTAGTTTAATTGAAAATGGTAAGAAAGATGAATTATAAATTCATTTTTTTGAAACCCTATAAGATATGGTTAAATAGAATATTTTTGAGTTCGATTGTCATTGGTGTGAAAGATTATTTTGTGGTAAAAATTATTTGAAGGATCAAACTCTACATACCAAATATTCTTTTTTTCCTTAATTGTATGAAGAAATTAAATCTTAAACATTAGGTAAAGGAACATAAAACCAAAAATGTTTTATCCTAATACATTTTTTTAATCCAGTTATATTTTAAATAATCCTAGATTTATCGATTTAAGGCCCTCAATATTCTATTTATTTTTCACTTGTTTGTGAATGATGACCTCAATCACTTACTATAAATACTTAAAATTTTCATCCAATTATGTGTCTCTTATTTCCACCAATTTTATTCTATAAAAAATATAAATTTGGTGTTTCCTTTTTTGTTTCCCTTTCCGTCTTATTAAGACTATATTTAATTGACCCTTATTTCTGATGTGGGTTTTCCACAAAGGTATTTTCAATTTTGAACCATTTATTTTCAAAGAAAATTTTTAAATTATGACACAATTTATTGAAGGAGGGGATAATGTAACACCCCATGATTCATAGTACGTAATCTCTTTAATGTAATTCAATAGCTTGCGCTACATGCATCTTCGAGTTCCAGCACACCACGACCAATCAAACTAGCCATTAAAAATTCAGTTATAAATATTGATATCACCTTTTTAAAATTTTATAAATTTTATTTTCCAAAACAGACATAATTTTTGTATTTTTAATAACAAAATTATCTTAGGGTCAATATTATGTATTTTTCTGAAAAATTTCCATTTCTGATGAATAATGAAAAACATAGCCTTATTGTTTAAACCAATATTCTATTTAAATAAGTATTGTTATTATTTAAATTTATATTAAAGTCAAAATAGATATATAATTCCAATATTAGTTCAATTTAATTAATTGGAGTCATTTTATAATAATATTATATGTATAAAATTTTATTTAACTTCTTAACTTCTTTTACCCACCTTCTAAGCACATTTGAAAATTTGCTTAAAACGTAATTTTGCATCTTTTTTGAATTGAATTTAAAAATTCCAAGAGACATGATTGACAAAATTAAGTAAAATTTGGTTCAATAAGATGAAAACAATTTTTGATTAATTGTAACATTGAATTTTATTTGCCACAGTTAAAAGTAAATAGGGTAATTAAAGGTAAAAATGACATTATAATTATCCTAACACATGTTCTAATTCTATTGGATAAGTTTATTTCGACAAAAATAATCCTTATTAATACAATATGATCCTTTTTGATCCACTTGGATTATATTAGGACATTTATTATTATATTATTTAAAGAAGAGTTAAAAGTGTAAAATTCAAATATTTATAACTAAATTTTTTTTAATATAGGGTTATACATAAGATAAATTATACTATAAATATTCCATATAAAGATAAATAACTTTAATAAATCATGTTATTTTATATATAATTTTTAGACATTAACTAATTAAATTTATTTATGACACAATGATGATGCAGTAATTACCTTATTAATGAAAGATTAAAATATTTGATATTATGAATATGAAAATAATTTTAAATTGAAACTTTTTGATGCCTTAATCTAATTTTTTAGTTTAATATGACATTTTAGGATTTATTTAATGTATTTTTTAGGTGCAATCAACTTTTATTTACTTTCAAAAAATCCAAAAACTAGATAGTGTCAAAAATCACATAAAAGAGTTTTTAAAACAACTAGTATATTATTAAATGATATAATATTCCAGAAAAATCTAAGGTTTGGAAAAAGGACATATATAATGATAGATATGTCATTTATGAACTACTTTAGTTTCTCTTGAAATATTGTAGTATTTTTATAAACCATGTAATATAAAAATACAAAAATTCATTGTAAAAGTAAAACAATATAACTAACAGTTATATCTAAAAGATTAGGTTAATATGGTGACCTAAACATGTCTAAAACCTTTTGGAAGTGAGTATTTCGACCCATCCCCACCATATCCTAGAAAAAAATCCATTTGGAGCCATTATAAACTGATAATGATTTTATAATAAAATAATATTTCATGCTTTTTTCTTAAAGTGACCCTCACCTCTATTATAAAAGGGTACATCCCCTTCTCTCAAAATCAAACCTCCATAGCCCTTTTTCTCCGCAAAACCGGGATCCAATATCTTCTAAACTACCATAATATAATCCTATAGGCCTTACATTGATCAGAAGTCCATCCTATAGAGCCCTTTTGATCATATCAAAAAGGATACACGAGGAGAAGAGCTAATAATTTCATCACCTCTTTCAATGTTATTTTCTTCTTCCACTTCCTCATTATTTGTTGTTTCCATACAAAAATAATAAACAAAGTACAATCTACATACTGTGATTTTATTATAAATATGGTAAAACCATATTCATTATTCTATCTATTCTATGAATTAAAAAGACACCATATGTGCATACGTACAGCTTACCACCTCTACATTACGGTGTAGTTTGTTATTCAACACTTCATTATTTAGATGGGTATAATAATGATTATTATTAATGTAAATAATAAATATAATGTAGGATCGAAATAGTGATGTAGATGCTCATTATACAAGAGGGGGGGGGGTGAATTGTAAACTTTAAAAATTCCTTTGGAACCTTTAAAGTTAGTTAGAAATAACTATGTTTTCCTTAAGAAAAGGAAAGGGATAAGTTTAACAAAGTTAAACTAAGCAAATTCACAACACCTCTAACACCGAATGAAAACTTGGAAAGAGATTCCAAAAGTAGGTTCCGAAAATATGGTTCCGGAAATTGAAACTTAACAAAAGTTACAATATGAGATTATACCTTAAAGCGTATAGAATCTAAATGAAACAGAGTACAAGTAAGGAAGTATAAGAATGTTATACTTTCCTTATAATACAAAATGCAGTGGAAATAAACAAGTAGTATAACTACAAGTAACAAGATAATAGTCTTTTAACCCAAAGAGAAGGGTATCCAACAACCTTGGATAAATGTCCCTTGATTTATACTTTCAAGTAAGTCTGTCTTACCCACACCAGGGTAAGCCCTCGATACGAAGATCGGAGTGTCTCTGTCTTGCTATCCCCACAAGCCCTCAACTTCAAGGTAGTTGGCAACCTCTTTCTTCCTCAGCAAGGAAGCCCGCGAACTTCAAGGTAGTCGGAACCTCTGTCTTCCTATCCCCGGAAGTCCTCGAATGTTATCACCAACATTAGGAGTCGCACGAATCTTTGAGAGTTAACAAGAGCCTCTCTCTCTCTAGAAATTACTTTAAGCATGTAATAACAAGAGTCAAAGATCAGTCAGCCTTTAAGCAGCCAGCATCATTTTCAGCTCCTTAAAATGAGCTCCTATTTATAGGTAAGGTCGGCCTCCTTCCCAACGGTCATATTTTCCTTAAAAATCGGAGGGACCTGTACACGTGTAACTTAACCAACGGTTAGTTTTATAACAGAATAGATGACATCGTTTTATAACAAAACAAGTGTAACAGAATGTATGACACCGTTTAAATTCTAACTCAAAAGATTCGGAGTGAAAGTTCAGAGTGTAAGTTTGGAGTGTAAGGAAAATAATAAAGAATAGTCAAAATATAAAGACATAAGTAAAATGAAAGTTCGGAGTGAAATATTTAGAGTCTGAATAAATTAGAGTGTAAAAAACAGAGATGATCAGATTCTGTTTAATAGATGAATTTGGAATGAGAATTCGGAATGAGAATTCTTCATCAGAATTCGTAGTGAGAATTCCTCATCAGAATTCGTAATGGAAATTCATCATCAGAATTCGTAATGAGATTTCATCTTAAGAATTCGTAATGAGAATTCGTATCCAGAATTCGGAATGATAATTCATCATCAGAATTTGTAATGAGAATTCGTCATCATAAATCATAATGAAAATTCATTATCAGAATTCATAATGAGAATTCGTCATTAGAATTCATAATGAGAATTCCATGTCGCACTTCATAAGGATTCATATCCTGAATCTGGAATAGGACTTAGTTAGAGTTCGTAACCGGAATTCAGAATGATGCTTTATTACAGTTCTCATCTGGAATCTGGAGTGAAACTTCCTTACAAATCTTATCCAAAATTCGGATCCTAAAACAGAATACTTTATATCAAAGTTTCAAACAAATCCGAGAAAACAGAAATGAATCCAAATTTTATACTTAAGAAAAATATGGATGAAAATATAATAAGGATAATTTTTCTTACAAAAGTGAATTTCCTTATAAAATCAATTTTCCTTATAAAAGCAATTTTCCTTATAAAAGTGATTTTCTTAAAGATAAGATGTTTGTGATTTTCAAAACAAGAAGGAATGGAAAAATCATAAGGAAAAACTTATTGACTAAACAATCTCCCCCTTTTTGGAAAGCACAAACATCCTTACGAAAAAGAAATTCTAAGAAGAAAGAAAAACATTAAGGATTATCTCCTCTTGCTTTAAAGATATTAATGAATACGACTAACTCCCCCTTAGGCTTTGAAACTCTAAGGATCGTATTCAGATTTTCGGAGTGTCATTTCATTACAAAAAAGAAATTCTTCTTTAATGAAAAACTCCCCCTTAAATAAACTCTTATTAGAGTTATTTTTCTTAAGTATCTTTTTCTTTCTCCCCCTTTGTGATTTTCAAAAAGAATTCGAGGGAATGGAAAAATAACAAAGTACCTAAAACATTAGTTACAACAACAAAAGAACTGACAAGCGCAAATTACATTAAGTTTGAAATCTCGGCAACAATGAAAATTATATACAACAAAAAGATCGGATTTAGCTATTTCGGATCTTTTTCCTTCGAAATCATCCCCTTAAGAATAGTCTTGATCTTCTTCAGATCTTTATTATCTTCTTCAGATCTTTATGATCTTCTTCAGATTTCTTCTCTAAGACCCCTATTTTTGCAGATTGAGCTTCAATCTTTTCTTCCTGGGCTTTCAGCTTTTCTTCCTGAGCCTTGAACTTTTCTTCCTGAGCCTTCAACTTTTGTTCAAACTCGATCCGATGATCCCTTTCAAACTTCCAATTTTGAGAAACAGAATTCAGTTTTCCATTCAGATCTATGACTTCTTGAATCCAGAAGTTCTTTTCATCTGTCAGCTTCTCTTTAAAGGAATAAGTCAGATCATTTATCTTCCTATCCTCAGTCTCAAAACCATCTTTAACATTGTCTTGGAATTCATCAAATAACCTCATTTCTTCAACAGTCTTCTACGACCAGTTTGTCATTCTCTTGCAAGATTTTCTATGAGCTTCGTAGCCAACCAAGAAGGTTTTAAACTAAGCTTCAATCTCAACACACTTTTCCATAACCATAGATACGGAGTCAGTTTTCTGATTCAAGGCATGTAATAACATGAGTCAAAGATCAGTCAGTCCTTCAGCAGCCAGCAGCATTTTCAGCTCCTTCAAATGAGCTCCTATTTATAGGTAAGGTCGGCCTCCTTCCCAACGGTCATATTTTCCTTAAAAATCGGAGGGACCTGTACATGTGTAACTTAACCAACGGTTAGTTTTATAACATAATAGACAACATCGTTTTATAAAAAAACAAGTGTAACAGAATGTACGACACCGTTTAAATTCTAACTCAAAAGATTCGGAGTGAAAGTTCGGAGTGTATGTTCGGAGTGTAAGGAAAATAATAATGAATAGTCAAAATATAAAGACATAAGTAAAATGAAAGTTCGGAGTGAAAAATTCGGAGTCTGAATAAATCAGAGTGTACAAAACAGAGATGATCAGATTCTGTTTAATAGATGAATTCGGAATGAGAATTCGGAATGAGAATTCGTCATCAGAATTCGTAGTGAGAATTCCTCATCAGAATTCGTAATGGAAATTCATCATCATAATTCGTAATGATAATTCGTATGCAGAATTCGGAATGAGAATTCATCATCAGAATTCTTAATGAGAGTTCGTCATCATAAATATTAATGAAAATTTATTATCAGAATTCATAATGAGAATTCGTCATTAGAATTCGTAATCAGAATTCCATGTCAAACTTCATAAGGATTCGTATCCTGAATCTGGAATAGGACTTAGTCAGAGTTCGTAATCGGAATTCAGAATGATGCTTTATTATAGTTCTCATCTGGAATCCAGAGTGAAACTTCCTTACAAATCTTATCCAGAATTCGGGTCCTAAAACAGAATACTTTATATCAAAGATTCAAAAAAATCCGAGAAAACAGAAATGAATCCTAATTTTATACTTAGGAAAAATATGGATGAAAATATGATAAGGATAATTTTTCATACAAAAGAGAATTTCCTTATAAAATCCATTTTCCTTATAAAAGCAATTTTCCTTATTAAAGCGATTTTCTTAAAGATAAGATGTTTGTGATTTTCAAAACAAGAAGGAATGGAAAAATAATAAGGAAAACCTTATTGACTCAACATATAACATGTTAGTAATTATTTTTATGTAATATACCATCCAATTACAAATAATTTCTCTATCAATATAATGATATTGATGCTCATGCATATATACGAATTACCATCTCTACAAACACGATTAGATTCATTCCCCATCATACCCATTCATGAATAATTTTCATTTTATGATTTAAAATAATGTTTAAGAACTTATTATAATTCTACATATGAATCAAATCCATCATATCCTTAATAAACATGACTTATGTAACAAAACATATAAATAACGAATCAGTAAACACTTGAAACAATGATACTACTAAAATAATATTAACAAAGCATTATTAGATGATCATATATGATATCATATTTATGTATGTGGTTCTTGAATAATTTAATAAAAATGATTTAACTATTATAAAGGAGGTTAAATTACCCTAAACTAAGGAAAATTACTAGGTAATCGTCAATTTCACAATCACTTTATTATCTGAGGTTGTTTATACATAAACATCTACTGGGATGTTTTTTATCATCAACATCCGTGTTTCCTAAAAATGTATTTCAAAACATTTTTAATATTTCCTAGAATATGGTTTAATGTAATTTATACCCTTGTTTTAATTTTTATGAAATTTTTTAAAGTAATATTTCTGTCATTTTCGAAACAAGTTACTTTATGGCCTTTTCATCAAATTATGGTAAGAATATTTTTTAACATGTATGGCGGGTGCCGATATTTTCCACCACTATAAAAACTTAAAAGATTCCCTTATAAGATTATAATAATATTTTCATAATAAATGTTTTCCTTTATAATTATGTTACTTTTAAATTATTTCAAAATATAAAGAGATATTTCTCTCAAATTGTTTTGATTTCATCTATGTCAACATCCTTTGATGGATTTTACAGTTTTTTGAAGTTTATTTATTATGATACAATCTTATATATTTTATTGAAGGTTTAGTGATTTGATTGACTTTGTATGTGTTATTTTTATACCATTCATGGTTTATGGTTAAAGTATAAACAATTCATAGGACTGTTTTAATTAGAATTTTTATATTGTGTTTCATTTTTTTAATATGTCGAATGCATTGGACTTAGTAAATGATGGGTGGAGACCGTTATAGCTCCTTAATGAATGGGTAGGTCTCATTAGAAAAACTAGTGTCTTGGAATAAGGCCTTGAAAAAATCTTATTTGTAGTCTTGGAACAAGGCCTTGATTACGATGTTATGATGTATGTCATTATGCATTCCATTATTATGAAATTATCTATTGATATTACATGTGATTACTCAACTAGTAGAATATCCATGTGAATAAGTAAATAAAATTATTTTATATATATTTACAATATTTTTCTAAAGTTTAAGTTTAAGAGGATTTTGTTTTTGTCTAATACACTGCCTTAAATTTTTGTGCTTATTTATGATAGTTTCTGCTATATTGTAATCCTTACTAGTCATCTGATCTCACACCTTTCTTATGTATTCTTTTTCCTAGGATGTGAATAAGTATATTATGATTAACCTGCGTGGATAAGACAAAGGATATGATTGTGTTAAAAGGGTTCACAATGTTTTTTTATTTCATGATTTAATGTAAAACTTATGTATGTATTTAGTACTACCAATGATACTAAACTAATGATTCATTCAGGACATGATCTCTTATGATCAGGATAATGTTATGTAATATTGCACTGACTCTAGGTAACTTGGTTTGGGGCATTACACAATCAATGTAGTCATTTCATCCTATAGAAATACTTAAATGAAACCCAAAAACAAATTTATATTCTCATGTGAGAATTCTAGATGAGGGGGAAAGGGGATCTCCATCTCATAGAACATCACAGTATGATGAGTCTGCATGGAGCTTTAAATGTCCATCACTGAAGCCCAACATCTCGGGTGTCTATCTAAAGAATTCATGGGGAGGGTCCGCACATGTCCACTCCTCCACACCCCAATGGGTTTCAATATCCAAATGTTATAAAACCCAATCCCTTTTATGATAAGTATGTTTTCTTTCTATATATGATAAAACAAATAATGAAAACCTAGTCCCTAGTGAAATAAGGGAAAATCCTCTCCTTGGATGGAGGACTCGTACCCCAATTTGACATGGGAGATCTGAATCCATACCTCTATAATGATTCTAGAGGACCTATTACCTTATAAATCAAGGATTATCATCTCTATGGATATAGGAGTCATACACCAGAGTGATAAGAGTGTGGAAACTCTGCATCATTAAATTGATCACGGTGGACCCACTCCCTATTCTAACTAGGGAGTATAATCTCCATGGTTAGAGATCTCATTCCTGGGTGTGAAAAGGTAGTACTACCTCTTTATATTGGAAAATTGTATGGAGGACATACTCTCTAGTGTGTTGGTGGAGTAACACCTCTATATCTGAGTAGAGAATGGAGAAATCACACTCTTGTATGATAGTGGAGTACCACCTCATTATAAACACTCTAATGTTCCTTCTCTGTCACTCTTATTACTATGAATTGTATAAAATGAATCATGTTCATAATATATCTCATCATATTTCACAATCCACTTTGAATACTACCATTTGATTATACAAGTAAAACACACAATATAGGATACATATCAGGAAAAATATAATTCAAAACAGAGGATATGCGAGTGGCATAAGTTTAGGTAGGATGTACGTGGTGTGTATGAGGGCCACTTGATGTATGACCACACATGGTCTCCGGGCTATAACACTCCAAGAACACGTCATGGAATTCCATGTTGCAGTACATGGGAGATTGTTTTGTTACTTGGTGTGTCTTGTCCACCTTGGTCATGTATATTCTCTCATGTCCATATCTACGTAACTCAGACATTGTTCATGTACATAGCAGGGTATTTGGTTGTTCTTGAATGGCAGGCTCTACTCGTGTTCCATAGTTTGTGGATGTGTATTCATAGAGTACATGGAATGACTGACCACATGATGTTTTATCCATGTACCAGTTGTCACATTTATTGCTTTTATAGGTGGGGTCACATAGTGTATTATCTTGACCACACGACCTGTAATCTTTACCTTCAACAAAAAACTAGATATTGGGGCTAGGGAATACTCCTCATGTGTTCATCTCAATAATAGATCTATTGTGGGGATTTTTTTATCAAATTCAAATATCCAACATATGGATCCATGATGCACCGTTTTATCTATTGAATTCCTTATTCGACCACCTGAAATAGATATAAATCACATCTATCAGTCAACTTCATCCATACAATGGCCAAAAATAGGAATTATATACACATAGGAAACTCATAGCATGTCTAAAATGCCTCTTGTTCCACATCCAACTCCACCTGAGGTCCTAAATCCCAAAATCTATCCCTGCTACCCACAATCCATGATATTATATCATCCAAATAATAATTTAAAAATCATGTGTACATCTACTTCGAATCCAAGGGTCTGATCAGGCTCAAACCCAATGTAAAATGGCAAACCATGGACCTATAGCCCAACATCAATGAATGATAAGAGAAGTGAGGGAAAAGTCATAAGAAAAATTGTGAATAAATCATTTGATAAGTGTTCTTTTACATAAATTATAGAATAGCGATATTTAGGATGAGAAATATAGAGTAATCAAGAATAAATCCCTTAGAAAAATAAATTTTATAGAAATTTCCTTGATAAGGAATAAATTAATCACATATCAATGAATATAAGATAAAAACATGAATAATTTTTTAATAAAGGGAGGTTACCACAATTTTGAATCTTGTCCTCGATTGAAGAATGTTTTTTGATGAAAAACACATTCATAAGTGATGTGGAAGATTCGTTCTGTTATTATATATCGATTAAATTTGATACGATCATCGATCATTATCCAATCTAAATCTAAAAACAGTGGTTATCAGATCTCCTATTAGAAACTTCCATGGTTATGATATTAAATTTGAAAAAATTCTATCACAACATATTTATAGAAGATTAGATTTAGGTTATTTAAATTAAAAAAAACAAAGTAAACATTTATATTATTTTTAATGCATCCCCAAATGGATACCTTAGCAGAACATTCGACCTAAACCAACTTTATGATATGAATTTTTTAAACATAATGATCCATATTCAATCCTAGACTTATGGATTTTATATGGGACTCCATTTAATTGGTATTCCCTTTTCATTGACAAAAATGAACATGCATGAATAAATATATATTTTATATTTTAATAAAATTAATTCTAGGATAATCGTTCTTTAGAATCATGTTCCATCTTAGTGCATATCTCAAAAAAGACATAATATATTTTAAATACATACAATGATAAAAATAGTCTCTCTATTATTCCCGCCCAAAATTTTTATCATCCATATATTGATTAATATCGAAAGAGATGCGGATAATGTGTACACATATATCTCTCCCTCTTAGAGTATATATCCAACATGCTCCTTTGTTGCTACATAAAACAAATGAAGGGAATGGTAATCTATATTATGATAATCTCTTTATGATCCTTTATCACAAATATGTACTCCAAAATGGTTGAACCATTATCAATGTCTTGCTCCCACGATCAACAATGTGTGTTGGATCATGCACATATCTCTCTAACTCCAACATATGGAAGGAATGTTTCCCTCAGTCCCATGATGTGTGGTATAAAGCCTACAAACCCTATGAAATATCTCAAATAGACAGATTAACCTCAAAGATAGTTCCCTCCCCAAGAAAATCCTTGATATCCTCATTGTGGGAAGACTCTCAACAAAACATGTTCTCTATGATCAAACTCTAAAGACTAAAGCCTCAATCTTCAAAATATATCAACCTACTATAGAAATTCCTCATATGTTTGTAGATATCACAGATCTTTGTCATATCATACACCATATATATACCAAAAATAGATACATCCTCTATCTAAGTTCTGTATAATGTTGACCTATAGGGTCTCCCATACAAGGCCTCAATGTATTACATCTCTATAGTAGAGTGTTAAATATTATTTTATGAAAAATCTATCAATGGACTGTGATCCTCCCAGATCTAGTTGTATTATAACAATCAATCCATCAATATTTCAGGAAACACATGGATAATGTGCTCAGTCATCCAATATGTCTGGGTTGTAAAATTATACCCATCATCAACTGGGTTGTGAAAGCCTCTTTCCGGCCTCTACAGAACCATGAAATAAACTAAACATCACAGATGGATTTAATAATAAATGGAACCCCAAGGATTTGTCTTATCAACCACATGTAATACTACCCCATAATCCCCACTAAACACAACACCCTGATAGAAAGGCAGAGTTTTGACATGGTAAGTCATTCAACTGTCTTATATGTGTCATTATGGACACTTGTTGTCCATTGAAGCCCTATAAATATTCCCTAGATATTTTATCACTTATTATCTATTGGATATAAAGAGATTACAAATAAACATAACAAAACCTATTGCTCAGACTTCACCTACTAGAATATGAGACCATGAGAGACAAACTCAGCAATGCTCTGCATCATTCCAGGCAACCAAAATTTCAGTTTATGTTCTATATAAATCTTCCATACAAAAGTATATACATCCATATGAGTGGTCTGAAACTCCCACATCACCGCCTATTACATCATGACTGAAACTACTATCCTTACATTAAAAGGGTTTATATGAATCCCTCTAGAAAATCTTTCTGGTTATTCTGCTAAGAATATCAAGTCATGTAAGACCTTATTGTAGATGTCTCCCAACAGAGCCTCCCTAAAACCATAGATAAAGGGAGGAGTCAACACCATTGACTAAAGATATGTTTACCCCCAATCCTCTATGGGGTCAAAATAAAAGGAATCAAACTGCTTAGATTACTCCTCAACCAGACGAGAATGATAAATCTTGCTAATCTATTCTTTTCCCACTTATTCTTTCCCATGAGTATAAACTATCTCAAATACATAGTCCTATAGAAACACTAACTAGGAAAACTATCTTGGGATTAAATCTATTAGAATGAATACATATCTAATAATCTACCATTATTAATAGAAAACAATGTGATCTCCTATAACATAGTTCCTCTGATCCCTCATAGAAAATACTACTTCTGCCAAATCATGGTCATCAGTTGCATAGTTTTCTCAAGGAGTTTCAACAAACTGAAACCATATGAGATCATTTCCTACCTCTACATAAATACACAACTGATCCCAACTCTATAATTTTTTCAATTAATAATGCACTCCACGTCTTCCACCCATAGTCTCAAAATTGTACCACTCACTAGCCTCAATTTTATGTCATCATTGTCTTTCTGGAACTACACAATCCATGAAAATAGCTATTATATCCATGTTAGTGTGGTAAACAGTATTTAATTAAATTATAAGTCTTACACAAACCTCCTAGAGTAATCCTCAATGAAACTAAAACTCCTCACCTCCAGCATTCTCTTGGATGGCTCCTGGGAATGAATTGTATCAATCTTCACCAAGTACATTGTTATCTAACGATTTGAAGTTACATTCCCTAGAAAATGAATGTCATATATCCAAAACTAGCACATTGAGAGCTTGACATAAAGATATTTCTCCCTATTAATGTCCATTAATATCCTCAAGTTATATGAATGATCCTCATGTGATATAGAGAAAATGATTATCTCGTTAATAACGACAGCTTAAAATAAGTCCATGTATATATAAAAGATTCAATTCATAAAATCCATAAACACATTGCAAGAATTCCTAATATCAAAAGGATACAATGGGAACTCATATTTTCTATAGTGATATCAGAATTCATGTTTTTGAATAAAAACATCACAAACCCTAAATTGGTTGTGTCAAGTCTAGCAATATATCTTCTAGAACCATATCACACATTGAAACTGATCAAAGATATCGTAAATCCTCGAAAAGGATATTTTTTATTTAACATGGCCTTGTTCTAGTAAAAATAATGAACAAAAACCTAAAATTTCATTTACATATTTCTTAGTAACAAAACCAAATCTTCCTAGGGGGAGACTAGGTCTGATATAACCCATCACATAACAGTACTCCAACTACACCCGCATCCCTTTGAGTTTTCTAAGTTCAGTCCAATATACTGCAAAAGATATCATAATTCTGATTTAGTGAAAGTTGATGAAAAAATAAATATATAATCTTATAGGTAGTTGCGTAATGTGATCATGGAAGACATAAATTTAGAAAATCATGATTATAAGAGCCCAAATGCCTATTGAACCTATTGGGACAAAATCTAAAAAAAATTCTTGGGTGATGGGTGATATGTTACAGATTACTACTCAAATGACCCACTGGATCATCCATTATCTTTCTCCCCCATCATATACAGGAATATCATCCCACTACATTGAATGACTCCAACTCATCTATGGTAACCATTGGTCTTGGATGAGATCATGAAAATCCCCTACATATTGAATATGACTTTATATGGTTTCATTTTGTCTACCAATAGGTCCCAAAAGAAACACTCTTAACAAAGAAATACCTCACACTAATAATAGTTAAGAAATATCAAATAATAATTATCTGTAGAAACCCAAATCAAGAGATTCAAGGATACAATCTCAACTGGGAGCTCCAAATATATCACCAAGAGTAATAAGATGAAGGAATTTCATGAAGCAATGTATAATAATACTGAAGAGATAATTGATTAAAAAAATAATACCATTAATCATCTATAGAAAAACTGATTCACAATCATCAATGATTTGCAGTTTCTGACAACACCAATCGTTAGCACCCAGATCCATACATTGGACTCCTGGTTTTTTTTGTGGAATTATTTCATGACGATATCGAACACTAGCAGATCACCCACCAAGATACCCTAATTATCCTCTACAAAATCCATCCCCCTTGGGACTATCCTTTCTATGATATGCATAAGCATTTTCAATGCATTATTTGGGCCATGTATGCATATCAATTTTCTTTGTTCCCTACACACCATGTTTGGTCTGTAAATCATATTCCATGTGACCTCTATTATCACATTTATAGCATCACACCTCTATGGGATTACTTGTTCCTCTACAATTCACCTAATCCATATGACCAAACGCCCGAGTCTCAAAATGCATATTCCCCCTATGTCTCAAAGCCTATTTTCTACAAGACACTTTAGATGAATCTTCAATGACATTCCTTCTATTAGATTTAATTTCATATCATCCCTATGATTGGAAAATCTCTATCACCAAATCCCTCCCCAGCACTCTAGTATTTCTAGGAATGAAAATGGGTACCACACAAGCATATATGTATTATAATAGACCCTTTTAAAACATCTATGTCTAGATGTAACCTTATAAAATTTTGTTGAGTTATTATAGTGTTGTGTTAGTGAATCTAGAATCATACTTTGAAAATGAATTCCCTCCCAAGTGTAGCTGCAAAATCTCATGAATATGAACTAATCACAAGAACTACAAGAAGTACTCCCCCAAAAAAAATGTTGGAGGTTGAACCATGATAGGTAAATGTAATAATGTGTTTATTTGAATAGTATACACTGGTTCCTAGAAACCCATTGGAATGGTATATCTTACAGTGAAACCATTTGATCAATTAGATTCCATAAATGTATAATAACTGAAATCACCAACTCAATCCATTCGCTCACTACATGGGGATCTATCTCATCGCAAAACATCATATTTCTCTAGAATTATTCTTATAGAGTGTGATAAGTGTTCATTCATCCTAATCATGATATGTCAGTATAATTTGTGGCTCTAAAAAAGGGGTGATGCTACCTACACACTTGGTGGAATGTTCCTATTAGATGGTGCCCAAACTGATGCATCCTCAATCATCATATCAATATCCTGATCCAAGATTAGTAACCAATATGGTTTCCTTCATAGTCCTAACCTGAAAATTATTAATTATGTATTAGGGTCAAATGATAATATATATACATGTGTGTGTGTAGAGCTGAATTAAGGAGAATATTAAAATGAATCAATCTTATACGATTCATGTACCAAGGTTCCTTAAAATAATTTCTCAGTATGATGAATCGATAGGATGTTATTTTGGGTAATGGGTAATGGATATGATGGTCATCACACCAAACCTAGTTTCCTAATCCTAAAATCCACACTCAAGAAACACTGACATTTTTCCCCAAATTCCCATAAATACCTTATAATGGGGGTAAATGTAAACATTTTATTGAGGAGATACCACCTCTTATATGACTCAATCACAAAATGAACCAAAAGGTTCTTCCAAGCCATTAAAATTCCGTGATTAAAATACCACATGCCTGACTCCATAGGCCTAGGGTTGGCGACATGTTTTGACATGAATAACTCAAATTGGATACCTTTTCCTAACATACATTCACATACACACCAAACCATTTCCATAGTGAAGTGAAAATGAAAAATAATTGAAGAAAATGAAATATAAAATAAAACAATCATGTAATAATTTCCAATAAATAAAATAATATTACATCATAATCAAAAAAATTAGAATAAAAACTCATGTCCAACATGTAATGATGTCCCAACATGATAACAACCTGGATGGAAATAAATCTAAGAGAGCCTAAATCCTGATCTCTAATCCCCAACCATAGCATAATATCAAATTCCACCAAGTATCCCTATGATAATCCAATTAGACCATAGAACTACCCATCATCTACATAAGACATGACACTTGGACGAAAATCTTGTAAATGGGTGAGTATATACATATCCAATATGAAACCCTGAAAATAGAAGAAGTATCAATAAGAGACATGATAGAAGTAGTCATATCAATATAAAGTAAGAGAGAAATGAAACCCTATAATAATTATATATACTCATACATGAATAAAATATGAGGGAGAAAGGGTTCCTTCATCTCACTACCCATCACAGGATAGTGAGTCTTCATTTATAATCAATGGTGCATCATCGATTCCCACAATCTCACATGTTTTCCCGATGAATTCATGAGCATTGTCCACATCTCAACACCATTCCATAGCCTTATGGGGAATAATATAAAAAATATATTAAACACAAGACTTGTAATTATAGGAAATTATAATCTATTTATACGAACACAAAATATTAAGGACCCACCCCTTGGTGCGATAGGGGAGTAAAATATCCCTAGATAGAGGACACACACCCTAGTGTAACAAGAGAGTGTTTCCACTATATTCTTATAATTATTGTTGATGATATACTCCCTAGGGTTATATGGGAGTATATCCCCATAGATAAAGTACTCACACTCTTGTGTGGTTAGTGAGGTATTCCTCTATATCGTGACAATTACCATAGAGAACCCAAACAAGGGTACGATAGGGGAGTACTGCCTCCATAGATAGAGGACCTATGACATAATGAGACAAGGGGGTACCACATGGAAATCTATGAAAATATTATGGAGGAAGTTCAATCATGTGTGATATAAGAGTACAACCAATTTATCTAAGAAATGATTATGGAGGTCCCACACACTAGTGTGATAGGGGATCACCATCTCCATCTTTACTCATGGATGGTCCTTCTAGGTCACTATCATTGTCAAGAATCACCTAAATAAATTTATTTTCTAGAACAGGTTTCATTTCTTATTAATATCCCTTGTGAAGGATTTCATTTAATTACACTTGGAAAATGAACTCCGGATAGGCTACCTAGGGGACGAAATCCATGCCAAAATGATAGAAATGTCATAGTTAAATGTTTTAGGATAAATTTAATGAAATTTATGAGGGGTGACATGTGGTGTGACCTAACCTTTCCTCTTTTACACATCACTTATAAAACATCGCACGAATTCCCATGTATTAGAACACGTCATATAGTTCTATCACATGGTGTTTCTTGACTTCATAGGGCCTTCTTGTGCTATTATAGTTGTGTATGTGTACAATGTGCAGTGCCCATAAACTAGGTCATGTCTGGGTATAGGGTTGTGACCATATACCTCATGGTATGCTTGTTTACTCCCAGATTATAGATCTTGTTGGATCACACATAGTTTAGGGAATGTCCCAATTTCTTCCCATGTAGGGTCACATGAAATGTGGGTATATCCACATTTCATATGATCTATATCTTTCCAAAAACCATTGGCATTGTATCTAGTGAAGTACTGGAAATGTGTCCATTCATGTAATGGTCATGTAGTTTAGATATTTTTAGAATTACATATATATTATGAGGATCCCAAATCATCCATTTCCTCACCCAAAATCCTATATTTGACCACCCAAAATTAATATAAATCACCTCTATCAATCGATTAAATCCCTTTGGTGAATAGAAATTGGATCTATCCACCCATAGGAAACCCATAGCCCATCACACATACCTCTCTTTCTAATTTAATCTCCTACTAGAATTTTGGATCCATGAAATTATATTCGCTAGCCAGAATCCATTCCAATTTGTCTGTAGAACACTAATCAGGTCACTGTGTGAATATCCACTACAATACTAGGGTTCTGGTCACACTCAGACCTTCCCAACAATGTAAAAACATGTCATCATATCCCAATAGTAAGGGACCTTAATAAAAAAAATTGAAAAGGAATAATAATCATGTTTCATCAATCATTGTCAAATAATTTTTTGGTCGAATTCATAAATTGGGATAATCGTGTTGTGAAATTTGGAATAATATAAAATAAATTGAATAGGAAAACTAATTTGATACACATTAAAATGATATTAATTAAGATATTCACTGATCAAGGAATTGTAAATAATAAAATTCTCAATATTTTAATCAATGGAAGAATCAGTAAATGAAGAACCCCACCTCAATTATGGATTTTCCATTGGTTAATAACATGTTTACCTGGGATATGTAAGATCAACTTGGTTTACTATCCATAAATTCCCCTTGCTCTAATAAATAGTGGTATTCTAATATCAATCATCTAATAAAGGTCATCATATCTCTTTTTAAGAACCTCATAGGGAAATGAAACTATCCTTGGTAAAATTATATAATTAAATATTTATAGATAATTTGATTTTTGTCAATTAAATTAAAATAAATATATTACACATTTATTTTATTTTAAACTCAATTTTTAATAGTTGTGCCATCAGGGTTTCTATTGGCAACGATCATTAGGATACGCCTTTCTCAAACACTGCACTCTAGATTCTTATGATGTATCATATTTTTGATTCGTGACAACATTTGGAATATATTATATTTTCTTTGAAAACACTGCCCATCCGTGATATAAAATATATTTAATATTTTTATGAAATTAATTTTGGACACATTGGGCCTCAGAATCTCACATCATCTCACCTCCGAACACTTAAAATATTTTTAAATATAGTTCACTATATAAGAAAAAAATGATTATATACATATATCATATCATTATATAATGAAACTTATGTCATGAATATCATACATATATATATAAATATTAAATCATTCATTATAAACTACCTTGAAATGTTGTGATGGAATATGAATTACATAAATTTATGAATATTTAGTCTCTTATACACATGAATAATAGTTTTATTTCATACTTGATGAATGAGGAGATAGATATAGGGTATTACATTAATGTAATAATATATTGGTATAACGAATATAATAATTTTTTATTTTATCAAGTGTGTATAATGTTATAAAGAGGTCAAATAAGAAATAAAATTAAAATTTCCAGTTTAGAATAATACATATTCTTCAGAAAACCAATTTATTTTTGTTTCAAAATATTTTCAACTATGCTTTTCCAACCCAAAATAGTCCTCTAAAACATGGGTATGGATGTTAATATTGGTTTTTAGTAGGGATTTCTTTATCCAAAAGAGTCATTATGTGTGGGTAGAAGAGGATAGGGGTTTCTTTTTATATGTGTGGGTAGGGTGCTATTGGAAATATATGAAATATTATAATACAAACTGTGTCTAAATCATAACACAATTGTTCCAAAATGATATTTATTGTAATATACAATGTTTATATTCTTATTATTTTCATTTAATAAGTTTTTAATTGGTTCATATTTCATTTTAGAAATAGTAATGTTTATTTCTACTTTATGAAAAATCTTTAAACCCTAACTGTAGTAATGAATTTTCTAATATAAAAGTGTCATAAATATATATAATTTAACAATTGGATAATAAAATTGAAGGGATAAATTGTTGACCAATTTCCCATCCAACATCCCCCCTTTAACAATTATTATTATATATTTAATTAATGTAATAATATCTATTTAATATAAAATAAAATTAATGTCATTTTAAGAACTATTCACCTAATTTGACATAGAAAAGTACATGAAATTAACTGAATTTAAATATTTAATATAAATAGTAAATTATTATTAAATTAAAAATTTATGTAACACCATAATTCATCAACAAAATATAAATTTTAGTGTTTTTTAAATTCATTTACATTAATTTTGTTCTACTTTCAGATGAACTATGATGGAAATGTATAAGAATTTAACATAATTATTTCATCAAAAAAATAAATAAAAAATAGATTCCAATCAAAAAATGATATCATTATTCTCACAATAATCATTAATATTCCTTCGTAAATTACATATAAACATATCTAATCTTTTAACCGAAATAAAAACCCAAGTTTATGAAATTCTGTTTTTATCATTTCCAAATATATTATATAAGTTATTCTGAATGAAAATTGGTATAAAATAGGAAAAATATTATTTTTGGAGAATTATTATCAATAACCACTCATACAGTATATTAATGTAATTTTAAAGTTTCATTTTTAGTCCTTATCATATAATTTTTAACCTAAATTACCATATATACACTTAATATGGTGACAAATATTTACTATACTTACTGTTCATTATGGCCAATAATTGAGAAATTATTTTAAAATTATGAACATAATTATTCAAAATATAGGATTAATTTTTCTTCACATAAGTGGACAAAATTATTTTGAATGTAAACCCACAATATGGAATAAGAAATATTTTTTCATAAAAATGACTTATTAGGTATATAAAATCCTTTATACCAAATTCAAGTATATTTATTATTTAAATAACATTTATTTTATTATGTTTAATAGAAATTACCTCATTAAATTTTAAATATAATTCATAATAAAATAGGACCAAATAAATATAGGAAAATAAAATACAGTTTCCATAAAAAATTATTATTTTATAATATTCATTATAGATTACAAATTATCAAAGATATACTGAGAAATCCATCATAAGATAATTTTGACATATGAAATTAAAAATTATGTTAATTTTTTCAAATTAAAATACATTTATATTAAAATAAATATTCAAATAATACCATATAACGTATTAAAACCATATTTAGTTAGAAATAATACCTTTTCAATTTTATTAAATTTTTTATAATATTCCTAAAATATATATAACACTAAAAACATTAATTAATTAAAATTAATTAGACAAGAAAATTATTTATATTAACCTTACCTAGGTTTTTATATTCCTCATTTGTTTTTTAGTATATGTTCATAATTTTATCTTACGTGTGATTTAAAGGCATTATAAAATTTTCTAAATTCAATTCCATTGAGTGGGAGATAAAATGGAAGGACATGAATGGGAAAAAGTATATTTAGATAATACCAATTTCTATTAACCACATAATAATAATAGATTACAAAACATCCTTCAGAGAATATGAAGGGATTTTTAAAAGTGGAAATGATAAATATGAAGGTCATCAAGAATAAAATATAACTAGTATTAAAAATATGAGATTGTTAGTGTAATATAAAAATATGGACATGTACGAATGAAGTATTTTCTAAATAACTATATAGAGTGATAGAGAACATTGAGCTGAAAATATTTAATTATCATGATAATGTAATTGAATAAAAAGTCATAAATATATAATGTGTGAATGATAACATCGATTCATCATTGATATATGTAATAAGATTATTTTCTTATTTGAGATAATTTTCCTAGATTTTGGAAATACCATTACCAAAGAGATTAAAAACACAATGAAATATACTGACATGAAAAATATAATTTCATATTTTAATTAATTTGCACGAAAATCTAATATTTTTCTCCAACTAATGAGTGTTGAAGATATATTTTTCTCATCTGAAGCAATAAAATAAACTCATAAAAGATGTCATAATTTAAAAAATGAAAAGAATTTATTCCTCTTCTCTTTATATGTTACCAAAAACTAAAATAAATAAAAAAAGATAGTATAATATCCAAAATATTTGACCTTTAATATGTTAAAATAATACATTTATCTCTTAAATTTAAATAATAAAAACAAATGGTCAACCTAGATCATTCATTTAATAAATTTATATTCATCCCAAATTACTATAATAACGACAACATTAAAAACTATTTTAATATCCAAGGATACATAATACCCTTCAGCATATATCCCCAAAAATATTATAGCATTATTACCATATAATCTTCAACATAAACCACATGATACACAAAAGGGTTACATGTACCATAACAAAATAAAACCACACTCAAAATATGAGTAATCACTTTAAAATATCATTACAGTAGACCTCAAGAATGTAAACAATCCCTTTAATATTATAATCATTCATAAATATATTAACCCTTGATTATATCCATGCTCTTATGTTATCCTCACAATAATAAAATATAAACTATATTTTTCTCTAAACCCTTCTACGATACTAACCACAATCACCCCAAAACATGCACTCTCGAATTTGGTTTTTTAACAATATTTTTTAATATTATGACTTCATACTAATTAATGTTACCCAATTTTAATATAAAACCTAAAACATGAATGCAAAATATATGATCATTTACATACCCAAATACCTTTTATGTTCATAATTTTAGATAATTATTAAGAAAACATTCAGAAAAAGTATGATCCCTAAAAAATTTGATCAAAATATAATAGTCATATTCCAATACGATTTTGAGTCAAAATGTGTTTCAACTTTTCAATCAACCATTTTTTTGGGAAGTCACAAATCACAAAAATAATAATCACATATATTTTTTATCATGTATGTTGTTTCACAATTGTAATCCCTCATATTGTTTTTCCTATGTGATGTATTCTTGTCAAAATCATGTTACACAACTAGATATATTTTCATGTATCGTAATCACATGTATCAGAAAAAGGTCATGCATCACAATCACCTGTATTGTGACCTATTCATGCATTATAACAACATGAAATGTAAACACATGTATAGTAACCACATGTATCATAACTAGGCCATGTATTGTAACCGATTATGTATTGTAACCAGGTTATGTATTGTAACTAGGTCATGTAACGTAACCAGGTCATTCATCATAACCACATGCATCGTATCCATGTGCATCGTAACTAGATTAAGTATCATATCTTTATCATGCATCATAACCAAGTGATGTATCATACTCTTATTAGGCATTGTATTCAAGAATTGTAACCAGTTTAAATGTTGTGCATAGTATCCATGTTATGAATCATAACCATGTTATAAATTATAATCACTATATGCATTTTTATCACGATAAGCCTAGTGAACAAGTGATGTATTGTACTCTTCAAATGCATTACACACTTATCATAACTTCAATACCGATTCTTTTTTCTCAAACTCATTTTTCCTACCTTTACACTTATTATTTTATAACCTAAATCTTTGTCAATGAGTTAGTTGTTTACGAATCAAAACGATGTTGTGAATTATGTTTTATTTTACCATGGTAATTCTAGGTGTCCATGTCCCTTTGAGTTTTTATAAGTAATATGACAGTTGGAGAAGATAAGATCATTGGAACTTGAGGCCTATAAATTGGTGGTCAATCGAACCAGAGTACATAACTTTTTCTTCAATCATGTTCTAGAGAGAGAATTTGTGACTTCTCTCTTGCATCGTATGAAAGCCTTGAAGATACAAGAAGTGAACGGATTATTCTAAGTTAATATATTATGATAAGTTAGTTGTTTGTTATTTGTGCAATAGATCATTACGATAACGATCAAGGGCTTTGGGGAATAGGAAACCTGCTTAATCATGGCCTTCTGGGGATATGAGAAATTCATCAAATCGAGGGATTACCATGGTGGTGGTACTATAGGCCTTTTATTCGAGGTGAAAGGATACCCTACTCTTTGGTATAAAATAATTATAATACCTTTACTTTCCATTGAAATTTTTAATAGAATGGAAATTGTATTGTTTACTCTTTCTATAAATATTCATTTCTATTTGAATTGTTTTAATTACGATTCATTCATTAAATTTTCTTTTAATAGATTCTGTACAATGTATGGTAGATTTATTTACTTTTGTATTACTCAGATCATTGTATTCAATTGGAATACAGCTGTTTTTTTATTACATATAGTATTACAACATAGATTATCAATTAGATCTAAATCCTATATGGTCAATTGTATTTATTGTGAATTGTATTATTTTAAGATCTCTTAAAATAGGTTATTTATTATGTGTTTTAATATAATGTTTTTCTAAACCTACAATTCACCCCCTCCTATGCTCTTGTATTATACCATTTAATATACTTATAAATCTGTATGATGATACAACATAATATAATTACATAAAGTTACAGTCATAGATAGAAAAAACATATAACCATACTTGAAAACCCTGTGAGAATAAAACATAATAACGGTTAACTCAAATTATCAGTAATGGTAAACATAAGAATTGAATGTTGTATTACATTAGTGTCGATAAGATGAGAAAACGGTATGATTGTATGATAAAAATAATTAATCTAAACATAAGAGAATTCAAAACAATAAAAATATAGTTTTTAAATCCTGAACCATTGGTTATATATTTTATATTTGAAAAATAACATATAGGTAAAAAGTAATGAGCCTTGTGAATATAGTCCATGACTAACGGATCCATTAAAATTCGATTAAAGGATAAAAAACATATTACATCTAAAAATCATCTTCATATCACTCTTACAATAACTTTTACAAATAGAATAACCTACCTTATAAGTACGAATAATCTCTTAGGATAATCCTATAACTAGTTAACTAAATCCCTTTACCCAATGAATTTGAGAGGTATATTTAGAACAACCACCATTATGAGCTATATGAACCTCATCAATCAGTATAAATATTTTCCAAGAACCATAATAGTGTCATAACACATTCTTTATTAAAATTTGAAGGAATCATAAACTCTATACCACATTCATAACATTTAAATCAAAATCCCCTTGAAAAAAAACATCAATTGAAATATTTAATTTTATGAACATAAAGAGATTCATGATAAAAAATTTAAAAGTTATAGTATATCGACCATATAAATTTAAATAGTATGAAAACATAAGCATATGTCCTAAATATAAAAACAATTGAGATTAATTACCCTTACAAGATCATATTATAGAATAAAGAATTAGTCAATGAGATAATTATTTTTAATAAATGATAATTCATAAAATTTAAAAAACAAATTAAATTAATAAAAATTTATTTCATTCATATTCATGAAAAATCATATTCAATGAAAATGTGATATAACCCAATGGATGGAAATTTACGTAAGAAGCCCATTATTGGTATTGAAACATTTGAATCATAGACCATGAATGTTGTAACAAGAAAATTATCATAAAAACCATTAAATTTGAATTTCCTATGACATTTTATTTGAAATGGCTGTATATAAACTATATAAATGAAATTATGTGTATAATAATAAATTATTTGTCAAAGAAAAGAAATTGAGAAGAAATACCTTACATCGAGTAGAGACATCAAATGTATATACATTAAATCCTCTATAACAAACATGTATAATTTATTTAAATGTTTTATAACCTTTTAAATCTAAAATAAATTTTCATCATTCTATTTTTTTCATTGAAATATTTAATTACATAATCATTTTTGTCCATGTCACGTGTTTTGATGATGTTTGGTTATTTATTTCCGAATAAAAAATGTATGTTGAACGTTCTTATAGAGTACACTATTAAAAAAATAAAAATTAATAATGACATAATTAATATTTTCATTCATTAAATATACTTTTAAAATTAACTAATAAGGATTACTATGAAAAAATATTTACATTACAATCATTGAGATGGTATATCATACGTACACATGAGTAATGATTCCATATATCAAATAACATTAAAAAAATGGTATGTGATATTTTATCATTTTATATTTATAATTATATCATAAATAATTTTTTATCTATTAATAAACATTTTATATGGAATTCATGCGATGTGGTGATGAAAAATGAATCGCATCACTTCGTGGAGGGGGTAATCCACCCATACGCAAGACTGATGTTATCATTTTTCAAATGATATAAAGGTGATAAAATAGATTATAAATTATATTTAATGAAATATATTTATTTCATTAATAGTATATATTAATTAAATGCATAATTATAACATTTTATGAGATGCAGTGATGGAAAAATGACATATATCTCTAAGGTGGTAGTCCACTATATAAACGAATGACAGTTTTATTCCCTATTAAATGAATGTAGATATGGAAATAAGTTATTAAATAACCATTATATAATATAATTTTATTTATGATAATATTTTTGTAATATTTTCATTGTTTAAATGTATTTTATTGATGAATAATAAGAAATAATATTAAAAATGATAGTTAAGAATAGTGCATCTTCATCAAGAAACCACCCTATATTTATAACCAAATCCATCCTAGGTTAGATTTATGTTCAAAACATGAACTCTAGTATTTGGTTAAAGTAATTGGACGGTTTGTTTGAAACTATTTTCGAAAAAAGTGACTCTATGTGAATATAGTAGGGAATAGATTGTGTCCTATTATAAGTGAGGGGAGTGGAACTTTTGGAAATACCTAAAATATTATGATGTAATATGTGTCTAGCTCATTTAAAATGAGTAAAATATTATATTTATTCAATGATATGAAATATAATTTATTAATATAAAAATCCAAACTAATTTTTACTTGTTTTGATATCATGTTTTACATTATCTTTTTTATTATCCCTCCCGAAAACTACTTTTGAAGTTAACCAATGTAATGAATTCTTCCATATAAATGGATTACGAATATACTTATATGTTTCAAATTATAAAATAAATGAAAAATAGATGAAATTACAATCCATTTATGATCTTAATTTTATAATTCCTTTATCATTATGATTTGGTTAAAAAATTATATTAATATATTGAACAAAAAATATTGTTAGTTTCATTTTAAAAAATATTTACATAATTTGACATTGAAAGAATCATGAAATTAATGGAATTAGTATATAATTAAATTCACCATTATTAATACATTATTCTTTACTATAAAATTTGTATTACATCATATTTATTCTAAATAATATTAGATTTGATGTTTTTTTGAATTTGATTATTTAATTTTCTATTAAATGTAGAAAAACTACAATGGAGTTCTGTATGAATTTTATGTTATTATGTCATCAATATAAAATAAAAAAATCCCATAAAAAATTATTTCATTAAATTAAAAATAAAAATTATTATTTTTAAATTGATCAAATTTATCACTATGAAGACACATTATTGAAATTTATAATACAAAAGGGTGATATCTAGTATTTTAATTTACTTAAAATAAAATAGCATTCATTTTCAAAGAAAAATAGTATAAAATTTCCATAAAAATGAATAAATAAGTTAATTTTTGAACTCCACTCATTGAAGTTATCAATTTAATGTGTTATAATTATTTTTAGTCTTTATCTTAATTAATTTTAACCATAATTACAAAATTTACTATGACAACCCTGCTTTTATTACAAACTTAAACATGATTTATTACATAAAACATCACTTGATACAACAAAGAAGATAGAGAGGTTTAGTGTATTTGGGTCTTAGAGTCATTACATAAAAACTTCAAACATCAAATACTACATCTTTATTGAAAACATCCTTTACTTGACCACTAAATTCCCTTGTACTTATCATTGCATGGGATAACCTGAGGACATGCATAAGAAAAGGGTGAGCTACAATGCCCAGTAAGGGAATACACATGGAATAACATGAGGGGTAAAATACATGAAAGAAAATAGGCATATCAATAGAGCACAAGAAAAATATGAACATAAAGGCATGATAAAGCATGATAATCATAACATGGAAATGTGGCAACAACACTTCACATAGAATTAGCATGAGCCAAGGCTCATTGCACAAGGAGCATGAGTAAATCCTCATTGCACATGAATCATGAGTAAACCCTCATTGCACTTGAATTATCATGAGTCAACACTCATTGCACATGACGTATCATGATACTATACTTTACACAATGCATTGGAGCGCTATAAGGGTGCACCCTTCTTAAACATTTCATTTCATGCATAAGTGTGACACATGGATCATAAAAAATGGATTAATAAAACATAATCATTTATTCCATGATAAAGGAATGTGGAATTAATACATGAAACATTATAATAAATAAATAAATGTGCATAAAGGTGAATACCCTTGATGGAGAAATGGGCATGGTATTCACTACACAATAACATTGGCTTAGAAAATCTGTGCGATTTCGGCAGCGTAACGGTGTGACATAAGAATTCATAAAAATGGTTGATGATAGAGAAAGAGTTTCCTCGTCATATTTACATATAATGGATAGTAAGGAGTTCATATAGATACATTTCCTAACGATTGTAATGGAATTTAGATTCATGATACAAAATTATTGCTTGAATGTAAAAGAAGAGAGAGAAGTTCCTTTCGGAATTTTGGCATAGTAACAGGTGTATATGGGAGGCATTTAATGAGAGAGAACGGGGTCTCTCATCATTAAAACAATAATAAGGAAGTATGGGTGAGGTGAGAAACCATACCCCAACATTCATTATTGAAATTAAAAGGGTAATACAACTTAAAGAAAATTAAAAAAAATGAGAAAGGAAGAAGAACCCTTACTTAGAAGTGTGCTTCCAAAGGTTAGAGAGAGTCTTCTGAGAGGCTTCTTGGGAGCTTGGGGGAACTTGGGAGGATTCTAGAGAGATTATGGCAGAGGTTTGATTAACTCCAAAGGATTTGAGTGAGGAGGAAGTGGGATCTTGGGTGGGTTTATATAGGAAGTTGAGCGAAATCTTTATTATTTTGTTTGGGACCCCTTATATTAAATTAATCCAAACCACAAACCATCCCATGGTTTTTGCCCTTGGTTTTTGGAAAAGGGAAGAGGAAAGAAATATTTTATAAGGCCAAAGTCCGAACTACTTAAAATAATAAGGTTGCTTATGTGGAGGTGAGTCACACTCCCATGGAAATTAATTTGAAAAGACAAGGTGTTTAATAAGTCTTTAGGGGACCATTAATGATTTGAAAAGTAAGTCAAACAAACCCAAAATCACATTATTTTAATGGTAAAACATATATTGGTCGAACATAAAAATTATTTTAATTTATTACATCACTACGAGGTCATTATGAAGTCATAAAACACATTATATATTTAAACGGTATTTAATTTTTACCCATAAATTTGACTGTCTCAGAAAATTATGAAAAATTCACTGTTGGATAATTTCGACGTCCTGATTCCAGAAATAATAGTTATTTTATTTAAATAATTTTCTAAATATGCAAATTTTCAATTTTAAAATAAAAACCTACATTTATCTAAAATTCACAGGTTTTGACAGAAATGGCTTTCAAACCTTAAAAAAATTATAATTGCATTCATAAAATTATAAGATCATTTAAAATTAATAAAAATTATTTTTATAATAATAATAATATTTTATTAAAATATTATTTAATTCAAAAATCCCTTAATTTTATAAAATTGATTTCTTAATTGAATAATAATTAAAAACACTATTTGTACTTTAAAAACTATTTACAATGTATCAAAAATGACAAGGAGGTATAATCATTATTATATATAAAAATAATATACATGAACATAGTACTAGAAATTTGTTACATAACCCCTTAAAACAGCCACATAAGACCTAATGGTAAGGTGTGCGATGGTGACAGACTCTTGGGGTGGCTCAGATAACATCGCTCGAGTGGTAATTTCTATCAACTTCCACTTCTCCCAGAGATGGTCCCATTCGAGCATGACATGATGAAGCTCAGCTTGGGCTTGGTCAAGAGCGAAGCCCAAGGATGCCACCTCTTTTCCGATCTCCGAAAAATGGGCTTCGTATGGGGAAATTCTACTGGATGTGGCCATCAATTCCTTTGTCTGAGTAAATTTGAATTTATTAATGCCCTATATTTATACTAATCATGTGATCACTGTTCAATGGCTATATTAGCAACGATCAATATTCTTATCATAAAACCATAGAAGTTGAAATTTTATATAAACATAAAGAGACATTTAATTAGATCAAGAGGGATTTCAATGAAACATTGGGTCATTACAATATTTCCCCCTTAAGAAGTTTTCCCCTCGAAAATTTCCTTTTCCCACATTAAAACACGTGTGGGTGACTCAGCTTCATCATTTCCTCTGATTCCCAAGTCGCTTCTTCAAACTTGTGGTTTCTCCACAACACTTTGATGAGGGAATTGTCTTATTTTGTAGAACTTTTTCTCTATAATCTAAGATCTTCCCTGGTTGCTCCTCATAAGAAATATCATCTTCCAATTGTACCACCTCAGAAGAGAGTACATGTGAAGGGTCCGATATGTACTTACTTAAGAGGGATACATGAAATACATCATGTACTTTGGCCATTGTAGGTGGAAGTTCTAGTCGATAGGCCAAAACTCGAACATGATCAAGAATCTCGAAGGGTCCGATGTTCCTCAGACTTAACTTCCCTTTCTTTCCAAACCGCGTGAACTTTTTCCACGAAGATATGTGTAGAAACAACATGTCTCTGAATTTCAAGTCATGTTCTCGTTGACGATTATTTGTATAACTATTCTGTCGACTCTGGGCTGCCTTAATATGCTGCTGAATGGTTTTCACATTCTCCACCATTTCCTCGACCATTTCTGGTCAAAGCAACTTATGTTCACCAACCTCATCCCAACATGTTGGTGTTCTGCACCTTTTCCCATATAGGGATTCATATGGTGCCATTATGTTGCTTGAGTGGAAACTATTGTTATAAGAGAACTAAACCTAAGGAAGATGCTGATCCCATCCCCCTTTAAAGTCCATTGAGCATGCTCTCAACATGTCCTCAAGTGTTTGGATAGTCCGCTCGAATTAGCCATCTGTTTGAGGATGATAGCCTGTAATGAAGTTCAGTTCAGTATTCAGAGCATGGTGAAGACTCTTCCAAAACATAGAGGTCAATCATGGATCTCGGTCAGACATAATAGATAGTGGGACTCCATGCAGCCTTACCACTTCCCTGATATATATCGGTACCAGTTGATCCAAAGTGAAATCCTCCCGAATAGCAATGAAGGGTGCAATCTTTGTAAGATGATCCACGACAACCCAGATTGCATTGTTGCCTTTAGATGTCCTTAGAAGTCCGGTGACAAAGTCCATGGTGATGTTCTCCCATTTCCATTCTGGTATGGGCAATGGTTTCATCATCCCCATAGACTTCTGCCTCTCTGCCTTCACTTGCTGACACACCAGGTACTTTGATGTATATTATGTGATATCCTTCTTCATATTATCCCAGCAAAAGTTTTCTCGGAGATCTCGATATATCTTTGTGCTCCCTAGGTGAATAGAGAAATTCGAACTATGTGTGTCATCCAAAAGATCCTTCTTTAGCTCCAGACTTGATGGAAAACATAGTCTTTTCCCAAACTGCACAATTCCTTCTTCATTAACATTACACTCTGAGGATTTCCCCTTTTTGATAGATTCCCCTTTTTCTTGAATTCCCCCATCATCCATTTGAGCATCCTTTAACCTTTCCAAAAGAGACAGTTGAGCAATCATTTGTGAAAGGATTGATGATGTTCCCTTCTCTATGATTCCCATTTCCATTTTCATCAAGTCTAAGAAGATTGGATCCTTCTCAATTCTCATCATTGATAGAATCTCTAGATCCTTTCTACTTAGGGCATCTGCTACTTTGTTCGCTTTCCCAGGGTGGTAATGTATTAAACAATCATAATCCTTGAGGAGATCTATCCATCTTCTCTGGTGCATATTAATCTCTTTCTGTGTGAATATATATTTAATACTCTTGTGGTCAGTATATATCTCACATTTCTCTCCATAAAGATAATGCTGCCAGATTTTCAAGGTAAAGATCACAGCCACGAACTCCAGATCATGCATTGGATAGTTTTGCTCATGGATTTTAAACTACCTTGAGGCAAAGGATATCACTTTATCATTCTGCATCAGCACACAGCCTAAGAAATTCTTCTAAGCATCACTGAATAACACAAATGTTTCCCCACTTGTGGGTAAAGTGAGCACGAGAGTAGTGATAAGCCTCCTTTTCAACTCTTTGAAGCTTTCTTTGTATTCATCACTCCAAGAAAACTTTACTACCTTTCGAGTTAGCTTGGTAAGAGGGTTGGATAATCATGAGAAATTTCTCACAAATCGTCGATAATATCCAGCTAACCCCAAGAAGCTATGGATATCTGTTACTGACATTGGCCTCTGCCATTCCTCAATTTTATCTATTTTGGAGGGATCCACAGATATCCCATTGCTTGTGATGATATGTCCCAAGAGTGAGACGTCCTTCAACCAGAACTCACACTTTCTATACTTTGCATAGAGCTTCTCCTTGCGCGAAGTCTCTAGTACAGTTCTTAAATGCTCCTCATGACCCTCCGTTGTTTTTGAGTATATTAGAATGTCATCTATAAAGACTTCCACAAATTATTCAAGGTAATATCTAAAGACTCTATTCATCATGTCCATGAAGATTTCTGGAGCATTAGTGAGTCCAAAAGGCATTACTATGAATTCATAGTGCCCGTATCTTGTGCGAAAAGCAGTCTTGGGGATATCTTCCTTCTTCACCCTTACTTGATAATATCCCGACTGCAAGTCCACCTTGGAGAAGTATTGTGCTCCACGCAGCTGATCAAACAAGTCATCAATTCGTGGGAGAGGATACTTGTTCTTTATCATGATTTTGTTAAGTTTACGATAATCGATGAAAAGCCACATTGACCCATTCTTCTTCTTGACGAAGAGGACTGGTGCACCCCATGGTGAAGCACTTGGGTGTATAAACCCTTTATCCAGATTCTCCTGTAGTTGTTTCTTCAGCTCTTCAAGCTCTAAAACATCCATTATATATGGAGTCTTGGATATTGGTAGTTCCCCAGGTATAAGTTCAATTGAGAACTCAACATCTCTTCTTGGAGGAAGACCAGGTAGTTCCTCAGGAAACACTTCCGCGAATTCCCTCACAATAGGCATTTCTTCAAGGATGGTTTCTTCTTTGGACTCAATCATCTGATCCAGATACACGTGCTCATAGGGCAGTAATATCCATGCTTGAGATGATGGAGCTAAAGGATATTCATCTTTTTCCTGACACTTGTAAAGAATCGGGGGTTGATTCTCCATATGGAGTGTGATTTCTCTCTCCCTACAATTTATGTTGGATCTATATAAGGAAAGACAATCAATGCCAATAATTGCATCAAATTCCACCATAGGGAGTATGACAAGGTTCTCCACGAAATTCAATCCACAGATTATAACAGGGGAGGACTTATACTCATGGGATGCAATGATTTCCCCATTTGTCGTACTCACCGACATCTTAACTTCCATGATTTGTGGTTGTGTTGGGATTATTCTACTAAACTTTCGAGATATAAAATAATGTGTATAACCTAAATCAAAAAGTACATTCACTATTCTTGACTGAATAACTAGCGTACTTATCACAACTTCGTTGTCGGGGTTCACTTCGGCAGAAGTGATGGCAAAACCTCTTCCTTGTTGTCTTAGAGGTTGTTGGTTGCCTCTGAAAACCCTTGGATTAGGGCACTAATTTCCAAAATGACCTGGTTATTCCCATTTTTAGCATTGAACAACACGTTGAGGTTCGAATGGAGCATTCCTCTCTTCTATCACAGCCGCGGGTCTTTCTTGCCGACAGTTAATAGCTAGGTTCCCTTCCCTTCCACACCTGAAGCATTTCCTCATCCCCTTAAGGCAATTTCCAGGGTTCTTATTTCCGCACTTTTGGAAAGTGGGGTGCTAGATCTTCATAGCACCATTGGATTTATCCATCGGACTGCCAGCATTGAATTCCACCTTACGCTTCTTGTCCCCATGATACACCTGTGATTCCTCGATCTCCATTTCGACCTTGAGGGCACATCGGAAAATTTCCTCATAGCTGTCGAAGTCACGGATCACTAATGCTTTCCACATGCTAGGCTTCAGCCCACCAAAGAAGCGGTCAACATTGCATTCGGGGGTAATGACAAAGCCGAAAGCGTAACGTGCAAGCCTTGTGAAGTTTTCCTCATATGCTCCAACAGATTCTTCATCTTTTTTTCTTTAGGGAAAGGAAGTCCCTTTCCATCTTAAGATGGTAGGGGCGCGGAAAATATTTATCGAAAAACATCTTCTGTAAATTCTTCCATTCCAATGCCTCAATATCTTCCTCAGGCTTCGTATTTTTGATCAACTTCCACCATTGATCAGCTTCACCCTCCATACGATAAGCCTCCAGGATAACCTTCCCTTGTTGAGAACATTGATGGATGGAGAAATGGATTTGATCCATTGTTCAACGATTGTTGGATCGGATAATCCACTAAAAGTAGGAAGACTTTGTCTCATGAAGCTCTCGATAGCGACTTGTTTTTTCTTAGGGGGGGTTGAACATTCCTATTGACCCGTGTTTCAATTCAAAACATGAGTTAGCTGAGAGAGAAGCGTGACAAAGTTCGTGATTCCCACTCCCATTGGAGTGGGCATCGCATTAGTACAATCATCACACTGATCTTCACAACGGTTGTTAGCCTGAGTCCTCCTATTACCGGCCATTGGCTGGAATAAAAGGAAAGTTGGGGGTAACACATAAAGGGTAATCCAAAGACAAAAGTTGATGACTTATAAATAAACTTTTATTTCATTAACTCATGAGTCTATAGGCTTCAATCTAGGATTTTCATGATCTACTTTATAAAATATATTCTTAGGGGAATTTTTTTAATTCCCTTAATAAGGGTTCATACTAAGCTTGTGAATTTACCAAAGCATATCCCCCAGGAGTGTCGTAACCAAGAGTGCAGCAAGGCCTGTCGTCGTGCACCAGTTCCCGTTTGAGTCTAGCTCAAAGCGGTGTTTTTGGGTTTTACCCCTAGGATAAATCTGTGCCAGAGCCGCCTCTACCTGCTCGTATCCAGACAGGGATGTATTTGCTTGATAAACAACTTACTCAATACTTACAAAAACTTAGGGATGTTTTTATTATACTTAGTCTTGTGTCTAAGGTTTTACTAGGGTTTCCTAATCCTAAAAATAACTAAACCTATCCTCTAATACCAAATATTACAACCCTTCTTTTATTACAAACATAAACATGATTTATTACGTAAAACTTCACTTGATACAACAAATAAGATCGAGTGGTTTAGTGTCTTTGGGGATTAGTATCATTACATAAAAACTTAAAACCTGAAATACAACATCTTTATTGAAAACTTCCTTTACATGACCACTACATTCCCTCATACTTAGTATTGCATGGGATAACCTGAGAACATGCATAAGAAAAGGGTGAGCTACAAAGCCCAGTAAGGGAATAAACATGGAATAACATGAGGAGTAAAATACATGTTAGACAATAGGAAAATCAATATAGCATAAGAGAAATATGAACATAAAGGCATCATAAATCATGATAATCATAACATGGAAATGTGGCAACAATGCTTAACAAAGAATTAGCATGAGCCAAGGATCATTGCCCATGGAGCATGAGTAAATCCTCATTGCACATGAAGCACGATTAAACCCTCATGGAATTTGAATTAGCATGATTCAACACTCATTCCACATGATGGATCATGATAATATACTTTACCCAATGCATTGGAGCGCTATAAGGGTGCACCCTTCTTAAACATTTCATTTCATGCATAAGTGTGCCCCATGGATAATAAAACATGGATTCATAAAACATAATCATTTAATCCAAGATAAAGGAATGTGGAATTCATACATGAAACTTTATAATCAATAATTAAATGTTCATAAAGGTGAATACCCTTGATGGAGAAATGGGAATGGTATTCACTACACAATGACATTGACTTAGAAAATCGGTGCGATTTCGGCAGCGTAACGTCGTGACATAAGAATTCATAAAAATGGTTGTTGAGAGAGAAAGTGGTTCCTCATCATATTTAAATTTAATGGAAAGTAAGGAGGACATATAGATACATTTCCCAACAATTTTAATGGAATTTAGATTTATGGTACATAATTATTGCTTGAATGTAAAAGAAGAGAGAGATGTTCCTTTCAGAATTTCGGCATAGTAACAGGTGTATATGGGAGGCATTTAATGAGAGATAAATGGGTCTCCAATCATTCAAAAAATAATAGGGAAGTATGGTGGAGGTTCCAAATCATACCCCAACATTCATAATTGAAATTAAAAGGGCAATACAACTTAATGAATATTGACAAAAATGAGAAAGGAAGAGGAACCCTTACTTGGAAGTGTGCTTCCAAATGCTTGAGAGACGCTTGTGAGAGGCTTCTTGGGAGCTTGGGGAACCATGGGAGGATTCTAGAGAGAGTAGGGCAGAGTTTGGACAAACTAAAAAGGCTTTGAGTGAGGAGGAAGTGGGAGCTTGGGTGGGTTTATATAGGAATGGTGAGGGAATTCTTTATTATTTAGGTTTGGGACCCCTTATATTAAATTAATCCAAACCACAAACCATCCCATGGTATTTGCCCATGTTTTTTGGAAAATGGAAGAGGAAAAAAATATTTAATGTGCCCAAATTCCGAAATTCTTAAAATAATAAGGTTTCTTATGTGGAGGTGAGTCACACTCCCATGGAAATTAATTTAGAAAGACAAGGTGTTTAATAAGTCTTGAGGGGTCCATTAATGCTTTGAAAAGTAAGTCCAAAAAACCCAAAATCAAATTATTTTAATGGTAAAACAAATATTGTCCGAACATAAAGATTAGAGTATTTTATTACATCACTATTGGGTCATTATGATGTCATTAAACACATTATATATTTAAACGGTATTTAATTTTTACCCAAAAATTTGACTGTCTCGGAAAATTATGAAAAATTCACAGTTGGATAATTTCAATGCCCTGATTCTAGAAATAACATTTATTTTAGCTAAATAATTTTTTAAATATGTTAATTTTCACTTTTAAAATTAAAACTGACATTTATCGAAAATTCACAGGTTTTGACAGAAATGGCTTTCAATCCATAATAAAAATTATAATTGCATTCACAAAATTATAAGTTCATTTATTTTCAATAAAAATTAATTTAATAATAATAATAATATTTTATTAAAATATTATTTAATTCAAAAATCCCTAAATTTAATAAAATATAATTCTTAATTAAATAATAACTAAAAACACAATTTGTACTTCAAAAACTATTTACAATGTATCAAAAATTATAAGGAGGTATATTCATTATTATATACAAAAATAATATACATGAACATAGTACTATAGATTTGTTACGTAACCCCTTAAAATAGCTGCATAAGACCTAAGGGTAAGGTGTGAGATGGTGACAGACTCTTGGGGTGGCTCGGATAACATCACTCGAGTGGTAATTTTTATCAACTTCCACTTCTCCCGTAGACGGTCCCATTCGAGCTTGACATGATGAAGCTCAGCTTGGGCTTGGGCATGGTCAAGAGCGAAGCCCAAGGATTCCACCTCTTTCCGAGCTCCGACAAATGGGCTTCTATTGGGGAAATTCTACTGGATGGGGCCATCGCTTCCTTTGTCTGAGTAAATTTGGATTTATTAAAGCCCTATATTTATACTAATAATGTGATCACTATTCAACAGCTATATTAGCAAGGGTCAAAATTATTATCATAAAACTAAAGAAGTTGACATTTTATATAAGCATAAAGAGACATTTAATTAGATCAAGAGGGATTTCAATGAATCTTTGGGTCGTTACATTTACCCTTACTGTGGTGTTAAATATTTGTAATGCTTAATATTCATAATGATCAAAAAAGGAAACATATTTGAATTATTCAAATTTCATGTTTCAAAATATTGAATTCATTTTATAAAATTAAATTCATATAATTTTTATAATTTAATTTAAAATTAATCCTACAAAATGTGATGAAAATGTTTTTTTTTCTAAAAATGCCATCTTAAGTATAAAAATTATTTTATACCAAGTTTATGTATAATGTAAATTACAATAAAATTTTCTAGATTATTTTTAATCAAAATAAACTAATTAAAATTTAAAACTAATCCAAAGTGTAATGATCCATTTTTCCTTCTTGAAAATAAATGATAGTTCTTAATAAAAAATATAGTTTTTTAAAATTCATTTTAAAATAATACTTTTTAGAAAATTCTAAAAACAATGTTATAGATAATTTTGAAATTATAAATTCAATAGTGATGTTCATTTTATCAAATAAATATTATTTAATATTGAAATCCATATTTAATATAAAACCATATAATGTATGAAAACAAAATTTAGTTAGAAATTAATCATTTTCCTTTATACTATAAATATCATAATATTCTTATAATTAATATAACACTATAAAATCTATTTAATTAATATTAATAAGACATTAAAATTATTTATCATAACATTACATGGTATTTAAAATCATCTCTTAATTAAATTTTAGAAATTGGACTCTATATTTTTTATAAACATATCCAAATTTTATAATGTCGGAACATTCATTTTTTTCCTAATGAATAGTAAAAATAGTAAAAATGCATCCATGTAATGAATGTTAAAAAGAGCATACCATGTTGTTAATCCATAAGATAAGGTCGATTTATCATGTTAAAATTATCTAATTCCTATTTTATGGCCATATTATGACCTCATCCTATCCCAGATATGAATCTATATCCCTTTTTATGCATTGTTAATGTGAATTACTTTATTATATTTAATTCTTTTACGAAATTACATGTGTGTTCTATCCCCCACTTATAAAATGATGCTACTACATTTTAATCTTATCTAAAATTTGATGCATCTTTCCAGACCAATACCTTTCCAATTTTATAACGAAAATACCTAAAAATGATCAGTAGGTATTGGACTTATTATAAGATGATTCTAATGGTCTTCTTGAAAGGATGTAAATGAGGACTACTGAATAAGAGGTAATCATATTACCGGACCCCTTTCAATTTATTTATTCTTATACCTCAATTAAATATATTTTATTCAACATAATATATCAACATTAATATCCTTAATTGTAACACCCCGAGATTTTATGAAAAATATTATTTTAATTTCATTAATGTCTTGTGTTGTATACTACACCAAGATTACCTTGCGCTATACGCAACACCTTATTAGCTTGCAGTATACGCAACACTATTCTTGGATCGTGTTACACACAATTTTGATAATAGTTATTCTACACAACATTGATTATATATATATATATATATATATTCAATGTATAAATGAAATATGGTTGGATTCTGTTATACGAAACAACGAAGGATTCTTTCACAACACGCAACCCTGACTTGACTTGCAATACACACAATCGCGACCTTCCTCGATAGCGTGTGTTGTACGCAATGCCGGGTTTTACTAAACAATGATATATTATTATAATATTTTTATGAACTAGCAGTTATTAATATTATTAACTAAATTTTGATTTTTATAACATTATTATTCATCTTACACATTTTTTAGAACATGGTATAAGAACAAAATAATTTTTTTGGGTAAAATAAGTATTTTTCAAAAAATGCAGTTTTACCGCCTTTTGATGGCGCACCCACATTAAATCTAGTTTTTTACATGTTTATAAGTTCCATTTGACAAAATAAAATTATTCTTTGGAATCAAGAAATAAAAATTTACTTTGGATAAATTTTTCATTTTATTCTGATTACTTTCATATTTTAATGAACAGTAAAAACACGCTATATTTTAATTAAAAACAACTTTTTTTCATCGTAATATAATATGTGGTTAAATTATAATATTGAATTGTTTTAAAGTATAAATAGAATATATTTTTACCATTTAATATAACGTATGTCATTAGCATTGATTTTACCTTGAATTCGTAGGTTAAATCAATTCAATCTTTTGCAATGTTTTAAAGAAAAACCCGTTTTCTTTCGACAACAGGATTAATTTTAATTTAATTTCTGCAAATTTTGTGTATTGAATTTAGAAAAATGGATTCCATATTTGGAATCAGTGGGTCCAAATTATGTTAAAAATATACTTTTTATTTTTGGGCATTGTGAATAGTAACTACGGTAAATTTTATTTACTATAGATAAAGATAAATCGGGTAATTAAGGGTAAATATAAGATTATAAAATTACCCTAACACTTGGAAAAATCCTATTGGATGACTAAAGGTCGACCCATATCACCTAAGGGTCGGATTAGATTCATTTAATAGACTTTTTTCCATGAAAATAATTTAATTATTATTAAAACCAAAGAATGTGACAACATGTCACTCTCTTAAATACTATAAGTATAATAATTTTATGTTAGTGATAAACTTCATGAAACATCGAACATTAATAGTATACAGAAAGCTAACAAAATTATCTACATCATGAGAATTTATTTATAATTTTTTGGGATTAAATAATTATCATTAATTGTGAGACAATAGTGATGCAGAAATTATTTATCTAGTGAAAAATCAAGAATATAGGTTTTATTAAACCAATAGTGGCCATAAAAGGCACAAAACCCTGAAAAAAACTAATTTTTCACGTAAATGTAAACTATAATCATCCAATGGTCGAATATTTTACCATTTGGAGTCTTATAAAATCAAATAGGACACTTATATTATTTTATTTTAAATGATGCCAAAGTTGTCACCTTCATAATTTAATAAATATAAAAATTTATATATTGTGATTTTAAGAAGTTAAATTTGAGTAAAAGTATTATTGTGAAATTTAATAGATTTATCGTCATTATAGGATTTTATTTTAAATTTTTATGCAAAAAATATTTATATTAAATAATTTTACAAAAATGTTGTAGTAATTATTTTTTAAGTGATAAACCAAATAAATGTTTTTAAAAATAATAAAATAAATATTATATGAACTATTTAATGTGATCCACTAATTTTATTGATACATATGACCTTTTATGAATCTATTAAATCTTTTAGTTCGAACATATCTTCTGTATATATTTTATTTAAATTCATATAAATGAATAGTGTCAAAATTGACACTATTGTTATTTTATAAAAATAACATATTATAAAATTGTTTAAAAATCACAAAAATATTTAAAAAATTATAAATTTAAATTTATATGGTCTATACTGTTATAATTAATCAATTATGGAAAATTCACAACAAATAAGTAATTATTTGTTATAATTTAAAATTTAGAATTTTATTACCACAAATAAACTTAAATAGATTAAATAAGGATAAATCAAAATGATAAGGTTTAAAATAAGATCCAAACATTTCTAAATTTGATTGGTTGATTATATTAAAACCCTATATCTTCTAATCTTCGAATATGAGTCATTTTTGGAGGTTTTATGTGGGTTTAGATTTATTATAAAATAATATTTTTTTAAGAATTCCAAAGGTGCCCCTCTCCTCCCTTATAAAAGGGCACCTCCTCCCTCTCCTCATCACACCAATTTGAGCCTTCAAGCTCGGCCAAACCCTGAAAAATTATCGTCTCCACTTCCCTAGAAACATCCTAGAGGTTCTGGTCTACTTTAAAGACCAATCTTAGTGCCCTAAGAGGAGGTTTCAAAGAGGCGTATCGAAGAAGAGGAAATTTCTTCTCCCGATTCTTTCAAGCTTCTTTCTTCTTCAACTTCTTCTTCTTTAGTTGTTTCATTGTAAAGTAATAACATCAGTATCACTAATATACTAATTTGTTATTATAAATATGAAACAACCCCATTTCACCTTCTATCCATCCTATGGAAAACAAAATCACCACGCGTGCGTAAGTACGGAATACCGTTTCCATGCCATGGTGTAATCTGGTTTTCCACCAACACCTTACATGGATGGGTATAATGGTGTAAAGAATAACTATAAATAGTTATTATAACAACATACTGATTCTGATATATTGTATCATCCACTCCAATTCAATTCAATAATTATGGAAACGATATCATCACTCGTGCGTACGTACGGACTACCGTCTCCATGACGCGATGAGATTCATTCTCCATGTTAACCATTTAAGAATGATTATAAAGTATATATAAGAAATAATAATGAAATATATGACATTATAATGCTACTGGATTTATTTATTTATATATGTATGTCATCTACTTAATTCCATTCAACTCAATAAGGAAACAAAAACAACGTTCATGCGTACGTACGGCCTACCGTCTCCATAAACGGTGTATTTCATTCCATTTATCGATCTATTATATATATGTATATTCTAAATATTTAATATATATAAATCATGTTTTATATTCTGGAATTATGTAATTGTGATCTAAGTAATCATATGAATAATTACAAGTCAAAACACGGATGACAAATGAAACAATTTTACCCAAAACGCTCTTTAACATGAAATTTACAAAAGAACGGGTAATATAAAGTCATAAGTGAACCATATATGATATCATAACAATTAATATGATTCTGTAATAAGTAAATAACATTATTTAAATCATTATACAGGAGTTTCGGATACGTATGAAGCATATCGGACATAAGGTAAGGGATAAATTTTGCAAATCTCATTTTTATCCGAGATTGCTTATTCGTAAGTATTTATTGGGGTTATTGCTATCATCCTTGTCCACATTTTACAAAAGTGTATTCATGTATGTTTAAAGTCCTTTTTACCCATTCTTGACTTTTACTACATGGTATGTAAGGAATCATTCTTTTTTTTACGTTACGAGGTACTTTTTGACTTTTCCAGCAAAAGTACGAGAAGAATGTTTTTTTAACCTATACAACACGACTGAATTTTTACGGTTTTATAAAGAATTATTTTCATAATGATTCCTACAAAATATTTCATGACTATTTTCAACAAAATCCTTTTCTTTTAAAATTGCTTGACATTTTGTGAAAAGAAAATTATTTTGAAGAAGAAAAGATATTTTCCTCAAGAATTCATTTCAAGTGTTTTATCAAAACCATTTTTCATCTAAGATGACATTATTTCATATGTGTATGTTTCAAGTATCATGTCTCTATGATTTACAGGGTTTCATTTTTCTTATTATGAAATTATATCCATTTCTTTTATATGGATTATGTGATGATGGAATGATGTTTATGAAACCCATTTTGTTTATTGGGTTATTATGAATGATGTATGTTTTTTTGTGTGGCACAAGTAAGAATGATTTCATTATGAGATGGGTGGGACCTATATCTCCCTCAAATTCATTGGGTAAAGATTTTATATTTCATGAGATAGACATGGCTGGAAGGGTAAGTTAATCCTGTTCAGTGTTACAGGACTGAAACGAGGAGTGAACTCGATTCAGAATGGGACTTTGTCCACTAAGATGGTCTTGGCAGCAATGCCTTGGCTACTATGGAAATCATTACATGTGTTTAATGGATGCCACAATTATATGTTTTATTCCCATGCTATTTTGTCATTCTTAATGTTTCTTTATGATCTATGCCTTACGTACTTCAATGTACGTCAAGATTTGGGTCTCTACAGTTGGTATCAGAGGAAAGGTTTAGTCAACCTTTGGAAACTAGGATGCGAAAACGTTAGTGAGATCCCTAGAGATATTTCTAAGGTATGTCTAGGGATGTACCTAAGGATAAGAATACATATAGTATATAGTCCTAGAACTATGGTAACGATCTTATAATTTAACCTAAGATGTTAGATATTGAGGGTGCTCCCCCTTTACTATGTTGTTTTCCCTAGCATGATTTTTTCCTCTCACACTATTCTTTTTGGGTTTATAAAATGGCTGGAAACTGGAAGATTCATGGTAATGGAGGATATGACGGACAGTGGAATGATTTTCTTCATGAGAAACCAAATGAAAAGAGATCTGGAAGTCCAAACATCGTTATTATGCATAATCAGCAATTTCATAATATGATCAATAATCTCAACTTTGGTATGTTTACCGACTCAGATAATAAGAGAATGATGGAGTTTCATGATGATCATAGAGGAAAGAAAGTTCAATTTCCCTCATGTAAATCATGTGGGAAGAGGCATCAGGGAGATTGTTTCAAAGGAACTGGAAGATGCTTTGGGTGTGGAAAAGAAGGACACAAAGCTAGTAAGTGCAAAGGAAAAGGTTCAGTTAACACCATGGACAAGGATAATGGTATTGCTATGACATCAACAATGATTAGATGTTTTAAATGTGGAAGGTACGAGCATTATGCAAACCAATGCCCTAATGGAAAATCTCATGAAGAGAATCAGCATGGTCATATGTGTAGTATTTATGTGGATGATGATGAGGAGACTACAAATGATATATGAGCTGAAAGAAGTGTTGAAGCTCAGACGATTGTTTTAGAAGGTAGTGTAATGATTATATGTTTATCGAGAGTTATGTTGTATAGTTAATGGTACTATGGAATAAAGAATCATCTAAGGATTGTTACACTATTGTTTTTCCTAAAAGTATTTGAAAGTATATGTTTAATGGTACCAGTAACCATGGAATTTTATTCAGATATTTTTGTAATGTAGATGATATGTGCATAATGAAGGAATAAGAAGATAATGAGATGTTTGATTGTATTCATGAGTTCATGATTGATATAAGGACTAAGTGATATCCTGGTTTGAGTATATATAATTTTGAGGATTTTGGTATGTGGAAAGTGTTAACTTTTAACTGCATTCATGTTTTCACTAAGGTTCAATGGGTATTCATTTTTCAAGAGAATACGTGATTAAGGCCTTCGAACGTTTGTAATGTGACCAACAAGACATATCTTATGATATATGGGGATCAACGATGGTATTAACATGCTTCTTATATGAAATATCTGGTTATCTTTTTCACTATAACATGACAATGGACTGCAATATTATGGATAATCCTAAAGATTTGAATGGATTATGTTGGACATAAGTTAGTATTGTTTAAGGATAAAACCTTTTTTCGATATTATTGATGGGATGATATGGTAATGTAGTTTTAGAAAAAGAAAAACCTGCAGGATGGGCGATAGCCCATCGTGTTGGACAAGGCTGTGGGAATCGAACCCACAACCGAAGTGTGACTGGCCTTTATCGCCTACCACTGGCCTACAGGACGTCTCTGGTTAGTAGAAACTAGTTTTATTTTATTAAGCGGTATGATATATGAAGTATAAGTTCATTTTTGGAACAATATACGATTAATCTAACCATAAGATGGACTTATAACTATTGCTAACCTTTTGTTTGAAAGAGATGGAATGACCCATCATTCTATCACATGATCTTCTAACACATCACGAATAACAAATTCAACTTCATTTCTTCAAGGGATGAAGTGGAAATTGTTCAATTCACGAACAACAGTATGATTATACCAAAATCATACAAGTATTTCTTTTAATTCATCAACTTTTGGGAAATGATCTTGGAAACCAAAAATATTGCACTAGTTCCCTTATATCTGATGAATCAGATGGTACCTTATATCATCACAAATCAATGGCTTTGTGATTGTTGGCTTTTTCATAGCCATGTTCTCTACCACTCTCCATCAGAACTTGATGGTTAGATTTTTCTTCCATATCCATATTTTCACCTATGTCCTCCTACGTGGAAACTCAGTGATGAGTTAATTTGGGTAACCGTTACATTTCATACATTAGTTTCTAAAGCCATGTTTTGGTATTCCTTTTTACGATGTGTGTTTCTATTAAACAAACTTTCGAGTAGTAAACCATTTATAACCCCGACGAATTTCGAGTGAGAAATTCATTTTGAGGGGGGTAGAATGTAACACCCCAAGATTTTATGAAAAATATTCTTTTAATTTCACTAATGTCTTGTGTTTTATGCTACACCAAGATTACCTTGCGCTATACGCAACACCGTATTAGCTTGCAGTATACGCAACACTATTCTTGGATCTTGTTACACACAATTTTGATAATTTTTATTCTACGCAACATTGAGTATATATATATATGTATTCAATGTATAAATGAAATATGGTTGGATTCTGTTATACGAAACAACGAAGGATTCTTTCACAACACACAACCCTGACTTGGCTTGCATTACACGCAATCGCGACCTTCCTCGATATCGTGTGTTGTATGCAATACCAGATTTTACTAAACAACGATATATTATTATAATATTATTATGAACTAGCCGTTATGAATAGTATTAACTAAATTTTGAATTTTATAACATTATTATTCATCTTACAAATTTTCTAGAACATGGTATAATAACAAAATAAACTTTTTGGGTAAAATAAGTATTTTAAAAAAAATGCAGTTTTGCCGCCTTTTGATGGCATACCCACTTTAAATATAGTTTTTGAAATGTTTATAAGTTCCATTTGAAAAAATAAAATTATTCTTTGGAATCAAGAAATAAAAATTTACTTTGGATAAATTTTTCATTTCATTCTGATGACTTTCATATTTTAATGAATAGTAAAAACACGCTATATTTTAATTAAAAACAACTTTTTTTCATCGTAATATCTTTTATGGTTAAATTATAATATTTAATGGTTCTAAAGTATAAATAGAATATATTTTTACCATTTAATAGAATTTATGTCATTATCATTGATTTTACCTTGAATTCGTAGGTTAAATCAATTCAATCTTTTGCAATGTTTTAAAGAAAAACCCATTTTCTTTCGACAACGGAATTAATTATAATTTAATTCTTGCAACTTTTGTGTATTGAATTTGGAAAAACAGATTCCATATTTGGAATCAGTGGGTCCAAATTATGTTAATAAGCTACTTTTTATTTTTGGGCATTGTGAATAGTAACTACGGTAAATTTTATTTACTATAGTTAAAGGTAAATCGGGCAATTAAGGGTAAATATAAGATTATAGAATTACCCTAACACATGGAAAAATCCTATTGGATGACTAAAAGTCGACCCATATCACATAAGGGTCGGATTATATTCATTTAATGGACTTTTTTCCATGAAAATAATTTAATTATTATTAAAACCAAAAAAGTGACAACATGTCACTCTCTTAACTACTATAAGTATAATAATTTTATGTTAGTGATAAACTTCATGAAACTTCGAACATTAATAGTCTATAGAAATATAACAAAATTATCTACATCATGATAATTTATTTATAATTTTTTGGGATTAAATAATTATCATTAATTGTGACACAATAGTGATGCATAAATTATTTATCTAGTGAAAAATCAAGAATATAGTTTTTATTAAACAAATAGTGACCATAAAGGCACAAAACCCTGACCAAAACTTATTGGTCATGTAAATTTAAACTATAATCATCCAATGGTCGAATATTTGACCATTTGGAGTCTTATACAATCAATTATGACACTTATATTATTTTATTTTAAATGATGCCAAAGTTTTCACCTTCATAATTTAATAAATATAACAATTTAAATATTGTGATTTTAAGATGATAAATTCTAGTAAAAGAATTATTTTGAACGGTAATAGATTTATCTTCATCATAGGATTTTATTTTAAATTTTTATGCAAAAAATATGTATATTAAATAATTTTACAAAAATGTTGTAGTAATTACTTTATTAAGAGATAAACCAAATAAATGGTTTTAAAAATAATAAAATAAATATTATATGAACTATTTAATGTTATCCAATAATTTAATAGATACATATGACCTTTTATGAATATATTAAAGCTTTTAGTTCAAACATATTGTCTGTATATATTTTAATTAAATTCAAATAAATGAATAGTGTCAAAATTGACACTATTGTTATTTTATAAAAATAACATATTATAAAATTAATTAAAAATCACAAAAATATTTAAAAATAATAATTTTAAATTTATATGTTCTATAATGTTATAAAGTAAACAATTATGGTAAATTCACAACAAATAAGTAATTATTTGTTATAATTTAAAATTTAGAATTTTATTACCACAAATAAACTTAAATAGATTAAATAAGGATAAATAAAAATGATAAGGTTTAAAATAAGATCCAAACATGTATAAATTTGATTGGTTGATTATATGACAACCCTATCTCATATAATCTTAGAATATGAGTCATTTTTGGTGGTTTTTATGTGGGGTTAGATTTATTATAAATTAATATTTTTTTTGAAAATTCCAAAGGTGCCCCTCTCCTCCATTACAAAAGGGCACCTCCTCTGTCTCCTCCTCACACCAATTTGAGCCTTCAAGCTCGGCCAAACCCAGCCAAATTTTCTTCTCCACTTCCCTAGAAACATCCTAAAAATTCTGATCTACTTTAAAGACCAATCTTAGTGCCCTAAGAGGAGGTTTCAAAGAGGCGTATCGAAGAAGAGGTAATTTCATCTCCCGATTCATTCAAGCTTCTTTCTTCTTCAACTTCTTCTTATTTAGTTGTGTCATTATAAATTAATAACATAAGTATCAATAATATACTGATTTGTTATTATAAATATTAAACAACCCCATTTCACCTTCTATCCATCCTACGGAAAACAAAATCACCGCGCGTGCGTACGTACGGAATACTGTCTCCACACCGTGGTGTAATCTGTTTTTCCACCAACACCTTACATGGATGGGTATAATGGTGTAAAGAATAACTATACATAGTTATTATAACATCATACTGATTCTGATATATTGTATCATCCACTCCAATTCAATTCAGTAATTATGGAAACGATATCATCGCTCGTGCGTACGTACGGACTACCGTCTCCACGACGCAGTGAGATTCATTCTCCATGTTAACCATTTAAGAATGAATATAAAGTATATATAAGAAATAATATTGAAATATATGACATTATAAAGCTACTGGATTTATGTATATATGTATGTCATCTACTTAATTCCATTCAAATCAATAAGGAAACGAAAACAATGTTCATGCGTACGTATGGCCTACCGTCTCTATGAACGGTGTATTTCATTCCATTTATCGTTCTATTATATATATGTATATTCTGAATATATATTATATATAAATCATGTTTTATATTCTGGAATTATGTAATCATGATCTAAGTAATCATATGAATAATTACAAGTCAAAACATGGACGACAAATGAAACGCTTTTACCCAAAACGCTCTTTAACATGGGATTTACAAAAGAATGGGTAATATAAAGTCATCAGTGAACCATATGTGATATCATAACAATTAATATGATTATTTAATAAGTCAATAACATTATTTAAATCATTATACAGGAGTTTCTGATACGTACGAAGCATATCGGACATAAGGTAAGGGATAAATTTTGCAAATCTCATTTTTATCTGAGATTGCTTATTCGTAAGTATTTACTGGGGTTATTGCTATCATCCTTGTCCATGTTTTATAAAAGTGTATTAATGTATTTTTAAAGTAATTTTTACCCATTCTTGACTTTTACTACATGGTAGGTAAGGAATCATTCTTTTTTTTACGTTACGGGGTACTTTTTGACTTTTCTAGCAAAAGTACGAGAAGAATGTTTTTTTAACTTATACGGCACGAACGAATTTTTACGGTTTTATAAAGACATATTTTCATAAAGCTTCTAACAAAATATTTCATGACTATTTTCAACAAAATCCTTTTCTTTTAAAATTTCATGACATTTTGTGAAAATAAAATGATTTTGAAGAAGAAAGGATATTTTCCTCAAGAATTCATTTCAAGTGTTTTATGAAATCCATTTTTCATCTAAGATGACATTATTTCATATGTGTATGTTTCAAGTATCATGTCTCTATGATTTACATGGTTTAATTTTTCTTATTATGAAATTATATCCATTTCTTTTATATGGATTATGTGATGATGGAATGATTTGTATGAAACCCATTTTGTTTATTGGGTTATTATGAATGATGTATGTTTTTTTGTGGGACAAGTAAGAATGATTTCATTATGAGATGGGTGGGACCTATATCTCCCTCAAATGCATTGGGTAAAGATTTTATATCTCATGAGATAGACATGGATGGAACGGTAAGTTAATCTGGTTCATTGTTACAGGACTGAAACGAGGAGTGAACTCGATTCAGAATGGGACTTTGTCCACTAAGATGGTCTTGGTAGCAATTCCTTGGCTACTATAGAAATCATTACATGTTCTTAACGGATGCCACAATTACATGTTTTATTCCCATTCTATTTTGTCATTATTAATGTTTCTTTATGATCTATGCCTTACGTACTTCCATGTTTTATGTCATTTCTCAAGCTTTTGATATTTAAACATTGTGTTCATGTTTTTAAGTTCATATGTATATGGTATGTTTTATTTTATCCATGCTTACCCTTACTGAGCATTTGAGCTCACCCTTTTTATGTTTTCTTTTCCCTAGGATATAAAGAAAGGTTTTAGGTAAGAAAAAAAAGGGAAAGATCTTTATGGGAGATGTTGAAAATCTTTCACCATGATTAGAAGATTACGTTCCAAGTTTCCAAAGACACTAAAGTATTACGGTCCTTATGTGTCTGTTTTTTTTATGCATTAAGTATTCCGCTAAAGTAATGTAATTTCCATGTACGTCAAGATTTGGGTCTCTACATTAATATACATAATTTTTATTATTCTCATTTATCATCGAATATCAACTCTTTATTTTGTCAAATTGGATATAAAAATATTGCTCATTCATAAGTGTGGGAAACCGCCTCCACGTAGTGATACAACTCATTTCTCATCACTCTCATTCAAGGAATGGAATTATAATGTATTAAACGCTTATAAAATAAGATAATAATATAATTCTGTTTCTATATATATAAAATCATATCTACCTTTATACGTTCTTATATATTAGAACACAATAACATTTGCTCAAGCATATGTGTGTACTACAACCTCCATTATGTAATGTGATTAATTTTATATCTTTGAAATATATTTATGGTAATGAAGACAAATTTATTTTATATACATGATATATGTGATATAATAATGATTCTATATTGGTGAATTATTATTTTCTATTCTTTCATTCAATCTGTTAAAAAGTGGAAATAGTCTAAATGTGTACGTACGACCCACCATCTTCATTGATGGAGTTATTAATTTTTATGTATATATTCATTTTTTGGATAAATATTATCATATATATATATATATAGTTAATATATATGATATTTATTATATGAAGAACTTTTTTAGAAGATGGAACTATGTTTAACATACAATGATTGTAACTACCAACCCAAAAATATCATAAAAATGGAACAGTTAACACTAAAAATGGTAATTTTAATAAGGAATTATTAATGAATGTGTGTAGAAATGTTATAATTAGATCATATATATGTATTTCAATGTATATTTTATGGAATTATGATAAACATAAATTTATTATACATGAGTTAATAGAATATTAGATGAAAAACACGCAAGGTAAGAGATTTCCGTTATTATCTAATTGTTTTTTGTGATTATTTATGATCATATTTTGGATGATGAAATTTTAAGACATATATCACAATAATCCCATGAGTTTTTTTAGACCTTGACTATTCCTAGGATTTCTAGTCTTCTATTCATTTTCCTATATATTAAAACATAATATAGTGAAAAATAACATTAATTAAAACCAATTTAACTTCTCCCTTCCATCGAAATAAATTTCCTTCCTCAATAATGTTTTATAAAAATGTTTTCATGAATAATTTTAGTATTCTACTATATAGAATAATTTAATTTTTACACAAGATTTTGTTTTTTAAAAATAATTTAAACTGTCTCTTATTACCATTTTATGTATGTGTTATTCTTTACCTTTGTTTGATAAAGTTTAATGATGATTTTTTTAACATAATTGGAATGAAGGAAATTTCATGCCACCATGCCTACTCAATAACTTCAAGATTATAGAACAATATTTCAATGAAATTTTTAGAGATTATTTTTTATACTATTTTTAAATTTTTTGTTTTTTAAATAAGTTTTTTCATAGTGAAAATGGTCTTTTCTCAAGAAGAGTTCCTAGTGATATTTCAAAGGAATTTTTATCTTAAATTAAATCCTATGACGTTACATATTATTTACTAAATTTATATTCCAATGATACCATCCATCATCATTATTTATATGTATTATTATTGTGATGATGATATTTTTATAAAAACTATTTATTTTTTCAAAGTTTATTTTATAATTAAATATTAAAAATTCATGAAACTCATTACATTCCATGGGAAATGATGAATGATTTATGATATTACTACACATATATGAAAGGATTATGACTATGTGAATGTAGTTTGGGGAAATATTTATTCTTCTACTTCATTATGTATTTCTAGATATCCTATAATATAATAAGGAATATAATTGGTAGTTAACTCTGTTTATTAAGGTACATTATCCACTATGGTAGTCTTGGGAGTGAATTTTTACAAAGAATTTTAGTGAATGGTGATAGAACCCAATCCACTGTGATTGTCTTAGTATTGATCCTTATCTAAGAAACTGATTTTCTATACCTATTTTTATTCCAAAAATTTATTTCTTTTTTCAAATATGCTCTTATATACCATGATCCAAGATTCCTTTTTGATTCATATCTTATGTAATGCCAAGATATATTATAGGAATCAAGATTATAAGATATGATATGAAAGTTATTGTATTCATATGTTAATATATCATTATTATAATATTATGGTCATGTTATATTGATGTTATTATTGATATCTCCCATGTTTACGAATACAAAGAATCTGAGTTCAACCTTTATTATGATTCCTTTACCAAAGTTATGAATTATGGTTTTAAATATAATTAGGCTAAGAATTTTTTTAGTGATGTGAATTTGATGGGGATAACATGGATCTCTTATAAACAAGTTTTTTATCTATACATCTTTTAAATGATAGTAAAATTATATGGTTTTAGCATATACAATATATTAAATAGTTAATATTATTTTATTATGATATAATATATATGTTTTATATTTTGGGACACTAATGATTGTATCAGATAAATTTATTATTGTGTTTGGAAGCTAGTATGTGAAAAATTAGCGATAAACCTTATGATAAAGCTATGAATATGTTAATATTCAAAATTATTGTAACTAATAAAGTGTGTTTTTTCTAGTAAAGCGTCCCACTTTATATACTATAGGAGGGAGAGATTTCTCATAGATTCATATTTGGGTAATTCCCATGGAATGTGTAGGTCAATTATATCCCAACCATAAATATTGTTCATGGTGAGAGTTCCCTTTCCTCCCAAACTAGTTAGAAATTCTATGGGGGATATTCAGGGTTAAATTCACATTTCTTTTCTAAACCATTATGAAGGATTTGAATACATGATGATCATGGAGGAAAAAGGATAAACTAAAGTTGTCAAAGATCTAAAATATGTTTTCTGGATTTATACATCCTATAAATGATTTTTCATGAATATGTGGTTTCCCACTATGATTTTTGTTTCTCAGAATATGTTTTTTGGATTTAGAATGTGGCTCGAACACAAAGTATCCATGTTAAAGATGAATGTGAAAGATGATGACATGTCTGTTCTCCTATGAGATATAATTTTATAGGATATGGAAGGAAAATTTTTTATTTCCATTCCTATAATACTTTCTTATGACATGAATCATTATGATCTATTAAATGGAAAAAAAGAGTTAAAAAGGATTAGTTGAGACCTTTATAAGCAAAAACCCACATTCATTTTGTGGTTCTGATTATCCACATGTTTCTATGACATGGGTCAATACAAAAAAAATATTTTCCATTTTGAGTATTTGTAATATGAAAAGGTTATTTTTTTTATTTATCATTTTTAGGAGAATAGAATCAATGATGGACACTTATTAGAAACACAAGTCATTGGGAAGAAATTGAATCCATGGTTTGGGATCAATTTAAGATATTAATTTTCATTATTAAATTTTTAAGTATTCTTCATAGTATAATTTAGATGAAATTTCTTAATATAAACAATAAGGATGATAAATCCATTTGTATATAAAAGGAAATTTGTACAAGACTGTTGAGGTATGCTTCTATTATTATCATCCAAACTTGAGAGTAATATTGATAAATTATTTAGTAATATAAAAAAATTTGCATGATGGGTATTATACTTAAAAGAATTTAGTATATGTGACGAAATTGATCAATGTCTTATCAATGTAGAAATGTATATTGGATTTATCCATCAGTTTTATTATTTTTAGATGAAAATAATTATAGAATAAAGTGAAAATTAAAAAACCATAGAGAGAACAAGATGATAATTCCATTATGCATGATGTGTGAAATAAATATTTAGGAAATTATCTTAAGGGTACTAATTAATTTTTTAAGTGTGTAAAGGAATGTCATATAGTAATTTAATACCAAAGTGATGAGAATAAGAACATAGATAATGATGGAGAGAAATTAAAACAGAATGCATAATCAATACTCTATTTTTTCAAATGCATTGTGTATTTGAATTATAATAACCATTTGTCAACTATAAAGGTCAATTATTATGATAAATATAAGTAACCTCTTCTTCCCAAAAAGAATGGGAAATCATACATGATCATTATTTTTCATGAGGTTTATGATAAACAAGATTTGAATAGTAAAAATTTTAGAAACTCTTGAACATCTATATTATTATTTGATTCTAGATCAACAAAATTATTAATATCAAAATGGTCTTTTATGTGTATCACAATACCACTTAGATGAATATATTTTCAATTAGTAGTGAAATAATCTTATGATATATTAATGAATATTCTTTTCAAGAATGTATTAACCATTTAATTTTTTGGAAAATTATTCTAAATAGAACTTATCATGTCAAAAAAATGGAGTCACGGAGGTGATGAGAGTGTTGTCGGATTTTTATAATCCCGGAACACTAGAAATTTAGGATTAATAAATGGATGCCTGTTTAGAAGAAACCATCCATCCCATCACACACAATCACTCATAATCGTTCTTGGTGTGACAATGGAGAGCTAATGTCTATATAGTTTCTCTAAAATAATGCGAACCTAGATACACACCCGTGAAAAAGAATGAAGATGTTGAATATAGGATTTTCACACAGTTTGTGCATATTTGGGAACTTGTACACATTAACCATGAGGGGTATCTCATTTGGAAGTGGGATGAGCACATTTGGTTCTCATTTGAACCTTCTTAGGCCAAATAAGTGGCCAAAACATGTTCCCTTGTTTTTTAGTGTGAAATTCTCATGTTTCCCTTAATGAACATAATTTCTAAACCCTCTCATCCTCTTATTAATTTCTCGAAGACCCCTCATTCTTATCATCCCATGGATATTCTTTTTCCTAAATTATGTAATAAGTTAAATTATTGATACGATGTCCAAATCAAGATCCATTGGAAAAGTTGGATTGCAAGAGGTATGACCTCAAGTCCCCTTCCTTCAGTTCTAGGTTAATCTTCATATCTATTTCACTTTTTGGGTGAAATCTCATTTTTCATATATTTATGGTTGTGTAAAGTTTCTTCAATATCCACCAATATATTATGAATATAAATACAATATTAAGGGAGGATTCATCTAACTACCTATGGTATGTGGTCTCATTATTTACCCCAAAATTTGATGTACTTTTATAATCTCATTGTTGTGCCACACACATTACATTGCTTCCCATTATCTTAAAATATATTTCATCATTATAAATTCTAATATAGACATTGTTATGATCATATTTATCATATTTAGGTAAATATAGTACTCGTAATTTGATCATTGACACCCCTTGGGTGTTGCATCTTGAAATTACCCTTTATAAATTAAATTTTAAAAGTATGGAATGCCTCCTACGTGTTTGGAATGATATTTAATTAGAATATCCCACCACCATATCATGTTTTATTAAATTAAATATCCATTTATGTGTGTTTCTTGACATATAAATGGAATTTCCAATTATAGGTAACCGCCCAATTCATAATATCGCCTCCAATGTTACATGTTGAACTATGAAATTTAATTTTCATGTTTTGATGAATTAAATGGATTATTTTAAATTAAACTCATTCTTGTGATGGTTGGAATTTCCGAAATGAATTAAATGGAATTATTGATTAAATAATGATGTGTGCAAAGGAAGCTCCTCTTGTTCTGTTTTTATTTAATGTGAATTTCAGTTACCATAGTAATATTTGAGATTCATGAATATAATTTATGAGAGGATGTTCCTTATGTCTATAATTATAAATATAATAGCACCATTTATATTGGTTCTGGACTGATGGTTATGGAAATTGATGTGGGTTAAGAATCACTCCCTCATAAATTGAAGGTTGAACTTGAATTCTCACACCATTTAAACTATTTGGAACATGGGAATGAAAAACCGTATCACTTTTATGGGTGTTGACATGATTACTCATGCACCATCTCGATTAAAGAACATGAAATCTCTCATTAATTATGAGATTTATGGAATATATCCTTTTGCAAAATCATATATGCTTATTTTGATTGGTTATGGATGACTGAGTTACACCCTGGTCAAGCCAACACCTAGTATTCTATATATTTGGATAATTACATTTTAAATTACTTTGAACATATAGATGGATGAAATTTATAACTATACTCTATATATACTATAATATATATAGTTGCTGATTAGACACCAATTCTATCTATGAGATGAATCTTAAATATTATACAGGTGTCCATTAGGAAGATGAGAAGGTTGGTTATTTATTCATCATTATATCGTCATTCTATTTATATATTCACACTTCTTTTTCTATGTACATAATTTAGATTACATAAAGAACACTTTGGTGGTGGCATACAAAGATTTTATCTCACACCATAATCAGGTTTCCTTTGATGCTTGATTAGATTACTTATTCATAGGTAAGGATAAGGACAAGCACTGTAATTCATATTTTGGATTTTATTTATAGATAGATGGAGAATTGGAGAGGAGGACTAGGAATAAACTCAAGATTCTAGTTGAGTATATTTTTATCACTTTGTAGTTTTTTGTATAGCGTATTCTATATTCATATCCCTTATTCCTCATTTGTACATAAGAATTCCATGAATTCGTGTATATTACACAAACATGTGGATTTTTATATTATTATAATGTTTTTATGTTATTTACACATCCTCACTGGTTTACGATACCTGTTATATTCTGCATTCTTCTATGGACTGTTACTGGTCCATGGTCATTATTGTGTATGGTAATATTTTTTTCTTCAATTATTGTTTTCAATATATTATATATATTTATCCATTATAATATGAGAATATTATTTCCCCACTATACCACCTTTACAAAATCACTACCAGATAACGGAATCTTGATCATGAGGAGGCATGCTTTAGGCCATGAGACAACTAGCTCGATTCACTAGTTATGTGGATTCCATGATGGGATAATACAAATTGGTATCAGAGAATGCTTCCCTTTGTCTTGATATTTGGTATTATATAGGAGACTAAGAGTTAATGAGACTTTTAATTGACCTTGTACCTTGATATACCTTAACCACGTATAGGGTAAACCCAAATTACCTAGGGTGGGAAATTGAAGTTATTTATTTAAACTATTTATAGTTAATATGACTTCCCTATTTCATAAAACAAGTGTCTTGTGTTGTTAGTGATATTGGAATTATTGAAATAATATTTCAATTAACTTATCCCATTTAAATGTTGTAATTGAGTTACATTCACCATTATTAGATCAATAGACTAATATTCCTTACATTTTTTCATGCCTCATCTACATTTAGTGTAAATTATATGATTTCAGGTTATTAGTGCATGGATCATATACCGAAAAATACCAATATTTCTTGTTATGGATCTGAAACATAATTCACACTTAATTTTCCATCCATAACCTACTAGTGAATTCTTGAATAGGTTAAGTCAGACACCATAAAAATTTGGGTATGGAATGTTGAACAATTCACCATTGGTCACATGGACTATAATTTTCTATGTTATGAATTAAGTGGATTCCATATTACGGTTCCTGAGGAGTTTGGTTCATTATGGATTGGTAATAGAGATCCATTAAATTCAACCATTTAAAGATATATAAATGCATAATGAGTAAAAATATAAAAATCAGTATCACTTTTAGAATTAAATTACAATCTTATACATATAAAATAGAAATCTAAACATGTTCTCAATCTTATTAGGGGGAATTGGGGAGTATCTTATTTTAATATGTCATTTTTTTCTCTTATACTACCTAGACAAGGTTTTTGGAGTAGGTATATATGTGAGTTAAATTATAATGAAATTATGTGCATATATCCTAGTTATCTATCTACAATATTATCAATTATAAAATACTCTTCTAAGTTGTTTGTTGAAAATTTAACATTTTACCTCTATGAAGTCCTCTATTCAATCGCCCTAAATTCATTGATGACCACTCAACTGAGGAAGCTAGCATAAAGCTATAAATTATTACTCCCACAGTTCTAGTTAGAGAAAATCATCCCTATCTTGAAATGGGAAATCAATCCAAATTCTAAATTGGTTTCTTTCATAGGATGCAATCTATGTAAGGATTCACTTGACCTAACAACACTATGAATGAGTAGACTTTAGATTTCCAGTACTAGAATCATGCCATCATTTTAGAGAATCGAGTATCACATGCCAATGAGTCATGGATTGAGGATATTCTTTGTACATTCGAGCATCCCATGATTCCTCTAGAGAAGTGGTTCAAGCTTACTATATATATTTTATGTGATTCATCAAAGTGATGGTGGGATTTTATTACCTAGGAAGTTCAATAAAGTAATACGGTTTGAGAGGATTTACAAACTATATTCTATGACTAATTCATTCAACATATATTGTGGTATAACTGGGATAGAGTGTTTATGAACCAATATTAAGGAGTTTTCTGTCTTAGAGAGTATTCTTCTCACATTATAGAGTCATAGTAGTTAACCCCAAATATAGATTGTGAGGATCTTATGAATGATAGAGAATTTAAGGATTTTCTAGTATATTCCATCCAATAGAAAAAATATATTAAAGTTGAATACTATTATTGAAATCATCAACTAGGACCACATTATATAGAGGAATTTCAGGGATATAAATGGTGAAAAATAGAGAGGTTCTACACTTAAATCTATTAGTCATTCTTCTAGTGAATGTAAGAATTACATTGGGGTTTCTCATATGGGTATCCACAGTTATGTTCCTCATGCATACAATTTATTGATATTCCTCTCGTGAGGGATGACAGAACATATGAAACATCAGTTTTTATGGGATATAGTGGAATGGAATGGTTATGGAAGGATGATGCATAACCAGTGCTTCTACCAGACCTCTCCCGCAGTTATGAGAGAGAGTCGATCCACTCTAACCCTTTATTCCATAGTTTGGACAATAAGATCATGCTAGGAGGGAAACTAGAATACCATAGGACACTTAAGACAATGTGGTAGTTGAGGTAGGGGTAGTCAGATTCATGACTCTCAATTCTAGTAGGTCATGATTGATTTGGGAAGTCTGATAGTGACTTAGGGATACTGTATATGCCAATTACATATTTTCTAGCAAAATTCTAATGGAGTAGAGCCCCAAACCCTATATGGGTTGATATAAAATTCTAGTACCCTCTACATTAGTGATTTATATTTTTTGACATAGGAATTCCCCACTAAATTATATCTAAGGAAATCATAGTTATTATAGATATGGAGATCGAACACTTTTATGGTGTTATGATTTTGGATTCCCTGTTAGGTATCTTATTATAGGGAGTTTAGAATTGTAAGTATTTCCCCCTTGAGATAGGAGGATTCATCTTAGTCAATAGTATCTTCATACTCGATATGATAGGCTTCAATGTAGTAATATTGATGGAATGATTTGTTCCCTATCGAACACATATATACAATTATCTTTGGGGTGATGTTTACACCATGAGTTGGATGTATGCACACACATAAGGGTTAATGGAAAGTTCACGAAACTAGAGATGGACCTGACCAACAAAGGATGGGTAGTGTGGAACCTCATATCACAAGGCATTTCTAAGATGTCCAAGGTTTATGAACCACTAATTTTCCTCCTAGAGTGGATCAATTTTTGATATATTTCCTGAGAAAATCACTAGTCTAACTATATTGTGAGAGGTAGAGTTAAAAAATGATTTAGTTCTAAGAGTAGTGTTGGTGGCCATTCATCCTTATATGATGAAACCCACGTAGATTTTAGAGATCAAGAAACTATTGTTGGATCTGGAGGATAAAGGATTTATACACCCTAAAACATATCCTTAGGGTTCAATTATAAATTTTTCTTTGAAGAAGGATTGTACCCTCAAGATTTTTATTGATTAAAATCAATTGAACCAGCTCACGGTAATGAAATAGTATCCATTTCCTTTAATAAGCGACCTCTTTGATCAGCTCTGAGGGGTGATAATGTTTTCAATATCTATTTGAGTTAAATATACCATCATGTTTGTTTCATGTCTTCATATATAACTCACAAATATTTCTATAAAAACTATGATTTATATGTGTACATATTTATAGCACTCAGACTCATGAACACACCTATAGTTTTCTTGGATATAATTAATCAGGTTTTCCATCATGATATAGATTCATTTTAGGTAGTATTTATTGAGAAAATATTAATGTGTTCCTGACATAGAAACAAACATGAAAACCATCATCATATTTTTTTGAATACACTGAGGTAGAATCATCTCTTTGAAAAACTAATTCAGTTCCAATTATTGAATTATAATGAACATTCCATGGTTCATATCATCTCAATGTAAGGGGTTTAATTAATCCTAGATAAATTGAGAGTTGCAGTTTCCTATGAGAAGACCAGGATTAAAGTTGACCTATATATTTTCATCAGGTTTGAATCATATTAAAAAGGATTAATTTTCGATTTTTCATGCATTTCCACGCATCTTACATCTTGAAAAAATATGGTTTTGAATTATTTATAGTCATAAGGTTTTTAAGTATCCTTTTAAAAGATCAATGGAAGGTTGAATTTTGCACTAAAACCAATTCATCAAGATCATGTAAAAATCTATACTGTCTACTATTACAAATCAAGTATCTGGATTTTAGTTGATCTAATATAGGATGAGAGATTCATTGTGTATGGGTCTCTTTAGTTGAGGACTAAAGAAAGGAATTACTTAAAGCATGACATTGAGCCAGAATTTGAGTTTATGATCCTGGTAAATGTATAAACTATCTATTTGGAGAGTATTTTTTGGTAATCACTGATCACAAAATCCTTAAATAAAGAATTAAATAGTTTTATGTGAATATTAGATAAAAATATGGGTTTAGAACTAACAATCCATTGATTTTTAGCTTGCATACATGCCCAAAAATGGAAATTTTATAGCCAATGCTCAATGATAGATGAAATTTACATCAGAAATTCAGGAGGCTATTTAATAATTGAATCTCCTAGTATTGTTTTTAAAAATTTATATTGTTGTTTAAAAGTATCATGGTTAGTATATCCATTCATCCTAAATAGTGACCTCGAGTCTTTTGGAATGGGTAACAATAAGGAAATATCAAATCCCAAGGGCATATTCCTAAGGATAGGTGTCTCAGATGATGATACAACATCTATCTAGATTGTAGATGGGGATAATACCTTACTCTTCCATGGGTGTGGATGGGTTCCAGTAGATATGAGAAAGGTTTTGATGATGTAATTTCATTCATCAACAAGGCAACATCATCCCTATGTCACCAAAATTTATCATGATTTACATTTCTATAATTTTGGCTAGTATGAAATGATAGATTGTTGGATTCATCACTCGGTGTTCAAATTCATTGTAGGTGAATGTAGAGAATCACCAACTACAATGGATTCTATAGTTGTTTTCAATTATTGAGTGTAAATTGTAAGAAGTATATATATATTTTATGACTGGTATACAAATATCAACATGAGGAATTATTAATGTGTTGTTTTTTTGTTTATCTTTTGACAGTAGCCTCAAAATTTTTAACTATTGGAGAGACATTATCAGTAGATGATCAATGGCGTAAAAACATCATGGAGGTTGACTGTCATCATGGATATCCAATTTCATTAATTTTTAAATGATACTCTTGTGTTAAATTACTGTTTTGTCTAGGGTTGCTAAAGCCCTTCGGAACACAGTTGCTTCTAAGCATTTCCTATCACCCACAGACTGATGGATAGAAAGAGTATATGAATATATGGTGAGAGGAAATTCTTTGTTTATGTGTCTATGACATCAAGGGTTCTTTATAGAATCATATTCTCCATACTAAGTTCTCTTATTATAATTGATTTTAGGATACCAATGATTTTGATCCTTGTGAAAACTTATATGGTAGGAATTTTTTCCCCCTCAAATTCTAGCAAGAGGAAGTAGAGTAAGATTTTTGTGGACCACATCCTATGCATGAGACTAAAAAGATGGTTTCATTGATCAGAAAGTGCATGGTGTAAGAATAGTATGGACATCAATTGTATACTAACCAACAATGATGAGATCTTGATATTGAGGTCCTAGATTAGAATTTATTTATAGTCTCACCCAGATTGGTCCAAAGACATATTCATATGTAAGGTAAGCTCTCCTATAGGTTCGTTGGACCTATTGACTTTGTTTAATGCATCAGGCTAGTGGCTTAAAAGATATAACATCCTCCGGGATACCAGTAAATTTGTGATATCATTCACATATCTCATATTCAATGATATTATTGAAACCCATCACATTACTTTCATCTTGATGATGTTGTGTTGTAAATGGATGATTCCTTCAATGAGTACTTAGTGCATATTATTGATCAGAGCGACAATACACGTTGAGGTGGGTTATTTTCTTTTGAATAGGTGCAATAACTACACGAGCAATTATAAGGTGAGAACTGGGAGAAATAAGTTCATATATGAGATCATTGAATGACACATTGAAAATGTTACCTCCTTACCAAAAGAAAGATATCTTAGGGATCAGTTTCTTTAAGGATTTGAGATTGTAGTGACCCTTCAATTAAAGAATGTATGACTCGTTTTTTTGTGTATAATTATTTTATACTGCCCTTAAGAGGTTACCCACTAGAGTCTTAGTGGTGAAGATGTTTTCTATGACATTTTTTTAGACTAGAACCATGGAAATTTTGAAAATGACTAGGACATAAGATCAGAAGAAACCCTGCAGATCAACTCTCACATTCCCTTATATCATTGTGGGTTGTGAGAGAAAAGATATGGGATCCACACATTCTATCTAAAATTATGATATGGTAAGAAAATTTCCAAATAAAAAATATTAGAGGATGGATATATGGTTTTTTCATGGTTTTTGTATGTTTTAGTAACTTTTCTCCTTAACCGTGTCAGGTCTCTCCTTTAGAAGTTGGCGAAGCATGGTTGGAGCACAATTTGGCCAGTCTTTCATCCAAAACATGATCCCTTGTTTTCTATCATGAAATTACTGACTTTTTGTTATTGAATATTAGTTATAAACCCTCTCTTATTCTTATTATTTTCTAGTAGCCCCCCCTCATCTTCTTTTATGGCTCTTCTTTTTCCCTGACTTTGGAAATGGTATAACTTCTCAATCCAAAATCAGAATCATGATCTATCAAAATAGTTGTGTAGCTAGAGTCATGCTCTCGAGGTCACCCCATTTTAGTATATATTTCTCTTCTGATATATTTTTCTATTTATGTTCAAGCTCATTTTCCCTATTTTTTAGGAATTTGGTTGTTTCATCGATTTATCCCAATCTACTACAAACCCGAGTCATCAATTAAATGAGGAGTCTTCTAAGGCCATAAGGTTAGTGGTATAATGATTTTCTCTAAATGTTATGATGTTTCTATAGATTTTTCATTTTTTCATAGGCTGGCATTTTTCACACATTTCCTTAAATGGATTTCATGATTCTAAATTGATATATTTACCTTTTTATAATCATATTAATCATTATTATGTAAATAGAGGATGCTTACCTTGATCATAGACACCCCATGGGTGTAACAGCTGGAAATTCTCCTTTATAATAAATATTTTGAATGTATGGAATGAAACCTAAGTGTTCATATTGGATTTTATTTGGAATTTCCCACTACTATTCTTTTTTTTGAACAAAATCACCACCTGAGTACTTGGATTTACTTATAAATGGAATTTACCCTTATATGAAATTGCACATTTAATAATAGAACTGTTGAAGAGACATGTTGAACCTTGTAATTATATTTTCATGTTATTATTAATTAAATGGGTTGTATTAAATTAAATGACTTGTTTCATGATGGATGGATTTTCATAAATATATTCTATAGAAAATTTGATTAATTGTTAATGGGTTGAAATTCCATGCCTCTTTCAATGTTTTCATTAAATTTGAATTGAATTTCCATTATTTATATTTGGTATTCATTAGTATAACTCATGAGTGGTAATTCCTCATGAATTTTATTATAATTATGATTATTCCATTCATATTGGTCAAGTAATTATATTTATGGGAATTTTTTGAAATGATGATTTACTCTCCCTTACATTAGGTGTTGAGAATGACATCTCACACCATAGAAATTATTTGTGTGATGGTTAGGAAAAAATGCATCCATTATTTTGGGTGTATACAAGATGATTTTCCACCATCTCATATGAAGATAATTATGTATCATATTCATTATGGAAGGAATGGAATGTACCCTCTTTCATGATCTTACAGGCTCATTCGGAATGGTTATAGATGACTGAGTAATGCACAGTCCATCCAGTACCAAGTATTCCAGGTATATGGATACATATGTCCACACATACATACTCCATATAAGAACATAAAATATATTACTATACAATATATATATATATATATTACCACATATATAGTTACTAATCATACTCTAATTCTGGCAATGAGGCATGGAAGGTAGGCTGTTAGGCTTCCCTGAGGAACATGAGCAGGATGGTTATTTATTCAGCATTTTTTATAGTTATTTTTATACCTTCACATTTTTTTATATGTAAATTTCATGGATTACATTTGGACACTGTTTGTCGCGGACTACTATGAATTTATCTCACATCCTACTCAGGTTTCCTATGGTACCATAGTAGTTTTTTATCTATAGGCATGGATAAGGGAAAACAAACTGATTCAGATTCCTTATAATTTTTACCTATAGTTGGTTTATAGTATAGGAGGTCTAGGCATATGATTGATATTATAGAGGAGAATAATTTTTTCCTTTTATTGCTTTTTACACTATGTTGTATATTCTTATCCATTATTCCCCTTTTGTACATCAGCATGCCATGAATCCATTTATATGACACTGCCATATAGATTTTGATATTAGTATATATTTTTTCAGTTATTTAATTTTATTAACATGTTTAGTGTATCTATTATATTTTTCTTCCAACTACAGTTTATTAAGGGTCTCAGTTTATTATTATGTCTATCGTATTTTATGATTCCTATGTTTTAGTAATTTATTGTGTCTATTATTCCATTATGATATGAGGGTATAGCATCCCCATTATACAACCTTTACACGTTCACTAGTATCTGGAAGCCTCTAGTGTATAGGGAGGCACACATGAGGCAATGTGGCCCACCAAATTAGGGAATAGGTTAAGAGGATCTGGGGTTAGGGTGTTATAGGTATCATAATCACATATCAATTTTTATATTTTTGTTTGATTGATGTTTGTTGGAATTTTCATTATACAATTCAAATTATTCTCCATCCATTTTAGATTGATGTTTTTTATGAATGGATTATATTTTTTATATAAATTCCTTATTAATTATGATGTAAGGAAATTCTTATTGGATATTCTAAACCAACCTACGATCATCCATCAATGCATCAAAAAATATGAACAATCAATTGATATTATATCCATCATTTATGATATGAATATTGTTCTTGACTTTGTTGATTTATTTCAAAAAAAGTTTTCTTGACCTCATCTTAACCATGAATTATATTTTTAAATAATATTCATACATTTCACTACACATATTTCAAGTATTATATAATGAATGGCCCTAAATGAGTTGAAATAATTGATAAAAAATACATGATAATATTGACATGGGATTCATTTAGACAAGTGCATCACCATGGGGTTCACTTATTATATATTATAATAATAATGATGTACCAAAGTGAATATTAATTGATTATTGAGAACATAATAGGATTAAAAACAAGAATGTGTATTCGCTACCCCATATTGAATATTTTTTTAATCAATTAAAAACCATTCAATATTTTTCAACGATTGACCATATTTTTTTCTATCATAAAATGTGGGTCTAGATAGAGGCTTTATAGAATACAGCATTCCATATATGTTAAAGGTTCCATGAAATTATAGTGATGTAATTTTGTAACAATAATACCCCCACTATATTAATGTCTTGAATTAACATATTCTTTAGAGACTATCTTGATTAGTTTTTGGTAGCACTTATTGGTGATATTCATATGTATTCAAGATTAAATGAAGGGAGTGAATATCAATTGGGAGTTGTAATGAAGAACCCACGAAAGGTGAATTTTTATAAAAAAAATTATCAAGTCTAATATTTTCCAACAACAAGTTTCATTTTTTCCCATACAATTTTAAGAGATGGTATATATTTGTACCCAAAATGATTGAATATATTAAATTTTGGACCATCCCAACCATTGTGGCTGAGATCTGATGTTTTATTATCCTGGTGAGATATAATTAACGGTTTTGGGAAATAAAATCATGGATTTCTAACCCACTCATCAATTTATCTAGTAAGGGATAAATGATTCTTTAGACCGAAGAATTTAATGAAAAGTTTAACAAACTATAGAGAACATTAGTAAGTGAACCTATTCTTAAAATATCCTATATTAGAGAATGTTTTGTTTTATATATATATATATTCATGAAAGAAGGTAATGGGTTTCATACTCATGACTAATTATATGTTGATAGACTGTTCCTCATAAAAAATGAATTTTCCTAAGAAAAGTTACCCAAATCATGATTTTAAGTAAAATAGGGAAATTTTTTAATTAATGGTAGGTTGGAAATATCTATATAGATAATTATTTAATATATATACAGATAAATATATTTTGAATAATATATTCACTCAGAAAGATATGAATATAAAGAAGATAATATGGTTTAAGATTATTAGATATTATGAATGGTCAATACATTACCACTATATCAAGGTGAACAATGTGGATGTTTCTCTGAGTTGAAAGTATCATATGAAATTTTCTATGTTTATTATTAAAAAAGATCTAGTATTTCTAGATTTTCAATGTATTGATATGGATATCCTAAAAGAAGTGGTGGAATAATATCTTACTCAAATGGGTCTTCAACAATATATTAGTATAATTATTAATGAGGTGTAATGATAAGATATATAACTGAAAAAGAAATTGAGAAATTTTACTAATTTTTACATTAATTTTTTTATTAATAAAGATCAGAAACAATGTATTCATTTTGTCTATACTAGATTTGAAAAATGATATTTTTGGTGAAGATCATATTTTATCATTTGTTATTCGTCCGAGAGGTATAAAGAACTACAGAGATCTCAAAGTATATTTCAGGTGTTACATCATGAAGAGAAATATTGTAGAGTATGTGTCATAGTTCTGGGTATCTCAGAAAGATAATGATTTGAGGAAGATGTTTAAAGTGATTTTTTCAATTATTACCCATACCATAATGAAAATGGGAAAACATCACCATGGATTTTATTATCATGTCCCCAAAAAAATTGAACATTCATAATGATATTTTGGTTACAGATGATCACCAGACCAAGTCATCACACATCATTACTTTCCATTAAATATCTCCCTTGATAATAATGACAAATTATAGATTAAGGATTTGGTATGGTTGTATGGATTACAACATTTTGTTATATATGACATGGAAATGTGGTATACCTTGATGTTCTCATGAAGTCATCAAAAAGATCTCGATACAAAGTTCAGTTTGTATACATATTATCATTATTAAAAATGTTTCTAGTGAGGGTGAAAATTTCAAACCTTTTAGGATATTCTGATTTCTGATTCTATGGATTTTAAAGGTTGTTTTTATCAACACCTACCTATTATCAAATTTTTTGACAACAATTTTTTTTACTCCAAAATTTAGGTAATCGTTATGAATCCCTATATGGAATGTAATCTATTTATCGAATATATTTGGATGATGTTAATATATTGGGACCAGGGCAATTTGAGTAAATCGTAGAGAATGTTAAATCCATTTACCACCCTTTCATGTTCACTAAAAGTATACAAAAATTTTATGATAAAAATCATATATGAAATCTAGAATATGAATTGTGTGAGATTATAGTCATGAAATTTCCTCATTAGAAGAAGGTTGGGGGATTTAGAATGAATGTAATGTCGATCTCTAGGTATATTTCCCCCTTTGAGAATCATGATCATGTAGAGATGGTATCTTATCGATTGGTGCTTCAACTGGACCTCTCTAAAGTTCATGATGTGTTCCATATATCTCTCCAAAATAATTACATACATGATCAACGAAATATATAGAACATATAGATTCTATCACTAGATAATGACCATTCATATGATGAAAAACTGGCATAAATCATGGATGTAATTCATATTGTGCTACAAAACAAGACTACACTACAGGTTTACATTGTCTGGAGGAATTAGAAATTTGAAGATGCTAAATTGGGATCCAAATATGAAATTAAACAATGTTATCCTCATTTTCATTATGAGAGTTATATAATTTTTGGGGAGAAATTAATTTTAAGGGGTTAAAATTTACCACCTTGTAATTTTATTATATATTTTAATTAAAATAAATTTAATTTCTTTGATATCTCATGATACATGAAAACCTAATTTTAAATAAACTATAATATAGTTTATTATTAAAAAAATTCATTAAATTAGATAAATGAATATAGAATTCAATAGTTTAAATTTTTTTTATAATGATATTAAATATGTCAAATATACTAATAAATATGTGCTCAATTTTTAGTAAAAATATTATATAGTTAAAAATAGATTTTTTATAAAAAATATTTTTATATAATTTTTTTAAAAAAAAGTCAATCTTTCCACATAGAAACATTATCTAAAAAAATTAATGTAAGTTTTGAAATTATCATGTCAAAATTATCATACAGATAATTTTCATAATTTTTTTAAATAATTTATTTTTCAATGGAAATGGAAAATTTAAATTTAAATAGAAACAGGTTTTTTTGAAAAAATCATTTACAATGTTACATTACTTTAATTTTTTAAAATTTAAAATTAGTTAAATATTATTATTATTAATTTAATTTATGTCATTAGTGTTACTATGATGATAAATTTTATTTGTGATTTTTTATACATAATTAAACATTTTTTTAGAAAGATGAATTTCATCGCATTTTGTTAGTTTAACTATAAATTAACTTCTTAAAATTATATGAATTGAATATGATAAAATGGATTCCATATTTTTAGTAGTCATTTTTTATATTTTATGATGATTCCATTTTCAATTTTGGTCTGGGTGAAAATTAAAAACAATAATAATAGTTCCCTGAAGTAAGGGTTAAAACTAGTTTACTGGGTGTTAAAATAAATGATAATGATGTGTTTAAAAATTTATAATACCGAAATAATATTATATGACCATATTTTTATCTAATTATAAAATAAATTTTAATTATTCTTTATTTTGGAACAATTTTTCAAGATAATGGCTTTATGAAACTAAATTCCAGTAAGAAATTCCTAGTGCATACCCTCCCTGGTTATAAAAGGGCACCCCATATTTTCAATTTCATACACTATATTGAGCCATCGAGTTCAAACAAATCATATCGAAATACGATATAAACATACATTTTTTCTAATTATTTGTTATTTTATTCTTAAAAACCCTCTTTAACGTTAAATAATTAATGATCTGATGGAGGCCAACTGAAGTAGTGTCATTCCTCCTACTCAACCTCTTTAAATATATTTTTCCATGTACGTAAACTAATTATAAGGTATTCATCAAAAAATAATAATAAATAAAGCCTAAAAATATACTAAATTTTTACAATTATCATGGAACCTCCAATATCTACCATTTCTGCCGTTAAATTATTTCTGAAATTATCTCATGTTCATAAGTGTTGACTACAACCACTGTATTGTGATATAATTCATTTTACCTCACTATCATTAATTTATGTTCAGTTTGAGGGGATTAATTTTTTTTAATTATATTTATTGATTAATTATTTTTCTATAGTAATTATATCATAACTACCTACTTAACATCCTATTAGTGTGAATAAAATATTGTCGTCCATGCATATATGTGGACAACCACCACCACAAAACGTTGTGATTCATTTTTTATGTCCACTTTAAATGGATGGATGTAGAGATATATTTAATGAATATATATGATATATATGATATAATAAGGATACATAAAAGGATAATTGTGATTTGAATTTTATTTAATCCATCCATTGAAAATTGATTACAACATTTATTTATACATACGTCCAAAAAACTCCATGGATTGTGTAATACATTTTTAAATATCAACCTTTTATGTATGAATATAAATATAAATATATAAAATGAATATAAATTATATTTATAGTATTATTTTCATTATGTATATTATTTGACCATGATTAATTTAGATGGAATGAAACTACCAAACAAAAATTCTCATGAAAAAATGAAGAAGTTATCACAGAAGAAAATTATTTTAATAATGAATTATTAATAAGTAATTGTTTCCATATTATTAGTGGATCACATATTATTATGTACATTAATAAAATTTATAATTACAACAATCATAAATAAATTCTAAATGAGGATTGAGTTCTTTCTTTGAATGATGAACTCAAACTAACAGATTTGTGTGACAATCACATTGTTTATAAGGATAGTTTATGATCATGTGTCATATAATGAAATCATATAATATATCTATAAATGATCTTTTGAATTTCCATATCCCCTGGGAATATCTAAATATTATGTTCTTTCCTTTTTTTTTCTTAAATTTAAAAACAAATGTGACTAAAATAATTTTTATAGGGAAACTAAAATTTATATCTCTAATAATTCGAAGATGTTTTTTCCTCTATATGCATGTTTTCCAAAAAAAATCAATAATATTTTATCTATTCTATTTTTATTGTTTAAATAATTTTATCCATTGTTTAATGTTTAAAAAAAGATAAAATCAATCTCTATTTCATTTTCTAAATGAGGTAATTTTTTCTTTGTAAAGAAATTTTAAATTAAAAAATTGTTTTACTATACATGTAATTAATAATGTTTCTCATCATCATGATCACTCAATGCATTGAGGATACAATTACATGTTCAAAATATTAATTCAAAATATAGTTTTTCGGTAATTATTTTGAAATTTTTGTATTTTAAATATTTAATTTTAAAAGGAAGAGGTTATTTTCCTATATAAATATTTTAAATTTTATTTTAAATGAATTTTTATTAAGGATTTCATCATTTGATGTTACATATTATTTAATTTGGACAAGGTGTAATGATACCAACCATATTCTTTATCTATAAAGATTATGATTATTGTTTTATATTTTTATAAATCTCATTTATTTTCAACATGTTATGTTATGAAGAAATGATGAAATGTTTATAAAACTCAATTTCATTTCTAGGGAAATCATAAATGATTCATGATCTTGTGTAACATATGTGAATGGATTATGATTATGTGATGGGAGTGCCCATAATTATATAACTTATAATAAATTAGGAATAGATAGATATCTCATGAGATAACGAGGACTAGAATGTGGAATTAACCAATATCAATAATGGAATTTTCCCGCAGTTATATTCTAGGGAGTGAACTATGACTAAGGATACTCTGGAATGTGGATTGAACCTAATACACTATGATAGTCATGGAATTAATCGATTATAAAAGATATAATTTTCTAGGAATATGTGTATGTGAGAAATTAATGTGTTTTGTCGATGATATGCTCTCATAGATAATGTTATATTATTATTTTAGGATATATTTATTCTGAATATCTAGTTAAAATTCCTTGACCTAATATTATTATATATGATATAAATGGTATGGTTTTCAAATATTAATCTCATGTTATCATACCATTATAATCATGTAATTTTTAAATGATCATTGATATCTTACATAGTTACCCATTAATGAGAATTTAAGGCCACCCTTTCTAAAATTTTCATTCCCTGTGCTATGAAGAATGGTTTTATGTATGATATGTCAAAGAAGGGTGTTAGTTAAAATTATCATAGATTGATCATAACATAACATAATAAATATTTTACTATTTAGATATAATATCTTTTTATTAAAATTGTGGGTTTTTATAAATTAGTTATGTTTGATAATTTCATTTTTGGGTGTAAAGAGAAGTTTTCAAGGAAGAAAGTATGTTAACATGGTTAAGGTAAAAATTTGTGTAATGGGAACAAGCCAGTGGTATATATGTAAAATATCAAGATTAGTTAATTTTTTTAATGACGGTATTCACTACACATATACATTATTTTAAGATATTTTATCCACTTGGATTTTATAATTACAAAATTTGTCATTAAATAATGAGTATTTTTTAAAAAACAACTAAAAATCACCCATAATGGGGCCCTTCTTATACCAATCTCAAAATAGAAAACCCATTCATTTAACTCTTAAATATATAACCATTCCCTGTCTAAAAAATACTTCTCATGGTTTTCTTTAATTTTTAGTTCCATGGAGGATTCTTAAATCCTTTATTTTAAAGGATCCCATTTTTATATGGGATGAATTACTCAATGTAAGCTAGCATTTCGCCACTATATTATTACAATGGTGTGCATGAAATAAATTTTTGAAATTTATTTTCATAAAATAATTTTCATGATTTATTGGTCATATTTTATTAATAAATTTACTCTCCATGATTTCATATATTTCCAGTGAAAGTTTTGATCCATTTTTTATAAAATAATTACTTTTAGATGAATAGTTAATTAAATTTTAAATTGAATTTCTTATTATTTCGCAATGTTAATTTTTTAATCATAAAATTTTATAATAAAATTTTTAAATACTCTTCAATAATTATTATTCTTCATTTGTAATATTATATAATTATACCATCCACATCCTTTCTCTAGATGGTTTAGCATAATGTATCATGAATGCCATAATAGAGCCCACTTCTTTTCAAGAGTAAAATATGTTTTGATTGAATTAAGAGTAATTTTATATTAATGTGGAATGTATATTCTTTTATTTATATAATGGGTGTTCAAAGAATTATATATCATAACAATTAATTGTTTAATTATTTATATCTCATTATATAACTTTAATGGTATTAGGAAGTAAATATAATAAACTAATGGACATTATCCAGAATGATTATTGTAATGGGAATTGAACCCAACCCACTATGGGAATATTTCCATAATGTAATGATTATATATTTAGTTAGCCTCAATATAATAAATTATTTTCTATATCTATTTGTATAAAACATTCCTATTAATATGTTATGTTCCATGGCTCATGCATATGGACTCATGTTCCATACTCTTATTAGTCTTCTCTCATGTTATTCCAAAAGCCTTATGTCATGGACCATATTTCATGATCTCTTTTTTATATGATATCATTGTCTAATATTTTGTCCATGACCATTGATTATGTTCTTCTATAAACATTTTTATCTTATTCTTAATTATGATATGTGTTTTCTCTCATGTAAACCCTTATATAGAATTCTAGTTTAACCATTATTGTTTCACATTTCCCCATGTTATAAAGAATTTTATTATGTACGCTATACATATAATTCTATCACGTGTAAAGAATATTATTGGGAGATTTTGATGGATTATTGTGAAAAAAGTTGTCTATGTGTCTAGTATCCACAAACACTAATCAAATTGGTTATGGGGTGGGTTTTATTATGTAATGTAATAAATATTCATATAAAATAATGTTATATGCATTAATATATTTACCATGTTACCTCACAAATTTTACTGCTACCTATAAATAAAAAAAACTTAAAACAAGTGATATCCCCTGATAGATATCTATGTATCCTCATGTCTTGGAAGAGTAGTGAGGGTAAATAAAAGAGTTTTTACTAGTACAGACGGCTGATTAGTCTTTTTTAGGTCAATAATTCCTCTATTGTGAAGAATTTTACTGATTTAGTTTGTGTAAATTTGAATTGGTGTAATTTTTTGTAGAATTATAAGGTTAAAATAGAATCTTATATTGACCCATTTATGTATATCCTCAATTGTCCAATGCTGAATATATGGATTTTATTATATTCAGCGATCCTCCAACAACATGAAATTAGAAATATTTTTTAGAGGGCTATAAAGGAGAAAACATTAGAATATTTCTTTATCATACACTTAACCTCATAGAAATCATATGTGGATATTCATTTCTGTATTATTTCATACACATTATCACTAAATAATTCTAATGATGGTATATTTATTATGATAAAATATCTCTAAGCCTATCTATGAAGAGGATGGAAAAATATAAATTCAATAGGTCTAGTCTTAGAGCTATCCATTTCATGATTTAAAATTTCCACATTCCATATATATTTCTATTATCATTGTTTTGGAAAAAATAATGTATCAGGATGCCAAGACCTGATTACTAGTATCAAATTTGTCGTTGAGAACAATATTCCTCAACGACATGTGAATGTCGACCCCTTAATGATCCTCAAGAATATAAATATTGACTATGTATTAAAAGGGGTTGGACCCATAAACATGATTGTACAAACCTATGCCTTATTGGAATATTTTCTCCACGAACAAAAGGTTTTTCTTTTCCTACAGTCTCATAAATATCATGTAAACACTCTAGAATGGTTATAGAAATCCAATACTTTCCCAGACTAAGATGACCTTGCCATCACTAATATATATCATAAAGTGTTATCCCTCTCCATTAATGACGGAGAAGGCCGAGAGGTAGACTAAATTCATAACAGATAATCATGGATAGGGACATAAAATTAATTTATGATAGAGGATGTATATAATTTTATAACACTAATTATTGAATAACTCAGTAATGAAAAGCTTCCATCAATATTTGTTGAGAGAGAATAGATCATTAGTTTATAGATAAATTTCTTCCAATGTTACATCCTAAACATAAATAATGTCATCCACAATAATGGTTATGATATAATCCTTATCTATTGCACCAATGGAATAAAAACATCACGGTTCTGTTGAATGTTCTTGTTAGAGTGTTAGTAATGAACATAATTAATTGAAGATCTACCATGAGGAGGGGATATTAGGATTCCTTGAACCATAAATATTCATGATTGGAATATTTTTCACGAGGTTTCACTCATTCTTGGTACATTATATCTGTATAAATCAATATAAAGAGCTAATACATATAAAATTAACTGTTAACCACTTTCATTATTGAGAATCTATGTAATCGGTCCCTACCTGTCGGTGAAAATGTGATAGCTAAAGTTCATTCATACTACTACTGATTTCTTTTGGAAATGGGTTAGATTCATTTCCTTAAATAAACTATATTCTAAGTATTTTATCACATTTTTTAAATGATAATTTTTTCATCATTTTTGGATCAAACACAATTTTGTTAGAGAAAATAGAAAACTATTTCAAGCCTCTATGTTAAATATGGAATACAAAATGTATCATATCTCATTTAACAAAAATTATTGTTATCGTACAATGATATATATATAGGAAAATGAATAAAATGAATTATTATTTAAAATTATACATAATATCTAGATTTGAATATGAAGAGATATATTGAATAGATATTCAATGCATTAATGGAATATTGGATAATGACTCAGACATCCACTGAGGTTGTCTCATACAATATACTATATGGAACATTGAATCTTTTACAAAGTAACTTAATCTATAATAACTCTATAAATTTATATACCACCATATTATATACGATCATAATTCCAAATTTCATATAGATAAGTTAAAATAAATTGGTTAAAACATGTTGGAAGAGTTTTATAATCATGTAGGTTCATCAGAATCTAGTATCCTTAGAATTCAATTTGAGGGTTTCTATTACTCATTCCACAATTATGAATTGGTGACATAATTGATAATTCCAACAATACTAGAATGAAGTCCACTATGTTTATAACCCATATAGTAAAATTTATTAATTATCTAAATTGTTTAATCAAACAATGTGTATCCACAGATTTCAATATATGGGGATTACATCATATGACCCAACAATGGAATTTTTCTCATAAAATATGTTGTATTGGATATAATATCATAAATTCAACAATAAATGATGTTAAATTTCTTGTAATATTTTATATTTTCCTGAAATTAAACTTCACTTAATTCATCCATGTAACATGATTAAAAACATCATGGAAATCATACTGGTTGAGTGATAGTAATGTATATTGAAATTATCCCCTCTCTGTGGTGTTAAACTGCACATAACCATACCTATGTAATGTCATTAAATATTATTATTCCCAATACCTTGTAATATTACCCTAAACTACCTTTCAAAAATATTATATTCAATTTTTAATGTGATGAGTTGTGCTATAATTCCTTCCTAAGAGGAATCCACATATATCGTTGGGAAGCTATCATACCCCAAATTCCCATTATTTTATTATTGGCCACAAACTATTAAACTATAAAAATATATAGGTGTGGATTTATTTATAATTCATAGGATTCATATTTTAACCAAGATCACATATCATAAACCAATCCATATATTTCAAACCCATCACACAACTCATTTTTTCATGAATTCAAATCGGGTCCTCCTATGTTCAATCCGCTGGTTAGACTCAAAGAACTACATGTGAATTTATTCGTATTTTACATGCTAAATTGTATCACATATATATCATATAACAAGTGAATCAATAAGTATCATTCATTCCCTTGTCATGTCTTGGTATTCAGTGCTTCTCTTCTAGGTTACATTTTTTACCTAACATCAAGATGCCAATATTCTCTAGAGAGATGACAATTGATAAATGAAGTTAAAAAATATATTTAGCTCATTTGGTAAATTATATACAAGATAAGACTCAATTCCAATTTTTTTTATAGAATGTATTACTATATATCCTCTATGATATTATTAGTCTAATCTATATGAGATAATCAAACCCCATTAACTTATCACATATTTGGTAGGAATTCACAACCATCTAGAAATCACATCATCTTGCAGGACCTCCATAATTATTTTAATTCTCTATCTATATTACCATTTCATGATGGAATGTCCTTATTGTTCTAGAAATTTTATTGATAATCATCTTTAAAATCTAAAAAACACAATGTGTCTTTTGAGATTCAATTCTTATTTTAAATCCAAATGGGATACATTTGGTTTTTGATTATGGAACACACACCACAGTTGTAACATCCCAAGTAAGTAATGAATAATATATATTTTTATCTATGTCTATTAATGAATTAGATAGTGTTTTAGTGGCTTAAAATGAAAATAAAGCCAATCTTAAGCATGGAATACACTAATATTTTTAAAGGATTGTTTTACTGCCTTTTGATGGAAAACCATTTTTAAATCTATATTTTGACAATTTTATAAGATATATTTGTCAACATAAACATATTAATTATGATTGGTACATTGAAATTTACATTGGATAAATTTTTGGTATTTTTCTGACAGTGGTCATTTTTTAATAAATAGTTAAAAAATATTGCATTTTACATCAAAACTGCTTCATTTAATTTAATTATATGGTTAGATTATCCTTTTAATTTCTCTTAAAGTGTAATCTGAATATATTTTTACCATTTAATCCAATGGTGGTCATTATGATTAATTTCACTTTGGAATTGGTCATAAACTAATGCCAAACTTTTCATAGATATTGTTTCAAAAAAACCCGCTATTTGTTTTGACAACAGGAATTATTTTTAAATCAATTATTGCAATTTATGTATTTGGAATTTGGTAAAATGGATTACATATTTGGAATCAGAAGGTCCAAATTATGTAATTAAAACTTTTTTATTTATGGACATTATGAATAGTAACGATGGTAATTATCTTTAATTATCATGATTAATGAGTAATCAGGTAGTTAAAGATAATAAAATGATATCATAATAATACAAAAAGACCACAAAATGTGTCCTAAGGCTACGTTTTGTCTCATGGCCGACCATGGGATGCCTTGTGACAAACTTGAGGGGCCCATGGAATGACTTTTGTGAGAAAGTGACTTTTTATCTTTTTATTTTTAAAGAATGTTGAATGTGACAAAGAATGTATCACCTAAGTAAAATATTTTTAATTTTGTCTACATAAATGATCTTTTGGGCTATAAATATTAATTAGAAATATAAAAATATTTCCTACATCATAGTATTTTTTTCATAATTTTTAGACTTTAAATAAATTAAATTATTTATGACATCAGGATGATGTAGCGATTACCTCATTAATAAAGGATTTAAATAAAATGAAATAATAATGTAACATATATGACCTAAACATGTCCAAAACCTATTTTATGGGTGGATTTCGAACCGTTATCACCATACCCTCGAATTATAGCAATGTGGGACCTTTTGAATCCGAAAATCATTTTCAAATAATGTAACATTTCTTTACTTTCCAACCCACACTCCAAAAGCCTTTGGCTCGTCCAACCCCTGCCCATTTTGTCTCTCAACTTCACTCTCTTACTCCTTAAAGCCTCACTTTGCCCATAAGTCTTCCCAAGGAAGCCTTTGAGCTCAAACCAAAGGGAGTTACCCGATTTTAAGGTAATGTCTTCACTTGAGTCCTTTTGTTTTATTTTTCTTCTCCAACCCCCTAAACTCTTTTTATTAATTTATTTTGTAACAACTACAGTATGTTCAATATACTAGAATGTTGTTATAAGATGTATTAGAGCTAAACTTACACACACCTACATCTAATGGTTAAATGACATACTGTTTCTGTGGATGGTGAATTTATGCCTCCCGAAACGATAATTGTTCAACATTATTTTAACACCTTCAAAGGTGTCCATTAAGATGTCACTATATTTATATATGATATATAATATGTTTATGTTTTCTTTAAGATTCTGTATTTTTCATTTTGGGCATACCTTTATGGTTTCCATTATGGGTAAACGCGTGAATTCATTTAAGGAAGTGCGGACTACCGCCCCCACAAAGTGATTTAATTCGTTAAATACCATATGTGGGACGTATAAATGATGGAACTATGATATTATATATTATATTATACTGGAATTATAATATACCTTTATATCATTATGACTTCATTCTATAAAATACGAAATAGAAATGAAAGTAGCGTTCATGTGTACGTACGACTTACCGTCTCCATTGACAGTGCATTTCATTTCTTACCTATAAATGATTATGTAATATTATAAATGCATGTATATACTAGATATATATGATATATACATCATGATTATAAATTTGTATATAATGGATACATGAACTACCTGTAATTATAAAGGGTTTATTTTTGACTCAAGTACCAATGATCGTTAAAACGACCGTTATTAACTTGAATAATTACATAGTGTTCATGAAATGGAAATAAGTGATATAAAAGGAATAATTAACTTGAAAAGGGTTCTTAAACAAGTAGAAATTAACTCAAGTTTATTATTTAGGAGATTAAAGAATGACCGAGTCAAGTCGGACCCGAGGTATGGGTCTTTGTCTCAATCTCCTTTCATTGAGGCATATTTTGTTTTATACACAACCTTCTTTTATATGGTGTATAAACCCCTTTTACTTTTATGTTTATTCAAAAGGAATATTTTTTTATACGAAGCGTTTACTAAACGAAAAAAAGGGAATGTTTTTTTCGTATGTATGCGGCGACAACGACTTCTCCGCCGTCATGACCATTATTTGAGTTTCAGCTTCCTCTAAAAGCCATACCTTTTTTTTAAAAGAAAAATAAATACCAGGTTTTACTTTTCTTTTATTTTGGTATTGAAAATGGTTTTCATAATGTTTTTATATCAATGTGTTGTATTGATATCTTATTATTGAAAGGTGGAAATGTTATGTTTCCTTTATGCATGTTTTATGTGATACGATTACGTTGAGGTTATTGGGCATTATTATGAAGACGGGTGGTTCTGTGATAAACTAAGGGCTGTTGAGCCCGATATAGCTCTCCAATGCATTGGGTAACACGAAGGAGTGAAATGTTAAGGTTTCTCTGAAGAGATTTAGGTAATATACTGTGATGGGTATTCCAAACGTAACCAAGAGGGTTACTCCCTACGTAAGAATGTTATGAATGTCTCAAGTTACCTTTATGTCTTATGATTTCTATGATTTATTCATGATTTGATGAGGTATGTTAAAGTGATTTTGTTTTATGGGTAAAGTATGATTTAATTATTTTGTATATATGTACCCATGTTTCCTTTACATATTTTTGTATCCCTTACTGAGATTTTTATGCTCATCCCAAGTTTTTTGAAATGTTTTTCACAGGTCAAGGGAAAGGTACATGATATGATGATAGTGTCAAGGAAGTGTCAAGAAAGAATCCATGTTTTATTTTAAATATGTTTCCATTGATGGGAAAGAAGAATACTATCTTTATGTAACCACTTTGTTTATATGTGGAATGTAATGCATGTTTTATGATCTAATTCTCTAAAAATCTAAACCCGAAAAGATCCTCAATGTGTAATCTTGTAATAACTCAAGATTAAGTAATGTTTAAGGCTAGGGCCTAATAGTTGGTATCAAAGGTCGGTTTAGATTACTTTAGGAGATAGAATTATATTAAATGATTATCCAAAAAAAATTGGTCAAATTGAAGTGATATAGTATTTGAAGATTACCATATTGCTTCATCTAAGACATGTTTTTTCAGAATGGTTTTCCAAGAGGAAACTGGGAAGCAGTGCTAGGAAGGCATGCAGAAGGAAATAACCTTCCGAATCAGTATCCTGAGATGGTCGGAATTGGAACTGAACAGTTTGTTGCAGTAATGGCGTAGCTGACTCAAGTGATAAATGGCGGTGGTATCCATACACGAGATCAGCCAGATAAACCACAGAGGAACATGTCAATGGTGGAACATTTCATGAGGCAACATCCCCCATCATTCAGAGGATCATCTGACCCTGTCCTAGCTGAAGGGTGGATTAAAGCACTGGAGAAGATTTTCGATTTCATTGGGTGTTCAGAAAATCGAAAGGTTATTCTTGCTATTTACCGTTTGGAGGGTGAAGCAGATCAGTAGTGGTCGATGGTTAAAAATATCAGGGACGCCGATGAGATTGATGCTCTTGACTGGGATGAATTCAAAGGTATGTTTCATGAAAAGTATTTTCCTAAGGCTGTTCGACTTAGGATGGAAAAACAATTCATGGAATTGAGGATAGAGGAAGACTCAGTGGCTACCTATGAAGAAAGGTTCACTCGATTGGCAAGGTATGCTCCAAATTTTAACCGAGACCTTGATAGTAAAATCAATCATTTTTACTCAGGATTAAAGCCAAAATATCGAAGGGAATTAGCTTCTTGTGAGTTTAAAAGTTATAAAAAGCTTGTTCGATGTGCTGAGAAGGTGGAAATGGAGTTTTTCGATGATAAAGTGTTCTATAACAACCAGCATAAGAAGAGACCAAGGTGGTAGGAGAAAGGAAAGAACTCTTCAAAAAAGTCTGATGGTAAGAAAACTAAGTTTCCACTTTGTGACAAATGTGGTAAAAGGCATGCTGGGGAATGTATTCTGAATTCTGGAAAGTGCTACCGATGTGGTAAGATGGGGCATAAGGCTCGTGATTGCACTGAAAAAGTTCAAGTTGAAGGTAAGACCAAATTTTATTTACAGTTAGTGAAATGTTTTAAGTGCAATGAGATGGGTCAATATGCAAACGAGTCTCCGACAAAGATCTTGAGTGATGGGAAGCAGTTAGTCTACAAGAAGAAAGGGGTGGTGAAATCCTTTGCAACTACATCAGCAGATGCCGCGCCATCAAATGAAGTTGTATCAGGTACTTTGTTTTTTTTTTTCAGATTATGCCAGTGTGTTGTTTGATTCGGGGTCTACACATTCTTTCATCTCTGAAAACTTTTCTAGTAAAATGGGAATACCATCTCAAGAAATGACTCCTGAACTTTTGGTAAAAACACCTGGGGGAAATGTTGAGGCAAAAAGAATTTATAAGAATCTTAATATCCTTATCTTTGGAAAGAACCTACTTGCAAACCTTATTTTTCTACCTCTAGTAGAGTTTGATGTTATCCTGGGTATGGATTGGCTCTCTATTTACCGTGCTAAGATTGACTATAGAGCTAAAGAAGTTTCTTTTTAGAAATACTTTCAGTTTGTGTACAAGAATGAACCCTTACTGTTGATAACATATCAAGAGGCCAATAAACTTGTAAAATATGGAAATGAATGTTACCTTGCACACATCATTGAAAATAAAGGAACTGTTCAGATTAATGATGTGCCAGTGGTAAATGAGTATCCTGATGTTTTTCCTGATGAGTTGCCTGGAATAATACCAGATCGAGAAGTTGAGTTTACTGTTGACTTAGTTCCTGCTTCTAAGCCAATTTCAAAACCCCCTTATCGAATGGCTCAAATTGAACTTTTAGAGTTGAAGGAGCAATTGCAAGATTTATTAGAGAAAGGTTTCATTCGACCTAGAACATCACCATGGGGTGCTCCTCTTTTATTTGTTAAAAAGAAATATGGTTCAATGAGACTTTGCACTGATTATAGAGCCTTGAATAACATCACTATTAAGAACAAATATCCTTTGCTTCATATCGATGATTTGTTTGATCAGATCCAGGGAGCTCAGTATTTTTCAAAGATTGACTTGAGATCGGGGTACCATCAGCTGAAGGTAAAGGAAGCAGATGTTCCAAAGACCGCGTTCTGTACAAGATATGGCCATTATGAATTTGTAGTAATGCCTTTTGGGCTAACCAATGCACCAACTGTATTCATGGACTTAATGAATAGAATTTTCCTTGAGTTCTTGGATAAGTTTGTGGTGGTTTTCATTGATGATATTTTGGTGTTTTCTAAAATTAAATAGGAGCATGAAAGACATTTAAGGGTTATCTTGAAAACCTTAAAAAAATAAACTATATGGAAAATTCAGCAAGTGTGAGTTTTGGTTGCAAAAAATTTCATTCCTTGGTCACATTGTTTCTAAAGATCGGATAACTATTGATCCTGCAAAAACAAAAGTTGTGGAAGACTGACCAAGACCCACAAATGTAACTGAGATTCGTAGCTTCTTTGGTTTGGCAGGCTATTACCGAAGGGTTTTTAGAAATTTTTCACGGTTATCAAGTCCAATGACTAAGCTAACTCGGAATGGTGTTAAGTTTATCTGGACAAAAGAATGTGATGATTGTTTTTAGGAATTTAATAGAAGATTGGTGAATGCTCCAGCTTTGGCACTACCTTCCAGGAATGGTGAGTTTGTTATATACAGTGATGCTTCATTGAAAGGACATGGTTGTGTCCTAATGAAAAATGATCAGGTAATTGCTTATGCTTCACGGCAGTTGAAAACTCATGAGGTAAATTACCCTACACATGATTTGGAATTAGCTGCTGTTGTTTTCGCTTTAAAATTTTGGAGGCATCATTTGTATGGAGTAAAGTGTGAAATATATACTGATCACAAAAGTTTAAATTATATATTCACTCAGAAAGAGTTAAACATGAGATAGAGGAGATGGCTGAAATTAATCAAGGATTATGATTGTACAATTCTTTACCATCCGGGAAAAGAAAATAAAGTGGCTGATGCTTTGAGTTGAAAAAGTAATGCTTCATTAGCAATGTTGCGTTTGGAACATGATCCTTTAGTTAAGGATTCGATGAACTTTGGCATAGAAGTTGTTGGTGCAAGAATTTCTTCTGTTTTGTTTCAGATATCAGTGAGATCATCTCTATCAGATAGAATCAAGCAAGCACAGAAGCAAGACAGTGAGTTGTAGAAAAAGGTAGATCTGGTTCAGAAAGGTAAGTTTCCTGAATTCAACATTGATAATGATTACGTTTTGATATTTGGGAAAAGATTGTGTGTGCCTTGTGATTCACAGTTGAAGAGAGAGTTGTTATGCGAAGCTCATAGTTCTCTGTTTTCAGTTCATCATGGCAGTACTAAGATGTACAGAGATCTGCGGGAGTATTACTGGTGGGATGGAATGAAAAGAGATATTGCTGATTTTACTATGAAGTGTTTGACATGTCAACAGGTTAAAGCAGAGTGGCAGTTACCGAAAGGGATGCCTCAGCCTTTACCAGTGACAGAGTGCAAGTGGGAGAATATATCCATGGACTTTGTTGTGGGATTACCGAAGACATCTCAAGGTAATAATGCATTCTGGGTTATTGTTGATCTCTTGACTAAATCTGCTCATTTCATCGCTATACGAGATAATTTTTCGCTAGATCAAATTTCCCGTTTGTATCTTAAAGAGATATTCAGGTTACATGGATTTCCCCTCTCCATTGTATCTGATCGTGATCCCAGGTTCACATCTAACTTTTGGAAAGGCCTTCAGAAGTTGTTGGGTACTGCGTTAAATTTTAGTACAGCATTTCATCCTCAATCAGATGGGCAGTCAGAACAAAAAATTCAGACCTTAGAGGATATGCTACGAGTTTGTTCGATGGATTATCAGGGAAGTTTGGACCAACGTCTTTCTTTGGTTGAATTTTCATATAATAACAGTTTTCATTCCAATATACAGATGGCACCATTTGAGGCGTTATATGGGAAGCGATGTCGAACTCCAGCTTTCTGGGATGAAGTGGGTGAAAGGAGGTTGATGGAACCATAATTGGTAGAAGAGATGGCAGAAAAAGTTCAGCTGATTCAGAAACACATGAGAACAGCTCAGAGTAGGCAGAAGAGTTATGCAGACAACAGGAGGAAGGATCTAACTTCTGAGGTAGGTGATCATGTTTTTCTCAAAGTCTCACCATGGAAAAGTGTGATGAGATTTGGTAAGAAAGTAAAGATGAGTCCAAGGTTCATTGGACCATATGAAATTCTGGAGAGAGTTGGATCAGTTGCATACCGGGTGGATTTACCTCCGAGTTTATCTCAGGTACACAATGTTTTTCTTGTTTCGATGCTGAGAAAGTATATGCCAGATCCGTCTCATGTTTTGAGTCCAGAGGTAGTTCAGCTGGAAGAGAACCTATCTTATGAGGAACAACTGGTCCAGATTCTTGACCACAGGGAGCAAGTGTTACGAAATAAGGTGATTAATCAGTTAAAGGTGTTGTGGAAAAACCACATGATGGAAGAGGAAACATGGGAATCTGAAAATGGAATGAGGGATAAGTACCCCCATTTATTTGATAAGTAAAATAAATTGCATGGACGCAATTTTCTAAAGGGGGAAGGATGTAACATCCCAAGTAAGTAATGAATAATATATATTTTTATCTATGTCTATTAAGTAATTAGATAGTGTTTTAGAGGCTTAAAATGAAAATAAATCCAATCTTAAACATGGAATACACTAATATTTTTAAAGGATTTTTTACTACCTTTTGATGGAAAAGTATTTTTAAATCTATCTTTTGACAATTTTATAAGATATATTTGTCAAAATAATCATATTCATTATGATTGGGACATTGAAATTTACATTGGATAAATTTTTGGTATTTTTCTTACAATGGTCATTTTTTAATGAATAGTGAAAAAATACTGCATTTTACATCAAAACTGCTTTTTCATTTAATTTAATTATATCATTAGATTATCATTTTAATTGATATTAAACTGTAATCTGAATATATTATTACCATTTAATCCAATGTTAGTCATTAGGATTAATTTCAATTTGGAATTGGTCATAAACTAATGCCAAACTTTTCATAGATATTGTTTCAAAAAAACCCGCTATTTGTTTTGGCAATGGGAATTACTTTTAAATAAATTATTTCAATTTATGTGTTTGTAATTTGGTAAAATGGATTACATAATTGGAATAAGAAGGTACCAATTATGTAATTAAGACTCTTTTATTTTTGGACATTATGAATAGTAACGATGGTAATTATCTTTAATTATCTTGATTAATGAGTAATCGGGTAGTTAAAGATAATAAAATGATATCATAATAATACAAAAAGACCACAACATGTGTCCTAAGGCTACTGGTTGTCTCATATCCGACCATGGGATGACTGGTTCCAAACATGGGGGCCCCATGGAATCACTTTTGTGAGAAAGTGACTTTTTATCTTTTTATTTTTAAAGAATGTTGAATGTGACAAAGAATGTATCACCTAAGTAAAATATTTTTAATTTTGTCTACATAAATTATCTTTTGGAATATAAATATTAATTAGAAATATAAAAATATTTCCAACATCGTAGTATTTTTTTCATAATTTTTAGACTTTAAATAAATTAAATTATTTATGACATCATGATGATGCAACGATTACCTCATTAATAAAGGATTTAAATAAAATGAAATGATAATGTAAAATCTACAACCTACACATGTCAAAAACCTATTGGATGGGTGGATTTCGAACCCTTATCACCTTACCCTCGAATTATATCAATGTGGGACCTTTTGAATCCGAAAATCATTTTCAAATAAAGTAACATTTCTTTACTTTCCAAGAGTGCCCCTCCTCTCCTCTTATAAAAGGCCCCCAACTCTACCTCATTACCCACACTCCCAAAGCCTTTGTCTCTGCCAACCCCTGCCCATTTTGTCTCTACACTTCCCTATCTTACTCCTTAAAGCCTCACTTTGGGTAGAAGTCTTCCTAAGGAAGCCTTTGATCTCAAACCAAAGGGAGTTACACGATTTTAAGGTAATGTCTTCACTTGAGTCCTTTTGTTTTATTTTGCTTCTCCAACCCCCTAAACTCTTTTTATTCATTTATTTTGTAACAACTCCAGTATCTTCAATATACTATGATGTTGTTATAAGAAGGATTCGAGCAACACTTACACACACCTACATCTAATGGTGAAAGGACATACTATTTTAGTGGATGTTGAATTTATGCCTCCCGAAACGATGATTGTTCAACATTCTTTTAACACCTCCAAAGGTGGCCATTAAGATGTCACTATATTTATATATGATATATAATATGTTTATGTTTTCCTTAAGATTCTGTATTTTTCATTTTGGGCATACCTTTATGGTTTCCATTATGGGTAAACGCGATATCTTCATTTAAGGATGTGCGGACTACCGCCCCCTCAAAGTGATTTGATTCGTTAAATACCATATGTGGGATGTATAAAGGATGGAACTATGATATTATATATTATATTATACTAGAATTATAATATACCTTTATATCATAATGATTCCAAACTATAAAATACAAAATAGAAATGAAAGTAGCGTTCATGCGTACGTACGGCTTACCGTCTCCATGAACGGTGCATTTCATTTCTTACCTCTAAATGATTATGTAATATTATAAATCATGTATATACTGGATATACATGATATATAAATCATGATTATAATTCTGTATATAATGGATACATGAAAAACTTGTAATTATAAAGGTTTTATTTTTTACTCAAGTACCAATGATCGTTAAAACGACCGTTATTAACTTGAATAATTACATAGTGTTCATGACATGGAAATAAGTGATATAAAAGGAATAATGAACTTTAAAAAGGTTCTTAAACAAGTAGAAATTAAATCAAGTTTATTATTCAGAAGATTAAAGAATGACAGAGTCAAGTCGGACCCGAGGTATGGGACTTCGTCTCAATCTCCTTTCTTTGAGGCATATTTTGTTTTATACACAACTTTCTTTTATATGGTGTATAAACCCCTTTGACTTTTACGTTTATTCAAAAGGAATATTTTTTTTATACGAAGCATTTACTAAACGACAAAAGGTAATGTTTTTGTCGTACGTATGAGGTGACAATGACTTCTCCACCACTGTGACCATTATTTGAGTTTCAGCTTCCTCTACAAGCAATACCATTTTTTAAAAGAAAAATAAATACCATGTTTTACTTTTCTTTTATTTTGGTATTGAAAAGGGTTTTCATAATGTTTTTATATCAATGTGTTGTATTGATATCTTGTGATTGAAAGGTGGAAATGTTATGTTTCCTTTATGAATGTTTTATGTGATATGATTATGTTGAGGTTCTTGGGAATTATTATGAAGATGGGTGGTTCCATGATAAACTAAGGGCGGGTGAGCCCGATATAGCTCTCCAATGCATTGGGTAACGCGAAGGAGTGAAATGTTAAGGTTTCTCCGAAAAGATTTAGGGAATATACTGTGATGGGTATTCCAAACGTAACCAAGAGGGTTACTCCCTACGTAAGAATGTTATGAATGCCTCGAGTTAGCTTTATGTCTTATGATTTCTATAATTTATCCATGATTTGATGAGGTATGTTAAAGTGCTTATGTTTTATGGGTAAAGTATGATTTCATTCTTTTGTATATATGTACCCATGTTTCCTTTCCATATTTTTATATCCCTTACTGAGATTTTTATGTTGATCCCAAGTTTTTTGAAATTTTTTTCACAGGTCTAGGGAAAGGTACATGATATGATGATAGTGTCAAGGAAGTGTCAAGAAAGAATCCATGTTTTTTTTAAATATGTTTCCATTGATGGGAAAGAAGAATACTATCTTTATGTAACCACTTTGTTTATATGTGGAATGTAATGCAAGTTTTATGATCTAATTCTCTAAAACTCTAAACCCGAAAATATCCTCAATGTGTAATCTTGTAATAACAAAAGATTAAGTAAGGTTTAAGGCTGGGGCCTTATAACAGTATTTTCCCCAAAAATGCTTCAAGGGATCACATCCCATATGAAACTCACATGGAGACTATGTTGTCTAACACCTGCTACATACAATTTCAACAATTATCATAAAAATTTAGAACCATCATTTACAATAGTATATTAGGGTTACCCTACATTCAAACATGTTTTCATCTATCATCTTCAACATATATGTCACTTCAGCCCTCCATTAAAAATATCTGATTAATAATATTCATTTTCCCTACATTCCTTTCTACATGTTTAGTTTTCAAACCATTGATTTTTATCCCCGTATAATTATAATCATCGTATAGAAAACTATTATTTTGGAATCATACTCATCCTAGTTCTCTAATCTTCCCTTGATCAATTGTTGTGGTGGATGTGATATACAGCCCCAACTCATTCTCAAATAGTGTTCAATCTAACATAATATGAAAAATAATATATGAAAACCTTTTTAGGACCCAAATCATTATGCACAAGGTCTTAGAGGTTCTTGATTATTATTTCACTTACATGACTATATTTTTTAAGAGTTTTATGTATTGAATTAAATCATGTATAATTTTATTTCATCGAAAAAATATGGTCCTCCCATGGAAAAAGATAACATTTCAGATGATAATTAATTAAAAAATACTCTAATAAATTTATTTGATATGATCATTCATCCATTTTTCAGAAAATTTCAAATCATATCACAACCTCATAATCTCCCATATCACAGTCATCCATCATGGTTATATTTGAGTTACTTTTTTATGGAATTCCTATAATTAATCATTGTTCTCCCCCATATGGGTTTTTATAGGATAGTTCAACTTTATTTGTTTCATGCTGAGTCCTTGGTTGGGTGAATATAGTTTCCCTCACCAAATAGTGCACCTTATTCTAGCAGTACTCCTCAAATTGAGGATTAATCTATTGATGAATCACATTCATGAACTACACATTTCCATCCATGGACTCGACCTATGAAGAGTAGGATTTCTAGGACTTCATTCATTCAGAATAAAATTAAAATAATATATCATGTCATGAAGTTCATATAAGTGTAACCTTCCACTCAAAAAGTTTGCTAAAAATATATTGGGTATATATATAGAAAACTATATGACCCAATGGATCATGGGTAATGAGTGACTACTTTTTATTCCATACTCTTCAATGGGAAAAATGAATTTCAATATACTCAAAAAAATGATTTTGTCTGATATTATAGGGTATGTTCATACAAAAGTATATTTTGATTGTTAAATAAATTCACTTGATTATAATCTCGATATGTAATTGTTGTGTTTTAGATGGATGGATTGGCCCACCAAGTTACAAGGGTGGATGTAGTAAAATAATAAGATAACATGTTTTTGTTACAAAGATGAATTAATATGGATGCTTCATAGTTTACATCATGTGTCTATGTAAAAGTTCATTATGGAAGGAGAAATATTTTTCTAAACCCTCTTATAAATTAATTGATGTTCACGGGAGATAAGTATCATAGAGAATTTTTCTTCCACTGACACACTACATCATTCCTCCCCTGGTGTAGTGAATATTCCAAGTTCTAGGTTTACCCCATCATCTAATAGGTAGACGATGGTATCATATTGGTCTAATGGTACCCTAGATCAATAACCCTTAATGGGTCCAAAAATATCCAAATTAATTCCATCTTTAGTGAAGGAAATAAATGAATAAACAATAAGGGATTATAGATTGAAATATTAACTAATTCAAATGTAGTGGAATAGTTATCTCCCTCCATATCTAAATCTATAGAGTCTCTAGACAACTAACATCATTTTGTAAGCACATAATTTAATATTTAAAGGCCTAAAGAACATATGGTAGACATAATTACTAGAGTCTTCTCAAAATTGATGGTAATCCTTTATGAAACAATATTTAGATCAATTACCTGGAATGTTTGATGTACAATGAGAATTACATCAGAGTAAATGCATATCCTTCCAAGACATTTTATATGTCAATAGAATATTTATTTACTTTAAAACCCATAAAATTTCTAAAATGTTATAACCCCCATCACATTGAGAACATCACATCACCAATTGTCAATTATAATCATAAAATTATAATGTTTGATCACCAGAACCACTAGGAAATATAAGGTCTTATGAGGAACTCATCCTACTTCAGGTCTACTAAGAATTATCAAATTATTTTTCCTCCAAGAGTGATGAAGGGATAATACATAGTTTTATTATATGATGAATCATTTATAAGAGATAAAATAGATGTCAGTGTTACAATAATTAAGAAAATGATAGTTTTCAGATCATGGATTTAATTAGTATTTCGATATATGTTATAACTCCTCAATAGATGTGATATCTTCAATCTCAATATGAGATCATTATCACCCCATATATCTTCCTTAGGAGTCTCTATCACTACACTCCCACAGATCCACAACTATTAATTCTCCAACATCCAAAATTCATTCACTGAGATGCCTATCCAAAACATTCAACCCAAGATCACTAATTATATCATTAGTGATATGGGAGGATACATGTTATTTGATAGCATTGTAATAGGTTATGGATTTGATTCAAGATAAAATGAATTGATATTTGATGAATTGAATTTCTAATAAGTATTACTTTATTGATTTTACAAACACATGAACCACCTATATGTGTAGAATATCCAAAGATCATCAAATGTTATTAAGGTTAAAAGTCTGGAAAAATCCTTGGGGATATCCTTAATCAACCATACATGCTTCACCAGTGAAATTTATAGAGTAGGTATAGGGTTCCTTTATGATTTTTCCTACTAATAAATACCCTTCATTGCACAACATTCCTCTATATATATGAAATCATTTCATGAACCATCCTATAAAATCCTTGAATGGGAAACTAGATTCATCCCCTTGGAAGGATTTAATGATTCTCTCAATCCCCATGGATTGTTGAAAATAATTCATGCATTGTGAGATTACATTTGAGAATGATTTCACACATAATTCCATAAAATAAATTATCTATCAGGAATAATGTGAATAAACAACAGCACCACATAAAACATAAAAAAATGAATCTCTAAACATGTATAAATGATAAATGTAGATCTGGATATAACTCTAGAAAATAAAAAGGATCCATAGAGACAATATAAGAACTTGTATTGGTATAATGAAAATATTTTAAGACTGTGACTCATCTTCATGTGACAAGTGGTGCATCATCCCACCATGCCACCACAATAACTAATAATTTAATTGATCGAGAATCCAATTCCTATAATAAGTTCAAGTGACTTTCAATCAAAATACATAAATACATTTTCATACTCCCATGATGTTTATAATGTATGTGAGCTAAAAATCGGAGTTGGGTCCCAAAAAGTGTTCTATAATAAGGAATTATTTAATAAATAAATATTAATTAATTTAAATAAATAAGTAGTATGATTTCATATTTTCAAAATATTTCATAAAAAAATAATGGAAACTTTAAAAAAGTAATAAAATAAAGGCATGTTATTATGTTTTCATATTTTCCAACAAAAATGGAAACAAACCACTTCATAATGAGTGAAAAATAACATATGTATAACCTATTATTGAAAAAAAATCAATATCCAAGGATAATAATAATAAAAATTAGCACCATGTTAATCCATCTTAACATATATCTATTCAGGTTTATCATGATCCCTAACTCATTAAAATGGTCAAGGTATAATAACTATCTATGAAATCACATCCCTTGAACTCAATCCTAGGGATTTAGGATCACCATATTATGTCTCTTAGAGATACTAATGTTTATTTAGTGGTATGTTATGTATCCCATCCATAGGGGGATGACTATACTTATTTGTTTTTTTCAATAATACCCACCTCTTATCAAGGCTCCATTGGGTTTTCCCTTCTCTATGAGGTGCCATTTTCAGAATTAAAATCTTTTGGAAGGGGATTTTCTTCAATCAAAATTCAAAATTTTAAAAACTATAAAAATAGACCCAAAATGTCATAAACATTCCTAAAAATTATTTTCAACATCAATCTTTTTCTATATTAAAATATGAATTTGATAAAAAAGCCTTTATATAATTTAAAACCAATTTCAAAAACAAGTATGTATGAAATATAAAAATGAAATATACTTTTTATGAAACTACCTACCTGAAACTAAAAAAAACAGATGGAAACAGTATGAAAATGGAAGAGTAGAATTTGATGAAATGAGATAAACCCCCAAACCATAAATTCCCATCAATAAATATGAACCCTGTAAACCCAAAAATGTCACAGCCTTCAGGATAAGAAAATACCATTGAATGGATGTGTCAGGCTCAATGGAAGTTGAAGAAACCCACTTACTATGATGATACATGAATATTAATGGTGAATTAGAATGAAAACCACACCATGGATGAAGGGGAGGAAATGTTTGGATGATAGATATTCTTCAAGGCCCAATAATAGACGAAAAGTGCATGAGATCATGTTAGACTGAACCATGTGAATGTATAGAACCCAAATATATTACAACTTGAACTGATGGGTCCACAATGTGATATGAGAGTCAAATCGTGAATCCATTCAACTCTTCTAGTTCATGGACACAAATGTTGGTTTATGATGTAATCCATAGTTATTAAATCGCAAGATCACTACCACAACCATTTATGATAATAATGGCATGATCATAAATTTAATTATTGTCGTGGGAATGTTTTAGCTCATTGAAATACCATAAAAACTGAAAGGAAAATAAAATCATGAAGAGATATAAAAGGAAGCCATGAAATAATTTTGAACCTGTATGAATTATAATGATGTAAATATTCTCCATAATATATTTCATTCCATCAAATGAAACGTATATTGAATAAGAATAATCCAAAAGTATGTGATGCCAACACTCAATCACATATGGTTCTCACACCAACATTTTCGAAAAATATTCTCTATGCTTATATAATATTCGGTCCAATGCGATAAATTTAACAAAAAGGTTAATTTCGTGGTATAAAGTATTTAATTTGGTTTCTCAACTAAATATAAATTCATCCATAAATCAGGTCCCACCAAATCTAGTGTTTGAGACGGTTCAAGATAATACATTTTTACCAAATATATATGAAAATAGTCATTGATCATAATCAATTATGTTGGTATTTCTAAACTAAATTCCCTCCCCATACTATACTCATTGATATCAACAAGATCCACATATCATAGAGTAGATTTTCCATTCTTATTAAACCACTTATGACCGAACCAATGTCAAACAATAAAAAAACCTATTAACCAACAACAAACTCTAAATTATGGGGCTAACAATCCACATATGATTTATGTTGACTCTGATTCACCATAAACCACTAATGAATATTATAGATATTAGTTGTTATCTTTTGAACAGTAAATGACCTAATCAATAATGATTAATTTTCCTCAGACCAAAAAGGTGACATATTCTATCTAAACTATACAATGATTCAATGGGATTGATTCTGAGGGATGACTTGAAACAATTTTTACTAAAAATTTCAATGATTTATAAATGATAATCACAAACACCCCTAATGTATATGATGAAAACATGGAGTATATCTTCAAAAATCATATTCACTTTCTTCTTGGACCATCTTTCTAAGGATACTAGGAAATACAAAACCAAACTAAAAAGAGATACCATTACCTTCTATAGAAATTTACAAAACTGATAGGTATATTGTTTTTTTCAATCCAAAAAAATAGGTGATGGAAGACCATGAAACATCACAATTTCCTACAAATAAAATACTTGTAACACATAAACTTTAGTTTTATCAACCCTAATTTGTCTTACATTACATAAACATCATTTTAATGATAAAAACATAATATTGTTACAAATTTAGGTTTCAATGTCTTAATGTCTTGGTAAATTTACGCATATACATTAATATTACATAATAAAAAAAATACTTATTTTATATCTTCTTAGTTGCATTCACATTTTCCTTATTACATGTAATTACCTAAGGATATACATAAATGAAATGGGTGAGCTAAAAGCCTAGTAATATGGTGAATAAGGTACAGGAATCAATCTAAAAGGGGTGACCATAAACATAATAATAAAAATCATAATCATAGGATCATATTCAACATTATTCAGGAAACATGTGATAATTTATGGGAATGTGGTAAGGAATAAAAATGAAACTACATGTCTTAGTTTTCATATACCACACAAATTTAAGAAAAAATCTAGATTCATTTTTACACATAACAAATGTTCATAATCATACCACATTCATTGGAAACAGATATAGAATTAGGTTCATGCATATTGAAATATTTCTCATGAGATACATTACATTACACAATGCATTGGAGGGTTATATTACAATGGGCCCACTGGCCACGTCATAACATTTACTTCATCATTCATTCCATATGAAACCTATATCAATCAAAGTCATGAATTAAATCCTTGAAGGAGAATCGGTTTCATAAGTATTTTGAAATTCATAAATTAATGAATAAACAATTTGGTTCCCAAATAAATATGGGAAATATTACATGGGAATAATATATCATTATTCTCTAGTTGAAAAGAAGTAATTCAAGATGATTAAAGTAAGATGTTCTAGAAATTGAATTCACATTTAAAAAAAGTTTTTCATAGAAAAAATTTTGACATGTTAAGAACATGCATATTCATAAAGGAAATGTGAAACTAAATTTTAATAACAAAATATGAACATTCATAAAATTTAATAGAGAATAACCTAACTATATCTTTTGGTTTTCAGAATCACCTTACCATTATTCATTCCTAATTTCATTACAATTTCAACTCCTGAATAATAATATAATATTTATTAAAAAATTGAACTATAATTGAATTATATTCATTAATAAAATATTTTTCTATTTTAATATATGGATTATATTTTTAATTTACATTTTGTAAATCGATTCATTTTTGGATCTTGTTTTACGTAAAAATTTATCGTCTTTCATCAATTTCTCTATTTTATTAAATTTAATTTATAAATTATTATAGTAATTTAATAATACTATAATTAATATTGTTAAATTATTATATATTACATATATTTCATAATATCTATACATGAATATGATTATATTTGTTAACATGAAAATTTCTCTATTGATGGATAAACGGTCTTTGTTGAGAAAATGTTTGGAGAACAATATGCTGAAGAATAAAATTTTTATATATTTTTTTATGATTATTACAAGAGGTTAAAATAAATAATATAATATTAAATAACATCATAATTAATTAATTTATGGGTTTTCTATGAAATGATTTTTGTAAGTATGAAATATATGTGGAATATAAAATAAAAAGTGAGAAGTGGATTAAAACTTACATAAACCTTGGTGTAGCTTCTCTTGTATGACACTACAACATCCTGGTGATTGAAGTTGGATTTAACAAGAATGACCCCATGGATTATATTTGGATTAATAGGGATTATTTTGGTAGATATTTTTATTTGGAGTGGATGAGATGATAAGTTTTCCATGGGGATGGAGAGGGGTTATTTATACATGATAAAAGGGTTATTTTAGAATAAAATATTAGATAAAAAATATCAAAGTCAAAACTTGTAATTGTTACTTATTGACATTATAAATCATATATTAATATTTTATAATGAGATAAATACACTAAATCCCCTTTATAATTCTAATTCATTAGTTCAATGAATTTAATGGAGGAATGAATGATACATTGGTATTTTAATGAATCACTTTTGACTTTTGGTTTTAGAAAGATATTTTTAGATTTGGAAATTAATTTTATAATATTTTAATGAATTATTTAAGAAATAGAATAAAACATGTCCAAAACTGATGTTTTATAAATAACTCTGTCCTTATTACATCCTGAATGATGTAATTTGAGGTACACCGGTTATGTGAAAACTTAATTTTTACTATTCACCTAAAAATTAAAATATTTATGAAAATGACCAAAAAATCACACATGAATAACTTAAATGTGACGACTTAAATAATGATTTCATTATATTGAAATGATTTATTGAATATGTTTTTCTTAATATAAAATTTAGGACTTTTACAAAATAATTTAAAGTACATTTTTTTAAAAATGTGATTGTATTTTATTGATCGTATTAATCATGATATTTTTTCATTATAAAACATATACTTACATAAATTAATCTCGATTAATATAATTCTTATTAAAAATTCTTATTTGATGTAAAAAATTTATTTTAATGTTCAGGTTACTATTCTTAACTGTATAGTTATTATTCCCAAGGATAGCATTACTATTCACAATTGTCATGTTACTATTCCAAGGGTCACATTACTATTCCAATAGCCACATTACCTATTACAAATAAGACATAATTATTTCACATAATATTCATCAAAATTTTAATAATGGTTTTACATTTATATAATGTTTCTTGGATAGATAATATTTTTATCCTTCCCTATAGTGTTTATAGCATGGGTGATGATTCTTGTAGATTGGTGCGATCCCTATTTTCCTATATTAGATTTTATATTAAATATTTTGATTTCCACATTTAGGTTTTTTAAAATTAATTGGCTTCACTACTAAATAATGTAACTTCATTTAGTAATAAAATAAAGTCTTCTTAGTTTATTTATAATTCATATGCACATAATATATAATATAATATAATATAAATTTATTTATGAAGAAAATATTACTAACAAAAAACTCAGTTATTACATCCTTCACCATTTAGAAATATAATCCCTAAAATTTTAACTCATGTTATTTGAATAAAAAAGGTGAGGGTAATTCTATTTCACCATTTCCTCTAGTTCCAAAGCCACGTCATCATATCAATGGTTTCTATGCAACATTTTGACCAAGAAACTTATCTTGTTTCATAGAACATTATTTATATAGTCCAACATCTTCATCAATTTTTCTTCTTATGAGATGTCATTCACCAGTTTTAGCACCTCTGGACTATGTACGTGTGATGTATTAGGTTTTTACATACTCAAAAGTGTTATGTTGAACACATCATGAAATTAGGCCGTATTTGCTGGATGTTCTAGCTGATAAGCCCAAACTGATATATGATTAGGTATCTCAATGGGACCAAAGTAACATGTGTTATTATTCCATTTCTTTACAAACAACATGACTCTTCCATGATGATATTAAAAGTAATAAAATTCTCCAACATCAAAATCTATGTCCCTTTGATAGATGTTAACATATCCTTTTTTCTGGATCTAAGAATATATTATATGTGGTTTGATGTCTTGACCCTTCTTCATTATATCTTTGACAAGGTGAAGTCCAACATTCAATTTTTTACCAACTTTATCTCAACAAGTTGTAGTTAAAAATCTCTTTATGTATGGGGATTTTGTATTATGACAACTCAACTAATGGGATATGCCAACATCATCCCCATTTGAATTACATTTAGTAGGCTCTTACCATGTCATCAAGCATCTAAATATTCATTTTCAATTGGCCAAAATTTTGGGGGTGATAGTCCATACTAAAATCTATTTTAGTATTCAAATCCTATTTAATACTTCTCTTTATTTTAGAGTTGAACAATGGATCATGATCATATTTGATCAAATTTTATACCCCATGTAGCCTAACCACTACCTTCACATATATCATAGCATGTTATTCAACATAAAATTCAACCAGAATATAGATAATGTAGCCAGCCTTGCTAAGTCAATGCACCTCAACCCATATCACATTGTTTCCATTTCAATTTTTTGAGAGACTAGTGTCAATGTCTATAGTGACATTCTCCCATTTCCATGTGGGTATAGGAAACAGTTTCCTATTCCCTTTGTACATTAGTCTCTATTCTATAATGTTATGTCTTACCAAACACCTTGTCATGTACGGGATAATATCCTTCTATAAGTTTCCTCTCCAATATTTTTCTCTATGATCGTCATATATCATTGTACATCAAGGATTGATGGAGAAATATGAGATATGGGCAGTATGAAAAAGCAATATCTTTATCTCTGGTTACTAAGTTGTATAGATCCTTGTTCCAAAATTAATCATACCATTATCACCGATATGGAAATAAAATATCTTCCCATTCTTTACTACTATTACCTTCTTCTATAGATCTGGATCTTCCCTTTGTGCCTCTATGATCTTATCAGGGATTGAATGTTGGGATATACATTTGGAAATATAGGATATATCCCCACCCTTTATGATTTCCAGATCCATCATTTTCATTTTAATGAAAAAAAGAGACATTCTCTATCCATATCATGGATAGAGTGGCTTGGGATTCTTTACTATGAGCCTAATATACCTTATTCTCCTTTCCCAGATGGAAGTCAATATAGAAATACAATTAATTGATTAGTTATAACCATATTCTTGATGCATCTTGTGCTCATTCTATGTCAATAATTCTTTATTCTATTATGATAGTTATATATTACTCACTTCTCAACATAGATATACTTCCATCAAATATTTGGAGCAATGATCATAACTGTTAACTCTATATCATTCATCAGGGAGTTATGTTCATGGATCTTCAACAGTATTAAGGTGTAGGCTTTCACTTTATCATCATACATGTGTACACAACCCAATACATTCTATGAATAATAACTTTATATCACAAACCCTTGTCAAATTTTTGTTAGTGTGAGCATAGGGGAAATTATTATCCTATTCATGAGCTCCTTGATGCTTTCCATGTATACTTCATCCAAAATACTTTACCCGTTTCCGTGTTAACTTAGTTTGAGGGATTTAAAATCAAGATAAATCCCTCAATAAATGTTTGTATTACCTATCCTGCCCAAGAAAACTCTGGATTTTAATGAAACATGTGGTTATGAGCCATTCTTCAATTTTCATAGTTTGTGATGGGAGGAAAAAAGTCCTGTCACTTATGTTCATGTGTCCAAATAATGAGACTTAATACATCCAAAGACACACATGCCGAACTTATAGTAAATTTTTTATTTTCATAATTTTTCTAGAACATTCCTTCTATTCAATTCATGTTCATCGTTGATCTAGGATTATATGAGAAATATTTGATAAAAATTATCACGTATTTTTCAATGTAGTCTATAAAGACTCTATTCTTAAATTATTGAGTATTTTAGGGATTTGTGTAAGTGTGAAGGTCATTATTGTGAACTCATAGTGACTGTACATTACACAAAAGTAGTCTTCTAGATATAAAACTCCTTCACGATTAGTTATTAATTTAAAGATCAAATATCCCCATATGAAGAGTATTAAGCTCATCGTAGACTATCAAATAAGTCATAATTCATTGGTAGATGATACTTGTTCTTTATAGTGATCTTGTTGATCACCCAGTAATTGATGTAAAAGAAAATTAATCCATCCATCTTATTGAAAATGAGTACTAGCAGACCCCATAGTGATTCACAAGGGAATATGGACCCTTTTCCCAAATTCTCATACAACTCTTTCTTAAACTCTTCATGTCCGACCATGGCCATCCTGTGGGGGAATTTCGAGATAGAAGTGGCTCCGGGTATTATATCTATTGGGAAATATAACTCATAATATAAGGTAATCCAAGGTAAAACATTGGGAAATATATTATTGTATTCCCTATCTGTTGGAATTCCCTCCAGGTTGATACCTTCCTTTTAATTTTAAATTTTGGAATGATATTCTTCTCCATTGGATATAGACACCAACACCATTGATGGATTCTACATAGAAGGTTAATGATCTTCCTTGTATTTTTAGAGTTGAATTGGATAGTTCATAATATGAAAAGAGATTTCCTATTCTTGATATTGGATGTGTACTATACATAGTGAGATACTATCAATGCCAGAATATCATCGAATTCCACCAAGGGATGTATTACAAAATTTGATGGAAGAATATTCCCACATATGAAAATAGGAGAGTAGTCCAGCAATTCAGTTTCAATTATTTCTCCACAAAATGTTCTTATAGATATCTATACTTCAAGCAATCAATGCTTTGATTCAACAGTTCTACAGAAAATAATAGTATATAATGTAATTCATAGAACCAGAATCCAATAAGCCTTTTTCCATTATCGAGTGCATTATAAGTATAAATTATACAAAATCATATTTTTCTCCTCATCGGTAGAATCAATGGAATAATATTTCCCTTGATACTCTATTATTTAGTGGTTTCTAACATTGATTACTAAAAATTACTCAAGGATTCATGGATTGGATTTCAAATTTCCCTTAATTCTTACAGTTGAAGTAATTTACTATGGGTGGTGCATTAGGAGATTTCATCCTTTCCACTATCCAGATAGTTGTATTCATCATGTATCCTCAGCATTTATATTCTTGATGTAATTCTAACCAACAATTGAATCATTTCCTTATCCTATTGAGACACTCCCATGATAATTCTTCCCGTATTATAATGTGTGGGTAGTTAGATCCTATTTCCTCCTTTTTTGTTTGAACCACCAGCTTGAAACTCCATTATTCTCTTCTTATCTTCATAAACAGTGGAGCATTATCCGAACTCCATGTGTACTTTGACATCACATCAAAAAAAATCCGCATAAATCTAGATTTCTCATATTTCTATAGAAATTTGAAGGCTCTATTTTAAAAAAATAATGAGCTTATCTATTTTTTAATAATTTAGGAAAAAAATCAAGGGATGACGTGAAATCCATGTGATGTTTTTCTCGTAATCCATAAAATTTTCACATTCCTTTTTATCCAACTGTATGAATTATATATCCAAATTTTTTAAAATTTATCGATGGAAATACATGGTATGAAATATTTTCTTAATGTCTTCCCACTCTATCTCTTATACAGTCTCCTTCCTCTTTGTGTTCTTCATAAATTCCCATCATTGATCATCCTCTCCTTCAATATTATATATGGCCAAAGTCACATTCTCCTTCCCAGAATAATGGATCACATATAATTTATTCTCTATTGAATAACCCCAATGTTATACTCTGGGTGGATTGATAGATCCACTGACCATTAGTGGTCATTTCCACATAAAGGAATCAATGGATAGATGATTCGTCTCGGGTGAATTTGGAAATTCCACATGATTCGGGTTTTTATTTATATCTTGAGAAAACTGGTTAATAATTTTCCTAATGTGTTGAACTCCACTTCTCATGGAATTGGGGATGTAATTTAGGAAATTAAAGAATTTTCCCACACATGGGTTGTTACCATGGTTTTTCATAGTTCCAAATATTTCCTAAAATAGAATATGTTTTAAAAAACTGATGTTAACAAATACCTAATAAATAATTTATTCTTTTTATAAATTTACTCAAAAGGAATTTCTTACGGGGTCCCTATGTTTTTCATTTTCTAAAAAAATTATTCTATGATTTTTTTCTTATATATAATCTTATACTTATTCGTTAAGTCTAGTCTTCTAATAATAATTTCCATATTAACTAAACAATGATCTGATTCCAACTATAGGTACCCTATTTCTTCTTACGTTAATATTACATAATTTTAAGATAAATAAAATAATAGCATTACAAATCAATGATCCAACATTTTAGTTTCTTGTGAAAATTATCCTAATACATAAATTTTACTTAAAAAATTTAAACATTATTCTAGTCCTTCTTCTCTATATTAATAGTGGCCTTTAAATTTTTTATAGTATATGTAATAAACTACGAATATACATTAATGAAATGGGTTAGAGAAAATCATAGTAAGATTATGAATAAGGAAAATAAATCAATATATCTTGGGTGAGAATAATCATCATCAACAAATCATAATTATTGGATAATCATCAACATAATGAGGGAAACAAGTAATAATTTTTAGGAATGTGGATATTCATAAAGATGAAACATCATGTCTTAGTGTTCTAATACCAAACATAGTTGTGAACAAATCTATCATCATGTTCACGCATAGCATATGTTCATAATCATTAAATCATATTTTTAAACAAATATAGTGTCATGTTTATTCATACTAATCATTATCTCATGAGATTTGTGACATTATCCAATGCATTGAATGTCTATATAAATATGGGACCCTATTCTACATAATAAAATTTAAATAATATTTTGTTCCACATAGAATGTTTTTGAATCGATGTCATTAAGTAAAACCCATGAATAGAATGGGATTCGTAATGATTTCATAAAGAATACATTTATGAATAATCTTTTTTTTTCAAATGAATATGGGAAACCATACGTGGACATAAAATGAAATATTTCATAAGTGGACAAGATGTATTTCAAGAGGAGTATAATATAATGTTTTTGGAAATTTATTTCACCTAAAAAAATGGTTTTTCATAGAGTGAATTTTTAGATGGTGGGAACATATATATCCTAAAATGGAATATGAAATTAATGTTATTAGCATAATATTAACATTAATATAGTTAAAGTGATAATAACCCAAAGAAATGTTTGTTTTTCACAATCCTCTTCCATTTATTCACTCTTTCTTTTGTTACTCTCGCACGTATGGAATAATAAAATTATATTTATTAAGGAAATGAATAAAAAGTAAATTATTTTCATTTATAAAAAAAATTATCAATCGTAAAATTTGGAATATATTTCTTAATTTATTTAAAAAAATTGATGGTCTTTGATATAATGTTTTAATTAAAATTTTCTTTTTTTAATCGATTTCCCTATTTAACTAAAGATAATATAGTTATTAGTATAATAAATTCCATAATCAAATAATGAGTATAAGTAAATTTTTATATATTATATTTACTTTATAATATCCATACATGATCATGGTTATATGTAATGATGTAAAAATTTCTACATAAGTGGTTAACCGACCCTTGACGGGACATTGTCAGGAGAGTATGAAGCAGATATTTAAAATTTAAATATATAGTATTATGATACATTAAGTATGTTAAAATAAATTATATAATGCTAAATTATTTAATTATCAATTCCTTTTTAGTTTAGTTGTGAAATTTTTAATGGAAAAAACAAATAGAATAGGATGAATAAAAAAAGGAAAGAGAAGGGGAACAAAAATTACATAATCTTCTGTCTAGTTTCTCTTGTGTGACACTTTATATCGTTTTTTATAAGATATAAAATTTTCCAAAAATCCCCTATGGATTCTGTTAATATTAAAAGGGACGATTGTTTTATAGAATTATCGTTGGATATGGTGGGAGGTTTGGTTTTCAATGGTGGGTAAAATGCGTTATTTGTACTTGATGGGTAGTGTATTTTTATTGTAAAAAATTTAATAGTAAATATATAAATGGTAAAACGTGTAGTAGTGAAGTTATAAAATTATAAAATATATATTAATACAATATGATGTTTTTAAGAATTAAATTCTCCTTTATAATTCAAATTCATTTGTTTATTAAAATGGAAAGTGGAAGGAATGAAATTTTTTTATTTTGGGGAATGACTTTTTTACTTTAGGTTTTACATATTTCTTTTTTACATTTGAAATTTAAGATTATCCTATTTTAAAGACACAGTTTTTAAATAAAAAAAACATGTCCAAAAATATTCTTCTATAAATTGTTATTTAATTATTACATAAAGAATGATGTAATTTTAGTTACACAAGAAATGTGAAAAATAGTACTTTTACTATTAACCTAAAATTTAACTATTTTGAAATATTACCAAAAAAATCACCCTTGGAAAATTTTGACAAGCTTATTTGAATTTTTTTTTAATTTCATAAAAATAATTTTCTATGAAAGATAATTGTATTTTTTATTATTAAAATTGTTACTCTTACAAAATACATTAAAATATTTTTTGTTAAAAATATGATTATATTGTCTCCAAGTTTCCTAATAATGATATTTAAATTGTTGGAATTATAAAATTTATATTTACATAAATTAATCACGATAAATATATTGTTTATGTAAAATTAGTATTTGAGGTAATATTACTATTTCATAAGTTATGTTAGTATTATCAACGGACATTCTACCTTTCCCAATGGTTAGGTTATTATTCCAAATGGATAGGTTACTATTCCAATTGTCAAATTACTTTCCTAAAAGTCACATTTCCTTCAATAATTAACACTAAATTTTTTTACATAATTTTCTAGGAAATTCCTCTTATGTGTCCATAATTATATAATGTTTATTTTATTACAAGTATTTTTCTTATTATCTAAATTTTTTGATATGGTGGCGATGAATCTAGTAGATTGGGGTGATCCCTATTTCCCCAATTTAGCCTTTTCTATTTAATATTAATGTTTCATCTTGTTATGTTGGAAATTTTAATTAGTTTCATTTTATATTAATGTGACAATATTTAGTAATGAAATAATGTATTTCTTGGATTCATTATGTTTTTCGTGTGCGAAATATAAAATATAATACAACATGCACTTATTTGTGAAAAAATAATTATAATAAACATTGGGTCATTAAATTGGTGCTATCTAGGATTGGGAATATATGAGCCAATGTAGTGAATCATTCAATCACAAACCATATTTAATTATCCCCTTAGATTATATATGTTAATCCAATGATTAAATCTAGGGACTCTTTATCCCACATCTATATGGGAACATGGAGAAGCTATAGTAAAGTAAAAGGAATTTAGTGATTGGACTGAATATAAAAAAATGTATAAAAATAGGATGAAAAATAAGATATGTAATTATTGAAAACAAGATTCTAAAATTGACACTTCATGTTATAATTTTTACTTGTATTTCTTGGGTAAACATCCCACAAAGAGAAATAACACTACTCCATCAAAATCATTCTCACATGAGGAGGAATAGAAAACTGGTTCCTAAAACAATGAACACTATCTGAGGGTAGATACCACATCTAAATGAAATCCCAGCCATATAATGAGTTCCATATAATATATAATTCACCATAATTCATCTAGTTCTAAATAAAACTTTATAAAGTACAATGTAAACTAAATACTAACGAGAAACAAATAGAACTATCTTTATTTTCATCATTGTGGTTCTAAGTGAACTATCCCATGAGGATCCCTTTATCTATAAACTACATCACAGATTGAGAGGGAAACCTATTACTAAGGTAATTTGTAAAAATATATCAATTTCCCAAGGATTAAGAAATTTTAAAGTCAAACAACTGATGGTTAAACACCCACCACTTCTGTCTATTGTTTTTCCCATTATTAGAAACAATATAGATTCCACTCATTTGGTCTAAAAACAATATAAAATATTCCCCAAATACATAATGTCACCAACTATGAAGTTTATCCATAAATATTGTAATATCTAGGACGTGGGTGGGGGATTTCTTCTTCTGTGGACGATGATAACATTATCCGTAAACCACCATGTGATCTCATACTATATAAATAATTCCCAAACCTATCCCTTCATCGTCACAAAACACCAAATTTCCCAGTCCATATTCTAGATGGATAAGGATACGATAAAGGTTAAAACATCATTTAATTTCATAGAAGGGGTATAATAAAGTTCAATACACATATAATTTTACTAAATTCCTAGTGATAACACTCAATGATGATTCCAGATTCATGAAATCCTTTAGAAACCACTAGTAATAACCTATATAAACTATAATTTAAGAACATTGAAAATAGTTCATTACTATTCTCAAGACATTATAGTTATCATCTTCTTAGGATTAAAGTATACTACATTATATAAGACTACATTTCCTATTAATTTAATGTCTTTGATCAATATGTTGGAATTCAATAACATTTAATAATTTTTGTGTTCATTCGAGTACCTCATAACTATTTTTAAAAGAATATCATGCTCTTATTACTCCCTCTAATATAACATGATATTATCCAATAATAACATGTTGATGAAATCTAGGTACTGTTGAAATATCTAGCTCATTAGTTTGTTAAAAACAATAGGGGTATTAACATGCCCAAATGGCGTCCTGAGAAATCCAATGTGATCATATCATTCCCTAATGGTAGCCATCAGAACATCAAACTCCTCAATACTGAGTTGGTAGTATCTAGTCTTAGAATAAATATTATAGAATCACCAAACCCCTTTTAATTCATTTAATAAATAGTAAATATGGGGAAATGGTATTGATTCTTAATTCTCATCTGGTTGATCTTCAGATAATCAATGCATAAACTGAGAGTTACATCATCCACCTAGTTGATCCTCCTCCATGGTTCATGATGTTTTACATGTAATTAGACTTTAACAGTTTAATGTTGGATAAGGAATTTAACATTGATGGTTAAGGTTCAATGTGAGGATCCACATCAGTGGGTTAGGATGTTTGGAATGATGCTCTTTATTGACATATATACATTTTTTCATGAATTAGGTGTTTTATAGACGTTCTGGGAATGATTGATATTGATATATAGTTGATATTTTAAACTGTAAATTTATGCACTGGTAGAAGAAGAACATGAAATGGGTACATTGGAGTAATATTTTAAGATTCATTACTTAATGGAAAAATGAAAATCCCCTTCCATCATGTATAATATATATCACAATATTTTTTTGACCTATATGGTTTATTTTGGTCAATGTTAGTTTTTTAAAGTTTGTCATTCAAAACCCAAGGGATAATAGTTTATTCACTAAATGATGGTTTTGAAATATATTTCAATTTATATAATATTTATGTAATCCACTGATTATCAATATGCACTGTTACTCTGATTGGTACTTATTATAGAAAAAATGGTTTGTGGCCTACAAGGTTGTGCACACACAAAAATTGAGCCACTAATACATATGAGTACCCTAGTTTCCCATACATATTTCTTTCTATGAATAGTTTTGTGATAATTAATTGTTATTTTTTCCTTAATCGAGAAGGTGAGATTATATGGTATTTGTATGTTGGAATAGGTTTTACATGGAAATGAATTACATCCCCTTTTTCTTTTTCTTTTTTATTTTGTTATGTTATGTAACCAACACATTGGATGGAAATTATTGTGGGAATTATGGATATTCATGTCTCATTGAATTTAATTAGCATTATAGTCATGATATATTAAGCTTCCTATATTCCATTTATTTTCATGATTCTAATGACCATTTTTACCTTTTTCATAATATAATGTGTATGGTGATTGGACATTTATATTTTTTTCACTTTCATATTGGTATATATTCTCAATATAGTAGAACATTAGACCCTCCCCTGTTAGAAAGTATCTTCTAGTTTACAATGATGAATACTAGATTTATTATAGAAAATAAACTTAGGGAATAAGTTAAATGGATCCTAGGATAAACATTACACACTAATTCTATAACTAAACATTCAACACATGAAAAAAAATAACTCAACAAAAATGATAAATATTTATCTTTATATAATTTTACTCTAATGGTGAGATATTGTGCTCAAGGAGAACCTCTTTATATTTCAATGAAGGAATTTAAATCCTCCCATAAGAAAAATCTCAATGTTGATCATCCTCAGACCAACCATATGAGCAGCACCAAAGACAAATTAGTCCCTCTAAACATCCAACTTAGAATCCAAATTATGGGAATCCTCTGCCTAATGAACCAAATATGACAATATTATCATCTAAAACAGGCATTTCATGCCACCAACCTCTCCCATATCATGAAAAAATTATGAGATCTTTTCTATCACTCTACATAAATTTATAGATTCATGAATGGAATCACTATGTGACTTCCACCTTAGCACATTGGAAATAATTTTATCCTTTATCGGGTTATATAAAATCTTGAGGTCATATCGCAACAATAAATTTATTAAGAATCTCTATCGAAAGATCATATAACACAAAGAGACAACATATTATTGTTTCATAAGATTTATAAAAATGGATTGTCAATGAGGTAATGTCACCAGATTATCATATAAAATAGAAATTAAACAAAATTTAGATCATTGTTGGAATAGCTATGTTCATTGGAATGTTTCTACTGATACACATAAGAAACCATCAATCTCAATTTTAATGTGGCACTACCCCTTTCAAAATAAAAAAAATGTATAGAAAATATAAAACCAAACTCCTTCTGAATAATAAATCTCTAGAGCACTGACCAAATTCCCCTTCAGATAATATAAATCTACCTATCACTAAAAAATACACAATATCTACATATCCTTTCTTTTCCAGGCTATCATAGAAGTCACAGTGTGAGGGGTGTTATATATGGACCTCCTATAATTTCATTTAAGACTATGGAGACATCGTACCTATGAAACATTCAAAGGATTTCCCATTAAACAATAATCATGATCATATGATGATCCACTAATACAGTATTACAGGACTAAACATACCCAATGTAACAAGCATCATGATCATAGAACTCACACTTTGACAGAATCTCAAATAGACACTATTGAAAAAAAATCACGATGAATCCCACATATGTTATTTATAATTATCCACATACATAATGTACACAAGGATTTCATCAACTAAAAGAACCCTGAACCAATCCTCAAACATGTAGAACATTGGGTTAACAATCCCTATAAACATAGATGAAAATTTAATATCTCAAAATCTCATCACATGTAAAGACCCGGAAAATTTCCTTAAATACTTTTGAATTTTATGAGTAGGCAGTTTCGGACGGCACCTGAATCCAAGGCCCAGTGTTCCCGGAATCAATTTTTTAAGTTTTTTCGAGTACGTTTAGTAAATGTACAAGCAGGTTTTTTAATATTTTGAACTGGTGCTCAGAATTGAAATATGTGGACACCGATGAACTCGCAGCGCCAGTATTCTCTTAAGGGGACCTTTACTGCAGTTGCATTTTATGCGGGATGAAAGTTAATTTTTTTTGGGATTTAGAATAAATTTAATAAAAATTTTGTACACAATATTATTTATTTTTTGTAGTTGTAACCTAAAAGAGGAAGTTAAGGGTGGGCCCACACCCCACATAACCTCCCCTGAGAGAATTTAGTGTGGTGGGGCCCACACGAACCTGAACCCTTCCACCTCCCCTCAACTCCCCATTAATTTCCCTAATTTTTATTTTGAAAACTCCTCATTAATAGTGGAGCCTCTCCACCTCCCTCATCCCATCAATTATACCAACTCATATAATTAATGACTACATTAATTATTCGGCACCCCTTTTGAATAAAATTGAATTGCATGGAAATTATATTAATTAGAGAGCCTTTTTATTTCTTTTTGCGTTGTCAAATCACTTTTGGAGAAGGCTCTAGAGATTTATAAGAGAGGTGCTCCTTCTTCGATGAAGAACACTATTCTTTGACGAAGAACATCCCCGACGAAGAACGTGAAGGACATCTCCCAATGACGCTTCTTCCTTTGACACACCTTGACTTCAAGGAGTCTACATCGCCTACTACATCGAATATTCTGCCATCATTGATGGGACAACACCGTTCTACTACCACGCTCTTCTTCTGCGGCTCGACGACATGCGACGTCTTTTGAGAGCTAGGGGTTTTGTATAATTTATACGTGAATAAATTATCATGATTGTGTTTTTTTGTATTTGGAATAATCTTCTCCATATGTTACCTCCTAACGCAGAGGGAACGAGCTGAATGAACAGGGCCCGACGACCCTTCGTTGTTCTTGAATTTTGATTCACAACGGGAAGCGGCGACGATCGAAGGCGGTGGCCGCGCTCCTGCCACGTGCGGAGGAACTGTGGCCCGCAACCACGGGCCCCTCGGTCGGAACAAAGAATCCATGGTGCCACAAGGGTGATGCACTGTGGAGGACCGCGGCCCGCAATCCACGAGCCACTTCGGCGGTGAACTAGTCGGCCCGTCGACCGGGCAGGTGAAGGAGTCGCAACACCCAAAGGTGCCGCCCAGTAGGTCTGCAGCCCGCCCGAGCGGGCCAGGCCGCACCCCCTCACGCCGGGCCGCGCCCTATCAGGCCGGGCCACATGACTCATTGGGTCGGTCCGACCCTCTGCCGAGTCAGACCTGCCAAAACCGGGTCGACTCGACCCGTCGTCCCACTGGGCTTGACGGGTCGGGCCCTTTTCCACTTAAAGGTGAATATCTTGAAGACCGTGCATCCGATCGGCGTTCCATCTACAGAATTGAGACCCTTGGGATGTGGCAGTCCTTTTGAGATAATATAAGTGAGTTTTGGATTACTTTAGAAAATAGTTGGGTTTGGAACGAGCATAATTCCAACCGGGCCCTTGGAACGAAAAATCCAATAACTCTAAAATCAGGTGTCTGATTGACACATCGTCTGTCACGTTGGGTTTCGTTCGATGATATGGAACATTGGGATACATCAACTCTAGACTTCGTGATAGTTGATGTATTGACCCCTTTGCTCGAGGAGCGAACCCTCTTGGAATCGAGCGTGTTGTGTACGGGAACCCTAGAGCTGGCTGCGACTGCGTCAACTACTGTAATGGAATCCCCCATGGGTTTGATAGTGACGACTACTCTACTGGAATCCTATGTGGGTTCGACAGCGACGAATACCATACTGGAATCCTTCGTGGGTTCGATGGCGATGACTACTGTTCTTTTATCATGTGTCAGTCCGGTAGTTTGACCTCTGTACTTGTAACCTGTGTGGGTCCGGCAGAGTAGCTAGTCTAGTATCCTGTGTGGGTCCGACATCTTAGCTGGTCTTGTATCATGTGTGGGTCTAACATCTTAGATGAATCAGAAACTACATCTGATCATCTCTATCGCTATATGAAAGATGTATACCCGTGTGAGCTGAGTCTTGAGTTTCAATCATTACCGTCGGTGTGATTGACTTCTTTCCTGTGTGGACTGGGTTGTGCTTGGGCTCAAGAGTTGGAGCCGAACTGTAATTGAAAACTTTGGTATATGTATGGGAATATACCTAATTAGGGTTGGTTGATACTTCGTGATTGTATATTTCATTCTTGGTTTATCATTTGTGGATTCTGGGAGACCTTCAGGGCTCTCGGGGTCCCTACTGAGTATCTTTATACTCACCCCTGCATGGGCAATGCCTACACTATGTTGTGTTGGATGCAGACGACGTACAACACTGATCGTGGTAGAGGCTTGTAGAGGTGGGCGGTACCCGGAGTTGGAGCACTTGGTGTGACATACACGTAGAAGATGGATGGACCCATGGCGATGGGAAAGACTATCTGTACCCACCCATCAGGTGGGATTCCCAGAGGACGACTCAGTGGTTGCTGCTTTACTTTACTGTTGTTGTACTAGACTTTCAGTTCTACTGTACTTTCAGTTGGGTTTGTATTCTAGCCCATTTACCTTTCAGCACTTACTTTTGTATTCAGTATCACTTTGTGCTTACATCTGTTGCATACTCTGTTGTGTTGTTTACTATTATAAAGACAATACCTTCCCTTATATTGGGATTTATGCCTTTGGTGTTAGTCGCCAACCCCTGGCCTATGGAAGGCAGGCTTGGGGTAGTCATGGCACGGGCCCCGAGGACGGGTCGTGACAAATTTGTATCAGAGGAGTCGGTTCTACTGTAGAAATCAGGACTCTGATCTTTCCATTCTGTGAAGAAATAATGTTAAGAGTATTGAGTGTGGTTTTCAGTCCAGGGAGTCCAGTTTTGGTACGACGGCGGACGTATCCATACACCAGGACCCTGACCTCTGATTTCCATCTCAGCGCACGAAAACACTAATTGCGTGTGTGTTTCCCTTGAAAAGTTTTATTTGTGATTACTTTGTGTCAACTCACCATGTATACTGTTCTGACTATGGCGCTCCTGTTTATTTTTAGGATGGCCCCAAGAAGGCAGCCAGTTATGGTTCCGAGTTACGTGCGAGATGGCAGCCCACCGAGCGATGAGGCCTCGGTGCAAGGCCCCATCATAGCGGAGGCTCTAGCGGTACCACTGCACACTGAGCCAGCGATTCTACCATCCTAAGTAGGAGAGGTTGCATGCTGCCTGAGTGCATTTCATGAGATTCAGCGACAAAGTCCGCTCAGGTTCCGCGGAGAGACGAACCCTCAGGCAACCGAGGATTGGATGGAGGCTATCGTCAGAGTCTTCATATTGGTAGGGACACCAGCCAACCTTATGGTGATCCTTACCGCGAGTCTCCTGCATGCAGTAGCAAGTAGATGGTGGAGAGTGATGCTCCATGTGCATGAAGAGGCATCTCTACTTTGGACTGACTTCGAGAGTCTCTTCCTCTCAGAGTTTTTTTCAGTCACCCTTCGTGCGGTGCGGATTCAGGAGTTACTACATCTACATCAGGGTTGCTTGATAGTAGCTCAATACTCAGTGAGGTTTACTGACCTCTCACGCTACTCCACAGATATGGTACGAGACCCGTTCTTCAGGGCCCAAACCTTTAAGAAGGGACTAAGGCGTGAGATCAGGGCTTCAACGATTCCCCTCAGCATCCCGAATCATGTAGGGGTGCATGAGCGAGCCCTTCTAGTAGAGAGATTTCTCACTGAGTAGTCACCATAGGCGAGACCCACAGCAGGGCGACACGTAGCGGAGTCTTCTGCAGCCTGCAGTAGACAGTTGTCGTAGGGGTCCAAGCGGACTAGGCTATCAGGTGGGCGACCTCAGCATACAGGTCTGGTTGTGCGGGGCTCACGAAACAGAGCCAGCCTTACGAGGAGCCGGTAGTGCTATGCATGCGACAGGTAGGGCCACATGTCTCGTGACTGCCCAACCCGCCATGCAGATGAGCAGAAGACAGTTGAGGGACCACCCAAGAAGAGGTAGAGGTTTGACCGTGGTGGTCCGATAGAAGAGGGAGGACGAGGCGGAGGAGCTGGCCAAGCAGCGGGTAGTGGACAACGTTTCGAGGATCTACCACCACCACCACGAGGAGGTCCACCCCGACCATAGGGAGCTGGCAGATAGAGGTGGGCATAGCTCCAGGCAGTCGAGGCCTATGACCACGAAACACCTGAGATGATTCTAGGTACAATCTTTGTCTACACCACCCTTGTAGCAGTTCTTATAGACATAGGTGTGAGTCATTCTTTTATTGTCGATTCCCTTGTTCGGAGCTCAGAGATTCCGATAGAGTCGTTGGCTCGATCCTTATGGCTACAGACTCCTATGGGAGCAGACTCAACAATTATTCACTAGTGTCGGTGGTGTGAGCTTACTCTAGGAGGTGTGATCTTCAGTTGGGATCTTCTTGTAGTGGCGTCGAGGCCTTACGACGTTATCTTGGGTATGGACTGTTTATCTGCTGTCTATGCTCAGATCGACTGTATTAGGTGCAAGGTGCAGTGTATCTGCATGGATGGGAGTAGGTTCACCTTCACCAGCGATATGGGAGCCTTTGCAGCGCAGGATGGACTTATGCAAAGGAGAGGGCAGTCGATCACACATTAGTTGGCTAGTCTCATCCTCGGAGCAGTTGATGTGCAAAGGTCGAGTTTTCCCGTTGTGGTGGTTTAGTTTGTGGACGTCTTCCTGACGACGTTCCAGGACTACCTCCTCATAGAGAGGTAGACTTCTACTTAGTTATGTACCTCGAGACAGCACCGATATCTACCCCAGCATATCGGATGGCTCCCGCCGAGCTTCGTGAGCTGTGGGTACAGCTAGAGGACTTGCAGGGAAAGGGATTCATCTGACCCAGTGATTCACCCTGGGATTCTCCGATTTTGTTTTCCAAGAAGGCAGATGGGAGCTTGCGACTATGTTTTGATTACTATCTCCTGAATCAGGTGAACCTAAGGAACAAGTACCCACTTCCAAGGATTTTTTACCACTTCGATCATCTCAAAGGAGCACGATGGTTCTCGAATTTAGACCTCAGGTCAGGCTATCACCAACTTAGAGTTAGAGATGAGGACGTACATAAGATGGCCTTTAGGTGTTGGTATGGGAACTACGAATTCTTGGTTATGCCCTTCGGTGTGACCAACGCTCCAGTAGTGTTCATGACTCTCATGAATAGGATCTTCCAGCCTTAACTTGATCGTTTTGTTGTAGTCTTCATTGAAAACATACTGATTTACTCGACTACTGAGGAGGAGCACGCCTATCACTTGTGGGTTGTACTGGATACACTCTGAGAGAACCAGCTTTATGTTAAGCTCTCGAAGTGCCAGTTCTAGATTCGACAAGTTCACTTCTTGGGACACGTCATCTCAGAGGTGGGGGTAGTAGTGGATCCAGCGAAGATTGAGGAAGTGCTTGCATGGGAGCCACCCAGGAGTGTGACGGAGGTTCAGAGCTTCCTAGGCCTGGCTGGATACTATTAGAGATTTGTTCCAGACTCCTCTAGTGTTGCAGCACCACTTTCATCTTTGACGAATAAGGGGAAACCCTTAGTGTGGTCAAAAAGATGCCAACAAATCTTTCATAAGATGAGACGGAGATTGACAAGTGCACCCATCTTGAGGCTACCGGAGGAGGGCGTTGGGTACGTAGTTTACTGTGATGCATCAGGGATGGGACTCGGGTGTGTCCTGATTCAAGAGTGAGCAGTGATCACATATGGATTTCGGTAGTTGAGACAACATGAGCAGAACTACACTACCCATGACCTGGAGTTAGCAGTAGTGGTCTTCGACTTGAAGATGTGGTGGCACTATCTGATGGGTGTGCGCTTTACAGTCTACCCTGACCACCAGAGTCTCAAGTACATCTTCTCACAGAAGGACTTGAACCTGAGATAGCGGTGATGGCTCGACTTCCTCCTAGGATATGACTTTGAGATAGTCTATACTCCTGGGAAGGAAAATGTTGTAGCTTATTCTCCTAGCAGAAGATCAGGCATTCAGCTGCTAGGAGAGGTGACGGAGCAGCAAGCCATGTTACAGACATCCTTTGTGGATACAGATGGAGCAACCTTTCTTCAGTCTATCACATCACTCATCCACTTCTTCAGCGAGTTAGAGAGGCACAACGAGGAGATGTTGACTGCAAGACACGACGTGCTCTGATATCCTCAAGGCTGGCACACAATGGATTTTCTGAATGAGGGGATCACGTCATCCTCTTTTGGGGATGTATGATGGTACCAATTGCACTACAGGAGGAGGTTCTGGGGGAGTTTCACACTTCCCATCTAGCAGTAAATCCAGGAGTGGCGAAGATGTATCAGGACCTCAGACGACAGCACTGGTGGTCGGGTATGAAGAAGGATGTAGCAAAGTTCATTTCACGATGCCTCAGTTATCATCAAGTAAAGGTGGTGCACCAGGTACCAGAAGGCATGGTACAACCCTTAGAGGTCCTAGAGTGGAAGTGGGATGTGATCTCCATGGATTTCTTGATGGGGCCTCCATGTACATCCAGAGGACGTGACTTTATCTGGGTGATCGTAGACCGACTCACCAAGTCCGCCCACTTCCTACCGATCAGAGAGTATGGCTCATTAGAGAGCTTGGTACGCCTCTATGTACAGGAGATCGTATGGCTTCATGGTATGCCATCGACGATCGTCTCCGATCGGGATGCACGCTTTACTTCCCGGCATTGGAAGTGGTTGACAGAAGCATTTGGGACACAACTACGTCTGAGCACCACCTTCCATCTTAAGATGGATGGCCAGACTGAGAGGACCATTCAAACACTCAAGGACATGCTCTGTGCATGTGTTCTCGACTTTGGTCACATCTGGGAGGATCACTTACCCTTGGTGGAGTTTGTGTACAACAACAGCTACCACTCCCCCATCAGGATGTCCCCTTACGAGGAAATGTGCGGCCGACCTTGCAGATCACCTCTGTGTAGGACTGACCCAGGGGAGTCAACACTTGTAGGACTAGAGATGGTGCAGGCTACGACGGAGAAGGTGTAGATCATCCTGGAGCTGGTGAAGACTCCACAGAGCAGACAGATGTCCTATAATTATAGGAGACGGAGACCACTTGAGTTCGAGGATTTCGACCACGTTTTCCTACAGGTCTCACCTCGACGAGGTCGATGGAGATTTGGTTGGGGCGACAAGTTATCTCCACGATTCGTCGGACCTTTCCAGGTCCTCAGCAGATTAGGCGAGGTGGCTTACCGCCTGGCCCTTCTACCTCACTTGCATCGGGTTCATGACATCTTCCATGTATCTCAGCTGAGGAGATACGTGCACAACCCAACCCACATCATCGATCACGGGGATCTAGAAATTGATGACGAGGGTATATTAACGGAGGTCTCGGTGGAGATCGAGGATCGACAGGAGAGGGTCCTATGTGGATGGTCGATTCCTTTGGTGCACGTTCACTGGCAGCAAGGGAACCACCAAGAGAGCACATGGGAGCGGGAGGCTCAGATGTGTGCTCAGTACCCCCATTTGTTCCCCTAGTTTGTGTTTTATCTTAATGGGGACGTAAATCCATGAGGTGGCGGTAATTTAAAGACCTGTATATTTCAAGAAATTTTTTTTCTTAAATACTTTGGAATTTTATGAGAACGCAGTTTCTGACGGAACCAGAATCCGAGGCCCGATGTGCCCGGAATCAATTTTTGAAGTTTTGTTCGGGTACGTTCAGTAAATGTACGATCAGGTTTTTCTATCTTTTGAACCGGTGCTCAGAATTGAAATTTGAGGACACCGATGAACTCACAGTTCCAGTATTCTCTTAAGGGGACCTTAACAATAGTTGCGTTTTATGCGGGTTGAAAGTTAATTTTTTTTGGGGATTTAGAATAAATTAAATAAAATTGTTGTGCACAAGTTTATTTATTTTTGGTAGTTATAACCCTCAAGAGGAAGATAAGGGTGGGCCCACACCCCAACTAACCTCCCCTGTGAGAGTTCAGTGTGGTGGGGCCCACATGAACCTGAACCCTTCCACCTCCCCTCAAATCCCCATTAATTTCCCTACTATTTATTTTGACAACTCCTCATTAATTGTGGAGCCTCTCCACCTCCCTCTTCCCATCAATTGTGCCAACTCGTATAATTAATGTCTACATTAATTATTCGGCAACTATTTTGAATCAAATTTAATTGCATGGAAATTCTATTAATTTGAGAGCCTTTTTATTTTTTTGGCATTGGAAAATCACATTTGGAGAAGGCTCTGGAGATTTAGAAGAGAAGTGATCCTTCTTCGATGAAGAACACCATTCTTCGACGAAGAACATCCCTGGAGAAGAACGCGAAGGACTTCTTCCAATGGCACTTCTTCCTCGGATTCCCCTCAACATCAAGGAGTCTACTTCACCTATGATAACGACTCTTCCCCCATCGTTGATGGGGAAACACCGTTCTACCACGACGCTCGTCTTCCGCAGCTCGATGACGTGCGATGTCTTTTGTGAGGTAGGGGTTTGGTATAATTTATACGTGAACAAATTATCTCGATTGTGTTGTTTTTTCTTTGGAATAATCTTGGCCATATGTTACCGCCTAAAGCATAGGGCGCGGGCCGAACGAACATGAACCAATGACCCTCAATTGTTCTTGATTTTTGATTCGCAATGGGAAGCGGCAATGATCGAAGGTGGCCGCCACACGCCAGCCACGTGCGGAGGAACTGCAGCCCGCAACCGTGGGCCGCTCGGCCGGACCAAAGAAACTACAGTGCCACAAGGGCATCGTGGTGTGGAGGACTGCGGCCCGCAATCCACGGGTCGCTTCGGCGGCGAACCGGCTGGCTCTTCGGTCGGTTGGGTGAAGGAGCTGCGGCCCCGGAAGGTGCCGCGCAGCAGGTCCACAGCCCGCCCGAGTGGGCCACTTGTGCCAGAAAGGCCTGCCGGCTTTGGCTGGCCGGTTGGGAGGGTGGCGCTGCTTGGCGCCCCCGGTTCGGGAAAGCGCCCCCCCCCCCTTGGACCGCTCAACCCTATGGGACGAGCCGCAGCTGGCCGAGCTGTTCTGCGTCGTGCCGGGACGTGTTGTGTCGGGCCGGTCCGACCCAACCTATCAGCCCACTATGGTTGACGGGTCAGGCCAGTTTCCACTTAAAGGTGAATATCATGAAGACCGTGCATCCGATCGACGCACCATCTGTAGTACTAAGTCCCTCATGACGTGGAAGTCCATTTGCGATACTCTAAGTGAGTTTTGGACGATTTTGGAAAATGACTGGGTTTGGAATGAATGTAATTCCAACCGGGCCCCTGGAATAGAAAAGCCAATAACTCTCAGACAGGGCATCCAATTGATGCGCCGTCTCCCACGTTGGGTTTCTTTTGATGAGATAGAACTTTGGGATACATAAACTCTACACTTTCTAACAGTTTATGTATCGACCCCTTTGGTCGAGGAGCAGACCCTCTCGGAATCGAGAGAGCTGTGTGCAGGAACCCTAGAGCTGGCTACAACTGCGTCGACTACTATACTGGAATCCTCTGTGGGTTCGACAACGATGACTACTGTACTAGAATCCTCCATGGGTTCGACAGTGACGACTACTGTACGAGAATCCAACGTAGGTTCGATGGCGATGACTATTGTTCTTGTATCCTGTGTGGGTCCAACAGTTTGACCTCGGTACTTGTATCCTATGTAGGTCCAGCAGAGTAGCTAGTCTTGCATCCTGTGTGGGTCCAACAGCTTAGCTGGTCTTGTATCCTGTGTGGGTATGATAGCTTAGATAAATCTGTAACTACATATGATCATCTCTATCACTATACAAAATATGTATACCTGTGTGAGATGATTCTTGACATTCAATCATTACCATCGGTGTGATTGAATTCTTTCCTATGGGGAAGGGGGTGTGCTTGGGCTCGAGAGTTAGAGCCGAACTGGAATTGATAACTTAGGTATATGTATGGGAATATACCTAAGTAGGGTTGGTTGATACTTCGTGGTTGTATCTTTCCTTTGTGGTTTATCCTTCGAGGATTCTGGGAGACCTTCTGGGGGTCTCAGGGTCCCTACTGAGTATCATTATACTTACCCCTGCATGGGCAGTGCTAGCACTACGTTGTGTTTGATGAAGACGACGGATAGCGCTAATCGTGGTAGAGGCTTGTAGAGCTGGATGGTACCCGGAGGTGGAGCACTTGGTGTGACGTACACGGAGCAGACGGACGGACCCGTGGTGCTGGGAAAGACTATCTGTACCCACCCTTCAGGTGGGATTCCCGGAGGGTGACTCGGTGGTTACGGCTTTACTTTGTTGTTGTTTTACTGGACATTCAGTTGTATTGTACTTTCAGTTGGGTTTGTATTCTGTCCCATTTACCTTTCATCACTTACTTTTGTATTCAGTATCAATTTGTGATTACATCTATTGTGTACTATGTTGTGTTGTTTACTACTATAAAGGCAATTCCTTCCCTTCAATTGGGATTTACACCTTTGGTTCTAGTCGCCAGCCCATGGCCTATGGAAGGCGGGCTAGGGGTAGTCACGGTACAGGCCCCGAGGACGATTCGTGACACCACAACAAAAATGTTATTCCCATAATGAAAATAGAATGCAGTCCATAGTATATATTTAAACATCAACTTCAACTGTTAATATCCTAATCATATATCGATCATTGGGAACCAAATGGATCCTTTGAGTATATAGAATATGTTATAAATCTATTTTATAGTATAGTGGATCTTCACTATCGCATGATTCAAGTTATTGTAATCGATATGGAGACATAGATAACCGTTGGACTTCTTCTTGATTACAAATATTCCAAGCCTAGGTAACTCACTCATCTTAGAAAACCACAATACAAATGATCATTAATCTGACCCCACATATAAAAAACTCCATATGGTTCATCACATGTAGATACATTGAGATCGGATAATCACATGATGATATCTCTATCCAAAAATCAATATATATTATCGAGGAGATAACACTAAATCTACCTTAAGAAATTCCCTAGGTTATTCATCCATAGACATAATTAACACCATCAATAACACCTCTAATGAACTCAGCATAAATTATTCCTTCATGTAAGATAATGAAAAAAGCTTCCAACTCATCCATTTGTTATTATCACCAATGAACATGTTAGACTCTCTTTTGGAATCATATAACATGATCATCCATCATAATCAATCCACAATACCTTGCACCAAACACTGCCTGACAATAATGAGGATGATGTAATATTTTTGTTTCTGTAAACATAGCATGTCTCCCCAATAGAGTTTCTACCCCATCACTATATCATTGTCTCCTCATATATCATAAAAATAATTTATTCCCACAACTAGTGTATTTATTTCCAAGGGAACTGGAAGTTTCTCCACATCATGTAGAAAATATAAGACATGATCATGAGATATGAAGAAGTTTGTAGCTCCTAAATCACATAATGAATACACCTATGTTAAAATTAAGAAATATTTTCTTGAAATGGTATATGGACCACATTCAGTCAAAACCCCAATGATAATATCTTACCAAAATCAACTCTATGGGTTATGTGACCCTAATGATGAACACCTACATGGAATTTATGTACTATATGAGGATGAGGAGGATCACATGGACATCCACTTCCTGCCTTGTCTCCCCTCAATTAAAATAAAGAAATATGACCATATTACGATTGCCATGGATAAAACCACAGCAATGGGAAACCCAATGTGGTAAACCAACTAATTGATTCCAACTAAAAAATGTTTTCTCTCTCACCATTGTTGAACATGCCCTCCAAAATAAAAACATTGTATAATCCTTTGGTAGGGGATGGAACCCCACCACTTTTTGTGAAATGAGATGAAGAGGGATGGGACCTTCGCCCAATATTCGAATGATATTATATCTGAGCAATATGGTCCCCCAGAAAAAGAGCTCTGTTATTCGTGGAATCATGGTGACTCACAACTCATAATGATTTTGTGTCTTCTAAAATCCTCACCATACCATATTTTCTATCCAACACATCAACATAAATAAGTAATATATAATGGATAATATTTCAATATATTTATAGATGAAAATAATAACTGAAATACATATCCCTTTTCTCTTTATCAAGAGAAACAATCAAAGAATGTTATAGATGGGTTCTGAAATAGATCCAAATCCTTAGCACACTAGAACTCCCCTATATAAGGGTTTGATTCTCATGGAGACTGGATACCATTTTTTTCAAATAATTCAACACTGGTTAAAACTAGTCATGATACTTCTCCTATGAGACTGAAGACTCATCATGATCCTCGTGGAATAATATCCACAACTTTCATGACGACCTGTGAAATACCATCCCTGATCAGGAAATTGAGTGATTTATATGAGAACATATAAAACTAAAGATTGTAACCACCTCCTCTAACCATTCCAATGACACTTAGTCCAAAATGGATCCCTTATAATTATATTTACTCTATCAATGATATAAGTGCAGTGTCCTCCTCCATGTGTGATTTTCGTCGACCTCTAATTTTCCACAACCTACTGGGACATCCTACTGAACATCTTTAGGGGGAATCAGATGAGGAAATTATCCTGGTTCCATTACCATAAAATCAAAAATGGTTAGGGACTCACAAACATTGAATGTTTAATAATTAAGATTATTTTATTAATTAACTTTAAACATATTCCTTGTTCTAACCATTTCAAATACAGGTGAAATGAAGAATGATTCATGATCATTTCATATGTCTCTACGACTAAACATGTGTCACACTACATATTAGTATTAGTAAATTAGAATGATCATGGATAGGATCATGAGGCCCCCTAAATTCTTGTGTTATAGCCAGTCTCCCCAATTTAATTCTCTTATATGTTAATCTTATGTTGTTTCCCTGCCTACCCATGTAGTCCCCACTAATTCATACCTTTTAAATCCACAATATCCCTCAACATGAACCATTAATACAACCCTTTTAAACCCCTACACATCAAATATACCCCTACTGGGATGGTGTAAATGCATTATATTTTAAAAAACACTATATTTGATACTGTATACAACCCCTGACACTGTCCATAAAGAAACTATGAAATAATATTATTTAAATATGACTGGTATAACCTAGTCATTGAATTGTATGGTATGTGTAAAAATAAATAAATTATGAAATATATTTAATTTTAAAAATTAATAAAAAATTATTCATTTTTTCTTAGTAAATAAACAATAATTATTTAGGATAGTCATTTTCTTTTTCATAAATATTTTTTCATTAAAAATGATTTCTATTGACTATTTTGAGAAATTAATGTAAATAATTATTCATAATTTACGAAAATTTATCAATTAAACTAAAATTATAATTTTAAATTCTCATGTAATTATTATATTTGGGTGAATATTTGGGATGTTTTTGAAAAGATCAAATTTTTCATTGAGTAGTAAAAAATACAGATTTTTTTAAACATGAAATTTTTTCAAGGATATAAAAATATGGATTTTATTTTAAAATATTTTTAAATTAAAATGATTTAACTTAAAAGATTATTTATCCAGTTAAATTCATTGGAATCTATTTTAGTCTTAAATTTGGTATAAAAAAATTATTTATAATTAAAAAGGAAATTCTTATAAAAAAATATTTTCCTTTGTAATTACTATTTTTATATTAAATTAATTTCTGCCACTTATAGGAATTGCATAACTAAAAATGGATTCTATATTTGGAATAAAAAAGATAAATTTGGTAAATATACCCGCATTATTTTTTCGTCAATATGAATAGAAACCGTTATAAAATTTACCACCTTAGTAAATGGTATATTAGGTTTATCAAGGTTAAAACTAAGTTAAAAATCATAATATTTGTTCATAACTCTTATTGTATGATGATAGACCCTTCTCACCCTATGCTCTAACATTATTTTTTTAATTAACACTTGTCCAAAAAATTAATGATATAATATTTAAATCAAGGTAATATAAAAAATGTCACTCTCTTAGTTTTAAATATATCATATGTGCTCACATGGGGACAAAATAAATTATTCCAAAAATCATATTGGTAATTTCTTCATAAATAAATTATTTTCATCATGTTAATTTATTTATAAATTTTTTGGGTTTAATAATTACCTTAAAATCTTAGTCAATGCTTATATAGTATTTATCAAATTAATAGAAAAAAATTAAATGATTTTAATAATATTTATTTTCATTTAATTTTAATGAAATAATGTTTCTCATTAATTTTAAATATATATGTAATATTTTAGGGATTATTTAATGGATTATATTCCAATTAACCATTTTTAGTGTCTTTAATGTCATCTTAAATTAATAGTGTCAAAAATGACCTTAATATTATTTTATAATAGTTTTTTATGAAATGGTTTAAAATTCAAAGAAAATATTAAATTTATCCATAATAATGGTATATATTTGAAACAAACAACCATTTTTCATTTATGGGTCGTTTTTTATTTTATAGAAACATTTTTTATCCAAAACGGTTAGAAAATATTCATATTGTAATTATTGTCAAAAGGGTTAACATGGATTAAAAATAAAAAAATAGTGAAAGAAGAACAAAAAAATAGTTAAAATTTTATTCTAGGAGTTTATTATAATTAAACCATATCTTACTAAATAATTATATCAATTAAAAATAATTTGGGAAAGAATCAAAATTTATATTAACTTAATAATTTATGAAATTCTATAAATACCCCTCCGCTAACTTGTAAAAGGACACCCAATACCTCTATTTTTTAAACCACATTATACCTAATACCCTGATCAATACCAACCTATTTAGATTATAAAAAATCCATAAGTATCTTCTATATATTCTATAACTTTCGAAATACCAACCCTAGGACCCTTAAGAAAAGATTTAAAGGAAGACTACCTAAAAAGGGGTAATCGTATTTACCGATTCCTTCATGATTATTTCATATTATACATACTCATAATGTTGTTTAACCATACTAAAATAAGAACTAAATTATCAAAAATATAATTAAATTTGTTTATGTTAATTGGATTATCATATTCCATCAATTTTTCAACATAAGAATAGAAAAAAAACATTTCTCAAGTATATGTACTACGTACCATCTCCACATAGCTGTGTAAATTGTTTCTCATCCCCAATTTTACTAGATAGTTATAAATATAATACTTATGAGTATATATAATGTAAGTAAAATAAATATGATAACAGAATAATAAAATCATATCTACCATCTTATCATCCAATCTGTTTCAAAATGATAATGTAGCTCATGCATATGATTGGACTGCCACCTCCACAAAGAGATGTAATCTTTTTTTCATTTACGCTTGAAATTTATTGTAATAAGGATGTATTTAATTAATAAATAAATTTTATATGAACTAATAATTATTCTATCAAGAATAATTATTATTAAACATTTTTAATCCATTAAAAAGTGAAAACTGGTTCAATGATTACGTACAACGTAACATCTCCTTCAATGGTGTAATTAAATTTTATATATCTATATTTTATTGATGAAACTAACTAAAAATATATATAATATATTTATATTATATTTACACAATGAATAAAATTTAAAATATGATGGATCCAATGTAAAATTATAATGGTTGAAACAACCTAATCAAAACATACATGACAAACGAAGCTGTTGGCACCAATGATAATTATAAAAAAATGCCTGTTAACAAACGATTTATAAAATGTTGTAAAAAGATCATATAGGATAATATATTTATTTATATGGTTTATTTATGTAATTATAGTAAATCAAAATTTTTTATATAATATTTCAATACATTTTAAACATAATGTAAAATTGTGGTAAGGTGTTTCTTAACTCAATTCACATTTTTTGAGATATACACCTACTTGATTAACTATGATATATGTTTATTGTGTGTGAAATGAACTATTGTTATATTATGTTTTATTTCCAATTATAATTTTTTTATTAACATTGGATACCCATAATCACTTCATCAATTAATATTCTCTTAACTTATATGACCTTTTTAGGAACAGTTTTTCAATTTTCACCCTATTCGGTGATATATTATGTTATACACCTATTTACAGTTATTTGATGGATATAATTATCTTGGAGGTATTTAAATTTAATATAAATTTACTCACAGTGACTAATGATTCAGTTGAGGTTACTATATCAATAGTAATTCTTAAAACAAATACAGATCTAATTTATCATTTTGATCATGTATATTTTTTTTCCATATCCAGTTTTTCTAATTTTTTTATAAAGGTCTATTTTATTACTCAAACAATTTATTAATGAAACATTATATTATCTATTTATTTTCAAATTTTGGAAATGGAAACATTGTAATTATTTTATGAAAGGGGTTATTTTCAATATTCATGAAAAAAATTCCTAATGACTTTTTTCTTAACTTATACGGAATTAATTGAATTTCCCAACACCATTACCATGTTACACTCATTAGCTTATTCAATAATATTTAAAATGTATTACAAAGAGGTATTTTGTTTGATAATTTTTTTATCATCCATTTTCTATTTTTATCCAAAGTGGATTAATTTATTTCAAAACTAATATTTATAATTTATTGAAGGCTATATATTATTCATTTTTTTCTTATTAAAATTATATTTAAATATCCATATTTTTTTGATAATTTAACATTACATTTCCTATAACTATACTTATTATTTTCATCATGTATATTATTATTTCTGAAAAAAAATATAATTTATACTGATGCGGATTTACATTGAAATTTATTAGATTGACTAGGAAAATATTGATATTCTATATTCATTATTAAGTACAGTTATCTACTGATAAAGCATACTGTTTATGAATTATATATTTCATTTGAAATGAAATGATTTGTTTGGAAATTAAATGACAGGTGAGGATCATAATTATATATCCCATTAATGCATTGATAGGTATCATGTGAAAAATCAGTAAGCCGACATTACATGGGTTTGTATTGTATACCAACATATTAAATAAACTATTCTAGAAAAAGGATTTGACGACATAAATATCATGATTTTTAAAATCATGATGTCCAATATTAAGTAATTTATTCATTTATAATTTTGTTATTATAATCAATGGTATTAATACGTTGAGATTATCTATGAATTCATTTTGTCATGAATTTATTGATTAAAGGAAATGTATATTTAGTTAATTATCATTCATTATTGATAATTTATTATTGACTAATGATATCTTCCACTGTACGTAACCCTTTTTGATCTAATGATCCCCCCTATTATTTGTTAATATTACCTGGATATGAAGAAGGATATTACGAATAATAACTAGGATTCAAAAATTATTTGATGTTATGTATTTTATATTTCCAATGATAATTTTTAGAATAATGTATAAATATATTCTTCTAAAATATGACTCAAGTAATTTTCCATTGGCATGTGATTACATATATATAGTTCTAATGTAGTAAAGTAACCATAAACTATGAGTTACTAGAGTCGATGAAATTATAGCTGTCAATGAGAGAATATATATAATTATGCCAGAAGACTGCTTCTAATGGGTCTTGGGATGGAACTAAAAAACAATGGAATAATATACACCCATATTGGAAGAATTAAAAACAATATATAATTTAAGAAAATAGAGATAAGATAAAACCAAAATTCAAATTCTTATCATGATAAAATAAAATATAACAAATACATAATTTTAATTTCATACAGACTGAAACAATAATAAAATAAAATAAAATTACCAGTGAAATCCTCATCGATGAAATAAGTCCCAAAAATCACTTAAATGACCCTTGATCATGTAATTCCTATCTTGATCACTAAACATCTGTTGTTGTACTAAAACTATTTTTAATATACATAGGGTAAGAAAAACTTGTATACTTTATAGGATCCTCTATGGAGCCTCTAATGTAAAAGATAATGAAATTATACAGATGAAAATTCTGAAAATTAATGTTATCCCATCACCTAATTAGGTATAATATGTTCTCATCCTCACTGTGGATATCTCACCACCTATCTCATAAATTATATCATATAATTTAATATCAAAATAAGGTACCACATTATCGATTCCTCAATGGTTTTACTAACTTCCCCAGTGATTTGAATCCTAATCAATCTCCCATATAATGTATGTCATCCCAATGAGATTGAGGCTATTGTATCATACTATAAACCATTTGTATCACAATATCTCATCATCATCTTCCAAAACACTATATATTAATTGAGTAGTCTTCAAGATCCACCACAACCTGTATTATTGGAATAATACCTAAATCCATACAAACGCATACATGACATGGCTATTTTAATCAAAGTGATACTATATTTTGAGATACTTTTTTGATAAATAACGAAAATTTATTATATTTCACTATACTCATGTGTGAGTAAGTTAACCATTGTTCTTACTATCACATAATACTACTAGGATAAGAGTGATGATAAAGAGAGCGTAGACAATTTTCCATTCCACACCAACATAATTATTGGGAGAAACACCGTCTCAGGGTCTTGTAGGTGTAAGTATCCCTACCTATATTGTCAGTGTAGTGTGTCAAATTACATAACATACATCATATATTCCTCATAACCACACTATAGGCATCATCCTAGTCTTATAATCAACTATAGAGATCATCTCTTGGACATCTGACTTCCATTGGTAAGGATATGTATCATGTGTGAAAATATTGTTTTCGAGAAGTGGTTCATTTATTTATTCCCATTAAATATTTCACATTACAATAATTTTTCAAATTAACCATATGTAATTGATTTAATATGACTTTAACATAGTCACCATGGGATTCCTATTACATTGGGAATAAAAAGAACTCATCAAAAATACTCTCAAGATTATAATCATCAGCATTCCAATAATACACCAACATAATGTGTTAAAAAAATTAAAATATTTCATTCCAAATTTCTATTTAATCAAGGACATGTTTGAATCATCCATAAAATACATTTTTAATCTAAGAACTAGTAACTACATTAATTATTAAGGAATATATTGATAATAAAAATATTATATACCCATCCATTAACCAAATTCATCTAAAATTAAACATCACATGCTTCATCACATTAATTAGAAAAGAATATTTAGCACATTCTATCAATCCTAGTTCAATAGCTGAAACCATTATGAATATCACCACGAATCCATATTTACATCAATGAAATCAATATCTAACACAATCCCATACCTCCTCACATATGTCTCATCAGTCTATTTACTATCCCATATCACATCACAATACAATATATGGTTCCCATAAAGAGCGATCAGACATGGAAGAAATGAAAAAAAACATCAATAGGTAATTCTTTCCCTAAAGACAAGGCGTACAATATTCACATGAAAACGGACTCGCTCGGCCATAAAAAATTTCCTTTAGCAATAAAATGGTTCATTAAAATCTAGAATTAAATAGTTTTTTTATCAAAGGATATAACCATTGGAATCCTAAATAAAAAACTATTAATGGTTACAAATTTTTTAACTAGGATTCAAACAGTAACTTCTATATTCATCATTCATTAAGTAGAACACTTTCAATTAACAATAATTTTTATTATTTGATCAAAAAACATACCATCTCTACATTATTTTGAAACTTCCATTAATATATGAATTAATATATATATATATTCCACTTTAGTTATTTATTCATTATATATTATCGTCATTATGAAATTTAACTATTTTAGTTATATCATGTATTCGAAACTATATAAAAAACAAAATTGTTAATAGATTTATAATAAATATAACATAATATCTTAAAAAACAAGGTGAATATCATTATCATAGTGGTAAATCTTGTGATCATTACAAAAAAAATATGCCACATTCTTTAATCTAATTTAATATCAATTAATTTTTATTCCCCCATCACAAATAGGTAATGAAAGATAACATTAAAATATAAAATAAAATAAAATGATGATTAAAAAATTCCCTACATCATTTTATAATTTCAATATTTTTCATAAATTAATATACTTATGAAGTTTAAACATCATTTGAAGAAACGTCCCCAACATCAAAAGAAGGTTATCCTGAACCTAGAGTCTATAACAAACCAAAAAATCATGGTCAAAAAAATTTTCATTTAATATATTGATCATATAAAAAATCATCAATTAATAATGATAAAATTAGTAGTAATTTGAACAAGGGTAATCAATTCACCATAGTCTAAGTTAAAACACACAAGTGAAGAGGAGGGTACCAAGAGTGTTTAATTAACCCCACCCAAAAAAATATCTATCAGTGGATCTCTAACATGATAGATAACTCAACCAATCCCTAGGATCACAGGAGTATCTAGAATGTTATGTAATGATATATTGAAGGTTACATTATTATTTATATGGAAATAAACACCCTAAAAACTCCTTATAGAACTCACATTATGGTGCATGAGTTTTCCCATTCCCAAAATGTCTTGTTATAAAGAATAATAAAGTTGTATTGGCCATTAAAAATAATTCCCAATTTCAACCATGGATTCTACAATGTCATATCTATGTAAATGGTGGTTCTATAGTTCATTATCTGAAAATAACATCCCTTATAGTGTGTTCTCTATATCAATGTTGGTTCCCCCTTTCCATGTCTTCCAAAATAGATTCAAAAGTTGTTTTATCCAAACTTATTATAGAAAGGAAACCATTAAAGTTATAATTCCTAATTTCATTCATACATGGGAATTTTGAGTTTACCCTTCATGATGGAATGAACAAACTACGCCAAAACAGCCACCAAAATGTCTTAAAAATACTTTTTAATGGTCATGGTCCATATGAAAAACAAAAAAATTATCAATGAAATTTCTCCATTCTTATGGAAATTTTATATATTATAAATAACATGAGATTATTTATAGAACGTAATAATTTATTTATAAATGAATAAATAATGAAATAAGAATTATTTCTAGAAGTTAAGGTTCCAATACTGATGAAATAGTCACATGACATTAGGAATAGTAAGATGACCCTTATAAATAGTAAACCTGCCAAATGATTAGTATCCTCACCCATAAAAGTATAAATAAAATTTTTGCATCTATTAAATAAAATAATGGTATAATTATATCATAGTCTATGTAAATAAATTCTTTCAAAATTAATAATTAAGATTTGGTAATTTGATAAGTCATAATTATTTAATTATAATTTAATAATATTTGAAAATTTTAAAAATATTATTTTCTTAAAATTTATTCCTAATGTAATATTTTGATATCTTTTTATTTTAAGATAATTTTATGAGACCTTATGTAATTTTTAAAAGTGATAGAAAATTAGTTATAATTTTAAAATCTGAAATTTCCAAATAAATGATGATTTTATATATTTATGAAATTATTCATAATTAGATAATTAAATTTTAAAAAATTTGTTCATTTTTTAATTATACTTATCAAAAAATGGATTGGGATGTTTTTTGGGATTTCTCTAAAATACTTGATTAGTTGATGAAAAGTAAAATATAGTAATTTATGGTATAAATACATTATAAATAAAATAAATTATTCCTTGATTCACCACTGATGTAATCACTATATTCTTGAATTATACTTATCCCTTTAATATAGTTTTTCATTTAATCAACAATATTTTTTGTCTTGAGGGATATTAATAAACTAATGAATCAAATATTGAGAAAACACCCCTCTGCTCCGCTATAAAAACCACCCCTCACCGCCTATTCTCCTCACACCTTTCAAGCATTGAAACAAGAATAAATTCTTCCAAAAATCATTCTTATTCCCTTCCAATGTCCAGGATTTCTTGTTATCATCCAAATAACTTTCCTATGTTCCATAATGAGGATATGAAGAGAATAATTAAAGAGGAAAATACTCTATCTTTTTATTTTAATTTACTTTCAATTTATTTCATATATTATATTCTACTCACCATATCTTATCTAATTAACATGATAAATCCAGCAGGTTTGATATATTATAATTATATCATGGTAATGTAATATTCATCAATAAAATACACATTCTTAATCTTGTATTATAAAAATGAAATTGTCATCGATGATGTGTCAATTTACCAACATCATGGGTGATGCGCATTAATTTTCCCTGAAAACCTTCATAGATGATTATAAAACCATTAAATGGTTCGAAATTGATTTTAATGTGTATGATATAGATTTTTGTATCTTATAGATCTAACATTTGTATGTAATACTAAATGATAAAATGAAACGAATTCGTTGTTACCAGAAAACTGCCAAAATTAACCATAAATGATCATCATTAACTTTTATCTAATGATTCGTCTTCATGATAAATAACCATATTCATAGTAAAATCGTTTAAAATTATGTAACATAGTAAATAACATATAATAAAAATTCTGGATATTTATCCATATTTTACATGAACATCTGTTCATGTATACAAATAAACCGATCATGAAAACTATGAAAACTAACACTCATAAACATTGAAATTAAGCTCTATAACTCAACAAAAGAATCATAAAATATGTTAATAAAATTATAATGATCCTTTTCATGTATAAATTGTTCCTTAATTCTTTATGAATTAATATAATGTTATTATACATGACATTAATGGGAATAAAGCATTCAGACACAAGGTAAGGGGAATTCTCAAACCCAACTCTCTTTCATTGGGTTTTCCCTCTTCCACTTCATTTTTATTATATATATTCCTTAAATATTATTTCTTTGTCATTATCATAATTTTTGTTTTTTGATATTGATTTATTATACATGATTTTATGAAAAACACAATGTTTTTCCAAAGAACTCTTCTTTCATGAAAAAACCCTTTTACTTCTCGAGAGTGTTTATTCTTCACTTAAGATTGATGATTCCTGTATGTTATTCCTTTTTTTCATTTGGGAACCCAATTTTGTGATAAAATTATTTTTAAATAAAACCTATTCCTTTACATGGGTTGGTTTATTTTCTATATTTATATATTTTCTATTTGGCATTCATGATAATGTAAATGTTATGATGTGACGGGTGTACCTAAAATTATAAAGCTCAATTAAAATTTTATGATGTGATGGGTGAGACCAAAAATATTTAATGCCCCAAAAAATTGTGTAATGTGATATATCACATGAGAAAATTGAAATATATTTGAACATGATTCAAGATTTTTTCACAAATATTGGTGGTATTTGACCACTAAGACACGATGTTTTATATTTATGTATTTCCACATTCGAAGACTTTTCAAAATTTTTACTCTCTTGATTATGATACTATTCTTATTTAATGATGATAATGAATATTCTCACCCCATATTATATTGTTTCATGTTCTCATCATTCCACTTACGAGTCTTTTATCTCATCTGTTTTTTATGTATACCCTAAAGTGAATACATGTTATAAAGAGAATTAAAGGGTTAATAAGAAGCTATAGAATAATGAATTAAATAAATAAATGTATTTTATTTTGTAAAATTTATGTTTGGTCCAAATTTACCCATTAAACTAAACATTGGATCATCTTTGTGTAATGATTCTATGTTGTTTGTCAATAAAATTATGTAACATGATATGTTGGAAAAATTTGGGAAACATAATTGGTATTAGAGGATGGTTAACTTAATTTGCGAAATTGGATTATAGAAACTTAGTGAAAACCCATAGTATGAGAATAAGTATAAGTGATCACCTAAGATGATTTATTTTAGAAAATTTTAAGCATTGGTAACCCACATTATATTAATTTAGACTTAAATACAAAATATATTATATTATTAATTCCTGACTTTTTGACTTATGTTTTTTTTAAAACATTTCTATTTTAAAATAGTGTGGGAACCAGGAGAATCCAAGCCACAAACCCATGTCAGGAACTGTGGAGTGATTTCCCAAATGACATCCCAAATTCCCTTGGAGGTGGAGTTCAAAATTTCATGGTGATTCTTGTCCATCTGTGTCAGGTTATGAAAAATGAATGGAATAATATAGAATATTCACCATCAACATAGAGGGAATAGTATTATATCGAGTGTTTTATATAGAAATGTCCATTGATATTTATTCAAATTTATGATCCACTAGTTTCAAAATAATTGGTCAACTCAATAGAGATGGTATTTTTTGAACCTTGCTATTATAGGATAGAGAAGGTGACTCTCGTTGTTTATCTTCTTGAAGGAGAGTTCGATCAGTGGAGGGATTTGATTAAGAACACAAAAAAAAGGAATAAATTGAAGATATTGAGTGGGGAATACATTCAAATAATGTTTCTTGACAAGTTTTTTCATCAAACACTTTTTACAAAGATAGATTTATAATTCATAGTGCTAATTAAATGGAAGTAGAATCTATCATGACCTACGATGAAAACATAACATGTCTTGAAAGGTATGGTTTCCTATTTTTTATCAATAATGATAGAAATATTGATAGATTGTATGGTGTTTTTAAATGAAACCTTTGAAAGGCTCTTGAAAATCAAGAGATTTGGAATTATAAAGATATTGTATAATGTACAGTCCAAGTTAATATGGAGTTTTGAGAATTGTACCATAGATATGTTGATAAGAAAATAAATATGGAGTTTCTAGAAGGAGGATCTAATTTTAAAGGAGGAATGAAAACTCAACCACCCATAGTTCAAAAAATTTGGAAGAAGCTTCATGGGAACAACCTCAATGGTATAGGGAAATGCTTCAAGTGTGGGAGAGAATACCACCAAGATCATCAGTGAAAAATACACATGTGGAAGTAAGGTAATGTGGTGAAGGAAAGGAGAGAACAACCCATGGTCCAATGCTTAAACTGTATGGAGAATGGAAACTATTCATGATTGTGAACTAAACATCGAGTTCTTGACGGTAATCAGTGTCATCGTCTACCAAATCCTAAAGAGGAAGGGAAGTCTTATGCCATCACTACTATGGATGTGGAGAGTGAAAATGAAGTCTTAATGGGTACACATTATATTTAGTAAATAATGAAAAAAATATAATTGGATTTTAGTTCAATCCATTCTTTTATATCTTACATGTTTGATAGAACTATTGAATCAAATCCCAAAAATATTGAAGTAGAGATATCCCTGAAAAAACCTTGTTGTAAAATCATTGCAACCCATGTATTGGAATGTTCTCTTATTAGCTCATGTGGAAATATTATTCTTGCAAATCTCATAATACTTTCCCATTGAGTAATTATATGCAATACTAAGAATGGATTGGATCTCATTATATAGAGAACACATCAACACTTAGAAAAAGGAAATATCATTTCATTTTCTGAAGAATCCCATTCTCCTCTACAAATTCAAGGAAGATCATGAGTCTCACTTGGAAAATAATTCAACAGTTTATGTATTTATTCCATGTGAAAAATTATAACTTTCCCAAATGGTTGAGTGAATGTAAGTCTTAAACATATGTGAAATTATCATCAAGACAGAATACAATGATGTATTTCTTTAAGTGTTTCCCAGAGTACCCTAGGATCATGGGGTAGATTTCTCAATAGTACTCATTTCCGGAAAAATCCTATATCAATTTTTCCCTATAGGATGGATTCTATCAAAATAGAGGTGATAAACAAGATGTTTTAAGAGAATTTGGAAAAAGGGTTCATAAGCCCAAATTCATCACCTTGGGTTGTGTGAGTGCTCTTAGTGAAGAAGAATTATGGATTAATACAGTTGTATTTCAATAATCGGGAACTCAACACGATCCCCATAAATAACATCTATCCAATTCCATCAATTGATGGTGTGTTCAATCACCTAATGGCGATGAAGTAATATATTCATAATAATTCCTTCCGTACAAGGTATGGGCACAATGAGTTTTTAGTTATTCTCTTCAAACTTATTAATTCCCCTTAAATTTTCATGGATTTGATGAATAGACTCTTGAGACATTACCTTGAGATATTTTTTGTAGTTTTTATTAATGATATTCTCATCTACTTTAAGAGTATAGACAATCATTAATAATATCTAAGGCTTATGTTGGAAATATTAAGGAAGGATAAGCTTTATGAAAAGATCATCAAGTGAGAATTTTGGATGAAGAAACTCCCATTCTGGGGACATGTGATCACAAGTGAATAAATTTCTCTAGATCTTTTAAAAAATAAATTATGAAATGGACTATACCCTCTTGTGTCATATAAATCCATAGTTTTATTGGTTTAGTAAGGCACTATTGATGTTTTGTGAGAAATTTCTCAGGATTATAAAGCCTACTAACTATGTTAAGTGGGAAAGTGGTAAATTATGTCTTGGGGGAAGACTGTGAGGAAAGATTCAATAAGCTAAATAAGAGCTGATCGCTGCACCAGAACTCACAATAATAAAAATTGGAGACATATTTGTGATATTTAATTATTCTTTAATTAAATTATTGGGTTTTATACTCATTAAAAATGATAAGTTGATAGTATATGGCTTACAAAAGGTGAACATACATGAGAAGAACTACCTGACACATGATATGGAGCTATCAGCGATGATTGTTTCCTTGAAAATCTGGATTCACTACCGCTATGGAAATAAGTGTTTCATGTATACTGTTCAAAATATCAAAATGTATTTATTCCCAAATAGGATCAAATCACGAATCAAAGGAGATAGTTAGATCGAGTCAAGGGCAAGGATTTCCTTATTCTATATCATCCCAAAAAGGGGAAGAAGGTAGTTGATGCTCTATATAGAAATAAACCTTCTACTCTATCCATGTTGCAGATTGAGAAGTGTCCTATCTTCAGGGATATGAAAATGATGTATTGTAAATAACAAAGGCATGGATTATATCCTACCTTCCCTAATGGTTTCCAAAAAAATCTATCCAATAGATGATTAATGATGAACAAATGGATGATCTGGTGTTTCAAAAGAAGGTGAATTTTGTAAAAGAAGGGAAACTGTAATAGTTACATATCAATGATGATGGTGTGATTTGGTTTTTAATGAGAATTATTCTACCTTCATCAATTGGGATATGAAAGGATCTATTAGATAATGCATATTTCTCAACATTCTCTATCAATCCAGGGAGTACGGAGTTTTACAGTAATCTCCAAGAACAAATTTGGTGGGAAAACATGAAGAAGGATATTGCTATGTATATCTCATGGTGTTTCATATTTCTTCATGTTAAAGCCAAAAAGAAAATTCCAAATGGATGATACAACCATTTCCCATACCCATGTGGAAATGGGAGGATTTCACTATTGACAACTTCACTGGTCACCAAAAAATATCTAAAGAAAACAATGTGATATGGGTTTTTGTGGACCAACTCACTAATACTTCCCACATTATTTCTATTCATGATGATCACTCGATTGAGAAACTCAAAAATTTATATGAGGGGGATGATTTGAGACTACATGGGGTTTCACTATATATTGTCTCTAATTGCGATCCCATGTTCACATAAAAATTCTGGAGGATTCTTCAACATGCTTTGAGTATTGAATTAAATTTTAGCATTATCAATCACCCCCATACTTAATTACAATATGAATAGAATATAATCTTCTCAATGAAATTATAAAATCCTACTCTATAGAATTGTAATGTATATGGGATCAGAATCTCCCATTGGATGAGTTCTCATATAACTATATCTTACACTCAAGTATTCAGATGGCTCCATATGATGCTCTATTTGGAAACATATGGGTAACTCCAGCCTGTTGGGATGTTGTTGGTGAAAAACTTATACATGGAAATGGTCTTTTGGAAGTGATGATTGAGGAGGTTCAGGCTATTCAGCCACACATCAATGATGCTCACAGTTAGAAAAATAGTTATGCTAACAACTAACAAAGGGACTTGGAGATCAATGTTGGAGATAAAGTCTTCCTTCAAATATCACCGTAGAAGGGAGTCATACAGTTTGGAAAGAAAGTGAAGTTAAAAAAAGGTACATTAGAACCTTTGAGTACCTTGATTTCATATGAGTTTTGGCCTATCATCTTTCACTTACATCAAATATGGATCAAGATCATGTTGTGTTCCATGTATCACTCCGGAGGAAGTATATACCATATCCCTTACATGTACTGAACTAAGAGGTGGTACAGATAAAAGATGATATATCATCTGAGGAGAAGTGAGTAATTATTATAGGATGGAGATATAATTTTATACACAATAAGACAACCATCCTTGTTAAAGTGTGGTGGAGGAACCATTATTATGAAGAAGACACTTGGAAACTGGAGGAGGAGATGATGGAGAAGGTCCCTCACCAGTTTATGTAAAATGAAATTTCAAGGGAGAAATTTCAAAATGGGGGAAGAATGTGATGACCCAAACTTTTATCAATGTTATTTCTCCATTATTATAATAATTCCATATATTATAAATCACATGAAATCACTTATATGCCATAATAAAATATTTAGAAATTAATAATTAATAATAAAAGATGTATTTATATAAGATAATGAACCAATACAAATGAAATATTAACTTGAACTTTTCGATAGTAATATGACCCATATGAATAGTAAACTGGACAAATGAATAGTATCCTCAACCATTAATCTATAAAAAAAATATTCAAATTCTGAAAGAAATTAGGTTATAATTATATAGTTGTCTAAGTAACTAATTTTTTTAAAAAAGTATTAATTATCTGATGGTATTTTTGTAAGTCATAATTATTTAATTAAAATATTATGATTAATTAAACTATTTAAAAGAAATTTTTTTTAATAAAAGGTATTAGTAAAGTAATATTTTGATATCTGGTGATTTTAACATAATTATATGAGACCTTGAGTAATTTTTCAAAGTGTTCTAAAATTTTTAGTAATATAAAAATATGTATTTTCAAAAAGAATGATGATTTAAATTAAATATAAAATTATTAATATATATATAATTATTTTCATAAAATTGATTTCATTTTTTAATTCTACACTTATTAAATGGTTAGGTTTATTTTTTTTATTCGTCTAAAATACTTAATGTTTTGGATAATAGTAAAATACGATAATTTATGGTATAAATGATGTTATAAATTAAATATAGTATTCCATGAGTCATTGCTGATATAAGCACTATAATAGAGTATAATCCTTCTCCCTTTACTGTATTTATTCATGGAATAATCACTATTTCTCCTCCTGAGGGAAATTAATATCTTAATAAATGGTATAATGAGAAAACACCCCTCTCATCCACAATAAAAACCAACCCACCCCCTCTTCTCCTCACTCCTATAATGCATTAAGCCTTTCCTAAATTATACCCATATATTATTAACTACCCTTATACCCATGTCCAGGAGCTCTTGGTATCATCAAAATACAATTCTTAGGTGCCTTGAGGAGGATCTCAAGAGGAGAATTCAGGAGCTAAATCCTCCATCTTTTTCTTTTAATTTCCATTCAATTTCATTTATTTTATTTTATTCTCCTCACATTATATTATCCAAATGGAATGATAAATATAATATGTCTGATATTATTGAATTATATCTTGATTATTTAAGATTAATCATTAAAATCTTCCCTCTCACTCTTTTATTGTAAAAATGAGATCATCGCCCGTGATGGGTTAATTTACCGATATCAAGGGCGATGAACATTCATTTTTGTAAATTCCATAAAGACTATTAATAAAACAATTTATGGTTTAAAAATTAATTTAATATTTATTATAAAACCCTATTTATCTTCTCTAACTTATATTTATATGTAATACTAAATGATAATACAAATTGAGTTCGTTCTGATCGAAAAACCGAAAAAATTAACCTTAAGTGATCATCATTAACATATATCTAATAATTCATCCTCATGGTATAAAAAAAATTTATTATAAGATAATTTATAATTCTGTAATATTATTAATAATATAAAATAACAATTCTATATATTTATCTCCATTTTACATGAACATCCATTCATGTATAAAAATGAACTGATCATGAAAACAATGAAAACAAAAACTCCATAACGACGAAATTAATCTTTTACCACATACCAAGGCCCATAAAAAGAAATAATAAAATAACAATGAATATAACTCATGTATAAAAGGCTTTATAATATTAAATTAATTTATTTAAGTTTATTATATAGTAAAATTAAGTGAATAAATCATTCAAACACAAGGTAAGGGGAATTCTCAAACCCAAATATCTTTCATTGGGGTTTCCCTATTTCACACCATATTCATTATGGAAATTACATAAGTATAATTTATTAATCTTTACTATACCATTTATTTATATTCATGTTTTATACATGACTTTATGAAAAAAAAATCCAGAAGAACTCTTCTTTCAAAAAAAAAACACACCTTTTACTTCTGGAGATTGTTTCTTCTTCACTCGTGGATGATGATTCAAGTATGTTATTCCCTATTCTATTTTTGGAAACCAATTATTATGAATTTATTCATATGAAATTATACTATTACTTTACATTGGGTTTTTTATGTTCATGATTTATATATGTTCTATTTCCATGCATTACAGTGTAAATGTTATGATGTGGAGGGTGCACCTCGAATTATATAGCGCAATAAAAATGTTATGATGTGATTAATGCACCCATAATTATATATTGCCTCAATTAATTGGGTAATGTGTTGTAACTTATGGGATAATTGAAATATGAATGAACTTGATGAACGCCTTGTTCATAATTATGGGTGGTCATTGACCACTAAGACGTGATGTTACATTTTTATGCATTTACATATTCTAAGAATTTTATTAATACTTACTCTCAGGATTATGATCTTATGAATATGTAATAATGATAATTAATATTATCACCCCATGTTATATTAATTCATGTTTTTATCTATCGTCTTACTGGTATTTTTGATAACCAATTTTTTATTTTTATCCTCATGTGAGTACATGTTCAAAGGAGAATTCATGGACCAATAAGAATCAAGAGAATAAGAAATTAAATAAATTTTTATGTTTTATTTTGTAAATGTTATGAACTGTCCTAATTTTCACAAGACAATAAACCTTTGTATCCTCATGTTGTAATGATTTTATGTTATCTGTCTTTAAAATGATGTAATACAACATGTATGATGTTTTGGGGTTGCTATAGTCCACCAATCCCCACACATAAAACCACCAATGTCTCAAAAAAGCACCCAAATTTCAACCATTAGGGTATGATAAAACCAATAATTTTCCATGGTCCCCTAATATCCCTAGAAAAACCTTCCAACTCAATGTCTTCACCAAAAATCCTCCTGAACAAATACTGTAAATTATTTGAAGGTCCAAATCATTAAAATTATATGATGTGTAAATTGAGGATATAAAATAATTTTGATGAAACTAGAAAATGTAATTTCATTGTTTATTATTATGTGTTGTATATATGGATGAAAAGTCCCTAATTTCCACTCTTCCATTTGTCTGGATACTCATTATGTTTTTTTTGTAGTGGTTTTGGTTTGTTGTATACATCAATTTTATTTAAGGATATGGTTTTTGGTTGTAGAATATTGATGTGATATATAGTTTGTGGCATGTATATAGAGACTTTAATTTATATAAATATATATATATATATGTGAATGTAATTTGACTCATAGAATGCTTATTTTTTTAATGTGAGGGAAACATTTTCTTCAGGGAAGTGGTTAATTAGTAAATTCATTGATAAAGATTTAATGATTTTATATATTATATTATAATATGTATATTTTGAAGGATTTTTTATGATGATATGGGTTATTATTTTACCATGGATGAGACACTTGTTAGTTTTTGTCTTTTAGGATTTTATATTATCCTTACATAATATCATAGGTTTTTTTGGAGTATAAAATATAGTATTATTGTTTTCTAACCACTAATTATGTATACTAAAATTAATTATTTTTAGGATATATATATGGAGTAGTATGATTATAAATGACTATTTTTGGATATATTAATTAATAATAGAAGATTTTCTCCATTTAAAATTATTTTATTATATAATTATATTTTCATATGTTCTTTTTATTATTCCATAATAAACGTGGAATTGTTATTATTTTTGGATTTTAGGTTTCATTTACATTTGTAAAAGAATTTAATTATTTTTTTTCATGTAATCTATCATATTTATGAAGGAAATTATATATACATAATATTTGTACCAACAAAAATAATTTCTAACCATAATTTTATAGGAGGTGAGTTTTGAGATTAACAATTTGATTCACTGCTAAACAAATAGGGGTTCATGTAGGTATAGTTCAGGATAAGATCATATATGAATTCATATATATCAATGAATCATAACAAAAACACATTATATTACTCAATGCATTCTCATATAATGTTTTCCATTTAGATTAATTATCATTATATTTGTTCGGGTCTTGAATTAATGATTTATAACCCTATAGGCCATTTTTTGGGATTCGGTTCTATTAAGATAAGGGCCTTTATTTTAACATGAATTTATATCTCTTAATGTAACTAATTCGAAAGAATCTGAGTTTAGGATGATATAGGCCCCACATTTAATAATAAGTTATTATTTGACTGTGAATTATCATGATTAAATAAATAAATGAATTCAATTTTATGTTTTTTATTTTAAGAATAATATGATCTAACTTTTTTAACAAATGTATTTATATTATATTTATTTGTAATTATGTGAATATAATAAGTTATTTATCTAATTATTATTATATATTCATGATGAATTATGGTATTATCAGATGAATGAGGTTGAATTATTAGTTTCTATTTTATTAAATTATAAGTTGAGCATTTATAAGTTCAGGATGGAATTTTCACAACACATCGTACAACATTAATGGATCACATAGATAATGTAGGTCAGTTCATCAAAGGAGGAAAGATGATATCTTTGTTTTAGGAGAACTTTTCTAGGAATAATTGTTGGGTTGAATATAATAAATGGATACATGGAGTGTGGAATTGGAAAAGGATCACATAGAGTGAGTGTTGTTTAAAGGATCGCCCTGATTTCCTATGTTCCAAAGGATCATATGGAAGTGTGATTGCATGAAGGGATGAGGGGGAGTTTGTATTTATCGATATGGAAGACATGTCTCATAGACATTCAGAATCATTGGAGGAATATAACACATACTATTATAAGAGATGAATAATATCTCACAACCAGAAGATGTAATGTGGATTGCATGGCCAAACATAGGACAAGGCAGTTAGGTCTCACGATCAATCGATCACACGATCGAACATATCAAAACTGATCATGATAAGATATCACTTGTTCTCATGAAGTAACAATAGGTTACACAAAGAATAAATTTATAGATAATAACATAAAATAGGTTGTTTATAATGGATTATTCTCATGATAACTTGAAATAAAACAATCACATGATGTTTATTATATGTTTTGATAGGAATATGTAATGTGATTAAATAAAATATTTCTTACCACCACACAAATTTCATTGGTTATCATGATGGGATCATGAATGCTCTTAAAGACAAATACTCTAACAACTAAATTATTTTAAATGGATCCAACAATTGGATCATACAAATAACTAGGATAATATACCATTTACAATCACATGTCTAAAATTGGATCTTGTGATTTTGTCATGTGAAACACTCAAAGAAAATATTGTTAACTAAGGTGGAAAGGGTTGCAACAAGTAAAAATTATTTTAGTTCAATCATGAAATAGTGAAATAATCTAGAGAAGTATGTAAAGGTGATGTTGAGGTGGTGTTATTGATATATGATCATGATTTTGGAGTTAATATAGGGGATTTATGCATATAAATACCCCATAACCTAACCTTAACAGGTTAAGATGTTTTCTTAAGAGGTTTGATCTAATGAAATTTTAAGAAGAGAGATTTGTCATGAAGTGATTGATTTTTTGTTTTTTAAGTCGCATAGGTGTTTCACATATGTAGAAATAATTAATTCACTTGAGTCCCAAGGTCAACAAAAAATGAATATTTCCTTGATAATGGGGGATATATTGTTAGTGTATTTGTGCTTAAGAAGTCCCACATCAGTTACATGATCAATGTAAGTAAAAAAAGGATGTTTATGCAGTCATGTGGTTCAAATTATCTAAAGAGGGACTCAACAATGGTTCTTTAAGAGCAGACTTTCAAAGGGGACTCATTCATGGATTACAAGATATGTTCTTTCAAAAGGTGATATGTTCCAAGGATACCGTATTAAAAATATCATTTAAATATTTTATGACTAAAGAAGATGAAGATATAAGATATTCACCATTTTATGATAATTTAAAATTATTTTATTCATTTATACATATAAGGTAGTGAAAGAATGATAGTGGTGTTTAATACTTCCATGTGAAGGTATTTCTTGAATCATCTATATTTGGAAACAATTAGAATACCCTAAATAAATATACAATGTTAGGAAGAGTTTCCATTATATCTCATAAAAACATTTTTTTCAAAGGGAGGTTCGCAAAATTAAATGAAAGGATAACATGATGTTCAATGAATCATGAATAAAATTTAGTGAAACTCTAAAAAAATATTGTTCTTTATCGATCATTCAAATTTCACTTCCTTCAAAAGTATTATTAATAAGTGGGTAGTGTAAGGGATTTAATCCAAAGTAGATAGTTCATCTACAAAAAGCTTTTTATGTGTAGTGGGAATAGGAAATATTAACATTTCATAAACCAATTAGTATTGAGATTTGTGATTTTTGGTTAGTTACACAGTGTTGGATTCATTCTCCTTGGACTAGATTGTTTTGGTTAACCGTGAAATAATTTTTTTGTATTTTTTCTTTCATAATATATTTACTTATATTCTATAGTAATTTAATAATTTTGGAAGGGATAATATCTATAAAACAATGATGATAAAATGAATTTAACTCCATTATAAAGAGTCTAATATCCAATGGGTTTGGGAGAATTTTGTAAAAAATATTGACAACCCAATTCACTCCACCCTTTCCACTCTTTGGGTATCTATTCCCCTTATGGGTATACAAAATAATATAATAGTATAGGTTCCATTTATTGTATTTTTTCCCTATCATTGTCATATTAATTAAAAAAATTATGTTTTATTTTTCTCTATTTTTGGTCTGTCATGGGATTGGGAATAACTTCAAATGAGGAGAACAATTATGTTTTGAATTACTCAATGTAGATTTTTCAATAGATATATTATGATTATGTTCAAATAAAACAATAACATGTTAGGTTGTGAAAATATTTATTCATTCAATGATGTTGTTGGAATGAGGGAATATGTTTTCATTGAAGGTGGTGATGGAACTATTGATGATAATGAATTTACAACAAGACCAAAAGTGAATTTATTATACATGAGAAAGAAATTGTCAAATATAATCCTAACGATATCCAAATACAATCCCCAAAAATTAAAAAAACATGGGAAATTGTATAAATAAAGGAATTATTAATGTGACTAATGATCTAAGCATAATGAATGATTCCTAATCTGATGAACTATAATTGATATCTGCACTGATTTAAATGAAAAAAGATAATGATAATTAAATGAATATGAACTGAAATGTAAATCAGAGTTTATAATCTTGAAATTATGATCTTTCTACAAACCTATTAGAACTAGTTCAAGAGTTGTTTCCCTAAAAAATGTATTCCTAAAATAAATTTTAGAATAATGGTACAAATTGAAATGGTTAATAGTATCTCCCATGAATTTGAAGAGAAGATGACTAGTGAGACACTTCATAGGAGAAATATTGAATATCATCTTGAATAAAGGGACAAGAATATTCAATAATTGTGGTAAGAGATGGAAAATTCCTAGGAGGAAGCAGAGAAATATAATTCCAAAGGGATGCCTAAATTAAAGGATAGTTTCTATATATTATTATACTCTCTTTATGTAGTTAATAATTATAAGAATTGAAAATTTACTCTTTGTGAGGAAAATAATAAAATAATTATCTCATCCAGATAGCCATAAACTTTTGGAAAATATGTTATTTGCTATGATAAACCCCCTCTTAGGCATGTGAGGAATAGAGCTATGACTTGTTACTAAAATAATGAATGTCATGTAGGTACTATAAAGATATCTAAAAAGTATATTACAGAACATAATGATAACATATGAAATTTTTATGGGATAAATTGTCATATTTCATGTTTTTTTGGATTTTTAATATATTTAATACCATGAATACAAAAATATTTCTTAATTTATATGTAAGTGGATGCTTCTATAAATAGTTTAAAGAAATTTATATAAAAAAGTATCCATAAAATTATACTATTGTGACGGACTGGGACATTCCATGTGTTTTTGTGAAGAATATTATGATACATATTTTAAAATAAATATTGATACATAAAAAACTCAATCAATAAATGATGTTGTTAGTTATATTTTTTATAGTATATGTTTTATATGTTTTAATCATAGTAATTTATAATGATATAGGTGTTTTTAGAAAAAAATAATGAAAAGGAACCAAAAATGTGATCCCAGACTTAGGTGGTGAAAAAATGAAATATAAAAATGGATATTAACCTGCTAAATTAAAAAATATTTTTAATGTCTTATATGAAGAACAAGTAGCTCATAGATAAGTTTACTAATAACCTCCCATGATACAGTCATATAAACTCTCTCAGAAAGAATGTGAAATAATTTAGAATAAAAACTAGGAATCTTCTCTAGTTGGGAGTAAGAAGAATGTATTTTTAGTGAAGCACTCACTCACCTCATGAATTGTGGATATGACATAGATAAGTAGTAAAAAGAATATGAATAATTAATACTTCAAAAAACTCACATTTCTTTCCACTAGCTGAGAGATAATAAATTCTAAAATATCTCTCTAGTGGAGGAAAAATAAAGAGAAAAAACTAGGGGAAGTTCCTCCTTATATAATGAATCCTGAAAAATGGGTTGTAGGTGCAATGTCAAAGAAGTAAATTTTTAAAAGTTGATTTAAAGATAATATTTTGAAAATTTCCATGATTAATGAACATATATATCCAAATAATACTAAGATTGTCTATAACTAATGTCTACATATATTAATAGAATAATTAATGTTAGATAAAATGTTATAATCACAATAAAAATAGAAAAATGTTTTTCACATAATGATTAAAAATTTTCTCTATCATTATCAACCAAAATAATCTTCTTGAGATTTCCATGGGTACCCCTCTCAACATGTTTTAAATTTTTCTTATATATTTTGGATGTTTATCAAGATAAAGAGGGATATAAAATCTATAATAAGTGTGTGTGGTAAAAGGGAATATGTGTATAAGATGAGTAGAGATATATTAAATTAGAAGAACAAAAACTCAGGAAATTTAAATATACAATCATACTACAAAATTTTTTTTAAAGTAAATATATTATTCAAATATATAGATGGAAGTTATGTATTGTGGAAAGTGGTGATTATATGATGAATATTTTGATATGAAAATTAAGAGATGTAAATGATATACTAGAATGATATAGTGGTTCTATGGGACATTTAATATTAACCCATTAGAACCTATCCATAGTTCATGATGTAATATTTCACCGATAGAAGAAATATTGGTGTAAAAGTAATAACATTAATTTATTTCATGTTTATCTTATTGGGAATGTATTTTCTAAGAAATACTCAATAAATAACATTAATTTTTATTTTGAAAAATCCCAATGTTGTTTTTACTAATTAAATGACACTAAATTAATTTTACGAAATTAATATTCATAGAAATATTTATTCTACAAATATATTAAATACTCTTATTCATAAGAAATATTAGTTAAAATATTATAAATGTTTTTGAATGTATTATGGAAACATTGTTCATTACATACATTATTAAATGTAACATAAGAAATGATCCCTATGTTTGAAACATCACAACTAGACCATTTACCCTATTTTTTAAAAAAAGTATTATTCAATAACCCTATGTTTGGGTGGAACCTATCATTTGAAAAAAAGTAAAATTATTGATAAAAGACCCTATATAAGTAAGTAAAGCTATGTTTGAGGAAACAAATGTAAGGTACATCAATCCTTCTTTTGAGATCAAATTTATTTTTTCAACCCTATGTTTGAATTTTTTTTTTAATCATATGATGGAACCTAATGTTGGACTATTCAACGATGGAGTTTAAATTAAAGATATTTTCTTGAATTTCTACAGTGCTTCCAATGGTTGTTAATGTCAATTTAAATATTTTTTTGACCGATTCCACGACATATATTCAATGGAATAAATCATTCATATTTCTAAGGAATGTTATTAATCTCTTTAATGTTTTAAAATTTGATTGATTGTGATCTATCAAGAAATATTATGGATCTTCCCAACCGAAGAAAAGACAAGAATTTTATTGAATATTAAGAGTATTTTTTTTATATAAAAATATATATGAAATATACATATCAATATATAACTAATGTGAAGAAAAAAAGAATAAGAAATCCTATTTTTTCTAATGAAGTTATACTTTCTTGATATGAATATTTTAAACCCATAATGATGTTTAGTCATTTTTGTTGGTTATTTTTATTCTTAGTAAAGAAAATTTGTATCCACGATCCCTTTGAAGTTACTCATTATTGAATACATTAATATTTTAATAAGAAGAACCTTATTTTTTCATTTTCTCTTACAAATATGATCTTGAATATAATAGTTCAATCAAATAAAAATATTTTTATTTATTACAGTCTTTGCTGGTCAGACTCAGTCAAGGAAGATTATTAACTTCTTGAACAATGTATCTAGGAAATGGGTTCCCTATAAAAGAATCATATGGCTTTGTAACATATTCTTTCAGTATGCCTACTTGCTGGATTCAGTTGTGAAGGTCTAGAGGTAAGAGGGCAATAATAGTGAAAATAACCATTCTTTCTAAGAGAGAATTATAAGAGTGTACTAAGAGATAATTGTTCTCATAACCACTATAATAATGGATGTTTAATTCTTTACTATTTGATAACTAGTCAAATTACATACTGAATAGAATGATGTATATCTGTATATATCATAGTGATAGTTAAAATCTAGAATATATTAATATTGTTGAAAAAAAAAATTCACCCCCACCTTATGTATCTTTGTTTTATTTTAAACTAATAATTGGTATATGAGGAATGATTTCATGATAAAGAAGATAAATCTCTATCATGTTGAAAATTGTAATAGTCTATAAGAATAAAAAATTTAATGGCTGACCCTAGTGAAGGTATGCATGTGATACGTTATTCATAACTCAATGGTGATAAATATGGATTTTGGAAATAATGTATGATCATATATCAGAAGAATAATGGATTTAAAGTATATTTGATGATCATAACTCTGTATTCAATCGTTGATAAACTAGAAATAAGGGATGCTATGAAATAATATGAGTATGACATCAACTCAAAATAAATTAATGATATAATTTATGTATTTGGTCTAAACGAACTTAATCAACTATCATAATGTCTAAATTCTTCAAAAATATGTAAATGGATTTCTATTGAATATGAAGGGACATAAAATTTTACTACTAAAAAACTAATGTTTGACACTGTTAGGATGTATGGTGGTGAATAAATCTCCCAAATGAATATAAGGTTTTCAAAAATGGTCCATGATGTTGTTACATTGGGATATCCAATTACTCAGTCAGACGATGTATTTTATTTACATGGAGTGCTACACTAAAAATGGAATGGGATATCTACTTCTATAAGAAAATCATCACTGGTGAAGACCTGAAAATGAAATAATTTATTGGAACAATAATTATGTATAGAGATGAAATGGAAGAAGAAACTAAAGTTCATAAAATAATGAAAATGAAAAACACCACCCTCAAAGTTACATCTCTAAAGCATGAAATGAAATTTATAGAAGTTGTTAAAATATCAAATTATTTGGACTATAATTATTCTGAAATGGAAATGGATCATTTAGATAGGAAATTTTAAAAATTATATAATAAAAAGTGAGACTTCCAAAAATCATTCTTGGATGTTGAGAAAGGATCCAAATGAGTAAGATTATGTGAATGAGATAAAATGGGTCATATCAGACCAGACTTACCCCAGCAAATAAAATAAAAAATAATGATATAAAAGAAAAATCAAAATAAAACTAATTATGTGCATAAAGGGTAAAGAGCTATGACGGATTTTTGGAGGGTGTCATAAGTCTCTAATCTTTTCCAAATATTATTTAGAATAAGGGAAGTAAAATAAAAAATAAAAAATGTGATTTATGGATGTGGAAGATAATGAAGTAAACTCTTATTATTATTCATCTTCTATTTCTAATTTTAGTTCAATTATAAAATTGACTACCTATTGCTTTATTTTTAATGAAAAGTTTGATTATGTTTTAAAAATCATATATCACTAAAAAAATAACCATAATTAAATTTTATGTGAAATGGATGTAATGAAAAAATATTGTCACGAATATAATGGAAAATTCAATACATCTACAAAAAAGTGTATTATTCATGACAATAGAATAAAAGGACTACAAAATTATGTATAATCACATAAAATTGATTCTAGTATTTTAAACATAGGATAAAAACTCATTAGTATATTCTATTGATTTTTTTATTAAAATTGAAAAATATGGAATATTAAGAAATGGAAAAAAAATCAAATTCATACAAAAATTATTTTCTGCCAAGTTCTAAAAATGAAACATTTTTCTATTGTGTAATGAATATACATTATACTAAATATTTATTTAATTAATCTTTTATATGTGGATTGCTTTTATTTTTAATAATATTTATGATGTAATTGATTTAAATTTTTGTAAATAAGTCAAATCTAAATTCACAGATCATTACTTGCTGACATTTCTGGAAAAAAGAAGATATGGGTAACAAAAAAACTATTGATTAAATAATTTTTCATGAAAAAAGACAAAAAATATTATATATGGTATATGGATAAGAGATTGTTAAAAAATATGATGGGACACTCTTCCAACGTCAATACATATACAAAAATGGTTGTATAGCTAGTCCCCTTTGGATAAAATGTAAATGGAAACATAGATGGGGTTGGATCTATTAGATATTTAAATTCAATCTCGATAAACCAAGTATTATATGTTCACTGAATGAAACAAAACATGATAGATATTTTTAAACACTGGGATGATGGGTTTTCTGATGATTATCTAACAATAAATTCTCGGTTTTTATGGATAAACCACTTAAATTTAGAGAACCTATAAAGTGAAAATAATTATACCAAAAATCATAATTTCTTATCTAAAAAAATTGAATAATTTAACTAATGAGACAAATGAGTCATGGATCTGGAATAAAAGACTTGGATACATTAATATATTCAAATTACATATATTATCTAATAAAGACATAGTTTATTATTTTCCAAACCCTAAATTTGATAATTATAGATTTTTTGATGCATGTCAAATTGGAAGACAACACAAATCATCATTAAAATCAATTATCAATGTGTAAATATCTAAACCACTAGAACATATATATATATATATATAAAAATTTGGACAATAAAGGGTAGCACGTTTGGATGGAAAATTGTATGTTTATTTATTTTTTGATAATATTTCAAGAATTACATTTGTTTATTTTCTAAAACATAAAAGTTAAGTATTAACTCTTTTTGAGAGTTTTTAAAAAATTTCTCAAAATGAAAACGATTTTAAAATAATTTCATTAAGAAGTTTCATGGAGGATAATTTGAGAGAATATAATTTAATTATTTTTTGTTAAACGTTGGTATTAAACCCACCTTATCTACACTAAAAACACATCAAAAGAATGTAAATATTGAAAGGGTAAATATAACTATTCAAGAAATAGTAAGTACTGTGTTTAACTAATATAGCTTACCAACCTAGTTTTGGTCATAAGTAGTAAAACCAATATTCTATGTAATGAATAGAGTTTTAATAATAAACCTTAACAACATTACACCATATGAACATTGAAATAATAGAAAACATAATGTAAATTACATTAATGTATTTGTATTCATGGATTATATACTTAAAACTTATGAAATCCTTTGTAAATTTAATTCAAAGAACGGTAAATGATTCTTATAGGAAATTTAGGATACTTTTGAATCCAATATTGTGTATAATACATATTTAATGATTATTGACGAATAATTTAATTTATTGTTTGATTAATTCCACCCTTTATATAAAAACAATGATAAAAAATATTAAATTATTGAATGTTTTAACAACATAGTTCTTGGAACACCTAAAAAGGATTTTGAAAATAAGTTAAAAAATCATTTTAGTCTAGAAGAACATAATACAATAGTACATAAACTTCACTTACACAGAAAATCTAGAACCTTAATAAATCATCTTTTAGAAACTAATATAAGAAATAAAGATACATGAGTATGTTCTAGAAGAAATGTTGGAAAAATATTTAAATTCTCTTCCATTCTATCTAAATTATAACCTATGAAAACTGAACAATATTTAAATGATCAAAGATCGTTATTTGATGTGAATGAATAACATATCCAATTCAGTAAAAATTAAAAATTGGTAATTTGATGATTCAAAAACCAATTATCCATTAGTAAGCACCAAATGAAATTTTAGAAACAAAAATTATAATCAAGGTATCATTACTAGAAACAATGATAGATTAGTGACAAAAGGACACATCTTGGAAGAAGGGATTGACTATAATGAAACCTGTGAAACTACTATATGATTATAGTAAATTAGAATCCCATTATCTAATACATCACATATGAATTTTAAATTATATCATAAGGACATAAAATATTCCTTTCTAAATGGATATTTAATGGAGTAAAATTATAATGAATAACCACCATTTTTGAAAACCCTCATATAAAACACTCAATTTTTAAAACTAAAAAAGTACTTTAATTCCACAAACAAAAACCAAGGGCTTGGTGTGAATGATTATGTTCCATTTTATAAGAAAATGAGTCATCTGTAGGATTATAATATCATAATATTTTTACTAAATTTTTTTCTCTAATATATTTATAGTATAAATTTAGGTTGAAATTGTTTTTTTGGATTAAAAAATTTAATTATTTTTCTAATATTATTAAAAAATAAATTGAAAAGAGCATGAAGGAAGAATTAAGTTTTTTTCTAGATTTAAATTTTATCAAAAATATTTTGGAACTGTTTTAAATCAAAGAAAATATATTATTGATTCATTAAAATATTTTGTACTATAATATTGTAAGACTTATACAACTCTCATGTGTACTAATGTAAAAAGTGATTTTAATGAAGCTGGAGAACAAGTGGAGAACATGTTATACATGGTTATGATTGGTAGATTATTATATCTTATAGCTTGCAGATAGGAAATAATGTTTTCAATATGTTTAAGTTCTATATATTAGTCAATCCCAAAATAATCTTACCTTACTACTATTAAAAAGGATTATTATTTAATTAAAAGGATAAATATATTATTCTCTACATTATAATAAAATTTTGAATATTAAGTTAATTTTATATTCATATATTTTTTTGGAGGGATATAGATTAAATAAAAAGAATGCATCCGGAACCAATCACTTTTATGAAAATATTTTATGCCATGATAGATTAAAAACAATATTTTTTGCCAACTTTTGAGGTTAAATTTATAGTGGCTAGAAAATAATTTTCAAAAGTGTTGTGGATGAAACACACCTTACTGGAGTTTAGACATAATTTTAATAATATAGCTATTATTTGTTATAATATTGTGCAATTAATATATCAAAAAATCCAATAATTCATTCATGAAACAAGGATATTGGAAAAAGGAATCATTTTCAAAGAGATCATGTTCTTAAAAAGGATATATCTTTAGAATTTGTTAATACATAATATAAACATGTTGATATTTTTAATAAAAACACATCCCATTGAATTTTTTGGTTTTGTTAATGGGGTGTTAGAAATATTTAATTTTAAATAACTGTTTAATAATTTTTTATGTTAACTTTTGTATTGATTCTTTTTATTTTGTTTTTTTAATTATTTTTTTATTTATAATTAAATTCAATAAGGATTTTTTTCATTTTTTTAAAGTGAATCTTCTCAAAATAAAAACTAATAATTATTATAGTGAGTCAATTTTCCCAATAAACTAAAACCATGTCACCCAAAACAGACATAAAACTATTCTTCTCTCTCATTCACTCTTACCCTTTGATTTCAAAATCTTTCTCCTTCCAAATATCGTGACATCCTTGAAAAAAAATAGAATCTAAAAACATCAACACTTAGATTCACACAAATTTCATTTATTTGGATGACATATTCAAGTGAATACAGAGAAAAAATGAGACAACATGTCACCTGTAAAAATAGTTTTCAAGAAAAGTTAATTGATTAAGAATTGATTCCCCAAAAAAATTTCTTCTAAAGAATGCTATAACATATCAAATTCTAGAATATATTTTTATTGAAGAAAAAAACAATATTTTTTTGATATATAAGTAATGAAGTTAATCAGAAATATAAATTTTAGTTACAGTGACACTGAGAATGTCATTATATCTCAGATAAATGATATGTATTTTTTAGTCTCTTAAGTTAAAATTGAAATTTTTTTAACTATCACAATGAAGGGGTTTTTTATTTCGATCTTTAGTCAATGGGTAATCGACAATATAAATTAGATGATATTATGACTTTCCTCATCAGGTCTACTGATATAATAATTGTCATTAAGGATATCAATGTTGACTAGAAGTTATTGTTCATGTTGATCCATTCAGTAATAATCCTGAGAAGAACTGTACTTGAAAATATTCTCTACCAAGAAATATATATTATATTTTTGATGATAAGTTATTTTAATTTTATTTTCTTAAGGTAAATGTTATGATATATGCTCCACTATTTTCAAGATGTGGAATGGATGTATTTTTATCCTAATGGAATGATAATTTCCTTGATTCTTTAAAAAATATAAGTATAATTAGAGATTTACTAATGAAATTGATGTTTCGTAAAAACAATATTCTTAATAATGTATCTCTATGGAAGATATTTTTTATCTATAGTATAGTCCATGTAGAGAAATTACTTATTAGTACACAAGACCAACATAAAACTATTCCTATATCTCAGGGAGAGAAGGGGTTTTGGAATTGATGCTAGGATCCAAATTCAAGAAGAAGAAGTTGTAGAATCATGCGTTGATGATGAAGTTATCACTAATAGATGAATAATAAGATACAATTTATCTGATCTGGATGCTTCAATATATGTCCTTTAATCACTTGAAGAAAAATTAGAAGAAATAAATGATGATGCTTCTTTCATTCGGCAGATCCAATTCAATGAACCTAGTATTCAAGAAAAGGACATTGATGATTCGGAAATTGGATATATTCCTCAATAAAACCACTAAGAGGATCATGTGATTCTTATAGAAAACCAAAATTAAATTCAGAAAAAAAATAAATCCTACTGAATCACATGTTCACATAATTATCATGAAGATGATAAAACCCAAATGATATAGATGAAACTACATGGTTGTATAAGAATCAATAAATTTCAATCATTTATGTTTCCATAGACGTAACACCATTTGATCATTTTGATGTTATTGAGTTTCTCAAGGCTGAAAATTTATCCTCTAGTGAGAAAATTTATTAAATATTCATAACATTTGTTGAAAGATTCCCACAATCTCAGAAACAAGAATAATAATCTTTTGATTCATTGATCTTTAGAATTGACGGATTTTTTTCAATTTAGAAAAATACAAGAATAAAATTCTTGTTTACATTATTATTTGGAAGCTGTATGGGAATAGGATGATTATTTAAGAAGTAAAACTATTCCTAGAGAGAATTAGAATATGTTCAAGCCCAACATACCAATTTTAGAGACAATTATTTTTCAACAAGATATTTTTATTCCTTTCAAAGAGTGATGGTTGATACATTTTGTAAGAACCATGAAGAGACTATTTTAAAATAATATTTTAGTGATTTTAAAAATATTTAGGGAGGCAATTTCACTTTGTCATAAATATTTCAAATATTTCAACAGCTTCTACTTCAGCACCTAAAACATCTCTTGAAATAGTCAGATGATTGGGTGCTATCAAAAAATTATTTTTTTATTGACTTCATTCATTACAATGTTACACTGACCATATCAATGTCTTGTTAGAAAATCAATAATATTTTGTTGAGAGGCTAACTTTTTAAGATACTAGAATAAGGTCTATTCTCAGTCAGTTTGGTAAATTTATAACATGATTTTTTCTGTCAGAGGAAACAATTCATGAATTTCTAAAAGTAAATATAGTAGAAAGTGGGAATATTAGTCTATATTAAATGATTTTTATGGGGAAGTTGGTTGATAAACATTCTAGAATTTTATGATAACCTAGGGATGAATTGAAATATCTTGTTTGGTTTGATCAACTTTCACCAGAAATTAGAACCTCTTCTAAACCAGCCCTTTCACTTTCATCCATCCCTACAATTAAATAAATTCTCCACCATCATTATTTCGGTATTCATAACAATATTTTTTGAAATTTATTCTATTTATTAACTATTTTATTATTTGTTATATTCATTACTACTTCCAGAACACATATCATTTTTTTCTCTTAAGAAAAATATAAAATTCTTTTATATTAATGTGCTGCATTGAATATTCTTTAATCCATTTTCGAATACATCATTATTGATATCAAAAAAGGGGATTAAATTAGGTAAAAATGTTGTCCTTTATTCAATTACCATGAATGAATGTGTTCAATATGTTAGTAACTCTAATCTATGTATCTTTATAAATATTATTACCTTTGTTTTTATAATTCATCTACTTCCAATAAATTATGTTATGGGTTTTGTGATCACCAAAAAGGAGGAGATATTTAGTCATGTATTATCTTAATAATACTCTATAAATATTATAGATTTGTATGCTCACAAATACATTTGGTTTTTTACTAATTAAATTATATTAAGTGAATTTTTTGAATTTAATATTCATTGAAATATTTATTCTATTAATATATTCAATCAATTGATTCATTGGAAGAATTTATTAAAATATTATGGACATGTTTAAACATATTTTGGAAAAAAATTTGATACCCTTTATTAGTAATAATACCGTAAGGGAGGAACCAAACATTTCACCTAACATATATCATTTTCCCCATGTTGTTGGAAATGTTTTTTCCAGAAACCTTACATTTGGATGGAACCACAAATATGAAAAAAGTTGAATGTATGGATTAACAACACAATGTAAGTTAGAAACCATATGTTTGAGGAAAAATATGCATAGTACATCAACCCACATTTTTTGATCAACCATACATTATAAACCTTACATTTGTACATCTTTCCACGTGAAATAACACTATTTTTGACTATTCAATGATGGAGTTTGAATTAATGAAATTTTTGCATGATTTCTACAATGTTTCTATTAGGAGTAAATAACATTCTTAATTCTGTTTATTACTGATTCAAAGTCTCACATTTAAAGAAGAAAATCATTCATATTTCTAACAAAATTTATGTATCTCTTAAATGATTCAAAATTTAAAGGATTTCGATCTATCAGGAGTTATTTAGGGATATTCCCAATGAAAGGAAAAAAAATAGTTCAATATAATATCAATTGTATTTTCCCTTTTTACACAAATATAATTAAAATATTTTCTGAATACATAACTCCTTCAAAGAAAAAAATAATGAGTGACTCTTTTTTTAGAATGAGGTATTAAATGAAGATATACATATTTCAATTTCATTCTTTTGTGTAATCGTTGATTTTTTTTGTTTCTATTATTATTTAATGTCATTTTAAATTAGGATCTCTTAAAACCTACTCTTTGTCGAATTCTATCATGTTTGATAAAGAATAGTAGTGTTTCAGATACATGGACATAGTCATGGAGGTGTATCGTCATCTTGAACTAAGATTTGGAAAAATGGGTTCCATGTAAAGGAACCAATAGTCCTTGTAAAGTTGTGTTTTAAACTTGTTAACAACCAACACTTAGTGGTAAGGTTTTAGTGATAATAAGTCTTTACAACTGAAAATCTCCATGAAAATATAGAGGGCATTGGTGGCATGGTCTAAGGGATATTTTTGTGAACAAACACTATAAAAATTATAATATTCTTCTTTACAATTTCTCTACTGCTCAAATTAGATACATAATATAATGATGATTAACTTCAAAAATAAGAAATAATGCCAAAATCCATTATCTTTAATGTTTTTTGAAAAGGAACAATTCAAACCCCACCCACTCATGTATCATTGTATAATTAAGACATAAAATATATGAATTTTCTAAGAATGTGGTTTAAAAATATTAATTCCATAATATCGAGAAGCTTTTAGATAAATTTTTATTTAATTTCTAAAAAAGGTCACCCCATTATAAGGAATAATTCTACATATATATTTTTCTTGACTCTCAATATTAAAAATCTATCTTAGTCAAATGATGGAGGATTCCATAGATATGTGGTGACGTTACCTCTAAGATATAATGCTTATCCATAAAGAGCCTCCACTGAAAATAGAATAATTTCATGTTAAAGGCATCCATAGAAGTAAGTGAGTGACATGGATAATGTTGGAGTTTATTATATTAAATTATTGATTCATATAATGGGTTCCAAAAAAAATTTCTTAGATGATATGTTAATGAATCAATTCCATGTGGAAATTTCTCATGATGAAAATACTTCAAAAGTATTAAACTATAAAGAAAATGTTATTGATATTGAAAATTATTAAAATAGAAAATTTTTAATTTTTAAAAAAAAATGGAATTTGAAGTGAATTTTAAAATAATAGACATTTATAGGTGGTCATTATATGTTATCCAATGGTTTCATATGAAAATATTGTATGTTCATGACCAAAGGGGGAGAAAAATATCTCTCTACTATATTTCATGTGTAGGATGAATAGTATGTATTCCAACTTCATTTAATATATTATTGGAAATATGATGCACATATATCATTGATTAAAGGTTGTATATTAATAGATTAAGTATTTACATATGGAATTATTTGTGATATTGGGAGATTGAAGTGAATGGTCTAATTGATTTCCATTTTCATAATTCATGTTATAAAAATCCTAAAAAATATCTATTTGAGTTGGTTTCATAGAACCAAATTCTATTTACTTTAGGATAACATGTATTCATTGTTTTTAAAATCAATAAACTTCTTATCACATAATTTTTGTTCTTCTATATACCATTTTTTGTGAAAATGTCCTAAGAGTAGTTTTCACACAAAAAGGTCATTATGGTTCCCCACTATGATGAGAACCGGGATGTACTATGAAATTATTCTTAAATACATGTTTTATTGTTGGATGATATCATTTGAATGACAAAAACGATGTAGGTTATCTGTGATAGAGACTCATATGACATTGAGGAACCTTCCCATGGTGTATTCCCTTGGTAATATCTAGTGTATAATATTAGTAGAATGAGACCCTCCAAATGGATGTCTATATTTATATAATTCATTGGATGTTTGTATGTGCGTATGTTTGTTCGGATCCTTGGATATTAATATTACTATTATGGAGTATTATGTGTTGCGTAATTTTATGTATTGATGATACCTATTATGATAAATGTTCTTGGTATTGTAGGATATGTTGGGTGTGTCACAAGTAGTATTGCAATAATGAATAATGAGAGAAAGGATTTTCCCCTTCTATTCATTAAGGAATGTTGATATCTTAATCCATTTTATGGAAATAATATATCATAAATAAATCCATGGACATAGTATTTTACTATATATTTTAATTTATAGGAATTTAATGAATGAGGCATTGAGTATATTGGATGATTGAACTGTCATATCAGATTTATTTGAGATATCTTGCTAAAGGGATTATATTACTGAATAATCATCTGTATGAGGTTTTATGCCATTGTGTCATTAAATTAGTATTCTATGTTTTCCTTACAATGTTTCTAGATGCTAACATAGGACATCAGGTTTCTTTGCCTAGTGTCATTGAGAAAGAGGACATGTGGGTCACACACTAATTGTATCCCAAATTGTAGTTAAATAATATAATATTATTTATTAACTTCAAAGTTGACTAAATATTATTCCCAAACATTGACTAATAATAATTCATTTTTCATCAACTACTTATATCCTATCACCAATTATTCCAGAGAATATAATGTGAGAATAACATTTAACAAATTTTTATATTCTTTGTAGTGAATATAGTATTTATTTTTCTATTTTATAATAATTTAGTTTAACATATTTGATAAATAAATATTCATTATTCAAGTTTCAAAAATAACATGGAAGAATAGTGGATCGACATTAATGGTTTAGTGAGAAATAATAATTATTTATTTTAATTTATTAAATAAAAATTAATTTAGTTCAAATTTTCTGTGAATATTGAGAAATAAAAATAAAAATAAAATTATTATTTAACATGGGGTTTGAAATAATAATATAATTAATAAAGGGATCTTTTGAAATTATATTATTTTAACCCTAATGATATATAATCCCAATTATATTATATTTCTAGAGAGACAGTTCATTTATTTTAATTTTCCACAAAACACATGGACAATCCCCTCCATTACTAGAAAGATACCTTCTATAATGACTCTCCCATGAACATAGAGAAATCATCCTCCACATCCCACTATAATGTCAAGGGATATCAAGGATAACTCTATGGAAGTTGTTCTTAAGTCTTTAAAATAAGAACGACGCGTGAAATAGGATATGTTATGCTAGTACCAAAATATTTCTATATTTATGTTCAGTGATTTGTGTAGAACATGTGTATCGCCTATGGAGGGAATGTTCACTTGATTCCTATAGTTAAATAATTTTACAGTGCAGATCAATTGTCCGATCCATTGATGAAAAGTGAATTCCAATAAGTTAACTCTTTAATTAATTAAATTGATAATAAATAATATTTGATGATCCTATCTTTGGTTAAATCATTCTATCATTTTTCTATATTATTTTATTCAATTCCATAGATCGTGATGTTTATCATTTTCTAAATCTTGGATTAATCGTCGATCATGAAAAAAATAAATTTTGGACATGACCCATATCACGCTTCCACTATGACAAGAACTAAAAAGTGGTATCAGATCGGCCACATAATTATATATAATTAAATAAATACCATCAATTGATTAATTCATTTTACATATATATTTAAATTGATATTTAATATTTATTTCAATCCAAATTGTGAGACCGGATTCTTCCTCCTCTGTTTCATATGTATCTAATCAATATGATTATTTTTATGAATAAAATAAAACTGAGTAAATAATCTACATGTGTAGAGTATTATTGTCGGATAACAGAACAGATCACACCATGTAAATAGAGTTCTATACCATGTACTTGTGTTCAATGCACCAATAACTAATTGGGAAATTAATTCAAACACTATTTGTTTATGACATGCTATCCATTTATTTCTTACACCACATGTTGGCCATGATAGCCTAGAAAATGGTCTATAGAATTACATGCGGTGTATCCCAAGTACACAGTATGAAGTCCTTTGATTTACACACGGGTCATATATTACCCTACATGACCTACTTGTCTTGTGACCATGTAACTTGGAGACCACACGTCGTGTAATTACTTAACACAACAAGTAATCTTATTTTTTTTGAAGCATGGTTGACATCTTGAGTCCCTATACGTGTTCCTCAGATAGAAATGAGATACATACATGTCAGGTAGCTCCATGTACATTTCATTTACTTATATAAAATTAATAATATTTAAAATTTATTTATTATACTATTTAATACATAATGACATGTGCTTGTGTGTGGTTATTAAATTGATATGAAAATACTTTTAATGGTTTTAATATATATATATATATATTAATAAATATATGCATAATGTTTAGAGCTACATATCATGTGTGAGTTGTATTGAAATTTCTAGTCTACGTGCATTCAATCACATCACAATACCAAATAATCATGTAATTCATGTAATAATTAAGTGGATAGAATAAGTCATGAATTTATGTGATAAGTTGCATATTCCATATTTCAAAAGAGTAAACAGTATATGAGTACAATACATTGTGGGTAGATTCAGACGGGTATTCATTGTGTTTCCAACAAGGTGCATTTATGTAAACAAATAATATTAAATAGATTAATTTAATTTGATTAAATTTTTAATGGATTATAATATCAAGTAAATTCATATAGGAATTAGCATATAATAATTATTTATTTAAATTAAATAAGTAATTTATTCTAGTGTGATTTATCTTAAATAAAAATGATTAATAATATAAATTTATCATTAATTAAATGTGTAATTCATTTGATGCATGTGTATGATCATCACATAGACAAGGTATTTGTATTATATTTGTTTCCTTTAATTTATTATTAAATTAAAATTTTCCATGTGTACCTACTCTTCTATTGTAATGTAAGGTTCTATATACCCATGGTTTATTTTATGTAAACCTCTGGTTTCCCTAACTTGAATTTTAGTAACATATTTGGTAAATTATAGATCACCCATGAAAGTGGTGGTGGTTTCTTGTTTAGAGTCAATAGAAAATCAATCTACGATAGATACAATGGTGGAAAGGTGGAAAGCTGTAACATGAAACTTATTTGGTTCATGATTTTTTTCATGGGTTAGTAGTAATTTTTTCAACTATAAGATAATATAAACATTAGAAAAACATCATTATTATACCTCTTTATTAGTTTATTTATATCAAGATTTTTGGTTATTTAATTTTTGAAATTTTGTCATGATAGCATGAATTATTAAAATAAACCTGAATGAATGATATAATTGAAGTAAATTGTCTTATTCATAAATATAATCTATGACATGTTAAATCAATTTAGTAAATCAACTTAATATAAAAATACATGTTAAAAGATAAGAATTTTAAATTTAATCCTAATGGATAAAATCCCTTAATGATATATATTATGATTTTGTACCCATCCACTACGTCAATTAAAATTTAACTAGAGTCAAAAGTGGTTGACCAGCCAATGTTGGGGTGCTTTAAATTATCAGGGAATTATTACCTAAGGTTTAGGATGGATTGAAATATTTCATATTAAGGTTAGACTTCCAATATAGGACATCATGTAACTAAGAGTAAAGTGTTGAAGAAATCAAATTTATGGATTTTAGGATTGGGGATGCCACTCAAATTATCATGAAACATTGATTTAATGAAGTAGGAATTTGGAATAGCTATATAAAACCATTTTAGTTTCTTGACCAACCAAATTAGGCATATTGAGAATGGGAATATTGATCCCTTCACAAGAATTTTTCGTAATTAGGATATTCCAAATCCATTGGTGAGGGCTATCAGGTTTTGATAAAATAGTGGAAGATCAATTATTTTAACATTTATTTATTCATCTAAATTTTATTAGATAAAGTACTAAAATTATTCTAATATTATTTTTTAGAAATAATATTAAAATTATTTTAAACACACCATTGTAATCCAAACATGATATGGAAAACCTTTTCACCAGCATAAATTTCCATGAGTGGAATAAGGGATTATGTGTTTTCCTTCACCATGAAAGGAAATGTAATATGATGGAAGTACCTATTACCTGTGTGACTGGTAATTATTCAAGTGTTAAATATTTATCACTATATGAGAATCATTTGAATAATTACATAGATTTTTAGTTTTCCATGATATCATCCATGTACACAGATATTTTGAAGTGACATGAAGACAGGGATAATTATATCATGATGCATCACCTTCAGGATCTATATCAAAAGAAGGGGAGAAAATAGTGTTGGGGGATCACAAAATCATTGTTTAAAACTATTCTTGGGGAGTATACGTTATCCATTACACATGTATTCAAGATTATTGGACACATTAAATGATTAAACATATTTGGAAATAAACTACTAGGTGAGTTCTGTATATATCTGAAACTTGCATCACTACCCAATACCTTCTCCAATTTTATTATTAATTACAATATGGGTAATAATGAGATGATTCTATCAGATAGTCTTACATTGATTATCCATGTTGATAAGGATATGGTATGTGATGAAATTTTGGTACTTATGGTGAAAAGTAAATGTAATAACAAGTAATATGGGGGATATTATTAATAACAAGTCTAGAGATCCTGAGAACCATCTTCTAATAATAGAAAGAACTAGAGGTAGGGAAAGGAAAATAAAGAGGTGTGTTTTTCAAGTGGTAATTCATTCCATTTGAAGTGAAACTTCACTCAAAAGCCAGGGGAGTATAGGGTTATGTTCATTGTCAATTTAAATATTTCAACATCTAGAGTGTGGGTATTAGATACTGCTTTTGGTGATCACACTTATATCTGAATAAATCATTTATGAAGATTCCAAAAAAACTATTAGTGACAGGTTGATTTTTGAGCTACCAGTGGTATTATTCCATCATCTCTATCCATTGGTGACTACCACCATTCATTTCCATCATGATTTTTTTGGGTTTAAAATATATTTATTATGTATATATGATTACTAAGAACAACATTCTTGAATCAAGATTACATACATATGGGTTTATTTTCATGTATTGGAATTAATGTTATTTCTTTTATAAATCCAACATATGTTACTTTATGGAACATTTTAATGAATTTTTTTTGTAAAAAATTATTAAAACCAAATATTGGATGATGATAACAAAACATGTTCACATGACTCATATACACCGAACATTAGCATCACCATCATGGTCATGTAATCCAGAAGCGTTGGGAAAATCTATATCATGATGGTTATTTAGACTCTTATAATCTTAAACCACTTGAAATATTTCATACTTTTTTACAAGGAGAAATTAACAATCCACCACCTGGTGAACATAGTGAAAGGTCCACATAACTTCTATTATTTGTACACCATGATGTTTGTAGATCATTTCTCATAGAAGCTAGTTGTGGATATTCTTACATCAAAAAGTTTACTAATGACATGAGTTGATATGGATTGTTTTACATAATGAGGTTTAAGTCTTAGTCCTTTGAGAAACATAAGGAGTTAAGGAATGAAGTAGAAAATCATCTTGGTAATGGATAACGAAGCATCGATTAGATTGAGGAGGTTATTATCTTAACCAAGAGATTATCGATATTCTATGGGTGTTTGGGATTCAATCTCAACTCACTCCAACATATACACCTCATTGGAATAGTGATAGTGAAAGGTGAAACTATACATTATTAGATAAATAATGTTCGATAATGATCCATGTGGATCATCCATTATCTTTTTGGGGACATTATCTACAAACTAGGGTATACACATTAAATCGAGTAATAACTAATGTGGAAAATGGAATTCCCTTCATGTTATAGAGTGTAAAGAATATTTTTTTCTTTCATACATGTATATGTTGTCGGGAATGGTTTATTAAGGCAGTATCATGTGGAAAACTATCACCTATAGGAATAAAGTTTATCTTTATTTAATATCTCAATAAACTATTAGATACTTCTGATACAACACCTCAAACAGGAATGTGACCTTCACTATACATGTCATATTATTTGTGAGGAATCACATCCACCAAAATGATAGTGTGATCATGATTAAATTCGATGAAGTTTATGATCACGATACACAAGATTTGGTACATGAACCAGTTCCATAGGTCCTCATGGAATAACTAGTTCCTAAAACACAATTACTATATAGGAGCATAGGAGAGGTAAGAGAACCAAAGAGATATGGTTTTCTAGTCACCAAATATGGTGACTCATTATTGGTTGAAAATGATGAACATCTATTCTAAAATGATGTTTTTTGAGAGCTCAGATACTATAAGATAGAATGAATACATGAATTCTAAAATTGATTCCACGTATCATAACTATGTTTGGGTTCTAGTCAATGCACATGTTGATGTATATACTATTGGATTGAAATGGGTATTGAAGAGAAAAAATCACATAGATGGTAAATTTAATACTTACAACATAAGGATATTGGATAAAGGCTTAAAACAACGTCAATGAATTGAATATTATGAAACCATTTAACTAGTTTCAATGTTTAAGTACCTATGAATTATAATTTCAATTGAATATTACTAATACTATGAGATTTGACTGACGGGTGTAGAAACTGCATTCCTTAATTGGATCCTTTAGGACGATGTCTAAATGACACAACCCAATTTTTTTTACTCTCAATGATTCCAAAAGTATTTTCAAGATTCATAGATACATATATTTATTTAAGAATGAATCAAGGTCATGCAGAATTTGATTTGATGAATCTATAAAAGTTTTCTGTTAATTATGAATGAATGTGATCTATATGTTTACAATAGGATTATTGGAAATACAGTAATTATCTTTTTAGTATATATTTATGGAATATTACTTATTGGAAACAATATATCAGTCTTATAGTCTGTCAAGGACATGGTTAAAAAGTGTTTATCCATAAAGTAAGTAGGTAAGGAAACCTATATTTTAGAGATCAAGATCATTTATGATCGATCTAAGTGGCTTATTCAACTAATTAAAAGTACATTTATTGTCCAAATACTAATGATATTTAGTATATAATAATCCAAGAGGGGATTGGTTTTTGTTTTGCATGGTTTACATGTTTATAGGAAAACATTTCCATAGACATAACAGGAGAAATAGAGAATGAGTAAGATCCCATATGCATCATTGATATGATCAATCATATATTTCATGTTATCACCTGGACATTATTTTTTCTATTCATTTATAATGTTAGGAATATATCAAGTAGATCTTGGTGACCAATATTGGAATGCAATTAATATTATCCATATTTATCTTAGAAGAACTAAGGATATGTTATTTGTGTTTGGGGGAGGTGAGGAGTTGGTATTCAAATTATATATTGATTCTAGTTTTTGGACTGATCTGAATGATATGAATTAAGAGTAAGGAAATTTTTTCAGTCTCAATGAAGGTGTTATGATCTAGAAGAGTTCAAAATGAACTAGTTGTTGTTGATTATATAGTACAGGATGAGCATATGTAGGATTCTAATTCATCTATGGAAGCCGTATGGATTAGAGAATGTATCCATGATCGTGATGTGGTACCGAGTAGTACACTCACAATCATATTATACTTTGATAATAATACAACTGTAACTCTTGAAAAAGTGCCAAGGTCACACCAATAGAAAAATAATATACTCCATAAGTATCACCTCTTGAGTGATTTCTATAAAATAGGTGACGTTACAGTATGTAGTGTAAGCACAAAAAAAATTTGGACCCCTTGACTAAAGTTCTATCTCAACAGAAGCATGATTATCATGTAACACATCATGATTGTTTATATCCATAACATAGTATGACAAAATGTCCAAATATTAGTTATCAAACTAAAAGGATAAAGCAGTTCCCATCTATAATGAGAACCCAAAATTCTAAGACACTATTATTAAATATATATTTTATATCTATAAGATATAATTATATATAAAAAATGATATAGGCTATCAGGGGTGGAGAGTCATTGGATATTGAGGAACCATTGTATGGTGTAGGCCCTTGGTAATATGAAGTGTAAGATATTATGAAAGTGAGAGTCGCTAGAAGGAAATCAAAATTTATAAGTTTCTTAGATGATAATTTCTACATACTTGTGTATTAATCATTAAACATTAATATTATTGTTATTAAAGAGTATTAGGAATCATGTACTTTGATGAATTGGTGAAAATCGTAACAATATTTGATTTTGGCGAGGTGGATGTGTCATAAGAAATATTTCATTAATGAATAATGAGAGAAAGTATTTGACCCTATTTTTCATTAATGATGTTAATATCATAGGACCATTGATAGAAATTATATATTATAAAGAAATCCACAACCATATTGCTTTGTAGTAAATTTCATTTTTTGAGATATTAAACAAAGTGTCACAAAAAAGATAAGCTGGTGGCACTGACATGTAAATTTCTTAATTTGAGATATCTTGATAAATGGATTATATTACACAATAAGCATCTATATGATTTATTGTGTTATTGAATCATTAACTTCATTCTTTATGGCTTCCTTGGTATGTTTCTATATGCTAACCTTTTACATTATTCTAGTTTACCTAATTCCACTTAGAAAGTGTGCTAGAGGTTCAAACACTATTTTTATCCAGAATATCAGTTAAATAATATAATATTATTTATTATTTAAAATTTTGAATTAATATTATTCACACACATGGTCTAATACATATTTATGTTTTATTGATCAAATATATTTCATCACCAGTTATTAGAGATAATATAATAGGAGAAGAGTATTTTATAAATATTTATTTTCTATTTATGGAATATAATATTTATTTATTTATTAGATGGTAATTTTGTGACCATTATTTGATAAATAAATTTCTATTATTCAAGTCCCAATAAATATCTTGGTGGAATGGTAAAATGAGTTTAATAGTCTAGTTAAAATTAATAAATATTAAATATTATTTTATTGAATAATATTTTAATTAAATCTAAAGTTAAGTGCATATCCTGAATTATTGTTGTTATTATTATTATTTTACATAGGTATCCAAAGGGATTAACAAAATAAAAAAGGTAACTTCTGAAATAATTTTATTTTAACGGTGGAAATACCAAAACCTAATTATATTATTTTTCAAGGGATTTAATTCTTTTTTTTGTGCATAATGGATTTGAAGAATCTTACCAAGCCCTATAAAGCACCATTATCTAAGATCTCTCTAAATAATGGAGATTTATCTTCCTCCAAATCCCACTCTCATGTCAAAAAATATTAAGGAGACCTCCATAAAATTAGTTCTCAAGGAAATCATATGTGGATAAATCAAGTTATTGAATCTATCGTACTAACACCCAGATATTCTTACAGTGACATTTGTTGATTTTTTAGAGTGTGTGTAGATGACATTTAGATGGAAGATAATTATAAGGCCCCGACCTTAAACATTACTTAATCATGAATTAAATGAATAATTCACATGGAGGATCTTTTCAGGTTTAGATTTTTAGAGAATTAGGTCATAACTATTACATATCAAAAGATTACATAGTAGACACTTCTACTAAGTTTCCATAAAATAAAAAACACTTAAAAAGAAACATGTCTAGTTCCACGTTTTAGATAGAATGTCTTTCCTTGAACCCATCCTTGACCCTATTCATCTTTAAGTCCTATGGAAAACATTTCAAAAACATGGGATGGGCATAAAAATCCCAGTAAGGGATACACAAAGAAGGAAAACTGTTAGTTTTTCAAAACAACAAGTAAACCATGAGTTCTTTACCAACGTAATACTTTTCACCTTTATGAAGTAGTAAAAAATCTTCACTGAATAAAAAACCATTACTTACCCTTTTGTAACCAAAAGATTACCAAAAACCCATATAAAGAACACATAACATATAAAGGTAAATTGGGACATAAAAATACTTAAATGGAATAACCATACGGTCAACTTCCACACATACTTAATGGAATATCCATACGGTTGACTTCCATAACCAATGCATTGGAGGTTATAACGTAACCACCCATCCTGGTATTCATGACACCACCCATCATATGGTTTATCACGAAACCACCCGTAAAATTTCTAAGTACCATCATTACACATAAAATATTGAAAATATAAACATTTAAATAACAACATTTCATTTTCAATCACAATAATTAATTCCAAGATATTGAATTAATCAATCCATTTTCAAAAACCATTTAAAATAGATTTTTGAATCAATGTTTCCCATACCACTTTGAATCTTTTAATGTAATTATAATTTTAAAAAATTAATATCCATATAAATAAATACTGAAAACCATTTTGAAAACATGGACATTAAAGATAAAGATTTAGAATAATGAATCATTAAAACATTTAAAACGATATTTTTGTTAAAGAGTTTTTAAAAAAATGAGAGACTCTTGAATACAAATAATTGCAGAATAAAATTTAATCCGAGATTTATAATATCATGAGAATAAAGAGATTCATGATATAATATGTCAAAGGACAGTATACACACCATATAAGAGTGAATTGGTGCATAACAACAATAAAGTCTCAGTGGAAATGTAAATTGAGGTGAAATCCATTATAAAGATAGTATCCATAAATTAAGGACAAATCTATCACATAATTATGTGAGAGAAATGGAAATACACCCAATATAAGTGGATATTAAGTGTGAAACAATTAGAGTTCATTCACACATAATATTGGAAAAACAAAACCAATGACACAGATATTTAACTCAATGAAATGAGATTGAGTTATGATTTCCCATACAAGTTCGTAAGAATTTATCAATGAGATGATTATGTGTAGAAATAGTATATCTACAAAAGGGTTTGTGGAAATTACAACATAGAGATTACACACATAATCTTGGCATAATAAAATCAAGAAGTAGAGGTTTAACCCAAATAATTGAAAGTGGGTTAAGAAGTTCCCTTACATAAATCTGACAACCTAACGGCGTCACTTTAAAATTCAGAAAATGATTTGATGAGAGAGAAAATGGTATCTAATGACTGGACATAAAATTTACATAAATAATAATATATAAGAACATATCCTAACATAATAGTATGTGAATTAAAAGACAAAACAAAAGAAGTCTTCTAAAAAGAGGCAGGAGAAAGGTCCCCTTACCGAGTTGGATAACTTTCGAAACGTACACCCCATGGAAGAAGGGTCATACAATGAAGATCTAAATACCCATAAATGAAATTATACTACAAAAAGTGTATAATAATGTGCAGTACATACACCACTCAAATGAAATAGTGGAAAACGTAGCATAAATGTCACGGTAATAGAAGTGAGATGAAAAATCCCTTACGAAAACTCGGCAGCCTAATGGCGCCACTTAAAACTTCAAAAAATGGATTTTTAAGATAAAATAGGGTGTATCATAATATGAACATAAACATTAATGTATGATGAATATAAAATAACATCCCCAAACATAACAAATATGAGCATAAAATAAATGACATAAAAGAGAGTACTTGAAAAGAAAGAGAGAGGTTGGATCCCTTACCTCGTGTCCGACATGACTCGATCGTTCTTTAATCTCCTGAATAATAAACTGGAGTTAATTTCTACTTGATTAACATCCTTTTTCAAGTTCATTATTCCTTTTATATCACTTATTATTTTGTTATGCACATTATGTAATCATTTAAGTTAATAACGGTCGTTTTGTCGATACTTGGTACTTGAGTAAAAAATAAACTCTTTATAATCACAAGTTTGTTCATGGGGTAAAATATCCATTATATCCAGAATTATATTAATTATTTAGATATCATATATATCATATATATACATTATATACATTCATTTATAATATTACATAATCATTTAGAGGTAAGAAATGTAATGCACCGTTCATGGAGACGATAAGCCGTACGCACGCATGAACGCTACATCCATTTCTATTTCATATTTAATGGAATTAAAACATAATGATACATAATAGTATTATAATTCCATTATGGTATCATATATAATATCATTAAATATATCCTTTATACGTAGCACATATGGTATTAACGAATCAAATCACTTTGAGGGGGCGGTAGTCCGCACTTCCTAAAATGAAGATATCGCATTTACCCATAATGGAAACCATAAAGGTATGCCATAAATGAAAAATACAGAATCTTAAGGAAAACATAAACATATTATATTTAATATATAAATATATTGACATATTAATGTCCACCTTTTAAGGTGTTAAAAAAATATTGAACAATCATCGTTTCGTGAGGCAAAAATTCATCATCCACAGAAACAGTATGTTCTTTAACCATTAGATGTAGGTGTGTGTAATTGTAGCTCAAATAATTCTTAAAAAAAATCCTAGTATATGTAATATACTGTTTATGTTACAAAAGAAATGAATAAAAATAGTTTAGTGGGTTGGAGAAGAAAAATAAAACCAAATAGCACAACTGAAGACATTACCTTAAAATCGGGTAACTCCATTTGGTTTGAACCAAAAGGGGTTCATGAAGAGATTAATGCCTAAGGTAAGGCTTCTAGGATGAGTAGAGTGATTTGGAGAGACAAAATGATCAGAGCATGGACGAGACAAAGGCTTGAGAGGTGTGGGTAAGGAGGTAGAGGTGGGGGCCTTTTATAAGAGGAGAGGAGGGGCACTCTTGGAAAGGTATAAAATGTTACTTTATTTTCAAATGTGTTTCGGATTTTAAAGGTCACACATTAAAGTATTTCTAGGATAAGGTGATAATAGTTCTAAATCCACCCATACAATATGTTTTTGACATGTGTAGGTCTTAGAATTTACATTATCTCTTCGTTTTATTTAAATCGTTAAATAATGAGGTAATCGCTGCATCAACATGATGTCATAAATAATTTAATTTATTTAATGTATAAAAATTATAAAAAAAATACTATGATGTAGGAAATATTTTTATCTTCCCAATGACTATTTATAGTAAAAAACATGACTTTTATAATCCCATTTAAAAAATTGATTTAGTAAAACAATACATGTTTGTGTCATTTTAACTTTTACTTTAAATAAAAGGCATAAATGTCATTATCTTACCCAAGTGGCTCCATGGGGTACCAAAAATAGACCCATGGGTTGTCTTAGTCTACCATGACTCATCCAATAGGGTTAGGACAAGTGTCAATATATTTTCATTTTATTATAATATCATTTTTACCTTAAATCACACTAATTAACTTTAATTGCGATTAATAAAACATATAAGTTACTTTTCATCAAAAATTATTTTCATCCCATTGAACCAAATTTTACTTAATAATGAAAATCATTTATATTGGATTTCTGAAATTCAAATCACAGAAGTGATAAAGTTCCATTTAAAGTAAAAAATCAGTTTTTGTAACTACCACTTTGTGGTTTCACTATTCATAAAAAATTAAGGTTTTTCAGAAAAATACCAAAAATTCACCCTAAGCTATATTTGATATTCCGAATTTAAAAATAATTTCTATTTTACCAAATTCATAACATAGAAGTTTCATTAATTAATTTTATAATTAAATCCCGCTGTCAAATCAAATAGCGTGTTTTTAAGATACAATATCTATCAAAAGATTGACACTCGTTTATGTCCAATCTCAAAGTGATATTAATTCCAATGAACACCATTGGATTGAATGGTAAAAATATATTCTAATTTCACTTTAAAACCAATTAAAAAGATAATCTAACTATATAATTAAATTATATTAAAAAGTGGTTTTGAATTAAAATACAACACTTTTCACTATTCATTAAAAAATGAACATTATCAGAAAAATACCAAAAATTTATACAAAGTAAATTTTGATGTCCTGACTCTAAAAAAGAATTTTATTTTGTAAAATAAAACATATAAAATTGTCAAAAGTATATTTAAAAAGGTTTTTCCATCAAAAGGCAGTTAATCGACCTTTTAAAGAATATTAGAAGATTTATGCTTAAAATTGGATTCATTTGCATTTTTAATCCTCTAACATTTATTGTAAAAAGCAAAAATATTTGAAAAACATATATAATAATTTGGTAGTTAGTTATATTCATTCCCGTCATTACAAAATCTAGGTGTTCAGTACCATTTAAAATAAAATTATTTTATTATTAGAGTGCAACATAAGATTTCAAAGGAATTCGTTGTTGCGTATTGGGTAAGCCATCAAGCATAGCATTCCCTTTAAAGTAAAATTAATATTTTATTCAAAAATATCGATAAATATAAAAAAATTTCATATTCTTTATTTACCTGGGGTGTTACAATAATTGTTAATCTAATAACTCAAAGAGTGTACAACACAAGTATTTTTTTTAATATCTATCAATGATGAAATACGTACAAAAAGTTAATTATATAATTAGTTAGACTTATAATAAATAATTTGTGATGATACCCTCTACAGTTCTCCATTTTATCATTGGTCTATAATTTTTAATAAATTCCATAGATCGTGGAGCTTGTCATTGTATATGTCGAGAATTGATCATTAATCATGTCAAAAAAGAAATGATGGGAACGACCCATATCACACTTATACTACATCGAGAACCTACAATATCTATACCATCACTAAAGAATAAATCATATTGATATAAAATATCACATCATCAAGGAGAATGTTGATTACAGGATTGCGATGATGTGGTATGTGCCTTCTGCAAAACAAGACTCTAAAATTATAGTGAAGGCATTACCATTGAAGCATTTGAACAACATCAACCAGATCATTGAATTTAGTCAACCACAAACACATGAATAATTTGGATGGGTTCCACCTCTCCTAGAATAATGTTGTGTTTTCCACTATGTACTGATATGTGTTCTTTATCATGATTCAATCCATAGAGGGATAAAATTTTGGTTCATAGAAAATGTGGGAGGGAATCGTTGAACAACACATGGAGAGGATCTAATATGGGGAGAAGAGAATCAAGGGGAGTTTTAAATATAGATATGTTGATGTTGGTCAATCAATGAAATATAATCCTGAAAAGGAGTGGCCTTTGGTTTTATGATTCTAGTAGTTTTCATGTGTAGGCTACGAAGAGATCTTTGGGGCAGAGATTATTTTATTTTTTAGTGTTGAGAAGGATTCAATTGATATGTATGAGAATAATGTGAATCTTTAATGAAATTTTCTTGTTGCTCTTATTTCTCACACTGAGTGTGACTCATGTGATATTATATTACATTTTGTGGAATACTATAACCACATACTGGGGTTATAGAAGTAAAATGGTTTCTTATGTACAGGAATTTTCAAGAAGAGAGCTCTTGATATTTTGATATACTTTCAACAAACCCATAGGGGTATATTATTGGAAAAATACATTATAGTGTTTTTCAGATGATCATGTTTGTTAATAAGGTATGATGTTTTTGAAGAAGGTTGTATTTGCAAGGATCCTAAAAGATATCTATTTTTAGGATAACCTAGATAAAAGAAGAGTTTTGATGAATATCCTAAACTATCATGTAGAGCATAAAATTAGAAAATGATCTTGATGATCACATAAGTCATAAAAGATAACAAATAGTACAAAAGATTAAATAGATCATGTAGAGAAAAATAGGTCCAAATGGATCATGTATAGTTTGTATTCCAAGAAAAAGTGGAAAAATTATCCTGTTAATTGATCATGTGATCATATGATGTACCAATATGACACGTGAAGGAGACATGTAATGTGAATAAATAAATTTTGGATAGAAATGAAAGTGTCTTCTCACTATATATTAAAATAACACGACCCTGTTATTTTTGTTAGATCGTGCGATGGAATCATGTGAAGCACTTTGATATAATGTTTCTTAAACTAAATACCTTTTGTTGGATCTCCCAATCGGATTATATAATGTCCTTGAAAAAAATTCATTTAACACTGATTCATTTTCTTCAGATCCCTTGACGGGATAATGAAATGTTCTTGAGGAAAATGTCATTGACCAATGCATTACTACAAATGGATCTCTAGATGGTGTTGAAATATTATCTCAATGATAATGAATCTGACTATGGTTTAAGTGCATGATTCAAGATACATGAAATGGTGGTGAATTTTAAAATTCATTACCAATCATCAAAAGTGTTAATGGGTGATACCGATGTGGTTGAATGGATGGATGATTTCAAATTTTGAAGTTAATGTCGTGTATATATACATAAATAACTCCTTAATATCTCAAAAGGTGTTTAAGAAGTTTTCCAAAGTGATTTGAACTAATTTTAATTCCAAATGGGCATATCCCATAAAATAAAGTAGTTTACAAGGTTGAAATCCTATATGTGCTTCTCATAAATAGAATAAATTCTTTTGTAGGAGTCACACGATCCATATTACTATAAAAAGCCTTATAGATGGAGTTATATGATGGGTGTCTATACACATAAGATAACCCAATGGATTCGCGTGATCAATGTAATAAGAAAATGGCCTTACACAAGATTCGTGTGATTCCCTTGATTTTAAGAGGTTCCCATGAAGGAGTCCCATAGAGGGGGATTTCTATGTAATATTGTATTGGGGTTACATGTCAGGGTTTTATGTAAGGACACACGAGAAAGGGTTACCCTATAAACAATATAATTTTAATATCTGATTTATGAAGAAGAATAAAAATATAGTCATTCCTCACTATTTTATAATACCTATAGAAGGAGTTAATTCACTATTACATTTGATATAGTGAATGGAATAAGGTGGTGTTTCATAATAGTATGTGATGGAATTTCCATAATCCTTTTTGAAATAGGAAATCATGGAATCTATTAAAAAATTCCAATATGGGGTAGAGAATCCCTAATATCTCATGGAAAGGTTGTGGTCATGGGGAAGTTTCATCAATCACATGAAGGAGAATGTGATGTCCAAATGCACATAACTTATATTATGTGAAACTCTCAATAATAATAGATAATTTATTTTAGAAGGAATTACAATTTTTTTATATAAATAAGTGATAATAAGAATGAATTTTGAGGGAATTGATCATGAGGATATAGTTCATCAACCCAAAACATTCAAATAGAAGTTATCTCAGGCATGAGAGACCTAACCTAAACCAAAAAGTAGTTGTCTTGGTGATTTTTTAAACCAACGCACTATTAGATTCATTCTCATTAGAATTTCTCATATTCATGAACCAATTATACATCTATGTGTCAATGATCAGGATTTATTTCTTTACACTCATTGCATTATCATAAGATAAATTTGGTAAAGATAACATCACTACAAACACAAAATGAAAAAAATAATAGACTCTTATAATAAAGTGACTAGGATATATTGTGACTGGAATATTTTTTGTATTGAACATCCATAATCTAATTCATTATTACATCTACCCATAAGGGTAAGGAATCCCTTTTTGGGAATAAAAATGGATTATATTTCTCTAATAAGGATCAATCGTGTTCTTCTGAGATTTAAAATAATGAGGAAGTCCCCTAATCTGATAACTATTTTAGAGGATGCTATTATAAAATTATGACTATCAAATGGAAATGCAATGAACCTTTATCCTTACATGTTTGTAGAAGATGATTTAAAATAGATAACTATGGAAATTACATTACATTTTTAATTTTTCGTAGGGATTCTTATTTAAATCCCATTTTCTATATGGAATAGATGTTGAGTGGGGTATGACTATATTTCCAAAAAAAATATCATTGTATCATTTAATTTAATTTTTTATGCTTTATATTTTTTTAAAAAAATTAGACATTAAATATTGGTGATAGTATACAATATCTGGTACTTTTCCAAATATATTTTTTCGATAATTTTTAAAATAATAACAAATTATATTTCTGATACACCTTATATCCTTTAGTAAGAAACTATACTTGGGTTGTGACATTATAGTTTTTCCAAAAACTATTCATTATTTATTAAAAATGGTTATTATAATTATATGAATTAAATAATAAAACATCGTGTTAATTGATAAAAAATTCAATGAATTATAACTAAACACATTCCACACAGATTCATATATATCTATATTTAACAGTTATTGTATGGTTGAAATGAAATATAAATAAATATATATATATATATATTATATTTATTTTATATTATTATTTCTTTAGATATCATATCATATTTTTATTGGAAAATCTTTGAATTTTATCACAAAAATGGACTAATGGTTATTATTCCAGTGTATAGATTGTTTTTTGGATCATTTAAATATGAATTTTATGTTATTAGAATATAGTTCAATATTTTTTATAAATATGTTATGTACTATCATGATTTTTTATTTATTTACCTTCTTGTGGTGGATAAATGTTTTATAAAATTATTACATAGATTAAAATGAATAAATAGAAAAATATTTTTAAAATTTCATATTATATAAGGATAAATAAATTTGATATAATTTTTTTAGTTTTCTCCCTAATATTATTGAAATTTTGAATGAAATTAATTTATTCTATTATTTATCTTACAATTATATGGATGTTTTTAAAAAAAATATATGTTAAGATATCATGATTTCACATATCCAAGTACTTAACATTACTTGTTTTTATCTTAATAAGTAAGAACAATTTTTATTATAAAACTAATTCTGCTCATATATTAGAATTTAATTTTATCTTCCTAATTTATTTTTAAATTATTAATTAAATCCTTGAATCTAAATTAAAAATGAAAATGTGACTGATAAATTTTTTTATTATATACCAATATCATAAAATTTGAAAATGTTTTCTTCGATAATATTTTCTATTTAAAATATAAATCACCAACATGACTTCTATTATTTGAAAAAAAATTCTAATGATATTTTATAATTTATTTCCTTAGATATTATGACCTAAAAACTGAAAATTGAAAAGCATTAATCACACTACGATATATAAATTTTTGTTATATATTTTTTAGTATGCATTACATTAGTTGTTATTGTTTGGGATGATATTTCACAATTTCAGTCCAAAAAATAAGTAAATGTTTAAAATATAAATCAAAAATAATAATAACTATCCCCAAGAAAACTCTCCACACTCTCACATGAAAAATATATTACATCACAATATTGAGTAAAAATTATTATAGATTAATATAATTGGTTTCATTTTTCATATTTGTGTATATATAGAAATATGATTTCCCAAAAATAAATTCACAGTGAAAATGATTACGAACCCATGGACTTTTCATTTCAGGATACAACCCCACCAAATGGGTTCGGACACTAAAAATCCATATATAACATTTTCAATATTTCCATTAATTATAACTAATCTGTTTATTAATTATTAAAATCAGATAAATTTTCTTACATACATTCATATTGAATGTCGATTTACATGATTGATATTTTTCATGGTCTATCAATGCATTATCCTATGAAGTATTCCATAAACTCCCTAGAAACACATTTTTTTTAATCATGTTATTTTATTTAAAATATTTATCTTAAATAATTTCATTATATTCGTAGACAACAATGGAATTTGAATTTGAACCATTTGATATTCCAAAACCACCTTCTCTTTGAAAGAGACTTGAAACTACAATAATAAACTGATGGTTCACTCCTTCAATTATCAAATTAATCATGAAAATATTTTAATTTCATTTTCATGAAGATCATATGAAAATTCCTACATATAAAGAGTAATATTACTTTAGATATTCCAAAATCTAAATTTTTTCAATAGTCTCATCATAATAGCCCGAAGAAACAAAAAATAAAAGATTCACATACTAAAACATTTCATATTGTATATCAAATTTCCTAAATGAATCCAATTAAACCATAATTAATTGATAAATATTTAGTTCTATAGATTTATAAAATATGTTAGATCTGACGGAAATTTATTATTAAATTCCTTATTTAATTATTTTGATCACATTATTCTCTTAATTGAAAATAATAAATTATAACCACACATCATTATAATTAAATACATGGTTAATAGATTCCATTATTCTTAATATTTTTTTTGAACAATAGTATTTGATAATTTTTTATCTTAAATGTGTTTTGAGATATTATTTAAATATCCCTTTATTCCACCAAAACATTTCATATCATATAAAATAGTAGAAGAATAAATTTAATATAATAGTTTTCATAATGGATTTCTATTGAAATTTCCTACTATATATTAATCGTTAAAAACATTTAAATCATGATACATATTAATAATGTCATCTTTTAAAAATAATCTCATGTATTCAAAGACCATTTCTTATTAAGGAATTAAATTCATATAGAATTATAAAAAAGAATTAAATTTAAAGTAGTAGTGACTTGATATTTTAATTTAATAACATTATTGGGGGTATATAGATTATGAAATTGATTAAGGATCATCTCTATATTAATCCTTGAACACTATAAACTGGTGTGTATATGATTTTGTTATTGGATAAATATAAATAGAAGATCTAATATTTCATTTATTAAAGAAACCCCTATATTAAATTTTTTATCATGGGTGAATCAGGATGATTTTTATATCATTCATCTTTCTAAACATTCTATCCATTTATTTCAAAATACCATAAGTGTGGTAACATTCCCTAGGAAATGAAGAACTAAAAAGATTACTCAAAATGAAATTTATCTTTGGTGAAATATGTTACATTTTAAACCTTCCATTCTGATCAAAATAAAATAAATGTCAAATCATGACCTAAATTAAACTCGATATTCAAATAAAAATAATTTATATGAGACAAAACAATGTTCCAAAAAATTAATTCACAAATTGTAAAATGAATATTCTTCCTTATTTTTGATAGAATAGTGGCACTCATCCAGAAGGTTTAAATAGAAGTTGATGTATCCTTGTGCTTCGAATGATAATCTAAAAAAACCAAGATATTTTTAAAAAATAATATTTATTTACAAAGGTCCAATTAAAAATTTTATTTTGATTTATTATCCTATCACTAAATAAATTTATAAAAATAATTCCATTAATAGAGATTTTGTGATATAATTTAGTATTTAGTGTTATAGAGATTATTTATAAAGGTATATTGTGGATGGGATATCAACATGTATTGGACCCCCAATATTGGATCTTCAAAATATGGATAAAATGGTGACCATATTTTACCATACTCACTAATTACAAAATCTCTTTATAACAGTAATTTTGTAACTTGTTTCCCACAAATATTAATATAATATTTTTAACTAAATATATTGGTAATTTATACATTGTTTTATTTCGATAAATTTTTATAATTATATAGGATATTTTGATCTTGGTTTATACACTAATTATATCCATTCACCATTAAAAATTAATGGGGTGTCTTTTTTATAGTATTTAATGAATTTATTAATTAATAAACAAATTTGAATCATACTTTTGTATTTTAGTCTTATAAAAAAATGGCCTAAGGAATCATACCCATTTTTATAGGGTAATTCCCTTGTTGTGTATTCATATATCCTTATATTTTGTGTTAATGTTTTCTACAGTTGGAGTTACATATGGAAAATAATTTTGATATTTATTTTATGGGAGTTTGTTTAAATCAAAATGTTTTTCGATGATAATAATAGGTTGTTTTCCTTGAAGGATTGTTTATTTATCACTCTCCTCCCTCATATTATATAGGGTTAATCATAAACCTTTAGAATGTTCTGGGAATGTCTTTATCATATTTAATAGTGGTATAATTTCTATATTTATTATTATAAATTCTTTTTAACCTTTACCCATTATCGACATTACCCAGTTACATTGTGTATGAGATGGGTAGGATTTCAAAAATGATATATATTGAGGTCTCCCCCCCCCTCTCCATATTTTCTTGTTTAATAACATATTTATACATTATCCATTGTAAGTATGAATAGCCTATATCTTCATGAGATTATATCAATTATACATTGAGTGAAACTAACTTCTTATGAGTAGGATATCTAGTGTTTATTCTTAATTTATAAATTATCATATAAAAAATCATTTCATTTGTGAGTTCTTTTTTATAACCAATCATTAGAAGTGAATTTATTTTAGACATTATTAGAGATAAATTAGTCATATAGTTTATTAATTCCTTCATCAGATAATTATGTTGAACTATTTGTGAAAATTTATAAAACATGGTATTATTTTTTTTAATTTATATCATCCCAAAATCCTAAGGATGGTGATATTATTATAATTGGTATCTAAGTCCATTATTTTGTTTGATATTTTGTTGATTTACACTTGAAAAGTCTACGTGATAGAATATGATTTTTTGGTAAATATTTGTTGAAAATGAATTTATACTAGTTGTTTGAGTAATTTATAAAGGGTTGGGTTTTATTTTTTATGCTTTATTTAATAATTCTGTGTTATTTGTTTTTTAATGTCTCACATAAAAATATCCTATTCTAATATTAGGGTGGAGTCGGGTGGTATTGAAAAACCATTTTTTGTTGGGGGCATGGTGGGTAAAATCATCAGATAAGGGGGGATATTGTCTATTATATTACACAATTATAGTTTTCTTTTATGTTAATGGAATAGTTAATAATAAAAACAACAGTTACCCTTATTTTAAATCAATTTTCTAAAAACATGAATTTTAGAGGAAAATACACATAAGGATCATGTTGTGTCTTGTTTTCATCATGTATTTAGTTAATAAATAGTTCAAATCTATATAAAATGTAACTATGTAATTTATCACCATCTATGGAGGCCTTTAACTCATGTGAATAATGTTGGGAGGTGTTGTGATAGAGGGAATGTTCACACGAAAAAGAATTTATATGTATCTCTACAAGGTGAATCTAACCGATATTGTTCAGTGAGATTTAATGGAGAAGAAAATTACTTTTACGATCATTTTATAGGACTAAGATGGTCTATTTAATATTATTTCATCCATGAACTCTTACATAATGATAATTATTATGTGGAATTGATTAATAATAAAGGAGTACTAGAGATTGGTTTTCTTGAGGCATACCTCAATCTTTCCCTTTAATTGTTGTCTTAATATATGAATATGGTGATGGTATGTATTTATTTTAGGGGGAGGCTCTTGAATTTAAGTATTTTTTTAAATAAAAAAGTGTGTCTTTGAAAAATGTTTTTAGGCACTGGGGGGTGAATGTAAACTCTCGGGAGGTTTGAGAAACCATGAAGAAGATGTCATCTATGGTTCGTTTGAGAAACTATTAAGAGAATGATGACCCATGGTGATTGAGGAATCCAATAGGAAGATATCAAAAAATATAATTATGGTAAACCAATATGAGGATCTTAACTCAATGAATTTTTTGAATCCAAGAGGAGAATCATGGATCAATGTTTTTATATGGGGATTATACATGTGTTGTCTATTGGTTAATTATTTCATTAAATGGGATAACCATCACAAAATATTATATATATTTGGACATCAAAAATTGGTGAAACATATAAAATAATTCGAAAAATTCTACAAAATATATTCGTTATCTAAAAGTAAGGTTTTTCACAGGAGGCATGGACACTCATAATTTAAATAATTCACAATGTTGGTAACCCTCGGATAGATATTATGTGAATTTGAACCATTTTAACAAGACAAAAATGATCATTAGGTGAATCCAATTATATACAATATTTTATATATGATCAAATTTGTTACAATATGTGGTATGAAGATTTTAGGATGGAAATTGAAATGATTTTTCATAGTTAGGAATCCTCTATAAAATATTTACATATGAGAGAGAAAGACCATAAAAATTGTCTTATGTATACCATTATATGAATATTTTATGTGTATGATACATTATAATGATATTTTTATATGGGTAGTTCTATCCCTCTTCGAAGTTGGTTTTCAAATCTACATGAGGTAATTATTAATCAAAGACCATCCTATTAAGTAATTTTCCATATATTATGTGATTTTTTGTATATAGAGCCTCTGTAAATTCACTAGGGTCTTGAAATGAGTTCTAAGTATCTTATTAATATAAAAATTGATATAACCACCCACTATGGAATATATTTAAGAACATTTATAAATAAAATTTCACATATACATAATAATCTCACCTCAATTCCATAAACGAAGAATGCTATGTAAGGAAATCCTCATGTTCATAGGGGATTGTAGTCTTCAGGTTGAAAATGAAATCCACCGTGAAAAAATATATTTTCATCATTAAGGTAACATAACCTATAGGATTCCATGTATTGAATATTCATAAAGAGATACTCATGGTTTCAAGGTATCACTACCTCAAAATTAGAATGATGGATTTTCATAATGAAATCATCATAGATGTAAGGGATCACCTCTTCAAGGACACCGATGAATTTATAGCCATTTAAATTCATGAGGTTATAAAGGAATCATGAAATACATCCAAAATTGATGAATCAACACTAAATTGTATCGTGGTTAATATTTTTTATATGTGGTTGATAAACATTTTACATTGAATAAATAATATAAACTAATACTTGACATAACCTTGGATTCAAGTATTCTATATTCCAAAAAATTCTATATAATCCTTTATATTAACTATATCCTTCAGTACTAGTTTTAACCATATAATATGTTTACCAAATAAATAAAATTTCTAAAATAATCTCATAAATAGTTTTTATGGATTCAATCATGTTTTCACTAATAATTGATGGAATACATGTCCCCCTCCATGCAGGATGCCCTAAAAACTACATCACTAGAAAAAGAGACTTGTCTTATGGATCTATATCCCTTTGTTGGTAAGAAATAATGTAGTACATGGTGATACAATTTAAATATTATTTATTTATGGAGATAATGTTTCATATTCATCACAATTTTTGTCATCTGAGTGATATTCAACTCCGGTTCTATACGAAAAACTGTGTGGCATAAATTTTTAAATTCCATAATGGTGGTTTTTCTATTGATATAAATAAATACAATGAATAAAAAAATCACATTTATGAGTGTGGTTGTCTATTTCCATCTAAACATTTAATTATTATTTTATGTGTTATTCATCTATTTTTGTTTTTATAAATATAATAGAGAGTGAAAAACATAAGAAAGAATATGGAATTTAATTATTTTATGATGAGTTATGAGAATTTTTGTTTCTGGTTAATCTCATGTTTTATTATATTTAGATTAACCATCTATTAAAAAACACATAAACCCTAAGCATTACTATTTTGACTTCTAGGGACATACTCAAAATGTAAAGAGTTTCTAAAAGGTTTCCTTGTGAGAAATGATTAAGATATGTTTTCTCTTATTATGTTTCTGATGTAACTCAATATATATATATTCCATTATGATTCATTGTTTTTGAAATTAATACATGGTATTGTGTTAAATTTCTATTCCATCACCCTCACTATAAATTAATCAAGAAAAATAAAAACATGTTAAATTTATCATTATACAAATTATGAATAATAAAAAGTCAAGATCCATATTGTATATAATAAATGATTTATTAACTTCACCCATAGACATTACATTATAATACATTCCAATCCTATATTATGATATTAAAATTAAATAGAGAAAGATTATATCCCCCCCAGTGTTCTTGACCTCCCCATTATATTAGGAATGATTTTTCCCCTCTCCATGTGTGTATTAAGAGGTATGAGATTTTAGATACCGGGATAATTGTGAGATGGATGGCTGAAAAAAAGGTAATGGTAGGGAAATAAATTAATTTGGTTTTATAATGGATGTATGGGTGATTTGGTATGATAAATTCTTGAATAAAATTTAATAGATATTGAATTGGTTGGTTCTGGATACATGGGTCATTCCACATAAATAAAATTTAATTTGTAATTTACCCTCATCCAAATATCCCTATACGTGTTTCATGCATGCGATGGATTCCCCCATGAATAATTTTCATAGATATACAGAATTCAAAAAGGATCATTTATTTTACTCCATATTCAATGGAAAAAAACATTCCACAGAATTCCACTCTCTCTCCATCTTTATAAATCATATGTCATTCACCGTAAGTACGTCGATTATTTGGGAAAGAATCTTATTTAGAAAATAATCAAGTAATGAATTCTTCCCACTTAAATATGAGATCATATTTCCTATTCTCCTCCATCATTATTGTCCCTCCTTAACAAATGGGTTTTCATTATCGACCCTAAGAGTTCCTGAGTGTCTGATCTAGTAACTTGGAATTTTATATGAAAATGTTTCCAGGTTTTAGATATATCTATGAAGGATAACATTACATTAGGTTCTGGTATTACCTTCGATATTCTGGACATGTTGTTGGCCTTGACATGCCATTTAGAGGAGATTATTGGGTATTATGATTTGTTGGAGTTTGTTCAATAGTCTCTAAGATGTTTTAAGTATTAATTTATAATTTTTTGACTTCATTTATCTTCATTTAAATATTGATTGATGGTTTTTCAAACATGAATATAAATTTTGTAATAGATTGAGGTCTCTGATATAAAAATTTCTAGAGATTTAGGTTCCCAAGTATCAGTTCCTAATGATTTTACTTTTTTAGAGTGGGATTTATATTTGTTGGTGTATCCATAAGAAATATATTTTGGAGAAGGTTATGATATTTTTTATAAATTTGGTAATATTTGGATCTTGATCAGATATTGGTGAGGGACTACTAGGAAATTGATCTCACCCCACTATGCTAAGAATAATTGTGATAATTTATCAATCAAACATTAGTTTTGTCCATGTCTAAATACTACAACTATATGATTAGGAAATTATCATTGTTTACTAGAGTGCAATATTTTCTGGTGAATGTATATTCTCCTAGTTCAGAACTAATGTGTGTCGTAACACAATGTTTGAAAATAGAGATAAGTTTGGATTTTTTAATCTAAAAGACATAATGTCCTTCACAATTACTAACATGGTCAATCCTTAGATTTTTTTTGTCATTCACATTGTAGTTTTGAGGCTGATTTGGATAATTTGATGTGAGTTGAAAAACTTATTAGCAAAATCCCATTTGTTCCATTATAAAAAAATCTAACTCTATCTATTATAACTTTCATTTCATCCTTAAAAAATAAATTTAATATATTATATTATCTAATTAAACTTAGAAAATGAAATTTTAAATAATTAATAAGTTAATAATAATTAAAATCATCAATATATTGAAAATATTTTTCTATAATAAAAATGATAAAACAAAAAAAATATTGTATATTTATTCAAAAACGTAAACTATATAACAAAATATATTCATTTTATTATTAATAATAATGAAAAAAATTATCATACTATATTTTCCAACACATGAGAATTAATTATGATTATGTAATACATGAAAATTAAAATCATATAATGAATCAATATCGCTTCATTCTTATTCCTTAATTCATTGTTTGATAATTACTAAGGAAGTTTCAAAATCATAATGTATATATAAAGAATTTTTCAATTCCCCCTTTCTCAAGACCATTTCCCCACTAAAAAATTACACATGTGAAATTATTTTATAATGTGATCTAATATATTACTTCATTTTATCCATTTTCACTGGAGCTCAAAATTATGCTTCCCCTTTAACCCATCTTGCAACATTGAACCATTAGTGAAATTTTTTATCCATATTACATTAAATTAAAATATTAAATAATGTAGTGTGACTAGAATATAATAATGAATACCAAAATAGAAAGCATCCAAACAAGACCCAACACCCCAAAACCTAAATTTTGTCATGATTGAGTTGATTGTGCCACCATAAACCTTCCTCCAATATGCTTGCCTCTGGTGAATAACACCATAAAGTTATTATCAATCATGAGAGGCCCATGGATATAACAACATAAAATTGATATGAATTAAAAAATATAGAACTTACACCATAAAGGGTAATAATATAAGTGAACAATTAAACTATATATCAATAAATGAATGAAAAAATCCCTATACAATGTTATACCCCATTAGTATACCATAAATATGATAAACACTCAAGAAAACACCACATTGTGCAATATATGTGTTCAAAGTAAACAAAAACTCCTCAAATTAGGGACACGTGAGGTGATCCACCTTACACCAACTTACACTGAGGACTTCTGGTAAATTATATTGATAGAAACTACCAAAACCAGGTACCACAATTCTGCACCAAGAAATTAATCAACACAAACAACTCAATCTCTATGACCACCATGCCCATTTCTAAAATATGCACCATTTTATAAAAACAGAACATGTTTGAATAACGATCATGTATAAATTATTATAAATACACCCAATAGAGAGACCTAAAATGAAAAATTAAAGGGATATAATTGGTATTCTCAATACCCTAAAAAATAGTGTAACCAAATGAAGAAATACTTAGATTTTATTTATAGAAATGAAACATGGGTCATGGGGAAGTGTCTTGTCATAAAGTATTAGATTATAATAATTATGAATAACAATATATAATGGATCAATGTTCACATAGGTTTTGAAATACATATTATTGCTGATGTAGACATCTTAGATGAAAGTTACACCTTGGTCTTGATATAGGGTAATCAGGAGGATCCTTAAACCACTAAAGTTCATTTCCTCTATGATAATGTTCTAATGGAACTCAATAATATCATATAATCCAAATAAATGATACAATACTGTGCTCTATAATTGGTATATCACCACACATGAACTATGGAGTTGAATTTTTCCTCATTAATGAAATTTTTTATCAAACATCACATTTGATCACAACAAATTCCAAACATTGGAAAAGAATATGAGATACCTCAAGTGATACAAGACCTATATCTCTCAGATTTTCCATTATTTTAAATATTTACAACATATCTCTATAGCAGTAGTAAGGGGGGACCAGTTCCTCAATTAAGGACTCCTCAGTTGAGGGTATAATAGAACCCCATGGAGCACCAATAACTGACATGTATAGTGTGTACAATTTGGGAGCGTTGTAAAATCCTAGAGTAAATACCCCATGACCACAACCCTGTGAGGGATATTTTAAAGTATTTATATTTAATACCCATATGATAGACACATATATTCTCCATGAGGGTTAATAGTGACATAGATAATCAATTCACTTTCCCATATATATAAATATCTATATAAATATATTAATGTCTAAGAACATTGAATTTAAACCCTAGTATTTGATGATATATACTCCATCACATTTGATGGAGAGAAAAAAAAACAGTGGAGTACTTATACATCCAAAACTGTATTTTAGTGGGATTCTATAAAGAATAATATATGCTTTTTGTTATATAATATGTACAGTAGGGTACGGAACCTATAGGTACAAAAAATATGGAAATTCATGTAATTATATTTCCCAAAACATGTTAATAAATGTTCCAAACATAACCTAAGGTGTAAAAATCTTGAGGGGTTTAATAGTGTACATGGAATTGTTCTATATGTATATCCCCTTTCATGTATAACTTAAAAAACATGTTCTCATAATAAATGGGTTGTAGTTCAAAAAACTAAGATTATTTATGATTTAAGATTTAATCTAAAAAAGGAATATAAATACCCATAAGAAAATTTACATATTCTAGTGGATTTTAACAATAATTCACTTTAATACGTTAACAAATAGCTTTTAGGATTATATTTTTAGAGAGTTGTCCTGTAAATCATGCATTAAAATCTCATTTATTAAAATGTTTAAACATCAATTAAATATCCATTTTCCCCAAAATACAATACATTTAAAATAAATCATTATTTATTTAAATTAATATTCATTATGAGTTTTTACTATATATATTGTTTTACATTTCCAACCCTTAATCCAAGGGAAATACATTTTAATGCATGGGATGATGATAAAATGGTTAGTCAAGGAAAAAATAATAAATAATTCCATTATTCAAGTAAAAAACATGAAGATACATGAAACATTTATATTTACCTCAATATTAATTTGGAAGATTAAATAAATAATTTCCATATGAAAATTAAACAAAACTTTTTTTCAAAGAAAACCTTTGTAACATACAGAAATCATAGATAAAACATGTAGGAAATTCTATACATCATTTTTGTATCACTATAATATATGGATAAACCTTCCTGTTTACACCTAGAATAACAATAATAGTAATTCATGGATAATCTTTCATAATTACACTTAAATACATTGAGTAACCATCATAGTTAAAATTATAAAAACCATAATGGTTATACATGGAATAAGTATCACAGTATATTCCAAAAATCTAGTAGGATGAACCAAAATCGTTAACTCTACCCATTTACCTAATGCATTGGGGTAAATAACTGATCTATCCCTTATTATGTGTTATATGAAGATCACATGTGAGCTATAATGGGCCACATCATTTTGTATAAGTTGTATCATGCTCACCTGTGTGATATAATGGGTCTCAACACTTAATATAAGATGTATCTGACTGGCCCATTTATTATGTGTAATGATCATATACAAAATAATGAAAAAAATATTTTATGCTTTTAATTTTCATTGAAAACCAAATGAAAAATATTATACAATTTTTCAAAACAATTTTTCATTTTAAAATAACATTTTCTTTTCAAAACACATCTTCAATACCAAAATACCTAGAAATGGGAAAGGGTGTTTTTCTCTTTGAACAAAACTGGAAGGATTTTAATGAAATCCAATCCACAATTAATGGTTTCAATAGAAAGAAAAACTATCCACCTATTATAAATTAAACAATAATACCCATTTTCCATTTTTTAATTAATGATGAAACATACCATAAAAATATTACGTTTGAATACTTTTGAATGAAAGTTATAGGAAATATAAAATTTTCTTTATAATTTTTCTATAACCATAATAAATACATCTATAAAACAATATTAAAAATATTGTCATTAAAGAAATATTCTTTAAATAGAATCTCTAAAAAAGGATTACTAAAATAAAACCTATTTCCTTGAGGCCAACTCATCATGTACAACACATATATTCTTGAATTATAATGTTATGATAATTATTAACTTGATTTACAACTTTTTAAAAGTTTATTATTACCTTTATTTTAATTAATACCATGCCAGGTATAATTAAATAATTATTTAAGTTCATGTTTTATGTTTTGAGGATATTCTGCTCATACGTCCAAAATGGATGTTTTCGGTTAAATATGGTCAAATTGGTCATTAACCAATAATATCAAGAATAAAAATAATATCATAATTACTATATATAAATTATAATTTTATAACCAATCCTAATATATTTCTATGAAAAAATAACTATGTATCAATCCTGGAGATAGTAGGCCATACATATACATGTGTAACATTTAAATTATTAAATAATAATAATAGAATGAAGGATAGTATTATTTATATTTATATATTATTAATTATAACTAAAATAAACAATAATTTTTTAAACATACTTATATATAATCCTTGTTATGTAGTGATGAAAAAAAGCATCGCTTCATGGAGATGGTAGTCCACATGTATGCATGAACGACTTTGTAATTCTTCGATTAAGTGAATTAAAAGAAATTAATGATATATTATATTTTAATAATTATAAATATTTCATTAATATCATATATATAATATTAAATTCCATCATTATAATCACCTGTTATAGGAAGTGATGGGAGAATAATTACATTGTTTCGTTAGGCGATAGTAATCCTTACACATGAATGATATATTCAATTCCCATTTAATGATGGTTGGAAATAGATATAGGTTTATCACAACTAAATTATAACATATTACTATATTGTAGATAATTATGTTATTCTATAATCCTTATTAAGTTTGATTTGATGTAGGTAAAATAAATGATAATTCAAAAATCCTTGGTTAAGCACTATACCTCTTCTTTAGAAAACTTCATTTTCTTTACAACTTATAACCTCAATGGTTGGAATTCTATAAAATTTAATGCTTACATAACATGGGGATAAATGTAATGAAGGTATTTGGTTAGGTTTTTTCAATAAAAAGTTTCATTTATGTATTATTAAATTATAGGTAGAGGTTCCCTTTTATATGAGATTCTATAGGTTCTCATGGAACATCATGAATTATTCATGAAATATAATTTATGATTATTGTCAAATTCTTCCATATTGAATATATTAGACTCTATGATGATTAAGAGTCAAAGTAATATAATCTAATCTAATCTAATTTTTAATATTTTTTATCATATTATTACACTTTTATTTTTTCTTTATCGCCCCCTCGGAATGCTTTTCACACTTGTCGTTGTAATAATTTTTTTACTCCATGAGTATTGAGAAATTTACCATTGAAGAAAAAATCGAACATAAAGGTATAATGTTTGATATTTTTCACCATATAAAAATAAATTTTCCAAAAAAAATTATTGTGATTAATTTTATATTATTTAATAAAATTTCATTTTAATAAAATATTAATATTGGAAATTGGAGAAAAATTTATTTTCATTTACATTTGTAACATGAAAATAAAATATCAAATTAGAATTAAATAATTAATTACATACAAAATAGTTTACTATTATCTAAAAAAATATTTTTTCATAGTAATTATTTAAAATTATACAAAATATAATAATTTTTATATCATTTAATTCTATATTAATTGAATAATTATCGCACCGTCATTGTTTATGAATTTAAGGTAAATATTTCTTCACAAATATTTAAAAATAAAATTACATGATAAAGATAAATAATTTATATTTAAAAATATTCTTTATATCTAAATATATCCTCTATTTATCAAATAGTTAAAAAATTTATATTTATTAAAAATTAGAGTTTGTCATTTTGACACTTTTTTTACCTAAAATATTATAATGGGAATAATCACATCCCAATTGGAAAAAGGTCATATAAAAAATAAATGATAAATATGGATGAAATGAGATCATCCAATAAAATAATTCATGTTTTGGGGTTAGTTTTCTATAATTAAAATTTTATTTTTTACCTTATTTATCTTATTTACCCTTTACGGTGGTAACAACATTTCTAATGATATTATTCATATTGTCCAAGAAATAGATACATCCCATTTACCCAATTTAGACCATTTTATTCAAAATATAGAGTCCAAATTACATAATTCAAAACATAGGATTGTTATTGTTTAATCTAACATTAAATCGACAAAACACAATGAAAATTAGTTTTTCTAAAAAATTCCTCTTTCTTATATAAAATGGTTTTATAAAAAACATTTAGTTATAAAATTCTATTAAAAAATAAGGATTTTATTATTTTCAAAATAAGTGAACTAATTATATTTTAAAACTAATTAGAAAAATAAATTTTCTTTATTAATATTTTAAATGAAAATACAGTTTTCAATAAAAATAAATATTTTTCATTATTTATTAAAAAATAAATATTATCAGAAAATTCTCAAAATATCATCCTCGGATATTTTTTTTTCTTGATTAATTTAAATAATAAAATTATTTTTTAAAATTCAAAATATTTAATTTAATGGTTATACTATAAAATAAAACCTTATAAGGAATGTTTTTAACAAATTAATTTAATTTTTTATTAAACAATTTTAAATAATATTCTCAAAATGAATATAATTATCAAATTCAAGAATACTAATAAATTTTAAAATAATTTTTTATATCATTTATTGGGTTATAACATTATTACCTCTTTTGAAAATTGTTTCCTCGTAATTTAATTCACTTATAACACTATTGGGGATATCATTCCTCATTATAATGGTAAGATTCCCATTTTGCTTCTTCAACCATACAATTTTTCAAAAAAACCTTATGTTGATGAATTATCTTATTAAAAAATATATTCATTATATGTTAATGAATATAAATAATTTAATCCTTATATGAAATATTATCTACCAATTAAATAAATTGAGGGCTGAAAACATGAAATGAACCCGAAATATATTTTTGAAAAAATGAAAAATGAACTTTGTTTTGTAACATGGAATAAAACATAGATAAGGATATTCAATAATAAAATTATCCACAATTCTCTATTATTTAATATTGTCTAATGAACTGTGGAATTAATTTCAACTCTTTACAAAATACATCACATTATTCCATGAAGATACTTTAAAAAAACATGATCTTTTACCTCGAAAGAAATATATTTCCAATAATTATTTGAATAAAATTTCTACCAACGTTGAGTCATCCTAAAATACTATTGAATTTTATTCAACTTCACAACCTTTCTACTACTAAATCAATTCCCATCAACATCCATTATCCCAATTCATATAAGAATGATGGAGTATGACCTCGTTTTTTATATAATTCCACTAAATGTGTCATTTATATACTATAATTAAAATTATTATTATAAGAAAACTCATATAATTAATGTTGTAGATTCCAAATTCCTTGGTAGTCCTTCTAAAAATAATGAAGAATTTATTCTATGGTAAGAATGTTTTCTCAGACTTCCCAATATAATTGGGATGAAAAATTTCACTGAAATTTAATTTATTAAGCAATGACTTATAAAGTCCTTTCTAATAATTAAAATTCACATCGGTATCATAGTTAGGTATAATAAAGAGATTTATTCTATATAAAATCACTATCTCCTTGATATAGATGTGAGAACTTTGATCCCAATATACAGTATCTTAAATGGGTCAAAAATGAAAAGGATTGATTAATTGAATAACAAAACCGAAATGAAATTATTACCTAAAAAATTATTTTGAAATACAAACATGAAATAGAGAGATATGTTTTTTGATTAACATCGTAGCACATGAAAAGGATGAAGAATCTCCTTTATAAATTTTCATTCTTCTTTAACATATTAACATGAAAAAATTTACATGGTAAAGTAATCAATATCTCATTTTACCCTATCCAACTAGTAATACTCCGGATTGTCCTCATACATATTTATGCTACCACGGTGAATGAAAATGGGGAATTATGAACTCCATTAAAAAGTTCTATCCTAAATGCGGAATCAAAAGGCACATATAATGTATATTTAAATATCAAAAAAATCTTTATCTATATTAAAAAACATACCCTTATTAAAAAATTATAACTTTCCAACAACTCAAAGCCTTCCATATGATCATTATTATTTCATTTAAGCAGAGATGATTGTACTGACAACAACAAAAATATTATAAGTTCTTGCATCCACAAAATCTAGGAAAACATTCATCAAATCATTTACCAAAAGGTGATGTTCCAAATGTAACATGGTTAATGTATCATTTTCTTTTTGACACAAAGCATTGGATAAATTTATTTTTTTACCAAATTATAATTAATTATGTATTGATTATCATTTATGAATTCAATACATCTTTTCCCTCTCTTATTAAATTTTTGTTCATTGAATACATTTTTATTTCTTTTATGATTAGAATATATTTCACACCAGCATTCATATAAATGATACCCCAAATTTTTAATGAAAAACCCATGAAATCAAATCCAAATTCATTGAATGACAATTTAACTTTGAGGATTGATTTGATTTGAAGAATAATAAATTATCTAGAAATTATATATTAGGAATCAACCAAGTAACTTCCTAGTAACTTCATTTTAGATGATAAATTATTCATTTCTAGAGTTTAGGTCCAAAGAGAATTCTCCAATATTCTTTTTAGTTCTTGAAAAAAATCATCTTATTTATTTAATCGATGAATTTTAATCATAGTCAAATTTTTACGTCTTTAAAATTTATCAAAAACATTAGTTTTGTTAGAACCAATAGTTATGGAATATTTATTCACAATATTTATCAGGAATAAAATCTATTTTAACCAAAAATCAAAATTTATAAATTTTACATATAGTTTCTCTTCATTCATGGTTTTCAGAAAATTCCATATATATTTTTCTTAATCATTCTAATTATATCAATAAAAAAGATATCATCAATAAAATCTACCAAAAACTAATCCTAATATACATGGAAGACTCTATTGATAAGATCTATAAATATAGTTTGGGTATTATACATCCTAAGAGGAATTACTACAATATCATAATTTTCATGTAATTTTTGAAATTGTATTTTCAAACTTTAATTCCCCTCCACCTTTAGATGATGGTACCACAAGAACAGGTCAATAATAAAAACAAATAAAAACATCCCAATAGTGTAACAAAAAAATCATCGATATATGGTAATGAAAATTTTTTATGAATAATGATGTTATTAAAATCTCTATAATTAATGAAAATACTAATGGAAAAATCCTTTTTTAAAATTAAAAATAGGAGCACCATGTGGTGATGTTCTAGGATGAACAAAACAAGTATTCAGAAACTCTTGTTTTTATTTTTTCAATTCCAAAATTTATACATTAGACATTTAATAAGGGGTTTTTAAATTGTCTAAGCATTTGAAAATTATTGAATAAGAAATCTAACTTCCTAATATGGTATAACACTAGGTACTCTTCGAGAAAAACATTTTACTATCGGAAAATTAAAATTTTGAACAGTTCATTTATTACCAACAATATCTGAAAGATAACCGCAATTTACATGTATTAATAGAATATTAGCTTATTGGTATGTTATCAAATGTATATATTCACTATTTTATACAAATTAAAACTTTTTGTTGATAAAAAATTTATTTATCTCTAATGTCCATCATAATTTGTTAAATATAGAGCTAATACATAGTTATAATGAGATTGATCTCTACATGGGGAAAGGAAATATAATTTTTATGTAATTTATTTCCACGAAAAAATCATTATGATTATTATAAATTATATTTTCTTTCATACATCCCCCATGTGTTTTTACTATACGTTTTGGTATCATTTTATATGGATAAATTTATAATTTTCCAAAAAAAATATCTCATAGATGAAAGAATGTGTAGACCCAAAAACAAATAAACCATTTGAATAATTTGATCAAATAAAATGTACAGGTTACCTCTTTATCTGATGGACCATCATCTACTGAATTATGGAAAATGATTTATTCACACCCTTCTACAATCGTCTGATCATTCATGTTATTATTTGAACACACATATATATAATTACCCATCTAATTAAATTTAAAAGACAATATTATAGGATTATCAAAATTGACCTTACCACTATGAATATCATTTTCATTACAGTCATTATCCTTGTTTCCCATGTTCAAACTTTCATAGCAGATTCTAAAACCTATCAAAAATTCCTTAAAGTGTATTTTACCACCCATGGAACATGATGGGGGATTATCTATAGAGTTCTTGGATAGATTATTCCCCATTGAATTCCACATTCATTGTTTTTCACCCTTTCTATCACAATGATCATATGAGTCAAACAATCTCTATATCAACATTCTTAGCACACCAAACAACATTTTCATAGATTTTATATTCAAATTTGTCCAAATATCTTTATAAAGTTTGTTTTAATTCAGAGTAAAAACTATTAACATTACTATAAGTGTCCTTAACAAAATATGGCACATACATAGAGAATGTTTTAATGATTTCATTATAGGAGGCCATAAATTTTTTATCTTTTTCACAATTTAATAAATTATATAACTATACTGAGATGTACAATCTTGGGGAAATATTTCTGTACAGAAATATTATTAAATGTTATCCATTCCATAGATAAAATATAATCTCTCAAGGGTATTTATAATGAAAGAACACAGTCGATCAGCTCCACCCTCAAAATGAAAAATGAAAGGGCTTTCCTTTGGTTGATTTGAAAAAACCATGACATCAAATATAATTTCTAAGGATTTAAGCCACACATTTTCTACCACAAGTTTAAACGAAAAATTGAATGATGGAGGTTCATGCATCATAGAATTTCAAACTATTGGAATGTTCTTTTGTGGTCAATATTCTTTCTCTCTTACATTAATATTATTATAATTTATAGAATTCATCAAAGGGTTAATCATAGAAAAAAACTACCCAATTATAATTTTAACTATTCTTGATTGATAATATTGTGGGATATTTGCCTCTTGGTTCCCCACTACTATTGAATCCTCATTTCATTAGTGCAAACCCATTCTAAAGAAACATATTTTAGAAGATGCAACATTTAAATATTAAAATTCTAGAATAGTTCAACAATAAAATTAAGTAAAATCATTTATGGTTATACAATTAACATTATCGTGTCCCCTAATGTTATCTAAAACATATATCTAATGAAACATATAGTGAACCAAGATTAAAATTTACATATTCCAATGAAATTATACTACAAATTAATTTTTTTAGTTACTAACAATATTTTTGGAAAAGAATTTTATATATTTAGGTTATAAGGCTTACATAATAATCTCATATATCACAAAGTGGAAACATATATTCAATGTCCATTTTTTCCAAAATATAAATCCTTATAAAAAAAGAATTTTTTTTATGAAAAATTTTCAAAACATTCAACATGACCTATTCCATTACATTACCCATCATTAAAAAATATAAAAAACATTTTAAAATATTGTACCAATAAAAAAACCCAGATTAAAGGATATAGAAAAGAAATAAATCCATCGTTCTATTGGAAACCATTAAAACCCATGAAACATTTACCTTTATTTCAATATATTTTGGGATAATGAAATAAATAGTTTTCATAGGAGAATAAAACATGCATTTTATTCAATGAAAACGTTTAGTAGTTGGGATTTTTCTTAGTGTTAAGCACCCCATAATTCTACATGAAAATGGGGGTTCAAAACCCATTGGGCATAGGTATTGTAGCGTACTGTAGTATTGGTGGAACTGTTGCAATGGCAGTCACTGTAGGGGAAGCAGGTCACTGTAGCAGCAGTAGGACTCTACAGCAGCAGAAGGGTACTGTAGCGGTGGTCTGGTATTGTGTGGTTTTGTGGCAGTGCGGTATTGTAGTAGTATTATGCATAGAATGGTCTTTTGTCCAAAAATTTGGGCCTACGTGCCATGTAATGGGATAAATGCTTACTGGGCCTTCAGGCTGTGTAATGGGTCTCCCTCTACCCAGTTAAAAGAGTTATTTTCATTGATTTAATAATAAATGAGGCTTCGGCCCTAACCTTTTAAAAAATGAAAACATTTAAAACTAATATCAATAATAGAAAAAAAAATTTGGGAAATTTGGGAATTAATTTTCATATCACTCTTATATATAGAGAAACCCCCCACAGTTACCCATAGATTATCGATCATTTTTATACTTGGATTAACCATCCTAATTATAATTGAATACTTGTACTAACCATCGCAGTTACACTAAAAATAATAGTCAAATTTACATAAGGAATAATGATTGAAGTATATTCTCATAAAATATAAGGATTAATTTAATTATATTACTATGTCTAATTACTAAATTAATTAGTGATCTATAATGGGTCTCATCATTTTTATAAGCCATATCATGCTTACATGTGAGCTATAGTAGGGATCCACCCTTAATATAATTTATATCTATCTCAACCATGAGCTATAATGGTATTCAACCCATCGTATAATTTGTATTAGGATAACCCATTTTAATATATATTTATAAAATACATATCATGAATAAAACATTTAATTCTAAAACATTTCATCTTAAAACCATTCAAAAATATTTTTAAATTTTCACGGAATACACTCCCAAAGATCTAAATATCATTTTCATTTAAAAACGCATTTTTTTGTTCAAAAATATTATGAATATTGACAATATTTATTTATAAATAAAACATGAAATATTTTAAATGAAGAAAACGTTCAAAAAATGAATGTGGTAGAATGAATCTATTTACATTGTATACTCAAAAATCAATCTTTTTGGTCGATTAGAAATAAATTGAAGACATTATATAATAAAATATCATTTTAAACCCACTAAAAGAAACTAAATAGAAAAAACAAAATTCCATTATAATTATATTATTTCAATTATAATACATCCATAATATAATTTTATAAATATGGACATGGGTGGAAAATTGTTTTAAGGGAAACATTTAAATATGTTTTTAAAAGAGAGTCCCTTACCTTCAGTATAAATCATCATGTGTGTTCCATATCATCCTAAATAATAAATATTTGATAATTATATAATTTCATAAGATACCATTTCAATTTTATTATTCTCATTAGTTCACTTGTTACCTTTTCATATATAATTACTTAGTAAGTTAATTTCACATTAGACTTTTTGACGTTATTCGACTCATTTAACCAGAATGGATTCAGTGGGTTGATTCTGGTCAAAAGGGTCATTATCCATAAATATCCTGAATAATAATCATGAACCAAATATCATTTTTTTATATAAATTATACTTTTATAACCAATCATAATATATGGATTTGAAAATTTATCATTGTTAGAGTCATAAAGACGCCAAGCCGAACATGCGCAAGAGTAGCATTTCCATTTTTAAAAGATTATTATGGAAAGAAGTTAAAAATTGTTTTATCATTAAATAATGATAATTATATCATAAATTTTATTTTATTTCTTAAAAATCAAGAAACATATATATGTCATTAATTGTATGTGGCGATGGTTAATTAATTACATCGCTACATTGAGGAGGTAGTCAACATTTATGCACAAACAACATTATCATTCTTCAATGAATGGAAATATAATAATTTAAATGATATATTATATTTCTCAAAATGATAAATATTTAATAAATTTCATGTATAATCATTTATTCTATAATTATAACTATCCATGAGAGTTGGTGATTGAAAAATAATTATATTGGTTCATGAGCCAATGGTCCGTCGTACACACAAACGATAGATTCCTTTCCAATTTGATGGATCATAGAGATAGATATAGTTTATTTCATTAAAATAATAAAATATTATTATATGTAATAAACATATTTTATTATAACATCTTTATCAAGGATTATTTTATTATTATGTAAGAATTAACAAAACAAAGCACTAGTTTAAGAACTATACAACTTCTTCAAGAAAAAAATCCTTCAATTTACATGTTAAGTCCTATGAGGTAGGTATTATTTTAAAATTAAGGACTCAAGAAAATGGTTATGTATTTAAGGGATTTATTTGGGTAGGTTTTTTCTAAATAAAAATAATTTTTATTTGTAATGAAATCATAAGAATAGGTTCTTGTTTATAAGAGAGGGGATGGAACTCTTTGAATTTCATAAAACATTACTCTAATATAAATTAATTTGTATTTATAAAATGACTAAATTTAATAATTCTATGAGTTAAAATGAATATGATTATAAATAATCTCATAAAATTAAATTTTCCTAATTATTATTTGCATTTTGTCCCTTATTGTTTGGTTTTACCTCCTATTAATCCTATTCACAATTAATGTGATAATATGGATTATTTTCCATCAGGGTCCAGATAGATACCATAAATGGACAAATGTAACCAGAATATTCCATGGTATATATTTTTTATAATATATTAATAAAATTTATGGTTTCATTAATTTAATAAATTTTATATGATTCCATAAAATTTTATTTTCATTTAATATTAAATTCTCAATTATAGAACTACTCCTTTACATTAACTACTATAACATCAAGAAAGAAAATGAAACTTGAATAAAAAATTATAATATATAAGAAATATTTTTTCTTATCTAAATTATTTAGGGATCACGTTAATTATTTCAAATGACACTACATTTAATATTTTTATATATCATTTATTTTAGTTTTTCAATCAATTGAATAATTACTGCATCAACGTTCTGTTAACATTTATCGTAATTATTTATTATCTAAAAATAAAAATATAAAATTACACGATGAATATAAATAATTTATCTTTAAAATTAAAATTTTATAATTGAACATATAATATATCTATCCCCAAGTTAAAAATATCATTGTTATTAAAAACAAGACTGTGAAATTTTTACTTATCTTTAAATAAAATATAATAAAGGTAATTTTGTCATAACAATGGTAGTAAAAGGTTATATAGCCTAATATTTAGTTAAAATGGATGAAATAGACTCATAAAATATAATTAAGCAAACTTTTAGGGTCAGTTTTTTCCTTATCATTTTATTTTTAACCATATTTACTAGAGTTACCCTTTTCCATGGTAACAACATTACTAATGTTACTATTATAATGTCCAAAATAACAGTCCTACTAAAAAAATATGTACCTTATGATTAAAAATATTTTAATTTCTCCAATATTAAAAACACATATATTCCAACATTTAACTCAAGAATAAATCTACACAATGTGACGATAAACAGTTTTTCAGAAAATTTATTTTTTCAAGTATAAAATAATTTTATTCCAAATTAATGATAAAACTTACCCTAAATAAAATAATTGTATTATTTCATATATATATTTTCTCATAAAATTTTAATAATGATCCAAAAAATAATTTTTCTTTTATAATTAATTAAATAGAAAATAAATAATATAATTAAAATCAATATATTTCACTATTTATTGTAAAATAATTTTTCATGGAATATTCTCAAAAACTCATCAAAAATAATTTTTACATGATGAATTAGAAAATGAAATTTATTTAATAATATTTTAATTATGTAAATAGAATATTATACTTTTAAATAAACCCATATTAGAAAAGAGTTTAATGAAATAATATCTTTTTATCCAATTTTCATAGTCCAATCACAATAAATATAACTATCTAATTTAGGAATACTAATAAATTTTAAAATGATTTATTCTATCATTAACATGGTTAATACACGTAATATTAAACTATTTTTACCAAAACAAGTATTCATTGTGTTTACAACTTATGAACATGTCATGTGGATCCAACCATGTAGATTAGGTATATAAGCATAGTATATGTCGAGACACTCAGTATGATGGTACATAGTCTGTGAATTCAAGTAACAAGTTGCATGACTTTAAAAAGGGTGTGTTAGTCCGACACAGGTAATCTGAAAAAGTCAGACCCTGGGATTCATAGGGTTATATTCCATGGGAATTCATTTTACATGGAAACTACAAGGAGGGGACACACATTGTCTGTGTCTTGAGCCAAATTATTTTTATTCATAAATCATAATAAAAAAAAATCTTTTTTATTATGAATTTCACATCCACGATGACATTTATCTATTCCCTAATTTTTGGTCAAAGTATTCTCAAATGAGATCATCATTATACCTGACCAGAGATAATTTCAGGGATCATTCTCCATTTGCCTTCTCTTATAAATTGTTGTCTCCATTCATCATACACTGGTTTCAATCATGTTATAGCAATGAAAATAGAAATTATAATAATATTCACCATGGAAAAACCCACAAAAACCCTGAAGGTTATCAATGTAATATTATTTATAGAGGTGGAGTCTTCTTCCACTTGTTTATCCTAATAATTTGAACACACTTCCTCACATGGTTATAGAATAAAATATTTTTAGAATATAAATTCACTTCCTTCACACAATAAGAAAATTATCCAAAATAATTATCATGTCAAATATTTACATACAAATATTCTTTCCATTATTATCTTAGAACATTCAATATTATCTATAATAATTATTTAAAAAATAAGTTAAAAATTATTCTATAATTAATTGAATTTATAAAATTCATTTATCCACGAAACATGATTAAAAATTAAATTTAATGAATAATAATATATTTCTTGCCATTTTAAACATGAATAACCAAAAAAATACCTCATCTTGAACATTAATCATGTCAATTGTTGCGGTGAAATATATTGAAAATAATGAATATCTTTGAAATGGAACAAATCTCTTTGATCATCATAAAACATCTAATTTTTTTACAAATTATTTCATAATAAAATTAAATAATAAAATTATTTTTAATCTAAAATCCCCTTATCATAATTAGTTTTAAATTTAAATTAAAGAATGTATAATATTATAATAAGTATTATTATTAAAAAAATAACTTATTTTCTATAAAACATATGGTAAATTGTCATAAATAAAAAATTACATGTTTAAACAATTTTTTCAAAATAATTTAATATTACCAAAAAAATGAAGGAGGTTTAGACCACCAAAAGAGAAATATAGATCAAAATAAGGCAATGTGTCTTACCTCATTGGTGATGAACATTGGTTCTTCAACACATCTTCATTGATTTGACCTTTTTATTATCATGTTGTATGGTCATTGTCACTACGTGACTTCTCCATTCATATTTTTTTTACATTATATAGGTGAATAATAAAAAAATTACAAATTCCGAATTTTATTGACGTAGGGGGAGATATATATATATTTCTTTAATGGGGACTTTTTACACGAATATAAAGATAGATAAACATTATTCTCCAAAAGTTCGGTGGAATTAATTTTTTGGGGAATAATTTCCTCTATTAGGAATTTCCAATATTATCCTTTAAAATCCATATATAATCAAATATAAAATCTTATGTTAACCTTTATAATTAATATAAATAATAATTTTGAGAAAACCATCTAAAAATAAGATTATCTTCAATTTTCCAACTCGATTCATCACCACATGTATGTATGGGAAGTACAACACTATCATGTGTCCTTTCAAAAACCAAAAAACCACAAAAAAATTTATTATTTTAATTAGATAATATATTAGTTTAAAATAAGTCCCAAAATTACATGATTTTTAGAATGATATACAATATCATAAATTATAACTTTTCTAAGAAAGCACCACATTCCAACCACAACTATAGCATCATATTTTATATGTAATCTCTCATATGGGATATATATATTTCGAAATTATTAATGAATATTTTTTTATTCATTAATATTAATTCTAAAAAAACAAGTATCTCATAAGATTTTAAAAAAATTATTTCAATGGAAAAATATCCCATTCTGCGATCATTAGAATAACAATAAATATTATGAGGTTGATTACTATGATGAAATTACAAATATTGAATTTTTTGGAATCTTTAACTAAAAAAATTGATCTATGTATTTATAAGGATAAAAATTTGGTCACTACATCCACCCAACCATTCAATATTTCCATCCCCAAGAAGGAAACAAATTGAGTTTCTAATCCAGATTGCAGTCAAAATAACCTCATATAGAGGAAAACCCATTATTTCATGTATATAATCAATCTTTGATGGCCAAATTAATATGAAGACTCATATAAAAACGTATAGATATGGAATATATTCTTACAAAACATAAAAATAAATCTTTTTACAGAAACATTTCTCTCATATACATATAATTACATGATTTTTAACAAAAAATCATAAAACCCAAAATATAAATAAAGAGGTCCAGTGTCATTAGAAGATTAGATACATATTTATCAATATATACTTAAACTATAACATCATTATTTCAATCTCCAATTTTTTTCCCAAGATTCCATTTATCATGTATTGCTGTAAAATATGCCCTATTTATATACATAATTCAAAAGGATTAACATATAAAGCTCAGTATGTGAACAAATTTTATATGGAATCATGATATATGAGTCAAGAGGCATAACATGATATTTTTAAAGAGTATGTTCATATATAACGACTTAGAAAAATGGAATAATGAAGATGATATCATCATATAAGGAAATTATAATTACCTGGAAATAACATAAAACATGAAATTAGGTGGATTTGATAAGGTACAATTCATAGACAACATAACATAGTGTGTTGGGCTTATATCCTCTACACTATACACTGTATCTCCTAAGTTGAAAGCAGTACGTAATTATTCGGAAGGATTTATAATTATATTACCACCCATTACATTATATTAAATACATTCATTTGTGTTCTATGTAAGGAAACCATGATCAAAGAAAAAGCACAAGAGAAATCTATGGGATGGAAATGGGTTACATAATCATGACATAATGTACAGACAAATGATATATATTATTTAATCATAAGAAAATAAAGTATTATTATTTTTTATTTATATATATAAAAAATAAATATTGGACTATAATATATATATGATAGTTGAATAATTATCATCTGCATGATGTGAAGAGTTATGTGTCTTAATTGACCCCATTAATTCTATTTTATGAATTCAGACAACAACATTGAAAGAAAAAACTGCATACATTTTTTACAAAAAAATTAAATAAACAAGAATATATTTACTCAAAACAGTGAGTATGTATAGAAATAATATAATAATAAAAATATTTATGTAATGGTACATGAAAATAAATCATAAATTTAAATGTTTCCTTTATTAGGGTCTTCTATAAATAATGTATTTTGATGGAATCTTGAAAAAAATTTATATCTAGATTAATTAAATAGAAAATAAAATAATTTTATATCTAAATAACAAATATAAATAATATAAATTGGGTATATGTGAATATTATAGATATAAATATAGGTAAATATAGGAAAACCAAAACACAATAAAAAACATATCAGTTTAATATATAATGTGCCTCGGGTCCTAACTCTTTTGGTATGTGTGCCTAACTTCCTAAAAAATAAAATTGAATTTTTTAAAATATTCTTTCAGAATATTTATATATATATATATATATTAACTTATTATTACTCTTTTAGGATCATTTATATTCATTTTATCAATGTATTATATTCATGTTCACGGTCTTGATGATGTTTTTTTCCTAGTTCTAAGGTCATATTGGTTTTTCAATAATTATGGATGTTCATTTCAAGTGATTAAACAAATATATAAATATATAGGTATGGATTATAAAATATTACATTTGGAAAAATTCTTTATAGTTCAATACATGGTCCAAACTATATTCATATTATGAAAGGTGGCTTCGTAGACTATTTTTGGGTGGAAGAAATACTATAATCAGTTATTCTTAATATCATTAATATAATGCCAAATTCATCATTATAGAATATTACTCATTTAATATATATATATATATATATATTATTCATTATATACATTTCTAAAACAATCCGCGTAATGTGGTCATAGATGATTTATAAAAATATCTATATAATCGGGTAAAACAAGAAATAATGGAATGACTGTTATAAAAAATAAAATAGATTTTCCAAATTCTTTGATGATATAATTACTATTTAAATAAAATTATATCCTAAAATTTATTATGTATCATTTTTATTACATTTATGTGGAGGATGAAAATAATTGATGAAGAATTTGAAATATCATTGGAAGGGTATATTACATTGCTTCTTGAGAATATCTCTTTATGATTTCACCTTAATACTTCTAGGAATTTTGTTATAATATTATGACCAATAAAACATGTGTTTATTAATTATCCATTGTATTGTAGTGGATATTTTTCTTTGTATGATTTTACCTGTGAAGATATATTTGATGGTGGATATAGGTATTTCTAAGGGGAGTAGATGTCTGATTTAGAAGGCAATATTATATCTTCAAATGGTGACCAAACAAGTGATTCATGAGTAAGGGGATTGTACTATAATTTTAAATGTGGCAGTAAAACCGTAATATGATTTAAAAAACATAAAAAATTAATTCACATAATCTATTCAAAAATATGGTACATAAATGGTACTTATATGAAATATTTAAATTCCCATTAATATTTTATTAAAAATGAAAATAAAAAAGAACACCACCCCAAAATAATCGTGGAATACGATTCAAAAGATTGCATCCATTTTATTAAAATAATTTTCTATAAATGATAAATGTAATTTTAAAATAATTTCTTTTTAAGAAAATTATGCTTTTTTAGGACACGGTAAACATTTTCAACCACTAAAAAATTATTCATTATGTCATAATTTTTTTCATATATGTGTATTAGAAATCCATTTATGAAAAAATAAACTATTTTAAATTTTAATATTTATCATAAAAATGTTTTTTCAATAAAATATTGCATATATATTTTCTTAAAAATTCAATTATGCATATTTTGGGTAAAATATTTATTTTATTATATTATAATAATTATTTCAATGTCTTCTGTTATAAATTTCATATATTTTTATTGCATAAGTGTCCAAAATATTATTTTACTTTTCTAATGTATATGTTTCTATTCTAACATGAATTTTACTATTCTGTGGATCACATATCCTTCACACATTGTTTTCATAAAATTATTATGGATTTGGTATCCGTATGGGTGCATCGCGCATGAATGGAAAATGCATATAACAATTTTTCTATAGTTTCATTACATGCACTCACACTGTGTTAATTGTCTTTTTTTCATGAAATATGATTTATTTTTGGGGTTTAAATTATTTTTGTCAAATCATGCACATTGCGTTTATCCCTTGCATGTTTTATATAAAGGAAAAATGGTTACCATATCCATACATAGGTATAGACGTTCTTTACAAAGGTAGGAGGTCAATTGGGGATTCTGACCTAATGGTGGTTAGGAAATCACACTAGTCACAAGGATAGGTGATCAGGATAATTACACCCTTTTGACTGTTATTACTAACTATTCTGGGACTCACTTATATATTTTTTATATATTTTTTAATCTCTTCCAAATCCCGATATGATATTTTTTAACCTAATAAAATTATCAGATTTGAATACTACAATCTATAGAGGGGGTTCTTTTAATTACATTGTCTTTAAGTAACCAAGTTTATCAATATGTTTCCTATTATTTCTTAGTAATGGGCAGCATTGTATATTTTGAAACCATATAACCTTGATATATGGGGTTATTATAATTCATGTTAGTGATTTCTGTTTAGAATATGGGATTGAACCATCATGAGGCATCTTGCATATCCAGTTTATATTAGGAATCAAAATCCATAATTTTAATTTATTCTAGGTAGTATGAAATTATGTACAAAGGTCTTATATAAGGGAAATTAGGCAATGGGTTTGGATCAAAAGCCTTAGGAATTCACCCTATATATTTTCTTATATAAGTAATAAGATTCATCATAATTTGATATGACCTAAAAAATTTTATGTCTGGTGATAGATAAAAAAATCATGTGATGATTATTTCTGTAGGGTTACCAATATAGGAATTCCATTTGGACATAATCTGAGGTTCATGCCCCATGTATGGGTATATTGGATCATAACCCTAAACGGGGATTACACACTGAGTTTTCCCTAGAAGGGTTGAATAATGATGTGATTGATATAATCATTTCAAACCTCTAATCTGATGTGAGTTGTGGTTGGTGTGAGAAACATGGGAGAAAAAATAATCAGACTCAACACATTTGGATACACGGATTATGCACTAGAGAGGATCTTGTTGTGTTCTTTAAATGGATCTAAATCCAAATAATGGGTTCATACATATCAAGATTATTGTAGGAATATTATTCATTGAATTTTTATTAGATTATAAAACTACAGATGCACGAGGAAGAAAGATAAACCCATAAAAGAGTTTGGGTCCTATGGTTTGGGGTGTCTGGGATATGGTGGGACTTATATTAATGTGGACTCAAAATTATAGGTCATTCCATAGGAAATTATCTTACATATCCTACTTATAATAGGAATCAGAGTCCTTTTAGTTCAATTATCTCTTAAATCTATTGCTGGATGAGGAGGGAAGATAATCCAATAGGATAGTTCAGATCATATGGATATGAGTGTCTAATATATGGATAGAATTACACCAAAGTGGATTCCCATTTATTTCCTGATCCTAAGGAAGTAAACCTATGAATTATTATTATAATAAGAATCATTTTACTCTTAGTTCAATTAGTTGTGTGTTTGAGTGTGTCTACTAGGCAGTTTTATCAAGCCTTAGGGTGTTTTCTTGACATACTTTATATGTTATGGACTCATGCTAGAAATTTCATGGTTGTAAACCTTATATATATATGAGAATGTATTTTTTACATGTCGTAGGTGTCCATCAAGCTATCCCTTTGACATACCATAGGGATATTTCATTAAAAGGTCTACATGTCGAAGGTTTTTCTAATGATAGAAGAAAACATTTCTAGGGATGTCACATGATCGAAGTTGACATGTCTAGGGCCCTTCACATTATCCAAGTGACTTGTTTAAGATGCCTTTACAAAATCTAAGTGACTTGTTCATGATGTATTTTCATGAGTAATGTGACATATCTAGGATTTATTTTCATGATAAAAGTTACTTTTCCAGGATGTCTTCACATGATTACAGTGAATTGTCTAGGATATCTTCACTTGGTCAAATATGACATGCCCAACGCCTTTCATCTGATCAACTATCTTATATGGGATTTCATTTAAATATCCACCAAAATTTTATAGCATGTCTTCAAATGATCAATGTTTCTTAAATCGTATTTCTCATCATGATCTATGTGACTTCTCCTGGATGTCTTCTCATGATCAAACTAATGTGCCAATGGATTGTTGCATGATAATACTAGAATGTCTTGGGACAGATGGAGGAATCATGAGACAATTTATTCATCAGATCATGTGATCCTAAGAGATTCATGTGGTGCGGTCTGGAAGGCAAGTCCATGATTACACGAATGACGAAGATAGCATGTCTGAGTGTTGAATAAATATTTCTAAGGGTATCATGTTTAATCTAGCATTGAAAATAATTTATAGGTTAGGAGGAGTGAATGGATAAGTCTTAACATCATAGCCTCACCTCATAGTATTTGAATGGAAATGTAGAGCGCATTACCATGGGTTTTTACAATGTTAAACATTGTTTTTATTGCATGGAAAAGGACCCATGAGGTAAGATCACATTTGAGTCACATGCATAGAGACAGTTTTTTATAGATAATGGGGTGTGTGGAGGAGGATTTATACAATTACCATACACTGTAGGGTTCTCTATGAAGGAGTCATGAATCTAGTGAGGAATCACATGGCCACATGAATTATTCACATGAAGGCTTCTGAGACCATCTAGAATTAGTTTTTTTATCATTAAATGAGGTTCAAATCATCATGTGATAACATGTAAGGTATATGGAGACAGCCTTAAAATATTACATAATCATGAATTAAATGAATAATTCACATTGGGGATCTTTTTAGGTTTATATTTTTAGAGAATTTGGCCATAACTATTAAATTACATCTCAAAAATTACAATGTAGACAATTCTACTCAGTTTCCATTTTTTTCAAAAATAATAAAACACTTAAAAAAGAGTCATGCCTAGTTCCATGTTTTAGACAATGTGACTTTTCCTTGATTACATCCTTGATACTATTCATCTTTATGTCCTGTGAAAAAATTTTCAAAAATAGGGATGATCATAAAAATATCAGTATGGGTTATAAGATAAATAATGATAACATTAGTTCATAAATACAATCCAATCATAAGCTCATACCTTATGAAATAATAAGATTTAATAATAACACATAGAAATCATAAACCATAAAGGTAAATTGCGGCATCCACATCAAACATACATTGTAGCTATCCTAGATACATATGGAGTTACATTGGAATACACATCACAATGTGTTCCCTAAATCACTTAGGAGAAACATTAACGTTTACCTCTGTCATGTTACCCAATTCATTGGAGAGTTATCTCGGGCTCACTAGCCCTAGGTTTATCATGAAACCACCCGTATACGTAAAAAATTCCCAATAATCATAACATATTCATAGCACATAAATAAATAATAACGGAAATTTATCATTTCCATATTGCAATCACAACATATTATTTCAAGATGTAGACATAATCAATGCTTTATCAAATCATTTTCAAAACCATTTAAAACATTTAATAAAGAGATTTTTGAATCCAAGAGTCCAATACCACATTGACTCTTTTATAGGGATTAGCATTTTAAAAAATTAATATCCATATAAATAAATCCTTAAAACCGTTTTTAAAACAAGGACACTAATGAGAAAGATTTAGAAGATTAAATCTGTAAAACATTTAAAATGATATTTTAGTTGAAGAGTGTTTAACAAAATGAGAGACTCTTTAAAACAAATAATTGAGGGATAACATCAATAAAAGCTTATAATATCATGAGAATAGAGATATTCATGATATAATATATCAAAGGAAATTATATACACAATATAAAAGTGAATTGGTGGATAATAATAAATAAGATTCAATGGAATGTAAGTTGACACAAAGTCCCTTGTAAACATCATATCCTTAGATTAAGGACAAATCAATGACATAATTATGTGTGAAAAATAATAATACAACCAATATAAGTGGATATTATGTGTAAAAAAATCAGAATATATTCAAAAATATTCATAGCACGACATAATCAATAAGAATAAGTTTAACCTAATGAAATGAAATTGGGTTAAGAAGTTCTCTTACATAAATTCAACAACCTAATGACGTCACTTTAAAATTAAGAAAATGAGTTGACGATAGAGAAAAGGTTATATCATAAAATGGAAACAACTAAGTTTAATGCAAGATTAGAGTTGCACAAATAATAAACTCAATTTCATTATTTACTTTTGTGAATAATACACTGGCCATAAAGTATTCGAGTATTGCATAACTAATATTCCATACTTATACCTCTTCTGATTCTCATAGTCATAAGTCTTTTAACCAGGAATAATCTACTAGAAGAATATTCATTTGGTTAATTAATTTACTATCTTAATGAGATAAGACCATATGTCAAATAGTTTCAAGGCCTCGGCCAAGATGTGTGATGAATAAGACCTTGGCAAAAATCCAAAACTCATAAACGAGAAAGGCCTCAACCATTTTTGCTGCTAGCTGTGTCATGAGACCTACCAATGCATCGAGGTTCTATAGTAGGACCCACCCATCACTTACTATTTCCAATGAATTCATCATACATCTAAATCAAATTGCACGTCCCACTTTGATTTATTAAAATTAATTATCACATATCAACCAGGTGTACAATTTACTTGGTTACTTATTTCACCTTTCACTTTGTTCAAGGTGTCCCACACCACCTTGAACAATTAAATTCATAAACTCAAAAAAGGGCATGAGAATTTTAATCTTACAATAATTCATATTTATGCATATGTAGTGAGTCTGGAAGAGAACTGTGAATTATGTGGTTAGGTCATTAATTTATTCAAAAATTAAGATTACTTATAATGAAAACTAATACAAAAGAAATAACAACTTGACCACATAAAACAACAAGGTCTAGAATCATATTATTCTAGAACATTCATGATAAAATAATGAGGTGAAATTTAATATAAAAAATAAAGGAGTAACATAACATTTCATGCGGGGTACTAAACACACATTATCTCAAACATTACACGTTAAAACATGTAATAATAAAAATCAACCTTAAAATTATCATTTAATATAATGATTAAAGAGTAATTAGTACACATGAATATGAAGTCACGAGCTTTCAATATCTATACTTATGAACTAACAATATTAAAAGAAGCATTTGGAAAACAATGATTAGCGACACATGTTGTATAAAAATTTTATTCAACGGTGCGTGTGTAAAAGTAGTGTTTTGTACAACCAAAACATTTGAAAACCCATGTTCTACAAATCATGGAAATTTATATATATAATATGGCATCAAATATGGAATATATGCACACTTACCCACATTCCCAATTATACATATCAAGTATACGCAAGGTTCTTATTCTATGTTAGTTTGTCCCTAAAACACAAAAACATGTACTTATTCATTCAGGTACAATTACCTAATTTTTTTGAAAAAAACTAACTTATATAATGTATCCATATCTATAAGAACATAAATGAATAGATAAAAAAATTTCCCACTCAAAGTGACTCCATGCATTTTAACTCTTCATTAACTCAACCTTGGAAACCTTTACCCTTGGCATATGAAGTCTATGAAAATATGAGGGTTGTATAAATTATACTTATATATTTTGATATATATATATATAACTGATTATGTATTTAATGTAGAAGATAAGTTTGCATGGGTCTCCGTACTTAGGGTATATTAATACCTTATAGCTTAAGATCTTGAAACCCTTGAAGAAAGGATTAACCTCAAACCGTAGGGCGATGTATCTAATGCTACAAGTGTATATACATATATAAAAAACTTAAAACCACACAAGAAAGACAATGCTTAATCCCATACCTTTTCTCAAGGAGGAAGAGAGGCTCGAGATATGCTAGGGAAACTTGGAGGACTCGATGAGGTCTGCTAGATGCTTGGGTGCAAGGAACTGGGGGGTTCTTCGGACGCCTTAGTTGTTTTTTATAAACTAACCTACACAATATATTTTTTTTTAATACAAGATGCATGGGATCAAAGGACAAAATGGATTATAAAAAGTCTATAGGGGAAGGTCTCTATGGAAACTCTGTGAGGGAGAGTCTAGAGACTGAAAACGTGAAGAAAAATGGTAATGAAATGGGTAAAGGGTTAATGGTTCCGGGCACGTTGCGGGGAAGAAGACAATGCCTCAAGTAGAAAACCGAAAGGAATTTTTATGGCTAGGATCAGATCTAGCTTGAAGCCAAGGTCCGAGATGCATCTGTGGTTTATAAAGGTCGCGGACGGCTTGGATTAAGTCCGAGTTTGATCGGATGACACGAGATAGATGTGGAATTTTTTTAAAATTACTTCGAACAGCCATGATTATATCATGCCAAATCGAACGGACCACAAAAACCCAGTGATGCCTCGTGGTTGCTGAAGGTCGAACATGGGGTCGATATCGATGGTCGAGATCGTGTGATATGTGATCCAACGGCCACAATCTCATTTCTCCTGAAAAAATGCTTCCCACATTGAAATGGTGGGATCTTCACACCTCTTTTATAAGCGTCATCCTCTGATGTAACACTTAGAAATCACACAACACACACCCAGGGGGCCTTACACACGGGCTCCCGCTTCCCCGCAGGCCGCCGCCTACCCACGCTCACCACGGCTTGCGCCCGCACTGCACGCTCATGAACTCGCTCCCAAATCTCATGTGCACCTCTCGGGTGACCTATGCTAGAACTCGGGCTGGCCCAGGCATGGGCTGAGGGATAGGTTCAGACACCCAGTGTGTGCTGCCTCCCTCATCCCAGCCATAAAAGGGCTGGCCCTAGTGGGACCATTTTTTTATATCACCTACATTTAAAAAAAATATGATGTTTTAAGGGAAAATAACACAATAAAGAAATTATCCTTTTTATATATGGATTTTATTAAACATTATATGGTTAATGTTTACAAATTAAACTTTTTGCTAAGATTATTTTCTAAGGTTGTCCATAAATAATAACCATTTAACAAAAAAAGTTATAAATCGAAAGATAATTTTTATAATAGTGTTGTAGTTGTCTAAACATAGTTTAATTAAAATATAATTCAATTAGAAGAAAGATAAACATCATTTAAGACACTGAATGAAAATATCTACAATAAATTTGATTTAATTGCAACATTTTTTGAATTCCTTATTACATTTCAAAAACCCAACGTATAATTAAAATCATTCCTTTGTGCCCTTTCAAAGTTCATGGTTAGGAGTTGTTTTATAATTTTTTTTCTATTTATTGCCTAATTACGTGGTGTACTAGAATATTCTTATAAGTTTTCAATTAATTGTCCCACAAGGACTACAGCTATATTTATAGCCGTTAGAGTTCCATGGATTCCCAAGGAAACAATCACATTAGTGTCTTATAAATACAAGACATAGGGTGTCCTAATACTCATGTTGATTGAAGAAGATGGTTTACGTCATACCTTTGTAGCATAGTGCGGATGCGGTGACTTCATCCATTCTTATGTTCATGGTGACAAATTCTAAGGATTCGTATTACTTGCTTGGGGTTCTCATAGTTTTATGTTTTCTCCCTATACTTCTGATAGGGTACTTAACAGGTATTTTTGGTTTTCATTACGACTCTTCCAATCTCCGCGTATTTTAAATGCTATGTTGTTTTTATTTAAATGATAGTCATGTATCCACTTATGTATTTCACTCAGTTGAATTATAATATAAACTCAAACCATATTATTACTGTTTCATGAGACACAAATATTGTTCAGTTATTCAAACAACGTTAACATAACTTATCAATACATAAGGTTCAGTTTTTGGGATGTTACATCATTGCCCCTACGAGGAATTCTGTACTCATAATTCGTTCCACATACGCATAAAAGAAAGACTCTTTTATTATCTTCACCACAACCTCCATCGTGGAGGTTCCTCTAGTGTAGCAAGGTGAATTCCCAAGTTTATGTTCAACTCTTCAACTTCTCTCACCCATATAAATTTATAGCAGAATGGGTTGAACCTCTGCATAGTGCATTCGGGCCTCCATAGAGATGCTCGAGCGGTGGAAAGTTTGGAGATGTCCAAATGGACCATCTCCCAATGAATTCACCAGACTGACTCTTGATTAAGAATATCCAAGTCATTGGCATGGTCGTATAAAGTGAATCTGGGGAGTTGGTACATGTAATCTACAAAAAGGTCTCCCTCTAATGTAGCCTCTTGAAATCTCTCTCTGGCTGCGAAATTATGGCCCATAGTAAAGTATAGAAATAGTCCTTCGTGAAATTTCCCTCTTCACCTATACTTTGAAAAATGTACCATCGCTATTCTATGGTATATGTAGGCATTATCCTGATAGGAACGGAGAATATTTGGGTGTTTGACACTTCATAGAGCTGCTTGCATGTTTTTCACAAATTTGAAAAAGGTAGGTACTCCTCTTCACAGGTATTGACCAAGATGTTCTCTAGTATCTCAGTAGGGAGGAATATGATGTGAGTCTATCCTTCCATCTGAAAATTAATTATGAATGATCAATCAGTGAAAACATAAACATAAACACATAAAATATAGAAAAAAGTATAATAGATAACAGATTGTGCTCTCATATCACCACTTGTTCCTAAAAAAGGTAGGCTAATGGTTTCCCCAGTTCCCTAATACACGAATCCACAAAACCAGTTCAAAACATTCAATCTCCCATGACCATATACAACCCGAGTAATCTGGTTTGATATCGTGGGTGGACTTGTGTTGTCTCCAGAGTCTGGCATGTGGGTTGTACAATTGTGAGGTGTCTGTATGTACTTGTGGCCTATATACTGAACGGGTGGCTTCGTACTCAAGGATTTCGAAGTCCATTACATAACCATAATGGCCATAGGACAGGACTTGACACATATACGTCGCATGAAG